>BSBN01000108.1:7012500-9871383 GCA_027924645.1 Cunninghamia lanceolata
TTTTGGGTTATAATCTAATTTATGGATTTATAATCTAATTTATGGATTCTAACATGGTATCATAGCAAGTTTTGTAAGGTTATATTCTTTATAGAGATCTCGTAAAATCACGTATGCTCTTCTCTTGCGTTTTCGAACAATCTGGAGAATCAGAAAGGATTTATGAAGATCCAGTAATCTTTGTTTTGTATGTGTGATTACAACATCTCCGGGTAGTCTGGAAACATTTCTATCTATTTTGTTGCATCCAAGAGGCACTTGAAAGTCATTTTTGGCTTTCGTTTCACTCATTTTGGAGATCGTTGGCCATATCTGCAAACAAGGGTTTTGAAGCTCAAATCTGGGAGTGAGCTTTCAAATGGTGCATTTTTCAGGGCGAAAGGACCTCACCATTGTGTTTGGGAGGCCTCACAAGTGAATTTTAATATAAAATTTGTCCCATTTCAGTGTCGAGAGCTTCTGAGGCAAACCAATTTCACATAAGGGTCGTATGACCCCCTTGCACGCAGACTGAGGTACACTTTTTAAAAAAAATTAGAAAATATATAAAGGGCACCACCCAGTCCTTAAGGCCAAGTGACCCCTTAATTCTAAGTGCTTATGAGTGCTTCGGCCCCCTTTAAGGGGGACTGCCTCCTGTAGCAGGCCTCGCACGCTCCTCGCCAACCACTGCAGTCAATAGAGCTGCTAGTGGCTTGCTCACAGACCACCAACAGTCTCTAGACCACCACCACCCACCTCCTCTATAGCTCTGCCGCCCAATGAAACTCAACCCTCTGACCCCTAGTCTACTACCATAGCTAGCGACACCACCTCCTGTAGCCATCTCCGCTAGCAGCTCCACCCACAGAGCCACTAGAGGGCCACCAGGGTCCTCCTACATGGCCAAATTGGGCCTTTTTTGCATTTTGCATAACTTCGGCAAATGGAGGTGAAATTTTGCAAACGAGATACCGTTGAAAAGATGGCAACAAGCTCTTTGCAGTGAAAGCATTTTGGATTAGATTTTTTCTATTTTTTCCCAATTTTTTTTGTAGGTTGAAGCCAGATATTCTTTTTTGCTTTAAAAGGCCATATCTTGCACCCAATGTCTCCAATTTTCAAGACCGAATAAGCATTAGAAAGGTCTTGAAGAGAACTTCATGACCATACAATTATTTTTTCTAGATCTATCATTGCAACTCATTTGTATCAAAAGTCAGTTTTTAACCACTTTTTGCTCTTGTAAATCTTTTTAATCTAGTAAAAGCCTTGTAAATGCACTAAACTATAAAGTGCTAAAATTGTAACCTTTGGGGGTGATTTCTTATCTAGCGAAAAGGGGGGTGTCTTGTGTGATCTTTTTTTACTTCTTTTCTTTCCTGCACAATAACAACAATCTATTTTTGCAATTCAGATGGATCAATTAACAGTGCCTATTCTAACACCCTACAACTACTATGAGTGGAAGTCCAAGATGACTATCCAAATTAAGAAGTCATGACTATTTAGAGTAATTATGGGTTTAGAAACTAAACCAACTTTAATTGCAAAAAGGCCTAAATTTCATATTAGGCTAGATGAAGCTTTTGGAACTCTATGCATGTCTGTATCTTTTGATCTTCTTTTTCATGTTGAATCTACTTCAACACCAAATGATGTATGGACTACTTTGGAAAATATCTTTCGTAAACAAGATGAATTAAGATGACATAAATTGGAGAATGAGTTGATAGGGTTAAATCCATGTAATTTTGATACAATACAAGACTTCTTCACAAAGTTAAAGTCCATTAGATTGTAGTTGAAACAATGTGGGATTGATAAGAAAGACACATAATTGATCTTAAGTATTCTTTCTAAGCTTGGTCCTAACTCTCAGTGTTTGTTTCTATGTTTTATGCCACTAAAAGTGCTCTTGGGGCTACCTAGAAAATGCCTTCTTTAGATGAATTGGCTGCTGAACTCACTAAATAATAGGATAAATTGGTTCACATGGGCACAATTAACCCTTCTAAGTCTCATGCCTTGACTGCAAATCAAGGCCCTAAATATTAGAAAGGTAATGGCAAACAAACCAAGAAACAAAAGGATCAAGGAGAGAAGAAACAAGGTAAAAAACAAGCTGCCTGTAATGCAGCTCTTGAGTCTTCCTCCAACAAGTCTAAAAAGGAGAAGACAAAGTGTGCCTTTTGTAAGAAATCTGGTCACGATGAGCATAAGTGTTTGAAAAAGAAAATAGCTCATCTCTCTCATCTTCTTGAGAAGAATAATATCAAAGTGCCATATTTAACTAAGCAACTCATCTCTTCTTTGCTTCAACTTCTGATCCATAGTCCTTCAGGGAAGCTTCTGGTGTTCTCAAGTGGGATACTGCTATGCAGGAAGAGTTCAATTCCTTGGAGAGGAATTAGTCCCACTTCCTAAGGGAAGAAAACTTGTTTGATGCAAGTGGATCTATCAGACAATTTACTGCAGCTGGGTTGATCGATAAACATAGGGCTTGCCTAGTCACAAAAGGATTCTCCTAGGTTCCTGGGATTGACTACTCTGAGACTTTTGCACTAGTTGCCAAGATGAATTCAATCTGACCTATCCTTGCCATTGCTGCAGCCCATCGTTGGGAAGTTCATTAGATGGATGTGAAGAGTGCTTTTCTTCACAGTGACCTTTAGGAGGAGATACACATGGAGCATCCATAGGGGTTCATCTAGGATCCCTCACTTGTTTTCTGACTTTAGAAGTCTCTTTTTGGCCTCAAATAGGCCCCTAGGGCTTGGTATGCCAAAATAGACTAATTCCTTCTGTCAATTGGGTTCACTCGGTGCCATTCTGATCTGAATGTGTAAATTCTGCAGTAGAATGATACTCTCACATTCCTTGTTCTCTATGTTGATGACTTGTTGATTACAGGGGGTTCCTCATCCACCATCAAGGCAATGAAAATTTCCCTTCATGACCGATTTCTGATGTCTGACTTGGGTCTTCTTCATTACTTCTTGGGCATTGAGATCACTTAGTCTTTGACTAGTATATTTCTTTCTCAACCCAAGTATGCACTTGACATGCTCTCCAAATTTCGCATGGATGATTGTAAGCCTGCACCAACTCCATTAATAGGCATTCTCACTAATTTTCTTTAGTATTTTTCAAGGCCCAACTTTATTGTGTTTTAATTTGTTGCAAGTGTCCTAAGAAAACCTTTCTTTACACAAATACACCTTTACTTTCTCACCCTTACACTTTCTCTCTTCAATGTAAATCAATATTCTTTTTACATCACTCATTGGTTAGTTGCAGACGGTGCTTCACTTGTTGTTGTACTTCTTGGATATGCCTTGCAAAGTCCACCGCATCTTGACTAGCCCATTTCTCATTAGGAAGATCAATGAGATCAACAACACCCTTAAGATTGTTTCCAAAAACAACCTAGAAGGGAGACTTTCTAGTAGTCTTATTGATGCTATAATTAAAAGCAAACTCAACCTACACCAAAACCAAATCTAGTGATCTTGGATTCTCACCAACTAAGCATCAAAGCAAATTACCCAAAAACATTTTTACTACCTCTATTTGTCCATCCATTTGAAGGTGTTGGGTTGATCTATACTATAGTTTACTATCAAGCTTTCTCCATATATTACTCCAAAAGTGACTCAAAAACTTTGTATCCTAGTTACTAGTAATAATCTTGGGTAGTCCATGCAAGTGAACAATCTCTTTAAAAAAAGTAACCTAACTTACATTTATAACATATTTTTGCACAAAATGAAGTGGGCCATCTTCAAGAATTGGTCCAAAACAACAAAAATAGAATCATATTCAAGTATGAGGCAATCTAAACATAAAATCCATGGATATGTCAATCCACAGTCCCTTGGGAACAAGTAAGGGTGTGTACAAGTCATTGTTTTGATATTCTCCTTTAGAGACTTGACAAAGTCTACATGTAGAAACAAACTTATTCACATCCATCCTTAACTAAGGCCAAACATTTTGTCACCTACTAAGTTGTATGTTTTGTCCCTTCCAAAGTATTCCCCCTTAAGGAAGAAAAATCTAACTAATTAGTGCATTTAATGCAAACTAACTATTAACCTTCTACTTTCTATTAGAGCATGTAAATAAAAGATAACTTAAGAAATGCAAAACATAAAATCCATATAATGCAACCTTAAAACAAAACCCATACAATTTAATGACATATTTATCATTAGACTATATATTCCATTAGAACCTTCAAACACAACCCATACAACTCAATAACAAATTTCATTCAACCCTTCATGCAAAAGTCTTATAATCATCATGCACAAGAGTCAATGTCACTCAACCATAATGCGTGAACAAGCACACTAGGCATACTATAGGAGTTTGGTGCAACCTCAATATAAAACCCATACAACTCAATACCATAATATCATTAGAACCTTCAAACAATGCCCGCAAAACTTAATGAAATATATGTGATTAGACCCTTATGCAAAAGTTATACAATTGTCATGCACAAGAGTCAATGTCACTCAACCATGATGCATGTGCATGAACATGCACCTTGAAACAAAAACCATAAAACAAAATGAAATACTTCATTATACCCTTTATGAAAGTCATACAACTGCCATGCAACGTTCAAAAAAATGCATAAGAGTTGATATTACTCAACTAATGCAAGAACAAGCATTATTGGCACACCATATGAGTTTGGTGCAACCTTAAAATAAAACCCATATGACTCAATGCCATCACATGCCATTAGAAGCTTCAAACAATGCAATTTAACATAATGATATGTGTTATTAGACCCTTCATGTAAAATCCATACAATCATGCACATGAGTCAACATTACTCAACCATGATGCATGAAGCACACTAGGCACACCAAAGGAGTTTTATGCAACCTTCAAACAAAACCCATACAACTCAATGTCACATATTCACTATTTTACCCTTCATGCAAAATCAATACAATAATTATGATGCAAAAACTCCATCACATATGTTTTATTAGACCCTTCACTCAAAAGGCATACAATCATCATGCATAAGATTCGATGTCACTCAACCATGATGGTTGAACAATCACACTAGGCACACCATAAGAGTTTGATGGAACCTTCAAAACAACCCATACAACATAGTAACATATTTATCATTAGACCCTTTACACAAAATCCATACAATCATCATGAATAGAGAGTCAAAGTCACTCAACCATAATGTATGAACAAGCACACTAGGCAAACCATAGGAATTTGATGCAACCTTTGAAGAAAACCAATACAACTTAGTGACATATTCATCATTAGACTCTTCACACAAAAGCCATACAATCAACATAGAAAAGAGAGTCAATGCCCCTCAACTATAATGTATGAACAAGCACACGAGGAACACCATAGAAGTTTCAAGAACCTTCAAATAAAATCCATGCAACTCAATTACATATATGCCAATGTAACCTTCACATGAAAGTCATGACCATCATGCAAAAGAGTGAATGTCACTAACCATAATGCATACATAAGAACACTATAAATATTTTAAGAGTTTGATGCATGACCAAGAACACTAAGCACACCAAAGGAGTTTGATGCAACCTTTAAACAAAACCCATATAATTCAATCTCTTATATTCATCATTACACCATTCACAACAAAATCATTTAATAATTACAATTCATGAACTCCATCACATATATTTTATTAGACCCTTCACTCAAAATGCATACAATCATCATGCATAAGATTCAATATCATTCAACCATGATGCATGAACAATCACACTAGGCATGCAGGAGTTTGATGAAACATTCAAAAGAACTCATACAACTTAGTGACATATTCATCATTAAACACTTTACACAAAATCCATACAATCATCATGAATAAGAGTCAATGTCACTCAACCATAATGTTTGAACAAGCACACTAGGCACATCATAGAAATTTGAAGAACTTTTGAAGAAAACCCATACAACTCAAATGACATATATGACATTATAACAAAGGAGATTAAACAAGCACACTAGGCACACCATAGAAGTTTGAAGAACCTTTGAAAAAAATCCATACAATTCAATGACACATATGCCATGAACTTCATCATTACACCATTCACAAAAAAGTCATATAATAATAATTCATGAACTCCATCACATATATTTTATCAGAACCTTTGAAGAAAACCCATACAACTCAAATGACATATATGACATTATACCAGAGGAGCTTGAACAAGTACACTAGGCACACCACAGAAGTTTGAAGAACCTTTGAAGACAACCCATACAATTCAATGCCAATATGCCATGAACTTCATCATTACACCATTCACAAAAAAGTTGTATAATAATAATTCATGAACTCCATCACATATATTTATTAGACCCTTCACTCAAAATGCATACAATCATCATGAAAAAGAGATTCAATGCCCTTCAACTATAATGCATGAACAAGCACACTAGGCACACCATAGGAGTTTGAAGAACCTTTGAAGAAAACCCATACAACTCAATGACATATATGCCATTATACCCTTCACATGAAATTCATGATCATCATGCACAAGAGTGAATGTCACCAACCATAATGCATACATAAGAACACTAGGAATACTTTAAGAGTTTGATGCATGCACAAGAACACTAAGCACACTAAGCACACCAAAGGAGTTTGATGCAACCTTCAAACAAAACCCATATAATTCAATCTCCTATATTCATCATTACACCATTCACAAAAAAGTCGTATAATAATTACAATTCATGAACTCCATCACATTTATTTTATTAGACCCTTCACACAATAGCCATACAATCATGGAAAAGAGAGTCAATTCCCCTTGACTATAATGCATAAACAAGCACACTAGGCACACCATAGAAGTTTGAAGAACCTTCAAATAAAACCCATGCAACTCAATTACATATATGCCATTGTAACCTTCACATGAAAGTCATGATCATCATACACAAGAGTGAATGCCACTAACCATAATGCATACATAAGAACACTAGGAATACTTTAAGAGTTTGATGCATGCACAAGAACATTAAGCTCACTAAGCACACCAAAGACCAAAGGAGTTTGATGCAACCTTCAAACAAAACCCATATAATTCAATCTCCTATATTCATCATTACACCACAAAAAAGTCATATAATAATTACAATTCACGAACTCCATCACATATACTTTATTAGATCCTTCACTCAAAATGCATACAATCATCATGCATAAGATTCAATATCACTCAACCATGATGCATGGACAATCACACTAGGCACACCATAGGAGTTTGATGCAACATTCAAAAGAACCCATACAACTTAGTGACATATTCATCATTAAACCCTTTACACAAAAGCCATACAATCATCATGAATAAGAGTCAATGTCACTCAACCATAATTTTTGAACAAGCACGCTAGGCACATCATAGAAGTTCGAAGAACCTTTAAAGAAAACCAATACAATTCAATGACATATATGTCATTTTATTAGACCCTTCACTCAAAATGCATAAAATCATCATGCATAAGATTCAATATCACTCAACCATGATGCATGAACAATAACACTAGGCACGCCATAGGATTTTGATACAACATTCAAAAAAACCATAAAACTTAATGGCATATTCAACATTAAACTTTTTACACAAAAACCCATCATGAATAAGAGTCAACTAGACACACCATAGGAGTTTGATGCAAATTCAAAAGAACCCATACAACTTAGTGACATATTCATCATTAAACCCTTTACACAAAAGCCATACAATCATCATGAATAAGAGTCAATGCCACTCAACCATAACATTTGAAAAAACACACTAAGCACACCATAGAAGTTTGAAGAAACTTTGAAGAAAACCAATACAACTCAATGACATATATGCCATTTTATTAGACCCTTCACTCAAAATGCATACAATCATCATGCATAAGATTCAATATCACTCAACCATGATAAATGAACAATCACACTAGGCACACCATAGGAGTTTGATGCAACAATCAAAAGAACCCATAAAACTCAATGACATATTCATCATTAAACCCTTTACACAAAAACCCATCATGAATAAGAGTCAATGTCACTCAACCATAATGTTTGAACAAGCACACTAGGCACACCATAGAAGTTTGAAGAACCTTTGAAGAAAACCAATACACCTCAATGACATATATGCCATTTTATTAGACCCTTCACTCAAAATGCATACAATCATCATGCATAAGATTCAATATCACTCAACCATGATGCATGAACAATCACACTAGGCACGCCATAGGAGTTTGATACAAAATTCAAAAGAACCAATAAAAATTAGTGACATATTCATCATTAAACCCTTTACACAAAAACCCATCATGAATAAAAGTCAATGTCACTCAACCATAATGTTTAAACAAGCACACTAGGCACACCATAGAAGTTTGAAGAACCTTTTAAGAAAACCAATACAACTCAATGAATATATGTCATTTTATTAGACCCTTCACTCAAAATGCATACAATCATCATGCATAAGATTCAATATCACTTAACCATGATGCATGGACAATCAAACTAGGTACACCATAGGAGTTTGATGCAACATTCAAAAGAACCCATACAACTTAGTGACATATTCATCATTAAACTCGTTACACAAAATCCATACAATCATCATGAATAAGAGTCAATGTCACTCAGCCATAATGTTTGAACAAACACACTAGGCACACCATAGAAGATTAAAGAACCTTTGAAGAAAACTCATACAACTCAATGACATATATGCCATTATACCCTTCACATGAAAATCATGATTATCATGTACAAGAATGAATGTCACTAACTATAATGCATACATAATAACACTAGGAACAATAGAAGAGTTTGATGCATGAACAAGCACACCAAAGGAGTTTGATGTAACCTTCAAACAAAACCCATAAAATGCAATGTCACATATTCATCATTATACCCTTCACATAAAAATCATACAATAATTATGATCCACGAACTCCATCACATATATTTGGCTAGATCCTTCACTCAAGAGACATACAATCATTGTGCATAAGATTCAATGTCACTCAACCATGATGCATGAATAATCACACTAGGCACACTATAGGAGTTTGATGCAACATTCAAAAACCCATACAACCTAGTGACATATTCATCATTAGACCCTTCACACAAAAGCCATATAATCATCATGAATAAGAGTCAATGTCACTCAACCACACTATGCACACCATAGGAGTTTGATGCAACTTTCAAGGAAAACCCATACAACTTTGTGACATATTCATCATTAAACCCTTCACACAAAAGTCATACAATGGTCGTGAATAAGAGAATCAATGCCACTCAACCATAATGCATGAACAAACACACTAGGCACACCATAGAAGTTTGAAGAACTTTCAAATAAAACCCATACAACTCAACGATTTATATTCCATTATACCCTTCACATGAAAGTCATGATCATCATGTACAAGAATGAATGTCACTAACCATAATGCATACATAAGAACATTAGGAACGCTATAAGAGTTTGATGCACACTAGCCATGAAACATACTTCACACAAAAGACATGACACTTGTACGATACTATGTCACTAACCCTTATGTACATCATATATGTCATATTCCATTAGAACCATTACACACCAAAGTTAATGTCACTCTACCATGATTCATTAACAAGCACACTAGACACACCATAGGAGTTTGATACACCCTTAAAAGAAAACCCATACAACTTACTGACATATATACCATTAGAACATCTAACAAAAAACATACAACTCAATGACATCTATATCATTAGATCCTTCATGTAAAATCCATACAATCATGCACAAGTGTGAATGTCACTAACAATGGTTCATTGATAAACACAATAGGCACATTAAATATAGTAATGCAATTGTTTAATTATCAATAAATAAACTACATTTAAAACATTTATTTGATTAATATCTTCAAAAATTAAAAAAAAAACTGAAAATAGCATAAAAAGACCTCTTTAAGGATGTCCATGGCCATAAGTGTTAATGGAGGGATATTTCTGCCCCTACACAAGTTGAGCAATGTAAAAACAAAGAATTTAAGTCTTCCTTCAAAATTTATGTTTAAGTTTTTACCACTATACATAAGCATTTCCAACTAAGATATTGATATATTTTAAATTAAAATAGACTTCCAAAGTGCAGATTTATTTCATGCAATCCAAGTGAACCCTACACATTGTACTCTTCATGCCTAAAATTGATATAATTTCACATGAAAATCATCAAATTTGTTATCCAAAAGAATTTCCCTCAACTTGCTATTTATATTTTTAGTAAATTTTTACATTTTTGAGATCAACAATAGAACCAATAACATCACTAAATAGGATACACAATCTACATGAATTCTAATCAATAAGCATTTTGCACCTAGCCTCAATAAAAATTCAACATTAAAACCATCAAATAATGTGTATATTTACCATCTAAAACACTTACTTTAACCTGTTATTTATATTTTTATAGGAAACTTTTACATATATGAGATGAATAAACATATATTTCAAAATAAAATCAACAATGAAATCAATAACATCATGAATACCATAAGCATACCAAATAGTTTTATAGGATGCAAAATCCTCTATTTTAAAGAAAATTTAAAAAAGGACCATTTCTTTTTTTCCATAATAAGAAGGTCAAATTACATACAAAGGCTAAAAATACTAAAAATATTAAAATATATGCACAAGAGTAAATACCACTAACAATGGTACATGAATAAACACAATAGGCACACTAAATATAGTTATGTAATTGTTTAATTACCAATACATAAACTTACTTTTAAAACATTTATTTGATTAACACAACAATTTATTAACTTTAAAATAGAAAAACTAAAAAAACCATAAAAAGATTGATAGACGACCTCTTCAAGGATGTCCATGGCCATCCTTAAAGAGTTTATGGAGGGATATTTCTATCCCTCCTCAAAAAATAAATCTTTTATTAATTATAATTGTTGAGCAATGTTTACAAGGAATTTAAGTCTTCCTTTGAACTTTAAGTTTTTACCACCATACAAAAGCATTTCCAACTAAGATATTGATATCTTTCAATTAGAATAAACTTCCCAAGTGTAAATTTATTTCCTACAATCCAAGTGAACCCTGCGCATTGTTGTTTCACACCTAAAGTTAATAAAACTTCACACCAAAAATATCAAATAATGTGTACATTTACTATCCAAAACACTTCCCTTAATTGTTGTTTCACACCTAAAGTTAATAAAACTTCACACCAAAAATATCAAATGATGTGTACATTTACTATCCAAAACACTTCTCTTAACTAGCTATTTATATTTTTAGTAGACTTTTACATTTTTTAGACCAACAAAAATCAATAATAAAATCAATAACATCACCAAATAAGCATGCACAATCCAAATGATGACAATTTTGTTAAGTAGGGGAGATTGAAAAATAGAGTTGGTCTGCTAGTTGTCCACCTCCCCTGCTTAGAGTCTTGACAAACAGACTTAGCATGTTGGCTATCCACTTCCCGTACTCACTGAGCTGAATAGAAATGCATCTTAGAGATTCTATAACCTTACGATTTAGTGATGACTTTCTACATCAATAAAAGTGTTTGCAGAGATGGCCTTACTCAATTGCCAATATTCCCAATTCCATACACCACCATTTGAAGTTGTTTGTCAGTTCCCTGTGATTCTCATTACACTGTTCAACACTTCAATGCTCTCAAGTTGTTCTAAAACTGTGAAACTGTGGCTTTAGTATCTCAAGCACTGTTCAACACTTCAATGCTCTCAAGTTGTTCTAAAACTGTGAAACTGTGGCTTTAGTATCTCAAGCAGAGCTGCTTCAAGTGAACAATCCACCATGGAGTTGGGTTGGTTTGTATTCTTTATTCTTATTGGGGACCACAAAGCTCCATTTCTGATTGGCCACCTTGGGATCCACACATTTACAAAGCTCCCTTTTCTGATTGGCCATCTTGGGACCCACATGTTTGAGCATTGCATAAAAGACAATTAAAAAAAATTGAGTGCTTCCTTCCTTATAATCACCATCGTTGAGGGCCCCACATTTGATTCCCAAAACTGATGATTGAGTGCTTCATTCCCCACTGCTGGGACCCATGGGTTTGTCCTCTAATAGATGGGCGCTCATAAGAAAGTTGTGAATAATAAAGTATGATGCAGCTGTTACACATCAACCAGTGGCAGATCCATTCCGCCAAATTTACCGGGGCACGATCCTGGCCTCATCCCTTATGATGTCCGGGCCTTGCACTCAGCAAGACTTGATCCCTGGTGGGCTCATTTGGAGCCATTCAACTTCACCAGCAGACCAAGGGTCCATTAACACTTGGCAGGACTTTAATCATAACAATTCAATATTTAAGGATCCACTGTTTGGGGTGGTTACTACCTAATTTTAGGTGGTGACTTCTGTAGCAGTGTTTTGGCAGCTATAACCTATAAATAGAACATGAACGTTGTTGCCAGAAGCATTAAAAGGGACCTCTAATCGCCTTGAGGGGCACATGAATTCCTCTAGACCTGAATGGGCATAATGTAGTAGATTCATAAGGGATCAAGAATGAGATTCAGGGGAGCGTTGGTTGAGACAAATTAAAATTCAATTGACTAGTTTAAATAAAGGAGGCATCTAAGATGTAATCACTGATATATGCCAGGCCTATCAAGTGCTGAGAGGAGGAGGTTTGAAAGAAGAAAAACATGGTGGTGTTTATGTAGATGACATAGTAACCAATGAAGAAAATCCCAGGCTGGGTACTATCATCAATCATTCTCAGGGGTCTGATATATATGCAGGTGTGCCAAAGGACTACACAGGTGAGAGTGTTACCATGCAAATTTTTTTGCTGTTCTTCTTAGGGATAAAAGTTTGGTAAAGGGTGGAAGTGGAAAGGTTGTTGAAAGTGGTCCTATGATCATATTTTCATTTAATATCAGACTGTGCAACATGTTGGTCCTTAGATATAGGCTTGTGGAGAGTGGATTAGGTGGAGGCAGGGGTGGATGACATTGAACGAGCTAAGAGGATATTGAATTGCTTGCACAGTCTGAGTCCCCTTTCAACTCCTCCTGCAGTGACTTTCTCTTACTCCAACTGGAGACCAAAACAGAATTCAGAATACATGCATGCTAGCTTACTTCTCGGTGACGTAGCCTGGATAGGCTTAAGTTTTGGATCCTTCACTTTAGGCATCATCGCTGCTCCCTGTGAAGCAGAAGAAGTCCGGACTAGAAGTGGCAATGGTAGTGGCAATGGCCGCATTCCTCCATTTGCAGGAAGATGGTTCGCAATAGCAGTGTCGCCGATCCATGAAACTGTTTTAAGTATTTTATGGAATGATTTGTGTCTGTGTGTAGATTTCCACATACACATACGTGTCAATGCAACTAGAATTACATCTAACCAAAATTGGCTTCCAATTATTATGGATATCCATACTATTCAAGAACTATCATTTAGGCACAGGCTTTAGTGATTACTACCAAAAAAGTTCCTGTTGTTGGCTTCCAATTATTATGGATCTCCATACTATTCAAGAACTATCATTTAGGCACAGGCTTTAGTGATTACTACCAAAAAAGTTCCTGTTGTTGGCTCCAAGTCGGTCATTGCATCTTTTTGAAAACATCACCAAGCCCATTTTGTGCACATTCTATAATCATTCCATTCCATAACACAAAATTACATTAAGACATTTGTGAACAATTCACTTTCCTTCAGCACCATCAAGACTAAAGAAAACGGTAGCACTATTTTTGGCCATCCCATTCTTCTCCGTGACAATTATATGCCTAACAACCACCCAGTTTAACCAATTTTGTAAGACAAAACAGAACATAGCCTAGAATAGCAACAATTATTTTTTTTATACAGATTTTTTTCTAAAATCACATGTTCATTGTTTGAGGGTTTGAGAGAATTGGAGTTATAAATTCAAACATGTATTTAATTGCAGTCTTACACATATGAAATAACTACCAAATGCAACTAAAGATTATTAATCAATTTGCAGAAAAACCTTTCCAACCAGGGTGGGAGAAAGCTCAAAATTGTGTTTTATTAATACCACTCTTTCCTATATTTTGTAATGCATGTATCTTAAAGGAAATTTCAATGTCATTTGAACATTGTGAACATTGTTACCTACTAATTGCACTAATCATGCAGTTCAAATCCACCACAAATCGCATGATACATGTCCTATGGATCTATCTCTAAAGACTATTTACTCCATTTTCCTTCTCAAAATCAATTATCAGTCATATATTTTCATATTCACGTCAGCCATGGTACATTTCCTATGGATCTATCTCTAAGGACTATTTACTTCATTTTCCTTCTCAAAATTAATTATCAGTCATATATTTTCATATTCACGTCAGTCATATATTGTAAACATTGTTATTGTAAACATTGTTACCTACTAATTGCACTAATCATGCGGTTCAAATCCACCGCAAATCCCATGGTACATTCCTATGGATCTATCTCTAAAGACTATTTACTCCATTTTCCTTCTCAAAATCAATTATCAGTCATATATTTTCATATTCAAGTCAGTCATATATTTTCATAATCAAGTAAAAAATGGTTGGATTTTAAAAATAGATATTTATTACCAATGGCCTATCTAAATCTTAGTCAACTCAACTCTGATCTAGAGTTAAAGAAATCTTTGGATTAAGAAACTTTATTAAGAGAGCCTAAAAAACACTTACACCCTCTTATTTTTAAATCCCAAGCACAAAAATCAACCTTACCAAAGTCTCCTTATAAGAGACAACCACTCATTGCATGACAAGAAATTTAACTTTTCATAGAAATATGCAAGTAGTGACATCATTACATCCATTGCTATCTAAACAATAGAAACTGTCAAGAAGAACATCGTGGATATAATAGTCTTTTAGCATTCTCTTAGCATTTGTTCAAACCTTGCATCATTACATCCATTGCTATCTAAACAATAGAAACTGTCAAGAAGAACATCGTGGATATAATATTCTTTTAGCATTTCTCTTAGCATTTGTTCAAACCTTTTACAGTTGCAGTTGCAGTTGCAATTGGAGATGGTAAGAAGGAAATTGGTAGTAGCTTTCCAAATTTGTAATGCTCTCATATATAATATATGAGAGCTATTTGGGGATATGAATAGAAAGCTTGCATTCAAATGTACCTAAGAATAAAGTAGATGACAATTTCACAAATTTTGAGATGGACCTATATCTAAGATATTGGAATAGATAGAGATATTTTCAAATGTTTATCACTATTATGTTTATGTTTGGAAAAGATATAAAAGATAAAAAAAAATGCAATATAGTAAATCATCTCTAGTATGTGCTAAAAAGGAAAGTAGAACCACACCTAATATATTTAAGGCTTTTCTTCATCATATGAAGCTAGTTGCATTGGAACGTGGTGAGAAAAAATAGATGCCAGTTTTCTAAAATCCTGTTGCTATACTCCATCTATGACCTAGACAAATCTTCATAGATTTGTCCAGAGCTTGTAATTACAGTTGTATAAGTAGCATTCAATTATAATTTTGGGTATGTATTGAAGGGATTTTTACATAATGTTGTGCTCAAAGTAATGCATGGAAACCAGAGCTTTAGTATTCATGCTAGCTTTGTCAAAGAAGAAGCATAGTTTCATTCTTATTTAGTTCTAGTGAAAAATAGGGCTCAAATGCTAGTCCACAGTGAATAAAACTCATGAGAGGAAAATTCTAAAGGAGATACACACTAAGGCCAGAGGTAGATGAGCCTGATATGACTAGGGCTTCACTTCATATGGTGAAAGCACCATAGTCTCCTTCAAAAACTCTAAAATAGGACAGTAACCTCTAGCTGTCAATTGCCAAACCCTTTATGTAGATTTTCCTATCAATTTATAAAGGAAAAATTCAAATAATGCCAGTGTTAATGCAGAAACAAGGAAGACGTACCTAAGAGCACAAATCAGCTTTAAGGTCGATTCTGTCCTTGGAGAGCCACCTCTTTGTTAACGTTCTTCTTAGGTCTTTCACAAAGTCTTCACAGCCACACCAGCAACTTTCTGACCAAAATCTTATTCAACCCAGACTCTGACATTTGGAAACACTCTTCTTCCATGAGGCAAAGAAGCCAATGGGAGGGTTTTTTTCCCCTTCTGAGTAGTAGCCCTCACAAGGCTGGATACGAGACACACTTGGAAAGGAACCCGTGATGAAGCCCTAGAATTAGACCTAGTTGGAGGGAACCTAGTTAGGTAACATTATTTTTGCTAATTTCCCTGCAAAAACAGGGCGCTTCTCAATCTTGCTACCTTCCACTTTGGATAATTGTCCTAAGGTCCCAAAATTAACAAAGAACACTAAATAGTACAAAAGATAAAATTTTTGGGCACGTGGAATGTGAAGCCCAATGTAACTGACCTGCAGTATTCTCTTGCAGTCCCAGACTTATTCCTCTGGCAACCGTTCCTTGTAACTGCCATCTTCTTGGCATGCAGTTGCACCTTTCCTGATTGTCTGAGGATGGATAAAAACGTGTGGGGAAGTTTGATAGCATCTAGAGTTATATGAATAGCTGCTGTTCTAAATACAGTGATGTATGTAATACACAGAGAGATGTATTGATCTAATAAAAAATACCCTTCGTTGTGGATGTAGCCTGAAATGGTGAACCACGTTAAACTCTTTGGTCTTCTGTATGTGTGCTGTTTTATATTCTTGTCACTCTGAACATTCGTTTGATTTGCTGTTCTTGTTTTGGTTTTGTTATAACAAAGAACACTAAATAGCTCATACACAGCAAGAATGCAGCGGAAACAACAAACACAGGCATGTAACAAGAACGTAAACCACTACACATGATTTACCCTGGAAAACCCCAAACCGGGGAAAAACCAACAATGAAGATCTTCATATTAACCCTCAGCCCCAACTGGGCTAAGCCTGGAGGCTTCAACCAGCGATACTTACAATGGAGTCATGAAGCCATTAAATAGACTTCCATACATGCAAAACCATGGGCTCAAAACCATGAGCTCCAAAACCATGGACCAATACAACTATCACAAAACCATGTACTCAAGACCACTTATGGTTAGTACATTAAATCTAACCCAAGAGCTAGTTTAACCCAACAAAAATAAACTCACATAAAAAAATGTAGAGACAGAAAATTAAACAAAGGAATTCATGAACTCGTTCCAAATGCACGCGAAAAAATTAACTAGCACAATCCAAATTATACAAAATCCAAATTATACAAAGAAATTCACTAAGACAGTCCAAATGCACACAGATAACTGCAAATAAAAATTGAAAACTAACACAGTCCAAATTGCACAAAGAAATTCACTAAGACAGTCCAAGTTCACATACAGATAACCGCAAACAAAATTTAAAAATGAAAAAAATGCGCACACAGAAAAACAACGAATACCACAAACAGAGCAGCGAACGCAACAAATAAATCAAAACAACAGTTTATGCTGTTGCGCCTGCTATTCTTCAACTATTTATTTAGCTGGCATCTAACTGCAATGTAGCCTTTAAACCGCAAACGGTTAAAAAATGCCTCTCATGACTCATCCACGCGCGTGTAAGATAACTAAACAAGCCGTTTCGTTAACCAGATTGATTGCTTTTTTTTTTTTACATCCCTTTCCTTGGAGCGGCCTATTTCGTTAAATAACTTTTGTACGGAACGGTGTACATAGGCTCCAAGCTTTATGGAATGAATCTACACTTTACATTGACCGATTAACTCAGTCTACCTGTCAATGTTTGCTTTTGTGTTTCTCACTTCAAGTTTAATGTTTGTTTAAAATGTTCATTTATTTTCAACTATTTTAAATTTATTAAAATTTCATTTATTGTTTGCTATCATTTACAATTTAGTTTTATTATTCTCCAATTTTCAAGAAAAAATATTTGTTTGTGTATAATGTGAAAATTTAAACTCATAATTAATGTAAATATTTTTCTACTAATGCATCTCTTGAAACTTCCATTTACAAATTTAGAAATCAGAAGTTGGTGGGTAATAATGAGTAGGAAACCTTTGCCATGAATCCCTGTGGAGCAACTAGATGACTTGAAGTTATCAAATTACCACTACGTAAGCAGAGCTTAATGTGAGAACATAGTCTCGCTTACCCCATCAACACAACAAAGAGAGAATCACATTTGCCTACCCAACCTTGTGCATAGATTTGTAGAGCACTTCTATTAAGATTGTTGCTACAATCTACAATCTATGACAAGTATTGTATGATCATCACTATGATAGTGTTCCTCTACTTGGCGATGCATATAATTTCTATTCTTTTCAATTTTTGCACTTTGTTTTCGGTGAATTTAGTGTGATGATATTTTCATTGTTTGTCTAAATAAGCTATGTATTGTAAGATGGGTAGGGTTTTATATTTATTTGTTGTATTTTTGGCAAATCTCATTTGTTAGGCATTTAGATGTTTGAGTACTGAGGTCTTTTCTTTATAGGGCAATGATTTTTTGTGGAGTTTAGAGAGTTGTTAGTGCTTAAGGTATTTGGATAGAGCAAAGTTTATTTCTAATGTAGTCATACCAAATATATGTCTCACAAGTTAATATTGGGTTGTAATGGATTTTAGTGTAAAGGCCTAATAGAGGGGAATTACAATTTTTAAGCCATAGATACCCATTACAATAGTTTTTGTTGCATTTTTCAACTATGGGTTTTAATAGTCATTTCCATAGTACAAACACTTTTTGTGGGTACTTAGATGTTTGCCTATTGGACTTTTCTTATTTGCAAGGGAATGACTTAGATTGTGGAATTTAGACAATTGTCTATTAGGAAGTTATGGTTTTAGCTTCTGAGGGATTTGATTGAGTCAAGTTTAGTTCTAATGGAGTCGTGTTAATTGCATATCTAGCATCCTCTAACAATGGGTAGCGCAAGATTTTGTACTAGAGGCCAAAGGAAGAGTAGTTTTAATTGTGGGACAACAACACCCATGGTTTTAGTTGCTAGGAAATTTCAAGCATTGTTGTTGGTGAAAGGAAGCTAGGTGTGCGGAAACGCTTCCTACACTAATCTAATGAGGGGAAGAGAGTGCAAATTCAATTTTATCCTTACTATTACAGCAATGTTAAACCACTGACAGAGATATTGCAGAAAATACATACATAAGAAAGTGAGACAGAAGAAGAGAGACACAACATATACGTAGGGAAAACCCTTATCGGGTGAAAAACCCCACACTCCAAAACCTGCACAATGTATTATAAAAAATAAAATGGTTTACAATACACTTGCAATGCAAGCTCTCAGGAGTCTTTGACACTTGTATCTAGAGACAAACCGACAGCATAATAGTACCTGTAAAACTTGTAGTACATCTCCTCTCAAAAGCCCCTGTTTATATAACAAAAACAAGGCAAATATACCCCACATAGGGATGGGCATCCAACATGGCCTCATGGCCCAAAACCCATGCCTATGGACACTTGTCCAACTCTATAGGATGCCCCTGACACTTGTCAAGTCACCCCATCCCAAGGAGGTCACCTATTTTCAAAATAGGCTAGGACAAATGCTCTTAGGACTCTTACAACCATCATAGAATCTGTCATAGCTGTCATAACTTACAGTTGTAAGAGAATATATCATACACAGGCTATAAATAGCATATTCTCTTACAACATGTAATTGTCCACCTTGGGGCACCCAAAGATGCCTTTTTCAAAGATGTTCTTCAACACATGTCTTCACCTATCATAGGATCTTCTATTTCCAATTCTTACATGTCATAACTTTATCAGAGGAATCTGTCATGACCGTTACAGTCAATATTCCCTTACACAACATCCAAGATGCCAACACATGGCAAAATATTCCTACCACTAAGTGGGATGCCTATCTCCTCATGTGAGGACAAAAATACATGTGGTCATATGCCATGTAGGATGACACATCACCATGCCAACTCCCACAATATGACAACATAGGATTTGCATCCAGTTAATACAATAGGCAATTAATAAATAAATACAATGTAAAAATACAAGGAATTACTAAGGTTGAGACACCTTAATTCCCAACATTCTCCCACTTGTCAAACACCTTGTAAGAGCCAATAGAATCAACAAGATTTAACTGCTATAGGCCGAGAGGCCCATAGACTCCGAACACCATCTGAACTTCTCTATGCCCACTGGTTTCGTCAATACATTTGCAACATTTTTTAAAGTATCTACCTTCTCAAAATTTACCTTCCCATCCTCTACCATGTCTCGCATGAAGTGAAACTGAACATCAATATGCTTTGTTCTGGCATGTAAAGTTGGATTCTTCACAAGGCAAATCACATTCTAATTGTCACAACTGATCGTAATCTATCCTGCATCAACAACAATATATGAACACAATCTCTTAAGCCAAATGGCTTCCTTACAAGCATGAGTTGCAGCCATGTACTCGGCTTATGTAGTGGACAAAGCAACCATAGGTTGTCTCTTACTCATCCAACTAATTGTGCCACCAAACATAGTGAACACATAGGCACTGGTGGATCTCCTGTTGTCAATGTCACCTGCCCAATCAGAATCCACAAATATATGAATACAAACTGAATGCGGAGGTCTAAAAGCATTGCCATGATAGCAAATGAAATACTTGGAAGTACCCGTCAAATATCTGAACACTCGCTTAACTGCATTCCAATGTACCCATCCAGGATTAGCCATAAATTGACTAAGGACTCCCACTGCTTGGACAATGTCTGGTCTTGTGCAGACCATGGCATACATCAAACTACCAACAACACTATAATAAGGTACTCTGCTCATGTCCTCCACCTCACTAGGAGATTTTGGACAATCACTAATAGACAACTTTGTCTCTAATGAAACAAGAACACACAATGGTCTACAATCTGCCATGCTGAACCTATCCAACATGGTCTTCACATACTTACTCTGGCTTAACCAAAGTTTTCTGTTAGCTTTGTCTCTTTTGATTTCCATCCCCAGAATGTACCTGGCCGCCCCAAGATTTTTCATCTCAAACTGTGCTGACAACTGAGACTTCAAATCAAAAATTATATTCTTACCATTCCCAATCAACAACATATCATCAACATACAATGCAATACTGAGAATGCGATCATTGTTAAACTTGTAATACACACAATGATATGATTTTGATCTAAGATATCCAATCAACAACACAAAGGCATCAAACTTCAAGTACCACATCCTAGGAGACTGCTTCAAACCATACAAAGACTTCTTTAACTTGTAAACCAAATTTTCTTTACCTTTCTCTATGTAATGCTCTGGCTGTGACATTTAGATTTCTTCCTCCAAAACACCGTGAAGGAAAGCTGTCTTCACATCCATCTGTTCTACCTCTAAGTCATAAGCAACTGCAAGGGATAACAAGAATCGAATGGATGTTAGCTTTGCAATGGCAGAGAAAATTTCACCATAATCAATTCCCTCCACTTGTGAATACACCTTCGCAACCAATCTAGCCTTGTACTTTTCAACACTGCCATCTGCATTGAATTTCTTCTTGAACACCCATTTGCATCCAACGGGTTTTCGTCCATCAGGCAAAGCCACCAAGTCCCATGTTTTATTCTTTTCCAAAGAAGCCATCTCATCCTCCATGGCCTCCTTTCATGAACCTGCATCTTTCATGCCCATAGCCTCTTTCATAGTTCTAAGCTCATTCGTGTTAGTAAGTAAAGCAAAAGTACAACTAGAATCAAGTAATGAATAACCAAACCTATCAGGTTGCTTTCTTGTTCATGTACACCTCCTCAATGGCTAAGGTTGAGGTTCTGCTTCTTTTTTTGAGCTTTCAGAGCTGCTAGAGCTCTCCTCATCATCAAGTCTCACAGGGTTTGTCTGTTTAGTCTTCTCAGGGGTAGAAAGAAACTAAACCGTATTTTCTTTCTTTTCTGTCTGTTCTGGTTGTAGAACAATAGAAGAAGGTGTTAGCTCTCTGAAGATAACACTTTTGCTATACAACACTTTTTCAGGCATAGGATCCCAAAGCTTGTATCCTTTCATACTGACACCATAGCCAATGAAGATACACTTAACAACCTTGTTTTCCAATTTAGACTTTTTCTTCCTAGGCACATGAGCATATGCCTCACAACCAAAAACATGAATATGTCTAACTAAAGGTTTCTTACCAGACCACACATCCATAGGTGTCTTACCAACAAGAGATGATGTAGGAGATCTGTTTACCGGATAGCAAGCAGTGGCAACAGCTTCAGCCCAAAACTTTGTAGGAATCAAGGACAACACTGAGAGGGGGGGTGAATCAGTGTTGTGTGAATTTTCAAATCTTTTTACAAACTTTAACTATCAGAGCACAAGAAGATACCATTGATTTGTCAAATACATATGCACATGACTGTGAATGCAGAAAGAGAACAAAACTTCATAAGTAAAACACAAGATTTGCACAAGTGGAAAACTCTCAAGGGGTAGAAAAACTACTCCAAAATTGCCTCACTGGCTTAACTGAAAAACATGCCTCACTGGCTATACAAAATGTATCTAGGAGCACCAACTCCTTATGGAGCACCAACTCCAATACCCAACAGAAGCACCCACTTCCTACATAGATATACCTCACTGGCAAACAAATAGGTCTCACTAACCTACAAGCCTCACTGGCTTAAACAAGGCCTCACTGGCAAACCAATCCCCATAATCAAAACATAAAATAAGGTGTGCAAGAAATGATTGTAACACAATCTGATTTGCACCATTTCATAACCTTCTTCTCTAAATTTGTATATCTCTATTCAATTACACTCAACCTAATCTACATATTAATCTCATGATCTCTATACAATCAATTCACACTGATCCAGATTATCTATGTATAAACAATTACATATTGTCTTTAATCTGTAAGAGCTTTACATAATGTCTTCATCCTACATATTCATTTCTTTTCATTTTCTCAATCACAGTATCAAATTCTCATCTTTCTTTTCTCTTCAAGAGGATCTTGTAGAAAATGTCTTCATTTCTGTACATAATACCACACACTCACCCTATCAATGTACTTGTGAAGCCAATAAAAATAAGATCCCTCTCCACATTCTGCAAAATCATTTTCATTTTTTTCATGACCTTTCATATTCCAAAATAAATAGCTTCTTCTTTATTTTTGTTTCAATTTCACCTTCTGACCCTTGACATCTGCATAAACAATTCATCTAAAAACAATAGTAAGGTCATACAAAAATCTTCAATAAAATCAATCAGTGCCTTGTAGGAGAAAATAAAATCTCTTTTAATCTGCAAGAAGCAAAATGAAAGACTCTCCAAAAAAATCATTTGAAGCTTCCCACAAAAATCCATCTATAAAATCTTTTCATATTCCTTCAATAATTTATTCTCCTTCTCTGTAAATAAAGTCTTCAACAAGAAAAATATATCTTTGCCAAAAAATAAATCTTCTTTGTCTTAAAAAAAAAACTCCTCAAAAATATTTTCCAAGAAAAACATTTTAGACTTTTCATCTGTAAGATGCCTTCAATCAATCTGCATAAATAATCAAAAAATCTGTGTGCAATTTTATATTCCCTTGCATATATTTTCACCTTCTCCAACATTTCATTATTGTTTCAAAAAAAAACTTCAATTTCTTCTCTGCATATTTCATGAAGAACCTGCAATCTTATTTTCTCAAAAACAAACTTTTCACTTTCAATGGCATAGATGGAATAAAAAGAATTTTCCAAAAAAAATTGCTTTTAAACACACCACTCATCTCCTATAAAAGCTCCTTAAAAAAATATCCATCCTTAACTTCCCAAATCTCATGCCTTTTTAAAAGGCAAATAAAATAGAAATTTAAAAAAAAAATTCCTTAAAGAAAACTTCTAAAAAAAATTGCACAAGATGTGCCCCACATTTTTCAAAGCTTTATAGAAATAAAGCATTTAAAAGAAAAAATGCCTTTTCCCACTTATATCGGGCTCCTTCCTTGAAATATATACCATGCTCAAAAAATTAGATGCCTTTAACTTTTCAAATAGGCTCCCTCCTTTTAGCAAGACCGAAGCACATGAGGTGGGGTCGAGTTTCAAGTCATATGTGACTTTTTTTATTGCTTACTTTCTTTAATGAAATAAAGGACTTGATCATAAGTTTCTAAAAAATAAAGCATATTCAATGCTTTTATTTTATGCATAATGCACTTAAAAAAAAAACATGCTCCTTATAATGTGCTCCCCATAGCATATTTAATAAAAATCAGCCCCTTTTCATAAATCATGATCTGCCAAAGCAATTCAATGTTTTTTCCTAAAAACATACTCCACACATTTGAAGACTTTTTCATATTTAACCCATGTTCTCCAACTTGAACATATTTGAAGCTTTATTAAATGCTTATGACATTTGATGTCTTTCTCAAATCTTTTGATTCCACATGAAGATCAAGTAAAGTCCATGAGTAAATCATGTGTAGATCTTTGTCTATCTCTGCAGATGTAAATTCACTGTATGCCTTGAGATCAAGTGAAATATCGTCATCAACACTAATGAAGACCAAGTGTATACCACTATCACTATAAGACTGTATGTTACTTGCAATCAGAGAACAAGTCATCAAATGTCTCAGAGATAGAATCACCAGAGATATGCCACTACATGTCATGTCATCTGTATCAACCTGACAAATTATGAATAGAGATTTCACTACAACATCAATGTAATCAATGATCAATGAAGCTTCTGAGCAATAAGGCATCCTTCTTGTCATCACTATATGATCCTGATAATCTGATGATCAACTTAGATCATATGAATATTTTGAACAATCTCCTGGCACATGAGCTTCTTTAAGTGAGATATGAAACCTTCTTATGTAAGCAAACTAATCAACTCACAAGTGTCTTGATCAACAACTATGACAACTTTACATCATCAACTGAACACACTTTTGACATCAATGACAACTTGTCACCATCAATCTCGCCCTTTGTCATTGATGGCAAAACCACCTGATGCAATTTTTCTTTCTCCCCCTTTTTGACATCTGATGACAAATACTATTATCTCCCCCTGAGAAAATAACTCCACTGAAAGATGTTAAAGCTTGATCATAACATTTACAAACACATTGCATTATGAGGACTTTAAAGACATAAACTCCTGTTATCTTGTTACCTTCAACCAAAAAAATTAGAACCACTTACCAAAATCTTTGATACCACTTGTCTTTCAAAGTATTGAAGGCACTGAATGCAATTTTGCTAAACTTATCCTGAACATCAACATTTCAAACTTGAGAGCAAAAAGATACCATGAAACTTACATCTGAAGCACAATACCACTTCTTAATACAATACCACTATGAAGATGAAGACTGACACACTCCTGATGACATCACATGTGATTGAAAGACAAACTTTCAAAAACAAACAATTCTTCTTCAATCAACAACACTTTTTGACTCACATGACAAATCTCCAATGAATCTGTTTGCTTCCCCTGTGTTAAAGTTCACAAACAAATCACTGCTCATAAATACCACTGTCAATCACTTACAAGGACAAACATCACTGTTACACAATCTGCACAAAGCAACACTATCTTGCTAGAAAGAAACATGTATGTCAACCTCAACATAATACCACTCTTGAGAAAACCTTCCCAAATTTTTTTTCTTTAACTACATCTGATATAAGAATTTGATGAAATACAAGGCTCACCATCAATTGTCATAAGCAACTCTAGATTGATATAGCTTGAAGCACATATATGATAACATAATTTGCACATACCTTCCTGAATCATATTAATGAGGAAGACCAACAAAGAACATATCAAATTATTACACCAATGATCACTTCTTAAATGAACATTCATTCTGCAACCAAGAATAAAGATCATCCTTCTGCACAAGATACCTTTTACAACACACTGTCAAACCTGATATATACATAACCATATCTGCAATCAACAAGAACTCCTACCTCTTGACTTTATCATTCAAATCAGCCCATCAAGATTGCACAACCTTCACCATCAAGCTCTTCTTGTAACACCACTTTGCAAAACCAAATGCAGGTGAGAGTTCCTTGAGAACACCTTAACTGAAGCATCATGACAACTTAATCATGTAAGTATCAACATAATATGAACAATATACAAATAGGATCAAGTCACAACATCATCAAACTCTTTGTGCAGAGAGCTTTTGAACACTTTATATGATCCACTAAACATGTCACTGATCATGAACACCTAACATACACTAAAACTCAAAAACATCAGAAACTTCATTTCAAACATTATAGGCAAGCATCACAAACAAAACAAGATCAACTAATCTCCTCCTGTAACTTCTTGGGGATAAAAGATAGAACAAGAACAACTCCCCCTCACATCATGCTATCTATTATTCAACTGATGATGTAACTTGTGCAGGATGCACACGTTTAGGATTTGCCTTCTCATCACTCTATTTTTGCTTCCACACTTTTACAGGTTCTTTCTTTCTCCAAACCTTTATAAACCTTTTCTTATCTTTATTCAAGGTGTCTGCTCTAGATATCTTCAATCTATTCCTACAAAACTGTGCCTTATGCCCAAGATTATGACACTTAAAGCATGTGACATTATAACCAATTAGAGAAGTAAAGGAATCATATCTCTTTGACATGCCAAAAGTACTTCCATAATCATATCTTCCAAGCATCCAACAGTCTCTTTCTATATGACCAACTTGGTTGCAATGGTAACATATTGCATTAGAATTATTATTTGTCATTCTAGAAAGACTTTTGTTCTTATGCCCCTCAACATTATTTCTAGCATAAGTCTTACAATTTCTAGCTCTATGACCATAGATATGACAAGAGTAACAATATCCATGAAACTGAGAATAATTATACCTTATTGAATGGTATTGCCTAATAGGTGGAGGTTTGTTTGTCCTTTCTCTTGCATCATCAGGAGCTTTATCTTTTGCTATCTTCTTGTCTTCCTTAGGAGCAGCAAGAGGATTTCTGATTTTGGAACACTCTCCTTCTTCATTATTCTTTTCAAACAACAGATTCTTGTGCAACTTAGAGGAAGCCTTTCTAACTCCTTTCTTAAAGAGATTATTTCAGATTCATACTTTTCACAATCAATTTCTTTAACCTTTAGTTGATTATTGACATCTTTTTTTCTTAACTTCTACAATTTGAGCCTTCAAATATATTATCTATTTTTCTACATCTTGAAGATTTGAAAGAATTATTGTCTCGGATTCCTTTTCCTCTTGAAGTTACAACTTTAACCTTTTGTTCTCCATTCTGAGTTCTTTGATCTCATCAAGGGCACAAATGAGCTCACCTTCCATATCAATCTCACAATCTTGTTCATCATATCCCTGATCTTCATCACTTGTGATGATAGCTTCTTCTAAATCTGATTGGGTTTGAACTTCAACTCCTTCATTTGAAAGTTTCCTTTCATGGTCATTTTTATTAGACACCAAATTGTCCTCTTCTTTATCATTACCTTGATAAATTCTTATCAGTTCTTTCCAGATATCCTGAGCTGTTTCACACTGCACAACCTTACAAGAAATATCATAAGATAAACTAGATAAAATAACTTTCTTGGCTATATGATTGCATTTAAGAACCTCTTTGTTATTTGCAGAATTACCATTCTCAACTAACATTAAAACACCATATCCTAAGGAGGATAAATACACTTGCATTCTAACATACCAAACTAAAAAATTTGAACCATCAAACTGAGGAACATCTGAAACTTTTTCTTCTAAGACAATATCAGATTCAACATGGAGAACATCTTTATCAACTGACTTTATATCAACATCTGGATTTGATATGGATGATGTCTTTTGTGTCTTTTGACCAAAATGAAGCTTAACATTTCTCATGTTCTTATTTCTTCTGCACTTACCCATTGAACTCCACACACATAGGACCTACCCAAGCTGATTAAGCTGCAAAAGGGAAACTAGCTCTAATACCAATTGTAGGAGTCAAGGACAACACTGAGAGGGGGGGTGAATCAGTGTTGTGTGAATTTTCAAATCTTTTTACAAACTTTAACTTTCAAAGCACAAGAAGATACCGTTGATTTGTCAAATACATATGCACATGACTGTGAATGCAGAAAGAGAACAAAATTTCATAAGTAAATCATACACACACAAAGAAGATTATGACATAAGATTTGCACGAGTGGAAAACCCTCTAGGGGTAGAAAAACCACTCCAAAATTGCCTCACTGGCTTAACTGAAAAACATGCCTCACTGGCTATACAAAATGTATCTAGGAGCACCAACTCCAATACCCAATAGAAGTACCCACTTCCTACGCAGATATACCTCACTGGCAAACAAATAGGTCTCACTAACCTACAAGCCTCACTGGCTAAAACAAGGCCTCACTGGCAAACCAATCCCCATCATCAAAACATAAAATAAGGTGTGCAAGAAATGATTGTAACACAATCTGATTTGCACCATTTCATAACCTTCTTCTCTGAATTTGTATATCTCTGTTCAATTACACTCAACCTGATCTGCATATTAATCTCATGATCTCAATACAATCAATTCACACTGATCTCATGATCTCTATACAATCAATTCACACTGATCCAGATTATCTGTGTATAAACAATTGCATATTGTCTTCAATTTGTAAGAGCTTTACATAATGTCTTCATCCTGCATATTCATTTCTTTTCATTTTCTCATCTCTGTATATCTCAATCACAATATCAAATTCTCATCTTTCTTTTCTCTTCAAGAGGATCTTGTAGAAAATGTCTTCATTTCTGTATATAATACCACACACTCACCCTATCAATGTACTTGTGAAGCCAATAAAAATAAGATCCCTCCACGTTCTGCAAAATCATTTTCATTTTTTTCATGACCTTTCATATTCCAAAATAAATAGCTTCTTCTTTATTTTTGTTTCAATTTCACCTTCTGACCCTTGACATCTGCATAAACAATTCATCTAAAAATAATAGTAAACAATTCATCTATAAACAATAGTAAGGTCATACAAAAATCTTTAATAAAATCAATCAGTGCCCTGTAGGAGAAAATAAAATCTCTTTTAATCTGCAAGAAACAAAATGAAAAGACTCTCCAAAAAAATCATTTGAAGCTTCCCACAAAAATCCATCTGTAAAATCTTTTCATATTCCTTCAATAATTTATTCTCCTTCTCTGTAAATAAAGTCTTCAACAAGAAAAATATATCTCTGCCAAAAAATAAATCTTCTTTGTCTTAAAAAAAAAACTCCTCAAAAATATTTTCCAAGAAAAACATTTTAGACTTTTCATCTGTAAGATGCCTTCAATCAATCTGCATAAATAATTTCTTCAAAAAATCTGTGTACAATTTTATATTCCCTTGCATATATTTTCACCTTCTCCAACATTTCATTATTGTTTCAAAAACAGAACTTCAATTTCTTCTCTGCATATTTCATGAAGAACCTGCAATCTTATTTTCTCAAAAACAAACTTTTCACTTTCAATGGCATAGATAGAATAAAAAGAATTTTCCAAAAAAAATTGCTTTTAAACACACCACTCATCTCCTATAAAAGCTCCTTAAAAAATATCCATCCTTAACTTCCCAAATCTCATGCCTTTTTAAAAGGCAAATAAAATAGAAATTAAAAAAAAAATTCCTTAAAGAAAACTTCTAAAAAAAATTGCACAAGATGTGCCCCACATTTTTCAAAGCTTTATAGAAATAAAGCATTTAAAAGAAAAAATGCCTTTTTCCCACTTATATCGGGCTCCTTCCTTGAAATATATACCATGCTCAAAAAATTAGATGCCTTTTACTTTTCAAATAGGCTCCCTCCTTTTAGCAAGACCGAAGCACATGAGGTGGGGTCAAGTTTCAAGTCATACGTGACTTTTTTTATTGCTTACTTTCTTTAATGAAATAAAGGACTTGATCATAAGTTTCTAAAAAATAAAGCATATTCAATGCTTTTATTTTATGCATAATGCACTTAAAAAAAAACACGCTCCTTATAATGTGCTCCCCATAGCATATTTAATAAAAATCAGCCCCTTTTCATAAATCATGATCTCCCAAAGCAATTCAATGTTTTTTCCTAAAAACATACTCCACACATTTGAAGACTTTTTCATATTTAACCCGTGTTCTCCAACTTGAACATATTTGAAGCTTTATTAAATGCTTATGAAATTTGATGTCTTTCTCAAATCTTTTGATTCCACATGAAGATCAAGTAAAGTCCATGAGTAAATCATGTGTAGATCTTTGTCTATCTCTGTAGATGTAAATTCACTATATGCCTTGAGATCAAGTGAAATATCGTCATCAACACCAATGAAGACCAAGTGTATACCACTATCACTATAAGACTATATGTTACTTGCAATCAGAGAACAAGTCATCAAATGTCTCAGAGATAGAATCACCAGAGATATGCCACTGCATGTCATGTCATCTGTATCAACCTGACAAATTATGAATAGAGATTTCACTGCAACATCAATGTAATCAATGATCAATGAAGCTTCTGAGCAATAAGGCATCCTTCTTGTCATCACTGTATGATCCTAATAATCTGATGATCAACTTAGATCATATGAATATTTTGAACAATCTCCTGGCACATGAGCTTTTTTAAGTGAGATATGAAACCTTCTTATGTAAGCAAACTAATCAACTCACAAGTGTCTTGATCAACAACTATGACAACTTTACATCATCAACTGAACACACTTTTGACATCAATGACAACCTGTCACCATCAAACTTTTATTCAAGGCTTGCTCCACTAAGCATACTCTTAGCCTTCTCCATCAGTGTCCTATTCATCCTCTCTACAACTCCATTTTGTTGTGGGGTATATGGAGTTGTCCTATGCCTTTCAATCCCTTACTTTTTACAGAACTTATCAAACTCTGCCAAACAAAACTCACCACCGTTGTCAGTTCTCAAACACTTAATCTTTTTACTAGTCTAATTTTCAGCAAAGGCTTTAAACTCCTTAAACTAACTAAAGACTTTAGTCTTGCTTTTGATAAAATAAACCCATGTCCTTCTACTATAATCATCTATAAAAGATACAAAATATACAGATTTTGAAATTGAAGGAACATTAACAGGACCAAACACATCAGAATGAATAAGATCCAATACACCAAAAGACTTGTGAGAACTAGAGTAAAACTAAACATGGTTTTGCTTTCCATAAATGCAATGTTCGTAAAAGTCAAACTCGAGATTACTATCATTTAACCCCTCAACGAGGTTTTTATTTTTCAGGGTACGTAAACCCTTCTCACCAATGTGGCCATATTTCAAATGCTATAACATAGTCCTTTCAGCAGGAAGTTTAACTTCCAAAGCATGTGCACTACCATCAGAACTAGTTACAATAGATTTCTTGACTGCTCGTTCGGATGGTGGGGATGAAGTGACTACAACTCTTTTCTTCAAGTTAGAAGAACTATTGCACTGTGAAGTGCATGCCTCTAGCTGAAATAGAGTACCTTTCCGAGTACCCTTAGCAAGCACCATAAATCCTCTAATTATCTTGCATCCATCTTTTGAAAAGACAAACTGCACACCTGCATCATTCAACATACTTACAAAAAGTAGGTTCCGTGCAAGGCCTGGAATGTGCATAATTCTAGTGATCCCCTTCAGTCGTCCATCAGGGAATCGGATTGAGACTCTTGCATGACCAACAATCTTCAGATGAGAATCGTCACCCAAATAAACTCTTCCACCATCGAACTCTTCATTCTTCATGAACCAGTATTGATGCGAGGTCATGTGGAATGATGCACCAGAATCAATCAACCACACATCATTAGATGTACGGGTGGCCAGGGTTGCGATGAAGGCATCACCATCATCTTGTGACTTGTCAAAATCTGAATCAGGAGCTTTCTTCTTTTTTTTCTTCTCCTCTTTGCATTCCTTTCAGAAATGCCCAGTTTTACCACAGTTCCAACAAAGAGCCTTAGACTTTCCATGATATTTTGATCTCCCATGGGATTTGGAATCTACCCTTATCACTTTTCTTGTCCTTCTTCTTCCCTTTCTCTTTGGGTCTTCCACGAACCGTAAGAGCTTCTTTGGCTAATTTGGATGTCTTTCTCTGCATTTCTTCAAATAATACCGAAGATACTACTTCATCCTTCATGAAGGTGGTGGTAGTACTTCCGATAGCCATGACAAGATGATCCCACAAATCTGGCAAAGAACAAAGTAGGGTCATACATTGATCCTCCTCCATTTTCACACCCACGGATGTTAACTGTGAAACAATCATGTTAAAAACATTTAAATGGTCCACAACAGATCCTCTGTCTTCCATATTTAGAGCAAACAACTTCTTTTTCAGAAAGAGCTTTATTCACCAGAGACTTGGCCTGATAAACATATCACAACTTCATCCAAAATTCTTTAGCAGTCTTCTCCTCATGGACATTCAATAGGACAAAGTCAGCTAGACAGAGTCTTATGAGACCCTTAGCCTTCTGATCTTTGAGATCCCAATTAGCTTGTGACATTGCCGTAGTTTTAGTGCCATGAACAGTTTCCCATAGATAACGATCAACTAGTAGGTCCTCCATCTTGAGTTTCCACATCTCAAAATTAGTGCCATTGAATATCTCAACCTCTAACCTTCCGGATGTGGTTGCCATATCCTTGCTGCAACAAGATACATAATACTCTGCACAACACTCCCACTCAACCTAATATTAGCTCAAAAAACCCCTACCCAACAACTAAGACCAAAACTGGCCAGGCTTTGATACCAACTGAAAGGAAGCTAGGTGTACGGAAACACTTCCTACACTAATCTAATGAGGGGAGGAGAGTGCAAATTTAATTTTATCCTTGCTATTACAACAATGTTAAACCACTAACAGAGATATTGTAGCAAACACATACACAAGAAAGTGATATAGAAGAAGAGAGACACAAGATATACATGGGGAAAACCCTTATCAGGTGAAAAACCCCACTCCAAGCCCTGCATAATGTATTATCAAAATTAAAATGGTTTACAATACACTTGCAATGCAAGCTCTTAGGAGTCTTCGACACTCGTATCTGGGGACAAACCGACAGCATAACAATACCTGTAAAATGTGTAGGACATCTCTTCTCAAAAACACCTGTTTATATAACAAATACAAGGCAAATATGGCTCCACATAGGGATGGGCATCCAACATGGCCTCATGGCCCAAAGCCCATGCCTATGGACACTTGTCCAACTCTATAGGATATTCCTGACACTTGTCAAGTCACCCCATCCCAAGGAGGTCGCCTATTTGGAAAATGGGCTATGATAGATGCTCTTACGACTCTTACAACCCTCATAGAATCTATCATAGCTGTCATAACTTACAGCTGTAAGAGAATCTGTCATAACATTCTATAAATAGCTACAACATGTCAAAGTCCACCTTGGGGCACCCAAAGATGCCTTTTTCAAAGATTCTCTTCGACACATGTCCTCACCTATCATAGGATCTTCTATTTCTAACTCTTACATGTCATAACTTCGTCATAGGAATTTGTCATGACCGTTACGGTCAATATTCCCTTACACAACATCCAAGATGTTGACATATGGCAAAATATTCTTACAACTAAGTGGGATGCTTATCTCCTCATGTGAGGACAAAAATACATGTAGTCATATGCCATGTAGGATGACACATCATCGTGCCAACTCCCACAATATGACAACATATGATTTGCATCCAATTAATACAATAGGTAATTAATAAATAAATATAATGTAAAAATATAAGGAATTACCAAGGTTGAGATACCTTAATTCCCAACATTCTCCCACTTGTCGAACACCTTGTAAGAGAAAATAGAATCAACATGATTTAACTGCTATAGGTCGAGAGGCCGATAGACTCTGAACACCATCTGAACTTCTCTGTGCCCACTAGTTTCGTCAATGCATCTACAACATTTTTCAAAGTATCTACCTTCTCCAAATTTACCTTCCCATCCTCTACCATGTCTTGCATGAAGTGAAACTGAACATTAATATGCTTTGTTCTGGCATGGAAAGTTGGATTCTTCGCAAGGCAAATCGCACTCTGACTGTCACAACTGATCGTAATCTATCCTGCCTCAACACCGATATCTAAACACAATCTCTTAAGCTAAATGGCTTCCTTACAAGCATGAGTTGTAGCCATGTACTCAGCTTCTGTAGTGGACAAAGCAACCACAGGTTGTTGCTTACTCATCCAACTAATTGTGCCACCAAACATAGTGAACACATAGGCACTAGTGGACCTCTTGCTGTCAATGTCACCTGCCCAATCAGAATCCACAAATCCACGAATACAAACTGAATGCGGAGGTCCAGAAGCATTTCCATGATAGAAAATGGAATACTCAGAAGTACCCCTCAAATATCTGAACACTCACTTAACTACATCCCAATGTACCCGTGCAGGATTAGACATAAATTGACTAAGGACTCCCACTGCTTGGGCAATGTTTGGTCTTGTGCAGACCATTGCATACATCAAACTACCAACAACACTAGCATAAGGTACTCTGCTCATGTCCTCCACCTCACTAGGAGATTCTGGACAATCACTAATAGACAACTTTGTCCCCAATGAAACAGGAACACACAATAGTCTACAATCTGCCATGCTGAACCTATCCAACACAGTCTTCACATACTTACTTTGTCTTAACCAAAGTTTTTTATTAATCTGTCTCTTCTGATTTCCATCCCCAGAATGTACCTGGCTATCCCAAGATTTTTCATCTCAAACTATGTTGACAACTGAGACTTCAAATTAGAAATCATATTCTTACCATTCCCAATCAATAGCATATCATCAACATACAATGTAATAATGAGAATGTGATCATTGTCAAACTTGTAATACACACAATGATCTGATTTCAATCTCAGATATCAAATCGACAACAAAAAGGCATCAATCTTCAAGTACCACATCCTAGGAGACTGCTTCAAACCATACAAAGACTTCTTTAACTTGCAAACCAAATTTTCTTTACCTTTCTCTATGTAATGCTCGGGCTGTGACATGTAGATTTCTTCTTCCAAATCACCATGAAGGAAAGTTGTCTTCACATCCATCTGTTCTACCTCTAAGTCATAAGCAGTTGCAAGGGATAACAAGAATCAAATGGATGTCAGCTTTGCTACAGGAGAGAAAATTTCACCATAATCAATTCCCTCCACTTGTGAATACCCCTTCGCAACCAATCTAGCCTTGTACTTTTCAACACTGCCATCTGCACCAAATTTCTTCTTGAACACCCATTTGCATCTAATGGATTTTCATCCATCAGGGTAAGGCACTAGGTCCCATGTTTTATTCTTTTCCAAAGAAGCCATCTCATCCTCCATGGCCTCCTTCCACGAACCTGCATCTTTCATGCCCATAGCCTCTTTCATAGTTCTAGGCTCATTAGTGTTAGTAAGTAAAGTGAAAGCACAACTAGAATCAAGTAATGAATAACCAAACCTATCAGGTTGCTTTCTTGTTTGTTTAGACCTCCTCAATGGCTGAGGTTGAGGTTTTACTTCTTCTTTTGAGCTTTCAGAGCTGCTAGAGCTCTCCTCATCATTAGGTCTCACAGGGTCTGTCTGTTCAGTCTTCTTAGGGGTAGAAGGAAACTGAACCACATCTTCTTTCTTTTCTGTCTGTTCTGGCTATAGAACAATAGAAGAAGGTGTTAGCTCTCTGAAGATAACACTTCTGCTATACAACACTTTTTCAGCCACGGGATCCCAAAGCTTGTATCCTTTCACACCAACACCATAGCCAATGAAGATATACTTAACAACCTTGTTTTCCAATTTAGACCTTTTCTCCCTAGGCACATGAGCATATGCCTCACAACCAAAAATATGAAGATGTCTAACTGAAGGCTTCTTACCAGACCACACCTCCATAGGTGTCTTACCAACAAGAGCTGATGTAGGAGATCTATTTACCAGATAGCAAGCAGTGGCAACAACTTTAGCCCAAAACTTTTGTTCAAGGTTTGCTCCACTAAGCATACTCCTAGCCTTCTCCATCAGTGTCCTGTTCATCCTCTTTGCAACTCTATTTTATTGCGGGGTATATGGAGTTGTCTTATGCCTTTCAATCCCTTGCTCTTTACAGAACTTATCAAACTCTGCTAAACAAAACTCACCACCGTTGTCAGTTCTCAAACACTTAATCTTTTTACTAATCTAATTTTTAGCAAAGGCTTTAAACTCCTTAAACTGACTAAAGACTTCAATCTTACTTATGATAAAATAAAGCCATGTCCTTCTTCTGTAATCATCTATAAAAGATACAAAATATACAGATTTTGAAATTGAAGGAACATTATCAGGACCAAACACATCAGAGTGAATAAGATCCAATACACCAGAAGACTTGTGAGAACTAGAGTAAAACTGAACACGGTTTTTCTTTCCATAAATGCAATGTTCGCAAAAGTCAAACTTGAGATTACAATCATTTAACCCCTCAACGAGGTTTTTTTTTAGGGTACGTAGACCCTTCTCACTAATGTGGCCATATCTGAAATGCTATAACATAGTCTTTTTAGCAGGAGGTTTAACTTCCAAAGCATGTGCACTACCATCAGAACTAGTTACAATAGATTTCTTCACTGCTCATTCAGATGGTGGGGATGAAGTGACTGTAGCTCTTTTCTTCGAGTCAGCAGAACTATTGCATTGTGAAGTGCATGCCTCCAGCTGAAACAAAGTAGCTCTCCGAGTACCCTTAGCAAACACCATAGATCCTCTAGTCATCTTGCATCCATCCTTCGAAAAGACAACCTGCACACTTGCATCATTCAACATACTTACAGAAAGCAGGTTTCGTGCAAGGCTTGGAATGTGCATAACTCCAGTGATCCCCTTCACTCATCCATTAGGGAATCAGATTGAGACTCTTCCATGACCAACAATCTTCAGATGAGAATTGTCACCCAAGTATACTCTTCCACCATCAAACTCTTCATACTTCGTGAACCAGTCTCGATGCAATGTCATGTGGAATGATGTACCAGAATCAATCAACCACACATCATCAAATGCATGGGTGGCCAGGGCTGCGATGAAGGCATCACCATCATCTTGTGACTTGTCAGAATTTGAATCAGGAGCTTTCTTCTTCTTTTTCTTCTCCTCTTTGCATTCCTTTTAAAAATGCTTGGTTTTACCACAGTTCCAACAGAGAGCCTGGGACTTTCAAGAAGATTTGGATCTGCCCTTATCACTTTTCTTGTCCTTCTTCTTCCCTTTCTCTTTGGGTCTTCCACGAACCGCATGAGCTTCTTTGGCTAATTCAGATGTCTTTCTCATTTCTTCAGATAACAACGAAGATACTACTTCATCCATCATGAAGGTGGTGGTAGTACTTCTGATAGCCATGACAAGATGATCCCATGAATCTGCAAAGAACAAAGTAGGGTCATGCATTGATCCTCCTCCATTTTCACACCCACGGATGTCAACTGTGCAACAATCATGTTAAGAGGATTTAAATGGTCCGCAACAGATCCTTCGTCTTCCATCTTTAGAGCAAACAACTTCTTTTTCAGAAAGATCTTGTTCACTAGGGACTTGGCCTGATAAACAGATCACAACTTCTTCCAAAGTTCTTTAGCAGTCTTCTCCTCATGGACATTAAAAAAGACAAAGTCAGCTAGATAGAGTCTTATGAGACCCTTAATCTTCCGATCTTTGAGGTCCCAATCAACTTGTGACATTGCCACAGGTTTAGTGCCATCAACGGTTTCCCATAGATCACAATCAACTAGTAGGTCCTCCATCTTGAGTTTCTACAACTCAAAATTAGTACCATTGAATTTATCAACCTCTAACCTTCCGGATGTGGTTTCCATCTCCTTGCTGCAAAAAGATACATAATACTCTACAAAACACTCCCACTTAACCTAAGATTAGCTCAAAAAACCCCTACCCAACAGCTAAGACCAAAACTAGCGAGGCTCTGATACCAACTGAAAGGAAGCTAGGTGTGCGGAAACACTGCCTACACTAATCTAATGAGGGGAGGAGAGTGAAAATTCAATTTTATCCTTACTATTATAGTAATGTTAAACCACTAACAGAGATATTGCAACAAACACATACACAAGATATACGTGGTGAAAACCCTTATCGGTTGAAAAACCCCACACTCTAAAACCTGCACAATGTATTGTCAAAGCTAAAATGGTTTGTAATACACTTGTAATGCAAGCTCTCAGGAGTCTTCAACACTCGTATCTGGAGACAAACCAATAGCATAACAATACCTATAAAACCTGTAGTACATCTCCTCTCAAAAGCACCTGTTTATATAACAAATACAAGGCAAATATGGCTCCACATAGGGATGAGTGTCCAACATGGCCTCATGGCCCAAAACCCATGCCTATGGACACTTGTCCAACTCTGTAGGATGCTCCTGACACTTGTCAAGTCACCCCATCCCAAGGAGGTCGCCTATTTCCAAAATGGGCTATGACAGATGCTCTTACGACTCTTACAACCGTCATATAATCTGTCATAGCTGTTATAACTTGCCGTTGTAAGAGAATCTGTCATACACAAACTATAAATAGCATATTCTCTTACAACATGTCATAGTCCACCTTGGGGCACCCAAAGATGCCTTTTTCAAAGATGCTCTTTGACACATGTCTTCACCTGTCATAGGATCTTCTATTTCTAACTCTTACATGTCATAACTTCGTCATAGGAATTAGTCATGACTGTTACGGTCAATATTCCCTTACACAACATCCAAGATACTGACACATAGTAAAATATTCCTACCACTAAGTGGGATGCCTATCTCCTCATGTGAGGACAAAAATGCATGTGGTCATATGCCATGTAGGATGACACATCACTGTGCCAACTCCCACAATATGACAACATAGGATTTGCATCCAATTAATACAATAGGCAATTAATAAATAAATACAATGTAAAAATATAAGGAATTACCAAGGTTGAGACACCTTAATTCCCAACAGTTGGCAATTACATATGGAAATCCTTTTAATGGGCATTCAAATGCTTGAATATTGGGCTTCTCCCACCTGCAAGGCTGGAGTGATTAGGTTCAATTCCCATCTTATCCTAATTGTTTACATCTCGTGAATGAAAAACCCCTACAAGAGAATTTCTTAACAATTGAGCTTTGACTTGGAGTATCCTAATGAGCGTAGGTTTCAAATTAAGCAATCATATATGGTCAACTGACACTAAAAAATCTAGCATGTAACTATAATTCTTTCCAACTTCTAATTGAATCATTTTTTGGTTGAATTCTTGGGCAGTTGCCACAATTGGTGACCTATCAATTTTGGATGGAATCTTGTTTAAATATTTTGTATTTATCACCCAATAAATATGAATTGAATTTTAGGCATTTGCTAGTTAATTTTTGTTCATATGTTGTCTTCAGTTTAATTGGGCATTTATCATTCAATGCTAATGAATTTACATCCACATGACATGTTATATTATTAGCTAGTAGCTTGCATATAATATTTTTTAATTACATTTGAATTTTTTCCTCTAAAATTTCACATTGATTCCTATGAAAAACTTTCCTAGGTTTTCTATGCAACATCATTTATTAAAATTTTAGAAATTCCATGGGACTATTCCCCTAAATAGTACTTCTAATAACAATAGTTGCCTTATGAAAAAATTTATGAATCACCACTTCCTTAGGACTTCTCAGTTATTGGTTGTTGCAACTTCTATGCTTAGATTTTCAATGTAGAGTATGTAGTGGATTAAAAAAAAATTGAATAGCTATTGATAAGCTTTCCTTATCATGGTAAATCTTGCAAATATGATATATTCACCTTCTTAGAGTCTCAATTTTGTTAATTGATTTTACATGGCTAGAAAATGACTGTACATTTTTCTAATGAGTTTCTTCTTGGTTAAGTTACAAAAGCCTACATGGTAGTCTAATGATGATGTGGTGGTCTAGCTCATGACCCACAAAGGTGTGAATAATACTTCTCTTAACAATTTCATGTTTGATGATGCAACCACTAGCCTCTTTAGCCCCTAACACACCTTGTTTAACCTTCAAGCTCACTTCCCACATCTTACATTTTTCTTGACTAACCTTTCCAGATCCTCCTTAGAGGGTCATCCCTTAGACCTTTTGAGTCACTTGGGTGACCCATCCTTGAGTTGTAGGGTTGCTTGGGTGACCAACTTCCCAAAAGGTGCGACCCTATCATCTTTAGATGTGTAAAATGGCTCTTAGTTTTGACTATTCTTCTTGATTTTTAGCTTATTTATCCTTGAATTTTTCCATGCTAATCGATCCTCTTCTCATTTTCTTTCCTTTGCAAGCTCATATTCAATCCCAATCTTCTTAAGATTGTTTCCAAATTGACTTCTCTTTTAGTTTTCTTAAGTTTTCTTTAGTTCTCTTCTTGTTTTATCCCTATCCTCTCATTTATTCTGGGCTAATTTCCCATTATTTTTTTAGTTCTCATATTTGTGAGCTTAAGACAAAACATAACATAGCTCGGAACAACAACAATTATATTTTTAATATAGATATTTTTCTAAAATAACATGTTCATTATTTCTAACATGGAAAAGTCAATAGCAGTTTTACTATTGGAGCTAGGCCAACATAAATTTGTAAAGGTTGAGACCATTTTCCCACTACCTTCAACTGTATAGGCCCATTTATTAGATTTTACTCTTTAAAAAGTATGATCTAGTATTTTAGATGGATTATTTGTACTATGCTCAATTTTTTAAATATGTTGCTTGTAGTAAAAACCATTGATTGAATTAACGTTCTTTCAGAAAATTAGAAATCTATACAAGTGTTGTCAAGCTTTACCACAAGGAGGTATTTCTATAAATCTATTACCCAATAGTTCCACAACCATTCCAAACATCTCTAGAAAAAACTTAGCCCTTTACTTTCCCTGCCATAACTATGTTTTCAACTTTGTGATTAACTGAGATGTCAATGTAATGAACTATATTTTTTCTAAATTAGTTGTAACTTGTAAGGTCCCCTACTATACTCCCCTACTATACTCCTTTTGACTCATGTTGGGATCTTAATTCATGTGATAATATTAGTATACTTAATGATGGTGATCCTTTCTTGGCTTGAGGTTTTGTTATCATAGAAGATTATTGCATGAGGATATTGTTTGTAGATATAAACATATTCTTTTAAATGAGGAATTATGTTGTGAAAAGAATTCAAATTACTATGTTTGACCTAGTTCGTAAAAGGTCTATAGATATTGTGTAATGCTACTAAGTCTTGACTAAGAGTTTGAATATATTATCCATATTCTTTTGATGTTGTCACTCATGCTCTTAGCGGTATGAGGATTGATATAATGTTTACGTTTATTTAATAGACTTCTTCCTCATCACGTTAAATGGAATTGAGTAGAGATTTTGAGAATATCTAGAGCCATTAGTTGCTATGTTAACCATTGATTCTCTATTCGAATATGTTTAGCACCTTAAGTAGAATTTGGTATGAATTAGGTATATGTTTAGACTCGTATTCGCTGTAGAGAGAGTTCGTGGGGAAAGTAGAAGCATCGAAGGATAATATATATTATTATTATAATCTTCTAGAAATAATAGTATACGAAATACTCTCCATTCCTTTTTGATTTAGCTTTATTGCAATCCTCGATGCATATTTTCATCACTGCATTTGATGAGAGGACACCTCTTTAAGGCTCTTTGCCAAACTGACCACGTGCCTTACCAGTACTTCCTCAAATTTCACACTTGTCTATCATGGCGTTGGTTTACGTTTAATGGTCTTATCGAGGAGATAACCTGGAATTTGATGGTCTATTTGACTATAGTTTCAATTTTAGACCATATTTTACAACTTAAAAATTTATTAGACCATATAACTCGACTTGCTAAATTTTTACATAACTGTATATATAACACTTTAAATTATTCGTAAACTGTAAAATTTTATTATAGGGAAATATAATATAATATTTTTATTTATAATATTTTGTTATAGAAATAACATTATTTTAGAATATTTTCAAAATTAATATAAATGATCTTTTATCTTGAACATTTTTTAAAATTGATATAGAAATATATATTAATTTAGAATAATTTTTTAGAATATTTATCTTCAATATTTTTTAAAAACAATTTTGCAATAAAAGTGTAAGCATTTGTAAAATATTAAAAGGCCACACTTCTTAATCTCTTCTCATCCAAAAATTGTTGGCCATATGTGTTGTCATTGATGTCAACATAGCAGCATTCATTGATGTCAACATTGCATACACTGATGTCAACACTATCATGAGAGTAAGAGACTGTTCATGTTTGGATGTCATGTTCCTAAGAAATAAAAAGCTCAATATTACATCCCTAATCAAAGCAGAGTTGAGTTTGAAGCCTGATCAAAATGAATTAGAAGAATCAATTTTGTTGTTGATGATGAGGATGTGCTCTTGTTGATTTGAAGCATGTTGAATGATCATTCCTACTGATCCTAAATTGTATATGGTGATGCAAAGAAGACTTGGCCTCTTGGAGAAGGTGACAGTCCTTGTTTTAGAATGTTTGCTCTTTAAAGATTGTCTAGAAGATTGCTCCATGTTTTCATTATCTTGCTATTGAGCTTCTATGGTTTGGAACATAGCTTCGTACAGTGCTATCTTATGTATGTTCCAAGTTTCATGGTGTTTTGATCATCAGAAGGATATTTTTCTGCTGACAGTTTGAAGATAGTGTTAGTTTTGGGAAAGCATGATAATGGAATGCTTTACATTCCTCTGAGTTTGATGATATAATCTTGCGGTTCAAGAGTTAAGTTGGGTATGATATAAATGTGCTAAATCCTAAGTTTCAGAGTGTCTGCTCCTCTGTAGTGAAAGATATAAGTGACTGAGTTCTAGTTCAGGCTCTGACAGTATAATGTGGTGATGAAAGGTGAATAGAATTCTCTACATTCCTCCGTGCTTGCAAATATGGTTATGCAGTTTTGGATATGTGCTCAGAAAGTAGTAAAGGTGTTGTTTATAAAGTTCTAGACCATCTTTCCTTCCATGGTGAAAGTTATGATTGATAAAGTACCAGTATGTGCTTTGGTAGGATGAAGTAATGTTGAAGACCTACTGGAATGCTCCACATTCCTCTGGATGTGAATGAGTGAACTTATGGTTTTGTGGACATATTATTGAATGTGAATTACACACCTCTTTCTTGTTTCAAGCTTCTTGGTGGTCCACAGCTCAATTTTTCAATTGATAGCTTGTTGCAGTATGTTCCGGGTGATAGAGAGTTCTCAGAGTTAATGATTGAATCTGTGCGGCATAATTGTTTGATGTGCGGTGGCAAAGGAGTGTTTGGGGGTGTTGTATGAGTCATGTGGACTCATTTGGAATATTTTCACAAAGATCTTTCTTGTTTCCTGTACCGCACAAGGTTCTCCAGTTGATATGGCCATTAATCTTCAAGTTTTCATGAGTTTTCCTTAAAGCTGTCCTATTTTCAAATGAGCAGAGTTTGTGGAGGTAATTCCTTGATGTTTGAAGTTGTGAAGGATGTTTGGGACCTGGTTAAGAAAGTGTTCAGGTCCGCAAGGCTTGAGTCTTTTGCTAGTGTAATGTGTTGGCCTAATTAGACCTATCTTCTACACGTTTCATATTGTGTGTTGTATGGGCAACTTGTAAATGTATTTTTCATGTTTTATCTAGCCAAAAAGCTATGTAATCAATGTAATATCATGTATAAATATGATATCAAATTGAATGCAGAGGGTAAGATTGCAAGATGAAAAATAAGGTTCGCAAACAGAGAAAAACAAAATAAATATATTATTGATGTGCGACTGTGGGAGAAAGAGCAGATATTGTTGATGTTGTCCGGATTCATCTTGAAGACTTATTTGTGACAGTGATCAAGTATAGAGTGTGTTTGACTGATCAAATCTTCAAAGGAAAGTGTGAAAAGACTGAAGTGCAATCATCAAGTGTGAGCTTCAAAGGTAGTTTTCAGACAGTTGAAAGATTGTCATACTGTAATCATTTCTGAGTTTGTTCTCAGATCAGGGAGTAGTTGCTTCCTTGGGTTAAAGCCCCTAAAACAAATTCATCAGGGAGTAGAAGCTTCCTTGGGAGTGACCCTGAATCAAAGATACTTAGGGAGTAGCAACTTCCTTGGGTTAAAGCCCTTAAAAGAAAGTTATTATTTGAGCTTCATATATTGTGAGTTAATCATCACCGTGGTTTTTCTCTTCTAGGGTTTTCCACGTATATCTGGTGTTGTGTATTGTTGTGCATTGTGTTAATATTTCATGCTCATGTTAATGTTGTGATGCTTAAGTTTTGATATACTCTGGATAAGTTGAAGTTGTTAAATTTGAAGAATTGTTTAGATACTGATTCACCCCCCTCTCAGTATCCTGGTGTGTCTAACAATTGGTATCAGATCCAAGTTCCTCTAAAAGAAACTTAACCACTTGAGGAAGGTCCGGGATGGCATCAAGAGGATCCAACAAGATTCTGAGGTTCAATGGATCTGTTGATAACTGAGAGGGGGGGTGAATCAGTTATCCTAATAATTTTAACCTTCTGTGCTTTCTTAACAGTTAATGTAACATAAGATCAAATAAGCAAGCATAATCATGAAATGGAAATAACACCAATACACATGACACAATGATTTTGACGTGGAAACCCTATTAAGGGAAAAAACCACGGGGTGATTAACCCAAGATATTATTCTCTGTTAGAAGAATAGCAGATACAAAAATGGCACTTGCCAATTAGGGCTCACTGCCCGAGCACACTGCTTACAAGAGGCTCACTGCCTACAAAAGACTTACTGTATACATGAATAAAACTTGAACTGATGAGAAGCATCCACACATGTTGAAGTTCAGTTCCGGTTAAGCTCAATAGACTGATCTGCTGCACTTCATTCTTTCTCTCCTTAAGTGCTGTTGTCCTCTTACATTCTGAACCTATTTTTCTGCCTGTTATACTATCCTGCTTTTATTCGCACTTCCACTTCTTACCCAACACCCCTTCACATCTAAATCCATCTTGTATATATATCCACACAAGTGATTTCAACACTTTTCTAGTCGGCAACCGGAATAGTCAATATTATCTCAAACTTTAGTCTGTCGGCTAAATCCTTGCTTCCAAGTGAAGTGGATCAAAAAGAAACTTATAGAAGTCATCTAATAAGTCGGCCAATCATGAAAGATACCTTAGGAATCTTTATCACCATCAACATCACATCTGGAATAACTTCTGATGCTCTGCCTATCAGTTCTTCCTCTGTCTGTTCTATCAAATCGGACCCTAATACTTGAATGCTTATATCTCTTTACTCTTTCATCACCGGAGGCTCAATTCCTGGAATCTATCAGTCAAGGTACTCCTCTTGACTTCCCCAAGTCCGCACTTTCCAAAGATATTTCCTCTGAGTGATCCAGACCTGACTGTCGAACCTTTCCACATACTTTGTTCTTGCTTACCGGACCACAACATTCTTCAATCTGACTTCCAGTATAGACACACCATATTCTGCGGATGTGTGGGATGAACTTTGTTGCCATCAATGACAACATTCATGAATCCATATAGTGTCTCTTGCCAACAATCTCCCCCTTTGGCATTGATGGCAACACTTAGTGAAAAATGACTGTCACACTATACTCCCCCTTGGCTGATGCTCAGTCTCTATATATATTTTCCGGAGCTCCCCCTTAGCTGGATTCAACATTTTTCACTGCTCATCACTCCCCCTTTGACATCAATGGCAAAGGGTGGGGTCCGCACACCAAAATTTGCAAAAAGTTAACTTAGTTGCATAAGTATATCATCTGGTTGCACTCTACATATGCTTTAGTATGTCTGCAAAAGTGTTTTTCAATTGTACAACTTCGGTTGCCCAACTCAGCTTCATCCTGTCCAAAATTGATATGTAACCACTCAACAGGAATGCAAAAACTTCAGCCTTCTTTAGATTTGTCGAATCATTTGTCTTGGCGGTGGTTTGAGCATCACTTAAGGCCTCATGCATGGCCTCCAACTTAGGAATGATTATTCTTCTAAGCTCATTTAATCTACCGATTCTATTTTTCTTTTCTTTCTCGAGCTTCTTAATTTCATCCAAGACTGCAATGGTTTGACATTCTTGATTTACTATGGATGAGGTAAATGGATCAAAATTTTGAGAAAGTTTTGTTAGTTGGATCTCCTGTTCTTTCATTTTCTTCTCAATCTCCATTGTTGCTTTGGACCATGATAGACAAAATTTATATATTTCTCCACCATCTTTAAGAGCATTTTCTAAGCTCTTTATCCCTATATCCATATTTCTTCTATCATTTGATATTAGAGTTAGTACTTCAGAGAATCTTTTATCCAAAAACTCTTTCTAGATCTTTTCCTTAGCTGATTTCTCTAAGGACTCAAAATGAGTACTGATGAACTAACAAGAGATTTAAGATTACCTGATGAGGAGGCTGAGTAATCCTTCTGAAAAGATGGCATGATCTTTTCTAAAACACCGGATGTAGCTTCTATTAGCTCACAATCTTCCATGTGAGACTTCAGGAGTTTTTCTTTTGCCTTTGCATTGGCAAATGAAGCTATCTTCATTGTTTGAACTGGGGAGAGAGAGTCAAAGTTAAATGGACCTTGAAGTAACTCTGGTTCATCAATCTCCAACATTTCTTTTGTCAAAAAGTCCTTGATAGTTTCTGCAGTGTCTCTTGCCGGAGACAAAGATTTCTTTTCTTCTGCACTATCACTTATGTTCTTCCAAGCTTGACTTTCTTCTCTTCCTTTCGCTTCTTCTTCTTTCTCCTCTATTCTTTCTTCTCCTTTAGATCCAGAGACTATAGGGGAAACCGGAGGAGAGATATTTGTTTGTTCATGAGCCACCTCTTCCGGAGTAGAGGATTCTAAGCCCTTGTCTTTACCTTTACCAGAGTCCATTACTTCTACTGTCATTGCCTCAGTAGATTCTTTTTCAACACTTGTAGCCAAGGGATCAACACCCAAGTCCTCTACAATAGGAAGGTTGAATCTTGAGTATGCCTTCTCTTTTGTTTCTTTTGCCACTTTATCAGTCTCTCCAAGCATGAGCTGATTCATTCTAGTCTTACTCCGAAACTCATCCTTGCAATCTTTGAAGATCATATCCATTTGTTTTGGAGTAATTGAAGGGTAGAGCTGAATAGCTATCTGTTCTCTGATTTCTAAGTCTTTTGCCTTAGCATTTTCTTTTCTCATTTCAAGTTCCTTTTCCAAACTTTTAGGAATTAGAGAAATTATTTCAATCAAGGCTTTATTGTATATGTTCAAGTACTTAACTGTGGCTTCCTCCAAGATTTTTCTAGCTGCATCATTATATGCATCATAGAATTCTGTTATTGGTTGTAGGTTTCCATCCATAGTAATAGCTTTGACTACATCATCTGGGGACAGAGTGGGCTTTTCAACAAATTCTTCTGCCTCTGCCACCTTATCTGCACCGAATATTTTCTTCTTCTTCTTCATCTTCTTGATTTCTTCATCAGATTCTGTCTCTTCTTCATCTTTCTGACTAATATAAGACCTTGTGGCCTTTGTCTTAGTTCTTTTCTCTGCTTTACCAGATGATTTAGCTTCCGATTTTGATGTTTTTGAGCTCTTGTCAGTGGTAGGAGCAGACCTCTTAGAGGATCTTGTCCGGGTGGGGGCTTCTACTGGACCACTTTCCTTTTCAGCACCTTCCTTCTCTTTCTCTGCTCTTTCCATCTTATCCCTATTGGCATCAAGTGCCTCTTTTGAGATGCCAAAGCTTTTGGCAATGTTTTCTACTTCTTTTCTTACCTTTCTTTTCATCTCTGGTTGCCTTAGGTCAATATGGATCTTCACACTTAATTCTTCAAAGGTTCCAAACCTTTCTACCTTGGGATCCTTTGGTTTACTAAGCATGTGCTGAACATGCAGCTCTACGATTTTCTCATCCACCTCATACCCCATTGGCATGATCCATACTATTCTTGGTTCCACTGCCTCCATTAGGCATTGATCTGTCTCTACCATAAAGCATACTGTGTCTTTGTATTTCTCAACTAGAGATTGGGGAATTCTCTCTCTAGCTTGCATCATGTTCTGAAAGTTTTTAAAAAAACCCCAGAGAGCTGTGTTTTGTGCTTTGTCATCATCAAGTCCATGCAAATAATCCCTGATTTGTATGGCAACCGGTCTGTCATTCTGCCATACCCATCCACTGGATCCAGGTAGCTCATTCATAAAGTAGAAGAATAGACAAAGTATTAGACCACCAAATTTGAAGGAATTCTTCTTGTCCTTTATCTTCTGTAGGTTCTCCAAGAGTTGGTTTAGAAGGAGCTCACAAAGGTCATAGTCTACATTTTTTCTCAACATTTCATAGGCAGTATAGATAGCAGTTCCAGGTACTGAATTCTCCCTGCTAGAATGATATATCTTGTAGCCGATGATCATGGATGCAAACTTGACATCCGGATCAGTGATGTCATCTACTGTCATTGCTCTTTTATCAAACCTAGATCCGGTAGCCTCACTTACAGTCAGATTCTTGATCGATTTGAGAATAGGTATACCATTGGATGAGTACAAATCGGTAACTGCCCTAATGGCATTTTTTGTGATCTTGAATGGTCCATTCAACCACATGAAGTTGTCATGTATTCTACTTAAGACATACCGGACCCATTCGTCCTCAGCAAAGAAGGGGAAATGTATACATTGTGCAAAGTGCTTCTCCCGGAGGGCTTTGTATTGGGGTTTGAGCTCAAATGAATCATCTATTAACTGTTTGTGGTAGATATCCCTCAATTTGGACTCTCTGAATTCTTCAATGTTTGCGTGAATGTAAACCCTAATATCTTCTGTATGCAAGACACCATGCGGAATACTAGAAAAAGCTCCTAGGGGATCTACTTCCAAGGATTTGTAAGGATGTTTCTTGAATTTGGGGCGAGGCCTATCAGTGATCTTCACAATATTCGGAGTAGACATATTTTAAAAGGATTTACAGAGAGATATTTTAAGAACAGAAAATACGTTTTGCACCTTTCGGTTTCATGGAGTTAGCCGGATCGATTTCTGGATGAATTGACTTCTGCAAATGATCCTTGATGAGCTTGAGGAATTTTGTTGCAGAGCTTCTCTTTTCATTTCTTCTTGAATGCAGAATGAACAAATGCTTAATGAGAAAACCCTTATATTGCTCCGCAAACCCTAATGTCAAGTTGCAATAAATGCTCGACCTAAGTCATTCTGATTTGCCTTATTCGGATGACTTAAAGAACTGGATCAATCTTGATCTAAAACATCTTGCAAATCTTCCAAATCTTAACCATAGTTTATTTGGATGTTTTTTTTTATGAACCCTTTAATCCGCAACTCTTCTTGTGCCAGTTCTGGCACCAATTGACTGGCTGGGGGAATAAGGTTTTCTTTGTGTCTCCCCCTGAGCCAGAGCTCACTTTTTAATTTCCAGAAGGAATATCAGCACCAGAGTCTGGTGCAGATCCATCCCCTACATTTTCTGTACTTTTCTTCACCCAAATCTTGTTCATCTCACTTTGAACTTCATCTGCATTCACTTTTTGTTTTCCCTTATCTTGATTCTGATTATGATATACCGGACCTCTTTTGTCCTGATTCTTGCTTCTACAGAACTTTGCAATATGACCGGATCTATTGCAAATTTGGCAAACAACATTTCTTTGCATATTTGATTGATATCCTCTTGATCTGCATTGATTAGCCATGTGACCCATTCTATTGCATGCAAAGCATCTACCATTGAATGAATTGTTCATTTGCATATTTCTGCATTCATGAGATTTGTGACCATACCTTTTGCAGTTAAAACACTGTCCGGAGAAGGATGTATTAGTTTGAATTATTCTCTTTCTGCACCGATTAGCTCTATGACCAAAGTTATTGCAGTTGTGGCAATATCCATTGAAGGATGGATATCTTTGAGCATTAGGTTGCCTTACCGGAGGTCTTCTAGGCCTGTTCCTTGGATTTTCTGATCTAAGATTCTTCTGACCGGATCTGGAGTTTTCTCCTTTCTCATATCCCAAACCACACTTGTCATCTACCCTCTTTTGACTTTCAAGAAGAACTTCAAGTTGAGCAGAACTTATCTTGAATTTTTCTTTATATTCATTTGCTGTTTGAAGATCCCTTTTAAGAGAGACAATTTGATCCTCAAGTTTTTCTTCATTATCTTTAGCATCTTCAAGATCAGGTTCAAGATGTTTGATAATTCTATCCATCTTGTGGCAATCTTCTGATTTCTCCTTGAGAGATTGTCTTAGATCATCTTCAATTTTTCTTTTCTCTTCAACCTCTTGGGTAAACTTCATAACTCTTGATTCCATTTCATGTCTTACCATAATGATTTCTTTTGATAACTTTTCACATAACTTGGTTTTCTCCTTCAGATCTCCATTTGTATCATTGGGTTCACCTTGACTTGCCAATTGCTGAAGTAGCTCCTTTCTTTTTTTCATAGAGAGACTTAATTTATCTTTTAGTTCTTTTATGAAATCATCAGCCTGTTTGAGTCTTTTCTTTAATTCATTGACTTCAGAGTTTGAATACTCAAGATCATCAAGGGCAGTCTTAAGTTGCTCCCTTATACCATATACATCCATTTGAATTCCCAGATCTTCCTCAAGCTATTAGGCTCTGTTGGGAGGAACTTGGCTCTGATACCAATTGTTGATAACTGAGAAGGGAGGGGTGAATCAGTTATCCTAATAATTTTAACCTTCTGTGCTTTCTTAACAGTTAATGTAACATCAGATCAAATAAGCAAGCATAATCATGAAATGGAAATAACACCAATACACATGACACAATGATTTTGACGTGGAAACCTTGTTAAGGGAAAAAACCACGGGGTGATTAACCCAAGATATTATTCTCTGTTAGAAGAATAGAAGATACCAAAATGGCACTTGCCAATTAGGGCTCACTACCTGAGCACACTGCTCACAAGAGGCTTACTACCTATAAAAGACTTACTGTATACACGAAGAAAACTTAAACTGATGAGAAGCATCCACACATGCTGAAGTTCAGTTCTGGTTAAGCTCAATAGACTGATCTGCTGCACTTCATTCTTGCTCTCCTTAAGTGTTGCTGTCCTCTTACATTCTGAACCTATTTTTCTGCCTGTTATACTATCCTGCTTTTATTCACACTTCCACTTCTTACCCAACACCCCTTCACATCTAAATCTGTCTTGTATATATATCCGCACAAGTGATTTCAACACTTTTCTAGTCGGCAACCGGAATAGTCAATATTATCTCAAACTTTAGTCTGTCGGCTGAATCCTTGCTTCCAAGTAAAGTGGATCAAAAAGAAACTTATAGAAGTCATCTAATAAGTCGGCCAATCATGAAAGATACCTTAGGAATCTTTATCACCATCAACATCACATCCGGAATAACTTCTGATGCTCTACCTATCAGTTCTTCCTCTGTCTGTTCTATCAAACCGGACCCTAATACTTGAATGCTTATATCTCTTTACTCTTTCATCACCGGAGGCTCAATTCCTGGAATCTATCAGTCAAGGTACTCTTCTTGACTTCCCCAAGTCCACACTTTCCAAAGATACTTCCTTTGAGTGATCCGGACCTGACTGTCGAACCTTTCCACATACTCTGTTCTTGCTTACCGGACCACAACATTCTTCAATTTGACTTCCGGTATAGACACACCATGTCCTGCGGATGTGTGGGATGAACTTTGTTGCCATCAATGACAACATTCATGAATCCATATAGTGTCTCTTGCCAACAGGATCAAATTATGCTTTTTGGAAAGCAAGGATGGAAAGCTACATCAATTCACTAGGCTGTGGAGTTTGGGATTCTATCAAGAAAGGTTAAACTATCCCTGTCTCTATTCCAACAGATGTAGATGAAATCAAGAAGTATGAAAATAATGCCAAGACCAAGTTTTCCATCATGAGTGGATTAATTGATTTAGAACTTTCAAAGGTGATAAGTTGTAGCTCTACCCAAGATGTTTGGAATAAACTTGAAACTATTTATGAAGGAGATAAGAAAGTAAAGCAAGCTAAGATGCAAGTACTCAAGAACAAATTTGAATCCCTAAAGATGTCAGAAGATGAAAATATTGCTAGTTTCATTCTTAGGGTGAATGAAGTGATCAATGGTATTAATGGTCTTAGTGATAAAATAAAAGATGAGATTGTGAAAAAGGTTCTGAGATCTCTTCCCAAATCTTACAGTTCCAAAGTATCTGCTATTGAGGAGACTGCTGACTTGGATAAATACTCTTTAGATGAAATGTTTGGGACTCTTACTGCTTTTGAAATGAGAGAGTTTAATAGTGATGTTCCAAAGAAGGAAGCTGCTTTCAAAGTCACTAAAAAGGCAAAAAATGAAACTACTGATAAAGATGAAAGCCCTAATGATGCTAAAGCAATTTTTTAAAGAACCAGGTGAAGAAAGGATCTGTAAAATACAAAGGTAAGTTACCCTTCAAATGTTTCAATTGTGGAAAGGTTGGTCATTTTTCTTCCAAATTTCCTCTCAAAGAAATTAGGAGAAGTAACAAAAATAGAAAATTCAAAATAAGTCTATTTTCTATATAGGATAGTTGTTCTTCAGAAAATGATGATTATGATTCAAATGATGAAACACTTTTCTTGGCCATGAGTGTTGGTGACAAAAAGAATGAGGTTGGAAAAATGGATACCTTGCAAACAGTTCAAAACAATGAAAAATTAATGGTTGTATGGACTGCCTTTCATGGAAAAGAAGAAACCAAGGCTTGGGTCATTGATAGTGGTTGTTCAAATCATATGACCGGTGATAAAGAGAAGTTTATTAGCCTTAAGAAGTGGGATGGTGGAGCTATCAAGTTTGGAGGAGATGAGTCAGCTTAGATTTTTGGAAAAGGTGTCATATCTATTGATGGAAAGAACAAGACTGAGGATGTTCTCTATGTCAAAGGGTTTAAACACAATCTTCTCAGTGTTAGTCAGATGTGAAGAAAAGGTTACAATCTCACTTTTCATGCTAATGGTTGTGAAATCAGAAAGGTAGGATGCAAAAAGTTAGTTGTAGAAGGTATCAAGACATGTGGTGATATTTATCACTTGAAAGAAGCAAATGGAAGAACATGTCTATTGACTCAATCTAGTGAGTGCTGGCCGTGGTACAAAAGAATGGGACATAACAACTTTGATAATTGATAGGTTGTCATTAAGTCCTAACACTTTAGTTAAAAATATTTTAATTATGTTGACCGGGTAGTGTCCAAGGCTATCTACGATAGGGAATGGGTTCAGACATCTCAATTTAGCAATGATTTTCTAAATTTCTGAGAGAGCTTTTAATAGAATAAATCTAAACTAGAAAGCATACAATCTTAATCTATAAATCATTTGGACTTTAACCTAGAAAACATATAAATTCTAAACTAGGAATCAACACATCAACTTCTATCTAAGGATTCGAAAGAAACGAGTTAATATAAGAAAACAAGAAATTTCTTATATGTAAACTTGCACTATCAACTGTAACAAATTTCTATATTGAGCAGGAGCTTTGGAAATTATAGCATAACACACAGAACTTTATAGACTTCAACTTTAAGAGAAATAACTAAAACATAATATCCTGCAAGGTCACAACAATAATATTCTACCATAACACCATTCAACAGAAGGTTATACTAATCTGAAATAAAACGTTCACAGAACATAATTTAAACAACACAACTTTACAAGATTAAAATACTTATCTATTCCTATATCCTTTGAGTGGCTAGCTCTCTGAAGATCTTCTACTGATTCAAATCGCATTCATCATTTAACAACTCCAAAGTTCCATTTGTATGTTCATTAATCAAAGTAAGATTACTCAAAATAGAACTTGATTGTCTTTTTCATAGCATAATAGAACATAACACAATCAACTGAACATCACTATCACATAATGTATCATAACATAAAACATATCTATTTTTAGGAATCATCCCATAATCTATACTATCAAAATCCTAGATTTCAGGTGGCGTATTAATGCCATTGAAGAAGTCTTCAACAGAAAAACATATTTTAACTAAACTAATTGTCTATTAAATTCAACATATTAAAGGCTCTAAGTGGAGCCATTAAATGTCTTAAGCATTTTCAACAAAAAATAAAATAAACTGCCAGGTGGTTGGAGGTAACACAGACTAAAGTCCACGATCATGCATCTCCTAGATTTTTGGCGCCCAGAATTCTTACGCTGCTGACTCCAGTTGCTTTCAAGTCTATTCCTTCCACTAGGCTATACTTAAAAACCTACATAAATACATAGATCTTTACACATGACCACGCTAACATTAGTGAAAAACTCCAGTCAATTCAAAAATAAAGATTGTACATCATTCTTTTGAAAATAAAGAAATATTGCTTATAAAACTAATAAATTGGCATGGTTTGCAGGGTGATTTGGTAACACAAGAAAGGGTTATATGGCTTATAATAGAAATGAGGCTATTTATACCTCATCATTAATATGGTAAGGATCATCTCTACTCATGTAGTGAGAGATATGCCTAAGATAATCAAGCCTGCAAACATTATATGTAAGGAATGTCAGATGGGAAAGTAGACAAAGACAAGTTTTAAAAGCAAGGAGTACTCTTCCTCAAATCCATTGGAGCTGATTCACACAGACCTATGTGGACTTACAAGAGTAAGGATTCAACAAGGTGAAAGGTATTTTATGTTACTCATTGATGATTATTCTAGAATGACTCGGATTACTTTCTTAAGATTTTAAAGTTTTCAAAGCCTTGGTTGAAAATGAAATGTATGCTAAGATCAAATGCTTAAGGTCAATTAGAAGAGGTGAGTTTACTTCAAATGAATTTCATTTTTTTTTGAAGATCGTGGCATTAGGAGGCACCTATCTGCTCCTAGAACCCCTTAGCAAAATGGGGTAGTAGAAAGAAAGAATAGAATTGTACAAGAAATGTCTAGGGCAATTTGAAAGATGCAGATCTCCCTGATGTATATTGGAAGGATGCAATTCACACTTCTATCTATCTAACTGACAAAGTTTAGTTAAGGGTCAATAGCACTAAGACCCCTTATGAATTAGGGTATGGAAGACCTCCTTCTGTCAGATACTTTAAGATCTTTGGTAGAAAATGTTATATCAAAAGAGATGAAGAAGATCTAGGAAAGTTTGATTCAAGATGTGATGAAGAAATCTTTCTTGGTTACTCAACCAGAAGTGAGGCCTATAGATGCTACAACAAAAGGTTGGGAAAGATGATTGAGAGCACAAATGTCAAAGTAGATGAAGACTTGTATCAGTTCTCACAAGATTTAGAGGATACTGGATCTGATATATTTCCTTGCATTGAAGATGAAGAAATAGAAGAAGTGAAAGAAGAAAAGGAACATGAGCCAGAACAGACACCTAAGAACCCAACAAAGTATGTTCATAAGAACCACTCAGTAGATCAGATCATTGGAGACAAAAATGAAAGTGTACAGACAAGGAGAAGGTTTGCCAAGACACATGAGAAAGAAAACTTGTGTTTATTATCAAAAGTGGAACCTAAGACCTTTGTTGAAGCCAAAAAAGATGATGGATGGATAAAAGAAATGGAAGAAGAATTGGATCAAATTGAAAAGAATCAAACATGGAAATTGGTTCCCAAACTAGCCAATAAGAATGTCATAGGAACAAAGTGGGTGTTCTGGAACAAGCTAAATGAAGAAGGTGAAGTGGTAAGGAACACAACAAGATTAGTGTGCAAAGGATATACTTAAGTGGAAGGCATTGATTTTGAGGAGACTTTTTCTCCAGTGGCCAGGATGGAGGCAATCAGAATGTTCCTTTCTCTTGCTGCTCACAAGAAGTTCAAAGTGCATCAGATGGATGTCAAGTTAGCATTTCTAAATGGTGACCTAGAGGTGGAGGTTTACATTGAGCAACCAGATGGTTTCCATATATCAGAAGATTCAAACATGGTATGCAAACTCAAGAAGGCTTTGTATGGGCTCAAGCAAGCACCCAGGGCTTGGTATGCAAGATTAGACAAGTACTTACTTCAGCAGGGCTTCGAGAAAGGTACTATAGATAGCAATCTTTACATAAAGGAAGAGGAAGATATGATCTTGATAGTTGCAATTTATGTTGATGATATCATTTTTGGTGAAAATGATGATATGTGTAAGAGGTTTACAGAGGAAATACAAAAAGAATTTGAGATGTCATTCTTCCTTGGTCTTCAAATTGCTCAGCTAGATGATGGTATCTTTATTTCTCAAGCTCAATATGTCAAAGAATTGTTGAAGAAGTTCGGTATGGAGGATTCAAAACTAGTGTACTCCCATGGTCATTGGAAGCCACTTAAGAAAAGATGATGAGTCTTTGAGCGTGGAACAAACTATTTATAGGTCTATGATTGGAGCATTGTTGTATCTAATTGCATCTAGATTTGACATTATGCATGCAGTATGTGTAGTTTCTAGATGTCAAGCCAATCCTAAGCAAACACATGAGAAGGCAGTGAAAAGGATATTCAAATACTTGAAAGGAACTTCAGATTATGGTCTATGGTATCCAAAAGGTAACGACTTTGACTTGAGTGCATACAATAATACTGACTGGTCTGGTTGTGTTGATGATAAAAGAAGCACAAGTGGTGGAGCTTTCTTTCTAGGAAGCAATTTGGTTTCATCGTAGAGTAAGAAGCAAGATTTAGTGTCCTTATCTATTGCAGAGGCATAATATATTGCAACAGCCTCTTGCTGCACTCAAGTGTTATGGATGAAGCAAACTTTGAAGGATATCAAGGTAGTGTATGATGAGCCTATTCCTATTTTGTGTGATAATACAAGTGCTATCAACATTTTCAAGGATCTAGTGATGCATTCAAGAACCAAGCATGTAGCAATCAGGTATCACTTTTTGAGAGAGAAAGTTGCAGACAAGGAAGTGAAGTTGAAATATGTTCCAACCAAGGATCAAATTGCAAATATTTTTACAAAGGCTCTTATAAAAGACACCTTTGAGGATATCCAGTAGAGGTTAGGGATAATTTCCCCACCCTCTTCTTGCTAAAGATGCATATTGGTGCATCTGTCTAGGGGGAATTCATGCCATATCTTTATCCTAGACTGATGATGGCTACCTCTTAGGGGGAGTAGGTAGTGGTGACTAATGATAGGGGAGCTTGCAGGAAAAAATGATTGGTGATGAAAGGGGGAGAATAAGAAGGTAGTGGATGCCTTTGTCCTTGATGTCAAAGGGGGAGAGAGTCTAAGGGGGAGCATATATTGCCATCAATGATAAAGGGAGAGGTTGTTGGCCATATGTGTTGTCATTGATGTCAACATTGCATACACTGATGTCAACGCTATCATGAGAGTAAGAGACTATTCATGTTTGGATGTCATGTTCCTAAGAAAGAGAAAGCTCAATATTATATCCCTAATCAAAGCATAGTTGAGTTTGAAGCCTGATCAAAATGAATTAGAAGAATCAATTATGTTGCTAATGATGAGGATGTGCTCCTATTGATTTGAAGCATGTTGAATGATCATTCCTACTGATCCTGAATTGTATATGGTGATGCAAAGAAGACTTGGCCTTTGGGAGAAGGTGACAGTCCTTGTTTCAGAATGTTTTCTCTTTAAAGTCTGTCCAGAAGATTGCTTTGCATTTTCATTATCTTTCTATTGATCTTCTATGGTTTGGAACATAGCTTTGTATAGTGTTATCTTATGTATGTTCCAAGTTTCATGGTGTTTTGATCATCAGAAGGATATTTTTCTGCTAACAGTTTGAAGACAATGTTGGTTCTGGGAAAGCATGATAATAAAATGCTCCGCATTCCTTTGAGTTTGATGATATGATCTTGTGGTTCAAGAGTTAAGTTGGGTATGATACAAATGTGCTAAATCTTAAGTTTCAAAGTGTCTGCTCCTCCGCAGTGAAAGATATAACTGACTAAGTTCTGGTTCAGGCTTTGACAGTATAATGTGGTGATGAAAGGTGAATGGAATGTTTCGCATTCCTCTGCGCTTGCAGATATGGCTATGCATTTCTGGATATGTGCTTAGAAGATGGTAAAGGTGTTGTTTCCAAATTTCAAGACCATCTTTCCTTTTGCGGTGAAAGTTATGATTGATAAAGTACCGGTATGTGCTCTGACAGGATGAAGTAGTGTTGAAGACCTATTGGAATGCTCTGCATTCCTCCAAATGTGAATGAGTGAACTTAAGGTTTTGTGGACATATTCTTGAATGCGAATTACCTACCTCTTTCCTATTTCAAGCTTCTTGGTGGTTTGTAGCTTAGTTTTTCAATTGACAACTTGTTGTAGTATGTTCTGGGTGACAGAGAGTTCTCAGAGTTAATGATTGAAGTTGTGCGGCACAATTATTTGATGTGAAATGGAAAAGGAGTGTTTGGGAATGTTGTATGAGTCATGTGGACTCATCTAGAAGAGTTTCACGAAGATCTTTCTTGTTTCTTGTACCGCACAAGGTTCTCCAGTTGATATGACCGTTATTCTTCAAGTTTTCATGAGTTTTTCTTAAAGCTGTCCTATTTTCAAATGAGCGGAGTTTGTAGAGGTAATTACTTGATGTTTGAAGCTGTGAAGGATGTTTACGACCTGGTTAAGCAAGTGTTGAGGTCTGCAAGGCTTGAATCTTCTACTAGTATAATGTGTTGTCCTAATTAGACCTATCTTCTACACGTTTCATATTGTGTGTTATATGTCTGACCTGTAAATGTATTTTTCATGTTTTATCTGGCTGACAAGCTATGTAATCAATTTAATATAATGTATAAATATGATATCAAATTGAATGCAGAGGGTATGATTGTAAGATGAAAAACAAGGTTTGCAAGTAGAGAAAAATAAAATAAATATATTATTGATGTGCGACTATGGGAGAAATAGCAGATATTGTTGATGCTATCCAGATTCATCTTGAAGAATTATTTGTGACAGTGATCAAGTATAGAGTGTGCCTAACTGATTAGATCTTCAAAGGAAAGTGTGAAAAGACTGAAGTGCAATCATCAAGTGTGAGCTTCAAAGGCAGTTTTCAGACAGTTGAAAGATTGTCATACTATAATCATTTATGAGTTTGTTCACAAATTAGGGAGTAGTTGCTTCCTTGGGTTAAAGCTCCTAAAATAAAGTCATCAGGGAGTAGAAGCTTCCTTGGGAGTGACCCTAAATCAAAGTTACTTAGGGAGTAGTAGCTTCCTTGGGTTAAAGCCCCTAAAACAAAGTTATTATTTGAGCTTCATATATTGTGAGTTAATCCTCACCGTGGTTTTTCCCTTCTAGGGTTTTCCATGTATATCTGGTGTTATGTGTTGTTGTGCATTGTGTTAATCTTTCATGCTCATGTTAATGTTGTGATGCTTAAGTTCTGATCTACTCCAGATAAGTTGAAGTTGTTAAATTTGAAGAATTGTTTAGATACTGATTCACCCCTCTTATCAGTATCCTGGTGTGTCTAACAAAAACCCAAAAAAATATTCCACCCACAGCGTGTCTTCATTAAAGAGAAATAGATAGAGCCAAAGGTCCAACCTGCTATAAAAATTTAGAATTTAAATGAATGTAAAAGTGGTGAATTGATGGTAAAGAATGCAACACAAACATGATCAACAAAGAAACAAAAAGGTTCAAACTGTCCCGGATACAATAGATGGAAGAAAGTATGCTAAACAAGGTATTGTTGGTTATACTTCTCTTTTATTGAAAGATAATATACTACTAGATGTTCCTTTGCCTAAATATATTCCAGTAGATATGGCCCAAATGTTGAATCAAATAAAAGTTTAGATTCCTTTGATGGAAATGATGAAAATAAATAAGCATAGGAATAGAGATTTAGCTCTTATTTGTGATAAGCCTTTAGACTAGCTAGATAAAAATAATGAATGCAACATATAACAAAAGATAGACAACTAGGTGACGAGATTGAACAATAAGGTAGATAATGTTGAGATGCTTGAAGTGTATTTGGGATTAACATTGAGTAAAAATCCATCCTAGGTTGATCCCTTTTATGTAAAACTGTTGATAAATGATAAGTTAGTAAGGAATTGCATAATAGATTTAGGTGCATCTACTAACATTATACCTCTTCAAATCACAAGACAATTGGATATGAAAGTTGCAAAGTCATTTGCTAAATGTTTTGCTATGGATTCTAAGAGATTCTAGTCATAGAACCCATGTTAAAATTCCCAGTTTATGTTTATTTCCTCTAAACAGCCATATAGAATGGTTTAGAACAACCAAAATTTTCAAAAAGGCTAAAAATAGTAGGGCCTCTATTTTTAGAAAGTTCGCATTTGAGCACATATGGACCTAAAAATCTACCCAAAGCTTTGGGATTGCTAAGTCTACCTTAGGTGTGAGTTTCGATAAAAAAATCACACCCATATAACAAGTTATTAAACTTTTAGAATTTTAAAAATCCTATATAATATACTAAATTTATAATTTGAAGGTTCAAACGATGGAATGAGGGTCTAAAATTTGTCAAAATTGGTGATGCAAATTTTAAGGTAGTAGATCTCTTTGAGCTCTTCAATTTAAAAAATGAGAGCTCAAAAGAGTACCCAAACCAAAAGTTATGGCTCCCGAAAGTTGTGCTACATCAAACATTTCAAGTTTTGAATTTTAAATTCCCAAAAAGTAGAGGAAAAAATAATGAGTTACAAAATTAGAATGAGGAAGAAAATAGAAGATTTACAACACATATGATGTCTTGATTTTTATAAAAATTGTAATAGTTGGCTTGATTTTTCAAGAGTGTTCTATATAATGTATGAACATTCTCATTTGTAGAGGTTTGGGATTCTAGAGAAAAATTTCATGTAATAGAGAAACTCTGTGATAAATCTTTTGAAGGATAATAGAGGTTTGAAATTCTTTTTTCAAGTATGTCTATTGTAATAAATTTGTTTTGAATCAAATATATTGAGTGAGAACTTTTGATTTTGATTGTCTCCTTTAGAATATTGTATGTTCTTGGAAAGAATTAAATTTTTAAGGAAAATAGAAAATTTAGAAAATTTCTGCTTGCACATTTGCTATAAGAGTTGCAAGTTTGATTAGTTCATCTTCAAGGAGGGTGGTAAATCTTTTTAGAGAATGATTAGGGCATGCAATATTTGTAAAGGATTAGTAAGTAGAATCAATTTTAACAAGTCTATTTCATGGGTTAAAATAATTGTAAGGAAGTAATACTATATTAAACCCTAGAGATAGAATCTTATTATAATAGTGTAGACACCCAAAATTGACCCATTATATCATTTATTCATTTACCACATTTTTCATTGCATACTTCAATTTTGTCTAGCACACTTATAAGCAAATAATTCATTTTCTTCCTTATCTCTATAATTAATTAAATAAATTTTCCCTATTCTTCTATTTTCCATCAATAATTAAATAATTTTAAATTATTTAATTATTCCATCTTTCTTCTAGAAAATAAATAAAATCATTATTTTATTTATTCCCCCATCATGCACATAAATTAAATAATTTTTATTTCTTCCTCCAACATTTTCTCATATCATTTAAATAATAAATTAAATAAAGACATTTGTTTAATTTATTATGCATCTCACCACTTCTATTTTGTTTATCATCTTCTTCCAAATGTGCAAGTGGGCCTTTTGTCCTTGAAATAGCAAAAAAACAAATATGGGAAAGATTTAATAAATTAGAAAAATCAATCATCTCCACCACTTAATCCTCAAAATAGTAAAAACATCCTATTTTGAGAAAAGCATCTTATCCCCACTAACAACTTACCTAAAATCTTTAAATAAATTCCTTTTTCATGGACACTTGTCACGCGCACGTTCATCCATATCTCTCGAATATCCTCAACTGTTGATTTCTTCTTTTATTCTCCACCATTGATCATCTATGCTGCAAGTCTATAAATACACCCTCTCACCTCATTCCAAACCTTGAATCCCACACATTGTAATCTAGCTATTATCTGTACTATTGTCATATAAATACCACCTCTTGAGCATTTTTGAGCATATCATGGTAGCTTCGGTGAATATGGTTGTTTATTTGGAGAAGCAATCCACATCCAAACCAAGGAATCAAGTCATCTAGGTGACCTCATTTTAATTTGCATATTATTTCTGTCATTCAGGTTAGATTTCTTGAAGGTGGTAGGGGTTAGATCTTGGTTTCAATATTTGATCATGTTAACAATGGATTTTTCCTGCTCACACATTTTGGCATGCCTAGTGGGACCACTCACTTGATTGATTTTTGTTACTAATAGTCATTTTTTAAAGTTCAGGTACAAAAATGCACTTTTGATCAATAGGAAATCACGTTTGAATGGCAGAAAATCGCATCTGCATGACTCTGGATTGCCTTTGATTGGGGAAAAATTGCATATGCAAAGTCTAAAATCATCTCTGATCAACAGCTCATCGCCTCTAGTTGCAATGGGTCACCTTTGGTTTAGTTAGGGTTTTAACATCTCATCTATCTTTTGTAGGGTTTCTTTCATTTGGTTTGTCTAGTCTGGAATGCAAGCTACTGTATTTGCTAACCCTTGTTGTCTTTTGCCATCCTCAAGCTGGTGTATTTGGGGATTTGCTTTGTCTTTAGCCTAGTCATATCTTAGGGTTGATCTTTTCTATTTTCATAGCATATAGGCTTGAATCTGGAAAAATATTATCTTCCAGGATTATTAGAGTTTCATCTTTGTCATCTAAGATCCCTTGGTCTTTCTCTGTGTTGATGTTTTTGCAGGGTTCAGTGTTCGAGCACCTCTGGTCAACTGGAAATCGCCTTTGCACAGTAGTAAGTCACCTTTGCACAATCTGAAATTGCCTTTGAAGCTTAGGTAATCAACTTTGGTAAATTTTTTGTTGCCTCTACATTTCTGGAAGTCTCATCTAGTTTTTGTCATACGCTTTTGGTTTGTATTTGCGAACATAGGTTTTTTTGAAGCTAATATCCATTTGTGTAGCTTTACAATTCATTTATCGAAGAAAGGAGAATCTAAAAAATTACTGACATATCTGTTGCAGGTTCGATCGGATGAAGAATAATCTTGTTTTCCACTATGTTAGGAACATTTGGATTTGGTGCTTAAAATGAACTCTGTTTGTGTGTTTGCAATTCTTTCTTGTTGATTGTAGTTGCATTAGTAGAACCCTAAGCTAATAACAAAAGTATCCTCTCCCCTTTCCTATCAAATGGATCTTGGGTGTAAGAGAAATTGTTATTACCTTTAGAGGGCCTACCTCCCATTGTGAGAGGGAATGACCCAAGTGAAACTTTCATTTTGGTTTGCTATACAAATAACTATGGTTGTGATGAAAGTCATCAATCACATGGTGCAGTTGTTCTATACTGGCGGATGTCTCCCTCAATATCCTCATGATGCGTGAAAACCCTTTATGGGCTGGGAGGCCTCTTAATTGAGTGAACCACCGCAAGTATAGACACCAGTTATCCTGAAACTTACTAAACACCTTAGATTAGAAGCCCACCCTTATTTGACCTTATGGGGGTTTGTTCAAGGCAAGGGGAAACATCATCCCCTGTAGATTCCCACCATTGGCTCCCTTGAGATGAGATGGAAATTCTTGGCTTAGTATAAGCTACGTGTAGCTTTCTGGGGAGAGGGTGATTGTATCATCCTTCTAGTGTAGGAGGCCCCTAGCCATCTTCTCTCGAGAAGATAATATAATCACACATGTGCTTATCTATGTGTTTGCATTTGAGTTAGAGATTCCATGTTGTGAGATTGACAAGTTGCCATATACCTTGACCTTAGGTAGGTTAAGCATTTGCATGAAAGTGTTTTTGATTATGTTTAGACTCATGGAAATCTTGGCCTTGAGTGGCTGCTGAACATACACAGTCACGCTATAATCAGTCAAACCATTGGCCATTGTGTTTATTGTTTGTTCTCTTGCCAAATCTTGCCAAAAAAACCAAATCATTGTCATAGAAAATTACCTTTGAGCTGTACATCCTCGCCTTTGATTAGCAGCAAATCGCCTTTGGCTTATTCCTAGTCACCTTTGAACTATTACGAATTGCTTTTGTTACATTCAGCCTCGCCTCTGGTTACTTAGGAACTATCTTCATTTATCTAGTTCAAAATCACATTTCTAGCCAAATCCTAAATATTATCATCTATTTTCACAAAATACACTGATCCATTTGCCAAAAGAATCTTAATCCTTAAACACATTTGTGACACTATGCCAACATTAGAAGACCTAGTACCCCGATTCCAAGACTTCCTTCAAAAGCTTTACCAAATTTCACAACCCCTAAACCAAAAAACCATACAAAGTCTCCATATCATCATCTAACAACTTCAAGCAAGCCAATCACCTCAAATACAATACCTCCTAGCACAAGCCTGACATTTTCTAGCCACTTGTCAAACCCAACAAACACATTCCATATCCATTCAACATCAACAAATTCCACCTTATTCCTATGTGTCATCCCCCTCCACGTCATACCAATCTAATCCATCCACCTATCAAACTAATTCCACATCTATTTATTCCACTCCTTATCAATCTAATCCATCCACATATCATATCAATTCTACATCCCCTTACCCCACTTTCCCTAATACCAACCAACATCAATATCAATCCACACCACAACATCTTTTATCCACATATCCCCCCATTTCACCTTTCCATGAAATTCATTCACAAAACTATCAATGGCCTCCACAAAAAGAACATGCGAGCCCAAGTTATCCCTCCATCCAATCCTATTCCTACTTCTAAGCCTCCAATACCATCCACCCTTATTGTCCATCCACTATATTGTCCATCCACCCATACACTTGTAAAGGATGTGATCCAATGGCTACTCACATGGAATAGACCATCCCCATGTCAAACACTCAGTCATGAGCCTATCAAAGAACTTCCAAATGCCATGTCTAGTCCTTCAACCCCTTCATGTAATCCACAACCCATTGAGCCTATAGAAGAGTCTCTAAATATAAGTCCAAGTCAAGATCCATCATTCCCTCATGTCAATAACCCTCAAGAGCATGTCAAGCCTATCCAAGACCCTTCCACTTCCAATCAAGCAACTCAAGAGGTATGTCAAGAACACGTGGAAACATCACACCCTTTTTCTAATCAAGATCAAATCCTTTCCATGCAACCCATCCATAACATTTATCTTTTCCCTGATCAAGATGATATTACCTATAAGGAAGCTATCCATGAGCACCTTGATCTTATCCATAATCCCATACCCATCCATGAGCAAAATATCCAAATTACTCCAATCCATCCTCCACCTAGTCCTATCCACAATCTACAAATATCTGTTTCCCTTGATGAGACACATGCCTCCCAAGAAAACATAGAAGATTAAACCAATAGCTTGGATCATGATGAACATAAGCAAGATCTTAATAATCCTTCCTCATCCACCATCAACTCCACTTTAAATCCATCATATCCTATCGATCTATCTGCCTTCATTCATGAATGTTCCTCCTTGGGACAACAACAACCTTTATCCACTTTCCCTTCTTCATCCAATAAAGAACTCATGTCTAATTCCCAAACTACACCTAGTCCCATTGTCAATTGCATGCTCCAAAACATGAATTATCATGGTAAAGGCTTAGGCCTTCATGAATAAGGAATTTTAGATCCCATACATGTCAAAGTCCCCCCCACACTCATATGGCCTTGGATATACACCCCAAGGTAAACAACCCAAAGATGTTGGTAATTCTTCCATGCCTCCTAAGTCCACCACTTTCCATCACAAACCCTATCATATTCCCAAGACATATGTTGCCATTCCACCTCCATCATCCTACAAATTTCAAAAGAATGTGACCGTACACCTTTCACCATCCAATTTACCTCCACTTCTTCCAACTCCTAATATCTCTCCATCCACTTTGCAACCATTGCTTCCAACACCTAACATTCCTATCATCCATAAATACCCTAATATTCCTAATTGTGACCAACAAATGCACACATCATATAAACATAAAGATTCCACTCATTCCACCAAACCCATGGGATTCAAAAAAAAAATTTGGATGCCTCTACACATAAAGGAAAAAAATCCTAAGGGACCTAATGCCTTAGGTACAAATGCAAAGAATCAAAGCAAAATCCATCCAAAAAGTTACCCAAACCCATACCTTCACAAGCAAAGTCAAAAACTAAAATGGTATGGGTTCCTAAGAAAAAAGCAATCACGTCAAAATAGGCATCCACCTCTCAAAAATCCAACAATCCTCTTCCATCGAAAAATCCCACAAGCAAAGCAAAAGTCATAAAAATACTAAGTCCATGTGGGTACCTAAATCACTAAATCGACCATCTCCTGAGCGAACAACACCATTTATTCCTACACCACCATCCAATCACAAGCTTCAATGTTTATCATGGGGTGTGCAACCGTTGGTCATGATTTATTTCCATACCTCCATCATCCCATCATTCAACTATTATCCTACATATCTTACCCATCACATTCCCATGGTCCACGCTTTTGCATAAGTCTTTCATCCATCATTGCATAAGTCATCCATAATCCATGTCATAATCCGCATCATAATTCACTATCTACCTTCTCCATCTCACTTTCATGCAATCCCCTACCAACATCTTTGAGCATAATGACTGTAGACACTTAAATTTGTACATGTCTTGCGACATTACCTAGTGAGACACCTTGTAATGTTTTGCCCTAGGTAATTAAATTATCCCACTCATCTCACTTTCCAATTAGTTAAATAAATCACCATTTATTTAATTAATCCCCTTTTCAAAAGTCTCAAATAATTCAAATTAAAAATTTGAATTATTCCCTCACCTCTCACCTCACACAAAAAAGTGTCACATGACTACAACCCTTCACATGCACAACTAATTTAAATAAAACATTATTTAAATTAGACTTATCCTACACATGTCACATGACTACAATCCCGCTTGAAGTGGGAAAACCTAATCAATCTAGACCGTCCACATATCATAAAACAACTTTTGATCTCAACCGTTTGTTCAAATTAGCCTTTTCTATAAATCAAGCCCTTCACAAGCCATTTGGGGATTGAGTTTTCAAGTACTATTATGCTGCTGCAATGTGGAGCAACCAACATTCCTCCATAATAAACCTTCAAAATCTTGCATGCCTATGCGAGGTTGAGAAGAACAATGGAGATAGGTCAATATTAGCTTAAAGATTCTTAGTTGTTTTCATGTTTGTTTGATTGATTTCTAGGCTAGATTGCACTCCATTGGGAGCTAGGGTTAGTTGTGATTTAATTTTTGCATGTTAGCTAGTTTTTCCCTATCTCATTCTGGTGAACACCATGCCTAGTCTTTCAACTCCATCATGTGGCCTACCAAGCATCAATCCTCTTCAAGAGCCTCCCCCCATGAGTCCTAGTCAAGACCCATCACACCCTTATGTCATCGACCATCTAAAACATACCAAGCCTCTCCTAGAGATTTCCACTTCCATTCAAAGTCAATAGTTATATCAAGAGAAAAATCCTAATCATGTGGAAACATTACCCCCTTATCTAAATCAAGATCAAACCCCTTCCATTCCACCCATCCATAACGTGCACTTTATCCTTTCCATGATCAAGCTCCCATATATGATCAAGATCCCCTCTATGATCAAGAATACCATGATGATCCTCTTAGTCAACTTTATGCATTCCATGGTCAAGAGCTTATCACCCTGTCCATCCATCATCCATCCACTCCCCATGATGAGACAAGTGCCTCCCAAATGAACATAGAAGATCAAACCAATATCTTGGATCTAAATGAACATAACCAAGATCCTAATGATCCTTCCACATCCGCCATGGACTCCATTGTAAAACCACCATCATATCCACTTGGCCTATCTGCTTTCATACACGAATGTTCCTCCTTAGGACAACAACAATCTTTGTCCTCCACTTTGCCTTCTCCATCAAATAATCAACTCAAATCTAGTTCCCAACCTACACCTAGTCCCATTGTCCATCGCATACTCCAAAACATGAACTATCATGGTAAAGGCTTAGGCCTTCATGAACAAGGAATTTTGGAGTCCATACATGTCAAATCTCCTCCACGCTCATATGGCCTTAATTACACACCCCAAGGTAAACAATTTAATGATGTTGGTACTTCCTCCACACTTCCTACATCTACCACTTTCCATCACAAACGTCATCATATCCCCAAAACATATGTCATCATTCCATCTCCACCATCCTATAAGTGTCAAAAGCATGTGACCATACACCTTCCACCATCCACTTTACCTCCACTTCCAACTCCACACATTCCTCCATCCACTTTGCCACCATTGATTCCAACACCTAACATTCCTATCATCCATAAATACCCTTACATCCCTAATCATGACCAACAAATGCACATATTGTATAAACATGAAGCTTCCACTCATTCCACCAAACCCATGGGATTCAAAAGTAAACATTTGGATGTCTCCTTTCATAAAGCAAAAAATCCTAAGGGTCCAAACGCCTTTGTGTACAAATGCAAAAAATCAAAGCAAGGTACATTCAAAAATCCATCCAAGCCCATACTTCCAAAAGCAAAGTCAAAAAATAAAATGGTATGGGTCCCAAAATAAAAAGTAATCAAGTCAAGTGAGGCATCCACCTCCCAAAACTCCCAACCATTCCCTTCCATCCACTCCATTCAAAAATATCAAATTTCTCAATCCCACATCCAAAACAAAAATCATAAAAATACTAAGTCTATGTGGGTTCCTAAATGCTTACGTCATCCCTCCACTACGCAAACATCACCATTGCTTCCAACACCTCTCCCAAATCATAAGCTTCAATGTTTTTTATGGTGTGTGCAACCATTAGTCATGATTCCATTCCATTCCACAACATTTCCACATACCTCCATCTCCCCATATTTCATTTATTATCCTACATATCTTCCCCATCCTATTCCTATGGTCCATGCTTTTGCATAAGCCTTGCATCCATCGTCTTGCATACAGTCCTATGTAATTCACATCATAATCCACTATCTTTCATACATAATTTACATCGTAATCCACTATTGTTCCCTCCATAATCTGTTGGTGTAATTAAATATTAAATTACACTTTATTAAGTTTACTTAGGGCTAATTTTAGTCTTAGGTTATTCTTAAGTCATATTAGGGTTTTTCTCTAACTTGCAAATATAAAAGCAAGTTCTCACATGTAATTCTTTAATCCATTTCATTAATTCATCCTTATTGTGCAAATTATTCCTCTTTGCTTTTTTCTCTTTTGGAAGGTAAATCTTAGGTTTTGCAGGTGATCTTTGTGGCTTGAATTAATTATCAAATTCAACATGGTATCAGAGCGGATCTGCAAGCCCCTTCTCAAATTTGGAGAAATTTTTTAGCAAGAGCCATTTGCTGGGTTTTTTTTTTGTGTAAAACAGAGTATTCCATTGGATTCAGAGCAGCTGAAAAAGGTAGATCTATCTTTTGTTTGGCTGAATTTGGTTTGGGGACGCCAGATCTGTGAAGGTTTCAAGAGTTTTTTTTATATGAAGAAAAACAGAGGTTTCAGAGCATTTTTGGCCAAAACAGACCTCACCATTGCGCTCAGAAGGCCCAAAAACCCCTATTTTCATATAAGGCACTCTATATTTTGCTGAAAAAAAGTCTCTGGGTGTTTTTTCTAGGGTTTCAAAAATTTGGTTATGTGAAATCCGTACGACTGTACGGCGCCTCGATTTATGTGCCAACCTTGATTTTCATGCCATTCTCATCTAAGCTAATTTTGATTTTAGAGTTGCCTCAGTTTGCGTGCCATCTTGATTTTTGAGCTGCCTCGATTTGCGTGCCATCTCGATTTCCGTGCTGCCTCTATTTCCGTGCACAGGTACCGCTGAATTTTTTATTAATTTTTTAATAAAAAATAATTTTTTATTTTGGAGGGCTAGCCCCTTGGGTTTAACCCTTGGTCGCATGGGGGACTAGCCCCTAGCTTCCAAGCAGCAGCCCCCAGAGACTCAGCTCTTGGTCATATGAGGGACCACTACCCTAGCCGCCAACCCCCAAAGACTCAGCACCTGGTCACATGGGCGCCCAGGGGCTTCAATAGTATTTTTTTTTGGGTCTCTTTGCACTAAAGGAGCAGTTTTGGTAAATCGAGCATATCTTGAGCATACGGAGTCGGATTTTCGAAAAAAAATAGGTGTTGGAAAGCTAGTTTCGAGCACAATCCAGTGGTGTAGGTATTTTTTCTAGGTTTTTCTGATTGGTATAATTTATTGCTGTTTGAAGTTAAGGCATCTTTTTTGGCCTTTGAGCTCCGTTCTTGCGCCTAGAATCTCCATTTTTCAAAAATGAATAGGTGTTGGAAAGGTATCAGAGAGCTCTACACAACCAACTATATAATATTTTTAGATTCAGCCCCAGGTATATTTTAAATCAGTTTGTCGATTTTATGGCTTCTGTTGGATATCTTGGACATGCTGCCTCCTGGAAAGTTTCTGTTTGCTTTGAAAGACTTCTATTATCAGCATAAATCTATTTACATATTTTGATCTATAATCATCTAAGGAGATGGGATTCTACCATCAGCATAAATCTACTTGCAGATATTGTGGAAGTAATCAACATGAGAAAGAGATGTGTCCTCATTTCTCACATCATCTCTTTGAAATGCTTCTTTCAATCGCTTCTCCTCCTGATGAGATCATTGTTCCACCATCACCTACTGCTACTTCAGAGTTCAGTGTTGCATCATCATTGGCTTCTAGTGATTCTGTGCAGCAGGTCAATATTAGTCTTCCTGATCCACCTCATTGGGATTCCTATCTTGCAGACATATCATCTTTGTTTGTAGAGTCCCATCTTATAGATTTGGAGGACCACATTGAGGACATTTGTCTTCTTTTTGATGACAGCTTCGATGGAGTTGCATCACCATCATATGCTTCAAAGATTGTTCTTCATCCTCCTCTTCTTCAGTCACAGTTTGACAGTGGATTGGAGACATTTGAACAGTTTTCAGGAGCATCATTATTGTCTTTGGATCATGTGCAGAGTTCAGAGACATTTGTCCTTCTTCCTGTATATTCCTATCCGGAATAAGAAGACATTATGCACACATCTGCAGTTCTATTTCTTCCCAAGGGGAGGAATGTTGTTCGACATTCATGGGTCTTCATCTTTATTCTATGTCGAGCATCTTCTAGCACTGCAGGAGTCATCTTGAGGAGTGGCTGCATGGTCTCTCTTCTCATCTCTATTTTGGGAGGGAGCATTTCCTCGCATGGGGTTTCATCCTTCTCACTTCTGGGGGGGTCATCAGACCTTCTCTCTTCTTCCTCTCTTATGGGGGGCGGCATTCTTGATTGTACTTTTGTGATGGATTCACTTCTTGGGGGGTCTTAGTGTTAGTCCTTTTTCCATCACATGTTCATGTACTTGTTGTATTTTTCTCTCTTTTGGAGAGGAGTTTTCTCCCACTGGGTTTTTCTCTTTTCTCTCCACTTTATGAGAGATTCTTGTTGTTCATGGGTACCTAACATGGCCTTGTAGCCGGGACCCATCATTCTTGCATTAGTTGCATGGTTTTTCATTTCTCCCTAAGTTGCACTTATGGGGGGGTGTTGGTGTAATTAAATATTAAATTACACTTTATTAAGTTTACTTAGGGCTAATTTTAGTCTTAGGTTATTCTTAAGTCATATTAGGGTTTTTCTCTAACTTGCAAATATAAAAGCAAGTTCTCACATGTAATTCTTTAATCCATTTCATTAATTCATCTTTATTGTGCAAATTATTCCTCTTTGCTTTTTTCTCTTGTGGAAGGTAAATCTTAGGTTTTGCAGGTGATCTTTGTGGCTTGAATTAATTATCAAATTCAACATAATCCATTTTCCTCTCATGCAATCCCCCACCAACATCAATGAGCATATTGACTTGACATGGTCCATGCACTGACATTCATCTAGTGGGACACTATCACTTTTCATGGAACTAGACACTTGAGTCCCTCTTATCCATATTCCCCACCTATCCCATTCACAAGGTCAAAAAAGTCAAAAAAGTAAAAAAAAAAATTAAAATAGTAAAGAGAAATCCCTTTGTCCAACAGTGAAAACCACACTTGGTGGTTCCTTGGATAAGTACCATGATGAAAACCTAGCACACAGGCGTCATGTGTAGGTAGATCTTCTATGTCACTCACACTTGGGGGCACATTGTCTTGTCCAACCTGTCACTTTCATCCTATCATTTTCCATCTTTCCTACCATCCTTATCCATTACACCCACACACATACGTATCACATTGCGTCCATTCATCCACCCTCCCTCCTTTTGATCTTGATGAAGATTGGGGGCAAAATGTTGAACAATGCTTTGGATATCTCTTGATATACCTCATCCTTTCCAAACAATCCTATCATCATCCCCTTTGTCATAGGCCTTGTCATGAAAAATCCTAAGTATTGCACCTAGAATGGGGCATGTTATTCCTATGAGACATAGTCTTTGGAGATCACATCCTTTCCCTCTTACACTTACATCCATTCCATCAATTATTGCCTATCCAATCTTACCTCCATTCTTACACTTAGACTTGGTTTTTCCCTTGTCATTGGTATCTAACACAAAGGCTATCCCAATTGTCATCTAATTGCATTCCGAAACATTTCAAAAATACAAAAAAGTCAAAACATATTCAAAAATCCAAAAAAAATCATAACCTTCACAAAATACAAAAAAATCACAACATTCAAAAAAAAAATCAAAACATTCCAAAAACTCAAAAAAAAATCAAAACATCTTAAAAACACAAAAAAAATCAAATATCTAACAAAAAATCCAAGCAATAAAATCAATCCATCACATAAATATCAAGTCAATCAATTCTTCCAATCGATTTAATTCATTCTATCCAATCATCAAAATCACTCCATCACATCAATCTCAAGTCAATCAATTCTTCTAATCAATTCAATTCATTCTATCCAATCATGAAAATCAATCCATCACATCAATCTCAAGTCGATCAATTCTTCCAATCAATTCAATTCATTCTATCTAATCATCAAAATCAATTCTTCCAATCGTCAATTCAAATCAATTCTTCAATCACTAAAGTCAATCGAAGCAATAAACTCAAATGCAAGTCATCATTAATCCATACCAATCAAGTCAATCAATCTTGCCAAATTATCCATTTACATCAATGGTCTTGATCCTAGCCTTGTTGTAAACCGAATCAATCAATCATCAATCAAACCCTAGTGTTTCTCGCATGGCCAACAAGACTAGTGTCAATTACTCAATCAATTGTCTTAGACAAGATGTTGTATTGTTGAAACTAGACCAGACGTCTTAGATGACATGTTTCATTCTTGAAACCAGACAACATCATTAATCAATCAATCAATCAATCAATCACTTAATCATTGATTTACAACTTGATAGGGGAAATACCTTGTTTGTTTTTGTATCATTTGTGCATGCTTCCTTGCTTGCTTGTGTGTGTTATCATTTTTTATTGCATTTGTGTCAAATTTGAATCTGACCCAGCTAATATTCATATCTTGTATCTAGACAAGGTTGTATTATGCTAGGGCACGAGACACATCATCACCTTGGTCCTTATACCTTGGTGCATAACGTCTGGTGCTATATCAAACATCATGGTTGCTCACCTTCATTACAGCATCGTGCATCCTTCCCTTTCTTCTATCCATTCCCTTACCTTTCGCCTTTGACCAATCCATTTCATTTCGAGAGCCTACCTGTGTTTGTCCAACCTGCCTATCCTCTCGAGGGGGCATCATCATCCTATTCTTTCATCGTCATCCCATTTCCTTAGCTTCTTTGAAATGATGTTACTTGATCGCAACATCATCTCAAAGAGGGGCAAAATGTAGACACTTAAATTTGTATATGTCTTGCAATATTACCTAGTGAGACACCTTGTAATGTTTTGCCCTAGGTCATTGCATTATCCCACTCATCTCACTTTTCAATTAGTTAAATAAATCCCCATTTATTTAATTAATCCCCTTTTCAAATGTCTCAAATAATTCAAATTAAAAATTTGAATTATTCCCTCACCTCTCACCTCATGCAAACAAGTGTCACATGACTACAACCCTTCACATGCACAACTAATTTAAATAAAACATTATTTAAATTAGACTTATCCTACACATGTCACATGACTACAATCCCTCTTGAAGTGGGAAAACCTAATCAATCTGGACTATCCACATGGCATAAAACAACTTTTGATCTCAACCATTCGTTCAATTTAGCCTTTTCTATAAATGAAGCCCTTCACAAGCCATTTGGGGAATGATTTTCCAAGTACTGTTATGCTACTACAATGTTGAGCAACCAACATTCCTTCATAATCAACCTTAGAAATCTTGCATGCCTATGCGAGGTTGAGAAAAACAATGGAGATCGATCAATATTAGCTTAGATTCTTAGTTGTTTTCATGTTTGTTTGATTGATTTCTAGGCTAGATTGCACTCTATTGGGAGCTAGGGTTAGCTATGATTTAATTATGCATGTTAGCTAGTTTTTCCCTATCTCAATGACATTTGACATGGTCCATGCAATGACATTTCTCTCTAATGGGACTATCACCTTCCATGGAGGTAGACATTTGAGTCCCTCTCATCCATATTCACCTATCCCATTCCAAAAGAGAGAGAGAGAGAGAAAAGAGAAATCCTTTCACCCAACGGTGAAAACCTTGTAAACAGGTGCCTTGGATAGGTACCATGATGAAAACCTGACAAACAGGCATCATGTGTAGGTTGATCTTCTATGTCACTTACACTTGGGGGCACGTTGTCTCATCCAACCTATCATTTTCCATCCTATCATGTCCTATCTTGCCATATCCTATCCTACAATCCTTATCCATTACACCTATTATACCTACCGTATTGAGTCCATTCATCCTTCCTCTTTTTGATCTTGATAGAGACATGGGGGAAAAAATGTTGAAACATGCTTTGGATATCTCTTGACATACACCTCATCCTTCCAAACCCAATACTATCATTATCCTCTTGCCATTACCCATTTAGCCATCTTATCCAAACCAACCAAATCAAACCCTATCATCCCATGGTCATAAGCCTTATCATGTCAAATCCTAAGTATTCCACCTAGAATGGGGCATGTTATTCCTATGGGACATAGCCCTTGGATATTACATCCTTCCCCCCTTATGATGCATAATCCATCTATCTATCATGCATACATCCACTTCATTTACTATCACCCATCCTTTTATCCATCCATCCTACCTACCTCCTTGCACCTAGACTTGGTTTTCCCTTGTCATTGGTATCTAGCATAAAATGATGCACAAATTGTAAATCCATTGACATCCCAAAACATGTCAAAAATCTAAAAAAATCAAAACATTTCAAAATACAAAAAAATCAAATATCCAACAAAAATCCAAGCAAAAAAAATCAACCCAACTCAATCCTTCATAATCATCATCCAAATCAAATCAATTCATCAAATCATTCCTTCAAATCAAATCAATTTATTCTTTCAATCAATCAAATCATTCAATCAATCTTCATCAATTCAATTCTTCAAACCAATCATTATTTCATCAAATCACTTCTTCAAATCAAATCAATTCATCAATTCTCCAAATCAAATCAATCAATCAAATCAATCCAAACAATGATCCAAATGCAAGTCAATCATTAATCCATACCAATCAAGTTAATCGATCTTGCCAAATTATCCAATCACATCAATCATCATCAAATCTTGTCGTAAACCAACTCATCAAATCATCATCAATGGGATATATCATTCCCACATCCTTGTGTTGATCTAGGGATATATCGTTCCCCACAATGACGACACTATCATCATCAATTAATCAATCAATCAATCAACAATTAATCATTGGTTTTACAGCTTGACAAGGGCAATACCTTGTTTGTTTTGAATCATTTGTGCATGCTTGCTGACATGTGTTATCATTTTATCTTGCATTTAAATCACATCTCTCACATCCCATCAACATCTCATATCACCAAACATCTAATCAATCGATAACCCAATCAATCCATTCACCTTCATCATCACCACCAATAAAACACAAAATCAGAACTACATCTCATCTCTATCATTAAGTGCCTTGATCCTATGGATACAGGGTATGTAGGCAATCTGAGATACGAAGGAACTACTCAGATTCAGGCATAAGTGATACTCCTCTTTCTTCTTTCATCATCTTCTTCTATCATCCTATTTCCTCACTCATCTGTCTTCCACATCATCAATAAACACCTAGAACTACATATCATCATGTCTCATCATCCTCGTACTGTGCTTTGATCCCATGGATACAGGGTATGTATGCAGTCTAGAATATGAAGGAAGTACCTAGTATGCAAGCACATATGATTCATTCTTCTGTTTCCATTTCATCTCTTCTATCTTCCATCTTCTTCCCTTTGACTAGCTCAAGTAGAAAACAAACTATGCATGTTTCGATAGCTCAAAGCACTCATCAAATTAGGGGTAAACTAAAGACATTTGTCCACATGCCTTAAGCCAACATCTGCTAGAGGAATCCATCATCTCAACCTTCAACAGGATATATCATTTCCTCACAACAAGGCGCTATCTAATCTATCTAGAGCACCCTTATTTGGCAAGAGAACATGATGGTTGTGTCTTTTATTTTCTTTTGATTTATCTTTTGTCCCTTTCTAATACCTAATCTAGACTGCGTTGATTTATCATATCTTGGTATGTTGCAATGAAGTATAGACTGGGGCATGGTTATTTTCTTTCGTATGCTATGTTTGTGGGATGATCTTATTCTCTTATGATGCATATGACATCTTGTACGTGTTGGGATTAACATCTTGCATATCAATATCTTTTGCATATGAGAAGCTAAACAATCTCTTATGTATTAAGACTATTCTATGCTAAGACTATTTCCCATACATATAATCAACAAGGTATCATTATGTTTAGTGGAAATAGGTTCAAACCATTTGCTTGTAGAGTCAAAGTCCATCTTGGGAAACAACTAATATTCATATCTTGTATCTAGGCAAGGTTGTATTATGCTAGGGCATGCGACACATCGTCACCTTGGTCCTTATACCTTGGTGCATAATGTCTAGTGCTATATCAAACATAAGGATTACAAATCTCCAATTATGTAATGCAACCATCGAAGCTGCCTTCATCATCCATTCTTCACCTGTTTGATCAACGGCTTTGTTGTCATCTTTCTTCTGTTCATCATCCTCTTGGTCTTCATCATTGTCCTCTTTCTCCTACAAAACAAGTGTGTTAGACATATCAATATCATCCATCATCATATAATACTTGCATAACATATCATTCATCCATTTGATCCATCCCTTGTCTTTCCTCCATTTCCTTAACCAATCTATTTCATCCATTTCAAAAGCATATCCGTGTTCTTCTAACCCGTCTATCCTCTTGAGGGGGCATACCATCCCTACATTTTTTCCTTGTCACTTTCAAGTGACTGGGGCATCATCATCCCTAACACTACCATCTTGTTCTATACAATCAAACACTATATTTTATCTTTCTTTGAAATGATGTTACTTCACAACACCATCTCAAAGAGGGGCAAAATGTAAGCAACCAAAATTGACCCATTATATCATTTATTCATTTATCACATTTTTCATTGCATACTTCAATTTTGTCTAGCACACTTATAATCAAATAATTCATTTTCTTCCTCATCTCTATAATTAATTAAATAAATTTTATTTATTTAATTAATTTTCCTTATTCTTCTATTTTACATCAATAATTATAAAATTTTAAATTGTTTAATTATTCTATCTTTCTTCTAGAAAATAAATAAAATCAATATTTTATTTATTTCCCCATTATGTACATAAATTAAATAAATTTAATTTATTTAATTTATATTTCTTTTTCCAACATTTTCTCATATCATTTATATAATAAATTAAATAAAGACATTTGTTTAATTTATTATGCATCTCACCACTTATATTTTGTTTATCATCATCTTCCAAATGTGCAAGTGGGTCTTTTGCCCTTGAAATAGCAAAAAATCAAATATGGGAAAGATTTAATAAATTAGAAAAATCAATCATCTCCACCACTTAATCCTCAAAATAGTAAAAACATCCTATTTTGAGAAAAGCATCTTATCCCCACTAACAACTTACTAAAATCTTTAAATAAATTCCTTTGTCATGGACACTTGTCACGCACATGTTCATCCATATCTCTCGAATATCCCCAACCATTGACTTCTTCTTTTATTCTCCACCATTGGTCATCTATGCTGCAAGTCTATAAATACACCCTCTCACCTCATTCCAAACCCTGAATCTCACACAATGTAATCTAGCTATTATCTGCACTATCCTCATATAAATACCACCTCTTGAGCATTTTTGAGCATATCATGGCAGCTTCAGTGAATATGGTTGTTTACTTGGAGAAGCAATCCACATCCAAACCAAGGAATCAAATCATCTAGGTGACCTTGTTTTAATTTGCATGTTATTTCTGTCATTTAGGTTAGATTTCTTGAAGGTGGTAGGGGTTAGATCTTGTTTTCAATGTTTGATCATGTTAACAATGGATTTTTCCTGCTCACACAGATAGCATACTGAATTAAGTTTTAGACTCTGTAATCCCAAGGAATAGGCACCTATCCACTCTTATAAATTGAAAATGGGTATTTACACTTTTGAGTATTGTAAAGTAGTGATGAATGTTGCATATGTGTTGTCATTGATGTCAATAGTGGTATGGAGTGCTGATTAGTGAAAATCAATAATGTCAATAGAGAGGCCAAAAGGCAGAAATGCCAAAGGGAGATTGTTGCAAAGTAGTGATCAGTGAAGACAATAAAGTAAGTAATCAAAAGTGTTGTGATGCACAAAGCAAAGTGATATGCATATGTTGTGATGGTTAGAGGAGAAGACATAGGAGTGTTGATCAAAAGAGTTGTGAAGTGAAGGAGATGGATCAGTATCATCTGTACATAGTTGTACCTTATTTTCTGAAGTTCATGTTATCATGAAGATTATTGTTTTGTTGAAAAGAGTTGTGATTGTTGTGTATGGTGTTGTGAATGAAGTCTCTGATGTGGTGAATGTCGTATTCTTTGTTTCCTGATGAAAAGCAATGCTTTAGTTTTGAAAGAAAGTTTCAGACAGTCCAAGGCACAAGAAGTTGCACTGAAGAAGCTCAGTAGAATGCTCCACATTCCTCCACATCTGAAGACATGGCCTTGTAGTTTGGGAGTTAGATAGATACAGGTGTGATATATCTATGTTCCTGATTTCAGAGCATGAAAGTTACCACATAAGTTTCCAGAGCTTGCAGAGTGAAGACAATGATTCAATATTATTGCAGTTAGAAGGAGTCAGAGAAATGCTCCACATTTCTCCACTGTTGAATATGAGAACTTGCAACTTGAAGGATAGATGGATAAAGGTGAAAGGTTTGCATGTTTCAAGTTTCATATGATAAGTTGTACTGTAGAGATTCTTCAGATTCAGCAGAACAAAGACATCATGTTTCTAATTAGAGTTGCTACGAGGAGAAAGTAAAATCCATTGCATTTCACTACATTACATTATGTGGCATTACTATTTGGAGGATGAGTTTAGATGGTCTGTATGTTTATTCAATCCAAGTTTCAGGTGCTGAAGTGCACCACAAGTCTATTTTTCAATGTTCTATCTCAAGACTGTGTGATTAGAGTTTGCATGTGATACCAGGTTTAGTGTCTGTTTGTTTGCACCAGCATGAAGTTGCTTGAAGCTGAGAAAGGAATGTTGAGAAGATTCTTACAAGACATATAATGTTTATAAGGTGTTTTGCATGGTGTTAATTGGTCTCTCTAGTACCTCTTTAGGTCTGGAGCTAATTTTTGGAAGGATAAGTGTTTGTTGGGCCAACTTGATGGGTTTTTATGATGTAACATGCCTTCTCATATTACTTGAAATTACACACACAAATTACTAGGCAAGTAAAGAACATAAAATACGTGAACGGAATATTTTTTTTATCATTTGATAAATATCAATAAATAAAAGTACATCTTTTCTCAATATTTTTCAACCTTGAAATTCATTATATTCAAAGATAACTCATAACTTGATAGCATTTCACTTTACATTTACAAATACATTACTCTTGGAAAAATATAATTTTATATCATAATCATATCATGAAACTTTATATAAAAAATATTGTCCCTGGAATCTTGATAACTATCGTTCAAATCTTGGTGAGTCTTCTGCTACAGAGGGAGAGCATCATCTGAGTGCTTTACCTCCAACCACAGACCAACAATCCTATGCACATCTTCCTTCCTAGAAGTGGCCCTTCCCTTCACGAAGAGTATAGAAATGTGGATCTAACAATTTTCCATCTAAGTCCTAGTGTTGTGTCCTACATAACTTAATCAACCATACAAATCTAGACAACCTTCTAGTGAAATATGATCATGTTGACCAGTTAAGCCATCTAGACACTGTGAGCTGACTAATGCATGAAGAGACAAATGCATCACTTTGGCCAAAGTTTCTATATAAATGTATGTTTACAATAAACGTAGTCATGTGTTCACACACCTCTAACTTGACTTGAAGACTATCTCATCCTACAGTTTAATTCATTTGGCTAGTAACTCTATGTTTTATAGGAAAAGTGGGATGATGGGGTTAATGGCTAGATCCTCCTTTCACTACAAACATTCAAGGACATTTCAACTGAGTTGAATCATACCTTTTGCAAGAGGATTCACCTACATGTTGGGTGTCAATTGTAACGCTGTAGAAACTCAGGAATTATCAATTAATGTATTAATTTAATGCTCAAATATTCTTAAAATCCTAAGTATGCAAAATCAAAAGCAAACTAATAAATTATGACAAATGCTCGCAGACCAAGATAGTAGACAAAGATTAATGACTAACCATTTTCTAGAGTTCATGACATGGAATACTTAGGGACACTGGCACTCACGCCCTAGTCCAATGCAATGTTTTCTTCAAGGATTTCTAACCTCCTTATGACACTGACGATCATTGTTTTGTCCATTTCTGTCACAAAAGATGCGGAGGACATTGGCACTCACACCGAAGTCTAAGGTAGGATATTCCTCAGAATGTTGAGACTTCTTCAGATGCTGATTATCACTATCAAAGATATTTCTATGTTTACAACCTTAGAGGACACTCGCACTAGCGCCCTTGTCCCAAAAGTGCTCCAGGCAACTTCTTTCCTCTGGATCTAGAATCCTTATCTTTTGCAACCCTCCTCTACAACTCCAATCCGTGAAATATGATACCTGTAACCATAAGGAGTGTGGTTGGGGGTTGTGGTGTTTAGGAACTTGCCTAAGTCAAGCCCTGAAAGGACATTCAAGTCTTCCGAACATCGTTGTCAGATAAAGATTGCGTATCCCTGTGGGATAGAGGCAAAAAAAATTGATAAATGATTCAAACACAAATAGATATCCCTCACATGTATATGAAAATCCTTCAACACATGAGAAGATGAAGCTAAATCTACAATCACAAACACAACAACATTATTCTTCTCTACATCAATGAATACCTTGAATGCTCTAAAATCAAACATTTGCCAAAAGTTCATAATCATCTTCTAGTTTACAAATGAAACCCTAAACATGCTTATATATGCATTCCCGATTTAAATTTCATAATTCAAACTTAAGATGTCGGCAACAGAACATTCTAATGGTCATATAACTGACATTCAAATTTGGGACCTACCTGAAATAGGACAGGACAAGGCTGCAAGAACCTGTGTCCTTAGGTCCTATTTCAGGGTAGGGTCAGATGCAACAATGTCCCTCAAGCCCCATGTGACATGGGTTTTAGGCCATTTTCTTCTGGGAGTCAAAATGAACATGCAAGATGCAAAACAAGGGATTTGAGAGCTAAACTTAGGAGGTAAAAGTCCTAGGGGGACATTTTATGACATATCATTTAGCCCCCACTTTAATGTATGTATGAATGCAAGATCCATACATGCATTAAAGTATAGTCAAAACACAACAAACATGCCAAGCACTTGAAGCTAATGCATACACAAAGATTGAGGAACTATTCCTAGCCCCCAGTCTCAGGTAGACATTAGAGAAAACACATTATAGACATGCCAAACATGGTGAAGACAATATTAGTCACACAAAACATGGAGAAGATAGTTACAAGCATTCAAAACACAAAGAAGACAATATTGAAGACACACAAAACATGATGAATACAGTGAATGCAATGATTATTTCTTTTTCATTTTCATATATAAATGAATGCAGATACAGATTCATGGAAAGTAAAAATGTAACACACAATCCAAAATGTAGGAGGGACATTTCACCACGCTCTTTGGACTACATATGGGGAAACATACATGCAATACAAATCTCAGAGTGTAGGGAGGGACTCATCGCCACACAACTTTAGACTACACAAGGGAACAAACATGCCATACAAAACCTAAAGCATAGGAGGGGCATTTCACCATGCTCTTTGGACTATACTTGGGAACAAACACATGAAAGACACACGGAAAACACGAGCGTCGTATAGCATGCCAAAGACATACTATACGTCTGAAACACGACAAACAAGGCGATGGAAGGAACTTATTGCTAAGTCCCCACCATATCCAACAAATTACAAGCACACTTGACGGCTAGGCTTATGCCACAACAACCGCCAAAGACACGCTTAAGGGAGTATACACCAACCCACCTACTCGGAGGACTTTTAGAATAAAAAGGATGTGCACTAGCTCAAGAGATACACCATCTTGACCTCCACAGATGGATTTAAAAATAAAAGGATACACACTAGCTCAAGAGATACGATATCCCACCTCTGCAGAGGGATTAAAATAAAAGGATATCCACGATATCCTACCTCCGTAGAGGACTTTCTCATTGCAATATAAAATAAAGATGTGCACTCACATAGAGATACAACATCCCGCCTTCGTAGAGGGCTTACAAACATGCTTCGTTAGTTCCAAAATCATCAGACAACTTACCTTATATACCTCTACCTTAAGGTGGTTGATATTGTGTACCAACATAAAGAACTTTAAGGTAGAGAGAAAACACACAAGGTAACAAGAGCTTTTGTAAAACCCATGCCCCCAAAGGTGACATGTACTTTACGATTGCTGAATGTTCCCATAAACACATAGTTTTCTACAAGAAGAGAGGTTAGAAATCTTTCTCTAAGATAATAACCACATCACATGATCAAATCAATGCATAAACATAATCGTATCAAGAGCCAAGGTTATACTATGCATTCAGAAATTGAGTATAACCATGGGGCTATACTATAGAGATCTCAGAACCAATGTTAGGATTAAGGTGCCATCAACCTTATAAATCCTATGTAATTAATTACTCCTAATATTGTTTGTAAATCACCCATAAGGGATGAAAGGTTTCACCCTCAATGGGCTTGTTTCAGCTACATGTTTATATCCGGTCCTAGACACTCATTCATCTGCGATGGGGGGTCACAGGGGTTTTCCCCCTTGCGAGGGGTCCAGGGGGATCATCCCCCTAGTGGGGGGTCTGGAGGCCACATGCCCCAGTAGGGGTTCGGGGGCAACACCCCTAAAATCACATTTTATTTATATTTTATCATTGTAAATCTGTACCGTTTATCATTAGGTCACAAATCTGACGGTCGATATTTCGTTAGTTATCTTGCCCTAGAAGGCAACCCCCTTTTATAAGGATATTTATACTACATTTTTATTAGATTGGAGAGTAACAAGCGCCACTAGATTGAAGATTGAATAAATAGTGGAAGTGCATGTATTGTAATCTCATATATTTGAAGTTAATACAACTTGGAGTCTCTTTTCTTGGTGGAGTTTTTTACTAGAAAGGGTTTTCTCCACATTACATATTGTGTTATGTGTTTAGTTCTTAGTGCATGTTATTTTTGTTTAATGGGTTTTAATTTCTATTGCAATCTCCATTGATTCTACATTGTTTAGAGGATAATAAGGTTTGAATCAGATTTTCGTTGTGTGGTTTGCACCTTCATTTCTAACATTTGGTATTAGAGCCTAGCCAGTTTTGATTCTTGGGTGGTAGTGTGAAGGTTTTTTAGTTGCAGTGGGATATTTGGTTGGTTTGCAGATCTTGTGTAGATAACATGGCTTCATCCATTGTTGCTTCTACCTCTCGGTTGGACATCGAAAAGTTCAATGGCACGGGGTATGAATTGTGGAAGCTAAAAATGGAGGATTTGCTAGAAGAAAGAAACCAATGGCTGGCTGCTATGAAAGAGAAGAAACCTGATGATGTTGGTCCTAATGAGTGGGAAAGATTGGATAAAAAGGCATGACCTATACAATCTGGCTATGTCTTGCAGATTCTGTTCTTCTGAGTGTTGCGAGTGAGAAGTTTGCACATAGCTTGTGGAAGCATCTGGGTGAGATCTACCAAGACAAGAGTATGGTAAATAAACTTTATTTAAAGCGTAAGTTATTTTCCATGAAAATGAAAGAGGGTGAATATGTTGCAAAGCATTTGAATTCATTTAACTTGTTATTGATTCAACTAGCATCTGTAGATGTGGAGGTGAATGAGAAAGATAAATGTATATTTCTTCTGTGTTCTTTACCTGAGTCATGTGAGAATGTTATTTTGGCTATCACTGCTAACCTCATAGATTTAAAGTTGGATGCTCTTGTTTTAGTTCTACTGTTACATGAATTGAGGAAGAAAAGTTTAGATAGTTCAGGGGATGCTCTCAGTGTCAGGGGAAGGTCTATGGAAAGAGGACCAAAAGGAGATCAGAAAGGGGCTAAGGACAAGTCCAAGGGCCGATCTAAGACTCTTGGGAAGAAGAACAGAGTTATGTGTTGGAACTTTGGTAAAAGGACATGTGAAGAAGGAGCACATAAACCCAAAGAAACAATGGGAGAGTGCTTCGAATAAGTCCTCAAATGCAAGTGAAGATGTTTTACTTTTTGCATGTAATGTTGTTTCTAATGATCATTGGTTGATTGACTCAGGATGCTCATTTCATATGACCCCACATAAGGAATGGTTTTCCACATATGAAGAGTATTATGGAGGTGATATATACCTTGGGGAAAACTCTACATATTCGATAGTTGGGAAATGCAAGGTATTGTTGTGTTTTAGTGATGGGAGGATTAAAACCCTCCCTGGTGTTTTGCATGTTCTTGGATTAGCTAGAAATTTGGTTTTAGTTTCGAAGTTGAATGATTTGGGAATGCACATGTAAGATTTGACAAGCATGCCTGAAGATTGGTAAGAGGGAACTTCGTGGTAGCGAAGGGGAAGAGATTGGGAAACTTGTTTAAGATTGAAGCCACTATAGTTTGTAATGCCTCTTATGTATCTGAGGCTGGTACTAAAAATACATGTATGTTGTGGTACCGTAGATTGGGTCACACTAGTAACAATGTTTTGAAAACTATCAAGAATAAAAATTTGTTTGACGGTTTCTCCTATTCTGATGAGCACTTTGATTTCTGTGAGCATTGTGTGTTTGGTAAACAAAACAAAAAATCAAATGTCCTTTAGGAAGCAATAGAGAAAAAGAGAAGTTAGAATTTATTCATATAGATGTGTATGGACCTGTGGATAATGATTCTATCATAAAATCTCATTATTTTGTCACCTTCATTGATGATGTATCTAGATTTACATGGATTTATTTTATGAAACACAAATATGAAGTTTTCACTAAGTAAATAAGGATTTTAAAGTCTTAGTTGAAAACCAATCGGGATTGAAGATAAAAATGTTAAGATTTGACAATGGAGGAGAATATTTCTCTAAGGAATTTGATGAGTTTTGCAAGCATGCAGGTATTATCAGACAAAAGACAACTTCGTATACACCACAACAGAATGGTGTTGTAGAAAGGATGAACTGACCAATCATGGAAAGAGCGAAAAGTATGCTGAGTGATGCATAGTTGGATAAATGCTTTTGGATAGAGGTTGTGCATACTGCTTGCTACTTGATTAATAGATCTCCTTGTAAGGCTCTTGATTCGACACCTTATGAAGTGTGGATAGGTAAAAAACCTTTTGTTTCACATTTAAGGATTTTTCGCTGTGAGGCTTTTGTTCATGTGCCTAAGGAAAAATGATCTAAGTTAGATCCAAAAGCTAAAAAAGTGTACATTCATTGAATATGGTGATAATGTCAAAGGTTATAAGCTTTGGAATCCACTAACCCGTAAGATTATCTATTCTAGAGATGTTATTTTCAGGGAACTTAGAGCTATTTCTGAACTTGAGTAGCCAAAAGAAAAAGAAGAAAAGGTAAAGAGAGTGCACTTTGATTTAACGTAGCAAGATGCACCTCAAGAAGAACACAATGATGGATTGGGTGGTGAAGAAGAAGAAGAATATTCAAGTAGTTCTGATGAAGATGAATTTGTTGTTATAGAAGAATTTGATGCAGATGATCATGCAGAAGAACAAGTTGAGACTCTTACTCCACCCTTGAGGAGATCCGTAAGACAATGGAATCTAGTTGATAGGTATAGCCCACTAGATTTCTATTGTATATTTGCTTTATTAAGTACTGACAATGAGCCTAGATCCTATAGGGAAGCTATTCTTGTAGATGATAGTGAGTCTTGGCAGTTAGCCATGCAGGAGGAGATGATGGCTTTAGACTCTTGTAACACCTAGGATATTATCTATTTGCCCAAAGGAAGAAAGGCCATAGGTTGTAAGTGGGTCTTCAAGAAGAAGTTTGGAGTAGACGGTTCATTAAAGAAGTACATGGCTAGACTAGTAGCCAAGGGCTACTCCCACAAAGAGGGAGTTGATTTTGGTGAGATTTTCTCTCCTATTGCTAAATTGACTTCTATTAGATTTATTTTATCCATTGCTGCAACTTATGATTGGGAGATTGAGCAAATGGATGTTAAGACTTTGTTCCTACATGGAGATCTTGAAGAAGAAATTTATATGCAACATCCTACAGGTTTTGAGGTAAAAGGAAAAGAACATTGGGTTTGCAAGTTGAAGAGGTCTCTCTGTGGTTTTAAACAGTCCCCCAGAATGTGGTATCAAAAGTTTGATTCATTTTTATTGAAATTGGGTTTTGTTAGGAGCAAGGAGGATCATTGTGTGTACATTCGCTGTATTGATGATTCTATACTGATCATTGCATTGTATGTTGATGACTTGTTATTTTTCAGCAATACTAAGGGTATGATCAGTGAGCTTAAAGCCCAACTTTCAGGTGTATTTGATATGAAGGATCTTGGAGCTGCTAGGTATATTCTGGGTATGGAGATCAGGAGGGACGGAGGTAACATAAATCTTTGGTTGTCACAAAGTAAGTATGTGAATACCATTTTGCAAAGATTCAGTATGTAGAACTGTAACCCAGTTAGAGTTCCTTTACCCATTGGTACCAAGCTTTCATTAGATATGTGTCCAAATAATGAGGATGATTTTGAGGATATGTTTAATGTGTCATATGCTAGTGTTGTAGGGAGTTTGATGTATGCAATGGTTTGCACTAGGGCAAATATTGCCCAAGAAATGGGAGTTTTGAGCAGATTTATGTCTAACCCTGGTAGACAACATTGGAATTATGCGAAGAGGGTGCTTAAGTATCTTGCAAGTACTCTTGATTATTGTTTGGTTTATTCTGGTACTGATAGTGTTGATAAATTGTTGGACATACAGGGTTTTATCGATGTAGATTGGGCAGGTAACTTGGATAGTTGAAGGTCCACTAGTGGCTATGTGTTTACTCTGTTTGGAGGAGTAGTGAGTTGGATGAGTAAGAGGCAGACCACAGTTGCTTTGTCCACCACAAAAGCAGAGTATATGGCTGCTACTCATGTCTCTAAGCAGGCAGTTTGGTTAAGGAGACTGTGTACAAGTATTGGATTTGATTGCAAGATCATTCAGATTGGTTGTAATAGCCAAAGTGCTATATGTTTGGCCAAGAATCCTATGTATCATGCTTAGACTAAGCATGTTGATGTATAGTATCACTTTGTTTGAGAAATGGTTGCAAATGGATATATTAAGTTGAAGAAGGTAGACAATTAGGAGAATGTTGCAAATGCTTTGACCAAGCCTGTGAGCACAAAGAAATTTGTTTGGTGTAGAGAGGCCATGGGCCTTGCTTCTAGTGCCTGATTATTTTATGGTTTTCTTATGGGTATTTATAATGTATGATGTCAAGTGGGAGAATGTTAGGATTAAGGTGCCATCAACCTTGTAAATCCTATGTAATTAATTACTCCTAATATTATTTTTAAATCACCCATAAGGGATGAAAGGTTTCACCAGCAATGGTCTTGTTTCAACTACATGTTTATATCCGATCCTCAACACTCATTCATTTGTGATGGGGGGTTGCAAGGGAGTTTCCCCATGTGAGGGTTCCAGGGGGATCATCCCCTTGGTGGGGGATCCAGGGGTCATGCGCCCAAAGGGGATTTGGAGGCAGCACCCCTGAAACCACATTTTATTTATATTTTATCATTGTAAATCTAGACTGTTCGTCATTAGGTCACAGATCTAATAGTTGATTTTTTTTGGTTATCTTTCCCTAGAAGGCAACCCCCTTTTATAAGGATATTTGTACTACATTTTTATCAGATTGGAGAGTAACAGGCGCCACTGGATTGAACACTGAAGAAACAATGGAAGTGCATGTATTGTAATCTCATATATTTGAAGATAGTACAACTTGGAGCCTCTTTTCTTGGTGGAGTTTTTTACCTAAAAGGGTTTTCTCCATGTTACATACTGTGTTATGTGTTTAGATCTTAGTGCATGTTATTTATGTTTAATGGGTTTTAATTTCTGTTGCAATCTCCATTGATTCTACATTATTTAGAGGATAATAAGGTTTGAATCAAATTTTCATTATGTGGTTTGCACCTTCATTTATAACAACCAAGGTGAGACCCAAGATAGACAAAGTGCACATAGCAGCTATATTGTTATGGTTTGCTAGCAAATATAATACATCATCAAAATATCACATGGAGTGATTCTACTAGCCAAGTGTTAGATAATATATATATCAACCTCGTCGTCATGTATGGACTAGGTCCATTTTTGCTTGCTCGCTGAAGGGACACATGGTCCGTATCAGTATTATTTGTTTTTTGTCATCCGCCAGCTAGATAGAACCACTAGAAGAAGATAAACAATAAATAAAGAGAGGTGAAACAAGTGCCTTAGGGTCATCACGTAGGAAAGTGCCCCCAAGTCACCAACCGCAATGCTATGCCCCTAAGGCATGACACAACAATGAAAATAGAGGAGAAGCAAGATAGAAGAATGATAATACAAATAGAAGAAGGGTCACAACAGAGGTAGCCTCTCGGTATCCTTGACCTTACAAAAGTATCAAGTGTCATCCAAGGAGGCCTAAACAAGACATAACACATCATGGGGGAAATACAACATAGAGGTAAAGGGTTATAAATACTTACCTGAAGACACAACTGAACTAGTGGTTGTCGTCAAGTAAATCATCATCTTCCTAATATTGAATGTTAGATGAAAGAGGTACATAAGGTACCATAGCCCAACTTTTGTTTTTGTCTTTAAATTGTTCATTCTTAAGCTCTTCTTTGTTTGATTCAATGTTAGGTGGTGGATGGAGTGATTTGTTTTGAGTGATCTCAACATCCATCCATAAGAGATTTAATGTGAGAGACCTTCCCGCATCCACTAGTTCCACATCTTTTGAAGAGAGAGCATAGGAATGAGGGGAAGGTAAGGTGTTGTGAGGATAGGTGATGTTTAAAGAATATGCACCCAAAGGAGAGGTAGTCAATGTTTTTTCATCCTTAGTGATATCCAAATGAATTGAATATTCAACCAAAGGAGGGAGATCAAGGGTCTTTTCCTCCTTAGTGATATCCAAGGTGTGTGAACCATCAAATAAAGGAGGAAGGTTGATGGGATGATCCATAGAGGCTTCATGCACTATGGTAAGGATATAATTTTTAATATTGTTAGATGAATGCTCATTATCTATACATGGAATGTTATTTATTAGAGGGAGTTCTTCATTCACTAATGCTTCATCTTGGCCAGAGAGAGCATTGGAATGGAGAGATGATGGTGGTTCTTCATTCACTAATGCTTCATCTTGGCCAGAGAGAGCATTGGATTGAAGCTATGGTGGTATGATGTTAAGGGATGTGTCAATGAATTCATCCTCTTTCACCAAAGTGTCCTCATCAGTGGGAACAACTTTGGGAGAGAGATCAAAAGGTAGAACTAAGTTACCATCACATGTTTTAGCAATAGGAGTCATAGTGGAATGTTCAATAGAGATAAAGTCATTTACGGGTTCATCTAAAATATTGAAGTCATCATTACTAAATGTATTATTGGCTATGAATTTAGTGAGATCATCTAATATCAGAGGATATATTCCCATGAGATTTGTGAAGATATCAAAATTAGATATATAGCATAGGATTTCATATGTGGAACACATAGAAATATCTACATTATATATGCATGTTATTTGTTTCAAGACTTGAGGATATTCAAGAGTAAATTTGGAAAATTTATCAATGTCTATGATGTATGCAAACAAAGCTTCCAAAGATGAATAACAAGAAGTATCCATGATGCTAATTTGAAAGAACTCAAATACACACAAATTTCACAATGATCAATAAGGCAAAATAAGTGAGACTATTTCACACCAAAGCACTTGTTTGAGGGAAATGGGTACTAAAAGACACACGGAGTCCAGAATAAACATAGTGGGCAGGAAGAAAAGAGTACAACACAACAAGGCCCAATTGATGATTTTAGAGGTTTTGATCAAAAGATGTGAATGAAGTGTGTGAACTATAGACACCTAAAAATGTCTTCATCGTCAAACCGACTCCTGACATCCCTAAACATACCAATTTCCCTTCTAATCAATTAATTAAATTTTTATTTAGTTAATTATCCCTTCATCACCTAATTTTTCATCATTCTATCCCCAACAAATGGATTAATTTTATTAATTCAATAGTTCAACTTTAGCCAATTGATTAAATAAATATGCAATATTTATTTGGTTAATTTCTCCCTCCTCACTAAATCTAATTAATTAGGTAAATCATGTTTAACCAATTAATTCAGCCTATTAATTAACCTATCCCTACCCTAGGTAATTAAATAGTCATTATTTAATTGCCTACCCTAGCCTATCTCATTCTAGCCTTAGGATTAATAAAATAAAACCTTATTTAATTAATCTTAACCTCCCATTAACCTATTCCATAATTTTTTTTCAGCCATATTAAATAGGCTAATCACCCTAATTAAAGTGGTCAAACCTAGCTTAACACCCTTCCCCACATCCTCCAAATAAAAAATTGAAATATATCCCACATAAATCAATTTTTTATAAAACTGTGTCCAACATCACATTTAATACTTCTTACACCCCTTTCACATACCATACCTCATTAATATCCACTCTTCCCCAAATAATTTTTTAATTCATTTTACCTTTCCCCATGTGAATTTTTAATTCACAAATAATCCATCTCACCCAACCTCATTTAATTCACCCCTTTCCCAAGATGAATTTAAAATTCATCTTTATTCCTAGCCTTCCATCCTTCAAGATGAAATCTAGGCCCTCCACATCATCTTCGTCCTCGACCATTGATCTCCCAAATCAATCTCAACCCTTAGATCAAAATCTCTCCAAAATGCCTATAAATACAACATCCTCCAACCCATTTCATCATCCAATTTCTACGTAATGTTACCGTGCCAAAAAATCTCTTGAGCTAGTTCATGAGTTGCATTTGATAGAGCATTTCACATTGAATCCATTATCTAGGGTACATCTAGGAGCTCTTGGGTGCATGCTTCTACAACCCTATCTTGGATTTGTGAGTCATAGTGAGGTATAACATTTGTTTTTATGTACTTGTTTTGTGTTTTCTATCTCATTTTGATTTCATCAATCACATGAACTAGTGTTGAAATACACACTGTGTAATTAAAAAGATGCCAATTTTCACTCAATTTAATGAAATAAAATGCAATTTTCAAATGATAATTGAATGAATGCTTTAATATAAATGCAATATCTGAAATGAAAGAGATTTAGGGTGAATGTAATGAAACAACACCAATTTATGTTTGCTTATGTGCCTAAAAATTATCCAACAAAATCCAACCGATTCACGTCCTAAGATATATGATTCTTACAATGGATAAGAATCTGTCATCCTATCAACATGTATCTTGGCAAGAGCACACACTGGCTATTTTTATCTTTTTGTTGGTCTTTTTGATTATTGATTTTTATCTTTTTATCTCACTCTAGGTCATTTCTAGAGCTACCTTGATCTCATTATATCATGGTAAGTGGCGGACAACACCTGGAGTAGACATGGTCATTGTTTTTGTATGTTGTGCTTGTGGGTTGGTTTCATTACTCCAAGAATAGTACTCATATCTTGAGGCCTGGGTCGGTTCTAGCATGATGTGCCTCATTAGCATATACAGGCATCAATCCCTTATATGTACTATTAGCATTCATTGCTATGAGTCCCCTTTCTCGGCTAGGCAAGGTTATACTACCTTGGGCACGCATGAAATCAACCTATTGTTTGTGGATCTAATCCATGCAATCGTGGGATATATATCATCACCTAGGTCATCTCATACCTTTGTGAACTGTATCCTACATTGCTATAATAAACTAAGAAATGCTCTCAATTAATGTTATGCAACTACTGTTATTAGCTCAAATCATCTTGCCAATCATTTATTCAACTATACCATCTGGGCCTAGATTTTGTAATCACCTAGCCTATCCCCCCCTCTCCCAAATCCCCTCACTAATCCCACTCCTCCAACTTATTCTCACTCAACACATCCTGAGCCAAAGTAAAATCCCCCCTCAATGACGTGGTGTCTTATGATCTAACAATTTTCTCATCCCCCGCCCCCCCATCTAGCCACAGCCAGTCATAGCTGTACCCCATCCATCCACCCTTATATCCTCTCCCCACCTATTCCCCTATCGTACAACCGCATCACCCAGGGTTCAACAAAGAACATCATGTGTATCAAGACTTAATCATCTCACATATCACTTAGTTTGCATCTCACATATCACCTAGTTTGCATCTCACATATCATTTAGTTTGCATCTCATATATCATTTAACTTACATTTAATCACTTAGGTGCATTTCAAAATCATTTAGTGAAATTTCATACATCATTTCATTGCATTCCATAATCATTTAGTTTGCATCTCATATATCATTTAACTTACATTCCACTAGAATCATGTAGTTTGCATCTCATATATCATTTAACTTGCATTTTTAGAATCATTTAGTTTGTAAACACTTAGGTGCATTTTATAATCCTTTAGTTGCATATCATAATCATTTAATTTGTATTTTATAATCCTTTAGTCGCATATCATAATCCTTTAGTTTGCAATCACTTAGGTGCATTTCAAAATCATTTAGTGAAATTTCATAAATCGTTACGTTACATTCCATTCCATAATCATTTAAATTGCATTTCATATAATCACTTAATTTGCACTTAGTTTGCATTTCATAAATCATTACATTGCATTCCATAATCATTACATTGCATTCCATATATCATTTTATAATCATTTAGTTACATTCACTTGCATAGCATAATCACTTAGTTACATTGCATAATCATAATCATTTAGCTGCATTTTATAATCATCTAGTGGCATATCCATATTTCCATACATAACATGTGTTTATTAAGATAAACATACATTTCTATTGCATTACATTTTACATCCATAATAAATGTTTATTAATCTGAACTTTTATTTGCATTATACATCATAGTCCATAGATCACAAACATGCATATATCAAAATAAGTAGACCATCATTACATCCATTATATCACATCACTAGGTACATCCATAACATCAACATACTACATCGCATAAACACAACACATCCATAGCATATAATTCATAAAGCATACTGCATCCATCAACATAAGCATCATCATAATCATATAAAAGCATCATAAATAAACAAATAGGCCATCAAAAAAATATCATCTCATATATGATCATCGCAAAAATATACATTGCTCATGTATATACATCAAAAAAATATAATAACATGTCATGATACAATGCCTCCAAGGGCCAAAATGATATAATTGTCACATAGAGGACCCTCTCTTTGACTCAATGGGGGATCCTGGTCCTAGTGGTGGCTATGGTCCTACCTGTGGCTGTGGCTGCGGCTGCGGCTGAACCTGTACTTGTGTAACCTGCTGGGGCACATGTGATGGGGGACCCATTAGCTGCTGAACATACTGAACTGATCTAGATCTGTGTGACCTAGACGTCCTAGATCCACTGACCTGACTGTATCTCAGTGCACGTTGCTCTGCAGGCACTGCCGCGTGATAGAGGCCCCGATAATAATTCATCTGTCCTCTAGCCTCTAACAACTATCCCTGTACCTGAGACAACTGTCCCTATACCTGATACAATTGTCCCTGTGCTTGAGACAATTGTGTTTGCATCAACGTCAAAACTAGGGCCATACCAGCACTTGAAGCTTGTAAACTACCCACTGTAGCCTCTACCTACCAAGCTCTCACAAGTGCCGCATCCCGCTCTCCTGTCAGAACCACTATCTCACCCTAAGCCTAGGCTAACTGTGCCCACAACGCAACCACCTATCCATCTGTACCATCTAACAGTGCAACTGTACCTTACATTTGCACTAACTCTACCTCCCAACTCTCTAAAGCCTCCTGAAGGTTGGCTACCTGTGCCTGCAAAGTCTCAACCTCCTCCTCCTCTCCACTCTGAGGCTATCGATGAGATGAGGACCCTCGAAGCCCTGAGTCTCCACCTGCCACTGAGGTGTCTGCCTCTGCCTGCTGTCCTGCAGTAACAGCCTGCTGCTGCTACGATACTTGTGGTGGGGGTAGAGCACCCCTACCTACCCTCAGCTATCCCCCACGTTGTTGAGGTCCTCCCTACCTCTGTACCACTCTGATATGGACCTACTCAATAGGTACCTGCTATATAGGTACCCCCTATCCAACCTACTGCTGGGGTACCTGTGAACTACCACCTGCCTGCCCCTCTCCCCTAAGCCCGACCTGTCCAGCTGCTGCTGCTACTAACACATCCATCAGTTCCCCATCTCTCCCAATCTCCCTCTCCTCCCCATCCCCTCCAACCTCCACAAGACAATCTACAATAATCTCCTCACCCTCCTCCAGGAAATCATCTCCATCAGAATCATCATCTCCATCGTCCTTAGACTCCTCATCCCTTGATGCTGCTGCCTCCTCCACGGGGACTACCTCATCTGCAGGGTCAGTGAACTAAATCGATCACCACATCCACCACCATGTCTCATATGCAGGAGTAGTACTTGAATCCCTGACCACACTCTGCCAATCCCACATCAATGACTCCAAAGTTGCAAAATCCTCTACGGCAACCTGGGACTGTATGGCTGCAGGCCAATAACAGATATCTCGACGAGTTCGTGCAAAAATCACCATCTGCTATGGAGCATCTTGTCATAACCCAAATTGTCACATCGCTTGTGATGGTAGATACATATCGATCATGTGGTCCCCTCGACCTATCAAGTAGCGCTGTTAGAAAGTGAAAGGCACGTGCACATCATCATCTGGCCATGACTCCACTCTGATGTATAGTCACCAGGTAACCTGAATGACATCATCCAACACCTGTCTCCAATACCGAACCTGCCCAGTGTATGTATACTCGGCATCTCGATACAGGAACATAAAGGCCTCAAACTAACGACGGTAGTATCCACATCTTGGCCGAGTGACCGGAATATGCTCCCAGATCCACACATGTAGCAAATAACCCTGGCTGATAAAGCTAAATCATAATGATAAACAACTGTATGCATCTCATGATAGAGCTGCGCCAACATCGCTGGTCCCTAGGCATACACGGTCTCATGTCTGACCATCCCCTCAATCAACTCTCCCCATCCAACTAGAAATCCCCTGCCCCTCCTATTGGGCATCACTACGCCACCAATCAATGCACACAGGGATAAAGCAAAGTGGTCTGCACCCACCGCCAGTGTCCCCTCATAGCTCATCTCCCTCCCGTCTGCTGACAAATCCATCTTATCATGGCTGAATACTCTAATCAAGGCCCTCCATCCCTCCTCATGTCGTATGTCACCTGACGACCATGAATCGGTTGCTTGAGGATGCAATAAACATCCTCAAGAGTGATGGTGATCTCACCAGTAGGAAGCAAAAAGGAACAAGTCTCTGGCCGATACCGCTCTACAACCACTATAATCAGAGCTCTATGAGCTCGCAACATTGGCATCGACACAACTATCAAAAGCCCTAATCTCGCTAGTCGAGCCCAGGTGGCATCATCAAACTGATCAAATAGCGCCATCACGGACAGCATGCGTCTCTCCTGTGAGGACATTATAAATGACCTCGTGTCCTGCATCCATAGTTCTCTGGTAAAAAATCTACGTATCTTTTTCCAAATCCACCCCTTTCTTCTAATGTTGAAAGCCAAAAACATTTTGGTGCCATAACAAACCATACATTGCGCCATTTCTAACGATGGCGCTACCCCATTTCCCAGGGCGCCAATCCACAATATAGCGCCACTGCGCAACCTTTTCATTTCACTTCAAAAAATGGTACTACCCTGCTATTTGGCACCAATCTAATGAATGGCGCCATCCTTCCCGATAGCGCCTATATCAAATATAGTGCTACTTCTAAACATTGCGCTAATCTTAAAGATAGCGCCAATATCCAACATAGCACTTATCTAGAGGATAGCGCTACCCTACTCCCTAATTGGTGCCAAAACACCAGATCCTAAATCCTGCACACATTGCGCTAAAATAAAAGATGACACCAAAATGTCAGACATATGGCGCCAATCTGCCCCTATGCTACCCTAGCAGATAGCGCCAATCCAGAGGATTGCGCTAATTCATTTCTTTTTAGCATCGCGCGATCTTGCAATAGTGCCACAATGCCATTCCCCAATTCCTGAAGCCCAAAAATGCGATAAAATCAAAAAATCACAAAGCTAGGGTTAGGCCCTACCTGGAGTCCAGCCTCCGGTGCCCAGTCGTATGATTGGAACACTCAGAAATATGGGTGAGTCGCGGGAACCTGGGATTGCGCTCTGCCATCTCTCCTTTGTTCCTTCTTCTCAAGAATTCAATGTGTGCAAATGTGGTACCCTTAGGGCCCACTATTCTACTTCTAGTAAGCCATGTCATCCTTCCGCCTACTCTTTTTTCCCCTCTAGGGTGCAGATCACAACTTTTTCCTCCGTCTTTCTTCCCATCATTTTCTTTTTCCATCCTCTATCCAACCTTCACTCCTGTCGCATCCTTTTGAGAGCTCATTTGAATTTTTTTTATTATTTTGGTGACCTCTCGTGGGGGCATCCCTCACCCATCTTATTCCTTCCCGGTAGCTGGGGCATATTTTTCTTTGACCTAACGCCACTTCCTTGCTAGGTACTGACGCCATGTCAAAGATGGGCAAATGTAGACACCTAAAAATGTCTTCATCATCAAACTGACTCTCAACATCCCTAAACATACCAATTTCCCTTCTAATCAATTAATTAAATTTTTATTTAATTAATTATCCCTTCATCACCTAATTTTTCATCATTCTATCCCCAACAAATGGATTAATTTTATTAATTCAATATTTCAACTTTAGCCAATTGATTCAATAAATATGCAATATTTATTTGGTTAATTTCTCCCTCCTCACTAAATCTAATTAATTAGGTAAATCATGTTTAACCAATTAATTTTGCCTATTAATTAACCTATCCCTACCCTAGGTAATTAAATAGTCATTATTTAATTGCCTACCCCAGCCTATCTCATCCTAGCCTTAGGATTAATTGAATAAAATCTTATTTAATTAATCTTAACCTCCCATTAACCTATTCCCTAATTTTTTTCAGCCATATTAATTAGGTTAATCACCCTAGTTAAAGTGGTCAAACCTAGCTTAACACCCTTCCCCACATCCTCCAAATAAAAAATTGAAATATATCCCACATAAATCATTTTTTTATAAAAATGTGTCCAACATCACATTTAATACCTCTTACACCCCTTTCACATACCATACCTCATTAATATCCACTCTTCCCCAAATGAATTTTGATTCATTTTACCTTTCCCCATGTGAATTTTTAATTCACAAATAATCCATTTTACCTAACCTCATTTAATTCACCCCTTTCCCAAGATGAATTTAAAATTCATCTTTATTCCTAGCCCTCCATCCTCCAAGATAAAATCTAGGCCCTCCACATCATCTTCGTCCTTCACCATTGATCTCCCAAATCAATCTCAACCCTTGGATCAAAATCTCTCCAAAATGCATATAAATACAACATCCTCCAACCCATTTCATCATCCAATTTCTACGTAATGTTACCATGCCAAAAAATCTCTTGAGCTAGTTTGTGAGTTGCATTTGATAGAGCATTTCACATTGAATCCATTATCTAGGGTACATCTAGGAGCTCTTGGGTGCATGCTTCTACAACCCTATCTTGGATTTGTGAATCATAATGAGGTATAACATTTGTTTTTATACACTTGTTTTGTGTTTTCTATCTCATTTTGATTTCACCAATCACATGAACAACTAGTGTTGAAATACACATTGTGTAATTAAAAAGATGCCAATTTTCACTCAATTTAATGAAATAAAGCACAATTTTCAAATGATAATTGAATGAATTCTTTAATATGAATGCAATATCTGAAATGAAAGAGATTTAAGGTGAATGTAATGAAACAACACCAATTTATGTTTTCTTATGTGCCTAAAAATGCTTTATTTTCCACTTTTTTTAATGCAAATGCCTAAAAGAAGAAGTGTTATGAAGAAATTTATGAGGGGTAGCAAATAATAAACTCAATAATAATGCAACAATATCCTTCACAACACATCTATAATGCAAATCTAGATAGATGTCAAGGCAAAATCTAGTGAAAATGTAAGGTTTTCAAACCCTAGACATGACTTTTTGCCAAAAAGACACTATGATGAAACACTACAATTAGAAATCAGTCCTAAATGAGTTTTTAAAAGAGTAGTAAAATTTGAAACAAGATTTTAACTACAAACTCTAGCTAATGCAAATGCTAGGTTAAATGAAAAATGCACAATTTCAAGCAAAATCTAACAATTTAAGCATTCAAATGTAATCAAAATGATTAATTAATGATGAATTTCTATAATTTATATCATATCTAATGAAAATCTCAGAAGTTAAATGAAATTTAATTAAATTATGTCAAAATGCAAGCCTAAAATGCCAATTTTTTAAAAATTTTCATTTTTTTTGTAAATTTTCAAATGCAATAAGAAACAATGCAAATCTAAAGTACAACACTCAGCAAGGTGCAAAATTCAATAAAAACATGGGTTCACCAAAATGTTTTATAGGAAAAGAAGGATGATGGGGTTAATGGCTAGATCCTCCTTTCACTACAAACATTCAAGGACATTTCAACCGAGTTGAATCACACCTTTTGTAAGAGGATTCACCTATAGGTTGGGTGTCACTTGTAATGCTATGGAAACTCAGAAACTATCAATTAATGTATTAATTTAATGCTCAAATATGTTTAAAACCCTAATTATGTAAAATCGAAAGCAAACTGATAAATTACGACAAATGCTCACAGACCAAGATAGTAGATAGAGATTAATGACTGACCATTTTTTGAAGTTCATGATGTGGAATACTCGGGGACACTGTCACTCATGCCCTAGTTGAATCTCATGTTTTCTTTAGGGATTTCTGACCTCCTTACGACACTAACGATCACTGTTTTGTCTGTTTCTATCGTGGAAGATGCGGACACTGGCACTCACACCAAAGTCCAAGGCAGGATATTCCTTAGGATGTTGAGACTTCTTCAGATGCCAATTATCATTGTCAAAGAGATTTCTGTGTTTGCAACCTTGGAGGACACTGGCACTAGTGCCCTTGTCTCAAAAGTGTTCCAGGCAGCTTCTTTCGACCGGATCTGGAATCCTTATCTTCTGTAACTCTCCTCTGCAACTCCACTTCATGAAATTTGATACCTATAACTTGTAATCACAAGGAGTGTGGTTGGGGGTTGTGGTGTTTAGGAGCTTGCCTCAGTCAAGCCCTGGAAGGATATTCAAGTCTTTTGAACATCGTTGTCAGATAAAGAGTGTGTATCCCTGCAGGATAGAGGCAAAAAATAGATTGATAAATGATTCAAACACAAATAGATATCACCTCAAGGGTGTAGCTCGCATGTAGATGAAAATCCTTCAACACATGAGAAGATGCAGCTAAATCTGCAATCACAAACACAATAATATTCTACTCTACAACAATGAATATCTTGAATGCTCTAAAATCATAAGTTTGCCAAAGTTCATAATCATCTTCTAGTTTACAAATGAAACCCTAAACATGCTTCTATATGCATTCCCGCTTTAAATTTTGTAATTCAAACTTAAGATGTCGCCAATGGATCCTTCTAATGGTCACATAACTGACATTCAAATTTAGGACATGCCTGAAATAGGGCAAGACAAGGGCACAAGTGCTCGTGTCCTTAGGACCTATTTCAAGGTAGGGTTGGATGCAACAATTTCTCTCAAGCCCCATGTGACATGGGTTTCAGGCCATTTTCTTCTGGGAGTCAAAATGAACATGCAAGATGCAAAATAAGGAACCTAGGAGCTAAACTTAGGAGGTAAAAGTCCTAGGGGGGAATTTTACGACATAACACTCTAGACATAATTGTCTGATCTATACTCAATTTCTAGTCAATATGACTTAGAAATATTCCATATCTAGGTTTTAGTCACATTATGCAAATTTAGATATCTTTATCTTTCTCAAGAGTACCTTATTGTATATCTGTAATTTATTAAGGTTTATGACTTACTGTCATTTTACTCTCTACTCAATGATAACCATACTTGGTATACATATAACTAATATTGACTTTCTAACAACAAAGTGCTTCTTAGTCATTTAATAATATCAAGATCTATGGTTTCTTGACTCTTTCGTCTGTCGACCAAAGAACATACTAGACTATACAATATTAAAAATGTCTTGAGAGTTAATGAATTCTAATCCCTTTTGAATAAAATATAGGGTTCTCAACTTCTCTAATCCATTATTTTGAAATATAAAATGCCCTTAAAAACTAATAAAATTCTAACAAAAATATAGGAAGAATAAGGTGTCCACTCATTGAATTTTGACTACCTAGTCATTTGATCGATTCCACCTTTCATAAAGTTCTCAAGGTTTATCTTTCCTTAAAATAAGTCATAATAGAAATTATATAAAGCATATAAATCCTTGAATAAATTCAATATTTTAATCCGATAAAGGATAAGTAAGAAATGATGTCTTTGATCTAGTGGTCATCTTTTGTTCACCGATATAGAAAAATTAAGAACGATAGAACATCATAGAAATACACCAATTCAGATGAATAAACATATTGGTTGATATGAAAATATATAACATAGTTTAAATGTTTCTAATGATAACTCAATCATCTTATACTCTTTAGAGTAAGGAACAATCTTTCCCAAAGTCTTTGTTTGAAAACAACAAACTCAAATGAGTTAAGAGATATAGGACATCTATATCAAATCTTCTAGTCTCATCTAAAAGATGTATAACAACAATCTTAAGAGGCTCATCTTGATGTCTAAGAAAGATACCAACAAATTAAGAGATATGAAGACAACTTATAATTAACTGCTGTCCTTAGTAAAAGATACTCTTGGATATCCAACACAATTAACTAGACTATTGTTAAGAGTTTAGACACATCTGGATTAGTTAATCCTCTGCATAACATTTTAATGCTTCATGTCTACAGACAACTAAGAAAAGTTTTCTAATTGAAACTATAAGTTATCCTAGTGAGATATTATTCTTTCAGCCTAACAAAGACTATATTGTCTAATTGATATTTGGCCTACGTAGGCTATATTGTCTAATTGGCATTCGGCCTACATAGGCTATATTTTCTAATTGGGTTGCATTTGGTCTAACACAGGGTATGTTTTCTTTCGTCTAAACAAATAACAAAGCTCTTCTAATAAAAGAGTATGCGACTAATAGTATTTTGTATCAATAGATAAACCTATCTTTGCATTTTACAAATGCACAAACACCGTTGATGCACTGATAGCAAAGGCCAATGGTTATCTCTAAATGCAGAGATATAACTAAACCATATGTTGAATCTAGACACAAAGACATCTATAATTTTGGTTTTCTCTAAGCAAGAGATAACTAACTCTTTGAACACAGAGTTAACTAGATCTTTGAATATAAGACACATCTTCGATTGCTCATAGACACAGAAGGAAATAATTACTATCATTTGTTCTTTAACAATGATAGATATCTCTATGAGGCTAACATCAAAATAAAGTCTTCTCTACTTAATAAACTTAACGTAAAAAGAATAAAGAACCAGTATAAATGATGATCAACCAGGCTCCTCTACTCTTGTCTTTCCTTAGCTTGAATTCCACTATCCTATTTCTTTCCCATAGTAACTTCTTCTTATTCCTGTATGTAGAGAGCTCCCGTAGTGGTAAAATAGAACACACCCTCTACTCAACTGCATTCCATCATCTAATATTAAATTCCCATCACGATTCCTCATGAAGGCTTGCAATATGGAGATGATGGTCAATAAGTAATCTCTCATGACTTGGTCAAAAAGACATTCCACTCTCCTTAAATAGTGGAGAGTACGAAGGAGATCAAAAGACCACGTACCTCACAACAGTAACAAAACATTAATACATAACCTCTTTCATTAATAAGTCATCGACCTATCACAATAGATCTTATTAAATATCAAACTTAATACACACACACATATATTACTTCATTAAGAAAGCATACACAACGTATACCCTATGTTATTTCCAAACTTTTAATGAGATACGAGAATGGCGTTGAGATATTCTCCCCCTCTCTGTCTCACAATATAGCAAAATAGACAAGCATAAATAACCTAATAGGAGACTATAAAAGAATCTCAACCAGAAATTACAAAAGAAGGGATAGTTAACTAAACACATATATTCACTCTTGAATATAACTATATCAAGAAAAATGTCGACTATCATCTACATCTTGTTGATGGATGACTAATCCTTCTAGGTTTTTCAACAAAACCTATGATAAAGGAATCAACATCAAATCAACTATTGTTGAATAAAAAAACAACTAAGGCCAAAAGTCAAAATCAACTTACCAAACTTAACTGGGTTCACTAAACTATGCAACTCAAGAATTATATGGCAACTAGTTGTTCTTTCCATACGTCTATTTACTTCTCTTTGATGATGCTCTCCCTCTCTTTCTTAGTGGGTGGAAAACTTGTTTCCTGAATACAACTTCTAATCACCAAAGTGGGATTAGTGTATCATTAGTTAAACCATATACATCATGTATAAATCATCATGAAAACATATAATCACATGTCTATGAATATTCTAAAACTCATGAAATCAAAGATTTATCCTGACATTTTCATTTAACATCAAATCATTAAATCAAGCAAAAATTATCTACTAATTACTTACAAGTAAAAGTAAAATATAGTAAAAAATTAGGGATGTGATAGATGACTGTACCTAATGTTTGGAAAGTGTGCACCAGAGTGGAAGAATGTGATAAGGAAGAATAGGTCCTGGTTATCACTTGGTTTGAACTACATTAGATTTCTACATGTTTTTGGGTGCCAACTTGTTGTGGCCATTGTACAATTCATGCTACACGTTTCAGCTTAGCTGACGAATGAGAAATATTTTGAAGCTTGCAGAGGATATAAATGAAATATATTGTTTGGTGTGAAAGATATGAGTGTGTGAGAGTGTGCGAGGATGTATGTGTGAGTGGGGAAGCGAGTTAGTGTGTATGTGAAAGTGTGTTGAAAGTAGCAGAGTGTTTTGAGCAGAGGGGTTGAAGTTTTTCTGTTAATATGAAGGATGTTGTTGCTACAAAGGTGATTGATCAGTGGATTTTGTCAAGTGTTCTGCACATAGCTTGTAGCCTTTTTTTGTAAGTGTTGTAGCACTATATTTTAGGGAGTTGTAGCTTCCTTTGGGTTGTAGCCCATAAAACCTGTTGTAAACCTATTTTTATTATTTGTGAGGTTGGATTTGGATTGTAGATCCAAGCAATTTGGTCACCGTGGTTTTTGTCTTCTAGGGTTTTCCACATAAATATAGTGTTATGGATGTGTGCTTATGTGTTGTGCTTTGAATTGACTAATTTTCTTTATCATTTGTTTAATGCAACAAAAAGATTTGGTTGATAAAGTTAATTTGGATTAAGTTTTGGTATATACTGATTCACCCCCCTCTCAGTATATCAGTGTGTTCTAACAATTGGTATCAGAGTTGAGTTCCTTGGTGTAGCCTAACAATTGGAGGTAGATCTTGGAGTAGAACACATGGCTCAAAAAGAATCCTCTTCTAAAGCACTGATATTTTATGGAAGCAACTATTACTTCTGGAGTGTAAGGATGGAAGCCTATCTTACCTCGCTAGGGTATGATGTTTGGAGAGCTGCAATTAATGCTTATGCTGAATCTAAACATCCTATTATAGATTTAGATGTGAAGAAGGCTCATGAAAACAATGCCAAAGCCAAGAATGCCATCTTAAGTGGTTTGACCATTTTAGAGCTTGTCAAGGTAGTGCAATGCAAGACAGCCAAGGAGATATGGGATACACTAAAAAATCTTTATGAAGGAAATGACACTGTAAAGCAAGCAAAATTACAATCTTACAAAACAATGTTTGAGAATCTAAGGATGAAAGAAGAGGAAAACATTGCTAGCTATTCGATTCGAGTAGATGAAGCAGTCAATGGGATCAGAAGTCTAGATGAAGATCTAGATGATTCAGTGGTTGTGAAGAAAGTTCTGAGAACTCTCCCTCATACATTAGACTCAAAAGTTTCTGCAATTGAAGAAGCCACGTATCTGAAGACACTTACCATGGAAGAGTTGTTTGGGTCCCTCACTACCTATGAGATGAGAAGTGAAGTCATAGGTCCATACAAAAGAGATGTTGCTCTCAAAGTTGTGAAGAATGAAGGAACATCTGATTTATATAGTAAAGGGGAGGAAGAAGAAGCAAACTTTGTGAGAAAGATAAAGAGGGGATCGAGCAAGTATAAAGGTAAGTTATCTTTCAAATGTTTTAAATGTGGAAGAGTTGGTCATTATGCTTCTAAATGTCTTTTAGGAGAAAATGAAAATAGCAGCAAAGGTTTCAAGAGGAACAATTTCAAGAGGAACCTTCTTTCCAATGAAGTCTACCTCTTCATAGAAGAAGTAGATCACTACTCATCAGATGATGAAAGAGGAGAATCTTTGTTCATGGCCATGGTGATCTTTGATGGTTCAGACAAGACTATAGATGAAGAAGAATGTGAAGTTGATTTTGAAGGTGAACTTATTTATGCTCTTGAAGACTTGGACTATGCAAGGAAAGAGAATCAAGAACAAAGAGCTCTGATTGAAGCTAAGACAAAAGCATGCACAAGACTTGAGAAAGAAGTTTAATTACTCAAAAAATAATTGGAAAAAGAAAATTTTGGAAGTCCATATGACACTGAAGGAGTAGATCTCATCATGACTCAAGGAAGACCTTTACATGCAAGATAATTCTCTATAAATAGGTTCAATCATGCCTTCTTTGGTTATTGTTTTATCTGCAATAAATTTGGTCATAAGGCTATGGATTGCAAGTCTGAAATGAATAGAAGAAATCTTGTAAGTAGGAATTCTCTTGCTTCACTAGTGGATGTCAATGTGGTATGTCAAATTTGCAACAATTTTTGACACATAGCAAGATATTGCAGGAGTGGATTAGTAAAATCAAAATCTCAGTTGATAGATGTTGTTAAGCAAGTCAGGGAAAGTGATTCTTTCAAAAGACTGGAGACAAACAATGAAGTTGAAAATTCAATGATTGTCCAAACAACATTTCATTCTTAAGGGAAAACAAATATGTGGGTAATAGATAGTGGATGTACAAGCCACATGATAGGTGATAAGAGAAAATTCATCAATTTTGTTAAGTGGAATGGTGGATCAGTCAGGTTTGGAGACAATTCAACTACAAAGATTTGTGGAAAAGGTACCATAAGTATTGATGGAAAATCCAGAACAAATAATGTTCTTTGTGTAGAAGGTCTCAAGCATAATCTTCTCAGTGTAAGTCAGATGTGCAACAAAGGACACAATCTCATATTTCATGATCAAGGGTGTGAAATCAAAAGAGCAAAGTCTGGTAGATTGGTGGCAGAAGGTTCTAGGATAGAGATCAACTTGTATAACCTAAAAGGTGTTAATGGAAGGGATTGTGTTCTAGGATATAAAAATGAATGCTGGTTGTAGCACAAAAGGATGGGGCACATTAACTTTGACATTCTTATGAAGATTAGCTCCATGCAAGTAGTAAGAGACATGCCAAAGATTATCAAGCCTGCAAGCACCTTATGCAAGCAATGTCAGATGGAAAAGTAAACAATTATAAGATTCAAGTCCAAGGAGTATTCTTCTACAAGACCATTGGAATTGGTTCATACCAAATTGTACGGACCTATTAGGATAAAGAGTCTACAAGGTGAGAGGTATTTTATGTTTCTCATTGATGATTTCTCTACAATGACATGGGTTACATTTTTGAAAGAAAAATCAGAAGCTTTTAGTAGGTTTAAGATTTTCAAGTCCATGGTTGAAAATGAAATGAATTCTAGAATCAAGTGTCTAAGGTTTGATAGAGGTGGTCAATTCACATCAAGTGATTTTGAGAAATTTTGTGAAGAACATGGAATAAAGAGGCACTATTCTGCTACAAGAACTCCTCAACAAAATGGAGTAGTAAAGAGAAAGAATAGAACAATTCAAGAAATGGCAAGAACAATGTTGAGTGAAGCTAAGTTGCTTGATACATATTGGAAACAAGTAGTCCATAATATTGTCTACATTCTCAACAGAGGACAACTAAGAGTGCATAGCACTAAGGCACCTTATGAGCTATGGTATGGAAGACCAACATCAATCAAGTATTTTAGAGTTTTTGGAAGCAAATGCTACATCAAAAGAGATGAAGAAGGTCTGGGAAAATTTGACTCAAGATCTCATGAAGGAATCTTTCTTGGATACTCAACTAGGAGAAAAACCTATAAATGCTATAACAAAGGACTTAGGAAAATAGTTGAAAGTGCAAATGTTAGGATTGATGAAGAGTCACATCAAATCATAGTTGAAGAAAGGAAAGAAAGTCAAGAGAAGACTACCAAAACTCCTGCCAAATATGTTCAGAAGAATAATTCATAAGATCATATTATTGGAGACAAGAATGAAGGAGTGCAAACAAGAAGAAGATTTGAAAGAACAAATAAATAGGTAAACGTTTCTTTACTGTCAAAAGTAGAGCCTAAATTTTTTGCTGATGCTAGTAAGGATGAAGGATGGATACGAGAAATGGAAGAAGAACTAAATCAAATAGAGAAGAATCAAACTTGGGAATTGGTGCCAAGACCTATAGATAAAAATGTGATAGGTACAAAGTGGGTGTTCAAAAATAAATTGAATGAAGATGGAGAAGTGGTAAGAACAAAGCAAGGTTGGTTTGCAAAGGCTATTCACAAGTAGAAGGAAGTAATTTTGAGGAGACTTTTGCTTTGGTAGCAAGATTGGAGGTAATCAGAATGTTTCTTGCTTTTGTAGTTCACAAAGGTTTCAAGGTATACCAAATGGATGTCAAATCTACATTCTTGAATGGTGACTTAGAAGAAGTCTACATAGAGCACCCTGATGGATTTCAGTTATCAGAAGACCAAACATGGTATGCAGACTTAAGAAGGGTTTGTATAGGCTCAAACAAGCTCATAGAGCTTGGTATGCAAGGTTGGACAAGTACTTACTCCAACAGGGCTTCAAGTAAGGTACTGTAGATAGTAATCTTTACATCAAAATTGAGGATGAACAGATTCTAACAGTTGTTGTGTATGTTGATGATATAAACTTTGGTGGCAATGATGAAATGTGTAAGAAGTTTATAGAAGAGATGCAAAAAGAATTTGAAATGTCTATGATTAGTGAGCTATCATTCTTTCTTGGACTCCAAATTTCTCAATTAGATGGTGGTATATTTATCTCTCAAGAAAAGTATGTCAAGGAGATGTTGAAGAAATTTGGGATGGAAGACTACAAACTAGTGAGTACTCCTATGGTAACAGGTTGCCATTTGAGCAAAGATGATGAGTCACCTCAAGCTGATCAGACTCTGTATAGATCTATGATTGGAGGCCTACTATATTTGACAACATCAAGGCCTGACATTATGCAAGCTGTGTTTGGTTACAAGGTTTAAAGATGATCCTAAAGAAACACATGTGAAGGTCATCAAGAGAATCTTTAGGTATTTGAAGAGCACTTTGGAATATGGATTGTGGTATCAAAAGGGTGATGAATTTTCCTTGAGTGCTTATACTGACATTGATTGGGTTGGTAGTGTTGATGATAGAAGTACCAGTGGTGGAGCTTTCTTTTTGAGAGATAGATTGGTCTCATGGCTTAGTAAGAAGTAGGATTCAGTGTCCTTATCAACAACAAGAGTAGAATATATTGCTGTAGCATCTTACTACACTCAAGAGCTGTGGATGAAGAAAACTTTGAAGGATATCAAGGTAGTGTATGATGAGCCCATTCCTATTCTTTGTGACAATACAAGTGCCATCATATTTCAAAGAATCCAGTGATGCATTCTAGGACGAAGCACATATCTATCAAGTATCACTTTTTGAGAGAGAAGGTTTCTAATCAAGAGGTCAGATTGGAATATGTGCCTACAAAGGATTAAGTTGCAAACATATTTACAAAGGCACATTCTAAGGACACATTTGAGTATCTCAGACAAAAGTTAGGGGTTGTGGCCCCTCCTTATTGTTGGCTCTAATTTTTCATTGTCCTCAAAATTGAGCCCACTAAGATGTTTTACTTACATACCCATAAGAATTTTTTTCCCTAAAGGAGATATTGTTAGTTGGTCACTTGAGGTAAAACAATTTTGCCTTAAGTTGTAAAACCAAATAATATTAATTCTTTTTAAGAATGTTGTAGTGAGGGAAGAATTATTATAGTTCCATTTACATGAGAGGGTAAATAAATGAAGGGGGGTAAGTGGTGGCATCAAGATGAGATAAATTAATTCTTTAATGAATTAATTAATATGTAAAATGTGGGCTAGTTGGTTTTGGAAATTTGGAAGTTCCCGTGAGGAGGCAGGAAAATTATTTTTAAGGATTAAATTGGGTGAATGGATGTTACGGTAGTTTCAAAAACTACTTACATGCAAATAAAATGTTTAAAAGGAGGAATTTCAATGGTAAAAGGGGATTCCTCTCTTGGGAATTTTTTTTTTTTGGGGAGGCGGGGGGGGGGGGGGGGGGGTGGGGGGGTAGGAGAAGTAGGGATTTTATTTTGCTGTAGCCATACCAACTATGTAATAATTTTGTTTTGACTTGGATTTTGAATATATGGAAGATATTGTGGATTGTTACCTTTTCACCATATTTTTTAGGAGTTATAGGTTATTTTTAAGTTTAATTTGTAATTCTTTTCACCCTATTACCCATTTGTAGATTATTCGTATGTTTAATATGTGATCATTTTATTGTATCTTTTCACAAATTACAAGTTATTCGTATGCTTAATTTGTAATTTGCTTATTGGCTTCTCTTCATATGTTATGACTGCAAATTTTCTGCTTACCCCTCTTTCATTAACACTATATGTAAAATCAAGTTTGTTACCTATTTGATTTTCCATATTCTTTCACTTCATTTGTTTTCCTTTCCTTTTGTACTTTCTGGTTAAAAGTAACTAAAATCAATAAAATTAAATAAATCATATAAGGGAGCTGGCTCTTTAAATGTAGAGAAAAATCACTATTCCTATGGTGATTTCTCCAATGGTTTAAAAATTTCATCACTTTCATTGGGAAAAGATAATAGAGAAAACAAGTGACATAAATTTTGGTGCAGGGGCACCTAGACTTCAAGGCAATTTTTAAAAAAAATTTTGGTCTCTATTTAGAAACATATGTGGCAATTTCCTATTAAATGTTGTAATAAAATCCATTAGTGAAATTTTCATATAGTGGAGGTTATGTAGGAATAGAACCTTTACTATTTTGTCTAAAATTAGAACTTTCCTTTTGAGCTGCTTTTATAACAGTCAGTCTTTTTGCCTTATTTTTGGCTTTTACACGATGGTGGAAGTAATGGTTGATCATGGATTTAATTTTAAACACTTATATTATGCCTCTCATTCCTTGTGGAAGGCAGAGAATGTGATTTGGAGTGAAGAAAATACAAATTTTTGGCCCTGTTTTCTAAAATTTCTGTGTTTTTGCTGTTTCAAGCATCTTGAGCAGAGCCGTACTGTACTACCATGAGGAAAAAATGTCTGAAATCATATGGATAATGGTTTAAGCTTTCATTTGAATCAATTAGGAGGGATTTTCATTGATCTAGAAGCATTTTATCACTATTTTTTCTGAAATTGGGTCTAAAACCCTGATTTTGAGGGTTTAGAGCAACATGATGGGTTCCTAACCCATTCCTCTTGTGTTGTACCTGCAAAATGAGTGGAATGGGATTAGTTAGGGTATATTTCCTTGTTCATTTGCATGCAGGAGCAGGGAGCTAGAGTAAAGAGTTTTTGAAGACATTCATGGCTAAAAAATCCCTATGTTTTAGGCCTTCAAGCATTGCATGAGGAGTGAGTTGATGAAAAGGAGATGTGGGATGAACTAAGATCCCAAAAAAAAGAATATTAAGATCATTTTCAATCTATTTGACACCTTGGATAAGGATTTAGGAAGCTGGAGTGAAGTTAACCTATAGTTGCCTTGTAAAAGTGGCCTAAGTAGGCCTAGTGAGAAAAGGAATAGTCAATTTTAGATCCACACGTGCCAAAGTAACCCTACCTTGTTTCAATATATGTAATGAAAGAGACAAATGGGTAGCTGAAAATCTATTTCTTTTGTGGGTTTGAGTCATTTTTAGAAAGTTATGTCAAAATTACTACTTCAGCTGTCCTAATTAGGCCTAGACAACAGGTACAGTCAATTTTAGGGGCATTTGGTCCAAAACAACCACCCCTACATGTTAGATATGTTGTGTAGGAGATTAATGGGTACTCAAAAAGTTAATCTTTTCAGTGGTGTAATCAATAGTTTGTGAGTTATGCCTGAAAAACTTCTTTCCAAGGGCTACAAGCACATAGGGCTAGTTGTGAGTAAAAGGATAGGTGGGTGTTTAACCATGATCTTTTACGGCCTTGAGTGGTTATAGAATACCAAGATAAAATGATCCAAGGTGGTTAGTGTGGTCTTTAAGTTGGGGTTTCCATTTATCCTTCATTTAGGCATTTTACCTCTCTTGTTGAGCATGCCAATTAAGGGGATAGTCAGCCTTTTTGGGACAGTCATCAAAGCAAACCATATGCAACCTTTTGGATTATGTTTCTAACCTCCCCTATCTCTACATCAAGTGGTACATAGCATAAAAAGTAGATCTATTGAGAGTTGAAGGTTTTATTTTGAGCAAAGTGGAATTTGAGGAGTCAAGATGCCTCCTAAAGGAAGCACAGTTGCTAGGAAGATTGATCAACAAGCTAGAAAACTAGAAGCCTTGAAGAAGGAGATTGCTACATTAAATTCTAAAGCTAGGGTCACCATGGATGAAAGTGATTTTGAAGAGGAAGAAAATTCAGGTGAAGAGGAAGAGTTGGAGCCAGAGGATGTGAAGATGGTAAAGTTTTTGAAGGCTGTGAAGGGTGATGGACATAACAAAATGGACTTGCCTATGTATGGATGTAAGTTAGATGGTGAAGATCTCTTAGACTGGATAGGAGCCATGGAAAACTTCTTTGAAAGTGAAGAGATATATGATGACCACAAAGTGAAGAAGGGTAAAACCAAGTTGAAAGGACATGCTTTGCTGTGGTGGAACTTTGTGCAAGATGAAAGGCAGAAAAAGGTGAAGGCCAAGATTTCTTCTTGGGAGAAAATGAAGAAAAAACTCAAAGGTAAGTTCCTTCCTAGTGATTACAATGTTCAATTGCTTAAGAAACTTCAAAATCTCAAGCAAAAGGACTTAGATGTGCAAGCATACACCGAGGAGTTCTTAGGTTAAGTATAAGGAAAACATGAGGAAGATGAAGAAGAAAAATAGAAAGATATCTTAATGGTTTTAGGTATAATATTTAGGATGGAATAAGTTTGATGACACCAAAAATAGTTGAAGAATGTTTTCAAATGGCTATAAGGGCAGAACAAAAGGTGAAAAGGAGACAATAAAAGACAACAAGAGGTAGAGGCAGCACCTCTAGAGGCAGAGGATCTTTTACAAATGCAAAACAAGTCAATGAGAGTCAAGAAGAGATAAGAAAGGCACAAGGACAAGGTGCAGATTTCAAACAAGGACAAAGTGCAAATTTTAGAGGCAGATTTGGTGGTGGAAGGAGTGTAAACACCTTTATAGGTAAATGTTACAATTGCCAAGAGTTTGGGCACCCAGTGCATACAAGTGTCCTGAGAGGCAAGGTTTTACAAGTGATGGTGAAAGGAACAATGAGAGGAGGACTCAATTAGTCCAAGAAGAAGAATGTGGTGATTCTACTCCCACTAGTTGTGTTGGTGAGATAGGAGAAATGTTGATGCTGAGAGAAAGAGCAGTATTGAAGACCTCCAAGGAGAAGGAGCTGATTTAGAAGAGAGTACTGTTTAGGATAGCTTGCAAATGCAAAGACAAGGTATGTAAAGTGTTAGTAGATTCTAGTTGTACTGACAATATGGTGTCTAGTGAGATGGTAGAGAAATTGAGATTGGAGAGAGTAACTAGGGACACACCTTACAAAGTCTCTCGGGTAAATGATGATCAATCCATTTTAGTGATTGAACAAGCATTAGTTGAGTTTAAGATTGGAGGATATGAGGACAAGGTCCTATGTGACATTTTACCTATGGATTGTTGTCATTTGATACTTGGAAGACCCTGGCAGTTTGATAGATTTGTAGTTTATGATGGAAGAGCTAAAACCTACACCATTAGGAAGGATAAGAAGACTTTTGTGTTGATTCCATTGCAGGAGGAAGTTAAGGAGTAGACAAAGGCAGCTAAGAGTATCATGTTTCGCAAAAGGGAGCCTATGAGGCTTGAGAACATAACCAAAGAATGTGAGGCCATTTCAAGGCCTAAGGATGCTGAAACAGTAGATAAGAGAAAGAAGGAAGATGGAAAGGCAGTCAACTTGAAGAGTGGTCTGATTTTGTAGAACAAAGAAGACAAAGTGATGAGTAGAACAGTCCAGGAGGAAGTGAAGGATAAGTTGTTTGAAAAGACACAAGTTTGACATGATGCAGTCATGGTTGGGACAATCTTATGTCCACTGAGAACAACAGAGTTGAAGGTGTAGTATGAGGTTATGAAGATAAAAGGTTGTAGGATTGGTGAAATAGAGGAAAGGATAGTTGATACAGTAGCCTTAAGGGCAAATAATGTGCAAGACAAAGTGAAGAGAACAAATAAAGTAGATGATGGTAGTTTGCAAGACGGTAACACTGAGTATAAGCATGTAACCAAGATGGAACAAAGGTTGAGTGAAAGGACAGTTGCAAAAGGCATGGATACAACTACTAGGACAGCTATAACATCAAAGAATGAAGGTAACAAGGTCAAGAAACAAAGAGCATGATAGTTTGCAAGAGTTAAGCATTGCCAAGCAACAAACAAGTGCACAATGTAAGTTATGAAGCATGAAGACAACATTTGGTCCCATGGAGGAGATTTCCAATCAAAAGAGCATGTGAAAGGTAAGGAGGACCATCAAAGAGTTATTACAGGTCAAGAGTTGAAGATTTCCAAGAGACTTGGAAAAATTTCAAGCCTAGTTGTATGGTGCAGGGGTACCTAGACTTCAAGGCAATTTTTGAATTTTCCTAGGCCATTTTTTAAAACAATTTTTGGTCTCTATTTAAAAACATAGGTGGTGGTTTCCTATTAAATGTTGTAATAAAATACATTAGTGGCATTTTCATATAGTGGAGGTTATGTAGGGATAGAACCTTTAATATTTTGCCTAAAATTAGAACTTTCCTTTTGAGTTGCTTTTATAACAGTCAACGTTTTTGCCTTATTTTTGGCTTTTCCATGATGGTGGAAGTAATGGTTGAACATGGATTTTATTGTAAACACTTATATTATGCCTCTCCTTCCTTGTGGAAGGTAGAGAATGTGATTTGGAGTGAAGACAATACAAATTTTTGGCCCTATTTTCTAAAATTTCTGTGTTTTTGCTATTTCAAGCATCTTGAGTAGAGCCGTACTATACTACCATGAGGAAAAAATGTTTTAAATCATCTAGATAATGGTTTAAGATTTAATTTGAATCAAGTAGGAGGGATTTTCATTGATCTAGAAGCATTTTATCACTATTTTTTTGAAATCGGGTCTAAAACCTTGATTTTGAGGGTTTAGAGCAAAATGATGGGTTCTTGACCCATTCCTCTTGTGTTGTACCTAAAAAATGAGTGGAATGGGATTAGTTAGGGTATATTTCCTTGTTCATTTGCATGCAGGAGCAGGGAGCTAGAGTAAAGGAGTTTTTGAAGACACTCATGGCTAAAAAATCCCTATGTTTTAGGCCTTCAAGCATTGCATGAGGAGTGAGTTGATGAAAAGGAGATGTGGGATGACCTAAGATCCCAAAAACCAGAATATTCAGATCATTTGCAATCTATTTGACACCTTGGAGAAGGATTTAGAAAGTTGGAGTGAAGTTAACCTCTAGCTGCCTGTAAAAGTGGCCTAAGTAGGCCTAGTGAGAAAAGGAACAGTCAATTTTAGGCCCACACGTGCCAAAGTAACCTTGCCTTGTTTCAAGAAATATCATGAAAGAGCCAAATGGGTATCTAAAAAGACATTTCTTTTGTGGGTTTGAGTCATTTTCAGAAAGTTATGTCAAAATTACTACTTCAGCTGTCTTGATTAGGCCTAGACCAATAGGTACAATAAATTTTAGGGGCATTTGGTCCAAAACAACCACCCCTGCATGTTAGATATGTTGTGTAGGAGCTTAATGGGTACTCAAAAAGTTAATGTTTCAGTGGTTTAATCAGTATTTTGTGAGTTATTCCCAAAAAACTTCTTTTTAAGGGCTACAAGCACATAGGGCTAGTTGTGAGTAAAATGATAGGTGGGTGTTTAACCATGATCTTTTATGGCCTTGAGTGGTTCTATAATACCAAGAGAAAGTGATCCAAGGTGGTTAGGGTGGTATGCAAGTTGGGGTTTCCATTTATCCTTCATTTGGGCATTTTACCTCTTGTTGATCATGCCAATTAAGGGGACAGTCAGCCTTTTTGGGACAGTCATCAAAGCAAACCATGTGCAACCTTTTGGATTGTGTTTCTAACCTCCCCTACCTCTACATCAAATTTTTGCTAATAGTTTTTGGTGACTCCGCTGGGGACTCTAGGATGTGAAGATCAGTGCATTTTTATTCTCCAAAAATCTAAGGTACCTCACTGAAAATGGAGGTTGGCGACTCTACAGAAAAATGGTTTAGTATCCAGGAAGGGATGACAGTGATGAGAACAATGATGAAGACTTCTCTTCTTCCACATCTACATCTCAGAATAGTCGAGTACTTGATGATATGGTGCAAGTGAGATTTTAAAAAAGTTTTTATGGTAATATGCAACTTCAGTTTGATAAGGTACATCCAACTTTGCTTCAAACTTTGCAAAGGATCAAATAAAGAGATGGGAAAGACAATTTTTCTTTCTTTCAATCATACCCTTGTCCATGAAGAAGTTGCACCAGATGAATAATCTCATATTGTAGTACATTATTCGCAGAAAGAGGATAGTAGTATAAAAGCATAAAGATTTTCTTAAAAAACATTCTCCGATGAAGCAGTGAATACATGCGAAGATGAGGCAGAAATTACTTCCCTAGTTCACATACAATCAAGGTTTGAGGATGAAGATTCTGGTTTGATTTCCTCCCATCAAATTTTTTTTTCTTTTGAGCATTGTTCTTCAGGCAATAATTCCCTTTGGATGGATTCATTTGAGCATGGACATAAAGAAGATGAAGTTAGTGATATTAAACACAAGCTGGAGGAAGTCCTTGAAGCCAAACCAAACAAAAATAAGCAAGGAGAATATTCTAAAATTCCTAGACACCCTAAAGTTCAAATTTTAAGTCTACCATTAGAGGCATCCAGAGAGGATGTGATTCAACCAATCACAGTTAAAGAGCCGGGAGAACAACCATTGAACAAAGTTCATGGAGGTATGGGTAATCTTGTTGACATTTCAATTACATTCATGGAAGAAAATATGTTTGCCATACTCTCTTCTATAAACACAAATAATGTTGATATCCCAATAGTCCATAAAAAAATAGGTGTCTCATGTATTATGTTACAGTTCAGGAAATAGCTTGTGTATCCCTGTTATCCATGGTCAAAATTATGAATACATATTTGTATTGCTGCCCATGCCTTATGTCTTCCCTATAGAAGCACTAGAAATCATGTTATTGCTGTTACTCTTTTCTTCACAAAATATTCCTCCAATTTTCCAAAAGTTGTCTGGAAAGGGCTTATATTTCATTTTACCTGTAAATGGTCACATCTAGTCTTGTTGTTTCTCTCTTCCCCTTGTAAATACTTTGCTTCAAGTTTTGGTTTGTTTTTACTTTTGTTTCATGTGTTATGTGTTCCAATAAGTTTCAACAACATTATGGCTTTAATCCCTCTCCTATGATTGGTTCTCATGCCCCTTAGAGGTTGTTGGTTACGATTTCTCTCCCAAGGGGATCTTAATTTCATGTCATTCCAACTTCAAATTGCACAAATCACCTCTCCAAGTTTCTTGATTGGAAGAGCATCTAGAGTACAACTCTGTTGAATAGTAAAGGCAATCACTACAAGCTCACATTCAGAGGCTATTGGATGTCCCTATAACATAGACTGAATCATCAATGGAGTCTTAAAGTATAACACAACAATTAAATGTTATTGACTATTAGCCTATGCAACTGATCAACTTCACAAGCTAAAACTGTATATTACTAAAGTTCACTGAGTGATACAATATTTCCAAGTTTTTAAGGGCAATATTTCACCAGGGTTCCCAAAGGACAAGATTGACACCATTGAGAAGCAAATTCAAAGCATTCTAAAATTATTTAAGCCAGGAAACCTACTCTGCAACAACAATAGGAAAATCAACAATTTCTACCTTAGCCTTGCAACCATTTGCATTCGATGGAGAAATAGTCACACTCTCTATTGCCTTAGTTGTAGTGATAAAAAAGGGCATTTCAATCAGCTTCAATAGATGATTCTACAAGCTTCTACAATTGCAATGCAATTAGGGTCTAGCCTAAATACAACACAAGGCATTGGTGTAGGTGCCCTGGAGTAGGACATGATATAATGCTGCAACGTGGGATACTTATGGTGGATGTAGACATATATAGTTTCTTGAAGGACACCACAAACAAGTTACATAACATATAAGTTCAATTGAGCATATCTTATACAATTTTAAGTTAAAATTTTGATAGTAGTATTATCAAGCAAAAGCTCTACCTTTGCGAGAAGTGAGCGTGAGTAGTTTGAAGATATACATGTTTCTAGTGCAAAAAATGACTATATTACAATGCAACAGGAACATGATGTTTATGAAGATGGTGGTACAATAGCCATGGTCAAGATGCTCAATGACAAACCAACTGGATCATTGTTTCATTGTTTCAAATCACACTTGCAAGACTAATCAGGTACTTTACGAGTTAGGAAACAGTTAAAATTTGTCGATAACCTTTTAATCGATAACTGTACAAGTTTGGGAACCAATAAATTTTTTGATATTTCTCTAATCAATGGTTAATGTGATTCTTAAAATCCCCAAAAAGTTGAAACACCTTTTCATTCTATCATTTTATTAGTTTCGAAACCCTATGTTTCACCGATGCATGTAGTAAGTGGGTAAGCATGATTTATGTGGTTTGCTATGAATTTCAAGGATTTTGATTTGTAGGTTAACCAAAGTTAACCATAGGCAGTTTGAAGAATGTTTGTGGGCAAGGTGTTTTGTTGCGAGTCCTTACATTACATACTTTGGTTGAAAGGGAACCTCCATTAAAAATGTGGGAAAACTGCTTCGAGGGTCCCAATGTTGTAGTAAGATCATCATATGATAAAAATGAAAGAGAATAATAAAACTACCTTGAAAAGAAGAGATAACAAAGTTCAAAATAAGTCTTATCAGCTCTTAAACAACATCAATGGATATTATTGAGCATTTAGGAAAGAGGCTATGATGAGAGTACTGGTTGTGGGAAGAAAAGTTGTAAATTTTGAACAAGATGCAGTTAATACTAAGAAAGAGGCATTAAATATGTTTGTACAACTTAAACAAAATATGGACACTTAGGTTATTGAAGCAAAAAGAGCTTATCAGATTGAGAGGAGATGCGAACAAGAATTGGTAGCAACAAAATATATAGCTAAAGAAGCTGAATGGATAGAAGCAAAGTATATGCCACCTTTAAAGAAGTTTTTTGGAGAATGGGAAAGTAACAATTGAGTTGGTAGCAATCATCCTCACCTCCATATTTCTCATAGGAGAGTTTCTTCTTGATAACCTTCTTCGTCAACTTAATTTTTGAGCACCTTTTCTCCATCTCATATGTTTGACAATGCATTTAATTAAAGACACTAGAACTTTCATGGATGAGAGAGATCATAAAGAACTGGCATCTTTCATTTAGTGCTACAGGAACATCTTGAACTCACAGAGGAAGAAGCTCTTAGTTATTTCCTTGATTTTAACCAAGGTAGTTTAATTCAATTGAATTATGAGTTTTTGAAGCCTCTGATGATACTAAAATATTATAGAAAGATTCTTTTTGACACTACAAGGGTATTGTTAGGGATTGCATGCAAAAGATATCAATTAAATGCAAATAAAGATTAAACAGAGGAATGAAAATACACAGAAATAATAACGAGAGACAAGTTTTAACGTGGTTCACCCAAACTCAGGCTACATCCACCAATAGAGAGTCCAATATTATTATCCAATAAATCAAACCGATTACAACTAGCAATCCTTGCAACTCAATACCATTGCAAAATGCTACAATACATCAATGGAAACCCTAACCCTTAGCTGCTTTTATCAAGCCTTATGTCAGTTACAAAATAGGGTTTTTTTTTTTTTTTTTTTTTTTTTTATGTTAGCCAATAGAAAAAATAACTCCTGACACCTTTATAAAATAATAAAAACCATTTGAGGTTTTGGGGGCATTGCACCTTGACCCTGTTAAATAATTTGGGGGAAACTGCGCCGATAAAAGTGGGGTAAATTTAATCTCTGAGTCTAATTAGGCTCCATATAACAATAATCTCCCACTTGGAGATTGATCAAACTCCACACTATATCATCTCCCACTTGGAGACTGATCATAACACCGTTGACCCTATAGCTCCCACTAGAAATAAGCACCCTGGACTCTGTTGTTTTAATTTTTTTTATTTTCAGTCGTGAAGACCAACCGAAGCTAAAGAGGAGCTCAACTTCTCCCTTGTCACTGCCTTTGTAAACATATCTGCTCGATTTTCATCTGTATGTATCTTTTCCATCCGTAATTGTCCATCATCCAACACTAACCAAATGAAGTGATACCTCAACTGTATGTGTCTGGTCTTTGAATGCAAGGCAAAATTCTTTGCAAGATGTATGTCACTTTGGCTGTCCATAAAAAAATAACTATTAGCCTGTTATTTTCCCAATTCTTCCATGAAAGATTGTAGCCATATCATCTCCTTGCTTGCCTTTATTGCAGCTACATACTCTGCCTCAGTGGTGGATAAAGCAACCACATTTTGCAACTGTGAGATCCAACTCATTGCTATCCCACCTACAGTAAAGACATAACCTATAGTACTCCACCTAGTATCAATATCCCCTACCAAATCTAAGTTGACATAACCTGCTAAATCAGTACTAGAGCCCCCAAAATATAAGTGTTTATTGGATGTACCTCTCAAATATTTGAGAATCCATTTTACCGCATTCCAATGCTCCAATCCGGGATGACTCATATACCTACTTACAACTCCTAGAACATGTGCAATATCTAGTCTAGTGCATACCATGACATACATTAAACTTCCTATTGTTGAAGCATATGGTACCTTGGACATTTTGTCTTCCTCCTATTGTGTCTTTGGACACATCTCTTTAGTTAATTTCAAATGACTAGGCAAAGGTGTGCTGACAACTTTTGCATTCTGCATGTGGAATCTCTACAACACCTTTTCAACATAATCAACCTGAGATAGAGTCAATTGTTTGTTCTTCCTATCTCTGCTAAATTTTTATTAAAGGATTTGTTTTGCTGCCCCCAAATCCTTCATAGCAAATGATTGTGCTAACTGTGTTTTAACTCACTTATGTGATCCATGTTAGACCCTGCTACAAGCATGTCATCAACATAAAAACATAAAATAATGTAGCTGTCATTATCCAACCTCTTAAAATAAACACAATGGTTAGAATTACATTGGATGTAGCCTTGCTCAGCCATAAAACTATCAAATTTCAAATACCATTGCCGAGGTGCTTGTTTCAAGCCATACAAACTCTTTTTCAAATTGCACACCAGTTTCTCCTTACCTTTGACCTCAAATCCTTGGGGCTATTCCATATATATCTCCTCTTCTAAATCACCATGGAGAAAGGCATTTTTCACATCTAGTTGTTCCAAATGCAAATCTTCAGTAGCCACAATACTTAAAACAGTACGACTAGAAGTCATCTTAACAATTGGAGAAAAAATCTCATCAAAATCAATACCTTTTTTTTAGTGCAAATCCTTTTATAACTAACCTAGCTTTACATCTTTTCTTACCTCCATCTTCCTCTTTCACCCTATAAATCCATTTGTTTGGTAAATCCTTTTTACATGTAGGCAACTTACATAATTCCCAAGTCTATTTTTTTAGCAAGGAGTCCATTTCATCTTTCATTGCAAGCTCCCATTGAACTTTTGTATCCACCTGCATAGATTCATCATACCCTTCTGGTTCACAAGCATCTGTTAACAAAATAGAATACAAAGAGGAAGAAAACCTTTCAGGAGGTCTACTTAGCCTTGTTGACTCTCTAACATTCACTGGAGTTTGTGGTATTAGTTGTTGCTGTTGCGGAGCATGAGGAACCACTGGAACGTCATTATCTGGAGTATCATCCAACACCACATAATCCTTTTCTTTCTTCTCATGCTACTGCAACTGATCTTTGTACAACACCTTCTCATTGAATACAACATTCTTGCTTCTCACAATTTTCAAATTTTCAACATCTCAAAGCCTATAACCAAATTCATCAATGCCATATCCAACAAAGATACACCTTTTTCATTTTGTGTCCAGCTTGGTTCTATTTTCAGAATCTATATGTATAAATGCTTCACCTCTAAAGGTTTTGAGAAAAGAATAACTCACCTTATTACCTGTCCATGCTTCCTCTGGAATACCACAACCCAAAGGAACTGAAGGACCTCTGTTAATTAAATATACAATAGTGTTAACACCCTCTGCCCACATGTTTAAAGACAACCCATCATGAAATCGCATGGTCCTTGCATGCTCCATTATTTTCCTATTCATGTGTTTAGCCACTCCATTCTCCTGTGGAGTCCCTGGAACTATTTTCTGCCTATGAATTCCATTAAAGGAACAATAATCCTCAAATTCTTTGCTGCAATACTCACCACCATTATCAGATTTGAGACATTTTAATCTTTTACCTATCTCATTCTCAACCAAGCTTCTCCATTTCTTAAATGTTTCAAATACATCAAATTTCTGCCTGAGGAAATAAATCCAAACCTTCCTAGTTGCATTATCTATGAATGTAACATAATATTGGAAGCCACCGAGAGAAGATACTTGAGCTAGTCCCCATACATCTATATGCACAAGCTCCAACTTTTCATCTTTCTTTTGCTTCCCATCCTTGAGAAAATTGATTCTCTTTTGTTTGCCATACACATAACTTTCACAGAAATCCATATTAATACATTTCAGACCTGGTAAAACTTTCTTAGAATGAAGTACCTTCATACATTTTTCACTCATATGCCCAAGTCTATTATGCCACAGTGTTGTCTCATAACCTACAACAACTGTTTCAGTCTCTTCCTGCGAACCGCAACAACTGTTTCTGAACCTGTTTAGTTTTTCTCTATAAAAACTAAAGTAGAAGGAATAGTATGACCTATACAAAGATATAAGGTGCCTACTTTCACACCTTTTGCTACTAGTAAGGCACTTCTTGAAACCTTCCAATTATTATCACTGAAAGTAACTATGCAACCTTCATCATCTAGCTACCCTGCTAAAATGAAATTCCTACTCAGCCTTGGAACGTGCCTTACCTCTTGTAGTAGCCAATGATTCCTATTTTGCAACTTAATCTTGATTCTTCCCTTTCCAACAATCTGACAAGTTTCGTTATCTCCCAAATAAACCAGCCCAAAATCCCCTTAGACATAATCAAGAAAATAACTTCTTTGGGGTGTAGCATTAAATGAGGCCTCTGAATCTAAAACCCATGAATCATCAACATTATCTAGGGAAAGAATCAAAGCATCATCTTCAAATTTATTACTTACCACATTTGCCTCTTTATTGCCTTTTTGTTTGTCTCCTTCTTTATTCTTCGATGACCTGGTTTCCCACAGTACCAGTAATCCTTTTGTCCTCTACATTGGGACCTCTTGTCCTTTGATTTTCCTCGTGATTTCCCATGACCTCCAGAACCTTTTTGTAATGAAATAACTTGCACAATGGAAGAAGATGCTATGAAATATTCTGCAAATACTTGATAATAACTGAGAATAATAGGCCACTTCAAGGGGGCAACCTCCAAATATCTCCAATGAGAACACACTTCACAATATGATCATGAAATAAGACTCACATCCTCCTATATATACCTAATTATGCTTAGGTTGAATAGACATACCCCTATATAAGACCTAGTCTGACCTATCTAACTAAATAATGATATAATAATGATAACATGACTTAATTAGGAGTTAAGATAGCTATAAGCTGACTATTCATAACCCAATGTACACCAATATTAAGGGCGTAGCATGCCCCCTTCTTCAAAGAAGCATTGTCCTCAATGCTAACCAACTGTGGATTCTTTTTAATGAACTCCTCGCCCTCCCATGTGGCCACTTCAACTGGTAAATTCTTCCATTGGATGAGATACTCAGTGAGGGTTCTATTCCTCAGCTTCTTCGTGCATGTTTGAAGAATGCACTCTGGTTCCAAAATGATTCTTCCTTCTTCATCAAGCTCTGGTAGTACTGTTTGAGTAGGAATATTATGCCCAATTACCTTCTTCAAAGAAGAAACATGAAAAATTGGATGTATCTTTGTTGTTGGTGGAAACTCTAGCTTGTAGGCAACATTACCGATCTTTTGCATGATTTGGTATGACCCATAATATCTTGGAGACAACTTATTATTCTTTTTTTGTTGCTTCAGTGAGATTTTCTTATAAGGCTACAATCTCAAGAAGACCCAATCCCCAACTTCAAAATTTCTTTCACTACGATGTTGGTCTGCCTGTTGTTTCATTCAATTTTGTGCCATGGCTAAATTCTCCTTGAGTCCTGAAAGTACCTATTGTTGATGAAGCAAGTGGTCCTCTACTGCTTGAACTCTTGGTGACACCTTTAATGATGACATGATGGAAGGAGGATGATATCCATAAAGTGCCAAAAATGGAGACATTTTTTATGAGCTATGAAAAGAAGTGTTATACCACCATTCTGCAAGTGGTAGCCAATCTACCCATTGAGACTGTTTCTCTGAAGTGAAAAAACTTAGATATCCTTCCAAACACTTATTAACAACCTTAGTTTGCCCATATGATTAAGGGTGGTATGAAGAACTATGAGCCAATTGAGTACCCAAACATGAGAATAAATCTTTCCAAAAGTGACTAGTAAAGATAGGATCATGATCACTGACAATAACCTTAGGTGTACCATGTAGCTTTTGGATATTCTCCAAAATTTTTTTTGCCACTGCACTTGTTGTAAAAGGATGTGATAATGCAATGAAATGTGCATATTTAGTGAGGCAATCAAGTACTACCATGATGACATTATGACCTTTAGATTTGGGAAGCCCTGTGATAAAGTCCATGGATACCTCTTCCCAACATTGGCTAGGAATAGATAAGGGTTACAAGAGACCTAGTGTCTTAATTGTCTCCCCCTTATTTCTTTGACAAACCAAACATTCAACCACAAATTTTTAAACATCACCTTTTAGCCCTTCCCAAAAAAAAATATTGCTTGACCTGATGATATGTCTTCAAAAATCCTGAATGACCACCAACTGGGGACTCATGTAGCTCTATGAGAATCTTGTGTTTAAGAGTGGCATTCTTGTAGAGATACAAGCTCTCTTTATACCAAAGAATATCCCCCTTCAAACAAAACTTATCTGAACTACTAGGGTCACTTTTTAATTGTTGGATGAGATTACTTGTCGCAACATCATTTTGCCACTCTGCTTTGGCTTCTTCCACCCAATTTTCTTGTAATATTGAAAGGGCACACAATAAGGCTTCATCTTTCTCATCCTTCCTAGAAAGTGCATCAGCCGCAATATTTTCCTTCCCTTTCTCATATACAATCTCAAAGTCATATCCCAACATCTTAGTGACCCATTTTTGTTTCTCTTTAGAGGATAATCTTTGTTACAAAAAATATTTTAGGCTATCATGATTTGTCTTAACCTTGAAGTGTTGACCCATTAGATAAGGCCTCCATTGTTTAACTGCATGAAGGATCACTAGCATTTCCTTCTCATAAATAGGTTTGAGCTGATTCTTACCCTTTAATTGGCACCTCTCAAAAGCTATTGGTCGACCTTCTTGTATGAGAACTGCTCCTATCCCATATCTAGAAGCATCACATTCCACAATGAATTCCTTGGTGAAGTCTAGAGTGGCAAGCACTGGAGTTGTACACATAGCCTCCTTCAATTTCTCAAATGCTGCATTAGCGGGCTCATTCCAATGAAAATAATCCTTCTTCAATAAAGTGGTGAGGGATGCTGCTATACGACCATAATTCTTCACAAATCTTCTATAGTACCTTTTCAATCCCAAGAAACCCCTCAGTTTCTTAATAGTTTTTGGAATAGGTCATTCCATGATAGCCTTAATTTTATTAGGGTCCACCTTTAATCCTTCATGTGAAACTATGTGTCCCAAATACTCCACCTCCTTAAGACCAAAAGCACACTTGGATGGCTTAGCGTAGAGTTGATGATCTTTGAGTAATTGTAATGCTTGATCTACATGCTACAAATGTTCTTCCCAAGTCTTGCTATAAATCAATATATCATCAAAGAACACTAACACAAACTTTATCAAAAACTTCTTAAAAATGGAATTCATCAAGCTTTGGAATGTAGATGGTGCATTGGTAAGACCGAATGGCATCACCAAAAATTCATAATGACCTTCATGAGTTTGAAATGCTATCTTACAAATATCTTCCTCCTTAATCCGAATTTGGTGATAACCTGATCTAAGATCTAACTTGGTAAAATACATAGCTCCATTCAATTCATCTAGAAAATCATCAATGACTGGAATAGGAAACTTATCTTTAATGGTGTACATGTTGAGAACTCTATAATCTGGACACATGCACCAAGTTTCAACCTTCTTATGCACCATCACCATAGGTGAGGAGTCAGCACTTTGGCTATTCCTAATAATTCCTGCCTCTATCATCTCCTCAACAATTTTTTCTATGTCACTTTTTTGTATGTGTTGGTACCTATAAGGTGTGATGTTCAGTGGTTGGCTCCCTGGAACTAGTTTTATGGCATGATCATGATCCCTCTTAGGAGGAAGTCCTTTAGGCATATCTCTAAGAACCACTGAGTGATGATCAATTATTGCTTGTAAATTTGGATGAGTAGGAGCATTAGATTGAGAGACTTCTAATGAACATAGCTGGGCAACAAATCCATCCACTCTTTTTTTAAGAAACTTTGACATTTGATGAGAGCTTACCATCTATGGGGATTTTTCCTTCAACCCCCTTAGCTCCACTACCTTTCCTTTTGATTGAAATCTCATGAATAGTTCTTGGAAATTCATCTCAATTGTTCCTAATGTAGTAAGCCATTGTACTCCTAAAACAATATTTTCTGCACCCATGGATATCGCATACATTGGGGTATCAAGTTGATAATCTCCCATGGATAATTTAATGCTATGACACTTCCCTAAACAACTATTTATACCACCATCTGCAATCAAAACCTAAAACTTTGGGGCTGAATATATAAAACAATTTAGATGAGTTGCCAACTTTTTGTTGATGAAATTATGAGTACTACCTAAGTCGATCAACACTGTTACTTTCTTCTTCTTTAAGAAACCCACTACCTTGAGAGTTTGTGGTGCACTGAAACCTAAGAGTGCATGACAAGAAATGATTGGTTGAGAATCATGTGATTCCTCACTTGACTCCCTATCCTCCTCTAATATGGGTTCCTCCTCCTCTTCCTCACTTGGACCTTCAATATAGAACAATTTCTTTTCACTACATTTATGTCCTCGACTGTATTTTCTATCATAGTTGAAACACAACCCTTTTACTCTTTTCTCCTCAATTTGCTATGGAGTCAACCTAGTAGGTTGAGGAAGAGAAGGTGTTGAATATCCTTTCTCTTGTCACATTATCCCCTTGCTTCTTAGGAATCAAATACTTCTCCTCTACCCTGCATGCCAAGATAAAAGACTCATTTACCGAGCTAGGACTAAAAATGTGTACCTCATATTGAATGTGATCCTTGAGACCACCCAAGAATAAATCATTCAAGTTGTCCTCTGTAATTTTATCCACTCTTAAGGATAGATTTTGGAATTTTTGAATATAATCCTTAACTGATCCTGTTTATTGAAGTTTAGCAAGTTGGCTGAAGAGGTTGTCTGTCACACTATTCCTATATTGTGCTTGGAGTTCTTCTGTAAGAATTAACCATGGGACAGTGAGACCCTTTTTCCTCCGATGAGTACAAAGCCAATGATACCAAATGAATTGATATGGTTCTAGTTATAGGGAAGCCATCATGACCTTTTGTCCATATGGGATTTGATGTACTTCAAAAAAAATCTCCATTTGGTTTATCCATGTTAGAGGATCCTTGCCATCAAACTTGCACATATCCACCTTTGGAAACAAATTCCTAGATCCCATAGGAGTATTAAAATTTGTGTCAGTATTAGCCGACTTGAAGGTTTCACCTTGGTTTCTTGAGAACTCCTTTCTTGGTTCATTCATATAGGCGCTTAACATGCTTCGTATCTCTGATATAACTCCTCTTAGGTCACACATATCCCTCTTAATTGAGGACACCTCTTCTTTGAACTTACTTATTTCCTCATTGGGATTACTATCCTCTATTGTTTTCCCATCCTTATCAAAGGATTTCCCTAGTGTGACAACATTCTTTTTGCCTTTTGTTGCAGGCCCCGTCATGATGGAAACCAATATTTTTGAAATAAATCACACAAATGAAATTTAAATTCTCTAAAATGTTTACTGCAACTTACTAGGGCCAAGATACCACTTACCCAGAAAAAAATCCAAAAAATTAGCATATTTACAACCTTCAGAGAGAATTTGTTAGAAACACTAATTTTGTAATAACTCACTTATTTTTGCTTCAGTTTCTCCAAATTTTTGATTGTAGACTCCACTATTATGTCTTCAAAAACCCAATAAAAATCAGGCTCCAATTCGGCAAGATGTGAGAGATATGCAGATCCTTAATAAATTGTGTAAAAATCGTAATTCTACAATAATTCACTTAATTCTGCTCCAATTCCTTTGAAATCTGGACTATAGCTTCTTTAATATGGTCTTCAAAAACCCTTTAAAAATTATAAAACAATTCACTAAAATCTGAAAGATATGCTCTTCCCAAAATCACCTCCAATATTGAGAAAAAACCTTGCCTCTACGGTGCCAAGATCATGCTCTGATTCCACTTGTAATGAAATAACTTGCACAATGGAAGAAGATGATATGAAATATTCTACAAATACTTTATAATAACTGAGAATAATAGGCCACTTCAAGGGGGCAACCTCCAAATATCTCCAATGAGAACACACTTCACAATATGATCATGAAATAAGACTCACATCCTCCTATATATACCTAATTATGCGTAGGTTGAATAGACATACCCCTATATAAGACCTAGTCTAACCTATCTAACTAAATAATGATATAATAATGATAACATAACTTAATTAGGAGTTAATATAGCCACAAGCTGACTATTCATAACCTAATGTACACCAATATTAAGGGCGTAACACTTTTGCTCTCTCCTTTGATCTGCCCCTACTTTCTGCATTCAAAACACTACCTCATGTGGACCCTCCTGAGCTTTTCCATCACATTTCCTCACTAAGGATAACACCAACAACATCACCAAATTTCAAAGTATTTGAACCAAAGACAGAGTTACTTTCAACCATTACCAAGTTATTCCAGCTTTCTGGCAAAGAATATAATATCAAGAGAGCCCTCACCTCTTCATCAAAACTTACTTTTATAGAAGTTAACTAACTGATAATTGTATTAAACTCATTTAAATGATCTGTCACAGATCCACCTTCAATTATTTTTAGATTAAACAAACACTTCATGAGAAATACCTTATTTAAGGCTGAGGGTTTTTCATACAATTTAGCCAAAGCTTTCATCAGACCATATGTTGTCTTTGCTTCTATTATATTGAATGCCACCGATGGTGCTAGGCACAACTGAATGTTACCTAGTGCCTTTCTATCTAGAAGATTCTAATCCTCGTTAGTCATTGTTGCCAGTTTCTTGGCTATTCCTTCCAACGGACTCCATAAATCCTTTTGATAGAGATAATCCTCCATATGTATCTTCCATAACTGATAGTTCTGCCCATTGAATTTATCTACCTTCAATTTACCCTCGTTTTCCATTGCTCCCACTCAATCATGAGACCTTCCTGCAGATGATAATCAAACACAACCCACTCTGATACCACTTGTTAGGGATTGCATGTACAAGATATCAGTTAAATATAAATAAATATTAAATAGAGGAATGAAAATACACAAAAATAATAACAGCGAGAGACAAGTTTTAACGTGGTTCACCCAAACTCGGGCTGCATCCACCAACAAAGAGTCCAATATTATTATCCAGTAAATCAAACCGATTACAACTAGCAATCCTTGCAACTCAATACCACTGCAAAATGCTACAATACATCAATAGAAACCCTAACCCTTAGCTGCTTTTATCAAGCCTTATGTCGGTTACAAAGTAGGGTTTTTATGTCAGCCAATAGAAAAAATAACTCTCGACACCTTTATAAAATAATAAAAATTATTTGAGGTTTCGGGGGCGCAGCCCCTGAGCCCCCATGGGGGCGTTGCCCCTTGACCCTATTAAATAATTTGGGGGAAACCGCATTGATAAAAGTGGGGTAAATTTAACCTCCGAGTTTGATTAGGCTCCATATAACAACAATCTCCCTCTTGGAGACTGATTAGACTCCACACCATATCAGGTATCTCAATTCGTCTTGAAGAACAAAGATTGCTTTACAATGTTTGTCGAAGGGATGGAAGAAGGTAAAAATCAAAATCCATGTAAAGAAAAAAGTGTATGCACAAGTTCCCAATCAAAATTGAGGAGTCAGGGTATATTGCTGCAGTTTAATGTCTTTAAGGCACCCAATATGGTTGATGACTTACCATATCGACAAATTTTGTGCTTTACAAACTCAAGCAAAGGTTGATAACTTAGTTCATCTGAAGGCTAGTTTTTTGATAGGACATTTATGAAGTTCAAAGGTTAGAATGTGTACCAGTTTACTGATAGAATATCCATGAAGTTTGAAAGTTTGTTTAAATGCCGGTCTGCCAATACAATTTGAAGTTGGCGAGTTAGCGAGTTTCTAGATTTCCTGATTCAGCAATGCAATATTAGCAGGATCCAAAGTTATAAATTTCATCGATGAGCCGATATAACACCCAAGGAGTTCAAAAGTTATAAATTTTGCCGATGAGCTGATATAATGTCAAAAGAGTTTAGAAGTTGAAGTGTTCACCAATTAGCCAATGCAAATTAGTAGTTTCAAAAGTTATTACTTTTGTCGGTTTGCTGATGGAATATCTGATTGGTAAGTTGAGAGTTATTAAAATTTAGTTTTCTATGACGAAAGGCCAAGAGACATTACGTTGAAGCAACCGAGCTCCTTGATGTTGTTTTAGACATTGCTTATATCACAAACTAGAGAGGAATATTCTGATCGCATGATGTTGACGTGTGAGTAAGCCTATTTCAGTGAAACATTAGACTACTTGGTGGGCTTATTTCAGTACATTTGCTTGCAATAGAGTCATTATTGAGAAGCTTTTAGGAACAATACAAGGACCAATTGCTTATTCTCACCAATGATTTGGACCAACATTTTTTTGATACTTCGACTGGTCTTCCATATTCATGGATTAATCTTAAACATGGAGTCATGAAGAATGAGACAATTGAGACAAGCATGTATGGTTGTGGTTCCCTCATGCTTGAAATGGGTGCATTATCAAGATTAATAAACAAAAATAAGTATGAGGCATCTGCTTTGCATTCTCTTCACAAATTGTGGAGCATGCAGAGCTCATTAGATTTGATGGGAAACACATTAGATGTAACAATCAAGGAATGGATTGAATACTCATTTGTAATTTGTGCCGGTGTTGAATCATTTTATGAGTATCTCATTAAAGCTCACACCCTATTTGGAAGGTATACGTATTGGGATATGTTCTCTTCAACATATATAGCTGTGTAGAAATTTTTTTGGCATGGTCCATGGTACCATGAAGCTGATCTGAGAATAGGAAAAGCAACTTATTGGCAACTCACAAGTCTCCAAGCCTTTTAGCCCGGTTTGCAAATTTTGGTTGGTGATGTGTTGGCTGCAAACTCAACTCACTGTGAATTTTTAGTGTATGGGTTGATATGGTGTTATACTAGAAAGGTACCTACTAGATAGGGATATACTGTAGAAGCCAAGTCATTTTTGGGAGTTATGTGCATGGGCAGTGAGGTACATTAGGTTTTGAAATGCATTATAAAACTATAGACAAGATGCATGCAATGTTAGAGAAGATGGAGAATTTGCACTAAACATCTCAGACAACAACAAAAATTTGGTTTTACTTCTTGGTGTGATTAAAAAGGTTGGTTACATAGGTAGGGTTAAAATTAGAATGGATGTGGTAGCTTCAGAATTTTGGACAAAAGCCTGGGAAATGCGACTTGGTTTTCAAAGAACAACCAAATTTATGAGGTTGTTGTTTGTAGTAATGAATCCAATGTAACAACATAAAATATGTGACAATAGCTGCTAGGATCATGACTAAAATGAAGAAAAGATACTCTATTATACATTATCACCAATGTAAAATGATGGGGAATGTCTAGAGCTAGCTATTATATCAAGTTGGAAAAAGAGTTGGTTTGTATGAGCTTTATAAGAAGAGCCTTCATAGAGTGAAGAATATGTCATGGAAGAAGCTGATAGTTCACTTCAGGAAACACTTGATGTAGTGGGAAAGGTTTGGCAAAGTGTTTGTGAATATTTTTACTGAAGTTGGGGATAATGATTACAACTTGACTGTAGACCATAATCACCAATATGTTGCTTTTGATGCAGACTCTATAACCCAATGAATAAGGCACTATTTACAGAGATTCTGGAGTCCTTTGCATTCCACATGGGAATTGTAGTCCCCAATAAGAGCCAGTTGTTGGCTCTAATTTTTCACTATCCTCAAAATTGAGCCCACTAAGATATTTTACTTACATACCTATAAGAATTTTTTTCCTAAAGGAGATATTGTTAGTTGGTCACTTGAGGTAAAATAATTTTGCCTTAAGTTGTAAAACCAAATAATATTAATTTATTTTAAGAATGTTGTAGGAGGGAAGAATTATTATAGTTCCATTTACATGAGAGGGTAAATAAATGAAGGGGGGTAAGTGGTGGCATCAAGATGAGATAAATTAATTCTTTAATGAATTAATTAATATGTAAAATGTGGGCCAGTTGGTTTTGGAAATTTGGAAGTTCCCATGAGGAGGTGGGAAAATTATTTTTAAGGATTAAATTGGGTGAATGGAAGTTATGGTAGTTTCAAAAACCACTTACATGCAAAAAAAATGTTTAAAAGGAGGAATTTTGGTGCAGGAGCACCCCCTTCAAAATAAAGAACAAGTCTAATTATAGTATGTTTTTACTTTATGATGCAATAAGGTCCATTGGACCAATTCTTATGTTTTAAGTCAATCTAGGTTTATGTGCAAGTCAGTTAGAAGTTTGTTATGCTAGCTGTCCTCTCCCAGCCGCTTGGAAGTCTCCTAGCCGCTGGGAATCGACTCTGTACTACTCGTGAGGAGTAGATATATATGACCTAGCTTAGTTTGTTTTATAGATACAGTTGCATAGGAGAAATAGAGAGACATTGTGTTTTGGAGATCAGACTGAGCATTGTGGTACAGTGGGGCTATGATATTTGTATGCATTTCTGTTATTGAAATAAAGATCTCGTTGTTTTCATCTGCCTGATCTTCGATCTATTTGTGTAGTCAATTTTCTTGTTTGCAGGTGAAATGGATTCATCCATCCATTCCATCGGTTGATTCTCTGAATCGGTGGAATGGACATGTATAGTAGTTTAGTTTGCATTTCTGTGTTTCTGTTTAGGCATTTCATGTTTTTGGGATTGATTTATAGCATGCTATGATTTATCCTAGCATCCTCATGTGCTAGGGTTTGAAGGATAAAATCTAAGTTAAGATTGCCCAAGAAACAGATCGGCGTGACCTCAGTGTTTTCTGTGCGAAATTTGTGAAGTTTCACAGGTTTTGGTTCAAATGTACATTTGACGTATATACAATGTTTGTATGCGACATACAATCTGTGTGTATATTGTATTTGTATCTGTGCGTATGTCGCTAAACAGATCAGGTGTTAAAACATGTTAAGAATGAATGTTTTGAAGGTATAAGGGTAAAGTAGTTTGGATATACATTTCCTGTGTATATCGCTTTTGCATCTGAGGATCATTTTGTGTGTATCCGTCAAATGCATTTTATGGTTTGTATATAGCGAATGTATATTTCAAATATACATTGGGGTGATACAAGGGAAGGTCAACGGTCAGCAGATTGTGGAAGGAATATCCCAAGGGATATTCGATGAATGCATATTCAGTGTTGTATATTTGAATGTATGTCCGAACATACATTCCGCAGATACAAAGAAGTCAATGCCGGGTCAAACATACATTGTGGGCATATCTGGAGGAATATTCAGTGTTTGTATATTTTGATTTGTATGTATCGATTGTATGTGGAGAATATACAATGTGCAGATACAGGCGCTAGATACAAAAGTCAACCGACTGTGAGGGTGGAGGTGACTGGCGCCGATAGGTCAGAGTTTGCATGTCCTGTGTAAAGGAAGCAATAGATACAAAGGGATTGCGAGTTCGGCAGGTAATTGTTTGTATGTATGTGTCGCCGTGACAACGGTCATTGGAGTAGCTAGGTTAGGAGAGACCGATAGACAAAGTCTTTCCGATAGGCAATAAAACGAAGTGTACTCATCGGCGTGAGGTGGAGGTCGGTATGACAATTTTCTTAGAAGCCGATAGTTGTTGTTTGGCCGATAGTGTATGTCGGTGAGACAATTGGTTAGCTCTTGCCGATGAGATAGGGAATATTGAATTCCACCATTAGAGAACGTTTCCGGCTGTGCCTCTGCATCAAATTTCAATGGTAAAAGGGGATTCCTCTCTCGAGATTTTTTTTTTTTTTGTTTTTTTTGGGTGGGGGGTTAGGAGAAGTAGGGATTTTATTTTCCTGTAGCCATACCAACTATGTAATAATTTTATTTTGACTTGGATTTTGAATATATGGAATATATTGTGGATTGTTACCTTTTCACCATATTTTTCAGGAGTTATAGGTTATTCTTAAGTTTAATATGTAATTCTTTTCACCCTATTACCCATTCATAGATTATTCGTATGTTTAACCTATGACCATTTTACCATATCTTTTCACAAATTGCAAGTTGTTCATATGCTTAATTTTTAATTTGCTTATTGGCTTCTCTTCATATGTTATGACTGCAAATTTTCTGCTTACCCCTCTTTCTTTAACACTGTATGTAAAATCAAGTTTGTTACCTATTTGATTTTGAATATTCTTTCACTTCATCTATTTTCCTTTCCTTTTGTACTTTCTAGTTAAAAGTACCTAAAATTGATAAAATTAAATAAATCATATAAGGGAGTTGCCCCTTTAAATGCAGAGGAAAATCACTCTTCCTATGGTGATTTCTCCAATGTTATAAATTTTTTGTCACTTTCATTGGAAAAAGATAATAGAGAAAATGAGCGACATAAATTTTTGCTAACATTTCTTCTAACTAGATGCAGAGATGATGCATCTATCTAGGGGAGCAGTTCAAGACATATTTTTATCCCTGGATTGATGGAGGCTACCTCTTAGGGGGAGCAGGTAGATAAGAGTTTATGAAGGATGACAAAGATGAAACAGTCAGGGGGAGCTAGCAATTAATGAGAAGTAAAGAAGATCAAGACTAATGCAGACAGGAGGAGCTTATATGTTTTTGTAGATATAGGAGAGGACCACTAGCCCTTTGTCCTTAATGTCAAAGGGGGAGAAATTTTTCATATCTAGTTAGTATTGCCATCAATGCCAAAGGGGGAGATTGTTGCATATGTGTTATCATTGATGTCAATAGTGGTATGGAGTGTTGATCAATGAAGATCATTGATGTCAACAGAGAAGCCAAAAGGCAAAGATGCCAAAGGGAGATTGTTGCAGAGTAGTGATTAGTGAAGACAATAAAGTAAGTAATTAGAAGTGTTGTTGATATGCATATGATGTGTTGGTTAGAGGAGCATACACAAGAGGGTTTATTAGAAGAGTTGTGAAGTGAAGGAGATGGATTAGTATCATCTGTACATAGTTGTACCTTATTTTATGAAGTTCATGCTATCATGAAGATTCTTGTTTTGTTGAAAAGAGTTGTGATTGTTGTTTATGGTGTTGTGAATGAAGTCTCTAATGTGGTTAATGTTGTATTCTTTTTTCCTAATGAAAAGTAGTGATTTAGTTTTTAAAGAAAGTTTCAGACAGTCCAAGGCACATGAAGTTGCACTGAAGAAGCTTGGTAGAATGCTCTACATTCCTCCACATATGAAGACATGGCCTTGCGGTTTGGGATTTAGATAGAGACAGGTGTGATTTATCTACGTTCTTGATTTCAGAGCATGAAAGTTACTGCAGAAGTTTCCAGAGCTTGTAGAGTGAAGACAGTGATTCAATATTGTTGTAGTCAGAAAGAGTCAGAGAAATGCTCTACATTTCTCTGCTTTTGAAGATGAGACCTTCCATCTTGAAGGATAGATGGATAAAGGTGAAAGGTTTGCATGTTTCAAGTTTCAGATGATAAGTTGTACCACAAAGGTTCTTCAAAGTTAGTAGAACAAAGACATATCATGTTGCTGATTAGAGTTGCAAAGAGGAGAAAGTAAAAGCCACCGCATTTCACTGCATTACATTATGTGGCATTACTATTTGGAGGATGAGTTTAGATGGTCTATATGTTTTTCATTCCAGGTTTTAGGTGCTAAAGTGCACCGCAAGTTTGTTTTTCAATGTTCTATCTCAAGACTATGTGATTAGAGTTTGCGTGTGATACCAGGGTCAGTGTCTGTTTGTTTGCACCAGCATGAAGTTGCTTGAATCTAAGAAAGGAATGTTTGAGAAGATTCTTACAAGTCATATAATGTTTATAAGGTGTTCTGCATGGTGTTAATTGGTCTCTCTGGTATTTCTTTAGGTCTGGAGCTAATTTGTGGAAGGATAAGTGTTTGTTGGGCTGACTTGATAGGTTTTGATGATTGTACCTGATGTTTGGAAAGTGTGTGCCAGTGTGGAAGAATGTGATGAGGAAGAATAGGTCTTGGTTATCACTTTGTTTGAACCACATTGGATTTCTACATGTTTTAGGGTGCTGACTTGTTGTGGTCATTTTACGTTTCATGCTACACGTTTCATCTTGGCTGATGAAGGAGAAAGATTTTGAAGCTTGCAAAGGATATAAATTAAAGATCTTGTTTGGTGTGAAAGGTATGAGTGTGTGAGGTTGTGTAAGGATGTATGTACAAGTGTGGAAGTGAGTGAGTGTGTATGTGGAAGTGTACTAAAAGTAGTAGAGTGTGTTGAGCAGAGGGGTTGAAGGTTTGTGTCAGTGTGAAGGATGTTGTTGCTGCAGAGGTGATTAAATAGTGGATTTTTTCAAATGTTGTATACAGAGGTTGTAACCTCTTTCTATAAGTGTTGTAGCACTGTATTTCTAGGTGTTGTAGCTTCCTTTGGGTTGTATCCCATAAAACTTGTTGTAAACTTGTTTTTATTATTTGTGAGGTTGGATTTGGATAGTAGATCCAAGCAACTTGCTCACCGTGGTTTTTCCCTTCTAGGGTTTTCCATGTAAATCTGGTGTTATGGATGTGTGCTTATGTGTTGTGCTTTGAATTGCTTAATTTTATTTATCATTTGTTTAATGTAGCAAAAATATTTGGTTGATAAAGTTAATTTGGATTAAGTTTTGGTATATACTAATTCACCCCCCTCTCAATATATCAGTGTGTTCTAACAATGAAGTCTTGTCTAGGTTCATGAAGTTGTGATTAAAATATCAGTGAGCACATTTGTAGGGATTATAAATTAGTTTATCATCTTTTGTCAGATCCTAAAACCTATCTGCCTTAAATGTTTAGATGTACACAGTAAATCTACCTATTTTATTTTAAAATATCTCAAGGAAATACCCTCTTGAGTGAGGCAAAGCTCAAAGAAGAAAAGGAGATCTTATCCACCCTCCTAGCCGTTGGCCTTTTTCACCCTCAAGTTGACCATAGGTTTGTTGTGTCTCTAGATTAAATTGTGTGTTGAAATACCTTAGATTTGAGGTTGCATTAGAAAAAGAAACCAATAGGATACACTAAAATCCCCTCTTTTGAAATCACATCCCTGTGATAATGTATCTTAGATGAAAATAATGAGCACTTTATCATATTTCCATTAAGGCTATTCTCTCTTAGTCTTTACAAGACCAATCTAAGATACTCTTCATGTTCTTTCTTATTTTGTGAAAATATCAACATGTCATCAAAAAACACTAGGATAATGTTAGGAAAGTGTGATTTTATTGTAATCCTAATGTACTAATGTTTCATCTCCAAAATTCTTCAAATGGGTACTTAGATGACCATGTTGTTGATGAAAGGAAGCAAGGTATGCGGAAACACTTCCTACACTGATCTATTGAGGAAAGATTTATGCAAATTTTAACTTTTACAATTACAAATTAAAATGGACATTAACAGAAAGGTAATAACAACATACAAATGCAAATACAAAACTCACAATACAAGATATATGTGGGGAAAGCCCTTTCAGGTGAAAAACCCCATACTCCAAAACCTGCACAATGTATTATCAAATCAAAAGATGATTACAACACACTTGCAATGCAAGCTCTTTTAGGAGTACACAATGTTGATTCTCATTCACATCTCATGACCTTTCACATTCTCCAGCTACTTATTTATCAAGCCTCTTTGGTGGTCATCCAATGTCAGTTTTTCCATGTCAGCCAATAACAAACTAACTGTCAATGCCTTTATTAAATATAGGGCATTTTTTGCTTCCGCCCCTGTGCACTCCCCCATTAATCATTTTGGGGGGAAACTGTGACTTACCTTGCTACATGTATTTGCAACCCTGTAGCATGATCAGTCACCACATACTATCAACTTGTTACACCTGCCATTTCATCTCTTACATGTCATAGAATCTGTCATAACTCAAGACACATGACCACAAGGTGTCGACACATGGCAAAACTATGCCAAGTCAACATGGGATGCCTACCTCCTCATATGAGGACAAAATTTACATAGAAAATTACAATAGTAGGCAAAAATAACTAAATACAACATTAGGAACTTGCAAAGGTTGAGACACCTTAATTCCTAACATTCTCCCACTTTTCAAACACCTTTCAAGAGCTAATAGCATGACATGATTTAACTGCTAGGGGATGAGAGGTCCATAGACTCTGAACACCATTTGAACTTCTCCATGCTCACAGATTTTGTCAAGGAATATGCAACATTCATCAAAGTGTCAACTTTCTCCAAGTTCACCTTCCCATCCTCTACCATGTCATGAACCAAATGGTACTGGACATCAATATGCTTAGTCCTCATGTGGAAAGTAAGATTCTTTGCCAAACATATGGCACTTTGACTATCACAACAAATGGTAATCTTCCCTCCATCAAACCCAACATATATACACAATCTCTAAAGCCAAATGGATTGTTTACAAGCATGATAGTCAGAGTGAAAACATAAGCACTAATGGATCTCCTGCTGTCAATGTCACCTACACAATCTGAATCTACAAATCCTTAAATACAAAGTGAATGCCAAGTGTTGGAATACTATAGACCAATGAGAGGGGGTGAATTAGTGGTCAACAAAAACTAATTCTAAAATCAAGATCTTCTCACAATAATATCAATACCATTCAACATGTATAAATTCAACATGAAACCTAAATCAAATGCACCATGACATAAAATATTCACAAAGCACAAGAGACTAAAGGATCAACATATGACACAAGTGAATGAGTGGAAAACCCCAAAAGGGTAAAAACCACTATGAACTTTAATCTCCATTAAGCCTCACTGGCAAACCTCACTAGTTACAAAGCCCTACTAGCTACAATGCCTCACTGGCTGCAAGCCTCACTGGCTAAAATCTCACTGATCACAGATAGACCTCACTGACCATAAACCTCACTGGTTACAATGTGCCTCACTAGCTAAACATACAATCTTAGAATAACATAAAGAGTATAGAGGGTTTCTCTGTTTCAATACAAATCACTGAACTTGCAATCACACTCAACTCAATCTGCATTTCCTTCTTAGTATCTCTACACAATCAGCTACATATTGTCTTCATACTGGACATGATTCACTTTGTAAATCTGTTGCATAATGTCTTCATCCTGTGCTTGATTCACCCTTGCAAAAACCATTTCTTACTTTACATATTTCATCTTCAAAAATCCACCCTCTCAAATCACCTAATTCACCTTATTCCTCACATACACCCTTTCATCATTCACAAATATATTCTCTTCAGAAACCCTACTAAAAAATGTCTTCAATGCTGCATATATCAATCCTCATTCTGCACCTGCAATAATAATCATTAAAAAAAACCATCCTCCATTAAAACTATGTTGGAAAGAGACACTACTCTGATGAATGATTGAATGTTGTCATCGATGGCAACAAAGAAAGGAGATTCCACTGGCATGGCAAAGAGACTTTACTTCAGAAGGATAAATGGCTAAGTATGGGTAGTATACATTATATAGTGTAAATGATAGTGTTTGTGTCAGTAGACCTCTGCAGTTGAAGATAATTATATGTGGTTTAGGTATGTTATTCATAGATACTTGGTGATCATTTGATCCAGTATTCAAGTCTTAACTTCCTCTGGAAGTCATATTACAAAATATCTAAGTCTAGGTGAACAGAGTTAAGTTAGGAACAATGTACAGTACTAGAGTAAAAGGGTCCGTATTCCTCTGTTGTTGCATATTTTGTGTTGTGGTTGTGAAGGCATAATAAGAAGTCCATAATGAATGTTGGCTATGAATCTTTGAGTCTCATATGGTCCGCAGTGAGAGTTATGATGTGATAGATGAATTGGTCAAGCATGTTCTTTAGAGACAAGCCGACATGCATGTTAGATCTTTATGCGGAGAAGATATATTGTTTGTACAATCAATCTAAGTGGTTTAATGATTTGTACCAACCTATATGAAGACTATTGAATGATTGTTTGGGTCTGCATTGTAGATTGTGCACAAGTTCAAGCCGACAAGATATAACTTTTGTATACATGGTTCATGATTTGCTTGCCGACCTAATTATGAGATAAATCTTCTAGCGGATATATATACTCGATGGATTTCGGTGTTGAATGAGTGATAGGTGATATGATGTGTGTGAATTCAATGTATGTATGATCTATAGCAGATTTGTGACCAGAAAAAGATAGTAAGGGTAGAAGATCAAAGTTTATGTAAAGCATAGTAGAAAAATAGAGTTGACGTTATGAAGACATTTGCATCTGTGTACTGAGCTATAAAGGGAACTGTACCTCAACATTCTATAGATGCAATTGTAGAAGTTATCTCTTGGTAGTGAGCCAATCCTTCTTCTATCTTCTTTTCATTTTGTTGGGTGAATATTTTGTCGTTAACTCACTAACAACAAAATGAGTATATCAACCACAATTATGATGAGACAAAGTCTCTCCTCTCAGCAAGGGGAGGTTCCCTCTAGTTGCTTGACTTATTACAAACAAATAACTTATGAAACTTATGTACACTAAAAACTACATTTGTGGTGGTTCCATTTCATCTCATTCTCTCTTTTTAGAATAGATGTTTATACTTCAAGATGATGATTTCAATGAAAGTGATATTGAAGAACTTGCAAACTATCACAAAACCACAGAAACACAAAGTTCTCTATTGCCTCACTTACTAATTGAAAATAGAACTATTTGAAGTTGAATGCAGCCCAAAGTCTTCACTCTTCTCCAAGATGATAAAAGTAGATTGAATATAACAACTTGCAGCACAAAGTCTTCAAGCTATTTTATTCTCACAATCATAAACACAATCCTCACAAATGATTTGATAACACAAAGTCTATCACAATCAAATTAAGAATGCTCTTTAATCACTTGAAACAATCATGACTCCCATTTCTTGCTGTACATTCTCTTGCGAGGACAAAGCTTCCTCCTCTTGTTGATCTATAGTCCTATCTTCAACCTCCATATCTTCAGTAGCTAGATCCTTTGTAGCTAGCTCTTCAGTTTCCATATCTTTCACTTTAGTTTCTTTCTCCACAGTCTTGGATTTCTTCGTCACAAACTTGATTCTAGGCTTATGTGTTTTAGAGGATGAGGGAACATCACTCTTATTCTTCATTCTATTTTCCACCTTTTTACCAGTTTGCTCTTGGGTATTAGCCTCTGATCCTGTGAGGAATTCTTTCAAAGTAATTCCTTTATCTGCCAGCCAATTATTGGTGTTAGCCAATATAGGCTCAAATCTTTTTCTCAAAGAGGTCAACTCTTTTTGAGACCATTGAATAGGAGGAAGAGGAGTGTTAGCAACCTATTCAACATTATATCTATCATCAATTAACTCTCCATCATCCACTAGATCTTCAGGAATGTCAGCAAGTCCCAGGTATTCAATTTGCTCCAGAGATAACCTGCTGTAGTCCAACCTCTTGACATCTTCTTGTGTTCTCAAATCTACCCAAACATCTTCAACCATAGGTTCATGAAATTGGGTTTTCCTTTTGATTTTATCATTCACACCCCTGTAATCAAACTTTGGTCTCTTCTTGAATTGCTTCATAGTAACAAGCTGCATCTCAGTTTCCATGGCCCTTGCCTTTGTAGCAGTCAGTACTAAATATCTGCCAATTTTAACTGGGAACCTGAAACTGGGCTTTTTGAGTTCCATTTGTTTGTTATGCATGACAATCATTTGTCTGCATAACTCCATTAAGACTAGTTTGTCTGAGGGGAATATTGGAAGCATATAGGGATAACCTTGGAAAAAGCTAACTCTTAAGTATGAAAAAGAAGGATATTGCTAGAACATACACCCGAAATCATTTACTACTGTCCAAGCCTCATCTAACACTCTTCTTTGTTCCATTTGGGGATCAAAAAGACATAGGAATACTGTAAAGAATGCATCATTTACTCTTCTGAAATGATGAATAGAACCTTTCAATGTTAGGAAAATTTGGGAGAATGTTTGCATGGGCGGCAAAATTTGCTACCCTTGCATATGAGGGATTTTTTGTACTTGCGTCGAGGGCAAAATTCGCTGCCACTGCATATGCTAGGAAAATCTTGTTATATGTTGGAGCGGTGAATTTCACCGCTATTGCAGGTAATAAGGGAAATCAAGTTTGAGGTTTGAGCAGTATTTTTTGCTGCTGCTGCATTTGATATGAATTGTATTCGAGGTTCAAGCGGCAAATTATGCCGACACTGCATAGGATAGAAATTGCAAGATTTTTGTGTAAGGGTGGTGAAATTCGCCACCCATACATTTCCATTTAAAAATTTAGGAAAACACACAAGCGGTGAATATCGCCGACTTTGCATGTAAGGTAGGGTTGCAAGGTTTTAGTTTAGGAGCGGCAAATTTTGCCATCATTGTGGATGTTTCGAAGATGAGTTTAGTAGGGTCGGGACAAATCGCCGATAACACATGTTATCATAAAAACCTGGGGCACAAACATTGATCGGCAATTTTCACCATTCAGATCTACCAGTTTACAATCTAGGGCATAAGCAATAAGACCTATTTGATGACCTAGACAATGTATGTTTAAAGAATGAAATTAGAATAAAAAATCAATTATAGAAACGATAATAACAAATAGGAATGCAACATTTTTACAAAAAGTCTTGTTTAAAACAAAAACAGACTAATAAAGTCATTAAACAATTATATTAACAAAAACCCTAGAAAGTGAAAATGAAAGTGGTTAAAAGACTTACCTATTCAAATGGTGGAAACCCTAAGTTTGACAGTGGCAAATTTGGTTGAAACCCAGAACAACGTGATCGAATGGTGCGAGGTGATGAAAGAAACAATCAAAAAGACCTTTAAAAGCTTGAAAAGACACCTTTAATGAGTGGCACGAGTGGCCATTAATGGCACTCAAAGTTCAAGATCCTAGAGATCTTGCTCGGGCGGCAAAATCAGCCGACCTCACACATGTTTTACCAAAAATGCAAAAGTGGTTAAATCCGCCGACGATGCATTTAAAAACCTTTTTTGAGGAAACATGCAACAACGGCGAAAATTGCTGCTCAGGCATACAGAAAGAGAAAACTATGTTAGAGCGGTAAAAAGTGCCGCCATTACACATTAAACCAAAAAGATGTCAAGTCAACAATTTCTACCGACATTACATAAGTGAACAAAAGACATATAATGGAGGCAAATTTGGCCGACTTTACATTGGAAGACTCAAATTTTACTAACACCTTAAAAATGACAAAAAATGATATTTTGATCAGTTTACAACTTAATCGATTTGCGCCAACTTTGAGGAATTGATTCAAGGGAAAGTCGCAAACTAGTTTAGGATGTTAAACGACTTCACACGAGACCAAGAGAAATTTGTCTCGATTTGCGAACTTAGAGTGTAGATCACGAAATAGATAAGTTTCGTGGGGGTTGTCTACAAAAACAAGCGCCGCTAATTTTGAGAACAACACATTTCTTGGCAGTGGGCCTATTGTAGTGAGCACTTCTTAGACAGTGAGTCCCAAGGAAGTGAGCCCTAAGGTAGTGAGCCTTCATGTAATTCAATATTGTTATCATATTATATTGCGAGCTAACACTCACCGTAGTTTTTCCCTTTTTGGGTTTTCCATGTAAAGTCCTAGTGTCTATGTGTTATGAATTTCTGGCTTCTCTTCTCATGTTTACTTTACTTTCGTGTTATTGAATTTGGTAAAGTGATAAGTGAATGCGTAAATGAAAAGGTTTTGAGAATACTGATTGACCCCTCCTCTCAGTATTCTCTACACTCAACAATTGGTATCAGAGCCAAGTTCCTTAGAAGAAGTCTAACAACTTGAGGAAGATCTGGGATAGTATACTCATGGTAGCTAGAAGATTTGGAAATTTCTCATATGAGAACAATGTTGAATTGCAAGTAGCTCTTATTGATCTTGAAAAATCTAAAGTAGAAATTAGGGATTTGAAGGACAATATTCAAGAAGCTGATGAATGCATTTTAAAGCTAAGAGAACAAGTCAAGAAGTTCAAAGAAAAAAACAAAGAAGTTAGTGAACAATTGATATCAGCAAATGAAACCTTGGATGATTTGAAAGTGGAAGTTGTAGAGAGAGCTAGAGTAGAAGAAGATCTAAAAATGTTGGTAAAAAGTAAATTAGAAGAATGTGATAAACTTGAAAAAGAAGTTGTAAGCCTGAAATCAGATTTGGAGAAAGCTAAGAGATATGAATAAAAGTTCAAGATAAGCTCTGCAAAGCTTGATGAAATGATTGCTAGTCAAAGGAGTTTAGATGAAAAAAAAGGGTTGGGATTTGAAAAAGGAGAAAGTTCTAATTCAAGTCAAGAAAACATTGAGATGGAGAAAGATAAAGGCAACTAGTTTCAGAATAAAAGAAGAAGACCTAGAAGGCCTCCGATCAGGCAGCCAAATTCTCAAAGGTACCCATCTTTCAATGGCTATTGTTTTAATTGCAATAAGTTTGGTCATAAGGCTGCTCAATATAGAAGTAGAATGAATCAAAATATTCCATCATTTTCTGGTTAATGTTTCAATTGCAAGAAAATTGGTCATATATCAAATGAGTGTAGAAGTCTGGCAAGAAATAGTTTTAACCACACAAGGAATACTCAATCCTTCAATGGAAAGTGCTTTGCATGCAATAGATTTGGGCATATGGCTAACCAATGCAGATCAAGAATGAACTCAATCAATATAAGGAATCAAAGACAAAGGAATGTGGTATGCAACAATTGTAGTAAGTTCGAACATGTTGCAAGATTCTGCAGATACAACAATCAGAAAAGAAACTATTCTACAGAAAAGAGGAAAGCATAACAAAGAGAAGATAAAGGAGAGAACAAGGTTGATCTGGTAGAAATAAAAAATAAATAAACAAGGTTTGGATTAAAAAGGATATGAATGAGATCAAAGATGGATCCGCACCAGTTTCTGGTGCAGATACTTCCTTCGACAAGTAAATTGGGAGGTTTAGCTCAGGGGGAACTGTATTGAAAACCCTAATCCCCTAGCTAGATGGTAAGTGTTGGAATCTAGCATGAAGATATGTTGAAAAGATGCATATGATAGATCCTTTGAAATAAATTCTGGTGAAAAAGGTTCAGGTGCAGAGCATTGCAGAGTAATCCTAATAGACTGCATTCTACAGAGATGTGTTTGACAACTTTTTAATAGGAGCATTTATAGCAATTAGGTCAAGTCAGATAAAGGATTAAAAAATGGCTCATCTGATGGAAAATTTATTCTACATTCAAACTTCCAAGTGTCTAAGGTGAACTGAAGTGAAATTCCAAGTGACTACAGTGATTTCCAAAGCAAAATCAAGACAAGATCAAGCAAAACCCTAATTTGGTGAAAAGAGGAATTTTTTAGAATCAAAACCCTACTATGAATTCATTTGAATCTTTGAAAAAATGGCAACACCACATGTGATTGATATAACTGAAATACCTTGACCAAAATTCAAGAAGCATCCAGTCAAATCAACAGAGGTCGATCCAAATGATGCATTTTTAGGGATTTTGTTCCATGTGATGCATGCAGAAGATGTTAGAGCTTATATTCATGTTGCCATAGAGGAACTCGAAGGTAGTCAACTCACAGACCTATATCTAAAACATCTAAGTGGTGATACATTTGACCTAAAAGAAGAATAGAAGGCATTAGAGGAGAAGAAACTCATTTAGTATATAGATTTTCTATTTTTTGCAGAAGATGAATGGGTCTGGTATGTCTTAAGCTGAATTCATGATGAGTTTATGTGGCTGAACTCTACATTAAAGATCACCAAAGATGCCATAAGGGTGGTCACTAGACTAAACTCTACCAATATAGTGCCTATATTTAAGGCTGTGAAAAATGATATAGTGATGAAAGCCACCAAAGCAAAATTTGATAAAAGGGCATTGACAATTAGTGACATTGAAGATCATGCAGTTAGATTTGCATCCATGGTAATCAGCTATAAGGTCTACTTCACAAACTGAGAAAACTCTATCTCTAGTACTGCCATATATACTGCCTATCAAATGGTCAAGGAAAATGTAGAGTATGACCTATGTGAACTGCTCCGTCAGCAGTTAATGGAGAACTTGAAGAAAACAAATACCCTTTCAAATTTGGTATGTTGATTTTGTGCTTATTTTTCTACTTTATGGAAGAGTTACCAGACATGAAGAATCATTTTTGGACTGGAGATAACCCTGTTGCAGTATAGATTAGGAACCAATTAAGCAGTATAGGAAACATTGATGCATAAACTATAGCCCTATGGGGCTATTTCAAGAACTTCCAAAAGGTAATGCAATCTAGAGAAAGGATCCCTAAGATCATTGTGGAGAAATACAAAGATGATATATGCTTTATTGTATACAAGGATCAATGTATGATCAAGGCCGTGGAGTCTAGAACTGCCTGGATCTTACCAATGGGATATGAAGTTGATGAAAAAATACTAGAAAACTATGCCCAACATATGCTAAGAAAACCAAGAGAGTCCCCTAAAGAAGAAAGATTTGTAACATATGAGGAACTAACAACAAAAATCCATGTTGAAATAAGAAAACCAGAAATTTTAAAGAAGGCTCGAAAAATGGCAAAAGAATATGGACAAAGAAAAGGATTCACCAAAGAACAAAATATCAACCACAAGAGCTAGAGCTGAGGTAGAAAGAGCTGCTAAAGAAAAGGAGAAGGAGAAAGAAAAGGAAGCCAATAAAGATCTAGAAGTCCATGATGTGCAACAAAAATCACAAGCAAAAAGGGTTGCAAAAGAAAAGAAAGAAAATGAATCAGTCAAGGCTTTGGAAGAGCCAGGGGCAAAGGTAGAGGAACCTGTTGTAACAAGGAAGAAGACTAGAGGTTCAACCTCTATAGCAACCGCATCAAAATCCTCCAGTCCAACCTCATCTGTTACTATAGAAGCACTCACCACGAAGCCACTGACGAAAGATTCAAAAGACAGAAAACCAAAGGTCATAGAATGTATGTCAATATAGGAGGGGATGAGGAAGAGACAAAATCAGATGAAGAAGTGAAGAAGATGAAAACTGAGGATACCAAAGCCTCTAGGAACAATAAGAAGCAACCTACCAAAAAGGGAAGAACTAGGAAAAGGCCAGGACAAGATGAGTCTTAGACAGAAGAAGCCACTTTAAATCTTGAGGATGTCCTAAAGGCTATAACTGTTGATGACAATTTAAAACCTAGAGCCCAACTATATGATTAGTATAATAATCTAGACAAAGACATCATAGAAGCTGACGTCATTAGATATCTGGAGATATATAATAGAGCCCTCATTGAGATAATATCTGATCTTCATGACAATTTGGCAAGCATATTAACTGCTAAGAAGGAGGAAGCAATGACCAAGGATTGGGAGGTAAGAGAAAGTTCATTGATCAAATTTTGTCTGGATGTGGCCCCTAAAGAAAGAGTAAAAGTTTTTAAGCTACTTGGAGATAAAATTGAGATTAAAAGAAGAGTCAACACTCTAATGGAAGGGAACTCTAAGGAATTTGTGAAAAACATAGAGCTTACAAGTTTTGAGATCCTAAAGGATCTTAACATCCCAACTATCTCCAACAAAACAGATATAAATATTGATGTAGACACCTTTGTGTTGGAAAGAGACACTACTACACATGAAAGGTGTTGTCATTGATGGCAACTAAGTCTATCCTAGACATCCACATTACATGATTTGTTCATACCGTAAGTCAGAGTGAGGATTTATCTAAGTCTGAAAGTAAAAAACAGAGCATGTGACAGGGTCTGGTATCTTAGTCTGAATCTCTTCGGCAGTAAATCACAATGTGCAGAAGATTTGAGGGAGTAATAAGGACTGTCAGGACTATCTAAATATGAGAATTTAGCCTCTGGTGATGAAGGATTCAAAAGTTATAAGGATTTGAGTATCAGGTTCCAGTTAGCCAGCTCAGTCAGAAGAAGAATAGGGTGACCTAGTATTTGATCTTGGTCTGGATGTAGAAAAGTTGTTAGATAAGCAATTAATGATAATTAGTGATATTGGTTGACATAACTGATGATCTGGGAACACGAGTTTTTGGTCTGCGTTGATATTTGTGCATAGATTCAACCGACAGAATAGAGTGGTTAATAAATGTTTTAAGTTTTATTGAAGTCGACTCCAGTTGATTGAATTTCTTGATGCGGATATATATATAGCCAGTGGATTTGAGTGTTTTGGAGTGTGTGTAAAGGTGGAAGTGCGAAAAAGATAGAAGAAAGTGTGAAGGTGAAGATCTAAGCTTGAATTATAGTAGAATAGTAAACAGGGCAGAATAAGGATGAAGTGCGTAAGATCAGTATTCTATACTTAATTGGAACTAAATTCTTGCAATGACAGATGTTGTTCATCAGTTCAAACATTTCTGTAATCTCCTTGTAATCATTCATCTAGGTAATGATCCTCTTTGAGTAGTGAGCCCAAAGGCATGTGCCTTCTCCATTTGTAATAGTTTTAACAGGGTATTAATTCTTGTGGACTAACCTCCACCATGGTTTTCCCTTAATCAGGTTTCCATGTTAAAAATCTTGGTGTCAAGTGTGTTATTTGTGTTTCTGCTCATATGTTATTGATTCATGCTTTCATGGTTATAATAATCTGTAAATAAGTGGTAGAGAAGAATTAATTGTAGAAAGTGTTAAAGTTTTGTGACAACTGATTCACCCCCCTCTCAGTTGTCTACCCCAATTCCAACAATTGGTATTAGAGCAAGGTTCCTTGGAAGAAGATTAATAGCTTGAGGAAGATCTGGGAAGGTATTAAAATGGATTCATACATTCTTGAGGAACAACTTAAATTTGCTTTAGAAGATCTTGATCAGTCTAGAGCTGATGTCAAGGAACTGCAAGATAACCTTAAAGATGCTGAAGACTTCATTGAGACCTTAAAAGAAAAATTGAGCAAATCAAATGGAAAAAGGAAGGAGCTACTTCTTCAACTAGGAAATCAGAATGAAGACAAGGACAAGGATGAAGCCTTGAAAGAGAAGACAAAGGAATGTGAGAAGTTAGCTAAAGAAGTTGTACTAAAACATGAGATGGAATATGGGGTGATGAGGTTAACCAAAGAAATTGAGGAAAGAAAAAAACTGAAGAAGACCTGAAACAAACTCTGAAAGAATAGAAGAATATTGCAAATTGGACAGAATTACTGGCCATCTAGAGTCTGATCTACATGAAAGTAGAGACAATGAAAAATAACTTGAAAGGCAAATTGTCATTCTCAAACATGACCTACAAGTTGCAAATGAATATAAAGAGAAATTCAAGATAAGCTTAGCTAAACTTGAGGTGCTGCTTGATAGTCAGAAGAAGGCAGATGATAAGCATGGTCTGGGTTTTGAGAAAGGTGAAAGCTCTGGATCTAGTCAAAGAAATCCTAATGCAAGAAATCCTAGAAGGAATCCTAGAAGAACTCCAGTAAGACAACCCAATGCTCAAAGGTATCCATCCTTCAATGGCAGTTCTTTCAAGTGCAATAAATTTGGTCATAGAGCTACTCAATGTAGAAGTAGATTGAATCAAAGTAGTCCATCCTTCTTTGGTCAATGCTTCAATTGTAAGAGGTATGGTCATAGATCAAATGAATGCAGAAGTATGATAATGAATAACTCTAACAATAGAGGAAATGGCAATTCTTTCAATGGCAAATACTTTGCATGCAATAGATTTGGACATATAGCTAATCAGTGCAAATCAAGAGGAAATCAATCAAATGGGCAAAAAAATGTTGTATGCTTCAATTGTAATCGATCTGGTCATTTTGCAAGATTTTGTAGAAGCAGGAATAATGAAAGAAGAGGTCCGATAAACAAAAACTAGATGAGTAGAGTCAAGACAAAGGCAAAGGCAAAATTGATGTAAATGAGATTTAGAAAGAAATGAACAAAATGTGGGTGAAGAAAGATACAAAAAATGAAGGTGAAGGATCCGCACTAGAATCCAGTGCTAATAATTCCTCTGGGAATTCAGTCAGGAGCTCTAGCTCAGGGGGAACTGCTTTGAAAATCTATTTCCCCCCACCAGTAAGTGAGTGCCTGAATCTGGCACAATGGATGAAGTTAAAAAGGGCTATTGTAGATCTATTAAAGCTAATTCTGGAAGAAAAGAAGCTAATGTGACAAATTGCGGAGCAATTGAAGATTGACTGTATACAAAACAATATAACCTGATGTGTTAGGGTAGATCATTTATTACAATGAAGAATTAGGTTTTGTGAAGGATAAAAGGTCATTCATTCAAGCTTTTGGATCACTTTGCATTCGAAGAAAACAAGCAAAAGAGTACCTGAGCTAAGATTTCAAGGATTTGAGGTGCAACTGGTGAATTCATCTGCTAACCCTAACCTCGTGAAGAAAAAGGTATTTTCTGTGAAACTTTGAACTTGTGATCTTTTGCAATGGCTACACCATTATTTGTTGATATTAATGAAAGGCCTCGACCCAAATTTAAGAAGCATCCACACAAATTAGTAGAAGTCGACTCGTTAGGTGCATTTTCAAGTGTTCCGTATGGTGTATTACATGTCGAGGATATTAGGGCCTACATTCATGCCAGCATAGATGAATTTGGAGACTTAAAGCTTGTAGATTTGTTTAAGAATCATCTAAGGGATGAAATTCATGGTCTTAAACTTGAGTATAAGGCACTGCACGATAAACATTTCATTCAAATTATAGGGTTTCCATGATTCATTGAAGATGAATGGGTCTGGTATGTCCTAAGCCCTATGGATGATGAGTTTATGTGGATAATGAAACCTTTCAAAATCACCAAGGACGCCATTAAGGTCGTGACAAGGTTAAACTCATCCGGTGGATTGCTGATGTTGAAGGCTATAAAGAATCAAATTGCGACTGATGCTACTGGTTCAAGATTTGACAAAAGGGCAATCCAGATATTAAGTTTGCTTCAATGGTGATTGGATACAAGATTTATCATTCTAGCAGTGAAAATTTTGTATTTGGTACAACTATCTATGCAACTTATTAGATGTTGAGAGAAAATGTTGACTATGACTTGTGCGAGCTATTGCAAAAAAGGATGATGGAAAATTTAAATAAGGTAAAGAAGGATAAGAAGAACACCTTCAAGTAGGGTACACTGGTCTTATGTCTGTTCTTCTATTTCATGAACAAGTTACTTGGCAAGAAAGGCATGTGTTGGACCAGTGACAAACCTGTTTCTATTCAAATAAGAGAGTACTTGAATAGTATTGGAGATACCAATGTTCAAAGGATGCTCTCTAGGGATTTTTCAAGAATTTTTAGAGCATGATGCATTCAAGGGAGAGAATTCCTTCTTCTATAGTTGAAAAATACAAGGATACAGTATGTTTTATGGTACATACAGATCAGTGCTTAATGGAAGCTATTGAACCAAGAATGGTATGGATTATGCCTATGGGTTATGAAGTTGATGAGCAAGTATTAGATATGTAAGCTCAACATCTTTTGAGCAAGTCAAAGGATACCACAGTTGGAAGATTTGGAACGTATAAGGAGCTAAGTTTGAAATTGCATGTTGAGCTCAAAAAACCAGAAATTAAAAAGAAAGCTCAGAAGCAAGTAGAGATGTATGGTGAAAGTATTGGCATAACTAAGGAAGCTGTAAGACAGAAAAGAGAAAGGATAGAAAAAGTTGAGAAGGAGAAGCAAGATAAGAAACAAGGAAGTGCTCCATGGTGCAGGAGCACCATTTGTCAAAAATGGACAATTATTAAAATCTAGGCTTTAATGTTGAGTTTTGCATAAAATAAGGTCTTAAAAGACCATTTATTGTTGTAATAAATCTTATTTGAGAATTTTTGTAGTGGGGGTAATTATAGGACTAGGGTCTTTAAGTTTTTTCTTAAGTTTAATATTTTCTATTTTGGTAGCCTTAGTGGAGAGGCTATTTTTAGCCTTTCTTTTTAAGTTTTTTAGATGGAGGAGGAGTGGAGTGGAGTTATATATTGTAAAAAATGATTTTTATATGATAGAAAGGTCGTGTAAAAAGGATATGAAGCTTTTGGAATGAAGGAAATAAGTTAAAATGATTTTTTTTGTTGTTCTAGCTCTGTTTTTCATAGTTTTTCTATATTTTTTGCTGTTCTTTGCACTTGTATAGCTTGGTACGACACTGTAGCACCCTAAAACATACATGGTTGGATGGGTATTGGATTACCTTTCTTTTTCATATGATTTGATGGTCTGGTCTAATGTTTTGTGGATTTTATGCTCATTTTACTAAAAATAGTCCAATAACCCAGGCTTTGACAGTCCTAGAGAGAAATTTTATGTTTTTGAGTGCCATGACCATGCCAAAATGACAAAAAATGGTGGAATGAAAGGTTTTTAAGTCCTTCAAATGAATTCTTCACTTGTGGAGCAAACAAATAAGTTTTCTTGGTGTTTTTGAAAAGTTCTTATTGCTGCAATTTCCTGTTTTTTAGGAAGAATGAGGGTTTCTAGTTTGCATGTTTGAATTTGATGAGATAAGTGAGGGTCCTGATAAAAAAAATGGTGGATTCTTCTGTTTTAATACATAACTAAAGACTTTCCATTGATTTTTTGTAAAAATTTGGTGATTTGGAGGCACCTCCTTTGTAAAGTGACCTAATTAGGCCTATTACCAGAATTACCAGTCCATTTTACGGCCTTATATTACAAAACAATCATACCTGCATGAGATATATGTTATGTAAGAGGATAACGGGTACTCAAAACAGGTTTTAGTTCATGGGTTTGAGTCATTTTATGAAAGTTATGCCAAAAATACTTCATTTGCTGTCCTAATTAGGCCTAGGAAAAGCAGGTACAATCCATTTTTGAGGATTTCAGTCCAAAACAACCTAACCTTCATGTTAGATATGTTGTGGATAGGATTAATGGGTATTTAGAAAGGTAATTTTTTCATGGATTTGTCTTAGATTCTGCATGTTATGCCCCAAAAACCCTATTCCAAGGGCTACAAGCAAAGTCGAACTAGTTGTGAAGGGACAATAGGAACAACAAGTTACTAAGTTGTTTTATGAGTTTGGTGAGTATCCCCTGGTTATTTTAGTGTGGTCCAAGGTGGTTGGGAGGTTTGGTGGGTAGCTTATGCATTCAAACCATGAAATGGCATCTTTTCCTAGTCTTAAAGCAATGCATTCTAAGAGGACAGTCAAGACAATGTCTGAATAGTCAAGTGGTAAATGAAACCTTGCATTTGTGTGCTGCCTTTGCCTCTATATCAAGTGGTATTAGAGCATATGAAGTAGGTCTCTTGAGAGTTGAAGGTTGGAGTTTGAGCAAAGTGGAATATGAGAAATCAAGATGCCTACTAAAGGAAGTTCAGTTGCAAGAAAGATTGATTAGCAGGCTAGAGAGCTAGAAGCCTTGAAGAAGGAGATTGCTACATTGAAGTTTAAAGTTGGAGGTACCATGAGTGAAAGTGAGTCTGAAGAAGAAGAAGAAAATTTTGGTGAAGAAGAAGAGTTGGATCCAGAGGATGTGAGGATGGTAAAGTTTTTGAAAGCTATGAAAGGTGATGGCCATAGCAAAATGGATTTGCCAATGTATGGAGGCAAACTAGATGGTGAAGAGCTCTTAGACTGGATAGGAGCCATAGAAAATTACTTTGAAAGTGAAGAGATAGATGAAGATCAGAAGGTGAGGAAGGCTAAAACCAAACTAAAAGGACATGCTTTGCTATGGTGGAAGTTTATGCAAGAGGAAAGACAGAAACAAGGGAAGAACAAGATCACTTCTTGGGAGAAAATGAAGGCAAAACTAAAAGGTAATTTCCTTCCTAGTGACTATAATGTTCAATTACTGAAAAGATTACAAAATCTTAGGCAAAATGACTTAAATGTGTAAGCATACACTGAAGAGTTTCATAGGTTAAGTATAAGGACAAAGTATGAGGAGGATGAGGAAGAAAGAGTGGCTAGATATCTCAATGGCCTAAGGTATAACATTCAAGATGAAATCAGTTTGTTGGCACCAAAAATAGTGGAACAATGTTTTCAAATGGCAATAAGAGTAGAGAAAAAATCAAGAGGAGACAAGAGAAGGCAACAAGAGGAAGAGGCAATACTTCTAGGGGCAGAGGTACATTTTCAACACCAAGACAATCCAAAGAAGATTTTGAAGATGCTGTTAAGAGTAAAGAACAAGCACCTAAGTCTAGAGGAGGATGGAGAGGTGGAAGAAAAAGTTTTAGGGGTAGATATGCAGATCAAGGAAGAGGTTCAAATGTGTTTACTAGAAAGTGCTATCACTGTGGTGAGTTTGGTCATCCAGCCTATAAGTGCCCTGACAAGATTGGTACTACTTCAAGTGGAGGTGAAAGAAGAGGTGAAAAGAGAGTCCAAATTGTACAGGAAGATGAAAGAGAAAGTATCCATGCTATACCAGAGGTGGGTGAATCATTGATGGTGAGAAGACAACTCTTGAAGACATCCAGGGAGAAAGAGCTAATTCAAAGAAGAGCCTTGTTTAGGATAGCTTGCAGATGCAAAAATAAGGTATGCAAAGTAGTAGTTGATTTTGGATGCACTAATAATATGGTATTTAGTGATATGGTGGACACATTGAACTTACAAAGAGTGCCTATAGCAAAACCTTATCAAGTGTTCTGGGTTAGTGAAAAACAAACCATTTTGGTGAGTGAACAAGCTATTGTTGAATTTCAAATTGGTCAGTATAGAGATAAAGTTGTTTGTGATATTCTACCTATGAGTTGTTGCCATGTTTTACTTGGAAGGCTTTGGCAGTTTGACAGGGTAGCAATGTATAATGGGAGACAAAATACATATAACATTGAAAAATATGGGAGATCATTCATTCTAACTCCATTGGTTGAAGAGGTAAGAGAGCAAGGTGAGATCATCATGATAGGGAGAAAAGACTATGTGAGCAATGAGGAAGGTGAGAGTGTGAAATTTGCAGCCAAGTCACAATTTAATGCTATTGGGATAGCAAATGAGAAGGAAAAACACAATGTGTAGATAGAGATGAAGAAGAATGATTTTGTATGGAAAGAGGAGAGCAAGTTTGAAGTACAAGAAGGCATATTGATAGGGACATTCATGTGTCCTGTGGTAAGGTGGCCTAGTGATGTTGAAACTTGTAGGGTAGTGAATCATGAGGATAGAAGGACAGTGGAAAAGGTAGGTGCAGATCTAACAAAGACCACCAAATACATTGCTACAGATGTTAAGAAGACTGACAGAGAAGAAAGGATAGTTGACAGTGAAAAATATGCAAATAGCATGAGCATTGGACAATGTTCTAAACAAGAAGAGAAGAGGGAAGTGACGGTAGTAGGAGAAAGCTTGTATACAGAGGTAAGGGGAGATTGACATCGGAGTTTGGTGATAAGGTGGAACAACACCCCACAAAATAGTACACATAGTTAGAGCATGTTTCAAGGGAAGCTAAATGGAAGAATGTCAAGGATAGTCATAGTCAAGTACACAGTGAACCTGTCATAGGCAAGAGTGAAGGTCAGAGCCATGAAAAACACAAAGGAGCACAAGATGTAGTACCTTTTCCAAGAGACTTGGAAAACTTCAAAATTGGGGTGTATGGTGTAGAAGCACCATTTGTCAAAAATGGACAATTATTAAAATCTAGGCTTTAGTGTTGATTTTTGCATAAAATAAGGTCTTAAAAGATCATTTATTATTGTAATAAATCCTATTTGAGGCATTTTTTTAGTGGGGGTAATTATAGGACTAGGGTCTTTAAGTTTTTGCTTAAGTTTAGTAGTTTCTATTTTGGTAGCCTTAGTGGAGAGGCTATTTTTAGCCTTTCTTTTTGAGTTTTCTAGATGGAGGAGGAGTGAAGTGGAGTTATATATATTTTAAAACATGATTTTTATATGATAGATAGGTCATGGAAAAAGGATATGAAGCTTTTGGAATGAAGGAAATAAGTTAAAATGATTTTTTTTGTTGTTCTAGCTCTGTTTTTCATAGTTTTTCTATTTTTTTACTGTTCTTTGCACTTGTACGGCCTGGTACGACACTGTAGCACCCTAAAAAATACATGGTTAGATGGGGTATTGGATTACCTTCCTTTTGCATATACGTTTATGGTCTGGTCTCATGTTTTATGGATTTAATGCTCATTTTACTAAAAATAGTCCAATAACCTAGGTTTTGACAGTCCTAGAGAGAAATTTTATGTTTTTGAGTGCCATGACCATGTAAAAATGACACAAAATAGTGGAATGACAGGTTTTTAAGTCCTTCAAATGATTTCTTCACTTGTGGAGCAAACAAATGAGTTTTCTTGGTGTTTTTGAAAAGTTTTTATTATTGCAATTTCCTATTTTTAAGGAAGAATGAGGGTTTCTAGTTTGCATGTTTGAATTTGATGAGATAAGTGAGGGTCCTGATCAAAAAAATGGTGGATTCCTCTATTTTAATACATAAATAAAGACTTTCCATTGAATTTTGGTAAAAATTTGGTGATTTGGAGGCACCTCCTTTGTAAAAGTGACCTAATTAGGCCTATTACCAGAATTGCCAGTCATTTTTAAGGCCTTATGTTACAAAACAATCATACCTGTATGAAATATATGTTATGTAAGAGGATAATGGATACTCAAAAAAGGTTTTAGTTCATGGGTTTGAGTCATTTTATGAAAGTTATGCCAAAAATACTTCATTTGCTGTCCTAATTAGGCCTAGGAACATTAGGTACAATCCATTTTTGAGGATTTCGGTCCAAAACAACCTACCTTGCATGTTAGATATGTTGTGGAGGGGATTAATGGGTATTCAGAAAGGTAATTTGTTCATGGGTTTGTCTTATATTCTGCAAGTTATGCCCCCAAAACCCTATTCCAAGGGCTACAAGCAAAGTCGAACTAGTTGTGAAGGGACAATAGGAACAACAAGTTACTAAGTTGTTCTATGAGTTTGGTGAGTATCCCCTAGTAATTTTAGTGTGGTCTAAGGTGGTTGGTAGGTTTGGTGGGTAGCTTATGCATTCAAACCATGAAATGGCATCTTTTCCTAGTCTTAAAGCAATGCATTCTAAGAGGATAGTCAAGAAAATGTGTGAACAATCATGTGGTAAATGAAACCTTGCATTTGTGTGCTACCTCTACCTTTATATCACTCTAGAAGTCTCCTCCAGCTAGTCTAGAAATGCCAGAAGCTCTATTGCTGTCCCTGTTCTCCCAAAACCTGCCAAACCCGAGAAACCAGAAGACAAATCATCTGGAATAGAAGAGAAAAGGGTGAAAACTAAGGCCTCTCAGACATATAAAAGCATGAAGAATGATGAAGAAGAAACTGACTCTGATGTTGAAGTCAAAGAGTTAAAGGCATCAGGTACAAAAGCATCAATGGTGTCTAAGGAGAAGCCCTTCGAAAGCAAAAGAGCAAGAAAGAGGTAAAAGACTGAAGCATATGTTGAAAAGCCTACTCTGTGTGTGGATGACATCATCAAATCAGTCACTGTAGATGGTAACTTAAGGCCAATGACTGAATTCTTTGATCATTACAATGATGCCAACAAGAGGGTTCTAGAAGAAGTAACAATCAAATATTTGAACATCTACAATAAGGCTTTGATTGAAATAACTTCTGAAATTCCAAAAAGTCATGCAGATATTCTGAAGTTAAGAAAAGATAATGCAAAAGGTAAAGACATGGAGATTAGAGAGCATTTGTTGATAAATTTGTGCCCTCAGATTACTTTAGATCAGATAAACATGATATTCAAAGAAGTGAAGGATGATTTCAGGAGTAAGAAGAGAATGAATAAACTCATTCTTGGTGAAACAGATGAGATAATCAAAGATACTCAGGAGATTCTTCTGAATGCACTAAAAAAACATAATCTCCCTATTGTTAAAAAAGAGATTAATGATGGGATTGACTCCTCAATTCTAGATGTTGAAGAATTGAAGATCAATGAACAACAAATTGAGTTAGATGACTCTTCTATTCCATAAGAGGAAGCAATAAACAAGGAAGATGTAAAAATGACAGATGAAATTGATGATATAGGAGGTATTCAAACTCCTCCGGATCAATCCTGTAAGGAAGATACAGAGATGAATGTTTAAGCAGATGATCAAATTAAAGATGACTCATTGAAGAATAAAGAGCATGAAGTAGAAGTAAAGGACCAAGAAGTAGAAAAGGCCAAGGAGAGAAATGAAAATGAAGAAGAAATTGCAAAGATTGATGAAGAGCCCAAGAAGGACAATCTGGTTGACAGTACTGGTAAGTATCAAATAGATAGATCATCATTTTGGGCAAGAGACACTGCAGAAGTAGTGAAGGAAATTTTGGAAAGAGACAAACAAATTGAAGATTAGGACTTTATACAAGGTCCAATAAATTTTGATACCTTATCTCTGGTGCAAAAGATAAAGTTGGCCTCCATTGCTCAAGCTAAAGCCAGAGAAGACATTTTGAAGTCTCACATAGAAGAAAGTGAGCTACTTGGCCTAGCATTAGGAATTTTGGAGAAGATCATGCCCACTTTTAAGAAAGATTCTTCAGGATCTCCATCTAGCCAATTAAAAAATCTAATAAACTCGGTAAGTTCTCATTTTGAATCTCTAGAGAAGTCTACAAAGGTCAAAGTCCAAAATGAATTCAATGATAAAATATTTGATGCTCTAAAAGGGTTGATTGGAATAGATAGAATGGTGCTAGATGCTAGTATAAAGATTATTCAGAATGCTCTTACAGATGGAGGGAATGTATATAAATTTTGTTTCTCTTGTCCTAAAGCTATAGAGGACATTAAAATAAAAATAAAGGAGTCTAAGGAAAAACTGTCAAGTGTATCCCAATCTTTTGATCCTGCAACACTATCAGTGATGGGTCAAGAATGTTAAACAATCAACCTAATTGAAGATATAAAGAAATTGACAAAAGAAAAGGAGAGCATAGAGACCAGAATGAGTGAGCTCCAGGGACTAATTTCTCCCAAGATGGAAGCAATGTTTAATGCTCTGACTTAAGCCCAAGCTGCAGCTCAGTCAAGTGATCACATTGATCTACAAACGACATACAAACGACAGAGTCACAAGCATTTCTCTTTAGTGGTCACATATCAATTTTGAATACTATAAAGAAGAGTTGGGATAGCAAGCTAACACAATTGAAGAACATTTTTGGAGATGTACTCAAGTATATGTAAATAGAACTTAAGGATTGTTTGTACATATGCGGCTAGGTATATAGAATTTTTGTGTAAATTTTGGTGGATCCCACCCCTTGCCATTGATATCAAAGGGGGAGTGAAGAGCAGTGAAAAATGAGAAATCCAACAAAGGGGGAGCATTGGAGAATAGAGAAAAGCATAAGTGTACTTAGTAAGGGGGAGTTGTTCCGACAGTCATTTTTCATTAAGTGTTGCCATCAATGCCAAAGGGGGAGATTGTTGGCAAGAGACACTGTTATGCATGATAAGTGTTGTCATTGATGGCAACTAAGTCTATCCCAAACATCCGCATTACATGATTTGTTCATACCAGAAGTTAGAGTGAGGATTTATCTAAGTCTGGAAGTCAGAAACAGAGCATGTGGTAGGGTCCGATATCTTAGTCTAGATCTCTCTAGTAGTAAATCACAATGTGTAGTGGATCTGAGGGAGTAATAAGGATGGTCAGGACTATCTAAATTCAAGAATTTAGCCTCCGGTGATGAAGGATTCAAAAGTTATAAGGATTTGAGTATCAGGTTCCATTTAGTCAGCTTAGTCAGAAGAAGAATAGGGTGACCTAGTATTTGATCTTGGTCCGGATGCAGAAAAGTTGTTGGATAAGCAATTAATGATAATTAGTGATATTGGTTGACATGACCGATGATTTGGGAACACAAGTTTTTGGTTCACATTGATATTTGTGCATAGATTCAACCAACAGAGTAGAGTGCTTAATAAATGTTTTAAGTTTTATTGAGGTTGACTACAGTTGATTGAATTTCTTGATGCAGATATATATAGTCGATGGATTTGAGTGTTTTGGAGTGTGTGTAAAGGTGGAAGTGTGAAAAAGATAGAAGAAAGTGCGAAGGTGAAGATCTAAGCTCAGATTATGGCAGAACATTAAACAAGGAAGAATAAGGATGAAGTGCATAAGATCAGTATTCTGTACTTAACCGAAACTAGATTCTTGAATTGAGAGATGATGTTCATCAGTTCAAACATTTCTTTAATATTCTTGTAATCATTCCTATAGGAAGTGAGCCTCTTTGAGCAGTGAGCTCTGGGTAGTGAGCCCGAAGGCATGTGCCTTCTCCATTTGTAATACTTTTGATAGGGTATTAATTCTTGTGGACTAACCTCCACTGTGGTTTTCCCTTACCAGGTTTCCACGTTAAAAATCTTGAATGTTATTGATTCATGCTTTCATGGTTATAATAATCTGTAAATAAGTGGTAGAGAAGAATTAATTGCAGAAAGTGTTAAAGTTTTGTGACAACCGATTCACCCCCCCTCTTAGTTGTTTGCCCCAATTCCAACACTTTGTTCCTGAAGATAGTATGGATCAAGATTTGGAGAAAACTGATGAAATCAAAGAAATGAATAATCAAGAGATAGAGAAAAGCCCTAGGAAAACCAAGAAAGGACAATCCTCTGGGTCTGATCAGGCAAATAAGGAAAAGACTGATGAGCAGATCAAAATAAACAATCAAGAACTTGATCAAACTAAGAAGAGCTCTGCTCCAGAACAAAATGTTGGTGAACAAGAGAATGAACCTTTGAAACATAATCAAGAAGTGTCTAAAGAAATGACATGAGACACTGCTATTGCTCAAAATGATTCTGTTAGGGAATTTTTAGAAAAAGAATAAGATGTGGATGAGTTTGAGTTCCTACAAGGACCAATAAATTTTGCCTCACTATCTCCTATACAAAAATTCAAACTAGTATCAATTGTGCAAACAAAGGCACATGAAGAAATGTTGAAGTCACACATACAGGATAGTGAGTTAATTGATAAAGCATCTAGAATCCTAGAAAAATTGATGCCCTCATACCAAAAAGACACATCACAATTGCCACCAAATCAGCTCAAAGGCCTAATCAAATATGTAAGTTCACACTTTGAATCTTTTGAGAAGTCTGCAAAGACAAAAGTTAGAAAAGAATTTGATGACATGAGACTAGCCCAGTTGAAGATCATGTTAGTCAATGATAAAACTCTGTTGGACAATGGAATAAAAAGTATACAGAATGCCATAAAAGAAGCTTGTGATTTGTACAAATTTTGTGTATCATGGCTAGAAGCCATAGATGATTTAGGAGAAAAGATCAAGGATCTAGAATTGCAATTGACAAATATCTCCAAGTCATTTGACCCAGCAGTGGAGTCAATAAGTTGCAAAGAGATGCAAGTCATCAAAATTCACAATGATTTAAGTGACTTGATGATTAAGAGGGACCAAATGAAAAATAGAATGTGTCAATTGAGAGGATTGATAAGTCCCCAAATAGATTCAATGAATAAACTTGTAGAAGAAGCCTTGAAAGCAAAAGCATTAATTGATACACCTCCAGATGTGTAAAAGGAAGAAATGCTCATATTCAAATTTTGGAAAGAGCCAAGAAATGATGGGATGAAGAGATTACACAATTAAAGATTCTATACAAGGATATTCTTTCACCTACAATTAATTAAGTTGAAGATTGTATGTGTACATATGCGGCAGAGTATGACAATTTTTGTAGTTTTGACACAATTTTGACTCTTGTACATACACCTTTGCCATTGATGTCAAAGGGGGAGAAGAAGAAGAGTGAAAAATGAGCAAACATCTAAGGGAAAAAGAAAAACAGAGCGTATATAGTAAGGGGAAGCAGACGAGAATTTTTCACTAAGTGTTGCCATCAATGCCAAAGGGGGAGATTGTTGGCAAGAGACACTACTTTGATGAGTGGTTGAAAGTTGTCATTGATGGCAACAAAGAAAGGAGATTCCACCATCATGGCAAAAAGACTTTACTCTCGAAGGATAAATGGATAAGTATGGGTAGTATACATTATATAGTGTAAATGACAGTGTTTGTGTTAGTACGCCTCTGTAGTTGAAGATAATTATATGCGGTTCAGGTATGTTATTCATAGATACTTGGTGATAATTTGATCCAGTATTCAAGTCTTGACTTCCTCCATAAATCATATTGCAAAATATCTAAGTCTGGGTGAACAGAGTTAAGTTAGGAACAATGTATAGTACTAGAGTAAAAGGGTCCGCATTCCTCTGTTGTTGCATATTTTGTCCTACGGTTCTGAAGGCATAATAAGAAGTCTAGAATGAATGTTGGATATGAATCTTTGAGTCTCATATGGTCCACAGTGAGAGTTATGATGTGACAGATGAATTGGTCAAGCGTGTTCTTAAGAGACAAGCTGACAGGCATGTTAGATCTTTATGCGGAGAAGATATATTGTTTGTACAATCAATCTAAGTGGTTGAATGATTTATGCCGACCTATATGAAGACTATTGAATGATTGTTTGGGTCTGCATTGCATAATGTGCATAAGTTCAAGCCGACAAGATATAACTTTTGTATACATGGTTCATGATTGGCTTGCTGACCTAATTATGAGATAAATCTTGTAGCGGATATATATACTTGATGGATTTCAGTGTTGAAGGAGTGATAGGTGATATGATGTGTGTGAATTCAATGTATGTGCAATCTATAGCAGAGTTGTGACTAGAAAAAGATAGTAAGGACAAAAGAGTAGAGTTTATGTAAAGCAGAGCTGACGTTATGAAGACATTTGAGTCTGTGTACTGATTTGTAAATGGAACTGCACCTCAACATTTTGTAGATGTAGTTGTAGCAGTCATCTCTTGGTAGTGACCCAATCCTTCTTCTATCTTCTTTTCATTTTCTTGGCAGTGATCGTATTACAGTGAGCACTTCTTGGATAGTGAGTCTTAGGGCAGTGAGCCTTCATGTAATTCAGTATTGTTATCATAATATTTGTGACCTAACACTCACCATGGTTTTTCCCTTTTTGGGTTTTCCACGTAATAGTTGCTCTTCTCATGTTTACTTTACTTTCATGTTATTGAATTTGGTAAAGTGATAAGTGAATGTGTAAATGAAAAGGTTTTGAGAATACTAATTCACCCCCCACTCTTAGTATTCTCTTCACTCAACAAACTCATCTGCATATCCCATCTCCCTTTCATAAAACAAATTCACAACCATCTCCAATCACCATTCACTTGCAATAAGAATCTTCAATAATATTTTAATCCATTAATCCCTGTCAGAAAAATAAAAAATAGTTTCCATCTTCAAATCCACTCACCCATCTGCATGAAGATAAAAAAAGAAATCATGAAATCCCTTAAGCACCACTCATAAGAGAATTTAATGCTCCACTCTACCCACTTTAGGAAAAAACAAAAAACTCCTCCTTATAGACTTCAATGCCACAAGAGGGCAACAAAATAATAAAAGACACTCCTTAAATTAAATTGCATTAAGATCTCCCAAAGAAACTGCCTTTGGATAGGCTAAAAATAGCCTTAAAAATCAAGTCTTTTGCAGTCTTGTAGAAATGACAGACAAAAAGCACATCAAAAAGTGAGCTCAAAAGGGAAGGTCAAAGTTTAAATTAAAGCCACCAATTGGCCTTTTCAACTTTTAAATACAACCACCGATTAGATTTTGGCGCCCAAGCGCTCATATGGTGATCGATGCTGATGGTAAAAGGGGTCAATGGGGCCTATCAAAAATGTCTTAAAACCCCTCTAGTAGGTCACTTTTAGTGGGAGAAACGTCTTAAGGAAATATAACTTAGGATTTTAGGGTTTAGATTTAAGGTGTGCCAAATAGATAAAAGGGAATAAATCAACCCTGAATATATAAAGTGAGATTAGACCCTCATGAATTATGATAGATGTTGGTGTAATTAAATATTTAATTACACTTTATTAAGTTGACTTAGGGGTCATTTTTAGTCATAGGTTATTCTTAAGTCATATTACGGTTTTTCTCTAACTTGCAAATATAAAAGCAAGTTCTCACATGTAATTCTTGAATCCATTTCATTAATTGCATCCATTTTATTGTGCAAATACTCTCTTATATTTTTTTTTTCTCTGCATAAGGTTAATCTTTGGCTTGTAGAAGATTTTGGTGTTTCAGGTTTATCACAAACTTCAACACGGTATCAGAGTGGATCTATAACCTTCTTCTCAAATCCAAGAAAATTTCGCATAGAGTCTTTTGTTGGGTGCTTTTTTGAGTAAAATCATCATTCTCATTGGATCCGGAGTAGATGGAAAAAGTGGATTTGTCTTTTGTTTGGCTGAATTTGGTCTGGGGAAGCCAGATCTGTGAAAGTTTCAAGAGTGCTTTTTTTCAGGGATCCAACCTGAGAGCTTTTGGAGCAGTTTCACGAAATCGGGCATAACTTTCTCATCCAAACTTTATTTTTTGAAAACAAGATATTTCTAGAAAGAGGACTCAGAAACCCTATCTAGGTATCTCTTAGTTTTTACATAAATGACATGAATTTTGAGAAAAATATATCACAATCCACGTCTCTATTTTTAGCACTGCTTGCTTTTTTTTTAGCAGTTTCACAAAATTAGGCATAACTTTCTCATACGAACTCTATTTTTTGAAAACAAGATATTTATGGAAAGAGGACTCAGAAATCCTATCTGGGTATCTCTTATTTTTTACAGAAATGGAATGGATTTTGAGAAAAAATAAATTGTACTCCGTGTCTCTATTTTTAGTACTGCTTACTTTTTTATTTTTTTGGAGCAGTTTTACAAAATTAGGCATAACTTTCTCATACAAACTCTATTTTTTAAAAACAAGATATTTCTAGAAAGTGGACTTAGAAACACTATCTGGGTATCTATTAGGTTTTGTAGAAATGACATGGATTTTGAGAAAAATAGATCACAATCTGCATCTCTATTTTTAGCCTCTGCTTGTTTTTTTTGCCCTTCAAACCCTAAAGGAGCAGTTTTGGTAAATCAAGCATATCTTGAGCATACAAAGTCAAATTTTTGAAAACAAATAGGTGTTGGAAAGCGGGTTCTGAGAAAAATCTATTGGTGTAGGTATTGTTTGTAGATTTTTTCTATTAGTGATAGATATTTCTTTTTGAAGTCAAGGCATCATTTTTAGCTTTCGAGCTCCGTTCTTGCGCCTAGAATCTCTATTTTTTTAAAATGAATAGGTGTTGGAAAAGTTTCAGTGAGCTCTACATAGCCACCTATTTAATTTTTTTAGATTTAGCCCTAGGTATATTTTAATCAGTTTGTCAATTTTATGGCTTCTGTTGGATATCCTGGACATGCTGCCTCCTGGAAAGGTTCTATTTGCTTTGATAGACTTTTGTTATCAGCATAAATCTATTTACATGTTTTGATCTGTAATAATCTAAGGAGATGAGATTCTACCATCAGCATAAATCTAATTACAGATATTGTGGAAGTAATCAACATGAGAAAAAGATGTGTCCTCATTTCTCACATCATCTTTTTGAAATGCTTGCTTTGATCACTTCTCCTCCTGATGAGATCATTGCTCCACCATCACCTATTGCTACTTTAGAGTTTAGTGTTGCATCATCATTGGCTTCTAGTGATTCTATGTAGTAGGTCAATATTAGTCTTCCTGATCCACCTCATTGGGATTCCTATCTTATAGACATATCATCTTTGTTTATGGAGTCTCACATTGATGATTTGGAGGACACATTTGAGGGTTTATCTCTCTTGTTTGATGCTATATCAGGTGGCTTTGCATCACCACCTTCATCTTCTATGTTTCTAGATGCAATTTATATCATATCCTCTCTTGGTTCTTCTTCTTTGATTGCGTATATAGTTTCTATTTTGGAGAAGACATATTTTCCCAGTATGAGGTTAGTTGAGTTATGTAGACACCTAAAATTGGATTGCTCTGCAAACCAATTTTACGTACCTCTGCACTAATCCACTCCCCCCATCTGCATGTCCCTTGTGATCAATTATCTCACTCAATTAATCCACTTAAATCTTACAACCCTATCCTCATCAATTGAATGAATATTGCTAATATTTATTTAGATGATTTATCCATTTCCCTAATCCCTATTAATTAGATAAGTCATGTTTATCTGATTAACCTAGACTTAGGTTAATTAAGATAACACTTAATTAACCTTGCTTACCTCATCCTCCACAATCCTCCACTAACTGAATTTTAAATTCAGTTGTCACCCTCTATCCTCCATTATCTAAAATAAATCTTTAATTCAATTATCCTCCACTAATTGAATTCTTAATTCAATTGTCCCACACTATCCTCCACTAATTGAATTCTTAATTCAATTGTCCCCCACTATCCTCCACTAAATAAATTTTTAATTCATCCACTATCCTCCACTCTTCCCAAAAATAAATTTTTAATTCATCCATTATGAATAAAAGATTCACTTTTATTCCTAGCCCTTGATCTCAACTCTTGATCCTCACCCTCCATTCCTTTTTCAAAAATTATAAATGAAACCCTCACCCAAGCCATTCATAACAACTTCTTCTTGCATCAAAACCATGCTCAAATTTCTCTCAAATCTCTAATCTATCTATCCTCTAATCCTTCATCTACATTTGTGTTGAAAGCAAGAGCAATCCACATTTGAATCAAATAAGGTTATCTAATCTAGGAGCTCTTGGGTGCAAGCTTCCTCCTCCGTTGATGAGATTGGGTCTTCATGTGAGGTATAACTTTGTGTTTTATGCAATTAGTTTATGTTTTTACTTCATTTTGTTTTCCTAATCTACATTGGCATGCCCGGTCTCGGATCTAATCGTCAGTTTGTGAAGGTTTTGTTGTCAAAATCTTCATTTTCTAACCCTTGTTTTAGCAAAGTTTTGCAAGTTTTGGGGGTGAGTTGTTGCAGGTCACATCTTGGGCTAGTCTATTTGCTCTATTTTTGTTCTAGTGACTTGCAGGTGATCATACAAGGCTAGAACAACATCAGGCATCACCATCTACAACAATTTGGATAGCAAATTAACCAGGTGCAATCATTTCCTCTCTTATCTTTTCATCTTGTTTGCAAACACATTTGGATTTTGGGCTTAAAACAAACATTAGCTCTTGTTTGTTGTGTCTTGTGCACTTGCACATTTGTGTTATTCCATAGGGTAGAATCAAAGTATGCTCTCCCCTTGCCTTCAAAAGGATCTTGGGTGAAGAGAAATGGTTCTATTCTATTTTTTATTTAGGACGTGGGTCTACCCTTGAGACACATCCATTCGAAGAACTCATTGGCGACCCCAAGTGGTACTTTCATCCGATTCGCTATATGTAAATTGAGGATAAGGCGAAAGCCAAGTCTAATCGGTATGAGCGCTTACCATTCGGTGCTAGTTTGAAAGGAAGTAGTACCCTCGAGGTATATTAAACTCCTAGTAGAGCTAGTCAAAACCTTAAGTGGTTTATTGGATGCTCGTAAGGTGCCGATCCCCCAGATGTTCCCCCACTATGAACCTTTGTTATAGTGGCCCAAATCCCTCTACTTGTCCCACAAGTATTGTCATTGCCTTGCCTTAGGTTGTACATGCTTGATAAATCTTTCATAAATCAAACCTTTAGCCATTGTGTTTTTGTGCTTGATTATTTGTCTACTTGCCAAGAAAAATTGAATTCATCCTAAATCAACCCTAATCCCATCCTTGTCACTCTACATCATCAAATCATCATCATTCTATCCAAATCATTATCCAATCAACATCATTATCTCCATTCTTGTCAAATCAACTTCAATCGCAATCATCCCTAAGCACATCCTAGTCACATCTCCATCCTTCATCCTCATCCTATCAACATCATCCCAATCATTATCCTAATCATCCCTAATCATTCCATATCAAATCCTAACCATATCCAAGTCATCATCACATCATATCAACATCGATCCCAATCAACATCTAAATCCCCCACATCATTATCAAACTCCAAATCCAAATCAACCCAATCAACTCTCTTGCTTAAGATCATTAGTCTATGTTAAGCATAGAGAACCATTCATCAAATCAAATCGAATCATCCTAAGGTCTTGAAATTTGATCCTCAACATCACAATCATCCCCCATCATCCCATACTCTCTCCCACAAAATGGATTTTTATGAATCAATACAACAATTACAAAGACTTAGAAAAGTCTATGAGAACATGTATCCTAATGCTAAGGAACAATTCAAAAATGACATTAAAGATATACCCTTTGCACACCTCATCATTGGAGAATCCCAAACCCCTACCCCATCTTCATCATATCAACCTTCAACCTCCTATCAACCTTCAACCTCATACCAACTTCCTTCATACCAACCTTCATCATATCAACCTTTACCCTCATATCAATCCCCATCCCCTTACACATCCATGCCACTATACCTATCAAACCAATCAATACATCCAACTTATCCATTCCCCAACCTTTGTCATGCTAACTTTGATCAAGGGAACACCAATCTAGCACACCTTATCTTCGAAATCCAAAGCTCATATCAACAACCAAATCCCCCATCTCCTAATCCCCATCCTCCAATCCCCCCATCACACTATCCCTCCAACCTTATCAACCTTAATCCATCACCTTATGTATCTCCCAATCCACCAACCCCTATCACCCATACACCATCTAATCCACCATCAAATCTTCCAAATCCTACCACCACGACATCCAGCGAATCCTTGTGGGATTTCCTCCAAAGAACATCACCAAGCAAAGCAATGGAATCCCCCAAATCGCCCACCCCTCCAACACCACCATCTAGTCCCACACCTATCCTTGAACCCATCCACAAACCATCACAACCTAATCCCATCACCCACATATCCAATCCCAATCCTAATCCCACACCAACCACCATCATTATCCATCCATTATATTATTCTTCAACCCACACAATCATGAAGGATACCATCCATTGGCTATTACCAAGGTGTCAAACACCCTCATGCAATCCAACACCCACCAAACCTCTTGAACAATCCCCTATCATAAGTCAAGAACCATCATGTAGCCATGTTCAAGAACCCATAAGTCAAACACCTATTGAATCCATCCAAACACCTATCACATCCATCCAAGCACCCACCACATCTATCTAAGTCACTCCCACTTCTATCCAAACACATGAGCTATGTCAAGAAACAAATCCAAAGCATGTTGAAACATCAATCCTTTCTCCTAATCACGATCTAACCATGCCATCTAATCCCATCCCCGATCCCCTCCTATCTATTGGTCAACTTATTGATCCCACACCATCTTCTACCACCCCTTTACCATTCCCCATGAATCCTTCACCTCCATCTACCAATCACATCCAAAATCTATCCTCCTATTCACTTGGAAAAAACACCTTCATCTATGGTAAACCCCTCGTAGGGGGTGAACAACTTCCATCCACCACCTATCTTTCTCCAATAAATAATGGACTCACATCTTGTTTCCAAAGCACTAAACATCCCATCACATGTCACATGCTCCAACACATGAACTATCAAGGCAAAGGCTTAGGCCTTCACGAACAAGGCATCTTGGAGCCCATCCACACCACATTCCATCCATCCTCGCATGGCCTCAGCTATACATCCCAAGACAAACAAAATGAACATATTGGTACCACCCACCCACCTTCCAAAATCCATTCATCCAATCCCAAACATGGTGCATCTCATCGCACCCCCAAAGCATATGTCACCATCCCTCCTCCATCATCCTATCATTTGCAAAAGCATGTGACCATCCATCTTCCTCCATTAAATTTACCTCCACTTCTTCCAACTCCAAATATTCCTATCAAATCCACTCTACCTCCTATCCTACCAACTCCTAATATCCCCATCCTCAAATCTCCTCATCCATTTATCCATAAATCCACTTTTTACTCCTCCACCCATAAATCCCCTCAAATCCCTAATCAAGACCAACAAAAGTACACATCTTTCAAACATGAAGCTTCCATCAAATCCATGGGATTCAAAAATTTGAATGCCTCAATGCATAAAGCACAAAAGCCTAAAGATATTATCCCTTCCAATCAAAATGAAAAATCCAAAAGGCTATCAAACCCCACACCATCACAAGAAAAAGCAAAAGCAAAAATGGTGTGGGTCCCTAAGCAAAGAGCAATCAAAACAAATGAGGCATCTACCTCCCAATCCACTCCAAACTCCCAAACATCTTGCTCCACATCTAAAAATCCCATAAATCCTAAGTCTATTTGGGTCCCTAAAACCCCAAATCGATCATACAAAAATCCACCATCCCGATCTCCATTACTCCCAACTCCACATCCAATACAAGCTTCCAAATACATCATGGTGTGTACAACCATTGGTCTTGGTTCCCCTCCATCACTTAACATTCCCACATACCCCCATCTCTCCATCTTTCGTTCACTATCCTACATATCTTCCCCATCACATTCCTATGGTCCATGCTTTTGCATAATCCATTATCCACCATCCATTCCTTCTTCTCCTATCTTCCAACAATCCATACAATCATCATCCATAATGCTATCCAACATGGCACCATCTTCTCCTTGCTATGGAAACAGACGCTAGAGTCCCCATCCCATCAAAAAATAAAAAAAGCAAAAAAATCAAAAAATAAGAAAATAGTAAAGAGAAAAATCTGTCCAATGCTGAAAACCACTCCTTGTGGCACCTTGGGCAAGTACCTTGATGAAAACCCCTTGTGGGCATCATGCGTAATCCCTTCTCCATCCATTTTGTATCCCTACACTTGGGGGCAAAACCATCTAATCATCCAAATCCATAACATCCTTTTGCATATCCTATCCACTATCCCCTATTTATCTTATCATATTCCTATCTACCATCCCCTATTCATCCTATCATTCCCCATCCTTTCTATCTACTATATCTCCCACCTTAGATCTTGATAAAGACAAGGGGCAAAATATCAACAACATGCTTTAGAAACCTCTTGACATACTCCCTTTTAAAGTATATCCTCCATCCATCTAATGCAAAGTCCACCCATTCAAACATGAGCCCATCATGCAAAATTCTTTAGGCATTGGGGCATATGATTCCTTGCAACCTAGCCCTTGGAGAAAATCCTGCAATCCCCCATCCATATAGCATGCATACCTATCCTACCCCTCATCCTTATCTTCCATCTATCTAACACACATCCCTATCACTTGTCCATTCATCTATCATGAATCAGCTATCCAATCTCCTTATCCAACCCCATCACTTTCACCTCTAGACTTGGTGTTCCCTTGTCATTGGTATCTAGTGCAAAGGTTATCCACATGAAATCCAATGCAACCATCTCATAATAAACCATTCCTTTTCAAAAATCAAAAAATCTAAAAACATCAAATAATCAAAAAATCCAAAAACATCACAAAAAATCAAAATATACCAAAACAATCGAAAACACACAAACTTCCAAAAATAATCTATCCATCACAAAAATCAAATTCCATCACACTCTCATCATCGTCACATTTATCATCATCCCACATCATCATCACATCTATCCTCAATAAGCTTACACTAGATCCAAGCTTCGCATCACCTATCAAAGCATTGTCCTTAATCAAAATCATCAACTATCAAATCAGCATCAATCACAACTTGTCACCATCACATCTTGAGCCAATTTTACAACATCATCCAATCATCTATCAATTTCTGCCTTAGGATATATCTTTCCTACGATAGGTAGAATCTATCAAATCATCATTCATCTTGGCAAGAGATACAATGGCTACTTGTTTGGTTCGTTGGTCTTTTGGTTTTTGATTTTTATCTTTTGTCCTATTCGAAGATCACATCAAAGCTACCTTGATCTTACTATATTATGGTATGTGGCGAGAACATCTAGAATGGGGAATAGTCTTGCTTTTGTATGCTGTGCTTGTGGGTTGGTCTCATTACTCCAAGCTAGAATTCATATCTTGATTGATCATATGGTTGGTTCTAGCATATTGATCTCCTTATGCATCTAAGGTTCATCATACCTTTTGTGTACTAAGGGCTTATGCTATGAGTCCCCTTCCCTTGTCTAGACAAGGTTGTACTATCTTGGGCATGCATGGGCTCATCCCTTTGTCTGCATGTCTAGTCTATGCAAACGTTGGATAAACATCATCACCCTGGTCTTCTATACCTTGGTGAACACATCCACTTTGCTATATCAAACCTAGGATTGCTCTAAATCAATTTCAGCACAATGATCATCCACCAATCATCTGTGAACATCATCATCCTTTCATCCCACCACTTATCCTCTGACCACATCTACCAATCTGTTTCATCCATTTCAAGAGCACACCCGTGTTCTCGCAACCTGCCTATCCTCTTGAGGGGGCATCACCCTTACCAATTATCCCCAAACCTTACCCTATTCTTCCAAACCAAAATCTTTTTTCTATCCAAACCATCTCTATGTTCTAACTTATTTGAAATGATGTTACTTAGCCGCAACACCATCTCAAAGAGGGGCAAATGTAGACACCTAAAATTGGATTGCCCTGCAAACCAATTTTACGTACCTCTGCACTAATCCACTCCCCCCATCTGCATGTCCCTTGTGATCAATTGTCTCACTCAATTAATCCACTTAAATCTTACAACCCTATCCTCATCAATTGAATGAATATTGCTAATATTTATTTAGATGATTTATCCATTTCCCTAATCCCTGTTAATTAGATAAGTCATGTTTATCTGATTAACCTAAACTTAGGTTAATTAAGATAACATTTAATTAACCTTGCTTACCTCATCCTCCACAATCCTCCACTAACTAAATTATAAAATTCAGTTGTCCCCCACTATCCTCCATTATCTAAAATAAATCTTTAATTCAATTATTCTCCACCAATTGAATTCTTAATTCAATTATTCCCCACTATCCTCCACTAATTGAATTCTTAATTTAGTTGTCCCCCACTATCCTCCACTAATTAAATTCTTAATTCAATTGTCCCCCACTATCCTCCACTAACTAAATTTTTAATTCATCCACTATCCTCCACTCTTCCCAAAAATGAATTTTTAATTCATCCACTATCCTCCACTCTTCCCAAAAATAAATTTTTAATTCATCCATTATGAATAAAAGATTCACTTTTATTCCTAGCCCTTGATCTCAACTCTTGATCCTCACCCTCCATTCCTTTTTCAAAAATCTATAAATGAAACCCTCACCCAAGCCATTCATAACAACTTTTTCTTGCATCAAAACCATGCTCAAATTTCTCTCAAATCTCTAATCTATCTATCCTCTAATCCTTCATCTACATTTGTGTTGAAAGCAAGAGCAATTCACATTTGAATCAAATAGGGTTATCTAATCTAAGAGCTCTTGGGTGCAAGCTTCCTCCTCCCTTGATGAGATTGGGTCTTCATATGAGGTATAACTTTGTGTTTTATGCATTTAGTTTGTGTTTTCACTTCATTTTGTTTTCCTAATCTACAAGTTGCATTCAGAGGCACACATTTTGATATGGATTTCCTATTCATCCAAGATGTGGGAATGGATTCTACATTCACTAGTGGATCTGTTTCTTCTGAAAGGGAGAAATGTTGTTTGTAGGCAGTGGATTGGATTTTGTCTTCAAGATCTCTTCATTGGTTTTGGAGCTTCTTCTTGGAGGCGATTCATACTCTCTTTTCACTCTCTTATGGGGGGCATTCATGATTATACTTTTGTGATGGATTAAGTCCTTGGGGGGTCTTAGTACTAGTCCTTCTTCCATCACATGTTCATGTACTTATTTTTTCTCTCTTTTGGAGAGGAGTTTTCTCTCACTGGGTTTTTCTCCTCTCTCCACTTTATGAAAGATTCTTGTTGTTCATGGGTACCTAACATGGCCTTGTAGTCGGGACTCATTCTTGCATTAGTTGCATGTTCTTCATTTCTCCCTAAGTTGCACTTAAGGGGGGTGTTGGTGTAATTAAATATTTAATTACACTTTATTAAGTTGACTTAGGGCTTATTTTTAGTCTTAGGTTATTCTTAAGTCATATTACAGTTTTTCTCTAACTTGCAAATATAAAAGCAAGTTCTGACATGTAATTTTTAAATCCATTTCATTAATTGCACCCATTTTATTGTGCAAATTCTCTCTTATGCTTTTTTTTCTCTGTAGAATGTTAATCTTTGGCTTGTAGAAGATTCTGGTGTTTTAGGTTTATCATAAACTTCAACAATAGAGAGATAATTAGACCCTGATAGACCCTAATATATGACAGAGAAATAATTAGCAATGACAAAGAAGATAATTGCCACCAAACTTTCACTTTGTTAATCATACCCTCTGAGCAAACACTTTAATTGAGTGATCCAACATGATCAAGAATTATCACTGTGAAAGTATCTATAAATGATGTTGATCCTGATTTGATTCACAACATCTGATGATGATCCAACACAGATGAAGAACAATCAACTTAAGTACACCATATGAAGATGAGTTTTTCAAACCATACCAACAAACTCTGACAACATCAACTCATCTTAACATCATGAACTCTTGAGAATCTAACATGAAGACTATGAAGGCATCAGACATGAAACATACAACACACATCCTGAACATCATATGACAATTGAAAAGCAAGAACCTTTGAGGTAACTCAAATCATCTTGAAGCAAGATTATCAATACAACCTTTTTGACATCAGTGACAAATCTCATTCCAACAAACTCCTGTGTACCTGATCAAAAAACTTAAACACCTGATCCATAAACAAGTTGACATCAATGCCAACACACAGTATGGCAGCCAAGCCAATAATCTCCCCCTTTGGCATTGATGGCAACACAACAACTAACTCCACTCCATTCTCCCCCTTTGACATCAATGGCAAATGGCAGTAAATAAGCCCCCCATGAAGACATGTACAAACAGAATCATCAGGTGCATCTGAAATTTCTATTATATCCATCTTTTCAAAAAGTTCAAGTTCATTTGCATAGTTCATATCCCTTGTCTACCTCAGCACTTGCAATTACAACACATGACAACTCTTCACACTTAGAAGCATAGACATCTTATAACAATATTAGATGAATAGGCGACTTCTCTAAACATCACTGTTATTCAAACAAAGATATCCCATTGACTGATCCTATGACAGAATTGTCCAACTTGTAACACATTTGAATGATGTAGATCATACCTCAATATCTTGCTCACTATGATGACATGTTTCCACTTTCTCCTTGACTACTACAACCTTCTGATTTTCACCTTGGGGGAAAATGATAAGACATTGAACAACTCCCCTATCCTCATGCTACATCTTATGCAACTGATGATGTGACTTGTGCAAGATGCACAAGTTTATGATCCTCCATGTTTTGCTCATGTTTTCTTCTCCATACTTTTATATGTTCTCTCTTTTATTTAGGTTTCTTCTTCCAAACCTTTTCAAGCTCTTTTATTTTCCAATCTTTCAAATCAGGTGATGCTTTCCTACAACTATGAGCTTTGTGACCAAGAGAGTTGCACATATAACAAACTATATTGTAATTAAGATCAAATGAATGATAGTTCCTTTTTAATAGCCTATGACCACTTATGTTGTGATTCCATGCATGATCATACCTTCCATGCATTCTACAATTTCTTTGTATGTGACCAACATTGTTGAACTTGAAACACACAAGATTATCATTCCTTATTGAAGCAGATTGACTCCTTTTGCAATCAATTGCTTTGTGTCCAAAATGATTAAAGGTATAACAATAACCAAAAAATGAGTAATTATACCTGTACATATATGCTTGCCTTGCTGGAGCAGTTATTTTGATATTTCTCCTTTGATTGTGCATTTTGATAAACTCGTCGTAGGTTTTCACCTCAGCTTCAATTTTCTTTTTGCCTTCAGTCTCAAGAGCAGTAGAATGATAGTCCAAAGCTATCTTCTTTCTTGGAGTTTCTCTAACTTTAGAAGACTGCCCCTTTTCATAACCTAATCCAGTAGTTTCGTTATGTTGTGTTTTCTTACCCAACATTTCATACAACTTATTGGTGTTGTCCTCAAACTTCTAATTTTTCTCTGCTTGAATCTTGAGATTTTCAATTTCTTTTCTCAAGGTAACTATCTCAGCCTCTAGTTTTAGGCAATCAATAGATTTGACTTCACATTCAAACTTAGTAAAATTTGTTATCCTCTTGACCTGTTCAATCTCATTCTTTAGGCTAATAATCAATTTATCTGATTCTTCAACTTGTGTCCTTAAATTCACAATCTTATTTCTTGCCTCTTCAAGATCAAAAGATACTCTTTCAAGATCTAAAAGTGCTTTGTCCTTGGAGTCTTTTCTTGTTGTAGCTACAACTTTAATATCTGATTCTCCTTTTTGAATTTCTTGATCTCACCTAGGGCACACATGAGTTCTCCTTCAACATCAATTTCACAATCATCTTCATCATACTTCTATTCAAGTTCATCTACACTCACAAAGAAGTCTCCTTCTTTGTCATCAATCTCAACAACAAAATCATCTTCTCTTTCAGATATATCATGTCTTGTGTCAACTGACGGGGGTATTTCTTGCAAGACCTCATCATTTGATTTGGTTTGGACATGCTGAACAAACTTTTGCTTGGCATCTCTCCTTCCCTTATTTCTTCTACATTTACCCATAGTATTCCTCTTCCAGGATCTACCCAAGTCTATCAGACTCCTGCAAGGAACCTGCAACTTTGATATCAATTGTTAGAATACTATAGACCATTGAGAGGGGGGGTGAATCAATGGTCAACAAAAATTAATTCTAAAATCAAAATCTTCTCACAATAATATCAATACCATTCAACATGTATAAATTCAACATGAAATATAAATCAAATGCATCAGGACATAAAATATTCACAAAGCACAAGAGATAGAAGGATCGACATATGACACAGGTGATTGAGTGGAAAACCCCAAAAGGGTAAAAACCACTATGAACTTTAATCTCCATTAAGCCTCACTGGAAAACCTCACTGGGTACAATGCCTCACTAGCTACAATGCCTCACTGGCTGCAATCCTCACTGGCTAAGATCTCACTGATCACAAACAGGCCTCACTGACCATAAACCTCATTGGTTACAATGTGCCTCACTGGCTAAACATACAATCTTAGAAAAACATAAAGAGTACAGAGGGTTTCTCTATTTCAATACAAATCACTGAACTTGCATATCCCCTTGTAATCACACTCAACTCAATCTACATTTCCTTCTCAGTATCTTTGCACAATCAGCTACATATTATCTTCATACTGGGCATGATTCACTATGTAAATCTACTACATAATGTCTTCATCTCGTGCTTGATTCACCCTTGTAAAAAACACTTCTTACTTTACATATTTCATCTTCAAAATCCACCCTCTCAAATCACCTAATTCACCTTTTTCCTCACATACACCCTTTCATCATTCACAAATATATTCTCTTCAGAAACCCTACTAAAAAATGTCTTCAATGTTGCATATATCAGTCCTCATTCTGCGCCTGCAATAATAATCATTAAAAAAAACCATCCTCCATTAAAACTCATCTACATATCCCATCTCCCTTTCATAAAACAAATTCACAACCATCTCCAATCACCATTCGCATGCAATAAGAATCTTCAATAATATTTTAATCCATTAATCCTTGTCAAAAAAAAAAAAAAAAAATTTTCCATCTTCGAATCCACTCACCTATCTGCATGAAGACAAAAAAAGAAATCATGAAATCCCTTAAGCACCACTCACAAGAGAATTTAATGTTCCACTCTGCCCACTTTAGGAAAAAACAAAAAACTCCTTATAGACTTCAATGCCACGAGAGGGCAACAAAATAATAAAAGAAACTCCTTAAATCAAATTGCATTAAGATCTCCCAAAGAAACTGCCTTTGGATAGGCTAAAAATAGCCTTAAAAATCAAGTCATTTGTAGTCTTGTAGAAATGATGGCCAAAAAGCAAGCTCGTAAGGGAAGGTCAAAGTTTAAATTAAAGCCACCGATCGACCTTTTCAACTTTTAAATACAACCACCGATTAGCTTTTGGCGCCCAAGCGCTCATATGGTGACCGCTGTCGATGGTAAAAGGGGTTGATGGGACCAGTCAAAATTATGTCTTAAGACACCTCTAACGGGTCACCTTTAGTGGCATGACCTATGATCGTAGGTCAATAGCAAGATAAAACAAAAAGTACGACATGGAGATGACGGGTGGGAGAAAGGTCTTAAGGGAATATAACTTAGGATTTTAGGGTTTAGATTTAAGGTGTGCCAAATAGATAAAAGGGAAAAAAGCAACCCTAAATATAAATTGAGATTAGACCCTCATGAATTATGACAGAGAGATAATTAGACCCTGATAGACCCTGATATATGACAAAGAAACAATTAGGAGTGACAAAGAAGATAATTGCCACCAACCTTTCACTTCGCCAATCATACAATCTACACAAAAACTTTAATTAAGTGATCCAAGATGATCAAGCATTATCACTGTGGAAGTATCTACAATTGATGATGATCTTGATCTGGTTCACGACATCTGTTGATGATCCAACATAGATGAAGAACAATCAACTGAAGGAAACCATATGAAGATGAGCTTTTCAAAACATACCAACAAACTTTGACAACATTAACTCATCCTGACATCATGATCTCTTGAGAATCTGACATGAAGTCTATGAAGGCATCAGACATGAAATAGACAACACATATCTTGAACATCATATGACAATTGACAAGAAAAAAGCTCTGAGGTAACTCAATCATCCTGAAGCAAGATCATCAATCCAACCTTTTTGACATCAATGACAAATCTCATTCCAACAAACTCCTATGTACTTGATCAAACAGCTTAAACACCTGATCCATAAACAAGTTGACATCAATGCCAACACACAATATGCTAGTCAAGCCAACACCAAGGTCCTCTAGGATAACCATGATAACATATGGAATACTCATAAGTACCCCACAAATATCTGAATACTCTCTTCACCGCATCCCAATGTACCCATCCAGGATGAGCCATAAACTGACTAAGGAATCCCACTGCTTGGGAAATGTCTGGTCTTGTATAGACCATAACATACATCAAGTTGCCAATTGTACTATCATAAGGAACTCTACTCACATCCTCCATCTTAGAAGGGGACTTCAGACAATTTGTAACATATAACTTTGTCCCCATCATAATAGGAATAGTCAACAGTTTACAAGCTGCCATGCTGAATCTTTTCAACACAGTGTTCACATACTTACTCTAACCTAACCATAATTTTCTGTTAGATCTGTCTCTTGTGATTTCCATTCCCAAGGTGTATCTCCTTTCCCCTAAATCTTTCATCTCAAACTATGTTGACAACTAAGACTTCAAATTAGAAATCAAATTCTTACCATTCCCAATGAACAACATACCATCAATGTATAATGTAATAATGAGAATGCGATCATTATCCATCTTAAAGTAAACACAATGATCTGATTTTAATCTCAGAAATCCCAAACTCAACACAGAGCCATCAAATTTCTGGTACCACATCTTAGGAGATTACTTCAAACCATACAAAGACTTTTTCAACTTGTAAACCATATTTTCTTTAGCTTTTAACACATAGTACTCTGACTGTGACATATAGATTTCTTCATCCAAGTCATCATGAAGGAAAGTTGTCTTCACATCCATCTGTTCAAATTCTAAATCATATGTTGTAGCAAGTGATAACAAGAATCTAATAGATGTTAGCTTTGCAATGGGAGAGAATCTCACCATAATCTATTCCCTCAACCTGGGAATAACCCTTTTCAACTAGCCTTGCCTTAAACTTCGTAACACTACCATCTGAACCAAATTTCTTCTTGAACACCCATTTGCATCCAATAGGTTTACATCCATCAGGCAAGGGCACTAAATCCCAAGTATTGTTTTTTCTCCAAGGAAGCCATCTCTTCTTCCATGGCCTCTTTCTAGGAATCTGCATCACTCATACCCATAGCCTTGCTTACAGTCCTAGGCTCATTAGTGTTAGAAATCAAAGCAAAAATACAATTGGAATCATGCAATGAATAACCAAACCTATCAATTTGCCGCATTATCCACGTGGACCTCCCGAAAGGTTGAGGTTGAGGTTCTTCATCTTCTTATAAACTTTTAGAGCTACTAGAGCTCTCCTCATTATCAGGTCCAATAGATGTCTTCAGTTCAACTTTCTCAGGGGTGGAAGGAAGTTGAACCACATCCTCTTTCTCTAGTTGTAGAACAACAGATGAAGGATTGAGCTCTATGAAGATCACACTTCTTCTATACAGAACTCTCTCAATCACTAGATCCCAAAGCTTGTACCCTTTCAGACTGATGCCATAACCAATGAAGATACACTTCATAACCTTGTTCTCTAACTTAGACCTCTTCTCCTTAGGCACATGTGCATATGCCTCACAACCAAACACTCAAATGTGTCTCAATAATAGATTCTTACCAGACCACACCTTCATAGGTGTATTATCAACAAGTATTGATGTAGGAGACCTATTAACCAGGTAACAAGCGGTAGCAACAGCTTCAGCCTATAACTTTTGTTCAAGGCTAGCTCCACTTAGCATACTCCTTGCCCTCTTCGTCAATGTTCTATTCATCCTCTCTGCAACTCCATTTTGCTGAGGGGTATACAGAGTTGTCTTGTGCCTCTCAATCCCATGTTCTTTATAGAACTTGTCAAAATTTGCTCAAAAAAACTCACCACCATTATTAGTCCTCAAACACTTAATCTTTCTATCCTTCTAATTCTCTACAAGAGTTTTGAACTCTTTGAATCTACTAAAGACTTCAAATTTGCTTCTAAGGAAATACACCCATGTCCTTCTACTAATATCATCAATGAATGAAACAAAGTAAATAGATTTTGAAATCAAAGAAACATTAACTGGACCAAACACATCAAAATGAATCAAGTCCAACACCTCAGAAGATTTGTGAGAACTGGAATAAAATTGAACATGGTTTTGTTTACCATAGATACAATGTTTACAAAAATCAAACTCAAGATTACAATCATTCATACCCTCAACAAGGTTTTTTTTCAGGGTTCTCAAACCCTTTTCACCAATGTGACCAAGCCTTTGATTCCATAACATTATCTTCTCAATTAGAAGTTTCATCTCCATAGAATGAGCACCCTTTGGTACCCAGAAATCATGACCATTCGATGAAGACTCTGAAGTTCTCTTCTTTGAAATAGAGGCACTATTGCACTATATCATACATGCATCAAGCTGAAATAGAGTACCAATCTGAACACCCTTAGCTAGCACCATAGCTCCTCTAGTCATCTTGCATCCTCCATTTGAGAAAAAAACTTGCACACCCACATCATTCAACTTACTTACAGATAATAGGTTCTGTGCCAAACTAGGAATATATAGAACACCATTGATCCCCTTCATTCCTCCATCAAGAAATCAAATCAAGACTCTTCCATGGCTAATAATCTTTAGGTGAGAGTCATCACCTAAGTACACCTTCCCACTATCATATTCTTCTATTTAAGGTGAAAAATGAAGAGGATGTTTAGGGTTGATTTTGATAGTTTGTGTTGATCCTCCTTTCACCACTAAACATTCAAGGAATTTCAACTGAGTAGAGGAACCTACTACAGGTCTTCTGTCACTTGGAACATAGGGGAAGATTGGAATTGTGTGATTTAGTTGTTTAACTAAGTCCAATCATGCTCAAAACCCTAATTACATGAATTCATGAACAAATAGACAAATTACGAAAAATGATCACACAGAGATATCAAATGACAATCAAATGCGTCCCAGATTTTGAAGTTTAAAAAGCAAAAAAGTCAGGGACTAGTGAGCAGGCACCCTAGTCCAGTGCCACAGTTTTTGTCGAGATCTGAGAATCTTGTCTACAACCTATTCTTGTTGTTCCAAAGATTCTCCTATTGTGGGATCTGGAGGACTAATGAGTGGGTGTTTGAGTCCAGGTCCCTATTTTCTTCTCTAATTTGCAATTCTGATAGTCTGCACTACTCTCCTGCAACTCCACTTTTTCTACTTTTGCAACCTGTAACCTGTAATCACAAAAAAATGGGTTGGGGGTTGTGGTGTTTAGAGGCTTGTCTTAGTCAAGCTCTGGAGAGATATTCAAGACTTCTGAACACCTTTGTCAGATAAAGAGTGTGTATCCCTGCAGGATAGAGGCAAAATAAAAATGATAAATGATAGAAAACACAATTGATATCACCTTGTAGTGAAGATCTCATGGAAGGAAGATGCTCTTCATGCCATGAGGAGATGGATGCCAAATATGCAAATACAAACACAAGAACAACACAAATTCTACTCTACAACACTATGATGCCTTGAATCACTTTCACATAAAGCCACAAGTTCGCAATATCCATCTAGTTTACAAATGATAATCTAATCATGCTTATATATGCAACTACAAACATTCCCGCTAAGAATTTCATAATTCAAACTTACTGTGTCAGCATAGGATCTAAATAATGGTCATAAACTAACACTTTGAAATTGGTCATGACCTAAAATAGGGCAGGACTAGGGAGCAGGCACCCAAGTCCTCCCCCCTATTTCAGGCAGGAATCATGTTAAGTGCATCACCTGAATCCTAATTGCCATGAAACTTCAGGGTTTTCTCATCGGGAGTCATCAAAATCATGCAAGATGCTCTAAATGCATTCTAAAGGACCTGGGAGCTAAACCTTAATAGGAAAAATCCCCCAAGGTTACTTTTTCTGACATAACATTTAGCCTCCATTTTAATGTATGTATAAATGCAAGGCCAATACATGCATTAAAGTATGGTCAACAAACACAACAAACATGCTAAGCATGGAGAAGACACGCCAATCATAAAGAAGACAATAACAAGGATGCAAAACGCGAAGAAGATAGTTACAGTCATGCAAAATACAAAGAATACAACATTGAAGACATGCAAAACACAGTGAATACAGTGAATGCAGTGAAGACAGTGATGATTTTCTTTTTCTTTTTCATTTTTATATATATGAAATGTAGGTGCAAGTACAAAGAAAGTAAACACACCACCCATAATGCAAGAGGGACTCATCGCCACCAGTCTTTTAAGACTGCATATGGGGAAATAGACACACAATACAAATTAAGTACACCATACAAATCAAACATGCCATACAAATCCCAAAGCATAGGAGGGACTCATCGTCACTAGTCTTTAAGACTATGCTTGTGAACAAACACACAATACACACACACTTGGAAGACACGAAGAAAACATGGCAGACAAGTGATGAAGTGCTCCTATTTCTAGGTGTGAGGGTGAAAATTGGATTAATCAATAAGATAACAAAACCCAAACATCAATGGAAGTTGAAAGCAAAGAAGATCAAAACAAACGCAAGTAATATACTTACAACCTCTTTACCTATCGTTTTCCATTGCTTGCCTATCTGTTCTTGATATTGATGGTGAAGCCCTCAGAAGCGATTGCTCCTTACTTGTTGAAGATGACAAAGACATAATGGCTATGATAGTTTGTGTGGATGAAGATGAGCTTCAACACACTAAAAATGGATGCTATGAAGTGCTTTAGGAAGTGGGGGTGCCAAAGGCGCGCTTGTATTCCTACAGCATAAGTTTGCACAAATGATAGATATGAAATGAAGAGAAGAAGGTTGTATTTATAGAGATATGTAGAAGATCGATGGTTGAGAAGAAAAGGAAAGATCAATGGAGGAGATTTGTTGAGGAACGTGCAACAAATGGAAGAAAGACATGTGTCATTCGAAAAGCAGCTTTGTTGAGTTAACTCCTCTCTTGATGAGGATGAGATTTGATTTTTTTAAATTAGAATTTATTTTTCTAATTTAAGAGAAAGTTTTCTTTAAAGATGCTTTAAAACTGCTTTTGCTTGTGTGACAAGAGGAAAGTATTTTTGGAAGATAAGAATGATTTTTGTGAAGATAAGAAGGCATAATTAAATAAAAAGATTTTATTTAATTATTTTGTAGATAATTGAGAGGAATAAATAAAATATAGAAATATATTTTATTTTGCGAGGATTTTTGAAAAATAAAATAAAATATAAAAAAATATTTTATTTAGTGGATGTTTAAGATTTTATTTAAATAAAATTTGCATTTTATTTAAATTTGGAAGAATAAAAGATTTTAATTAAATAATTAAAATTATTTAATTATTTTAGAAGAATAAAGTTGGTGTAGATGAATTTAATTAATTAAATAAATGTGATTTATTTAATTAAATGAGAGGAGATGAATCGAATAAATAGATAAATGTATTTATTTATTGATAGAGGAATGCAAAGGTGAAATAAATATTTAAAATATTTATTTAAGTAGAGTCATGTCATTTTTAGGTGTATACATTTTGCCCCTCTTTGATGCAATGTGTTTTATCACGTTGTTTCAAAGAATAAGAATTTTTGACAGTGATATATGCCCTAGTTTGCCCCTGGTACAATTTTAACGACATGATGCCCCCTCGAGAGATTGGACGGGGAGACAGATGAAGGAGTGAGACGAACAATCTCACGATGAAGAAGGTTGATAGGAGAAAAATGGTTGGATGTAGAACAAAGAGGTGAATGATATGTGATGCAAGATAAAATGATGACACACGCAAGCAAGAAGCAAGTATGCACAAATGATACAAAAATAGGCAAGGTATTGCCCCAGTCAAGCGGTAAACCAAGGATATAGATCGATGATGTCTGGTTTCAGGAATGAAACATGTCGTATAAGACTCCGGGTCTAGTTTCGACAATGCAACATCCTGTCTAAGACATTTGATATGATAACGATATACGATAGTGTTGTCATGGCGGGGAACGATATATCCCTAGAGCAACACGAAGGATAGTTATGACTGATTGATACGGTTTATGACAAGATTAGGATCAAGACCACTTATTGCGATTGGATAATTTGACAAGATTGGCTTGACTCGATTGGTATGGATTAAGGATAGACTTGCATTTGGATTGCTGCTCAGATTGACAGCTAGAACTGTTGATAAGAGATATGAAGATAGATAGAAATTTGATCGATAGAAGAATGACTCGATAGAAGGAATCACAAGCTTTTGCAAACATTGATACTCTGCATAGAATTTTATTGCATGGGATATGGATACGGATATGGATATGAAATGCAATTGGATATATTATGGATATGGATATGGATATTTGTCATCTTGATATAGCAAGTATTTTGGAGTGCTTATTTCATCATTGGGCTTTATTATGTTGTAAGAAAATACAAGCATCTAGGTATAATTAAACCGAGATGACCTGAGTATTCCTTACATGAATTTTGATATAGCAAGTTGATACAAGCATCTAGTCAAAATTGAATCTAGATGACCTAAGTACTTCTTGCGTTTCAACAGATAAGGACTGCCCCTATTCATGTTCAGACCTCTGAAGTCCTCGATGATCGTTTGCTGATCATGTCGTTAGACAGAAAGTCATCACATTACTAAAGTTTAATCCACAAGTAGCAGACAAAGAAAATGATTATGCCCCCATCATAGCATCTCTAGCTTTTGGCATCCTCGAGTAGCATAGGAAGACATAATGACAAAAATCCAAGACTTTATTAGCAAAACATTCTTGCATTAGATGTGTCTTTTTGCCATAATTGATATAGAATTAGCTTGAGTGTTTTGGTATGGTGCTCTGCTTTGCTTTGGATAGGTTGATTTTTTGTATCAAGATTTTGTTTAAAAAGCAGGATTGTTGTGCTTGCTTGACTGGTGAAAGGGTGCGAACGTGGATAGAGAGAAGGACAGACGACAAGATATGGAATGGATGGGAAGCGGAGCCTCGGGGGCGCATTGACAATGGCCTTGCCTACGTGACGACACAGAGGCAACGTAGTTCGGGACTTGGACCATGGACCTAAGATATGGATCAAATGAGACACGATATGGAATAGATATGGATTAGATACAAAATAGATTTGGATCATATATGGAATAGCTATGGATCATATATGGAATAGATAACACTGATCACAGAGGCTATGCTAGGTTGACACTGCAGACAAGATACTGGATAAGAATTTTTGATAGCCTTAATGCTAGATACTAATGACAAGGGAAACACCACGGATAGGCAGATAGATGGGAGATAGGGGATCAATGGCAGGGTAGGTAGAAGGAAACAAGGATGTGATCTCCAAGGACTATGTCGCATAAGAATAACGTGCCCCAATGTAGGTAGAATAATGAGGATTTTTCATGACAATGCTTAAGACGAAGGAGGAGGATGAGAGGATAACGAAGGATTTGTGTTGTTTTGGAGGGATAAGGTATGTCAAGAGACATCTAGAATATTTGTCAACATTGTGCCCCCAATCTTTATCAAGATCAAGAAAAATAGAGGAATGGAAGATTAGGATGGATGGAATGGACCATATAGGTATGTAATGGATAGAGGAATAGGATAGGAAATGGTATGAAGGAAACTAGTAGGAGAAAAGTGATACGCTGATGAGACAAGGTGCCCCCAAGTGTAGGTGACATAGGAGGTCAACTTACACATGATGCCTATTTGCCAGGTTTTCATCATGGTACTTATCTAAAGCACCTGTTTGCCAAATTTTCACCATTAGATGAAGGGATTTTTATTTACCTTTTTTTTTTGAATATTTAGATAGGAGAAGGTGGATATGGAAAGGAGAAACTCAAGCATCTAGCTCCTTGAAAGGTGATAGTCTCAGTGGATGTCATCATATGGACCAAGTCAAGTATTCGCGTAGATGTTGGTAGGGGACTGCATGATAGTGAGATGGAGAATGGTAGATATTGGATTATGGGAGGTGCAATAGTGGATGATGATGCAAAATATGGAGGGAAGGCTTATGCAAAAGCATGGACCATAGGATGAGGAAGATATGTAGGATAGTAGTGGAAGGGAGGGGAGATGGAGTTATACAGAAGTGTTGTGGAATGGAAGGGAACCATGACCAACGGTTGCACGTACCATGATAAACATTGAAGCTGATGATTTGAGGGTGGTGTATGAAGCAATGGAGAGTTTTTCTTGGTGGATGAATGATATAGGCCTTTAGGGACCCACATAGGCTTTGCATTGTTCTGATTTTTGTTTGTCATGTGGGATGGAAGGATTTGATACTTTTGGATGGAATGGGAGAAAGTGAATGGTTGGAATTCTTGAGAGGTGGATGCCTCATATGACTTGAGGGATTTTTTCTTAGGTACCCAAACCATTTTTCTTTTAGACTTTGCTTGTGAAGGTATGAGTTTGGGTATATGTAGCTTGTGTGCAGCTTTGGAGGTAATTGCTTGATGCTTGGGGACCCACACCTTTTTCATTTTTGCTTTGAGGTGTGTGGGTGTATGCAACTTCTGAGATGGGTTTTTCTTTGATTCTTGGCTTTTATATCCTAGGTCATGAGGACTCTTAGGTTTTTTAACTTTATAGGTAGAGGCATCCACATATTTGTCATTGAATCTCCGTGGGATGGTGGAAATGAGGTTGGTGAAAGCTCATTGTTTAGACAATATGTGCATTTGTCGGCCATGATTGGGATATTTAGAGGATTCATAGATGGATGGATAAGGTGTTGGAAGAAGTGGTGGTAGGATGCATAGAGGGCTATTAGGAGTTGGAAGTAGCAGAGGTAGATTGGACGGTGGAAGGTGTATGGTCACATGCTTTTGACAATTGTAGGATGATGGAGGTGGAATGGCGACATATGTTTTAGGGATATGATAGGGTTTGTGATGGAAAGTGGTAGACTTAGGAGGAGTGGAGGAAGTACCAACATCTTGAGATTGTTCACCTTGGGGTATGTATCCAAGGCCATATGAAGGTGGAGGAACATTGACATGGACGGGCTCCAAAATACCTTGTTCATGAAGGCCTAAGCCTTTACCTTGATAGTTCATATGTTGGAGTATGCGGTGGACAGTGGGATTATGTGTAGGTGGAACACTAGACACAAGTTCTTTATTGGATGGAGAAGATGAGATAGAGGATAATGGTTGTTGGTGTTCTAAGGAAGAATGTTCATGCATGAAGGTAGTGGGACCAAGGATATAGGATAATGGATTTGCAGCTTGGTCAATAATGGATGGTGAAGGATCACTAGAATCTTGATCGTCATTATTCTCTTTAGGATCTAAATTATTGGGTTGATCATTTATGTGCACTTGGAAGGCAAGTGTCTCATCAAAGGAAGCAGAAGTTGTTGGATCATAGATGGGATTAGATGTAAGAGGGATAGAAGTAATGGAGGTTTCTTGCTCATGGATGGGTATGGGATCAAGTTGTTCAAGGACATCTTCTTCATAGGGAATATCTTGATCATAGAACAAATAAAGTTTATGGATGGGTTAGAGTTGGATTTCCATCTCATGTATAGGATCAAGTTGCTCATGGATAGCTTCTTCATCAAAGATAGTATCTTGATCATAGAAAAGATAAAGGTTATTTATGGGATGGAATTGGATCTCTTGCTCATGTATAATTGTTGGGAGATGGATAGGATCAAGTGGCTCATGGAGAGGTTCATTATTATGGATATCATCTTGATCATGGAAAAGATACATGTTATGGATAGGTTGCAAGAAAGTGATTTGATCTTGACTTGGACTAGGGATTAATGTTTCCTCATGCTTAGGATTAGACTCTTGACATACCTCTTAGGTTGCTTGAATGGAAGTGGATAGCTCTTGGATAGCTTCTTGGTTGACAACATAGATGTTTGATGGACCTTGACTTTGGTTCATGGTAGGATGTTCTTTGATAAGCTCAAGGGGTTGCGAATGACATGAAGGGGTTGTAGGATTTGACATGGCATTGGAAGAATCTTTGGTAAGGTCAAGGACTAAAATTTAGGGGCATGGTTGACTTTTTGCTAATAGTCCTTGGATCACATCCTTTGCAGGTGTAGGAGTACATGGATGAGGTGATGGATAAGTGGATTTTGGAATTCTCCATTGCTTTTTGTACATTGCATATCTTTCCCAAAGATCATCCGAGAATGTTTTGTTTGTCGGTTTAGACGATGGGGAACTTGAGGTCAGTCTTGGTGTAGAACTGGTATGTTTTAGAATATGTGTCTTAGAAGATAGTGAAGGAGGAATAGTAGAAGTGGTATATGATTTCCCCCTTGAGGTGGCAGTTTCCTTGTCAATAGTATCATTAGGATGGGAAAAGAAGGTATGATTTTGGGATGAGGCAAAGCTAGTATTGGCACGTTCAGCTTGCAAGATTGCCATTTGTTGTTCTAGGACTTGCAATTGTTGAGAAATTGCTATACAATTTTGGGGTGAGGGATCTAAGCTTATTTGCAATTGTAGGTATTGGAGTTTTTGACCAATATATTCTAATTGGTTTGCCATTGACACAAGACTGGAAAAGCTTACTGGATTGGATGCGCAAAAATAAATGCGCCAGAACAGAGTGCAAATGCGCTACAAGTCAGATCAAATGCGCAACACTGGTGATGCTTCAAATGTGCCGCAATAGAGTTTAAAAGTGTTGAAAGTCAGATCAAATGCACTGTAAGTCATTTCAGATGCGCAATTCTAGTTTTTTTGCGTGGTTTTTTTCAAAGTTTTTGAAATGTTTTCAAGATTTTTCTATTTTTGGTTTGAAAAAAACTTGGTGTTTCTGATGATGTTGATGTTCAATTATGGCAAAAGCACAGAAAACACATAGAAGTTTTCCATTATTTTTATCTTTTTTATATTTTTTTGTATTTTTGGACTATTTTGACTCAAAACAAGTACACCCTAGGCTGGATGGGACAATATTCGTTGAATCCTCTAGCTGTGCAAACTCAAAGCATGTAGCTTTAGGATCTGGTAGCACCGGCTCCTCTCCACGGCACTCACTTCTCACACATACTAGATCTAGGTTTCCTTAGGCTCGTACCCCCACCAAACCTTAGGATTGTCCTTGCTACCTCTACTAAGAGTCACATGAATTAAGGCCGCTTCAAGAGCTCCACCCTTTGCATCAACAAATAGGGGTTTTTGGCTTGCTACACAATTGGTTCTTAGTCAGGGCAACTGTTCGAGTGGTTACATGTGCGGCGGCACTACTCTCCGTTATGGAGTCTCCCAACCTCAAAGGGTTACGCCTTAGAGGGTTTTGGGGGAGGTTGGTCGTCGGTGTAACACAGCAGCACTCGTTGCAGGAGGTTTTCACCTCAAGCACAATTTATTTTAAGTGGCTTGGTAGGGCTTGGCTTTAGCCTATTACCACTCAGGGTCATTCCCACTTGGACAAGCATGCATCCAAGGGCAGGCCCCTCTAAAGGTTTAACAAATAGAATGACAAGTCTGGCACTTTGATCACCCAGTTAAGGGGAGAGCATAAGCCTATTGTCATTCACAAGCACTTAATACACTGATTTATCCAACCTAGTTAAAAGTAGAAAAACTAAATGGGCTACACTACTTGTGCACTCACACGGTTGTTAACTTGGAAGTGATTAAGACATAGCAATGTTCATTTTCCTGTTTGTTAACTTGGAAGTGATTAATACATAGCAATGTTCGTTTTCCCGTTTGTAAAGATAGCAGTGGTCTAACTAGGAAAATAAATTAACAATGCAAAGATAGAAATGGGTCCAAATACTTTCTTCCTATTTATGAACTATGTGAAATTTGCATGCAATGCACTTGTTTATTTTTCCTCTAATTAGTCTAAATGATCTAGGCAAAGCATCTAAATGATCTAATCTAGCCACTAACCCTGCAAAAATGACTGTTAGCTCAAACACACAAAATCAGAAAATCCTAAAAACAAAAAGCAGAATCAGAAGCACCACACTATAGTCTGAATGCGCAGAAACAGAGATTGCATGCGGTGTTTTACATATGTGCAAAGACAGAAGGTAAATACACCAAAACAAGAGGTATATGCGCAATTTCGACAGATATGTCATTATACAGAGTAAATGCACCGAAAAACCAGGTATATGCACAACTAGTATGCACGTGCCGAAATAGAGATTGGATGCGCCGTTGCAGAGGACGTATGCGCTGAAATGTCGTATGCATCGTAATGGAAGGTGGATGCACCGTTTGGGAGGTCAGATGCACCAGAGTTTCAAATGCATCGATTTGCAAGGTAAAAGCATCATTTTAGAAGTCAGATGTGCCAAAAGCTTCTGTCACACCCTATACCTACACCTGTATGAACCTGTCACTTAGCAAAACTCAATTTTTGATTAGAAAAGGGGGCAAGGGCCCCACGGTGGGCACCAAAATGTGAAGGGGAAAACAGATTAATCAAATCAATGAATAAACAACCCAATACATCTATAAAATGTGAAAGTAAAAGATTGATTAAAATAAGACAAGGAATAATACTTACAACCTTTTACCTTTTTTCTTCCATAGTTCGCCTATCTCTTCTTGACCTTGGTGATGATGAAGCCCTCAGAAGTGATTTCTCCCTTGCTTGTTGAAGGTGACAAGAATGGAATGGCTGAGATATTTTGTGTGATTGAAGATGAGCTTCAACACACTAATGGTGGATTGGATGAAAATGCTAAAGGAAGTGGGGGTGCCAAAGGTGTGCTTGTATTCCTGCAGCATAAGTTTGCACAAATGATAGATATGAAATGAAGAGAAGAAGGTTGTATTTATAGAGATATGTAGAAGAAGATCGATGGTTGAGAAGAAAAGGAAAGATCAATGGAGGAGATTTGTTGAGGAACGTGCAACAAATAGAAGAAAGACATGTGTCATTCAAAAAGCAACTTTGTTGAGTTAACTCCTCTCTTGATGAGGATGAGATTTTATTTTTTTAAATTAGAATTTATTTTTCTAATTTAAGAGAAAGTTTTCTTTAAAGATGCTTTAAAACTGCTTTTGCTTTTGTGTGACAAGAGGAAAGTATTTTTGGAAGATAAGAATAATTTTTGTGAAGATAAGAAGACATAATTAAATAAAAAGATTTTATTTAATTATTTTGTAGATAATTGAGAGGAATAAATAAAATATAGAAATATATTTTATTTTGCGAGGATTTTTGAAAAATAAAATAAAATATAAAAATATATTTTATTTAGTGGATGTTTAAGATTTTATTTAAATAAAATTTGCATTTTATTTAAATTTGGAAGAATAAAAGATTTTGATTAAATAATTAAAATTATTTAATTATTTTAGAAGAATAAAGTTGGTGTAGATGAATTTAATTAATTAAATAAATGTGATTTATTTAACTAAATGAGAGGAGATGAATCGAATAAATAGATAAATGTATTTATTTATTGATAGAGGAATGCGAAGGTGAAATAAATATTTAAAATATTTATTTAAGTAGAGTCATGTCATTTTTTAGGTGTATACACTAGGTTCATCACCATCTCAGGTACATTACAGGCCCACACCAATGATTGGGCTTCACCACAACAATCGCTGAAGACACGCTTAAGGGTTGAGTTAGTCACATAACCGCTCCCCGCCTCTACAGAGGACTTTTGAAAATGATAGGATATGCACTCTCCATGATAAATACACCATCCCTGCCTCCACAAAGGGCTTAAGAGAAAAAGGATATGCACGATATCCTGCCTCTGTAGAGGGCTTAAATGATTGCAATAGATTTCAAACAAATCTCAGAGTGTAGGAGGGACTCATCGCCACCAATCTTTAAGACTGCACCTGGAACAAACACACTTTACTAGCATCTAAAACAAACCGCTTACCTTATATATGCCCCACCTTAAGGTGGTTGATATCATGTACCGATATCAAGCACATTAAGGTAGGTTGAAAACACACAAGGGAACATGGACTCTCGCAAAGCCCATGCTCCCCAGAGGTGACATGTACTTTACGATCGTCAAATGTCCCCACAAACACATTCCTACAAGAAAAGCATTAGTGTCCATATAATCATGATAAACAACAATGCATATGATCATTCACACAGAGAGCTGAGGTTATACTATGGATTCGGAGACTGAGTATAACCATGGGGCTATACCACAAAAATCTCAAAACTGAGTGTGACCAAGGCAAGATTCAAAGACAAACAAAGTGCATGGAGTAGCAGTATTGTTATGGTTTGTAAATGCGATATGACAACATCAAGATCACATGGAGTGATTCTACTAGCCAAGTGTCAGATAATATATATCAACCCTGTTGTCATGTATGGACTTGGTCCATTTTTGATTTCTCATTGAAGGGACACTAGGTCCACATCAGTATAATATGTTTTTCATCATCCACCCGCTAGATAGAAACACTAGAGGAAGGGAAACAATAAATCAGGAAAGGAGAAACAAGTACCTTAGGGACAGTCATGTAGGAGGGTACACCCAAGTCACCAACCGCAATGCTATGTCCATAAGATACAACACACAACATTAAAAATAGAGAAGCAATATAGAATAATGATGATACAAATAGAAGAAGGGTCACAACAGAGGTGGCCTCCTGGTATCCTGGACCTTACAAGAGAATCAAGGGTCATCCCAGGAGGCATAAACAACACATAACACATCATGGGGGAAACACAACATGAGAGGTAAAGGGTTAGAAATACTTACCTGTAGAGAGATTCATTCTAGTGGTTATCAATAATTAGATCATCCTCTTCCCACTCTCTAATGCTAGATGAAAGAGGTGTAGGTTGTTCCATTTGTCTTTCTAATGTAGTTTGATTATCTCCTGATCCTTGTTGGATAATAGAGGAGGAACCTTAGCATAAATACCATCTCTCCGTGGATGAGGTAATACTTTAGTACTTTCCTTATCCAATTCTATAATAGCGATTATATTATTGAAGTCTAGATAGTCATCTTGATAATAGTCATAATAAGCTTGTTGTTCTGTGAAATATCTTTTCATGTTCACTAATGCTTCTTCTTGGCCAGGGAGAGCATTAGAATGAAAGAAAGGTAAAGTGCCATTAAGAAGTTTAGGTGTTGTATCATTACCATCCTTGTCATCATAAGTTTTAGCTAATGATTCCATTCCATTAAGAGAATTTTCATACTCATCATTCTCAATGTGGTGTGCTAAGTCTTCTACTACCCGAGGGTATGTGTTCATAAGAGATGTGTAATAGTCTAAATCATATCGTGGCATAACATTATGTTATATTATATTCGTTAAACCTTGAATAACATTAACACCATCATATCCTTCTTTTAGTAACTCTCTTATGTTATGAATAATAGGTATAGCTTGGTCCGCTATCCTTTCATTTTCTATAAATGCTTGAAATTTGGCTAGCTCATTATCAAGTTTGTTTATTTGCTCATTAGATACATATGTTATCACATCAATAGGGTCCTCAACATCATGAGAGATTTGTTCTTCTATTGTAGTTGTAGGAGGCATGATGTCTTGCAAAAGTTGTGTTTCTTCTGTTGTTGGAAAGGTATCAGTGATTTCACTGTCTTGTACTAGTATATCCTCATGGGAAGAATCATTTTTGAAAGAATGTCTAGAGGACAAGTTTATGTCATCATCACATGTAGTAGATATAGGAGAAGTGCTATCACAATTATCTTTTTCATTGCTACTCATGGAGATGAACTCAATCAAGCTCTCTAATATTGTAGGATGTTCACTCACAAGGGTTAAAAAATTGGTCAAAATCAAGATCTTTGATAAATTCATGCAAAGATGCCATTGAAAAATGACATGAAGGTGCCAGGTGTATAATTTTTCAAATCAATGTAATGTCAGATTTTAGAAGCTTTTCAAAAGTTATGCAAAAGACAAGTGCAAGACTATGTGTAAAATGACCTAAAATGCTTGATTTTTTCAACTTTTTTCAATGCAAATAAGTGAAATAAAAGGTGTTGTAAGGAAATTTATGAATTGAAGAAATTAATATGTCTAATATCAGTCCAATAAAGTAATAATATCATTCACAACACACTTTTGATGCAAATCTAGAATGATGACAAGTTAAAACCTAGTGAAAATACATTAGAATATGTAATTATTTCACAAATTTTCAATGCAAAGACCCAATAAAAGAGGTTTTGTAAAGCATTTAAGAAGATTATAATAGTAATATCAGTCACCTAAAGCCATAAAATCTATCACAACACACTTAGAGTGCAAATCTAGGTCAAACCCTAGGGCAAATATAGCAAAAATATGTAATTTTTCACCAAATCTAAATCCAAAGGACCAATAAAAAGGGTGTTGTAAAGAATTTCAAGAGGGGAAGAATATAACAACCCTGATAATAGTCAATTAATGCACAAAAATCCTGTACAACACACCTATTGTGCAAATCTAGAGAGACGATAAGGCCAAAATCTAGTGAAAAAAAAAGGTTTTCAAACCCTAGGCATGAAATTTTGCAAGCAAACCACTATGATGCAACAATAAAGTTATTAATCAGTACTAATGAGTGTTTTACAAGGGTAGTAAAATCTGAAACAAGATTTTGACTACAAACCCTAGCTAATGCAAAACTAGGTTATATGGAAAAATGCACAATTTCAAGCAATTTTTATCAATTTAAGCACGAAAATGCAATCTAAAAGAATGATGAATGAAAAATTTATATATTTTAAATCAGATCTGATGATAATGACAAAAATTTATTGAAATTAAATTCTAACTAATTCAAATTATTTGAAAATGCAAGCTAAAAATGCCAATTTTTAAATTTTTTTTTGTAATTTTTCAAATGCAATAAGATGGACAATGAAATGAATGTAATATGAAGTAAAACACTTAGAAAGGTGCCAAAAAGTCCAAAAACATGGGTTCACCAAAATGTTTAAGGTGAAAAATGAAGAGGATGTTTAGGGTTGATTTTGAGAGTTTGTGTTGATCCTCCTTTCACCACTAAACATTCAAGGACTTTCAGCTGAGTAGAGGAACCTACTACATGCCTTCTATCACTTGGAATATAGGGGAAGATTGGAATTGTGTGATTTAGTTGTTCAATTAAGTCCAATTATGCTCAAAACCCTAATTACATGAATTTGTGAACAAACAGACAAATTATGGAAAATGATCGCACACAGATATATCAAATGACAATCAAATGCATACCAGATTTTGAAGTTTAGAAAGCAGAAATATTGGAGACTAGTGACCGGCCACCCTAGTCCAGTGCCATTATTTTTGTCAAGATCTGGGAATCTTATCTGTAACCTGTTCCTATTGTTCCAGAGATTCTCCTGTTGCAGGATCTGGAGGGCTAATGAGCAGGCTCCTGAGTCCAAGTCCTTATTTTCTTCTCTGATTTGTAATTTTGAAAGTCTACACTGCTCTCGTGCAACTCCACTTTTTCTATTTTCACAACCTGTAACCTGCAATCATGGAAAAATGGGTTGGGGGTTATGGTGTTTAGAGGCTTGCCTTAGTCAAGCCTCGGAGAGACATTCAAGTCTTCTGAACACCATTGTCAGATAAAGAGTGCATATCCCTATGGGATAGACACAAAATCTAAATGATAAATGATAGAAAACACAATTGATATCACCTTGTAGTGAAGATCGCATGGAAGGAAGATGCTCTTTAAGCCATGAGGAGATGGATTCCAATTTGCAAATACAAACACAAGAACAACACAAATTCTACTCTGCAACACTATGAATGCCTTCAATCATTTTCATATAAAGCCACAAGTTTACAATATCCATCTAGTTTACAAATGATAACCTAATCATGCTTATATATGTAACTACAAACATTCCCGCTAGGAATTTCATAATTCAAACTTATTATGTTGGCATAGGACCTAAATAACAGTCATAAACTGACACTTTGAAATTGGTCCTAACCTAAAATAGGGCAGGACTAGGGTGCGAGTGCCCAAGTCCTCCAAGAATCATGTTAAGTGCATCCCCTAAGTCCTAATTGCTATGAAACTTAGGGTTTTCTCATCGCGAGTCATCAAAATCATGCAAGATGCTCTAAATGCATTCTAAAGGACCCAGGAACTAAACCTTAATAGGAAAAAGCCTCCAAGGTTACTTTTTTCGACATAACATCTTCATACTTTGAAAACCAACCCTGATGAGAGGTCATGTGAAAAGATGCACTAGAGTCAATAAGCCATACATCCTTAGATGCATGTGTTGCCAAGGCAATGACAAATGCTTCTCCATCATCCTGAGAGGACTTGCAAGAATCTGAATCATAGTTCTTCTTTTTCTTCTTCTCCTCCTTGCACTCCTTGTGGAAGTGACCAGGTTTGCCATAGTTCCAACATAGAGCCTTGGAATTTCTAGGAGACTTGGATCTCACATGGGATTTGGATCTTCCTTTTTCTTCTTTCTTCTTATCTTTTTTCTTCTCTTTCTCTTTAGATCTACCATGAACCGCAAGAGCCTCCTTAACTGACTCAGAATCTTGATTTTCTCCACATATCTTTAGACAACAATGAAGAAACCACTTCATCCATCTTGAAGGTGGTAGTGGTACTCCCAATGGCCATAACAAGGTGGTCCCATGAGTTTGGTAAGGAACACAGTATTGTCACACATCGATCCTCCTCCTCCATCTTCATACCAACAAGGGTCAACTAGGCAAAAAGCATATTGAAAGTATTTAGGTGATCAGCTACAGATCCTCCATCTTCCATCCCTAGAGAATACAATTTATTTCATTGGAATAACTTGTTCATCAGGGATTTAGCCTAATAAACATCTCCAAGTTTCTTCCAAAGATCTTTTGTAGTCTTCTCTTCATGGATATTCATGAGCACTGAATCAACCAAACAAAGTCTTATCAAACCCTTAGCCTTTTGATCCATCAAATCCCAATCTTCTTGTTTCATGTCCAATGGCATGGTTCCAGATACTGTGAGCCATAGATCTCTATCCACCAATAAGTCCTCCATCTTGAGTTTCCACAACTTAAATTTTCCTCCATTAAAGTTCTCTATATAAAACCTCCCATATGTACTTGCATCTCTTTCCTGCAACAAGGATCTCAAATTCCTCTGCACAAGCTCCCACTCAAACAAAGATCAGCTCAAAAAACCCTCTACCCAACAACTCGAACCAAAGGTGATCAAGCTTTGATACCAACTAAAAGGAAGAAAGGTATGTGGAAACGCTTCCTTTAAGGAAAAAGTTATGCAAATTTTAACTTTTACAGTTACAAATTAAGATGCACATTAACAAAAAGGTAATAACAACATCCAAATGCAAATACAAAACTCACAACACAAGATATACATGGGGAAAACCCTTTCAGCTGAAAAAACCCAAACTCCAAAACTTGCACAATGTATTATCAAATCAAAAGATGATTACAATACACTTGCAATGCAAGCTCTTTTAGGAGTACACAATGCTGATTCTCATTTGCATTTCATAACCTTTCACATTCTCCAGCCACTTATTTATCAAACCTCTTTGGTGATTATCCAATCCCAGTTTTTCCATGTCAGCCAATAACAAACTAACTGTTGATGCTTTTATTAAATACAGGGCATTTTTTCTTCGGGACGCTACCCCTAGTAACCCCCACTGGGGGCATTTCCCCCAAACCCCTACTATGGGCTCCACCCCTAGGCCCCTACTGGGGGGATACGCCCCCCAGGCTCTGCCCCCCTGCACTCCCCCATTAATCATTTTTTGGGGGGAAACTGTGGCTGACAAAGTCACCAAAATTTACCTTGTTGCATGTACCCACAACCATGCAACATGATCAGTCACCACATACTAACAACTTGTCACACCTACCATTTCAACCCTTACATGTCATAGAATTTGTCATAACTCATGACACATGACCACAAGGTGCCGACACAAGGAGAAACTATACCAAGTCAACATGGGATGCCTACCTCCTCATATGAGGAAAAAAATTACATAGAAAATTACAATAGTAGATAAAAATAAATAAATACAACATTAGGAACTTGCAAAGGTTGAGACATCTTAATTCCCAACATTACTGTGTATATCAAATGTGGAATAAAAATAATAGATAAATGCATACAAAACACTTGTCTTATTCCACACCAATCTACACCTCCAATTGAGCTAAAATTTGCGTCCAAAAGGTGAAAGAAGAATAAGAGACCTCACCAACACAAACCTTGTTGCCAATATGGGGTGTGCTCAAGATGATTTGATGTTGTATTTTTGAGATGTGGTTTCTCATTCTAACAACATGACCTTGCTTTGTATCCAATTCCTACTCTTGGAAATGGCTTGAGGAATGGTTGATTTATAAATGTTTGATAAGGATGATGGATGGACAATATTTGATCTTGTGCAATGGAGGGATGGGGTTGATCCATTCACAAGGGAGAATGAGAAGCCAACAACTGGCACTTTGTGATTGGTGCATATGATTAGAGAAAAGATAGAGGAGAGATGGAGGGTGACAATTTCCTTAATTTTGATGAAGGGTTTGGATTGAAAAGGCCATTTTTGGAGCCATGTGCAAATGTGGAGCCTTGTGCATGTTTTGATCCTTATGCAAAGTTGACTTTGTTGCTGTGGTGGAAGAAGTGCACATTATTAGTTAGTTGATTAAACTAGGTTATTTAATCCACTAATGATTGAGGAGGATTTTAGAAATAAATAAAATAAATATTATGTATTTATTTAATTTTTGGAGAAATGTTCGGGCAATGATTAATTAATTAAATAAATATTGATTTATTCAATTAAGGTTGGAACATTAGAAGGGCTGAATTAGTTAATTAATTAAATAAACAATCATTATTTGTTTAAATTAACATTTGAAGAATAATTAGATTAAATAAATAAATAAATATAATTTTTTTAATTAATGATAAAAGTAGGAATGTGGGATAGACCTAGTGTGATGCCAACAAAAATGTGAGAATGCATATTTAGGTGTCTACATTTTGCCCCTCTTTGAGATGGTGATACGTAACATCGTTTCAAAGAAAAATAAATAATAGTATTTTTTTGAAATATGCCCCAACCTCTTGTAAGAGGAGTGGAAGAGAGGAATGAGGTAGGGATGCCCCATTGAGAGGGAAGGTAGGGATATGGGGCTTGGATGGGCTCTTGATAAGATACAACATGGCTTGAGAGGTGAAAAATAAAGTATGGAGGGAAACTTTAAAGTGAAAAAGTAAAAAGTTTGGAGGGAAAACTAATAAATAGGAGGTTGGGGGTAAAAAAGCTTATTTTTACCTTGCTTGAGAGGAGAAAAATAGCTCTAGATTTGGGAGAGGAAGAAAATAAAAATGGAGCAAGTGTTGGTTGATCGCCATTGCACCAATTTGGTGTTGGAGTATAGGCAACAACTACCAAGACAACTAGTGGTGAGTCTAATTTTTTTAACATTGGATAAGGTTTATTTGACATTTATGAGGGGGGTTTTGGGAGAAATGTGCTTTCACTAGGGAACATATGGTGAGGGGGGACAAATGGTGTAGAGGCTTAGCTAGGTGGGACAAGTGTCATTATGGCATAAGCACCCTAGATGGTAGCGTAGGCACCATGCTAGTGTAGATGCACACATGCATAGTATAGGTGCCATGATGGCATAGGGGCACACACACATGGCATAGGTTCCATGATTGTGTAGTGGAACACATGCATGGTACAAGCACCATGATGGTGAAGGTGTACACACACATGGTGCAAGCACATAGGGAGGCAGGAAAATAGGTAGGGTTTTAGAGGAAAGAAGGGAATTTTAGATGGGATTACCTAGATAGATTAGGTTGGAGAGGAAAAATGGGGATTCAAGTAAGTTTGGATAATTTAGGGTTTGAGATAGGATAACAAGCATATGTGCATGTGCAAAGATTTCCTATTGTGGTGGTGTAGGAGAGGATATTTGGTGTACTAGCATTGATGTAACATTTTGACAAGGATGACTAGGGGTTGATGGAGGTAGTGGATTTGTGATATCTACCACATATGCAGAAAATTAGGGTGGACAAGGCCCTAATGATAGTGTTGAATGATTGGTAGCACTCATAGACATCCACTTTTCATCTCCCATAGGGGATATGATAGTGACACTAAAGGATGTGTGGAGGATTCTATATATTTTGATCTATAGGGAGCAGGTCTACTTTTGAGCCACAAATATGTAGAGTTTTTTGTAATGATTGACAAGGAGAAGGTGCATGCTAGTGCATAGGATGACATTAAACATTGATGCACGTGTGGGAAGGGGACAACAAGTACCTTTAGTTTTCATGGTAGTTCTCAATGACATGCTACTAGTTGACATGACTGATAGGTTCTTCATGACGGGGTTCTTGGATATGGTGGCTAATGTGGTGGAGATGGATATAGTGTTTACCTGGAGTTTGTGTGTGTTGACACACTTATACAGGGACTTACACTTGATAGTGTACTAAGAGGGGTGAGTATTGGGGCTTCAATGCTATTACAATATGTTCATGGGAGCACATTGAGATTAGCTAGCCTAAGGTTATGTGTGTTGCAAGTAGTGGATGAGATAGTGGTGTATGGTTGGAGGATTTTGTAGGGTGGTTGACAAAGACACCTTGGAGAGATAAACTATTAGAGGTGAGTGATTGATGAATTGGTAGCAACTCACACTAGATGGAGGTTGTGTAGGGTCATTTAAACATGGGGTGAAGAGGATAGTTTCTATTTAGATTCAAACTCACACCATGATATATTATTGGGTGACACAACTCTATAATAGAGAGACATAGGCATGATAGGGTCATGAGATAGGTTGGGATACAATAGGACACCCTTCCACATGTTTGGGCATGGGTGGTGAGAGAGATTAGGTTCAAGGATCCATGGGTGGATAGATAAGAGGTTGAAAATAGATATATCACATTGTTGCATATGTGGTGGGATGATAGGAGAGATGTGGTGGATGCAAGGATAGTGGCAGGATGTGATGTTTGGTGGGTAGGTATCATGCTGGAGTAGTTACTGATACCGCATCGACCATGAGCACAATAATGGGCTAGTGATTTGGGCCCATAATTTAGGTAATTTTGAGGGCATAACATCACTGATATGGGTGAGGAGGTGGGTGAGTGGGAGAATAGCTGGCCCCAATAGTAGAAGTGGTAGAAGAACCATCAATGGTAGGGGATACAATGGAGGAGATGATGGAGGAGATGGGTAGGATGGATCAATGCATGATGTGTGAGTAGATGAAAAGGTAAAAGAGGCTAGGGATATTATGGAGAGATTGTATATAAAGCTTTCATGAGTATGACATTAGAGGGATACTCTAGAGATAGAGTAAGACAATGTGTAGCTAGAGCAAGACAATGTGGCATAGTAGAGGGACAACCTCTAGGCCAAGATGGATGCTCCTTAGATAGAGTGTGAGGTGGTATTGCAAGGAGCATGACCCATCCCATCAGTGTGGAAGTTGAGGCTAGGATTGGTGTTGGGGTTGTCCTGAGATCCGGTTTGGCCTACTCATCCCACCTTGCTTGACCAACCCATCCCATCCTGACCCATCCAACTTGAACCAACCCACCCACCTTGTCTTGCCCACCCTAGCTTGACCCACCTTACCTAAACTATCCTAACATTGCCCCTAGTCCACTTAAATTCTTTTTTATCTCCTCTCATTGTTTTAGTTAATGGCGTTGCTAAGATTTTTAATATTTTTTTTTTGTAAAAGCTATCCAATCCATGAAATGGTCTTATCTCAGTAATACATTTTGGTGTATTCTATTCTATAACAACCGTTACTTTTTCTAGATCCATCTTAAAACCCTCGGATAAGATCACAAATCCCAGGTACACTAAATCTTTCTTCACAAAGTCAGACTTTTTCAAATTTATCAACAATTTCTTTTCTCTCAACCTCTCAAAAACTCTACAAATATGCATCAAATGTTCCTCCAAAGTTTTCTGAAAATTAGAATATCATCTAAATAGAAAATAACAAATTTACCCAAAAATTCCTTGAGTACCTCATTCATGAGCTTTGTGAAAGTGCCTGATGCATTGGTTAGTCAAAATGATATCATTAACCACTCATACAGTCCTTTTGTCTTAAATGTTGTCTTCTATTCATCTCTTTCATGTATCTTGATATGGTGATACCCACTCTTCAAATCTATCTTTGTGAAGTACTTCGCTCCACTCAGGCATTCCATGATATCATCAAGGATTTTTTAGTGGTGAATCTTCGCTAATTGGAGAATAGTTAAAATCAAGACCTCCAAAAATGGTGAATAGTACAAGCTAAAAAGGAGTCTGAATTGCCTGATTTTTACAAAAAAAATAATTTTGTCTTGGTTAATTCGCCTATGCATTATTTTCTAAACTAATAAATTGAATTGATTCACCGTGTAAATGATGCATCATTGGAATTGATTCACTAGTAGTTTATAATGTAATTACAAATCTTAATTATATTCGCCATTAATATTATTTTCTTGTTGTTAACTTTGGGGCAATATTGCCACTAATAATAAATTACCATTTAATTTTGGGGATATTTTAGCTTTGAATAAAGCTTTTATTTGTTTCCATCGATTAGCTTTTTAATTGGATGGTTGTAGGTCAATTTCACAACCTATATGCATGTGCCTTTGAAAAGGTTTGTTGAGGCCTAGAATTCATTTTGGGCTACACGATTAGATCTAATTGTGTGGCCCAAGATCTAATTGTGTGGCACAAAATGAATTTCGGGTCTCAAAAAGCCTTTTAAAAGGCACGTGCATATAGCTTGATGGAATTGACTTACAACCATCCAATTAAAAATCTAATCAATTGTTAAAATTTTACTTTTCTTTTAGTCTTATTTGTAAAGTGAGATTTTAAAAAAATACTTAATCCATGTGTGCTTCAATGCATTTTGGATAGTACGTTTCCCCCTTGATCCACACGATTAGATTTAATCGTGTGGCCCAAAATGAATTCTAGGCCTCAAAAAGCCTTTTAAAAGGCATGTGCATATAGGTCATGGAATTGACCTATAACCATCCAATTAAAAATCTAATTGATGGTAACAATTTCACTTTTCTTATAGTCTTATTTGTAAAGTGAGATTTTTAAAAAATACTTAATCCAAGTGTGCTCCAATGCATTTTGGATAGTGTGTTTCCCCCTCAACCCCCACAAGGGGCGCTACCCCTTGACCCCATCGGTGGTTGTTGCCCCCAGGCCCCTGCTTCAATATTACAAAAAACAAAAAAAATGAGGGATTGCGCTGACCAACTATGCACAAACTTTTAAAGGAGAGATTTGCCATTGTAATTAATTTTTTTAGTGATTATTTGCTAGGATTCACCATTGTAATTATTATTTTTACCAATTATTCATTAAGATTCACTAGGGTTTTATAAAAAATTCTAACAATGTGCATAGATTCGCTAGGAAAATTATTATTTTTTCAAAAAAGGAAAGATTCACTAGGAAAATTATAACACTTAGCTAGGATTTGATAGGATTTTATAAGTTTTTTGGGGAGGATTCCTTAAAGTTATCATTGGATATCATCCATCCTTGGAAAATGAAATTTGTACTTGATTGTGATTTTATTGATGGCCCTAGAATCAGTACATATCCTCTATTCTCCATATTTCTTAGGTGCTAGTACTGCAAGTACTGCACATGGACTCAAACTCTCTTTGATTAGTACCTTTCTTAACAATACTTGAACTTATCTATTCAACTCTTCATTTTCTGTAGGAGTCATTCTATGGGCTGCCTTGTTAGGCAAAACTAGTTCCTAGTATCAAATCCATTCGATAACTTATGCCTCTTATTGGTGGCAAACCTTCAGGTACATTGTCTGAAACAATATCGTGGAATTCATCCAATGAACTTGAAATTTCTATAGGTACATCTTCTTCTTCTTCTTTAATAATTTTAGGAATCAAGGCAAAGCACATATGCCTATGCTTCATTCCATCCAAAAATTTTCTTCCATCTACCAAACAAATTCTAGCATTGCTACATACCTTTTTTCTTCTACTTCTCTCACAAGTTTTAGCTTATGTCTCACTCCATCTTTTGTCAAAGAATAAGTGTTAGCATGAACATCATGGACAACACACCTCTCATACTACCACAACCTTCCCAATAACAAGTGACATGCATCCATTGGCATAATGTCACATAACACTTCATCATGATAATCTCTAATTTTAAACTTTACCAAACACTATTCATTAACCAAAGCTTTATTGTTTTCAAATTCAACTTTGTAACCATTTATTTAGAAAGTAGATTATCTATGTTGGAAAAAGATAATGTGTGGCTTCATGAGTGTTGTCATTGACGGCAACAAAGTCTATCCCACACATCCACAGCACATAGTGTGCCTATACCGGAAGTCAGATTGAAGATTGTTTTGGTCCAGTGAACAAGAATAGAGCATGTAACAAGGTTCGACAATCAGGTCTGGATCTCTCAGATGGTGTAACTCAGCAAGTTACGGACTTGTAAGAGTCAAGAGGAGTACCATGACTACTATATTCTAGAGATTGAGCCTTTGGTGATAAAACATGGAAAAGATATGAGCATCTGAGTGTTGGGTTCCAGACAGGTAGAGCAGACTAAGGAATAACTGACCAATCTAGATGAGTAATTGATGTTGATCAAGCTATTTGAGGGATCATACATTGTTGGATGACATGATTGATGATTTCAATGCCTATGTTTTTGATACACATCACAAATCAAGCATGGATTCAACCGACAGATTAGTAATTTGTAAATATCTTGAGTATTCTAGTTGCCAACTAGAAAGTTGTTGAAATCCTTGGTGTGGATATATATACCAAATAGATTTCAGTATGAAGGTGTGTGTGTGTATAGATGTGATGAAATAAACTGTGAAGAAAAGTAGAGACAAGTGTGGAAGCAGTAATACAAGTCTGGTATGTGACAGAGCAACATCACTAGAGCAGAGGAAGAATGAAGTGCATCAGATCAGTATATTATGCCTAACCGGAACTGAACTCTAGCATTTGTAGATGCCTCTCATTTGTTCAAACACCTAGTTACCTTCTGTAAGTTCTATAGACAGTGAGTCTCTTGTAGGCAGTGTGCCTCTTGTGAGCAGTGTGCTCAGGCAGTGAGCCCTAATTGGCAAGTGCCATTTTGTACTTCTTATTCTTTTAACAGAGAATACAATCTTGGGTTAGTCACCCTGTGGTTTTTCCCTTAACAAGGTTTTCCACATAAAAATCCTTGTGTTATGTGTTTTGACTTTATTAATGTTCTCATGATTATATATGCTTATATGTTTTGATGCTGCACAAATTGTAAAAGAAGAAAAGAAAGTTAAGATAATAGAGATAACTGATTCACCCCCCTCTCAGTTTTCTGCCTTATTTCTAACAATTGGTATCCGATCTAAGTTCCTTTAAACAGAGCTTAAAAGCTTGAGGAAGATCTAGGAATCTCAATGGATATGTATGGTATGAAGGAACAACTTCAGTTTGCCCTAGATGATCTTGAACAATCTCACTCTGAAGTCAATAACCTGAGAGAAAGACTCAAACAAGATGATGATTTCATAAATGAGCTAAAAGAAAAACTGAGTATCTCTGTGAAAAAGAGAAAGGAATTACTTCAAAAATTAGCAAGTCAGAGTGAAGCCAATGATACTAATGAAGATCTGAATGAGAAAAAGAAGCTATGTGAAAAGCTATCAAAAGAGGTCATTATGGTAAGGCATGAGATGGAATCAGGGGTTATGAGATTCACCCAAGAAATTGAAGAGAAAAGGAAAATTGAAGATAATCTAAAACAATCCCTCAAGGAGAAGACAGAGGACTACCACAAAATGGACAGAATAATCAGGCATCTTGAATCTGATCTTGAAGAAGCTAGAGATAATGAAGAACAACTTGAGAATTAGATAGACACTCTTAAACAAGATCTTCAAACAACAAATGAATACAAAGAGAAATTCAAGATAAGCTCAACCCAACTTGAAGTTCTTGAAAGCCAAAAGAGGGTATATGATAAGCATGGTTTGGGATATGAGAAAGGTGAAAGCTCTAGATTCGATCAGAAGAACTTTGGATCAAGAAATCAGAGAAATGGGCCTAGAAGACCTCCGGTAAGGCAACCAAATGCTCAAAGATATCCATCCATTAATGGATACTGCTTCAATTGCAACAACTTCAGTCATAAAGCAACTCAGTGCAGAAGGAGAATGAATCATACTAATCCATCCTTCTCCAGACAATGTTTCAACTGCAAAAGGTGTGGTCACAAATCTCATGAATGTAGAAATATGCAAATAAACAATTCATTCAATGGTAGATGCTTTGCATGGAATAGAATGGGACATATGGCTAATCAATGTAGATCAAGACGATATCAGTCAAATATGCAAAGAAATGTTGTTTTTTACAATTGCAATAGATCCAGTCATATTGCCAAATTCTGCATAAGTAAAAATTAGGATAAAAAGGGTCCAGTGCATCATAATCAGAAACAAGATAAGGGAAAAGGAAAAGTGAATGCAGATGAAGTTCAAAGTGAGATGAGCAAGATTTTGGTGAAGAAGAGTACATAAAATGTTGGGGATGGATCTGCACTAGAATCTGGTGTAGATATTCCTTCCAGAAACTAAATAGATGAGCTCTAGCTCAGGGGGAGTCACAAAGAAAAATAAATTCCCCCAGCCAGTCAATTGGTGCCTAAATGTGGCACATGGAATGTTGCAGATTAAAGGGTTCTCAGAAAAATATCTAAATAACCCTCGGTAAAAATATGAAAGATCTGCATGGAGTTTTGCAAGAGTTTAATCATCCAAGATTGATCCAGTTTGACAGCCATCTAGTAAAGCAGGATTTTCACAGACAGATCCGGTATGATTCAAAATTGAAATACTTTGATCTGCAGATCCATGGCATGATTGGAGAAAAGAAGATACATTGTCAATCCTCACTGAAAATGATTCTAAGTGCAACATAGTGATTCCAAAAAGATCTATCTCAGAATAGGGCAACCGGATAACTTAAGTTTTGCATTTATTGCAAAAGGAAATTAGGGTTTGCACAAGAATAAAAGGGTTCTTTCACTCATCATTTGTACATTTGCATTTGAGAAGAAGAAAGGAAGAGCTATACATCAAGTTTCTACAACTCTTTCAAAGATCAACTGCAAAATCCAATTCAACCAGCAGTTTGTTCCAGCTCTTATTTCAAACTCTAAAGCGTAAAAAAGGTACTTCCATTCTAAAAATATCTCTCTGAATCTTTTGCAAAATGGCTACTCCAATGGTTGTTAAGATCACTGATAGGTCGCACCCAAAATTCAAGAAATACCCCTACAAATCCCTAGAAGTTGATCCTTTAGGCACTTTTTCTAGCATTCCGCATGGGGTATTGCACGTAGAAGATGTTAGGGTCTACATCCACACCAACATTGAGGAATTTAGAGAATCTAAGTTGATGGACATCTATCATAATAGTTAATAGATGAAAGTTTTGAACTCAAACCTCAATACAAGGCCCTCTAGGATAAGCACTTTAGACATTGCATCCACTTTCCCTATTTTGCAGAAGATGATTGTGTCCGGTATGTCCTTAGCAGAATGCATGATAATTTCATGTGGTTAATGAAGTCCTTCAAGATAACAAAATATGTCATTAGGGCAGTGACTGGACTGCACTCATTCAGTGGGTTACTTGCACTCAAATCTGTCAAGAACCAGACAGTAATTGAAGCTACCGGATCTAAGTTTGACAAGAGAGCAATGACCATAGATGACATCACAGATCCAGATGTCAAATTTGCCTCAATGATAATTGGGTATGAGATCTATCATTCTAGCAGGGAGAATTCTGTGTCTGGGACTGCAATTTATACAGCATATCAGATGTTGAGGGAAAATGCAGATTATGACCTATGCGATCTTCTTTTAAGCCAACTATTAGAAAACCTACAGAAGATCAAGAAGGACAAGAAGAATTCCTTCAAGTATGGTTGTTTAATATTGTGCCTATTCTTCTACTACATGAATGAGCTGTCGGATCAAGTGGTTAGGTTTGGCAAAATGACAAACTAGTTGCAATACAGATTAGAGACTATATGTATGGACTTGGTGATACTAAAGCTCAAAGCACAACACTCTGGAGTTACTTTAAAAACTTCCAAAGCATGATGCAAGCCAGAGAGGATACCTCAATCCATTATTAAGAAATACAAGGATATAGTGTGTTTTATGGTAGATACTGATCAATGCCTAATGGAGGTAGTTGAGCCTAGAATAGTTTGGATAATGCCAATGGGATATGAGGTCGATAAGAAAATCTTGGAGTTACATATTCAACACCTGTTAAGTTAGCCCAAGGACCCTGAGGCAGAAAGTTTTGGAACCTTTCAAGAACTAAGTGTAAAAATACATGTTGAGCTAAGACAACCGGAGATAAAGAGGAAAGTCAGAAGGGAAGTCGAAGAAATTGCCAAAAGATATGGCATATCAAAAGAGGTAGTAGATGCAAACAAAGAGAAAATTGAAAGAGCTGAGAAAGAGAAACAAGAAGTAGAGAAATGAAGTGTTCTGGTACAAGCCTCCTCCCAGACTAGATCCTCCAAGAGCTCTGCACCTGCCACTCCTAAGAGCTCAAGAGCCACCAAACCAGAAGTCAAGATGTCTAGAAAGGGAGAAAAGAGAATGAAAACAAAAGCCACAAGGTCTTACGCAAGTCACAATGATGAAGAAACAAAGTCTGATGAAGAAATTAAGAAAATGAAGAAGAAGAAGAAAACATCCAGGGAATCCTCTGCCAGTAAAAATAAAGAAGAAAAGGTAGAAGAATTTGTTGAAAAGCGCACTCTTTCCATTGATGATATCATCAAGGCAGTCACTGTGGATGGGAATCTGCAACCAGTAACAAAATTCTATGATGAATATAGTGATACTAACAACAGGATCTTGGAAGAAGCTACAATTAGGTACTTGAATATTTATAATAAAGTATTCATTGAAATTATTTCATTAATTCCCAAAAGTCTAGAGAAGGTACTTGAACTTAGAAAAGAGGATGCAAAGGCAAAAGACTTAGAGATCTGAGAACAGATTGCAATTCAGCTCTATCCTTCTATTACTCCAAAGCAAATGGATATGATCTTTAAGGACTGTAAGGATGAATTTTGGAGCAAAGCAAGAATGAACAAAATTATGCTTGAAGAAACTGATCAAGTAGAAAGAGAAACAAAAGACATCCTTTGGAATGCCTTCAAAAGATTCAATCTTCCTATTATAGAGGAAACAGATGAAGAACCTTCTACCATGGATGTTGAAGGATTAAATGCATCAAATGAAGAATCTTCTAACAAAAATGTAGAAGGGTCAAAAGAGATAGATGAAGAGAAGTCTAAGGACTTGGATTCCTCTGTTCCGAAAGAGGAAGTTCATGAAGTAGTTAACATCTCTCCTTTGGATCCCATTGTAGACATTCTAGATTTAGGAGTTGAAGGAGAAGGAAGAAAAGAGGAGAAAGTGAGTCAAGAAGAGGAGGTAAAGGGAAAAGAAGAAGAAAAGATAGAGAAGATCTCTGATGATAGTTCTGAGATCCCAAAAGAAAAGAAGACTCAATCACTAGCAAGAGACACTATAGAGGCAGTAAAGAAATTCTTAAAAATGATGGAGATAGATGAACCTAAACTATTCCAAGGACCACTAAATTTTGATTCCCTCTCTCCGGTCTAGACAATGAAAATAGCATCTTTTTCTCAAGCCAAAGCAAAAGAAAAACTTCTGAAATCTCACACGGAAGACTATGAGCTGTTAGAGATTGCATCCAGAATGCTGGAGAAGATCATGACATCTTTTCAAAAGGATCCATTGGCCTCTCCATCCGGTAACTTGAAATCTCTAGTAAATTCTGTTAGCACTCATTTTGATTCTTTAGAGAAATCGGCAGAAGAAAAGGTCCAGAAAGAGTTTTTGGGAAAAAGATTCACTGAAGTACAGGGACTCATTACTAATGATAGGAGGACCCTAGATATTGGGATAAAGAGCCTTGAAAATGCACTTAAAAATGGTGGGGACATGTACAAATTTTGTCTATGTTGGCCCAAAGTGATAGAGGATATTGAAAAGAAGGTGAAAGAGCAAGAAGGTAAACTGTCAAGTTTATCTAAGAATTTTGATCCCCTCACTACATCCTTAATGAATTAAGAATCTTAGGCCATTGTCATTATAAATAAAATAAAGAGGCTGGACAAAGAAAAGAAGGATATAGTAAACAGAATGAGTGAACTCAGAGGGATAATTATCCCTAAGTTAGAAGCAATGCATGAGGCCTTAATAGATGCTTAGACCATAGCCCGGACCAGTGATCTGGTAGATTTAAGAATGGCAAAAGCATATGCATTTTTGTTGAGTGGTCACATCTCCATTTTGGATAGGATGAAGTAGAGCTGGGCCACAGAGTTTGTATAGTTGAAGGCCACTTTTGCAGATATACTTAAGTATATGTAAGTATAACATGTATATATACTTATGTGGCTATGTATAGGTTAATTTTTTGTAAATTTTGGTGTGCAGATTCCACCCTTTGCCATTGATGTCAAAGGGGGAGTGAGGAGTAGCAAAAAATATGGAATCCACCTAAGGGGGAGCTCCAGTAAAATAGTGCATAAGACAAAGCATCAACCAAGGGGGAGTTTGTTGCAACAATTAGTCATTTTTCACTAAGTGTTGCCATCAATGCCAAAGGGGGAGATTGTTGGCAAGAGACACTGTGTGGCTTCATGAGTGTTGTCATTGATGGCAACAAAGTCTATCCCACACATCCGCAACACATAGTATGCCTATACTGGAAGTTAGATTAAAGATTATTTTGGTCTGGTGAACAAGAATAGAGCATGTAACAAGGTCTGACAATCAGGTCCGAATCTCTCAGATGGTGTAACTCAGCAAGTTGTGGACTTGGAAAAGTTAAGAGGAGTACCATGACTACTATATTCTAGAGATTGAGTCTTCGGCGATAAAACATGGAAAAGATATGAGCATCTGAGTGTTGGGTTCCAGACAGGCAAAGAAGACTGAGGAAGAACTGACTGATAGAGTATCAGACTTCAATCTGGATGATTAATTGATGTTGATCAAGCTATTTGAGGGATCATACATTGTTGGATGACATGATTGATGACTTTAATGCCTATGTTTTTGATACACATCACAAATCAAGCATGGATTCAGCCGATAGATCAGTAATTTGTAAATATCTTGAGTATTTTGGTTGCCAACTAGAAAGTTGTTGAAATCTTTGGTGCGGATATATATACCAGATGAATTCTAGTATGAAGGTGTGTGTGTACAGATGTGATGAAATAAAGTGTGAAGAAAAGAAGAGACAAGTTTGGAAACATCAATACAAGTCCAGTATGTGATAGAGCAGCAACCCTAGAGCAGAGGAAGAATGAAGTGCATCGGATTAGTCTATTGTGCCTAATCAAAACTGAACTCTAGCATTTGTAGATGCCTCTCATCAGTTCAAACACCTGGTTATCTTCTGTAAATTCTGTAGACAGTGAGTTTCTTGTAGGTAGTGTGCCTCTTATGAGCAGTGTGCTCAGGCAGTGAGCCCTAATTGGCAAGTGCCATTTTGTACTTCTTATTATTTAAACAAAGAATACAATCTTAGGTTAGTCACCCTATGGTTTTTCCCTTAACAGGGTTTTCCACATAAAAATCCTTGTGTTATGTGTGTTGACTTTATTTCTATTCTCATGATTATATAAGCTTATATGTTTTGATGTTGCACAAATAATAAAAGAAGAAAAGAAAGTTAAGATAATAGAGATAACTGATTCACCCCCCCTCTTAGTGATCTGCCTTGTTTCCAACAATCTATACTTCCAATATCAATGATTACATTACAACATTTCCCTCATGATTTACACTTTTTTCTAAACAAACTCTTTCTTTGGGGCTAGTTTTTCTTTTCCTTCTTCCTTCAACAAGGCTTTTCTAATGAAAGTGTCTCTCTTTTAGCTTCTTTTAAATGTTTAGTTCTAGTCTCCTCATCAACATGGGCAACTCTAGCATCACCCTTTGGTCTTCTATTTGACCCTCCTTGATTTAGTTGGAAATTGTAAGCTCTATGTCCTTCATCACATCTAAAACATGTTCCTTTGAATCCTCCTCTTCCAGGTCCTCTTCCAAATCTTCCTCTTCCTTTTTGATATTCCTCATTTTGGTCTCTATGGCAGTATGTATTTTCACCTCTATTGTGTTGGTTGGTGTTCACATCAATAATTTTCTTTTTCTCATATTGTTGTCCATGGCCTCCATATGATCTTCCTCCTATTCTACCACCATGACCTCTTCCTCTTTGTTTGTTTTCAAATTTTGTATTTAATTTTTCTTTAACTTTTATAGAAAATTGGTATGCATATGCAATGGAAGTTAATCTTACCAAGCTTATCTCTTCTAGAATACTAGGATTTAGTCCCATAATGTACCTAGGTACCTTTTATTTATTGGCTTCAAAGTGACCTTCTCTAATTATGAGTTTGTAAAATTATTCGGTATATTCTTCGACTGTTATGTTCATCTGTCTCAAACTTTGCATTTTCTTTAGGTGTTCCAACTCATAATCTATAGGAATAAATTGCCTCTTTAATTTATCCACTATTGTATCACATTTGGTGATCTTTTATTTTCCTCTTATGTTCCTTTCTAACTTACTTCTTTCCACCAAATTCCAGCATGACCTTTGAGCTTGGTCTTGGAAAACTTGACCCTCTCAGGATCATCTATTTCTTCATACTCAAAATATTCTTCCATTTCATTAATCCAACCTATCAATTCTTTCGGATTGAGACCATTGAAATATGTAGAGATATCTATCTTTGGCCTTTTTCCAATTTTTTCTATGGTCTTCAACATTTTGAATTGTTAAATTTCTTCTTCTCCATCATCTTCTTCATCTTTGCTTTCATTTCTCCTTCTCAGTTTAAACCCTCTTCTCAACTCCTCTTGGGTTGCATTAATCTACCTCTGCAAAGCTCTAAATCCTTCTTATATCATTACAACATTCCTACCACCATGGTTTGTTCATGGAGGAATCTTTGTATCTTATTTATTTTCTCATCTTATTCTTATTGTAAAATTTATTAGTGCAAAGCTACCTCAAATTGAAGGTTCTACTTCCACCTTCCAACCCACTACCTCAAGGTCTTGACATAAACTACCTAACTGTTCAGTGATCTATTTGCAAACTCAGGATAACTTTGCTATAATACCACTTTATGAGGTTGTTCTCCACCCAACACACTTACAAAAAAAAAATTATAAACTTCAAATAGATGAGAATAAAATATCAAGGAAAATTCGTTTAGAAAACTATAAACTGCTTCACAATTTCTTCAATAAAATTGCTTGTAAAAGGATACAATCTGAAATCAATCACCCAAGGGTGATATGACCTCTTGTTACAAAACCATTGGTTGTATTACAATAGAAATATTAGACTTACAAAGTCTTGGAAATTGCAGCAACAAAAATAATCAAACTATATACCAAAAATTGTCAATCTGGAGCCAAAAATGCACTTCAGAGCTATCTTCAGGTATTTTCTTCTAGATTTCTAATCTTACATGACCAAAATATGAAAATAAACTCCAATTCTTCTCCTCTAGCCACTCAACACACCTCTTGGGCATTCAAACCCCTTTTGACACTTCTTTCTTGTAACTCCCTTCCTCTACTCAAATGAAACAAATTACATCTTTATAACTAACCAAGAATTTGGGCACCCAATTTAGTTTAGAAGGCATTTTCTTGCCTGTGAATAATATTCCAAATTCAAATTTTGTTTCTCTCCTTTTATTCCACATTTATGGGTAATTAATTTCTATCACTAGAAATACCTAAAAATAGCACTTCCTAGATCCATAACTTTTGATTTGGGTACTCGATTGAGCCCATTGTTTTAAAACTAAAGAGCTCATAATGCTCTACGCCCTTGAAATTTAACATGTTTAATCTCTCCAAAATTTGGGGCCTCATTCAATCTTTTAAAGCCTTAAAACTCAAATTTAAGATTTTTTTAGTTATTTAGAAACTTGAAACTTTAATATCTTGACAACTAGACATGACTCTTGGTTGAAACTCACCCACAATGTTCATTTAGCAATTTTGGAACTTTGGGTAAAATTTCACGTTTATACGCGCTCAAATGCAAACTTTATAAAAATAGAGGCCCTACTATTTTTAGCTATTTTGGTAATTTTGATAGCTCTAGACTATTCTAGTGGATGTTTTAGAGGAAACAAGCTTAATGGATATTTTTAGCTAAATGCATAAACTGGGAATTTCAACAAGGGTTCTAATAGAATTATTGAAGCTTGCAAAAGAAAAAATAAAATAAAATCAATTTTTTTGGGTGTTGCAAGATTTTCCTACACCTCTCGATGCTCTTGCATCAGAAGGTGTACCTTGAACTAGAAGAAATATGGCAAATAAATGACCAGGTGACTAAAACTTTTAGTCACGTGACCAAACTTTTAATCACGTGACTAAAACTTTTTGCAACACAGTTATAAATGACTAAATAAATGACTAATTTGGTCATTGGTTGAAATGACTAAATAAATGACCAAATAAATGACTAATTTAGTCATGGGGCTAAAAAACACAACTATGAATAAAATTGACTAAATAAAGGACTAAATAAATTCCTCTATTCTTTTTTCTTTCACTTTAGTTTTGGGCAGAATTAATGGAGGGATTGTGCATTTATGAATTTTGAACAAAAGTGAAACCTGTGAAGAAGAAAAGATTGTGCGTTTAGCATGAGAAGATTGTTCATGGCTACTGAGGATAGGGTATGCAGAGTAGTCAAATAAGAGAATATTATTCATGGCCACCAAGAATAGGGTATGAATAGTCGAATAGAAGAAGATTGTTCATGGCTGCCAAGAATACGGTATGAGTAGTCGAACAGGAGAAGATTGTTCATGGCCGCAGTTCTTTGAGTTTGGAAATAGTTTTGAGATCATCATGTGAATGAAGAAAGGAGGGAATTTTGGGATTTTTAGCTATAGATGACAGATATCAAAGGAGCAGATAGACAACAGATAACAAATGGTTTTATGAAGTAGAGGTAGGGTTTTCCACATACCTCTATTCTTCTCTTAGCCTACTCTAAAGTTTTGTATCTTTGAAAGCTTGGTGCTCTATCATTAGTGACTGTTCTATCTCTTTCAATGACTATATGAAGAGGTCTCATGGTTCTTTATTGATAAAGTTCTACTTTTTCCATTCATGATTTATACTTAGAATACCTTGGCATGAAGGAATTTGATGGTCTTCAACCTGTGACTTAGACACTACCCCTGTGTGTATGATTCAACCTTTGAAAGATGATTTTATTTTCAAAATGACTGTCAAAAAACAGAGAATGAAAGCTTGTTGTTGAGAATGCAAGACCATTCCATGATTTGTTTCATTCCTTAAATATGCTCTTCACTATCTTTACTGTCTCTTACTACTATCTTGACAATAACCTTTGTCATGAAAACCTTGTTCATTGCTTCATACATGAACTGATTTTTGTTGTCCTATCACGAACTTGCCTACAAATTCCTTAATACAAAGATATCATTGATGATGACTGTCCTTTGTATGCAAAAATTTGTCACAGTCACATTCCCTTTGTCCATCTATTGCTATGACTATCATATAGCTTATTAGCTTGATTTTGATAAACTTGAAGATTCTATTCATAGACTTTTGACTATAAAAAATCCTCTCTGTTACTTTTGTTATTGATATATGGCATAGTTTTCACATAATTCACATTTGGACGCAAAAAGACTGTCAATATTCCACTATCTTTTCTCTGCTATTGTAGCCCACTTTGGTGACTGTGATTAGGGCATCTCTTTGAATGGATAGTGATCTCCTCTTTTCTTCTGTGGTGTTGTGCATTACTCTTTTTGATGATTGATTTCACTGTCAGTTTGATGACATGATTGTCATCACTTTCAAAGGCACTTGTGTCACTGTTTTAGCATCTATATAATGACTATCTTTGCCTGATAAATCTTCAAGGATCAGTTAACTAATTAGGTAAGGGTTTGTATTTTGATAAAAGTGTTTGGCTTCATGGATTTTGTATTTTCATCTTTTCAATGCTGCTATAGACTGTAATATCTCCCCCCTCCTTTGCAATCAAAGGCATGACTGTATTCTCTATGCTATTTTTCCTATTGTCATGATTGTCATTTGAAATGGTTGACATCTTGAGTCTTTTATTTGGTGACTTTGCATATGATTTTGGCAAGTGATTTGCTGATATGAATACTTCATCACAATAGTTATTTAGTTGGGGTTTTAAAGTGTAATATTGATAAATTGTTTAGTATTTCTTCTAAATGCTATTTATCTATTGGTTTACATAGCTTGTCTATATTTCTAAGTCAGACAACTTGTAAAATGTATAATTCTTGGCATGGGAATGAAATTGAATTGCTGTTGATGTTTGTCATTCTCATGGACATGTATTGAAGTACTTACTCTATCTGATGTATGTACCTGCAAAAATGTTTTAGGTGCATATAAGTGTAGTAGCTACTTGCATGGGTGATAAAGCTTGTTTGGAGAGGACTTAGAGACTTTTGAAAAGGTGGGCAAGGAATTCAGAGTTTGCTGTCATGAATTTGAAGTTGGCGAGGCCCTCTACAACAAAGTCAAATTTGGGGACGCACTTTGTAGCAAATTCAAAGGTAATTCAAAACCCTCATTGCCATAAGTGAACTGATATTTTCATGATATTTGGGCAAGCTACTTGTGGGTTCCCCCCATGAGATATTTTCATGATTGAAGCTTGAAAACTCAAAAGAAAATGTCATCTTCAGTATTTTTGAAGTTGATCCTTAACTGATCCTTGAACTCAAATAAAACCACACCTCTACTCTACATGATCTCCCTGCATGATGACTAGCCCAAACTGAAGGAAAGGTTATCCTAGATTGACCATATGCATGATTGAAAGTTACCTTTTAATATTTTATATTTAAAAGTCTTCTAGGTGTAGGATAGCTTATTATACTAAATTAATACTGGAATGCACAATATTACAGATGAATCAGCATCGAAGGTTGACTATGGATCAATATCATGCATATGATGAGAGAGTAGCCAAAGAGAGGGAAATGGAAAAATATCCATGTCCATGTAATGACTGTCTTGGTGTAAGGGTGAGAAAAAGAAATGTGATTTATCAACATATGATAAGATATGGGCATAGTGCTATAAGCCCTTGGGCTTACAATTATTATGAAGATATGATAGAATTACAAATTATGAGAGATGAAGAGGCAACAAACATAGATGAAGTGGCACTGAACATAGATGAAGAGGTAGAAATGTTAGATGAAGGGTTTGAAGTTGAAAGAATGTTGAATGAGGGTCTAAAAAATGATTGGGCCAAGTCAATGGAGGGTGCTTTAAATCTTGTGTATGCTAATTGCAAGTTAAGTCATTTGACAACAATCCTTCAAATTCTTAACTTGCAAGTGGTGCATGGTTGGACAAATGAGAGTGTAGATCAGTTATTGGCATTATTAAGTTCATTGTTACCAGTTGACTCCACATTGCCAACAAAACAAAGTCAATGTAAAAAGCAGATTAGTAATCTCGGCTTGGGGTATGAAAACATCCACACATGTGTTAATGGTTGTGTATTATTTCACAAAAATCTTGCAAGTGAGAGTGAATGTCTGAAATGTCATGAAGCAAGGTATAAACAAGGGTTGAAATCAGCTGTGGTTCCTAGAAAGGTTCTTCACCACTTTCTAATAATCCCATGATTACTCTGAATGTATAGGTGTAGAGACATTGTTGAACTTATGCAGTGGCATGCCCAAAATAAGAGCAATGATGGAAAATGACATGTGCCTAATTCTAAGATGTGGATGGAATTTGATAACAAATGGCTTGATTTTTCTCATGATCCTCGTAATATAAGGTTGAGTTTGGCTCTAGATGGGGTGAACCCATTCTCAGATCAAAGTACTAAATGGTCAACTTGGCCAGTGTTTTTAATAAATTATAACTTGCCTCCATGGTTAGCAACTAAACCATTTTTCTTAATGCTATCATTGATTATACCAAGAAAGAAAAGTGTGACTTCAGATACAATAGATGCCTATCTAGAGCCATTATATGACGATCTAATAGAATTGTGGAAAGGAATTAAAGAAATTCAATCAAGTGATGGTCATTCAATCAAATTCACTTTAAGAGCTTCCTTATTGGTTACAATTCATCATCTTCTTGCATATGGTACATCATCTGGTCTCACTATTCATGGATACGATGGATGTCCTGCTTGCAACTTTAAGGATTTTGTGAGGCACTCAAGAAGTTTGCGTAAGTGTATTTATTGTGGACATCGTGCTTACCTTAAAGTGGGTCATCTATAATGTCGACAAAAAACATGTTTCAATGGTCAAGAAGAGAATCGTGAAGCACCTTTGCTAATAAACAGGTGATTACATTATTGAGAATGGACAAAAAAGAATGTCATTTATTGAAAATGGTGGGATTGCTGGTAGTAGATATGATCCATGTAATGAAAGTGGTGTAAAACGGTTGTGCATATTCTATAAGTTGTCATACTTTAAGGATATAGCCATTAGGCATATTGAGAAAAATATAGCCTATGCTATTATAGAAACTCTTTTTGGTGCTTTTGATACTATTTCATCACATGAAGACTTTCAAGAACTAAGATTCATCGAAATCTTTGGGTTGAAAAATATGATGATGCAAAATATAGAAAACCTAGTGCTCCTTATGCTTGGAAAAAGGAACAACGTGCACAATTCTTATAGTTTATGTCTCAGACTCGCTTTCCCATTGGATATGTAAGTAGTACTATCAGAAGAAAAACTAACATTAATAGCTTAAGAGGCCTAAAGACCCATGACTATCATGTTATAATTGAAAATATTTTACCTATTGTGGTAAATATATCAGGTTTGGCAAAGAGGCTAAGATTGGCAATTATAAGGTTGGGCCTAATATTAAAGAGAATGAGTTCACATGTATTAGATCCTTTGAACTTTGATAATTTGAGGGAGGAGGTTGTTGAAGTCCTTTGTCTATTGGAACAGGAATTTCCAACAACAATCTTTAACATTTCTATGCATCTTTTGATACATCTAGAATATGAACTAGAGCATTGTGGTCTAGTAAGAATGAGATGAATGTATCCTATAGAACAATATATGAAGGTTTTGAAAAAAAATGTTCATACTAGGGCAAAACCAGAAGGCAACATGTCTGAGGGATATTCAATGCAAGAGGCCATTGGATTTTGCATAGAATATATGAAGGATTTTAAAAATGTCGATCGACGTGTATGGGATGATGACGAAGATGAGAGAGTTGCAGGTGAAGTATTAGAAGGCAACGGATGTTGTTTCAAGCTATCACATCAAGAAAGAAGTGTGATACATGCCTTTATTATTCAAAACACATCTTCGTTCGATAAGTGGCACTGGTTAAAAAAATTTACACAATTATTTACTTACACATTTATATTATTAATCTTACTCAATTGCATTTACACATTTATATTATTAATCTTACTATTTGCACATTAATATTCTATGTAGAAAATATGAATAAGAGAATCAAAGTTGGATGCAACATTGACCTCAAAAGCATAGACGTTATGGTTTGGTTGGAGGTGATTCTTTTCCAAAATTTGAAGAATGGATTGCTAATGCAGTTAGTGATGCAAAAGAAGAAGGTCAAGATATAACAATGGAGGAAAGTGAGCTTTCACAACCTCCACATTTATGGGCTATGTGTTTTAGTGGAATGTGGGCCTATGGTAGCCATTTAAGAGTGGAGGAAAGAGACAAAGGAAAGACAAATTGTGATTGTGTTGTAAGTGTTGAATTTCTTCATGAAACTGAGAAGAAATTCTATGCTGGATTCATCCAAGAAATTATTCAAGTGGATTTTGGTGAAAATAGTCCTATGTTATTAAAATGTAAGTGGATCCAACCATCTACAGTACATGTTGATGAGTATGGATTTGTACTTGCAAATATAGGACAATTTTTATCATAGAGGGATGAGCCCTCTGTTTTCCCTTTTCAAATTAATCAATCATTTCTAATTGATGATGTAAGAAGCCCAAGATGATCATATGTCATTCAAACATAGTCTCATTTGAAATGAAAATTCATGGAAGTTGTTGATATAATGCCTGATGGGCAATATGTTAATTTATAAGAAACATTCGAAGTAGTGGATGAAGATGATGATGGAGTGTTTGGAGAAGATATTTTGATTACCAATGAAGAGATTGGGAGAGAGAATGTATTGCATGACATAGATGAGGATAAGAAAGAAAATCAAGCAGATGTAGACATGAGCGATCAAGATTCTGATCTTGCTAGCAATGCAGATGATTAGTGAAGGCATCAAGAAAATAGTGAGCTTGTAAAATATAGTAGAGAAGCAGCAAGATAAGAAAGGGAATTAGTGTACAGGAATTTCTTTCACTTTGGGTTTTTCAGGGTAATCTCTTGTGTTGAGCTCTACTTTTTGTTGTTTTTTTAGTTCTTGTCTTGTCACAAGTCATGCATATAACTAGCTATATTTGTTCCCAAAATAAATTACTCATTTTTAAAGCACATATTGACTATTTTTGTTTACTTACATTTGTGTGTTCAGAATTTCTGTAGAATTATATAAGTAGAATTAATGAGAATTTTATAAGTAGAAATAATGAGGATTATATAAGTAGAAATAATGATGATTCACACTATCAGAAAGGCAATTAGTTTCTTCTCAAATAGAAGGATAAACAAATAGAGTTTCCTTTGGGTTTCAATCTATGTGCCACATTTACTTATTGAATTTTTGCTCCTCCATATAATGTATCTTATATGCTATCATCCTATGTCATGTCACTTGTCATAGACTGTCTCCTCTAATTTCTAAGAATGCATCTTATATGCTCTGTGAATGTATTTCATATGAGGTTTGTCCTTATATACTGTATCATTCAAATGGAAATGAAATCCTTATATACTATGACTGCATTTGTTTATATGCTCTAGTTGACTGAAAATAATGGCTTTGTTTATATTCCACTCTTGTTCTACTGATTCAAGTTGCTGATTTATATATTATTGTTTATTTGGACTTCAAGAAATGAGGAAAAAGACTATGAGGTACAATTTAGATGAAAGTGATCATGTTGCTGAAGTTCCACTGACATATTATGAGCACTTTCATAAAGAACGTGTGGCAAAGAATAGTGAATATTTATCACATCTTGGTTTGACAAACAAGCAAGTTGTAAATCCACTAAGTAGTATATTATTTGTTTAATTGTGTTTATGAAATTTTATAGGCAAGAGGTTTATGTATATAAGATATAATATGATATTTTTTGTTTTATAGGAAATAAAAAGAGTGCAAAGAAAATGCATAGAGAAAACAAAAGGAAAGTAAAGATACAGTTTTGCCAACTCGTAGAAGCCAATGCATTTGGGATTCAAGTATGAATGCAGTTGGTGAAAAGAATAGTTGTGATGATGTGCAACTCGATATAACACATAGTGATGTGTAGCTTGATATAGCACATGGTGATGTGTAGCCTGATATAGCACATGGTGATGTACAACCTAATATAACACATGGTGATGATCTCTTAGCATAGAGTCTAAGAGAGATTATTGAAAACAATGAGAGGAAAGGAATAGTAAGTGACTTGTAGATGATTTATTCAAGATTAAAGGATGTGTTTGAATTGAAATCTATAGAGACTGATACTAATCTACCTACTCATGACACACCTGATTTGGCCAAGGACGATGAAGTTCCGGTTAATGAAAGTCATGAAGAGAGATCACTTGCATCTGATGTGCTTGCTACAACTTTTGATGGAACTAGTGGATTAGCCAAAAATATTGCTAGTGGTTTAATAGAAGACGTGCCTACTTTTTTCAAAAGAAAAAGACTGAGTCAAGATTTATACAGATCTATAGAGAGGAATGCAAAATAAAGAAGATTAGAAGGCAAGAAGCCATTCTTGGTTGAGGTATTAAGAGATGGTGAGCCCATTGGGAAAAATGCTACAAGGTGGGCCTCTGAGTTGGGTGTGAGATGTAGGGCCCATTTGAATATTTGCAAATCAAATTTTGCAGAGCAAGATCCATAAAGTGTGGAAAATGTTATACAAAAAATGGAAAATGCTTTTGAGACTACTAGTGGACAAATCTCTAGAAGATATTCCAAGCAAAAGATGAGACTTTTGATGATCAATTATAGATACAATTGTAGAAAAATAATCTTGGAGGGAAAAGAAAGGTTAGAATCCCCTCTATCTCCCAAATAGTGGGAGGCAATGAAAGAAAATATGTGTTCTGAAAAATATTTGACAAAGAGTTATAAAGGAAAGAGGGCAAGAGATAATGTGGCAGCTGGATATACATTTGGCCAAGGTGGGTTGCAGGTCAAAATGGACAAACTTGGAGTAAGGGCATGGCTTTTTGGTTCAATTTACGTTGGTTATTTATTTCAATTTTTTATTGAACTGACTATATGTTGATATTAACATTGTATTTTAGGTGGAAAACAGTAATAGAGAAGCAGGTGTGGGAGATATGCTCGATTATATGGTGGCACTAGATCCTAGTAAATCTAATGGTAGTATGAAGTGGAAATCTAGTTTGTCAACAGAGATTTCAGAGCCATCTGTTAGATGCCTAGTAAGAGCCTCTATAGATCATGTCAACTCAAATGAAGGGTACCAACATATAATGAGTTGCTTACATAGTCTCACTGAGAAATTGTTGCAGTTGGCTTCCTCCGTTAAGCCTATAGTTTGTACATGGAATGAGCATAATATTATGGATGCAAATGAGGTAAGAGGCTCTATTACACTATCCTTTCATTTTGTGTGCTTGTTATTGGGTAAACATGTACCATGTTTTTGTTATACTTCCTTGTGATTGCATTTTTTGGATACTTCAATAGTTATCATAGCTCTTGGATACTATAAACAAAGAATGAACCTACCCTCAATGTGCAATACTGCAATTCTAGCCATTATAACCTTAGCATTGATGCTTTACATAAATGCGTTATCACGAATTGTCTCACTGTTCTACTTACAGAACCAAAAGAAACATGCAATACTACAATTTACCAGGTTCTACTTCAAACCATTTTGCTTGAGTATTCACTTCATTATTGTTATCCTTGTCATGTTTATGACATGTTCTTGGTCATTGTCTAATGGTTTTGATTGTGCCTTTATCTCTTCTCTTTGTTTGGTGAAACCCTACTAGCTGTTGCATCTCTTTATCTTCTCCTATACCTTCCATGCTATGGACTATCCTAAGACAGAGATATGGACTTCCATCTTACAACTTTTACTATCTTCCTTATCATATGAAGGACTGGGACTGTGCCTTCTTGTTGAAAATCTTATGCTCATGACTATAAGAATCCTCTTATAAACCAGAATCTATTGCTTACAATAAAGGAAGAATCTCACAACATACCTTGACTTAGTCATTTAAGAGTGGAAGAAAAATGTTATTTTGAACAAAAAATTATAGTTTTTACATTCTTTACTTGACTTATATTACTTTTTACATGATGATTAAACCACATGCAAAGAAATTATATGAGAGCAGAACGAAAAGAAGAAGGCCCTGTCAATAGAGCTCTCTACAAAGCTACACAACTTGAGGACAATGATGATAGTGATTATGTTGAACGTCTTGATGAGAATCTGCATGATATTTAGAGTACTAGTAGTGGTGCTGGAATTGAGGTGAGTTCTATTTATTGCTTTTATGTCTTTCATGGTAGTCATTGTTGTTTTAACACACACATGCAAGTAAGTACTATTCAAGTAAGTTGTTTTAATTCTATTTGAAGTAAAACCCACCAGTATGATTTACTTTAAAGGATTTAACTCTAGAGAGAGACCAATAAATGTAAGTCACTTCAAGGGAATTACACCAACTTCTAATAGAAACCAATTAAAAACATCCACACAATGACAACAAATGTGCCTTGATAAATTTATTGATTTGAATAACTGGAAATAACCAATATGGAGACAATCAAACAACTTATGATTTTGAATATTAATAGAAAATTAGAACACCATACATATCCACAAAGTTAACCATCCTTGCCCATTATAATATTAAATTATCATAGAAGTGTAATGTCTTGAATCTGAAATATGATTGGATAGATAATATTGGCATATATAAATTGTCTTGCATAAAGATGATGATTGTCTAGGCCTTGGTTTCCCTTATAAATATGGGAAGCAACAATATTTAGGTCTCTTGTAACTAAACATGTTTAATAAAGAGAAATTAATGGCATAAGCAAGTTAACTAAGATCTGAATCTGTTAATCATCATAGAGCACCTGTGACCTCAGGCCTGGCAAGGTACTCATCTCCATGTTGTAGTATCTGTTAACTATGTTGTGCCCCTGTCTATTATCACAAAAAAGGTCAAAATTTTGTCCTTGTTCTCCATGTTGACACTAACAAAACTGCTTGTTGCTCCTGTACTTGAACTTGTAGCTACACATCAACCTTTCAAGTATGTCTACTCCCACGTATCGAATGTAAGGTCACTGGGCCATTTGAATTCCTAAATTCAGAGCATATTGGTCTGATGGTCCTTCCATATTTTATTCAACATAGCCTTAACATCAATTACAAATTTTCCATATCTTGCATCTAGGGCTATGACCCTATCCAAAATCATGTTAAAGCTCAAAGTATCTATATCTTGCTCCTTTTTCAAGAATTCCATAACCACAGACATTGTTGTTCTAAATTCTGCCTTCCAAGTATCAAGGCCTTTAACTTGTTTGTTTTCCTTAGTTAGAATAGGGGCATAAATTGATGCTTGAAAGTAGAAAAAGATTCAAGTCTGGCCTGCATCCTTTTGTCTTCACTGTTGGCATATTGATGCTCTTCAATGATCATAGTCATTGTCTGCTCTGTGGCCTTCAATTCAGTAGGAGCATCAAGATTTCTTTGAAGTATCCTGCAAAGCAAGCCTAAATTTTGCAAGGAAGGCTACCATTTCTTGTACAATGGTTCCAAAACAGAAAAGTTTGGTTGCAATTGTTTAATGGCTTGAGATAACATGGAGTAGAAATCATGCACATCCCCAAGTTTATCCACAACTAGCTTTATCCTGTATTCCAGAATTTTTTCAAAGACTTGAAGGACCTTGATCCTTGTCTCATTTTTTGTTTCCTCATTTTGCTTCTTGAGGTCCTCAACTTCTTTTTCAAATTTTGTTCTCAAAGCATTAAACTCTTACATTGTCACTGTGACATCACCAGTTGTTGGTAGCACAGAAATTTGATATGGAACTACTGACAGACTCTGGGAAGAACCCACATCTTGCAGTTGCTTTTTCAATTGCCTATTTTCAATGAACAACCTATTCACTTCATCATTCATGTCTTGTTGTGTTTTCTCACAATCCTACAATTTTTTTCCCAACTTTTTTACAACTGCATGGGTGAACATGGCAAAATGGACTATAAGAGTAGAGGCCTCAGTTCCTAAAGTATCTCGTAAGGTTTTCACCACAGCAGATCCCCTCATTTCCTGAACAACATCTAGCAACTTTGGTTTACTAGTGTTCTTTTGTTTTGTCCATATGGAAAGAGTCTCTATCTTTGGGTTGAAACCAAATCCACTCATTCACTCCTCATAATCAAATTCAGACACAAGATTAGGGTCATCTTGGCTCCTAACTTGGTCAAGCAAGAATACCTTTTTCAATTCAAGACCTGGGATGATCAACATGTTACTCTTCAAGACCATTTGTCTTGCTTCCTCAATAGTCACATTGATTTCATCAACTTTTAGTTTTTGGATTGTTCTGGTTATTTGATCATACCGAGACTCATCAACACCCATCTTATTGATTTCCACCTTTTCATCAAATTCCTTCATCTTCATTTTTAACCAGAAATCTTGAAACTCTGGAGTCTTGATGAAATCATCATCTTGAATAAATCTCAATGATGCCACCACCCTTTCATCTTCCTGTAGCTCTAGATCAATTTGGGCTTATTCTTCCATTCGAGACTCAAGCTTGTGTGCATCAGTTTCTTGATGAACCAATGTTTGATCAAATTCCTCTCCATCATGCAAATGTGTCAAAATATTGGCAACTTCATTAGTATCCCCCACACCCTCAAACATCTAATATGGGACCAGAGGAGAGATGCCTTTAGTTCTCTACCTTTTATGTGGTGGTGATTCAGGGATCTGTGGATCTTGAACTAATATGACATCAGGGGCAGGCTCATGAATCTCAATTCTTGCAGTCCTCTTCACTGAAAATTTGGTAGCCTTGGTAGGTTGTACTTCAGATTTAGCATAAATACTTTCAAAATTTTCAATCATTGTATTAATCATCCTTAGAGGATCTTTCTCTTCAGCAAAAAATCCTTCAAAAATTGGATTCTTTTCCTTTTTGTCATCTTCAATTTTCTTGAGGATCTCCCATTTCCTCTTCATGTCATACACTTCATTAAAAGTAACCAGGTTCCTTATCACATCCTCATCATAACAAATTTTATGGGAGATGCCCATCTTAGTCAAGATCATTTGTCTCACCAAGTTCATATGACCTTCAGGGTCACAAACTCTTTCAACACTAGATTCCAAAGAGTACTTGGCCTTCAAATAGGCCTACAGCTCCTCAAGAGTGTTCGCACCAATTGACCAATCTCCAAAGACAGTGATATTAGGCAAAAAGGTGCCTTTCTTCACCTTTTTCATCACTTCCTTTTCCCTCCACATCATTTGCCACATGAATTCCAAGAATGCAATTCTATCACAAACTTTGGCAATTTGTGAGGTGGTTGGGGGCAATCATATACCCTGATTATTGTGTGCTCTGCTAGGAAGAACCAATCAATATAATTTAAAGTATGACCTTTCTTTGGTTTATGTACAAGAGGTCTCAGGATTACCCTCATTTCTGGTGACAATCTGGGGATCCCAATAAAAAAAGAATTCATTATTCTCACAGAAAATTCATTATGAAATACATTATAGCTACCAATTTGGCAATGAGAATCCCACATGTAACACCAAAATTGAGTAGGCATTCTTTGCCTTGTCCTGTCAATCATTTTGATGTGCATTTTACTTGACCATTTACTCCTATTTTGATATAGGATCAGATGGCAAACTAAAGAATAAAAATTGAAGTTCATGGGTTTCTTATCTTTGATGCAGAGGCATCCACACTAAAACCTTGACATACAGCATGGATGTCTGCAACCCTTCATCATCATCATCATATTTTCTCTAATACTGTCAGCATCATCATATTTACTCTACTGACCGATATCCTCCTGCAGACAAACCTTCGACCTTTCGCCTGTCAGCAGCATCATCATATCCGACTATCGGTAGCATCATCATATTCGGCAAGCGCAAACATCCTCCTGATGTTCACTGTTCATCTTACCACCAACCTTTATCTTCATCATCATGATGTTCAACATCATGTTCATCAGCAGGATATAGAACATCCGGTTCCTCCCATATATCCTGATGATGACAACCTCATGCACCCTTCCTTCGATGCTTACGTCACCCTGATATCCTGATGACGATGACGTCACATGCAGCTCCCTCAATATCCTGCTGCCCCGATATCCTGATGACAATTATCCTGATGACGATGACGTCACATGCAGTTCCTTCAATATCCTGCTGTCGGCCAAACTTAACATTATCGGCCCGCGAAGGAATTGTCAACCCGATCTTCTACCTTATGCCGATGCGCTCCTCCTCGGCAACACCTGATGATGATCACCCCAATGCACATTCACCTTATGCAATCGACTGCATCATGCTCATCTCCACTTACTCGGATGACGCCCGATGTTACTGCAGGATATACACAGAAATATCCTGATGATGCCGTTTTGATGAACTTCCAACCTTAGCGAATTTTGATCCGCCGAACCTCCTGAGGTGACCCGATCCGCTTCAGGGTGATCTTCCAAACTCTAACAACTAACATGACCTAGCACATACCCATGCTAGGGTTCTCAACACCTTTTGACGACGATCCTGCAAACATGCACATGAACAAACACGAAATGCAAACTAAATCCTAACCTATTGTACATGGCCATTCCACCGATTCGACGAATCAATTGGTGGAATGGATCAGTGAATCCATGAAACCACCAGAACAGCAAATCAATCACACAGTGGAGATCAAACAGAAAATGAACACAAACAGGATCTTTATTGATTTCAAAAGATGCAAATACAATATTCAGTCTCTCTCTGCAATCTAACTCCTCTGCTCAATGCAATACTATACTATATCTAAAACCAACCGATCCTCATGCATAAATAGGATCTCTTGCGAGTACTACTGACCCGACTCCAAGCGGCTGGGAAATCTCTCCAGGCGGCTGGGAGATCCAACCGGACCTACAGCATAACAGCTATCCAAAAAAACTATCTAAAAATAGCAAAGCATGGTCAACATGACCTTATTACATGCATTGGTCTTATCAGACCTTCTTGGAAACATTAACAAGACTTAAACTAACTAACTGCCTCATGGAGGCCAGCTGTCAGGTAGGTGCTCCTGCACCATACTCCCCAACAGAAAAGAACTCATGTCCCATGAGTTTAGTTGTGGAAGTCCTCCACCTTTACACTTTGTCATGTCAGTGTTCTGACCTGTTCCAGCTTTATCCTCTGCTGTCTCTTGGCTACTCCAAGACTTCTGAACTGTAACTTGCTTTCTTACAAGTAAATCCTCATGCCTGTCAATGTAGGCCTTTCTCACACATACCCCGTGTTTGTCAGGTTGTCTGACCAGAACCTCTGTCTGAACTGCCTCTTGAACTTCTGTAATGTTCAACTCTGTCTTTCTTTCAACCTTTATAGGACAAACAATAGTCGCAACTATGACAACATCCTTGTCAGTCCTCTCAACTGGTTGCTGTTTGCAAACCTGTTTCTGCACTTGCTACTGACCTCTGTCAGTCAAAACTGAAGCTTTCTTCAACCTATTGTCCTTAACAACTTCTTTCCCTGCAGTGTCCTCAACTACCTTTATGCCTGCTGCTATAGGCATCTGCACAAACTCCTTCTTTCCCACTAAAATGATTTTGGCTGCCCCCTGTGCTGCAGCATCTGCCTGCAATGGCATCAACATAATAGTCTTCCCATCTTTCTTGATGGTGTAGGTATTAGCATACCCATCATACAGTACCCTTCTATCAAATTGCCATGGTCTACCCAACAGTAGGTGACAACATTCCATGGGCAAAATGTCACACAAAACTCTATCATGATATGCTCCAATCTGAAAATCCACATATGCCTGTTCATAGACAAAAAGTGATTGACTATCACTCACCCAAGATGCCTTGTAAGGGTGATGGTGTGGAATCCTTTCCAAATTCAGTTTATCCACCATTTCCTGAGATACCATGTTGTCTGTTGAACCAGTATCAATGACAACCTTACATACTTTACCTTTGCTCTTGCATGTGGTCTTGAAAAGAGCTCTTCTTTGCATCATATCCTTTGATGCCTGCAAACTAGTTCTCCTAAGCATCAATGCTTCTCCCTCCTCAGGATATGCATAATTGTCAGGAAATCTATCTCCTTGATAAGTGTTTGAACTCTGCACACTTTGCTCTACTTTCTCTTCTTGCACAAGTTGTACTCTCTTGTCATTTGTTCTATCATTTCTGGATGATGAACCTTTGCTCTCTGGACATTTGAAAAATGGATGCCCAAACTCACCACAGGTGTAACACTTTCCTGAAAATGTAGTAGAACCTCTACCACTTCCAAATCTGCCTCTTTTACCTTTCCATCCACCTCTGAAATCAGACTGTCCCTGTCCTTTACCAGTGTCTTCTTGACCCTCATTGGTTTGCCTTGTTGTAGGGGCTGCTCCTCTTCCCCTCATATTGTTTCCTCTTCCTCTCATGGACTTATCTTGTCCTCTATTCACCTTTTCTTCAATCCTGATTGCCATTTGATAACAATCCTCCACACTTTTAGGGTTAGCTAAAACTAACTCATCCTGTATGTTCAATCTCAAACCAGCCAAGTACCTAGCCACCTTTTCTACCTCATTCTCATGATGACCAGATCTCATACTCAACTTATAAAACTCCTCAGTATATGCCTTCACATCCATTTCCTTCTGCCTTAAAAATTGCAGCTTCTTAAACATTTGAATTTCATAATCCCTAGGCAAGAATTTACCTTTGATCCTTGCTACCATTTTATCCCATGAAGTGATCTTTGACTTCCCTTGTTTCCTTCTCTCGGATTGTACATAATCCCACCATACCAAAGCATGACCTCCTAACTTGGTCTTTGCAATCTTTACCTTCTGATCCTCAGCAACATCTTCACATTCAAAGTGATTATCAAGTGCAGCAATCCAATCCAGTAACTCATCTTCATTCAAACTTCCATTATACTTGGAAACATCAACCTTTACCTTAGGTTTATCACTCTGCACTGCCTTTAACAGTTTTGCAAATCTCTGGTCTTCAGCATCCAGATCTTCAGCTACCTCTTCATACTCTTCAACAGTATCTTCATCTTCTTCAGACTCACTGTCTTCCACTTCCCTCTTTTTGTTCCTTTCCAGGGCTACAAGCCTGGCTTGAAGTGCTTCAGCAAGCTCCTTCATCTTCCTCATCTCTCTGGCATGTTTTTCCTTCATCTCCTGCAATTCCCTTGCAGTACCACTACCTTTCGGAGGCATTTTGTCAACCTCTCACTCCTCTACCTCTGTCCTTTCGGTGATAGAATCAACTCTACCTCTGCCCTTTCGGTGACAGAATCAACACACAACAGCCTAGACTTTTTGCTGAGTTCTGATACCACTATGATGCAGAGGCATCCACACTAAAACCTTGACATATAGCATGGATGTCCGCAACCCTTCATCATCATCATCATATTTTCTCTAATACTGTCAGCATCATCATATTTACTCTGCCGACCGATATCATCCTACAGACAAACCTTCGACCTTTCGCCTGTCAGCAGCATCATCATATCTGACTATCGACAGCATCATCATATTCGGAAAGCGCAAACATCCTCCTGATGTTCACTGTTCATCTTACCACCAACCTTTATCTTCATCATCATGATGTTCAACATCATGTTCATCAGCAGGATATAGAACATCCGGTTCCTCCCATATATCCTGATGATGACAACCTCATGCACCCTTCCTTCGATGCTTACGTCACCCCGATATCCTGATGACGATTATCCTGATGATGATGATGTCACATGCAGCTCCCTCAATATCCTGCTGCCCCGATATCCTGATGACGATTATCCTGATGACGATGACGTCACATGCAGTTCCTTCAATATCCTGCTGTCGGCCAAACTTAACATTATCGGCCCGCGAAGGAATTATCAACCCGATCTTCTACCTTATGCCGATGCGCTCCTCCTCGGCAACACCTGATGATGATCACCCCAATGCACATTCACCTTATGCAACCGACTGCATCATGCTCATCTCCACTTACTCGGATGACGCCCGATGTTACTGCAGGATATACACAGAAATATCCTGATGATGCCGTTTTGACGAACTTCCAACCTTAGCGAATTTCGATCCGCCGAACCTCCTGAGGTGACCCGATCCGCTTCAGGGTGATCTTCCAAACTCTAACAACTAACACGACCTAGCACATACCCATGCTAGGGTTCTCAACACCTTTCGACGACGATCCTGCAAACATGCACATGAACAAACATGAAATGCAAACTAAATCCTAACCTACTGTACATGGGCATTCCACTGATTCGACGAATCAACCGGTGGAATGGATCAGTGAATCCATGAAACCACCAGAACAGCAAATCGATCACACAGTGGAGATCAAACAGAAAATGAACACAAACAGGATCTTTATTGATTTCAAAAGATGCAAATACAATATTCAGTCTTTCTCTGTAATCTAACTCCTCTGCTCAATGCAATACTATACTATATCTAAAACCAACCGATCCTCATGCATAAATAGGATCTCTTGCGAGTACTACTGACCCGACTCCAAGCGGCTGGGAAATCTCTCCAGGCGGCTGGGAGATCCAACCGGACCTATAGCATAACAGCTGTCCAAACAAACTATCTAAAAATAGCAAAGCATGGTCAACATGACCTTATTAAATGCATTGGTCTTATCAGACCTTCTTGGAAACATTAACAAGACTTAAACTAACTAACTGCCTCATGGAGGCCAGCTGTCAGGTAGGTGCTCCTGCACCAATCTTCCTTCACACTGATGAATCCATCATGTATTTTCTTTTCAAGATATGAGGCAAAATCATTCTCAATGTTCACCTCTAAATTTTGTATCTTCATAGCCATTATCATCAAACTAACTGGCATTCTCTAATCAACATCAATTCCCAGTACTTGGCACAATGCATAATAGGTCCATTTGAAATAGACTGCAAAATCTTCCATAGGGAATGGTTCAACTGCATTGGAAGGAATATCAACCATCTTCTTGTTTGCACCTCTTCTCATAAATATTGGCATCTCATCACTTCTGAGTGTTCTTCTCAAACTTTTGTATTCTTGTTCAATGTTTTGTAGGTCAATTTCGGTGAGAGCTTGTTTGCTCAACATAAAACTGTCAATTACAACACTTCTATCAATTCTTAACAGAGAAGATCCATTTGGCAACCTTACTATTTTGGTAGCCAGGTGATAGTGCAGTGCCAGAGTATGAATCAGTTCCACATCCATGAATACATTTGAAACAATTAGCTTGGCCAAATTCAGCATCCATGGATTGCCCATTAGTCCCTGACCATCGTTCTTCTGACAGAAGTACCAAAATAGTTTCCATCCAGAAATGGGAATTAAGGCATCCCTACAACCCTCAACAACATCCCTAAATACTTTCTTTTGACCTTTGTCAATTGAATTGGGTAAAACATCTAGCAAAGATTGTTGCAGTGATCTTTTCTTAGGGGCAGGATTAGGCTTACTGGTCTTACTTGTGGATTCAGACTTCTTGAGTGCCATTATACAAACTAGGGTTTCAAAATTCAAGCAAATGCAGGGAGAATTGAAATAGAGAAAAGATTCTTCAAACTTTATTGCAAAGAATGTAGAGATGGACTTACTTGAACAATTTGAAGCTTGCTAAGAATAGACTGAACTGGGTGCCTTCTCTGAGCCAATCTGAAATCTCTAAACTGAGCAAATGCCAAGAGATTTCTAGATTTTATTGAGCCACAATGTTCAACATTCAACCATTATTTTTGGTTTGTGCCACGAAATTATAAAATCTCCACATTTAATTCATTTCAAATATAATCCCTTGATCAAATTTGATCCAACGATTAGATGAAATGACAAGATCTTTCAAATTTCTTAGTAATTGCACACCCACATTGAGTATGTTTACTCATTTATTATCATTACCACACTACCACATATCTTGTTTAAATCAGTCATGGGATGGTGATAAGCTTCAATGCCTTCATTTATTATCATTACTGCACTACCATGGATCTTGTTTAAACTGGTCACAGGTTGGCAATAAGTTCAATGCCTTCATTTATTATCATTACCGCACTACCACGGAGCTTGTATAAACCGGTCACAGGATGGCGATAATATTCAATGCCTTCATTTACTATAATTACCGCACTACCGTGGAGCTTGTTTAAACCTCTTGCGGGATGGCGATAAGCTTTAATGCCTTCATTTATTATCATTACCACACTACCGCGGAGCTTGTTTAAATTGGTCACGGGATGGTGATAAGCTTCGATGCCTTTTGTTCACTTTTCTTGATTACCACCAACGCTCAACCCTTATGCTCAAATAGAGTAGGATCGTGGGGCTTATAGCCCCCTTTATTCCATTTTCTTCGATTACCGTCAACCCTCAAGTGCCTGTTGTCATTACCGTAGTGAGATTATGTTGCCAACTTTTATTGCTTACCGCCTTACCACAAACATTCTTTGAAAGTCATCGCGGGAGCCCGGTAACTTGGACACTTACTACTACCAAGCCACAACCAAGTGGTGAGACCTCTGAGGGATTTCTATATACATGGTTGACCGAGCCCTTCCTACCACCATGCTGCAAACAACTTGTATGTTTCCAACGAGAGTGCAGTAGACACGATTCTTGTTGCTCTAGTTCCCGCACTACCACCAAGACAATGAGGATGACCTGTGAGATTGTGGTAACATGGTTGACCGATCCCTTCCTACCACCATGCCATGAACAACTTGTATGTTTCTACCAGGAGTGTGATATACATGATTCTTGTTTCTCTAGTTCTCGCACTAGCGCCAAGACAATGAGGATGACTTGCGAGATTGTGGTAAACTGCAAAAACATAGAAATGATTAAGAATAACTGCATACTCCTCAAAATGACCATGTTATGTGACCCTAGGAAATAAATGGAATAAAATTTTGGCATGAATGTCTATTAAGAAATGGTCATATACAAGTGAACAGATCAAGTAGGATGGAAATGTGCAAAAATTTTGAGAGGTCCTAACAGGTGAGACATTAGAATAGTTTATTTGGAATAATGGCGGGAATTAACAAAATTTTAGGGTTTTGAAATTTTGTTCCAACATAAGTAATGGTTGTTTTAATATGTAAATAAGGGTAATCCTTACCTATATAATAATTATTATGTATTTCAATATAATGTGTATTTTTTTTGTTTTTGTAGATATGTATTGATAAACTCCAAGAAGGGGATAAAGTTAGGGTGTTGGATCCGTGTGATGGTGTTGCTGTGGGCATTGGGTGGATTCACTCACTATCTATTGTACATGGAGTCAACTTGAAAGGAACAAAAGATGCAAATGTAAATATTTTAGAGGTCACAAGTAACATACAACTTGCTTATGAAGACAAAATAGATGGAGTTGTCCATCTGAAAGAGAAAGAAGGAACCTTCACACGGTGGCCACTAAAATATTTGTAAAAATGGCATAGTTGATGTTTATCATGTACTTGTTGTTAGACATCTTGGCCCACTGCTTTATGCAGTATTTTGAATGTGTTGTTTAGGGATCTTAATTTTCATGTACTTGTTGGAAACTCTTAGACAACTACAACATTTTTTATTATATTTATATATATACTCTTACATAGTTTTCATATCTTATAACTTGATATATATATATTTGCATTATATTTTTTATTGTAGATTACGTTCTTTATCATGATGTTGAATCAATCTATTAATTATAGCATGTTGTAGCTTGTTCAAATATGTTTTTTTTTCAAAGTACATTGAAAACATTACCTGCCTCTAGAATCATCATAGAAACTTCTTCAAAATGCCATTTCTATCCTGGAGTCACCGGGGTTCATACCTCAATGATTCCACACCATTTTAGGCCCAAAAAATCCCAACCGTGCCCAATTCCATAGGCGATTCAATTTTGAATCTGATTCTGGGACGAAAAGTACTTAGAAATGCCCTATTTTTCTGCCAATTAGGTAACTTAACAAATAATAAATGTTATATCCCAAAACTTGCACTGGAACTCTGGTAAAATCTTACCATACTATAGCATCATCAAGTCACCCTTGGATATGGAAATTGTTCAAAATAGAAAATAGTTTGTAAATGTTGAATGGTCAGACAGTATGAGAAATTACAGGCACTAGGAGTTACCTTTTGAAACATTAGGATAGAGGGTGGATATAATTGATATATATGGTGTAAAAGCCAAGGGATTGCCTTTTGGTTTCAAGATCCAGGTGACTTTGATCCTGATTTAAAATGTTCCTTACGAGTGGTCCATTATGGTAACCTACATAGTGGTATGTATTCTTGGAAGCCTTATGGTGCCATATTATTTAATGGAGTATATGTGGCATTAAAAAAATTGAAATGCTCTTTTATAGTAAAGGAGAATGGGTGGTATTTGTGATCTACTATGCTAGAATACAATAATCTAGACCTCAAATTTAGATTACTCAAACCATGTCACATTGATCATATTGTTAAAATAATATAATATGCTCCATAGCTTAAGATGTTTTTTTGGTTTCAAGGATCTTATCAACATCATAAGGAGTTGAAGGCTGCATAGGGATTCAAGATAACCACTCAGGTATCAAATTTCAGGCTAATAATTTTATGTATATGAGCATAAATTTATCAAATATAGGTGGGCAATGAAATTTAGCTGCAATTTCTTGATTTCAGGGTCTTGAGCATGCCATAGTAGGAACTCAGTTATATGTTATTGGACTTGATGATGATTTAGAGGATATTAAGGAAGAAACAATGCAAGATATCAATAATGTAATGTCTCGGATTGACAAGAGTGGGGAAGGAGCTTATGTTCAAGCTTCAACTCTTGGATCTTTGGAGGCTTTACTTGAGTTCTTGAAGACCCCAGCTATAAGCATCTCAGTTAGTGCAATTGGTATTGGGCCTGTGCATAAAAAATATGTCATGCGTGCAAGTGTAATGTTTGAGAAAAAGAAGAAAGAGTATGTTGCAATTTTGGCATTTGATGTCAAAATTACTCCTGAAGCTCAGGAGCTTGCAGATGAAGTTGGTGTCAAGATATTTGCAACAGACATTATTTATCATCTATTTGACCAGTTTAAAGCATATATGGACAATCTTAAGGAAGAAAGGAAAAAGGAGGCTGCAAAATATGTTGTTTTCCCTTGTGTATTGAGCATTTTGCCAAATTGTATTTTTAACAAGAAGGATCCTATAATTGTTGGTGTTGATATTCTTGAAGGCATTGCAAGGGTCAGTATCTAAACTTAGTCTTTTTGGTGTTATGATTTATGCATGTACAAGATTGTTGTATCATTTTTGGTTTGTATAAAGACATATGTGGTGACTGCATCTATAGATTGGCATGCCATTATGTGTTCCCACAAAAGATTTCATAGATATTGGCAAAATAGCCTCAATTGAGATCAATCATAAATCTGTTGAAATGGCTAAGAAGGGTGAAAAAGTGGACATGAAGGTATTTTGAGAAGTTGTCTTTGTTGTTAATAGTTTTATATGATTTTGGATGCTATTTTTTGAAATGTTTTTGTTAATGAATTATCATATGAACTTTACAGATTGTTGGGAGCAATGCTGATGAAGCACATAAAATGTTTGGTAGGCATTTTGAAATGGAGGATGAATTTGTGAGTCATCCAACTAGAAGATCCATAGATATATTGAAATAAAACTATAGAATAAGGCTATTTAATATCCACATTACATGATTTTATAGTGTATTTACTATTATGCATTTTATACTAATTGAACATTTGTACTTTTCATTTTTGGCTGATAAAACAACTTTCTAATGTCTAAAATGGAATATTCTTCTTATTTTTTCAGGATGATTTGTCTAATGATGATTGGAAACTTATGGTGAAATTAAAAAAGCTATTAAAAATTCCTTGAGCTACTACTAATGATGCATTGTGCAATGGAACTTTAGATTGGAGCAAAACCTTCTGATGAAAATGGGAAAATGCACCCTGCAACATTACAAACAACACAATCAGGATAACAAATGGTGAACTTTGTTGATACCAGAAAAGTAGCTTCTGCATCATAAGCTTCTTCTATATGTTTTGCTATGTGGTGTACATGCTGCACCTCTGGCTACAATAAGACAGTAGTGAACTTCAGATCCTATATATGCAAGAGGTCATTTGAATGTCTGTTGTTTAGCTTGTTTTCTGAAATTTAATAGTCTAAATGGGCAAGTGCGGTATTGTCATGTGAGAAAGGGAAGATATTGATTCCAAGAGTAGAGATTTTGTCTAATGATCTATTTTATGATTTCTTGAGTTAATGAAGAAAATATTATGAAAATGTTGTTTTAAATAAATTTATATTTTATTGCAATTGTATGAAACCAAAAACATTTCCATGTTATTTTTAGCATGTTGTTGACTGGTTGGATTTCACTGTTTCAAGTGCCACTTTTGCTTCAACTGTCTGGGACCATGTTATGGAAGGTTACATGGAATGGTGTGTTTTCTTGTTGCTACAAGGTCACTGCTACAGGGACCTCTAAGTAGCATTCTCAAGTTGTTATTCAGATATTGTTCATAGTGGTTCAGGGTTGTTTGAATACACAAGTAATAGCTCAATGGCTTGTGTGAAGGAGAATATGGAATGCATCAAGGCTGCAGTCAAAGCACCTAAACTAGTTAACAAAATGCCAAAAGAAATGATGTCTCATGGAATGCTCAGTGGAAACATCTCTTTTCTAAGTGTCAAAAGATGTGAAGGGCTTCATCAGTCTGACCTGCCTTTCCATTATTTTTCTATTGTATCTAATGTGGCTGCTAAACTAGGTTTTTCTTTAGTCAGTCCTTGTAGTTTGTTGTACATGACAGAGATCATGAACTAGTTTTTTCTAGTACTTATGGTAGCCTTGTGCTGCTTTTTTATTATTTGTAATTCTTTTCCTGCATTTTTCTAATAAAAAAAATATTTATTGCCACTTTGCTTTGTCTTGTTTCATTTTCTTATTGGCCAATTCTCAAATAGAAAGTGTTGGCTTAAATTTATCAATCTTTACTTGGCAACATCATAAAATATATAGTTTTCCAAATTTATTTCCTTAATGTTTTAAATTCAAATTTAATAATATGTTTTTTCTGCATTATAAAATTTGTGGTATTTCATAAATTATTCATATCATGACTAAATTTACTACCAATTAATGAAAACCAGTAAATAAAAATGACTACCATGACTAAATAAATGACTAGTTAACAACAATCAATGACTAAATGATTACAATGACTAAATAAATGACTAAATATACGTACTACCAAATTGATGACTAAATATACTACCAAATTACCAAATATACTACCAAATTGTTGACTAAATATACTACCAAATTAATGACTAAAATCTGTTTAGTCATAAATTTGGTCATGAGATAAATTATTGGAAATAAACTACCAATGGTCACGTGACTAAATATACTACCAAATTGATGACTAAATATACTACCAAATTGATGACTAAATATACTACCAAATTAATGACTAAAATTTTTTTGGTCATAAATCTGGTCATGAGATAAATGACCGGCAATGAACTACCAATGGTCACGTGACCAAACTATTGATCACATGACCAATTTTTGGTAGTTTTTTTAGTCATTTTTTCCTATTTTTCTACTAGTGTTGATGATTCTCATTTGAGCATACTTGGCCATGGTAGAGTTTGGATTCAATTCCTTTATGGACAAGTGAAGGAGATTAATGGTGTGTTGCACATCCCTGGTTTGGCGCAAAATCCATGATCAATTAGAAAACTCAATGATGGAGGTGTGCAGGTTGTTTGCTCTAATGGAGGGTGTAAGATGGTGTGAGAATCTGTGATGCTCGCTAAGGTTATTTGTGTGGGAACTCTATTCAACTCGATGCATTCATTGTCTAATGCAATAGTTTTTCTATTCATATAGTGAAGACATCTATAGAACCTACACCTTCACCATTAGAAGCAACAATAAATAGGAGTATTGTGTCTGCTTTCAATGGTCATGTTTTTTGGGTACCTAAGTGAGCTCTTGCTTCCAAGAGCAAGTTATCTATAGAGAGAATAATGTTGTGGCACTAGATGATGGGCCATATAGGTGAGAATTGTCTAAGGACCTTAAAAAAATGAAAATCTTGTTGAGGGGTTGAATGATTGTGCTCATGAATTTGATTTTTGTGAATATTGTATACATGGTAAACATAACCATGTTTAGTTTTATTCTAGTTCTCACAAATGATGGGACTTTACTTTTTTCTTGTTCTCTTGTTTAAGTTCATACTTTCTAGAGACATTCCCAGACTTTCTTAGACATTATCTATGTTTATGAGTACCTTTAAGACCTGAAAGTATGAAGAATAGTATATGATATAATGATGAATGATTATGTGTGAATTAATGATTGTTTATAAGATGTGATAGTAATTTATTTTAATTATTGTACTTTGTGATGTGTAAATATTATATGGTGAAACTAACCCCTATGCAACAAGTACATGATTACCTATGGTGGAGACCATATGTCAACTTGCAACAAAGGAGGTGTTTATCTACCATTGACAATGCAGTAGCCCATAGCCAAAGAGGAAGGATCTTGAACTGAGTGGGCATGGTTTAAACATAACTTTGACTCCTCGACAATTTTACCTTCAATATTTGACATAATCATAAGAATTAAGAGGAGCTCAGATCGTGGTTCATGTTCTATTTTCATTTATGTCTGTCTTTATAGTGAATAAGAAGAATCATAGTAGGATTGTGATATCTAGATTACCTTTGTAATAGATAGTTTCCTACTTCTGATTTGATTAGAATAATAATAAAGTCTACTTCCTATGTTTGTGGGGAGAATGGACGAGTGTAGGATAGTTGTTTAGAAGTTCAATTCAAATAGGAAACTCAAATTTTGTCTATATATGATAGATTTTGTATATGACAGGGAGAGTTAGAAGAGATTTGTATTGTCAAGTTTTTGTTATTGTATTACATCTTTCAGAATTCAATAGAGAATATAGATTTAGATTTAGTCAATGAATACAAGAAGTGATCTAAATTTAGATTTTATGAGATTGTAGTAACTCAAGCAAGGGCCACTTGAGGTAACTGTAGTTATCTTGTTAGTTTATATTGTTAGTTCCATTATTAGTTCATTAAGTTATTAGGATTTATTATATTAGAGCATGTTCAAGGTGATCACTGACTTGGCATATAGATTGTTTTTCTACTGTGATTTACAGACTATTTTTTCTACTAAATGTGGTATTTATTATTCCTTGACAGAATTGCCTACTTGTAGCAACTGTTGTTCTTTGCAATTCATAGTTTGTTTCTATGCACAACTTCTAGATTAAACTTAGGAATCCTTGATTGTACATATAGTATGGGTACCATCCAAGAAGAATATGATTCCCTAGTTTGACATATTCAAATGTAACACATTATAGCCATTAGGTTGCTTGATAAAGGATTTGTAGGTCCATTGAGTTGTGTGCATGCCCTTTCTACATCAATTTATTGGTTAATAATGGAGTTAGACAACAAATCTTTTGGGATGTTGGACTTGATTCATTTATATGTATTTGGTCTTTTTTAATGTTTCTTTGATTTATAAGTCTTTATATTATGTATCTTTTATAGATGATTACTCTAGAAGGACATGGGTGTATTTCCTCAAGAGTAAATCTGAAGTCTTTAGTTGATTTAAGGAGTTTAAAACTCTCTTAGAAAATTAGAATGGTAGGAAGATTAAGGTTTTGAGAATTGACAATGGCAGTGAGTTTTATTCCATAGATTTTGACAAATTCTATAAAGAGCATGGGATTGAAAGACATAAGACAACTCCATGTACCCCTCAATAGAATGAAGTTAAAAAATAACAAATAGGATGTTAATAGAGAGGGATAGAAGTATGCTTAGTGGAGCTAGCTGGGAATAGAAGTTATGGGTAGAAGTGGTTTCTATGGCTTATTACTTGATTAAGAGGTCTCGTCTATCAACTCTTTTTGACAAGACTCCTATGGAGGCATGGACAAGAAAAAATCGCTCATTATAAAATATTAGCATTTTTGGTTGTGAAGCATATGCACACGTGCCTAGGGATAATTAATCAAAGTTGGAGAACAAGCTAGTGAAATGTATCTTCATTAGCTATGGTTTCATTGTGAAAGGGTACAAACTTTGGTACCCTATAGATGAGAGAGTTTTATATAGCAGAAGTGTTATTTTTAGAGGGATTAAGCCTTCTTACATATTACTGCATCTATAAGAGGATGGAAAGAAAGATGTGGTTCAACTAACCCCAAAGACTGAGAAGGTTGAACTAGAAGCTTATGAAGGACCTACAAAGGGGGAGAGATTAGATAGTTTTAATAGTTTAGAAGAGGAGGTAGAACCTCCACCTCATCTATTGAGGATGTCCACTCAATAGAGACAAAAACTAGATAGGTACACTCCTAATTGGAAATGTATTTTTGCTTTTGATTATTAATACTAATGATCCTAGAATTATGAAGGAGACAATGTATATGGTTGATTTTGAGTCTTGGAAAGTAGTTATAGATGAGGAGATGGCTATATTGAAAAATAATGATACATGGTACTTGTTACTATTTCTAGAAGGAAGAAATCTTGTTGGATGTAAATGGATGTTCAAGAAGGTCAGTTTAGATGTTGAAAAGTACAAGGAAAGATTGGTTGCAAAATGATATTCCCAAGTTGAGGGGATAGACTTTAGTGAGATTTTTACTCAATAGGTAAGCTAACATTTATTAGGTTCTTGTTATCTATAACAACTTTTTATTTAGAGGTAGAATATAGGGATGAAGATGACATGATTGCATGGTGACTTGGAGGAAGAGATCTACATGACATGACCAAAGCACTATGTTGTTAAAGGAAAGGAGTATTTGGTTTATATATTGAAAAATCTTTGTATGGTCTCAAATAGTCTCCTAGAATGTGATACCAAAAATTTGATTCATTTGTGTTGGGCTTGGGATTTCTAAGGTCTAAATTAGATTAATATGTTTATTATAAAATAGACAGTGATCAATTACTTATTATCACATTTTATGTAGAAGATATGTTATTTTTTGGAAATAGTTAGGATGTTATTTATGATTTGAAGTCTTATCTTTTAGCACAATTTTACATGGACTTTGGGGCTATGAAGTATATATTGGGTATGGAGATCAAAAGAGATAGAGTGAACAAAAGTCTTTGGTTGGGTGAGAATAAGTATGTGAAATTTATACTACAACATTTTACCATGGCAGATTGTAGATCTTTGAGTGTTCCTATTTCTATAGGAACTAAGTGTAGACAGTAAAATTTGTCCATGTCTTGACACAACACCTAGTCGACATGACCTTGTAATGTTTTGCCCTAGGACCTAGGTCATCCCACTCTTATTCCAACTCAATCACATTCCTAATTAATTAAATAAAACCACTTTATTTAATTAATCTCCCTTGTCACATGCCCCACATAATTCAAATTAAAAATTTGAATTATTCCCTCACCTCTCATCACATTGCGACACATGTCACATGTCTCCATCATCCACTTAATCTCTTCACATGTCAAACTAATTTAAAATTTTTTTTATTTAAATTAGATTCCTTTTATCACAAACTGAACACTTGTCCACTTCCCTATTTGTCTCGTGGGGTAGTACATCTTGCATTTAATATGGTTCACATGTGCAAGCTAATTCAAATAAAATATTTGAATTAGATTCCTTTCATTCTCCTTCACACACTTTTCATGTGACTACAATCCCTCTTTGAGTGAGAAACTCTAATCCAGCCCTAATCAATCTCAACCGTTCATATCCTCCAACATAACTTTCAATCTCATATGTCCATTCAAATTTGCCTTTTTCTATAAAGGTAGCCTCTCTTGAGCCATTGAAATCAAATCTTCTTCTAGTATCCTTACTCTGCCAAATTTTCCTCTCAATCCATAATCTATCTATTTTGCATCTATCATCATCCATCCATTCATCTATCAATCTCCATATCATGTTATGCTGCTAAATCGTGAGTAATAAACATATCAATCTTGTGGGTATAGCTAGAATGTTCATGGGTGCGGCATTCTCAACCCTATCAATGGATTGCAAGTTGATATTAGGTTTACATTCATTTGATTTGCATTTGTTATCATTTCCTTCATGTCTATTTTCCATGATTTTATTTGGAATTTTAAACCCTAAGCATTTCTGGCCATTACACATCATCAAATCTTCATCCAATCAATTCTCCATATCTATCACTTGTAAACATGGATAGGGAATTTCTAAACAACACCTATGAGAATGATACTTATGGCACCAAAAGAATGCTTAATCAACTTAGTCAACTTAGGTGGTTATATAGAAAGGAAGAAGACCCTGTGTTACCACAACATCAACAATTCCCACAACATCAAGTCCTAGGACAATATCAACAATCTTAGATTCAATCACAAGCGTAACAAGCACATAATCCAAACACCAATGCTGCCACATCCATACCACAAATCATCCTCACTATTCCTACCAACACCCCAAATGCAAGTACTTCCATAAGTCTACCATCCAACGATCCTAACTCCATTGCCATCATATCCCAACTGCTTTCTCAACAAACTTCCAACATCAACCAATGTCCACAACAATCCACCTCACCAAACCTTTCACCTAAAAATCCTATCATGTCACCTCATCACCAAACCTATCTGCATAGCAATCAAATGTCCTTACAAGAACAACAGGCAAGTCCAAATGGCCCTATGTACATGAACCAAGCAAGACCAAATTCACTTTTGCAACAAACATCATTAATAGGCTTAAGTTATCTTATGCAAGACCTTAAATCCTTTGACAAGGGAGAAACCAAACTAGCAAGTGCCTCCTTTGAGTCACCTTCACCATCCAATCATATGCCAACACATGAGTCAACTAGTCCCATCCCAACACCTTTATCAAGCCCTTGATCACCTTCATCACCTTCATCCCCATGTTCCACTAATCCTTCATTAAAAGATTCCATGGAGATACTTTTAGAGAAATTGGTCCAAGCAAATTTGATTGAGCTATACCCATTCAAAGCATATTCTCCATTTATGATTAAACCTAGAGGGTATAATGAAAATCATTATTGTGCATACTGTAGAGTAAAATACTCTACATTTTGATTTTTGAGTTTCAGTTGTGCGAGCTCCAGTTTTGTTCTCTGCGCTTCAGTTTTGGCAGTGAAGTCTTGACACAGAGCATGGGCACGTGGGGTTTTCATTTATTAAATTTTTGCCTAAGTTCCTAAGTACAGCGGAAACTGCCATGTGTCAGCAGTTGGGACACATTCTAAAGTTTCTCAAAGTGGCCGCGGAGAGTGCCACATATCTTTTTGCATTAAGACGGAAGCTGCCAAGTGTCGGCACTCGTTCCAGTTTCTTCTAAGTTTCAAACGGTCTTTTTGAATGTTTCTCATAATGTAGCAGGTCCCTTTTAAGAGCTTCAATGAGCATGGAAGGCACCAAGTGGCAGATGCGGAGAGTGACTTTAGAGTTTCTTAAAGTTACACGGAAGGTGCTGCGTGTCCCATATAGTTTCAGCGGAGAGCTCCATGTGTCATCTTCCGCGGGTTCCCTTTTGGTTTCATCACTAAGTAAAGAGGTATGGTGGGCCCCGTTAATATTTCTATAGTTTTAACGGAGTATGACAAGTGTTACCATCCGCGTGATTCTTATGAGTCTCTAATGTTTCTACAAAGTTTCTCAGAGTTGTGCGGAGAGCACCAGGTGGCAACGTCCGCGAAGGTTTTGTTTAAGTGCTAAAGTTTCCCAAAGTAGCAGCGGAGATTGCCATGTGTCATCTTCTGTGGGACCCCGTAAATGTTTCAAAAGTCTCTCTAAGTGCGGCGGAAGCCGCCACGTATATGTTTCTCAGATCCATGGAAAGCGCCACTTGTCCCTTTTTCTTTTTGAACCTTCTTAGGCACGGACTGTTGGTAGGTCCCATTTTTAATGTTTCTTAAGTTTCAATGCAGTGGACCATGACAGATGGCAAAGCCTGAACACTCCTAATATAAGCCACAGTAAAGACTCAAATTAAAGCAGACATCACCACGTATCTTTTGCAGGGGCCGCAGACGCTGCCAGGTGTCGATTTCTGGTGTTTCCTGAGTAATGAAGCAATTTATCAAGTAAGTCACGTGGAGGATGCCAGGTGTTAGTTTCTTATTGTTCTAAAAAGATGAAGGAGTTTCAAGAAAGAGGCGCATATGAATGCCAGCTGTTCCAAGGGTTTATAGTCGCAAAGACTATCAGAAACTGCCACGCGTTCCTACTTGATTCAAGTAAGTGGAGTTACATGTATCTGTTGCAGCCAATGAACTTGCAGAGTGGCTAACCATCTCCGATTCGAAAGATATCTTCTATCAGACACTTTCAGTTAAGTCTGAGTTTGGTTAAGACCGTTGAGATTTGATCGTGCGGGTAATCTTTGAGCCAGTTCTATGCTATAAATATGGGTTCGGATCGTAGTTTAAAAAAAGGGAGAGATAGAGATTTTTTCTACAGTACAGATTGTTAGAGAAGTTTGAAGATCTTTTGTAGTGGCCAGTAATATCATTTGCCTTTGTTCTGTTTTCTTGATTCAGAGAGTTTGTATAATTGTGCATGATTATGTGCCTTTTATGTGACTAGAAAATAAATAAAAGACGGAGTTTTGTGCCTTTGCTGATATTTTCTGTGTTATTACAAAATCTTCTAAGTTGTGAGCCTTTGATCCTGTTTGTTTTTCATCTGTTACATTGATCATGCATTGTTTGCTCTTTAATGTGACTGAATCCTAAAGTAGTTTCACTGTGCTTAGTGTTGAGAAACAAAATCACATTCAGGCGCATCGCCATAGTTTAGTTTCCTTTTTAGTTGCATTTGTGATTCTGTTTAACTCTATCCCTTTTCCCAAACACTTTTGAGATAAAAAAGAGCCAGCTTCTTTAAAATCTGGAGGTTACTCTGAGGAGCATACCCACGTCTTAGAGTTTCCCATGTTGGTGTTGGAAACTGCGCAATTTTGAGCATCAACAGTTTTTGGCACACCCGGTGGGACCATTTCTTGAAGTTTCTTTCAAGACTGTATGAACCAGAGAGTCACGAGGAGTCAGAGCTGTGGACCCGTGACAAGAGCTCAATCTGCTATGAACCTAGGTATTCTTTTATCACCATTGATAACTAATACAAGAAGAAGGGTCAATCAGTTTACAGCAACCCCAAGTGCAAACATGAGAGCACCTATAGCTCCAAGGAATTATGCAAATTGGAATATTGGCAGTGCTCTGATTCTCCCAGTACCACCAGCCACCTGGGATCCTATCTCAGCAAATGCCCTGAAGGCTCTGCCCAAATTCAGTGGGGAGGATTTCAAAACACCCGAAGAGCATCTACAAGATGTGTCTGATGTCTGCGCAATACATGTGATCACACAACAGAACGTGGCTATAGGACTCTTAGCAGCTTCTTTTAAGGGGAAGGCTCTGGACTAGTACAGATCTTTGACCCCAAATTTGATATCTACATGGGACCAGCTTGGAGATGCTTTCTTTGCAAGATTCAAAGAGAAGGGTGATAAATCTTCTCTGTTACAACAACTGATTACCATCAAGAGGGCACCACAAGAAGCAATGACTAACTTCAATTCCAGGTTTCAAAAGACTTGGGAAAGGATTCCTGCTACAGCAAGACCATTACTAGGTATGGCTATAGTGTTTTATCTTAAAGCCCTAAATTTGGATATAGTAGTAATGATTCAATCACTTGGAGGCCAGATCCTGCCAGAAGCCTATAACTATGCAGTCAGAGCTGAAAATAATTTGATAGATGCTGGAAAATTGCCCCCAAGGCCCCCCATGCCTATGTTTCTAGAGATTACCCTACCATTGCCTCAAGAAGCTCCTAACCCCATAACCCCACCTGTGTCCATGTATACATTTCCCCAACAACCTGCTAAAGCTGCTGTCCCTGCCTAGTCTTCAGAGATGGATGATGTCAAGAACATCCTAAGAACATTTTCTAATGAAATAATTAACCTAAAAAGACAACAGAATCCTTATCCTAGACCCCAGTATCAAGGCTATCAAGGGAATAGACCTCATCCACAGTCAAATCAGTATCAGGGCCCCTAAAGGCAAACTAACCCTCAACCATCAAACCAATTGGTTGTAGTTCCTACACCCTTGTAGACTGTCCCTCCCAATCCAAACAGAGAGATTGTACCAGGGTAGAATAATTATGTAGATGGCACCAATGCCTGGTGTTTCCCTTGTAATAATGCACATATGCCTAGAGATTGTCCTAGGGGTAATCTATAGCAAAAGATAGCAGAGAAAAGAAGAGTGGATGGACAATTTGCAAATACTTCTGATACTCAACCCTACCAATCCCCTGGTATGCAAAATTTAGTCCTAGTGGCTCAGATGCAAGGAATGTCCTTACAGCAAGAAGAAAAAATAGCCCCTGAGCATGCTCTATTCTCATGGATTGAAGATGAAGAGTCAGTATTTTTAAATGAAGCCTCGACTTCTAAGAAACCATTGGTACAATCAGATTACTATACTAGAGCCAAGAGAAGGATGATGGAATAGCCTGGAGTCACAAATAATGAAATTATGGGAATTCCACCATTTCAAGATCATCAAAATATAGCTACTAGACAAGAAATACCTCAGCCAGTGTAGAACCAAGTAGTTTTTGGACAAGTTCAAGAAAAAGCAAGGTACCCTTATTATCCAAGAACACAAGCACTAGGACCTGTGAATGTGGTGGATCAATTGAAGAGGACTCCAGCACACGTGTCAATATGGGACATGTTAGCCATTCCTGAGCAAAAGACACTGTTGCAAGAAGCTTTACAGAGCCAAGCTGTGCCTAAACAGACTGTTGCCAAAGGAGGACCTACTGATAAGAAAAGCTCAAAGACACTGTTCCTCTGCAGACAACAGCTCTTCTAAACAATGCACCAGAGGTAAGTAAATCCAAGCCAGATCCCTTTTATTTAACTTTGATAGTTGGGAAGAAACTATTGCACAATGCAATGATAGACTCTGGGGCTAGCACCACAGTGATGCCAAAGCAAATAGCAGATGCTTTGAAAATAAAATATGAGCCACTTGCAAAAGGAGTTATGCAGTTAGATGGGAAGTCTGTGCAAACAATAGGGAAAATTAAACAACTTCCACTATAGCTGTACACCTGTCCCAATATAATTGTTAATCAAGATGTTGTAGTCATAGATATTCCTCTTGTTTTTGGCTTATGCCTATCTAGAGATTTCACAGCTAAGATAGGAGGTTATATGTCACTTGATTGGTCTCATCTCATCATAAGAACCAAATATGGAATTAAAATGAAGGTACTATCAAAACCATTGTCAAAGGACCATATCACTAATGAACCAACCCCAAAGTTAGAAGCAGCCCATGCCATGATAAATAAAGAGGAAAGGGTTTTTGTTGAAGAAATAGGGGATTGGACTGAATATGATCAGCAAGTAGAGGATAACCAGTTGTTAACCATGATGCAGAGTGATCCCTTTGGAAACTATGACTCAATAGGGTTGGGCACTTATGTTATATTTGAGGAAGACCAGGAGATCCCTAATGTCTTAAGAAATGAGCCCTCTCAGACCCAAGAATCCATAAATGACTTAGGAATCTGGACCCTAAATTTTGATGGGGCTAGAAGCAAAAATGGAGCTGGAGTAGGAATTTGTCTTACTGCCCCTAATGGTGAAAAGATTCTAAGAGCCATCCGCTTTCATTTTGCCTGTACCAATAATGATGCTGAGTATGAATCTTTAGTGCATGGACTTATATTGGCAAAAAGGAAAGGAGTAAAGAATCTAATAGTCAAAGGAGATTCAGAACTAGTGGTGAAACAAATAAGAGAGAAGGCAATAGCCAAAAATATAAGGATGAGATCCTATAGGCACAGAATTTGGGACTTAATAGAAAATTTCGAAGCCTTTAATATAGAAGTAGTCCCTACAGCCGAAAATTCTGAGGCAGATAGGATGGCACAAATTGGTTCACAGTTTGATCCAATAACTGATCTAATGGTCAATAATGAGTCAGTCAAAGTTATTGTGAGGCCAACCATTCCAGACAATGATGAAAATTGGCAAGTTTTTGAAAATGATTTTCAAGTACTCTCATTTTTGCAATAGTCAGGAGAATTTGCTGATCAGTTACAACCAAAAATTGAAGAAGCATATGGTGATCAGATCATTCAACTAAAGTCAAACAAGCTCCCTAAAGGACTAATTACCCTGGAAAACTTGTTTGATCCTGAAGATGCTAGCCTAGAAAAGAAGAGATTTCAAGCAAACAAAGAAGACTACTCTGAGATCTAGGTTAGTGAGGGGAGAAGACTGAAGGTTGGAAATTCTACCACTCAACAGGAAAGAAAAAGGTTAATTGATTTATGTGAGAAATATGATAGGGTCATAGCCTGGACCTATGAAGATCTCCATGGTTATGATAGAAATATCATTCAGCACACTATAGAGCTGACTGAAGGATCTAAACCAGTTAGACAGAAGCAGAGGCCAGTGAACCCTAGGATTGAACCTCTGATAGTGGATGAGTTGCAGAAACTATTAGAATCAAAGATCATTTTCCCAATCAAACACTCAACTTGGGTATTCAAATTAGTACCAGTCAGAAAAAAGAATGGGGACATAAGGCTCTGTGTAGATGGTTTCTCTGGGTACAATCAGATTTGGTTGGCTGATGAGGACCAACATAAGATTGCTTTCACCACAAAATGGGGAACATTCGCCTATGCAAAGATGCCTTTTGGTCTTTCAAATGCTGGAGCTACATTTCAGAGGGCAATGGATGTAGCATTTGGAGAGATTATCAATAAAATCATTCTAATTTACCTAGATGACCTCACGGTTTTCTCTAAAAATGCTGCAGATCATTTTGACCATCTAGAGGTAGTTTTTAAGAAATGCCAAGAGTTTGGAATATCTCTAAATCCTAAGAAATGCATTTTTGTAGTACCTCAAGGCAAACTATTAGGGCATATAGTGTCTAAAGAAGGAGTCTCTATAGATCCAGAAAGAGTCACTGCCATAATGAACCTGTCTCTGCCTGTCAATAAGAAAGCAGTTTAGTCCTTCTTGGGAAAGATTAATTTTGTCAGTAGGTTCATATCAGACTTTGCAGGCTTAATAAGACCAATTACACTATTACTAAAGAAAGACCTAGTATTCAAATGGACCACAGAAGGGAGACAGGGTTTTGAGGAGGTCAAGAAAATAATATCAACAGCCCCAGTATTGAGGAACCCTAATTTCTCTAAGTCTTTTATAATGTATGTCTATGGAGGAGAATTCAGTGTTGCTACTGTGCTAACACAGATTGATGATCAACAAGAGGGAGAGCATCCAATAGCCTTTTTCTCAAGGACTCTTAGAGAGTATGAAGCCAAGTATAACTTTGCAGAGAAACAGGCATATGCTATGGTAAAAGCCCTCAAGAAATTCAGACACATGGTCACAGGTAATAAGATTTTGATATTAGTGGCTCATCTGAGTGTCAGAGAATATATTATGGAAGGAGAAATAACTGAGAAAAGAGCAAACTGGATAACAAAGATTCTTGAATATGATGTGGAGGTCAGACCAACTAAACTTGTTAGAGGCAAGGGTTTGTGCTAGTATATGGTTCAAGATATGGAAAAAATGATAACTGAAGAAACAGAGGAAGAAAATGTATTGAGGATACAAGAGGTTGATCAAAATTCTTGGGTCACGAATAGGATCTAGTTTATGAAACATGGGGTTTTCCCAAAGGAGCTCTCTTAGGATAAGAAGAGGTACTATAGGCAACAGGGAGTTCATTTTGTTTTAATCAACCAAGTTCTTTTCAGAAGAAATACTGATGGCATACTTTTAAGATGCATAGAGAGAGATGCGGCCCAAAGAATACTGTATGAAATGCACCATGGAATTTCAGGTGGACATTTTTCTGCAAGAACCACAGCTATAAAGATAAGTCAGGCAGGTTACTTCTAGCCCACTCTATTCACAGACTGTTATCAACTGGTCAAAGAATGCCAATCTTGTCAGTATTATGTAGGGAAAAGAAGAAATGTAGCGATGCCCCTTAGTCCTATAATTGTTGATGAACCTTTTGCCCAATGGGGTCTAGACTTCGTTGGAATGATCAATCCAGTGTCAAGTATGGGGCACAAATGGATTCTAACTGCCACAGATTATTTTACCAGATGGAGTGAGGCAGCCCCACTAAAAGAAGCAACAGAAAAGGTGATTCTAGACTTTCTGGAGAGTATCACTACTCGCTTTGGGCCTCCTCGTACTATAATTTTAGATAATGCTAAGGCATTTTTGGGGGCAAAGATATCTGACTTTGCACTAAAGTATGGAATCTACCTGAAAACCTCCTCAAATTATTATCCTCAGGGTAATGGTTTGGCAGAATCAACTAACAAGAATCCGATCAGACTTATTAAAAGAATAGGAGTTGATCATCACAAAGAGTGGCATAAAGTGCTTAATATAGCACTATGGGTAGATAGAATTACACTGAAACAAGTGACAAAAATGTCCCCATATGAATTAGTCTATGGTAAACCTGCTGTGATGCCCCTGAGCTTGGAGATTCCTGCTCTCTAGTTATTGAAACAGATTGAGATTGAGGAAAATGGCCCCATGCAGGTCAGACTTGCTGAGCTCCTGGAAGTTCAAGAAGAGGGATTCAGCACATGAATCATTATTGAAACATCAAAAAATAATCAAAGACTATTTTGATAAGAAAACTTCAAACCCTCATTTTGAAGTAGGATCAGTTGTTTTGAAATGGGATGAGAAAGCTGCCAAGCCGGGTCGACACAATAAATTTGAGTCATTATGGACTGGCCCTTATAAAATCTATTCCTACAAACAGCAGAATTCTTTCAAGCTTGAAACGATGGAGGGTGAGCCTGAAGAGATTCCTATTAATGGGATCTACTTGAAGCATTTCAATTAGACAGTGTCTTTCCTGTTTCTTATAGTCAGATAGTTTCCTTTTGTTGTTGCTTTGTTTTTCCTACTTTTGCTTTGAATAAGTGTTTTGTAAACACATGGCCACAACTCATGTCTCTTAAAAGTCTCGAAACTCTTGCATTCATTAAACCTCTCAAATCCTTAAAATTCCTAAAAGTACCCAGCGCAGCTGCTTTTTATGATGTGTCTGACACTCTGTCCCACTCAGATCTCTTAAGATTTTATAACGGTTTTCCATTTTTAATGCCATTTATGAGACTTGAGGCGTCATTAAAATGCCCAACAACATGAGTTAAAGTTTAACTAAGTTTCATTTGTTTCTACTTTTGCTTAGTGTCTTCCCTGTTGCTGCATTTTTATTACAAAACTTGCTTCCTAATTGTGTCTTCCCTGTCGCAAAGCTTCCATACTCGTTTACAGTAAGTTCAATAGTTTCCAGCAAACATAGAGATGGCGGAAACACAGTCTTCACAACAGGGGCTTGGGATTTATGAGTCTATTGACAGGCTCTTTGCCAGCAAATCATACGCTTCAACCCCTGCACAACCCTTAAAGACCTATCCAAGGACTACGGTTCCTGAGGTTGGTTATGCGGTCGACTCAGCTAAGGTGCAGGATTTTGCAGATGATATTGCTGAACCGGCCCTACAAAAGTTTGGCAAAGCTCTGCGAGAAGGAGCACACCAAAGATGTCTCCTGAAGGCCAAGGCTAAACAATTTGAAACATTTGGCATGCGGATATGGACCTCTCAATTAGCAAAATTCATGGTCCCAAGCGTGCATTTATGCCCCGACCTGATTGAGGTATGCGCATAATTGTTTCATGCACCCTCAAGCACCATTCAAAAGGGACCCTTCGGTGTAAATCACACCAAAGGCCATCAGAGACATGTTGGCCCTATACTATGACAGCACAGCCATGTTTCCCACCATTGCCAAAATGCAGAAGACATAGGCAAACGTCAAGTTTCAATTAAGGTTTCTTAATTCAGAGATGTAGCTGGGAGATGAAAATACCCAAATGCCAGCGCTACCAACAGGAAGGGCACAATTTACACAAGCCAGTCAGGAAGCGCTATCTATGATGGCATTTATCTTCAGAATGAAGGAAGACATCACTGTCTATGATTGGCAACTCGCCATCTTATTCAGAATGAAGACCGTGGATAAGTCTCAGGAGTTTTGGCTAGATTTCTCAGAGCAGATTGCCTACTCAATGGGTGAACAACTCACCAATTTCAAATCAACAGGGGTTTTCAGGTATTCTTCTTATTTGTTTCACCTTATGTTATACCAAAACTATGCCATCTTTTCCCAGTATATGCATATGAACATGTTTGACCCAAGTTTCGGTCCCAATAGAACTATTCATGTGTCTGCATGGACACATGTCTTGTCTGAATCGTCTAACCCTTACGAATTTTGGGAATTATTTGGTGCCCCTGCTTTTAGCCACCTAAGCCCAGAGCCTGTTGAAAATAGATTAACATTAAGTGTTAGAGGCCTCATGGCAAATTCCCCCATCCCTTGTGATTATTTCTTTGGGTCTCACCATACTATTATCAGGGTCCATGGTTCTAATGGAGAGCCAATATTGCTACCTAAGGTTTTGACTCCTAGGCTAGCCTTCTTAGAGGTCACCCGGCAAATGTCTATGGTTGATAATGATTATGGCACTGGGAAGAAGAAAAAGAAAATGTATGATATCCCATGGGTGAAGAAAAACATGACCCTATTGGTCAGGGATGCTGAGCACTTATTGCTAAGAAAGTTAGCTGTCCTGGGTTTTCTTTTGATTGAAGATAAATGGAGATATGATCCAATCAGTTTCATAACCTTGTGGGTCAAGAATAATAATGTTGGTGCCAAAATTGTGCACGAGGGTCGTCCTTTTTGGGAAGACAGAAGAAACCCTAAGGAGGACATCCCTAATTTATATGCAGAATTGACAGATTTGCCCTTTGAGGGACCCAAGCCATGGGAAGTATTTTATAAAAAGGAAAAGGCCTATGACCCTAAGCTCAAAATGGGCATTGGATTAAAGAAAAATTTAATAAGAGATAGAGAGTGGAAGGCTGAGAAGATATAAGCCTATTGGAAATATAGGTAGGAGATATTTGAAACAACCCACTCCTTTGGCAAGGTTGATACAGATGAGAAATGGGAGTCTATTTGGGACGAATGACATCCTTCTCCAGTCTCTAGCCCTGATACAAGCAAGATCCATAAAAGGAGTGAGGAGTCTGAAGAAGAACCTGAATCCACTCACACAATGCAGGCCCCAGGACAAACATCATCTACAGCTGCTGTAACTACCTGGCCCCAATCTCTCAGCGTCATAGAGAAGCAAAAGAGTGTGATGTCATCACCACCTAGAGGGACCCCATCAGTTTCAATGAGTGGGGCTTCCAGTTTTGTGCAAACACCACTAGTAACAGTGGTAAACGTTGAGGAGAAAGAAACACAGCAAGAAGAAGAGAGGCCAAGGAAACATAAGAAGTTAAAACTTCAACCTAATTCGGATGAGGAGCCACCACCGAGTATATCTATTGCTCCTCAGGTACGTGCTTCTTCTCCTTCTTCTTCTCAGTCTTTTTCTTCTTCAATAGGGGTGGCAATCCCAACTGGCCAAATATTATCCCCTGCCACCTCTGCTGTGCCAATTTCTCATTTTTCCCCACCTGTCACTACACAGGCCATGTCATCACAGGCCACATCATTACCTTCCTTTTCTCCTTCTTTTCCAAGGAGAATACCTCCTCAGATCCCTCCTAGCCAACATTTGGCTATCCCTTATGGCTTGCCACAAGGTCATCCTTTTGCAGGCAGGTATATTGCCTCTCCCCCTACCTTCCAAGCTCAAGCAGACACTGCTAAGAAGGCTAGGGAAGCCCGAATGGACAAAAAGAGAAAGAAGGATAATAAAGCTCAGGCTGTCCCACATATGAGGTCGCTATTTGACCCAATCCAACAGCAGCTAACTGTGACCCATTTGTCACCAAATGTAGTTAGACCTAATGAGTAGATGCAGCCCCAAGATTATACAATGAGTACAGTGGCGATGGACATGTCACTTTTTAGGCCACAAGACAGGGTAGAGCTGCTAAATGAAACCACTTCTACTATAGCCATTGACTATTTGAAGTTATTAAGGAAGTTGTAGAAAGTGGAGGCTGATCTGGCTCAAGAAAGAACACATAGTGAGACCCTAACTACTGAGCTCAAATTAAAAAATGATGAAATAGAAGATCTCACTAAGCAGTTGCAAAATACTGTTTCATGTCAGATTCATCAGGCTACACAGAGCCAAAATGCTTCCTTGAAAGAAGAACTGATCCAGGTGAAGTCTATTGTGACTACCCTAAAGCAGGAAAAGGCCACATTGTAGAAGAGGCATTATGATTCCTCTCAACAAGCCACATAGTTTCAACAGTAGCTGTTTAAAGAACAAAATAACGTTGCTGCCATACAGGCTCAATTTCAGGTCGAGCAACAGACAGTAAAACAATTGACCCTTGAGTTGGCAAATAGGCCTCAAAATGCAGGAGTGTTGAACCTGGTCAAGGAGCTATATGCATCAGTGTGGGCAAGAATCTCTAAGGAGATTATCTAGCTCAAACCCTCTTTAACTTTCCTGCTACATGCACATCAATTATGTGAAAAGGTGGAGACTTCAGTTCAGGCCACTTTGTCCATTGTTTCCATGAGAGTTTCTGATTCTCAACTGCTACTGGGGAAACTTTATGACACATCTGACGAAACATTATCAGCAGCAGGGATCAGTGATAGAATGATTGCTGCCAAACAGGTGAATGAGGTTCTCAGTTGCAACTCTGCTGCAATTACTTGCGAGGAGCTCTTGGATGTGGTCAAGGAGGGAGTGAAGGACATAAAGAAACATATTGAAGACCTGGTGCAATTGGGCCTTCCTTCCCCTTTTCTTGATAGCAACACTGTATTAATGGTTGATGAAATCAAGCCTCTATTGCTAGCTAGACAAAATGACCAATCAGTTTTCTAGGGTCTAACAGATGCCTCATCAGTGTCAGAAGTGGAAGCTGTTTTGATTCCCATGGCCTAGCTTGATTTCCAGTTGAAAGCTGTAATCCATGTTTTGCAGAGCTTTTCGCATAAGGACATGATCAACCTGGATTTAGCCTTCCAGGATTTGCAGAACAAATAGGGATTATCTGATGCCGAATGGTCTGTATATCAGACGGCCTTGCAAAATATGTAAATTTTGCTGTATAGATGCACATTTTTTGGATTCTTTTTGAGCAGGCTCAAAAGTCCTCGAGGTCACCAAGAACTATAGAGTAAAATACTCTACATTTTGATTTTTGAGTTTTAGTTGTGCGAGCTCCAGTTTTGTTCTCTGCGCTTCAGTTTTGGCAGTGAAGTCTTGACACAGAGCGCGGGCGCGCGGGGTTTTCATTTTGTAAATTTTTGCCTAAGTTCCTAAGTACAGCAGAAACTGCCATGTGTTAGCAGCTGGGACACATTCTAAAGCTTCTCAAAGTGGCCGCGGAGAGTGCCACGTATCTTTTTGCATTAAGATAGAAGCTGCCAAGTGTCGGCACCCGTTCTAGTTTCTTCTAAGTTTCAAATGTTCTTTTTGAATGTTTCTCATAATGTAGCGGGTCCCTTTTAAGAGCTTCAGTGAGCGCGGAAGGCGCCAAGTGGCAGATGCGGAGAGTGACTTTAGAGTTTCTTAAAGTTACACGGAAGGTGCCGTGTGTCCCATATAGTTTCAGCGGAGAGCTCCATATGTCATCTTCCGCGGGTTCCCTTTTGGTTTCATCACTAAGTAAAGAGGTATGGTGGGCCCCGTTAATATTTCTATAGTTTCAGTGGAGTGCGACAAGTGTTACCATCCACGTGATTCTTATGAGTCTCTAATGTTTCTACAAAGTTTCTCAGAGTTGTGTGGAGAGCGCCAGGTGGCAACGTTCGCGAAGGTTTTGTTTAAGTGCTAAAGTTTCCTGAAGTAGCAGTGGAGATTGCCATGTGTCATCTTCCGCAGGACCCCATAAATGTTTCAAAAGTCTCTCTAAGTGCGGCAGAAGCCGCCACGTATATGTTTCTCAGATCCACGGAAAGTGCCACTTGTCCCTTTTTCTTTTTTAACCTTCTCAAGCACGGACTGTTGGTAGGTCCCATTTTTAATGTTTCTTAAGTTTCAGTGCAGCGGACTGTGACAGATGGCAAACCTGAACACTCCTAATATAAGCCACAATAAAGACTCAAAGTAAAGCAGACATCGCCACGTATCTTTTGCAGGGGCTGCGGACGCTGCCAGGTGTCGATTTCTGGTGTTTCTTGAGTAATGAAGCAATTTATCAAGTCACGTGGAGGATGCCAGGTGTTAGTTTCTTATTGTTCCAAAAAGATGAAGGAGTTTCAAGAAAGAGGCGTGTATGAATGCCAGCTGTTCCAAGGGTTTATAGTCGCAAAGACTATCAGAAACTGCCACGCGTTCCTACCTGATTCAAGTAAGTGGATTTACATGTATCTGTTGCAACCAATGAACTTGTAGAGTGGCTAACCGTCTCCGATTCGAAAGATATCTTCTGTCAGACACTTTCAGTTAAGTCCGAGTTCGGTTAAGACCGTTGAGATTTGATCGTGCGGGCAATCTTTGAGCCAGTTCTATGCTATAAATATGGGTTCGGATCGTAGTTTAAAAAAAGGGAAAGATAGAGATTTTTTCTACAGTACAGATTGTTAGAGAAGTTTGAAGATCTTTTGTAGTGGCCAGTAATATCATTTGCCTTTGTTCTATTTTCTTGATTCAGAGAGTTTGTATAACTGTGCATGATTCTGTGCCTTTTATGTGACTGGAAAATAAATAAAAGACGGAGTTCTGTGCCTTTGCTAATATTTTCTGTGTTATTACAAAATCTTCTAAGTTGTAAGCCTTTGATCCTATTTGTTTTTCATCTGTTACATTGATCATGCATTATTTGCTCTTTAATGTGACTGAATCCTAAAGTAGTTTCACTGTGCTTAGTGTTGAGAAACAAAATCACATTCAGGCACATCACCATAGTTTAGTTTCCTTTTTAGTTGCATTTGTGATTCTGTTTAACTCTATCCCTTTTCCCAAACACTTTTGAGATAAAGAAGAGCCAACTTCTTTAAAATCTGGAGGTTACTCTGAGGAGCATTCCCACGTCTTAGAGTTTCCCATGTTGGTGTTGGAAACTGTGCAATTCTGAGCATCAACACATACCATAGGTATAGGGGCCATACCATATCCACTTGTGTCCAATTTCAAAGATTGGTCAAGAACCTAGAAGATTGTGGTAAGATTGTCTTGGATAAAACCAATCCCTCTAATTCCATTATCTTTCCATCTAGCCCAAATCCTAATCCCATTATCCATCCAACAAATCCCAACCCTAAGCCTTCAACTTCCACTATTATCAGCCATCCACTATATTTCCCATTCACCCATACCCTTGCAAAGGATGTGATCCATTGGCTACTAGCAAGGAATAAAACATTGCCATGTCATCAAACACCTATTCTTGAGCCTCCCCATGAGTCCTTAAACACTTTGTCTAGTCTTCTAACCCCATCATGTGATCTACAAGATATCAAGCTTATTAAAGAGCCTTCCATTTCCATTCAAGAAAACCAAGAGCTATGTCAAGAGCATGCTCATAAGCATGAAGAAACAATAGCTCCTAAATCTAATCAAGATCAAATCATCCCCATCCAACCTATCCATAACATGTACCTTCTTTATGATCAAGATAATACCTATGAAGAAGCTATCCATGAGCACCTTGATCCTATTGGAAACAAGGTAAATAACTGAGAGGGGGGGTGAATCAGTTATCTTAAATTGCTTAACTTTTAATTCTTCTTTAACAATTAGTGCAGCATTAAAACATTTAAGCATGCATAACCATGAGAGCAGAAATAAAACCAATACACATAACATAGTGATTTTGATGTGGAAAACCCTATTAAGGGAAAAACCATAGGGTGACTAACCCAAGATTGTATTCTCTGTTAAAAGAATAAGAAGTACAAAATGGTACTTGCCAATTAGGGCTCACTGCCCAAGCACATTGCTCAGAAGAGGCTCACTGCCTATAAGAGACTCACTGTCTACAAGGTATATAGAATGTAAACAGGTGTTTGAACTGATCAGAGGCATCCACATATGCTGAGGTTCAGTTCTAGTTAGGCTTAATATACTGATCTGCTACACTTCATTCTTCCTTTGCTTAGTGTTGTTGTTCTGTCACATACCGGACTTGTATTGTAGCTTCCACACTATTCCCTACTTTTCTTCGCACACTCTATCACACCACACACACCTTCATACCAAAATTCATCTGGTATATATATTCACACCAAGGATTGCAACATCTTTCTAGTCAGCATCCAGAATACTCAAGATTTTCCCAAACTTTGGTCTGTCGGCTGAATCCATGCTTACTAAGTGATGCGTATCAAAAAGATAGTTATAGAAGTCATCAATCATGTCATCCCACCATGAATAATCCCTAAAGAAACTTGATCACCATCAATTTCTCATCCGGATTAAGGTCTGATGCTTTGTTGGTTAGTTCTTGCTCAGTTTGCTCTACCTGTCAAGAACCCAACACTTAGGTGCTCATATCTTTTCACTCTTTTTATCACCGAAGGCTCAATCTCTAGAATGTGGTAGTCATGGTACTCCTCTTGACTTCCCCAAGTCTGCACTTTGCTGATATACATCCTTTGAGAGATCCGGACCTGATTGTCGGGCCTTGCTACGTGCTTTGTTCTTGCTCACCAGACCAAAACACTCTTTAGTCTGACTTCCAGTAAAGACTTATTATGTGCTAAGGATGTGTGGGATAAACTTTGTTGCCATCAATGACAATAATGATGAAGCCACACAGTCTCTCTTGCCAACAATCTCCCCCTTTGGCATTGATGGCAACACTTAGTTAAAAATGACTGTGTCATAGCACACTCCCCCTTTTGCTGATGCTCTATCTTATGTACACTTTTTACTGGAGCTCCTCCTTAGCTAGATTCCACATTTTTCACTGCTCCTCTCTCCCCCTTTGACATCAATGGCAAAGGGTGAAATCCAAACACCAAAATTTGCAAAAAGTGACCTATACATAGCCACATAAGTATATATACAAGTTATACTTACATATATTGAAGTATATCTGCAAAAGTGGTTTTCAACTGGACAAATTATATTGCCCAACTCTGCTTCATTCTATCCAAAATTGAGATGTGACCACTACACAAAAATGCAAAAGCTTCTGCCCTCTTTAAGTCTGCTGAATCAGTGGTTTGGGTTGTAGTCTGAGCATCAGTTAGGGCTTCATGCATTGCCTCTAACTTAGGGATAATTATCCCTCTTAGTCCATTCATTCTTTTTATTCTATTCTTCTTCTCCTTCTCAAGCCTCTTTATCTCATTTATAGTGGCAATAGCTCGACACTCTTGATTCATTATAGATGAGGTGAGAGGATCAAAACTCTGGGATAAACTTGATAGTTTACCCTCTTGTTCTTTCACCTTCTTTGCAATGTTTGCTATCACTGTGGACCAAGATAAACAAAATTTGTATAGTTCTCTATCATCTTTAAGAGTATTTTCTAGGCTCTTTATTCCAATATTCAGATTTCTCCTATCATTTGTTATGAGCCCCTGTACTTTAGAGAATCTCTTACCCAAAAACTCTTTCCTGACTTTCTCTTCTACTGATTTCTCCAAAGAATTAAAATGTGTGCTGATAGAATTAACAAGAGATTTCAGATTACTAGATGAAGAGGCCAAAAGATCCTTCTGGAAGGATGGCATAATCTTCTCCAACACATCGGATGCAATCTTTATCAACTCACAGTCTTCCATGTGAGACTTCAGAAGCTTTTCTTTTGCTTTGGCTTGAGCAAAAGATGTTACCTTCATTTTCTAGACCGGAGAGAGAGAGAGTCAAAATTGAGTGGTCCTTGAAATAGCTCTAGTTCATCTAATTCCATCATTTCCTTGGTTAGGAAGTCTTTAATAGCTTTTGTAGTGTCTCTTGCCGGAGACAGAGTCTTCTTTCCTTCTACAACCTCAGAACTATCATCTGGGGTTGTCTCTATTTGATCTTCTTCTCTTCCCTTTACCTCTTCTTCTTGACTGATTTTCTCTTCTTTTCTTTCTTCTCCTTTAGTTTTAGAGTCAGCAGGGGGATCTGGAAGAGAGATGTTTACTTCTTCAGGGACTTCCTCTACCAGAGCAGAGGAATCCAAGTCCTTCATCCTCTCCTCACCTATCTCTTTTGATTCTTTTGCAATTTTCTCAGTAGAATCTTACTTTGATGCACTTGATCCTTCGACATCCATGGTCGAAGGTTCATCACTTATGTCCTCTATAATAGGAAGATTGAATCTTTTATATGCATTCTAGAGGATGTCTTCAGTCCCTTTTTTCCACCTAATCAGTCTCTCTAAGCATAAGCTTGTTCATTCTGGCTTTGCTCCGGAACTCATCCTTGCAATCTTTGAAGATCATGTTCATTTGTTTTGGAGTGATAGAAGGATAGAGCTGAATAGCTATTTGTTCCCTAATCTCAAGGTCCTTTGCCTTAGCATTTTCTTTTCTCATTTCAAGTACTTGCTCTAGGATTTTGGGAATTAGTGAGATGATTTCAATGAATGCTTTATTATAGATGTTCAAATACTTGATTGTGGCTTAGTCCAAAATTCTTTTGTCAGTGTCATTATACTCATCATAAAATTTTGTTATGGGTTGTAGATTCCCATCTATAGTGACTGCCTTGAAGACATCATCAACAAAAAGAGTAGGCCTTTCAACAAATTCTTCTGCTTCTACTTCCTTGTTTTCACCGGTAGAGGATTTCCTGGAAGTTTTCTTTTTCTTCTTCATTTTCTTAATCTCCTCATCAGTCTCTATCTCTTCATCATCCTTTTGGCTTGTGTATGACCTTGTGGCCTTTGTCTTTGCTTTCAGTTTTGAGGCTTTTGGGCTCTTACAAGTGGCAGGTGTAGAGCTCTTTGAGGATCTAGTCTATGAGGGGGATTGCATCAGAACACTTTCTTTTTCTGCTTCTTGTCTTTCTTTCTCTGCTCTTTCTACCTTCTCTCTATTGGCATCAACTACCTCCTTTGATATGCCATATTTCTTGGCAATTTCCTCCACTTCCCTTCTCACTTTCCTTTTTAGCTCTGGTTGTCTCAATTCAACATGTATTTTCACACTTAATTCTTGAAAGGTTCCAAACCTTTCTGCCTCAGGGTCCTTTGGCTGACTTAACAGGTGTTGAACATGTAGTTCCAAAATTTTCTCATCCACCTCATAGCCCAATGGCATAATCTAGACTATTTTGGGCTCTACTGCCTCCATTAGGCATTGATCAGTGTCTACCATAAAACACACTATATCTTTATATTTTTCAACTATTGTCTGAGGAATTCTTTCTTTGGCCTACATCATACCTTGGAAATTCTTGAAATATCCCCAGAGTGCTGTGCTTTGAGCCTTGGCATCACCAAGTCCATACATATAATATCTGATTTGTATGGCAACCGGTCTATCATTATGCCATATCCAAACCTTTCTGCCTCAGGGTCCTTTGGCTGACTTAGCAGGTGTTGAACATGTAGTTCCAAAATTTTATCATCCACCTCATAGCCCATTGGCATAATCCAGACTATTTTGGGCTCTACTGCCTCCATTAGGCATTGATCAGTGTCTACCATAAAACACACTATATCTTTATATTTTTCAACTATTGTCTAAGGAATTCTTTCTTTGGCTTGCATCATACCTTGGAAATTCTTGAAATATTCCCAGAGTGTTGTGCTTTGAGCCTTGGCATCACCAAGTCCATACATATAATATCTGATTTGTATGGCAACCGGTCTATCATTTTGCCATATCCAACCACTGGATCTGGGTAGCTCATTCATATAGTAAAAGAATAGACATAGTATCAAGCCACCGTACTTAAATGAATTCTTCTTATCCTGCTTTATTTTCTACAAATTCTCTAACAGTTGGTTCAGAAGAGGCTCACAAAGATCATAATTAGCATTTTCCCTTAGCATCTGATAAGCAGTGTATATTGTTGTTCCAGATACATAATTCTCCTTGCTGGAGTGATATATTTTATAACCAATTATCATAGAAGCAAATTTGATATCCAGATCTATGATATCCTCAATTGTCATTACTCTTTTATCAAATTTTGATCTGATAGCCTCACTTACAATTTGGTTTTTGACTGATTTGAGAGCAGACAACCCACCGGATGAGTGCAATCTGGTTACCACCCTAATGGCATCTTTTGTGATGTTAAATGACCTCATCAGCCACATGAAGTTGTCATGTATTCTTCTCAGAGCATACCAGACCCATTCATCCTCTGCAAAACAAGGAAAGTGGATGCACTGTCCAAAATGCTTATCCCGGATGGCCTTGTATTGAGGTTTAAGTTCAAATGTTTCATCTATTAATTGCTTGTGATAGATATCCATCAGTTTGGATTCCCCAAATTTCTCAATATTGGCGTGTATGTATACCCTAACATCTTCTACATGCAGAACCCCATGCAGAATGTTAGAGAATGCACCTAAGGGATCAACTTCTAGGGATTTGTAAGGATGTTTCTTGAACTTAGGGTGTGACCTATCAGTGATCTTAACAACATTTGGAGTAGCCATCTTACAAAAGATTCAGAGAGATATATTCAGAATGGAAATACCTTTTTACGCTTCTAGGGTTCACGATATGAGCTGAAGAGATCACTGGTTGAGTCAGATTCTGTGATTGATCTTTGAGAGGGTTGAAGCAATCTTGTTTGCAGAGCCTTTTCTTTCTTCTTCTCGAGTGCAAATGTGCAAATGATGAATAAAAGAACCCTTATATCTCTGCGCAAACCCTAATTTCTTATTGCAATAAATGCACACCTTAAGTCATTCCGGTTCCCTTATTCTGAGAGAGATCTTTCTGAATCACTGTGATGCACTTAGAATTATTCTTGGTGATAACTGACAATGTATCTCCATTTCTCCAATCATTCCATCTATCCACAGATCCAAACATTTCAATTTTGAATCATACCGGATCTAACTGTGAAAATCCTGCTTTTGTCAGATGACTGTCAAATCGGATTAATCTTGGATAATTAACCTTTTCAAACTCCTTGTGGATCTTCCATATTTTTACCAAGGGTTATTTAGATGTTTCTCTAAGAACCCTTTAATCTATAACTTTTCATGTGCCAATTTCAAGCACCAATTGACTGGCTGGGGGAATTTATTTTCCTTTGAGACTCCCCCTGAGCCAGAGCTCATCTATTTAGTTTTCGGAAGGAATATCAACACCAGATTTTGGTGCGGATCCATCCCCAATATTTTATGTACTTCTCTTTACCCAAATCTTGTTCATATCTCTTTGAATTTCATCCACATTCACTTTTCCTTTTCCTTTGTCTTGATTTTGATTATGATGCACTAGACCCCTTTTGTCCTGATTCTTACTTATGCAGAATTTGGCAATATGACCGGATCTATTGCAATTATAGAAAACAACATTTCTTTGCATATTTGATTGGTATCTTCTTGATCTACATTGATTAGCCATATGTCCCATTCTATTGCAAGCAAAACATCTACCATTGAATGAATTATTTATTTACATATTTCTACATTCATGAGATTTGTGACCATACCTTTTGCAGTTAAAACATTGTCTAGAGAAGGATGAGTTAGTCTGATTCATTCTTCTTCTGCACTGATTTGCTTTATGACCAAAGTTATTGCAATTGTGGCAGTATCCATTGAAGGATGGATATCTTTGAGCATTTGGTTGCCTTATCAGAGGTCTTCTAGGTATGTTCCTTAGATTTCCTGATCTAGAGTTCTTTTGACCGGATCTAGAGCTTTCACTTTTCTCATACCCCAAGCCATGCTTGTCATCTACCCTTTTTTAGCTTTCAAGAAGAACTTCAAGTTGAGCAGAGCTTATCTTGAATTTCTCTTTGTATTCATTTGTTGTTTGAAGATCCCTTTTAAGAGAATCTATTTCATTCTCAAGTTGTTCTTCATTATCTCTAGCTTCTTCAAGATCAGATTCCAGATGCCTGATTATTCTATCCATTTTGTGGCAGTCTTTTGACTTCTCCTTGAGAGATTATTTTAGATTATCTTCAATTTTTCTTTTCTCTTCAATTTCTTGGGTGAATTTCATAACCCCTGATTCCATTTCATGTCTTACCATAATGATCTCTGTTGATAATTTCTCACATAACTTGTTTTTCTCATTCAGATCTTCATTTGTATCATTGGCTTCACTTTGACTTGCTAATTGTTGATGTAGTTCCTTTCTCTTTTTCACAGAGATACTCAGTTTTTCTTTGAGTTCATTTATGAAATCATCAGATTGTTTGAGTCTTTCTCTCAGGTTATTGACTTCAGAGTGAGATTTCTCAAGATCATCTAGGGAAGACTGAAGCTGTTCCCTCGTACCATACATATCCATTGAGATTTCTAGATCTTCCTCAAGCTATTATGCTCTATTTAGAGGAACTTGGCTCTAATACCAATTGTTGGAAACAAGGTAAATAATTGAGAGGGGGGATGAATCAGTTATCTTAAATTGCTTAATGTTTTATTCTTCTTTAACAATTAGTGCAGCATTAAAACATACAAGCATGCATAACCATGAGAGAAGAAATAAAATCAATACACATAACACAATGATTTTAACTTGGAAAACCCTATTAAGGGAAAAACCATGGGGTGACTAACCCAAGATTGTATTCTCTGTTAAAAGAATAAGAAGTACAAAATGGCACTTGCCAATTAGGGCTCACTGCCCGAGCACACTGCTCATAAGAGGCTCACTGCCTACAAGAGACTCATTGTCTACAAGGTATATAGAATGTAACCAGGTGTTTGAACTGATCAGAGGCATCCACATATGCTGAGGTTCAGTTCCAGTTAGGCTCAATATACTAATCTGCTACACTTCATTCTTCCTTTGCTTAGTGCTGCTATTCTGTCACATACCGGACTTGTATTGCAGCTTCCACACTGTTCCCTACTTTTCTTCACACATTCTATCACACCACACACACACCTTCATACCAAAATTCATCTGGTATATATATCTGCACCAAGGATTTCAACATCTTTTTAGTTGGCATCCAGAATACTCAAGATTTTCCCAAACTTTGGTTTGTCGGCTAAATCCATGCTTACTAAGTGATGCGTATCAAAAAGATAGTTATAGAAGTCATCAATCATGTCAGCCCACCATGAATAATCCCTAAAGAAACTTGATCACCATCAATTTCTCATCCGGATTAAGGTCTGATGCTCTACCGGTTAGTTCTTGCTCAGTCTGCTCTACCTGTCAGGAACCCAACACTTAGGTGCTCATATCTTTTCACTCTTTTATCACTGGAGGCTCAATCTCTTGAATGTGGTAGTCATGGTACTCCTCTTAACTTCCCCAAGTCCACACTTTACTGAGATACATCCTCTGAGAGATCCGGACCTAATTGTCGGACCTTGCTACATGCTCTGTTCTTGCTCACTAGACCAAAACACTCTTCAGTCTGACTTCCGGTAAAGACTTATTATGTGCTACAGATGTGTCGGATAAGCTTTGTTGCCATCAATGACAACAATGATGAAGCCACATAGTGTCTCTTGCCAACAGATCCTATCCATAATCCTATAATCCATGAGCAAGACATCCAAGTTGCTCCTAGTCATCCTCCATCTAGCCCAATCCATGATCCTACACCTTCCACATGTCATGATGAGACATGTGCCTCCAATGCAAACATAAAAGATCAAACAAGTAATTTGGATCCCAATGAACATAAGAAATATCCTAATGATCCTTCCACATCCACCATTGATACCATTTCAAATCCACCATATCCTACTAGTCTATCCACATTCATTCATGAGTGTTCCTCCTTAGAACACCAACAACCATTATCCACTTTATCTTCTCCATCTAATCATCAACTCAAGTCTAGTGTCCAAACTACACCTAGTCCTATAGTCAGTCGCATGCTCCAAAACATGAACTACCAAGGCAAAGGTTTAGACCTACATGAACAAGGCATTTTGGAGCCAATCCATTTCAACGTCCCTCCTCACTCATTTGGCCTTGGATACACACCCCAAGATCAATAATCTAACGATGTTGGTACTTCCTCCACACTTCCTAAATCCACTTCCTTCCATCATAAACCCCATCATATTCCTAAAACATATGTTGCCATTCCACCTCCCTCATCCTATAAATGTCAAGATCATTCACCTTCCACCATCCACTTTACCTCCACTTCTTCCAACTCCTACTATCCCTCCATCCACTTTGCCTCCACTTCTACTAATGCCTAATTATCCACTTATCCATAAATATCCTAATCATGGCCAACAAATGCACACATTGTGTAAACATAAAAATTCCACCCTTTCCACCCGCCACATGGGATTTAAAAATAAACATTTGGATGCCTCTACACATAAAGCCAAACATCTTAAGGGTCCTAATGCCTTACGAAATCAATCCAAAATTCAAAGCAAGGTACATTCAAAAATCCTTCCAAACCCATACCTCCAAAAGCAAAGTCCAAAAGAAAAATGGTATGGGTACCTAAGCAAAAATCAAGCAAATCAAATGAGGCATCCACATCCCAAAAATCCCAACCATTCTCTTCCATTGAAAAATGCCATTCCATTCCAAAGTTTCAAATTCCTCCATCCCACATACAAAGCAAAAATCATACAAATACTAAGTCTATGTGGGTACCAAAAGTCCTACATCATCCATCCACTAAGGAAACATTGCCATTGTTTCCTACACCACCATCCAATCAAAATCTTCCATGTTTAACATGGTGTGTGCAACCGTTGGTCATGATTCCTTTCCATACCTCCATCGCTCCATCATTCACTCATTATCCTACATATCTCCCCCATCACCTTCCTATGGTCCATGCTTTTGCATAAGTCCATTATAATCCACTTTCACCCTACATAATCCACATCATAATCCACTTTTGATCCCTCCATAATCCACATCCTAATCCACTATCCACCTACTTCATCTCCCTTTCATGCCATGTCCCTACCAACATCGATGAGCACATTTGACATGGGCCATGTGACATTCCTCTCCAATGGGACTATCACCTTTCATGGCACTAGACACTTGAGTCCCTCTCATCCATATCCACCTTCTTCCATCCAAAAAGTTTCCCCCCCAAAAAAAGTAAAGATAAATCCCTTTGTCTAACAATGAAAACCTGGCAAATAGGTGCCTTGGATAAGTACCATGATGAAAACCTAGCAAACAAGCATCATGTGTAAGTTGATCTTCTATCCCACTTACACTTGGGGGCACCTTGTCTCATCCAATTCATTACATACACATTCCTATCATATCAAACCCATCCATGCTCCCTTCCTCTTTTGATCTTGATAAAGATTGGGGGCACAATGTTGACAAATGTTTTGGGTATCTCTTGACATACCTTATCTTGACATTATCCTATGGTCCTTTCCAATCCAATCCTATCATTATCCTCTAGTCATTATCCATTTATCCATCTTATCCAATCGATCATATCATCTCATTGTCCTAAGCATTGTCATGAAAAATCCTAAGTCTACTATCTAGAATGGGGCATGTTATTCCTATGCGACATAGCCTTCGGAGATCACATCCTCATACATACATCTATTGTGAGTTTTTCATCCTATCCACTATCGCACATCCCTTTATCCATCCATTTATCATGATCCTTTCATCCATCCACTATCATCCATCCTTTTGTCTAATCCCATTCATTCCCTTGCACCTAGACTTGGTTTCCCCCTTGTCATTGGTACCTAGCATACAGGCTATCAAAATGATCATCCAATGCCAATGTTTCAAAAAACCAAAAAAATCAAAACATTTCAAAAATCCAAAAAAATCAAAACATTTCAAAAATCCAAAAAAAAGCAAAACATTTCAAGAATCCAAAAAAATCAAAATATTTTAAAAATCCAAAAAAAAATCAAAAACATTTAAAAAAAAAAGAAATCAAAATATTTCCAAAAAGACAAAAAATCAAAATATGTCAATAAAAATCTAAAAAACTCAAATATCCAACAAAAAAAATCTAAGCAATAAGATCAATCATCTATCAAACAATCCATCACCTGATCAATCCATCCACTTTCATCATCACCATCAATAAAACACAAATCAGAACTACATCTCATCTTTATCGTTAAGTGCCTTGATCTCGCAGATATAAGGTATGTAGGCAATTTGGGATACGAAGGAAGTACCTAAATTCAAGCATAGGCGATAGACCCCTTCTTCCATATTTCATCCTTCATCCAATCATCATATCCTTACATCATCATCTTCATCCATCTCATATTGCTTCTATCATCTATCTCCCACATCATCAATAAACACCTAAATTCCAATCAATCACATTCATTTCATATCAATTCCAATTCATCAATCTAATCACCACTCAATTCAATCAAATCATCATCATCAATCTTTCAAATTAATTCTTATTCAAATCACATCATTCCAACCAAATCATATTCGTTCACATCAATCAATTCTTCAATCACTTCATCAAATCAATCTCCAATCAATCATCACTTCTTCCATTCATCCTTATCAAATCAATCCAAGCAATGATCCAAATGGAAGTCAATCATTAATTCAAACCAATAAAGTTAATCAATCTTGTCAAATTATCCAATCACATCAATGGTCTTGATCCTAACATTGTTGCAAACCCAATCAATTAATCAATCAAAACATCATCATCATCAATGGGATATATTGTTCCCACATCCTTGTGTTGATCTAGGGATATATCGTTCCCTGCCATGACAACACTATCATATCATCATCAATCATCAAACAATCAATCATTGGTTTACAGCTTGACAAAAGGCAATACCTTGTTTGTTTTTTGAATCATTTGTGCATGCTTGTTTGCTTGCTTGTGTGTGTTATCATTTTCAACTTGCATTTGTATCACATCAGTATCAACCCAGCTAATATTCATATCTTGTATCTAGATAAGGTTGTATTATGCTGGAGCACAAGACACATCGTCACCTTGGTCCTTATACCTTGATGCATAACGTCTCGTGCTACATCAAACATCATGGTTGCTCACTTTCATTGCATCATAACACATCCTTCCCTTTCTTCTATCCATCCTCTTATCTTTCTTCCTTCGCCATTCTTTTCATTTCGAGAGCATACCCATGTTTGTCCAATCCGCCTATCCTCTTGAGGGGGCATCATCATCCTATCCTTTCCCTCTATCTGTTTCCGTTTCTTTGAAATGATGTTACTCAACAGAAATTTTATCATCTCGCAACATCATCTCAAAGAGGGGCAAAATGTAGACAGTAAAATTCGTCCATGTCTCGACACAACACCTAGTCGACATGACCTTGTAATGTTTTGCCCTAGGACCTAGGTCATCCCACTCTTATTCTAACTTAATCACATTCCTAATTAATTAAATAAACCCACTTTATTTAATTAATCTCCCTTGTCACATGTCCCACATAATTCAAATTAAAAATTTGAATTATTCCCTCACCTCTCATCACATTGTGACACATGTCACATGTCTCCATCATCCACTTAATCTCTTCACATGTTAAACTAATTTAAATAATCTTTTATTTAAATCACAAACTAAACACTTGTCCACTTCCCTATTTTTCTCATGTGGGGTAGTACATCTTGCATTTAATACGGTTCACATGTGCAAGTTAATTCAAATAAAATATTTGAATTAGATTCCTTTCATTCTCCTTCTTACACTTGTCATGTGACTACAATCCCTCTTTGAGTGAGAAACCCTAATCCAACCCTAATCGATCTCAATTGTTCATATCCTCCAACATAACTTTCAATCTCATTTGTCCATTCGAATTTGCCTTTTTCTATAAAGGTAGCCTCTCTTGAGCCATTGAAATTGAATCTTCTTCTAGCATCCTTACTCTACCAAAATTTCCTCTCAATCCATAGTCTATCTATTTTTCATCTATCATCATCCATCCATTCATCTATCAATCTCTATATCATGTTATGCTACTGAATCATGAGTAATCAACATATCAATCTTGTGGGTATAGCTAGAATGTTCATGGGTGCGACATTCTCAACCCTATCAATGGATTGTGAGTCGATATGAGGTTTGCATTTGTTTGATTTGCATTTGTTATCATTTCCTTCATGTCAATTTTCCATGATTTCACTAAGAGTTTAATGGAGCAGTGTCCTACGACACCCATAGAGATGGAGGAAATATAGAATGGTACCTAATTCTAGTGCAGTTGTGAGCTTGATGTATGCTATGGTTTGTAATGTTGGGATTATGTGTGTCATACACTTTGCAAGTCCTAATATTAAAAATATTCAATTACTTATTATTTTATGTGTCCTCATGAAATTGGATGTCCAATTTGTGCCTTGGCCATTATGCCATTATGCCATGTGTAATTTATTTTTATTTTGAAATTTACATGTGTAATTAAATTTGTAAATAAATATCTTGTCATGAAAGATGTTTAAGAGCATCTATGACAATGATATGGTGTACAAGATATTATGAAGCAAATGAGGGGGTTACATAGTGGAATTAAAAGAGCATTTCCTATTATTAGTTGTGCATGGAATGTAATTAGTGCTTCATGGGGGAGTGCTTAGGAGTTACATATGACAACTTGCATAATGGAGGTCAAAGATGCTTGTGTATGAGTTATTTTCTATTCTTGGATGGATCCACACATGTGATGGGAATGAGAATTCATACCATGGTATTTTTGGACCTTATTTGGCCCAAGGTGTTGTTATTTGGTAGTTTTTTGGGCCTCCTTAAGTCTATATATTCAAGCCATGAGATAGAGGATGTAAGACATGAATTTTTGTAGGGTTACACTCCCAGATTTCTATTAGAGGAAGAGGATGTTGATCTCCATGGAGGCAAGAGCTTGATATTGTATTCTAATAGGTTTATTGTTGCTAAATAATACATTGGTTCAGTGGTTTGGAGGTTGGGTTTTTTTAGAAAGGGTTTTCCCAAGGTATATCTATGCCATTCTTTTCTAAGTGTTGTTTACATGTTAGAATGCTATTGAAATATATATATATATATATATATATATATATATATATATATATATATATATATATATATATATATATATATATATATATATATATATATATAGATATATATGATTACTACAATATTATCCTTGAAGGATTAATATGGAAATGCCTACAATGTTAAAAATATGTGTAGATCTAATTTAATTGCTAAGGGAATTGGTATTAGAGAAAAGGTGGTTCCATAGTTTTGCATGTGAGTTTCTTGTACTTGTATATTGTTTTCATGTACTCACATGCTGGTTTCATGTGCTTGCATGTCATTGCATGTGATGGATCCATCAAGATTTGGTTCTGGGTATTCCTCCACTGTGGGAATCTATTGGGAAGAATTGACTAGTTATTAATCCTTGTATGAGTTGGATTTTATAGTTAGTTTGCTGTTTTAGAAAACACTACAACAAGTATTAGTGGAATGGTGGAGAGGTTCAATGGAGTTGCTCATGTGTATGCATGTCACATGGTTGTAACTTGGAGCTCCTATTTGGTAGTATGTGACTACCTCTAACATGGTGGTTGAGTTCCCTTATCAATGTGGTCATGTGTATTAGAAGAGTGTTCATATTGGGTGCTTGTTTGTGGCCCCTTGATCACATGGGTTCAAAGTATTAGCTATGTTGACTATTGTAAGGAGTGCTAAAGTTAGGTTCATGGTTTCAGCCCTTAGTTTCATGAAGGCACTAGATGATTATTCCTTGGTTGCATGCAAGTTGTGGATTTGGTCTTTTAGTGACCTAGAAGCTCTTGGACAACCTAGTTCCTCCCTTTTCATGTACTTGTGATGGTTGTGGAATTGGTCTTTTGGTGGCCTAAACTTCTTGGAAAACTCTTTAATCCTTTTAGATATTTGTGCTGGCACGTTATAGATTCATGTTGTTTGGATTTGTGGGTTTTGTAGATTTTTTGTTTAAAATCTATGGTTTTACATATCTATGATATTCCATTGTTTTAGATTACAAATTCGGTGTTCTTCAAACTTGTGCATTTCTAGATGTTTAAGTGGTTTCATATTTGCATGGGTGGTTGTACATGTTAATCAAAAGCCATGGTTTTGTAGATCTATGAAAAGATTGTTGTTTAGGGGTTTTCCGAATGGAGATAGTTATAGATTTTCATACATGCTTCATGCCTGGTTTGAGGAGGTTGGTTGTAACCTTCTCAAGTGTATAAGTGTTGGTACATGCTTTGTTCACTTAGAATTTCTACGAAGTTGCTTATTAGGTTTCTAAATTATGGTCACTCTATTATGGGTTTGCAAAAAATTAATCTAGAGTTGATTTGGTGTTTGAGTCATGGAGAATCTACATGTTATCTCTATTTTTCAAGTTACTAATGTGGTGTTTAATCTATTTATTACATTTTTTATATTTATGGTTTTTTTTCTTTGGCTTTAGTTGGATCACTGGCCATGCTTTCTTGTAACCTTTAAGATGTCACATTTGTGTAGATCTTGTGGGTTATTTTATGTGGATTATGTTGGGTTAGACTTTCTTGGTCACCTTGGTGTATTAGAATATTTTTTGCAATGAGGCATAGAGATGGTGCTTGGAGTACTTAAGATAGTTATACTTTAGAACCTATAGCTATTGACTATGGTGGCATGAGAGGCTCTAGATCACAATTCAGTGGGAGCTTTGTGCAGTTACATATATGGTTCTATCTTCTTGGTTGGAGATCATGGTTCTACCTTGGGATCTTCTAGTGCTGCAATCACGTTCTTTAATTCTATGAGGGCCACGGGTGATATTCTTTTAGAGGATGTTTATCATGGTGTCATGTGTATCTTGAGACCACTTTTAATGGGAGCTTTGGCAACAATGTGGATCTGTCACTTTGAGATGGATGATCTTCTATAATGGTTGGTGTCATGAGGAGCTCTTGATACTTTCCTAATGTTTCATGTGAGTGTTCATTAACATCTTTTGTTCTATTAATAGAGAATGTTTATCATCATGTTCTTTGAATATGTTGACAACCTGTTGCCTTGGAAGGCTGTTGGAGTCTTTGGTTGAGTTGTTAGTTATGATATGTTAGTTTAGATGTGACCCTTGGTATATGAGGATGTGGAGAGCCTATTTCTATTTAGAGCTCTTGGAGCCTTTGGTTGAGCTATGGTTATGAGGTAAATCATGACATCATTGTAAGTTCATAGATTTTGTACTAATCTTGTAGTGTAAGCTTTGGCAATGGTTTGTGGTATTTGTTAGATGAGTGTTGTGATCATTTTTCCTTGTGATATTTTTGTTATTGTGGTGTTCTAGTTGGAGTTCAGTTGGCATGAGATTATCTAATGTACACCTATATCAGATTTGGATGAGTATAGATCTCTTGCTTTTAGAGATTTGTGTTGGAATGATGAGTCTCTTGACTTACTTTCAGTAGATAGACTAAGGATCCTAGACTTGGAGCTAGGTGTGAGTTTACCATGGGCTTATTGAGGAGATTATGCTTCAAAAGAAGAATAATATTATAATCCACTCTTGGTCCACTTGACAATGAATGATTTGATAGAGATTTCCCACCTAATTTTTAGATGCGTCCTTTCTTTGTGTCTTATCTTCTCATGTGTTTTGAGTATTGAGTTGTGGATGTTAGTTCTAAGGACTTGTTTGAGGAGTGATACATGGTTATGGTTTTTGTTATCTCCTTAAATGTTTGGTTCTTGAGTTACAACATCAGTTTTGAGTACAATGTGTTTTAAAAAGTGCAAGAGATGGTTAGTGGCTTTTGGCATATTCCTTTATTGTGGGAATGGTTGATTTATTTGATCTTTCTTCAATTTGAGAGGTTTACATATATTGCTACTATGTTTAAAATTTGTATTAAATGGTTAGATGTTGGTAGCTTTTTTTTGTTTGGGGTTTTAGATGGATATCGTACTTCTCATAGCTTGAGCACATGTTAGTGTTGGCAGAAGGACATGGTTTGACATGTAGGTTTTCTCTCTATGGTTTATTGTTTATCCTAGAGGTTTGGATCATGTCATATTAGAGTTGAGATTTGTGTATAATTAATCATTTATTGTTGTTGTATTTCATTGTTTTGATTAATAATAAGGATGATTAGGCCTCTTTAATCTCTATTTTCTATGTGATGTGAAGAACTTAGGAGAGCTAAGTTGATCAAGGGAGAGAGTTTTGTAGCACTTATGTTTGTAGGTTTACAAATCTATGTGTGTTCTTTGATATGCGGTAGAGGATTCGGCCATGTCTTCTATGTGAGTTCTATTAGTATATTCTTTCAATGCTTTGTTCTTTTTTAGACTTGACATTGCCCATATAGTGGGTGTCCTAGGGAGGTATACATGTATCACTAGACAGTAGTACAAGGGTCTTCAAGTTTTTCATGTCTATTTGTTTGTTACCATTGGAGATAGTCTTTGTGTAGGAAAGTGAATACACATGAACATGTAATTGTAGATTGTGTCGGATATGTTGATAGTAGAAGGTCTACCTATGATGTGTGTACCCTATTTTTGTGATATGGCTAGTTGGAAGTGTTAGTGATATGTTGTGGTCACTATTTCAATTATTATTGATTATTTGGTAAATACTCAGTTCTATTCTAGAGGAGTTGGACTTACGTGTATGGGTTCAAGTTGAAGCATGACATTCAAAGTGTGATCTTGGATTTGGTTTCTTATCTTTGATGCTTGGTATGATGGAGGATGAGAGTGTTGTGGTTGAGATGGTTGTCATTTGATAGATGTTGCAAATGCTTTGTTAATCTCATGAGCACATAGGAGTTGGTGTAGCATGGTTATAACCTTGGTAGTTAGTTTACTATTTGTTGGTGTTCCCTTTTGGTCTTGGAAGGTATTAGGTGTGTCATACACCTCGCAAGTCCTAATGTTTGGATTATTTAATTACTTATTACTTTATGTTTCCTCATGAAAGGGGATGTCCACTTTATTCCTTGGCCATTATGCCATATGCAATTTATTTTTATTTTGGCATTTACATGTGTAATTAAATTTGTAAATGAGTATCTTGTCATGAAAGATGTGTTAGAGAATCTCGGATAATGATATGGTGTAAGAGATATTATGATGCATAAGATAATTGATGCATGGGTTACATAGTAGACTTATAAGAGCATTTTATATTAGTAGTTGTGCATGGAATGTAATTAGTGCTTCATGGGGAAGTGATTTGGAGTTACATATGCTAACTTGCATAATGGAGGTCAAATATGTGTGTGTATAAGTTATTTTCTATCCTTAGATGGATCTGCACATGTGAGGGGCATGAGAATTCATACCATGATATTGTTATTTAGTAGTTTTCTAGGCCTCCTTAAGTCTATATATTAGAGGCATGGGATAGAGAATGTAAGAGAGGATGTTTTGCATGGTTATGATAGAAGATTTCTGACAAAGGAAGAAGATGTTGATCTCCATGGAGGAAAGAGTGTGATATTGTATTGTAATAGGTTTATTTTTTCTGAATAATACATTGGTTCAGTGCTTTGGAGGCTATTTTTTAAAGGGTTTTTTGAAGGTATATCTGTGTCATTATCTTTCTTGTGGTTGATTTCCTTTATATCTCTATCATTCTTTCTTTTCTAAATATTGTTTACATGCTAAAATGCTACTAAAATTTCTATAGATTTGATTACTACAATATTCTCCTTGAAGGGTTAATGTGGATAAGCCTACAATGTTTGATGATATGCGTAGATCTAATTTAATTGATAAGGGGTTTGCAGGTACTTTTCCTAACATGTACTAGACTAGACTTTACCCTAGTAGTGGGAGTCCTGAGCTACTTCATGGTTAATCTTGGATGAGATTATTGGGATGTAGTTAAGAGGGAATTCATATATATGTGAGGTATATTCAAGAACTCTATTTGTTATCATTGTGATTCTATAGGGGACCAACACTCCATAGATAATCATAGATTCAAATTAGTTAGGAGATATAGATAGTAGAAGATCCACCAGTGGATATGTGTTCTTTTTTTTTGGTGGTACTATTGTATACACCTAAAAATGACACGACTCTGTCCAAATAAATATTTTTAATATTTATTTAAGTCTATTTCCTCTATCAATAAATAAATAAATAAATTTATTTATTTGATTCATATTCCTCTAAGTTAATTAAATATCAAAATATTTAATTACCTCTTCTAAAGTCAAAATTAAATAAAATCTTTTATTTAATTTATTTCTTCCAAACAATTAAATAATTTCTAATTATTTAATTAAGTCATTCATTCTTTCAAATTTAAATAAATCATTTAAATTTATTTAAATCCTCTCAATCTCTAAAAAAATAAAATATAATTAAATATTTTATTTATTCTTCTATCTTACACAAAATAAATTAAATAAATTTATTTATTTAATTTGCTTTCTTCTAAAAATATCTTCTTGCTTTCTTTCTAAAATTGCAACTCATGCATATCTAATTAATTTATTTAATTAGATATTTCATCTATTATTCCTCTTATTTGTTTAGGATTTATTTTCTTTAAAGAAAAAAATCAAATCAAATCTTATCTTATCAAATCTTCTTCCCCTCTCCATAATTAATTAAATAAATTCTATTTATTTAATTAATTTTCTTATTCTTCCATTTTCCATCAAATGATTAAATAATTTTAAATTATTTAATTATTGCATCCTTCTTCTAAAAATAAATAAAATTAAATATTTTATTTATTTATTCATGATGCACATAAATTAAATAAATTTTATTTACTTAATTTATATTTCATCCACTCTTATCTTTATCATTTTCTTCTAAAAATAAATCTTCCTTGTCATGCAAAAGCAAAAAGTTGAGTTAATTGATTTAAAACAATCTTGTTTTTATCAAACAACTCTTAAATTAGAATAAATCATTCTAATTTATAAAAGCAAATCTTATCTTTGTCATGAAAGCAGTTAACTCAAAGAGAATAGCTTTTTCTATGACACATGTCCTTCTTCTATTCACGCACGTTCCCTCAAACATCCTCTACCATCGATCTTTTTATTTCTTCTACACCATTGATCTTCACTCACAAGTCTATAAATACCCTTCTATTCTTCCATTCTCATATCATGAAGCTTTCAAGTAAACTTATGCTGAATCCATAGCGTGCCATTGGCACCCCCACTCTCACATCATTTACTATTCATCCTATATTGTGTTGAAGCTCATCTTCAACACAACAAGTATCTGAGCCATTTCTCCTTTGTCATCTTGAGGAATCAAAGCAAGGAAGTAAGCTTCCTGAGGGCTGCATTCATCACCAAAGATCAAATGGGAATAGGCAAACAATGAAAGCCGCCAGGGAACAAAAGCACTGTAAGTTGTTTATTTGTTTTATTCTTTGTTACTTGCATATTCTATTGAAATTATTGGGTATTATATTCATTTAAATTATTATCCTATTTTACCCATAACATTTCTGGCACCCACTGTGGGGCCCTTGCCCCAAATCTAATCCAAAACTGAGTTCTTGAGTGATAGGTTCCGTACAGGCTCCGTACAATCTTTGCATAGGATCATTCGACACATATGAGCAATCCTGCAGTGCATATGATCCCTATTTCAGCACATACATTATTTTAGTACATATACCATCAGAAGCTGCACTTTTGATATATGTTTCGGTACATGCAATTCTTCGGCGCATCTATTCCAATAAGCTACACATTTGACTTATTCTACAGTGCTTATACCTTTTCTGTGCACACATTCTTTCTTTCTGCGCTTATAACCCATTCTCTTGTGCATTTGTAATTTCTACGCTTTTGATTAACAGTTCTGCACATTCAGTCTCTTAAACTGTGCATATGATTTCAGGAGTCATCTAGGGATTTCTTGCAGGTTTTCTAACATTAACACTCATCTTGCAAGATTAATTTTCTAATTTTTGTGCAGGGTTAAGAGCTGGATAGTTTCATTTTCCTTAAAACACATATCACAGATTAACTAGGAGGAAAAGTAAAAAAAAAATGTGTGTGTGCAAATCTCACATAGTTCTTAACTAGGAGGGTAGTAACGAACATCATTGCTATCTCTTTTAGTTTAGAACATTGCTATCTTTGCATTATTGCTATCTCTTTTAGTTTAGAACATTGCTATCTTCCAAAAGGGAAAGAACCATTGCTATCTTTAATCACTTCAAAGTTAACAACTCTGTGAGTGCCCAAGTAGAATAACACATATAGTTTTTCTCATTTTAAATAGGATTGGATAAACCACATGTTTACTGTGTCTGCTGAATGACAATAGGCTTATGCTCTCCCCTTTACTGGGTGACCAGAATGCCAAACTTGTCATTCTTTGTGTATAACCTTTAGAGGGGCCTGCCCTTGGATGCCCGCCTATCTAAGTGGGAACAATCCTAAGTGGTAATAGGCTAAAGACAAGCCCTATTGATCCACTATAAATAAATTGTGTTTGAGGCAAAAGCTTCCTGCAACAAGTGCCGCTGTGTTATACCAATAGCCAACCTCCCCCAAAACCTTTCAAGGCTTAACCCTTGAAGGCTGGGAGACTCCATAACGGAGAGTAGTGTTGCTGCACGTTTAACCACTCAAACGATTGCCTTGACTACTTAGCCATTGTCTAGCATACCAAAATCCTCTATTTGTTGGTGCAAAAGGTAGGACCTTTGAAGCAGCCCTGATTCATGTGATTCTTAGTAGAGGTAGCAGGGACAATCCTAAGGTTCAGTGGGGGGATGAGCCTAAGGAAACCTGGATCTAGTATGCGTGAGAAGTGAGTGCCATGGAGGGAAGTCGGTGCTACCAAATCCTGAAGCTACATGCTTTGAATATGCACAACTAGGGGATCTGACAAATACTGTCTTTACCAGCCTAGGATTGTAATTGTGTTTGTGTCCAAAAAGAGTCCAAAATTTACAAAAAAATTCAAAAAACTTAAAATCATTCTATGTGTTTGTTGTGTCTTCTTGCTAAAAATTGATAAAATCAGATTAAAAGACCAGCCTGCAAACCAAAAAAACTAAAAAAAGCTACAAAACGTCTCAAAAATTTTACAAAAACATTCTGAAACTACACATTTCTAGCTGCGCATCTATCACAATAAGCTTTTCCAATCTTGTGTCAATTTCTATAGAGATGGCAAACCAATTAGAATATATTTCTCAAACACTCCAATATCTATAATTGCAATAAACTTAGGTCCCTCACCCCAAGATTGTATAGCAATTTCTCAACAAATCCAAGTCTTACAACAAGAAATGGAAATCTTGTAAGCTGAACGTACCAGTACAAGCTACACCTCGCACCAAAATATACCTTCTTTTCCTGTCTTAATGATACTATTGACAAGGCAAGCACCACCTCAAGTTAGAAATCATATACCACCCCGTCTACTAGTCCTCCTTCACTATCTTCTAAGACACATATCCCAAAGCATAGTGGTTCTACACCAACACCACCGTCTAGTTCCACCGTACATCCTATCATATCCCCAAAACATATGTCGCCATTCCACCTCCATCATACTACAATTGTTAAAAGCATGTGACCATACACCTTCCACCATCTAATCTACCTCCCCTACTACCAACTCCTAACACCCCTCTGTGCATTTTACCACCACTTCTTCCAACACCTTATCCATCCATCTATAAATCCTCTAACAATCCCAATCATGGCTAGTAGATGCACATGTTGTCTAAACAACGAGCTTCCACCAATCCCACTTCCCCCATCCCATGGGAATTCAACAACAAATATTTGGATGCCTCTACCTATCAAGTCAAAAATCTGAAAGGTCCTCATGCATGCAGATACAAAAGTCAAGAATCAAAGAAGCATCCATCTCAAGCATTGCATACAACCACACCCCTCAAAGTAAAACTGAAAAAGGTGTGGGTCCCCAAGCATCAAGCAATTACCTCAGAAGTTGCACAAAGGTTGCATATACCCAATCCCATACCTTCACAATAGAAGTCTAAAAGCAAAATGGTTTGGGTACCCAAGCAAAAAGCCATCAAGTTAAATGAGGCATCCACCTATCAAGAGTCTTGACCATCCCCTTTCTCCTTTTTCATCCAAAAGTATCAAATCCCTCCATTCCACAGGACAAACCAAAATAAGAAAAATACTAAGTCTATGTGGGTCCCTAAAGGCCTATATCATTCATCTACCAAGAAAAAATCTCCATTGCTTCCCACACCAGCTGTCTATCATAAGCTTCAATGTTTATCACGGTATGTGCAACCGTTGGTCATGGTTCCCTTCCATTCCACAACACTTCCATATAACTCCATCTCCCCTCCCTTCCACTACTATCCTACATATCTTCCTCATCTTATGGTCCATGCTTTTGCATAAACCTTTCTTCCATCTTTGCATAACTCCTTATGTATTCTACATCATCATCCACTATCGCACCTTCCATTACCCAATATCTACCTTCTCCATATCTCATTTTCATGCAATCCCCTACCAACATCTATGAGAACACTTGACTTGGTCCATGTGATGACATCCATTGAGACTATCACCTTTCAAGGAACTAGATGCTTGAGTCCTTATCCATATCCACCTTCTTCTATCTAAATATTAAAAAAAAAAAGTAAAGAGAAATCCCTTCGTCCAATGGTGAAAACTTGGCAAATAGGCACCTTGGATAAGTACCATGATGAAAACCTGGCAAACAGGCGTCATGTGTAAAGTTGATCTCCTATGTCACCTACACTTGGGGGCACCTTGTCTCATCGGCATATCACTTTTCTCCTACCAGTCTCCTTCCATACCATTTCCTATCCTATTCCTCTATCCATTACATACCTATACTGTCGAGTCTATCCATCCTAATCTTCCATTCCTCTATTTCTTTGATCTTGATAAATATTGGGGGCACAATGTTTACAAATGTTTTAGATGTCTCTTGACATACTTTATCCCTCCAAACCATGTGAATCCTTCATTATCCTTTCATCCTCCTATCGTCATAAGCAACGCCATGAAAAATCCTAAGTATTCTACCTACAATAGGGCATGTTATTCCTATACGACATAGTCCTTGGCGGTCACATCCTTATTCCTTCTACCTAACCATCTGTGTCCACTGTCACCCATACATCTATCTATCAATGGTGTTTCCTTGTCATCAGTATCATCCAATCCATATCTAGTCCATATCTGTTCCATATCTGATCCATATTTGTTCCATATCATCCGATCCATATCTTAGGTCCATCAAAGTCAACTCTGAACTACGTTACGTCTGCGTTGTCACGTAGGCAAGGTCATTGTCAATGCGCCCCTAAGGCTCTGCTTCCCATCTGTTCCATATCTTGTCGTCTGTCCTTCTCTCTATCCGCGTCCACACTCTTTCACTAGACAAGTGCGCACAGCAAAGCAGGCTTCCCAAAACAAAAATCTTGGCACAAAACATCAACCTATCCAATGCAAACATATACCAAAACACTCAAACTAATTCTATATCAATTATGGAAAGAAGACACATCTAATGCAAGAATGTTTTGTGAACAGGTTCACTTACAAGGTCCTGGATTTTTGTCATTATGTCTTTCTATGCTACTCTAGGATGCTAAAAGCTAGAGATGCTATGATGGGGGCATAATCTTTTTCTTTGTCTGTTGTTTGTGGATTAATCTTTAGTAATGTGATGACTTTTGTCTAACAACATGATCAACAAAAGATCATTGAGGACTTCAGAGATCTAAACATGAAAAAGGGGCAATCCTTGTTTGTTTAAACACAAGAAGTACTCAGGTCATCTAGATTTAATTTTGACTAGATGCTTGCATCAACTTGCTATATCAAAATCCATGTAAGTAATACTCAGGTCATCTCAGTTCAATTATAGCTCGATGCTTGTATTTTCTTACAACATAATAAATGCCCAATGATGAAATAAACACTTCAAAATAGTTGTAATATCAAGATGGCAAAACCATTCGCATCCATCTGCATCCAGAAAACATCCACAAAGCATCCATACCGTATCCCATGTAATAAAAATTCTATGTAGAGTATCAATGTTTACAAATAAAAGATTGTGAGTCCTTCATTTGCAATTTTTCTGTCAACCAATTTCTATCTATCATCGTATCTTTCATCCTTGTCCAATCATTCCAATCAATGATCTAAATGCAAGTCTATCCTTAAATCCATAGCAATCAAGTAAAGTCAATCTTGTCAAAATGATCCACTCACACTCAATGGTCTTGATCCTTGTCTGGTTGTAAACCAACCCAATCAATTATAATCAATCAATTGTCTTATACAGGATGTTGCATTGTCGAAATCAGACCAACACACACATCTTACATGACATGTTTCATTTCCTAAAACCAGACACTATCCTATCATGTTTCTCTAGGGATCTATTGTTCCCCGCCATGACAACAATGTCGTATATCAATATCAATCAATCGTTGGTTTACCGCTTAACAGGGGCAAAACCTTGTTTTTTCCTGTATCATTTGTACATACTTGCTTACTTGCTTGTATCATTTTATCTTGCATCACGTATCATTCGGCTCTTTCTTCAACCTATTTTTCTTCATCCTAACCTATTTTTCACCTTCTTCATCGTGAGATTGTCCGTCTCACACCTTTTGCCTTCTTCCTGTCTAATCTCCCGAGGGGGCATAATGTCGTTAAACTTGTACCAGGGGAAAATTGGGGCATGTATCATTTTTAGACAATCATATTCTTTGAAACAATGTGATAAAACACATTGCTTCAAAGAGGGGCAAAATGTATACTCCTAAAATGACACGACTTTGTTCAAATAAATATTTTTAATATTTATTTAAGTCTATTTCCTCTATCAATAAATAAATAAATAAATTTATTTATTTGATTCATATTCCTCTAAGTTAATTAAATATCAAAATATTTAATTACCTCTTCTAAAGTCAAAATTAAATAAAATCTTTTATTTAATTAAGTCATTCATTCATCCAAATTTAAATAAATCATTTAAATTGATTTAAATCGTCTCAATCTCTAAAAAAAAATATATAATTAAATATTTTATTTATTCTTCTATCTTACACAAGATAAATTAAATAAATTTATTTATTTAATTTACTTTCTTCTAAAAATATCTTCTTGCTTTCTTTCTAAAATTGCAACTCATACATATCTAATTAATTTATTTAATTAGATATTTCATCTATTATTCCTCTCATCATTTTAGGATTTATTTCCTTTAAAGCAAAAAATCAAATCAAATCTTCTTCCCCTCCATAATTAATTAAATAAATTCTATTTATCTAATTAATTTCCTTATTTTTCTATTTTCCATCAAATGATTAAATAATTTTAAATTATTTAATTATTGCATCCTTCTTCTAAAAATAAATAAAATTAAATATTTTATTTATTTATTCATGATGCACATAAATTAAATAATTTTTTTTTAATTTAATTTATATTTCATCCACTCTTATCTTTATCATTTTCTTCTAAAAATGAATCTTCCTTGTCATGCAAAAGCAAAAAGTTGAGTTAATTGATTTAAAACAATCTTTTTTTTTATCAAACAACTCTTATATTAGAATAAATCATTCTAATTTATAAAAGAAAATCTTATCTTTGTCATGAAAGCAGTTAACTCAAAGAGAATAGCTTTTTCTATGACACATGTCCTTCTATTCGTGCACGTTCCCTCAAACATCCTCTACCATTGATCTTTTTATTTCTTCAACACCATTGATCTTCTCTCACAAGTCTATAAATACCCTTCTATTCTTCCATTCTCATATCACGAAGCTTTCAAGTAAACTTATGCTGCATAATCCATAGTGCACCATTGGCACCCCCACTCTCACATCATTTACTATTCATCCCATATTGTATTGAAGCTCATCTTCAACACAACAAGTATCCGAGCCATTTCTCCTTTGTCATCTTGAGGAATCAAAGCAAGGAAGTAAGCTTCTTGAGGGCTGCATTCATCACCAAAGATCAAATGGGAATAGGCAAACAATGGAAGCCGCCAGGTAACAAAAGCACTGTAAGTTGTTTATTTGTTTTATTCTTTGTTACTTGCATATTCTATTGAAGTTATTGGGTTTTATATTCATTTAAATTATTATCCCATTTTACCCATAACAACTATTAGTTTGATGAGTAAGTGAGAGGTTGTGGTTACTATGTCAATTATATAAGTTGAGTACATGGTAGCTTTACTCATGCATGTAAGGAGGCCATCTAGCTTAAGAGATTATGCTTAGATGTGTGGCTAAGCTAGGTAGCTATCATAGTTCTTTGTGATATTCAGAGTTCCATATGTCTAGAAAAGAAACTAACCTATCATGTGAGGATGAAGCACATATATGTCTAGTACCACTTTGTTTGTGACATGGTAGAGGATGGGAGGGTGATGCTAGAGAAAATCTAATGGTTGGATCTAAAGTTATGATCCCATGAAGTTGTACTACCAAAAAAAATTTCTTGGAGGGAGTTACAATTTCTAGAATATTTTGGGGTGGTTACGCATTCCAGATAAAGGAGGTGAATGGGGGTTATAGGGAGTTCAGTAGTGCAGATGGTGGCTCTAGCTTGCAGATTTTTGTAATTAGAAAGCCCATGTGGTTGTAGCTTGAAAAATTCTTGAATATTGTAAATGTCATTACATTGAGATAATAGAAAGCATGTGTTTCTTTCTTGCATTTGTTGGTTTATTCTTTGTTATTGTTGTGTGTTTGGGTTGGTAAGGGGGGTACCCCATTAGTTTGCATATTTTAAAAATTTAGAAAATTAGGCAAAAATTTGGGAAGGATGCTTCAAGATTTGTCAATGGCGAAACCTAGATAATTTAGAAATTATTTATTTTATTTTTGTTAGATTTTAGATTATTTGAAAAGTGTGTATTATGTGGAATCATGTATTCTCCCTATGGAATTTATTTTGTATGTGCATTGGGAAACATGTTTTTCGGGAAAATTGTACCTTACCTATTCTCGGTTTCTTTGAAGAAAGTTGACCCCTGAATTGTATAGGATATGGGATATCTATAGGAAGCTTTTGGTGGCCAATTATCCAAACTTCTAGGATTAATTTTGGATGCAATGTGTTGAAGAATCCTTGCTTAAAATAAGTAAATAAGAGTGTCAAAACACCAACTCATGGGACGAGGTTGGAGGCAACATGTTGGAAAAGCCTTGCTTGAATTGTTTAATGTAAAATAATTTTATAAATCTTGAATCTAATAACTTGAGTTAATAAAAATTGATAATGAAGTTTGGGGTAGGTAGCATGTGTTGAAGAAGTGTCCCTACTACCTTTTTGAGAAGCATACATAGGGTGAATGTTTACTTGAGACCTTTGTGGTTTGTCTCACATTTTAGCTTAGTTTTGGAGAACCAAGGGGAAGTCCACTCTAGTGCCTTAGCTACCCTCCTCTTGTCCTTGTTGGTTGGATTGAGTGTATTTAATCTTGTGTTGAGTTAACCATATTGTTATATGTGTGTGTGAAGCCAACTTGTGTGAGTGTTGGTGCCTTCTTGAGACTCTTGTATTTATGTGAGATTGTCCTTGATAGCAATGTATCTATGTGTTGATAACTGAGAGGGGGGGGGGGTGAATCAGTTATCCTAATTATTTCCCTTATTGAACTTTCTTATTAATTGATGCAGCATTGAATCAAACACTAAAACATTAACATGAAATAAGAAACACATAACACAGTATTTTTGACGTGGAAACCCTGTTAAGGGAGAAAACCACGGGGTGATTAACCCAAAATTATTCTCTGTTAGAAGAATAGGAGATTACAAAAAATGGCACTTGCCAATTAGGGCTCACTGCCCGAGCACACTGCTCACAAGAGGCCCACTGCCTACAAGAAGACACACTATCTACAAAGTGATAAGAATCACAGTCTTGAACTGATTGGAAGCATCTGCATATGCTGGAGTTCAGTTCCGGTTAGGCTCAGTACACTGATCTGCTGCACTTCATCTTTCCTCTGTTCTTTATTCTGCTATCTTTCACATACTGGATCCTTTTTGCTACCTCTGCTCTGTTCTGGACTTATTCGCATATATCTTCACACCATCACACACTTCACAACTAAATCCATCCTCTATATATATCCGCACAAGTAATTTCATCACCTTTCTAGTCGGCATCCGGAACAGTCTAGTTTCTTACAAACTCTTGTTCTGTCGGCTGAATCCTTCCTCACCAAGCAATGCGGATCAAGCATATACTTGTAGATAACATTAATCATGTCGGCCAAACATGATTCATGCCTTCACAACCTCTATCATCAACAGTAACACATCCGGAAAGTAGTCTGATACTCTGTCAGTCAGTTCTTCCTCTGTTTTCACTGTCTCTCAGGAATCCGGTACTCAACTATTCATATCTTTTTCCTTGTCCATCACCGGAGGCTAAATCCTTGGAATATACTACTCAAGGTAGTCCTCTTGACTTCCCCAAATCTGCACTGCCCCAAGACACTTCCTCTGAGAGATCCAGACCAATCTGTCAGACCTTGCCACATGCTCTGTTCTTGTTCACCGGACCACAACATTCTTTATTCTGACTTCCGGTAGAGATACATCATGACTTGCGGATATGTGGGATGACCTTTGTTGCCATCAATGACAACAACCATGAATCCATATAGTGTCTCTTGCCAACAATCTCCCCCTTTGGCATTGATGGCAACACTTAGTGAAAAATGACTAAGTGTTTTCACTATGCTCCCCCTTTGCTGATGCTCTGTCTTTATATACAATTTACGGAACTCCCCCTTAGTTGGATTCCTCATTTTTCACTGCTCCTCACTCCCCCTTTGACATCAATGGCAAAGGGTAGGGTCCGCACACCAAAATTTTCAAAAATTTTCTATACATAGCCGCATATTTACATACTCACATATACTGAAGAATGTCTGCAAAGGATGTCTGCAATTGGATCATTTCTGTAGCCCAACTTTGCTTCATTCTATCCAAAATTGAAATGTGACCACTCAACAAAAATGCAAAAGCTTCTGCCCGCTTGAGATCTGTCGGATCTTTTGTTTGGGCGGTGGTCTGAGCATCACTGATGGCCTCATGCATAGTTTCCAACTTAGGGATTATAATCCTTCTAAGTTCTCCCATCCGGTTAGTGATATTCTTCCTTTCCTTCTCAAGATTCTTTATTTCATTCAAGACTGCAATAGTCTGACATTCTTGATTTATTATGGAGGAAGAGAGAGGATCAAAACTTTGAGATAAGCTTTGTAGCTTATCCTGTTCCTCTTTTATTTTCTTATCAATTGCTGCTATTGCCTTTGACCAGGATATACAAAATTTGTAGATGTCACCGCCATCCTTGAGAGCATTCTCTAAGCTCTTTATTCCAATGCTCACAATCTTCCTATCTTTAGAGATTAATTCTAATATTTCTGAAAATCTTTTATCCAAAAATTCCTTCCGGACCTTTTCTTCAGCTGATTTTTCTAGAGAATCAAAATGTGTATCAACACTGCTGACTAAGGTTTTTAGATTACCGGAAGAGGAGGCTGTCGGATCTATCTGGATTGATGGCATAATCTTTACAAGTACTCCGGAAGCAGCCTCTATCAACTCACAGTCTTCCATATGAGACTTCAGGAGTTTTTCATTTGCCTTGGCATTTGCAAATGAAGCTATCTTCATTGTTTGTACCGGAGAGAGAGAGTCAAAGTCGAATGGGCCTTTTAGAAGCTCCGGTTCATCAATCTCTAAAGTTTCTTTGCTCAAAAATTGTTGAACAGTTTGTGCAGTGTCTCTTGCCGGAGACAAATGTTTCTTTTCTTCTGCAGTCTTGGAACTGTCAACCTCTTTGTCTTTCACCACTGCTTCCTTCTCCTGTAATTGCTCTTCTTCTTTGGATCCGGAGACTGTAGGGGAAACCGGAGGAGAGATGCTTGTATGTTCAGGGCCCACTTCTTCCGGAACAGATGATTCCAAATCCGCAGCTATTTTTGCACCTAAGTCCTCTACAACAGGAAGATTGAACCTTTTGAAGGCCTTCCGGAGGATCTCTTCTGTCTCTTGGGCCACTTTGTCAGTCTCACCAAGCATGAGTTGATTCATCCTGGCTTTACTTCTGAACTCATCTTTGCAGTCCTTGAAGATTATGTTCATTGTCTTGGGATCAATTTGAGGATATAGCTGAATAGCTATCTGCTCCCGGATCTCAAGATCTTTGGCATGAGCATTGTTCTTTCTTACTTCTAATTCCTTTTCTAGGCTTTTAGGAATAAGAGATATGATCTCAATAAAAGCCTTATTGTATATGTTCAGATATTTGACTGTGGCTTCCTGAAGAGTCTTTTGGTCAGCCTCACTGAAGTCATCATAAGATTCAGTCATTGGTTGAAGGTTTCCATCCACCGTGACCGACTTGATTACATTCTCTAGAGACAGAGTGGGCTTTTCAACAGATACCTCCGCCATTTCATCCTTGTCTTGGCCTGTGGAGGGTTTACTGGATCCTTTCTTCTTCTGTTTCTTTATTTCTTTTACTCCCTCATCTGACTCTGTTTCCTCTTCATCCTTTTGGCTTCCATAAGCCCTTGTGGCTTTTGTCTTGGATCTCTTACCGGATGCTTGGACTTCCGGTTTTGAACTTTTGGTTGAGGGAGGTGCAGATCTCTTTGATGATCTGGTCCGGGTGGGAGCTTCAACCGGAGCACTTTCTTTACTTTTCTCTTCTTCCTCAGCCTTCCTCCTCTTTTCCCGGCTGGCATCAAGTGCCTCTTTTGAGATGCCTAGGCCTTGAGCAATGTGCTCTACTTCTTTTCTCACCTTTCTTTTAATCTCAGGTTCCCTGAGTTCTACATGTATTTTTACACTCAGCTCCTCAAAGGTTCCAAACCTTTCTGCCTTAGGATCTTTGGGCTGACTTAGCATGTGCTGAACATGCAGCTCCACTATCTGTTCATCCACTTCATACCCCATGGGCATGATCCAGACAGTCCTTGGCTCCACTGCCTCCATTAGGCACTGATCAGTGTCAACCATAAAGCACACTGAGTCTTTGTATTTTTCAACAAGAGACTGGGGAATTCTCTCTCTTGCTTGCATCATGCTCTGAAAGTTTTTGAAGTATCCCCATAGAGCTGTATTTCTCACTTTTGCATCCCCAAGTCCATGCAAATAGTCTCTTATCTGGACTGCAACAGGTTTGTCATTCTGCCATACCCATCCACTTGATCCGGGTAGCTCATTCATGAAGTAGAAGAATAGACATACAATAAGAGTACCATACTTAAAGGAATTCTTCTTATCCTTCTTGATTTTCTGTATATTTTCCATTAATTGGCTTAGCAGTAGTTCGCAGAGATCATATTCTGCATTCTTTCTTAGCATTTCATAGGCAGTGTATACTGCAGTTCCGGATACAGAATTCTCCCTGCTGGAGTGATAGATCTTGTATCCTATTATCATGGATGCATATTTGATATCCGGATCCGAAATATCTTCAATGGTCATTGCCCTCTTATCAAATTTTGATCCAGTGGCCTCAGTTACAATGTTGTTCTTGACAGATTTGAGGATAGGTATCCCTCCGGAAGAGTATAGACCAGTTACTGCTCTAATTGCCTCTTTTGTGATCTTGCAGGGTCTATCCAGCCATAGAAAGTTGTCATGCATCCTGCTCAGTACATACCGGACCCATTCATCTTCTTCAAAGCAGGGGAAATGAATAAATTGCTCAAATTGTTTCTTCTGGATATCCTTATACTCTGGTTTAAGCTCAAAAGCATTGTCTATCAGTTGCTTGTGATAGAGGTCTCTTAATTTGAATTCCCCAAATTCCTCAATGCTTGCATGTATGTAAACCCTAATGTCTTCAGTATGTAAAACTCCGTGAGGTACACTAGAGAAGGCTCCTAGTGGATCTACCTCCAATGATTTGTAAGGATGTTTCTTGAATGTGGGGCGAGGTCTATCAGAGATCTTAACTATATTTGGAGTAGCCATTCTTCAAAGATTTGTAGTGAGGTAATGAAAAACGGAGAATACCTTATGCGCCTTCGATTTGCACGAAGTGATTGGATTGATTTCTTTATGCAATGACTTCGGCAGGAGATCCTTGGTGTGCTTGATGAATCTTGTTGCAGAGCTCCACTATTCGCTTCTTCTTGAGTGTAGAATGAGCAAATGACTTTTGAGAAATCCCTTATATTGCTCCGCGAACCCTAATATCTGTCTGCAATAAATGCTTCACCTACATTATTCCGGTTTGCCTTGTCTGGATAGCTTGGAGTATCCCGGATTAGTCCTGATCTGTGAATATCATCCGGATCTTTCAATCATGAATAAATAGAGGTAACATATTACAAGAACATCCCAAGCATTCTGTCTAAACCGCAGAACAGGATAGTGCACTTCCGGATCTCTCCGGACCTTTTTGTAATCCTTTGTCATACCGGAGCATCTCCCTGAACAGGTCTTATTTGATCGATCACAGCTTCTTCATAACTCCATGCGGACCTCTGAAATCTTGACTGAAGCATCTCAAGACTCATATCTACAAACCCTTTAATCCGCATCTTGTGCCACATCCGGCACCACTTGTTTGGCTGGGGGAACAGGATTTTCTTTGAGTCTCCCCCTGAGCCTGAGCTCACCTTTTAATTTCTGGAAGAAATATCAGCACCAGAGTCTGGTGCGGATCCAACCTCTACATTCTCTAAACTTTTCTTCACCCAAATCTTGCTCATCTGATTCCTAACTTCATCCGCATTCATCTTTTGTTTACCCTTGTCTTGATTTTGATTATACACCGGACCTCTTTTGTCCTGATACTTGTTTCTGCAGACTTTAGCATTATGACCGGACCTATTGCAGATTTGGCAAATAACATTTCTTTGCATATTTGACTAATATCCTCTTGATCTGCATTGATTAGCCATATGACCTACTCTATTGCATGTAAAGCATCTACCTTTGAATGATTTGTTTACTTGCATAATTCTGCATTCATGGGATTTGTGTCCATACCTTTTGCAGTTGAAGCACTGTCCGGAGAAGGATGAATTAATCTGATTCATTCTCATTCTGCACTGATTAGCTTTGTGACCAAAGTGGTTGCAGCTGTGGCAGTATCCATTGAAGGATGGATATCTTTGAGCATTTGGCTGTCTTACCGGAGGTCTTCTAGGCCTGCTCCTTGGATTTTCTGATCCAAGATTCTTCTGACCGGATCCGGAGCTTTCTCCTTTCTCATATCCCAAACCATACTTGTCATCTGTCCTTTTTTGACTTCCAAGAAGAACTTCAAGTTGAGCAGAACTTATCTTGAATTTCTCTTTATATTCATTTGCTGTTTGAACGTCTCTTTTGAGAGAGGCAATTTGATCCTCAAGTTTTTCTTCATTATCTTTGGCATCTTCAAGATCAGATTCAAGATGTCTGATAATCCTGTCCATCTGGTGGCATTCTTCTGATTTTTCTTTAAGAGATTGTCTTAGATTGTCTTCAGCCTTTCTTTTTTCTTCAATCTCTTGAGTAAACTTTATAGTTCCTGATTCCATTTCATGTCTTAACATAATGACTTCTTTTGATAACTTTTCGCATAACTTGGTTTGCTCAGTCAATTCTTCATTTGTATTGCTTTCTTCACTTTGTCTTGCCAACTGTTGGAGTAGCTCCTTTCTCTTTTTCATAGAGAGACTTAATTTGTCTTTTAATTCTCTCATGAATTCATCAGCCTGTTTGAGTCTTTCCTTTAATTCACTGACTTCAGAATTTGACTGTTCAAGATCCTCAAGAGCAGTCTTGAGTTGCTCCCTTAAACCATATGCATCCATTTGAAATCCCAGATCTTCCTCAAGCTGTTAGGCTCTATTAGGAGGAACTTAGCTCTGATACCAATTGTTGATAACTGAGAGGGGGGGGTGAATCAGTTATCCTAATTATTTCCCTTATTGAACTTTCTTATTAATTGATGCAGCATTGAATCAAACACTAAAACATTAACATGAAATAAGAAACACATAACACAGTATTTTTGACGTGGAAAACCTGTTAAGGGAGAAAACCACGGGGTGATTAACCCAAAATTATTCTCTGTTAGAAGAATAGGAGATTACAAAAAATGGCACTTGCCAATTAGGGCTCACTGCCCGAGCACACTGCTCACAAGAGGCCCACTGCCTACAAGAAGACACACTGTCTACAAAGTGATAAGAATCATAGTCTTGAACTGATTGGAAGCATCTGCATATGCTGGAGTTCAGTTCCGGTTAGGCTCAGTACACTGATCTGCTGCACTTCATCTTTCCTCTGTTCTTTATTCTGCTATCTTTCACATACCGGATCCTTTTTGCTACCTCTGCTCTGTTCTGGACTTATTCGCATATATCTTCACACCATCACACACTTCACAACTAAATCCATCCTCTATATATATCCGCACAAGTAATTTCATCACCTTTCTAGTCGGCATCCGGAACAGTCTAGTTTCTTACAAACTCTTGTTCTGTCGGCTGAATCCTTCCTCACCAAGCAATGCGGATCAAGCATATACTTGTAGATATCATTAATCATGTCGGCCAAACATGATTCATGCCTTCACAACCTCTATCATCAACAGTAACACATCCGGAAAGTAGTCTGATACTCTGTCAGTCAGTTCTTCCTCTGTTTTCACTGTCTCTCAGGAATCTGGTACTCAACTATTCATATCTTTTTCCTTGTCCATCACCAGAGGCTAAATCCTTGGAATATACTACTCAAGGTAGTCCTCTTGACTTCCCCAAATCCGCACTGCCCCAAGACACTTCCTCTAAGAGATCCGGACCAATCTGTCAGACCTTGCCACATGCTCTGTTCTTGTTCACCGGACCACAACATTCTTTATTCTGACTTCCGGTAGAGATACATCATGACTTGCGGATATGTGGGATGACCTTTGTTGCCATCAATGACAACAACCATGAATCCATATAGTGTCTCTTGCCAACACTATGATCTTCTCCATAACTTGGGAGTTTACTAGAGTGGTGTAGACATCTATTACACTCTATGATGGTAATATGGTTGGGAGGTGGGCAACATTTCCCATTGGTCCATTCATGAAGATCTCTTAGGAGCCAGAAGAGTTACTTGTTAATTATTTATGTTGTGATCATGTTGTGGTTCATGAATATTGGAGCACCTAGGAGGTGGCTTATCACTATTGTAAGAATATTATTTGTATAATTGTTATATTTTAGTGCAATCCTTCCATGTTTGGGAAGTAGCCTCTATCATATAATTGTATTATGATATCATATGATTGGAAATTGATCCTTATTTTGGAAGGGATTTATCATGTTGTGAAAGCTATCTTAACTCTTAAAATGATTAAATTAGGATCTTGGAGTCCTCTTTTATATATTGTATTATCATCCTATGCTATGATTATGGATTGGCTTATATTGTGTCCACATTATGTATGAGAGCTCCATCTTTTTCTTTGGCCTATATTGATGTTGGTGTTGAATAAGTGTGGTATTTTATATTACCTTTCTCATAGTTAGCTTGTATGATAACATGATTTGGAAAAATGTGTCTTCTCTATTCTTGTATTGTTTTGTTGCTTTCCTATTAGATGGTTAGCATGTTGATTCATTATGTTTGGATCCAATTTGACCCTTTGTCCTTGCAAGATTCATGGTTGATATTACCATTGACTTGTTAGTCATTTGTTGATATTGGTTTTCCTTATCATGTAGAGAAGGGAGTGATCTTGGTTTCCACCTTCTCTCTTGTGCCTTGGTGATTGCATGTGGTTTCCCTTATTGACCTCCTTCCTTGTTGGAGTGTGATTTCATCAAGTATGCCATTTGGAGATCATGGTTTCCCTTATTGACCTCCTTCCTTGTTAGTCATTTGTTGATATTGGTTTTCCTTATCATGTAGAGAAGGGAGTGATCTTGGTTTCCACCTTCTCTCTTGTGCCTTGGTGATTGCATGTGGTTTCCCTTATTGACCTCCTTCCTTGTTGGAGTGTGATTTCATCAAGTATGCCATTTGGAGATCTTGTAGGGGCTTCTGACTTTTATTTTTCCTTTTAGGGGTTCATAGATGATCTTAGAGTGGATTCATTGGTTAGAGAGCCCTTGTGGAAGCTTGGGTTAAAGTCTTGTGCAAGAGTTTTGGAAAAAAATTATGTTTGGACACTTGGTAAGGACTATAGTGCATTTTATGGACACCAATGCCCAAGAAGGACACTAGCACCTAGACTAGACACTAGAGAAAAGTGTTAGAGTCCAAGTTTGGCACTAGAGTCCCACTCTAGCATTGTAGTCCTCTCCTATGCTAGTGTTCATGAGCCTTCAGACAGTGAGCACTTATTAACTTTTTTTGCAAAAAAAATTGTATACAAAAGATGTTCCCATCAGTTTTATGAGTCTTCCCATATGTTTGCCTCATTAGAATGTAATGTATTTTGGGATTTATGTCCTCTTTTGTGTTGGAAAGGTTTCCTTGCATGAAGTTGACTAGTGTTCATCCTTTTGATTGAGGTTGTGTTCCTCCTGGTGGATCCTCCTCATGTGTTGGATGTTCTATGAGTTTGGTGGTTGAGTTGGGTCATCATGGAATAGATTTGAGGTGGCTGTCACCCTCACCTACTCCATGTGGATATGAGAGAGTGAGGTTGTGGACTGGCATCCAAACTTCATCATGGAGGAAGCTCCATCCTCTCATGTGGTTATCATGGTGAATTTATTGCATGATTAGTGAATTCATCCACTTGTGTCTTGATGGTGTGCCTAGAACCTACATGGTCAACATGGTTGTTAAGCATCATATTCTAGAGTGTCATAATGAGACACTATGATGTTTCTAGTGCATGAGTGTGTAATTAGGATATGCACATGTCATAATTAAATCACACAAAATTTGTCAGATTAGTTTTTGTCTACTACTATCTTGATCATAAGCTTGGGCATTATGCATTTGTACTATTGTACATGCTCTATATCAAGAAGAAGAATCAAATTTTATTACCTGCATGCCATTATGTTTAGCTCCATGTAATGATTTAAAAACAAATATATCTATGCCCAAATATTTTTCTCCAAATTATAGCTATGGAATAGAAAAGTAACACTTGACATCTAAAGATAGACATCCCCAAGAACTAAATTTACCTTATACCATATAGCACACTAAATCAATTTGTATATGAAAACTTCAATACTTGGAGGTCCCAATTGACAATGAAACTCTTGCCTCATACACTATGAGATGTTTCTTAGAAAGCTAGGAAATGTCTACTCATTAACTGTGTGTGAAATCCAACACCTAGGGCACTTAATCCCAAAATAAATCAACAAATCATGTGAACTTTAGAGGATCAATAGATCAAAGGAGAATAGACAAATGTTTCATAGATATCTAGAAATGAATCATATATTGCCACATGGACACAACTACATTTAAGACTGTCCACTACTCTATACATAATGGTTCAATCTTCTATTAACCTACCCTCTTTGGTAAAAGAACTCACCAATGAACTCATTCTTATTCTTCCACCTTCCCAATGATCAACTCAGTATCCCTAATCCTACCTACTTCTATGGATGTTCTCCATGTTTCTCCATAAAGTTCCCATTAGTTTCCATAGAGCATTCCCTCAATTGGGAAATTAATGCTTCGATCCTCCTCATCAATCTTGCCATTAATATTAATTATGTTACTATATGAAACATGTTAGAAATCTTGAATAAGATTGAAAACTAGAATCTATAAGAGAGATCTAAGCTACATAAATTGAAATGCAAATGAAAGCAAACCAACGATTCTGAGAGACATGCAAAAGTCAATAAGACGCAAATGCAATAAGAGCTCAACACAAGAGAATAACAAAGTAACAATACTATGCATTCAACATGGATGAAAATACAAGCTAGGGAGCATGCTTATATAGACCAAGGAGAGGGAGGAGGTGGCAACACCGATCAATGAGGAGCAACTATCTATCAGACTAAAGATAGCTAATGGATGCTCACATGTAGGAAGGTGACACCTCATATTCCTCTCACCTAATAAAACATGCTTTATTAACCTAAGCAAGCTTAAATAAATGTGTAGGAAAAACCTTATAAAAAGGAATAAAAAACCTACACTAACACCCCCCCTTAAGCATAGCTTAGGTGGGTAAAGAGATGGGTCCCGATAAATGAAGCCTGATGAGGTACCCATGTACAATGAATTCCCCCCAAAAGAGAAGTACCTTCCCCCACACAAAGGAGAGTATGCCCCCCCAGAATAGAGAGAGAAGGAAAGAAGGAGATAAGAAGCCCTCACTATGGTGGACACTTGCCGCACCCCAAGCAAAACTCATAAATGAATGAACTTGCTCTCAGTGAAGGTTTTGGTGAAGATGTTTGCAGTATGATTTGACGTCAAACAATACTGAAGATCAAGAACATTCTCATGAATCAACTCCTAAAAGTATTACATGTGAATCTCAATGTGTTTGGTCCGCTGATGATGGACTGGATTGCAAGAGATCTGAATAGCACTCTGGTTGTCACAAAAGATCATTGTAGGCTTTTTGAAGGAAATGCCAAACTCAGTGAGAATGTGTTGAAGCCAAATGGCCTCAGTAGCAACATTAATTGCTCCTTGATACTCAACCTCTGTAGATGAAAGAGTAATAGCAGACTGCTTCTTGCTCGACCAAGAAATCAGACTAGAACTAAGAAAGAAGCAATACCCTGAAGTAGACTTGTGATCCTGAGAATCACCCGTCCAATCTGAATCTATGTATCCCACCAAGTCAATATCCACACTCGCTGCATAATGAATCCCATAACTGTGAGTACACTATACATAGTGAAGAATCTACTTAGTTGCTTTCCAATGTAGCTCATGTGGCTCTTGCATGAACCCGGAGACTAGGCCCACAACATATGAAATATTAGGCCTCATGTGAGTCAAGTATATGAGACTCCCAACCAATTGGCAATACAAGGTAGAATCTACCAAAGGTGAAGAACAAGAAGCCTCATGTTTGACCCCTGACAGAAATGGAGTCGGCGTAGGCTTACAGTTAGCCATGCGAAATCTAGAAAGCATATCAAGAGCATACTTGGGCTGAGAAAGAAAGATACCAGTTGAAGACTGTGTAATCTCAATGCACAAGAAGTAATGAAGAAGATCTAAGTCAGACATCAGAAACTAATCGTGAAGGGTAGTTTTCACTACCTTAATGGTGGATGAGGAACTCCTTGTAATCAACAAGTCATCAACATAGAGAACAAGGAAGGTGAGAGTACCATTCTACTACAAAATGTAGACATTTAGATCAGAATGGCACCTAGTGAACCCAACTGATAGATGGAAGGAGTCCATCTTGGCATACTAGGCTCGAGGGGCTTGTTTAAGGCCATAGAGAGACTTCCAAAGTCGACAGACAAGTGAAGGATCCTGAACGAACCCTTGTGGTTGCTCCATATATATCTCCTCCTGAAGGTCACCATGAAGAAAAGCACTCTTCACATCCATCTGATGAACTTCTCAGTGATGAGCTACAGCAATGGCAAGGACAAGTTGGATTGAATTCATCTTGGCAACTAGCGCAAAAGTCTTAGAGTAGTCAATCCCAGGAGCCTAGGAGAATCCTTTTGCGACCAAGCGAGCCTTATGTTTATCAACCAACCCATCTACAACAAATTTTGTTCGATAGATCCACTTACATCAAACAATTTTTCTTCCCTTAGGAAGAGGGACTAAATCCCAAGTGTGGTTCCTCTCTGAGGAACTGAACTCTTCTTGCATAACAGCATCCCACTCGGGGAAACCAGAAGCTTCATTGAAGGATTGTGGATCAGAAGCTAAAGCAAAGAAGAGATGAGGAGCCTGCTCAAACTATGACCTTGTTCTTCTCACATCTGAAGGATCACTAACCCAATCACCTGCTTACTCCAAAGTCTGACGAGCCCAAAGAGGCCCAATAGCTAGAGAACCTGGAGGAGAATTATCATCCTCTAAATGATGACTCGAAGAGGAGGAAGAAATGACCTCAGCATCATCGTTGCCATCTAAAGTGGAGGAAGAAGACTCCTCATGTGGTACAAGAGGATTAAGATCCTCAGAAGAACTATCATCATGTCACCGTGTCTCCAAAGTGATAGAAGATATGGAAGCATCCTCCTCAAACCCAACACTCCTCTCAATAAACAACTCATGTGTAGTGGGATGAAGAAGCCTATAGCCTTTGACACCATCTAGATACCCAACAAATATGCAAGGCTTGTTTTGCAGATCCAAAGCCTTGCATTTCTCTGCTGGAATGTGGGCCCATGCAGGAGATCCAAACACTTGAAAGTGCTTCACTGTGGGCTTCCAACCAGTCCAAGATTGAAAAGGAGTGACTCCCTTCACAACTCAGTGAGGAACCTGATTCTAAATATAGCACACACAGTTGATGGCCTCCACCCAATACTAAGGTGCCATCAACCTGGAATGAATCATACATGTAGCCATCTCTTTCAAGGACCTATTCTTTCTCTCTGTGACACCATTCTGCTATGGACTGTAAGGAACTATATACTGAAGATCAATGCCCTCTGAGGTACAAAACTACTCAAACCTCTGGTTGACATATTCCCCCCATTGTCCATACGCAAAATCTTGATGGCCTTCCTAGATTGTTTCTCTACAAAAGATTTGAAGTCCCAAAATGACTCAAATACCTCAGACTTGTGTTTGAGAAAGTAGACCCATGTATATCTAGAAAGATCATCAATGAATGTCTAGACATACCGAGTCCTACTGAAAGAAGGATGTGGCAATGGACCCATAAGGTCACTATGTACTAACTCCAAGAGTTGTGTGGCCCTCCATGCTTTGCCTTTATCAAATTTTTCTTCAGGATGCTTACCAAGAATGCATCCCTGACAAAATCCATCAGAATATTGAATAGAAGGCAACCCTAAAACCATGTCTTGTTGACCGAGTTGTTGTAAGTAACGATAGTTCAAGTGGCCAAACCACTGATGCCATAAGCTGCTCACCTCATCTGAGTGAGTAAGCAAAGCAAGTGAAGGAGAATCAAGAAGTAGGGACTGATGATCAGCCTTGCCCACAACAATTGTAGACCCATTGTACATCTCACTAATTACCATTGTGTCTAGAGTGAATCAACCCGCTTGCTTGAGCTAGCATTAGTGATCTGATAAATAGATAGGAGATTAGTTGACAATGAGGACACACAAAGAACATCATGAAATGTGCCATCCCCCACATCAATAGATCTTCTCCCTTGTACCTCTATAGTAGTATCATCACCCAATAGAATAGATGGCAAAGAACATGACTCCAAGGAGGCAAAACTACCTTGCGATGATGCCATGTGGTGTGAAGCACCTGGGTCAATGATCCAAGAATTTGGCTGTGAAGCAACAACAACTAGGGCCTTGCCCTTTCCTTTCCCCTTACTTTTATTTGTGTCATTTGAAGATTCTTGAGATGAACACTGCTTGACAGAATCATGCACCTTGATGTTCTTTTCTAGAAGATGAGTCAAGTGATCAATCTGCTTCTTTAGACACTTATGCTCATCATGACCAAGTTTCTTACAATAGGAACACTAAGTTTTCTCCTTCTTGGGCTTGTCACCTTTTGAAGAAGTGGCATTATTAGTTGTGTTTGGAGCAACTTGTTTCTGTTCTTGCTTCTTTTCTCCTTGGTTCTTTTGCTTCTTATCTTGCTTACCAGACCCTTTTTCATCTTTAGTGACTTGATTTACAGCCAAGGCATGAGATTTAGACGGCTTAATTGTGCCCATTTGAACCAACTTGTCTTGCTCTTTAGTGAGTTCATTTACAAAATCATCTAAAGAAGGCATCTTATATGTGGTTCCTAAGGCACTTTTAGTGGCATAGAATGTAGAAACAAACATAGAGTAGTTGGAACCAAGTTTAGAAAGATTGCTAAGAATTAATTGACTATCTTTCTTCTCTATCCCACATTGCTTCAACTGCAATCTTAAAGCCTTTAGTTTTGTGAAGAAATCTTGAATTGTATCGAAATTACATGGATTTAACCCTATCAGCTCATTCTCTAGTAAATGTCCTCTAAGTTCATCTTGTGCACCAAAGAGGTTTTCCAAGGTAGTCCATACATCTTGTGGTGTTGTAGCAGACTCAATATGAAAAAACAAATCTGGAGATACAGACATACATAAGGTTCCAAAAGCTTCATCAAGTTTGTTAAACCATTTAGGCATTTATGCAATTAGAGATGGTTCAATTTCTAAACCCATAGTTACTCTAAACAACCCTAGCTTCTTAAGATAGATTGTCATTTTAGACTTCCACTCATAGTAGTTATAGGGTGTGAGTATAGGCATTGTTAATTGATCCATTTTAATGCAGAAGTAAAGATTGTTGTTGTGTAGGAAAGAGAACTCAAAGGAAATGAAGAAATAACACACTCAAGACATCCCCCCTTTTTACTCAATCAAAGGACCCCGCCCCAATAAAATATGTTTTGGCACTCTATAGATCAGTGCATTTACAATGTTGGAGTTGTTTTCCAGAGTTATACAAATGTCCAAAAAATGGACCCAAATACCGAAGGTACAAAAAAATTTGAATGACAACTTCAAACCTACATAAAGGTGTAGTGCTCAGAAAAATATCCACTTTCAAAAAAAGCATGACCTTAATACGAGATCATATGAGAAAGTTATAGCAAATTGAAGTTTAAAAAACAAGGACTGTCCTTCAGTTCTAATGAGAGAACTTAAATTTGAGAAAAATGGGATCATTTGAGAAAAACTTGATTTTACCACTACAAAGAGAATGAAATTCTAACCATTTTCAAAAAAAAAATTCACTAAAAAATACCTCCGTATGGCTGAGAACGAGCCATTTGAAGATTAGTGGTAAAAATGAAAATTATAATGGTGAGGGGTCCATCTGAAGCTTTCTGATGCAATTTCTGCATGATTTATCAACTACATGAACAAAACTACCTAATAACCAGATAGTTTTTGGATACGACGAACAAAACCTAGAAGGTGTTTTTCTTTATGACTTGTAAAGCATGTGGCCCTAGTGTAAAAAAATGCCTCCAACAAGGGAAAAATGATATGTAGAGCCTCCGGTGTTTGATCTGCATGAACCTTATATGGAAATGGGGGTTTTGGGCCTTCCTTAAACAATGGAAATGTTCTTTTAGCCTAAAAAAATCCTGTTTGAAAGATGTTTCACAAAATATGAGCTTTAAACCCACATTTGCAACTTTTTCACATGATCTTCAAATTAGATGAAATGAAAGCCATTTCTGACTATGGAATAATCAGAAATGCTACCAATGTAATTAGAAATGTTGCAATCACCCTGATCTTACAAAAATCACATGCAAAAATAAAGAGGTTAATGGGTCTTGTTATATCCTTTCTGATTCTCCAAATTATTATAAAACACAAGAGAAGAGCATACAAGATTGACAAGATCTTATAGAACTCAATCTCTCAATCAGGAATCAAATGAACTCAAAACTCTCAAACTATTTCTCTGATACCATGTTAGAAATCTTGAATAAGATTGAAAACCAGAATCTACAAGAGAGATCTAAGCTACATAAATTGAAATGCAAATGAGAGCAAACTAGCGATTCTGAGAGACATGCAAATGTCAATGAGACGCAAATGTAATAAGAGTTCAACACAAGAGAATAGCAGAGTAACAATATTATGCATTCAACATGAATGAAAATACAAGCTAGGGAGCATGCTTATATAGAACAGGGAGAGAGAGGAGGTGGCAACACCGACCAATGAGGAGCAACCATCTATCAAACTAAAGATTGCAAAGTATCTTCCCAATATAGCTAATGGATGCTCACATGTAGGAAGGTGACACCTCATAATCCTCTCACCTAATAAAACATGCTTTATTAACCTAAGCAATCTTAAATAAATGTGTAGGAAAAACCTTATAAAAAGGAATAAAAAACCTACACTAACAAAACATTATTGAAGTACCTATATGTAAACATATATTAAAACATTACATGAACTTTTTTGTAATGGTATCTTTGCATTAACATTTAGCCTATGTTGCTTTTCATTTGAATACTAAGAATGTATCATGTCAACTAAATAATTTGAACTTGAATCTTGATTGATGACCTAGATTAATTTCCTTCTAAGATCAATAGTTGTGGTAGATCTATAGAACACTAGAGGGACCCCACTCAATTGTCTACAAATATATATAAATTAATCCAATAATGCTATCTAGCCATGGATTCTACCTTTGAGAAAGGAACTCACTCCACTTTGCCAACTATACTTCTTGTTGTGAATCTACTACACTAATGGCCTAATTAGGATCATACTTGTCATCATTTTGGAGAAATATTACACACTATATGCACCATGTAGATGAGATATATAATTTTGGTAGATCGGGGATGAGTATTTTACTATCTAAGCTAGTATATAGATCTATATAAATGAGTAACTAGTCATAAAAAAAATAACTAAAAAATAAGGGGAAGCTGAAGATCGTTAGCAAGTTAATGATCAAATATAACAACAAATACATAGACTAATGTAAAATATTGACCTTGAATTAAATCTCTATGAGCCAAGTCACCATGAATGTATAACAAGGAATTCAATAAAGGTGAAAAAAGACTAAGATATAGAAGGGGAAATGATCAAATTAACAAACCAATGTTATTAGGATTGACAATAGTACTATTAAAAACCATAATAAGGATATCTTAGATCAGAGGTTAACAATGGATCTGGTTGGGGATGCATGCCCTTGCAAGCCTGACAAGATTCTAGAAGAGCTCTAGGATGCAAATCAAAATAATAATGGGATAATGACAACTAGAACTAACAAATAAAATAACACAATGTGACATAAAGCTACCAACATTAAGACAAACAAAAAGCTAAAACATAACACACAAGAACTAGGAAGATCCTAGTACCCATGTGAATCCAAAATGCCATTTACTAAAATTGATCAAGTCATGGATCCATACCCTTGGAAATCTCCTATGGCCCAACGCCATAGGAAAAATAATATCCACATTTACCCTTGTCAAATACCACATTCATTGATGACCTTTTGTATTATTTTTTGACTATGCAATCAATGTTTGACTAAAATATAAAAATGTTCAAGACCTTACACATCTGCAAAGACTTTTACATTTAAAAAATATGAACACATTTAGGTCATGCACCACTCTTTGAATAACATGATTCATAATAAAGCATGGGAGAAACATAAACACTAATACTACCATACTTGCAACATTCATATGGGCCCATACAAAAAAGCCCATAATCCCATGGGCTAAAACAATATCTCAATGGATAGGAAACTAAAAATCCTCACAATCCAAAGGTGCAATATAAATCTATTTTAACATCATCATGTAGATTAAAATTACATTTAAATGCCCCATACTATTAGGATCCAAGACAACATACCCAACATTGAATTGGTCTAGATAGAGAATCCCATTGGCTAGATTAAAAAAAAAAGCAACATGATCAAGCAATAGATCTAGACAAGCTTCACATAGTAAATCTTATTGATTCTCATGATGATTCAAGCAATGTAGTTTTCTATTAACTAGATCAACAACCATACCCTAATGAAAACACTTGTAATTAGGTAGATGAACCAAAACATTAGGTGCAATGACATTATCATTTAGAACAATATATAAACCTTCATCAAAGTAAAAAACTTCACACTCAACAACACCTAAAATGCACTTTGAGAAACTTACTAATTTGAAACCTTCACTCTCAAACAAGTTGACATAATCAGTAGATTAACAATATAATTACTAGAATAATTAGAATTAGGGATAACATCATAATAGATAGATTCACACTCACATGAATCGGCCATCTAGCTCAAATTATTACTATGTACACCACTCTCAAAATTAAGTTGTAATCATTAAAATTAAACCAAATTCATTAATAAATCTATTATCAAATTCATTAACAAATGCTTCTAAATTAGCATCAATTGTAGATTTATCTTCTTTCCTTAAAATTGCTTCTACAATAGTGCACCCTACATGAGGCAATTGACACACTTCACACAAAATAAATGGATCAACATGTGTTTTAATTTGATTTCTAGTATTATGAGATTCTATAGTTACTTCCACGCACTATACATTTAAGGCAATAGTTCAACACTACAAGTATTTTCAAATGGAAAATATTTCATCCCTCATATTATGAGATTTTATTCAATACGGACAACTTAATTGTAATCCTATTGGAGATTTATGTGATTTTTATTTTTTAAGAGAAAAATCAAATCTAAATCAGAAGTTTTGTAATAAAAACTGAAGACATTAGCTCATTGGGCCTTGCATGCTTTGGAATATCCCTCAAAGATTTTACAAATCAAATATTAATCTTGCAAACATATTCATCATGATTTCTTTGAATATTACTAAATTTAATGATTAAATTTTTGAGATCAATTTTTTCACCAAAATGATAATAAAAAATATTTTAAATTCATCCTAGGTCAAAATAGAAAGTTGTAGTAAACTTACATACCAATCATGTGCATCACACTCAAATGACCAAACATATAGTTTCAACATTACATGTTCACCTTCAACTTCATAATCATCTATCAATTTGATGGCTTGAATATGTTTTCTACCCAATGCTAAATCATTCCCATGAAACATAGCTAGTTGATTTCTAAGTTCACTAGGCATGGTATTAAGGAAATTATGGATAGCATAAAAATTTAATGGTTTATAACTTCCAACACTTAAGGGACTCTAACATGTTGCATTCTTAAAATTTCACACATGTATGTGAAACTCTCACATTAATATAAGATATTCAAGGTGATAACAATCAAGTCACTAATTCATAAAGAGGAAAAACCTTAAATAACCAAAGTAATCTTCAAGGGCAAAAACAAACTAGGTTCATACCACCTATAATGTCTAAAAATCAATATCTAGTCAAAACATATAGAAAGTAACCAATTTTTCTTTTGCAACATGCATAAGTCTAATGCAACGTGTACATACATGTGTCATCATCATTTGTGATGCTACAAGAAACCAAAAATGCATGGATGGTATGTGTTGGGAATGCATATAGGGAAAATGAGTTAGGAATAATGTAAGGACTAGTATCACACATCCCATGTAGCATACCCTAAGCTATGGAAGCTCTTCTTAAAAAAGTGAATAGAATTAAATTACACCTAAGTGAGGGGGTATCCTCATGATGCCCACTCCTCTAGGCATCATATGAAAGTGATAGGAATATGCCCTCCAATGGTAGTCCAAGACAAACAATGCCTTAAAACACTTCTTGTAATCAATTAAATTAAGATGGATTGACTACTTGATAAGCATGGTAGAATAATTATCCCCAACTAAACATAAAACAAGCATTAGTAAAGAAGAACAACCATTGATTATGTAAACACCTAAAATTGTCCACTCTTCGTATCATCCCTAAACATCCCTAAACATCCCTAACCATAACTAAACATCCCTAATTCATCTTTATTCATCCCTAAACATCCCTAATTAATCCCTATACATCACTAACTATCCCTATTTATCCCTAAACCATCACTAATCATCTCTAGACACCCCTAAACTACATTTTCTGCACAATTAACTGAATAAACACATGTTTAGATGGTTAATTGATCAAATCCCCTTCAATACATGATTTTATAATAATTTATTGTCAAAATCACTATTCATGTACCTTTCACTATTAATTTGTACTTGCATCGATACTTATCCCTAGCCAAAATGATTTATTAAATCATTTATCCCCTTTCTTTATAGTCCAAACATTAGATAAATTTAATTTATCTAATATCCCTATACCCCATCCTATGAATTAAATAAGTATTTGTATTTATTTAATTCCTATTTTCTACACTTTTAATTACGTTTTCCTAAACCTAATTAACTAACCTAATCCCCCACTTGAACAACCTAAATCCAAATCTAACCCTAGTCAAATCCTCTCCATTCCCCCAAATGTACAAAGGCATGGCCTCTTGTACATGTCCACATGGCCTTATTACAAGAGGCATGGTCAAGGGCCCATGTACAAAGGTCTTTTTTTCCCCCATTCTGTATTCCACCAATTTTAAATTGGGCATGTACCCATGCTTCCAATTTAAAATTTAAATCAAAGCCACCTCATCTCCTTTTCCTCCAATTTTAAATTGGGCATGTACCCATGCTACCAATTTAAAATTCAAATCAAATCCAACCCATACTTCCCATTTATCAAGCCAATCTCATCCATCCATCTTCCTAAGGCAAAATCTCAGCCCTTCATTCCTCCTTGCTCTAAGGACATCTCCCATCCACCAATCTTATAATGACACTTGGCAAGTTCTCCTTTCTTGAGAACTCTTAGGAATCCTCCACCATTGATCTTTCAATAAAATACTAACCATCCAATTGAGTCTCCAAAAATCTATAAATTAGAGCTCACCCCTTCACAAATCATATCACTTCTTCATGCAACTAAATGCTACCTCTTTTTCTCCAAAGACTCCATGAAAAGCAAGGTTATGTTTTCCATTTGAGGAGCCATCACACATCCAACATCAAAGAATCACATCCACTTAAGTAAGGTTTGCATTTGGGGTTAATAGCTTAGCTTCTTGTCTTGTTTTGCATTCCTTTTTGCTCAATTGAAGCTAGCTTAGGATTTGAGTGAAATAGGTTATTGTTTTAACTTGTTTCTCATGCTCATTTTTTATGTTATACAGATTATATTCATAAATCTACAATATTCCCCCTTTTTACTTTTTATTTTTTATATAGGATATAATGTTATATTAGTGATTGATTACATTCAACATTCAACATTATTTTTAGAAGTGGATTCAACAAGAAGTAATAACTAATAATTTTCTTCTTATAATTAAGGATGTTGTTCTACTTCTTTAATACATATGTATGTGACTAATGAGGAGAGGGAGAGGAATAACACCCTTTAATTTCTTTTCCAACATGGAAATATGGTGATAAGACATTTAATCTAGCCAACCTAAGCTAACACATCATTTTCCTAGCTATAACATAATTTTGAACATAAGCAATAATAATGGCATGTAGGAAGTTTCCCAAATACACCATGAGATGTACTAACAAAATTGACTTAAGAGGTTAATAATATTTAAATACAATCAATAGTTTAAAAATATACATTATTTATTACACTTTCCAAAAATTACGCTGAGAGGCGTTCTACACTCACAGCAAGGGGTGAAAGATTCAGATTCCCGTAAACAATTAAGATTTAGATTCCATGTAAACAAAATTCATAAAATGTGTAAATAAATAAATTTGTGGAAGCCAAATGGATATAAAAATAGAAAAACTTGGGCAGTTATGGAGTGAAATCTTTATCACGTTAAACAAAAAATAAATAAATTCGTGGAAGCCAAATGGATAGAAAAATATAAAAACTTGGGCAGTTATGGAATGAAATCTTTATTGCGTTTGAAGAATATGAAAAGTCTTCCAACATAGTCTCTTTAAATTAACTCATGTGAGCATATCAAATATTCTAATTGTAAGTAATTTATAAATGCCAACAAATTGGAAGATATCTCTTGGCGTACTGTAGATATATATATTTTTAAATATAAATATACTAGTTATACATTACTCAAATACAACCATAAATTACATAAAATATACCATAACATAATGTATAATATTGTAATCATTTAGCATACATTTATTTCCCATTAATGTATTATATATAAATTGGAAATATGATTCAAATTTGATACTACAATAAACATCTCGTATCCAACCTTCTTCATCACTAAGTAAATGTCTAAAGGTAATGTTATTAGTATGTATAATACAATAATAAAATAAATAAATAAAAACATATTAGTACATAGGAGTTCAATTTCATATTTTGTTATAATAAATATAATGTCTTTTTATTTATTTTCATTTTTTCATAAATACACACAATATAAATGAAATAATATGTGTAATGAAGAAAAAATGATACCTTCACTTTTAACATTACATTACATAGGGGTTGAAATGGAAAATGCTACTTTACTGGAAACTGAAAAACAATTTACATAAATGAGTTGCAGAACAAAAAAGAGGGTGAAGAGAGGAACCTGTCACCAAAGTAGGGAAACCTCGGCCTCAGATGCTAGAGCATCGCGAGGATGTCTCCATGTAGCACTGTTATCCTGATAGTAATAAAAACTTCACAAATCCATACTGTATGATCCAACTTGGGTTTATAACCTCATCCAACATGTGTAGAAAACTAGAATGAGTACCCAACATCCAAGTTCAATAAGAAATTAAAAAATAGGACATTTAAATGAAATAAATAAATTAACAAGAGGAAGAAGGAAGATAAACAAACTCCCATATGTTTGAATCTTCTTATTTTCTAACCTGCACAACACGGAACGTAAAAAAATGGATGGGGGATATTTGGGGGTTTTGCCTTAGTCAAACCCCTACTTTGGTCTTTCGACCTCCAAAATAGCCAAAGAGATAGATAAATGAAAATGTGTGTGAATGATCCTATCCCAAATGTGATTGGGAATGATAAGAGCTATGATTTTGCAAATAGTGACAACTAAAATAAATGAAAATAGAAGGGATGTGAAGATCCCAAGGTTCTTGGGGGCATAACAAACACTAGTAGAAAAACAAAAATAAATTACTAAAAAAACTACTAAAAATTTCATATAAATGACTAAGCTTGGTCATGTGACCATTAGTAGTTTATTGCCGGTCATTTATAACGCGACCAAATTTATGACTAAACCATTTTTAGTCATTTATTGGTTGTTTTTATTGATCAATTTGGTAGTATATTTAGTCGTTAATTTAGTCATATTTATTCACCGAGCTTGGTCATGTGACCATTAGTAGTTTATTGCCGGTTATTTATAATGTGACCAAATTTATGACTAAACCATTTTAATCATTTATTGGTTGTTTTGATTGATCAATTTGGTAGTATATTTTTAGTCATTGATTTAGTCATATATTTTGATTTATGTCAATTGGCTGTATATTTGGTCAATTGGTAGTTTATTTAATTGTTTTTGTTCACTAATTTCTGCCTAAAAGTGTTGGAAATGAGACAATGCTTTTGAAGTTTAAACATAAAACATAGAAAAACATAATCAATCATTCATTTGCACATAATGAAACAACTATTAAGAAGGTAAAATACTTAAATTTTATTGAGAAAATGTGTTCTTACAACAAATACAAGACTTAAATATGTGTCTTTGCTTTGAAAAATATGTTACAAAGTCTGTTTCTCAGTGTTGTGACTGAGAAAACTGAGTTACAATGCTCTATTTTTTGCTTATATAGCTCCAAAACATGAAAGAACTACTTGAAAAATGAAGCCTAAATATTTCATCATGGGCTTTTACATCTCAAAATCTAAATAAATGTATCAAAAGTCTCTTAATATTGCTGATTGCTACATTACTTCTTCTTTGCTACATATCCTGTCTTGGTCTACACAAACAGAACCCATCAATGCAATAAGTAAATTGCCCCTTTGTAACATAAAGCAAATAAGTAACTTACTTTAACATGTTCTTTGAAAGAATATTTACCTTCTTGACTCCACGGATCTTCTTAGATCTGTTCTTCCTCTCTTTCAATTGCTTCCTAGACTTCTCCACCTTAGTAGCAAACCCATTCTATAGGATTCATGCAGCATAGAAACCATCAAGCTATAAAATAAGACACTTCTACTGGAGGCCCTTGACGAAGCTTGTGATATGCAAAATATTGACAGTGGTTTGTAGGGGGGTAATGTTATCCATTCATTTTGCAACATGTTTTTACAATTCACTATCTTTGGTTTTAGAACTTGTGAATGCACAGTTGATCTAGTTTTTGTTGATGATGGACAATGATATGATTAAAGTCTTAGTGACATTCATGTTTATTATCTGTAGTATGATATGGATTTTGGACAATGGTTTTTAAATAATGATTTGATGCTTAGATGGTGATCTTAGTCACAGTGCAATACAAGTGCCTTTGTAGATCACAAGTTCCATCTTGACAGTGCTATTCACTTTGCATGGACAGTGTATCTCTGCATTTTACAACACTGTGAGATGTTTTGACAAGTGATAATAGACAATGAAATGATGCTTCTCTTGGTCACTGTTTGCCTATGCTCACAATCACTATTGGTCAAGACTATGATGCTTTGCCAATGATCTCTATGCATGTTTTTAGTACTTGACCGTGTAATGCGTGTTTGGTAAAACTGATGGTAACAGTGCAAGTGTAATGACAAAATTGATAGTGGGTATGTATGACATAGAGAGTGTAAGTAGTCCCTATCTAATTTTTGCATTGACAATGGTGTGGATTTGCCAAAATACAGTGCTTTCATGATGTTGATACTTGATATATGTTGAAAAGTCAAAGTTATTTGATGCAAAATGCAAAGGTACTTTGTGTTTCATTACTTATTTCTTCTTAAAGGAGTTTGATATCAACTATATGAGAGGGTTGTTAGATGGTGCAAAAGTGATTGTCATCCTATTCACAGTAATGTTTTCCTTGAGATAGTGATGTATTGTGATAGTGCTAGTGCTAGTGCTTTAACAGTGTCTTTGTATTTTGAATGGATAGTGTGCTTTCCTGTAGCAAAGTCATTGTTTACACATATGGTTGAATTCAATGGTATCAGTTTCTAGTTTGCATTGTGAAGCATCTATTGTAGAGGTGTGCTCCCAGTACCACATAGCTTTTTCTATGGTCAGTGGCAGTTGAATTGATATATAGTATTGATATGTAGTTGCTTAGTGTCTTGATCTTAGAATAGTTTGCCAGTCTCTTGCTTATCTTGAGAATGATTTGTATAACCTATTCTTGGCAGGGGGAGTAAGAGTATGTGCTCCTTTGTCAATTGATGTCAAAGGGGGAGAGAGTTAGTTGATGGTGTTGAATTTGCCATCAATGACAAAGGGGGAGTTTATTGGTGTGTTTGTCATTGATGTCAAAGATACTTGGTTTGGTGTGTTACTAACATATGAGACACATGTTCATTCATCTTAGTGTTGAGGAATTTGCCATGGTGTCATATGCAAAAGAGAAACTGGTGTTATGGTATTCATGGTTCACAAGATGATATCTTGCCCATTCATTTATGAGATTGACAAAAGAAAAATCATTAAAGATTGTCACCTTTTTTCAAAATATGATAGTCTCAAAAGGAATTGAAAGTCCAAGATGCTTGATTGTATAGAAGCCACACTACCCAAACTTTTGAAGAAAGCTACAGTCTAAGTGACACATGTTAATAACTCAATGAGACAGTTTGTTGAGAAGCACCAACCCTAGTTTCTTATGGAATGCACAGTATAGTGCTTGCAGATCACAGAATGGTGAAAGTTTTAAGTCCCCTTTAGCTAAACATATGGACTTTACCTCCTTGCCTTGAGCAAAGAAAACAACAAATGTGTTTAGACAAATAGAAAGGAAAATGCTAATGTTAAATTCTAAGACTACAGAATGCATTCCCTAAAGAATGATTGAACTTCACACTAAACATAATAGTTAACATATCAAGTGAAAACCATGCACTGAATATAACCTCAGTGTAGATGGATTAGTAGAAAGTAATTCAAGTTATAAGATGACTGCAGAGTTAGAATAGTGATATAAAATCACTAGGTTTGTGGTCTTCGACAAATATTCTACAGACTGAATTTTGTACTATAATACAAATCACTAACATTCAATCTAATTCTCTTGAAAAACCACTAGATATGAAAAAAAAAGAAAACCAAGTCTTTTAAAAAGTGTCAGCTTCTGTGATAGAGAATAACAAGTGCAATTTGAAATAAATAAGGAATATTATGATTTATTGCAATGTTGGCAATTACCTAGGATGCACAGCTCTTCATATGTAGACCAAAGAAATGGGTCTAGCAACACAACTTGTATAAAATGCTCAATCACAATTTTTCTTCAATCGGTATACCTATGGAAGGAACAACCAATAAAAGAGACATTTTAATTCAATAATATAGGAATATCTATAGAGGATTTGTATTTAGTTAGCATTTTGGAGGTACTGATGTCCAAAGGAGATGGACTCTAGCATAGTAGCTTGACTCATACTCAACATCAACTCAAAATGATCAATGAGTAAAAAGCAGCCATGTTCAAAATTAGGAAATATATTCAACCAAAAGAAAAAAGGATGGTGCTAAATCAGATCAATTGCTTCATTTTTTATGTTCAAAGAAGGCTATTGCAAACTCCCCATGCAAAATCAAATGAATTGACATAAAGGATGGTCTAAATCAAAGGCTTGCAACATGTAACCAAAACAGTTAACACTGACAGTGATTAAAGAGCAAGGTAATCATGATCTCCTACAAAACTCCACTGACTTCCTACAAACTACATGTTCAATGAAAGAATTCATCATCTTCAAAGCATAATATGGCATGAACAATGGCAATGTATGTTATTATGGATCACAAAACTTGCATCAAGAAAAATATAGGATATGCATACATGTAATGACTTGATAGATCTATTCAAGGTGATACAATGCTTAGGACCTCTATAGACCCCCTTTCTAGTGCTTTTTTTGGCTTTAAAGACCTTATACCAACCTATGATAACCTCCTTACTCTCTGGGTTTCCATGATCAACATAGTGTCTCTAAGACTGTATAGGCCTATAATAGTTGGCAACGACCATTCACTATTTGACAGTTGATTTTTCACTCTTAGCCATACTTTTAAGCACCTAACAAACTTCTAGAACACCTATCAAACCTTAGATTCTTGGGTAGTGCTCATGACTACCTAACACTACTTTAGACCCTAGACAAGTATACATAGCTCTTGACAGACCTCCATAGTACTATGGACATACCTAAACTCTTTAGACAATTCTTCAAAATGGTTTGATGACTCTACAAGCATGTATGTATTCTTAGGATCTCCTTCATTGTCACATTGATCTTTGCTCTTTTCTCCTTCCTAGGAGTCTCTAAGTCTTCATACATTTCCTCACGATGATGCAACTCTTGCAAGAATTTCAAGAATATGCAGACTTGTAGGTTATAATAGAGGGCCTCCAAGATGAATTGATAAGTCTTGAAAGAACCTATACAAAGTTTGAATGACTTCCAAACCTACAAACACTTTTAAACCATGTTGATAATGCTATTTTACTCTTATGTAGGCTTCTTGGACTCTTTAGGGTTCTCATGAAGACTTTCAACTTATACAAAGCTTATGCAGGAGTTTTAGAACCTTCATACATCTTAGACATATTTGTATTCTTTTTGTAATTATTATAGACTTTCACTTAATACCCATGATGTCTCTTTCCTTTGCATCCTGCTACTATTGTTAGGTTTCTACAATACCCTCTTAAACCCTTAAATATCTTGTAGAGTTTCAAAATGTGTTTAACATTGATGCATGGGTCCTTCATGTCTTTTGGTATGGTTTTGTAGAGTTTCTTAAACTTGTACAAGTGTTTGACAATGTTGACATACCTCTAAGTTCACTATGCAAACCCTAAACTATTGGTAGAGTTATTTACTCTTAACAACTTCATTGGCAGAGTTCAATAACCATGTCACCACCTTTGTCCATTTGTAGATCTCCTGATGATAGAGAAACTCTCCTCATATAGCCTTGGAATACAGTGATGACCCTGTCCTAGATTGTAGTGCTTCCTTAATGCTTTTTAGGGTTTCATAGTCCATTCATAGTTCATAAACCTATGCATCTTTATACTACATTTTGGTGATGTTTGAACACTATGCCCATAGTCTTTCAAGGATTTGCAATGACTTTACAGACCTTGTGATAGCTTCTATAGGTTTTCTTCTTCATCAGTTCCAAATCTCTTTTTCCTTGTGCATACTACCCATTGTCCCATATCAACCTACAGGGACCCTTGTATGTCATTTAAACTTCACTATGCATGTTTCAACAATTATCACAACCTTCTCATTATCATGGAAGACTTGACACTATTAGTACAGGCTCAAGGTAACTCAAGGTAATGGAGAACTTTGGAATGATCTTTCTACAAACCTTAGTGGGATCTTTACAAATATTTGCATAGGAGTAGGATAAATAAAGTTATGCAGACCTTAACCTAGTTCACAGAGAGGTCTTCTTAAGATTTGATGGACCTGAATAGATGCCACACACTATTTTGATATCCTTTCGATGATCTTCTATTATCCTTTTACAAACCCCTTAATATTTTATAAAAAAATTATATGGCATCATACAATTGTAAGAAAATAGAGGTATCAATACAAAACTCATGAATATAGGTCCCAATCTCATCAGTCTCCTATTGGTGACTAGCAGAGAGAAGGCATATATTCACAATGACAAAATCCATCTTACATAGTATCAAAGGGAGATGGGAATGAAAAAACCATTTCAGTGAACACAGGGATCTAAGTGTAGTTTACTCAGTCTTAGGAGGCACCTTATTCCTTAAAATAAGTGATGGCAATTGTAAACTTTCTCAAGCTACCACTTTTTTCTAAAAAATATGTATAGTTATCATTCAGGGATTTTTAGGCAGTGGTTGAGGGTTGTGAAGAGAATAAAAGTCTATGTTTTGTTTCAGACAATATATATCTTAGAAGAATCTTTCACAATCATTGAATCCTATCTATATCTCTAAAGCTTTAAAAGGCAGCACATACATAGTTTGGTTTGACAGAGATAGTAGGATGTAGAAAGAGATCTCAAGATATGCTGATGTTATAAAGAGCTCTATCTAGGTAGTAAGGTCCTGTAGGGGTATGACTGAAAGCCTTATATGCTTTAGAGACCTCTTCACAATCAAATCTCTTTAGGGACACTATTAAAGATTTTCGTGACCATAAAAGGGATATATAACAAATCCCATGGAACTTATGATTTTGTGCATAGAGTGAGAAGGGAAGAAAGGATCTCCATTTCTCTACTTTGGCTCAAGCTATATGTTACAGTTAAACATCTTCCAATAGAAGGGTAAAGAATTGCAACATAAATCTTGGTAATGAGACTAAAATTGACACGCTAATAGGAATATTTTCATTTCATCTTTCCACAGATGATATAAAGCAGTGTCAATAAAACTAAAAGAAAAAAGTTAGTTCATACCTTGACCATCGTTGGTAAAAATTCACTTGCAGGATAGTACATAATAACATTGTTGCTCTGTCAGAAAAAAAAAAAAAGTAGCAACATATTGTGATTAACAAATTCCAAAAAGCATTTAAGCCTAATGTTACTTACAACATAATCTATTGCCTAAGTCATTGCATATAATAAAGCTCCAACATTAGGTAATATAGCTCTGTTAGTTTGTTATACATTTTATAGTCTCTTCTCTTCTCTATGTTTAAAGAAAATCCTTTCATTCCACAAAATGGGAAAGTGTATACCATCAATCTAATGCATTAAATTGACAATTGTACCCCCTTCTCTAAACATCTATAGGGATGCAACCATTTTCAATCCACTCTTACATACCAAAATCTATATTTAACATAAGATATAGCCATCTTTTAAAGAAATTGCCTCATGCTACACTCACCATTTTGGCAATTGCCTTGCCATTAGCTTTGGAGCCTCTCAAACTTGGATCTAGTCCCCTAATGTCAACTGTACAAATCGAAAGACCTGGAAAAAAATAGTTAAACAAAAGCAGCATAACATTAGGAAATCATAGCAATTACATTTGAACATTGCCAAAAGCATTTCTACATCTCATACTCCGTAATAAGTTAGTGGCACTTGAGCTGTTTGCAAATAATCTTTCATAAGAGAGGGAAAGGAAACTCTCTAGATCTAACTAAATGAGAAAACCAAGACCAAGGCAAAACAACACAAGTATCAAAAAATTTCAAGCCATACCTTTTCCAGGCACTTTCCACTAATTATAGCAATTGGAAAACATTTTGCCACACCTCTAATTGCACCACACATCTAAACATGACAACAAATATTATATTAGAGGAAAGAATCTGAAAATAGACCCCTATTTAGTATCAAGCTAAAGCATATGCTCAATCAATGAAACCAATAAATCATAGTATTACCTCTCTAGACATGTAAGCCTTATCAGGATCATCAACAATAGGTGACAAAGTGTCATCATAGTCTAGAAACACTACAATTTATTTCCCTATTTAAGGTTTGTCAAGCTTCACAGTGTTGCCAATTGTTTTAAAGAAGCACCAGGGGTACTTATGAACAAAGGCACTTTGACTATTAACAAAAGAAGCAAAGACAATTAACATGCAGAGAGAGGTAAGGTACAACCAAGGCAATCAACATCAAGAATGTTGGTCACTATTTCTAATCAGTTGGACTTTACACCCATTGGTTGCATTTGCTTAAATTTTTCTAAGGACTTTTTAGAAAAACCCATTTTGAACATATCATTTAATCATGGAATTCCATGATATCACATTTCTTTGAGGCATTTTTGGAAACAGTTCACTTGCCTTGTCTGTGCTTCCACATTTTTATGTATGTCTAGCAGGGCACTTGTAACTACAACATATGACAAAAAAATCCTTGTTGTTATGCTTTGATGGATGTCCCTTCATTATTACTGGATATCTGATGTAGCACACATTATTATAGTGCAAGACTATTTTTTAGATTATTTCATTTAGCACCACTAATATTCTCCACAAGAACATTGACCCTGTTTAAAATGATAGAAATGGTTGACATCTCTTAGAAAAATTTCTCTTGCAATTGTTTGCATTTACTTAATTATCCTAGATTTATGTAAAAGAGATCGTATTCCTTACAATTATATATATGGCAATACATAAATACACATACATATACACATATAATATGCATGTGTACAGGTATATTTAAGAATTGCCACACCTAACAGGTTTGGAGATTTTATGCCACTTTAGTGAATGGCATAGGAAACTAGAAGGAACGTCAAATATCATCTACACATTATAAGCTACAAATAAATTGATCACAATTTGAAATCATTCAAAAGAGAATTTGTGCATAAATTCTTCATTATTGAATTTTGTGCAGAAATTTTTGTGAAGGCTTTGGTGATCTAAAGTGGAACTTGCAACTACAATATCTGATAAAAATCTGCTTCCAAATATGCTTTTGATGGATGTTCATACCCTCATCCAAAGCTCTGATTCACACACAGGCACCATCAAAGAGATTGCACCATAAGCATCATCAAAGAGACTACATTGTATCAGTGAGAGCTACTTTCAAGTCTCCTCAATAAAACAAACATCATCGGCTGGAGATAACCGTATCGGTAGGAGCTACTTTCAAGTCTCCCCAATAAAACAAACATCATCGGCAGAAGATAATTTGTATAAAAGAACATCATTGATGAGAATATAACATATAGGGATAAGAAGTTTTAAGGTCCCTCTGATGGAAGGATCCACATTTAATAACATAGTACATTGAGGAGACTACATTGTATCGAATTGAGGTGTTTTGAAGTCCCTTCGATGAAGGGGCCATGTTTAACAAACCAGATGCAATTGCTAACTTTTCACTATGGTGGCAGATAAATGATTCTTTTTCTTTTATTCCACAACATTAAGTAAAAGTCTTGAATCTGGAAATACCCTGTTGCCTTCATTTGCCTAATTCCTTTGAGTCTTTGAATTATTCACAAGACACTTGCATCTAGGTTTGAAGCCTACAACCTCCTATTTACAATTTGTAGATGGGATTTTTTCCTTGGAGAAGGTTCAATCACAGAAGAAGAGATTTCAGAAATATTATGGAACCATATGAGACAACCACTAAACAAGTATCAAACAAAGAAAAATTTGAAGAATGCATACCCAAGGTAGGGCAAAGGTAGCACATGAGTATGCCATATACCTGATCTACAATTGGTAGGTGACAATGCTCTCATTGGTCATGGTAAGATGATTGTCATAAATCACAAGGTACTTTGAAATGATTGTCTTCATTTTGAGATGGTAACTATCCTCATACTTTAAGGACTCCTCCCCTTGGTAAACCTCATGGTCTGCCATCTCTTGGACCTTTTGCCTGTCATAAGGTTTGAAAGATTCTCCTAACTTCCTTTGATTGAAAAGACCATCCCTTGCATAGTGATCATTTATGATTGTGTCTAGTTTCACTTTTGTTGTCATATCCCATGCAATCATACCACTGTGCATTCACATACATAGTCTTATTTTCATGCCTATGAGTTGTCTCTCATAACCTCATCACAATTTGGAGATCATTGCTCCTCTTTGGCATGGTCACTGTTCTTTTATAAAATGATTGTCGCTAGATGTTGGTTATCATGTCTATCATGAATGTCTTCCACACTTCTCTATGAACTATCTATCGTAATGTTTGTCTCATCACTTTCATGATCCTATAGCTAAAATTCTCCTTATCTGCTTCCCTTTAACTTGTCTTCATATCCCTATTACATACCTACCAACCTGGCAGGTAAAGAGCAAAGACAAACTTCAATGTAAGTTTTAATGAGGGAAGACTAAGGAAAAGCTTATGGGCACATGACTTTTGCCTTGTATATCCTTATTGCTTGACTCAAAGACTCCTAGTTTTGACTATTTTTCTCAACTTATGCAAGATACCTGTAACTTGCCCAACCTTGTCATGTATTTTTTCAATGTTCTTTAACACTAACTAATTTGAGTGTCACCTCTCATGGTGACTATCTTGTTTCACAAGCTCCTGAACTCTTAGCCTTTTATCACTGGACTATCACCAGTCCTTATAGCTGCTCATGTGTCTTTTAATTATCCTATAGCATCCATTTCATGCTCAGACTGTCTTCCATCTTCAACTTTTGTTGTCCACCTGTCTGAACCTCTTTCCATGTTTCTGTCACCAGTGTCTTGATTGTCCTTCATTTTGGTATCCACTATGGACCTGCCATTCTTTATCTCATAGCAATGCCATTGTCATATGGCTAACTCATACTACTAACATTGATCTTCTCATGCCTTTTATCCCATGAAATTGTTGCCATCATAATGATTTGGGAACCTTTTCATATCCCTCATCAAAATTCCACACCCTTGACTGTTCACTTGATATCATTCCATAGGCCTTTACTTGGTATTCTAATGTTGTCTTCTCATGCGCTATTATCACAGATAGTAATCTCCACCACATTAGACTATCCTCTATTACATTTCATGATGACCTTCATCCTTACTTTGTCTCTTCAAATCTATAGTTCTTTCCTCTGTCATACAACCCTTGACTATATTAATCACTGAACTGCCCTTAATTAGTGTTTTGGAAAGATCACTATCCCTTCCCATGATGACTGTACTGTGGTTTGAGGAATTCATGGTTAAGACACTTAATGGCTGTCATTTAGGTTTGTTTCTTATTGTCTTGAGAACTACTGTCATGCATTTCCAAACCCTCTTCCATTCTACTGACTGCCCAAATATTATACTGCCCTCTTACCCTTCCACTTATTATTATCTGATCTTTCATTTCTTTGAAGGACTTTCGTTCTTTTGATAGTCATAACATGGTTGCCTTTGCATGTGGATTGTCCCTTTATTCCATGAGCACTCTATACTTTTATGAGTTCTATCATACTTCATGGCCCCAAATGATAACAAAGACTCTTGAAAATGGTTTAAAAGACTTAGTTAGGACTGTTATATGATTGTCCCTAGCTCAATATCATTGAAAATGCTCATAATACCATTTGATGTGGACTATGAAATGACTTAGTATAACCTTGGTACCCGCCTTAAGGACTGTGAAATGGTGTGATGAGCCACACAATGGGATACCTAAAACAATTCTACACTTTCATTACCCCTTTTACTATCATTTTACCCTGTTCACTATCATAGAAACCCTCCAGAGACACTGTTCTATCTAGATTCTTGAGACATTGGTGAAGGCTATCCTTTCTAGTGCATAATCTGCCTCCTATAATAGTCATCTATCTGTCCTTTTGAACATAGGACTATCCTTTCCACCTAGAAACCCTTGTCATAGAAACTACTGTCACTATTTTTTGCAATGTTCTTTATGGACTATATTGAAATATTTCTTTTATGACCACTGTCTTCTATTTGGAATCCTATATGTCAGTGCACACATTTAGAGGCTTGTGAATGGTCCTACGTGGGTAGGTCTATGAATTCACCCATGAAATCTCTCCCTTCATATTTCATGAAGTCACTGTCATTTCACCTAAGTTGTCCAGTCTTGTATTGAAAGGGTTGTCCTCATATTTGACTGAATGATGACTACATTCTACAGACATGCAAACCCTGTCCTTCATGTTTGATGATCATGCATATAAAGTCTTCATATAACAATCTTCTCTATTATTTTCTAGGACAATTAAGAACAGATTATCACATTAACCCCTATTTATATTATCTCTCAGTTCCTAACATGGTTATCACAAAGTATTCATATTGCCCCCTTTGGCCTTGCAAATTTCATGAAGTTTCTATAGATGCATTTAAAAGCCGACACTAAACCCTTAAAATAACCATCATAAGATATTCATATTGCCCTCTTTTTTACACATCTCACATGACTTTACAGATGAAAGACACTATATCTCAACTATGAACACCCAACACTGCTTATTTGGAAAAAGAAAAACCCAAAGGATAACAAACCTAGAGATATGCATGAAATTACATTGCAGCTTCCCTTGAAAACCTTTGAACACATGGGTATGACTTGTCCCAAACTCCTAGGACTCTTCCAGCAACAACAACATGACGAAATAAACATCTTCATTCCCTGCAATGTGTCCAATATGTGTCAAAAACCAACAACCAGGTGCCTCCTTCATGCAGAGAATAGTGGAAGACTCAATCCATGCCATCTCCCTTCATCCCATACCATGCAAAGTAACTGTAACAAAGCAATAAAAATAGACTAAAAACCGTAAATGCTCCTCCATGCTACGTTGGTTAATAAATGTCATGCCCACATTTCCCATGCGGTCACAACACGCAAACACGCGTGTTGTATCCACATGTGACCTGTGGTCATGATACGAACTATCAAAAAAATTTCTCCTTACTATTCTGAATTCCCCCTCGCACGCGTAAGCGTGTTCGGTTGCGTATGTTTAAGGTGTTAACAATAATGTTGTTTACGAAATATTTCACACACGTGTGCATTCACTAAGCTGACTTACTAGTTGCTGGATGACGTTCACTACGTTTACATTGTTTTTTAATTTCAGCGTTTAAATTTACTTGATAATTAGTTGGCCTCTAATTGGTTTTATTAGTCTATTTCAACACTACCTCGCATTATTTGTTTCCTCTATCAAATTGTTTTAATTAATTTCTTGTTTACTCGTTTACTTATTTCTTTATTTACTTATTTTAAAAAAAAAAAATTTATTAAGATAATTTATTTTCAATACCCTGGTAATTCATTTGGAAATTACTAATCCCAAAGTCACAATTCCTTTACAAACGAATTAATATAAATATTTATTAGTGTAAATTACAATTGCCAAATTAATATTGTTTTATTATATATATATTTCTGTATTTTGTTTTTTTTGTTATTTTAAAATCCCCCCCCTCTATTTATGAAGAGAACATATATATATATATATATTTCTATATGCAATAACCTTTAAGAGCAATCTTATTTATTAACAAATAATATATATATATATATATATATATATATATCATTGTTTATTTTATCATGTTAATGGAAACTCCACTCATAATTAAATAGAGTATTGTTATAAAATCCAACTCATAGTAATGGAGTTGAAATAACCCTAACCCTTATTTTTGTTTGTGCTTGTTGTGTTTTGCAGGAGGGAAAGGCTTCGGCGGCGGCGGAGGGCATGGCATTGGCCGCAGGGGAGGTCGAAGGAGGTGGGCGTGAGGAGCGACGGAGATGGTGGTGGGTCGTGAGGAGGGGTGGAGCGTCAGCCGCAAAGGGGCGTGAGGAGGCCGTAGTGAGCGGCAGGGATGGGGAGTTAAATGGCCGCAGTGGCGAGCGTGGAGGTTGTAGAGAGCAGCGGGTGTGGGATTTTAACGGCCGCAGAGTATGGAGTGTATGCGGAGGCCGCGGGAAATTTTGAGGCACGGCAGGGGTGTGGGGAGGGGCGGAGCCCCACCCACACCCCACGACTCCGCCCCACATCCCACTTCGTGGGGTGTGGGTGGGGCTCCGCCCCTCCCCACACCCATTGTATTAAGGTTCGGTGGGGGGATTCAAACCCCCACCATTTCCATATTAGCTTCGGTTGTGTATAAAATGTAAACTGTGAACTTCTATCTTCAATGCATTTGCTAAATTCGTAATTTAAATAAAAATAATTATATATATATATTAGCATAAGATCATAATTATAAATTAACAGAAATAATTATATATATATATATATATAATTATATATTTTTTTATAAGTCATAGGAACTTTACAAATCCATAGTTTCTTTAGCATTTTAGTTTATAAATTTAACAAATACTTGAATAAAAAAAAATAGAAAATAAATAAACATTTAAATCTATATTTTTCCAATTAAAATTTTAATCTTTCAAGTATACTTTCCAATGCAATATAATCTAAGGATTATGGTTGAGAGTAAATACAGGTAACTAATAAATCCTCCACTTCAATAACCAATAAAACAGACATGTAAATCATTTTAGATTAATTTCTATTGCATAATTAAATCAAATCTTAATACTTTTCCAAAGACAAATATACTTCCTATATAATTAATTGAATGTAGCCTTTCCACTATCCAATATAAGAGATAAATGTTATCAGCTTGTCTAAATTAACAACTAATTTTACAACTTTACAAGTTTGTTATACAAGTATAAAACAACTGTAAAATTCACCACTAACAAACACTTTAAGGGAGGAATTACTCCTTTCTCCCAAATACATTTCTTTTACAATTTCAGAGGGAGAAAATCTCTCCTCTAAAATTTTAACCAGGATGAAACTTTTAGAGACCAAGCTCTCTTTACAAGTAAAGGAAATGAATCATTTTCTCTAAACAAGGAAAACTCCTCCAATCTTTACAACATGCTCCAATAGAAATCTGCAAAACAAACAAGGAAAGAATACACCACTCAACTAGCTCTCCTCCCTACCGTAGACCCGCAAGAGGGTCACCCCTGAGCTAGGGAGATCATCCACACACCTAGGAAGAATAGTCCAGTAACACTTCACAACATTGAATAACAATCAAATCAAGCAAACAACACACAAACACCCATGGTTTAACTCACAACACGAAAACTAAACTAGGTGAGTTTGAAGAGGGTAGGGAAGTAGACTCACTCAACTCAAGGGTGTCATTCTTCTCAACATTTTATCACAGCTTTTCTCATGGCCTCAAGCCAACTATATAATCAAAATCCCAGGGATATCACAATTAGGGTCTCAAGCCTTATAACCATTTGCTCAAAAATCACAAAAATGCCCTCAAGGCTTCCATTTTCCAAGAACAAGAATGTACTTGAGGAGGTTCACACCTCCCTTACCCCATACATGATGAGCATTGTCTTCCAAGTGGAAGAAGCTCTTTCAACACCCAATAAATTCCCCACAATAACAGAAATACCACATAGACAACATTTGCATAACAACATTCATCAACAAGCAACAGAAATACAAGGGTGAGTAAACTTGCTCACTAACCTTAACAAGCCCTATTATGGATGTAGTTGATGAAGAGCTCCACACTTAGTCCCTTCTCCCAAAATAATCCAACCCCCTTCCACTCTTCCTCCTCTCTTTTTTAAAACTAATTCTCCAAATTCTTATCCCCAAGTGGCATTAAAAAACTAACCCCACTCCTTATCCACTATCCCTAGTGGAATTAAAACAAATAACCCCACTCATGAGGTCCCCCACCATAGTCCTTTTCCAACACATGGAGGAAAAAATAAAATAAGTAAAATAAAATTAAAGAGGGAGTGGATGACACACCACACCTCTTTATGGGGGACTCCCACCAAAAGTGAGGGACAAAAAGACAAATCACTCCATTATTGGTGGATCATGGAGTCATTCCATGACTTGGAAATGGACTTGAGTGTTGGTTCCACTCATCCTATTTCCCCATGCCTCCAAATTCGTCACTTAACTTCACTGTGAAGTTCAAGTGACCATATGGAGGTCATCCCAAGGTTATCCTAGTCAAAAGGGTCCCTAGACCCATGGGGTATAACCCAAGGTTGATTTTAACCTAGTTAGGACTCTTAGGGTCAAGTTAAAGCACAAGTAAAGGGTCTCAAAAATTTAAAATTCAAAAATGAAATTCCAAACAACAATTCTTACAACACATATCATAATTCACTTTTACAAGAGGGTAGACCTAATTCCCTTTGACCTCATGCATCATTACAACATTACAACATTTCACCAAACACAGAGTTGATCTTAGTTCCTCATGGAACTAGATCGGCTTCACAAGGGATACAACATAGGGTGTGGAATGATCTCCTGTATTTGTGGTTTCGCTAGCAATACCTGCACACTCAATCTCAAAGTTAATAACACATAAAAATATCATAGCCGAAGCAAATTAAATACATGCATTCCTAAACATTCTACCATATAAACATACTGAAATCACATTAAAGTTCCCTTTCTAATATTATCCACTCATTATTCTCTTAAAAGCAAACATCTATCTATCATTGTACAATTTGTTTCCTTAAAAATCATTTAGGTTTAACAATCAAGATTCTGGGATCAACAGTCCCCCCAATCATAAAAGTAATAGCAATAGTACTGTAAATAGTCTCATGAACATAAGTGAAAAAGGTAGGCCTCACATCCTCCCCCCCTAAGACTGTACTTCCTCCTGGAAGTCATCAAAGAGGTGAGGGTAAAGGGTCTTCAGTCTCATTGCATCTTCCCATGTTGCAGTGACCTCATCATACATATCCCACTAGACCCTAACCTGGTCCAGCTCTCGACCTCGAAGGCCTAGCATCCGACGAGCCAATATGCGTATTAGCTCCAAAGCTAGCTATCCATCTGCCTCTACCTGAAGAGCACTCCAATCCAATATGTGAGATAAGTTAGATATATAACAATGTAAAACTGAAACAAGAAAGACATTGTAGATATGCGACAGGTTAGGTGGCAAGGCTAAATGATAGGCTACAGGTCCTATCCTCTCCAAAATCTCAAAAGGTCCTACAAACTGGGGTGTGAGCTTAGAGCCTTTTCCGTAACGGATTGGACTCTTATGCAGTCGCACTCTCAAGAATACCCTATCGCCCACTGAGAAGCTTCGATCCGTTCTCTTCACATCAGCATACTTTTTCTGTCTATCCTGTGCCTCCTGAAGTCTCTGTCTAATCAATGTGACCTATTGCTCCATATCTTGAATTATTTCAGGACCAATGGCAACTCGGTCCTCTAACCGATCCCAACTCAAAGGCGTTCTGCATGGTCTGCCGTATAAAGCCTGGTAAAGAGGCATACCCAACGAGCTATGATGCCCATTATTGTAGGTGAACTCAACCAGATACAAGTACTCCTCCCATCTAGACTTATGGTCAATAACATACATACAAAGCATGTCCTCTAACACCTGATTAACTCTTTCTGTCTGGCCGTCGGTCTTAGGATGGTAAGCGGAACTGAAGTTGAGCTGTGTGCCCAACACCTGATGTAAGGCTCTCCAAAATGATGATGTGAATATGAAGTCTCTATCAGATATGATGCGGTGAGGTACTCCATGCAGTCTGACAATCTGATCTAGAAACACTCTCGCCACCGATGGTGCATTGTACGTTGTGCATACCGGTGAGAAATGCGCCACCTTGGTCAATTTGTCAACTGTCACCATGATGGCATCATGGCGTCGTGATGACATAGGTAGACCAATGATAAAGTCCATGGAAATGGTGTCCTATTTCCACTCAGGTATCTCGTGAGGGTACAAAAGTCCTGCTGGATGCTAATGCTCGGCCTTGACCCTCTAACACTCAAGGCATCGAGCAACATACTCTGCAATGTCGCGTCTCATCCTAGCCCAATGATATGACTGCCGCAAATCTACATGCATCTTCTTCACTCCTGGATGAGTTGCATAGGGTGCTCTATGAGCCTCAGAGAGTATCACTATATGTAGATCACCCGCACGGGGTACATAGATGCGCTGCCTATGTCTAAGCAATCCATCTGACTCAAGGGAATATCCTACGAATTTGCCCTTCAGGACCCTCTAATTCTGGATTTCCTGTTGCACCTCAAGAAACCACTCGTCCTCAGGCAGATGCTGTAGAATACGCTCTCTCAAATCCACCTTCAAAGTTAGAGTCAGGATCTCGTGGCGCCTTCGACTCAAGGTGTCGGCGACCACGTTCTCCTTTCCTTTGATGTAGTGGACATCAAAGTCGTACTCACATATAAACTCCATCCAACGCCACTGGTGGGCATTCAAATTAGGCTAAGTGAAAATGTACTGTAAGCTATGATGATCTGAATGGAGCTCAAAACGTCAGCCTAAGAGGAAGTGTCTCCAACGAACAAGAGCATGAATAACTGCTGCGAGTTCTAAATCATGAGTATGGTAGTTTAGCTCACGTGTTTTAAGTTTACGTGATTCATAAGCAATCGCTCTACCACCCTGCATAAGTACCGCTCCCAATCCCTCTAATGATGCATCCGTGTAAACAACAAAATCTTTTGCTGGATCAGGAACAGCTAATATGAGAGCGCTAGTAAGACGTTCCTTAAGGATACAAAGGCCTTCTCACACTGGTCGGTCCAAGTGAAACCTTTCCCTTTTCGCTGAAGGGAAGTGATAGGATGTGCTATCCTGGAGAAACCTTCAACAAACCTACGGTAATAACCAGCTAATCCCATAAAGCTCTTGACTTCTATCACAATGGTGGGTGCTGGCCAATTCTGAATTGCTCTGATCTTCGATGGATCTACGGAGATGCCATCACCTGATAAAATGTGCCCCAAATACTTCACCTCTGTCCTGAAGAAGGCACACTTTGCCAGGTTGCCATAAAGCTGGTGCTCACGTAAACACTGCAATACTTGACGCAAATGGTCCACATGCTCCTCCTCGGTCTGCAAGTAGATCAGAATATTGTCTAGAAATATGATCACGAACTGATCTAGATAAGTGCAGAACACCCCATTCATGAGGCTCATGAATACTGCAGGGGCATTCATCAAACCGAAGGGTACCACTGTAAACTCATAATGGCCATATCTGGTTTGAAAGGCAATCTTGTGAATATCTGCCTCTGTGATTCGTAATTGGTGATACCCAGGTTTTAGATCAATTTTTGAAAACACTTTGGCTCCCTGCATTTGGTCAAAGAGATCGTCAATCCTAGGTAGAGGATATCGGTTCCTCACCATCACTTTGTTCAACTGTCTGTAGTCCATGCATAGCCGAAGAGATCCATCCTTCTTCTTTACAAAGATAACTGGTGCTCCCCATGGTGAAATGCTAGGTCGGATGTGTCCCTTCTCTAATAATTCTTCTAACTGTAGTTTAAGCTCTCTAAGCTCATGTGTAGTCATTCTATAAGGTGCACGAGACACTGGTTCTGCCCCTGGTACCAAGTCGATGTGGAAATCAACTTCTCTGCATGGAGGCATACCTGGTAACTCTAGCAGAAAAACATCGGCAAAGTCTCCTAGGATAGGGTGATCCTCTAAGGTAGCCTCAGGTTCATCCTTTGATCTATCACTGACAGTGATAGAAAACATCTGACAACCCTTCCGTATGCAGCGCTTAAGTTGCTAAGCAGATATCGTATGAGTAGTCATGGGCTTTTGTATGCCCACTATCTCAACCAGTGTGCCATGATCATCTATGCAACTAATCATCCTCTGGTGGCAATCTAGCTTAGCTCTATGAGCCGTAAGCCAGTCCATACCCAGAACTACACCGTAGGATCCTAATGGCATAACCCTAAGATCACATGTTGTAATGAAAGAATCCAAGGAAATCTCACAATTTCTAACAACAGTATCAACTAACATCCTGGCCCTAGAGGCCAACTCAACCTCCCACCTCATGTCCTGCCTAGAAGCCACCAACTTGCAACGTTCCACTAACGATGTAGACATAAAGGAGTCAGTAGCTCCGGAATCAAACATGATAGAGATGGGAAAATCTCTAATCATACCTACTGTCTCTATGACTAAAGCCTAGAAATCAGCCTAGCGGTTGTCAACCACTGCAAACATACGGTGGGATCTATCCACATCACCCATAGTCTGCTCGAATCCTCCTACATGATGTTGTCCCCTTACTGTAAAACCCTGTGGAGACTCTCTAGCTAGGTGTCCAGCTTCACCACAAACATAACAAGGGCCCCTAATCTGTACCTGTACCATCTGACTCCTACTCAACTGCTGATGTCCTGATCTTCCAGGAGACCCCTGTGTGGCCCTATATGACTGCTGCGGCCTCGCGGGTCTCACAGGTGGTCCCTGTTGCCTCTGATCTCTGCGCGGGCCCTGCTGCTGCCAACCTCTATTATGTCCCCCATGTGACCTCTGTTGTGTTCTAGCTCTCTACTGCTGCTGTGACTGCTGCTGCTGTGGGGGCCTAGGAGGTAATGATGCTGAACTGAATCCTCCTCTAGGAGGTGGCTGTGGTGGTCTACGAAAACTTTGCTGATGCTAATGCTATCCCCGATCCTAAAACTAAGGGTGAGAACTCTGCCCCTGTCCCTGAATCTCCTCAGCAATATATGCCTTCTCGGCAGCATCACTCAAAGTCTAGGGATCTACCATCTGAATAGGCCCTGCTATACTGTGGTTTAGTCCTATGATAAACTTATGCACCAAGAGTTTCTCGTCATGGAGATACTCCGCATATCTAGATAACTTTGTAAACCTACTCTCATACTGTGCCACTGAGAGTCCCCTCTGCTGTAGGTCATGGAACTCGTTTATACGACGCTGTCTGCAATGGTCTGATAGGTATCGCGTGTTGAAGCGCTCAATAAAGGTCTCCCATGAGAGGGTGTCTAAGGAAAGGTGACGCTTGCACTCCTCAGTGCACCACCAAGTAGCTGCTGCATCTCATAGTAAGTGTACTGCCACACGGGCCTTCGTATTGCCTGTGTAAGGACGTAACGCAAAGCACCTGTCTAAACTGATAAGCTAGGCCTCTGCCTCAGCTCCCTCTGTGGTTCCGATGAAAGTAGGAGGGTTCAATCTCAATATGTCCCTAATGGAATCTCCTCTATCTCTGTGCCCCCTGTTAGGCTCATCTGCAAGATAATCATAAGGCCTGTGACCCAAGTGCTCTACTCGCACTGCCTCGTCATGCCTCGCATGATGTGTGGGGCTCCTACTATGGGCCCTGTCTGCCGAACCTACCTCCTCTGTCTCTGGCAACTCGACATAAGGTTCCACACGTGGTATCCCTCACGGCTCTTCGCGGGGATCCACACGTGGCTTGACATGAGACTCAGCTCGTGGCTCCATGCATGGCTTCTCTGGCGGAACATCGCGGGGCTCGACACGTGGCTCTATGCACGGCTCAACTACCGCTGTTGGAAGCCTATCCAAGATAGCCTGCAAGGCCTGTAATATCTATGGTCCCATATCTGGTGGGGCTGGTGGTGCCTGCGGTATCTGAGGAACTGGTTGTGCCTGTGGAATTGGCTAAACTTGTGGAATTAGCTGATCTAGTGGAACTAGCTGATCCAGTGGAACTAGCTGATCCAGTCCCATAGCTGAAGAATTAGTGCGCACCTCAGTGGGTGGAGTGCGGCAGGGCTGAGCTCGCCGAACTCATTTGGGAGGCATCCTACAAAACGAGGTAACCGCTGAATCAGTAAAGTTGCAGAAGTGAAAATGTGCCTAAACAAGCCCAGTGTTTTAAACAACTTGGCTCTGATACCAAATGTCATGCCCACATTTCCCATGCGGTCACAACATGCAAACACGCGTGTTGTATCCACATGTGACCTGTGGTCATGATACGAACTATTAAAAAATTTTCCCCTTACTATTCTGAATTCCCCCTCGCATGTGTAAGCGTGTTCGGTTGCGTACATTTAAGGTGTTAATGATAATGTTGTTTATGGAATATTTCACACACGTGTACATTCACTAAGCTGACTTACTAGTTGCTGGATGACGTTCACTATGTTTACGTTGTTTTTTAATTTCAGCGTTTAAATTTACTTGATAATTAGTTGGCCTCTAATTGGTTTTCTCAGTCTATTTCAACACTGCCTCGCATTATTTGTTTCCTCCTCTATCAAATTGTTTTAATTAATTTCTTGTTTACTCGTTTACTTATTTCTTTATCTACTTTTTTTTTTAAAAAATAATTTATTAAGATAATTGATTTTCAATACACTGGTAATTCATTTGGAAATTACTAATCCTGAAGTCACAATTCCTTTACAAATAAATTAATATAAATATTTATTAGTGTAAATTACAATTGCCCCATTAATATTGTTTTATTATATATATATATATATTCTGTATTTTGTTTTTATTGTTATTTTAAAATCCCCCCTCAATTTATGAAGAGAACATATATATATGCAATAACCTTTAAGAGTAATCTTATTTATTAACAAATAATATATATATATATATATATATATATATATATATATATATATATATATATATATATATATATATATATATATATATATATTTATCATTGTTTATTTTATCATGTTAATGGAAACTCCACTCATAATTAAATAGAGTATTGTTATAAAATCCAACTCATAGTAATGGAGTTGAAATAACCCTAACCCTTATTTTTGTTTGTGCTTGTTGTGTTTTGCAGGAGGGAAAGGCTTCGGCGGCAGCGAAGGGCATGGCATTGGCCGCAGGGGAGGCCGAAGGAGGTGGGCGTGCGGAGCGACGGAGATGGTGGTGGGTCGTGAGGAGGGGTGGAGCGTCGGCCATGGAGGGGCGTGAGGAGGCCGTAGTGGGCGGCGGGGATGGGGAGTTAAATGGCCACAGTGGCGAGCGTGGAGGTTGTAGAGAGTGGCGGGGGTGGGAGTTTAACGGCCGCAGAGTATGGAGTGTATGCAGAGGCCGCGGGAAATTTTGAGGCACGGTGGGGGTGTGGGGAGTGGGATGTGGGTGGGGCTCGGCCCCTCCCCAGACCCATTGTATTAAGGTTCGGTGGGGGGATTCAAACCCCCACCATTTCCATATTAGCTTCAGCTGTGTATAAAATGTAAACTACGAACTTCTATCTTCAATGCATTTGCTAAATTCGTAATTTAAATAAAAATAATTAAATATATATATATGTTAATTTATATATATATATATATATATATATATATATATATATAAATTAACATAAATATATATATATATATATATATATATATATATATAATTATATATTTTTTTATAAGTCATAGGAACTTTACAAATCCATAGTTTCTTTAGCATTTTATTTTATAAATTTAACAAATACTTGAATTAAAAAAATAGAAAATAAATAAACATTTAAATCTATATTTTTCCAATTAAAATTTTAATCTTTCAAGTATACTTTCCAATGCAATATAATCTAAGGAATACGGTTGAGAGTCAATACAGGTAACTAATAAATCCTCCACTTCAATAACCAATAAAACAGACATGTAAATCATTTCAGATTAATTTCTATTGCATAATTAAATCAAATCTTAATACTTTTCCAAAGACAAATTTACTTCCTATATAATTAATTGAATGTAGCCTTTCCACTATCCAATACAAGAGATAAATGTTATCATCTTGTCTAAATTAACAACTAATTTTACAACTTCACAAATTAATTGTACAAGGAATAAAATAAACTGTAAAATTCACAACTAACAACACATTAAGGTAGGAATTACTCTCTTCTCCCAAATAACAATTTTTACAACAATTAGAGGGAGAAAATCTCTCCTCTAAAATTTTAACCAGGATGAAACTTTAAGAGACCAAGCTCTCTTTACAAGTAAAGGAAATGAATCATTTTCTCTAAACAAGGAAAACTCCTCCAATCTTTACAACATGCTCTAATAGAAATCTGTAAAACAAACAAGGAAAGAATACACCACTCAACTAGCTCTCCTCCCTATCATAGACCCACAAGAGTGTCACCCCCGAGCTAGGGAGATCATCCACGCACCCAGGAAGAATAGTCCAGTAACACTTCACAACATTGAATAACAATCAAATCAAGAAAACAACACACAAACACCCATGGTTTAACTCACAACATGAAAACTCAATTAGGTGAGTTTGAAGAGGGTAGGAAAGTAGACTCACTCAACTCAAGGGTGTCATTCTTCTCAACATTTTATCACAGCTTTTCTCATGGCCTCAAGCCAACTATATAATCAAAATCCCAGGGATATCACAATTAGGGTCTCAAGCCTTATAACCATTTGCTCAAAAATCACAAAAATGCCCTCAAGGCTTCCATTTTCTAAGAACAAGAATGTACCCGAGGAGGTTCACACCTCCCCTACCCCATACATGATGAGCATTGTCTTCCAAGTGGAAGAAGCTCTTTCAACACCCAATAAATTCCCCACAATAACAGAAATACCACATAGACAACATTTGCATAACAACATTCATCAACAAGTAACAAAAATACAAGGGTGAGTAAACTTGCTCACTAACCTTAACAAGCCCTATTATGGATGTAGTTGATGAAGAGCTCCACACTTAGTCCCTTCTCCCAAAATAATCCAACCCCCTTCCACTCTTCCTCCTCTCCTTTTTAAAACTAATTCTCCAAATTCTTATCCCCAAGTGGCATTAAAAAACTAACCCCACTCCTTATCCACTATCCCTAGTGGAATTAAAACAAATAACCCCACTCATGAGGTCCCCCACCATAGTCCTTTTCCAACACATGGAGGAAAAAATAAAATAAGTAAAATAAAATTAAAGAGGGAGTCGATGACACACTACACCTCTTTATGGGGGACTCCCACCAAAAGTGAGGGACAAAAAGACAAATCACTCCATTATTGGTGGATCATGGAGTCATTCCATGACTTGGAAATGGACTTGAGTGTTGGTTCCACTCATCCTATTTCCCCATGCCTCCAAATTCGTCACTTAACTTCACTATGAAGTTAAAGTGACCATATGGAGGTCATCCCAAGGTTATCCTAGTCAAAAGGGTCCCTAGACCCATGGGCTATAACCCAGCATTAATTTTAACCTAGTTAGGACTCCCAGGATCAAGTTCGGATGGCAAATCCCCAGACTCTGAGTGATGCTGTCGAGAAGGCATATATCGTTAAGGAGATTCAGGGACGGAGGCAGAGTTCTTGCCCTTAGTTTCAGGATCAGGGACAGTAGCAGCATCAGCAGAATTTCTGTAGACCATCACAGCCACCTCCTAGAGGAGGATTCAGTTCAGCATCATTACCCCCTAGGCCCCCACAGCAACAGTAGTCTCAGCATCAGTAGAGAGCTAGAACACAATAGAGGTCACATGGGGAAAATAATAGAGGTTGGCATTAGCAGGGACCCCCTGCGGGACCCGCGAGGCCATAGCAGTCGTATAGGGGCTCACATGGGTTGACGGGTAGAACAAGGTAGTAGCAGTCGAGTAGAACTCAGACTGTACAGGTATAGGTTAGGGGCCCTTGTTATGTTTGTGGTGAAGCTGGACACCTAGCTAGAGTGTGTCCATAGGGTTTTATAGCAGGGGGACAGCAACGTGCAAGAGGTTCCAAGCAGACTGTGGGTGATGTGGATAAAACCCACCATATGTTTGCAGTGGTTGACAATCACCAGGCTAATTTTCAGGCTTCAGTTATTGAGACGGCAGGTATGATTGCAGATTTTCCCATCTCTATCCTTTTTGACTCCGGAGCTACCAACTCTTTTATGTCTACATCATTAGTGGAACGTTGCAGGCTGGTGGCTTCTAGGCAGGACATTAGGTGGGAGGTTGAGTTGGCCTCTGGGGCCAGGATGTCAGTTGATACTGTTGTTAGAAATTGTGAGATTTCCTTGGGTTCTTTCATTACAACATGTGATCTTAGGGTTATGCCATTAGGATCCTATGGCGTAGTTCTAGGTATGGATTGGCTTGCAGCTCATAGAGCCAAGCTAGATTACCGCCAGAGGACGATTAGTTGCATAGACGATCATGGCACATTGGTCGAGATAGTGGGCATACAGAAGCCCACGACTGCTCGTACGATATCCGCTCAGCAACTTAAGTGCTGCATGCAGAAGGGTTGTCAGATATTTGCTATCACCATCAGTGATAGATCAGAAGAAGAACTTGAGGCTACCTTAGATGATCACCCTATCCTGAGAGAATTTGCTGATGTTTTTCTGCCAGAGTTACTAGGTATGCCTCCACGTAGAGAATTTGATTTCCACATCGACTTGGTAGCAAGGGCAGAACTAGTGTCTCATGCTCCTTATAGAATGACTACACATGAGATTATAGAGCTTAAACTGCAGTTAGAAGAATTATTAGAGAAGGGACACATCTGACCTAGCGTTTCACCATGGGGCGCACTGGTTATCTTCATAAAGAAGGATGGATCTCTTCAGCTATGCATGGACTACAGACAGTTGAACAAAGTGATGGTGAGGAACCGATATCCTTTGCCTAGGATTGATGATCTCTTTGACCAAATGCAGGGAGCCAGAGTGTTTTCAAAAATTGATCTAAAATTTGGGTATCACCAATTACAAATCATAGAGGCAGATATTCACAAGACTGCCTTTCGAACCAGATATGGCCATTATGAGTTTACAGTGGTACCCTTTAGTTTGACAAATGCCCCTACAGTATTCATGAGCCTTATGAATGGGGTGTTCCGCACTTATCTACTATGGTTTAGTCCTCTGATAAACTTATGCACCAGGAGTTTCTCGTCATGGAGATACTCCGCATATCTAGATAACTCTGTAAACCTACTCTCATACTGTGCCATTGAGAGTCCCCTCTGCTGTAGGTCATGGAACTTGTCTATACGATGCTTTCTGTAATGGTCTGATAGGTATCGTGCGTTGAAGTGCTCAATAATGGTCTCCCATGAGAGGGTGTCTAAGGAAAGGTGACGCTTGCACTCCTCAGTGCGCCACCAGGTAGCTGTTGCATCTCGTAGTATGTGTACTACCACGCAGGCCTTCATATTGCCTACGTAAGGACGTAACGTGAAGTACCTGTCTAAATTGATAAGCCAGGCCTCTGCCTCAACTCCCTCTGTGGTTTCGATGTTAGTAGGAGGGTTCAATCTCAATATGTCCCTAATGGAATCTCCTCTATCTCTATGCCCCCTGTTAGGCTCATCTACATGATAATCATAAGGCCTATGAGGCCTACCTTTTTCACTTCTATTCATGAGACTATTTACAGTACTATTGCTATTACTTTTATGATTGGGGGGACTGTTGATCCTGGAATCTTGATTGTTAAACCTAATTGATTTTTAAGGAAACAAATTGTGCAATGATAGATAGATGTTTGCTTTTAAGAAAATAATGAGTGGATAATATTAGAAAGGGAACTTTAATATGATTTCAGTATGTTTATATGGTAGAATGTTTAGGAATGCATGTATTTAATTTGCTTCGGCTATGATATTTTTATTTGTTATTAACTTCGAGATTGAGTGTGTAGGTATTGCTAACGAAACCACAAATACAAGAGATCATTCCACACCCTATGTTGTATCCCTTGTGAAGCCGATCTAGTTCCACGAGGAACTAAGATCAACTCCATGTTTGGTGAAATGTTGTAATGTTGTAATGATGTATGAGGTCAAAGGGAATTAGGTCTACCCTCTTGTAAAAGTGAATTATGATGTGTTGTAAGAATTGTTGTTTGGAATTTTATTTTTGAATTTTAAATTTTTGAGACCCTTTACTTGTGCTTTAACTTGACCCTGGGAATCCTAACAAGGTTAAAATTGACCCTGTGTTATACCCCATGGGTCTAGGGACCCTTTTGACTAGGATAACCTTGGGATGACCTCCATATGGTCACTTTAACTTCATAGTGAAGTTAAGTGACGAATTTGGAGGCATGGGGAAATAGGATGAGTGGAACCAGCACTCAAGTCCATTTCCGAGTCATGGAATGACTCCATGATCCACCAATAATGGAGTGATTTGTCTTTTTGTCCCTCACTTTTGGTGGGAGTCCCCCATAAAGAGTTGTGGTGTGTCATCCACTCCCTCTTTAATTTTATTTTACTTATTTTATTTTTTCCTCCATGTGTTGGAAAAGGACTATGGTGGGGGACCTCATGAGTGGGGTTATTTGTTTTAATTCCACTAGGGATAGTGGATAAGGAGTGGGGTTAGTTTTTTAATGCCACTTGGGAATAAGAATTTGGATAATTAGTTTTAAAAAGGAGAGGAGGAAGAGTGGAAGGGGGTTGGATTATTTTGGGAGAAGGGACTAAGTGTGGAGCTCTTCATCAACTACATCCATAATAGGGCTTGTTAAGGTTAGTGAGCAAGTTTACTCACCCTTGTATTTCTGTTACTTGTTGATGAATGTTGTTATGCAAATGTTGTCTATGTGGTATTTCTGTTATTGTGGGGAATTTATTGGGTGTTGAAAGAGCTTCTTCCACTTGGAAGACAATGATCATCATGTATGAGGTAGGGGAGGTGTGAACCTCCTCAGGTACATTCTTGTTCTTGGAAAATGGAAGCCTTGAGGGCATTTTTGTGATTTTTGAGCAAATGGTTATAAGGCTTGAGACCCTAATTGTGATATCCCTGGGATTTTGATTATATAGTTGGCTTGAGGCCACGAGAAAAGTTAATTTTGTTAGCTTGAGGCCATGAGAAAAGTTGTGATAAAATGTTGAGAAGAATGACACCCTTGAGTTGAGTGAGTCTACTTCCCTACCCTCTTCAAACTCACCTAGTTGAGTTTTCGTGTTGTGAGTTAAACCATGGGTGTTTGTGTGTTGTTTGCTTGATTTGATTGTTATTCAATGTTGTGAAGTGTTACTGGACTATTCTTCCTGGGTGTGTGGATGATCTCCCTAGCTCGGGGGTGACCCTCTTGCAGGTCCATGGTAGGGAGGAGATCTAGTTGAGTGGTGTATTCTTTCCTTGTTTGTTTTACAGATTTCTATTGGAGCATGTTGTAAAGATTGGAGGAGTTTTCCTTGTTTAGAGAAAATGATTCATTTCCTTTACGTGTAAAGAGAGCTTGGTCTCTTAAGGTTTCTTCCTGGATAAGTTTCTTTTAAAGAGGAGAGATTTTCTCCCTCTGAAATTGTAAAAAAATTGTATTTGGGAGAAAGGAGTAATTCCTCCCTTAAAGTGTTTGTTAGTGGTGAATTTTACAGTTGTTTTATACTTGTATAACAAACTTGTAAAGTTGTAAAATTAGTTGTTAATTTAGACAAGCTGATAACATTTATCTCTTGTATTGGATAGTGGAAAGGCTACATTCAATTAATTATATAGGAAGTAAATTTGTCTTTGGAAAAGTATTAAGATTTGATTTAATTATGCAATAGAAATTAATCTAAAACAATTTACATGTCTGTTTTATTGGTTATTGAAGTGGAGGATTTATTAGTTACCTGTATTTACTCTCAACCGTAATCCTTAGATTATATTGCATTGGAAAGTATACTTGAAAGATTGAAATTTTAATTGGAAAAATATAGATTTAAATGTTTATTTATTTTCTAGTTTTTTTTATTCAAGTATTTGTTAAATTTATAAAGTAAAATGCTGAAGAAACTATGGATTTGTAAAGTTCCTATGACTTATAAAAAAATATATAATTATATATATATATATATATATAATTATTTATGTTAATTTATAATTATGATCTTATGCTATATATATATATGTAATTATTTTTATTTAAATTACGAATTTAGCAAATGCATTGAAGATAGAAGTTCACAATTTAGATTTTATACATAGCTGAAGCTAATATGGAAATGGTGGGGGTTTCCCATTGAACCTTAATACAATGGGTGTGGGGAGGGGCGGAGCCCCACCCACACCCCACGAAGTGGGATGTGGGTGGGGCTCCGCCCCTCCCCACACCCCCGCCGTGCCTCAAAATTTCCCATGGCCTCCGCATACACTCCATACTCTGCGGTCGTTAAACTCCCACCCCTGCCACTCTCTACAACCTCCATGCTCACCACTATGGCCATTTAACTTCCCATCCCTGCCGTTCACTATGGCCTCCTCACGCCCCTCCGCGGCCGATGCTCCACCCCTCCTCACGACCCACCACCATCTCTATTGCTCCTCACACCCACCTCCTTCGGCCTCCCCTGCGGCCAACACCATGCCCTTCTGCCGCCGCCGAAGCCTTTCCCTCCTACAAAATACAACAAGCACAAACAAAAATAAGGGTTAGGGTTATTTCAACTCCATTATTATGAGTTGGATTTTATAACAATACTCTATTTAATTATGAGTGGAGTTTCCATTAACATGATCAAATAAACAATGATATATATATATATATATATATATATATATGTTCTCTTCATAAATCAGGGGGGATTTTAAAATAACAAAAAAAGAAAATACCGAAAATATATATATATATATATATATATATATATATATATATATAATAAAACAATATTAATGGGGCAGTTGTAATTTACACTAATAAATATTTATATTAATTCGTTTGTAAAGGAATTGTGACTTCGAGATTAGTAATTTCCAAATGAATTACCAGGGTATTGAAAATAAATTATCTTAATAAATTATTTAAAAAAAAAAAGTAGATAAAGAAATAAGTAAATGGGTAAATAAGAAATTAATTAAAACAATTTGATAGAGGAGGAAACAAATAATGTGAGGCAGTGTTGAAATAGACTGAGAAAACCAATTAGAGGCCAACTAATTATCAAGAAAATTTAAACGCTGAAATTAAAAAACAACGTAAACGTAGTGAACATCATCCATCAACTAGTAAGTCAGCTTAGTGAATGCACACGTGTGTGAAATATTTCGTAAAAAACATTATCGTTAACACCTTAAACGTACGCAACCGAACACGCTTACGCGTGCGAGGGGGAATTTAGAATAGTAAGGGGAAAAATTTTTGATAGTTCGTATCATGACCATAGGTCACATGTGGATACAATAAAAATGAAAGACATCCTTTCCCAGTGCCAAAAGAGTCGGCCAACATTTTCATTCTCCTTTTTTCCTTTCTCTCACTCTTTTCCCTCTTAACCATGTGGCGAGGAGAAACCCTTCCCTGTGAAGGATAAAGGTGGGAATTTTTTTTCAAATGTTTTACATAATACTTTGAATTGTAATGACATTTTTAAATGGTGGGGAAGAGGGAAATTACCAATTCAAAGTTTTTTTTTTTTGTGTGACTAATTATTTAGTCATTTTTATTTGTGTGACTAATTATTTAGTTGTGTTTCTTACCCAATGATCAAATTAGTCATTTACAGCTTTGTTACAAAAAATTAGTAGAATTTAATCATTTTTAGTTGTCATGACTAAAAGTTTTAGTCACTTAGTCATTTATTTGCCAAAATTCTACTAGTGAAAATAAAAGATTGCAATAACAAAGAACACTAGGGCACAACCGAAGAAATACTTGCAATAAAACAAGAAAAATGACAATATGACCTATGAAGACTTGAAGAAGCCAAATAGAGCAAGAGAGTTGAGAGTCAACTACTGTAGCAAGTTGTGGAGAACTGTAGCAAGTTGTGGAGAACTGTAGAAAGTTGTAGAGTTTGGAAGAGTGCTCAAAAAGTTTAAAAGAGAGCCCAAAGAGCCAAGAAACATGCAAAAATGGAAAGATCGATTCAAAAATGAGAAGAGGAGGGAAGAGGAAGAGGCTGATGAGCTGTTTGGAAGATTCTCAAAGTGTTACAGCTAACCACCAAAAATGACAAATGGAGGAATGCCTAGAAATGACCATAAAACATAAAAACTATCGTGGGATGCTAGCGCATCACGCTAGTGTCCAGATAGTTTAGGCTAAAAAATGGAAAGACACAAGAACATCACATGACTAACACAAAAGTTACAAAATATTTGACAAAAAGATAACATTGGACACAATGCATAAGCACCATGTGAGGAAAATGGCTAATGCAAGGGCTAAAATGAGCCTACAAACAAGCCAAGGGAATGGACACTAAAGGGAGGCCAAAAGATAGCATGAAATTGCAAGGGTATGCAATTTTCGGTGTTACAATATGTATATATTATCAATTAATGTATGCCATAATAAGATTATATAACCTAATATGATATACATATTATAATTTATTATATAAGATATACCACAATATATTACATACTATATCAAACCAAACATATAATCCCAAAAGGATTTGTGCCCCATTCCATAGGGGTTAGTCCCCTTGTAAGGGTTGTTCCCTATAGTGAGAGTTGCACCCAAAATTTCTCTATAATTTAAAAAATAAAATAAATTATTATTTTTGTTTAATAGAAACTCTATTTATACATAGGGCTACAATGGCATTATGAAACATTTACATTGAACAAATCAATATAGAAGAGGACATATACATATGTATAGGTATACCTCTGAATATAGTTTATATACATACATACATACATATATCCTCATACATTTATAATAATTTTTCTTCGGTAAAAGAAATGTATATCATGAAATTTATTCTAGAATGCAAAAGCAACAACTAAACCCCTAAAAATTCTATGAATAATTCTTGCAATTCGCATTTATAGATAAACAAGTGTAAATGATGCACCTACTAACTAATTTCACTTCAAACTTACAATTGTTGCATACAAAAAATACCAAATAATTTTGTGAATAAATTCCTATGATTAAATGGCATGAACAGTGAATTCCACTAATGATACAACATATGCATACACGTTTTTACATTTTGATGGTCATACAAATACACATCTAAACTTGATTATATAGTGAGATTAAAAATGCAAATTTTCCCAAACTATGAAACTTCACAAAATGCTTAATCTTCAAGGTCTTCACTCCAACAAACTTCACACCAACAAATTATGATTGGGGATGGGGTATATGATATTGAATCACCAATTTAAATGCCATATTAAAACACACATAAGGAGGGTTGTCTACACCAAGAACCCATTTTTAGGTTCACTCAAGGGAGGCTAAACCAGGGGCAACACACACATACACACACTTAGCAAGGATCACACTAACTGATGAGGGAAGTGGAATCATCATCATCTCACTCAAATATAAGCACATTCATGCTCAATAACCCAATATCATGCAAAGAATACACAACACACAGAGAACCTCAAAGAAATATCATGTAAAATTCAACACAATACATTTGACACTCTCTTTTTTCTCCTAGACACATGAAACACTAAGAAAAAGCATAAAACATGCAAAAAGATGGCACTTACCTCTCAAGGTATATTTAAAATAGGTGGACAACTCTTATTTCTTGGATGGATATCCTTCTCCAAGCATGCACATGCAAACTCGCACCAAAAATCCTCTAAATCCTCCAAATTATCAAAAACTTACACAAAAATATTAGGATTAGATGCTATATTCACCTTGCATATCATAATGTCTAATGCAAATTAATTGTTAGTAGATGAGTAAATAATTTATGTATTTCCAATAATCATGGAGTGTGAAAATAGGATACCCATGTGAGGTTGGGGACATATAATTGTTTTATTATTCTCTAGGACCTAGAAATATTGTTTGTAATAAGTCATTGATGAGGGGGTTACATAGTGGACTTATAAGTTCATCTTGTATTATTATTGTGTGTAAGATGTAATTAGTACTTCATGTGGGACTTCTTGGGAGTTACATATGCCAACATGAGTGGTGAAAATCAAAGATGTTTGTGTAAGAGTTATTCTCTATTCTAGGATGGATCCACACATGTGAAGGTCATGAGAATTTATATCATGGTATTTGGGAGCTTGTTTTAGCCTATGGTGTTATTTTTTGGTGGTTTTCTAGGCATCCTTAAGTTTATATATTAGAGGCATGAGATAGATGATGTAATGGAATGTATTTGTAGGGTTATGCCACCAGTTTTCTTCAAGAGAAGTAGAAATGTTGATCTCATTAAAGCTCACATGGATACCCTATGAATGTATTGTAACTACTGATGTTATTGAATAATACATTAGATATGTGTGCTTTGGAGGTTGGTTTTTCCCAAGGTATATCTATTCCATTTCTCTTCTTGTGGTTTCTTAAATTCATGTTCTCTCACTCTTTCTTTTCTAAGTATTGTCTACATGATAAAATACTACTAAAACTTCTATAGATTTACTTTTTGTAATATTCTCCTTGAAGGGTTAATGTGGAAATACCTACATGTTTAGTAGTTGATTTTTTCTCTAAGTTTAGTTGCTAAGGGGATTGTAGGCACTTTTACTAATATTTGGTATCAGAGTAGAGGTAGTTTCATGGTTTGTATGTGGTTGCATGCACTTGTATGTTCTTGCATGTGGGTTGCATGTGCTTGTATTTCATTGCATTTGATGAACTCATGGTGATTGGATCTAGGCATTCCTCCATTATTGATTTTGTATTTGAGAAAGCTTGTGGGAATCTATTGGAAGGAAATGGTTGTTTATTAACTTGGTTTAAGTGGGATTTTGTAGTGGATTTGGTTTTATTTTTATGAAACATTATGGAAAGAACTAGTAGAGTGGTGAAGAGGTTTAATGGAACCTATGTTGGGCATTAGATTCTCAAGGTGGAAAATCCTGGAGTTGTTCATGTGTTTTCATGTTACATGGTTGTTCCATACAACTTCTATTTCGTAGTATGGGACTACCCTCTAGCATGGTGGTTATTCTCCTTTATCCTATGTTCATATACAAAACAATAGTGTTCATGTTGGGTTCTTCCTTTTGGCTCCTTGGTCACATGGGAAAGCACTAACTATGTTGATTACCTTTGGAGTGCTTACATTCGGTCCATGGTTTTAGTCCCTTGTTACATGCAAGCACTAGATGATTAGCCTGTGGATGCATTCAAGTTGTGGAGTTGGTCTTTTGGTGACCTATAAGCTCTTGGACAACCTAGTTTCTCTATATGCATGTACTTAAAAATGGTTGTGGATTTGGTTTTTTCATGACCTAGATATCTCTCTAATCCTTTTAGATACTTGTATTTATATGTTGTTTAGATTTATGGGTTTTATAAATTTCTTTTTTAAAATCTATGGTTGTGCTTATCCATGATATTCCATTGTTTTAGGTTATAAATTTGGTGTGTTTTTAGATTTATGGGTTTTTGAATGTTTAAATGGATTCAAATTTGCATGTATGGTTTTATAGGTTTTACATGTTAATCAAAATATGTGGTTTCCTTGATTTATGGGCAGACTATTGTTGAGATTTTTTTGGATGGATACAATTTTAGATTTGCATGCATGGTTTGATGAGGTTTGTTGCAGTATTATTTGTGTGAAGGTGTTCGTATGTGTTTGGTCACTTAACATTTCTGTGGTGGTATCTTGTAGGGTTTTAAAATTAGGGTTACTCTATTATGTATTTGTAGCAAGTTGGATCTAGATTTAATCTAATGATTGAATAGTGGAAAATCTACATGTTATCTTTAGTTGTCTTTGTTTTACATATTAGTAATGTGGTGTTGAATCTATATGTTTCACTATTCAAGATCTATGAGTTTTATATTTCTCTTTGGTTTTAGTTGGACCATTGACCATGCTTTTTTGTTACTTTTGAGATGTCACATATGTGTTGTCTTTGTTGTTTGTTTTTACTTTCATGTTGCATGAATAACTTAGGAGAAAATATTCAATGTGTTGTTGGTGTCTTTTTGTAATTTGGTTTGTTTTTAGATGGCATAGAGTTGAAGATTTTGTTTGGTTGGCCTTTTTGGTCATTATGGTACATTAGGATGTTTGTAGTGAGGTAGAGAGATGGTTTTTTGGAGTGCCTAAGATAGCTATACTTTGGGAACTATAATAGTTGACTTTGGTGTCATGAAAGGATTCCAATCATGGTTTAGTGGGGGTTTTATGTGGTTATATAGTGAGTTGTATCTTCTTGATTAGAGATTGTAGTTCTACTTTACCTTGTGGGAGCTGTTTGTGTTGTAGTTGAGTTATTTGATTGTGTGAGTGCCATGAGAGATCTTCAGTTGGGAGATTTTTATTACAATGTCATGCAGAGCTCAAGATCACTTTTAGTGGGATCTTTTATAGTGATATGGATATGTCAACTTGTGATGGATGATCTTATCTAGTGGATATTGGTGTCATGAGGAGCTCTTGAATTCTAGCTCACAAGAGTAGTGAAGTTTTTTTGATAGTTCCTTATTCTATTACTAGAGTATGGTTATATTATTTTGTATGAGGATGTGGGAAATATATTTCTATGGAGAGCTCTTGGAGTTTTTGGTTGAGCTATGGTAAATCACTATGTCTTGGTAATTTCTTGGGTTTTGTACTAATGTAGTGGGAGCTTTAGTGGTGGTCTATGGTAATATGTTAGATGAGTGTTGTCATGTCATTTTGCCTTGTAAGCTTCTAGTTATTGTAGTGTTATAGTTGGAGTTTGGTTGGCATGAGATGATTGGTTGTATATGAGATTTGGGTGAGGCTAGATCTCTAGCTTTTAGAATTTGTTTGTTGGAATAGTGAGTCTTATAACTTGGTTTCACCTAAAAGACCAAGGATTCTACACTTAGATCTAGATGTGAACTCAACATGGACTTTTTGAGGAGATTGTGCTTCTTTGGTAGAATAATCTCATACCCCAATCTTGGTCCATGCAGTGGTGAATGATCTGATAGGTATTTCCCACCTATTGTTTAGATGCACTCTTTATTTGTGTCTTGTCTTCTCATGTGCATGAGTATTGAGTCATGGATGTTAGTTTTAATGACTTGTTTGAGGAGTAGATGCATGGCTATATTCTCTATTGTCTCCTAATATTTAGGTCTTGAGATGTAAAGTTAGTTTTGAAGACTTGATTTGAGGAGTATAGGAGATGTTAGTGGCTTTGGGCATATTCCTTTATCAAGGGAATGCTTATCTATATGATCTTCCTTTAGTTTGATAATCTTACATCTATTTTTGTTGTGTTTAACTTTGAGATTGAATGATTATATGTTGATAGTTTTTTTGTTTGAGGTTTTTGAGATCTTACTTCTCATAGCTAGAGCATTTGTTGGTGTTGGCAAAATAATGTGGTTTAATTTGCAAGTTTTCACTCTATGGTCTATAGTGTATCATAGAGGTTTGATTCATTTCATGTTGGAGTTGGGATTCATGTAGAGCTAGTAGATCACTTTGGTTTTCAAACATTTTGGCGATCATTTACTGTTCATTATTTTTAGTAACAATACAGATGGTTGGGGATCTTTAATATTTATTTTTTATGTTATGTGAATAACCTAAGAGAACTAAGATGATCAAGAGAGAGAGTTTGGTATTATTTTTTTTTGTAGGTTAGTAGATTGGTGTGTGTTATTTGATACTATGTAATATAGGACTTATGCCATGTCATATGAGAGTTCTTTTGGTGGACTTTTGGATACTTTGGTGAGTTTTAAACTAGATATTTCCCATGTAGTGTGAGTCCTAAGGAGACATGTAGTGTGATTCCTAGGGAGACATGCAATGTGATTCCTAGGGAGGTATATGTTAATGTGTCATTTTCTTGTGGTACAAACGTCTTTAGTATTTTTTACATCTCTATGTATTTACTACCAATAGAGATAGACTTTGTGTAGGACAATGAATATATAGGGACTTGTGATTGTGGATTGGGCTAGATATGTTGATATAAAAAGGTATACCTTTGTTTCACATTTACCCTTCTTTGATCTATGGTTAGTTAGATATGGTAGTGATAGTTTGTGATCACTATTAATATATTGTGTTGAATATATTGTAGATACTCAATCCTATTTTAGAGGAGATGGATTTTGGTGCATGTGTTTGAGTTGAGGCATGACATTTAGAGTGTGTTCTTTACTTTGGTTTCTTATCTTATGTGTTTTGGAATGATGGAGGATTAGAGTGTTGTGGTCAAAATGGTGGTCACTTGGTGAATTTTGCAGATGCTTTGTTGAGCCCATGATCATAGAGGAGTTAGTTAGTACAACATGGTTATAACATTGGAAAACTGGTAGGGGTAAATAGGTTCTCAAATATTTTCTCATTCTCCCATTGACCAACCTATATATGTGTATATCCACCTACACAATCAATGTGCACATAAAATACAATAAGAATAGATAATCGAGGAAACATGATTATCATTACACTATTAACACACAATAATAAAGATCCATTTTACACACTAAGGTTAGAGCTCATCATCATAATAATATCACAATAAAAAATAAACATGAATAAATTCCATCACATGCATGATTCACTAATATTAGTTCTCACTTTTCTATAATTTAACACTATTCACATTTAACTTACAGTTCTATTATTATGATCAAATTATAAAAATATTTCATCTAGCATTAGAATTAATTATTCCACCACATTTTTCATCTCTCTAAATCATAAATAAATCTAATGCTTAAATTATCACTAAGAACTATTACAGTAATTAGGGAACTAGTAACCACACACATAAGTAAATTTAAGAAATATACTCAATTTATCATAATGAGAATATATGTTACTATCTAGGCATCATAAGAAGAATCGTATTAACACTGATCTAATCACCCAAAGTCATCTTGATCACAATTAGGTTAAAACATGACTAACTTAGAAGGAAATATCCTTCTCTAGGAAAGTACCCATAGAGACATATTGCATATGATAAGATGATAACAACCAAATAAATTTCTACTTCATGCACTGAATCCAAATTAAAGCTTATAATAAGGGTTGATCTTTTAATCTAAAGTGATACAATAATAATATGGAAACTAATTAACATTATCTACTAGGATAGATAATCACACACAATAATCTAATATTATAAGATGACTAATATAAAATACATGAATTCCAAGGTTAGAAAATTACAAGAAATTATTCCAAAACTAGCTAAAATTATCACTCATTTAGCATATGGGGTACTACTTGGGTTGCAATAATGTTGGGCCTTACGCCACTAGAAGAGCCTCAACAAACACATCCACATGGATTAATAATAAGTGTAAGCAATCGGGTCTAACAATTGTCACCTAAATTTATACAACAAAAATAATAACATAAGATGAAGACACCTAGTACAAATTGAAACCTTATTTAACAAGCCTCACAAACCTCAATGATGGGTCTCCCAAAAAATGGTGCCATTGTTTTTGTGCAAGTTGACAAGAAGCTAATAGTACACACAAATGACACAAATAAGGAATGATTCTAACAATTGAAGCAAGAATAAAGAGTAGGTTAAATCATAGGACAATGTACAAATTGTAGACACCTAAAATTGACATGTCTTGTGACATCACCTTGTCGATACCACCTTGAGACACCTTATGAGACATTTTGTCCTAGGACCCTTTCATAACCCTTTTCATCACCTAATTAGTTAAATAAATCATATTTATTTAACTAATCCCTTTTAATCTCATTTCAATCCCATTTATCCTCCCATTAGCCAATTAATTAATTAAATAAATTATATTTATTTAATTAATAACCTTTTTAATCTCTTCTATTCAAATTAATTAAATAAATTAAAGATTTATTTAATTAATGTTTTCCACATCATCCCTCTCCAAAAAATAAATAATTTTATTTTTTAATTCCACATTTGTCTCTATCCTCACATGACTAGAAGCTTCTAGAAATCCTTATTACAAGGAAGCCTCTAGAAGATTCTTAATCCTTATCTTTGACTTAATTTATCTTATTCAACCCTCATGAGGTCCACTTGTCACATGACTATAAGTCCAAGCCTTGATCCATGTCTCACTTAATCCTAGCCATCGATCACTAATCTAATCCTAGCCATCCATTTCTATCCATCATCTCCTATAAATGAAGCCTCACCCAATCCATTTGGGGAAGACACATCTTCATACAACATCATGCTATCTAAATCATTCTAGATCCTCTTATCTCTCATCTTCATACTAGTGTTATGTTGTATAAATCATAAGCAATCAACATCTCATTCTATCTATCAAAGATCATAGAGAACAAAGCTAGTAGATTTGGGTGCATCTACTCCGTTCTATCAAGTGTGGAGGACTTGGTTTGAAGGTGAAGGTATTGGGTATTTGTCATTTATCTTCCATTTCCTTTGATCCATTTTTCTACCTACATTTTTGAAATGCCCCGTTGGTCTAACCTCACTTGTTGCAAGTTTATGCAATTTGATTTGTTGATCTAACTCTTTTGTGGCAAGATTTGGAATTAATATTTTGTAGGTGATCTCCTACACCAGATCTGACCTCACCATCACATCCAGGAGGTCTCGCGGGTGATTTTTGACATAAAATACTATATGTTTTGCTCCCTCAAAAAAAATTGAATTTTTTTAGGTTGTAGATCCGTATAGTACTGATCCATAGTAAGATCTGTGAAGGCTTTAATCTGGATTTGATTTTTTTCATCGATGCCCATTGATAAATTTGTGAAGGTTTGCATAGTTTATTTTGTGCAAGTTTTTCCTACTGACCACAACCCTATGTCACCACCTCTGGTTCTGCAACACCACCTCCTAATACCTTGTCACCTCCCTATTACCTCCCTATTGTGTCCCTATCACTGACCCCTCGCACTACTATGCAACCTATCACCGCTCTTTAAAATTTTTGATCTACCATTTTCTAAGCCTCCTTCCCTATCGAACACTCTGAGCCACTTGGTCATTGTCTCTCCTTGCCGTCGACAACTCAAATATACTATCTCCGCCCCATACTGGTCGACCACCACCTTGTAGCCACCAGTCTTTGTCGACTCCTCTACTAACACCCCCGGTTGCCACCCACTCCCCAACTCCTCTCCCCATCTGCTGCTTTTAGCCACATCAATGCCTTTGCCTCCCACCCAGTCACCTCCTTTGAACTTCTAATCTCCTAGTTGCCTCCTTTGAAATCCCAATCACCTCCTTTAAACCCACCACCTCTATGGCCTGTGGTCACATTTGTGACTAGGCCGGTGCTCCACTCTTTGTTTTATTTTTTATTTTCCTTTACCTTAGCCCCTGGTAACATGGGTGACTAGAGGCCTAGTTAAACCCCAAGCAGTCAAACTAAACTACCACCTCCTAAACTACCTATGTGACCACTTCACCTAACTGCTAGTGGTTAGCTAACTGCTAGGGCCCTGTCACTTACCCTCTCAAGCCCTAAAAGGGGCCTTTTTTCTTTTTTACATAACTTGGGCATACGAGATCATATTTTCACAAAACCAGCAACGTTGGAAAGATTATTCACCTAGATTCACTATGGCATAGATATTTTCACTCAATTTTATCAAATCTATCAAGTATATTCCATCAAACACACCCTTCCTTTGTAAACTTTGAATCACCATATCTTTTGCAAAACTTAACCAATATTGACAAATTTCTTTTTAAATAGCATAGAATTTCACATAGAATTTGATCATAACATCCAATCTACTGTCACATTCTATCTTTATCAAAAAAATTTTAGATTGCACTTTTCATGCTAACTAGTGGGTTTGCAAGTGTTTTTGTTCTTTTTTTTTGTTTTGGTGGAATGGGGGACGACATACAGTGCTACATTAGCATTAGATCTAAAGACAAACATTCTAGGTGCACACAATCCAAATTTTTCATTCTCAATTGATCAAAGAACTTGTTTGCAATATCACACTTCAATTTGGGCTTAAAAAGAACACTTGTTTGCAACATCACATTTTGATTTGGGCATAAAATGAACATGTGTCTTCTTCATCACATTTGGGCTTGAATATAAAACTAAACTTGTGCTTGCTTTGTTTTCTAGATTTGAGTGTGATTAGGGTGTGTGCTCTTCCCTTGCACTTTGTGTGATCTTGGGAATCAAAAACATCCTTTAATCCATTCATCTTCACACACACATTTCAATTTCTAAGGGTCAATTAACAATTGTGAGTGTGAGTCAAGTGTGTGTATATGTTCTCTCCTCACACCATAAGGTGATCTTGGAGATCAAAAGCACCACTTGATTTGCTTTTTTCACCCTCTTAGGAGGCCTACTTGAAGACACACCACCCTAAGGGATGACCTCAACTCTAGTGTTCCGATGAAGTATAAAAAGTGAGGAGTGAATCAAAAGACACACCTCTTGGAAGTTGGAGTCTTGTCATTTGGTCTAAGCCCCCAAGAACTTTACACCTTGGGGAAGTGAAGGTGAAGGGCTGGTTACCCCTTTCTCCTGGCTGTGTGGCATTATTTCACTTTCATTTCACAAAATTGGGCCCCTCATAACTTGTGTATATTGGGGACATCCTTAGACAACTTGTTCATCCTAGCTTAAGACCTCTTGGCCACACCCATTTGACTAATATTAGGCTTGTTGATATGTCTTCAAGTGTCTTCATAAATCCAACAATCAATCTTGAAATGTCAAACTTGCCATTGTGTCTTGTGTGTGTGATCTATGCATGTACATGTGAAATATTTTGTTTGAAAATTTCCTAAGTCAAGCCATCAACAAACACATTCCACATCATCCTAATTATCCTTGTAATCACATCCATCCTAATCCAAGTCACCTTTGCCATAATCCAAACCCTAATCATCATATTTATCCATCCTAGTTATCTTAATAATCCATACTATCCATCTCATTATCCCTAATCATCCTACTTGTTGTATCCACATCATCATAATCATCATCCAATCTAATCCAAGTCCTAATAATCATCCAATCTAATCATCTCCAGTATCCTAGTCATCCACCTAATCATCCAATCCCAACATTCCTAACCATCCAAGTCATCCTCATTATCCATCCTTATCACCTTAAGCATCCAATCACTCCATCCTAGTAATTCTAAATCACCCCCTTATCCACCTCATCCCTAATTATTCTATTTTTTTATCATAGCCTAATCAATCCCAATCTATCCATAATCTAATCCATTTCATCCATCTCACATCCTAATCACTCCACATCATCATTCTAGTTCATAATCCCATTAATTTCATCCATCTCATCATTCTAATCATAATCCAACTTCATCCATATAATCTTCTTTACACTCCATTCCTAATCATAATCCCATTCTTAAGGCCCATCTAATCCATCATTTGTTAAAATGGTTGTGATCATTAACAAGCCTAGGTCAAATCCAAAACCCAAAATCTCAATCCTAGGAGGCTATCCTTCTAGATCCGATGATGATCACCTTGTAGATCATGATGCATATTTTTAGGAACAAGTTGAAATACAAAGACTTAAACATATGTATAAATCCATCCCACCAATAGAAAACAAGAACCTAGAGGATGATCGTTATGGTGTTCAAAAAATGTTTGATGAACTTAGGATGCTATATAAAAAGGAACAAGTCACTACCCCACCACAACATCAACAAATTAAACAACAACAAAAACAAGTCCTAGCCCAACAAATTCAAGTACAACAACTACACACCATAATCCAACAAACCTAACAACTCATAGCCACCTACCAATCCCAAACCCAACAATCACAAACACAACTGCAACATCAAAAACTTCCACCTCAATCTTATGAGTCATCCCCCTCAACTTCATATGAACCTGATCCATCCACATATCATGTCAATCCTACATCACCCTACCCCACTTATTCCAACATCAACCAATAGCCATATCAATCCATACCCCAAGATCCTCCAGCTACTTATCCCAACATTTCACCTCAACCCCAAATCCATTTACAAGACTATCAATTTCCTTCACAACAAAAACATGCAAGTCCTAGTTATCCTTTGCACCAAGATCAAGTGTCTTTAAGTCCTCATGTTACCTTTGACAAGGGTAACACCACTCTAGCTTATATGCATCCTATGGGTATCCTCCATCCAATCATATGACAATCCAAGAGTTTACTAGTCCTATCCCAACACTGCCATGTACTCCCACTCCTAGTCCATTGATCCATCAATCTTCCAATCCATCAAGACCTTCATTACCTTCATCACCATCAACATCATGTCCCTCCTAACCTTGTAATCCTATCCCATCAACATAACCATCTTCAAAAAGACCAAATAATCCCACCCAAACTACTTTGGATATTAAAAATAGATTTCAAGATATTATGAAAAATCCTAATAAAAAAGCACTTATGGACTGTATTGTTCACAAAAAACATGACAAATTTCTTGACATGATACTTCATTTAGGATATCAAATACCTAAAGATTTTGATATAACCCCTTTTCTTCCTCCTAGTTATAATTTTATTGCCATTTCACTTGGAGGATCTTCCCAACCACATGTTGAAGAAACCATAAACCCCAACACATCATACCTTCCATCTATTCTAAATCCTAATCCATCCAATCCCATTATCCCTACATCTAGTCCAAATCCTAATCCATCCAATCCCATTATCCCTCCATCTAGTCCAAATCTAATCCATCCAATCCTAATCCCAATCCATCCAATCCCGTTATCCCTCCAGCTAGTCCAAATCTTAATTCATCCAATCCCATTATCCCTCTATCCAATCCTAATCCTAATATGTCCAATACCATTATCCCTCCACCTAATCCTAATCCTACGCCTACAACACCATCCACCATCATTATCCATTCATTATATTGTCCATCCACCCAAACACTTATGAAGGATGTGATCTAATGGCTATTAGCAAGTAAACAACCATCTCCATGTCATTAAACACCTATCATTGATCCTATCAAATAACCTTCAAACATCATGTCTAGTCCTCCAAATAAATCATGTAGTCCATAACCCATCAATCCTATTGAAGAGTCTCCCACCATAATTCTAGGTCAAGATCCATTATACCCTCATGTTGTTGACCATCTAGGGCCTATCAAGCCTATCCAAGAGTCTCCCACTTCCACTTCCATCCAAAACCAAGAGTTATGTCAAGAGTATCATCTAAAGCATGTGGAAACATCAACCCTTTATCCAAACCATGATCAAAGCACCTCCATACAACCCATCCATAACCTATATATTTTCTATGATCAAGATATTATCCATGATCAACTTCCTAACCATGAGCAAACAACCCAAGTTCAACCCATCCATAACCTATATATTTTCTATGATCAAGATATTATCTATGATGAAGAGCCTATCCATGAGAAAATTGATACCATCCATAGCACACTTAATCCCATTTATGATCAATCTCCCATCTATAATCAAGATTCTATTTGTGATCAAGAAAACCATGATGATCCTCTTAGCCAACTTTACGCATTCCATGGTCAAGAGATTATCTCTCCACCAATCCATAATCTCATAACTATCCATGAGAAAGATATCTAAATTACTCCTATCCACCCTCCATCTAGCCCTATCCATGATCCCACAAAATCTATTTCCCTTGATGAGACACTTGGCTTCCAAGTAAACATAGATGATCAAACAAATAGCTTGGATCTTAGTGAGCATAATGATAATCAAGATCCTATTGATCTTTTGTCATCCAATATTGACCATATTGCAAATCCATCATTCCATCCCCTTGGTCTTACCACTTTCATACATGAATGTTCTCTCCTAGGAAAGAAACAACCACTATCCGCCTCACCTTGTCCATCAAATAATGAGCTCACGTCTAGAGTCCAAAACACTCACAGTCCCATTGTCCATCATATACTCCAAAAAATGAATTATCAAGGAAAAGGATTAGGCCTTCATGAACAAGGTATTTTGGAGCCCATCCATGTCAAAGTCCCTCCACGATCATATGGCCTTGGATATATACCCCAAGGAAAACAAGCTCAAGATGTTGGTACTACCTCCATGCCTTCTAAATCCACCCCTTTCCATCACAAACCATAATATAAACCCAAAACATATGTTTCCATCCCTCCTCCATTGTCCTATAAATACAAATTTAAGCATGTGACCATACACCTTCCACCATCCACTTTACCTTCACTCCTTCCAACTCCTAACATCCCCATCCATCCATCCACTTTACCTCCACTCCTTCCAACTCCTAACATCCCTATCCTCCAATCCACTTTACCTCCACTTCTCCCAATTCCTAATATCCCTATCATCCAATCCCCTTATCCATTTATCCATAAATCCCCCCACATTCCTAATCGTGATCAACAAGTGCACACATCAACCAAACATGAAGCTTCCACCAATCCCATGTGATTAAAAAATAAGAATTTGGATGCCTCTACCCATAAAGAAAAAAATCCTACAAATCCTTATGCCTTAGGGCACCAATGCAAAGAATTAAAGAAAAGTCCATTAGAAAGGCTACTTAAGCCCATAATTTCAAAAGAAAAGTCCAAAACTAAAATGGTTTGGGTCCCTAAGAAAAAAAATCAAGTCAAATGAAGCATCCACATCTCAAAAATCCCAAAAATCCCAAAAATCCCATTCCATCCAAAAGTTTCAAATTTCTTCATCCCACAAATCCCAATGCAAAAATCATAAAACTCCTAAGACTATGTGGGTACCTAAATTCCTATATTGACCATCCCCTAAGAAAACATCTCCATTACTTCCTACACCTCCTCCAAATCAAAAGCTTCAATATTTATCATGGTGTGTGCAACCAATGGTCTTGGTTCCTTTCCATTCCACAACATTTCCACATACATCTTTTATCCACTATCCCGCGTATTACACCCATCATATCCTGATGGTCCATGCTTTTGCATAATCCTCCATACATAATCCACATCATAATCCATTATCCTTCCTTACATAATACATATCATAATCCATTATCTTTCCTTATATAATCCACATCATAATCCACTATCTTTCCATCTATAATTCACATCATAATCCAGTACCATATCATCCATCCTCCCATAAACCTTCCATAATCCACATCATAATCCACTATACCCAATCCATCCCTATATAAGCCATACATAATCCACCTCATAATCCACTATCCTTCCATACATAATCCACATCATAATCCACTATCCCCCATCCTTACATAAACCTTTCATAAACCACATCGTAATCCACTATCTACCTACTCCATCTCCCCCTCACGCAATCCCCTACCAACATCTATGAGCATAATGACAATTGACATGGTCCATGTGCAACATCCATCTCTAATAGGGCTATCACCTTTCATAGAGCTAGATTCTTGAGCTCCCATCCTCCTTCTTGTCCATACCCACCTATCCCATCCAAATATCCCATAAACAAAAGAGAAAACATAAAAAAGAAGAAAAAGAAAAAGAAAAAATCAAAATAGTAAAGAGAAATCCCTTTGTCCAATGGTGAAAACCACCTTGATGGCACCTTGGATAAGTACAATGATGTAAACTTGGCAAACATGTGTCGTGTAGGTTGATTATCTATGTGACTTACACTTGGGGCACGTTGTCTCATACAACTTATTATTTCCAACCTATCATTCCCCTATCTAATCCCATCATATCCATCCTACCATCCTTATCCATTCTACCCACATACTTATCCTATTGAATCCATCATCCTCCTTTCATCTTGATAAAGACATAGGGGTAAAATGTTGAAAAATACTTTAGACATCTCTTGATACACCTCATCTGTTCCAATCAATCCTATCATCCTATTATCATAAGCTTTGTCATCCTAGAATCCTAAGCATTACACCTAGAATGGGGCATGCTATTCCTATGCGACATAGTCTTTGGAGATCACATCCTAGCTCCCTTATGAAGCATACATCCATTCCATCCACTATTGTCTACCCTTTTATCCATCCATCTATCATGTGTCTTCCATTCCATCCACTATCTCCTATCCTTTTATCCATCCCTCTATCACGAGTTTTCCATTCAACACACTATCGCCTATCCTTTTATCCATCCATCTATCATGAGCTTTCCATCCCATTTATTATCACCCATCCTTTTATCCATTTATGCAATCAACCTTCATCCTTGCATCTAGACTTGGTTTTACCTTGTCATTGGTATCTAGCACAAATTCTATCCAAATTGTCATCCAATGCCATCCCAAAAAAGTTCAAAATCCAAAAAAAATCAAATATTTTCAAAAAGCCAAAAAAATCAAAACATTAAAAAAAATCCAAAAAAATCACAACATATTCAAAAAACACAAAAAAAATTAAATAAATGTAAAAAAATAAAATATACCCAAAACACAAAAAAATCAAATATCCAACAAAAATCCAAGCAATAAAACCCAAATACAAGTCAATCCTTAATCCATACAAATCTAGCTAAACAATCTTTCCAAATTATCCAATCACATCCTTTGGTCTTGATCCTAGCTCTGTTGTAAACCAATCAAATCAAGCAATCAATCAAATCAAATCAAATCGATCAATTCAATCAATCAATCCAATCCAATCAAATCAATCAATCTAATCAAATCAAATCAATCAATCATCAATGGGATATATAATTCCCACATCCTTGTGTTGATCTAGGGATATATCATTCCCCACAATGTCAATACTATCCTTATCAACTAAATCCTAGTGTTGATTCACATGGCCAACAACACTAGTATCATCATCATCTAATCAATCAATCAATTGATTGATCATCAGTTTACAACTCGACGGGGGTGATTACCTTGTTTATTTTTGAATCATTTGTTCATGCTTGCTTGCTTGTGTGTGGTATCATTTTCTCTTTCATTAGTCCTTATCATTCCAGCTAATATTCATATCTTGTGTATGTTGGAATAGCTTTTTGCATTATCCTTTGCATCTAAGGTCATATCATACCTTTTGTGCATTAGGACTTTATTGCTCTAAGTTTCCTTCATCATACGTCTAGACAAGGTTGTATTACAATGGGTGCACAAGACACATTGTCACCCTGGTCTTTATACCTTGGTGCATAATGTCTAGCGCTATATCAAACTATATGGTTTCTCACTTCATTGCAACATAACATATCATTCATCTCTTTCATCCATTCCTTATCTTGCATCCTCCATCTCCTTATCCATCCTTTATCATTTCATTCATTTCAAGAGCATACCCGTGTTCTTCCAATCCACCTATCCTCTCGAGGGGTATCATCATCCTATCCTTACATCATCATCCTATCATTCATTCATTTCTCCTTGTCACTCTTTCAAGTGGCTAGGGCATCGTTTTCCTCTATCCATATCTTATCTTCTTTGAAATTATGTTACTTCTCTTAGTCGCAACACCATCTCAAAGAGGGGCAAAATGTAGACACATAAAATTGACATGCCTTGTTACATCACCTTGTCGATACCACCTTGAGACACCTTATGCGACATTTTATCCTAGGACCCTTTCATAACCCTTTCATTACCTAATTAGTTAAATAAATCATATTTATTTAACTAATCCCTTTTAATTCCATTTCAATTTTCATTTATCCTCCTATTAGCCAATTAATTAAAAATAAATTATTTTTATTTAATTAATTCCCACTTTTTCTCTATCATCCTCATCCAATTAATTAAACAAATTATATTTATTTAATTAATAACCTTTGTGATCCCTTCTATTCAAATTAATTAAATAAATTAAAGATTTATTTAATTAATGTTTTCCACATCACCCCTCTCCAAAAAATAAATAATTTTAATTTTTAATTGCACATTTGTCTCTATCCTCATGTGACTAGAAGCTTCTAGAAATCCTTATTACAAGGAAGCCTCTATAAGATTCTTAATCCTTATCTTTGACTTAATTCCTCTCATTCAACCCTCATGAGACACTTGTCACATGACTACAACTCCAATCCTTATCTATGTCTCACTTAATCCTAGCCATCCATCACTAATCTAATCCTAGCCATCCATTTCTATCCCTCATCTCCTATAAGTGAAGCCTCATCCAAGCCATTTGGGGGAGACACATCTTCATACAACATCATACTGTCTAAATTATTATAGATCCTCTTATCTATAATCTTCATACTAGTGTTATGATGTAGAAATCATGAGCAATCAACATCTCATTCTATCTATCAAAGGTCATAGAGAATAAATCTAGTAGATTTGGGTGCATGTACTCCATTCTATTGAGTGTGGAGGACTTGGTTTGAAGGTGAAGGTATTGGGTATTTGTCATTTATCTTCCATTTCCTTTGATCCATTTTTATGCATACACAAGTAAACCTTGGCAATGGATTTATCTTGTAATGATATTATTTTGTTGGTGCAAGTTGATGAGACAACACAACAAAACAAATGACATAGCTAACTACAATATTTAAATAATAGGGTAATTAGATAAAACATCAAAAAATTCAAACCCAAAGTAATTAGATAAAACTTCAATGGATTCAAACCCCAACAATAGATCTCCTTAGAAATAATGCCATTCTATTAGTTCTCTAAAGTTTATTTGGCAACTCTAGAAGACACACACTAATAACTAACCCTGAGGAAATAAAGTTAGACTAGGAAATCAAGTGGGATTCATGATCAAACAACATAGTTTGGAACAACTGACTAGAGTAGGTAACTCTTCCACAATTTTTTCTCTACTAGGCCAAGAAGGGTGTTCCTAAATATTTTACAAGACAATTAAAGAGGAATGAGAATAATATGGTCACAAAAATTAGCCTTACCTTGTGCATAAGAATACCCCAAATATTTATCACTAATTAGCTAGGTTATATTCGATTATTTGTCTTTTAGATGATAAATCTCTAAAAAAACATATTATTATCAAGTTATAATACAACTAAAGATGCAAATCTAGATTAATATCCCAAATGTAACACCATTTATAGTTTCCTACTTCATGTGTAATGTGTAAACAAACCAAAATATGCATGACTCTCTAAAGATAGGAAAGCAAGTGGATGCTCTTAAAATATTTGGTAAAGGTTGTTGCAAGTATGGGCCTAACCGGTGTTGTCATTGATGTCAACATACTCCTATTGCATTGATGTCAAGGATTGGATGAGTTGTGTGTTGAGGATATTGAGAAAATTAGTCCTATCAAAAACAGAGAACAGTGAAGACAGTGAAGCTCTATGAAGTGAAGATCCCAGCTAAGATTAAAATCAGAAGATATGTATCAAAGGGTTTGTAGATTGTGTCTAAAGGTGATCCAGTTAAGATTTGAGAGGTCCACATGAAGATTTGAAGAAGTTATGGCCATATGAGTAAAACTGGTTCTGGCAGATGTTCAGAGGTGACAGAGTGACACAAATAGGTCCGGTGAGATCCAGAAATACAATATCTTGTTCTGTGGATTTGGTGGAGTGTCTAGGAAGTCAATGTGAATTGACAACTCAATTGGTTCGTGGTCCAGAGGTCTGCAAGCATCTATTCCAATATGACAATGATGACAGACTGTGTTCTTGAGGTTCTGGATGAAGAAGAGAATGATTTCAGTAATCAAAAGTGGTGTGGATGTTCTTGGTGATTCAGGCAAGCTTGTGGGGGTCTCTAGATTGTGACCAGTTCGTGTTGGTGGTCCGCATTGAAGATTGAGCTCTTAATTGAAGAATTACTTCCAGATGATGATGTTCTTCCTCAACTTGGCCAACCAGATGATTTACACATCTTGCAGATGATCTCGAAGATGTTTTGTGAAGTATGGCATGTTCCTCAAAGAAGATTTAAGTCCTAGATCTATGTGGCCGACAGTATGGTGATTCGCATGAAGTCTTCTGTAATAAATCAAGTTGTATTTGTGTATTTTCTCTGTAAAGTATGCCAACTTTGATGACTATCCCAAAGTCAATGTCTTGTATAAATAAAAATTGTGAAGTCATTTCAAAAGCATTGGGAAGAAGATGAGAGTGTGGTAGAAAGGAGAAAAGTGAAAGGCGGAGTAGAAGTATTGAGCTTAAATGGAACTAACTCAAGCATGGTGAAGATGCTAATCTTCAGTTCATGTAATATTTATTATTCTGTAGATAGTGTGTCTCCTGTAGATAGTGGGCCTCTTGTGAGTAGTGTGCTCGGGCAGTGAGCCCTAATTGGCATGTGCCATTTTGTTCTTCTTATTCTTTTAACAGAGAATACAATCTTAGGTTAGTCATCCCGTGGTTTTTCCCTTAACCAAGTTTTCCACATTAAAATCTTGGTGTCATATGTGTTAATGTGTTTTTGCTCTTGATTTGTTGCATTGTGTTTCATGATTCATTTATTATTATGCTACTGAATTACAAGAAGGATTTAAGGGTTAATAAAAGGAAAGTTTTGGGACAACTGATTCACCCCCCCTCTCAGTTGTTTGTCTTGAAACTAACAATTGGTATTAGAGCTAAGTTTCTCTAAAGGAGCTTAATTGCTTGAGGAGATCCAGGATGTCTTCCTACAAGAAGGATAGTTTGAGGTTTGATGGAACCAATTACACTCTTTTGAAAAGTTGCATGGAATGTCACTTGCAATGTATGGGAATGCAATATTGGATCATGACTTCAAAGAAGTATGTTCCTCCAAAGAATGGTCTGACAATTGTAGATGAAATCAAAGATGTTGAAGACAATCTTCAGGCTAAAGAAGCTTTATTAAGTGCCTTATCTGATTCTGAGCTGACAAATGTTATAGATCTAAAAACTACATATGAGATTTGGGAAAAACTGCAACTTCTGCATGAAGGAGACAAATATGTTAAATGTGACAAGCTATAGAGTCTGAAAGGAAAATTCAAAAACCTAAAGATGAATGAAAATGAGAATATCACTACATTTATGCCAAAAGTAAATGAGCTTGTTTGTGGCATTAGGTGTGCTGGTGGAATTTTAGATGAAGATGAGATTGTTGCCAAAGTTCTCAGATCCCTACCTCCTGCCTACAAACATAAAGTTACTGCTATTGAAGAATTCAAATCTTTTTCAAATATCACAAGAGATCAATTGGTTGGAAAATTAGTTGCATTTGAATTGGCCAAGTTTGGAGATGTACCCCCCAAGATTGAATCTACATTCAAAGCTAGTGCCTCTATAATAGGCAAATAAAAGTTTGATCCAGGAGAGAACTCCTCAAAGAAACTATCATGGTATGAAAAAGAAAGAAAAGATCTAGAAGAGGATGGAGCAAAAGCTACTCAACTTGAAGCCCTTATTGCAAAAAGACTTCCAAGAGGATCTGGTAAGTATGAAGGAAAATTGCCCTTCAAATGTTTCAACTGCAACAAGATTGGTCATTTTACCTCAAGGTGTCCGGAAAGATTTTTGGTGCAGGGCACCTAGGAGCACCTTGGTTCCTAAAGTCACTTTGTTTGCATTTTTTTTGAAAGGTTGTGATTTTTGTTTAATATGTTTTGTAATAAGGCTTTTCATAGCCATGTTGGAAGGTCTATTCTTGTGTGGTCAAGAGGTCTGGGGTAACTTTATAAACCTCATATCCTTCTTAGTCCACTTGGACCTAGTTGTGCCACTTAGGCCTAGAAGGTCTAATATTGGATTTTTGAGTTTGTTTGAGTTGTCTTAGTGTTTTAGCATGGTCTAAGGAGTGTGACGGCAGTTTGATTCCATTTGACAAGCAAACCTAATCGCCATCCTCTTGAAAATGCAAAAACTCCATAGTGTAACAAGTTGCCAATGACACATGGGCCGGTTCAAAACTTAGTTTGGGCAGTTGAATCTCCTTTTGGAAGTTAAAAACCAAATTGGATAGGTTGATATGGAGGAAATATTGCTCCAGCATAGAGGAGGAAGTTTTTGTACGGAATTTGGGCACAAAAATCAAGAAAACTAACTATTTTTTTCTATTTTTCTCACTGTGTACGGACTGTACGGACTTTTCATGTGTGAAAATGACATTTTTCTGAAAACTCTTGGAGTCAGGGTTCCAATGCAACTAGTTTGAGGTCCTGAAGTGGTCAAGATCAAAAGTTATAGATTTTTCCTTCAAAACAGGTCCATAAACCTTGTTTTCTAGGGCAGCCATAGAAATCCGGCCCTAGAATGCATTCCCACCATTCAAAATTTGCAAAAACTGGTGAAATATAGGCTAGGGGTATGTACTATAAGATTCCAAAAGCTTTTTGTTTGAAAATGCAGTCTTCTATTTTTAATTTGATGCCCTAGGTCAAGTATTCCTATGTATTTGGCCAAAATTGTGCAATTTATTGATGTAGATGACAAAGTCTGATAGGTGGGCAAATGAAAGTTGGTTTGTGAGTTGTTTGTAGGTCATAGAAGAGATCCAAGTTCCTGCCCCAGGTTTATGACCCCAATTTTGAGCACTTGCTTTGTAACCTAGCCTAAATTGATCAATTAGGCCTAGAAGACCAAATGAGTGTTCTGGATTGCTGGAGTAGAGTTGGAACAGGAGACTTGGGAGTTTGATAGGGTTCCATAGAGTGTATCTAAAACCATCATTTGCTTGCCTGGTCATATGGGATTTTGTCAAGTTTTGTTGAGAAAACCTAGTTTGGAGGGCTAGTAGCCTTACTAGTCAAGGTATAGGTTGAAGAGTTTTGGAAAGTTGGAGATCAAACCAACTGCATAGAAGGTGTTTGTTGATCTGTCTTAAGGTGTTGGAGAAGCCTTAGGGGTTGGACAATAGTCTGGACATCAAATCCTTCATATGCCTTGTATGTACCTTTGGTTGGTTGGTTGGTTGAAGGCTAGTTGAAGTGGGTGAGTGGGCAAAGGACAATAGAGTAAACCTTTGTGTGTTGCTTCCCTTGTGCCACTCTACATCAGGTGGTATCAGAGCCATCAAAGAGATGGGAGATAGAGAAGAAGAGGAGGAAATTCCTTCAAAGGTGACAAATGCCGAATTGGCAAAGATAGTGAGAGAGCAAGCAGCCAAGAACAAAAGGATGGAGGCTGAGATAGAAAAGTTGAAGAAAGACAAAGACAAGAAGAAGTTAGAAGTCATCTTAGATTCAGATGAAGAGGATCAAGATGAGGAAGAAGAAGTGCCTATGGAAGAGCCACAAGGAGGCATGTCAGAGAGACAATTCCTAGATGCACTTGGAAAGTTGAGTAGGAAGGACACTAAGGCAGACTTACCTATGTTTCCTGGTAAGATGAATCCAGAGGAGTGCCTTGATTGGATTGAGGCAATGGAGAACTATTTTGAATGTGAAGAAGTGGCAGAAAATTAGAAAGTGAAGATTGCCAAATCAAGAATGAAAGGGCCAGCCTTGAGTTGGTGGAATTTTATTCAAAATGAAAGGATAGAAGATGATAGGAATCCTATCTCTACATGGAGGAAGATGGTACTTGAAATCAAGAAGCAATTTGTCCCTGAGGATTATGAGGTCAACTTGAACAAGAAGTTGCACAACTTGAGACAAAAGGACATGGACGTGAGCACATACATAGAGGAGTTTCACAAGATGACATTGAAAGCCAAGATGCCTGAGAATGAAAAACAGAAGCTTGCAAGGTATCTTAATGGCCTCAAGTTCTCCATTCAAGATGAACTAACTCTCTTTAACCCGGAGACAGTCCATAAGTGTTTTCAAATGGCATTGAGAATTGAGGATAAACAAAGAAGAAAAGGTGATTCATACAGCAGCAGCAGAGGCAGAGGAAATCAGAATTTTAGGGGCAGGGGCAGATTTCAAAACAGAGATAATTTCTCTAGATTCCAAGGTGGTGGATCACAAGAAGGCAGCCAAGGGCAGGCTGATAAAAACAGTGCTGATAAGGGTCAGTTTAGGGGCAGAGGTAATGGCAGAGGAAGAAGTGGGGGCAGAGGTCCCAATGTGTTTACTGGAAGGTGTTTCTCTTGCAATCAGATTGGACATCAGTCCTTTAGGTGCCCGGAGAAGATGGGAAACATTGCTGCAAATCAGAAAGAAAGAAGAGTACAACTCCTTCAAGAAGAGGACTGTCAAAAACCACAAGTTACCAAACAGCCTCTTCCAAGTCTGCAGCACCTAAGAGTGGAGAATACATCATGTTTAATAGATCCCTCATCATGCCAGCCACCAAGAAGCAGCCCCAAAGAAACAACTTGTTCAGAACCACTTGCAAGGTGAAAGGAAAAGTTTGCAAGGTAATAGTAGATTTAGGTTCTTCTAAAAATTTGGCTTCTAATGAAATGGTGACTAAGTTAGGATTGGAAAGAATGCCTCATCCTAACCCCTATAGAGTCTTTTGGCTAACCAAGGAACAACAAATTGTGGTGAAAGAGCAATGTTGGGTTGAATTCAAGATAGGTGAATATCATGATAAGGTTCTTTGTGAGATAGTGGATATGGATGCATGCCACCTTCTTCTTGGAAGGCCTTGGCAACATGACACAAGTGCCCAACATGATGGTAAGAACAATGTGATTCATTTGTCCAAGAATGGTGAAAAGTTTACAATGACTCCCTTGATTGATGATTGCAAAGAGAAAGTCATTTCTAGTTCAGTTATGTTGGTAGGTGAAAAAGAGTTTTTGGCTAACCTCAAGGAAGAGAAAGTGCCATGTTTTGTAGTAGTCATCAAGCCCAAGGATGTGAATCCCAAGAAGGTCAAAGTGCAGCAACCTCTTAGGAGGATTGGACCAAAGGAAGTGGAAGAACTATTGGAGAAGTTTCAGGATGTGATAGCCGATGAAGGCAAGGATGCCCTTCCACCAAAGAGGGAGATTAGTCATTGTATTGATCTCATCCCTGGATCCACCCTACCAAACCAAGCAACCTACAAGTTGACTCTAGAGCAAAATGCTGAAGTGGCAAGACAAATCCAAGACTTGTTGGATAGAGGACTTATCAGGAGGAGTATTAGCCCATGTGCAGTACCTGCAGTACTTGCACCCAAGAAGGAAGGAACATGGAGACTATGCACTGATTCCAGGGCCATCAACAAGATTACTATCAGCAAGGAAGACCACATAAGGCATATCCATCAAGTGCTCAGGAGGCTTCAAGAGGAGAAATTGAGAATCAATCTTGACAAATGTGTCTTCCTACAAGAAGAGTTGATATTTTTGGGGTTTTTCATCTCCAAGGGCAGCCTAAAAATGGATCCAAGTAAGGTTGCAACCATTCTTAATTGGCCAACACCTACAACAGCCTCGGAGGTAAGGAGTTTCCATGGTTTATGCAGCTTTTATAGAAAGTTCATTAGAGGGTTTAGTGGCATTTGTGCTCCACTTGTTGACACCATAAAAGGGGGCAAGAAATGTGTGTTTTTATGGACAAATGAGGCCAACCAAGCCTTTGAACTGTTAAAGAAAAAAAATCAGAAAAACCGGTCCTTGTTCTTCCTGATTTTGACAAGGTCTTTGTGGTAGAATGTGATGCAAGTAAGAGGGCTATTGGAGGAGTCCTAAGTCAAGATGGGAGGCCTATAGCATTCTTTAGTGAGAAGTTAAATGAGGCAAAACGAAACTACTCCACCTATGATCTAGAGTTATATGCCATGGTTCAGTCATTAAGGAAATGGAGACACTACTTATTGCCAAAGGAATTTATAGTTTTTACTGACAACCATGCATTAAGCTTCTTGAACAGGCAGCAAAAGTTGAATCACAGACATGTCAAGTGGATGGAGTACATCCAAGCATACACCTTCTCTATAAAACATAAGAAAGGAGTGGCCAATAAGGTAGCCGATGCCTTAAGCAGGAGAAATCTTGTTGTGTAAACTATTCAGTTGGAAAGTACAGGTATTCATGCCATTAAAGATCAGTATACAGCAGATGAAGACTTCAAAGAGCCATACCTCTCTTGCAAGGCCATGACAGGAAGGTATAATACTGATTTTTCTAATTTTTTGTTGCAAGATGGATATCTTTTCAAGGGTAGCATGTTGTGTATCCCAAGAGGATCTGTTAGAGAGAATATAATCAGGGAAAAGCATTGTGGCAGCATGTCAGGTCACTTTGGTATTGATAAGACCCTAGAATTGGTTAGGAGGTACTATTTTTGGCCAAAATTGCCAACCGATGTAAGGAAGTTTGTTGAAACTTGTCAAATTTGCCAAAGAGCAAAGGGGCATACATCTAATGCAGGTTTATACACTCCTCTACCTATTCCTTCAAAGCCTTGGGATTCCATAAGTATGGACTTTGTACTTGGTTTGCCTAGGACAAAGAATGGACATGACAGCATTTTTGTGGTTGTAGATAGGTTCTCAAAAATGGCTCACTTCATCCCATGTAGAACCACACATGATGCCTCACACATAGCAGGTTGTTTCTTCAAGGAAATAGTTAGGTTACATGGTTTACCTTTGTCCATAATCTCAGACAGAGACCCCAAGTTCATTGGACATGTTGGCTTTTTCCCAGACTGGATGCTTATTCCCAGATTTCCCTACAAGGTAGCCATCAGTGATCAACAGGATCTCTGGGCCAGGGGCCAACAGTGTAGGAGATAGACTCTATATTTTATCTCCTCTTCTTCTTCAGGCTCTGCAAAACCTAGGGGGGTATTCCCTACTCAACATCCATGAGGATATGCATACAAAGGCTGGGATGCTGACAGAAAGCAGATAAGTCCTCCTGTAAGTAGACCAAAACTGAAAGATAAGAGCAAAGGGGCTAGCTTTGGGCTTATTTGCAGTTGTAGACAGAGGACTGAGGATCCTAAAACTAATTCTAATGTCCTAATGGTTGTTTTAGATTTTGATTTGGATTTTAAGTTTGGATGCAAAGCTGGACATGGTTGTAACACAAAAACAAAGCATGATTGGTGCCTATCCAGGGCCTGGAGTCAGTAGACATACACCTGTGAATGATCAACATGAACAGCTAAAACTGGATTTCAGGGGGATATATGTGATACCTGCCTTACAGATATCTCCCAATACAGAGTGTTAAGTTATCTCTACTTATGGCATCCCTACTGCAGTATACCCTTCCCAATGTTCAACCTGAAAACAATTTAATCTACCCCTTGAGCAGAAGTTAAAAGATCAGACATTCAACATAGGAATTCTATGCTCTAGAATCTAAACATTACCCAAATATCCAGATTCAGAAGAAGAATACATGCAATACTGGAGATAGAATTAACAAAACACATGCTAAGATAGCATTTCTCATATAAGATTAATCATGAAATCAGTGGGTTCGTGCCAAAACATACAACAAGAGATACATAGACTCACAGGTTTAGCTGTACAGAGCAACCGGATCAGCTTGTTTTTGAATTACAGAGCCAAAAATCTTCAACTTTCAACAACCAAAAATGAGTAACACTTCCTGCTTATAACAGCCAGGTAGTGTACCACAGCAATTAATTACATGGTTGACCAAAAATCCCGCCAGATACACAGTATCAGAAAAATGGCGCTCAACGCATTACCAGATTGGCGCCCAAACATGAATGCAGCAGGTAGGGGAGGAGACAGGAAGAAACCTCGAGCCCTGCGCCACTGTCCGTTGATGTACACCTTCAATCGGGTACCAGATCCGTCCATACCTCTGCAACCTTCGCCATTAATGGCGCACCAACCCGCGGCCTGGGGAAAAACATCAACTGTGCATCGCAACCATTTCCCGCCAAGATTCATCGTCATGATATTTCAAATATGCAGGATATCAATTATCCCACATGCACCCCGCGGCGACCTTTTCAACATTTTATATACTAGGCCACGAGCATATATAATGTCGGTGCTTTTGCTCCTGACGACACTAGTATAAGACTTCATCATCATCCTCCAACAGCATGATATCCTGTCGCTTGAAATATCACCCTGACGTCAGCATCATATCGCAATATAACCTGCATGATAATCGCCTTCATCGGCACAACCTGATCCATCGGAGGAAGATCCTCCTGCTTAGCCGATACCAAAAGTCTGGCCGATGAACATCCTGATGACGTCATCATCATATCCTGCTGACGTCATCAGCATATCTGCTTACTGCGCACCTCCTCATATCTGGATGACGTCATCATCATGTTTGCAAATATCGGGGGATCTCCACAAGATGATCAGTGTTAGAAATATGACCCCCCCCGGACCTTGATGATGGCATCATCATATCGACATCAGGATGATATTCGGAAGATAACCGGATATTTGGAAATATCATCCTGATGCACAAATGTCATGCTGCACTGTAGCTCCACTATAAGATCGGGGTGATATATGAATATGATAGATATTTGAAATGATCACCCCCCACTGGATAATGCATGAAGCCGACAGGCGGATATCTCCCTGATATCAGCATCATCATGATGCTGGAACAAACATACATCCGGGTGATATTCAAAAATGAAAATATCACCCCCTCCTTCAGAAATATCATGATGCAGATAGGCAGAGAAATAGATATCACCCTGACATAAGAATGACGTCAGCATCATCAGGATGATAAAACAACGAACCTGAAGTGATACAACAACATCAGGATGATATTGACTAAGATCATCCTGACGTCCAAAATATGATGACCACGATGAAAATCGGGTCACACTTAGAACTTTACAGCAACATCATCAGGATGATCTTAACCAAGATCACCCGATGTTAAAATATCACCTCGCGAAAGATCATGCAGGCAGAAAATATGATGACCCACGCAAGCAACACGGCGATAACTGGAAACATGATCATGATGATGACGACCCTTAAGAAAAATAGGCCGGGTCGAACAACTTAGAAAATGACCCCCTCGGAAGATCGGGGTGACATCATCATCATAAAAGGGCAGGGTGATAATTGGAAGATCACCGGATATTTGAAAAATCACCCTCCGCAAGAAAATTAAGGCACATTGTAGCTCATCAGCAGGATCAGGATGATATCCAGACATCACCCGATATTGAAATATGATGATCCTGATGAAAAACAAGCCGACAGAGAACATGATGATGCTGACCACCATCGAAGAGAACATGATGATGATGACCTCCTCCTCAGGAAAATATGATGCTGCAGCTGAAAAATGCTGAGGAGGTCCAACACTTAGAACATTTTTAAGGAAGGTGCCTGCATGAAAATTGCTCAAAAACTGTCAGTCAATTCAGGCACTAACAGGACACTTCTGGAGGACACTGTGGAAGAGACTAGGTACAAATTTGTCCTTATCATCTGCCTATCACCCTCAGTCTGATGGACAAACAGAGGTGATTAATAGGTCACTTGGCAACCTCCTAAGATGCCTAACCAAGGAGCAGGGTGCTAGTTGGGATTCAATTTTGGCTCAGGCAGAGTTCTCATACAATGACACTGTCAATAGAAGCACCGGCCTGTCTCCTTTCCAAATTGTTTATGGCACTCACCCAAGGGGTATTTTGGAAGTAAGGGAGGTTAAAGGACTATAAAACAATAGTGCCTTGGCTGAAGACTTCATTCAAGTCATGAAAGATGTCCATGAACAAGTACAACAGAAATTGTTGTCCACTTCTCAGAAATATAAACAATTTGTTGACAGAAAAAGAAGGGATTTGCAGTTCAAGGAAGGTGATTTAGTAATGGTTCATCTGAAGAAGGAGAGACTCCCTGCAGGTAAACACACTAAGCTACTGATGAAGAAGATTAGGCCTTGTGAATTGCTCAAGAAATGTGGAGAAAATGCATATAAAATCAGACTTCCGGATGGCATTGCTTTGTCTCTAATTTTTAATATTTCAGACCTTTATCCCTATAAAGGATCTGATCCTCAGACTGCTATTGAAGAAGATCCAACTGATCAGACATTCCAGGAACTCATTCCTTCATCTCCAAATCAGATTGAGTGCATTTTGGACAAGAGGATTGCAAAACAAACTAGAAGGCACACCTATCATGACTATTTGGTGAAGTGGCTAAACAAACCTCAGGAGGATGCCACTTGGATGAGCAAGGAAGACATTGAGAAGGCAGGTTTCACATTTGACAGCATTCCAACTCAAGAGACTTGAGTTCTGTTTGACAGTGGGTGTATGGTGCAGGGCACCTAGGAGCACCTTGGTTCCTAAAGTCACTTTGTTTGCATTTTTTTGAAAGGTTGTGATTTTTGTTTAATGTGTTTTGTAATAAGGCTTTTCATAGCCATGTTGGAAGGTCTATTCTTGTGTGGTCAAGAGGTCTGGGGTAACTTTATAAACCTCATATCCTTCTTAGTCCACTTGGACCTAGTTGTGCCACTTAGGCCTAGAAGGTCTAATATTGGCTTTTTGAGTTTGTTTGAGTTGTCTTAGTGTTTTAGCATGGTCTAAGGAGTGTTATGGCAGTTTGATTCCATTTGACAAGCAAACCTAATCACCATCCTCTTGAAAATGCAAAAACTCCATAGTGTAACAAGTTGCCAATGTTGCCAATGACACATTGGCCAGTTCAAAACTTAGTTTGGGCAGTTGAATCTCCTTTTGGAAGTTAGAAACTAACTTGGATAGGTTGATATGGAGGAAATATTGCTCCAGCACGGAGGAGGAAGTTTTTGTACGGAATTTGGGCACAAAAATCAAGAAAACTGACTATTTTTTATTGTTTTTCTCGATGTGTATGGACTGTACGGACTTTTCACATGTGTAAATGACATTTTTCTGAAAGCTCTTGGAGTCAGGGTTCCAATGCAACTGGTTTGAGGTCCTGAAGTGGTTGGGATCAAAAGTTATAGATTTTTCTTTCAAAACAGGTCCAGAAACCCTGTTTTCTAGGGCAGCCATAGAAATCTGGCCCTAGAATGCATTTCCACTGTTGAAAATTCACAAAAACTGGTGAAATGTAGGCTAGGGGTATGTACTATAAGATTCCAAAAGCTTTTTGTTTGAAAATGCAGTCTTCTATTTTTAATTTGATGCCCTAGGTCAAGTATTCCTATGTATTTGGCCAAAATTGTGTAATTTATTGATGTAGATGACAAAGTCTGATAGGTGGGCAAATGAAAGTTGGTTTGTGAGTTGTTTGTAGGTCATAGAAGAGATCCAAGTTCCTTCCCCAGGTTTATGACCTCAATTTTGAGCACTTGCTTTGTAACCTAGCCTAAATTGATCAATTAGGCCTAGAAGACCAAATGAGTGTTCTAGATTGCTGGAGTAGAGTTAGAACAGGAGACTTGGGAGTTTGATAGGGTTCCATAGAGTGTATCTAAAACCATCATTTGCTTGCCTGGTCATATGGGATTTTGTCAAGTTTTGTTGAGAAAACCTAGTTTGGAGGGCTAGTAGCCTTAGTAGTCAAGGTATAGGTTGAAGAGTTTTGGGAAGTTGGAGATCAAACCAACTACATAGAAGGTGTTTGTTGATCTGTCTTAAGGTGTTGGAGAAGCCTTAGGGGTTGGACAATAGTCTGGACATCAAATCCTTCATATGCCTTGTATGTGCCTTTGGTTGGTTGGTTGGTTGAAGGCTAGTTGAAGTGGGTGAGTGGGCAAAGGACAATAGAGTAAACCTTTGTGTGTTGCTTCCCTTGTGCCACTCTGCATCAATTTTCAAGGGAAAATCCAAATAAATCAAGATTCCAACATAAATGTTACTATGTTCATGAAAATTATGATGATGAAGGAGTAACAGATGATGAATCAGAGACAAGAAACAAATTTAGAAGTGACTGGGTGTTTATTGCCATCAAGGAAGAAGATCCAATGTCCTCTGAATCTGTCAATCATAAAATGATAGAAAGAGCTCTAGTTGCCCAAGTTGAAGAAAAGGATGATTGGGTCATTGACAGTGGATGCTCCCACCATATGACTGGTGACAAAAATAAGTTCATAGATTTGGAAAGATGTGGAGGAGTTGTGAAATTTGGTGATAATTCTGCTGGCAGAATCAGAGGTAGAGGAACTATTTCTTTTGATGGAAAGAATAAAACCAGTGATGTATTGTATGTTGAAGGTCTGAAGCACAATCTTCTCAGTGTTGGATAGTTGGTGGACAAAGGCTATGATCTCCGTTTCAAAAATGGAAAATGTAAGATCTTTGAAAGTTCTAGAACAGAGATTGCATTCGGTACTCAAACAAAAGGTAACATCTTCTACTTGGTTGGTATTGGCAAAAGTTGTTTATTTGTTCAAATTGATTAGAGTTGGTTGTGCCATAGGAGAATGTATCATGTGAATTTTGATAATATCATCAAGATAAGCAACACTTAGGCTATAAGAGATCTTCCAAGACTGATGAAACCTACTAATTGTTTGTACAAAGAATGTCAGTTGGGTAAGCAGAGAAAAGTCACATTCAAAAGTAAGGAATAATCTTCTACTAGATTGTTGGACTTAGTACATACTGATCTATGTGGACTGGAAAGAATTAGGATTTTGTAAGGTGATAGATACTTCATGTTATTAATTGACGACCACTCCTGGATGATGTGGGTGACTTTTCTAAAAGAAAAATCTGAGGCTCTTGACAAGTTCAAAATATTCAAAGCTATGGTAGAGAATGAAACTGGATTAAACATAAAATGTCTATCTAATAGAGGTGGAGAATTCACATTCGGAGAGTTCATAGAATTATGTGAGAAATGTGGGATAAAAAGACAGTTATCTTCTCCAAGGACTCCATAGTAGAATGGAGTAGTGGAAAGAAAGAATCGGACCATCCAGGAAGCATCTAGAACCATGATGATGGAAGCAAATGTTCCTCAGATCTACTGGAGAGAAGTTGTAAGAACTATTGTCTATACTCTTAATCGAGTACATATCAGAAGCAATACTGGTAAGACCCCTTATTAACTCTGGTTTGGCATCATTCCCACTATGAAGTATTTTAGAGTCTTTGGTAGCAAATGTTACATTAAAAGAGATGAAGACCTTGGCAAATTTGATGCTAGAGGTGATGAAGGAATATTCTTGGGTTATTCTACTCAAAGAAAAGCATACCAATGTTATAACAAGAGATTAAGAAAGATTATAGAAAGTACAAATGTGAAGGTTGATGAAAGTATTGAAAAACCCTCAAGGTTTTATGAACATGAAGAAGATGATCAAAATGATGTTTTGGTTCAAGAAGTCTAAGCCCCCTCTAAAATTCAGACCCAGACTGATCCAAAGAATCCTGAAATACAGGAAGAAGAGATAAGTTTGAATGAACCTATCCAAGAAATAGAAGTGCAAGAAATTCCCAAAACTCCCAGGTATGTAAGACTGAATCATTCTGAAGATCAGATCATAGGTGATAAAAGCAAAGTTGTTCAAACAAGAAGAAAGATTGCTCAAGACTCAGACAAGTATTGTTTGATTTCAAAAATTGAACCAAAAACAGTAAGTGAAGCATGCAATGATGAAAGATGGTCTAAAGAAATGAAGGAAGAGTTGATGCAGATTGAGAAAAATCACACTTGGGATCATGTTCCCAGACCTAGAAATAAAAATGTGATTGAAACCAAATGGGTCTTCCGAAATAAACTAAATGAAGTAGGTGAAGTAGTTAGAAACAAAGCCAAATTGGTCTACAAGGGTTATTCCCAAGTATAAGGAGCTGATTTTGAAGTTTTGTTTCAGTGGCAAGAATTGAAGCAGTCAAATTATTTCTTGCCTTTGCTACCTTCAAGGATTTCAAAGTATATCAGATGGATGTCAAGTCTGCCTTCCTAAATGGTGACTTGGAAGAAGAAGTATACATTGAGCAACTGGATCAATTTCAACTATTTGATCATGGTGATATGGTTTGCAAGTTGAAGAAAGCATTGTATGGACTCAAACAAGCCCCAAGAGCCTGGTATGAAAGACTGGATAAGCATCTTTTGAAGATTCGTTTCAACAAAGGTACTACTGACAGTAACTTGTACTTCAAAATTGATCATGAAAATATTTTGATTGTTGAAGTATTTGTTGATGATATCCTTTTTGGAGGAAGAGATAGTATATGCAAAATGTTTACAAATTAAATGAAAAGTGAATTTGAGATGTCCATGTTTGGGGAAAAGAATTTCTTCTTGGGTCTGCAAATCACTCAAACAAAGAAAGGAATCTTCATTTCACAGACCAAATATGTGAAAGAATTGTTGAATAAATTTGGTATGGAAGACTCAAAACCAATGAATACTCCCATGGCAACTAGATGTAAACTAAGCAAAGATGATGACTCTCCTAAGGTTGATCAGAAAAAGTATAGGTCAATGATTGGATGACTATTGTATCTTACTCAAACTAGACCTGACATTATGAATGCTATTGGTCTTGTTGCCAGATTCTAAGCTGATCCTAGAGAATCTCATGTCATGGTAATCAAGAGGATTCTTAGATATCTAAAAGGAACAGTTGAGTATGGTTTATGGTATCCTAGAGATCATGATTTCTCTCTTCATGCATATACAGATGTGGATTGGGCAGGAGATGTGGATGAACAGAAGAGTACTATGGTGGAACATTCTTTTTAGGGAAAAGATTGGTTTCTTGGTTGAGCAAGAAACAAGAGGCAATATATCTGTCCACTACAGAAGCAGAATATATTGCAGCAGCAGGTAGTTGCACTCAAGTATTGTGGATGAAGCAAATGCTAAGAGACATCAGAGTGGAGTATGAGGAACCTATCACAATATTATGCGATAATTCAAGTCTAGCAAATATATCAAAAAATCTAGTGTTGCATTCAAAGAAAAAACATATATCCATCAAGTTTCACTTTTTGAGAGAGCAGGTGAACAAGAATGAAGTCAGATTGGAGTTTGTGCCCTCCAAGGATTAGATTGTAGACATTTTTACTTAACCTCTACCTAAGGACTCGTTTGAGTATCTCAAGGAGAAGTTAGGGGTTATTACCCCTCCGGTTCTAAATTAAGGTGAACTAATGTGCATCAGTCTGGTGGATCTCATAGTCATATCTTGTGGTCCAGATTGGTGATGGGAATCTTCTACTTAGGGGGAGCAGTCTGTATGATTCTAAGTGATGCAAGTATGTGCCCTTTTCCATTGATGTCAATTTGGGAGAGAAGACATGTGAAAAACAAAAAGTGGTTGTTGATCAAAGGGGGAGCAGTAAAGGAAGAGAAGACATGTGAATGGTTGTTGTTGATAGGAGGAGTTATGTCAGTCAGTGAGGAGAAGTACTTGTCTTGATGGTTAAAATAGTTTTTCACATCATATGTTGCCATCAATGACAAAGGGGGAGATTTTTGCAAGTATGGGCCTAACCGGTGTTGTCATTGATGCCAAGTACTCTTGTTGCATTGACATCAAGGATTGGATGAGTTGTGTGCTGAGGATATTAAGAAAATTAGTCCTATCAGAAATGGAGAAGAACAGTGAAGATAGTGAAGCTCTATGAAGTGCAGATTCTAGCTAAGATGAAGATCAAAGGATGTGTATCAAAGGGTTTGTAGATATGTGCCTAAAGGTGATCCAGTAAAGATTTGAGAGGTCTGCATGAAGATTTGAAGAAGTTATGGCCATATGAGTAAAACTAGTTTTGGTAGATGTTTAGAGGTGATAGAGTGACACAAATAGGTCCGGTGAGATCCGAAAATACAATATCTTGTTCTGCGGATTTGGTGGAGTGTTTAGGAAGTCAATGTGAATTGACAACTCAATTGGTTCATGGTTTGGAGGTCTACAAGCATCTATTCCAATATGACAGTGATGATAGACTGTGTTCTTGAGGTTTTGGATGAAGAAGAGAATGATTTCAGTAATCAGAAGTGGTGTGGATGTTCTTGGTGATTCAAGCAAGCTTGTGCGGGTCTTTAGATTGTGACCAGTTCATGTTGGTGGTCCGCATTGAAGATTGATATCTTAATTGAAGAATTACTTCCAGATGATGATGTCCTTCCTCAACTTGGATGACCGAATGATTTACACATCTTGTGGATGACCTTGAAGATGTTCTGTGAAGCATGACATGTTCCTCAAAGAAGATTTAAGTCCCAGTTCTATGTGGCCAATAGTGTGGTGATTCACATGAAGTCTTGTGTAATAAATCAAGTTGTATTTGTGTATTTGCTATGTAAAGTATTCCAACTTTGATGATTATCCCAAAGTTGATGTCTTATATAAATAAGAATTGTGAAGTCATTTCAAAAGCATCAGGGATAAGATGAGAGTGTGGTAGAAAGGAGAAAAGTGAAAGGCAGAGCAGAAGTATTAAGCTTAAATGGAATTGACTCAAGCATGGTGAAGATGCTAATCTTCAGTTCAAGTATGTAATATTTATTATTTTGTAGACAGTGTATCTCCTGTAGGCAGTGGGCTTCTTGTGAGCAGTGTGCTCGGGTAGTGAGCCCTAATTGCCATGTGCCATTTTGTTCTTATTATTTTAACAGAGAATACAATCTTGGGTTAGTCACCCTGTGGTTTTTCCCTTAACTAGGTTTTCCACATTAAAATCTCGGTGCCATATGTGTTAATGTGTTTCTGCTCTTGATTTGTTGCATTGTGTTTCATGATTGATTTAATACGTTACTAAATTACAAGAAGGATTTAAGTGGTTAATAAAAGGAAAGTTTTGGGACAACTAATTCACCCCCCCTATCAGTTGTCTATCTTGAAACTAGTAGAGGTTGTTGGCAAGAGACACTATATGGATTCATGGTTGTTGTCATTGATGGCAACAAAGGTCATCCCACATATCCGCAAGTCATGATGTGTCTCTACTGGAAGTCAGAATAAAGAATGTTGTGGTCCGGTGAACAAGAACAGAGCATGTGGCAAGGTCCGACAGATTGGTCCGGATCTCTCAGAGGAAGTGTCTTGGTGCAGTGCGGATTTGGGGAAGTCAAGAGGACTACCTTGAGTGGTATATTCCAAGGATTTAGCCTCCGGTGATGGACAAGGAAAAAGATATGAATAGTTGAGTACCGGATTCTTGAGAGACAGTGAAAACAGAGGAAGAACTGACTGACAGAGTATCAGACTACTTTCCAGATGTGTTACTATTGATGATAGAGGTTGTGAAGGCATGAATCATGTTTGGCCGACATGATTAATGATATCTACAAGTATATGCTTGATCCGCATTGCTTGGTGAGGAAGGATTCAGCCGACAGAACAAGAGTTTGTAAGAAACTAGACTGTTCCGGATGCCGACTAGAAAGGTGATGAAATTACTTGTGCGGATATATATAGAGGATGGATTTAGTTGTGAAGTGTGTGATGGTGTGAAGATATATGCGAATAAGTCCAGAACAGAGCAGAGGTAGCAAAAAGAATCCGGTATGTGAAAGATAGCAGAATAAAGAACAGAGGAAAGATGAAGTGCAGCAGATCAGTGTACTGAGCCTAACCGGAACTGAACTCCAGCATATGCAGATGCTTCCAATCAGTTCAAGACTGTGATTCTTATCACTTTGTAGACAGTGTGTCTTCTTGTAGGCAGTGGGCCTCTTGTGAGCAGTGTGCTCGGGCAGTGAGCCCTAATTGGCAAGTGCCATTTTTGTAATCTCCTATTCTTCTAATAGAGAATAATTTTGGGTTAATCACCCCGTGGTTTTCTCCCTTAATAGGGTTTCCACGTCAAAAATACTGTGTTATGTGTTTCTTATTTCATGTTAATGTTTTAGTGTTTGATTCAATGCTGCATCAATTAATAAGAAAGTTCAATAAGGGAAATAATTAGGATAACTGATTCACCCCCCCCCTCTCAGTTATCAACAATTGGTATCAGAGCTAAGTTCCTCCTAATAGAGCCTAACAGCTTGAGGAAGATCTGGGATTTCAAATGGATGCATATGGTTTAAGGGAGCAACTCAAGACTGCTCTTGAGGATCTTGAACAGTCAAATTCTGAAGTCAGTGAATTAAAGGAAAGACTCAAACAGGCTGATGAATTCATGAGAGAATTAAAAGACAAATTAAGTCTCTCTATGAAAAAGAGAAAGGAGCTGCTCCAACAGTTGGCAAGACAAAGTGAAGAAAGCAATACAAATGAAGAATTGACTGAGCAAACCAAGTTATGTGAAAAGTTATCAAAAGAAGTCATTATGTTAAGACATGAAATGGAATCAGGAACTATAAAGTTTACTCAAGAGATTGAAGAAAAAAGAAAGGCTGAAGACAATCTAAGACAATCTCTTAAAGAAAAATCAGAAGAATGCCACCAGATGGACAGGATTATCAGACATCTTGAATCTGATCTTGAAGATGCCAAAGATAATGAAGAAAAACTTGAGGATCAAATTGCCTCTCTCAAAAGAGACCTTCAAACAGCAAATGAATATAAAGAGAAATTCAAGATAAGTTCTGCTCAACTTGAAGTTCTTCTTGGAAGTCAAAAGAGGACAGATGACAAGTATGGTTTGGGATATGAGAAAGGAGAAAGCTCCGGATCCGGTCAGAAGAATCTTGGATCAGAAAATCCAAGGAGCAGGCCTAGAAGACCTCCGGTAAGACAGCCAAATGCTCAAAGATATCCATCCTTCAATGGATACTGCCACAGCTGCAACCACTTTGGTCACAAAGCTAATTAGTGCAGAATGAGAATGAATCAGATTAATTCATCCTTCTCCGGACAGTGCTTCAACTGCAAAAGATCAAGAGGATATCAGTCAAATATGCAAAGAAATGTTATTTGTCAAATCTGCAATAGGTCCGGTCATAATGCTAAAGTTTGCAGAAACAAGTATCAGGACAAAAGAGGTCCGGTGTATAATCAGAATCAAGACAAGGGTAAACAAAAGATGAATGCGGATGAAGTTAGGAATCAGATGAGCAAGATTTGGGTGAAGAAAAGTTCAGAGAATGTAGAGGTTGGATCCGCACCAGACTCTGGTGCTGATATTTCTTCCGGAAATTAAAAAGTGAGCTCAGGCTCAGGGGGAGACTCAAAGAAAATCCTGTTCCCCCAGCCAAACAAGTGGTGCCGAATGTGGCACAAGATGCGGATTAAAGGGTTTGCAGATATGAGTCTTGAGATGCTTTAGTCAAGTTTTCAGAGGTCCACATGGAGTCATGAAAAAGCTGTGATCGATCAAATAAGACATGTTCAGGGAGATGCTCCGGTATGATAAAGGATTACAAAAAGGTCCGGAGAGATCTGGAAGTGCACTATCTTGTTCTGCGGATTGGACAGAGTGTTTGGGATGTTTTTGTAATATGTTACCTCGATTTATTCATGATTGAAAGATCCGGATGATATCCACAGATCAGGACTAATCCGGGATACTCCAAGCTATCCAGACAAGGCAAACCGGAATGATGTAGGTGAAGCATTTATTGCAGACAGATATTAGGGTTCGCGGAGCAATTTAAGGGATTTCTCAAAAGTCATTTGCTCATTCTGCACTCAAGAAGAAGTGAAAAGTGGAGCTCTGCAACAAGGCTCATCAAGCACATCAAGGATCTCCTGCCGAAGTTATTGCATAAAGAAATCATTCCAACCACTCCGTGCAAACCGAAGGCGCATAAGGTATTCTCCGTTTCTCATTATCTCACTACAAATCTTTGAAGAATGGCTACTCCAAATATAGTTAAGATCTCTGATAGACCTCGCCCCACATTCAAGAAGCATCCTTACAAATCATTGGAGGTAGATCCACTAGGAGCCTTCTCTAGTGTTCCTCACGGAGTTTTACATACTGAAGACATTAGGGTTTACATACATGCAAGCATTGAGGAATTTGGGGAATTCAAATTAAGAGACCTCTATCACAAGCAACTGATAGACAATGCTTTTGAGCTTAAACCAGAGTATAAGGATATCCAGAAGAAACAATTTGAGCAATTTATTCATTTCCCCTGCTTTGAAGAAGATGAATGGGTCCGGTATGTACTGAGCAGGATGCATGACAACTTTCTATGGCTGGATAGACCCTGCAAGATCACAAAAGAGGCAATTAGAGCAGTAACTGGTCTATACTCTTCCGGAGGGATACCTATCCTCAAATCTGTCAAGAACAACATTGTAACTGAGGCCACCGGATCAAAATTTGATAAGAGGGCAATGACCATTGAAGATATTTCGGATCCGGATATCAAATATGCATCAATGATAATAGGATACAAGATCTATCACTCCAGCAGGGAGAATTCTGTATCTGGAACTGCAGTATACACTGCCTATGAAATGCTAAGAAAGAATGCAGAATATGATCTCTGCGAACTACTGCTAAGCCAATTAATGGAAAATATACAGAAAATCAAGAAGGATAAGAAGAATTCCTTTAAGTATGGTACTCTTATTGTATGTCTATTCTTCTACTTCATGAATGAGCTACCCGGATCAAGTGGATGGGTATGGCAGAATGACAAACCTGTTGCAGTCCAGATAAGAGACTATTTGCATGGACTTGGGGATGCAAAAGCGAGAAATACAGCTTTATGGGGATACTTCAAAAACTTTCAGAGCATGATTCAAGCAAGAGAGAGAATTCCCCAGTCTCTTGTTGAAAAATACAAAGACTCAGTGTGCTTTATGGTTGACACTGATCAGTGCCTAATGGAGGCAGTGGAGCCAAGGACTGTCTGGATCATGCCCATGGGGTATGAAGTGGATGAACAGATAGTGGAGCTGCATGTTCAACACATTCTAAGTCAGCCCAAAGATCCTAAGGCAGAAAGGTTTGGAACCTTTGAGGAGCTAAGTGTAAAAATACATGTAGAACTCAGGGAACCTGAGATTAAAAGAAAGGTGAGAAAAGAAGTAGAGCACATTGCACAAGGCCTAGGCATCTCAAAAGAGGCACTTGATGCTAGCCGGGAAAAGAGGAGGAAGGCTGAGGAAGAAGAGAAAAGTAAAGAAAGTGCTCCGGTAGAAGCTCCCACCCGGACCAGATCATCAAAGAGATCTGCACCTCCCACAACCAAAAGTTCAAAACCGGAAGTCCAGGCATCCGGTAAGAGATCCAAGACAAAAGCCACAAGGGCTTATGGAAGCCAAAAGGATGAAGAGGAAACAGAGTCAGATGAGGGAGTAAAAGAAATAAAGAAACAGAAGAAGAAAGGATCCGGTAAACCCTCCACAGGCCAAGACAAGGATGAAATGGCGGAGGTATCTGTTGAAAAGCCCACTCTGTCTCTAGAGAATGTAATCAAGTCGGTCACGGTGGATGGAAACCTTCAACCAATGACTGAATCTTATGATGACTTCAGTGAGGCTGACCAAAAGACTCTGCAGGAAGCCACAGTCAAATATCTTAACATATATAATAAGGCTTTCATTGAGATCATATCTCTTATTCCTAAAAGCCTAGAAAAGGAATTAGAAGTAAGAAAGAACAATGCTCATGCCAAAGATCTTGAGATCCGGGAGCAGATAGCTATTTAGCTATATCCTCAAATTGATCCCAAGACAATGAACATTATCTTCAAGGACTGCAAAGATGAGTTCAGAAGTAAAGCCAGGATGAATCAACTCATGCTTGGTGAGACTGACAGAGTGGCCCAAGAGACATAAGAGATCCTCCGGAAGGCCTTCAAAAGGTTCAATCTTCCTGTTGTAGAGGAATTAGGTGCAGAAACAGCTGCTGATTTGGAATCATCTGTTCCGGAAGAAGTGGGCCCTGAACAAACAAGCATCTCTCCTCCAGTTTCCCCTACAGTCTCCGGATCCAAAGAAGAAGAGCAATTACAGGAGAAGGAAGCAGTGGTGAAAGACAAAGAGGTTGACAGTTCCAAGACTACAGAAGAAAAGAAACATCTGTCTCCGGCAAGAGACACTGCACAAACTGTTCAACAATTTTTGAGCAAAGAAACTTTAGAGATTGATGAACCGGAGCTTCTAAAAGGCCCATTCGACTTTGACTCTCTCTCTCCGGTACAAACAATGAAGATAGCTTCATTTGCAAATGCCAAGGCAAATGAAAAGCTCCTGAAGTCTCATATGGAAGACTGTGAGTTGATAGAGGCTGCTTCCGGAGTACTTGTAAAGATTATGCCATCAATCCAGATAGATCCGACAGCCTCCACTTCTGGTAATCTAAAAACCTTAGTCAGCAGTGTTGATACACATTTTGATTCTCTAGAAAAATCAGCTGAAGAAAAGGTCCGGAAGGAATTTTTGGATAAGAGATTTTTAGAAATATTAGAATTAATCTCTAAAGATAGGAAGATTGTAAGCATTGGAATAAAGAGCTTAGAGAATGCTCTTAAGGACGGCGGTGACATCTACAAATTTTGCATATCCTGGCCAAAGGCAACAGCAGCAATTGATAAGAAAATAAAAGAGGAACAGGATAAGCTACAAAGCTTATCTCAAAGTTTTGATCCTCTCTCTTCCTCCATAATAAATCAAGAATGTCAGACTATTGCAGTCTTGAATGAAATAAAGAATCTTGAGAAGGAAAGGAAGAATATCACTAACCGGATGGGAGAACTTAGAAGGATTATAATCCCTAAGTTGGAAACTATGCATGAGGCCATCAGTGATGCTCAGACCACCGCCCAAACAAAAGATCCGACAGATCTCAAGCGGGCAGAAGCTTTTGCATTTTTGTTGAGTGGTCACATTTCAATTTTGGACAGAATGAAGCAAAGTTGGGCTACAGAAATGATACAATTGCAGACATCCTTTGCAGACATTCTTCAGTATATGTGAGTATGTAAATATGTGGCTATGTATAGAAAATTTTTGAAAATTTTGATATGCGGACCCTACCCTTTGCCATTGATGTCAAAGGGGGAGTGAGGAGCAGTGAAAAATGAGGAATCCAACTAAGGGGGAGTTCCAGAAATTGTATATAAAGACAGAGCATCAGCAAAGGGGGAGCATAGTGAAAACACTTAGTCATTTTTCACTAAGTGTTGCCATCAATGCCAAAGGGGGAGATTGTTGGCAAGAGACACTATATGGATTCATGGTTGTTGTCATTGATGGCAACAAAGGTCATCCCACATATCCGCAAGTCATGATGTGTCTCTACCGGAAGTTAGAATAAAGAATGTTGTGGTCCGGTGAACAAGAACAGAGCATGTGGCAAGGTCCGACAGATTGGTCCGGATCTCTCAGAGGAAGTGTCTTGGTGCAGTGCGGATTTGGGGAAGTCAAGAGGACTACCTTGAGTGGTATATTCCAAGGATTTAGCCTCCGGTGATGGACAAGGAAAAAGATATGAATAGTTGAGTACCGGATTCCTGAGAGACAGTGAAAACAGAGGAAGAACTGACTGACAGAGTATCAGACTACTTTCCGGATGTGTTACTATTGATGATAGAGGTTGTGAAGGCATGAATCATGTTTGGCCGACATGATTAATGATATCTACAAGTATATGCTTGATCCGCATTGCTTGGTGAGGAAGGATTCAGCCGACAGAACAAGAGTTTGTAAGAAACTAGACTGTTCCGGATGCCGACTAGAAAGGTGATGAAATTACTTGTGCGGATATATATAGAGGATGGATTTAGTTGTGAAGTGTGTGATGGTGTGAAGATATATGCGAATAAGTCCAGAACAGAGCAGAGGTAGCAAAAAGAATCCGGTATGTGAAAGATAGCAGAATAAAGAACAGAGGAAAGATGAAGTGCAGCAGATCAATGTACTGAGCCTAACCGGAACTGAACTCCAGCATATGCAGATGCTTCCAATCAGTTCAAGACTGTGATTCTTATCACTTTGTAGACAGTGTGTCTTCTTGTAGGCAGTGGGCCTCTTGTGAGCAGTGTGCTTGGGCAGTGAGCCCTAATTGGCAAGTGCCATTTTTGTAATCTCCTATTCTTCTAACAGAGAATAATTTTGGGTTAATCACCCCGTGGTTTTCTCCCTTAACATGGTTTCCACGTCAAAAATACTGTGTTATGTGTTTCTTATTTCATGTTAATGTTTTAGTGTTTGATTCAATGCTGCATCAATTAATAAGAAAGTTCAATAAGGGAAATAATTAGGATAACTGATTCACCCCCCCCCTTCTCAGTTATCAACAGAGGTAACTATTAATGAGCTTATGTGGACTAGTAAGACATAAAATTATAATAATTTACAAAGAACATAGGATGCATTCAATATAAAACATGATTAATTACCAAAAGAGGACCATTGTCTTAATTCATTGGTGATAGAGTTAAGAACTAAAGAAATGAGAAAACATATTTGTAAATACAAGACTATGATCTAGATGTGAATCATTTCAAAAAAAAGAACTAGAACTACATAAATAAGATCTCACCAAACTATTTATAGTTTCACTTAAATGTAATTCCCAAAATTAAGAAAATTTACATGACAAAACATTCTTGATAATTCATAATTGAATAAAAAAATCTATATGTTTACTAATGAGAAGATTTTTACATCTACTACAAGAAAAGAATAATAAAAAATAACAAGCCACCAAACATGGCCATAGAGATGAATCTATCACCCCTAAAAGCTCCCTACCCAATATTGAGACTTTAGACTAGGTAGAGAGGAAAATCACTTGCAAACACATTCTTCAAATTTAGAAACAATGAATTACACAAGACTTTAGATTTTAACTACAAAATTTGACACTAGAGAGTACTCTAACTAAAGAACACAATTTATAAATTTGGCTAAGAGACCCTTTTCTTCTTAGAGAAATTTTAATTTATAGAAAATATTTTTTTCGTGATATCCCACACAACTAACACCTAGTTACATTTATAACTTTGCACATGCTCCATATCAAGAAGAAGAATTAAATTTTATTACTTGCATGCCATTCTATTTATCTCCATGTAATGATTTACAAAACAAATTATATCCATGCCCAATATTTGGCACCAAAGTATAGATGTGGAATTACAAAGTACCACTTGGCATATAAAGATAGACATACCCATATATTAAATCTACATTAGACCATATAAGATGTTGGTGTTCCCAACTAATTGCCTGATTATCCCCATAAGGTAGCTATCCTCAATGCTTGGGATTCTTAGATCAGAGGCCAATGAACAGGAGACAATTGCTTGTTCTCCTCTACACTTTAGGCTCTTCTAGACCTAGGGGTATCCCTTATCACAACATCTAAAATATTTTTACTAAGTACAATGAGATATTGGTTTAAGCAGAATGTTCTCACTTTTGTATTGAGGTTTGAAAAGATTCTATCACAGATTAGCTAGATCCTCAGCATGTATCTCTCTCAATACTCTGAGAACATGGAACAACTTGAACACATTATGTAAAAAAAAGAAAAAAGGTTTTGTCTTTTTGATTTTAGATTTTTTAGATACTTAGACTTGAAAGATATCCTCATATCGATGCCTATTCAGGGTAACAGAGTCAAACCCTACATGCAATAACATTTCCCATGACAACATAACTTCATACTCAGAGGGTTAACAAAATCACTACTTCCTTACAACAATGAGGCCAAGAAAAAGTATTACCTATGATTCTTATTTACTAATCTATTAATACAACAAACTTCCCCTTATATTTGATCTAGAGCAACTTTAATCCATTCCTTGAACAGATGCAACAAATCAAATATACAATATAGAAAATGTATATTGATGAGTTCATAAACCCTTAGCAACTTCACTCAAAAGGAAAACATTCATATCCAAGGAGACAATCACAAATAACACACACATATGTAGCTAGGGTAAAAATTAGGGTAAATGCACAAACAACAATAATGAAACCTTAACAGCATAATGGAGTACAAGATAACATAGAAATCCAAATGACAAAGCAAGCTAAAAACCAATCTCTACGCTAAGCTTGGCTCTTCTCCATTGCTCTTCTCAATCTTGCATACGAATGCATGATATTGAAGGATGAATGTTGGTTGCTCATTCCAGTAGCATAATGATACTCAAAAATTGAATGATCAAATGGCTTGGTTGAGGGTTGATTTATAGGAAGTGAGTGATTTGAATGAAGGGCTCTGATTGAAAGTTAAAATGAATGATGTGGATAGTTGAGATTGAATAGGGTTTCCCACTCCATGAGGAGTTGTAGTCATGTGACAAGCGTAGGGTAGACCTAATTTAAATAAAAGATTATTTAAATTAATAGGACATGTGAAGTGTATTAAATGAAAATTATACTATGTGACATGTGTTTGATTGTGATGAAAGGTGAGGGCCTAATTCAATTTTTTTTTTTGAATTAGTTGGGACATGTGAAAGGGAAATTAATTAAGTAAATAATATTTATTTAATTAATTGTCTAGGTGATTAGGATGGGATTAGGAGTGGGATTAGGACAAAATGTCACTTGTAGGACATAGACAATTTTAAATGTCTACATTTTTCTCCTCTTTGAGATGATGTTGCGAATGTTGTGAATACGAGAAGTAACATCATTTCAAAGAAGATAAGGAGTGGATAGAGGAAAAGGATGATGATGTAAGGATAGGACGATGATGCCCCCTAGAGAGGATAGGTGGGTTGGACAAACAAGAGTAGGCTCTCAAAATGAAAGGGGTTGGTCAAGGGATGAAAGATAAGGGAATGGATAGAAGAAGTGAATGATACGTTATGCTACAATGAAGGTGAGCAACCATGAAGTTTGATATAGCACTAGACGTTATGCACCAAGGTCTAAGGACCAAGGTGAAGATGTAGCTTATGCACCCAGCGAATATAACCTTGTCTAAATGTATGAGGAAGTAAACTTAGAGCATTAAAGTCCTAATGCACAAAAGGTATGATATGAGCTTAAATGAAAAGGTTAATGCAAAAACCTATTTCAACATACACAATATATGAATATTAGTTGGTAGGATTATGGATTTGATTCAAATGCAAGTTGAAAATGATAACACATGAAAGCAAGCAAGCATGAATGCACAAATGATTAAAAAATAAACAAGGTATTACCCTTGTCAAGTTGTAAAGCAATGATTGATTGATTGATGATTAGTTGATTGTTGTGTCTGGTTTCAGGAAATGAAACATGTCATATAAGACACCTGATCTGGTTTCGACAATGCAACATCCTATATAAGACAATTGATTGATTGATGATTGATTGATACTAGTGTTTTTGGCCATGCGAATCAACACCAGGATTTGATTGATTGATTGATTTGGTTTACGTCAAGATTAGGATCAAGACCAAGGATGCAATTGGATAATTTGGCTAGATTGATTAACTTGATTGGTATGGATTAATGATGACTTGCATTTGGATCATTGCTTGGATTGACTTGATGATTTGATAGATATGATTGATTTGATTGATTGGAGTGAATGGACTTGAAGAATTGATGATTGGATGAATTGAATTGATTTGGAATGAATTGATTTGACTTGACTTGATTTGATTGGAATGATTTGATTCAAAGAATTGGCTAATTGAATTGATTGATGAATTGATTTGATGATTGGATAGAATGAGTAATAATGATGAATTGATTTGATTGAATTGAGGAATTTGATGAATTGAATTGAGAAATAGTTTTGAAGAATTGATTTGAAGAGTTGGATTGTTTTGATTGATTTGATTGAATGTACTTGATTGAGTGATTTGGATTGATTGGCATTTGATGATTGGATGGAATGATTTGATTGATGAATTTGAAGAATTGGATTGATTTGATTGGTTTACTTGATTTGAATTGAATTTATGTGAAGGATTGATTTGATGAATTGGTTGATTGATTTGAATCGATTTGATTTGAGGAAATGATTTAATGAATTGATTTGACTTGATTGATTGATGGTTGGATTGAGTGATTTGAGTTGGCTTGATAAATTTTGATGAATTGATGATTGAATTTTGATTTGAAGAATTGGTTTGAAGATGTGATTGATTTGAAGAGATGAATGAATTGATTTGATGAATGATTGATGAAGTCATTGATTTTATTGCTTGGGTTTTTGTTGGATATTTGATTTTTTTGTCTTTTGGGAATATATTTAATTTTCTTGTATTTTTTTGGAAATGTTTTGAATTTTTTCTAGATTTTGAAATGTTTTGGAATGGCATTGGATGACAATTTGGATAGCCTTTGTGCTAGATACCAATGCCAAGGGAAAACCAAGTCTAGGTGCAAGGAGCTAGGTGGGATTGGATGAATGGATAAAAGGGTGGGCGATAGCAAATGAAATGGATGTGGGCATCATAAGGGAGATAGGATGTGATCTCCAAAGACTATGTTGCATAGGAACAACATTCCCCATTCTAGGTACAATGCTTAGGATTTGACATGACAAGGCTTATGACGCTAGGATAATGGTAGGATTGTTTGGAAAGGATGAGGTTTGTCAAGAGATATCCAAAGAATTTTTCAACATTTTGCCCCCATATCTTCATCAAGATCAATAGGAGGAAAGGAAGATGGATGGACTCAATATGATAGGTATATGGGAGTGTAATGGATAAGGATGGTAAGATAGGATAGGAAATGGTAGGATATGATAGTGTGGATTAGACAATGTGCCCCCAAGTGTAAGTGACATAGAAGATCAACCTATGCATGACACATGTTTGCCAGGTTTTCATCATGGTACTTATCCAAGGCACCACCAAGAGTGGTTTTCACCATTAGACTAAGGGATTTCTCTTTACTATTTTGATTTTTTTTGACTTTTTTTAAAAAAAATTTTGATAGGAGAAGGGGAATATGGACAAGAGGGACACAAGTGTCTAGTTCCATGAAAGGTGATAGTCCCATTAGAGATGGATGTCATCACATGGACCATGTCAAATGTCATTATTCTCATTGATGTTGGCAAGAGATGGCATGAGAGTGAGATGGAGTAGGTAGATAGTGGATTATGAAAGGAAGATAGTGGATTGTGATGTGGATTAGGTATGGAAGGGTAGTGGATTATAATGTGGATTATGGAGGACTTATGCAAAAGGATGGATGGAAGGTTTATCCAAAAGCATGGACCATAGGGAAGTGATGAGGAAGGTATGTAGAATAATAGTTGAATGATGGGGTGATGGAGGTATGGAAAGGAATCATGACCAATGGCTGCACACACTGTGATAAACATTGAAGCTTTTGATTAGAAGGTAGTGTAGGAAGTAATGGTGATGTTTTCTTAGGAGATGGTTGATTGAGTGATTTAGGTACTCACATAGACTTAGAATTTTTATAATTTTTGCTTTGCTTGTGGGATGAATCAATTTGAGATTTTGGAATGGAATGGGAATTTTAGATGGAAGGAGATGGTTGGGATTTTTGAGATGTGGATGCCTCATTTGATTTGAATTCTTTTTTCTTAGGTACCCAAACCATTTTGTTTTTGGCCTTTTCTTTTGCAGGTATGGGCTTGGATAGCTTTTTGGATGTACTTTGCTTTGACTTTTTACATTTATGTCCTAAGGTATGAGGATTTTTAGGACTTTTTGCTTTATGGGTAGAGGCATCCAAATGTTTATTTTTGAATCCCATGGGATGGGTGTGTTGGTGCCCACCTAGGGTTAGGGTTATAAGCTTGAACATCTACAGGCTTTTGCATTAAAACCCTAAAAAATTCTAAGTCTTTCAGCCTATGCAATCACTTGTATGTAGTTTTGTATGTGCAAGTGCAAATGTTCATTGGCGGGCCCAAGAAATACTCAATCAGCTTTTGAAAAATGGAAAAAATTGATGGTATACATCTTTTCTTGCATATCAGGCTTGTATATGCATTTCCAGGAATGCAAAAGAGAATATTCCTTGCGTGTATGTTTTGTTTGTATATTCGGAACATACATTCGCAACATACAAGGGGCATATACAAAGAAAAGATACAATTGGTGGGGCCTGCGGATATGCAAAGCAGAATGTACATCCGGTTTATACAATGGAAAATATATGAAGGGGTCAGTATGCATTTGCTACAGGGACAAGGGTTATCGGCAACCAAGTTCATAGTCCTTCAGGCATGCCGATACAAGGAGATGCATTGGGTGGGGTCCACCAGTTGCATACAAAGGGGATTGTATGTTGACACATGCAATGGGATATGCAAGGCCCGGACCCAAAAAATTATACATTCTGGTTGATATAGGTTTGAGATTTGAATCATATGTTTTGCTTTGTATATTCGCATTGTATGTTTGCGATATACAAGGCAATGATACAAGGGAAAGGAGGTGCAACCCATACGCGAAGGAGAAATCAAGTGCAGCGAATAAAGTTTGAGGTCCGCGAGTTGTATATCGCGTTTTTATATGTGATATACAAAGGAATATACATTGGATAAGATACAAGCCAGATTCCAAATGTTTCCCAATCTAGCTGATAAGTGAGTTGGAATCCGTGACTTGTATATTTGCTTTTGTATATGCAACATACAACGAAAAGATACAATGAGAAGGATACAAGCTGGATTTCAAAGGATTTCAAGTTTGATTGATAAATGTAGTGAAATCTGTCTTGTATGTATATTGTGCATTGTATGTGCGCAATATACAAAGCGATATACCAAGGAGATACAAGCCGGGCTCGAACTCAAATTCAATTTGCTTCATAATGGTTTGGGGTCCACGGCTTGTATGAATTTGTTGTATGTATATGCATTTGCATATACAAGGATTCAGGAGGTAGGTGGGCGAAAAGGTGAATGTATCTCTACGCCATGAAAAGTCAAAGGAACAAGAAATGCCTATGTGGCATGATCTCATTGGCCAGCAGCTCGCCCGTTCAAATTAAGGCTGCAGATCTTGGTGGGTAAAAATAGATCGACGGGCCTGATTCAAATGTTCAAAGGCAAGGGTTTTCTTTGTATATACAGTTATTTTCAGGCAAGAAAATTGTAGGGCACATAGTCTACTGCATTTCCAATGCCGTGAGTTGGTGTGCCATTAATGGCAGATGTCACAAAAGTGTGGTCGAAGACATGGACGGACTAACTACCTGATTAAAGTAGGAAATCCCCAAGCAGTGGCACAGATCTCGAGTTCAACTACTCTCAGCCTTTCCTTCTGCTTGCTGCATTGATTGTCTTGAGCGCCAATTTGAAAATGCATTGTATCTGGCAAATTTTGAGTTGACCCTATATGGTTCTGTTGAGGACAGATTCTGAGTATATCAGGATTATGTGTCTCATTTTTGTTGTTGTTGAAAACTGGACAAATTTTGGTGCTGTGATAAGATACATCTTTATTGGTGGCTCTATTTTAGGTGTCTTTTGAGTTTATGAATCATATATTGTATGTTTTATGCATAAGTTTACTGGTTTCATGTTGATTTAAATGATTAATGCTTCATTGCATGTATTCTGTTATTTGTCTCCAAATTGAATGTGATCTTCTCCTGAATCTAAACAGCTAAGGGGTGTTTAAGATTCTAGGATATGGGTTTGCTATGTTGAATACTTGATCTTTTACTTCTACTCAAGGAGTAGATTGAATGTTTAGGGTTAAGTGTTGGGAAGAATATATTGTAGTGAGAATGTTTGTAAGTAGAGATAACTGAATACTCAGTCTTGGGAAGTATCTGTAAGGTAGACACTAAAAAATCCCCTTGAAACCCAGTCTTTGATCTATGTTTTTGGTAACCATTCACATGTGTATGTCTATTGACTCTGAGCCCTGAGATAGGCACCAGTCTAATCCTGTATTGAGGTTACAACCCAAGGTCCTAGTTTTGCATCCAGATATAAAATACACATCCAAACTTCAAATCTAAACCTTTAGGATATGAGAAGTAGTTTTAGGACCAAAATCCTCTGTCTCACAACTGATCATAGGCCCAAAGCTAGCCCCTTGCACTTATTTCACAGTTTTGGTTTGCACAAGAGAGGATTTATCTGCTTTGTATCAACATCCCACCAAGTTCACAAGCATATTTCATAGATGTTGAATAGGGAATACCCCCCTTGGTTCTGCAGAGCCTAAAGAAGAAGAGGAGATATTTATAGAGTCTATCTCCTGTACTGTTGGCCCTTGGCCCATAAATCCTATTGATCATTGATGGCTACCTTGTAGGGATGACTGGGAAGCGTCCAGTTGGATTGAGAAGCAACATATTTGGTGACTCTACTGGGGACTGCTTTGTGTAAAAACCTTATTTTCAAGGAACTAATTCCTAATTATAGGTGGCAAGTTCGAACAAATCTCCCATCCGGTAAAGTGAAATTTGTATGCAAGGGAGAAGATCCCTGCGTAATCCTTTGCTTGAAGAATTACCTGAAAAAATGATGTATAGGAAAAAAGGGACCATTCAAGCTGGTCAAGAAGGTTCTTTCAGCCCCAGAAATAATGATATTACCCAAGATAATCCAGGATCTTCAGAGCAGCAGGCACCTTATTTTACAAATACAGAGGCTAAAATTTAAGATGTATATGAAAGACAACAAGGTGATAGACTGAGAATGAGGTCTGAAGTGTTTCAAGAGAGTCCTTTCTTAGATCCCCCTGACAGATTTGAAGAAACTGAGTCCCCAAGGGATGATGATGATGACCAATATGGAAAGGGACCATCCTCTTTTATGCCTAGAGATGAAGAATTAGCTGAAGAAATTAAGAACCTGAGAGCTGAGTTAGAGTATTTGCAGGCTTTGAAAATTAGAGATGACATGAGACAAAAGGTGCAAGCTCTGAAAATGCTCAACATGATTCAGTCCCCACCCTTGATAATGCAAATATGCTGAGAAACCATCAGAGAAATGAAGTCCAAAATCAACAGAATGATCAGAGACAAAATACAAATAATGTTAGGGTACCATTGAACAATGTAAGAAATTAGAATGTAAATAGGAATGCAAATGTTAATCAGTTTGGTAGATAGCCTATGCAACTGGATAGATTCAAACAACTAGTTTTTAATGGTATTTCTAGTTACCCTAACCCTATTGATAAACATGTGAGGCTTCAGATACCAAAGTTTTCAGGAAATAATACTGTGTCAGGGGAAGATCATCTAAAGGCCTTTCAGAATGTTATGGACAACTTTGAAGTTGAACATGAAGATGTTTTTATGAAATTGTTTTTGTAGTCTTTAGTTGATGAAGCTAGAGAGTGGTATAAAGGTCTGCCTGACCAGACTCTCTCACATGGGATGACTTCAGAAGGATTTTTAAAGAACAATATGGTGACAAGACTGATCCCAGCTTTTTTATAAATGAATTCACTAGTATTATTAAGGGGTCAAATGAGCCTATTGCAGATTTTAATGCTAGATTTACTAAAGTGTTGAACAAACTACCACTTCACATGAGGCCTAATGAACCAATGTGCATTGTATTATACATAAATGCTTTTGATGCTAAAATAGCTTATGGGTTAAGAGATAAAGGTCCTACTAGCCTCAGGGATGCTTTCAGAATTGTAACAAATATTGATAATAATAGGAAAGCATCTGGTAAGACAAATAGAAGGGATGATGTAAAGATTTTGCAAAATCCAACTAAACTTCAAAGTACTCAAGGTAATGCATCTACCTCTGAAGAGAAGTTGGATAAATTGACATCTGTTGTTAAGGACCTAAGTTACAGACTTGTTAAGAATGAAAAGGGGATGGGTCTTGAAAGGTAGGTTTACCAAAGACAAGAAAAGAGACCATCATTGCATGATATGCCGTATAACACTAATTGGCATAATGGTAAACCAGTTCTCCCAAATAGCAACACTAATCAAAGAGCTCAACATGTCAAGGAGACTCCTGATCCTTTGAAGAAAGTTGTTAATATTGTTGATGATACTCCATGGTGCATAATATGTCAAATGCCTCATTCCCAATCACAATGTATGATTGCTCAATCTTTGTATAATAATGATGTTGCCTGTGATGAATGCAATGAACCACATTATATGTAGGATGATAATGTCAATATGTTGTCCACAAATGGGGAGTATTTTTCTTATGATGCTGATGAAAGCACAAGGTTTGTAACTCAGGACTACCAGCAGATTTCATGTGATGAGGATGATGAAGATAATTATGCTTATGCTCAAGATTCACACATCCTTTTGAATAATTTGAGAAGGCCTTCTGATGAATAAATCAGAGCTCTCACAGCTGCAGCAGTGGCTCAGGTCAGAAGCAACTATAACCTTAGAGGTAAAGCTCAGGCAAGTGATACACGTCAGCCAGAAGGCACCTTTGTGAATCAGCCAATGCATAATTATAAAGGAGCTGAACCACATAAGACAAAATGGAGCAATAATAAGAATAATTCTAAGCAAAAACCAATTCATGATCCTCAAAGGTCAGAAAATGAAGTTCCCCAAAATGAATATCAAAGTAAGAATTCTTAGGTCATGGGTGACAGTTAGAAGACCATTAAGATTAAGGTTGGATCAGCTCAGGATAAGAACAAAACCATGGCTCAAGCTACAAATGTTATACAAAATTATGCTCCTTTTGATATAACTCAGGTTTTATCCCAGATAAAGGTTTCTGTTCCATTGATGGAGACGATGAAAGTTGAAGAATACATAAATAAAGCATTATCCCTTATTTCAGGAGTAGCTTGTTAGGTTGAACAGAATGTTGAGATTCAGGGTAAGAATCAGGCCCTGTGTATTGATGAAGATGAGGTCCCTAAAGTCTATCTGGGGATGACAATGACAAAATGCCCTTCATAGGTTGAGCCATTTTATGTCTCCCTTGTTATCAATGGAAAATTAATCAAGAATTGTATGCTAGACTCAGGAGAATCAACAAATATTATGCCTCTGTCTATCATGCAACAAGCTGGACTGAAAATAGATAAGACATGTGGAAAATGCTATGCAATGGATGCTAGGGAGGTACTAGTTATTAGAATCATGAAGGATGTAGATTTTATGCTAGTAGCCTATCTAGAAAAAACTTACAAAATGAATATAACAGTAGTTGACACAAGCCACAGTGTGGTATGCTGTTATCAAGAAGATGGGCAACATTAATTGGAGGAAGTATGTAGTTAGATTTATCATACGCCATGATCCAAATGAATGGTAGAGATGTCAAACTAGTCAGAGAAGATAGGTCACCTGAAACAGTTGAAGGTAAAGATTTAAATGAGCATATATGCTTTGTGGGTATGACTGTGAAAATTTTAGAGTTGTTTCAGATGATCAAGGAAATAAAGAGAAAGATTTTTGCATTCAAGAACTTGACCAACAGGGTCTTTGGACTATGTATTTTGATGGAGCTTGTTCAAAGGAGGGTTCTGGTGCTGGAGTTGTGTTTGTGTCTTCAGCAAGTAAGCTTCTAAAATTCTCTTTCTTGTTGAAGTTTGCCTGCACAAATAATATTACAGAATATGCAACCCTTCTATTAGGATTAAATGTTACTCTGAAGCATGGGATTAAGATGCTGAAAGTGTTTGGAGATTTAGAATTAATTGTCTCCCAGGTGAGAGATAAATATGCTTCAAAAAATAAAAGGTTAAAACAGTATAAGCCTGCTGTATGGGATACAATTGAATTGTTTGATGCATTTTCAATAGTTTGGATAGAAAGATCAAAGAATGTCATGGCAGACTTTTTGGCTAATGTGGCCATAAGGCTAGATGATATAACTCTGTTTGATTTTACAAATGTTGAGGTTAAATTAAAACCTGCAGTACCAGATAATGTATGCAGCTAGCAGGTGTTTGATGATGATAGGGATTTGTTGAGGTTCCTACACTGCATAGATGAGTATGAGAACCAGGAGATTGATTTTCAAAATTTTGTAGAGGTTGTAAATGGAAAAGAAACTCTTTGGGGAAGAAGTAATTCAACTTAAAACAAATAAACTCCCCAGAGGGATAGTTGCTTTAGAAAGAGCTTTTGATAATACAGACCAGTTTGTTAAGAGGGCATCTCCTACAAACAAAGATAACTTGGAGGAGATAAACTTGGGGACACACCATGCCCCCAAAAAGGTATATATTGGCAAACAACTCAAGCCACACATCAGGAGTATGTTGATAGCATTATTAAAAAAAATTAAGCATGTTTTTGCATGGTCATATGAGGACTTAAAAGCTTATAGAGAAGACTTATTCCAGCATGAGATTCCTTTGAAGCCTGGAGCTAAGCCATTCAGACAAAAGAAAAGACCTATTAACCCAACTTTGGCTCCAAAAATGCAGCAAGAGCTTGTGAAGCTCAGGGAGGTTGGAATAATTGTGCCTATCAGACACTCAACTTGGGTGCCCAATCTTGTCCTAGTTAGAAAAAAGAATGGTGATATAAGACTCTATGTGGATTTTAGAAATTTGAATGTATCTTCTTTAAAAGATAATTATCCACTGCCTAACATGGAAGCTATGTTGCAGAAGGTAACTGGTTGTGAACTTTTATCCATGATGGATGTATTCTTAGGGTATAATCAGGTGAAGGTAAAAGAATCTGAACAATATAAGACTACCTTCACCACTCCATGGGGAACTTATGTATATGTAAGAATGCCATTTGGACTGACAAATGCAGGTGCTACATTTTAGAGGGCCATGGATGTTGCTTTTGCACGATTGATTGACTCAATTTTGGTTGTATACCAGGATGATTTAACTGCCTATTCAAAAAAGGAGCAACATTGCATGCACCTTGAACAGATTTTTATTAGAGCATTAGAATATGGCATTTCACTTAACCCAAAGAAATGTGCTTTTGGGGTGATAGAAGGAAAACTGTTGGGGCACATTGTTTCTAAGGATGGAGTTAGGATTGATCCTGAAAGGGTTGCTACAATTGACATAATTCAAATTCCTAAAACAGTGAAAGGCATTCAATCTTTCTTTGGGCAAATTAAATTTGTTAGAAGATTCATTCCCAACTTTGTAGAAATTACAAAGGATATCTCTAAAATGTTAAAGAAAGGTGCAACTATCAAGTGGGAAAGTGAAGCAATTAAATCATTTCAGAACATCAAAGAGGCTATAAAGATGGCTCCTGTTTTGAAGTCTCCTAATTTTTCTAATCCATTTCAGTTGTTCTCATTTGCTTCTTTTCACACTATTGCTGCATGTTTATTATAGAAAAATGAAGATGGTTTTGAGCAGCCTATTGTTTTCTTTAGCATGTCATTGCAGGCAGCTGAATTGAAATATGATATTATGGAAAAATAGGCATATGCATTGGTTAAGGCAGTCAAAAGTTTCAGGCCATACTTGGTAGGCTCTTAAATAATTGCATATGTGCCCCATGCAGTAGTTAAGCTACATGTGAATAATCTCTTGCCAGTTTATAATTTCATACAAGAAAGTGATGAAGAAATTGAGGACTCAATGACTGAAAGGATAAATCAGTTGATTGCATTAGATGAAATCATAAGAGAAGCACAGAAGACAAATATCAAGAAACAACAGAAGGTAAAATATCTGTTTGATAAGAGGGCTACAGAAAGGAAGTTTTAGATAGGTGATTTACTCCTTGTTTGGAATGCAAAGAGTCAGGATAAGGGAAAGCATGGTAAATTTGAGCCCTTATGGATGGGCCCATATCAAATTAGCAATACTCATGAAGAAGATTCCTACTTCCTCCAGGCCCTAAATGGTGAACTACTGGAATTGCCTGTGCACGGTAAATTCCTTAAAGCCTTTTTCTCATGAATGAATATCTTCTGTGCACATTTGTAAATTGCTTGTAAATGCTTTGTATAGTTGGTGTCTTGCATTTTTTGTGTTTTGCTTGGTCTGTCCCAGAGTGGTCTGGTTCTTGCTATAGCCTTACGCCTGCACGTCCCCAATCAGAGCCTATGTTGGTGCCCACCTAGGGTTAGGGTTATAAGCTTGAACATCTACAGGATTTTGCATTAAAACCCTAAAAAATATCAAGTCTTTCAGCCTATGCAGTTGCTTGTATGTAGTTTTGTATGTGCAAGTGCAAATTTTCATTGGCGGGCCCAAGAAATACTCAATCGGCTTTTGAAAAATGGAAAAAAATGATGGTATGCATCTTTTCTTGCATATCGGGCTTGTATATGCATTTCCAGGCATGCAAAAGAGAATATTCCTTGCGTGTATGTTTTGTTTGTATATTCGAAACATACATTCACAACATACAAGGGGCATATACAAAGAAAAGATACAATTGGTGGGGCCCACAGATATGCAAAGCAGAATGTACATCCGGTTTATACAATGGAAAGTATATGAAGGGGTCAGTATGCATTTTCTACAGTGACAAGGGTTATCGGAGACCAAGTTCATAGTCCTTCTGACATGCCGATACAAGGAAATGCATTAGGCAGGGTCCACCAGTTGCATACAAAGGTGATTGTATGTTGGCACATGCAATAGGATATGCAAGGCCTAGACCCGAAAAATTATACATTCTGGTTGATACAGGTTTGAGATCCAAATCGTATATTTTGCTTTGTAAATTCACGTTGTATGTTTATGATATACAAGGCAATGATACAAGGGAAAGGAGATGCAACCTGGACGCAAAGGAGAAATCAAGTGAGTGAATAAAGTTTGAGGTCTGCGAGTTGTATATCACATTTGTATATGTGATATACAAAGGAATATACATTGGATAAGATACAAGCCGGTTTCCAAACGTTTCCCAATCTAGCTGATAAGTGAGTTGGAATCCGCAACTTGTATATTTGCTTTTGTATGTGCAACATACAACGAAAAGATACAATGAGAAGGATACAAGCCGGATTTCAAAGGATTTCAAGTCCGATTGATAAATGCAGTGAAATCGGCCTTGTATGTATATTGTGCATTGTATGTGTGCAATATACAAAGCGATATACCAAGGAAGGAGATACAAGCCGAGCCTAAACTTAAATTCAATCTGCTTCATAATGGTTTGGGGTCTGCTTAGATGAAGCTATTGTATGTATATGCATTTGCATATACAAGGGTTCAGGAGGTAGGTGGGCGAAAAGGTGAATGTATCTCTATGCCATGAAAAGTCAAAGGAACAAGAAACGCCCATGTGGCATGATCTCATTGGCCAGCAGCTCACCCGTTCAAATTGAGGCCACAGATCTTGGTGGGTAAAAATAGATCAACGGCCCTGATTCAAATGTTCAAAGGCAAGGGTTTTCTTTGTATATGCAGTTGTTTTTAGGCAAAAAAATTGCAGGGCGCGCAATCTGTTACATTTCTAAGGCCATGAGTTGGTGTGCCATTAATGGCAGATGTTACAGAAGTGTGGTCAAAGACATGGCTGGACCAGCTACCTGATTAAAGCAGGAAATCCCCAGGCGGTGGTGTGGGTCTCAAGTTCAACCACTCTCAGCCTTTCCTTCTACCTACTGTATTGATTGTTTTGAGCACCAATTTGAAAATGCATTGTATTTGGTGAATTTTGAGTTGACCATGTACGGTTCTGTTGAGGACAGATTCTGAGTATATCAGGATTGTGTGTCTCATTTTTGTTGTTGTTGAAAACTAGACAAATTTTGGTGCTGTGATAAGATACATCTTCGTTGGTGGCTCTATTTTGGGTGTCTTGCGAGTTTATGAATCATATGTTGTATGTTTTATGCATAAGTTTACTAGTTTCATGTTGAATTAAATGAGTAATGCTTCATTGCATGTATTCTGTTATTTGTCTCCAAATTGAATGTGTTCTTCTCCTAAATCTAAACAACTAAGGGGTGTTTAAGATTCTAGGATATGGGTTTTCTATGTTGAATACTTGATCTTTTACTTCTGCTCAAGGAGTAGATTGAATGTTTAGGGTTAAGTGTTGGGAATAATATATTGTTGTGAGGATGTTTGTAAGTGAAGATAACTAAATACTTAGTCTTGGGAAGTATCTGTAAGGCAGACACTAAAAAATCCCCTTGAAACCCAGTCTTTGATCTATGTTTTTGGTAACCATTCACATGTGTATGTCTCTTGACTCCGATCCCTGAGATAAGCACTAGTCTGATCCTGTATTGAGGTTACAACCCAAGGTCCTAGTTTTGCATCCATATACAAAATACACATCCAAACTTCAAATCTAAACCTTTAGGAAATTAGAAGTAGTTTTAGGACCAAAATCCTCTGTCTCACAACTGATCAAAGGCCCAAAGATAGCCCCTTTACACTTATTTCACAGTTTTGGTCTATACAAGAGAGGATTTATCTACTTTGTATCAACATCCCACCAAGTTCACAAGCATATTTCATAGATGTTGAATAGGGAATACCCCCATTGGTTCTGCAAAGCCTAAAGAAGAAGATGAGATATTTATAGAGTCTATCTCCTATACTGTTGGCCCATGGCCTAGAAATCCTGTTGATCATTGATGGCTACCTTGTAGGGATGATTGGGAAGCATCTAGTTGGATTGAGAAGCAACGAAGCTTCTTATTTATACAATGTATGCATTTGTTGGTTATGATTAGGAATGTGAGTGTACTTATGGAGGTGTTGGGAGCAATGGAGGTAAATTGGATGGAGGGATACTAGGAGTTGAAAGAAGTGGAGGTAAAGTGGATGGTGGAAGGTGTATGGTCACATTCTTTTGACATTTGTAAGACAATGGAGGTGGAATGACAACGTATATCTTGGAGATATGATAGGATTTGTGATGGAAAGTGGTGGATTTATGAGGCATGAAGGAAGTACCAACATCTTTATATTTTTTCACCTTGGGGTATATATCCAAGGCTATATGAGTTTGGAGGCACTTTGACATGGATGGGCTCCAAAATACCTTGTTCATGAAGGCCTGAGCCTTTACCTTGATAGTTCATGTTTTGGAGTATGCGATGGACAATGGAACTATGTTTGTTTTGGACACTAGACGTGAGCTCATTATTTGACAGAGAAGGGGAGGTGATGGATAAAGGTTGTTGCTTTCCTAAGGAAGAACATTCATGAATGAAGGTAGATAGACCAAGGGGGTATGATGGTTTTGAAATGGAGTTGGTAGTGGATGTGGATGAAGGATCATTAGGATATTGATTATCATTATGTTCACTAAGATCCAAGGTATTAGTTTGATCTTCTATGTTTGCCTGGGAGGCATGTGTCTCATCATGACAAGTGGATGTTTGCACATTAGGGCTAGATGGATGATGGATGGATGGAGTGATAAGCTCTTGACCATGGAATGCATAAAGTTGACTAAGAGGATCATCATGGTTTTCTTGATCATAGGTAGGATCTTGATCATAAATGGGAGTTTGATCATGGATAGGATTAAATGTGTTATGGATGGGTTGGATGTAGGGGATTTGATCTTGATTAGAATGAGGGCTTGATGTTTACATGTGCTTAGGATTATACCCTTGACATAACTCTTGATTTGATTGAATGGAAGTGGATGGCTCTTGGGGAGGCTTGATAAGTTCTAGATGGTTAACAACATGAGAGTATGATGAGATTTGACTTGGACCTATGGAAGAAGACTCTCTAATAGGCTTGATGTGTTGTAGATGACATGATGAGTTTGGAAGACTAGGTATGGTGTTGGAGGGCTCTTTGATAGGATTAGGGATGGATGTTTGGTGATATGGAGAGGGTATATTCCTTGCTAGTGGCCAATGGATCACATCCTTTGTAAGGGTATGGGTGGATGGATGATATAGTGGATAGATAATGAGGGTGGAGGTTGAAGGCTTAAGATTAGGATTAGGTGGAGTGGAAAGTTCCCATGGTGGAGGAATAAAAGGGATGGAGGGTGTTGTAGATTTAGGGTTTGGACTTTGATTAGATGGAAGGTCAAAGGGATTGAATGGATTGGTGGATTTGGACTTGCTTTTGTAATGTTTCAATTTATGACATGGAGTTGATGGAGGATTAGATGGTAGAAGGTACTTATAGGAGGGATAAGCTAGACTAGTGTTCCCCTTGTCAAAGGTAGCATGAGGATTTAAAGGCACCTTATCTTGTTGCAAAGGGTGACTTAGGCTCACATGTGCTTGTTGTGAAGTGAATTGATGTGGATGTTGGTTTACATTAGAGGAAGTGGGATTGGTTGATGTGGAATTGATTTGACATGTGGATGGATTGATATTAGGACTTGTTTCATCACTAGAACTCGATGGAAGGCCCCATCAAAGTATGGGTTTAGGTCTTGAATTTGTCTCATCACTATAACTAGAGGGATGACTGCATCAAAGTATGACCTTGGGTCTAGGATTTGTCTCATCATTAGGATTAGAGGGAGGGCCTCCTCGAAGTATAAGCTTGGGCTTTAGTTTTGTCTCATCATTAAGATTAGAGGGAGGGCCTCCTCAAAGTATAAGTTTGGGTTTAGGATTGGGCATATACTTGCTAAGGATCAAGACCATTTTGACAAGTGTTTGACTAGGATGATAATGTGGAATGATTAGGAATGATAAGACGTGATTAGGATAATGATTAGGGTATGACAAGTAGGATGATTAGGGTTTTGATTAGGATGAAATGAATATGATGATTAGGTTTTTGATTAGGATGATGATGACTTAGAATGAATGTGTTGGCAAGAATGTTTAGAATGATGTGTTTATGTGTTTGAGTTTATAGCTTGATTTGCCAATTTCCAAACAAATGATTCCACATGTACACACATGAATCACACACACAAGACACATAAGGAAATTTGAATGTGATGATTAAGAAAGCACTTGAAGACACATCAACAATCCTATGACTAGTCAAGTGGGTTTGGCCAAATAGGTCCTAGTCTAGGATGCACAAGTTTAACTAAGGATATCCCCAATATACTTAAGGTACAAGGGGGCTAGTTCTATGAAATAAAAGTGAAATAATGCCAAATAGTTGAGAGAAAGGGGTAACCCACCCTTCACCTTCACTTCCCCAAGGTATAAAATTCTTGGGGGCTTAGCCTGAATGATAAGATTCCAACTTCCAAGAGGGAGTCTTTCGATTCACACCTTGCTATTTAGACTCCAATGGAATACTAGAGTTGAGGTCATCCCTTAGAGTGGTGTGTCTCCAAGAAGGACTCCTAGTGAGTGACAAAAGCAAATCTAATGGGTGCTTTTGATCTCCAAGATCACCTTGCAGTGTGAGGAGAGAGCATACACACGCACACTAGATTCACACTCGCAATGTAAATTCCCCTTAGAAAATGAAATGTGGTGTGAAATTGAATGGATGAAAGGTGTTTTTTATTCTCAAGATTGCACAAAGTGCATGAGAAGAGCATACACACCCTTAATCTCACTCAAGTTCACCAAACAATGCAAGCACTTGTTCGTTTTAATCCAAAGTCCAAAATGTGTGAAGGAAGACAATGGTTCATTTTAAGCCCAATTTTGATGTGTGATTGAAGACAAGAGTTTGTTTTATAGCCCAAAATCCAATTGTGATTTGCAAACAAGATGTTCTTTTTAAGCCCAAATTGAAGTGTGTTTGCAAACAATGATTATGAAGAAATGAAAAGAGATGAAAGATGAATGTAGTGCACCTAAATATTTTCATCCTTAAATCTATTGTTGTGACTAATGCTGATGTTGTTCCAACACTGTATGACCACCTAAAAGTCACCAAAACCAAGAACAAATAAGAAACTTGCAAACCCTAGTGCATTATGTGAAAAAAGAGGAATCTCATGAAATCTTATGTTAGATGAATATCTACAAAAAAATATACTGCATATTCAAAAAAATTAGGAAATTCTAAGCTATTTCAAAAAAAATTGCACTAAAATCTGATAAAAATTACTCAAAATATGATCACTTGAAGTTTAAAATTAGGGTTGACTTTGACTGTGAATAATAGGCAAACTTGGTAGAATCTAATGATGAAACCTGTACCACTACAAAGTTGGCTAAGTCACCTTTCCACTGAGTCCTTTTTTATTAAATTTTGACCCTGTATGTGAAAGGTATGGCAAAAAGAAAAAGAATGCCTAGTTAGGGCATGAGGATAAATGAAGCAGGCCTAGCAGTTAAAGAGTTAACCACTAGCGGTCAAGCCAATGCCTGGTCACATGTGATAACTACTAACAAATGGTTATGTTGGAGCAATGGTTTGTGTTTCAGAAGGGTCCTTAGTCTCCCATGTGATCGAGGGCTAAATAAAGGTAAAAATAAAAGTGGTCAAGGGCTTATAGCCCCCTTGACCCTTTGGTCTAGATCAGTGAGGGTTAGGGCACCAAGATGTTAACAACTGAGTCTGAATACTCGACGAGTGGGAGGTGAATGCAAGTAAAGTAGTAGAGGAGTTTAGACAGAAGCGATGGTTGGAGATTCTTTAGGTGGTGATAGAGATTTAGGCGGCGGTGGCTAGGTTTTGACAGGGTAGCGATGAGTTTATGAATGGCGTTGACAAGTCCAAGGAATGGCATTGACTACCAAAAGGGAGGTGAAAAACTCAGTGGTGGCCTCACAAGTGGTGGTTGGGTGGAGGGATAAGGAAGCAATGGAATTTCTTGAGTGGTGACAGTGAGTAAAGGAGGTGTCGGTGGAGAAAATGGTGGAGGGAGTAGAGTCTAGTGGCGATAGAAGCTGGTCACCACCAGTGGTTGGAATTTGACAGCGGTGCTAGGGTTTATGGAGTGGGTGGAGTTTGTTTTGATAGATAGCTTACATGGGATTAATGGTGGAGACCAGTGATTAGGGTTTTAAGGGTAGGCTAAATGGGGCATTTAGGGTTTAGGGCAGCAGTCGACAGGATCCTCTGTAGATAAAACCTGCAACACACAACCAAAAGGAACACCTGTGAAATCAAACCAAAATAAACACGTGCAAAACCAAACCAAAGATACAGTCAATGTAGAGGGGGTGGTGGATCTGTATGGTACGAATCTATATTGTATGGACCCATAACCCCTATTTTTTTTTCAAAAATTCACAAAATTTTTTTGGAAGCCAAATATGACGAATTTTATGTCATTTTTCATCTACGAGGCGTTTCGGATGCAATGATGAGGTCCGTTTCAGGCCAGGAGTTCACCTACAAAACCTAATTTTCTAAAATCAACAAAAAACATTAGATTTGCAAGCTTCACGTCGGGTTCACCAAATGTAGCTAGGGTAAAAATCAAGGTAAATGCATAAACAACAATAATGAAACCCTAACAGCACAATGCAGTACACAATAACATAGAAATCCAAATGACAAAGCAAACCAAAAACTAAACTCTATGCTAAGATTGACTCTCTTCCATTGCTCTTCTCAATCTTGCATAGGAATGCATGATATCGAAGGATGAATGTTGGTTGCTCATTCCAATAGCATAACGATACTCAAAAACTAAATGATCAAATGGCTTGGTTGAGGGTTGATTTATAGGAAGTGACTGATTTGAATGAAGGGCTATGATTGAAAGTTCAAATGAATGATGTGGACGGTTGAGATTGAATAGGGTTTCCCACTCCATGAGGAGTTGTAGTCATGTGACAAGTGTAGGGTAGACCTAATTTAAATAAAAGATTATTTAAATTAGTGGGACATGTGAAGTATATTAAATGAAAAATGTATTATGTGACATGTGTTTGATTGTGATGAAAGGTGAGGGCCTAATTCAAATATTTTATTTGAATTAGTTGGGACATGTGAAAGGGAAATTAATTAAATAAATAATATTTATTTAATTAATTGTCCAGGTGATTATGATGGGATTAGGACAAAATGTCACTTGTAGGACATAGACAATTTTAAGTGTCTACAACATCAAGTGTTTCTCATATAATTCAATCTGAATAGAAAATTGCCATGCAAAAACAAACAATCTCACATGCAAAAATATGACTTACAACTCAGAAGTGCTCCTTTCTTATTGGAATATATCAAAATCACAAGGCTTACAATAGATTTGGATCTTTAGAGTATTCTTTGTTTACTCCTATTACTTCTAGATACTGCGCATAGTACAAATTTCCTAATTATATAGGAAAAGTACAAAAGTAACTATTTTTAGAAAATTTGATAATTACATCACAAGAATAGCTTTGGAGCTTGTTCCCATTACAATATTTGATATTACAATTCAATTACAATAACATGTTTATCTATATAATCCTCCAATGACGATGCTTGATCCATTTGCATAGGCCAAAAATGTAGTACTACTTGAGAATTGCCAAAACTGGATCATCTTTTGCAAAATTTGACCTTTTTACAAATTGATGACTGATTGAAAGCTAACAAGCATCAATCACCTTCATACTTCTCCTCCCAAGCTCCATATTCCTTATCTTACCACCATTGGAAATCTAAAACTTTGACCACCTTCTCATTATGAGCAACATATTGGGCATCCAAGATTGCTTTTGACTCTTTGCCAATATTGTCACACAATTTCTCCAATGAAATGAGATCATCCAAAACTGAATTCAGGGACCCTGTATGTAGTTCTCCATCAACACACACCAAAGCAATCACCTTAGATCCCATAGCATTGAATTTTGTCTTTCATTGATCTAGGGTTTTGGCCTAATTCTGATCATCCTTGAAGTTGGGTAGTATTTTCATCTTCAAATAATCAATAGATGTCATCTTCTCCCTCAACTGTTTGTCCAACTTCATCATATAGGAAGCAACCTCATGCAAAATTCCCATGGTTTCTGATACACCTTGCAATCTAGGGGGCTTATTTGGATCAAACCTGGTCGTCTTAACCATTTTCTTTATAGTGGCATTCCTTGGCATCCACTTATTCATAATCTCCTGTAGACTAGCCGAATTCTGCTCATGTTTGACCAAATCCTATTTTAGGTCTGTAATTCTCTTATATGCATCATCCACATTTCTATTGATCTTAGTTAACTAATGGTTAACCATGTTAGAGATAATTTTGTTGTATGCTTGCATCCTATCTCCTTTCAGAGATTCAACTGATCTTTTCAACTCTGCAATTTCTACAAGTAAGGCATCTTTGTCTGATGGAAATGCTTCACCAAATGGATTTGAAATAATAAGCACAGGGGTGCCAGAATATGCTAATTCCTTTTCCTCCAAAGCTCTTAGTTTCACCAACTCATCTACATATCTCTTTTGCAAATCATTGTAGTCACATTGCAACTTGAGGACTGTGGCTTGATTGAACATGGTTGTATCAACTGCCAATGCTACTACATCTAGAGTTGGTGTGTCTACAACCCTCTTCACAATAATATTACCCCTTAGCTGATCAATATTCTCTACTACATCTGGCTTACTTGTGTTGGGTGTCAAGGTCCCAATAGCTAATGTTTCAAAAGATGGATTGAAACCAGATCCAAAAAGTTCTTCAACTTGCTCCTCAGTAGAGAAAACTAGCTCATTTTGTTTTCCTATGGTTTCAAAAGAAAGAGCATTTTCCAAACTCCAATTTGGTAATGACGACATTCTACTCTCAATCACCATTTGTCTACCTTCTTTAGGAGTGATGTTTTCAAGCTTCAAGTCAAATTCTGATAACACTTTTGTGCCCAAATCCTTCTCTTTTGATGGATCAACTCTTCTCTCTTCTTCAAGCCTAGTTTGATAACACTTGTTTTCTTCTCAATAGAAAATCCTTGAATTCATGAGTTTTCACAAACTCATCATCTAACAAAATTTCTGGTAAGTTAGTGCCCTTATGTCTCTAGTTTCATCATTTGCTACTTTCAAATAATCAATACTTCTGTTATGAGGCACTACTAGCACAATCATACTAGTTTGTTTGGAAGTTACCTCAATAGTTTCCACCTCCCCTAGAGCATCTTCATCATCAATGATTTCCATTGGGGCCTTTCCTTTGTCCTATGAGGGTATTTTGTCCTTAGAGGTCTTTTGCCTCTTACTCTGTTGACTATATACCTCGTCCACATCTTGAGGTGCTCCCTTCTCAGTATCTTCACTCCTTGGTCTGACATAGAGCTTTATCCTTACATCAAGATCTTTGTGTATTTGGTAGGTCTCTACTTCTTAGGAATCATCAATTTATCTGCATTCTCTAACATCTTCCTGATTCTAACAATCCTATCTTTCTCTTCAACATATGAACCAAGAAATGAAGGATCCTTCTTAATCCTCTCATTATCTCCCTTGACAACTCTTTTCTATTTCTCAAGTTTGTCTTCTACTTCTTCATATGTCAGGGAGTTTCTGACCACATCCTCAACAAAATTCATCTCATGAGGGAAAGAAGACTTCTTTACACTCAATCTTATTGCATTTATAAATCCTTCAAGATCAAATTTTTCTTTGGCAATAGCACATGACAAACTATAGTTTTTCAACAAGGGGTATAATTGATCCAAACCCTCTTTGTTCACCACTTGGAAGTTTGACCATTTCAAAGTAGTAGGAAAAAATGAACCTTTCTTTTGACCCCTAAGATAGATCTTATCCACTTTATTCAATTTTCAAATAATCTCCAGATAGGCCAGTCTCTTTGGCACTACACATGCAACAAATGAGGTCTCATGGGAAACCCATAGACTTTGAAATATGTGGAGTATCGGTTCAAGAACCAATCTCCCCAATTATGCATTACTTCCAACCCTGGATTTCTCTCACATGGCCTGAGGAAATCTTGTACTTCCTTTCATATTCTTTCCCGATGTTCACCTAGATATGCCATCATCTTTCTAACAAAGAATTCTTGAAAATGATGAAATTTGAATTGTCATAGTCCTTATCCCACATATAAGTCCAACACAAAACTGGTAGGGGATTCTTGTTATCATCAAATCTTCTTACTTGTAGAGTCTTCTCCCACACTTCCCTACCAGCATATAAGAACATATGGCACATAAGTGAGTACCATTTAAATTCCAATTTTTTATTAGCCTTCAAGGCTATCATCTATTTGTGCATTCTATATGCCAAGAAAGAAGCAAAATCAAACTCCACATTTACTGTCATCTTGGATGTCAATGGCCATGAACATCAAGTGCACATGGATCTTTTCTTCTACATCCTCACTAGTTATCTGACACAGTGAATAGAATGTCTTTATGAAGTATTGGTCAAAGGGATTTGTGATGAGTGGCTCCTTCTCAAAGACTCCCATTCCTCTACCACCAAACATTTTCACTCTGTGACTAGGGACCTTGACAGACCTATATACATGTTTGTGTGTCTCATATATCCATTTAAAATTGTCAAAGTCAATGACTTTATTTGTAGCTCTGTTAAGACCAAATACCTAAGCAATGTATGAATTGGTGAATGCAATGACATAAGTCCCATTTGCTAATAACACCTGCCTTGTGTTGGCATCATATTTATTTTCCACCATCCTGACAAAGTCTGTATCTATAAACACATTAGGCCACATGACTTTGCCAATGTCAAGGCACCATCTATTTCTCAATGGAGACCTTGCCTTCCTCTTTCTATACCATCGCTCAAATAGAGACCACCCAGATAGGGGAACAACTACATCTCTGATTCTAACAAGGATGTCCAAAAATTTCTCATCTCTTCTTTTTTCAGAAATGCTCATGGCCTTCTTTGATGAGCTAGGACACTGAATGAGCAAATCCTACTCAAATCCCCTTTTTGTATCAGAGGGGCTAGCCATCTCTATGTATTCAAGTTTTGTCTGCAGACTAGGGTTTATTGAAAACTCACACTAACTCACAATTCACCTTAATTCCTTTATAAATTTAGATTCTATGATCAATTTTAAAGTAGACTATGAAATTTGAAAGCAAACTAATCTCAAAATGAATAGTTTTGCACTTAGAAAGACTTCACATCTGGAAACCCTATTTCTTCACTTTCTATCGCTGAGTGCTTGATTCTCACAAGAATTATGATTGCAAATGAATTGTACTCACCAACCCAATGATCATATTGATCTATTTATTTCAAGGAATGAGCAATATTTGGGCTAATTTCCATCCCATCACCATTAGTACGATGTGGGTCGGCCATTAAACTAGGAAATAGTTGTTCCTCATATTTGAATCTCCATCATTGATATGATTAGGCTGTGGGAGAATCAACAGATTAGATTTAAAAATAGAACCTTCAAAAATCAATTCACACACGTTGAATGACGTGGACCAATTGAACTTTAGCAGCACAAAACAAATCTTTCGCTTTGGATCCACATGTCATCTCATCGTAGAAACATAGGCTTTGAAAGGACCCACATTGCCACCCTTGCACTCATGTGCTAAGCTCTAGACTTAGCTTACTCATATAGGATGGGGACCCACTTGCCACTTGTCACTCCATCGCAGCGGTGTAAAGCATATTCCTTGGTATCTTTTTGTAGCACACTCCTACGATCCAATGAGGAGCAAGCGCATGCTTGGAACACCTTGCTGATAAGAATTGGACCCACCTACCAAAGATTGATAGCTAGTGCATCAACACAACTCTGACAAATTTGATAGATATGGAGTTCACGATGTAGCGACAACTGTTGATTTGTCTTCAATAGTCTTGCATTCAAACTCAAAAATATTACACGCATGGGTGGAGCTGGTTACTGGGCTCATGTGGTTGATTTTGGATGGGAGAAAAGACATGAAGTTATAACTTAAAGCACAAACAATTGCCTATAACAGGTCAACTTAAAATTATAACATAGGCTTAGAACAAAGGCTAAGGGTTTTAGGCTTTCAGGCACAAACTTAGCCATTTGCAAGGTTTTAGGACTAGAGAGCAAGAAAATTTTAGGGAGGCTCCACCAGTGGCTCTGGTTGGGGATACATGGTTGACTCAGTCATGATGAGGACCACAGTACTCCAGAAAGCAAACTAGACTAAACAAAACCCTAAAACTAAAATAGAAAGCAAAACAACCTAACTAACTATGTACAATGTACATGGAAAATATCCTTCTTCAAGAAAAGAAGGGTTTTAGAAATTGTCCATGTACTAGCAATTCCTGAAATCACCATCAAGATCTTGGAGAAAATATGAATCCTCTCCATGTGTTTTGTTGATCAAATAATGACATGTCTAAAGGGGATCAAAATTTCTCACCATATTGTGTACACCAGAAAAGAGTGTAGGCCACCAATAACTTGATCTTAGGATCTTATTGTAGTATTTTTAGCCATATAATGTCCTCCACACAATCCACTATGCATCTCAGTCAGAATTCTAGTAGTTGTTTGATCTTCATCCACACATCTGAGCAATACACTATCAGGATTCTTCCAATACAATTCTCCTTACAAAATGACATATTTTATGGCTTGCAATTTCAATGTCCTCTTCTGATTATCACTTAAGTGAACTAGACATGTCATATCCTATAGGTATTGGACAATATCCTTATACCACTCTAAGTCCTGTACATTGCATACTTTGTCTTGTACAACATTCTCAACCACATTCACCTGACAAGCCTCAAGATTTGATTCAATCATCAACTTTGACAAGCCCTATCCTCTCACCAATTTGGTAATCTAAGTATCAATGTTGAACTTTTGTATCTTATTTATCCATATACACCATCTTCTTGTCACTTGCTACTGTGTAAAGATGTCCTTCATAGCAGAATGAGGAACATAAGCTAGAATCTGAGCACCAACCAGATATGTTTTGAAATTATTTACTACTCTAAACAAGGTATAGGATTGCTTTTCCATTATATAATACTTTAATTCTACAACCTATAAGGACTTACTACAAAATGCAATAGGTTTTTCATGTCCTTCATCATTCTTCTGTAACAGAACTACATCAATAGTGTGAAAAGCGGCAAAGGACAACAATTGAAAAGGCTTAGAAAAATTAGGAGAATTTAACACATGGGCTATTTTAATAGCTTCATTTATATTCTAAAATGCCTGAACTGCTTCATCCCCCCATGTTATTGATTCACCTTTCTTCATCATTTTATATATTACCTTGGTTATTTATGCAACATTGGTGACAAATCTTCTCACAAAATTAATCTAGCTAAAAAATGATTGAATGCCTTTAACTATTTTAGGCATTGGAATCTTGTCAATGGCTACAACCCTATTAGGATTAATTCTTACTCCTTCCTTAGACACAATATGCCCCAACAACTTACCTTCAGTCACTCCAAAAGTACACTTCTTAGGATTAAGTGATATGCCATACTCCAATGCTCTGACAAAAATCTTCTCTAAATGCATGAAGTGATCTTCTGCCTTCTTGGAATAAGTAGTCAAATCATCTTGATACACTACCAGTATAGAGTCTTTAAGACCTGCAAATGCAACATCCACTGCTCTTTGAAATGTTGCTCCTACATTTGTTAGTCCAAAAGTCATTCTTACGTACACATATGTGCCCCAAGGTGTAGTGAAAGCAGTCTTATATTGCTCAAATTCCTTCACTTTTACCTGATTATAACCTGAGAATCTATCCATCATGGATAAAAGCTCACATCCTGTAACCTTTTGCAGCATAGCTTCCATATTAGGTAGTGGGTAATTATCCTTCAAAGATGACACATTCAAATTCCTAAAATCAACACACAGTCTGATATCTCCATTATTTTTTCTGACTAGAACTAAGTTTGAAACCCAAGTAGAATGCCTAATAGGCTTAATGATTCCTCCATCCCCAAGCTTCATCAATTCCTCTTGCATTTTAGGAGCTAGGGTTGGATTAATTGGCCTTTGTTTCTGCCTAAATGGCTTAGCTCCTGGCTTTAGGGGAATCTCATGTCAAGGACTAGGTCTACCCTATAGGCTTTCAAATCATCATATGACCATGCAAAGACATGCTTATAATTTCTGAGCAAAGCAATTAGCATTGTTCTTATATATGTGGTAAGTTGTTTTCCAATATAAACCTTCTTAGGAGCATTATCTATACCCAAATTTACTTCTTCTAGATCTTGCTTATTTGTTGAAGTAGATTTGGCAACAAACTGACCACTATTATCAAATGCTCTTTCCAAAGCAACTAACCCTTTGGGAATCTTATTTGTCTTGAGTTGTATTATATGATTTCCAAATAGTGTTTCTTTCCCATCAACAGTTTCCACAATTTTTTGGAAATCTATCTCTTGATTCTCATAGTAATCGATGCAATGTAGAAATCTAATAAAATCCTTATCATCATCAAACACCTGCCAACTACAAATATTATCAGGTACTGCAGACCTTACCTTTATCTCCACTTGTGCAATGTCAGCTAAAGTAATGTCATATGGTTTGATTGCAATATTTGCCAAGAAATATTCCATGACATTCCTGGACCTTTCAACCCAATTAATAGAAAATGCATCAAATAATTCTATGTCCAATACTGCATGTTTATACTATTTCAACCTGTTATTTTATGATGCATACTTCCCTCTAACATGTGAAACAGTAAGCTCTAAATCACCTAATACTTTGAGTGCTTTAATTCAATACTTCACAACTATGTTCAATCCAAGAAAGAGTGCTTCATATTCTACAATGTTGTTACTGCACTCAAACTTCAAGAGGAATGAAAAATTGAAAGTTTTACCACTAGGAGCAACAAAAACTACACCAAAACCTAAACCTTCCCTTGAACAAGCACCATCAAAGTACATAGACCACAATTCACTATCATCTTTTGATCTCTCTATTTCATAATCAATTGATCTTTTCTTCTTAGTGTAGGGATAGATGATACTACTTGAAAATTGTCAAAATCAACATCAACAAAGCATACCTGATCAACAGGCTCATCTTCTTCAACCAAGCTTGGTTGTCTTTCTTCTCTTTCTAGTTTGACATCTTTGCCATTTATAGGGATCATGTCATAAGACATATCTAACTGCATACTTCCTCTAATCAATGCTGCCTATTTCCAAGACAACAACATCTCATATCGAGGCTTAATATCCACCACAATGACAATCATAGTATACTTTTTCTCAAGGTAGGATGCAAGCATGAGATCAACATTATTCATAACTTGAATGATAGGCACCTCCCTTGCATCCATGGAAAAACATTTCCCACATGTCGTATCTAATTTCATTCCCATCTCTTCCATAATAGCTATAGGCATGATATTAGTAGATGCACCTAAATCAATCATATAGTTCTTTACCTTTTTACCATTTATAATCAAAGGGATATAAAAAATCTCTATCTGAGAGGGGAATTTGGTGAGAGTGGTTCCCAGATAAATTTCTAGAATATCCTCTTCCCCAACATCATTTACCTGATCCTTTTCCTAATGTTTGTCACCTTGATTTGTCTAATTAGCAATGCCAGAAATTAAAGCCAATGCCTTATTCCTGTGTTCTTCAATTTTCATCATCTCAAGCAAGGGGACATAAACTTTCATTTGTGACAATGCTTGAGTCATATAAAATGGAATAAAATTTTGCACCTGAGTAGTATTTTGACTCATACCTGGTGTACTGTGACTTACTTTTGTCATCGGTTTGAGTAGCTTTAGTATTTCCTAAATTCTTGGTGGTGGTACTTGGTTTATCTTTGGACTCCTTGTTATCATTGTTCTACTTCTTTTGTGTCTCCACAACCAATCCTTTAGTATTATTTTGAAATTGCTTCATAAACAGGCTTCCTGGTTTCCCAAAATCACCAGTTTGAACCTTACTCCTAAGGTTATAGTTACTCTTTACTTGAGCAACTACAACAGCTGTGAGAGCCATGATTTCTTCATCAAAAGGCCTCCTCAATCCAATATGAGGAACACATGAGTCAAGTCCATATACATGCTAATCTTCATTTTCATCATCTGAGAAAACCTATTGACAAACTTTCTCTTTTTGATATCTTCTTTCAATCACATCCATTTCAGCATCATATTCATCTGAAGAAGAAGAATCTCCACTAGTAAACAACATGTTGATATTATCATCTTCATTATAATGTGGCTCATTACACTCATCATAGACATTACCATCATTTTGAAAAGACTGAGCAACCATACACTGTAACGGTAAATGAGGCATTTGACAGACCATACACCAAGGAGTGTCCTTAACCACATTGATGCTTTTCTTCAGTCGATTAGGTGTATCTTTGCTATGTTGACCTTTTTTATTATTACTACTATTCATAATAGGTTTTCCATTATGCTAGTTTGTATTGTATGGCATGTCATGTAACTATGTTCTTCTTTTTGGTTTTTGATAGTTCTATTTATCAGCTCCTAGTCCTTTTTGTTGCACATATTTTACCTAAGGTTGTTAGTGTTGTGGTTGTCATTGATGTCAATACTCAGCTTAGGTTGTCATTGATGCTTATATTGATGTTGTGCTAACAATGATGTTTTCTATTGGATGTCATGCCTTATTTAATGTCTTGAGTATGCTTGTTATCAGTAGAGATGATATCATGATGATATATTAATATGGGAATTAGGAGCATTAAGATGGGAATTAGAATCATGCAGAGCTCACTAACACAAGACCACAAAGGATCAAACTAACAACACAGGAGGAGGAGGATATAGGGGATGGCAGGGCAAACAACTCATCTAGGCCTCAATGGACCAAACAGCAACACCTTACTTTAATTTGGACTTGATTGTCCACTCACACTCCATGGCTTCAACACAACACAATATCACCATTTATAGGTTCAGACATATGGGGATCTTCCTAAACTTTATAGGGACCCTAAAATAACTAGGTTTGACTTCCCCAAGCTCACAAAACTCACAAAATGTACTGAGGGTACCTCCTTGTACCACTTCCTTGTAGCCCTCTTTTTAGGACTGTCATGCAATAACTTTTGTTTCAAACCTCTTCTCCAAACTATCAAGGGATTTTTGACTACCCATTACCTTGTTCTTGAACATATTAAACATGCAACATAGGTTTCTTTGGAACACTACATCCAAAACTTGACTGTACCCTACTGTCCCAAGGGCTAATTAGGCCTCCTAGACATGACAAAAGGCTAGAAAACTTATTTCCAATAACAAAGATCCACTCCAAGGTATCAAATAGATCATACAAGGTCTGAATACTCTTTTTTCAGAGGTTTTGTGCCAAACTTCTCCATTTCCCTTCAAAACTACTCTCCCACCATGCTTGGACTGTCCAAGACATAGAGGATTTAGACTTCAAGAAACACAAATCTATCCTTTCACACCAACTCCACCATTCCTACACAAAATCCACTTATCAAACATGTAAAACAAACTTATTACTATCATTTATATTCAAGGTGCAAGTGTGGGGAGTCCTCTATCCATTGATTTCATGAAACCCTCCAAAAAAGCTTCAAAAAGCCTAGTTTCAGACCTACTTGCACAAAAACAGTCATAAAATGCTTATTCTACACTCTTAAATCCTCCAACTAGACTTAAATGAGAGGTGACTCAATCCTCTACCCATATATATACATTTTTACTCTTGAGAACCCTTTATGGTCAGGTACATGCATGAGGAACAGCAATAAAAATAGTCATGAACTGGAAAACAACAGAGCAGTTTCAAAGAAAATAGTGTAAACATGCTTCAATCTCCATTAAAATCCTTGCAACCTAGTCCAAAACAAAGCTAAGACAGTCTATTTCATCATTCCATGCATGAGGAAACATCAAAGTACTTGTATGGCCTTGAAAATGCAAAGGAACAACAATATTTCAGAAAACTATGAAAGTGGGACATCAAACAGTCATATTCTTTCTTTTTTTTCAATCAAACTCCATCTCCATCACAAATCTGACCACCACTTCCTTTTACAATGCCTTTTACATGTTTTTATCCCCCTACAAGATTCCCATCATCGGAAAAGGCTTAGAAATAGCCTAAACTTTTGATTTTTTTCACTAAAAACTATTTTTTCTAAATATAGATTGTCATACTTTTTATGACTACAGACCCACTAAACTATTTTCAAACTCCACTAACATAAAATTACTAAAATCATCCTCCACTTACTGACATATGCCTTTTTAAGGCTCTATTACATTTATTTTTGAAACTCCATTTAGTTTTTAACACTAACATTTTAAATAAAAGACATAAAATGTCCTAGGTGCATTGCACTATAATTTGATGCAGAGCTCACTAACACAAGACCACAAAGGATCAAACTAACAACACGTGAGGAAGAGGATATAGGGGATGGCAGGGCAAACAACTCATCTAGGCCTCAGTGGACCAAACAGCAACACCTTACTTTAATTTGGACTTGACTGTCCATTCACACTCCATGGCTTCAACACAACACAATATCACCATTTATAGGTTCAGACATATGGGGATCTTCCCAAACTTTCTAGGGACCCTAAACTAACTAGGTTTGACTTCCCCAATCTCACAAAACTCACAAAATGTTGTACCACTTCCTTCACAAACCCACTCACTTCCTTGTAGCCCTCTTTTTAGGATTATCATGCAATAACTTTTGCTTCAGACCTCTTCTCCAAACTATCAAGGGCTTTTTGACTACCCATTACCTTGTTCTTAAACATATTAAACATGAAACATAGGTTGATTTGGAACACTACATCCAAAACTTGATTGTACCCTATTGTCCCAAGGGCTAATTAGGCCTCCTAGACATGACAAAAGGCTAGAAAACTTCCTGCACAAAACCCACTTATCAAACATGTAAAACAAACTTATTATAGTCATTTCTACTCAAGGTGAAACTGTGGGGAGTCCTCTATCCATTGATTTCATGAAACCCTCCAAAAAAACTTCAAAAAGCCTAGTTTCAGACCTACTTGCACAAAAAAGTCATAAAATGCTTATTCTACACTCTTAAATCCTCCAACCAGAATTAATGAGAGGTGACTCGATCCTCTACCCATACATATACATTTTCACTCTTGAGAACCCTATATGGTCAGGTACATGCATGAGGAACAACAATAAAAATAGTCATGAACTGGAAAACAACAGGGCAGTTTCAAAGAAAATAGTGTAAACAAGCTTCAATCTCCATTAAAATCCTTACAAACTGGTCCAAAACAAAGCTAATATAGTCCATTTCATCATTCCATGCATGAGGAAACATCACAGTACTTGTATGACCTTGAAAATGCAAAGGAACAACAATATTTCAGAAAACTGTGAAAGTGGGACAGCAAACAGTCATATTCTTCCTTTTTTTTCATTCAAACTCCATCTCCATCACAAATCCGACCATCACTTCCTTTTACAATGCATTTTACATTTTTTAATCCCCCTACAAGATTCCCATCATGGGAAAAGGTTTAGAAATAGCCTAAACTTCTAATTTTTTCCACTAAAAACTATTTTTTCTAAATATAGACTGTCATACTTTCTATGACTACAGACCCACTAAACTATTTTCAAACTCCACTAACATAAAATGAATAAAATAATCCTCCACTTACTGACATATGCCTTTTTAAGGATCTATTACATTTATTTTTGAAACTCCATTTAGTTTTTAACACTAACATTTTAAATAAGACATAAATTGTCCTAGGTGCACTGCACCATAGAAGCATTAATATGAGGATTAAAAGTAATGCTGATGTTGGGAAGATGGTGCTAATGGCCTATAGCATGTGTATGCTCTCTCTTGTTGTTCCTAAGGAAGTATGTGTTACTATAAGGAGGCTCTGATCTCCGGATGTTGGTGAAGGTTTCTGCTGTAGGAAGTTGCCCTGAAGACTGTTTGGGAGAATGCTCCACATTCCTCCACATTTGAAGATATGGTCATGTGGTTTAGAAGTTAAGTTCTATGGGTTGTGAATGTACTACATTCAAAGTTTCATATCATTTTTGCCTCCGTAGAGAAAGTTGTAAGTGATAGTGTGCAGGACTGTATTGTCCGGTGGCTAGTCTCAGTGTCTGTTGGCTTGCACCAACTTGTTGTTTTATGGAATGGTGAATTGGCTAGTGAAGAATGATCTTGATGATCTTCTGATGTTTCCTATTTCTCCACAAGATGTTTTCTATTTTCTCCAGAAAAGGCTATGGTCTGGAATGAAGGTTTTGTTGGGTTGTGCTTTTTCCTGGCCAACTGAGGTATGTTGAAGGTGTGCACCACAAAGTATTTGTTGTGTCAAGTTCAAGGAGTGTTTGGAGATGTTGTATGGGTCATGCCGACTCATCTAGGAGAAGTGCAAGTAATGGCTAATCTTCCAAGAGTACCGCCAAGTTGTAATGACTGATGTGCTACAAGCTTCACGTTTTCTTTTTTAAGGGCAACCTAATTAAATTGTGTGAAGCATGTGGATATTATTCTATGAAGGATGATGTTGTGAAGGATGTTTAGGACTAGGTTAAGTGTGTGTTAGGATCTGCAAGGTGTGTTTCTCTTGGTGTTGTGTGTAGTTGATGTTAGGGGTTGCCCTCTACACGTTTCATGTTGTTTGATCTTTGGCTGACTTGTAATTGTAATATTCTTGTTGTCTCTGGATGACATGTAATGTAATCAATGTAATATCATGTATATATTGTAAACCTAGCTAATCTAGGTGAAGTTTGATTGTGAGTGCGAGTGCCAGGAGACAAATATGGATGTGTAATGCGTTATGATGTGTGACTGAAGGAGAAAGAGTAGAAGCAATGAGATTTTGTCTAGATTCATCTTAAAGATATTTTTAAGATAGTAAGGAAGTGAAGAATATGCCCAACTAATTGTTGGAGGCAGTGAGCCAAAGGAAAAAATTCTTGAAGGCTGAAAGTAGTGAGTTAGTAAGCTGCAAAGAAGACATTTGAAGAAGTTGTAGAAGTTGTCAAAGAAAAAGAGCAATCATCAAAAGAGGGGAGAAAAAGCAGAGTTGCAATCATAAAAAAGAGTGAGCTTCATTGTCAGTTTTAGATAGTAGAAGGACTGTCATGCTATAATGTTTTCTAAGTTTGTTCTCAATTTAGGGAGTAGTTGCTTCCTTGGGTTGTAGCCCTAAAACAAAGTCTGCAAGGAGTTGTAGCTTCCTTAGGAGTGACCCTAAAACCTTTCTTTAGGGAGTAGTAGCTTCCTTGGGTTGTAGACCTAAAACAAAGTTGTAATTGTGATTCTTTTGTGAGGCTAGATTAGGACAGTAGCTCCTAGTAGCTTTTCTCACTGTGATTTTTCCCCTTTGGGGTTTTCCATGTATATCTAGTGTTATGTGGTGTTGTGCTTTGTGTTGATCTTTCATGTATTTGTTATTGCTGTAAAGTTTAAGTTTTAATCTACTGCGGAGGGTTTGAGATTTGTTTGAATATTGATTCACCCCCCTCTTAGTATTTGAGTGTGTCCAACAATTGGTATCAGAGCCAAATTCCTCAGAAGGAGCTTAACTTCTTGAGGAAGGTCTAGGATGGCATATGATGAATCTAGCATGGCACCTAAGTTTGATGGAACAAATTACTCCTTTTGGAAGCTAAGGATGGAAAATTATCTATCCTAGACTCTAGGGTTTGGTGTTTGGCAATTTGTCAAGGATGGTTACATTGCTCCTGCTAATGATACTACAGATTTAGCTAAGATCAAGTTGTATGATAACAATGCCAAGGCAAAGAATGCTATCATGAGTGGGCTAGCTAATTTAGAACTTCTAAAGGTAATGAGTTGCAGTTCTGCTAAGGATGTCTAGGTAAAACTTAGCAGCATTTATGAAGGAAATAGTAAAGTGAAGCAAGCTAAGATGCAAATATTCAAGAGTAAATTTGAGACTCTGAGGATGACATAAGATGAAGACATTGCTAGTAATATGCTCTAGGTGGATGAAATAGTTAATGGCATCGAAGGTATTGGTGGAATAGTGAAAGAAGATGAGATTGTGAAGAAGGTTATGAGATCTCTCCCTAAATCTTATAGTCATAAGGTATCTTCTATTGAGGAGACTCAAGATTTGGATCACTATATAGTAGATCAATTGTTTGGTACTCTCACAGCCTTTGAAATGAGAGAATTTAACAATGGGGCTCCAAAGAAGGAAGCAACATTCAAAGTCAGTAAGAAGGTAGAAGATAAAACAACTGATCAAGATGGTGACCTTGATGAGGTAGAAGTGAACTTTGTGAGGAAATTGAAGAAAGGCACTAGCAAATACAAAGGTAAGTTACCTTTCAAATGCTTCAATTGTGGGAAAATTGGTCATTTTTCCTCTAAATGTCCTTTTAAAGAATCAAAGGATAGCAACAAAAGAAAGAAGTCCAAAAGAAGTCTTTATTCCATAGAAAACAGTTGTTCCTCAAAAGATGAGCATCATGATGATTCAAATGATGAAACACTTTTCATGGCTTTGAATGTTGGGGATAAAAAGGGTGATATTGGAAAATGTAAAAAGTCTGATACCTTGTAGATTAACAAAGATTATGAAAAATCTATGGTTGTGTGGATTGATTTTCATGCAAAATAAGAAGCAAATTCTTGGGTAATTGATAGTGGTTTCTCTAACCACATGATTGGTGACAAGGAGAAGTTCATCAGCCTTAAGAAGTGGAATGGTGGAGCTGTCAAGTTTGGTGGTGATGAGTTAGTACAAATTTGTGAAAAGGGTGATAGAACCATTGATGGAAAGAACAAGACTGAGGATGTCCTCTATGTCAAAGGACTGAAGCACAATCTCCTTAGTGTCAGTCAGATGTACAGTAAAGGATACAATCTTACATTTCATGCCAAAGGTTGTGAGATTAGGAAGGCATGGTCTGAAAGATTAGTTGCAGAAGGTATTAAGACATATGGAGATATCTATCATCTAAAGGAGGAAATAGAAGAACCTGTTTATTGTCTCAATATGGTGAGTGTTGGCTATGGCACAAGTGAATGGGACGCATCAACTTTGATAATATGGTAAAGATCAGCTCTATTCATACAGTGAGAGATATGCCTACGATAACCAAGCCCGCAAACACATTATGCAAGGAATTTCAAATGGGAAAGTAGACAAAGACAAATTTTAAGAACAAGGAGTATTCTTCTACAATGCCATTGGAGTTGATTCACACTGGCCTATGCAAACCTACAAGAACAAAGAGTCAACAGGATGAAAGGTACTTCATGTTGCTTATTGATGATTACTCTAGAATGACTTGGGTTACATTTTTAAGAGAAAAATATAAGCCTTTGACAAGTTTAAAATTTTCAAAGCAATAGTTGAGAATGAAATGAATGCTAATATCAAATGCTTAAAATCTGATAGAGGAGGTGAATTTACTTCAAATGAATTTGAAAAGTTTTGTGAAGATCATGGTATTAGGAGACATCTGTTTTCTCCTACAACCCCTTAATAGAATAGGGTAGTGGAGAGGAAGAATAGGAATGTGCAAGAGATGGCTAGGGTAATGTTGAAAGATGCATATCTACATGATATGTATTGGACAGAAGTAGTTCACGTTGCTATCTACCTACTTGACATAGTACAATTAATGGTCAATAGCACTAAGACCCCTTATGAGCTATGGTATGGAAGATCTCCCACTGTCAGATACTTCAGGATCTTTGGTAACAAATGTTACATTAGGAGAGATGAAGAAGACCTTGGAAACTTTGATTCAAGATGTTATGAAGGGATCTTTCTTGGTTACTCAACTAGAATCAAAGCCTATAGATCAAGGCCTATAGATGCTACAACAAGTGATTAGAAAAGATGATTGAAAGCACAAATGTTAAGGCAGATGAAGACTTGTGTCAGATCTCACAAGAATCAAAGGTTTGTGGATTTGATATACCTCCTTGCATTGAATAAGAAGAAGAGGAGGTGAAAGAAGAGAAGGAACAAGAATCTGAACAGATCCCTAAGACTCTAACAAAGTATGTTCAAAGGAATCATTCAATAGATCAGATCATTAGAGATAAGAATGAAGGTGTGTAGACCAAGAGAAGGCTTGTAAAAGCAAGTGAGAAAGTGAATCTATGCCTACTATCAAAGGTAGAACCCAAAACCTTTGTTGATGCTAGCAAAGATGATGGATGGTTGAAGGCAATGGAAGAAGAATTGAATCTGATAGAGAAGAATCAGACATGGGAATTGGTTCCTAGACTAGCTAATAAGAATGTTATAGGAAAAAAGTGGGCATTTCAAAACAAGTTGAATGAAGATGGTGAAGTTGTAAGGAACAAAGCAAGATTGGTGTGTAAGGGTTATTCACAAGTTGAAGGTGTTGATTTTGAGGAAACTTTTTCTCCAGTAGCGAGGATGTTTCTTGCCTTTTCTACTCACAAGAACTTCAAGGTCTATCAGATGGATGTCAAGCCAGCATTCTTGAATGGTGATTTAGAGGAAGAGGTCTACATTGAGTAACCAGATGGTTTCCAGTTATTAGAAGATCTGGACATGGTGTGCAGACTCAAGAAAGCTTTGTATGGACTCAAGCAAGCTCCTAGAGCTTAGTATGCTTTGTTGGATAAGTACTTACTTCAACAAGGTTTCAAGAAAGGTACTACATATAGTAATATTTACATTAAGGAAGATGGCGACAAAATTTTGATAGTTGTTGTATATGTTGATGACATCATCTTTGGTGGAGATGATGATATGTGTAAAAGGTTTGCAGAAGAGATGCAGAAAGAGTTTGAGATGTCCATGATTGGTGAGATGTCTTTCTTCCTTGGGCTTCAAATTGTTTAGCTAGATCATGGTATCTTTGTTTCCTAGACTAAGTATGTTAGAGAGATGTTGAAGAAATTTGGTATGGAGGATTCCAAACTAGTAATTACTCCTATGGTTACTGGTTGTCATTTGAGCAAGGCTAATGAGTCACCTGAGGTTGATCAGACTCTTTATAGATCTATGATTGGAGGATTATTATACTTGACTGCTTCTAGACCTGATATTATCCATGTAGTATATTTGGTTGCCAGATATCAAGCTAATCCTAAGCAAACTCATGAGAATGTAGTAAAAAGAATATTTAGATATTTGAAGGGAATGTTGGCTTATGGATTATGGTATCCAAGAGGTAATGACTTTGATTTGAGTGCTTACACTGATGTTGATTGGGCTAGTTGTGTTGATGATAGAAGAAGTACAAGTGGTGGTGCTTTCTTTTTAGGAAGCAAATTGGTTTCATGGCATAGTAAGAAACAAGATTTAGTATCTTTATCAATTGTAGAGCCAGATTATATTGTAGTAGCATCTTGTTGTACACAAGTGTTGTGGATGAAGCAAACATTGAAGGATATCAAGATACAGTATGATGAGCCTATTTCTATTTTGTGTGATAATACTAGTGCTATGAATATTTCCAAGAATTCGGTGATGCATTCTAGAACCAAGCATATATCAATCAAGTATCACTTTTTGAGATAGAAGGTTGTAGATAAAGAAGTAAAGTTGGAATATATTCCAAAAAAGGATCAAATTGAAAATAATTTTACAAAGGCTCTTGCAAATGATACTTTTTAGTATCTCCGGCAGAAGTTAGGGGTAATTGCCCCTCTTCCTTCTTACTAGATGCATAATTGGTGCATCTATCCAAGGGGAGTAATTCATGCTACATCTTTTCTTGGACTGATGGTGGCTACCTCTTAGGGGAAGAAGGTAGTGGTTGTTGTTGACAGGGGGAGCCTGTTATTTTCTTTAAGAAAGAGTGTATGTACTTCAAAGGGAGAGAAGGATAAAAAAGAGAGTTTGTTCCCTAAGAGGGAGAAGTAGTTTCCCTTTGTCCTTGATGTCAAAGGGGGAGAATGAGTAGATGTGTGTTGCCATCAATGCCAAAGGAGGAGATTAATGCACATATGTTGTACCTAAGGTTGTTACTGTTGTGGTTGTCATTGATGTCAACACTCAATTTGGGCTATCATTGATGCTTATGTTGATGGTGTGCTAACAATGATGTTGTTGATTGGATGTCATGCCTTATTTAATGTCTTGAGTATGCATGTTATCAGCAGAGATGATATCATGATGATATATTAAGATGAGAATTTAGGATCATTAATATGGTAATTAGAATCATTAAGATGAGGATTAAAAGTAATTTTGATGTTGGGAAGATGGTGTTTGATGCAAAGGTAAGGAGGTTTCAAAACCATGGAGACATCTTTCAATATCTTCCTTATTTTGACATTGACTCTTCAAGGACTACAAACTCATAACTTGCATCAACTCCTCAATCTCTATCTACAAATACATAGAATACCTTTGAAATGATTTGTTTGACATGACAAGACCATACATGGTCATTAGGAACTTTGACTTAGCAACTTTGGTTAAGTGCTTGCACAAACTACTACCCCTTCACTTAGGGCAGTCAGTCCATTCCATTGGATCTAAGGACTGAAACCATGAAGTAAATACATGATATGATACCTTTTTGGACCATTGAAAACATATTTTAAAACTAGCATGTGTTGTTTTGTAACAAAAACCACAAATAATGACTGGTAATCTGTCCTTAAGCCTGATTTAAGCATATCAAGTTGTCATCTTGGTATATTCTTGGTATTCTCCCATTACAAAGATCTTGTAACCTCTACTATGATTTTAAATCACTTAAAACATCTTATTCCACACCCTTCTAGGGTTTACAAGCATTGTTAGAACATAAAATTGACTCATTCTCAGTCATGACTGTGACTGTCATACTCAGTATAGGCAGGATAGACTTGGTTGAGGGTGTAAGCCTTCATTCTTTTGTCAAATTTAACTTAAATAATGTGTGGAACTTTCAGTGGCTACCTTTAACAACCTAAAACCACCATGGAGGACATTAAATCCACAATAAAACATCAAGATTTCAAGTTTCTGCCCTTCACTAGTATGAAATAGAGTAGAACAACACTAGGACACATTAGAAATAGGAACAAAATTCATCCATAACCTCTGCACCTTTGGAATCTAAGAGAACACATATAGAACTATCATTTCACTAGTTTTTAGTACTTTCCATCAAATAAATTACGAGAAACATGATTTTGAATGCTCATTGTAACCCTAGATGAGGGTTTGACAGTTTAAAAATAGTTTCCACAAAAATGATCATAACTCACGCATTCTTACATGAAATTGAATGAAACAAGATGCAATGGAAAATAGATTCAACCTTCTTTCACCTCCAACCACTCTCATGCCCTGACATGTCCATACCACTCAGAGGAATAGTAAGAAGACAGTCAAAACTACAAAGAATAGAGTTTTAATACTAATTCTTATTCAAATTTGTCTTCATTATATCCTTCTCTCCCTCACTCAAGCCTCTTCAAGGCCTATTTAAACTTTTTACATCAACAACTACTCAAACCAACTGACACAAACCAACCTTCTAATCACTTGACTCTTGACATTCCACCATTTTGCGATTTATTACATTTTACAATATTGTTATGACAACATTTTGTCAATTATATGCCCAATGAACCCAAAATGACTATCTAGGACATATAACAAGCTTAATGTGGCCATTTAGACCTTATTACAATATTCAAATATCAAAACTAAACCACACTTTGCAAGATTGCCTCATGGAGGCATACAAACACTAGGTGCTCCTGCACTAGTGTTGATGGTCTGTAGCATGTTGTATGCTCTCTCTTGTTGTTCCTAAGGAAGTATGTGTTGATATAAGGAGGCTCTAGTCTTCGGAGGTTGGTGAAGGTTTCTACTGCAGGAAGTTGCCCTAAAGATTGTTTGGGAGAATGCTATACATTCCTCCACATTTAAAGATATGGTCATGCAGTTCAAAAATTAAGTTCAGTAGGTTGTGAAGGTGCTACATTTAAAGTTTCATATCATTTGTCCCTCTGCAGAGAAAGTTGTAAGTGACAGTGTGTAGGATTGTATTGTCTAGTGGCTAGTCTTAGTGTTTGTTGTCTTGCGCCAACTTGTTGCTGTATGAAATGGTGAATTAGATGGTGAAGAATGATCTTGATGATCTTGTGATGTTTCCTATCACTCCGCAAGGTGTTTTCTAGTTTCTCTGGAATAGGCTATGGTCCGGAATGAAGGTGTTGTTGGGTTATGTTTTTTCCTAGCTAACTGAGGTATGTTGAAGGTGTACACCACAAAGTCTTTGCTGTGCAGAGTTCAAGGAGTGTTCAGATATGTTGTATGGGTCATGTTGACTCATCTGGGATAAGTGCAAGTAATGTTTAATCTTTCCAAGAGTACCACCAAGTTGTAATGATGGATCTTCTACAAGCTTCATATTTTCTTGCTGAAGGGTGACCTAATTAAATTGTGTGAAGCATGCGGATGTTATTCTATGAAGGATGATTATGTGAAGGATGTTTAGGACCAAGTTAAGCATGTGTTGGGATTAGTAATATGTGTTTCTCTTCTTGGTGTTGCATGTAGTTCATGTTAGGGCTTTCCCTTTACATGTTTCATGTTGTTTGATCTTTGAACGACTTGTAATTGTAATATTATTGTTGTCTTTGGTCGACATGTAATGTAGTCAATGTATTATCATGTATATATTGTAAAACTTGTTGATCTAGGTGAAGTGTGATTGCAAGGAGCCAAATATGGATGTGTAAAGCATTATAATGTGCGACTGAAGGAGAAATAGCATAAGCAATAAGATTCTATTTGGATTCATCTTGAAGATATTTTGAGACAGTAATGAAGTGAAGATTGTGCCCAACTGATTACTAGAGGCAATGAGCCAAAGACAAAACTTCTTGAAGGTTGAAAGTAGTGAGTCAGTAAGCTGCAGAGAAGGCATTTGAAGAAGTTGTAGAAGTTGTCAAAGTAGAAGATCAATCATCAAAAGAGGAGGGAAAAACATAGTTGCAATCATCAAAAGGAGTGAGCTTCATTGTCAATTTTAGATAGTAGAAGGACTGTCATGTTGTAATCTTTTCTGAGTTTGTTCTCAGTTCAGGGAGTAGTTGCTTCCTTGGGTTGTAGCCCTAAAATAAAGTTTGCAGGGAGTTGTAACTTCCTTAGAAGTGACCCTAAAACCTTTCTTCAGGGAGTAGTAGCTTCCTTGGGTTGTAGCCCTAAAAGAAAGTTGTAATTGTGATTCTTTTGTGAGGTTGGATTAGGACAGTAGCTCATAGCATCTTTTCTCACCATGGTTTTTCCCCTTTGGGGTTTTCCATGTATATCTAGTGTTATGTGGTGTTGTGCTCTATGTTTATCTTTCATGTTTCTATTATTGTTGTAAATTTTAAGTTTTAATCTGCTGCGGAGGGTTTGAGATTTGTTTGAATAATGATTCACCCCCTCAGTATCTGGGTGTGTCCAACACTTTTTCTGTCCTAGCCACTTTGTAGCTGAGACCTTTCAAAGTATTCATTACTTTATCCAACTTATCTTCAGATGTTGAAGTTGTATTATATTGAATTTTATTGTTTCCAGGCTTTGTAAGATCTTCACTTCATCTCTCTCACCCCAATTTCTAGATACTTTCGTATTATTCTCAATATTAGTTGCAATCTTGAAAGCATATCTCAAAGTTGTTGGGCCCTTATCCCTCAATTCATATCCCATCTTAGCATCAAAAGAATTTGTATACAAAACCATACACATTGGTTAATTTGGTCTCATATGAGGTGGGACCTTATTCAAAATTTTAGTGAATCTAGCATTGAAATCAGTAACTAATTCATTTGATGCTTTAGTTATACTAGTGAACTCATTTATTATAAACCTTATATTAGTTTTATCTCCATACTATTCTCTAAAAACCCTTTTGAAATCATCCCATGATCCAATACTTTGATCAGGAAAACTTCTGTATCATTCCCTAGCTTCATTAATCAAAGATTGCATAAACAATTTCATAACAACATCTTCATGTTCAACCTCAATGATGTAGAGCATGCAACGGAAACATTTAAAATAGGGGGTAAAGTACCCATTATACCCACAATACAAATAGAATAATGCTTAAATAGCTTTTAAAAACCCCTTCGCAAAGTCCAAATAATACCAAAATACATTCTTTCTTCCATATCGGCAAGATAATATACTATCAATGAAGCTAAAAACCCTTCGACTGATAGGCCAATTCCACCAAGACCTGTTGAATTCCATTTCTCAGATTTCATACTGTCGGCATGACTTAGACTATCGGCATAATCCTCTCCTCGTCATCTGATATCACACCTCACACCGATATGCTTAACATCAAACTTCGTCGTCGGCCAGACTTCAATCATCCATAAACACTTAAAGACTTTTGTCGATACACCAATACATTCAGCTTGCATATACACTGCATGACCTACTATAGTTAGTAATCCATTGTATCTTCCCTTGTTTCACTGATACGATCGATCATCACTTGTATCTAACTCAATGCACATTCACAATATACATTCGCAACATGCATTTGCAACATACAACCCTGACATACAATTGTAGGATACACACGAAATGATACTCACATACATTTGTGATATACATAGGAAATGTTCTTCAACATACTTTAGCAATATACACATGAGATGTATCTTCTTAGTGAAACAACATGAACCTTGTGCCGATATAAACTTCTACAGTAATTGTAACCGAACAACACACAGAAACAACTAATTCCTACAGAATAGAAAGAAATCTAACACTACGGAGGTCATTCCACTGATTTTGAAGAAATCTCAACTAGTGGAATGACTCCAATCTACATTCCTATAATTAGACCAAAACATAAAACTTCTTTATTCCTCTAGAATATACATACAAATCTATTCTTCTTCTCTCTCTATTTTTCCTCTTTTCCTGTTCAGCGAATATAGACCTAACTATTTAAAGACTCATTCAGCAGTTACACAAGGTGGACAGTGAACCACCTTTGCCGTTCAGTTACATTCCTACAATTTAGTTACAATTCTTTTAATGACACGTTATATAATCTTTCAATATTATGCCATTACTCGGCCAACATGGTGCTAAGGCCCTTACAATATGACATTTGGACAAAATAGAAAATTCATAGAATCCTCCAGATTCTCAATGTCTCGGGGTGCTCCTGCACCATACAACCAACCAACAAAGATTTCCAAGTCCCTTGGAAATGTACCTGTAAAAAAACTACCTTTTTCTGCATCTCTGTCTAACTTCATCTTCTTCAGCTTCAGGCTACAAATCTTCACATAAATGGACTAGTGACCAACCAACCAACAAAATCAAACTACCATCAAATTTAGAGCATATTCAGGCTCCTTCTACTCCAATTAGTGGAGTACTCTCAGACTACAACACAATGCTCCATCAATTGTCCATCTTACATGCTGCTTCACAGACCCATTCCTCACATCCAACAACAGATCCTAGAAGATGCACCTACCACTCTCTCCTTAGTGGCCTCACTCTGTACCCTCTTCCAACCAAACCTCTATTGGTGAATGGTCTTGATAGACCTTATCCTCATCTGCCCAAACTATAGGAATCTCTATTCCTTCTTACAACTAGATGGCATGAGCATCTGCAACAGTCTAACACTACTGTCAGCCTTCAAAATTCTTTCCACAATCTCTATCTTTCGACATGGTCACCAACACAATTCTTCACCCGCCTTCTCAAAAATCAAACACAACACCTTTAGATACCAAATCTTTTGCTAGCTCTGATACCAATTTGATGTAGAGCATGCAGCAGAAACGTTTAAAACAGGGGGTAAAATACCCATTATACCCACAATACAAATAGAATAATGCTCAAATAGCTTTTAAAAACCCCTTCGCAAAGTCCAAATAATACCAAAATACATTCTTTCTTCCATATCGGCAAGATAATATACTATCGGTGAAGCTAAAAACCCTTCGGCCGATAGGCCGATGCCACCAAGACCCATTGAATTCCATTGCTCAGATTTCATACTGTCGGCATGACTTAGACTATCAGTGTAATCCTCTCCTCATCATCTGATATCACACCTCACACTGATATGCTTAACATCAAACTTCACCGTCGGCCAGACTTCAATCATCGGTAAACACTTAAAGACTTTTGCTGATACACCGATACATTCAAATTGCATATACACTGCATGACCTGCTATAGTCAGTAATCCATTGTATCTTCTCTCATTTCACTGATACAGCTGGTCATGACTTGTATCTAACTCAATGCACATTCACAATGTACATTCACAACATGCATTTTCAACATACAACCCTGACATACAATTGCACGATACACACGAAATGATACTCACATACATTTGTGATATACACAAAAAATGTTCTTCAACATACTTTAGTGATATACACACAAGATGTATCTTCTCAGTGAAACAACATGAACCTTGTGCCGATATAAACTTCTATAGCAATTGTAACCAAACAACACACAGAAATAACTAATTCCTATAGAACAAGAAGAAATCTAACACTATGGAGGTCATTCCACTGATTTTGAAGAAATATCAACCAATGGAATGACTCCAATCTACATTCCTGTAATAAAACCAAAACACAAAATTTCTTTATTCCTCCAAAATATACATACAAATCTATTCTTCTTCTCTCTCTCTGTTTTTCCTCTTTTCTTGTTTAGCGAATACAGACCTAACTATTTAAAGACTCATTTGACAGTTACACAAGGTGGAAAGTGAACCACCTCTGCCATTCAGTTACATTCCTACAGTTCGGTTACAATTCTTTTAATGACATGTTATACAATCCTTCAATATAATGCCATTACTCGGCCAACATGGCACTAAAGCCCTTACAATATGACATTTGGACAAAATAGAAAATGCATAGAATCCTCCAGATTCTCAATGTCTTAGGGTGCTCCTGCACCACTCAAAGTCATCCATTAAATTCAAAAATGCTTTCAAATGTTCTTCACCAGATAATGCATTGTTACCTGAGAACTTTGTTAATGCAGTCCTACTATTATTGTCAATTAGATTAGGATAATAAGGGATACTAGTGAAATCTAACTATTTGTACCTGTCTAATTGCATAGGTCTTCTACCTACTACATTCTAATTTACATTACCTTGAGCATTCACATTTTGATTTCCTGGAGGGTTCTGATTTTCTCAGTTTTGGTTCACATTCTATTGCTGATTGGCTTGCAAATTTTGATTTGTATTTTGATTAACCCTTCCTTGTGGATTACCCATTACATTATGATTATTTGGATCGGCTATATTTTGATTATTTTGGTTATTTTGAATAACATGAATTACATTATGATAAGCATTTCTTAATGCCTCAACCCTTAGTCTCATTTCATCTCTTATTTTGATTTCTTCTAAGTACTCAAATTCAGTTTAGAGGTTCTTAAATTCTTCCAATAGTTCATTTTCACTAGGCATTGATGAAGATGGTACATTTGTATCTTGATTAGTATTCTTTGGAGATTCTACATTTATGGATTTCTCAAATAGATTGCTACTTGGACTTCTGTGAGAAATGTCAAACCTCACTCTCTATCTCTCTACTTCTTGCCTCTGATAGGCTTCATGAATGCTAGCTTTTGCATTTGTGAAATGTTGCTCAAGAAACTTGGCTTCATGGAATGGACTACCAGTTTGACTATTATCATTATTTTGGGATGAATCATTTTGGTTATTAGAAGATTTACTTTGTCCTTTTTCTCTCCACATTTTTTCTATTGGTAGCTCTTGAGTTAAAGGATTACCTAAGGATCTTCTTCCATTCATAAAAATGGTGATTTATTGATTAGGAGATAGATGATTTTTAAACTGGATGGTTAGGAAGAATAGTTTCGAACATATAAAGTATCCAAAAAAGTTTAAATAAAATGTAGCTCGCTTGGCGTGCATGACATAAAATTGAAAGTACAATCATTGAAATTGATATAGTAAATTTATAACCCTTAGTAATACGATGAGCTTTGTAATTACGTGTGGAGGTATAAAGGAACATTAGCATTCAAGCATGATTTAGACAACTTAGTAATTACTTATAAATTTTTGCCCAACAATATGAGCCTTTAAATATTACAAGTAGAAAAATAATTTCACAAAATTGAAATAGGCACAATGTAAGCATGAATATTGAAGGACATGAAAAGTGAAGCCAATTAAACACTATGCACATTTTAGAAATAATGTGTTGGTGAAATATGAATGTGTTAAGCATTGCAAAAATGTCTCAAACAGTTATGTCTTTGAGAGGGTATGCATAAACATTCAATAAGAGTGAATGATTTTTAACTCAATTTTTTATTCTAAATATCACATTATAGTTTAGCAAGCAGGTTACAATAGATAGGTATTAAGGCTTATACCTAGATATTCATAGTATGAACAATCTCACAAAATTCAATAAAAACTTTGTAGAAAAGTACATAACCCTGAAAGTCATAAGTTACTGCAACTATCCAACCTTCTAATAATAAGGTTAAATGAGACTTTTGTCCACTCTAAAGATGAACATGTCACTATAGAACATTACAACATTAATTATCAACATCCTCCTTAGCATTTGACCTTGGCCTTTAATTTTCTTGATTTTTGGTGACCAAAGGAGGCATAGCCCAAATTTGAAAAGTTTCACTCCTAGTGGGTTTTTCCAGAGTATACCTTGTGTCATACTTGTTTTTTCATGCTATTTCCATGCTTTATAGTTAATCTTTGCATTGTTTTTAATTCATTTCCATCATTTTAGCATGCATCATAATTCTGGCTTTTACATGTCATGCTTCTCTATTAAGAAAAGTATTTAGTTACAATGGTACTTATAAGTATCTTATCTATTTGAATTATTAATTACAATTGAAATTTTTATTAATAAGATAGAGATTGGTATGATTAGCCTATTTATAGATTGCTGCCCATTCAAGGTAACAGAGTCAAACCCTACATGCAATAACTTTTCCTATGACAACAAAACTTCATACACAGAGGGTTAACAAAATTATTACTGACTTACAACAATAAGCCCATGAAAAGTATTATCTGTGATTATTCTTTACTAATCCCTTAGTATGTAACACACTTTCCCTTATATATGATCTAAAGCAACTTTAGTCCATTCCTTGAACGAATGCAACATATCCAATATATAATATAGCAAATGTATATTGATGAGTTTAGAAACCCTTAACAACTTAACTCAAAAGGAAAACATTCATATCCAAGTAGACAATCACAAATAACACACACATCAAGTGTTTTTCATATAATTCAATCTGAATAGAAAATTGCCATGCAAAAACAAACAATCTCACATGCAAAAATATGACATACAACTCAGAAATGCTCCTTTCTTATTGGAATCTATCAAAATCACAAGGCTTAGAATAGATTTGGATCTTCAGAGTATTCTCTATTTACTCCTATTACTTCTAAATACTGAGCATCGTACAAATTTCCCAATTATATAGGAAAAGTACAAAAGTAACTATTTTTAGAAAATTTGACAATTACACAAGAATAGTTTTGGAGCTTGTGCCCATTACAATTTTTGATATTACAATTCAATTACAATCACATGTTTTTTGACATAATCCTCCAATGATGATGCTTGATCCATTTGCATAGGCCAAAAATGTAGTACTGCTTAAGAATTACCAAAACCATATCATCTTTTACAAAATTTGACTTTTTTACAAATTGATGACCGATTGAAAGCTAACAAGCATTAATCACCTTCATACTTCTCCTCCCAAGCTCCATTCCTCCTCTTCTAGGCATTGGAAATCTAAAACTTTGACCACCTTCTCATTATGAGCAACATATTAGGCGTCCAAGATTGCTTTTGACTCTTTGCCAATATTGTCACACAATTTCTCCAATGAAATGAGCTCATCCAAAACTGAATTCAGGGACCTTGTATGTAGTTCTCCATCAACACACACCAAAGAAATCACCTTAGAACCCACAACACTGAATTTTGCCTTCCATTGATCTAGGCTTTTGGCCTGATTCTAATCATCCTTGAAGTTGGGCAATATTTTCATCTTCATATGATCAATAGATGGCACCTTCTCCCTCAACTTCTTGTACAACTTCATCATATAGGAAGCAACCTCATAAATAATTCCCTTGGTTTTTGATATACCTTGCAATTTAGGGGGCTTATTTCGATCAAACCTAGTTGTCTTAACCATTTGCTTTATAGTGGCATTCCTTGGCATCCACTTATTCATAATCTCCTGCAGACTAGCTGAATTATGCTCATGTTTGACCAAAGCTAGGTGTAGGTTTGTAATTCCCTTATATGCATAATCCACTTCTCCATTGATCTTAGTTAATTGATCGTTAACCATGCCAAAGACAATTTTGTTGTATGCTTACATCCTATCTCCTTTCAGAGATTCAACTAATCCTTTCAACTTTGCAATTTTTGCAAGCAAGGCATCTCTGTCTAATGGAAATGCTTCACCAGATGGACTTGAAATAATAGGCATAGGGGTGCTAGAAGATGCTAATTCATTTTCCTCTAGAGCTCTCAATTTCACCAAGTTATCTGCATATCTCTTTTGCAAATCATTGTAGTCACGTTGCAGCTTGAGGACTGTTCTTTGACTAAACATGGTTATATCAACTACCAATGCTGCTGTATCTAGAGCTGGTGCATTTGCAACCCTCTTCACAATAAGATTTCCCCTTAGTTGATCAATACTCTCTACCACATCTAGCTTACTTGTGGTAGGTACAAAGGTCTAGATAGCTAATGTTTCAAAAGATAGATTGAAACTAGATACAAAAACTTCTTCAACCTACTCCTCTGTAGAAAACTAGCTCATTTTGTTTTCCTATGGTTTCAAAAGATAGAGCATTTGACAAACTCCAATTTGGCAATAACAACATTCCACTCTCCATCACCATCTGTCTACCTTATTTAGAAGTGATGTTGTTAAGCTTCAAATTAAATTCCAATAACACTTTTGTGGCCAAATTCTTCTCTTCTAATGGATCAGCTCTTCTTCTCTCTTCTTCAAGCCTAGTTTTATACACTGCTTGTTTTCTTCTAAATACAAAATCCTTGAATTCTTAAGTTTTCATAAAATCATCATCTAGCAAAAATTTCTAGCAAGCTAGTGTCCTTATGTCTTTAGTTTCATCATTTGCGACTTTCAAATAATCAATACTTCTATTATGAGGCACTGGTGGCACAATAATATTAGTTTGTTTAGAAGATACCTCAGTAGTTACCACCTCCCTTGGTGCATCTTCATCATCAGTGATTTCCATTGGGGCCTTTCCTTTGTCCTAGGAGGATATTTTGTCCTCAGAGGTCTTCTGCCTCTTACTCTGTTGACTATCTACCTCCTCCACATATTGAGGTGCTCCCTTCTCAGTATCTTCACATCTTGGTCTGACATAGGGCTTTGTCCTTACATCAAAATCTCTGTGTACTTTGGGAGGTCTCTACTCCTTAGGAATCATCAATTTGTCTTCATTATCCAACATCTTCCTAATTCTAACAATCCTACCTTTCTCTTCAGTATATGAACCATGAAATGAAGGATCCTTCTTAATCCTCTCATTCTCTCCCTTGACAACTCTTTTCCATTTCTCAATTTTGTCTTCTACTTCTTCATATGTCAGGGAGTTTCTAACCACATCCTCAATAAAATTCATCTCATGAGGGAAAGAAGACTTCTTTACACTCAATCTTACTACATTTATAAATCCTTCAAGATCAAATTTTTCTCTGGCAACAATACATGACAACCTATAGTTATTCAATAGGAGGTATAATTGATCCAAAGCCTCTTTGTTCACCACTTGGAAGTCTGACCATTTCAAAGCAGTAGGGAAAAATGAAATTTTCTTCTGACCCCTGAGATGGATCTTATCCACTTCATTCAATTTCCAAATAATCTCCAGATAGGCTAGTCTCTTTGGCACATACATAGGTGACAAATGAGGTCTCATGGGAAACCCATAGATGCTGAAATATGTGGAGTATTGGTTTAAGAACCAATCTCCTCAATTATGCATTACTCCCAACCTTGGAGTTCTCTTCCCTGAGGAAATCTTGTACTTCCTTTGGTATTCTTTCCCTATGTTCACCTAGATATGCCATCATCGTTTTGACAAAGAATTCTTGAAAAATGATGAAATCTAAATTTTCACAGTCCTTATCCCACAAATAAGTGCAACACTAAATTGGTAGGGGTTTCTTGTTATCATCAAATCTTCTTACTTGCAGAGTATTCTCCCATACTTCCCTACCAGCATATAAGAACATATGGCACATGAGTGAGTCCCATTTAAATTCTAATTTTTTATTAGCCTTCAATGATAGCATCTGTTTGTGCATTCTATCTACCAAGAAAGAAGCAAAATCAAGCTCCATATTTATTATGTCATCTTGGATGTCAATGGTCATGAACATCAAGTGCACAAGGATCTTTTCTTCTACATCCTCACCATTTATCTAACACAGTGAATAGTATGTCTTTATGAATTATTCTTCAAAGGGCTTTATGATGAGTGGCTCCTTCTCAAAGACTCCAATTCCTCTGCCACCAAAAGTTTTCACTCTGTGACTAGGGACCTTGACAGACCTATACACAGCTTTGTGTATCTCATATATCCATTTGAAATTATCCAAGTCAATGACTTTATGTGTAGCTCTATTCAGACCAAATACCTAAGCAATGTATGACTAGGTGAATGTATGACATAAGTCCCATTTGGTGATAGCACTCGCCTCGTGTTGGCATCATATTTGCTTTCCACCAGCTTGACAAAGTCTATATCTATAAACACATTGGCACCACAACTTTACCCATGTCAAGGCACCATTCATTTCTCAATGGAGACCTTGCCATCCTCTTTCTATACCATCACTCAAATAGAGACCACCTAGAAAGGGTAACAACTACATCTTTGATTCCACCAAGGTTGCCCACAAATTTCTCATCTCTTCTTTTTCCAGTAAGGCTCATGGCCTTCTTTGATGATCTAGGACATTGAATGAGCAAATCCTACTCAAATCACCTTTTTGTATTAGATGGACTAGCCATCTCTGTGTATTTAGGTTTTGTCTGCAGACTAGGGTTCCTTAAAAACTCACACTAACTCACAATTCACCTTAACTCCTTTATAAATTTAAGATTCTATAATCAATTTTAAAGTTGTTATGTCAGAAATTGTCCTGCTATATGGAATGATACAATTTCCCTCAGTTTAGCTCCTCTCTTTGGTGTCCTTTTAACCTCTTTATTTTTGGCCTTCCTAAAACCTTGACTGACCTATGTCTAGTTGAAAAAATGTCATATTCTGAGATAACTATTGACTAAACTTGAAAAGGAAATTTGGATTTTAGATGTCCTGTACCTCTGAGATGTAGATTTGACTGAAAAACCAAGGCTTGGACTTGGGCACTCGTGCCCAAGCCCTGCCCTATTTTTTCATGATTTTCAATCTTGGTGGGGTGTCGGCTCCTGCCGTGCACCTCAGGATTTCGTTTTCAATTTTTTTTTTTCGCGCAATGTCAAGACGTTGTTTCAAAATTTGAAATTCCTAAGGTTAGATATTTAAAGACATTTAAAAATCACTTTATCACACACAATCTACATGCAAGCTTTATGCCAAAACTCTGCCAAAATTGTCATTGAAGATTAGTGATTTGTTGAAGCTCTTGAAATTATTTGAATTTGCTATCATGGAGACAATGGATGGAGATTAGGAATCAAGATCTTGAGACTATTTTTCTCTTCCTAGGGTTTGTACACCTTTTGCATGATTGAGAGAAGGGTTGAAGCCTCCAACATTGAGCTTGGGATTCCTCCATGGATACGACTACCTCACCTTCTTGTTCATGCAAGTCTTCATTGCTTTCTCTCCTTGGGTGTATGGGTGAATTGGTCAAGGCGCATGAAGGTGAAAGTAAAATAATAGGAATATTCAAGGTAAGGTAAACAATTGATGTTGTACAATATAGATAGATGCTTCATCCATGCGTGGTTTTAGATGATAATTAATGCAGGTTTTGATATTGTTTTGCATTCCAATGATTAAGATGTCGATCTTACTACAAATGTTATATATTAGAATGGATTCCATGTGACTGATTCTGTTAGATTCATTTGTTATGATGGTACTTCTGACACTTATGATTTCATGCACCTGTATGTTAAGTGTAGATAGATTTGATTTGGTTAAGATTATGTGTTGAGCTAATCTAGATTGATATGATGTGGAAGGGACGATGTCGCATCACTCACTTGTGAGTGCCCTGTGATGTTGCGATTCCTTTTTCCACCTAGTGCTAGCTTATATGCATCTATACATGCTTGACTGTGACATTTGTTGCAGGATGCAGGTACCAGGCATCGACTCCACCTGAATTAACAGGTCTGAGCGTGCCTTGAACCCAATGGATTATGTTGTGTTGGAGATAACTTAAGGTCCCACATTCCAAGTCATTATCCTCAATCAGGATGCATGACATGTCTAGTCAACCTGTCAGTTCTGTTAGTATGTCGGTCTTGCAATTGATTTATATTTGATGGAGCTTGTTGGCTAAGTGTATTTTGGCCTAACTTGAGAACATGTTTGATTTGGTTTTTGACGGTTGTCCTGTTCAGTGGGCTAGGTTGTATGCCCAGATTTCATTAGATAGTCATAGTATTATTTGATCCACTAAGAAACTTAACAAGATCACATCATATTATCATTATTATTATTAATATTTAATAAGATTAAAATGGTAATTGACAATTGCCTAGTTCAAGATAATTATTTAAAGTTGTTTGAATATGAATTATTTTATTGATTTAATTGAGGGTATTTATAAATTTAAATAAGGAGTCATGATTGTAAAGGTCAAGATTATTGTCATCATAAATATATATTATTCCTTTTCTAATTACTTTATCTATTATTTAGATATTGGCCTTATCTATTATTAATTACTTTATCTAAGAAATGTTGAAATATTCAACATATCCTATGCTCAATTGGTTTGTATTTTGATAAAATTAATATATGTAAATGAAATATATAAACTAATACGTGTTATGGTTCTAAGACTATAAAAATATAAGGCATTCGGTGAGTGACACCTCTTGCAGGCTCTTTGCTGAACAGGCCACGTACCTCATCCCTGCTACCTCAAATGCATGCATAGCCAGCCTTAGAAAAAGAAGAAAATGGTGATTTACTCTCTGTCTCGTTTTGGGAGCAGAAGAGCATGTCTGATCTTTGATGCGATTTGCCCCACAAAGTGGAGAAGAAAATCACTGATAATTGGCTCAATGCCCTCTGCTTGCTTGGCCCTATTGTCGGCACTGTCCAGTACGCTTTTCTTTATCTCTTTTTTTCCTTTTCATTTCCGTTTATAGATCTGATTAATTAACCCCCAGGAAAATAAAGTCAGATACTTGCAGTTATTTAGGGTTTCAAGGTTAGGGCTCTGAAATTGTTTATGTGGGTTGGCTAAAATTGTTTGGGGTACGAAACTTCTTTCACAAGAATTGACTGGAGTTATTTAGGGTTATGCTTGAAGCTGGGAATTATTTGATACGTAAAATTCTTTTGATACATTTTCCCATGCGGGTTGATTGGCTGCTTTTTGTGATGTCTGAGTGGAAACCTCATGGATGAAATTTGATTCAATTCACCTGGGAATTTGAACCTGGTTCACCGATATGATTTGTAAGTTTTGCTGCATTCACTGCCTGAGCTTGTCTTATTTTCGACGGGGTTATTTTCGAATGTATTTCCTGAGTCTGTTTAGGGGTTTGAACTTGTAATGTAAGTTTAGGTTTGCATTATAGAGGCTTTCGAAGTTTTGGTGGCTTGATCACTACAAGAACATTTTTTTGGGCGGAGGCATTGTAGTGGAGGGTAGTTTTCTGGCATATTGGAGAGGTTGCCATGAGAAATTGGGGAGAAAAGACATCACCCAACCATAGCCATGAGTAGGGTTTTGGGCTATAAAATCCTTGATTTCTTTCTTCTCAATGCAATCTTCAGGAAGATCTCCTACAAAAGATGGAAGGTAAACACTTCTTTGAACCATTTTTGTCATTTATTACAAGCTCCCCTGGGCCTCTAGCCACAACCAAAGAAACATTTCTGATGTATTTATGCTATATTCTTCCCCTGTCATTTGTCTCTCCTGCATGGGGCCACCATGGCCGTTGGTTTGAACCTATCTGGAGGAAATACAAAAGCACACGATGGGTAAAACCCATGGCTTTGCACATAATGCTCTTTAAAAATAAAGCTGTAGTTTTGCCTTCAGACTGAGCTTCCTTCCTTATCATAGGCCACGACCTCAATAGCATGGGTTTCATGGACTATTCTGTATCTGCAGCTTTCATATTCAAAACCCCATGTGATTTAAGCTCTTGTGAGGAAGATATGCTCTCTCCAGTTGTGACCATGGTGGCATTAACTAAGCTTTTGATCTATTTTCTACCTCGTAAAAGGTTGCAGGGGGGCTGCTTGCATATTCGATAGGCTGCTATTAGAAATTGGGAGAGGGGAATTGACTTGGGAGGAGGTTAGAGCTGCAGAATAAAATCTGGGAGCAGCATCAAGTCCTCCACCCCATCAAGTGAGCAGAAGCAGGATCCTACGTTTCTGAATTCTAACTCAGTTTTATTTGGAAATGAATGTGGGATTATTCCTTACCTCTGTTTATTGGATATAGTGAACATAGTTATTTTATGAATTTAGTTTTCAGATTGTTTCTTTTAGCATCACCAATATCTTGCACTAGAATAATGTAGCTATTTTTATGATGGGATTGGTCCACATCTCTCAGTAATTTCTCTTGCCACATTCTATGAAATGACATAGATCAAACTGCTTTATGTTCTGATGGATGTCCATTAATCATTTTAATCTCTCCTTATTGGCCTGCGCTGGCATGAGGATGGCAAAGGCCGTTGATATTGTTGTAATCTGCCTATCCAATAACTTATTCCAATTATATCCTGTAACCATTGTATATCTAGGGATATCACTTTTTCCAAGCCCATTTGGATGTGGGCAGAAGTGGCAGATCTAGCTTACCTCTATCAATCCTATTTATTTAAAAGTTTTCTAAATTCGCATAACATATCTATCTTGAGCAAAACATACAATCATTGTAAGTAAAATTGTTGATAGTTTTAAGGTCCTTTCAATCCTTAAATTTATTCTGTGCTCAACCGCAATATGCTGTCATAGAAAAAGAAAAAAAAAGCTTCCATACAACCTCTGCAAGGTTTTGGGATCGTAATGATTGAGTTTAGGGAGTCTCAAGGTCACCCAGCATGGACAAGGTGGTTATCCCTGCACACTTAATGAACAAGAATAACAAATGTAATAAAGGTATGTTTAGCTTATGTCCATTACATTTACATGGTTGAGTGCGCTAGAACACAAGTTAATCTTACAATGTTAGGATCTGTTTAGTGGTAGTGATGTGATTTCAATTCACATTCTTTTGGTTTTATTGTTGGTATTCAACATTACCGTCCCCACCAACACTAATTAAAGAGTAAACGTTACTGCCAGTCTTAACTTCAATAAGATTATTGCGAGTGCAATTGTTGCCTTGCATTCATAAAATATAAAGGATTGGATATGATCGACAAGTTCCCAAGAATGCTACGAATTTCCTTGTTGTCTGAATTTTTTTATTATTTTAAGTTTTGGTTCTGCAGTTCTGATATAAACTAGTGAGTGCCTAGGGTCCTAAATAGACTCCAACTCAGGCAAACAGAAAACAAAAAAAAAAAGTTTTTAGATGTCTTTACGCAAATAAAACTCTATAAATATATGTCTGTTGTCCGCCCAGTATAAAGAAGAAATCTAAAAATATATATGCCTGCTGTCTACCCAGAACAAGACATAAAACTAAAAATAAATGATTGCTGACCATCTAGATTAAAGCAGCAATGCCTAAAAATAGTCTGAAATTAGAACCTCAAGTAAACTAGTAAAAGTGTATAAACTTAGAACAAAATCTGCACCTAAAAGAACAGTTACAAAAACTAAAAATGGGGTCTGATTTTTCCAGCACCGAGGAGACAGAATTAATCACTAAAGTTAGGGTCTAATTTATCCTAATTGCTATGTCACCAGGACACCATCTGAGTGAGCCCTTAAAAATTGAATAGAATTGCAGTGGAGAGTCTTATGCCAATCCATCTATAGTGAGTTTGTAAATGTTGGTTGGGACATCAATAGGTTTAAAGAGGGGTGGATGTAGCCACTAAAAGATGTCAGTTATGTTTACAATACATAGCCTAGCATTTTGTAGTGAGTCAGCCACAAGTGTTAAATAAAATGATTGTTTTTAATAAGTGGAGAGAGTGCTCTTGTATGTGCGATGCCCTTGGACTCATTTGTACTTTGCTATTGATACAATACAATTAGTGTTGCTACCTATTTGTGTGTATACATTGTTGTTCATATTTCTATTTATACCACAATTTGTTGTATGGTGTCATTGTATATTTTAGATTAGGTGCAATCTACAACCATGCCAGAGAAATTTTATTAGGAGGATCCCATCAATACCTCAACCATATATATGGCTATTGTAAATTAAAAAAAAACCAATATGAAATGCCTTCCTACATCTGAAAAAGGAAAGAAGAAAAAAAAGAAATAGCTTAATACTGGCATTAATCAATATGATGCATCCCTTATTAGATGGTGATTAGAAATTATATTGTAGGCATTGGTATATTATTATCAAATCAAAATGTAACAAATGAATAGATAAATGTCCCAACAAATTAGAAATTTTATAAAGGTGTTAATAGTTATTGTCAATGTTAATTGTAAAGCTTTGGGATAGAATGGTAAGTTAAATTATTAGGGTAAAGAGTTATAAAAGTATATTTATATCTGGTATTTGATTGTCGTCAAAAGACAACTTTAAATGAAGTTTTAAAGATAATTTATTAGATTATTTAGATTGAATTAACGAAATTGATCAAACAATTTATTGATCTTTGTATATATACAAAAAAGATATATAGGATTAAGAAGTAAACTGATATAGGTAGTATCGATATATTTGTTAATGTGAATAGATGAAAGACGATATGGTGATATATTTAATGTTGACATGTTTAATTTAGTTGGAATTGATTTAATTACGATTTGTTACAATGGTTTTGTTAAGTTAAAATTTGATAAGAAGGATTGCGATTAGGGTAAAACATTGTATTTGTTTATGCTTTAAATAATTGGTATATTGTAAATGATTCTTGTGTAAGTTGTGTCATTGGTCGTAATGGGCTTGAGTGTAGGTCATAAAGGTTTGTGTTCCAAAGGCATAGGGTAATAAGATTTGATATATTGTGTTGATGTTGTAAGAACATGATGTCTCCTGTATGAGAACTTTAGTTATCATAAATAAGGTAGGATGTAGGGTTTGGATCTTGAGGTTCTTAGTGAGCATCACATCTTAGTTTAAAAGTGATATGCTTATCAAGTTATTGAATTAAGAATAGAATCATTTGTGATGTATTTTAGATAGTTTAGTTCTAAGTGTTGCTCGTCAAGTGTCTTGTCGAGTAATGGTAATTGTTAACTTCTCCTAGTAGTGAATTAAATGTTGAGTATAAGAGCTAACTCCTTGTTATAAGTATTTTGGACCTTGATGAAGTTGTTGTTTGCATTCATAATGAAGTCCACATTTATGAATCCCATTTGCTATAATAAATTATGTTTTTGTATCTTTTAGGTTATGTTATATCTTCTTAGATTCAAGGGTTAGTAGAATAGTTGAAGTGAATGTTGTGTTGAATTATGGGCAACTTATGAATACTGTTAGTGTCCTTAAGACCATAGTTAGTATGTCATAATAGATATTGCACTTATGGTATTTTAAATTGAGTGGTCTATGTGAAGAAGTTGTGCATTTAAGAGTGAATGTTAGTGTGGGATTGTTGTGTTACAGTGGTGTCTAGTGAAAGTTTATTCCAGAGGCCAGTAGGGGTAGTTGTGGGTTTGATCCTTGTATTATTGCATTCTGGTTAAAGGATGAGCCTATTTTGGTTTTATGTGATGTTGACTTCTCTTTTCTTGTGGTTTATATGATTTTAATGACTGTGTAAGAGGGACAATGCCTTGATTAGTATATCTTGTCCTGTTGTTATGTCTTGAATCCATGTTGTTGAGCTCTTCTTGAAGGTTATGGTTCCTATTGTGTTGAGCTTGTTTTAAAATTCTACGTTGGTCTGTGTAAAGGATTGATTTTGGGAGCAAGAGGATGCATGCCTTGCTCTAGATTACACCTTGTTATGGTTGAAATGTTGGAGCAAGAGGACCCATGCCTTGCTCTGGTGATTTATTACATTGTGATTGGTTGCAAGATGGTGGATGCCTTGCATTGTTATGTATATTTGATGTTATGTTTGATGGATAGGGTTTCCTAGGTGCAGATAGGGGAGTGGCTTCCAATGTGGGGCCGGTGCCCAAAGTGGCTGCCAGGGTAACCCATTGGGAGTTGGTAATCAAGTGATAACCTAATAATTAATCTAGGGGTTGGGTAGTTCTCACACTAACAAGATAATTGGATGCCTCACTCATGCCTGTAGTGCTTGTTCAGGCTAAGGATGAGATGAGAAGGCCGTGGTTGGAAAAATCAACTTCCTTGTCCTCATGAAAGGAATGTTGATTCCACATGTGTCACCCTATGGGGCCGGTGCCTAGAGAGAGGCTGCCAAGGTAACCATAGATGGGGGCCGGCTTCTGGTGGTAGATAGCCTAGGTAACCCACGTTAGGACCATGCGATGACACTCTTCCTACTGCAGCCTAGCATTCCCTAGTTGTACTCTCCCCATTTGTTAAGTGTTTGCCTCTAGAAGTGATGTTGAGTTGTTTATGATATTGACTTGCGTTGTTGGAGTCATGTGTTGTCCTTGTTTTTATTGTCCTTTGTCTACCTGACTGTTTGTTGTAGTGGGACCTTATCTTATCTCCTAGCTCAGGGGGTGAACCTTAGGGTTCCACATGGTTGGGTGGAAGAGCTTTTATCCATTGGTATTTTCCCTTGCCATTGTTCGTGAGCGAGGAGGATATATCTTGTGTATCAGACATCAGATCTTGTATTTGTTATGAAGGCAGTGATCTATATTCATGTACTAGTCTTGTGTACCAGTTGATTTATAATGTATGTACTGAAAAGGTGATAATGTAACAATGTAATGTTGTACTAATATGTGAGGAGAAATTGTAACTGTGAACTAGATCCTGATAATTACTTATCTGATGTTGTGATATGGAGATGTATATGTATAATCATTAGTGTCATAGATTTAGAATGTTCTGTCGATGTTAGTTAGTAATGCATGTAACTTATGTTGATTAATTTGTTAAGTAATGCAGCCATGGGACCTTAGAAGACAAGTTGTAGTTAATGATGAGTATTGACTTGCTAAACATTACTTTGTTATTTTATACAAAAAAAAATATTTTGCATTGCATAGCATAGATGTGTTGTTTTCTAAGGTGTTCATGGCTGGGCATTACATCTGATATCAGAGCAAAGGTTGCAACACTGGGATCTGTGGTTCTTGTCGTTGTTTTAGGTTAAACAATTTTCTCCTTATGGTGAGTTGGTAATAGTATGTCTCACCTATGAACCTTAGTATGGTGTTAGAAGGATGACAAATTTACTGACTTGTTCTTGAATCTAGAAGAAATAAATCTTTTATGCTTTGTTTTACTTGTGTGTCTGTTATGCAAAAATGTGATGTTATATCTGACAATATGTGTTCCTTGAACACTGGTGCTTGTTGAGTGTCGAGGCCTCTAGTTCCTCTTGTGGTCTCTAGTGCTTTAGAAGATAGAAGCCTGGTTACTTTTAGTGCATAGAATTAGGAAAGTGGAATTTGTCCCCTCTAGTGAAGTGAATATCCTGAACCATTTCAGGTGAGGTATTGTGAAAGGGCAGTGGTGTTTTGTCTTCCCTGGGCTGGTGAAGTGACCATACCTTGTGAGGTATCTTTGTGTGCTTTCTTGACAATCTTATATCTTCTCTTGTTGGCCATGACTTCATGTGGAAGTTCTAAGGTGGGTTATGTAAGTTACCATTGTGTAAGCATGTGTAAGAACTATGTGTAGGAAGACAAATTGAAATTTGTGTTAGACCCATGTGTTATAAATGTGATACTATAAGTCCAATGTAGTCTTGATTAAGTATGTTCTTGTGTGCAATATTATCTATTCTTCCTCACATAGAGAAATTGTATTGCATTAAAGGTAAGGAATTGATGTCTTTTATGCCTTTATTGAACAATTGTGCTTGACTTAGGAACAATTGCTTAATGTGAATGCGTATGTTGGCAATAGAAAATTGTAAAACTAATATGTTATGTTTCCACCCTAGTCTGTGACTTCTAGGAGTAAGTCAAGGTTTAGGGGGGGAGGATGTAGTGCCCCTCCGTTCTCTCCTTGGGTGTATGGGTGAACTGGTCAAGGCACATGAAGGTGAAAGTAAAATAACAGGAATATTCAAGGTAAGGTAAACAATTGATGTTGTACAATATAGATAGATGCTTCATCCATGTGTGGTTTCATATGATAGTTAATGCAGGTTTTGATTAATGTTTTGCATTCCAATGATTAAGATGTCGATCTTACTACAAATGTTATATATTAGAATGGATTCCATGTGACTGATTCTGTTAGATTCATTTGTTATGATGGTACTTCTGACACTTATGATTTCATGCACCTGTATGTTAAGTGTAGATAGATTTGATTTGGTTAAGATTATGTGTTGAGCTAATCTAGATTGATATGATGTGGAAGGGACGATGTTGCATCACTCACTTGTGAGTGCCCTGCGATGTTGCGATTCCTTTTTCCACCTAGTGATAGCTTATATGCATCTATACATGCTTGACCGTGACATTTGTTGCAGGATGCAGGTACTAGGCATCGCCTCCACCTGAATTAACAGGTCTGAGCGTGCCTTGAACCCAATGGATTATGTTGTGTTGGAGATAACTTAAGGTCCCACATTCCAAGTCATTATCCTCAATCAGGATGCATGACATGTCTAGTCAACCTGTCAGTTCTGTTAGTATGTCGGTCTTGCAATTGATTTATATTTGATGGAGCTTGTTGGCTAAGTGTATTTTGGCCTAACTTGAGAACATGTTTGATTTGGTTTTTGACGGTTGTCCTGCTCAGTGGGCTAGGTTGTATGCCCAGATTTCGTTAGATAGTCATAGTATTATTTGATCCACTAAGACACTTAACAAGATCACATCATATTATCATTATTATTATTAATATTTAATAAGATTAAAATGGTAATTGACAATTGCCTAGTTCAAGATAATTATTTAAAGTTGTTTGAATATGAATTATTTTATTGATTTAATTGAGGGTATTTATAAATTTAAATAAGGAGTCATGACTGTAAAGGTCAAGATTATTGTCATCATAAATATATATTATTCCTTTTCTAATTACTTTATCTATTATTTAGATATTGGCCTTATCTATTATTAATTACTTTATCTAAGAAATGTTGAGATATTCAACATATCCTATGCTCAATTGGTTTGTATTTTGATAAAATTAATACATGTAAATGAAATATATAAACTAATACGTGTTATGGTTCTAAGACTATAAAAATATAAGGCATTCGGTGAGTGACACCTCTTGCAGGCTCTTTGCCGAACAGGCCATGTGCCTCATCCCTGCTACCTCAAATGCATGCATAGCCAGCCTTGGAAAAAGAAGAAAATGGTGATTTACTCTCTGTCTCGTTTTGGGAGCAGGAGAGCATGTCCGGTCTTTGATGCGATTTGCCCCACAAAGTGGAGAAGAAAATCACTGATAATTGGCTCAATGCCCTCTGCTTGCTTGGCCCTATTGTCGGCATTGTCCAGTATGCTTTTCTTTATCTCTTTTTTCCTTTTCGTTTCTGTTTACAGAGTTGATTAATTAACCCCCAGGAAAATAAAGTCAGATACTTGTAGTTATTTAGGGTTTCAAGGTTAGGGCTCTGAAATTGTTTATGTGGGTTGGCTAAAATTGTTTGGGGTATGGAACTTCTTTCACAAGAATTGATTGGAGTTATTTAGGGTTATGCTTGAAGCTGGGAATTATTTGATATGTAAAATTCTTTTGATACGTTTTCCTGTGCGGGTCAATTGGCTACTTTTTGTGACGTCTAAGTGGAAACCTCATGGATGAAATTTGATTCAATTCACCTGGGAATTTGAACCCGGGTCATCGATATGATTTGTAAGTTTTGCTGCATTCACTGCCTGAGCTTGTCTTATTTTCGACGGGGTTATTTTCAAATGTATTTCCTGAGTCTGTTTAGGGGTTTGAACTTGTAATGTAAGTTTAGGTTTACATTATAGAGGCTTTTGAAGTTTTGGTGGCTTGATCACTACAACAACATTTTTTTTGGGTGGAGGCATTGTAGTGGAGGGTAGTTTTTTGGCATATTGGAGAGGTTGCCATGAGAAATTGGGGAGAGAAGACATCACCCAGCTGTAGCCATGAGTAGGGTTCTGGGCTATAAAATCCTTGATTTCTTTCTGCTCAATGCAATCTTTAGGAAGATCTCCTACAAAAGATGGAAGGTAAACACTTCTTTGAACCATTTTCATCATTTATTACAAGCTCCCCTGGGCCTCTAGCCGCAGCCAAAGAAACATTTATGATGTATTTATGCTATATTCTTCCCCTGTCATTTGTCTCTCCTGCATGGGGCCACCATGGCCGTTGGTTTGAACTTATATGGAGGAAATACAAAAGCACACAATGGGTAAAACCCATGGCTTTGCATATACTACTCTTTAAAAATAAAGCTGTAGTTTTACCTTCAGACTGAGCTTCCTTCCTTATCATAGGCCATGACCTCAATAGCATGGGTTTTATGGACTATTCCGTATCTGCAGCTTTCATATTCAAAACCCCATGTGATTTAATCTCTTGTGAGGAAGATATGCTCTCTCCAGTTGTGACCATGGTGGCATTAACTGAGCTTTTGATCTATTTTCTACCCCGTAAAAGGTTACAGGGGGGTTGCTTGCATATTCGATAGGCTGCTATTAGAAATTGGGAGAGGGGAATCAACTTGGGAGGAGGTTAGAGCTGCAGAATACAATCTGGGAGCAGCATCAAGTCCTCCACCCCATAAAGTGAGCAGAAGCAGGATCCTACATTTCTGAATTCTAACTCAGTTTTAATTGGAAATGAATGTGGGATTATTCCTTACCTCTGTTTATCAGATACAATGAACATAGTTATTTTATGAATCTAGTTTTTAGATTGTTTCTTTTAGCATCACCAATATCTTGCACTAGAATAATGTAGCTATTTTTATGATGGGATTGGTCCACATCTCTCAGCAATTTCTCTTGCCACATTCTATGAAATGACATAGATCAAACTGCTTTATGTTCTGACAGATGTCCATTAATCATTTTAATCTCTCCTTATTGGCCTGCACTGGCATGAGGATGGCAAAGGCCTATGATATTGTTGTAATCTGCCTATCCAATAACCTATTCCAGTTATATCCTATAATCATTGCATATCTAGGGATATCACTTTTTTCCAACCCATTTGGACGTGGGCAGAAGTGGCAGATCTAGCTTACCTCTATCAATCCCATTTGTTTAAAAGTTTTCTAAATTCGCATAACATATCTATCTTGAGTGAAACCTACAATCATTGTAAGTAAAATTGTTGATAGTTTTAAGGTCCTTTCAATCCTTAAATTTATTCTGTGCTCAACTGTAATCTGTTGTCACAGAAAAAGAAAAAAAAAGGCTTCCATACAACCTCTGCAAGGTTTTGGGACCGTAATGATTGAGTTTAGGGAGTCTCAAGGTCACCCAGCATGGACAAGGTGGTTATCCCTGCACACTTAATGAACAAGAATAACAAATGTAATAAAGGTATGTTTAGCTTATGTCCATTACATTTACATGGTTGAGTGTGCTAGAACACAGGTTAATCTTACAATGTTAGGATGTGTTTCGTGGTAGTGATGTGATTTCAATATACATTCTTTTGGTTTTATTGTTGGTATTCAACATTACCGTCCCCACCAACACTAATTAAAGAGTAAACGTTACTACCAGTCTTAACGTCAATAAGATTATTGCGAGTGCAATTGTTGCCTTGCATTCATAAAATATAAAGGATTGGATATGATCGACAAGTTCCCAAGAATGCTACGAATTTCCTTGCTGTCTGAATTTTTTTATTATTTTAAGTTTTGGTTTTGCAGTTCTGATATAAACTAGTGAGTGCCTAGGGTCCTAAATAGACTCCAACTCGGGCAAACAGAAAACAAAAAAAAAACAATGTTTTTAGATGTCTTTACACAAAGAAAACTCTATAAATATATGTCTGCTGTCTGCCCAGTATAAAGAAGAAATCTAAAAATATATATGCCTGCTGTCTACCCAGAACAAGACAGAAAACTAAAAGTAAATGATTGCTGACCATCTAGATTAAAGCAGCAATGCCTAAAAATAGTCTAAAATTAGAACCTCAAGTAAACTAATAAAAGCGTCTAAACTTAGAACAAAATCTGCACCTAAAAGAATAGTTACAAAAACTAAAAATGGGGTCTAATTTTTCCAGCACCTAGGAGACAGAATTAATCACTAAAGTTAGGGTCTAATTTATCCTAATTACTGTGTCACCAGGACACCATCTGAGTAACCCCTTAAAAATCGAATAGAACTGCAGTGGAGAGTCTTATGCCAATCCATCTATAGTGAGTTTGTAAATGTTGGTTGGGACATCAATAGGTTTGAAGAGGGGTGGATGTAGCCACTAAATGATGTCAGTTATGTTTACAATACATAGCCTAGCATTTTGTAGTGAGTCAACCACAAGTGTTAAGTAAAACGATTGTCTTTAATAAGTGGAGAGAGTGCTCTTGTATGTGCGATGCCCTTGGACTCATTTGTACTTTGCTATTGATACAATACAATTAGTGTTGCTGCCTATTTGTGTGTATACATTGTTGTTCATATTTCTATTTATACCACAATTTGTTGTATGGTGTCATTGTATATTTTAGATTAGGTGCAATCTACAACCATGCCAGAGAAATTTTATTAGGAGGATCCCATCAATACCTCAACCATATATATGGCTGCTGTAAATTAAAAAAAAAACCAATATGAAATACCTTCCTACATCTGAAAAAGGAAAGAAGAAAAAAAAGAAATAGCTTAATACTGGCATTAATCAATATGATGCATTCCTTATTAGATGGTGATTAGAAATTATATTGTAGGCATTGGTATATTATTATCAAATCAAAATGTAACAGATGAATAGATAAATGTCCCAACAAATTAGAAATTTTATAAAGGTGTTAATAGTTATTGTCAATGTTAATTGTAAAGCTTTGGGATAGAATGGTAAGTTAAATTATTAGGGTAAAGAGTTATAAAAGTATATTTATATCTGGTATTTGATTGTCGTCAAAAGACAACTTTAAATAAAGTTTTAAAGATAATTTATCAGATTACTTAGATTGAATTAACGAAATTGATCAAACGATTTATTGATCTTTGTATATATACAAAAAAAAGATATAGGATTAAGAAATAAACCGATATAGGTAGTATCGATATATTTGTTAATGTGAATAGATGAAAGACGATATGGTGATATATTTAATGTTGACATGTTTAATTTAGTTGGAATTGATTTAATTACGATTTGTTACAATGGTTTTGTTAAGTTAAAATTTGATAAGAAGGATTGCGATTAGGGTAAAACATTGTATTTGTTTATGCTTTAAATAATTGGTATATTGTAAATGATTCTTGTGTAAGTTGTGTCATTGGTCGTAATGGGCTTGAGTGTAGGTCGTAAAGGTTTGTGTTCCAGAGGCATAGGGTAATAAGATTTGATATATTGTGTTGATGTTGTAAGAACATGATGTCTCCTGTATGAGAACTTTAGTTATCATAAATAAGGTAGGATGTAGGGTTTGGATCTTGAGGTTCTTAGTGAGCATCACATCTTAGTTTAAAAGTGATATGCTTATCAAGTTATTGAATTAAGAATAGAATCATTTGTGATGTCTTTTAGATAGTTTAGTTCTAAGCGTTGCTCGTCAAGTGTCTTGTCGAGTAATGGTAATTGTTAACTTCTCCTAGTAGTGAATTAAATGTTGAGTATAAGAGCTAACTCCTTGTTATAAGTATTTTGGACCTTGATGAAGTTGTTGTTTGCATTCATAATGAAGTCCACATTTATGAATCCCATTTGCTATAATAAATTATGTTGTTGTATCTTTTAGGTTATGTTATATCTTCTTAGATTCAAGGGTTAGTAGAATAATTGAAGTGAATGTTGTGTTGAATTATGGGTAACTTATGAATAGTGTTACTATCCTTAAGACCATAGTTAGTATGTCATAATAGATATTGCGCTTATGGTATTTTAATTGGAGTGGTCTATGTGAAGAAGTTGTGCATTTAAGAGTGAATGTTAGTGTGGGATTGTTGTGTTACAGTGGTGTCTAGTGAAAGTTTATTCCAGAGGCCAGTAGGGGTAGTTGTGGGTTTGATCCTTGTATTATTGCATTCTGGTTAAAGGATGAGCCTGTTTTGGTTTTATGTGATGTTGACTTCTCTCTGCTTGTGGTTTATATGATTTTAACGACTATGTAAGAGGGACAATGCCTTGATCAATATATCTAGTCCTGTTGTTATGTCTTGAATCCATGTTGTTGAGCTCTTCTTGAAGGTTGTGGTTCCCTATTGTGTTGAGCTTGTTTTAAAATTCTACGTTGGTCTGTGTAAAGGATTGATTTTGGGAGCAAGAGGACCCATGGCTTGCTCTAGATTACACCTTGTTATGGTTGAAATGTTGGAGCAAGAGGACCCATGCCTTGCTCTGGTGATTTATTACATTGTGATTGGTTGCAAGATGGTGGATGCCTTGCATTGTTATGTATATTTGATGTTATGTTTGATGTATAGGGTTTCCTAGGTGTAGATAGGGGAGTGTCTTCCAATGTGGGGCCGGTGTTCAAAGTGGCTGCCAGGGTAACCCATTGGGAGTTGGTAATCAAGTGATAACCTAATAATTAATCTAGGGGTTGGGTAGTTCTCACACTACCAAGATAATTGGATGCCTCACTCATGCCTGTAGTGCTTGTTTAGGCTAAGGATGAGATGAGAAGGCCGTGGTTGGCAAAATCAACTTCCTTGTCCTCATGAAAGGAATGTTGATTCCGCATGTGTCACCCTATGGGGCCGGTGCCTAGAGAGGCTGCCAGGGTAACCATAGATGGGGGCCGGCTTCTGGTGGTAGATAGCCTAGGTAACCCATGTTAGGACCATGTGATGACACTCTTCCTACTACAGCCTAGCATTCCCTAGTTGTACTCTCCCCATTTGTTAAGTGTTTGCCTCTGGAAGTGATGTTGAGTTGTTTATGATATTGACTTGTGTTGTTGGAGTCATGTGTTGTCCTTGATTTTATTGTCCTCTGTCTACCTGACTGTCTATTGTAGTGGGACCTTATGTTATCTCCTAGCTCGGGGGGTGGACCTCAGGGTTCCACATGGTCGGGTGGAAGAGCTTTTATCCATTGGTATTTTCCCTTGCTGTTGTTTGTGAGCGAGGAGGATATATCTTGTGTATCAGACATTAGATCTTGTATTTGTTATGAAGGCAGTGATCTATATTCATGTACTAGTCTTGTGTACCAGTTGATTTATAATGTATGTACTCAAAAGGTGATAATGTAACAATGTAATGTTGTACTCATATGTGAGGAGAAATTGTAACTGTGAACTAGATCCTGATGATTACTTATCTGATGTTGTGATATGGAGATGTATATGTATAATCATTAGTGTCATAGATTTAGAATGTTCTGTGGATGTTAGTTAGTAATGAATGTAACTTATGTTGATTAATTTGTTAAGTAATGCAGCCATGGAACCTTAGAAGACAAGTTGTAGTTAATGATGAGTATTGACTTGCTAAACATTACTTTGTTATTTTATACAAAAAAAAAAATAAATTCTGCATTGCATAGCATAGATGTGTTGTTTTCTAAGGTGTTCATGGCTGGGTGTTACATCTTTTGTCTCCTTGAGGTGAAGTTTTTTTTGTTCATTGAGTGAAGCAAATTGTTGATCTTTCCTTGATGCTTGAGTCATCTAGGATTTTATATTTTTGCATACACAATTGTTAGATGAGTAAACACTTCTGCAGGTATTTATCATTGGCTATTGTTGAGGTAGGAATATTGAAAACAAGGCTTGACTAAGGCAAGCTCCTATATAGCCACAACCATCTTTCTCCTCCTTTTGTATGTGTAGATCGTGTTTGATAGGATACGACAAAAAGGAGCAACAAAAAGATGGATATTGTGGATACAGTCATCACAGAGTTTTGAATTTCTAGATCATAATATTTTCAAGACTAAAGAGCGGGTGCCCTAGTGCACCTGGGAATATTCTTTAGGATCTAGGAGCTACCGAAGACTGTCAGATACCTGGTACAGAGGATTTTTATAGATAAAAGTTGCAGGGCTTCGAAGTGGGTACCCTAGCCCAACTGGTCCTCATTTTCCAGGTGCACACTCTCTATATCTTATTCTCTGTATTTGAATTTGTCTCTGAATTCAGTTAGTTTAGCCACATTGTGTAATTAGGGTTTCATGATTAGTGAGTGAAATGAACTTGTGAAATCCTAATCTAAACACTCGATCAGACCTAGTTAGCATAAAGGGAAGCATAAGAAATCTATATGTTGACTCCAAGCTTGGTTCTTATCTTCCTAATATTTGGTTTGTGAAAGGATAGGACTTAATTTGGTTTTAAGGAATCCTACTTTTTTTGACTAAACATTTTGGTGAACCCATGCTTTAAAAGAATTTGCATCCTTTGTGACATCAGATCTAGATTAGTTTGTTGTCCTAAATCACATTTAGATTGCAAACCCTCTTTTATGAAAGTGTATGCATTAAAACTTGAGTGATTTCCTTTATCTTTTCATTAAAAGAATTTGAAATTACAACTTTGTGTTTTACATAGTGCTATTCTATTTCATTTTCACAAGGTTTTTGCTATATCATTTTACATTTAAGTCTTGGGTTAATTTGAGCATGTTATAATGTTGGATTACTTTTTACAAGACTTTCATGTATATGATGATCCATTTAGTTGTGATGACTTCAATATGTTAGATGAAGCCCTTGAGGACCTTATCTCGGTTGAATATTCAACTAGAATTCCTAAACCATTGTTGTTTCAAATATTAGTAAATGCAATCTATGTTCCTAAACCTCAAGAAGAACTTGTGAAACCCAAAATAGTCATCACCTTGTGTTTAGATGTGGTTCAACCATCCTCTAAACTGGTGCTCACTATTAGAGGTCTTTCACCTTCTTCTTGACCTCCTGATTGCATTTATAACTATGCTAAACAAATAGCACATCAAAATTCACAACCTAGTAATACCATGGTTGCTCATACATATAAACTCAGAATAACAAATAAAACAAACAATAATCAAGCATTCTGATATCTTTGCCAACTTCTCAACCTATGCTTCCTCAAGCACCTCATTTAACACATAAAGTTGGTCAAGATTATGATCATGTTGAGCAGCTTCGTGCTACTCCTACAAATATTTCTCTTTGGGAACTTATACAAACTTCACCTACATACCATGGAATGCTCCAAGAAGCTTTACAAAAGGTGATTGTGCCACTTGTTGTCAAGCCAAATGATGTAGTAGATCTTTTAGATTGTATGCATGTGATAAAAACAGACATTCTATTTCAACAAAATGATTTGCCATCTCTTGAAGTTCAAAATCAGTATTAATTATTTTCATTACAATAAATAAGAAATTGATTAAATGAGTTATGATTGATAATGGGTCATCTCTTAATGTTTGTGGCATCAATTTATTACATAAGATCAAAGTTGATACATCTTTGATTAAACTAGATAGGATAAGTATCCATGGCTTTGATAATGTTGGAAGACAGTCTGTAGGCACTATAACTTTACCTATACAAGTTGGTCCTGTGACTTTATCTACCATGATTCATGTCATGCATGGTTCTTTATCATACAACATGATTCTTGGTAGACTTTGGATTCATGCATTGGGGGCAGTTCCTTCTACCCTTCATCGTTCAATTGAATTTATTTATGAAGACAAATTTCATACTATTGATGTTGATCCTGAACCAGATAATTGTTTACAAATTGAATCACAAAAACAAGTTGTTTAGCACAATATCTTAAACAACTTGAGAGGTGACTCATCAGCTCCTCTTTCGACAGATAGTGTTGTGTAAGAGTCCAAACAATCAAATGCATTTCTTGGTGATGATTGGGGTTCATTAGATTTTACATCCCCCTCCATAGGTGAATATAAAATTAACAACCCTGATCTTGAAACATCAAATGTTGCATCGATCTCATCTAAAAATTCAAATACGAAAGTCTCTTTGGTAACAAACATGGACAATAATCTCACCTATACTACAGATTATGAGACTTATGAGGCACCACCTTCTTCTAAAGAAATAACCTCCTTGTCTAGTCAAGGATTTCAGATCCTTTATAAGAATTGTGACTATGTAGGTAATGGTTGTGGTATTAATCAACAAGGGATTCGTGTACCTATAGAATCTGCTTTGTGACATTGCTCAAGTGGCATTGAATATAATCCTTTCAAGGAATCTAAAGCCCGTAGACGTCCTAATCTTAATGTGAATATGATATCAACAATTAATTTGATCTTTCCTAAGATGATTGATACTAATTGTCCTCCAGGAGAGATTCCTTTGGATATATTTCCAATAGATGAAGCAATAATTAAACTCTTGGGTGCTTATGACAATATCCCTCATTACCATCATAAACATGGACTACCCTATTATTTGAATAATAGTGCATATTTTAGAAAATCTACTAGCATGATAAACACTACTCTAAAATCTGAGGAAGATTTTGAAGAATTACCACAATCACCTGAGCTCCTAGACCATAGTACTCTACTTAATGGAAAGATTGTTGATGTTTTCATGGAGAAAGATAATACTAAAAAGATTATCCCTATAGGTGATTGTTTAAAAACAGAAGAAAAAGAAGAGATGATCAAGCTATTACATGAATTTTCTGAATTGTTTGCTTGGAATTACTCGGACATGCCTAGTATTGATCCTCATATTATAACACATAATATCATATTGAAACTAGACGCTAAGCTATTTAAACAAAGATTCATAAGATGAATCCTAAGGTTGCATTACTCATTAATACTGAGATAGAAAAGCTTTTACAAGTTGGATTTATCTGCCCTATTGATTACTCACCTTGAATTTTGAATATAGTGGCTATCACTAAACTCGATGGTCTTATTTCGATGTGTACCAATTTTAGAGATTTGAATCTTGCATCTTTGAAAGATAATTTCCCACTTCCTAACATTGATATGATTGTTGATTCAATAGCTAGCCATGAAATACTTTCCTTCATGGATGGTTTTTTAGGATATAATTGTTGAACACCTAGAATACTGAGAGGGGGGTGAATTAGTATTCTATTAAACCTTTTACTTATTAAACTAGTAGTCCATTTGCCACAAATAAAAACAAAGCAAATTAAACATAGAAGAAGCAACCACAAAGCATCACACATGAACACCAAGATTTTTATGTGGAAAACCCAAAGCTGGGAAAAACCACAGTGACTGTTAGCTCACAATAATTATGTAATATCAATACTGAATTACAAGAGGCTCACTGCCCAAAGAAATGATCACTACAAGAAAGGCTCACTGCCTAGAGAAATAAAGAAGGAAATAAGGATGGCTCACTACCAGGTTGAATTGCTCTGATTGCATCTACACATGCATGGTTACATCTCCAATGAATCACATAAATATTGTCTCAAAACTCTTCATCTCTGACTGATCTGTTTCACTGCTCTATTTTTTACATGGGAACAAGATATCTCTTCTTCTACTCTTATTGCCTTCACAAAATCACAATCTTTAGCATGTCATACACACACCTTCATATTCACACTCCAATCCACCAAACACTGAATTGGATCTCATATATATCTGCAACACTTAGAATCTTCATATTAGGTCAGCCTAATTAGATGAAGCGTGTAGTCAAACAATTTGTAACTTGTCAGCCAAACCTAGTCACTAAAATACATAGTGGACCCAAACCACACTTGAATCACATTCTTATATGTTGGCTTTAACTATAGAACCCCTTAGAATAAAGTTCCAATCAATAGAACTTACCACACACAAATCAAACTATCATGTTGGCCTCAAACATAGACTGTTACTGACTCAGTCTATATGTCAGACTACAAATTTCATTGCAAACCACAAGACTTGCTCAAAATCATATCAAAGGCTCCTTAGACATCAAAGATCACACCTACAGAACTGCATAACATAATATCAACATGCGACAAAATGCGGACTGCTGAAACACAGACTCTGTCACAGCCAGTCATTGTCAAATCATGTAGCAATACTCAGTAGCTTATAGCTATCTTTCTGGTGGACCTTAGACTCTACAATTCTAGATTTTGACACTTCATACAAGTGTTTACAACACCTCAAAACCACATAACTAAATATCTAACACCAGAGGAATGTAGACCAAAACAAATGAGTGTTCTGTTCTGATTACCTATGTTCTCTACAATGCCAGACTTAGGCTACTTGAAGATATACTTCCAGAACTGATCAAGGTCTAAAACTCATGATATAAGATCATCTAAGAGTTGGGAACATCATGCTAGAACTGCAAGACCAGATCTGCAACTATGGACCAATGTCAATCCAAACACTATCTCTCTATTACTGTCTCTGTATACTACCAACACATAGCCAAAATGACTAAGCCTTCTTCACTAGACCAAAACCTCTATTCTAACCTTGTTTCTTTTCTTGTTACCATCAATGACAACACCATCAAACATCAAGCTCAACCAAATTGCCAACAATCTCCCCCTTTGGCATTGATGGCAACACTTGATGTGAAAAACCATTATACTGCTCTCCCTTAATCTTTTTACACTTCTCCCCCTAACTTCATGCTTCTCTTTTTTTTTAGTTATTTTATTTTTTTGTTTTTCACATGCTCCATTCTCCCCCTTTGACATCAATGGCAAAGGTGTATGATACATAAATATGTACAAGTTACCAAAACTTCAAAAATTGTTTGTACTATCCGCATATTTACAAGTGAAGTTAAATTGCTTACTATTTTTCAGGGAGAATATCCTTGTAGATCTTCTTTAGTTGCACCACTTTTTCATCCCAACTAACCTTAGCATCACTCAAAACTAGTATGTGCCCATTATCCTGTGACACCAACTCTTCTGCTTTCTTCACAGTAGCAGGGGCCTTAGTGATTTGCCTTGTCTTAACTGCTGCTACTACTAGCTTGGTCATGGATGCAATCTTGAAGCTTGCAATCTCTCGAAGCTGGCTCATTCTATGTTTGATGACTTCCTTATGGGTCTACAACTTACTTATGTTAGAATGGATGGTTTCAATTGTAGCCCTTTGATTCCTAATTGTATCTTTCACCAGATCATAACTTTTGGAGATCTTCATTATTTGAGTTTCCCATCCATCTATTTTCTCTTTTATGTTCTTAGTCTTATCACGCCATGTAAGACAAAATTGATATAGTTCACTAGCTTCTTTAATGGCCATCTGTGCATACTCTATGCTCTTATCTAACAAAATTTTATCTTGAACAAATTTATCAGTAAGCTCAACTAATCTCTTGTTATCAATATCTGCCCTTACCTTCTTTTCTACAGCTTGTTCCAGGGACTCAAAATGAGAATTGATTGATTCCATAAACTTCTTCAATTGTGCAGTCGGTGCTAAGGATATGTCCCTTTTTATCCTGGACGTAATCTTTTCAAAAATTGCAAATGCATCTTTAATCAGCTCACTATCCTCCCCATGAGATTTCAAAATCTCTTCTTGTGTCGTGGCTTGAAAGATTGTTCCTAACCTCAGTTTTTGTAGAGGGGATATTGTAGCAAGGTTAATTGGTCCTTGCAATAGCTCAGGTGCAGTCAAAATCTAAGCTTCCTTTTGCTTCTCCAAAAATTCTCTCAAGGAATCACCTTTATCCTTTTCAATAGTGTCTCTCTTATCTTCAACATGAGACATTTTAGCATCTTGTCTCTCCAGAAGTTCTTCAAAAGAAGGCTCTTTTCCATTTCCCTCTCTTTCTGGAGCTGGTTCTTGTTTGTCATTATCCATTTTCAGAGTAGAGTTATCTACCATCTGCTCATTAACCTCTTCTCTTTGCTCACTCTGTCTTTCTGAGACATTCTCCTCAGGCATGACATTTTTTTCAAAGCTATTTTCCTTTTCAGTGTCTTTCATTTCTTCATCCTTTCTTGGGATTTCTGGAGGAGTAGCTGCACTTTGTTCCATATTCTATTCCATATTTATCTCTAGAATTGCATTATCTACACCAACATTTTGTTCCTCTTTATTAGTGCCAGTAGTGGTTGGGATTTGTAGCTCATGTAACACATTTAGTGTTATCTCCTTAGTCTCCTTGACTAGATTCTCAATGTCACCAGACATTAGAATTTTGACCCTTCTCTAAATGTTCTAAACTTTTCACTTAAGTATCTTAGTGACTTTGACCTTTTCTTCATAGGTGATATTTAGGCATAGTTTTATTAGTACATATTCCTTTAACTTAGGATCTTTAGCCATAGCTACTTCTTTTCTTGCTGACATGATGCTGGCTAAACTGTCTAGTAAATCATCTATAACTTCAATCAATGCTTTACTAAACATAACCAAAAATATTACAACTATTGTTTCAAGTATCACCTTGTCTGCATCTGAATTGTCATCATATATATTAGCAATTGGTTTTAAGTTCCCATGCTCAGCCATTGCATTAACTATGGTCTCCAAAGATATTGTTGCTTCATCTTTTTTGGTCTCAGTCTTTTCTCCTTTCTTCTTCTTCTTGTCTTTGACTTTTTTGGAGAGCTTCTCCTTTTTGTTTGTTGTGGTCTTATCTATTTTTGCTTTCTAGGCCTTGATTTCTTTATCAGTCTCTATTTCTTCTTCTTCTTCTTCTCCTCCACCAAGGTTCACATACACTCTTTTGGGGGCCTTTTCTTTCTTTCTTTTAGATACCTTTTCTCTACAGGCTCTGTCTTTTCTTTCTCAACCTCAGTTGTAGGGAGTGGACCAGAACTCTTAGATGTGTCTGCAATAGAGGAGGAGGCTCTTATTCTTCTTCTTGAGGTAGAAGTAGGCTTTTCTAGTTTAGATTTCTCTTTTTCTTTCTCTGGAGCCTTTGTTGTTTGCCCTTCTAGAGCACTTGCAACTTTGAGTGCCTCAAACTTGGCTCTTGCTTATTTTATTTCATCATATGTAAATCCTTTTCTTTTTGCAAACTCATATACCCTCTTTCTTGCATTCCTTTTGATTTCATGTTGTTTTAGATCCATAAACACTTTGAGTGATTTTTCTTCAAAGGTTCCAAATCTTCCCTATTTAGGATCCTTTGGTTTGCTCAGCATTAAATCAACTAGGCTAGTCAGAACATCCTCTGTAAGCTCATATCCCATAGATGGGACCCATACTATTTTGGGTTCTACTACCTCTATGAGGCATTTATCTTTATCTACCATGAATATAATCTCCTTTTCATATATCTTCACAACCTTTTTAGGAATTCTAGCCGTAGTCTGCATTTTCTTTTGAAAATTTTTAAAGTAGCCCCATAATGCTACATTTTGTTTATCAACATCTCCTAAACTTTGCAGATGATTTCTAATTTGGATTGCTATCGGAGAGTGATCAAGCTAGATAATATTGTCCTGGTAACTCCTTCAGAAAATAGAAGAGTAGACAAATGATTAAAGTTCCATACTTGAAGGGGTACTTTGTGTCCTTTGTTCTTTTCAAGTTCTCCATTAGTTGTTGCTGGAGCAACTCACACAGGTCATAATCTGCATTCTTCTTCACCATCTCAAATGTTGTGTATATGGCTGTTGCTGAGACTAAATTCTCCCTATTAGAGAAGTAGACCTTATTGCCAGATCTTCAATATCGTTCATAGTTAGTGCCCTTTTGTCAACTTTGGTGCATCAGCAACAGTTAATTGCATCATTGTGTTATTCTTCACAAACTTTAATGTCGGATGTATTTCAATGAAGCACATGCCAGTCACAACTTTAATGGCATCTTTAGTAATCATATGTGTCATGTGTATCCACATAAATTTGTCATGAATTCTACTTAGGGCATACCAGACCCAAGCATCTTCAAAAAACACAAGAAAATTGATCCATACATCCAACTTCTTCTCATGCAGTGTATGAAACTCTTCTTTCAGTTTAAACTTATCATCAGTTAGCTTGTCCAAATAGAATTGAACTAGTTTCATATGATCATAGTCTTCTAGGTTTGCATGAATGTATGGCCTAATGTCTTTCGTATGCATAACTCCATGTGGGACCTCAGAGAATACACCATTCAGATCAGTTTCAAGTGATTTGTATGGGTTCTTCTTGAATTTAGGTCAGGGCCTCTCCATAATCTCTATCACTTGAGGGGTAAACATTTGTACTGGCTCAACACAAATATTTTTTAAAAGAGAGAGCTGTAAATAACTTTTGTTTTCAGTGAGTGTTTCTTTGCACTAATCATTGAATATTTAGATTCGCCTTAGTTTCACTTGTCAGATCTCCTTAGACACTTGGGGGTTTGAATGCAATGTGATTTCCTTTTAACCCCTTTTCATCAAAACCTAATCATCATAAATGATGGATTCAAAAAGATGTCAAACTCTTACTCTACCACCCACAGTCAATCTAAATTGCTCCACAATCCACTGCATTAGATTCTTTTCTACCGGAATCTTCTTCAAAAGCTCTGTTATCTTGTTTTCTAGCTTATACCTTCATGCTGAATGCCAGCACCACTTTTCTAACTGAGGAAACAAGATTTTTCATTTAAGCTCCTCTTGAGCCAAAGCTCTCAATTTACTTCCTAGAGGAAGTACCTGCACCAGAGTCTGGTGCAGACTCATTCTTGACTTCATGTACTTCCTTCTTAATCCAAATCTTGTTCATCTCCTTCTTGATTTATGCCAGATCTACCTTTTGTACCTATTTCTTCATCTCTGCTTGATTGTCTTTCTTCATATTCTTGCTTCTGCAGAATCTTGCAACATGTCTAGGCATGTTACAATTGAAACATACAACATTTCTCTGACCATTGTTCCTTCCATTCATCTTTGATCTACATTGGTCAGTCTTGTGTCCAAATCTATTTCATGCAAAGCAATTCCCATTGAAAGATTAGGCATTCCTTCCATTATTAGAGTTGCTTCTTATCTGACTTTTGCATTCACTAGCTATATGACCAAACCTCTTGCATATAAAGCAGTTACCTTTGAAAGTTTGAGCATTCCTTCCATTGCTGTAACCATTCCTTATCTAACTTCTACATTCATTAGCTTTATGACCTACTTTATTGCAAGTGAAGCACTGACCAAAAAATGATGAAACATTTTGATTTACTCTACTCCTACATTGAGTAGCCTTATGGCCAAATTTATTGCATGCATTACAATAACCATTGAAAGAAGGGTACCTTTGAGAATTTGGTTTCCTGACTGATAGTTTTCTAGATATGTTCCTTTGATTCTAGATCTGTTTGTCTTTATCCTTCTTGATCTCACCATTCTTTTCTTGACTAACTTTATAACTTTCACCTTTCTCAAATCCCAAGCCTTCTTTGCCATCAGAGTTCTTCTAGCTAGCAAGCATCTCATCAAGTTTTGCAGAACTTATCTTGAATTTTTCTTCATAACTCTTTTCTTTCTCCAAATTAGACTTCAGGTTCCCAACTTCCTTTTCAAGCTTAGCACATTCTTCTGATTTGCCTTTCACCAGTTGATTTAGATCTTCTTCTGCTTTTTCTCTTTCTACAACTTCCATTTTCAGATCATTCAATTGTTTACTAACCTCATGTTTTTCTTTGAATCTCTTGACTTGCTCCCTTAATTTTCTGATGCACTCATCTGCTTCCTTAACATTTTCTTTCAAATCCTTATTTTCTATTTCAGTCCTTTCAAGATCTTCAAAAGCAACTTTGAGTTCTTCTTCACTAACAAACATGCATTCTTCTTCTATAGTTTCAGTTGAATCAATTTCTTTAGGAGTACAGTACCTTTTACCTACCATGTGTTCAATCTCCAAGATCTTCCTTAAGTTGTTAGACTTCTTCCAAGGAACTAGGTTCTGATACTAATTGTTGAATACCCAAAATACTGAGAGGGGAGGGTGAATCAATATTCTATTAAACCTTTTACTTATTGAACTAGTAGTCCATTTGCTACAAATAACAAAAAAGAAAATTAAACACAGAAGAAGCAACCACAAAGCATCACACATGAACACCAAGATTTTTATGTGGAAAAACCAAAGCTAGGAAAAACCATGGTGAGTGTTAGCTCACAATAGTTATGTAATATCAATACCGAATTACAAGAGGCTCATTGCCCAAAGAAATGCTCACTACCAAAATAGGCTCACTGCTTGGAGAAAGAAAGAAGGAAAGAAGGATGGCTCACTACCAAGTTGAATTGCTTTGATTGCATCTACACATGCATGGTTACAACTCCAATGAAGCATAGAAATATTGTTTAAAAAATCTTCAACTCTGATTGCTCTGTTTCACTGCTTTATTTTTACATGGGAACAAGATCTCTCTTCTTCTACTCTTATTGCCTTTACAAAATCACAATATTTAGCATGTCATCCACACACCTTCATATTTGCACACCAATCCACCAAACACCAAATTGGATCTCATATATATATTTGCAACACTTAGAATCTTCATATTAGGTCGGCCTAATTAGATGAAGCATGTAGTCAAACAATTTGTAACTTGTTGGCCAAATCCAGTCACTAAAATACATAGTGTACCTAAACCATGCTTAAATCACATTCTCATATATTATCTTCAACTATAGAACCCCTTAGAATAAAGTTCCAATCAATAGAACTTACCGCACACAAATCAAACTATCATGTCGACCTCAAACATAGACTATTACTGACTCAGTCTATCTATCAGACTACAACTTTCACTGTGGACCACAAGACTTGCTAAAAATCATATCAAAGGCTTCTTAGACATCACAAATCATACCTACAAAACTGTAGTACATAATATCAACATGCGACAAAATGCGGACTGCTGAAACACAGACTCGGTCATAGCCAGTCACTGTCAAATCATGTAGCAATACTCAGTAGCTTATATCTATCTTTCAGGTGGACCTTAGACTCTATAATTCTAGATTTAGACACTTCATACAAGTGTTTACAACACCTCAAAACCACATAACTAAATATCAAACACTGGAGGAATGTGGACCAAAACAAATGAGTGTTCTGTTATGATTACCTCTATTCTCTGCAATGTTGGACTTAGGTTACTTGAAGATATACTTCTGAAACTGATCAAGGTCTAAAACTTGGGATATAAGATCATCTAAAAGTTAGGAACTATTTAGGGTGAAAAAGGGGGGATGGTTTGAATGTGGTTGATTTAGGTTTTAAAGGCAAATCCTTCCTCTCACCAAACATTCAAGGGCATATCAACCAAGTTGAATCTCCACTAAGCAAGAGCAATCACCTAACAAGTTGGCATGCCTCATAGAATGATGTGGAAGCTCAGATATTATCAAACAATGTCTCTATTTAATGCTCAATTACTCTTAAAACCCTAAATAAGCAAAATAACAAGAAAATTGATGAATTACGACAAATGCTTTCAAATTGAGATAAAGGACAGAGATTATTAACTCACTATTTTTTGAAGTTCAGAATGTGAAATTATCGGGGACACTGGCACTAGTGCCCCTGTCTAAGGTACTATTTTCTACACAGAATCTAAATTTCCTTCTGACACTGATCTGTACTGTATCTTCCATTTCTACCCCAAAAAAATTCAAGGACACTGGCACTAGCGTCCTTGTCCTGAAATGTGGAACTCCGTCTTCTTTCATTCAAATCCTGAATCCTTATTGTCTGCAACCTCCTTCTACAACTCCACTCCACGAAACTCTGTACCTGTAACCTATAATCGCAAAAGAGTGTGGGAGGGGGTTGTTTTTATAGGCTTCCCTCAGTCAAACCCTAGAGAGACATTCAAGTCTTCCGAACACCGTTGTCAGATGAGAGTGCGTATCCTTGCAGGATAGAGGAAAAATCCAAATGATAAATGATCAAAAACACAATAGATATCACCTTGAAGTGTAGATCTCATGGAAGGAAGATGCTCTTCATGTCATGAGGAGATGGAGTCAAATCTGCAACAAACAAGCACAATAACAACAAAATACTACTCTGTAACACACTAAATGTCTTGAATCACTTTAGCATAAAGTCATAAGTTCACAATGTACATCTAGTTTGCAAATGAAAACCTAAACATGCTTATATATGCAACTACAAAGATTCCCATTAAGAATTTCATAATTCAAACTTGAGATGTTGGCATAGGACCTAAATAACAATCATAAAACCAACATTAAAATTTAGGGCAAACCCAAAATAGGGCAGGACTAGGGCAATAGTACCCAAGTCCACCCTACTATTTTTGTTCAGGGATCATCAAAATAGCACCCCCTAGGTCCTATTTTCCATAAGACTTCAGGGTTTTCTCATTGAGATTCAAAATTACCATGCAAGATGTTCTAAATGCATTCTAAGGACCCTGGAGTTGAACCTTAAGAGGGAAAATCCCCCAAGGGGAAATTTTATGACATAACAGGAACATCATGCTAGAATTGTAGGACTAGATTTGCAACTGCAAACCAATGCCAATCCAAACATTGTATCTTTTACTATCTCTGTATATTGCGAACACTTAGCCAAAATGACTAAGTCTTCTTCACCGAACCAAAACCTCTATTCTAACCTTGTTCCTTTTCTTGTTGCCATCAATGACAACACCTTCAAACATCAAGTTTAACCAAATTTCCAATAATAATAAATTTTTTATAAACCCTCAAGATCAATATAAAACAACTTTTATAACACCTCGGGGAACATTTTGGTGGGTGGTCATGTTGTTTGGACTTAAGAGTACTGGGGCAAGTTACCAACGCGCTATGACTCTTATATTTCATGATTACATGCATAATATCTTAGAGGATTATGTCGATGATATCTTTGTGAAGTCTATTCATTGCCAAGATCATGCCATGACTCTTTGACATATCTTTGAGCAAATAAGTAAATACAACATGTGATTAAACCCCCATAAATGCATCTTTGGTGTAGATAGTGGAAAACTGTTGGGGTTTATAGTTTCAAATCATGGTATTGAAGTAGATATGAAAAATATTGATATGATTGTTAATATGCCAACACTTAAAAATGTTCCTCAACTTCATACTTTGCAAGAGAAGATATAGGCCATCTGTTGATTTACAAGTGCCACAACTCGCAGATAAGACTCACCCTTTTACTCAACTATTGAAGAAGGATTCAAAATTTCAATGGAATTTTGAATGTCAAAATCTTTCAAAGATTTAAAGACTTATCTAGCTAATCCTCCTATTTTACAACCTACTATTTTTGATAATCCTTTCCTTTTGTATACCTCAACATCTAATAATGCTCTCGCAACCTTATTAGCACAACATAATACTGAAGGCAAAGAACGTGTTGTATATTACATCAGCCAAACCTTGCTTGACTGTGAAGTGCAATACACCATTATTGAGAAGAATTACTTAGCTTTAGTGTTTGCAACACAAAAGCTTAGACATTATCTCTTAAATGTTGAAATACATGTCATGATGAAATTTGACACCTTGAAACATCTTTTCGCTAAAACTGATTTGTTGGGTCATCTTGCTAAATTGGTGATGTTGTTAACTAAATTTGATCTTAAGTTTATTTCTCAAAAAGAGATTAAGGGACAAGTGTTAACTGGCCATTTAGCCGAGGCACCTTCACCTTTCGCTATACAAAATCAGGACACATTTCCTGATGATCAAATTTTAGCTATTAATAAGGATGATAAATGGGAATTGTATTTTGATAGATCAAGATATCAGACTGGCTTCGGTGCTGGTGTTATACTAATACCTCCTACAGGTAAGCCAATTCCCATGTCTTACTGTCTAAACTTCTCATGTACAAATAACATTGCTGAGTACGAAGCTCTCATTGCAAGACTTCGTGTCGCTTTGGCTCTTGACATCAAAAACATCACTACATACGGTGATTCACAACTAATTGTATGACAAATAACTAGATCATATGAAACTAAACAAGACAAATTATCGCAATATCATGATTTTGCTTTGTCTCTATTAAAATGAGTCACATCATTTTCAATAGATACTATTCCAAGGAGAGACAATTGACATGTGGATGCAATGGCAAGTGTAGCTTGTCATGCACACACTGCAACACTAGAGCATGAACCTCAAAACATAGATTAGTTTTATAATATAACACCAAATCTTAAATTCTAGTTTCATAATACCAATAGACCATAACACAATAATCTAAACTGATATGTAAAATCCACAACCAAAATTGGATACAATTATACATCAAACATAAGTTTGTATCGATCTTCATACATGAAAATCAAGATTTAAAATTTTCTTGTACAATTATACACTACTACAGTAAGCGCCATTTAATCAACCAATCGCAAGGTGGAAAAACACTTTCTTAGCTCTAGTACCCTACACAGGTAACAATCCCAAATCTGCTCAACTAAATATAAAGATTAGTCCCGCAAAGTCTATAAATAAGCATATTAAATCTCAACACACAAGATGATGAGACTAAGGCCCTAGGGGGTTGACCTAATGCCTCGAGGGCTCATCCATGATGGCCTTGCCTATGTATGTGTAGCGCAAAGACTTCGTAGTTTGGGACTTGAACTTGCAACCACAAGATGGCATCATACAATCATAAATAGGGTTAACATATGCAATAGAAGCTTTATAATCTCAAGAACTTATAAGGGAGACTATACCCTTATTCCATAATTTAACACTACTAAACATTATTACCTGGAAGTCAATGATAATCTAACATATGATATTAAATGGTGATGTATGCAAATATAAAAGTACAAATCATCACACAACAAACCATAAATAAATAGTTCTTTAATTCAAGACCATATTGTTATTAAATTAAATCACTCAAAAACACCAAAAGGAATCATATATTTACTGTTATCCAAATGACTATATTATCAACCTATTGGCACTTACCACAAGCATCTATACTACTAGAGTTGGTCATACTGATTAATAAAAGTTATAATGTCTAATAAGGATATTACTAAATTTCACTAATAATCCAAGTTGACTCTCCAGGACCAATTCATTATACTTCATCATAAATATATCATTTAATCTATCAATACTTTTTTCAACACCGTTCATATGAACACATTGTTAGTAATATTATTTTCATTATGTAATTAAAAAAATACATCATCTAATTTTCTATCATCCACTCAAACAAGTTTAATCATCCTATAACTAGTTTAGCAACAATTCTCTAAGTCAAATGAATTAACCCATAAACAAAAAAAAATAATACATCATCCCTTCAAGGTAACATCTCCATTAATATTTTCCCTTTCCCAAATTTGGTCCATCTTCTAATTCCTAGATCCAATACAACTTTACTTTATACCAATGTATATATAACATGTTTACCACTTAGAGTTCCAAGAAGCATCATCTTTATTATTATTTAAGTACTATAAAGGTACGCCTTGGTAAAATCCAAACCTTTATATTTTAAATAAAGCTCAAAATAAATTCATATAACAATAAAATTATAACGTTTAAAAGACAAAGATGATTGATCTAAAAATGGAACCATTCAATTCACAAAGGTACTCAACTAGCAATCACACCTTAGCGTGCAATGGGTATGCTGAGATAGCATGTAGAAAATAAGTAATCATACACTTTTGTCAAGGGTGAATGCTTATTGTTTAGCCATCATTTGAAGATTGAAAGAATGTAGTGATATATTTTGTTGTCCTACATTGGAAAATAAATGTAGTAGATTAAATTTATGTCGACATGATTCATAGTAAAGTTAGTTTTGAATAGTGGTGGGTAAAAAAAGGTATGGAGATGACAAACTTTTTTTCCCTCCCTTTATCGGTCCTCTGCTTGTTTCATGAGAGAAACATATGGGCTTTATTTCATGTGTGCATATCTAAATAGAATGTGAAGCTGGGGCATATGCGAAGACTTGCAAGGTGGCACACTCTTGATGTAGCTGTGAATGTCGACCCCTAATAATCAATGTTGTTGATGTCAATTATTTCCCTTTGAAGTGTTAGAGCTTGTGATTTGTGTATTGTTAGGCCCATGTCATTTTTAGGGGGATTTGGTGATGCCCACCATGACTTAGTAGAACAATGGGCACATTTTTTGGTTGGTTGTGATCCCAAAGTGGGCCTATGCAATTGCTTTAACCTAGCCAATTGCATGATTCACAAGACCTGTATGTACCCACAAATTAGAACATAGCATAACCTCTTCGCCAATACATAAGAGGATCTTAGCTTGAAGTTGTTCATTCTTTGGAGTTGGGCATGATGTCCCCTTAATTTTCTCAACATTGGACATGGCAATTAACACTGCCAAAGATTGGAGTGTACATTTATTATGTAGTGATACCAAGTAATTTGTTGGAAATAAATGTATATAGAGGGTAAAAAAGATGATTGCTAAGTAGAGGTAGGTGAAGAACCTAAGCGTGACAATAGAACCTTCCAATTTGCAATTGTTTGCTCTACATTTCTTATATTATAGAGAAGAGCACGAAAAGCAACTTGTTTGGGGTCTTGACCAATTTGACAAAAGATCTTGCTTAATTTAACCACAATGGAGAAGCTTCACCAGAGTGTTTCCCCATATGATGATGCATCATACATGGAAATGCCATTGATTGGTGGGAGCTAGCAAAGGTCACTAAAGAGGATGATTGAACAGACACTAAAAGGTATTTGATTATGGTAGGGAGTGCTTCACGCAAGATGAAGTCAATCTATTCAAACAATTTTGGACCAATGAAGCTCATTTCAACTAATAGAATGTATCAAATGAAATACATGATTTCCAAGAATGTTGCTATTGTTTTCCCTTGTAGGGGGCTTATTTATTTTATTAGTATTCAGAGAGTATAATGAATGATTAATGCATGTATGTTGAAAGCTGCAAATCTAGTTGGCACAAGCATCAACAATGGTGACTTGCAGAAGATTGTGACACAATTATGTCATAGGATTTTTGTTTCTTAATAGATAGCTTGTTTGGGGTAGGCTAATTCATAACATGTTGGACATGAAAAGTTGGATGGTTGGAGTCAATGAAATCAATAGCAGACACTTTTAACAGTGGAGTGAATCTTGTTTCTACCTAATTATCTAAGCATGTTGAGCCCATCTAGTTGTGATGGTAGGCTTAGGTATAGCTTAGTGTGTAATGGGTACATCGGGATAGCATGTAGAAAATACATAATTAGTGGTATAGTGCATGACCATTTATTATACTCGAGAAGAGAGCATACACTTTTTTTGAGGGTAAATGTTTGTTGTCCATTTGAAGATTGAAAGAATGTAGAGATATGCTTTGTTGTCTTGCATTGGAAAAGAAATGGAATAGATCAAATATGTTGACATGATTCATAGTAAAGTTAGTTTTGAATAGTGGTAGGTAAAAGTAGGTATGGAGATGAAAAACTTTTTTTTCTTTTTTTGTTTTGGTTAACTATTTGCATGTGATAGAGCCCTTAATCAGTCCTCATCTTATTTCCTAGGAGCAACATATGTTGCATGTGTGTATATGTTTGGAATGTGAAGCTAGGGGATATGTGAAGACTTGCTAGGTTGCACACTCTTGATATACCTGTGAATGTCAACCCTTGACAATCAATGTTGTCAATGTCGATTGTTTCCATTTCAAGTGTTAGACCTTGTGATTTGTGTATTGTTAAGATCACAGATTAGCAAAACAATGGGTAGATTTTTTGGTTGGTTGTGATCCCAAAGTGAACCTATGTAATTATTTTAACTTAGCCAAGTGCACGATTCACAAGGCTTGTCTACACCCACAAATTAGAACATAGAATAGTTTCTTGGACAATAAATAAGAGGATCTTAACTTAAAGTTGTTCATCCTCTGGAGTTGGGCATTACTTGTCCCCTTAATTTTCTCAACATTGGACCTGGCAATTGGCACTACCAAAGATTGAAGCATATGTTTATTATGTAGTGATACCAACTAATTTGTTGGAAATAAATGTATAGAGGATAAAAAAGATGATTTCTCAATAGAGGTAAATGAATAAGTTGAGCATGACATTGGAACCTTCCAATATGTAATTTTTGTCTCTACATTTCTTATTTTTGGGAGAAGAGCACATAAAGCAACTTTTTTTGGGTCTTGACCGATTTGACAGAATATCTTGCTCAATATAACCACTATGGAGAAGATTGACTAGAGTGTTCCCCCATATGACTAGTGGGAGTTGGCATAGGTCATTGAAGAGGATGATTGAATAGGCTCCAAAAGGGATTTGATTATGGTAGGGAGTGCTTCATGCAAGTTGATTTCAATGTGTTTGAACAATTTTGGACCAATGAAGCTCATTTTGGCTAGTAGAATATATCAAATGAAATACATGCCTTCTTGGAATGTTGCTAGTGTTTTCCCTTGTAGGGGGCTTATTTCCTTTATTGGTATTTATTGAGAAAATAAATGGTTGATTCCTATATGTTGAAATATGTAACTCTAGTTGGTGTGAGTAGCAACAATGGTGACTGGCCATGTAGTGATGTTAACATGAGGGTGGACTTGATGTTTGTTATCAAGTATGACTTTTTGATACCTGTAGTTCCTTGTATGATGATTTTTAAAGGTGGTTATAATTCCATGGTAGAAGATTGCGACATAATTATGTTATAGGTTTTTTGTTGCTTAATAAAGAAAGTTTTTGGGGTAGGCTTATTCATAACATATGGGACATGAAATTTTGGATGGTTAGAGTCAATCAAATCAATAGAAGACACTATTAACAGTGGATTGAACCTTGGTTCTTCCCAATTATGGTTTTGGTCAATCCCACATTGGCCAATCATGTTGAGCCCATCTAGTTGTAGTGGTAGGCTTGGGTATAGTCCTAACAAGACTTGACATTCATTAGGACTATCTTCTTGCATTGCATGTCCCTTGTCAAAATGAGTTTCATCATCAATGTTTGTTAATGGATCTAGAGATGTACGATGCACATGCCATGGATTCCACCTATTATCAAATCAAAACCTCAAACTAAATTAATTTGTAAATGATATAGGAATGATCTCAAGACCTCTCTCTCTCTCTCTCTCTCTCTCTCTCTCCTCCATGAATTCTACACATCTTCCACCTTAATCAATTTACGCTTTTGATTTGCTTTTTCCACCCATATTTTGAGGTAAGCTTGTTTTCTTTACAAATTTTTGTAGGTACAACATAATTGAGTGGTATACCCAAATGATGCAAATAAACTTTTGCACCCCCAATTCTAGAGAACAAAGATAGGATATTGATCCCCTTTATATAAATAGGCTTACAATAGATTGATAATTATAGCCCATGTGTTAACACTTTAATAGCATTGATACTACTACATGAAAAACATTTAAATGTTTGGTTACAGAGTCTCCTTCATGAATGTTTTAGTTCAAAACACTACTAAGATTTTATGAGACAAAATTATTGCATTATCTCTCTCTCTCTCTCTCTCACTTCTCTAGCCCCTTCTTTCTTTTCCCTATTCCAAATGTAGATTCAATGGCCATTGCATTTAAGTGGAAAGTGAAAAGTAAATTAGATTTTTTTTAATTTGGTAGTGGAAGTATAAATTCTTAACACCATTTGTTAGCAAATAGAGTTGAAGTTGCCATTTCATCTTAACTATAGTGTATATTTTAATTTTTTTTGTATATAATATCATTTATCTATTATTTAACTATATCTATTTTGTATATAAAAATATATATTAATTATACTTATTATTATATACTATATTTTATATAATGCAAATTATTAACTAAATCTTTCTACAAGTTAGCTTTTCTATTATTAGTCCATAAATCAATATTAGGGCTTAACAAAAATTGCCCACTAAGAATAATTTATCAATAATTTATCTGTCAATTAGTGATATGGTGACACATTGCCTGCTTGTTCTAACTAGTTGTGGACAATACCTAAAATGTGCATTCATAACTTAATACCTTAGCATAGTATCAATTATCTTGTCCATGTGTCCAATGTGCATTGACCCAACCTAAGATGCCATGCCTAGCTATAACTACTTAACCATTGATGCACACACACTGTCATTTAATGTTTTCTCATCCATAGATCCCTTAAGATAGGTCATTGCAATATAATTATAAGGGAGAAAAACTAAAAAGTAAATATATGAATTGGACACACAAATTAGGTCTTAGCTAACTATATTGGTATGAGCAATAGGGGCATTTGATTACTCTTGTGTGATTAGAGCCCCCTCTCTCTCTCCATATATATATACATATATATATATATATATATATATATATATATATACATATAGACATATATATACATATATACATATATATATACATACATATCTACATACATATATACATACATATGTGTGTATACATACATGTATACATACACACACACACACACACACACACACACACACACATAACTACCACAACCCCCCACCCCCTTCTCTGTGTACCCCTGCCCTCTCTCTTTCAACCCATGTAAAATTAATTGAGTTGTTAGATTTCTTATAATTAATTTAAAGTGTTATTTTTAAAATATTTATTATATATAGTAATAATATAGTATATTTTATTTATATTTAACAATTGTATATATTTTATATAATAAAATATAATAGAAAATATAAATACAATATAGACTTTTTGTATGAAATAAATATATAACTAAATTGTATATATGTATAAAACTATTAAAAATATAATATATTTTAATATTACAATTATAAAATATAATATTATATTAAAAATATATTTTATAATTCATATTATATAAAATATAATATGCAATAATAAATATAATCATATTATATATTATATATATACATCTAAATATTTAATTTTATAATATAATATTATTTTAAAAATTTATAAATATATAATTTTCATTTATAATATTGTATTAGAAATATTTGGATAATATTATGGCAAACATATAACATTATTTACTTCCTCTTTTATCCCTTTGAGCTTTTAATTTATTCGGCGTAATCAACTGTATATTAAACCTATATATAATGTATATAACAAATTTTATATAAAAAGTGTTAAAAGTAGTATAGTGATTGCTTATTTATTTTAAAATTAAAAAACATGGTATATATGTGCATTATGTTTAATGCAACTCACTCAAAAAGTGCTTCACCTATCAAATTTAAAGCCTGTTTAAAAGCATAGTGATAAATCCAGTGAAAATAAATGACAAACAAATAATAGAAAATGACACACGAAGATTGAGGGTAGGCCATGGGAAACGCTTTCTTGACGATGGAAAAAGGGATGGCGAGTTTCAAATAACATCAGAATTATTTTAGGTGGACAGAGAAGGAAAAAAATGGTGAAAATAGTGACTGCTAAATCAAATGGCCAGTAAGCTTTCAATCGTCTTGCATCCCTTCTGGCCCATTTTCAGTCATCCATTGCCCATGTCAGGCCTCTCTCTCACAAAGGGAATGCCTTAGGCATAATAATTACTTTTATGAACTAGTATCATTAAATAATAGGTATATATCTAAAGAGAGAGAGAGAGAGAGAGAATGATTATGCTTCTGCTCTCTTATATAACTTATATCATACCTATTTCTGCTCTTAATTCAAACCACCATGGTCTACTAATGGCTGGGATGCTACACATGATCAAGACATTAAATAAGTATATATTGCATAATATGCTTTTATGGCTAAGGTGAGAGCTCGATGTCTTAAAAAGATAGTTAATAGTTTCTTTAAAAAAAGTTCAAAAGTTATATATAGAGGAAGTCTAAAAGAGGGTTTACATGAAAAAAAATAGCATCAAATCCCCAGTATAGAGATATCCATTAAAGCATTTCAGATGTGGAAAATTTTGTCAGATTTAAATAGTTAGAAAAGCTAGACATACTTATAAAATATGGAATCGATAGACATAGCATGTAGTTGCTTGATAAAATACCTCAAAGAAATGTCATTTTACTAAAAGCGATGATTAAAGAATAGGCACAAATTGGTTTGTTGTGAAGACTTAGGAAATTTCCATACAAATGCAAATAAAAGATTCAAAGGCAAGTGAGTTTCCTGACAAGACACCTCTAAAGAAGTGGTCCCATGGGAGGAGGCTTCCTAAATTATCTCATTCGTGTTGCTAAGAGTTTTTAGGAGCATTTTACAATGGGTGGTCCCATGAATTTTGTATTTGTGGATATGATTAAACTTTTAAGCTCTGAATTTTATGGAAGCTAGTGGTCTCATGAAGTTTTTTAAACAATGGTTTATGCTAAATAATTTAGCATAGATTTTTTAGGGAAATAAAAAGATAAACTGGGAAAATTCCCTCCAAATTTTCCCCTAAATTAAGTGGTGGGAATGAGAAAATTGTTTGTTAAATCCCTAAGCTGGTGGGGGAAAGTTTCAGCCCCACCCCATCTACACTAGCTGAAAAATAACCACCTAAACAATAGCTGCTCCTAGTTTGGAGGAGAAGATTCTAATTTAAACATTATCAGACTTTTTTGAGTTCCATGGGACCCTTTGCTCCACAAAAATAGGTCCTCTAGCAGCTCCATGCAAAATTTTGATTTGTTTAGGGAACCTAAATACAAATGCAATGGCAAAATTTAATGTCAAAAGAGGAGGTGACATTTTTACCATTGTTTTCATTATTCCTCTCTGCTGTAGCTAATCTCAGAAGCCATATGACATTCAAATTTCAAGGTGTATCTAACATTGACCCCTCCCCCCAAAAAATTGAACAGTCCTCCTTGATTTCCTCCTTCCCTCTCATCTCATCCAACTTAGAATTTCCAAAAATATAAGTCCAAAAATCATCTGTGAAAAAAAATAAAACTCCACAAATAGATTTTCTTCTTAGAAAAAAAATAAAGAAAAACATAGGACATCTCCCTAATTTCTTAGAAAGATTCCATTCTAAAAACATTCCTCTTTTTCTTAAACTCGTACCTTCCTTTTTATCTGTATTTCCCACATTTGATTTTTTTGTTTTAAAACATAATTAAAACATTCTAAAAAATTATTTAACTATATATGTATGAATAAAGGAGGATTTGTAAATTTTATATTTATAAAACTCTATTATTAATTAATTTTTGTTTTATTTTTCTAGACTTCCAAGTCAACTGAAGGCCTTTGCATTTATGGATTTTACTCCGAGGGTAGGAAAATTTACTTGAACTAGACTTGTAAATCCTTTCCCGATCCGAATCATAATTACCATAATTACGATCCGTGTGTAGGAGATCATTGGGAGGAGGCGCCACTAGAGTTTGAACACTTCCCGATGGCCATGTCATCTAAGGCCATGTGATCCAAAGGAGCTTGAAGGAGATGATGTGGCCCTCTTCCCTCCAACTCATCTTAGTCAATGTCATCTTATTGCCCAGACCAACTTCCCCTTGTTCGGAATAATTCCCCCTCTTCTCTCTTGAAAAGACATGTTATCAAAGCATAACTTCCAATGATTATAGAGAATATATATGGAAATATATTCTACCCTAGAAATAGCCCAAGTAATATTATCTATTAAGAAGGGAACTGTTGCGCATTTAAGTATAGGCAATCTTTGATATTTCTAGGAAGATTGTTAATATTTCTCCAAAACCTCTTAGGATTGAGGTTAATCCCCAAGTTGGCCATTACATCCACAACACCATTACCATCTCTATATATGTGTCTCAATTCAAACTTATCAAACCCCAAGAGAAGGAATTTAATGTCTTAAATACTATCATCAACATACCATCCCACTCTAGCTTTCTCTTGGACAACATCAATAATGAGTTTTGAGTCCCCCTTAATCAGTAACTTTTTTATACAGATGGATAAGGCTACTTTCAATCCCCAGAGGAGATCCATTACTTCAGCCACATTGTTGGAGTTTTCTCCCAACCCCCCAGCATAAGCTGCCACCAGCTCACCCTTATAAGACCTCAAGACCCCACCTCCACTAGCAGCCCCAGGGGTTTCCCTTAGCATCCCCATCAAAGTTTAGTTTTGTCCATCCTTCAATGGGGGGGCCATTTAGTATTTCTTTGAGCTATTTTTTTAGTGTTATCAACCTTGCAAATGTGGAGTGGAACCTTCCACTTTTTAAGGATACTAATTTATTTATTCTTGGGATAGGCCTTTGTAGCTTTCAAAGTGCAATTAGAAACATTTTCAACTAGCACCTTGGAGTTGATACAAAAAACTTCCTAAGTAGATCTAGAGTTTTCCTTGAAGATTCTGTTATTACGCTCCTTCCACATGCCCCATGTGAGAAGAGGGGGGAATTTGATACTACAACTACTTACAAATAGGGTGGGAGAAAGGGGTAGTCCAATTATTAATGAATGGGGTCAAATCTTTATTCATACTCTAACTGATACCAATATTTTGGAAGGCCAAACTCCACACCCCCTAGAGAACTCACAGTGGACAAGGAGGTGAGAGACAGATTCCTCTGCCTTCTGACAAAGAGTACACCTATTAGGGATTTAAATCCCCCTAATTTTCAAATTATCTTGGGTTAGGATCCTGTTATGGGATACAAGCCACCAAAATAAATTCACCTTAGGAATTAGGTTGTGGTTTCACACCTTTCTCCAGAAGCTATTATCTTCAGTAGAGTCTAATAGTAGACTGTAAGCTGATTTAACTGAAAAGGTACCCATTTTATCTTTGGCCCATATAAGTTCATCCATAGATGGGAATAAAGGAATTCTACACCTTTGGAGTTCTTTTTGCAACTCATCATCAATTTGGTAAAGCTCTGTGTGACCCTGATAGCGGTTCGACAACTATTTCCACTAGAGAACTCCACCCTTTTGTAGCATGTAACCAAAAGCCTGAACACCAAAAATGTTAGTGGCTAGGTCAACTAATTTCTTGAGGTTCTGATAACTAGAAAGAGGTTTCTCCTTAATCCAGTTGTCATCCCATAATATTATAACTCTCCCATTGCCTAGTTTCCACTTGATCCCTTTTTGGAGTAGGGCTCTAGTTTTTAGGACATGGTTCCATATAACAAAACCTTTGGGAATTCCAATGGCAACAATAAATCAATTGGGAGCCTCATTAGAATGGTGTTTAGCCCTCATGATGCCACTTCAGTCCTTACTATCCTTCAAAAGGTTCCATCCCACCTTCACCATAAGAGCTTTCTTGGTCAAGTGAGTTTTCCTTAACTCCAACCCTCCCTTAAGTTTAGGTAAGCAGACTTTATCCCAATTTAAGAGAGCTATCCTTTTCTTCTCTTCCACCCCTGACCATAGAAATTTCCTTTGGATTTTTTCAAAAATTTTAGCAATGTATTTGGGGATTTTGAAAAGAGATAAAAAATAGATGGGGACTCCCTGAAGAGAGCCTTAAGGAGATGGAACTTATCAGCTTGGCTCAACAGTTTACCCTTCTAGCTAGCCAGCTTCTTCTAGATTTGTTCAAGAACAGAATTCCAAAACATGGGGGGAACCTCCTTAACAGATAAAGGGAGACCAAGATAAGTCCTAGGCAAATCAGCTCTAACACAACCCAAGATATCCTTATTTTTTTGCTGTAGGTTAGCCCTTGTGTTGAAGAAGTATATTTGACTTTTCTCATAGTTCATGCATTGGCTTGAGATGACATACTCATTCAACAATCTCTTCCAATGAGCTTTAACCACAGAAGTAGCTCAAAAAAGTATGATATCATCTACAAACTGTTGAATGGCAACAAGGTCCTCTGAGGTGGTTGGTTTAATGCCTTTGATATCTTTAGTCCTCAGCAATTTCATAATGTTTTTTCTTATCACTTCAACCATCATTTTGAAGAGATATGGGGATAGGGAGTCACCTTGCCTTAACCCTCTCCCAGCATTGAAGAACCCTCTTGGGATTCCATTCACAAGAACATAGTACTTGACAGTAATGGCACAAGTCTTGATTAAATTGAGGACTTTGTCTTGGAAACCAACCTTCCCAAGGACTTGAAGAGAAAGTCCCAAGAAACCCTATCATAGGCCTTAGAAATGTCAAGTTTGAACACCCTACCAAGAAGATTACATATGTCCATAGAATGAATAATTTCATGAGTTGAGATGGCTGCATCTAGAATTTTTCTGCCAGGGACAAATCTTCTTTGGCTTCCACTTATCAATTTTTCCAACATAGGTTGAAGCCTAAATACCAAAATTTTAGAAAAGATTTTGTAGATCATGTTGCACAAGCTTATGGGTCTAAAGTCCCCCATAAAGATGGGGTCATTATTCTTGGGACCAAGGCTATAAAAGTGTTATTCAGTTGCTTCAGGAACTTCCCAATTCTAAAGAAATCTTTGGTAGCTTTTGTGACATCATGACCAACAATATCCCAATACTCCTTGAAGAAAGCTGGGGGGAAGCCATCTGGTCTTGGGGCTTTGTAGGCACCCATTGAGAAGAGGCTAGCCTTAACCTCTTCCTCAGAAACTAGTTTAGTAAGAAGGTCATTATCTTCTTTGGATAGTTGGGTGGGGATGATTTCCAAGAGTTATTCCTCCCATCTTAGAAGACCCTTGACATGCTAAGAAGTTTTGAAAATATCTAGAAGCCACCTGTCCCACTTGGAACTCAATGTTGGTTTCAGTCCCCTATTCATCAGTCAACCTATTTATGTTATTCCTCTTCCTATGTGTCATAGTAGATTGATTTTGTCTTTTTTTTCTACAATTATTATGAGGAGAAAACATATTATTTGAAATGGGAGATGTTGGTGCCAACAATGTAACATTATATTTGAATATCTATGTGTAAAGAATAGGATAGATTAGAAATCTCATAGGATAGAATAAATATATTCTAGAATAATGTATATTTTGGGTGTATATTATATTTTAAGATTGTAAGATAAATTTGTTAGCTATATTTTAGGTGAGGTATTCACTAAACATATATTAAATCTATAAATCGTTAAAGCAATATTATAATAAATTGATTTGGTATTGTGGATAAGTTCCTATATAAACCTCGTTAATGTAATAAATTATTTTACATGAATGAATATAACAAAGCTTTACAAAAGTTGGTATGTGATACTTTTTATGTTTTTATGAATGCTTTTATATGTTTTATAGATTATGATTAGCAATGTAAAATTCAATTAGAGGGTACCGAGACTCACACATGCATCAAGTGAATTGTGTTTGGCTAGCAATTTGATATTTCACAAACTATTCAAAATGTACAGTCACTTGAGATTTACTATTGGATATGACTAGTAGTTGGCCTCAAATTCACAATTCTGCACAAAATAAACAAGTGTTCTCCCTGAGAGTGAGTAGAAACCATGAAGCAAGCAAGATAGGCTCTAGGAAATAAAGAAATGGGGCAAAGACAGTTTGTATTTGAATTGGAGCTCAGTGTTGGTAGGGAGCTCTTTGATCAGTTGCAAAAGCAAGGCAGATATTTTGAACCTGATGTTACTCAATTGTTTAATCATCTGATAGAAGTGGTCAGCATGCAGGGGTTAAAATAAGTGTTTAACCAAAGGCCTAGTGCACACCAAATTATTATGGATAACCAATGATGAACATTAGGATTATAATAGGAATATGAGTGGAGGTGGAAACATGAGAGATAATGTGTTTTGTAAGTTGATTGGGGAATGGTGGATGAAAGTGGAATGACAGCATCGGAAGTGAAAATAATTGTGGAAGGTGAGAAGTAGGAACAATAAGTGGATTAGAAGTGGTGAGAACTATGCAAAGTGGATGAGGGGTGGAGGGAAGAGAAGAAACATGTGGGTGATAGCATAAAGGCGTGTCTCACTTTTTGGCCTAAGTGGGTCACTCAAATCAACATATTTTAATTTTTTTCTATTTTCTATCAATTATAGCAAGCAAACCATTAAGAATTTGAAGACAATGTAAACTAATGATTTGTGAGATTTCCTACGTAGCTTTATAAATCTAGATTTTTTTAAAAATAGAAAATAATTATCTCATTTAAAATATTTTGTTAATAATTTTTTTCTTATACATTATAGTATTTTAATGTGTAATATTTCCCCATAACACATAACTTGAGATAGAAATAAAATCTTATAATAATTTATTAAATGTAGATCATTAACACTAATGTATAGGGCACACATTTTTTGTAACTTTCTATTGCATATTTTATTTATTATTAACTTTTTAATTGAGATTAATTATAATTTAGACACATATTTCCCTATAACACATAATTTTTTTGTATATATACCTAAATTATTATTTTTGTTGAAAGGACATCTTGTTTTTAAATTTTTTCTATTGTTCACTAATTTTTCACATGTGTTGAACATGTCTTTATGCTTTATAACAAACCTATGTTGATTAGAAAATAGAAAATAAATATAATAATTAAATAAGATATATTAAAACTAATACTTTTCAAAAATATTACTTTGAAGGCTATGTTCATATTTAAATATCATGTCATAATGGCCTTGTTTAGTCATGAAAAGAATGGATCAAATCAGTAGTTTTTGTCCAACAAAAGCCTAACATGTGGAATCGAGAAAGGTTGGTTGCCACATATGTGCACTTAGACACCTTTGATTGAAGGACATTTGATCAAAGGTCATGTGAAATTATGTATAATAAAATGGTTTTTATATGTCACATTATGTGACATTACTTCAACCTATTGGCTTGTGCCCAAATTTCTTGATCAAACTTGGTGGTGTTGTCATTGCAGTGCCATATCATTCACCCAAGTATTTTCTATTGATCACCCTTTTTGTGTTCTCCTTATCACAATTTTGTAAATGCATTATGTTTCATTTATATATTGTTAGGTGGGATGTTCCATTGCCCTCACCTACATTCCTTCTATTGTGGCTCCTTTTCTTATGTTGTGGCATCCCCTAATGATTTGTGGTGACTCCCATTTGATTTTTCTCCTTACTATTGGCACCATGAGTGCTTTTGGCTTATATATTTTTACCACGAGGGTATGTCGCTCTAATTACCTATCTCTTCTCTCTTACCTACAATGGACTTATCCTTCTGTGGTAGGTTTGGTCTTCTTGTGGTGTCTTTTGTAGGTCTAAGGTGGCCACATCTATTATCACAAGTTTATTTTGTGTTGCAGTGGATCTCCTTTGATATTCATGATTTTTTGCAGTGGTTATGGAGTTGAGTGGGCATAGTTCTCCTATGATTCTATGATGATTATGCCTATGATCCTTTGGTGTGTTGCATCATAGTGATCATGTTCTGGATGGTGTACTCATATGACATCTTATGACTTGTCTATAATGGTTGTGATAAGTTTCTTACTTACATGATGGGTCATCCTATGTGTTATGGTTGTGGTGGTGGTTCTAGTTTTCTTTGAGTAGATTTTTCCATATCAATTGCAATGATATATTCTATTCCTAGTGTTGTCCTATGATTTCATTCCTTTGAATCATGTATTTCTCAATCATGATGGATACCATAAGGTCAGCTTTACATTGTGAGGGTATGGTAGTTAGTACTATGCTTGGCTTCTTATATAGTGACTGCAAGTGTTGAAGTGGTCATATGTGCTTTTGCAATGTGCTCATGTTGTTGGCATGTTGATGCTAATTCTTTTATTTCCTCAAATCGTCATTTGTTTGGGGCATGTGCATTGTTTGATCTTTGTGTGCATGCACCTTACCCAAATTCTTGTGAGTTGTCTAGTCTACCCTACTTCCACATGTTTGGTGGGTATTCAAACAAAGTTCAAATATTTTACCTACCCACCATACACTATTCATTCACCTACTCAAATCTACTTCTTGATTCTTGGTCTACATTTGAATGCATGAGATTCATGTTCAACTATGTAGGTGGTTGGCAATCTCTTCACTGTTTAATGACTCACCCTTATTTCCTCAAAGGCCATTATGCAAATCTACAATAGTAGGGTGTTCAAAATTTTTATCTTGAGCCCTATATGTGTTGGTGGCAGATCATTCTCATTTCAAAATGTTCTTTCTAAACTTGGCAATGGACATAATGTTGGGTTTGACTTGTGGTTGAACCCTTAATGGTTTCCACACACTACTAGACATCCTTGCCCATTCATAGGTATGAAGTCCATGTGGACAATCTAATGATGATGGATACATATTTGAATTTCCCCCTTGCACTCTCATGGCTATTAGGCTAAGACAAAAGGCTATATATGTGCACTTGTGTGTTGTATTATGAGTTGGTCTTTGAACCAATTTTATGTTTTGGCTACTAAGACATACTCTAGGGGATCAATCAATATATACATGCAACATTGTAAGGGAATGGTATTGTTCATATGAGCTATATAAAGGTATAGTCAGGTTGGGTAGTTGTGTGATCACATGTCTCCATGAGAGGTTTTAGTGTTTCAAGGGAATCTTTGAGCCTAGTTACAATGGTTCTCTCTTACCAAATTTGATGTCTTGGTGTAATAAGGATTTGATTGATATCATAGCATTATAATTCATTACAAACTATTTTATAAAATTTTGTCTCTCTTTGTTGCATGTGGGGTATTACTAATTTTCTTAGGATTATTAAGTATGTGTGATGTGCAAAGTTTCCTTGTTTCTATGATACTAGTGTAGTCCCATATGAATATCTTTCTTTCTTACAAGTTGTGACTCTATTTCCCAATGGATTTGGCATTGATCATATTGGTTTAGGTTTTAATCTTCTCATATCTTAATGGATTCATACTTGAATGAGATGTTTAGAGTTTTATGCACGTAGGAGTCCTAATTACCATATAGCCCATTGCTTCAATAGTTTAAAACAATAGTGATCTCATGTTATATGGATCTATAGAGGGCTATGTTGGTAAGATGCAAAATGCATATGTGTAAGAAAAGATGAGGGGATTCATCTTAAGAAATATAATCAGTTTATATCCTTGGGTGCATATGTATTCTTGTTTGTATCTACTATTAGTGAGGTTTAGTACTCTTGTTCTTGATTGCCATTAGTGTATGGTAATTAAATCCTTGTTCCTACTTCTTTAAATTTCTCCTTAATCATCCCATTAATAAGGCCTAAAGGATCACCCTCCTAGGTTCTGTAGAGTTTGAAGAAGGAGAGGATTTGTCTTAATCCAATGCATTGGACCAAAGTCATTCTATCCTTATTGATGTGTCCTCTTCACCTCAAGTATCATGTTCCCCTTGTCTCAACTTGAGTAATGGTGCTAGAGGAGAGTCCCATGATTTTGAGAGCCAATAAAATGACGACTCTGTTGGGGAATGAACTTAGTTGTTACCTTTCATGAGATATAAATTATTTAAGACTTTGTTGGTGGAGAAGACCCAAAAATATTTTAGCCTTGGTAGTTCTTTTTGGTACAAGGATTTCCTCATTCAATGAAGTGGTGACTCTACTATCACAAGTCAAGTTGTTTCCTGGTATCACAAGTCTACTAATGATATTGAAAATTTGTATCTCAATGCATGATAGTATAATAAGGTACATATGTTTATTCTCTCTTCCTCATGGTGAGACTATGTTTCTCCCATAAAAGAAACATCTAACTATAAGAAGTGTGGTCCTATTTTTGGATGCTATAAATTTATATTCATGATCTATAGTCATGCATTTTAGGTCTAAATGTGCTAATAGGGATTCTCCTTCTCCTGTTTCCCCCCGTGATTCATGCCCTAGTTACTATGTTGATGAGTATGACTTAAATTATTATAGTGATACATCATATTCTTGCTTTAGTAGTCATGCTCCATCTCCAATCCATTATCAAAGCCTAAACACATCCATACAAGAACACATGTGATGAACTCATTAGGTATCAAAAGGAAGTTGAAAGATAAATCAAAATGCTTGATTCTAAGATACAATCCATCTCCCTACCCACTTCTATAACAAACCAAGTTGTTCAAAATCCTCTCATTCCCTTAACACCACATATCCGATTGGACCTCTCATGGGTTGACTATGAAATGTAAACCACAACAACCAAAATATTAAGTCATATGCCTTTGTTTGATGGATGTGATTGTGTGTAAGGAAGCACCCATGAATTCTTTTGTGGCCTTCACAAATGAATTTTAGTTTAGTAATGAAGATGAATAGATGAGATTCTTTGTTAGACATCTCCATGGAAGTGCAAAGTTATAGCTTAAAAATTTCCTTGCTCATCATTTCTCCACTTGGGATAGCCTTATTGATGCATTTGATGAGAATTAAACAAGTAGCATTAATCATGCATCTCTTATCCAAGAACTTGAAAACATTAAAAGACAAGAGGGTGAGCCACTAGAGACTTTAGTCATACGTTTGTTGTTCTTCTTTCTAAGGTCCCAAGTGAGTTTTGGCCTAATATATCTACATGCATTAATCCATTCTTTGAGGCATACAAAGGTGGTCTAAGTATAGTGCTAAAGAGAATGAAGCCCAATAGTTTTCAATAGGCATATTATTTTCTTGGTTTCTTTAAGAGGGTGAGAGATGACTATGCAAGGAATTTGTGGTCTTCATGTTTTAATAGTGGTGAAGTTCCTACTTAGGAGAATTAATTTGAATTTTATAATCCTTCATATTATGGTAGTTTTAACTATGAATATGGTGGTGTCTTTGTTGACTTTTAAATAGAAGATCTTGGTCTGGATGATGATGTTATTAATCACCCTACCACAAGTGTTTGTTCTCATGAATGTGTTGATAGGACTAATGGTGTTAGCTTCCAACATGACTTTATTATTCTTGAGGGAATGTATGTGGATGATAATGATGTTGTAGGTGTTTATGCTAAGAAATAAGTGCATACTGTTTCATGTGGTGGCCCTCAAGATTTTTCCTCTTTTGCTAATGAAATACATACAAACTTATATCAGTCTATGGATTCAATTGCCTTTGACATAAACAATTATGACCATCATGATATGAACCTTGATGTTAACTTTTTGGGCATACTATATATGATGTTTATTATTCTACAATGGGTCTCTGTGCTTGTATGTGGGGAGAGGAAGAGGAAGCAAGTGGTTACCAGTCTGGTTGCAACTCAATAAATATGACACCAGAGATTACCAAGATGAAATAAAAATAGATAGGCAGTGGGATTTCTTTATTCCATCACTTGAAGTGCCTTTGTTTGATTCATATTATAATGATATTCATAAAAATATGGATCATGTAGATGATTCATTTACAAGTGATTAGATCAGCATATGTGAAAATGATATACATGTTCTGCATGTTGTCTAAGAGCTTGATGTGAACACTAGTGATTATGAAGCTTTCCTTTTTAATGAAGGTCAAGTTTCTAATGCTATGGATGATGGTTATGTACTAGAGATAGAATATTTTGTGTGGGTCAATCATGTAAATGAAGGTGACATTGTGCTATAATACATGTGTGAACTTGAAGACCTTCTTGTGACAACTCAACTTGATAATATACTTGAGATTGAGACATTCCAATTTGAGATGCAAAAATAGGCCTTTCTTTATGTAGAACAAAATGGGAGTTAGGTATATTTTCTCCTACCATGTGAATTGGAGGTGTTCTCTTTTTGTCTTGGTTCACATGAAGAGGTTAGCAAGTGTGATAATGTTGCAGCCATGGATGGTGGAGGTTTACATTCATTCATATGTTTTAATACTGATGTTGACCTAGACTTAGGTGTGTCATCCTATGCTGTGGTGTTTGTGTATGAAATATATGAGAATTTATGGTGGCTAAGATTAAGAACATATTTTTTTACAAGTGGACTACTTTGACAACTCTAATGGTGAGTCTGATCTATCCATTTACCACTTATTATAGCTAGGAGGTGGTGGATTCTTTTTTAGATTGAGGGAGATCAAATCCTTTGTTTATATTGTCTTTGATAGAGGCAAGTAGATTGTGGTAGTTTATCCATGAATTTATGTAATAGATCTTCCTTGCAAGATATGACCTGCAATTGCTCTTAAATTTCATTTGTGGCCATACATTTTCAGTTTCCTTTACATGCCCTCATGTTCTTTTTCCACAAGTTGTAGTTGGTGCTAGGTATATAACTGTGTTTTTGTCTTGTGTTCTTTTGGTTTCCCCTCTCTCCTTGTCCCTTTCATATTTTGTTTGCTTCCTAGAGACTTGTTTAATTTTTTACTATTCTTGCAAGAGGCGTACATCCACAACTAGAGCTAATGTTGTCTTGCACCCAAATTTCTTGATCAAACTTGGTGTTTTCACCTCGATGCCCTATCATTTACCCAAGTATTTTTTGTTGGTAATCCTTTATGTGTTCTCCTTACTACAACTTTGTAAATGCATTATGTTTCATTTGTAGTAGTATTTGGTGGATTGTTCCTTTTGTTGTAATGCTTCTTCTTGTGTTGTGGCATCCCCTAATGGTTTGCAATGACTCCATGATGATTTCTTTCTTTGATATCAACACTTTGAGTGCTTTTCTCTTATCTATTTTCACCATGAGGGCCTGCTGCTCTAATTGCATATCTCTGTTCCTTTCCTTATGGTGTACTTATCCTTGTGCAATAGGTTCGGTCTTCTTATGGTGTCTTCTCTAGGTCTATGGTGGTCACATATATTCTCACAAGTTTATTTTGTGTTGCAATAGGTCTTTTTGATCTTCATGATCTTTACCATTGGTGATGGAGTTGAGTGGGCATGGTTCTCCTATAATTCTATGGTGGTTATGTCTATAATCCTTTAGTGTGCCACTTCTTGGTGATCATGCTCCACAATGTACTCATGCAACATCGTATGACCTATTTATGGTGGTTGTGGCAAGTTTCTTCCTTGCATACTGGGTTATCACCCTATGTGCCATGATTATGGTAGTGGTTCTAGTTTTCTTTGTAGAGGTCTACCCATGCTTGGAATGATATAGTCTATTCTTGATGTTCTTTGCATGTCTCTTGTGATATATTTTGATGGTGTAGTAATGTTACTTTCTATTATAGTGGTCCATCCTTTGTTGCAATGAGGGTGTTGTGTTTGTGGTAATGATTTCATGTTTTTGTAGTGCATTTCTTAGTTGTGGTGGATACCATGTGGTTTTTTATATTGCAAGGGTATGGTGGTTGGCACTATGCCTGTCTTCTTCTATAGTGACTACAGATGTTGAAGTAGTTGTGTGTGTTTTGTAGTGTGCTCATGTTGTTGGTATGTTTATGGCAATTCCCATGTTGCCTCAAATCTTCATCTGTTTAGGGCCCATGCATCACTTGATCCTTGTGCATGCACATTCCCTAACTTGTTGTGAGACATTTGATCTACCTTGTTTGGAGGGTATTCAAATGAAGTTAAAATATTTTACCTACCTACCAAACATTGTTCATTCACCTACCTAGATCTACTTCTTAGTTCCTAGTATGCATTTGAATGCATAAGCTCTATGGTCAACTATGTAGGTGGTTAGGAGTCTCTTCACTATTTAATGACTTTCCCTTATTTCCTCAAAGGCTATTATGTAGATCTATGATGGTAGGGTGTTGTTTAAAATTTTATCTTGATCCTTGTGTGTGTTGGTGGTGTGTCTTTCTCATTTCAAAAATTTCTTCCTTGACTTTTTAATGAACTTAATGTTGGATCCAATTGGAGGTTGAATCCTTAGTGGTTTCTCACATGGTTTTATGGTTTCCACATGTTATTGGATGTCCTCTCCCATTAGTAGTGATGAGGGCCATGTAGATGACCTAATGACAATGGGATGCACATTTTAATTTCCCTCCTTATGCTCTCGACGATGGGATGCACATTTAAATTTGTCGTTGGGTCGAGACAGAAGGCTATATATGTGAACTTATGTGTTGTATTATGGGTTGGTCTTTAAACCAATTTTTTGTTTTGGTTGCTATGGGCATACTCTAGGGGATCAATCAATGTACATGTGAAACATTGTAAGTGAATGATATTATTTGTATGGATTTGAGGAAGATATAGTTAGGTTGGGTAGTTGTATGATAACATGTCTCCATGGTAGGCTACAATATTTTAGGGGAATATTCAAACCTAGTTGCTAGTGCTCGCTTGCCACATTTGTTGGCTTAGTGTAGTGAGGAGTTTGTTAATGTCACAACATTATAATTCATTACAAACTATTTTATAATTTAGTCTCTTTGTTGCATGTGGGGTATTGCTGATCTGCTTGGGATTATTATGTGTGATGTACAAAGTTTCCCTATTTTTATGATTAGTGTAGTCCCATATAACTATCTTTCTTTCTTATATGTTTTGAATTTCTTTCTCAATGGATTTGACACCAATTACATTGGTTTAGGATTCAATATTTTCTTGTTCATAAAATGCTTTTTATTTTTGTTCTAGTTTAGCTTCCTATCTTTCCTACATGTACAAACCAGTTTTGCTACTTTTGTCATATCTTTAGGGATTCATACTTGAATGAGATGTTCAAAGGTTTATGCATGTAGGAGTCCTACTTACCACATATCCCATTACTTGAATAGTTAAAAAAATTAATGATCTTATGTTAGATGGATCTATAGAGGGCTATGTTGGTAACATGAGAGATGCATATGTGTAAGAAAAGATAAGGGGATTCATCTTAAGAAATATAATTAGTTCATATCCTTGAGTGCATATGCATGCTTGTTTGTATCTATTGTTGGTGAGGTCTAGAAGGCTTATTCCTGATTTCCATTAGGGCATGGTAATCAAAGCCTTGTTCATATTTTATTTCTCTTTAATTGTCTTGTTCATAAGGCCTCAAGGATCAGCCTCATAGGCTCCACAAAGCCTAAAGAAGAAGAGGATTTTCCATAATCTTATACATTGGCCCAAATCTATCCTCTCCTTGTTGATGCGTCCTTCTCTTCACCTTAGATATCTTGTTCCCCTTGTCTTAGTTTGAGTAATGGTGTTAGACAAGAGGGCCCATAGTTTTGAGAGTCAACATGACCTTCACTTGAATGTCAAGTGTTAGTGGACTACATGTGTCTTTTCCATGGTCATAGATTAAAGAATGCTTGATCAAAGGTGGTCATTTCTTAAGTCTTATCGAAACTCACATTTTAAAAATGGCCCACAAGTGAGATAAGGATTTGTACTTCCACTCGTGTGGCATGGCTAATGTAGGAGGAAGCATGATAGAAGAAGAGGCTTGTGAGGGTGAGAGAAGAGACACATCATTTAGATATCTTGATGAGCTTATCCTTTGACCTATATGCCTTATTATTTTTTTCCATAAGAGTTAGTCATTAACAAGTTATGAAGGACATCAATTAAATCTAAAGGATTAGGACCATTACCCAAATTAACAATATGTACAATGTAAGCATTTGTGTAGTAAAACCCATGTCTTTCCTATCCATATATGCAACATAATCATCATGGTCAAAAGCATCCTCCCCATTAAGATACATGGTGATATTTAGATCCTCAACCATAACTTCCTCAACTTGATCTAAGGCCATTGTAGGATTGAGTTTATGGCTTGTCCTTAGTGGGAAATGAAAGATAGGTTGATACCTTGACATATAATAAAATAATAAAGTTACTAAAAGGCCCAATACAAACCAAGATAATTTTTAAATCTAAAATGAAAATTAGAAAATCTCAAATATGAAACAAAAATAAGAAAATAAAACACTAAAGGGAAATAGAGTAGTTTGAGAGATTAGGTTCACCAAATTAAAAGGAAGAAAATGAACCCTAAAGGTTTAGTTAAATGATTCCTTTTCTTAAATTATATTGTTCCTAGGAAAATAAAAATTAATGATACTCTAATTTGACCCTAGACAATTATAATTAAGTTGAGCCTAATACATAAGAAGGAAAAAACAATTGAAGCAAGAGAGTTAAGATACTTAGCTCCTCCAAGGGCTGATGTGAAATGGCTATGATCTATCAGTGGTTGCACTTCTATAATTAGATTATCATTGTAATATTTAGATCTTATCAAATTGATGTGTCACTAAACTCTACAACTCAATTAGAAAGGATCATAATTATGATTCTATCTGTAGAAAATTGTAATCCTTTACCTTTTCTATGATTCTATGTGTTAGTCTTTCACTCTAGGTTTTGCTCCTTTAATCTTTAAAATTCCACTAATTGTCAAGGCAATATATAAAAACACTTTTAAGGGATTTGTTATGTTGGGGCATGGAAATGTCCTAACTATCCCCTAAGTACCTTGGTCAAATCTCTTGTTTTTATTTTTTAGAATGTGTAATGATAGATAAAAGGATGTCAAAATAGAAGGAATTGGATGTATAGGTGTCCCTAATATGAGATGCTCCTATTTCCCTAAACTAGTCAATTTCTCATTGATTCTAATGGTATGCAATTATCAAATGACGTAATGATGCCTTAGGGTTTATTTTTAAATAGGAAATCTTAAACAATCAATGAAAAAGTCATATTTTGGACTACTTGATTAGCTCAAGAATCAAGGAATTCCCACACAAGACAACTAGAAATAATCATATTTTGGACTACTTAATTAGCTCAAGAATTAAGCAAATGGGTGGTAGTCAAGAAAAACAAAACTATGCCAGTGATTCTATGTAGGGGACACAATTATAGTAGTGATAACATTTAAGATAAGCAAAGTACTAAATATGAATTAGGTCTAGGCCATTGGGATAGAAAGGAAAAAAGGCAACACCAAGGTTGGGTTTAAAGTCAACTTGTGTGTTGTAATTCTCAAATTAAACACTAAAATAATATAGTTATTAACAAGGCTAAAATAAATACAAGATAAGAAAAAATGTAAAATGTACAATTTCCTAGTCTACACAAATACAAATACTTACTAGTATATTTATATTTAAAAAAATATATCTACAATACACCGAGAGATATCTTCCAATTTGTTGGCATTTATAAATTACTTGCAGTTAGAATATTTGATATGCTCACATGAGTTAATTTAAAGAGACTATGTTGTGCGACTTTTCATATTCTATAACTGCCCAAGTTTTTCTATTTTTCTATCCATTTAGCTTCCACAATGTTTTTTTTGTTTAATGTGGTAAAGATTTCACTCCATAACTGCCCAAGTTTTCTATTTTTCTATCCATTTGGCTTCCATGAATTTATTTATTTACACATTTTATGAATTTTGTTTACATGTGAATCTGAATCTTAATTATTTACAGGAATCTGAATCTTTTAGCCCTTGCTATGAATGTAGAACACCTCTCGGCATAATTATAAAAAATCTTTACATTAACTATACAAGACAAATAATAAATCATATTTTAAAATAAAGAGGAGTAATAACCACAAAGGTTTGATATCTCCATTATATAGTACCTTGACACACACATGGGAGGTCTAAGGAGACAAGAACTGTGACATGTTAACTTCATGCTAAATCACCTTATCATAGAAGCTAGTAACCATCAATCATTGTAGCTTAGTGAGAAAACACCCTAGCATGAGAGCTAAAGTGCAAAGGTATAGTAGCTTAATGATAAGGGCATTTGCTCCTCTTCCTTTATTTAATTCATAACTAGTCTATAAGGACAAAGAATTAATAACTTGTTAATAAAGTACAATAATGCACTGGAACTAGTAGCCACAAAGGCACATTTCACCTTTGGTTGAAGAAACACCCCTAGAGCATCACACATTTCTATCATTGAAAGATGTGGTTCTTCCATTTATTTCTAGGTATATTTGCATGAAAGGTAAATATGGGAGAATTTTTAGAGTTTTCAAATGATATATACTTTTAAAGTTATAAATCTTTATGTAACTTGGCATTAAATATTTTGAAAATAAGAAATAAAATACAAACATTTTTTATATTTCAAGAAGTTGGTGTAAAAAGATTTAGATTTTATATAGTTGAGATAGTTTTTGTAAATTTAAATACCATTATTTTTAATAATATAGTATTATTAGTTAAGGTTGGTAGTGTTGATCATTATTACTAATGATTGAATGAAATATGTTCTTTATATCTATAATGCAATAAATCATGTGATGTCATATGGGCACACCAACAAAACATGACATAATACACAACTATAGGTCTAACCTTTTATGACACCTCACAAAACATGCTAATGTGATATCATATTTGATGATGTGAGCCTAAAATCTTAGGTTTAAGTAGTGAACTTGCCAAATAAGTTGCTAGAATTTTTTGTGTCATTTAAAATCAACACATGTATAGCTTTAAGAAGTGCAAAATTAAAGTACACAACTGCTAAATCCTATTGAAAACTTAAAAGTATCATTTTATTAAGAAGTCCATGGGATTCAATTAACAAACTAATGGCATAGTTCATGCATCGTAGGGTACTAATAAACACCCCCAATTTCATTTTTATCCCTCAAATTTATATTTTTGATATCTCATCTGGATACAAATTAGTATAATTAAAATACTTTCCTATCTTCACTAGGTATTTTACACACACACACACACACACACACACACACACACACACACACACACACACACACACACACACACACACACACACACACACACACACACACACACACACACACACACACACACACACACACACACACACACACACACACACACATATATTGGTTACATTTTATATCCCCTTATTATTTATACCCCATCAACTAAGGACACTACTCACATCTATATTTGACTAAAAACTAGTTTTGATGTCCATCTCATACATTAAAGCCTTATCACATAAAATCTAGATGAGATATAACAAATATGTCATCCTAGATATTCAAGTTTTGATTTAAAAGTACTTATACACCTCAACCCCTAAACCTTAGATCGCACCAACTCTAATGATGAAGCCCATTAATAAAAAACATCTCAATTATGGTATACATATTAATCTAAATTATAATGGAAGGTTTTAGAGATACTTATTGATTCTCCTGGCTAGGGTCATGGCATTACCAAAAGGTGCTCAATAATTGATTTTAGGAAACTTGGGCATAACCTTGGTGTGACTATTGTTTTCTTTGTTATTTGCATTAGAGTTTGGATTAGGTAGATACCCTAAAATTATGAGATTATAAGGCTCTAACACAATACAAGATAGTGTGATGTATTAAAAAGATAGCTTTACAATCCTGACATGACCAACATATTGAATGTCATTTCCTCTAATTGACTTGTACAAAGTGATTTGTAGAAGATTTGAAAACCCACTTATAAATACACCACCCTCATTATGTACATACATTCCAACCCTCATTTTCTTCTTGTATGACATTAATTAAACCAACTCCTTTCCCCTAACTCAAATGATATATTGTATCACATTTTCATTATTTAAAAAATCCCAATATACATATACATGATAAAATATTATTTTAAAAATAAATCTCCTAAACTTCCAAGAAAAAAATTAGAAATACAGGGTAAGTGCAAAAAGATGGGGGGCCAAAAAGTGGCCAAATTAATTTAAAAAAAAAATTAAGTCATAACGTGAGCGCGTTATGGTTTGGTAATGACGAGCCTAAGTCTCGTCAAAACCAAGCCATAACGCGAGTGCGTTATAATGTGAGTGCGTTATAACGCGCTCGTGTTATGACTATCTATAAATTAAAAAAAAGGGTTTCTAATCTCATTTCATTTCTTCTTCTCCTCTATGCCCGTGGCCTGCAGACCCTAGAAAGTGCACTCACATTTTGCAAAACTCTATTCAACACAAAAACCTTATCAATTCGTCACCAAAATGCCGCCACGACGTTGAGCATGCCAAAGGAGTGAGTTTTATTTGTTTTTTTGTTTGAATTTGTTTCTAAATAGGTAGGTTTTAGTTGATTTTTGATGTATATTTTGTTAATTGTTAGGAAATGTTAATGCACCTCCTCCTCCTCCTCCTCAAAATCCACAAAAGCCTAAGGAGGAAATACCTGTAGAACAACAACCTCCTCCATCCATTCCTCGCCATGCCCCTAGAACACAAGAAAATATAATCTAGGGCAAATTGAAAACAACAAAAAAGAAATTGAAGATATAATTGCAAGGTTGAAAGATCCTTCCACTTCAACCTTGCATAGGTCCACGCTTGCTGAATCTCTTGAATCTATGTTATCAAATTTAGATTCAATTAGCAAGCAAATAACTAGTTGGACGGATAAGAGGAGAGAGTTTAGAGATTATTATGCAGACAAGCTGTCATACCAAGATGTGAAAAAATTACAAATCACAAAATTAGACTTGTGTTTCATTTTCACAAACCCACAAACAAATCAACCTCCACCCATTACATGCAAGAGGTTCCCTATCCATTGGTACAACAAACAAGCGATAAGGGACAATTTTGGGTAGAGGTGGTGGATGGTTTTTGACCATCCTCCATGCAATAATAATGAGGTCTCGCAATACTTTTTGAGGAAACTCTACTGCGAGTTTGTCCGCAATAAAGTGCCAAACTATTTTGATATGTGGGACTTCTAGGGTAGAGGTGGGGGGTCAGCACAAGATAGACCAGGGGCACGTCTTGACCCACAGCAGGTAGTGAGATGAGTAATCAGCAGACCAGCCCACGAGCATGTTTCTATCCCTTCCATTGTGAAGGAGAGTGTTGAGGTCGATACACTTCAGTCCATTAGTGCCTTGACCCAGAGCATCATAGAGCATGCCGGTCCTGCAACACAGAGTGGGTTGGGAGATAGTGCGAGGAGTAGGGTCCCAACCCATACTTGTCAGGCTTGCGGGTCAGCCTATGGTTATGACCCCATGGATAGTCAGGACGCAGGTGCACAGGCTACATCTACAGCTAAGCAGATGGTGATGACAGATACCCTCCCGAGTGAGACTTTCGACCTTGATACTCAGGTAAATATTAGCAAGTTTATTAAATTTAATTGATTAAATTTCATTTTTGAAATGCAAGATTAACTAATTTAAATTGATGATTTTAATGAAATTTTAGGGTCATAGCGTCGATGCAGTTTTTAGTGGTTCTCCACCTGCATTTTACACTAGATCATCTACTGTCGAGGTATGTAACTAGTAAACAATTATAAATATTACATGTGAATAGCATCATTATATGAATGGTATTCTAATATCTGATTTTGGATGTTGAATAGGTTAATACTGTAGATTTCACGGCAACACCTGCCAGCGGTGGTGGACTTGAAAGCTTTACGGAGGTAGTAAAATAAATAGTTTAATGAATGAATTGTACTTACTAGATTTTTGTATGTGATTTGTGTGCTTTATTGTGTGTACTTCCACGTTTAGATGAATGTGTGTGTATGTTAGGAGCCATGATTTGCATCACTATTATAGTTTTTGTAATTGAATAATGTTGTTTTATTTCCAGATGATGTAGGCTGCGGAGACACCTCCCTATATTCATAGGGCAATGGAGCAGGGTGTGGATTCATAGCTCCATGGCATTGACAGGGGTATGAGGCAGATTAGTAAATTTCAATTTACATTCATTGTTATAGTTGTCTATTTTTGAAAAATCAAAAGATTATTGATTTGAAGTTTAATTTCTATCTGGATGGTTTCTATAGGACATGACATCACCAGGGCCTATTCCTGCTATTGAGGCAAGTGAGGAGACAGATTATATGTTAGCGGTAAGTGATTATTTTGTTAAATTTTTCATTTTTTATAACATGTAATTTCTATATATTAATGTCTATACTTTTTATTGTAACAGGTAAAGATGTAGGAAGAACTAAATAGGAGGAGCAGCCCTCGGGTTCGTAGTAGACCACCCACATGCATGTCTCCATCCCCTAGAAGATCAAAGGCTGCCCATGATCTATTCTCTTCACTAGCCAGAGGGGAATGAATTTTTATTGTGTTCCTTTGTTGTATGCCTATATGGCATTTGTGGACATATATTTTGTATTGTATATAGTTGACATTGTATGCCTATATGGCATTCTTGTAAGCCTATATGGCTATTTTGTATATATGTTATACTTATATCGACAGATATTGATGTATGCCTATATGGATATTTGGTTAATACAAATCTTTTTTATTGATGGCATCCATACTTGCATTATAAATCCAAGTTTGAATGGATATTTGTAGATGGCTACTTGAAATATTTAAAATCAAATTGTATTACACAGGATGTTTGATGATCCAATAAGCTAGCTATTGTTATTCAAGTATCACCTAAACCTCATTTTGGAACTAAAAGATAAAAGTTGTATTAAAAAAAAAAATGAATCATCATGTTGAACAGAAAATATTAATATTCTTTATGAGTAGCATAGAATGTCAACTATATGCAATACAAAAAAATGAATCATCATGTTATTCTTTATGTTTGAGATCTTGAAAATGACTAAGTCTGGTAGCCTGATATCCTAAAACACTAGGATAAATATCCAAGTCATTAGGATGATTGCGCCTTGAGAAAAAGTCATTAAGATGAGCGCCTAAAGGAGACTTTCTTAAACATTCAAACATTGAGCAACAAGCATGAAGGTTAAGGCGCAATTTGCAACTCATAAAGCCTCAAAGGGGCGCCCAACTTAGAGAGCATTCATTTAAGACAAGGTGCCTATTGACACCTATTCCACCATAAAAGTGCACCTAAGGTGGAAGGAGAACAAGCCTCTAGTAAGTGAAGCACACCTATTGTCTAAACCACTTCATTATGGCACCCTAGCATGAGGAGGAGTATATAAGTCAATAGGAAATGGCACCTAGAATGCAAATGAAGGACTAAGTGGCATTTTCAATAAGCATCAATTCACCTTGAGCTTTCAATAAATACATCAAATTGAGCCCCATAAGCCTAGGCACCCTTTGCCTTCAAAAGAACCTTGTATCGACATCATGAGTTGGTCGTATCAGCATATCGGCAGACCTTGGTTAGGCTTCACCGATAGTGGTCTGTCTTGCCGACAAGTGTGGTTCAAAGTCGAAGACATCGGCGTATCGGAAGATAGTCCCATTGGCACATCGGAAGAGCAGTTGAGAGATTCACCGATGAAGGGGGTCACACCGACAGTCAAAATCCATCGGTGTATTGGCCCAACGAGATTAGAGTTCACCGATGTTTGGAGTCTCACCAACAGGTGTGGTCCAAAGGTTGTCATTAGTGAGATCAGTGTGTCAGCAGAAGAGTTTTTGAGTGTGCCGATGGTATTAAGTCCTACCGATAGGCGAGGGACCTAGAGTCTCATATCGGAGTGACTTGACACAGATCCCAAAACCACCTATTGGACCAATAGGATCCTAGGCTTTCTTCATGCATTATGATTTCTAAGTGCCAGTTTAATGCTCCATCACAAGGAAAGTGCGCCCACACTTGCAAGTGTTTTTCTTCAGGATCTAGGTGCCAATTGAAGGTTGTAGTTGCCAAGAAGAGCACCTAGCAAGAGGAAGTCTTTTGGAGTCTCCAAAACACATCAAACACTTGACTAACCACAAGATACCTTTTTCCCAAGCTAGGCACTTCAAGAGGGAAGTTAAAATATGAATAAGCGCCAACTTGTCTAGCGCAAACTCAAGCTTGTTGAGGATACACATGGCGCCCAACATTCCTTGGTGATTTCATGAACTTCAAATGCTCAAAACTATTCAAGGAATGCCCAATGCCCCTTCTTGATGAAAGGCACCAAAGTGAGGGTGGAATTGCGCCTTGATGGCATTAGGCACTATCTAGAGTATGCTACTCCATTGAAATGCGCCTTCTTGCTTAGAGTAATTCAAACACTCCAAGGTCTTTAGTGGTCAATTCCCCAACTTATGAAATGTCCTTCATTTTAAAACACATTGTAATGCTCCAGAGAGATGACTATACCTAGGCGTCAATCTAGGTTAGAAATGCCTCCAAAGTGCGCCTTCTATTTCAGAATGCAAAACAAGGTCCAAAGGTGTTAATAAACTAAAGCACTTTGGAAAAGTCCCAGAGGTTAAGATGCGCCTTGTCTTAATGAGGTGCAACTCTTGGGTAAGAAAGCTTGTAAAGTGCGCCTAACTTAGTGAAGAGGTTGATAACTTCTAAACCCTTCCTGGAACTTACATTGCTTCAACTGAAGATCATCTTGCACCAATACATCACCAAAATTTCAATCACAAGATCAATTCAAATTTAGGTGCTCATTAAGAGTCTTTCCAATGTTGGCGTATTTGAGAGGTTGAACTGGCAAGAGATGGCGCCTAGCTTCCTAGACCTTGTTTCAATATGTTTGAGTTCCAAAGTTTACTCAATAGTATCAAGATGGCGCCATAGAGTCTTTGGACTAGTTCCTTAGAGTTTCAAAAACATTCTATCTCCTTGAAAATTCCTCCTACATGCTTGGGTGCCATTTCAAGGTCCTGGAACCATGATGTAGTGCCTTATTGCTCTAGGCACCCATTCATGATTGTGCAACTTGAGATTGGCACCTAAAGTGAATAGGCTTTCATCCTGACTTAATACACTGCCTCCTTCTGACGATTTTTGGGGCAGCGGAAAACCTTTCACCACGGGCAAATGTCTCAGAGATATAAAAAATTAAGAGAGGTTATTGTAGAGACATTCTACGTGATCGCGTTACCTTAGACAGAATGTTTGTAAGTGACATGGTTTTTGAGTAACATCTCGTCAAAGATTGGTTCCTTTTTGCACTTTGGACTCTTTAGGGATATCATCGATACAATGTAGCTCAGACTGTTTCGACATGTTTGGGTGAAAAATAGGACCATGCCTAGTGTAAATGTACCCATCCAGACGCGTTGGAATAGTCAGTTTGGTCGCATCAGGAGCAGGACAAAAGTTACACCCCTTTGCAACTTTACATTGCCTCCTTCTGATGATTTTTGGGGCAGTAGAAAACCTTTCACCACGGGTAAATGTCTCAGAGATATAAAAAATTGAGAGAGGTTATTATAGAGGCACTCTACATGATCACGTTACCTTAGACGTAATGTTTCTAAGTGACATGGTTTTCAAGTAACATCTCGTCAAAGATTGGTGCCTTTTTGCACTTTGGACTCTTTAGGGATCGTCGGTACAATGTAGCTCGGACTATTTCGACATGTTTGGGTGAAAAATAGGACCATGCCTAGTGTAAATGTACCCATTCAGACATGTTGGAACAATCAGTTTGGTCACATAAGGAGCAGGATGAAAGTTACACCCCTTTGCAACTTTACACTGCCTCCTTCTGATGATTTTTGGGGTAGCAGAAAACCTTTCACCATGGGCAAATGTCTTAGAGATATAAAAAACTGAGAGAGGTTATTGTAGAGGCACTCTACACAATCATGTTTCCTTAGACATAATGTTTCTAAGTGACATGGTTTTCGAGTAACATATCGTCAAAGATTGCTGCCTTTTTGCACTTTGGACTCTTTAGGGATATCGTCGGTACAATGTAGCTCGGATTGTTTCGACATGTTTGGGTGAAAAATAGGACCATGCCTAGCGTAAATGTACCCATCCAGATGCGTTGGAATAGTCAGTTTGGTCACATCAGGAGCAGGATGAAAGTTACACCCCTTTGCAACTTTACACTGCCTCCTTCTGACGATTTTTGGGGTAGCAAAAAACCTTTCACCACGGGCAAATGTCTCAGAGATATAAAAAATTGAGAGAGGTTATTGTAGAGGCACTCTACATGATTGCGTTGCCTTAGACAAAATGTTTCTAAGTGACACAGTTTTTGAGTAACATCTCGTCAAAGATTGCTGCCTTTTTGCACTTTGGACTCTTTAGGGATATCGTCGGTACAATGTAGCTCAGACTGTTTCGACATGTTTGGGTGAAAAACAGGACCATGCCTAGCGTAAATGTACCCATCCAGATGTGTTGGAATAGTTAGTTTGGTTGCATCAGGAGTAGGACGAAAGTTACACCCTTTTGTAACTTTACATTGCCTCCTTCTGATGATTTTTGGGGTAGTAGAAAACCTTTCACCACGAGCAAATGTCTCAGAGATATAAAAAATGAGAGAGGTTATTGTAGAGGCACTCTACATGATTGTGTTGCCTTAGACAAAATGTTTCTAAGTGACACGATTTTCAAGTAACATCTCGTCAAAGATTGCTACCTTTTTGCACTTTGGACTCTTTAGGGATATCGTCGGTACAATGTAGCTCGGACTATTTCGACATGTTTGTGTGAAAATAGGACCATACCTAGCGTAAATGTACCCATCCAGATGCGTTGGAATAGTCAGTTCAGTCGCATCAGGAGTAGGAAGAAAGTTACACCCCTTTGCAATTTTACACTACCTCCTTCTGACAATTTTTGGGGCAGCAGAAAATATTTCACCATGGGCAAATGCCTCAGAGATATAAAAATCGAGAGAGGTTATTGTAGAGGCACTCTACATGATCATGTTTCCTCAAACGGAATGTTTCTAAGTGACATAGTTTTCGAGTAACATCTCGTCAAAGATTGCTGCCTTTTTACACTTTGGACTCTTTAGGGATATCGTCGATACAATGTAGCTCGGACTGTTTCAACATGTTTGGGTGAAAAATAGAACCATGCCTAGAGTAAATGTACCCATCTAGATGTGTTGGAATAGTCAGTTTGGTCGCATCACAATCAGGACACCAAAAATGCAAAAGTTGCTTTGTGCAACTTGACAACATTGACACTTTTTTGCAACATGACTCAAAGACTCAAACTGACCCCAAATGACTCAGAGTGACTTAAAATCACCTTGATTTTGGCGCCCAATGTACATTATAGAGGTCGAGATGCTCCTTATCATTTAAACATCTTAGATGAGCGCATAGGAAAGGAAAAAGCTCTAAGTTTCATCATCATGAGCGCCTAATATCAAGAGACTTTAATGGCTCAAACCTTGATTTGGTGCCATGTATGTGAAGGACGATCTAAAGGCATGAAAGTGGATGTCATTTTGCAAGAGTTTGGGTCATCAAAATTGAAATAAATAAGTCTATTAAGCTTGGGCGCCCTTGATCTTCTTTTCATTCATTATGAGTGCCTTGGGAGAATGGTATATAGGTCATCATCATGATTGGGCGCCTTGGATCTAGAGTGTTGGAGAGATCATCAAATGGTGACTAGAGGAAGTAGGGTGAGTTATGAGTTTGGTCACATCAGGAGCAGGACACCAAAAATGCATAACATGATGATGTAAAAATGTGTGTGTAAAAATACAGGAGGAAATAAAAAAAGACAAACCTTACAAATTAATGTGCATACTTACAACTCAATGTAACACGACTTTACAAAATCAATGTGAATACTTATAAATTAATCCAATGAACCATCTGGGTCTGTTCTACTCTTTATTGTGTCAAGTATTGCTTCATGGTCAGACTCACGTACCTTCCACAAGATTTTGTTCAAAGGTCTACCCCAATACTTTATCAAATGAACATTGGATGACATGACAAGGTTCGAGTAATGAAGAATTTTCTGATGTGTGTCAAAGTCCTGAAATAGCCAAATATTAACACTCTTATGTGGGTACCTTCTAAGCCATGTTCCAGTAATAACCACTGAGCCTGTAGGGTATTCAATATGTTCTCCATCCATAACAGTGGCCTCCAATTTATTTTTGGCCTCAACACAACATAAGTAATAATCTGTTCCCTCTTCATTATCTTCATCTGCAATAACTGCATATACGTGCCCTACATTGATATGTGTAGCAAATTAGATGAAATTAGTCAACATTGCAAAAAAACTACAAAGTAAGATGACATTACCTAGTTGAACTAGATGAAATTAGATGCATATACATGCCCTATATTACCTGGTTGAACTAAATCTGATATGTGGTCAAAGTCAACTGATGATTCCATCTGTGTTAGTTCCAGTGCCGTCAGGGGTCGATACATGTCAAGTGGGCTAAGATAACTTAACTACCATTTGTCAACCCACTCCTTTGACTTGCACTCATCCCAGACTTGAATTATACAGGAAGAACAAAAGCATGACATTCTTCGTGTATAGATACTCCATGAACCTGCAATTAAGCTTCTGAAAGAGTGCATCTTATTTGATCCTATCAGTGTACAACAGTCCTCATATGGTGCAATGTTAGTATCATCTATCAACCAAAAAAATCTACGAACTGAAGACTTACCTTCATTACTTGGACCCATGGAAGCATTACACCACTTGATAATCGATTTTGCATCTGTCAACTTTGCATTGTCTTTATACTTTAACTCTTCTTGTGCTATGGCTCTTTTGATACATGCTCCTGCACCATCATGCTCCCCCTTTCCATGCCTGGCCTCACAAAAGTTCCACATATGTTGAATACCTGTAAAATTATGCGTCTTACTCAGCCAATAGAAATTTCGTGAGTTCTTAAATTGTGACAGATAGTTATCCGACCATATGATATGCTGACTGAATGATATGCCCCTTCTAGCCAAATCATTGTAGAACACCTGAAAGCAACCTTGCATGAACTCTATAGAATGTGTGTGATCATCACTAATATAGAAATTATACTCCCATATGATCTTCCTATCATCCTCTGTACTATCATTCGCATGAATGAATGCGATGTGCACAAATATAGAAACCTGTGTGGAGTTGTAATATTATGATTGCACCTCACGTTGTGGCTGTAGACTGTAGTTCTCTACAAAGTCAATGACTAAAACAATGCTACCAACCGGAAATGTGTCCTTGCATAACTTGAATTGCAAGTCCAACCATTGAGCTCTATGGGCATGTCTTGCATACTCATACACTATGCTGTCATGAAATATAGGCATAAACTGATACACTGGAATCTTTTCAATAACCAATTCACACCTCTTTACTTCTTTACCATCTTTTGTATTGTATGCCACTGTTTTATACTTGCCAAACTCTACTAGTTTGTTTCCAACCACATGTGTTATTTCCATATGTTCACATATTGGCAAATGTTGCAAGCCACCGTAACGATGACATGTGCCATCCAAGCATAATTTCTTGTAGAATATTTGACCTTCCTCTCTTTCACATAAAATTCTTGATATGAAGTCTCTTGAAGATGTTGGTGGGGCACATATGGCACAACCCTGCAAATCATTGTTAGTATGCACATCTAAACATATAGACCTATAAGCATCAAAATGGTTAGAAAATTTAATATGTAATATACAACAACAAGTAGTGCGTGTGTGATTTATCTTAATATAGAAAGGTTTTAGCATTTCAAAATATCTTTGACAAATTTTAATTTGAGGATACTTTTCTAGAAATTTACCATAAAACTGTGTTTGAGTCTCATCCAAAAAATGCTTTGGATGTGGCTCGCGGTTCTAACTACCAATTCTCCTTCTTACCACATCCCTTTGATTCAGAGATACCCTTGTGTAATTCTTCCAAAAGTCTTCAATTGGTGATCTCAATGCTTCAACAATTGGTTTATCTTTTCGTGGTAGTCTCCCCGAGAACACCCATAATTCATTAGCATTAGTGTCCTCAATTCTTTGGCGTCTTCCAATGGCTCTTGATAAAGTTTTCCTATTAATTCTCAATTGTTGACTTGTCTTTCTAATGAGACAAGCTTTCCTCATTTGACTACTTACTATAGTCGATGTAATCACACACCGTGTTGTATTACTATCTTTTGTGCGTGAGGTGTTACCCACACTCTCATATGCACTCATTAGATTCTTAACAATAGATTTTTCACTTGAAGCCTCTGATGTTCTCAACCCAAGAATCTTCATGATAGACCTATACTTTATACTTCGCATCATTTCAACAAATAGTTGACATCTTGTAGTCTCATTTAACTTTTCAAAGAACAATCTCCAAATCTTATTAGCATATCTTCTACAAGTGCGTTTTGGAATCTTACCTTCCATTGGCTGCAAAATATTCTCATCAATATCAGTCAAATACTTTGGCTTTCTATGCAAAATTCTAGGTGGTGTTAAGTTAGGTAAATTCATCTCAACATTATGAATTTAATCAATATTTAAATGAGATGGGTTAGATGGCATATCTTCGATCGAAGATGGAATAGATGACATACCTTGAGGTTGAGGTGGGAATGATGGTGTACCTCCTTCATCACATGTGAGTGATGATGTACTCTCAACTTGAGATGTGGTAGATGGTGTCCCTACATGTTGACTTGCGGTAGAGGATGTGTCTCCAACTATGGTATTCAAATCTCTCGTACCACGAAGTTTTTGCATTCGTTCTCTTTGTGCCGCCAATACCATATCTCTTTATGATGGTTGTGGTTCCTCTTCAATTGGTATGTCTTCATTTATCGTGTCCAATTTCCTCTTCTCACGAAGTTCCCTCATAGCCACTACTTTCTTTGCATTCTTAGCTTCTATCTCTTCTTGTGTTGGTTTAATTCTTGATCGTTTCCTCGGCATGATGGAGAATTTGTTTGTAACATGATAAAGAGACCAATATTAGTTCCTAAGAAATGAATACAAGATAATAGTGGGATTGTATTTTTATTATGTTGTAAGGATTTATTCTTGTATAGTTTGACATCATGGTATGTTAAGGTCTGTTTATTACACATAATTATTAAAGAGCTCAAGTGTAGAAAATATACATGGCATCATGTGAGATTGTAGGCTGCTTTCTTGATTGGGAATGTGTCTATTTTAAACATGTATGATAAAGCATGATAAAATAATTCAATCCGAAATAAGGAAAATGTAAAGAACATGCATGTAAAGACTTGACATACCTAAAAAACAAAGATTCGAATGGAGAGAGTACCCAATTATGTAGTGTTTTTTTCTTCTTACATCAAACTCCTCAACAATTTGAGTTTTTTCACCACTTGCTTCCTTTTCAATGTTAAATTGAATAACACTCAAATATAATTACTAACAACAATACTATTAACCAATCTATAATGTTAAATTCCCAAAATTGAATCACAATTAACATTGCAACACTACAAAAATTGAAATTTGAATAGATATATATCAAACTTGGTGTGAAAACTATGTTATTTCCTCCTTCTCAAGTTGGCAAAGCAGAAAAGGTGGTGGAAAGATCATGCAAAGGTGGTACAATATGTCAAATGTGCATGTGAACTTCCCAACAACATGAAAGCATTTCTTTTTTGTCGGAGCACGCGCAGAATCAGTAAGAAAACAAAGCATGTGGGCTTGGATCATGGGGGTCAACACTTTTTTACAGTTTCAATAGCAAGACAAAATGTGAGCATGTTATAATGCGCTTGCATTTTGTCCTACTATAGATTGACCACATCTCTTTCCAAACCTTCCCCTTCAGACTTGAATGACCACAAGGTTTTTGAGGGAGAACTTTTCCTGTTTCCTGCAAGAGCTTGCCAGATGCTCCGCCATATGATAGGCATAACAATGAAGCGGCAAGCCCTCATAATCAAGTTCTTGATAGAAAATGCCCATCGAGGAAGAAAGACAGATCTTCTTTGGAAGTAGAAGTTCTAGTTTGTGACAAATCCTTATCCAAGCATAAATAGCAGGGGTTCTATCAAGCGATTTCCAATCCACTTCCACAAAGTCTCCTGAAGACTTCCTGATTGATTCCAAAACATCCACACCACAAAACTGGAGAGGTAATCAATATAATCAAACCCATAAATCTACATTTGACAAAAGAAACCCTCAACACTATGCCTTAATCCCTAATCCCTCAACCCTCAACCCTAATCTGTCATCCCACAACTCTAATCCCTCATCCCTAAAGCCTAAATGCTATCCCTGTTCCTAAACCCTGAACAGACTTGATATTATACCTTAAACCCTAATCCCTTATCCCTAAATCCTCCAACCCTATCCCTAATCCTTATACCCTCCACACTCTACTTTAACCCTAATACCTCGACCCTCAACCCTATCCCTAAACCCTTGACCCTCAAACCTCAACCCTCAACCCTCAACGTCAAACCCTAATCCCTCAACACTTAACTCTGATCCCTCAACCCTCAACCCTATCCCTAAACCCTAAACCCTCAACCATCAACCCTTAACCCTCAATGTCAAATCCTAATCCCTCAACCCTTCACTCTAATCCCTCAACCCTAAACCTGATCCCTAAACCCTCAACACTATACCTTAAACCCTAATCCCTCAACCCTAATCTGTCATCCCTCAACTCTAATCCCTCATCCCTAAACCCTAAATGCTATCCCTATTCCTAAACCCTCAACAGACTCGATACTATACCTTAAACCCTAATCCCTTATCCCTAAACCCTCCAACTCTATCCCTAATCCTTATACCCTCCACACTCTACTTTAACCCTAATCCCTCGACCCTCAACCCTATCCCTAAACCCTTGACCCTCGAACCTCAACCCTCAACCCTCAACGTCAAACCCTAATCCTTCAACCCTTAACTCTGATCCCTCAACCCTCAACCCTATCCCTAAACCCTAAGCCCTAAACCCTCAACCCTCAATGTCAAATCCTAATCCCTCAACCCTTCACTCTAATCCCTCAACCCTAAACCCGATCCCTAAACCCTCAACACTATACCTTAAACCCTAATCCCTCAACCCTCAACCCTAAACCTTATCCCTAAACCCTAATCCCTCAACACTCAACCCTAATCTGCCATCCCTCAACTCTAATCCCTCATCCCTAAACCCTAAATGCTATCCCTATTCCTAAACCCTCAACAAACTCGATACTATACCTTAAACCCTAATCCCTTATCCCTAAACCCTCCAACCCTATCCCTAATCCTTATACCCTCCACACTCTACTTTAACCTTAATCCCTCGACCCTCAACCCTATCCCTAAACCCTTAACCCTCGAACCTCAACCCTCAACCCTCAACGTCAAACCCTAATCCCTCAACCCTTAACTCTGATCCCTTGAACCTCAACCCTATCCCTAAACCCTAAACCCTAAACCCTAAACCCTTAACCCTCAATCCTCAACATCAAATCCTAATCCCTCAACCCTTCACTCTAATCCCTCAACCCTAAACCCTATCCCTAAACCCTCAACACTATACCTTAAACCCTAATCCCTCAGCCCTAACCCTAAACCTTATCCCTAAACCCTAATCCCTCAACCCTCAACCCTAATCCATCATCCCTCAACTCTAATCCCTCATCCCTAAACCCTAAATGCTATCCCTATTCCTAAACCCTCAATAATCTTGATACTATACCTTAAACCCTAATCCCTTATCCCTAAACCCTCCAACCATATCCCTAATCCTTATACCCTCCACACTCTACTTTAACCCTAATCCCTCGACCCTCAACCCTATCCCTAAACCCTTGACCCTCAAACCTCAACCCTCAACGTCAAACCCTAATCCCTCAACCCTTAACTCTGATCCCTCGACCCTCAATGCTATCCCTAAACCCTAAACCCTAAACCCTCAGACCTCAACCCTTAATGACAAATCCTAATCCCTCAACCCTTCACTCTAATCCCTCAACCCTAAATCCTATCCTTAAACCTTCAACACTATACCTTAAACCCTAATCCCTCAGCCCTAACCCTAAACCTTATTCCTAAACCCTAATCCCTCAACCCTCAACCCTAATCCGTCATCCCTCAACTCTAATCCCTCATCCCTAAACCCTAAATGCTATCCCTATTCCTAAACCCTCAACAGACTCGATACTATACCTTAAACCCTAATCCCTTATCCCTAAACCCTCCAACCCTATCCCTAATCCTTATACCCTCCACACTCTACTTTAACCCTAATCCCTTGACCCTCAACCCTATCCCTAAACCCTTGACCCTTGAACCTTAACTCTCAACCCTCAATGTCAAACCCTAATCCCTCAACCCTTAACTTTGATCCCTCAACCCTCAACCCTATCACTAAACCCTCAACCCTCTACCCTCAACGTCAAATCCTAATCCCTCAACCCTTCACTCTAATCCCTCAACCCTAAACCCTCAACACTATACCTTAAACCCTAATCCCTGAACCCTCAACCCTAAACCTTATTCCTAAACACTAATCCCTCAACCCTCAACCTTAATTCATCATCCCTCAACTCTAATCCCTCATCCCTAAACCCTAAATGCTATCCCTATTCCTAAACCCTCAACAGACTTGATACTATACCTTAAACCCTAATCCCTTATCCCTAAACCCTCCAACCCTATCCCTAATCCTTATACCCTCCACACTCTGCTTTAACCCTAATCCCTCGACCCTCAACCCTATCCCTAAAACCTTGACCCTCGAACCTCAACCCTCAACGTCAAACCCTAATCCCTCAACCCTTAACTCTAATCCCTCAACCCTCAACCCTATCCCTAAACCCTAAACCCTTAACCCTCAACCCTCAACATCAAATCCTAATCCCTCAACCCTTCACTCTAATCCCTCAACCCTAAACCTGATCCCTAAACCCTCAACACTATACCTTAAACCCTAATCCCTCAACCCTCAACCCTAAACCTTACCCCTAAACCCTAATCCCTCAACCCTCAACCCTAATCCGTCATCCCTCAACTCTAATCCCTCATCCCTAAACCCTAAATGCTATCCCTATTCCTAAACCCTCAACAGACTCGATACTATACCTTAAACCCTAATCCCTTATCCCTAATCCTTATACCCTCCACACTCTACTTTAACCTGAATCCCTCGACCCTCAACCCTATCCCTAAACCCTTGACCCTTGAACCTCAACCCTCAACCCTCAACGTCAAACCCTAATCCCTCAACCCTTAACTCTGATCCCTCGATCCTCAACCCTATCCCTAAACCCTAAACCCTAAACCCTCAGACCTCAACCCTCAACGTCAAATCCTAATCCCTCAACCCTTCACTCTAATCCCTCAACCCTAAACCCTATCCCTAAACCCTCAACACTATACCTTAAACCTTAATCCCTCAACCCTAACATTACACCTTATCCCTAAACCCTAATCCCTCAACCCTCAACCCTAATCTGTCATCCCTCAACTCTAATCCCTCATCCCTAAACCCTAAATGCTATCCCTATTCCTAAACCCTCAACAAACTCGATACTATACCTTAAACCCTAATCCCTTATCCCTAAACCCTCCAACCCTATCCCTAATCCTTATACCCTCCACACTCTACTTTAACCCTAATCCCTCGACCCTCAACCCTATCCCTAAACCCTTGACCCTCGAACCTCAACCCTCAACCCTCAATGTCAAACCCTAATCCCTCAACCCTTAACTCTGATCCCTCAACCCTCAACCCTATCCCTAAACCCTAAACCCTAAACCCTAAACCCTAAACCCTAAACCCTCAACCCTCAACGTCAAATCCTAATCCCTCAACCCTTCACTCTAATCCCTCAACCCTAAACCCAATCCCTAAACCCTCAACACTATACCTTAAACCTTAATCCCTCAACCCTCAACCCTAAACCTTATCCCTAAACCCTAATCCCTCAACCCTCAACCCTAATCTGTCATCCCTCAACTCTAATCCCTCATCCCTAAACCCCAAATGCTATCCCTATTCCTAAACCCTCAAAAGACTCGATACTATACCTTAAACCCTAATCCCTTATCCCTAAACCCTCCAACCCTATCCCTAATCCTTATACCCTCCACACTCTACTTTAACCCTAATCCCTCGACCCTCAACCCTATCCCTAAACCCTTGACCCTCGAACCTCAACCCTCAACCCTCAACCCTCAACCCTCAACATCAAATTGTAATCCCTCAACCCTTCACTCTAATCCCTTAACCCTAAACCCTATCCCTGAACCCTCAACACTATACCTTAAACCCTAATCCCTCAACCCTTAACCTTAAACCTTATCCCTAAACCCTAATCCCTCAACCCTCAACCCTAATCCGTCATCCCTCAACTCTAATCCCTCATCCCTAAACCCTAAATGCTATCCCTATTCCTAGACCCTCAACGGGCTCGATACTATACCTTAAACCCTAATCCCTCTACCCTCGACACTCTTATTTAACCCTAATCCCTTGACCATTAACCCTATCCCTCAACCTCAACCCTTAACCCTCAAACCTCAACATTAAACCCTAATTCATCAACCCTAAACCCTAATCCCTCAAACCTAAACCCTATCCCTAAACCATCAACCCTCAACACTATACCTTAAACCCTAATCCCTATCCCTCATCCCTTAACCTTTAAAACTTAAACCCTATCCCTACACCCTCAACACTTGAAACTATATCTTAAGCCTTAAACCCTCATCCCTAAAGCCTCAACCCTCAATCGTTAGACCTTCAACCCTAAACCCTATCCCTAATCCCTCTACCCTTGACACTCTAACCCTAACCTCAACATTAAATGCTAATCTGTCAACCCTAAACCCTATCCCTAAACCCTCAACCCTCAACACTATACCTTAAACCCTAATCCCTCAACCCTCAACCCTAAACCTTATCCCTAAACCCTAATCCCTCAACCCTCAACCCTAATCCATCATCCCTCAACTCTAATCCCTCATCCCTAAACCCTAAATGCTATCCCTATTCCTAAACCCTCAACATAATCGATACTATACCTTAAACCCTAACCCCTAATCCCTAAACCCTCCAACCCTATCCCTAATCCTTACACCCTCCACACTCTACTTTAACCCTAATCCCTTGACCCTCAACCCTATCCCTAAACCCTTGACCCTTGAACCTCAACCCTCAACCCTCAATGTCAAACCCTAATCCCTCAACCCTATCCCTAAACCCTAAACCCTAAACCCTCAACCCTCAACGTCAAATCCTAATCCCTCAACCCTTCACTCTAATCCCTCAACCCTAAACCCTCAACACTATACCTTAAACCCTAATCCCTCAACCCTAACCCTAAACCTTATCCCTAAACCCTAATCCCTCAACCCTAATCTGTCATCCATCATCCCTCAACTCTAATCCCTCATCCCTAAACCCTAAACGCTATCCCTATTCCTAGACCTTCAACGGGCTCGATACTATACCTTAAACCCTAATCCCTTATACCTAAACCCTCCAACCCTATCCCTTAACCCTAATCCCTCGACCCTCAACCCTATCTCGAAACCCTTAACCCTCGAACCTCAATGTACTCAACCCTCAACGTCAAACCCTAATCCCTCAACCCTTAACTCTGATCCCTCGACCCTTAACCCTTAAAACTTGAACCCTAAAACCTATCCCTACATGCTCGACACTTGACACTATATCTTAAACCCTAATCCCTTAACCCTCATCCCTAAAGCCTCAACCCTAAATCATTAAACCTTCAACCCTAAACCCTATCCCTAATCCCTCTACCCTCGACACTCTACCTCAAACCTAATCCCTCGACCCTTAACCCTAAACGCTATCCCTAAAGCCTCAACCCTAAACCCTAATCCCTAATCTCTCTACCCTCAACACTCTACCTTAAACCTAATCCCTCGACCCTTAACCCTAAACGCTATCCCTAAAGTCTCAACCCTAAACCCTAATCCCTCAAGGTCCTAAACTCTAATCCCTTATCCCTAAACTCTAAATCATATCCCTAAACGCTCAACCCTCAACCTTAAACCTTAATCACTCAATCCTTATCCACCCCTCTTCTCCCCTATCTGGCTCACTCCCATCTCTACCCTCCTCTACCCTCGACACTATACATACATACATATAGGAATACATAGATACATACATACATATTGGCATACATAGATACATACATATAGGCATACATACATACATACATACATATAGGCATACATACATACATACATACATACATATAGGCATACATACATACATATATACATACATACATGATTAATAGCCCTGAAGATAAAAATTTTTAAGGGGAACATAACGCGAGCGCGTTATAACGCGCTCACGTTATGTCAAACATGACAAACAACAGACTTGCAGAAAAGGAAAAATGCAAAGCAAAACATAACGCGAGCGTGTTATAACGCGCTCGTGTTATGTCTTGCTTTGGGAATCCCAAGCCTTGGGCTTGGGATTTGCTTTGGATTTCCAACCCAAAGGCTTGGAGTGCCTTTTGAACAGTCACAAACATGTTTTTCCAGATTCTTCAAGATTTCACATAATTTCATTCGTGCTAACCCTCAGATTTGCACGTGTTTCAATGTTGAACAAATCAAACACCTGGGTAATGTTAAGCTTTCTCTTAGCTATTTGACGATGTGATGTTTTTCACATTTTAACAATGTTAAGCCTTTCATCATTAATTTCTTTTGTTTGTGTGTCCGTTTTTGGGCAAAAACCATTGTTTGGTCTTTTTTCCATTGTAAATTAACTATTCATTGAAATTTCAAAAAAATTACATATTTAGAAACTAAACTCCATTCTACAAATATTAAAAAAAGAAAAAAATGATTTTCAATTACTTTTCAAAATTTATAGGGGTAGCACGGCCAAAATTCTATTTTTTAGGATGTGTTCACTTTGAAAATTAGTAAAAAATCAAATATTCATCAAAAAATTATCAGAAAAATCAAGCATAAACTAAATGCTATTAGCTAATTTCTCACTAAAGCAATTTTAAAAATACCAAAAAAAAGTTGAGCTTTTGAGGGAGCCACAAAACATTCTATGTTATGTTTTTTTGACAGAAACAACACCAATTTCTGTGGATCCCTCTTTTGAACCCCTTAATCTATGCCATTTTAAAAAAAAAATAGTAGTTTAGAAAGTAGACTCGGAGAACTACGAACATTGTTTTGGTTGCATCTCCAAATTTTGAGTGTAACTATGCTTAGTTTCTCATCCAAGACCAATATTCCTGATTTCAGAAAAAAAGTGGCCACTTAAGACCCCTTTTTGGCCCCCCATCTTCTTGCACTTACCCTACACATACTCCCTAATTTTTTTTTTAAATTTTTTTGATGAATATTCTTATTATACTTTATATTTGTTAGAGTCACACAAGGACTCATAGGAGCCAGGATCATCTACAGGAAAACTTCTACAAGAGAGAGTTGGAAAAGGATAATGCACAAGACAAATGTATTCGAATATGTGTGCTTCACATTTACAATATTGGAGTTACATAAATAAGCAACCATTTGCTAAAGTGGGAGAGACACAAAAATGGCAGATGATGATACATGCCATAAATGTCTCAACCACTAAAAAGAAAGACAACTAACCTTCCTAAAAGATAACCACTTGCCAAATAGGGACAAAGTGGGAAAGGAAAGCTGAGGTCACTCACCATAAGTCTCTCTAGTATGAGAAATGAAACATTATCCTAAAAAGAATCTCCCTAATTAACTTTGTAAAAGTGAAATATGATTTTTCACCAACACCCCCCATAAGTGCAACTTAGGGAGATTACACAAGCTAAAAAGAAAGAGAGAAAGATGGGTTTTGACAACAAAACCATGTTAGGTACCCATGAACAACAAGAATCTCTCATAAGGTGGAGAAAAGGAGAAAAACCCACCGGGAGAAAACTCCTCTCTAAAAGAGAGAAAAAAACAAAAAAGAAAGTACAAGAACATGTGATGGAAGGACACTAAGACCCCCCATGGAATGAATCCATCACAAGAGTACAATCATGAGTGCCTCCCCCATAAGAGAGAGTGAATAGAGAATATGAATGTCCTCCAAGAAGAAGCTCCAGGACCAATAAAGAGATCTTGAAGATAGAATCCAATCCACTGTCTACAAACAACATTTCTCCCTTTTGGAAGAAATAGATCCACTGGTGAATGTAGAAGCCATTCCCACATCTTGGATGAATAGGGAACCCATATCGAAATGTGTGCCTCTGAATGCAACTCAAGTGACCTCATACTGGAAAAATATGTCTTCTCCAAAACAGAAATTGTCTGCCCAATTAGAGAAGAACCAGGAGAGGATATGATTTGAACTGCATCTAAAAACACAGAAGATGAAGGTGGTGATTCAAAGCCACTTGAGAAAGCATCAAACAAGAGAGATAAACCCTCAAATGTGTCCTCCAAATCAGCAATGTGAGACTCCACAAACAAGGGTGATATGTCTGCAAGATAAAAGTCCCAATGAGGTGGATCTGAAAGACTAATATTGACCTGCTGCATAGAATTACTAGAAGCCAATGATGATGCAACACTGAATTCTGAAGTAACAATAGGTGATGAAGAAGATGTGATCTCAATAGGAAGAGAGGAGGGAGCAAGAGAGGTCTCTATCTCTAAACATTCAAGACATGCCATATACTCAAGCTCCTCTAAAGTATCATCATCATAAGGTATATTATCTACATCATCAAGTGGAATGAGGCAATTTACTGTAGGATCATTTGGAAATGGTGAGACATGAGGGTCTCCATACAACTCCCAAATTTTTGTCCAAAGTGTGTGTGGGCTCTCATAGATGGGAAGATCACATGCAATATCATAATCAACAGTGGTACAAAGTAAACTTACAACATGATCTCGATTGTTACTCCAAACATATTTCTTCATAGGTGTCTCTGGTTCAGGTATGAGCCCATAAAGATGAGGCAAAATATGCAGCCACCTGAGATGTGTTAGGATGCCTCTTTGTTAGGACTCATAATTGTCCTTAGTCAGATTGAGCATAGAAGGATGAGTGGAAAAACCCATGATACCTCCTCAAAATGATAGAGATCAAAACATGAAAATAGATTTATGCTGATAACAGAAGCCTATCAAAGCAAACATAACCTTTCCAAGAGGCAACATGTCCAGGATATCCAATAGAAACCATAAAATTGACAAACTGATTAAAAGATACTTGGGGTTGAATATGAAAAAATTATATATGTGGCTATGTAGAACTCGTTGATACCTTTCCAACACCTTTTCATTTTTGAAAAATGGAGATTCTGGGCACAAGAACAGAGCTCAAAAGCCAAAATGATGCCTTGACTTCAAATAGAAAAAAAAGGTGTCAAACAGAAAAATGTGGGAAAAAGACCAACATTACTGGATAATGCTCAGAACTAGCTTTCCAACACTTTTTTGTTTGTCAATTTTTGAGTCTGTATGCTCAAGTTATGGCCTCTAGAAGAAAACTACCTTTTTAGGCCTGCACAAATCGAGGCAGCTCGAAAATTAAAATATGCTCAGAAAAAATTTGGCATGGAAATTGAGGTGGTTGTACAGAAATTTAGGCATGGAAATTGAGGCATCTGTATAGAATTTTGGCATGAAAATTGAGGCAGTCGTACAGATTTTTTCTGCACAAAAAAAATCAAACCCCCAAAAAAATGCCCAAAATTTTTTTGTCACCAAAAATAGAGTGCCTTATATGAAAATAGGGGTTTTGACACCTTCTAAGTGCAACCATGAGGTCTGTTTTGCTCCAAGATGCACAGATTATCTGCTCATGGCTAAAACCCTCTTTGATTTGAGAAGAAATTGATAGATCTGGAGCTCTGATACCATGTTAGAGTCACACAAGGACTCACAGGAGCTAGGATCATCTGCAAGAAAACTTCTACAAGAGAGAGATGCAAGAGGATAATGCACAAGCCAAATGCATTCAAATATGTGTGCTTCACATTTACAATATTGGAGTTACATAAATAAGCAATCATTTGCTAAAGTGGGAGAGACAAAAAAATGGCAGATGATGATACATGCCATAAATGTCTCAACCACTAAAAAGAAAGACAACTAACCTTCCTAAAAGATAACCACTTGCCAAATAGGGACAAAGTGGGAAAGGAAAGCTTAGGTCACTCACCATAAGTCTCTCTAGTATGAGAAAGGAAACATTATCCTAAAAAGAATCTCCCTAATTAACTTATGTAAAAGTGAAATATGATTTTTCACCAACAATATTAAATATAAAACCAGTACAATATTCAAAAAAAGGTTGGGTTGTATCAATTATTGAGCAAAATGGAGAGGCATGAAAAATGCAAAGGAGCAGACAAAGGGCAGAAGGCAGGGGAGGTTCAGGCACAAAATGGCGCCTCCTTTCTAGAGCAAACAATGGGAAAAAAGGATGGAAGAAAAGAGGGAGCCAAATTTCTTTCTTGGGTGGCAGATGCAGAATGGGAAATTTCAAAGGAGAAGATCCAAGAAAGGGCGCAAGCTGAGGAATGGTGCAAGAAGGTAGCGAAGCACAAAGATTCATTTCAAGACATCAAAGGTTGGAATGGAAGGCAATGACAGGGCTTCAATGGGAATTATTTCCATTTGCATAACAAAGCTAGCCAAGGAAAGTGGGGTCTCTCGGTCAATCACAATCGATGGAAGCCATCCCTTCATAGGGGAAACCCTAGGGCTTTTGGAAAGGGTGGTGTCGGTAAGAAGACATCCACAGAGCATGGTGATAACCAAAAGTAAGGGCACCAAAAATCAATTGCCCTAAGCTCTAAATTATTAGGCCCGTTGATTAAGTGTCTAGAAGAGCTTGGATTAATCATAAGATGGTTCGGAATGAACCTTAATCAAGAGGGCCTAAGAAGATGGTGGTAGGAGAGATGGGATCAGAGTTAAGCTTCAAGGCTCTAGTGAATGGCTATTTCCTAGTCATTTGTCCATCAACCCTATCAGGAATGAAATCTTAGAAGGAATTTGGTTGATGGATGGCTTTGGTTTCTACATCTACAAGTAGGAAGTAGGGTTTGACCCTACCTAGCACCAAATGGAGTATGTTTAGGATTGGTATAAACTTCCCAACCTCCCTTTGGAATTTTGGTAGCTTGGCATCTTGGAAGAAATAGGGAACAATTTGGGTAATTATGTGTGTGCGAAAGAATGGATTGAGAAAGATGGAGAAGTAACCCATGTGGAAATCTAACTCTTTAGGTCTCGATGGAGGGAGTTGGACATTAACACAGATTGGGGAGTACTCAAACAACCTTTGATATATGAGCCAAGACCCTTGGGCCATCTGATAAGTACTTTGGGATGGCATTCTTGGGATCAACCCTCATTTGGGGAATGTAAGGAGATTCCGAACCCAGCCCTGGTGGGTTCCAGAAAAGGTGGCTTGGCTGGGAATTTGGAGTCCAATGCTCCTAATAGAGAAATTAAAGATTTTTAGTTACCTATGGATGATGGAGCGAACTCGATTGAAGTAGATCAGGTTAAAGGGATAAGAGATATGGCTTAGGCTTTAGATGAGAAGGTGAATGAAGTTATAAACCAGATAGACAACAATATAAGAATGGAGAATATTGATTCTCTCCTGGAGGCTAGCAAGGAATTGGTGGAGTTAGCTCAAGAAGCCAAAGAAGCCTCTCAAGGAGGGAGATGTGAAGGACCTAAGTTGAACTCAGAGTGGGAAGATAACAATGATTTCACATAAGCTAGGATGGAGGTGGAGGATAGGAACCTGCCTCTAGCCCTAGCTAATCAAGGGAAGTTAGGTATTCTTCAAATGGAAATGACAAAAAACTCCCCAGACTACGGAGACAACAAAAGGTGTGGAAGGATTCCCAATTCTAAAAAACTCAAAATTGATGGAGAGGCAAATGGGCAGAAAAATATTCTTGAGATGTTAAAAGTAGGGAAGGGTGGTTACCTTCCTGAAGAAAGATGAAAGTCTTAACTTGGAATTTTAGGGGCATTAATGCCCCTAATAGGAAGCGCTTGGTGAAGCATCATCTTGAGATGTCCCAGATGAAAATCTACCTCCTTCAAGAAACAAAATTATGCTCGGAAGAAGTTGTGAATTTGGAAAAATAGATCAGCTTTTGGAAGGTTTTGGCTATTTGCGCGGATGGACAGGCTAGGAGCCTAATTACTCTGTGGCACCCCAACAAAGTATCTTTGGAAAAAGTGGCAGGGGGCAATAAATGGATGGCTTGTAAAGTCAAGAGCTTCACTTTGAATATGAGTTTTCTACTAATTAATGTCTATGGGCCAAATTCGTGCATCTAGAAAAGGAAGGTATGGCAAGAAATAGGGCTCTTTTGTAGAAATGAGGTTCATGACTTTTGTTTTATTGGGGGTGATTTCAATGCAATCCTTCACTTTGAGGACAAACGAGGGGGCATGGGCTAGAAGCTTTAGTTTCAAATAGATTTCAAGGAATTTGTAGAAATAAATGACTTGATCGAGATCCCTACGACTAATGGGCACTTCACTTGGACAAAGCGGTGGCTTGCTTTGTGCTCCATTGCTAAGAAACTAAAGGGTGCTGCCACAATAATGGGTTACACTTTTTGAGAGATCCTAATTTTTGCTGAAATCACATATTTTTAGAAAATATAATGATTTAAGCCTTGAAAGGTTCCATTTAAAGGATTTTAGTTGAAGAGGGTTTGATCAAACCCCCTTAGATTCAAACCCCCTTGGATAGAACCCTGTTAGTTTTAAACTATACCTATAGTGGAATCTCCTCTGCACCTATCAAAATGTTGATAAAAAACTACTTTTGATTTCCCTTTTGGGGGATCAAATGAATTCATTTCAAATTTATGTTTTGTAATTATGTAGTCCTTATTATAAGATTCCTAAAAAGTATAATTTTAAATATATTTAATTTGATTATTATATTTATTTTTTATTTCTTGTGAATGTAGGTTTTTCACCAAACATCAAGTTCTCTATTCTACACACATGGAAAATTAGTAAATTAGTGAAAAAAAATTCTAAAAAATATCTATGCACTAGGTATTGATGTCCTTGTTTCAACAAAAAAAAAAGAATTTCAATACATACAAAAAAGTTATGTTTTATGGAATATGCCTATGTCTAAATTATAATTGGTTTGACTTCAAAACTTAATTAAAAAATATATTCAACATAACATTATGAAACCAAATGCATTCTTTATATACAGTGTTACCAATTTAAATTCAAAAGAATTAAGATTTATCCTTTATAGAAAAAAAGTTATGTGCTACAGAATACACATCACTTTAAAAAAATGTTTACTATTAAAAACTAGTTATCAAAGGAGATGCAAAAAAATTTACAATTTAACTCTAAATTTTTTTAAAAATATATATTTAGAATCTACAAACAAAATATCACAAATCATTAGTTCACATCATCTTCAAATTCCTAACGGTTTAGTGGCTATAGGTGTCATAAAGTGAAGATTTAGTTCAAAATGTTGATTTCAATGTCAAGTTTGGCCAAAAAGTGTAACCCATTATTGTGGGATGACCCTAGATAGGTTTCTCTTCAAAGGGAATTTAGGGAATTTTCCTTTCTCCATGGACAACAAGATCCTTCCATTCTCTGGATCAGATCATTTCCCTATCATTTTAGAGTTAGTAGGAGAGAAGAAGCCCTTCAGAAGCCCCTTCAAGTTTGAAAGGATGTGGTTCAAGGATCCAAATTTCATGGATCTTATGGTGCAATGGTGGATTGAATCTCAAGTGGTGGGTTCAAAAATGTTCATTCTAGTAACAAAACTGAAATAGGTGAAGCATCAGCTAAAGGAATGGAATAGGGAGAGTTTCAAAAACATTTTTGTAGAAAAGAAGAAGATTGAAGCAGAGTTGGGGTCCTTAAACGAAGAAGTTTGCAAATCAGGGATGGATAATGCATGTTAGTTGAAAGAGAAAGAGCTACTAAAAAACTTGAGTGATATCATAGAAAAGAAGGAAATATTCTGGTGCCAAAAATCAAGAGAACTGTGGCTAAGCACAGGAGATAAGAATACAATTTTTTTTCATAATTCAACTAAGGTAAGGAGAGAAGTTAATATAATAACTTGCATCAAATCTCCAGACGGGAGGACCTTGGACAAGCAAGAAGACATCATTGCAGCTATAGTAGATTTTTTTTACAACCTGCTTAATGACTAGGAAGGTTCAGGGTTAGATCATCAGCACTTCATTGAGTGCATCCCAAACCTAGTGACAGATACATAAAATAGCATGTTGTGTGGTTGATTCTCATAAGAGGAAATCAGGACAACATTGTTCCAACTTCACCTAGACAAGGCCCTAGGTCTGGATAACTTTCTTGCCTCATTCTTCCAACAGTGTTGGGAGATAGTTGGCCCAGATGTGGTGGCAGCAATTAAAGATTCTAGGGAAATAGGTATGGTCTTGAAATAAATTAATAATACATTCATTGCTTTGATACCGAAAAAGGAGAAACCAAAAAAATTAGAGGATTTTCAACCAATTTCATTCTCCAATACAACTTATAAGATTTTAGCTAAGGCTATGGAAAATCATATCAAGAAAATCCTTTTGAGGCTAATATCTAAGGAGAAAATGGGCTTCATGCTAGGGAGGTCAAATTTTGACGGGGTGATTATAGTACAGGAAGCAATCCACTCAATCACTAAGACTAGGAAGCAATCGATGCTTCTGAAGCTAGATATAAAAAAAGCCTATGACAAGGTTAATTGGAGATTTCTATTCAAAATTTTGGAGGCTTTTGGGTTCTAGCGTACATGGTTAGATTAGATTTTTACTTGGATTGCTTGCCCTAAATATTCAATTCTGGTAAACAGTACCCATGAAGGTTTCTTTAGCACCTCTAGAGGGCTAAGATAGGGAGACCCTCTCTCCCCATTCTTGTTCATCCTAATGGTGGAGGTGCTGGACAGATCTCTATCAAGGGTTGTAGATCAAGGTTTGCTCAAAGGGATCCAGATAATGAATGGAGTACCCCTATCATGCTTCAGCAATTCGCTAATGACACTATGCTATTGGGACATGCTAGGCTTGCAGAAGCAAGGGTTTTCAAGAGAATACTCTTAGATTATTCAACTATTTTAGGACAAGAGGTAAGTCTATAAGTCTAGAAAATTCTGAAGCTTTTTTCTTCTTCACAGAACCTAATTGTGAGAGACAGATTCTACAAATCCTCAATTTTAGAAAGGGCAAGCTGCCTTGCAAATACCTAGGTTTTCCACTGGCAACAAGGGTCTTGCCAAGCAAACTTAGGGAGCCCCTGATCATGAAGGTTGATAGTAGATTAGCATCCTGGAAAGGAAGGTGGCTCTCATGGGTTGGGAGGCTTATGATGCTTAAGTCTGTAATTGCGGCCTTGTCGGTTTATATGCTCTCATGCTTTCCCATTTCAACAGGGGTAAACAATAAAATTATCCAAAAGATGAAAAAAATTATGGCAAGGAAATTCAGACAAGAAAAAGATCCCCCTAATCAGCTGGGAGTGGATTTGTAGATCAAAGGAGGTAGCAGGTATCGGGCTAAAGAATATGGCTCTTCACAATAAGGCTTTGGGAGCCAAGTTGGTTTGGCAAATGTATTTGAATCAAGCTCTCAAGTGGGTTAGACTTTTGAAAGATAAATACTTAGAAGCAAGAGAAGCAAGCATCTTTACTATGCAAACCCTCCCTAAAGGGTCGCAGGTGTGGAATTTTATTAGCAACTACAGGGATATAGTTATAGATTTCCTTACCTGGGACATTAGAGATGGGAGAACAACTCTTTTCTGGGAAGATTCTTGGTGTGGCTATAGCCAAATGGTGAACATAGAAGCCCTTGGGCATGTCAGGGATATAAAAAAGCCTTTTGGGGTAGGCACATGTGGGATTATGTAGAATTCCACATGATAGACTAATTTCAGGAATGGTGTTGGAAAGATATAAGCAGCTAGGTCTCAACAATGAGGAACTAGCGGCATTTGAGAATGCTCTCAAGGGGCAGATAATCAACTTCAGAGAAGGAAAAGATGAGTTGAGATGGAATGGCGTGGCCTTATGCACATATAATGCTCATGATGGGCACAAAATCCTAATAAAAAAATAGGAGGAGGCTTCAAATCTACCCATTGCGCTTTGCTGGGATAAAAATTGTCTCCCTAAAGTAAGGATCTTCGCATGGATAGAGATCCAAGGAAGAGTTTTGACAGCTGATAGATTCAAAAAACTAGGATTTTATGTTCCCTCTATGTGCATTCTTTGCAAGACTAAAGAAGAAATAGGAGACCATCTTTTCATGAATTGCCCCTTCATAGCTAAGTGTTGGAGGTGGTTGTGTGTCAAACTGCACCTGAGCACAACACTTCCAAGGGAATTGGTAAGTTTATTCAAGAGCTGGCCTACTCTCAATAAGAATTCTCTTTTTACAGGACTATGGTGGACTTGCCCTTCTCTTCTCATTTGGGAAGTCAGGAAGGAAAGGAATAATCGTATCTTTCTAGATGTGGCCACTCCATTTTTTACTTTACCAATAAATTACAAGTGCGGATAATGGAGCTAGTGAATTCCAGAGTGGAACATGCAAGTAATTCAAAATCTTCCTTCTCGAGTTGGGATGCCCTTATGAGACAGTGTTGGACTGGTTTGAAGATCCTAGCTTGTGTGAGTTTGGGTGGCTCAAGATCAAAGGAGAAGCATAGGAATGTCAAATGACAACCTCCAGACATCGAATGGTACAAGTTGAATTTTGATGGGGCATCCAGAGGGAACCTTGGATGTTTGGGGGCTGACTGTATAGTAAGGAATTGGGAGGGCTTTGTGGTTGGAAATTAGCACAACCGCTTAACAATGGCACCAACAATGCGACAGAACTCTAAGCCGCTCATCTTGGATTAAAATTGTGTACAGAATTGAAGATTTTGAATTTAGTGATAGAGGGAGATTCAATGATTATAGTTAATGCACTCCACTCTGGAAAATGTCAAAATTGGGAGTTGGGAGCTTTGTTGGAAGAAACTTTGGGATTGCTTAAGAGATATCAACATGTAACAATCAACCATATATTCTATGAAGGAAATGTAGAGGTAGATCTTCTCTCAAACCTTGGGGCAGATGGGATTTTGATAAAAGAAATGGTACCCTCTATGGTTGATGACTAATAAGTCATCTAGTGGGAGTTTGGGTGGGCACCACTCCACAATCATCTGTGTGGAGTGGTCATTTCAATGGAGTTGATGTGGCTGAAGGGTCATCGAGCAAGTGAATAGGCGGGTGCCACTTCAAAATTCCATTTGTGGAGTGGTTGAAGGATTATACATTGACATTCTTGGTGTCACCCTTAGATGGCATCAAGTATCAATGATTTTCTGCAAAGGCCGAAGGAGAGAAACTTGAAAGCAGATTTTCCCAAGAGGACTGATTAGATAAGCAAGACTATTTGCATGCTTTAGACAAGACTACATTTAATCATTTGTGAGCAAGTAAATCTTTAGGCATTAGATACATCGATACTCGCCAGATTAAGAAGGCTTAGTTGGAAGCGTGGTGGCTATGTGTTATGAGAACCCCACATGTTTCATCCTAATTTTGATGCTAGAGACAGCTGAGCATTTAGTAGCACAAGAAGTTGGTTTACTGCGACAAAGGTGATAAATTAAGAAACAATGACAGAAGCTCCCAACTTGGTCTTCCATTGGGCGATAGAGAACTTGGCTTATGGTGGAATGGATACACCCATTTGCTTAACCAACATGGTTAGGTAAATGGCATTTCTTGGAAAAATCATAGATCAATGCTTGAGGAGAGTTTTATTGTAGAACGATGCCTTCATGATTGGTGCCACGAAGCTCATCTTTGGGAAGGTTTTTGTCAAGAGTGGGGAGTGCTACAGAGTTGATTCAGATATTGCATCCCATTTTGTTGCTTCTCTGTTAGACTTGCTTGTGCCCAAGGAGGAGATTCGAACCATAGTGCATAACCTAATCAAGCCAGAGTTGCTTGAAGGTTGGATGAGGTGCTGGAAGCTGCAATGTATGGGACAGGATTACTGAGGTTGTGTGACTTGGACAAAATAAATAATCTAGAAGAGGTGGTGAAATACTACATGTTCCTGTTGGATTTAAGGGGAGATGACCTAATCTTCAACATGATCAAAGCACATAAGGGGTGTGATTTCTTAAAGAATATGATGCACATGGTCGCAATGGAGGGTTTCAATTGGGTTGCAGAATCCAGGGACTTCCTCTTCGAGCAGGGTGTAATTTGAAATGGTAACATGTTGTTGGTTAATGGTTTTTGTTTAGATATTAATTACTCAATTATGGGTTAGGGGTTTAGTCTATATAGGGTTTGGACTATAGTGATTTCTGTGATATACAGCCCTGCATGGCATTTGGAGATATAGAACCTGCGTGGTCATTTTGTATAGTCTAGGACGACGGGTTGGATGCAATAGTTATTCATATGGAATAGTAGATTCAATACTTAGGACTTAGCCCGTGTGGCATCAGTAATCTATAATTTTTTTTGACAGTATAATACAAATCTCTCTTACCTACCAAAAAAAAAGGCTGGGTGGTAAAAAACACACTGCCAAAGTCTATACTCCATAAAATTTAGAGTACATAGTAGAATATAAATTTGTAACAATAAAATAAAAATACAAATATTTTAACCCAAAATATAATTTACAACCAATTAAAACTAGTAAAAGCACCAAAGGTGCTATCAAATGGTCGATAGGCACAAATATTTATAGGCCTATCGTTAAATAGTATATATAGATACATTAATTTTCAATTTAAAAAAGTAACTTTAGTGGATAAAAGATATATATTCAATAAATCAACCTAACATAGTTTTGCAATTTAAAAAAGTAACTTGAGTGTATAAAAGATATATTTTTAAAATGTACTTTTAGTAATACTGAAGTAAAATTAAAATAGATCAGCGCTTGAGGAGAGTTTTATTGCAGAACGATGCCTTCATGATTGGTGCCATGAAGCTCATCTTGGGGAAAGTTTTCGTCAAGAGTGGAGAGCACTACAGAGTTGATTCAGATATTGCATCCCATTTTGTTGCTTCTCTGTTAGACTTGCTTGTGCCCAAGGAGGAGATTCGAATCATAGTGTGTAACTTGATCAAGCCAGAGTTGCTTGAAGGTTTGGATGAGGTGCTGGAAGCTGCAATGTATGGGGCAGGATTATCGAGGTTGCATGACCTGGACAAAATAAATAATCCAAAAGAGGTGGTGAAATACTACATGTTCCTGTTGGATTTAAGGGGGATGACCTGATCTTCAACATGATCAGAGCACATAAGGGGTGTGATTTCTTAAAGAATATGATGCACATGCTTGCAATAGAGGGTTTCAATTGGGTTGCAGAATCTAGGGACTTCCTCTTTGAGCAGGGTGTAATCTAAAATGGTAACATGTTATTGGTTAATGGTTTTTGTTTAGATATTAATTACTTAGTTATGAGTCAGGGGTTTAGTCTATATAGGGTTTGGACTGTAGTGATTTCTATGATATATAGCCCTGCATGGTATTTGGAGATATGGACCCTGCATGGTCATTTTGTATAGTCTAGGACGACAGGTTGGATGCAATAGTTATTCATATGGGATAGTAGATTCAATACTCAGGACTTAGCCTGTGTGGCATCAGTAATCTGTAATCTTTTTTTGACAATATAATACAAATCTCTCTTACCTACCAAAAAAAGGTTGGGTGGTAAAAAACACACCGTCAAAGTCTATACTCCATAAAATTTAGAGTACATAGTAGAACATAAATTTGTAACAATAAAATAAAAATACAAATATTTTAACCCAAAACATAATTTACAACCAATTAAAACTAGTAAAAGCACCAAAGGTGCTATCAAATGGCCGATAGGCACAAATATTTATAGGCCTATCATTAAATAGTATATATAGATGCATTAATTTTCAATTTAAAAAAGTAACTTTAGTGGATAAAAGATATATATTCAATAAATCAACCTAACATAGTTTTGCAATTTAAAAAAGTAACTTGAGTGTATAAAAAATATATTTTTAAAATGTACTTTTAGTAATACTAAAGTGAAATTAAAATAGATCAGTGCTTGAGAAGAGTTTTATTGCAGAATGATGCCTTCATGATTGGTGCCACGAAGCTCATCTTGGGGAAGGTTTTTGTCAAGAGTGGGGAGTGCTACAAAGTTGATTCAGATATTGTATCCTGTTTCATTACTTCTCTATTAGACTTGCTTGTGCCCAAGGAGGAGATTCGAACCATAGTGTGTAACCTGATTAAGCCAGAGTTGTTTGAAGGTTTGGATGAGGTGCTAGAAACTGCAATGTATGGGGCAGAATTACTGAGCCTGCGTGACCTAGACAAAATAAATAATCCAGAAGAGGTGGTGAATTAGTACCTGTTCCTGTTGGATTTAAGGGGAGATGACCTGATCTTCAACATGATTAGAGCGCATAAGGGGTGTGATTTCTTAAAGAATATGATGCACATGGTTGCAATGGAGGGTTTCGATTGGGTTGCAGAATTCAAGGACTTCCTCTTCGAGCAGGGTGTAATCTAAAATGGTAACATGTTGTTGGTTAATGGTTTTTGTTTAGATATTAATTACTCTATTATGGGTTAGGGGTTTAGTCTGTATAGGGTTTGGACTGTAGTGATTTCTGTGATATATAGCCATGCATGGCATTTGGAGATATAGACCCTGCGTGGTCATTTTGTATAGTCTAGGACGATGGGTTGGATGCAACAGTTATTCATATGGGATAGTAGATTCAATACTCAGGACTTAGCCTATGTGGCATTAGTAATCTGTAATCTTTTTTTGACAATATAATACAAATCTCTCTTACTTACAAAAAAAGGTTGGGTGATAAAAAACACACCGTCAAAGTCTATACTCCATAAAACTTAGAGTACATAGTAGAATATAAATTTGTAACAATAAAATAAAAATACAAATATTTTAACCCAAAATATAATTTACAACCAATTAAAACTAGTAAAAGCACCAAAGGTGCTATCAAATGGCTGATAGACACAAATATATATAAGCCTATCGTGAAATAGTATATATAGATGCATTAATTTTCAATTTAGAAAAGTAACTTTAGTGGATAAAAGATAAATATTCAATAAATCAACCTAACATAGTTTTACAATTTAAAAAAGTAACTTGAGTGTATAAAAGATATATTTTTAAAATGTACTTTTAGTAATACTGAAGTAAAATTAAAATAACAATTTGCTAAATTATAATAAAATTTATTTTATATTTAAAATTAAATAAAATTTAAATTTAAATTTGAACTAAACTTACTTTAAATTAAAATTATTGTTTATATAAAAACTAATTTCAAACTAAATCTAAGCTTATATTTAAGCTTATTTAAATCTTAACTAAACTAAATTTTTTATAACTAAATAAATAAATAAAATGAAATGATAACAAAACCAAAATTTTTTGACATATATATAAATATTTAATTAAAAATTTTATATTAATTTTAACAATAAATTAAATTGAATATAAAAGTCTAATTTATAAAAAAAATTAATATAAATAAATTTACAATTATAATCAATAAGTAAATTGTAGATTAGAAACATTTACCTTTGATTTCTTTCTCAATTTCAAAAGAATCTTAAAAATTTTCAAACCAAATTTAAGATTAAATAATTTGAAAGATTTAACAAAAAATAAAAAAGTTTATTGAATAAAGTTTAGCGACAAAATGTGAAAAAAGTAGGCAGTCAGCGATAAAGTGTCGTTATTAAGAATGCCAAAAATGAAATTAGGGCAGAGCACCTCTGCAGCCTTACACAGGGGAAGGAGAAGGTTTTCTATGGGGGCGGGGCTCCCCCTCTGCATCATCAGGAAGAACAGGCCTGGCAAACTGTGAAGAGTAGGAGGCCGCAAAGGGAAGTTAGGGTAGAGGTAACATCAAGAGTAATAGAAAAAGCCAGGATGGAAAGAATGTGGGCTTTCCCAATTACCTCAGCAACCCCAACATTTGCAACTAGAGAAAATCGCACCACTCTAGGCCAAGAAAGAAGTCGCAGTGCTTGACAACCCCCTACTGTCTCCTACCCTTCCTATCCAAGACAAGGATATGCGGAGGGTTTTTCAAAACTAGCCCCCAAGATCATTCATGTGAAGGAAAATTCCCATACAGGTAGCATGTCAAATTTCAGGGCACCCCACCAATGGCAAATCCCTAAAAACCCTAAATTTGGTAATTCGGCATCTAATATTCTTTGGATGGGAAAATACTAGGTAACAATCCAAGAATAGGCTAACCCTAGAACCCCTTGGTCGAGGCCATAGATGAGTTCAATGTATCATCAAAAATCAAAGGCCATGAAAAAGAAAGTATCAATAGATATTAGAAACATCTACACAGATGGTCTGGAGATTCATTGTAGAACCCACGATTTCTATATCCGATGGTGTGGGATAGGGCAGCCTACGAAGGAAATTGCGGAGTGGGTCCAAACCCTCTACAAAGACCAGGTAAGTATCACTATCACTTATGAAGATTTCATATTCATTGTCTGCAAAAGTGCAAACCTAAAAAAAGAAATCTTAAATAGCAGAAGCTTGTTTTACAAAGGGCATAATTTCAAGTAGCTAGACAGGCTACCTAATTTTGATCCCAGTAAACTAAAACTTAAAATAGCTAGGTGGGTCAAGTTGCCAAATCTCCTGGTCGAGCTTATCCATAGTAAAATCTTAAGGGAGATAGGGAATCACCTGGGAGAGTTCATGGGAATAGAAAAGGATTTCTTATCCAATTCTGATGTTCTCTTGTTAGTAAAATTAGATATAGGTATGGAAACCCTCGAACCTCTTGAAATTAAAACTAACTAGGCCAATTACTGTATTAAGCCAGTATTTTATAAGGATCCTCCCCGCAAGAATTGTATCAATAGTATATAAAAAACACATACTAATAAGAATCCCAAACCTCAGTCAATGGAGGTAAACATCAAATTCAATGAAAACAAAGGTGGATTTATAGTGGAATACCAAAGGACTAGCCCTCCTTCCCTCAAACAGCACCATAGCGGTAGAAGAGAGTTAATTGGACAAAAGTAGAACTCGAGTATGGTAACAGCTTAGCCTAGAAAATGCCCCAAACCCTCTAAAAATTCCAAAAGGAATACACAGAGGCAGAGTCATGAACTTACTATACAAAATATGAACCTCACACAGGAAATATCAGATAAAGGAACACTGGTAGTGGCTGAGACTACAAATAAAAGTTATGAACCCCAGATAGGCAAGGTCAGGATGGAGCTTGAGGAGGGGGAAGTTCCCATAGAAGAGATTAATAATAATAACCCCCAAGCAGGCGGAGGAAGTACAGATCCAGAGGTTTCAGAAACTCTAGAATGGGTCCCAAACACTTATGAAATAGGGGAAAAACATAAAGAGAATGGGAATCATAAGAAACCCATAGATAAGGTCAATCATAGGGACCTAGAGGAGATCTGTAATGAGATCCTAGACAAGGAAATAGAGGAAGTAGTAATTGAAGAAGCAAACAAAGAAAAGGAAAAACTTATCACCAAGATCATGGAACTGGAAGAACTGGAGTCAAGACAGGAGAATGGTAAAGAGGTCCCAAAAGAGCAGGGAGACAGAGAGGCAGAGGAAGCAGACCCACAGCTGGGAATCGCCATAACTAATTTCAGTAAAGAAACCCTAGACTGTGCCAAAAGTAATTAAAAAAGGGGTAGAAAATCACTACCGGTACTAAGAGAGAAAGCAGGCGAGGCAATAGATCAGACTAAGATCACAACACTATTTAATACAGGGAAGGGGAAGGGCCTTCCTACGGCACCATGAGAGTATATACTTGGAATGTTAGGGGTCTCAACGCCCCTAACAAACAGTGAATCATAAAACACTGTATAACCAACACAAAACTAGACATACTAATGATCCAAGAAACCAAACTAAATAAAGATGAGATAGACACTCTAAATAAGAAACTAGGAATATGGGAACTAGTAGGAGTCCCAACAGAGGGTGCCTCGGGAGGTCTTGGGGTAATTTGGGATCCTAGAATGGTTTCATTTTCAGTAATGAGTTGTAAAAAGAACTGGATGGTGGGGATCGTCAAAAGCATTAGAAGTAATCTACACTTCTTTCTTATTAACATTTATGGCCCTTCCTAGAACTAGGACAAGAGATTAGTCTGGACATAAATAGATCAATTCTTGGGAACTTTACAAGATCAGGTTTGCATTCTGGGTAGAGATTTCAATGTGATCTTAGACCCCAAAGAAAAGTCGGGAGGATCTGTCAGGTTGTCCACAGCAGCAATTGACTTTAAGGATTGGGTTCACAAGAACAATTTAATGGAAATCAAAACTGCACAGGAAGGTTTTACGTGGAACAATAGAAGGAAGGGCTTTAGCAACATTGCAGAAAAATTGGATAGATTCCTAGTCAGTGGCAATTGGGCTCAACTCTCTTCTATTCTGATGGCCGAGATCTTACCATACTCAGGTTTCGATCACTACCCAGTCCAGCTAAGTATACAGAAGATTGCCAACCTAAACGATGCCCTTTAAATTTGAACAAATGTGGGTCAAAGCTAACAACCTTTTAACCCTAATTGAGCAATGGTGGAAAGAAACTAGAGTTTCTGGTTCTAAGCTTTTCTATGTAGTATCCAAATTAAAAACTATCAAATGTAAGCTTCTTAGTTGGAATAAAACCAACTTTGGTAATATCTTCGAAGTCAAATCTAAGCTAGAAGAGGAACTTGAAAAACTCAATAGAAGTGTGATAACTAAAGGCATGGACACAAAATCATATGCAAAAGAAAAATAGTTGAAAATTGAATATGAAGATATCCTAGCCAAAGAAGAAATCTTTTGGCGACAAAAGTCCAGGCTGGAAGCGGGTGACAAGAACACTAAGTTCTTCCATAACAGCACGAGGGCATGCAGAAATGTAAATAGAATCTTTAAAATTAAAAATGTGAACAATGTTTGGATCGAAGATCCTCAACAAATCACATATGAAATGGTTAGGTACTTTGAGGATATTCTTAACAATCAAGAAGGATCTAATTGGCTGCACCAACAAGCCATACTGAAAGATATTCCAAGGATTATCTCAGAGGATCAAAACAAAGACCTCAATGGCAATTTTACCAAAACTGAGATTGGACTAGCAATCTCTCTTATGCAACCGGACAAAGCTCTAGGACCAGATGGCTTCCCAGCCTTCTTCTTTCAGAAATGTTCACACTTCTTAGGAGATGAAATAGTCAATGCTTTAGAAGGGGTAAGAAATTCGAGTAGCCTTCTAAAAGAAGTAAATAATACTTTTCTCTCTCATACCAAAAAAAGAGAAGCCAGAAAATCTGGGGGGTCTGCGGCCTATTTCTCTCTGTAATACTATATATAAGATCCTCACTAAAACCTTAGCTAACAGGATTCAGACAGTTCTACCAGACATCATAAGTGAAGAGCAAACAGGGTTTGTCCCTAGAAGGTCCATATTTGATGGAATTATTAGAGCCCAAGAAGCCATTCATACCTTACAACAAAACAAAAAGCCTAATATGCTAATTAAATTAGATATTAGTAAAGCCTACGACAAGGTTGACTGGCGTTTCCTTTGCAAAAATTTAGAAGCTTTTGGATTTTCTAAACAATGGATAAACCTCATTTATGCATGTATTTCTAACCCCAAGTTTTCAGTTTTAGTCAATGGGATCCCTGAAGGTTTTTCTAGTATATCAAGAGGATTGAGATAAGGGGAACCTATCTCCCCTTTTCTCTTTATTATAATGGCAGAAGTTCTAGGGAGGATGATCACCAAGGCAAGGGTAGAAGGTAAGATTCAAGGAATCAAAAATCACTTTGGTTATAGATCGTACAACTCATCAACAGTTTGTTGATGATACTATGCTCTTTGGTATGGGATCAATCGAAGAAGCTGAGGCATTCAAAGAAATCTTGGACTCTTATTGTATAGCCTCTGGACAAGAGGTTAATGCTGATAAATCAACAATTTATTTTTTCAATACAGAGCTGGAAACTGAAAGGGAAATCTACAGAATTCTGTCTTTTAAAAGGGGGGAGATGCCCTATAAATATTTAGGTATACCTTTGGGTTTAAGAAACATGACTAATGCTCTCTGGGACCATATCACTTCCAAGATTAGGAATAGAGCAGAATCTTGGAAAGGCAAGTGGCTCTCCTCAGCAGGCAAAGTGACAATGTTACAATTGGTTCTCTTAGCTATCCCAATATTCCAATTATCCTGTATGAATCTTCCAGTAGGTAAACGGGATGAAATCAACAAAATCCTAAGAACTTTCCTATGGCAAGGTTTGGAGGATAAAAAGAAAATGGCACTTGTGGCTTGGGACAAGATTTGTAGACCAAAAGAGGAAGATGGCCTGGGCTTAAAAAACTTCATAGAACAGAATAAGGCTTTAGGCACTAAACTTGTATGGAAAATGTATTAGCAACCCAATTCAAAGTGGGTTAAAATCCTTAGAAACAAATATCTTATAGGGGAGGAACCGACATTCCTTTTTAGAATGGCTAACCCACCTAAAGGATCTCACCTCTAGAATTTTATGATGGATTGCAGGAAGCTCATAATGGACAAACTGACCTGGAGTTTAGGTGACGGTAACCAAGCACTTTTTCGGGACGACTTGTGGGGGGTATGAGGCGATAAGCAACATGGATAACTTAGAGAATGCCAAAAGGATCCTGGAGTCCCATTGGGGGAAATATGTAAAAGACTATATAGATTTCCCCAATCATGAGGAGAATAAGAGGTGGAAATAGAAAACCCTAGATAATATGAACATTTTGGATAATGAGAAAAGGATACTACTTGATATCCTTAACAAAAGGAGGGTATCTCTCAAAGGAGACTTAGATAGATTAGTCTGGGATGGGGCTAAATCAAGAAATTATAAGACCAAGGATGGTTACAAAACTTCAATCAAATTACAACTAAGACCAAAATCGGAGTTACCATTGAGACTGTGTTGGGATAAAAACTATCTCCCAAAGGCTAGGTTGTTTGCTTGGATGGCCCTACAAAAAAAAATCCTAACTACGGATAGGTTCACCAAGATGGTATATGAGGGGCCTAGTAGATGTTCCCTTTGTGAAGAGGACCTAGAAACAGTAGACCATGTTCTCCTCAATTGTCGATTCTCTAATAAATGTTGGAATTGGCTAAGTAATAAGATGGGATGGATTACTGCCATGCCTAATAACATTTTGAACCTTTTCCAATGTTGGCCTGAGACTCACAAACAAAGCATCTACCATATGCTATGGACAATTTCCCCTTCGATCATGGTTTGGCAGCTGTGGAAAGAAAGAAATAGAAGAGTCTTTAAAGATAGTAAAATGACTTTTGGACAGCTAACTATTAAAATTGAGGCCGTTATTATAGAAATTGTCAATAGTAGGATTCTAAATAACTCCAAAAAAGAATCCACAATGGCACACTAGGATGAAAAGATGTGGGGGAGATGGGCAAGACTAAAATTGCCCTCCTTTGTGGGACTAGGTAACCACAACACCACCAACAAGAGACATGAATGTAAGTGGCAACCTCCTAAAGAAGGGTGGTTCAAGCTAAATTTTGATGGGGCATCTAGGGGCAACCTGGGAGTTGCAGGAATAGGCTGCCTAATACACAATTCTAAATCTAGAGAAATAGCAACCTTAGCCAAGCCCCTAGGTGAAGCAACTAATAACACAATAGAATTAACCACCTTGATTGAAGGTCTGAGGATCTGCAAAGACCTGAAAATTGAAAAATTAGAGGTTGAAGGAGACCCTGCAATCGTCATTAATGGCCTGCGGAAAGGGAATATGCCTAATTAGAGATTAAATTCCTTGCTGGCTAATGCCCTTGACATCTTGCTTCTTTCAAAAGATGCACATTCAATCATACCTATAGGGAGGGTAATAGCAAAGCAGATTCCCTTGCCAACAAAGGGGTTGATGGCTTCTGCCTTTCTACTAAAGCTAACACTGATGGAGTATTATTAAAATCAAATTGAAACATTGAGGAAAGTTGTCCCAAGGCCAAAATATCCTATTGTATTACTTTCCTGCATATCGTATACATATTTCTCCAACATACACTTATGGTCCCCATCCGTTGTGTATAATCTCCAAATCTCCAATTAGGCTACGTCTTGTATATTATTCTCATGTTTTCTTTGCATATTGACGATTGTATGTTATCTTGTATAAGCGTTCATACAAAGCATCTTATACAAACCCTCTCTTACCTTTTACCGCCAGCGATGCTTTTATTCCCTTGTATATTGGGTATGTATATTATTAACATACAAGCACCCCGAACATACAAAGACTTTTCAGGATTTAACTTGCTTTTTGATTCCGGTTTGTATCTCTTATTTGCATATCGACTTGTATATCGTTATTTATACAAGCTTGATAGGCATTCGGTGGAGCCCACATCACTTCTTTATATACAGCCATTTGTATGTTATCTTGTATAAGCGCACATACAAAGCATGTTAATGCTTTTATTCCTTTGTATATCTGGTATGTATATTATAAAAATACAAGAACCCTGAACATACAAAGACTTTTTAGGATTTAACTTCCTTTTTGATTCTGGTTTGTATCTCTTATTTGCATATTGGCTTGTATATCGTTATTTATACAAGCTCAATAGGCATTCGATGGAGCCCACATCTTCTGATTTGCATCACCTCATCAAACTTATTTTATAAACCACAGTCTACTTATTTTTTGGCTCTGCGATGGATACAAAGTGTAATGCATCTAGTCATGATGCATCATTTTAACCAAATTTCAACCTTTCTTGAGATCCACTTTGTATGTATGAAATATATAACCTCACATACAACGCAACCTCATTTCATAATCGTTTGGTTCTGCGACATGCATATAGCTTTGTTTATCGCCTTGTATGCTTCCCTCTGCCAAACTCAAAATTCATCCATTGGACTTGACCAACTATTTATTTAAATATTTAACTCTATCAGGTCTGGTTCTATGAAGAGTCTTCAAGTCTGGATCTCCATGCATTTCGGTGTAAGCCTCGCTGAAGCACATTTCTTCAATCGGGGAGACTTTAGAGTATCAGAGACTCCTTGTTTTTTCTTTCCGATGATAATCTCCTGCCGATGATTGCTAGTTCCCTTCGTTCCATTGGATGCTTTGGTGAGAGTCCTACCGATCTCCACCATCAGCATGAGTTACACTGTCGGGAGGGCTTGTAGAGTTTTCACCGATAGTGTTTCCCTATGCCGATCTAATTGATATGATTTGACAGGCAACAATGTTTTCTATGATGGGTTAGAATTTAGTTGGAACAGGATATTTCGGTTTATCAACATTATTAAGTGAAATGGTTGATCACTTACTTATGCCCACAGGTAGATATATATAATACAGTTTATATATCTAGTTGTTGGCATTTGTAGTGGATTAGCCAACCAAAATGGGATGTCCCACATAATCTAGATTTTAGTTAACACTGAAACAAGTATGTTTGATTAATTTTGATAAGCTTGGCAACATCAAGTATTTTTTTCTTTCTTCTCAAGCAAAGGTTTTAAAGAACTAATAGATGTTAGCAGGAGAATGAATTTTATGATTTTGTATAGCTAACATGCGAAAAGAAGTGGTAGTTTTCATGTGGTCTCAGGTTGGATAGGTATACTGGTAGGAGCAAGACAGAAGAAGCCCTTTCAATGTTATAAGCCATGGAGGTCATCCCAGGAGTCGAAGAACCAAAAGGCATATAGCAAGAGGATATCGAAAGAAAGGCCATGGATAAGGGAGATGTCTGTATTTGTATCTCAGTGATTGTATAAGAAAATATGTTTCTTTGTTGGGCTTGACCTCGAATAAATAAACAGTATGTACTGGGCTGCTAAAGTCCTGGGCTAGACCGGAGGTTTTCTTCGCCCTGTTCTTTCCTACCAGTGTGCGCACTAAACAGAGCTATATTTTATAACTGATTTTATATATGAATGGCCTCGACCTTTTACCAATCAAAAAATAAATAAATTTGAAAGATTTAAAAATAACAAATAACTTGTAAGCTAAAATTGAAATTGTTTTCTAGACATAGTGGATCATATAAAATAATAAAAACCTTATTCATTAAAAAAAAAAATCAGAGAATTTATCATCAAAATAAATAGTAGAGAATTAACCATTCAAAAACATAAAATAATTGAATTTACTACATGGTATTTTAAATTTAAAATAAATTTTAGGCAATAAAAAGAATATTTATTGCTACCTATTCAGTCTACTTAAATATTACTGTTATTGTTACCTGAATCACCAATTCATTGAAGGTAGGGTGGAGAATATCCCATAAGGCAGCAATTGAACCTTGGTTAAATCTAGTGAATATATGGTTTTGGCAAACCCACAAGAATTTTCTTAAACATCAGTGACATGCACATTCATACTTTATGAGTATTCAGTATTTCAAACCCCCAATTACTCATGTAAACATTTACAGACCCATTTACAGACCATGCATATTCATAATTTAAAAGTATTAAGTATTTCAAACCTGACTCATTCATGCAAACATTTATAGACCCAGATGATAATACTTAAGAGAAATACCTCTTCAATTGGAACTGATGGATTGAAGAAAACAAAAAATTATCAAACAAATGCTAACCCATAAAAATTTGTTGTTCTATATAGTAGTAGGATAAAGGCGTTACTATCCAACATACTCATGCAACTTTTAAAAAAAATGGAACTTTCAAAGGATTTTGTGATTTTTTTCCATTTTTTTCCTTCAATTTTTTTGGTTTTTATTTTTTATTTTGTCCAATTTCTTTTTTGGTTTTTTTTTTTTTTTTTTCCAATTTCTTTTTTGGTTCCATAGTTTTTGTGATTTTCTTATTTTCAATTTCTTTTTTCTTTTTTATTTTTTTCAATTTTTTTTAGTTTTTATTTTTTATTTTTTCCAATTTCTTTTTTAGTTTTTTTTCTTTATTTTTTCGAAATTCTTTTTTGCTTCCATAGTTTTTGTTTTTTATTAGATAAGCGGCAAAACAAGGGTTCCATAGTTTTTGTTAATGAAATGATAACAAAACAAAAAAAATGACTTATATATATATATATATATATATATATATATATATATATATATATATATATATATATAGTTTAATTAAAATTTTTATATTAATTTTAATAATAAATTAAATTGAGTATAAAAGTCCAATTTATAAAAAAATTATATAAATAAATTTACAATTATAGTCAATAAGTAAATTGTAGATTAGAAACATTTACCTTTGATTTCTTCCTCAATTTCAAAAGAATCTTAAAAAATTTCAAATCAAAATTAAGATAAAATAATTTGAAAGATTTATAAAATAACAAATAACTTGTAAACTGAAATTGAAATTGTTTTCTAGACATAGTCGATCATATAAAATAATAAAAACCTTATTCATAAAAAAAATTAAAAAATCAAAAAGTTTATCATCAAAATAAATAATAGAGAATTAACCATTCAAAAAACTAAAATAATTGAATATACTACATGGTATTTTAAATTTAAAATAAATTTCAGGCAATGAAAATAATATTTATTGCTACCTATCCAGTCTACTTAAATATTACTATTTTGTTACCGGAATCACTAATTCATTGAAGGCGGGGTGGAGAATATCCCATAAGGCAGCGACTGAACATTGGTTAAATCTAGTGAATATATGGTTTTTACAAACCCACAAGAATTTTCTTAAACATCAGTGACATGCACATTCATAATTTACAAGTATTAAGTATTTCAAACCCCCACTTACTCATGTAAACATTTACAGACCCATTTATAGACCATGCATATTCATAATTTAAAAGTATTAAGTATTTCAAACCCAACTCATTCATGTAAACATTTACAACCTGATGACAATACTTAAGAGAAATACCTCTTCAATTGAAACTAATGGATTGAAGAAAACAAAAAATTATCAAACACATGCTAACTCATAGAAATTTGTTGTTCTATATATAATAATAGGATAAAGGCATTACTATCCAACATACTCATGCAACTTTAAAAGAAAATGGAACTGTCAAAGGATTTTGTGATTTTTTCTATTTTTTTCTTTCAATTTTTTTGGTTTATATTTTTTTATTTTGTCCAATTTCTTTTTTCATTCCATAGTTTTTGTGATTTTCTTATTTTCAATTTCTTTTTTAGTTTTTATTTTTATTTTTTCTAATTTCTTTTTAGTTTTTTTTTTTTTTAAATTTTTTCCAATTTCTTTTTTGGTTCCATAGTTTTTGTGATTTTCTTATTTTCAATTTCTTTTTTGTTTTTTATTTTTTAATTTTTTCCAATTTTTTTAGTTTTTATTTTTTATTTTTTCTAATTTTTTTTTTTTGTTTTTATTTTTTATTTTTTCCAATTTCTTTTTTGGTTCAATAGTTTTTGTTAATTAATTTTTTTTTGGAAATAATAATTTTTTTTGGAGTACTAAATTTTTGGCACTTATAAAATGGTGTACACATATAGAATAATAGGATAAAGGTGTTACTATCCAACACACTATTGCAACTTTAAAAGAAAATGCAACTTTTAAAGGATTTTGTGATTTTTCCTTTTTTTTCCTTTCAATTTTTTTTGGTTTTTATTTTTTATTTTGTCTAATTTCTTTTTTTTGTTCCATAGTTTTTGTGATTTTCTTATTTTCAATTTCTTTTTTGGTTTTTATTTTTTATTTTTTCCAATTTCTTTTTTAGTTTTTATTTGTTATTTTTCCAATTTCTTTTTTGGTTTTTACTTTTTATTTATTTTGTCCAATTTCATTCCATAGTTTGTGATTTTCTTATTTTCAATTTATTTTTTATTTTTTATTTTTTCCAATTTCTTTTTTAGTTTTTAGTTTTTATTTTTCCAATTTCTTTTTTGGTTATTATATTTTATTTTTTCCAATTTCTTTTTTGGAATCATAGTTTTTGTTGGACGACCAAAATTATGGGACTACCAAATTTATTTTTAGCAATTATAAGATGTGTGCACATATAGAATGGTCTATCAACCAAATTATTATAAAAAATATTTTTTTCAAACAACTCTTAAATTTTCTTTGTACTGAAACAAAACCAAAATAAATCCATGAAACCCTTCACAAACTATGTTTGCACGTTTTCCATGACTACAACTCCCTCAAAGTCTATACTCCATAAAATTTAGAGTACATAATAAAATATAAATTTGTAATAATAAAATAAAAATACAAATATTTTAATCCAAAATATAATTTACAACCAATTAAAATTATTATAAAAAATATTTTTCGAACAACTCTTAAATTTTCTTTGTACTGAAACAAAACCAAAAGAAATCCATGAAACCCTTCAAAACTATGTTTGCACATCTTCCATGACTGCAACTCTTGACCTTGAGAGGAACCAATTGCTGCACAACCGTGTTGTTGCGTACTTAAATACAATAGGTAACTTCCATGAAAACTTATAAATTTTGTAATTGCAGAGCTCAGAATGACTTCTCTGCCTTCATATCAAATGCTCACTTCATGCAATTGCAAATATAATTCCACTTAAGAATAAGGTGCAGATCAGAGCGAACAAAAGCCTAGTAAGAATGGGCAACTAAGGCGTCGCTGCCATGTATAGAGTAGCGATGCATTGCACATCATGAGGGGTAAGATTTCTTTTCACCTCTCGTACAAAGATAAATTTGTACATTATAGCCTCGCAATTGGGCGTGTGCCCTAACCCTAGAATATGCTCTATTTCATGCAGCGCTACACTCTGCAGATCAATCCAAGGAAAATACGGTGGATCGTCAAGGCCATCCACATTCCAATATTTGGCGGCATCAAAATGTAGTATACTGAGTTGTAGAGCGAAGGAGTGCACCAGCCGGTCGCCTGGCCCGTCAAAAGGCATGTCATCTCCTATGGTGAAGCTTATTTTGATATTCGCTTGTCTATTATCATGCATTTCCACGAAACGAAGTGGTGTGACGGTAGCCCATGAGTCAAAGGCCGCCGCTACACTGAATCTAACCATTGCATTGGATAGCCTTAGGTTGGCGTACTGGATGTCTGATAAAATGTAAGTTAGATTTGTGGAACTCCATTTTGAAAAAAACCCTAAACACATAGTTTTGGTCAAATGAAAGCTTCCGCAGGTTGGCATACTGGATGTCTGATAAAATGTAAGTTAGATTTGTGGAACTCCATTTTGAAAAAAACCCTAAACACAAAGTTTTGGTCAAATGAAAGCTTCCGTAGCTTCCTGGAATTTGAGGGAACTAATAATTACTGTGCGTCGATCTTTCCATGACTCTGGGAAACATCAAAAACCAAATCAAATAGATAAGTATTACCTTTGCCTCCATTTGATTAAAATTTTTTCTCCGATGATGATTTCATGTCGTAAATTTGAACTTTTAGTTTTACTATATAATTTGATTTCTATCTATTCTATAAATAGAATTAAATATTATTTAAATTAATTTATCTATTAATAATAGATAAATATTATTATATAGAGAGATATGTATTTTGCTATTTTTACTATTATAGTAACTAAAAAAGTTATTGAAACATAGATTATGTATGACTATTTAAGAACTAGTATACTTATATTTAAAAAATATATATTTAAAGTATATCTATAGATATCTACTTAGGTTTGGCATGTGTTTTTTGTGTTTTGTATAGCTTTCAATTGTTTCCAATTTTTTTAGTTTTTATTTTTATTTTCCCTTTTTTTTGGTACTTTTCCATGGCTTTTTGTGATTTTCTCCCTTTTTTTTTGGTTTCAACCATGGTTTTTTTAAAAAAAAATTCCATTAGTTTCATAATTTTTTTAATTTTCTCCACATTTTTTTCTTCAACCATTTCTAAATGTTTTTTTTTTTTTTAATAGTTTTTTTCAATTTTTTTTAGTTTTTATTTTTTTGTTTTTCCTAATTTCTTTTTTGGTTTTTTTTTTCTATATATTTATAATGTTCTCATCTCTAACATAATTATTTTTATTTATTTAAATTTCTTGTTTAGTTAATACATAAAATATAATAAGTTATATTTTTTCAATAATTATTTATTATAACTTTTATTAAGAGTTATTTTATATTTCAATAGTATATAATAAATAATTAAAATTATTTTTAAGTTCAAAATAAATAAATAAATAAATAAGTAGAGTTTTTTATTTTCTATATGAATATTATTTTTAATTGCTATTCTTAACAATGTTTACTTCAAAGTTTTATGTAAATAATATTTATATTATTTTAATGGGCATAATTAAAAATTTTAAAACTAAAAACAATATTATTTTTAATTGCTATTCTTAACAATGTTTACTTTAGAGTTTTAGAGTTTTATGTAAATAATATTTATATTTATATTATTTTAATTGGCATAATTAAAAATTTAAAAACTAAAAAAAAAGAAGCTAAAGAATGTGATGCTTTGTAATTAAATTTAAATAGAAATTAATATCAACACAGATGGTGGACATGCCGGGATTGGGGGGTTAGGAAAAAAGGTGTGCCTTGGGATGGCACTGGGTTATTTGTGAGTTTGACTCCCAGATTGTAATTAATCTTCTAAATGAGCAGATAGTGGATGGAGTGCAATGGCAATTGGCCTCAGTGGTTCGAAGATTATCTAGTTGAGTCACTCATTGGACTTTGTTTCATTTGTCCATGTCCCTAGGGAATGGAACCATGTGGCTTATTGCTTGGCCAAGTGGGGTTCAAAGTAGGAGGGAGATTGGAAAGTGGATAGTTGGGACTTGTTGTTCCAAGAAGGTGTTCAAAATTTGGAAAGGTTGATTTCGTTGGATTTGGATGGTTAGCTTTGGTGTTGGGTATGTCCCCTTGGTTCTTGGTTGGTTGGTTATTGTGATGGTGCTTTGTTCTGATCTTTTAGTGTTTATGGAGGTGGTTGCCCTCCTAATTTTGTGCTTGTGATTTCCTTTATTAATAAATTTTTACTCCTTTTTAAAAAAAAATAGATATTAATAGAAATTAATATCTTTTATTTTAGTTTATAGAATTTTCCAATAATTAGATTTATTATGTTATATTTAACTATATATATATATATATATATATATATATATATATATATATATATATATATATATATATATATATATATATATATATATATATATATATATATATATATATATATATATATATATATATATAATGTTTGTGGACATAATTATTTTTATTTATTTAAATTTGTTGTTTCTTTATTTGTTAGAATGTCTATGGACATAATATCCTTGATTCCCTAGTTATGTAGTTAATAAATAAAATATAATAAGTTATATTTTTGAAATAATTATTTATTTTAACTTTTATTAAGAGTTATTTTATATTTAATAGTGATATAATAAATCATAAAAATATTTTTAAGTTTTAAAAAATAAATAAAAAATTAGAGTTTTTTTATTTTCTATATGAATATTATTTTTAATTGCTATTCTTAACAATGTTTACTTCATAATTTTATGTAAATAATATTTATATTTATATTATTTTAATGGGCATTAGGGCTTGAATTTGATGGTCGACCTTGCCTATCAAGCAATTTTTAAGGATGTTTATCTATTTAAAGGTTCCCTTAAAATACTATGATATATCTTAGTATTAGTAAAATTATATATAAACCAAATATATATATCATCATAATTCTATATAAAATTTGACAGTCTATCCAAAATCTCTCCTTTCATGTGATACAATCTTTTTAAATTTTTGATTGTATTTTATGACAAAAATATCTAAATACAAGCATACGACCATCAAATTTAAGCCTTGGTGGATATAATTCAAAATTTAAAATCTAAAAGCAAAAAGCTAAAGAATGTGATGCTTTGTAATTAAATTTAAACAAAAATTAATATCTTTTATTTTAGTTTATATAATTTTTCAATAATTAGATTTGTTATGTTATATTTAGCTACGTAATTTTGTAATATCCTAATTATATATGTTTATATATTTTTAATTGTTATATATATAAAATATGTGTGGACATAATTATTTTTATTTATTTAAATTTGTTGTTTCTTTATTTGTTATATCTATAGAATGTGTGTGGACATAATATCACTAGTTATGTAGTTAATAAATAAAATATAATAAGTTATATTTTTTAAATAATTATTTATTTTAACTTTTATTAAGAGTTATTTTATATCTATATTATTTTAATGGGCATAATTAAAAATTTAAAAACTAAAAACAAAAAACTAAAGAATGTGATGCTTTGTAATTAAATTTAAATAGAAATTATCTTTTATGTTAGTTTATATGATTTTTATATAATTAAATTTATTATTAAGTCACATGGGGTGGGGATTAGAGCACTCTTTTTTCTACCTAAATTTATAAGAAAAAAAATTAAAATACCAAAAAGGAAATAAAAAATAAAACTTAAGAAAATCAAAGAAAAAAAACTAAAAAAGAAATTAAAAACAGTTGATAGAGAAAAAGTCAAATCACAAAAACTATGGAACCAAAAAAGAAATTGGAAACTGTTGGAAGATAAAACGTTGGAGAAAATCATGAAAACTATGGAACAAAAAAAGAAATTGGAAAAATTTAAAAATAAAAACCAAAAAAGAAATTGCAAGAGAAAATAAAGAAACTATGGAAAAAAGATATACCTCGGCGTATTTTAGAATCTTTTTCTCCTTCCAAGAGTTTCCAATTTCTTTTTTGATTTTGATTTTTTATTTTTTCCAATTTCTTTCTTTTTTTTCCAATTTCTTTTTTGGTTCCATAGTTTTTGTGATTTAGCTTTTTCTCCTTCAACAATTTTTAATTTCCTTTTTACTTTTTTTTCTTTGATTTTCTTAAGTTTTTTTTTGGATTCGTAATAGAAGTATTATATTAAAGGATTTCAAAAAACTTACATTTCATTAGCCTTTCCATAGCTGGACTAAAACTTTCGATCTACCTATTCAAACTAAGAAAGCAAGATAAAGACCACGTAGGGTCACATTTACTAACCACCAGAGGAGACTAACTCTGTCCTAGAGTATCATATCTTAGCTCCTACTATACAAAATAGAGCAGAGGAAATAAACAGAGCTAAATATTTATAGATTCTAAATGCCTGCGGAAGTCTTCCATCTAACTGAAACCATCCACCTCCTCCAAACCTAGGATCCTTTTAATGAAACTTACTGCCACTGCCACTTGTTCTTTCAGCATCACCAGATCAAAGCCTCTGATGTCTAGGATGAAGGGGAAGATTTTTATCACATCGTCGGGGTCTTCTACGAGTCTCCAATCCTTCAGCCGCAGGATACCAATCGCAGGGCTGGCCATCTGCAATGAAACCTCTAGGTCCCCTAAATGCTCTGCATTGAAAATACCCTGCATAATGGACTTCACCACTGGTTTGTCCATCCCCAGTTCAAGAAGCATCGCTAATACCTGGGAAGAAATGTCTGTATCAACCTGGTAGCACTCATCATTCTCCAAAAAAACCTTGCCCATACCCATCTTCACCGCCCCCACCATCAATTCATTAGACCTACGCATCATTCTCTGCAAACAGAGATTGGTAATGGCACCGAGGAAGGCCATCTGCCTCTTTCAGCTGGTTAAACGAACTAGCGTATCCATTCCACCATAGTGAATGGACTCCACTAAAATAATGCCTACAAAGTGTGTAGGCATTAAGCTAAGACCAAAGAGGAGAATGATGAAAGGGACTATCGCCAGCCCTAATATCCTTTTAGACTGTTAGAAACTTCTCAAAACCATACTGGGGAAAGATTACCAGCTTCTGCCACTCTTAACACTAAAGAGAATGAATGCCACTGTCTTATCAACTCGTGCTGCCTGCTCACGCTTCCTGACCATAATTACCTACTTGCCTATCTCAGCCTTGCCACCCCTACTGAGGTGGCAAGGCTCTCACCCAACCACCCACATAAACCTTACTAAGCCTGATTAGGACCTTTCATGGTGAAGACCTCTCTAATTGAAACCCCATCTGCTCCAAGATTGGACAACCTATCTGCCTCTTGATTTCCTTCTTTATAAATGTGATTGATCGAAACTCTGTCAAAGCCTTCTATCAGGGCAAGTGCCTGCTCTAGTTTAGTTTGGAGCCTCCAATTTACTAGTCTCTTACTTCTGAGTGCATTGATAACAATCATAGAGTCTCCTACTATTTCTAGATTTCTGGTTTCAAGATCCCTATAAAACCTTAAACCTAAAAGTAAGGCCTGTATCTCTGCCTTGTTATTGGTACTGCTACTAAGGGGGACGACAAGTTCCCCCACCACATCTCCTTTTGAGTCTCTTAAAATACACCCATCACATGAGGACCCGGATTGCCTCGTGAGGCACCATCAAAGTTTAGTTTGAACCAACCAGCCATTGGAGGAGACCATTAGACAGTTCTTCTTGCTTCTAAAGATTTGAGACCACCTTTACCCACCTGAGGGACCAAAGAGAGCCCCTTCCAATTTTTCATCATATCCATATCCCATCCAGTGAAGAGGAGATTGGTAGGATCTCTGTTTGCTAATCTGGAATTAACTATTTCCACAATGCTTGCTTCAATTTTGCTAAAAAGTGAATGCCAAGGCATTTCTATTTCCTGAAAGATTCTCCTGTTGCGCTCTTTCCAAATCTCCCAAACCAAAATAGAAGGGGCTGAAACCCAAAGTCCTACAAATATTGCTTTCTAAAACAACACTGGCCAGGCAATCAACCATTCCAACAGATTCCCAGAAAATGCTGAACTCCAATGTAGCTTGTTACAAAGCCATTGCCACCCTCTAATGGTAAAAGGGCAATGAAGGAAAAGGTGATCCCCATCTTCCTCTGTTTCTTCACATAGCACACATCTCAAAGGGCCCTCAAAGCCCATCCTTCTCAACCTATCAACTATCAATGCCTTGCCTTGAACTACCACCCACAAAAAGACCCTTGCTTTGGGTAAACATGGTTTGTTCTAGCAAAGCTTAGAAGGAGTTAGACCAGGGGAGTCTATTGTGCCAGCAAGAGCCCTATAACCCTCTTTCACCGAATATTCCCTTGAGGCTGAGGCATTCCATCTTAGCCTATCCCTGCCTCTTCTAAAATTGAAAGAACATTTAGCCATTTCTTCTTCAAACTGGACTACCAAACCTAGATCCAAACCCAAACCCCATACACTTTTCCAAGTGGGAAGATCATTAGCTGAGGAGGGAAAAGACAGGTAATTACAGACTTTGTCTCCCCAAATCAACTTGGTGGTATTCCTTATGGGTACCAGGGTCTAAATTCTATCCATAGCTAGAAAGCCTTCCCATGAATCCTCCCAAAACCTTACTTCCTTGCCTTCCTTGATCTCCCAGGTTAGGTGGTTGAATATTAAATCCCTGCTCTTTCTAATGAAATTCCAAATTCTTGAACCATCAGGCAACTGTCTGGAAGTGAAGATATTATGATCTTCCCTGTCTAGATATTTATTTTTTAAAAGCCTTACCCATTTCAGATTTTGGTTATTATGAATTTGCCAAACCAACTTAGCTCCAAGAGCTTTATTTTGTCTTAGAAGATCTTTAACCCCGACCCCTCTTTTTCTTTCTGCTCACAAACTTTCTTCCATTTGACAAGTGGGAATTTGAACTGTTCCGAAGATCCTTTCTAGAAAAAATTCCTCATCAACTGGGTTAACTTCTTATTTATTTTACTTGCCAAAGGTAAACATGACATCATGTAGACAAGCATAGCTGCTAAAACTGCTTTGATAAGAGTCAATCTCCCCGCCCAAGACAACCATTTGCTCTTCTAAGATTCTAGTCTTAATTTAATCCTTTCCAAAAGAGGCTCCAATGAATTACTAGGGCGTATACCTTTTACCAAAGGAAGTCCCAAATATTTGCATGGAAGAGAACCTTTCCTAAGGACAAAATCCTTAAAATTCTTCCCTCCCTACCAGAAGGGGTATTGAAGAAGAACACTTCTGATTTTGCTTTACTAACTTCCTGTCTTGAAGCTTTTGAATACAAATCCAAGATTCTTTTAAACCTCAAGGCTTCTCCTTCTTGGGTAGTCCCAAAAACAAGAGTATCATTTGTGAATTGTTGATGAGAGAACCTTACCATATTCCTTGTGATTTGCCCTACCTGACAAGCATTTGAAAGAAATCTTCCCAAGGCATCCACCATAATGACAAAGAGAAAGGGGAAAAGGGGGTCTCCCTGCCTTAGACCCCTTGAAATATTGAAAAACCCTTTTGGGGAGCTGTTAAGGAGAACTAAAAATCTAGGACTTGAAATCCACTCAAAAATCCAATTCAACCACTCCTGCTGAAACCCAAAAGCCTCTAAAATTTTGAACAAGAATCTCTAATTTACTTTATCATAGGCCTTCTAAATATCTAATTTAACCAGCATAGAGGGGAACTTGTTTTTTAGAACTGAGTGAATGGCCTCCTGGGCTATTATTACTCCATCCAAGATGGACCTTTCTGGCACAAAACTAGTTTGCTCCTCTGCTATGATGTCTGGGAGAATCCTTTTCATTCTGTTTGCTACTGCTTTAGCCAAAATTTTATAAACCACATTGCAGAAGGAGATTGGTCTAAAATCTTCAAATGATTCAGGCTTCTCTTTCTTGGGGATCAAGGCTATAAAAGTATTGTTAATTTCCTTAAGGACCTTACCCTCCTTTCTAGAATCTTCATAGGCCGCCATCAAGTCCTTGCCAACAATACCCCAGCATTTCTGAAAAAAGGCTGCTGGGAACCCATCTGGACCAGGTGCCTTATCTGGGCCTAGTTGAAACAAAGCTTCTTTAATTTCCTCTTCTGAAAACTTACTTGACAACATGTGATATTGATCTTCTATTACTAGCTTTGGAATAACTCTCAGGAATTCCTGCTGAGCCTAGAGATCTGAACCTTCTTCCTCATTCAAGAGATCTTGAAAAAAGTCAATCGTTGCTTGGCCAATTTCTTCCAGAATCTCAATGAACCTACCCTCCCTTGTCTTAATAGCTGAAATTATGTTTACCTCCCTACAAATTTTCATGGAGTTATGAAAAAACTTGGTATTACCATCTCCCGCTTTCAGCCACACCTCCTAAGATTTCTGCCTCCAAAACACCTCTTCTTTGGCCAGTAAATCCTCCATCTTTCCCATCAACTCTTTTTCTTTATTGTATGAATCATTGTCCATTCCTTCTCTAAAAACTTTCTCATTGAGGATCTGCAACTCTACCTCAATCTGTCTCTTGGATTCAAATATATTCTTAAAATGATCCTTATTCCACTACCTTAAATTTACTTTGGTCAGTTTCAATTTTGTGACAATATTAAATAAATCAACTCCCCTAGGGTTACAATTTTTCCACCAATCTTCTATTAAGGCCAGAAAGGACGGATCCTTAAACCAAATATTTTCAAATTTGAAAGGGTATCTTACTGGTCTCCTTTCACCCTGTATCTCCAAGCTGATAGGAAAGTGATCAGATCCTGATTCTGGAATAATCTTGCTATCCAAACTGAAGGGAAATTTGCTTAAGTCTCCTTTAATAAAAAACCTATCTAATTTTTCTGCAATATTGCAGAAACCAAGTCTTTTGTTATTCTAGGTAAAGCTCCCATTACCTAGCTGAATTTCAATCAAAGCATTCTGATCTACAAAATCTTCAAAATCCTTCTGAGATTGGAGCTTCCTTCCCACCCCTCCTAGCTTGTCTTCCGATCTCAAAATGGCATTAAAGTCACCCCCTAAAATGATGAAATCCCAAATCCTATTATCACACATCTGATCTATTTTAGCCCATAACTCCTTTTTTTGACACTGAGAATTAGGACCATAAACATTTATTAAGAGAACGTTCAAGCTTGACACCAAACTCTATTGTTATATGGAGCCTAATCAGACTCGAAGGTTACATTTTCGCCACTTTTATCAGCGCAGTTTCCCCCAAATTCATATGGGGTCAAGGGGCAGCGCCCCTTAACGTGGTTTGGGGGTAGCGCCCCCAAGACGGGGTCAAGGGGTAGCGCCCCTTGCGGGGTCCAGGGGTAGCGCCCCTAGTGCGTTCCCTGTCGTGATACAGGGTGGGGTCAAGGGGTAGCACCCTCGCGGGGGCTCGGTGGCAGTGCCCCTAAAACCTCACATGGTTTTTTATTATTTTATAAAGGCACCGGGAGTTATTTTTCATTGACCAACATAAAAAAACCCTATTTTGTAACCAACAAAAAGGCTTGATAAAAGCGTCTAAGGGTTAGGGTTTTGGTATATTGTATTGTAGCATTTTGCAGCGGTATTGAGTTGTAGGGATTGCTGATTGTAATCAGTTTGATTTATTGAATAATAATATTAGACTCTCTATTTTGGTGGATGTAGCCCGAGTTTGGGTGAACCACATTAAAACTTGTCTCTCGCTGTTATTATTTCTGTGTTTTTCATTCCTCTGTTTAATCTTTATTTTTGCATTTAATTGATATCTTCTACCGACTAACCCTAACAAACTCCTCACCTAGCTGGTTATCCAACCTTTACTGGAGCCTACTTCTTCCACCAGAACAGACTGTGGTCTCCAAATCGTTAATGATCCTCCCGAAGGGCCTCAGGAGTTTACCTAAATCATTCTCCACTACTTCAAATTTTTAGCTAATGACTAAATTTCCTTATCTTCTAATTTGGTTTCCTAAATCATGCAATTATCTGGTTGAATTATCCTTAAAGTGTGCCTTAGTAGGCACTTCTTGTTAGGGGCATTCATACCCCTAACATTCCATAACAAGATCCTCATTGCTGTCTAGGAAGGGAGGTTCCCTTCCCTACTTTTAACAAATCCATTAACTTCAACTGACCACTTGCCTCACCATCCCATTTCAATTTCTTCCTATTAGGAATTCAACCCCTAGATTTATGATCCCCACAGTCTGGAGAAGTTTTATCCGTATCTTTTTGGCCAATCCCTAGTAATCCCGGGGAGCTGATTGCAATAATATCATCATTTACTTTGAGAGCCAGAGAATTGGCTTCTTCTTCAATCCCAAAAACTTCTAGCTCATTCCTTACGTTAGTCAACCACTCCTCTTCTAGAGCATCTTCAACTATTTTGATTGATCCCTCCTTTACAGCCCTGGCTAATTGAACTAACTCACTACCTACCTCAATCAATGATTCAAAATCCTCCATCTGCATATTGGGTTTGATCGATTCAATTGTTTCTGAGATCTTATAGTTAACATTCTATGAGAAGTTGACAAATTCCTCCATCCTTGTGAGATTTTGTAGCTCGTCTTCCAGCTTTTCTTCCCCTTTTCCTTTATCTTTTTGTCCCCAATTCTCTTCACCAACCTTTCTTTGATTCATTTTGACCTCCACCAAACCTGGGATCTAATCCAACTGAGGATTGTTTTCCTTACCCTTTCCACCTTCCTTAAGCATCTCTTTCAAACCCATATCTGTGCCCTGAACTTCTTCTTTTCGTAGATTCCCTCCATTAGATCTGCCTTGACTCACCTCCCAAGATCTCCAACCTAACATGCTTACCCATTCTCCTTGAGCCTTAGGTTCAAACAGAAGGGATTGATTCAGGACTCCCCAATCTGTGAAAATCTCAATTTCTCTCCATCGCTGATCTAGAAAGTGATTTTCCATGTAGATTCTGACATGCGAACCTTCTTCTGAAGGATCCTTCCATTCCTCTACACAAATGTATCTACCCAAACAGTTCCCAATTTCTTCTAGAATCCTTTGATTCCAAAATTCCAATGGCAGATTAGGCATTCTATACCAATCTTGTGTGTATTCTATTTTGAAATTTCTTGGATCAAAAACCACAAACCAGTTACATAAATAAAAGCCAAATCCATTCAGAAGCCAAATACCTTCCATAATTTCCAACTTTATTTTCTCAGAGGGACAAATGACCAGGAATAAATCGTTTGCTAGGGCTTTCAAAGACAACTCTTTACCCCATCTATCCTGCCACCACTTCCTTAAGTCTCCTAGATCCAATTTCAAACCAAACCATTTCCCTATGATCCCTAACTTTTCCAAGTGTTCAATAGAGGGTTTTAGCAAATTTGAACTTAAAACCATAGTCTTTTTGTTTCCATACCTAAATTCAAAAGCTCTCTTACCTTTGCCTCCCTCCCCAAGCATTGATTGTCTCCAATGATCTCGCCCCCACTCTCTATTGATTCGCCCATGATTCCTATGTTGTGTCTTATTGTCCCATCTCCTATATTGATAATTTGAGGGGAATCCTTTATTCTGAGGCTGCCCAGACTGTTGCCCTTCATTTGATCTCCAAGGTTCTCTAGTTGCTCGGTCTTGGATGATGCTCATCAAGCATTCTTTCTCTATTTCTTCAGCCCATGACCGAGATTGCTTGCACTCCCTACCTCCAAGATCTTCCTTGCTTCCTTTGGCTTTGTGCTCAACCCCTATTGTGCTCGAAAAAAGGTCTTCTTCCTGCTTTTTTTCGCTTACTCACTCTCCCATTTTTTTCAAAATCCTAAAAATATTAAATCTATTATTTCTTAATTTTTATTTTTATTTCCTTTTTGGTATTTTAATTTTTTTTCTTATAAATTTAGGCAGAAAAAATGAGTGCTCTCATCCCCACCCTGATGTGACTGTATAATGCCTCTCGGTGTAATAAAAGTAAATAAATAATTTTGAGGGTGAAAATTGCATGTATATGTCTTTTTTTATGTCATACTTAGAGTGTATTAATGTAATGATTAGTTTACAAGTGGTATATTTTTGCATGAATTTGGTTCAAGACATTAACATATTTTGATTGCATCATCACTTATTTTTTTAGATTGATCTGAATCCCTAGATCCCTCATTCATCATGTTGGATTAGATTTGTGGGTGAAAACTTGATCTAGGCCATTTTTATATTATGGATATGATTCTTGAATTTTTAAATTCAAATTCAAATTAAATACTATTGATTTTCTTCCTATTAGCCATTGTGAGCCAACCTATTGAGTGTTTGTGTTGATTTGCATTATGTTGTATTTAAGGGCATTCATTCATTTATTTTGAAATCATCTAAAAGGAAACTATCAAATAATAGTCATAGAGCATTTATGAGAGAAACATAATAGTATCAAAACATGACATCAACATACATCATATGAGGTCCATTACATGCTTGTTTATTATTCTTGATCCTTGTTTCATAGTTGTTGAATCAATCCAACATAAATTTGTACATTACAGCCTCATGATTGGCTGCATTCCCTAACCTAGAATATGCCCTATTTCATGCAGCGCTACACTCTGCAGATCAATCCAAGGAAAATATGGTGGATTGTCAAGGCATATCGAAGGAGTGCACCAATCAGCTGCCCAGCTTGTCAAACAACATGTCATCACCATGGTCGCTTGTGGTGAAGCTTATTTTGATATTCGCTTGTCTGCTATCTTGCACTTCTGTGAAATGGAGCGGCATGACGATATCCCACAAGTTGAAGGGCACGACTATACTGAATCTAACCGCTATGCTAGATATCCTTAAGTTGGCGTACTGGATGTCTTATAATATGTAAGTCAAATTTGTGGAACTCCATTTTGAAGAAAGCTCTAAAGACACAATTTTTGTCAGATGAAAGCTTCTGCAGCTTCTTGGAATGACGGAACTGATAATTATGGTGCGCCGATCTTCCCATGACTACTGTTGAAAACATCCAAAACAAAATCATACATGTAAGTATTACCTTTGCCTCCATTTGATTGAAATTTTTTCTGAGGCAAATGATGATTTTGGGCATGATTTCATGTCGACTGTAATTTTCTTAAGGATTTGACTGTAAATTTGAACTTTTAGTTTTACTATATAATTTGATTTCTATATATTCTATAAATAGAATTAAATATTATTTAAATTAATTTATCTTTTTTTTTTCATAATAGAAATTTTCTATATTCAGTAGTATGCAAAAAAGGAACAATCCCTCAGCCCTTTCATGGCTGGTAGTTTGACCGAAAATAATAACCTTCACAGTCTGCATACTTATATCATAAGATGACCATGTAGGGTTAGAACTGCTAATATCTAAAGGAAGCCCAGCACTACATACATTCTAGGACTACTTATCAATAGGCTTCTACTAAACAAAATGAAGCCACAATATTAAACAGAGAAAATAGAACATGGGACCAGCTACTACTTATCATATTCATTTAGCTTCAGACTGAAATCTCCCACCCACTAGAGGCCTTCGACAACATCCAAACCCAACACCCTTTTGATGAAATCGACCGCCACCTGAGCCTGCTCCTTCAACACCACAATATCAAACCCTTTGACATCCAGAATACATAGATACAATTTAATCACTTCACTGAGGTCGCTGAGGAGATGCCAATCCTTTGGCCATGGGATGCCAATACCAACACTGGCCTCCTGCAAAGTCACTTCCAATTCACCCAAGTGCTCAGGATTGAAAGTGCCTCTCATAATGGATTTCACATCTACCTTTGACGTATTCATTTCGAGTAACATTGCCTATTGTCTCTCAGATTTGCACCCTTGCCGAGTTGTAAAAACCTGGCAATCTGGAGAAACATGGGATCTTTCCTAGGTCTGTGGGTGGCCTGTGTTGGAAAGAACCTCCAGAGAAGGCCGGCTTCCTCTTGGTACTTCACCTAAACTACCTAAACTAAAGCCTTTGTAGAGAATAGGGTAAGAAGGATTGCATAAAACGAAAACCTACTATCTAAGGTGATGCACCAAACGATCATCAAAAAATAAACAGAAATGACACACTATAGAATCAGTAATAATCAGAATCATTTACACAACCCAGCAAATCACAATCTTTGCATCATCACTTTGTGAGGAGGCTAAATAACAACAGTCCCGTTAAGGAGAAATAGGTTTTCTCACTACCCACAGACTGATTGTTCTCCCTTACACAGCTCACAACCTGCAAAAATTACGTAACCCCTGCATAAAGGCACCAACATGTAATACAAATCCAAGGACAAAGAAACATCACAAAGACCTGTACTAACACAAGGACACACAATTTCAGAAGAAAATGGGAAGGTATAGATTGCTTATTACTGCCAAAGAGATGTTACAATGCTGCATATCTTTGAAAATGGGTTACAAGACTCTTCACTTCTGCAAAAGAACTCATAAAATTACAATATGCAGAGCTGTGAATAGCCAGAACCCCCTAGAACTGAACAAGGAAGAAGATAAAATATAGCTCAAACAGCTCATGCTCCACTCACAAAAGATCATCCTCCACTTCCATTATCTCCATTCCCGTGCATCTCAGAAATCTCTAAAAAATATCCCCCCTAAAGTGCTCCAAAAGGGGGTCCCAATGCAGAAATGGTGGAGGCATGTCATCCAGTATCATGAAAGCACTTAAAAATATTATAAAATATCTTTTAGTGCTCCCTAATGCTTTAGATCTATGTCATCATCCTCTGCAGCATTAAAAATACCATAATGACACCTTTTCTGCATTAAATAACATTTAACTAAGAGGCTTATAATTGCACCACCTTAGTAAATGTTTTACAATTTAAAATTACACAACCCTATGCAGAAAATAATGACATTTATGATATTTAATTCCCTGATTTCACATGATTTAGGGACAAATTAAATGTCGGAAAAAGAAATGACAAAGAAGACATCTTCGGCTCCTAGACAAAATAACGTGATTCACCATACACCTTTGCACCATCTCGCATCTCAAGACCATGTCAACATGTCTTAGAACCCTGAGCCATCTCCATTTTTTTACATCTCTACCATCATGCCTATACATGGTTCGAAGCAATACATTATAAGGTGTTCCTTATGACTCCCAAAACACGTCACCATGCCACTTTCAAACCACATCTCTCCATACACATTTTGACCCACCTTATAACTCCTAGCCAACATGCTCTTATTCACCCATCTTATATCTTTCGACCTTGTCTTGCCCATAATACATTTTACTTGGTTTTGAAAAGGAAATAAAGGACATAAAACCACGACCCCCTCTTGCATCCTAGGTTTGAACACATGAAGTTGTTTCCTCACGGGCCATACAAAGAATAACAATGATTTTGGTAAATCAAAAGGCCAAAAAACAAATAAACATGAAATTAGGTCTATTCGACCTTGTGAAGAGAAGGAAAGAAGACCTGAAAAAACAAACAACATTTTCATTTTTGCATTTGTTTCTGTTGACCTTTCCCTGTCGCGCTGCCATGAGGGTTTGTGGGTGAAAAATGCAAGGTAAGTTGCATTTCTTGATGTTTTATCTCCTTATTTGGTCGATTTTGGGCAGTTTTCAGTCACGATTTGACTGAGTTTTGATGGATTTTGTGTTGTTTCTCTGTGTTTTTTTTTCATGGCCGTCGATCTTCATATGTATTGGCTGTTGTGAGGCCGCCACCTGAGAGAGAGAAACGGGATTTTTGTTTGACACAACAAAAGGCAAAAAACAAAGAGGTAGTTGGCTGTCAAGCTTCCTCCATTTTTCTGAGCTTTTTACACTAGAATCTTGCTATTATAATGCGATTCTAAGGGTTGTATGAGCATTTTCTGTGAAAGAGATTCGAAGGGCTTTTCAAATTCTCCTTATACTTGTTATGAACAAGCACAACATATGATAAAACTTGAAAGAAAACCTGTAAAGTGATGCCTTTATACGTTGTAAATTTGAACACTTGTTTTTGCCTGTGTGTTGCTTGACAGAAAATTGGAAAGAACCTCTTTTTCTAAATTTGTTTGCATATTCTGACATGCTGAAGCGACTTGAGGGCTTCTGTAACGTTGAACTTAAAACAATTGTATTTTCCTCTTGCTGTTCGATGCCAGAAGGCACGATTTTAGACACTTTCTGAGTAGTAATGCTTGCTTTGAGTTGAAACTCTGTAATTTGCTTTACATCTGCATTTCTTAACTATGAACGAGCTCCATCTTTGACCAAAACTGGAAACACTGATATACATGCTTTGCAACGTGTTAAAAAATTGTATTTTTGTCAGTTCTGGCTATAGCATTCGTTGTTTCCTAGGCATTTTGTAACCTCTGATTGTGTATTCACTGCCAAAGACTGTGACCTGAATGGCTTTGTGAGCATTTGAACTTGGAAAATTGCATTTTTCTGCCATTTCTGTTGTTTTCACTGTTCATGGGCTTAGACAAAAACTTGGAAAATAGATATCTATCAAAAACTCTATTTTAGTAATCCTCTTTCAACAGGTTCAGCGTATTTGAACTTGGAACACCATTAAAACTGTATTTCTCTTGATACATCTACAATTTTTTGGCTATGACAAGCCCCAGACTTTACTTCTTTTGCTGTCCCTAACAGATGACTGTGTCTCTTTCAGACTGACTGTCTTCATACCTCGTCTCTTCGCCATGATAGGCTGTCCAAACCTGCACTTTAGTCACTAATCTCATGCTCCCAGATTGGCACATAAAATTGTCTCCAATCAAACATTGATTGGCACCATGCATTGTGTCTTCATTTCTATGACAGTCACTGTAGCTTCCTGTTGTTGCTTGGACCTTGTCATGCTCCATCACTTTGCCCTCAAGATCACTGCTTCTTTCATGACTACTTTCACAGTTCATGAAAACAAAAAAGACAACTTAGTTATTGAGAAAATGAATGATGTGATATACCTGTTATCTCTTTTAACTCCCCTTATTTGTTCAAGAATGTTGCTCTTTATGACTTGTTACAGTTGCTTCCAAACAACGGCTGCTCCTCATGATGATTTGTGATTATTTTTTAGATTCATTGCTCTATTTGTTGTTGACTCTTTGTTGTTATGAATGAGTGATAGAATCTGAATGCCGCCTTGTGACTACCATCCAAGATGCTTTTATAAATGATGCTCCTTACATCAAGATTGCTTTATTACAGTTAGCCTACGTTGAGTTTGTGTCTTGTTGTCCTGTTTGTTAACTGTTGGTTGTCCTTTATCATGACATTCAGCTGTTCCCTATGATCCTTGCTGGCATGTTGTACCTTGCTGTCCTGCTTAGTATGCTAGCTTTTGACAGCTGTGATCTGCCTTTCTAAATGCGTTGCTAGAGTTGTGCTTTTGTATTTGTTCATTGTTACTGAGCTGAGCTCAACCCTTGTGGGAGCCACATTTCCTCCACTCATAACGTAGCTGAATGAATCAAACAGAAACATAATTATATCTGTATCTGCACATGAAGCAACTTGTTAGAAAATAAATGCATGCTTTCAGTTGATATGCTTTGTTGTCTCAAAAGCTTTTGTGACGCTAACTGGTTTACTGCAATTTGAAAACACAAATTGTACGTTTATAGATGATATCATATGATGTATGAAGCCTCGCCATTGCTCTAACATCGGTTTTCCAAAATTTTATGTAGATGATGGAATAGCAAGGAGACAGTGGTTGGATGTGGGACACGCCGATGAGCTAGGATGACACAAGACGCAACAACAGCATGAAGGCTTGTCATTCAGGCAATGACGAGTCACCCTATCTCATATGTATCTTCAGTTTTTTGTTTATTTATAAATTTATAGTTTGTCTTTTCATTTTGTAATGAAGCGGTTAGTCTCATGGCTTATGTGAGAACTTATACACTTATTTTTTCAATACAAATTGCTGATCTTTTAAAAGAGTTATTCAATCTCTTAAGTTCTTTTGAAATGCATCTAAATGCAACAATATAGTTTTATCTCAATCTGTATCAAACATGCATGGGTTTAACATAGTAGAAGTAAAATGTACCTTTTCCTCTTAAAAAAAACTAAAAAGCTCTACCTGATTGAGCTAGTAGTGAAATCTAGGTAACATCTTTGGTGACATCTGCTATATGTTTGTCTACTAAACATCAGACTAGTTGCCTGAAGCTTATCTATTGGGCATAGAGTCACACATGCTTGACAAAACTTTGACAAAACCTCCATTCTTTCAACCTCAAAATTGTTTGCTCTTCTAAACCATCAAGTGCATGGGTATGGTCAGTGATGGTGAATAAAAACACTGTTACTGAGGATATGCATCTACTTGATGAGTTAGAGGGGATACCCAATAGGAACACCTCCTTAGCAAACTACTACAATTTATGATAGCGCTATGAGGGGTATAGGCATGGTGTGTGACAGTAAGTACATGTATTTACTATTTCATATGATGGCTATCTTTCATATACAGCTGTAATACATTGCAACAGTTTGCAAACCTTACACATAACTAGGCCCACAAAAAAATAACTTGTGCGCAACCACACTTAGGGAAACGAAAACTACCTCTAATCTAGTGTGCAGCAGCACTTATTTAACAACTAAAACTTCATGAAATATGTACAAATAGTTTAGACCCTACCTCAGAAGCAATGTTTGAGGTGAATCCCATTGACTGGGATTGGCTCGACGTCACCATCTAGCTTAGACAGCTAGAAAGCGTTATGCTCTTTGCATTCTGAAACAATGTATGGCCCACTCCAAAAAGCATCGAACTTGGAGTGCTTCCCAGGTTTACTTTTCAACATATCCCACTTCAGCACTATGTCACCTTCGTGGAATGTCCTTGGAGATGCCCTTTTGTCAAAAGACGTCTTCATTTGGGCTTGATGATGCTCTATATTTCTCATAGCATCATTTCTGGTTTCTTCAAGCTCGACCAGTTGAGCTAGCCTTACCATCATAGGGCCTTCCTCTAGCATGTCCAGCTAATTTACCAAATCAAGTGCTGGTAACTCAAGCGTGATAGGAAGCCTTGCTTCCTTGCTGTATACTAACATGAAAGACAAATGTCCTGTTAACTGTTTTGTATCAGAAATTCTAGAACCAACAAAGGCAAGGGCATTATCTAAAATGATGGACTCAGGCACTCCAAATCTGATAATCAGCTCTTCATAAAAATTCAAAACAACAGACTCATTAGCTTCCTTAAGTGCAACTGCTTCAGTCCACTTAGTGAAATAATCAGTGGCTATAAGAACCCACTTATGGCAAGTGCAAGAGGAAGGGTTTATAACCCCAATAAAGTCTAATCCCCACCTCATAAAGGGTTGTTCAACCTAAACTAGCTACAAAGGTAAGGCTGCTAACTTCTTTCCGGCAAACAGAGCACATTCCTTGCATTTTCTTACCCATAAGTGTACATCCTTAAACAAACTGGGCCAATAATAGCCACCTTTCATTACCTTAAGAGTTGTTGCTCTAGGCGAAAAATGGCCTTCAGCTGGCCCTTCATGAAATTCATGTAACACTTTTTCGACTTGGTTAGGTTTAATGCATCTCAATAACACTCCATTAAAATCCTTCCTAAAAAGCAAGTTATTTAAGAGCACATAAGGTATGGACTGCAATATGAAATACCTTCATTTGGCTCTATCCAAGCCCTGAGGACACTCACCGGTCTGCAAGAAATGAACCATTTCTTGAACCCAATCAACAACAGGATCTGAAACAGCTGTCTGTGCTTGATCTTGCATTGTTAGAATAGCTTCTTGATCACATTCTTCTTTGCTGATAACACCATCAGCAAGTTGTTCACACAACCCTTTTCCTCTGACCAACTTGGTAACCTTAACGTCCATGTCATACTCCATGACCTTAGTCACCCAACCAGCCCTCCTATCACTGAGATCTTTACTTAGCAGAAATTCTTTAATGCTTGGATGAGCAACCATCAACTTAATCTTGTTACTGGATAACATATGTTTAAATTTTTTTAAACTTCTTATAACAGCAAGTACATGTTTCTCAACAAAAGTGTACCTTATCTCATAATCTTTCAATGCTTGACTAAAAAAGGCTAAAGGCTGCTCCATTTTGGACTCATTTTTCTGTACCAACATAGCTGAAACAAAATCAATATTACCATATGCATATAAAGTAAAATCTTTAGAAAAATTAGGATTTAGCAGTGTAGGCACAGTAGCCAAAGACTCTTTGATAAGCTCAAAACTTCGTTTTCCTTCTCTAGTCCAGCTGAAAGACATGTTCTTCCTTAACATAGCAGTTAATGGATTTAACAAATCAGCAATGTCAGGGATGAACCTCTTGACGAAGTTGATCCTACCAATGAAACTTTGTAGGCCCTTTTTGTGTGCTGGTAAAGGCAGAGCCAAAATTGCACTTATTCTCTCAGGATCAATGGTGATACCCTACTTTGATACTACATAACCAAGCAATCTGCCCTTATGGACAGCAAACGCACATTTTTTTGGCTTAAGTGATATCCCAAACTCCCTACATCTCTCAAAAATCTGCCTTAGGTGATGTAGATGATCTTTGGCTTCTTTAGAGAAAATGGTAATGTCGTCAAGGTAAACTAGGATGATCTTGTATATCAGCCCCTGAAAGGCCATATCCGTAGCCTTTTGAAAGGTTGCTCCAGCATTGGACAAACCAAAAGGCATCTTCTTGTAAGCCATTGTTCCCCACTTGGTAGTGAAGGCTGTTTTGTACTGGTCCTCCTCTCTGACTAAAATCTGATTGTAACCAGAATAGCCTTCTATCAAGGAAAACATTTCTGATCCTAAAACTACTTGGAGTATCTGCTCCATGGAAGGTAAAGGATGACGGTCCTTCAAAGAAGCCCTATTCAAGTCACGAAAGTCTACACACAGCCTTATCTCTCCGTTTTTCTTCCTATCTGGCACAAGGTTGGAAACCCATGAGGTGTGCTTGATAGGAAAAATTATGCAACTCTCAATCAACTTATTCAGTTCCTTTTTCATGAGGGGTTCTAATTTGGGATTCAAAGGCCTCTGTTTTGGCCTAACTAGCTTAGCATTAGGTTCTAACTTAATAGTGTGTTGAGCAAGCTGGGGATCAAATCCCTTTAAATCACCATATTCCCATGCAAAAATATCACTAAATTCTTGGAAAAGCTGAATAGACGCATGTCTTTCCTTTGTTGTACATACCTTACCCATCTTAAGGAGTTTACCTTCAAAGATCTCAAATTCTTCATAATGATCTTGCTGAACCTGTAAGCTGGACCTAGGTTTTATAGCTTCATTGTCAGTGTTAAAAATGGACTCTAAGGTGACCAAACCTTTTGGCATCTTGTTATTTTTCAGCTGAATGATTTGGTCACTGTACTGGTGATGTAGCTTCCCTTGGTTGGCATGAGAGAATTTAGCTTCCTCTCTCAAGAAATTTACAATTTGTTGATCATTATCAAACACCTACCAATGTATGTTATTATCTGGCACAGCAGGCCTAACAACAATCTTAATATGCTGATTTGTCTTAACACTACTAATTTCCTTGGGAATATCAAATTTTGCCCCTACAGCAGCCAACCTATCAGCACGTTTATTCTGATTTCTAGGTATGGAAATTAAATTGAATGCATCAAAACATTCCAAAAGGTCCCATATTCTATGCCTGTAAGACTTAAGTAGATCATTTTTTGTGACATTAAGCTTTCTTATCTGATTTACAACCAGTTCACTGTCCCCATAAACTTTAAGACAGTAAATACCTCTTTGTCTTGCCCATTCTAGGCCTTGAATTAGAGCTTCATATTCAGCTACGTTGTTAGTGCAGCTGAAACAAAATCTGAAAGCTGAATAATACTTTTCAGCCTTAGGGGAAACAAGCATGCATCCACCTCTGACACCCATTCTACTTCTTGAGCCGTCAAAAAATAGCTCCCAGACCTCATTTTCTTGCTGCCCATTCTGTTGTTCTGCACTTTTTTCAATATTAGGAAGAAATAAATCAGCCTCATGCATCATATACACGCCTAAACAAACCTTGTCCAGGTGTTCACCTGGCTCAAGCACTTGAGTTTGATTTGCCCATTCATCAAGAAGGACCTCTGGGATGCCTTCAATCAGCATATTGCCTTCTTGAACCGCAGGTTGTTCCATCTCTACTTCACTTGCAATCAAGTTGGCATTGACGGGGCGTGTAGTATAAGGCTCAATATGGTTTTTGGCAATGGGTTCTGACCTAATAGTCACCTTAGTGCTGTACCTAGTTCTGAACAGCATATGAGACCAATCTGAGGATAGGTAACCTCCTATCTTTGTTGTAAAATCCCTTGACAGACAAATGGCAAAATAAGGAGGTAACTCGATTACATATATGTCCTGAGGAATAGAGAAATTTAGGCAGGCATGTAGGGTTAAACTTAGTCCTTTGATGACACCCACTATATTAACAGCAGTTCCATCCAGCTGAATAACTCCCTTCTCTAACGGCTCATATTCAATGCCTAGCTTGTCAACTATCTATTTGGGCATGACGGAGCTACTAGCACCTGAGTCTATCATGCAGTTATGAACTAAATGATCCCCTATGATCAAAGATACGTAAAATGGTGGGGGTTTGACTTGTAAAACTTGCTGTTCTACATTTTTCTCAAGTTTATTTGTCAAAACAGCTCTAGACTTACCTATATCAGACTCTTGAAATAGTTTTAAATTTGACAAGGCTGATTGAAGGAGGTCTTTTTGGCCAGGGATACTCAGGGAATCCCACATAGTCATTGATACATTTACTTTTTTCATATGTTCAAGAATATTGAAAGCAGATGTACCTGATTTAGCTTGGCTTTTAGGGGCAGCCACGTCACTTTGAGCGCAAGTTGACTGAACTGCTAGCATAAGTTGTTCCATGCCTATCAAAGGCTAATCCTTTGATATGACTTGAGTTTTTTCAACCTTTGATGGGTGAGAAACACCTTGACTGACATTCGGCACTTGCTGCCCATGATTTTGAACTTTACCAGCTTGCTGCCCTTCATCAATAGCCCTTTTCTTGCTGCGTGTATTATCTGCAACTGCAGAACCAACTTGGTACATATCGCAGAATTATTCTCCTTGCTAGTTGAGGAGTGTTGTTTCATGTGCATGTTCTTCTTGCTGCTGAACAGGAGCTTCTACAAGCACATGAGACTGCACTGCTGGACTGTTTTGAACCATCAAAGCTTGGTTAATCACTCCATTGGCACATGTGTTTTGGTTATGGGGTTGATTACAAGGAAAACACCAATCATATTCTTGAGCCAAATTGTTTTGCGTGGGTACAATCTCCTTCGAGGAACTAGCAGCATTTGGATTGTAGGCTTGATAAGGTCTAGAGTTAAAGGCTTGCCTTGGTCCTTGATTATTAGGCTGATAAAGTGTCCTATTTGGCTGATTTTGTTGGTAATTAGACTAGAATGGGGGCTGATAAGGTCTGAAATTTTAACCTTGCTGCCTCTTGAGGTTCACAATCTCATTACCAAAAGATTGCAGCAGTCCTTTGATTTCTTGTAACTCATTTGATTGGGTTTGAACAACATTTTCTGAGTTATTGGGCTATGCATTAGGTGCTGGTAAAGATGGCATAGCAAGTATAACAGCTATAGGAGGCACATGCATTAGCGTTAGTGGCTGAATAGCAGGGAATATTGGCAAAGGAAGTCTAGGGGCAATTTTACCAGCCTGTATGAGGCTGTTCTCAGCTCTTATGGCTATGGCATAAGCCTGTGGTAAGGAATTTCCTCCCATAGATTGAATCATAACAGAAATATCATTGTTTAAAGCTTTCAAATAATATAAGAAAGCATGAGCAGCTGTAGGTCTTACCGTTGGCAGAATTATGTCCCAATTCTTCTGAAAATGGTGGTTGAAGTCTGTCATAACTTCGTGATGAGCTCTCTTGATTGTGGACAACTGCTCCACTAATGACAGATGGTCCGATTTGTCTTCGAAAAAGTTGCACAGCTCCTCTCCGAAATGATCCCATGAATCTATGGAGTTCACTAGCAAGCTTCTGAACCACTGCAAAGCCTTCCCTTTGAGAGAGGCTGCCAACAATCTGATTGCAACATTCTCTTCTATCACATGATGGACAACACACAGGTTTGCAATGTCTTTTATGTGTTCAGCCAGAGTAATCTGATCTTCACCATTAAAATATGGTAAACTTCTCAAGGCAGCAACAGGAATATCATCATACTGAAGTAGATTCAGTCGGCTACCTTGGTTGAATGCAATAAAAGGCTAATTTTTGACTACAAGAATCATTGTAGCTGGGAGTCTTGTGACAGTATGAGCTCCAATAGTAGGAGGAGTAGACTTAGCTCTCCTAGAATAGACACGAGTCTTTTTGGGCCTCTCAGCTATTATCCCTCTTCTCCTAGGTGGGGATAGTTGCAAATATTCAAAGGATGAAGAACTACTTCTAGTTTGTATCCTTCTCATAAGCAAAAATCTACTAATCTGCTAAATCAAAACTCAGAGTCGCCAGATATGTAAAAATAATACCTCTAAAAGGCTGAATTACTGCTGTACACATCAAACAGTAGTAACAAAATGCATAAAATGGACTTCACGGTCCCACCAGGCGTGCCAAAAACTGTTGTCTCTCAGATTTGCACCCTTGCCGAGTTGTAAAAACTTGGCAATCTAGAGAAACATGGGATCTTTCCTAGGTCTGTGGGTGGCCTGTGTTGGAAAGAACCTCCAGAGAAGGTCAGCTTCCTCTTGGTACTTCACCTAAACTACCTAAACTAAAGCCTTTGCAGAGAATAGGGTAAGAAGGATTACATAAAACAAAAACCTACTGTCTAAGGTGATGCACCAAACGATCATCAGAAAATAAACAGAAATGACACACTACAGAATCAGTAATAATCAGAATCATTTACACAACCTAGCAAATCACAATCTTTGCATCATCACTTTGTGAGGAGGCTAAATAACAACAGTCCTGTTAAGGAGAAATAGGTTTTCTCACTACCCACAGACTGATTGTTCTCCCTTGCACAACTCACAACCTGCAAAAATTATGTAACCCCTGCATAAAGGCACCAACATGCAATACAAATCCAAGGACAAAGAAACATCACAAAGACCTGTACTAACACAAGGACACACAATATCAGAAGAAAATGGGAAGGTATAGACTGCTTATTACTGCCAAAGAGGTGTTACAATGCTGCATATCTCTGAAAATGGGTTACAAGACTCTTCACTTCTGCAAAAGAACTCATAAAATTACAATATGCAGAGCTGTGAACAACCAGAACCCCCTAGAACTGAACAAGGAAGAAGATTAAATACAGCTCAAACAGCTGTAAACAGCTCATGCTCCACTCACAAAAGATCATCCTCCACTTCGATTATCTCCATTCCCGTGCATCTCAGAAATCTCTAAAAAATATCCCCCTAAAGTGCTCCAAAAAGGGGTCCCAATGCAGAAATGGTGGAGGCATGTCATCCAGTATCATGAAAGCACTTAAAAATATTATAAAATATCTTTTAGTGCTCCCTAATGCTTCAGATCTATGTCATCATCCTCTGCAGCATTAAAAATACCATAATGACACCTTTTCTACATTAAATAACATTTAACTAAGAGGCTTATAATTGCACCACCTTAGTAAATGTTTTACAATTTAAAATTACACAACCCTATGCAGAAAATAATGACATTTATGATATTTAATTCCCTGATTTCATATGATTTAGGGACTAATTAAATGTCAGAAAAAGAAATGACAAATAAGACATCTTCGGCTCCTAGACAAAATAACGTGATTCACCATACACCTTTGCACCATCTCGCATCTCAAGACCATGTCAACATGTCTTAGAACCCTGAGCCATCTCCATTTTTTTACATCTCTACCATCATGCCTATACATGGTTCGAAGCAATACATTATAAGGTGTTCCTTATGACTCCCAAAACACGTCACCATGCCACTTTCAAACCACATCTCTCCATACACATTTTGACCCACCTTATAACTCCTAGCCAACATGCTCTTATTCACCCATCTTATATCTTTTGACCTTGTCTTGCCCATAATACATTTTACTTGGTTTTGAAAAGGAAATAAAGGACATAAAACCACGACCCCCTCTTGCATCCTAGGTTTGAACACATGAAGTTGTTTCCTCATGGGCCATACAAAGAATAACAATGATTTTGGTAAATCAAAAGGCCAAAAAACAAATAAACATGAAATTAGGTCTATTCGACCTTGTGAAGAGAAGGAAAGAAGACCTGAAAAAACAAACAACATTTTCATTTTTGCATTTGTTTCTGTTGACCTTTCCCTGTCGCGCTGCCATGAGGGTTTGTGGGTGAAAAATGCAAGGTAAGTTGCATTTCTTGATGTTTTATCTCCTTATTTGGTCGATTTTGGGTGGTTTTCAGTCACGATTTGACTGAGTTTTGATGGATTTTGTGTTGTTTCTCTGTGTTTTTTTTCATGGCCATCAATCTTCAAATGTGTTGGCTATTGTGAGGCCACCACCTGAGAGAAAGAAATGGGATTTTTGTTTAACACAGCAAAAGGCAAAAAATAAAGAGGTAGTTGGCTGTCAAGCTTCCTCCATTTTTCTGAGCTTTTTACACTAGAATCTTGCTGTTATAATGCGATTCTAAGGGTTGTATGAGCATTTTCTATGAAAGATATTCGAAGGGCTTTTCAAATTCTCCTTATACCTGTTATGAACAAGCACAACATATGATAAAACTTGAAAGAAAACCTGCAAACTGATGCCTTTATACGTTGTAAATTCGAACACTTATTTTTGCCTGTGTGTTGCTTGACAGAAAACTGGAAAGAACCTCTTTTTCTGAATTTGTTTGCATATTCTAACATGCTGAAGCGACTTAATGGCTTCTGTAACGTTGAACTTAAAACAATTGTATTTTCCTCTTGCTATTCGATGCCAGATGGCATGATTTTAGACACTTTCTGAGTAGTAATGCTTGCTTTGAGTTGAAACTCTGTAATTTGCTTTACATCTACATTTCTTAACTATGAACGAGCTCCATCTTTGACCAAAACTAGAAACACTGATATACATGATTTGCAATGTGTTAAAAAACTATATTTTTGTCAGTTCTAGCTGTAGCATTCGTTGTTTCCTGGGCATTTTGTAACCTCTGATTGTGTATTCGTTGCCAGAGACTGCGACCTAAATGGCTTTGTGAGCATTTGAACTTGGAAAATTGCATTTTTCTGCCATTTCTACTGTTTTCACTGTTCGCAGGCTTAGACAAAAACTTGGAAAACAGATATCTATCAAAAACTCTATTTTAGTAATCCTCTTTCAACAGGTTCAGCGTATTTGAACTTGGAACTCCATTAAAACTGTATTTCTCTTGATACATCTACAATTTTTTGGCTGTGACAAGCCCCAAACTTTACTTCTTTTGCTATCCCTAACAGTTGACTGTGTCTCTTTCAGACTGACCGTTTTCATACCTCATCTCTTCGCCATGATAGGCTATCCAAACCTGCACTTTAGTCACTAATCTCATGCTCCCAGATTGGCACATAAAATTGTCTCCAATCAAACATTGATTGGCACCATGCATTGTGTCTTCATTTCTATGACAGTCACTGTAGCTCCCTATTGTTGCTTGGACCTTGTCATGCTCCATCACTTTGCCCTCAAGATCATTGCTTCTTTCATGACTACTTTCACAGTTCATGAAAACAATAAAGACAACTTGGTTATTGAGAAAATGAACGATGTGATATACCTATTATCTCTTTTAACTCCCCTTATTTGTTCAAGAATGTTGCTCTTTATGACTTGTAACAGTTGCTTCCAAACAATGGCTGCTCCTCATGATGATTTGTGATTATTTTTGAGATTCATTGCTCTATTTGCTGTTGACTCTTTGCTGTTCTGAATGAGTGATAGAATCTAAATGCCACCTTGTGACTGCCATCCAAGATGCTTTTATAAATGATGCTCTTTACATCAAGATTGCTTTATTACAGTTAGCCTACGTTGAGTTTGTGTCTTGTTGTCCTCTTTGTTAACTGTTGGCTGTCCTTTATCATGACATTCAGTTGTTCCCTATGATCCTTGCTGGCATGTTGTACCTTGCTGTCCTGCGTAGTATGCTAGCTTTTGACAGCTGTGATCCACCTTTCTGAATGCGCTACTAGAGTTGTGCTTTTGTATTTGTTCATTTTTACTGAGCTGAGCTCAACCCTTGTGGGAGCCACATTTCCTCCACTCATAACGTAGCTGAATGAATCAAACAGAAACATAATTATATCTGTATCTGCACATGAAGCAACTTGTTAGAAAATAAATGCATGCTTTTAGTTGATATGCTTTGTCATCTCAAAAGTTTTTGTGACGCTAACTAGTTTACTGCAATTTTAAAACACAAATTGTACATTTATACATGATATCATATGATGTATGATGCCTCGCCATTGCTCTAACATCGGTTTTCCAAAATTTTATGTAGATGACGGAATAGCAAGGAGACAATGGCTGGATGTGGGACACGCCGACGAGCTAGGATGACACAAGACGTAGCAACAGCATGAAGGCTTGTCATTCAGGCAATGACGAGTCACCCTATCTCATATGTATCTTCAGTTTTTTATTTATTTATAAATGTATAGTTTGTCTTTTCATTTTGCAATGAAGCAGTTAGTCTCACGGCTTGTGTGAGAACTTATACACTTATTTTTTCAATACAAATTGTTGATCTTTTAAAAGATTTGTTCAATCTCTTAAGTTCTTTTAAAATGCATCTGAATACAACAATACAGTTTTATCTCAATTTGTATCAAACGTGCATGGGTTTAACACAGCAGAAGTAAAATGTACCTTTTCCTCTTTAAAAAAAACTAAAAAGCTCTACCTGATTGAGCTAGTAGTGAAATCTAGGTAACATTGCCAATACCCTCGAAGAAATATCCGTGTCCACACAGTATCTTTCTTCTTTCACCATGAAATTTTTGCCCAAAATCATTCTAACTGCCCCCATCATTAGATCGTCCGACCTACGAAGCATCCTTTGTAGTCTGAGATCAATGATTTGGCCGAGGAAGGCCTTTTGCCTCTTCCTACTGACCAATTTGATTGGGGTTTCCATTCTTCCACAGCAGATGGACTCTGCTGAGAAGATAGCTACAAAGTGAGAAGGCATTTGCCAGCGAACAGAGAAAGAAACTGCAAAATGAAGAAACCCTCCTTCTCTAATATCCCTATTCCAAACTTCTCTGTGAAGCCTCTTGAAGGCACTCCTACAAATGATTTCCCGCTGATGCCAAGGCTTGACACTTATGTGAAGTTAATGCTTAACCTCCCCTCTGCCCATGTCATCTTAAACCATAAAACACAATGATTTTTCCTTACTCCTCTGCCTCGGCCTTGCCACCCATGATGATGTGGCAAGGCTCCCTCCCAACCTCCCACTAAATTAATTTATCTATTAATAGAATTAAATATTATTATAGTTAGGCATGTTCGCATGCATCTGTTTAGTTTATTTTGGCTAGAAGTGCTCATTTTTTCTTTCCTAGGAGATATTTGTGGAGTTAGTGATTCATGAATATTTTATTTTTCTGTTTATTTTAAGCTTATCTTGATTTGTAGTTTTTATTATATAAAAAAATAAAAAGAAATTATAAGTAGACAAATAACTTAAGCAGGTACATGGGGACATGGGTTAGTTTAAAGAAATCTATGTAAAGATATATTATTTTTGAGATTATTTCATTTAAGTCACAATCCATAGGTACCTTGAAAATGATAATGGGTTAGTTTAGAAAAATCTATGTAAAGATATATTATTTTTGAGATTATAATCCATAAGTACCTTGAAAATGATATATTTCAAAGTCAACGTGTTTTACATAGTTTAAAATCTATGTAAAAGACAGAGATTTTTTTTAGGCCAATTTCATTTAAGTCACAAAAATAGGTGGCAAAAATGATATATGTGGAAGTATTTTACATAGATTTTTTTGAAAGATAGATAGGTATGCTAGTTTAATTTAAGAATTATTTTTATTTATTTACATTGTTGTTTGCTATTTTTACTATTATAATAACTAAGAAAATTATTGAAACATAGATTTTTGTAAAAATATGTATGACTATTTAAGAATTTTTTTTTTTCTTGATAAGTGTGGGAATTTTTAGACTGCCCACTCTAGCAGAGGTCACAAGAGGGACCTCCTCCCCATAGAACTACCACCGCAGCCCGGATCACTAGTGGTGTACCCCTGCTAAGTCTATCACCATTGTAATCATGCCACTTGTAGCATGAATTGCCACCGGTAAATCCACCATTGTATGCCATTGCTACCATGACCTTGTCGAATTAGGAAGACCAAGATATGCCAGAATTTGAAAACACTCCACTCAAGAACCATGGAGTTCCAAGAGTCGCCAACAGAGAGCCACAACCATTTAGAAGTCAAGATGTCTTTGGGGGGATTTGAACCTTGGTCTCCCTAATTATATATGTTTATATATTTTTAATTATTTTATATATATGGAAAATAAATTATTTTTTCTAGATAATATAAAATATATAAACTAGTATAGTTATATTTATATGTTTTTATTTATTTAAATTATTTTTCTTTATTTGCTTTAGAAGATCTATCTTTATAGTAAATAGTTATGTAGTTAATAAATAAAATATAATAAGTTATATTTTTGAAATAATTATTTATTTTGACTTTTATTAAGAGTTATTTTATATTTCAATAGTGATATAATAAATCATAAAAAAATATTTTTAAGTTTTTAAAAAATAAAAAAAATAGAATTTTTTATTTTCTATATGAATATTATTTTTAATTGCTATCCTTAACAATGTTTACTTAGAATTAGGGCTTCTATTTTTTAAGTTTTTGAAATAGGCTCTCCCGCTCCTCTTCCCACCCATGTTCCTGGTTCACATGATTTGTCTATTGCTGGGCTAATTGTAGGTTTTTCTTTTGCTGCTGGTGTGGCTGCAGTTGTTGGTGCACAATCTGTGGGCTCAACTGCTTTTGCCGTTGGAGTGCCATCTGTGTCTACAGCTGCTGCCTTACAGGGTTCATCTACTACTTTACATGCAGGGGTTCAGTCTACTATTGTTGGTTTTTCTTCTATTGATGATGTGGCTGTGGCTGTTCATGTGCCGTTCGTGGACTCAGTGGCTAGTGTGGTTGTTGATGCGCTATCCGTATCTATGGCTGGGGTTCCATCTACTATTGGGGTGCTTGTAGTTGGTGTGTTTTCTTCTACTGCTGTTGTGGCTACGGCTGTTGATGTGCCATCCATACGCTCAACTGTTGGAGTTGTCGTTGGAGTGCCGTCCATGACTATGGCTGTTGCTTTTCAAGGCTCGTCTACTACTTTATTTGCAGGAGTTCCATCTATTGTTGGGGTGTCTGCGGCTGTTGATACACCATCCATTTTTGGGGCTACTGCTATTGCTACTACGTCTTATGCAAAGATTGTTAGTAGTGGTTCTCCTTGGCGATGTGAGGAGTTTGCTAATGCTGCTGCTGCTCTGGTTTCTAGGAGATCTATTTCTCAATCAAACTTGCCTCCCCTTGTAGTGGTCCTAGGGGATAAGGTTTTAAAAAATATAGACTATTTCTTTGAGCAGGGTTTGATTTGTAGATTTGACTGTTGGTGGCCTTGACTGGGCGATTTGAACCTCTAGATTTCAGAGCATTGGTGCCCTATCACAGAGGGGAATATAGAAATTTACCCTTATGCAAAGGGTTTCTTTATAGTTGTTTTTGCTTCAGTTTCTGATCGAAATTCTATTCTTCATACTCAGGCCTAGTTTTGGGGCAATCATGCCCTCCTTCTCAAGCCTTGGGTTCCCTCCTTTAACCCGTTGACTGGGTCTTTCAATAGAATGTATGTTTGGATTCTTCTCCTGAATCTTCTACTACATCTTTGGTGCAAATCTTGTTATGAGGGTATTGGTAATTCTTTGGGTTCTTTTATTATGGTAGATCAAGCGACTACCTTGTTTTCTCATACCACATACGCTTGTGTTCTTGTGGATCTCGATCTCTCTAAGCCTCTCTTGACTAAGATTATGCTGGAGGTTGCTGATAATTCTTGGAGGCAGATTTTAGACTATGAAGGTATTCCCTTCCGGTGTTGTAGATGCTTCGCTATGGGTCATCTGGCTTCTAGGTGTCCTTGCTTAAAGATCTCTCATTCTTCCTCCTGGTGGAAGAATTCTTTGCATGAACATCTTATAGTTGGTGTTGCTGAGGATATTTCTGGGTCAGAGACAGTTGAATCTTCCTCTAATGATGATAGGTCTGCTCATAATATTGAGGGGGTTCCTAATTTTACAGCTATGGGACTATTGCTGAGACTACTGTGTTGTCAGGGTCCTCCCCTGTTGTTGGTGTTGCTGGATGTACTACAAGAAACTCCCTTGCTACTGCTGTTGTTTCTGGAATTGCTATAGGGAGCTCCCCTGCTATTGTTGTTGCTTCCAGGTCTGATGCAGAGATCTCAACTGCTGATATGTCTTGGACTGTTACTATAGGTACACAGGTTGTTGCTGGGGCTGATGTTGTTGTGTCCTAAGCTTCACTCCCTTCCAAGGATTTGGAGAGAATTTCTCCTTCTTCTCCTATTTATGTGGATGGAGATGATGTTCTTTAGACTGTTGTCCAAATGAGGAAATGAGGTCTTCCCAAGCATGTTTCATTGAACTGCACTCGTGCCAAAGGTGTTCGACCTGATAGGTCTGGTTCTGCTATTATTTAGGTTGTTTCTCCTTGCAACCTTGTTGCTTAGTCTGTTGGGCTTTGCTAGTTTTTATTTTTCAGCAAGGTTGCTGTGCCTGTGCTGCTAGTTTTTTCTCTGTGTTGGCTGAGTACTGTCAGTACATTGTTTTCTTGCCCCCTGGGCTTGGTTTTGTAAAAGGGTTCGGCCCTTGGTTTTTGCTGCCTTATTATATCAAAAACAATGTTTACTTAGAGTTTCATCTAAATAATATTTATATTTATATTATTTAATGGACATAATTAAAAATTAAAAAACAAAAAACAAAAAGCTAAGAATGTGATGCTTTTAATTAACTTTAAATAGAAATAAATATCTTTTATTTTAGGTTATATAATTTTTCAATAATTAGACTATTTAATTTTGTAATATCGCTAATTATATATGTTTATATATTTTTAATTATTTTATATATATGGAAAATAATTTTTTTTTTCTAGATAATATAAAAGTAAATAAACTAGTATATTTATATTTTAAAAACATATCTAAAGTACACCGAGGGATATCTTTTTCCACAGTTTATTTGAAAAAGAAATTGAAAAAAATAAAAATAAAAATAAAAACAAAAACGAAAATGGAAAAATAAAAAATAAAAAATAAAAAAGAAATTAGAAAAAATTAAAAAATAAAAACCAAAAAAGAAATGGGAAATTTTTTTTTAAAAAAACCAAAAAAGAAATTGAAAAAAGAAAAACTAAAAACTAAAAAAGAAATTGGAAAAAATTAAAAATCAAAAATCAAAAAAGAAATTGAAAATAAGAAAAAATCACAAAAACTATGGAACCAAAAAAGAAATGGGAGAAGAATTTTTTTCCAATGAATCTTATTTACATGAATTTATTTATTTAAAAATTTTATGTTTTTGTTTACATAATCTTTACGAGAATCTAAATCTTTCAGTCCTTGCTATGAGTGTAGAACACCTCTCGGCGTAATAATTGTATGGGTGAAAATTGCATGTATATATCTTTTTGCTTTATGTTATACTTAAGAGTGTCATTAATGTAATGGTTAATTTACAAGGTATATTTTTGCATGAATTTGGTTCATGACATTAACATAGTTTGATTGCATCATCACTTATTTTTTTGAGAATGATCATAATCCCTAAATCCCTCATTCATCATGTTCGATTAGATTTGTGGGTGCAAACTTTATCTATGCTATTTTTATATTATGGATATGATTCTTGAATTTTTAAATTTAAATTTAAATTAAATACTATTGATTTTCTTCCTATTAGCCATTGTGAGCCAACCTATTGAATGTTTCTATTGATTTGTGTTATGTTGTTGTATTTAAGGGCATTCATTCATTTTGAAATCATCTAAGAGGGTTATCTAATAATGGTCATAGAAAATTTATGAGAGCAACATAATAGTATCAGAGCATGACATCAACATACATCATATGAGGTCCATTACATGCTTATTTATTATTCTTGATCATTGTTTCATAGTTGTTGAATCGATCCAACTAGTAGTCCAACAAAGGACAACATGATCCTCATAGTCCAAAAAAATTCCCCATAGATGTTTATAAATATCACTAGTCCTTAGATTTAAACATTAGAAGATCAAGGTGAGAAAATTTTAACAACCAACTTTTTGTTGATTTAGTTTTGCGACTTACAATTCAAATCCATGCATTAGGTCCAGTTCCACACTCATGGAGATTAGTTTTACACTCATACATAAATCAAAATAGAGTTCAATCAATTTGTAGATTTAGAGACATTCGTCTAATCAAGTTTGAAAAATCTAACATTGTGGGGAATGGGTTCCCTATATCTTCAACATCATTTTCCCATCTTTGGAATCTAGCTAAGTATTAAGTTTAATTTTATTTTAGTTAACATTTATTATTTCCATTCCTAGCTCATTTATTTAGGTTTCTTGTATTAAATAATTGCTTCATTTATTCAATTAGCCTAGATATTTTATGCAGGGTGTGTATTTTAACTTACAATAATCAACCAAGGAAATCAATTAACCCTAGATTTAATGAGTTGGGATTGGTAATGCTACTAAAATAAATGACCAAATCAAAATAAATAAAAACAATGATACTTACCTCTAATGAAGATTCTCTATGGTACACGTCATCAATTCATCAATGCATTAGAAGATGTCAAATGATTGTAAGGAAGCAAGGTATATGAAAATAGCTTCCTAAACTAAGCTTTGAGAGGAGTGCTATGCAAATAATTTCAAATATGATCTAAACTTATTACAAAAAATAGAAAAATACATAAAAATTAGTAATATGTAATAAACCATAACACAATGATTTACGTGGGGAAAACCCTTTCAGAAGAAAAACCCCACACTCAAAACCTACACAATGTATTATCAAATCAACAAAGGATTGTAATACATTTGCAACACAAGTCTTTACATGAGTAATACACTAGCATTCAAATATGGAGTAATTCCAATAGCATTTTGGCAACACTTGTGTACCTACAAACTCTCATCATACAAACTACTCCTCAAGCTCTCAATTTACAACTTGTAAACCATATCTAGTTTACAAAATGATGTGCAAAACCTCCCATGAGGTGTGGTGCCCAAGATAGGAAAGATTTCTATCTAAAATTAGGCTCTTGCATATGTCTCTTATAACATCTTACAACTAGTCAATATTCTTAATAACTCCCTCTTAATCTAGCTCTTATATGTCATTGAATCTATTTGTAACATCCCAACTACAATATTAAATAAGATAAATACAATAAATGCAAAATCTCATTGGTAGTGTGTCATTCTCATTTCAAAATGTTCTTCCTCAACTTGACAATGAAGTTAATGTTGGATCCAATTGGTGGTTTCTCACATGGTTTTGTGGTTTCCACATGTTGTTGGATGTCCTCTCCTATTATTAGTTGTGAGGGCCATGTGGATGACCTAATGATGCTGGGATGCACATTTCAATTCTCCCCCTTATGCTCTCAATGATGGCATGTACATTTGAATTTTTCATTAGGTTGAGGTAGAAGGCTATATATGTGAACTTGTGTGTTGTATTATGGGTTGGTCTTTGAACCAATTTTTTCTGTGGCTGCTATGGGAATACTCTAGGGTATCAATCAATATATGTGCAACATTTTAAAGGAATGGTATTATTTTTATGGATTTTAGGAAGATCTAGTCTGGTCGAGTAGTTGTATGATCACATGTATCCATCGTAGGCTACAATATTTTAGGGAAATATTCAAACCTAGTTCCTAGTACTCTCTTGCCACATTTGTTGGCTTGGTGCAGTGAGGATCTTGTCAATGCCACAAAATTATAATTCATTACAAACTATTTTATGATTTAACTTCTCTTTGTTACATGTGGGGTACTATTGGTCTGCTTAGGATTATTATGTGATGTGCAAAGTTACCCTATTTTTATGATTCTAGTGCAATCTCGTATAGCTATCTTTCTTTCTTATATGTTTTGACTTTGTTTCTTAATGGATTTGACACTGATTAGATTGGTTTAGGATTCAATGTTTTCCTGTTCACAAAATGCTTTTTATTTTTGTTCTAGTTTAGCTTCATGTCTTGCCTACATACACAAACCAGTTTTACTACATTTGTCATGTCTTTAGGGATTCATACTTGAATGAGATGTTCAAAGGTTTATACATGTAGGAGTCCTACTTACCACATATCTCATTACTTTAGTAGTTTAAAATATTAATGATCTCATGTTAGATGGATCTATAGAGGGATATGTTGGTAAGATGAAAGATGCATATTTGTAAGAAAAGATAAGGGGATTCATCTTAAGAAATATAATTAGTTCATATCCTTGAGTGCATATACATGCTTGTTTTTATCTATTGTTAGTGAGGTCTAGAAGGCTTATTCTTGATTGCATGTTAGGAGATGGTAATCAAAGCCTTGTTCCTACTTTATTTCTCCTTAATAAGGCCTCAAGGATCACCCTCCTAGGCTCCACAAAGCCTAAATAAGAAGAGGATTTTCCATTATCTTATGTATTGGCCCAAATCTATCCTCTCCTTGTCGATGTGTCCTTCTGTTCACCTTAGATGCCTTGTTCCCCTTATCTTAGTTTGAGTAATGGTGCTAGACAAGAGGGACCACAGTTTCGAGAGTCAACATGACCTTCATTTGAATGTCAAGTGTCAATGGACTCCATGTGTCTTTTCCATGATCCTTGATTGAAGAATGCTTGATCAAAGGTGGTCATTTCTTACTGATTCCCAAAACTCACATTTCAAAAATGGCCTACAAGTGAGATAGGGATTTATACTTCCACCCATGTGGCATGGCTAATGTAGGAGGAAGCATGATAGAAGAAAAGGCTTGTGAGGGTCAGAGAAGAGACATATCATTTAGAGAGCTTGATGAGATTATCCTTTGATCTATATGCTTTATTATTTTCCTTCCATAAGGCTTAGTCATTAACAAGTTATGAAGGACATCAATTAAATCTAAAGGATTAGGACCATTACCCAAATTAACAATATGTACAATGTAATCATTTGTGTAGTAAAATCCATGTCTTGCATATCCATATGTGCAACATAATCATCATGGTTAAAAGCATCCTCCCCATTAAGATAAGTGGTGGTAATTAGATCCTCAACCATAACTTTCTCAACTTGATCCAAGGCCATTCTGGAATTGAGTTTATGGCTTATCCTTAGTGGTAAATGAAAGATAGGTTGATACCTTGACATATAAGAAAATAATAAAGCTACCAAAAGGCCCAATACAAACTAAGATAATTTTTAAATCTAAAATGAAAATTAGAAAATCTCAAATATGAAACAAAAATAAGAAAATAAAACACTAAAGGGAAATAGAGCAGTTTGAGAGATTAGATTCACCAAATTAAAAGGAAGAAAATGAGCCCTAAAGGTTCAGTTAAATGATTCCTTTTCTTAAATTATATTGTTCCTAGGAAAATAAAAATTAATGATACTCTAATTTGACCCTAGACAATTATAATTAAGTTGAGTCAAATACATAAGAAGGAAAAACACAATTGAAACAAGAGAGTTAAGATACTTAGCTCCTCCAGGGGGCAGTGTGTGAAATGGCTATGATCTATCAATAGTTACACTTCTGTAATATTTAGGTCCTATCAAATTGATGTTACTAAACTCTACAACTCAATTGGAAAGGATCATAATTATGATTCTATCTATAGAAAATTGTAATCCTCTACCTTTTCTATGATTCTGTGTTAGTATTTCACTCTAGGGTTTTCTCCTTTAATCTTTAAAATTCTACTAATTGTCAAGGAAATATATAAGAACACTTGTATGGGACTTGTTATGTTGGGGCATGGAAATGTCCTAACTATCTCCTCAAGTACCTTGGTCAAATCTCTTATTTTTATTTTTAGAATGTGTAAAGATAGATAAAAGGATGTCAAAATAGAAGGAATTAAATGTATAGGTGTCCCTTATCTAAGATGCTCCTATTTTCCTAAACTAGTCAATTTATCAATGGTTCTAATGGTATGCAATTATCAAATGATGTAATCATACCTTAAGGTTTGTTTAAATTAAAAAGGAAATTTTAAGAAATCTTAAGCAGTCAATGAAAATTTCATATTTTGGACTTATTGATTAGCTCAAGAATCAAGGAAATGGGTGGTAGTCAAGGAAAACAAAACTGTGCCAATGATTCTATGTAGGGGACAAAATTGTAGAAGTGATAAAGTTTAAGATAAGCAAAGTGCTAACATTGGAATTAGGTCTAGGCCATTGGGATAGAAAGGAAAAAAGGTAACACCAAGTTTGGGTTTAAAGTCAACTTGTGTGTTGTAACTCCCAAATTAAACACTAAAATTGTCATGCCCACATGTCAAAATATAATCCAAATGACAAGTCTCAGACAAAACAAGAGGTGTGATAAGGGTAGGCCTCACATCCTCCTCCCCTATGAATAAACTTCCTCCTAGAAGTCAACAAAGAGGTGAGGGTAGAGTACCCTCAAACGTGTAGCATCCTCCCAAGTGGTTGAAGCCTCATCATAGTGGTCCCACTATACTCTGACCTGGTCTAGCTCTCACCCTCAAAGGGCCAGCATCTGACAAGCCAAGATGTGAATGGGCTCCAAAGCTAACTGCCCATTTGACTCTACCTATAAAGCACCCCAATCCAAAACATGAGCCATATTAGATACATAACACCTCAACACATAAATATGAAGCACATTGTGGATATGCAATAGGCTAGGTGGCAAAGCTAGATGATAAGCTACAGGTCCTATCCGCTCCAAAATCTCAAAAGGTCCAATAAATCTTGGTGCAAGCTTAGAGCCCTTTCCATAATGGATTGGAATCTTATGCAGCCGCACTCTCAAGACCACCTTGTTGCCAACCAAGAAACTCCAATCCAATCTCTTAGCATCGACATTCTTCTTCTGGTGATCATGTGCCTCCTGCAATCGCTATCTAATCAAAGTGACATGCTGCTCCATGTCCTATACCTGTACGCTCAAAATCATGACTCTGATTTCCATGGGGTGATCTGCCACATCACTCTCACTCATGTGGAATTAGCCAGCTGAGAGGAGGTGAGACACGATGAGGGTCTGGCTTGTTGGAGAGCTGGACTTCACAGAGAGGGGTCAACAACTACTGCGGCCTTTATTGTTGTGTGCTTTTTTGTATGTTTCATTTGATTGTTGTTGTAGTTGAGATAACCCTATGACTTGAAGGGTCACTAGTTTCTCGTCTTCTATTTGGATTTCTTAGATTCCACCTCTGTGTGGGTAAATGATTGTTTTTGTTGATGTCCTCTTGTCTTTGTATGCATTGATAAGTAGGAGGTATTTTTCACAAATGGGCTAGTAAGCTAAGTGGGCTTGATCTTGGGGGAAACTCTATGGTTAAGCGCGCTTGAATCAGAGTAGTACTAGGATGGGTGACCTCCCGAGAAGTCCCGATGCTTCACCCCTGTGTGCATCACCTAGATGCAATGAGTGCTAAGTGGACCATTCATTAACATGAGAGATGGGTTCATGTGAACCACTACTCATGAAATATGGGTCATGTGTTTGACTTAAAAACTACATAGTTAAACCCTAAAATAAAATATCATAATTTGTATGATTAAAAGAGGTCTTGTATCTGTTGTTATCTGGTTTCTTCTAACAACAAGAGGATGAGTGGGTCTCCTTGTGGTAAGACAAATGTTTGTTGTTGAGGTCTTGGATGGATCTCTTGGATCTTGTCATGGATAACCATCACCCATTCTCCTCTCACTCCTAAGCACATTCATGAATCAGAAGAGAGGAAGTCATGTGATTGCTAACCTTAACTAGATCTAGGTTTTTGACCTAGGGTTTGACTTGTCTTTTTACTTTGTTTTTACCTTGTGATGGAATCAAGGGTTTGTTTGGAATCATTTGAACCATGTTTACCTCATGATGGAATTGAGGGTTTGCAATGTTGTCTATTCTATTGTTTCTATATGCATGCAAACTAAAAAAATACAAAACATTCTTTTTGGTATTTTCTAGAGTATTTTGGAAATAAAAGTGCTTCTAATCTATGAAAAGGAAATATGTATGCAATTCTATATGACTTTTCCAATGCAATGTTAACCTATGTTTTTTGTGTTTTTGATGTTTTGAATGCAATTTAATCTAAGAAAAGGGAAAATGCTTCTTCTAATAAACTAGATCTAGAAATATGAAAGCATTGAATCTAACATGCAAGATCTGACTATCAAGGAAAAAGCAATGTTTTACTATTCCCAAGAGCAAATTTGATTCTCTAATTACTATGAAAAATAATGAAGGAACCTGAGAGAAACAAAGATTTGTTGACTCCACTACCCTCAGCAATCCTTGTAATAGGCAACCTCGAATCCTTTTGTGGCAACGGGTGATCCTCTTGACAACAAAATGACCCAAAGAAGTAGAAATAAACTTTGATGAAGCTTGTATGAGCTCAATGAGATCTTGGATTGAGCACAATGGCATAGAATGAAGCAGTGTGATGCTACTTGGTTGAACAAATAAAGCAAAAGTCACCTTTGTCCTGTAAGAGCATTTGAATGCTAAGTTGGAGAGCAAAATTTGGCAAGAGCTGTGTGCACAATGAATTTGCCTCCCTTTGTGCTTAAGGGAGGGGGTATTTATAGGTTTAGAAGAAGGAATTGATTGGAGAGTTAACTTATTTGATTGATGAGTTAACAAGAATAGATTGGGGAGTTCACAAGGATGATTACACAGTGAACTCAGCTGATTGGAGAGTGATGAAGCAAAAATAGCTTATCACTGGAGAGGAAATGGAGGAGAGGGAATGGATGAGATTAATTAAAGAGTTAAATTGAGATCAAATATAGCTAACTATGCATGTGTGGGTGCATGAAATAGTTAACTCTATATCAGGAATCAGAAACCATGCAAACAAAGAGAAAAATGGGTGAAAACGAAGCAAAAATGAGAGAGAAACTTGAGTTTTTTTGTGGCTGCAAAAATGGTTGGGTTGCCCCTTTTTCTAGTAGGATCACCTAGGGGGTGACCCTGGGTCGCCCGAGGGAGATCTAGGCTGGACAGGGTCAAATGCAAAAAAATAGGCTGGGAGATGGTAAAAGAAAGGAAAAGGACAAGTTTTGCATCAAGAAACAGATCAGTCATATGGAAGAATCCAAGTCTCCACTTGTGTCAATAGGATCTCCAGGGGGAGATTTGGAAATAATAGGGGGAGATTTGTATTGGTTCGACGAAACTGAAAACTGAAAGCGGGAGATGGATAAGAGGACCTCTAGAAGGCTTCTAGGAGGTGCACTAGAGGCAAAATGAAGGGGAGAGGTGAAAACTCACCTACAAGACTCTCACCAAGCTTAGGATCAAGGTTGAAAGCCAGAAAATGCAAGTCGACAAGTGTTGCAACAAGTGTCGAAAAACATCGTAAATGGGGAGAGAAGGAAATCGACAAGGAAGAAACAACACAAGACAAGAAGAGAGGACACATCATCAAGAGGCCTATTGCTTAAAGGACATTATTTCACGCTTACATGTATGTGACAAGGATTTGAATCATCATAGGGGTCCTCATGGAGGTAGTGCATGATTTTTGTGCTTACATATTTGCCCCCTCGAGGACAATAGTCTACATGAAAGGTAGGTACCGTTCCCGAACTAGGCCTTACCTGTTGTCAATTTTCCCACAATTTGTACCTGTAATAACTAGTGTTAATCTGACATTTAAATCTATCAAAGTAAATAATGAAAACTGAAATGATGACTCTTACCATATGTCGCTTGATTTTGACTAGTTGCTTGTCTTTATCAGTTTGGACTTGTAGGGATGAGAGAACGCAAAACAATGCATGAAATGGATGCATAGAAGCAAAGAACTAGTCTAAAATGCATAAATAAAACTAATCTAAGGGAAAAAAAAGCAAGCCAAATTGTGAGATTAGAGAAAAATGGCAACGGAATTGTTCGTGTGAGTAGTTGATAGAGAGGTATCGTCAAGGAGATTGCAGAGATGGCTGCCTCTTCTTCAACTGCAGAGAATCGGGTATGCAATCATTGAAAAATTATTCTCTAAACCGTAGTTTAATTTTGTGAAAAATCTCCTTAAATTATCTATTTTTGGTGATTTTCTCTGTTGCATTGTGTTTGTCTCATCGTTTAGAGCAAGATTGATCTTTTGTTTTCTGAAATCAGTCAAAAAATGAGTTTTTTATAGTGATTTTTCCTTGAGGGATTCGCTCCTAGGGTCGGCCCTTTTGTTAGGTAGGGTCACCTGGGGGAGATCTTGAAAAGCAACAGGGTTGCCCAGGGGAGATCTTGAAAAACACCTAGGTCGCCCGGGGGTGACCCTATTGGACTGATTTTTTATTGCATTTGATGTTGTTTAATACTCATTTCGCTTCGATTTGACATGATTTGGTCACTGAATCTACCTGTTTATTGCAATTTTTGAAGGTTTATGTGATTTTTTGTGTAAGGTTTTTTGCAGTTTTACAATTTTTAGGGATTTTATGAGTTTACAAGATCTAATATAAAGTTCTCTTCCAATTTTGCAGGACATGCATATCCGATGGAATACCTGACGAGAGTAGGGATGGCTCTCAAAGATGTTTTCTTCACTGAGTACTGAGGATCATGCTATACTGAAGAGGGCAGGTCTTCCTAGAGTTTGCCATGTACCTATGATTCATCCTATATCCTACATATGCTGTGACATCTTGACTTACTGGGATGCAGACAGGAACACATTCCGGTTGCCATCGATTTTTGGAGAGTGGACTATCACTCTATATGATGTATATTGCATTCTTGGAGTACCTATGAGGGGACATCTCCTATCTCTTCCTATCAGTGAGTCCTATGAGGACAAGGCTTCTTGGGCTACATTCATGGGGTTTAATCACCCTAGAGATCAGATAGGAGTTCATCTTACATCTGTGCCACATCTCCACATCCGCTCTTGAGGAGGTTCCTGATTAGTTTGATTGCTTTGAGGTTGTCAGGAGACAAGGCCTTAGCTCATCTGAGATGGTGTTGGGCACCCATCATTCATGAGATTGAGGAGGGCATAGTTTTTTCTTGGGGACTGGACATCTTGGCTATGGTTTACAGAGACTTCTATTAGATTTCACGACAAGGGGCTTTAGCCTTTAGCCACTCTTCTTTGATCATGGCATGGATTTTTGAGCACATGAAGCCTTATCAAAAGCTTATTCCTCTTCCAGATAAACAACTACCGAGAGTAGCAAGTTGGGTGCATGTTGGTCATTTTGATGTTACTTTACCCACTATTGTTACTCTCACTGATGATGATATGATTTTTGATCCTTATCACGACATGGAGGGGGCTTGGGCCCGAGATGGTGAGATTAGAGAGCACTGTCGTGAAGTTTCAGAGATTACAAACCGTAACGGTCTGGTTGAGGCTCATTGAGTTGATCATGTTTTGTAGTAGTTTGGTGAGGATGTCCCTGAGGACTTGCCCCCAGTGTCCACCTATTACAGGACCGTTTAGGAGATGGGTGAACTTGGAAATGTCATTTGGACTCCTTTGACTATCAACATCTTCATTACCAAGGTCTCTAGAGGAGGATGGAGGGGAGAGAGAGGGACTCCTTCCTGATCTCTGATTGTGACTGTTGATTCAGAGTCCATTGACAAGGACTATGTTCCAGATAGTAATGATTCGTCATATGAGGCCGCTCCCGAGGATGGGGATTTCAATGATATTGATGATTCTAATGATATTCTTGATGTCCCCGAGGGTCCTCCTATTGTTCCTTGACCTTCTCATTCAGATGAGGTGATGCATCAATTTGAACCTAATTGGCAGCCTGTCGATCCACATAAGTTTCTTCATTTACTTGCTTTTTAGGCTTTTTGTCCTTTCTCTTTTTTACATGGATCTGACTTGGTCTTACTTTGATTCACTTTTTCAGGCAATGTCAAAGAGTGGAGGGACTTTGTTTGTGAGGTCAATACTAGATTAACTTCTCCCTTCACTAGGATGACTCGTGATCCTCTTTTGGATGATCCTGGTGTACCCCCAGCTGTAGGGAGACACACTGACATTTTTTCTCCTGTCTACCATGGGTACCAAATAACTACAGAGTTGACCCAGGTTGACATGCTCAAGGGTGAGAACCAGGTACTTCGAGAGATGGCTCGCCTTAATTATGGATGACATGATGCTAGCATGGTGGCGCCTTCACAATTGCATGCTCACAGTAGAGCACCTCATTATCATAGATCTCAAGGAGTGACTAGTTGTACTCGTAGATGGAGGAGCTGAAGTCCTGAGGGTTCTGTTGGAGGGAATCGTCCTTGACTAACTTTTCTTTGAAATTTGTACCCCCTTGCATGGGGAGCCTCTACTTTCTCGAGAGCATTTTGTCTTAGCTCTTTGATATCCTTGTACATGCACACTTTAGATATATCTATGGAAGTCTACCTTTTTATGGTTTTCTCTTATCGAAATCTGTACTCATCTCTTGTGCATGTTTGGAAGCTTTGAGGAACTTTTTGATTATGTTTGACCTTTTCAACTCTTTTAGCAAATGCAAGCATGATAACGACGACATATTTTTGTAGTTTTTTACGACATATGTATGATATGCAGTTTACGATATGATAATGCAAGAACACAAGAAATGTTGGAATGAATGTTTACTTCTACTGAATGTCACGAGATATGACATTTCACTTTATTGCTTGAGACTCTTTTTCTAAATTTTGGCATGAATGTAATGTGGAATAAACAAAGTGACTGCTCTTAAAAACAATTTTCAATTTAGGGGATTGTGGGTTATCCTGATATAAGAGACCTATTCAAGGCTGTGAGATAGGATTTAGGGAAACTCAAGTGGGGAGTGGAAATGAAAATGGAGAGTTTATGATTTCTAGACTTCGCTAAAGGCTAAACACTGATCCTTATCTAGGTAAGACAAATTGGTAAGCTTTCAACTTAGACAAGCAGCAAATTTATTCGTGTCCAATAGACTTAGATCATAGATGGCAAGAAAAGTAGACCCAGGGTAAAGGATATCTGGGAAAGAACAAGGGTCCCTAGGTAGAAGATGATCATAGAGATTACTAGACTCTTTGGTTTTGCTCAGCTAGTGTGTGTGTGTGTGTGTGCTTAGTACCTCTCTTTCTTTGTTAGAATGTCACCATTGAGGCTTTGAAATTAGATTGATCTCCACCCAAGAGTATGGACATTCAACAATCTTCTCTCTTTTTTGCTTTTTACTTTTTTGTATTTTCCTCACTTGACTTTTCTCATTTTTTTGGATTTTTTGACTTTTCAAGAAATGAATGCTTTTCGGAACTTTTGACATGCAATGCTTTGACCTCTCAATTCTCACTTTTGACACTCTTATTTTGATCACTCATTTTTTTTAATTCACTCGTATCTTAGATTACTTCCTTCAAAGTTTTGATCTTCCTGATGTTTTTGGCCAAGAAAGATAAGGGACTGAGCGCCACCTAAAGCTTTTGTAATCTGGTTGGACTTCTCTATCACTAGGGAAGAACTGGGAAGGTCTACTTGCAAGCTTCCTTTGAACACTGTAGGTTTGAATACTGACTTTGTTTAGACCTAACATCTTGACTCATTTAGACTAGGATCGGTGTAAAGCTAAAAGCTAGGTTTCGATTAGAATCACTGGGAATGAAGGAGGATAATGGTGATGGTGATGGGGACCTCTAGGTCCTAAAAAGATGGCGTATATCTAGACAACATTAGACTCCTTACTAAAGGGAAAATAGTACAAGAGAAAGTCACAAACTTTAATGTAAGATGAACAGAATGATGCAGAAATGAAAGAAGCAAACTTTTTTTTTTACATTTTTTATTTTATATTTTTTTTGTATTTTTATGTTTTATGATTTTTTTTTGGTTTTTTAGACATAATATTTCTTGAGGTGAAAGACATTGACTGTTTCACCAAATTCCTCTCCCTCCACTGTACACAAGAGATAGGCACCATTTCTGATGTCTTCCTTAACCATGTAAGGACCTATCCAATTAGGTCTGAATTTTTGTCCTTCACCAGCTCTTTTGTCGATTAGATTATCTATCCTAAGCACTAGGTCTCCCACTTGAAAGGGTCTTGGGATAACCTTTTTGTTGTATTTCTTTTTCATTCGTGCTAGATAGGAATCGTGTCTTTGAACAACTCTCAAGCATGTTTCATCCATCATTTCTAATTCGGCTAACCTTACTACTCTATAATCTTCGTTATCCAACAATCCTTGTAACGACACCCTTAGGCTAGGCAATTCCACTTCCAATGGAAATAGCACCTCTAACCCAAAAGTGAGGGTGTAAGGGGTGGTTCCAATTGGAGTCCTAACGCTTGTTCTATAAGCCCACAAAGCTGGGTATAGTTGTAAATGACAATCTCTTTTAGAATCTTTTACGATCTTGACCAATATTGACTTCAAAGTCTTGTTGGTAGCCTTTGCTTGTCCATTTCCTTGAGGATAATAGACTGAGGGAGAGTTGTGATTGATGTGAAATCTTTCACATAGCTCCCTTACTTGTGGATTTTTGAAGGATGAGGCATTATCTGTCACTATCACTTGAGGGATTCCGAACTGACAAATGATTTGGTTCAATATAAATTTAGTGATTACAACACCTGATACTATGGTAAGAGGCATGGCCTCCACCCATTTAGTGAAATATTATGTCATGGTAATGATGAATAGGTGTCCATCTGTTGATGGGGGAGATATTTTCCCCACCATATCTATTCCCCATGTGGAAAAGGGCCAAGGGGTAATGATCGGTTGTAAATCTCTTATTGGTGTATGGTGAACATGAGCATAAGCTTGACATCTTGGACACCTCTTTATGAATTTAATCGCATCCCCTTATAAATAGGGCCAGAAGTATCCCATTCTATGTATTTTTCTTGCTGTGACATGGCCACCAAAATGTCCTCCACATATTCCACTATGGCATTCTTCCAATATTGTGCGTGTTTCTTCCTTGTCAACGCATCGAAGCAACATTCTGTCTAGGGCTCTTCGATAGAGCACATCATCTATTAAAACATATCTCGCGGTGAGGACTCGTAGTCATCTTTTTCCCAAAGGGGTCATGTTTTCTCAGTAAGTCTTGTTTGCGAGATAGTTCACAATATCTCTGTACCAATACGAGGCTGCATACTTCTTGAGATCAACCACACAAATCTCTTCATCAGGGAAATCTTCATCTATAGGTTCCTCTTGGGGAACTAAGTTATCCGCTAACCAATTTGCTATTATTTGTCCCTTGACCACTTTTTGTTTGATGTAGGTTAGCTCAAACTCACTCAACAAGGTTATGAATCGGTCAGCTCTCCTTCAGAGCATGGGTTGATTTAAGAAAGTCCTTAATTACTCAGATTGTATCATCACTTTAGTTTCTTGATTAAACATGTAATATCGTAGTCTTTGGGTTGCGAAGACTATGGCAAGACATTCTTTCTCAGCTTGGGTATAGTTCTTCTCATATTCCAATAAGGTTTGACTTATGAAATAGATGGCTCTTTCTCTTCCACCCTCATCTTCTTGAGCTAGCATGCATGCTACGGAGATATCGGTTGCTCTAAAGTATAGGATGAATGGTTTGTCATGTTTTGGTGGCATTAACATGGGTGGGGTTAACATGAATTTATTTACCTGCTCAAATGTGTTTTGGCAATCCACTGTCCAAGTTATATCGACTTGTTTTTTTAACAACTAATTGATTGGATGAATTTTGAAAGTCATGTCTGGTATGAATCATCTAATCGCACCCAACTATCCTAAGAAAGCTCTTACCACTCTCTCACTTGTTGGTGGAGTCACATTCAAGACCACTTTGACCTTGGCTGGGTCAACATCTATACCTCTTCGTGAGACAATTCATCCTAACAACTTTCCTGTAGTGACTTCGAAAACATATTTTTTGGGGTCTAACCTTACTTTATATTCTCGAAGCCTATTGAATATTTTGCAAAGGTCCTCTACATGTTTTGATCTTTGTTTTGATTTAGTTAGGAGGTCATCAACGTAATTTTCAACTATCTTGTGGATGTAATCATGAAAGATATGTGTCATTGCCCTTTGATAGGTAGCTCTTGCGTTCTTCGACCTGAATGGCATCACTACGTAGCAGAAAGCTCCCTAGGGGATAGTAAATGTTGTTTTGTTTTGATCCACTTCTACGATTCTGATCTGGTTGTACCCTAAAAATCCATCCATTAGGGAAAGCCCTCGTATCCTGCCATTGAATCGATAATTTGATCGATGGATGGTGGGGGGAAGTTGTCCTTTGGGAAAGCTTGATTGATGTCTCTAAAGTTGTGACATATCTAAATTTTTCCATTTTTCTTTAGAACTAGGACAATGTTTGACACCCAATTTGAATAATCCACTGGTTTGACGAAACCAACATTTAGTAATTTTCTAAATTCTTCTTTCACCATTTCAGCTACTTGTGGTTTTATGGGCCTTGGTTTTTGTTTCATGAGTTTCGCATCTAGTTTTGTCACTAAGTTATATGCACCACAACCTTGGGATCTAATCTTGGCATGTCTGAATATGCCCATGCAAATATGTTTGAATACTCAATGAGGAACTCTATGCAGTCTAATTCCTCATCGTTTAGTTCTCCTCCTAGTTTCAACATCCTAGGCTTTTCAGGTGTTCCAACATTGACATCGATGGTATCTCTAGTTAGGGATAGATGTCCTTCCTCAAACTTTTGAGGTGCAGGCGGTAAATCTGAGTTCACTTAATTTGAAGGATTTCTTTCTCACTCCTAAAATAGTCTTCTAGATGAGGGAGGAACATGTATCCTTTTTTGTGGTGCACTCTTGGAAGTCCATCATAAGCATGTAGATATTCTAGGATGGCTTCATCATTCTCAGCGTAATCTCAGGTTGGTTTTTCTTCCTCACCCATGGCATAATTCAGGATGTTTGGTAATTCTTTGCTCTTTAATAACAGTTCTCCATGCACCAAAATAATATATTTTGAATTTTGCAACTAAGCATGTGGCAAAAACAATGCGGCTGATGTGGCCATTGAGTCGGCCACTTGATTTTCTTCTCTGGGTATGGCTTTGATAGAGAAAAAATTAAAGAATTGCACTAATTTCCTGATGGTTTCTTTATAAGGTCTTAACCATTTTGATTTTGTTTCGTAATTTTCCACAACTTGATTGATTATCAATTGAGAATATCCAAAGGCAGAGATTTTCTCGACTCCCATTCTCATTGATAACATGATTCCTAGGGATAGGGCTTCATACTCAGCGATGTTGTTGGTGCAAAAGAAGTCTAGTCTGAAGGTGAAGGGGATGACTTTTCCTTCAGGAGATGTCAAGATTATCCCCATTCCTGCCCCTATTTTGTAACTGGCTCTGTTGAAATGTAGGGTCCATAAGCTTTCATGATTTTTTGAATGAGATGTTTCTCTGAATTCGTAGGTGGAAGTTTGTTTTTCTTCTTTTGTGTCTCCTTCTTCAATGATCTCAATTGTTCCCACCAAGAGGTTTTTGTTATCCCATTCGTTCACACATGGGATGGCCACTAAGCCGAATGGTGCGTGGGATTTTGTAGTATGTGGGTCAAAAGGAAATTCCCTAAGATCATCCATTCTTTGGTAGGATATGTTGTGAGCGCTTGCACTTGTTTGAAAATCCTAAGTTTTCTCTTTATGTTTCTCTTGCATTTTCAATTTATTGTCTTTTTCTTCCTATTCCTTTCTATAAACACTGAAAGGATCAGGGTCTACTTTAACTATGATTACCTTTCCCAAATGATGGAAATGTATTTCTTGGAATAATGTAGATGAAATGGCCTTCATGGTGTGAATCTAGGGTCTGCCAAGGATCATGTTGTAATTGGTCTCTTGATTAATAACATAAAAATTGGTAGAGATAGTCCTCCCCATTAGATTGAGCGATAGGCTGATTTTTCCAACTATTTGGATATCATGACTATCATAGATTCTCAATGTGGCAGTTTGTTGCTTGATCCCTATTTTGATGTATCCCATCCTTTGTACAAAGGACATTGGCAAGAGATTGACTGTCGATCCTTCATCCACTACCACCCTTTTTATAGTGACTTCTTCAACTTGAATTTGTATGTATAGGGGTGAATCTCTTTTCTTACTTCCTTCACTTTGGGGTAGTTTGGAAACATCAAATGTGAGAGGAGGTGATTCCTCTTGTGAGGAACATCCTACCTCCAATAATTCCAGGAATGTCTTGCGATGCGAGGGAGATGCTCTTAACAAGTTTATCACTTGTGAAAAGATGTTCTTTATTTGGTTTGTCTGTTCCTCTTCATGGATCATGAACACTTCTTGGTCTAGTTCTATGTTATTGGTATGATTCTAGCTAGCCTTTCCTTTCTTGATTTGAGGTTCTTTCTCCTTTCTCTGGGATTGGAGAAGTTTAAGGAAGTTCTTTTGTTGATTCAACGTAAGTTTGGAGATAGCTTTATTGTAACCATAACAAGTCTTTGTTGCATGACCCTCTGTTCCGTGGAACCAGCAATAAGTATTGGGGTCATATGAAGGTCAGTTTAATCCTTGATTCCCTTTCTATTGCCATTTGTCATTGCTTGGATTATTTATATGATATTGACATCTTTTTCCTGAGGCACATTAGTTGTAGTCTTTTCTGATCCTTTGGAAGTTCAAATTTTTCCATTGGTATCATAAGTCTTCCAACCACTATCGATGGTGGCTTGGTCAATTCTTAAGGCACTTTCCAATGCCTCTTCATAGGACTTATATGGTAGTTTTCGGACATCTTCTCTCATGTCTTTGTTAAGTGCATGCAAGAAGAGATCGCACAGTTCTTGATGATCCATGTTCAGAGCACTGGTTGAAGAATAGAGGACTTGCCTCAATCAAGTGACAAAATGTGGTACATATTCATTTGGCTCTTGTTTCATTGTAAGGAATTCTTTGATTCTTGTTTTGACGAGTTTGTTCATGTTGAATGCCATGACAAACTCTCTGATGAGTTGTCTGAATGAATGGATCAAAGCTTATGGGAGATGATAATACCAATCCAGAGCGATGCCTTCAAGCATTTTCAGGAAGATCTTTGCTACAACCCCATCCCAAGGGAGGAGTTCTCTTATGGTTGTGGTGTGGGCTTTAATGTGTGAATTTGGATCTCCTTCTCCTTTGAACTTTGGAAGATCTGGTAGTGGTCGAGGTAGTTGCACATTCCTTATGTTTTGGTCTAGAGGCTCTTTCAAATATTTAAGATACGTTCCTAGAAAGGCAATTTGGGATTGAGGGGTTGTTAGTAATAACCCTGTGGGTGGGTTTTGATAACCTGTTATCGAATTTGTTGGATTGTTCTGATCAGGAGGATTCCCATTCAAACATGTGTCATTACTAGCATGTCGTGAATAATAATTCAGATAGGGGGATTTTGAGATGCCCCCTGGTCCTGTTCATGGGACTTTTGTCTTCTTTTTGGAGCAGCTTGTTTTGCCTCCAGGATTCTAATTCTTTGTACTAGAGTTGTGATTAAATCTGTAAGAGTTGCAGCTCTAGGGGTTTCTTCATTTCTAGGATGTTCTCTATGAATATTCTCATGGTGAAAGGCTTCCTCATGTGTAGCATTTTCTTTCTGTTCTTCTTGTAAGACAATTATCAATGCTTCTTGAGCATCTTTGGTTTCTTGTAGACATTTTTCCAACCTTTTAACCTCTTCATCGAGGTGGGTATTCGATGTACTTGTGGAAGGTTGTTCTGGTCAATGTATTTCCAACCTCACCCTTCTTGCTTTATGCGGTGCATTTGGTATGGCCAGATTGTTCTCCCAAGTTGGGTTGTTGAAGGATAGAGAGCGCCTAGATTCTCTTTGATCTTGCTCATAGTCAGAATCCTCATAATCATAACAATTGGTGATTGGTGCATCAGGATGCGACGACACATACATATCAAATGAGGGAGTTTTTGGTTCCCTTGAGGGAATGTTACCTTGGTTTAAGTTAGGTTCTGTCAGATCCAGGGGTGCCATAGACACCACAAAATAAATAGAATTTATAATGGCGTAAGCGATAGAAGATGAAGTAGCGAAAGAGGCTATAAAGAATGGTGTGAAAATGTTGCAAAGTTTTTATTAAACTTATTGTGAGATGTTTGAAAAGGGAACAAAAATAGCATAACCAAGAGGCTCTGTTCTTCACGTCAGGTTCACCAAAATTTGTGGTGAACCTAACAGCGTATGGTGATGAATGAATATTGAAATTGGAATGCAAAACTACTCATCCTCAAAGGATTTGTAATTTCACGTCAGGTTCACCAAAATATGTACGCTCAAAATCATGACTCTAGTTGCCTGGGGTTGTCAGGTTAGATTTTGGCACGCACACAGACCCTTTCCCTCCTTGCCACAAGGCGATCCGCCATGAAGCGGGAGATCACATGTCAGGTTCCTTTTCTGCTTCTTTAAATATTTTGTCATAATAGTGTCAGCAAAAGCAGTTTTAATCTCTGTAAGAGATTCTTGACCTTTATCAATTTGTTTGGCTAGCCAAACAGTATTAACTGGTTTCTTTTTCTTTTCCTTTTCTAGCTTTGTGGAATAAGCTAGATCTTGATATAGCCTTGGCAACTGATATATGCCTCTGATGATAATAAAATCAGAGTCAATGGTAAAGGGTTCCCATTGTTGGATAGCTTTGCTTCCAATAACACCATCATAGCCTTCAACTTCATACTGAACAAATATTAGATTATCCGTAAAACCATCAAACCCAATTTGAATAGGAGCAATGCAGAAAGAGGAACTATCTTCTTTTTCAGAATTTCCAAAAGTAATACCTGTAGTGCCTTCCATCCAAGCATCTTTTGGAAAAGCATTGTATCATGCAATATTTAAATCTGCTCCAGTGTTAATAAGGAATGCTAGAGGGTATGCCATTATACCTGGAAAGTGAATGGTTAGGATAATACCAGGGCATGAAGTGGGTGGCTTAGTAGTTCGCTTGTAGGCTTTCATCTGTCGGCTACTTGAACCTTCTTCAAAGGTGACTTTAGGCTCACCTTGTTCTTCTACAGCATCATGAATGAGAGGGCTATAGGGCTTTTCTTCACAATACAGTTGTTCTTCTGTAAAAGAGGCTTGAGCAAGCAACTGTATGGAGCCAACAGAATTGAACTGGCTGACAAACTTATCAAGTTCAGGGGCTTTCTCCATTTCTTCTATGAGATAGAAGTTTTCTTCATCATCAATTTCTAAAATTTCTGCCTGAGCTTGAGTAATAACCTTTTCAAGAAAGGCTTTTCTATTTCTTCTCCAAATGCGCCTTGCCATACTTCCAGGAGAAGGAGCATCAATCATGGATCTTTGATCCATTGGTAATGCTGGTAACCGTTGAGCTGGAGGTCTAGGGAACCAAGGTGATGGTCTATAACCATGCGGAATCTCTGTGGGAGAGACTGACAACATAGGAGCTCTTCTGACTGGGATCTTAGCTCTAGTTTCCTGAGATGGTTGTGGCTGTAGTAAGAAATACTTTCTAGACTTGAGCTGGTCCAATTGAGCTATCAGTTTTCTCCATGTTTCCTGACCCATATCCATGGTCTGGAGTTGAGATTCAACTTGGACAATATCTTCAATTATCTTGTCCAATTCGGCACGGGTGTCCCTTCTGAGCATTCTGCAATAGAAGGAGACTTCCGAATCCTCATCAGAGGATTGAACTTCTTTGGTCATTAAATTGACCTGAGCTTGAACCTATTCTTGAGCTGATTCATATTCTTCAGACTCAGATTCGGTACTTGATTCTGAATTTGCACTTGAGAGGATAATATCCTCTGAGTCTGATGGAAAAGCATTGATGAATTCAAATTCATCATTTTCAACCCCTGCTTCACGGGCTGCACAGACTTTACCTTTTCCCTTTTTCTTATTTCGGTCTGGGCACTTATTTGCAAAGTGATCACCCTTGCAAATATAGTAGGTAGGTTTCCATTTCTTGGAAGCCTTCTTCTACTTATCTCTTTTCCTGAAGTATCCCTTTTTCTTGGGATACTTATGTTTGAATTTCTTCTTTTTCTTCTTGTAGAATTTGTCAGAATTATCATAATTATAACAAGAAGATTTTCCCTTTTTTGGGAACTGATTAGAAGGCATAATCTAATAACAAACAGATGAAGAAAGTAAAGGTTGTACCTGTTTTAGTTCTTTCTTAGCTTTTCCTTCTTCACAGATCTCTTCATTAATCTGTGTTAAGAATTGAACTAACTGTGGATATGTTAGTTCTTTCATTTCTATATTCTCTACTAGCAGATTCTCAAGAACTTTCTTGTGATAGAATTCTCCTATCACAGTACCAAAACTTTTTAGAAAAGTAGTGAACATGAATTCATGATTCTGCTCACGGCCTGACAAATAGAAATTCTCATATTGGACATCACAATATTGCTTGAAATATTTGAGGTCCTTACATTTACCTTTGATAAACTTGTTGTAGGCCAACTTTTCTCTTGTGTCTATTTTTCCAACAAACAAACATGTCAATTGAGCACATACTTGATCTGTACCTCTGTCCAACAGACTTTCTCTGTAAGCATCATCTAGCCGATCCCAGACATGTCATGCAATGCCAGTCATTGCATTAAGAGCCTGCTTTATCACCTGCTTTTCATCAGCATCAGCATTAGTGGATATATAATTTGTTATCCAAGCTCGCATAGCATCTATGCCTCTTGTATTTTCAATATCTTTAAAATGATCAAAATTAACAAGGGGCGGTGTATCAGCTTTTAGAGTTTGAATATTTTTAAATGGATCAATAGGATTAGATCCATTAGGATTAAAACTAGAACCACGAGCCATTTGGAATTTTCCTTTGGCTAGGAATGTGACAGAGGTTAGGAGCTTCACATTGCTAGCCAAACAGTATTAACTGGTTTCTTTTTCTTTTCCTTTTCTAGCTTTGTGGAATAAGCTAGATCTTGATATAGCCTTGGCAACTGATATATGCCTCTGATGATAATAAAATTAGAGTCAATGGTAAAGGGTTCCCATTGTTGGATAGCTTTGCTTCCAATAACACCATCATAGCCTTCAACTTCATACTGAACAAATATTAGATTATCCGTAAAACCATCAAACCCAATTTGAATAGGAGCAATGCAAAAAGAGGAACTATCTTCTTTTTCAGAATTTCCAAAAGTAATACCTCTTGTATTTTCAATATCTTTGTAACATCCATGTTCCATATACATAGTTAAAACCACAATTTTCACCATAAAGTAAATTTACAAGGTAAAAATGAGATAGAGAAAATTTTTCTTTTATTCAACATATAGTCGAGTAACTACAATTCCAAGATATCTCGTTACATTTTCAATAAACCATATTGTCTTTCCCAAGTACAATGTTTACAAAAATAAATCTATTATAAATACCTGAATCAGATAGTGTTTTACTAAATCTCAATCAACACAAGTCTCAAAGATATACTGCATCCAGAAATCTGACATCTTTATCGCAAGCCTCGGCATGTCTTCTGCTAGAGAGAGAGAGAGAGTATCTTTCCAGTGATTTACCTCCAACCACAGACCGTCGGTCTCCCGCACTTCTTCCTAACCGGAAGTGGCCCTTCCCTTCACGAGAAGTATAGACCAAGGTGACCAGTGGTAATTTGCCTTTCCGAGTACATAGTGTTGTATCTTACACAACTCTATCTATCATACAACCCTAGATACCCTATAGCTAAGTATGATTCCCGATAGGATGTGCAATCCAGATACAGTGAACCGACAATGCATGCAGAGACATATGCATTACTATGGCCATAGTTTTTGAATATAAATTAACATTCGCAATGAACATTGTCGTAATGTTCACCCACTCCAACTCGACTTGGATACTATCATATTCCTACAGTTCGACTTGGTCAACTATGTTTAACTTATGAAGTCATGATGATTTCAACAATCTAGTCTTCCCGACCCAATATAAGTTTTCTTTCATAGTCTAAAATCCATAGACTTTTTCTTTCGTCTTTCTTCCTTTACAAGGACTCTCATTGTATCATTGCAATATCTGAGGTCCATGACTTATTGTCTCATAATAAATATAGATAGATTAATTATGACTAAGATGATAACCTTAACCAGGTTAAGCATTATAGTCTAGGAATCTAAATCACTTCTTGCAAGTAAGAATAATTACGCATAGTCAGGGCACTTGACCCTTCAATCACGATCTAAATAATGATCTCAATACCTTAATATAATAATTACCATATCCAGGTTAGTTAAGGTTTAACTAAAGAGTTTCATTTAACTCGAAACTAGTCTTCTTGACTTAGATAGATTCTCTAGACACCATCGTTGTTCCAAAGATCATAAGAAATAACTTTCTATACTTGGGTATCTCCTTGCATCCTTGCATCATCTGAGATCCATAACTTATCGACACTTAATACTTAAGTTGAATTGAAAACAATCAAATAGGTTTATACACCAAAAAAATTTATGAACAACTTTAGGGTTCTTACCCCTTTATCATTGATTCATAAGGTAGTCATAAAGGTAAATTAAATAATATTACCCTACTAGGTCAACCTAGGGTTTGTCTTTCCTTTTCCATGATAATGGAATATCAAACAATCAATTCTAGAAAGAATAGTGTTTAAGTAAATGATTTTCCTTTAGTCTTCTTTTTGACTTAAATGTTGTTTCAAATTTCCAAACAAGTCTCCTTTAAATTATAAGAGAATACCTCAATAACAATAATGCGAAACGATTCAACTCTGAGTCTAAGCTTCTCCCAAGTTTAGTTTGATTCCAACTAGATTGATAGTCTAATCCCATTTTCTATCCGTTTGAATTCATGGTAAAGTTCTCCTTTTGCATACTGAACTATATAGAGTCAACAATAAACTAGTGTTTTCATCTAAGTTGATGTAGGGAAATCCACTCACTTTGGACATTCCTAGAGCAAAGTATTCTCTTAATGATATTAATAACCTTTTAAAATTAAAGTTTTCTAAGAGCATAAGAATATTTACTATTTTTGAGACATCTTAAGCCTTGCAAGTTCTTCTCTGACAAGTAAGAATAAACATTCATAGTTAGAGTACTTGCCCCTACATTGTCGATCTATTTAGTGATCTCAAAGGTTTAGATTATACAATTACCTTATTAGGTCAAGTTTAGGGTTTGTCCTCCCTATTCCACCTTAATGGAATAACAAACCTATAAATACATAGAGTAATAATTTAATAAGAAAAAGGGTCAACCTCCTTGTCGATGATGTCATTCTAAGTTTCTCAACGCTTGGCTAGATAGAAGATTGCTTTCCATTGTTCTTACCACTAACAGGATGTTCAATCTTTTACAACTAGGTTATTCTTCCCTTACAAAGAGATCTTAATTATATCTTGATTATATCTAACCTTATGGTTCCATATAAGTCTAAAATATTGACTAAGATTGATTTGTTATCAAATAATGTACAAATACTAGTTTGAGTTATTGTCAACCTAGGTTTATTGTCTAAGTTGTTTTCCACATACAAAAATATATCTAATGTAGCCATAAACACGCTATTATAAACAGGTGTCTTTTTCACAACTGTAACCTATTGTTTCGTTAGTTGTTCTACAATACTCATAGCATGATTTTACTAATCAATATGATGACTCTATCATAGAGCAAGTGTAATAGTCTCGAGCTTATTAGTTCATATGAAATCATTAACCAAAGAATCCTAATACTGGCGTAAATCTGAATTGAATACATTGTTCAAAAAGAGGTCTTCGATATGATAATGAGAATGGAGACATTTTCAAATCTATTTGAATAGAGTCTTTAGAATGTATACACAAACAAAAATATGAATATGTTTGTAATGATTAGCAAAAGTTCTCTCGAATTAAACATTCCTACCTATATCACTGTCTATATATATCCCATGATTTTGATATGATACCAGTCTAACCATCATTCGAAATAACAAGAAACAATGACTCCTATTGGTCAAAAATGACTCTAAACATAGTTAACTTCATTAATCAAAGTTACCAACACATGCTAGACCTCAAAACTTCATCTATTTCGTCATCCATGGACATTGACCTTACAAGATAAGAGCAATGATTCTGAGTTTGAAAGAAGACTACAATATAAAAACCAGTATAGCAAAATCTATGCAAAAACTTTATGTAAGGAAAAAAACCTATTTAGACAAGCTTCTAAAGATCCTATGGAAGATTATGCACATTCCCCGTGATCACAAGCTTACACTGATGCTCATTATCCCGTCCTTCTACGTTATGCTCTACCCTCTACTCATTTGCCAACTAGCTCCCCTCTATTTCTTGCCAAAAGTAATGTTATACCATTCTCCCCTCACAACTTTTCTCTGGTAAAGAAAACTTCGCAGTGGAGCTGTGGATCCCCCTTTTTTTTGAACTGTTCCTTACTCTCTTGTATCTAACATCCTCCCTTCTCCTGAAGACCACTCCAACTAACTCCAAAAACCCACTCTAAAACCTTCCCACAGTGAAGCTCTGCCATGGCCCCACAACTGTCCACCATGCCTCATAAGATGGCCCGTCTTACGGCATGTAAGGTTGGCTTATAATCATCCGCCCCCACTCTCTCCATAATGGAGCTTTATAAGGCAATACGGTAGTTGGAAAAAGTAACAACCCTTCCACTACACATAAGATAAGGGCTTCAATACCACGTTCTTCGCAAATGGAGTTCAACTCTTGCAGGGTGGCAATTTTAAATACTTTAAACATCCCCCCATTACTCCTACATAGCACAGCGAAGAAGGAAAGAGACTCTCCACACTATGGTTTCTAAGGTTTCTAAACAACCACCACACCGATACCTTGCACCCTCAACGACTGATGGAGCAACTCAGCCTTGAACTCACGACCGGCACATGCCTAAACACAAGGGTCGACAAGAATAATTAAAGCATAATTCAACTTCCCATTCGACTTCTGTCGATTAAAAAAAAGAATAATTCTCAACACATGATTAGCACGGTTGACGACAATCACGACGGATTGGTCGTAATGCTTCACAAGGTTTCTTAATCGTTTGACGCACAAAACGACTTCTCACATCTTTCGACTACGAAACGTGGTCCACAAATCCACCACAAATAGGTTCATCTGTTGACGCTAAACGTCGACAATATTCACATCATCAAACTTGATGAGAACGTCTGACATTTAAGAAGTGATAGTAAAATCTCTAAGTGACACAAGAAGAATAACACAACTATTTTACGGCTTATGACGTCGTTTACTTTGCGAACGACTATGTCGACTCATCATCGACTTGACTAGATGATAAACAAGGTATCTACTACCCGTCAAAATAGATTCAAAAGTAACTGGCAAGACAAGACATACCTCATATGACTCATAGGTTCACATTATCGTTTAACACTAGACTCGTTTGGCAAATAGACCACTCATATTCCAAGGTCTATATCTCTCTTCTCAAAAGATACTCTCTCTCTTCTTTGAGAGTCGATAACCTGTAATCCTATTTTCACTTGTCGTCAAACAATAAGAGATCAGTGCATCATTATTCAATAAATTCAACTTGTAAATCAACTCTCATAATACAATTATTAGATCGACCATAACATAATCATTTCCATGATTTCATAATTGATATTCAATATAATTCCATGTCATATCCTATCATAAGTCTATAACATCTCAACAAATTTACTTATGCCCAATTAAAAAGTAAAAGTATAGAAAGTCAGAAAATAGGGATGTAACAATCTTCAATATTTTCAATATTTTCCAGGATCGCATAAAATCTATACCTCTTGTATTTTCAATAGCTTCAATATTTTCCATGATTGATGCTCCTTCTCCTGGAAGTATGGCAAGGCGCATTTGGAGAAGAAATAGAAAAGCCTTTCTTGAACAGGTTATTACTCAAGCTCAGACATAAATTTCAGAAATTGATGATGAAGAAAACTTCTATCTCATAGAAGAAATGGAGAAAGCCCTTGAACTTGATAAGTTTGTCAGCCAGTTCAATTCTGCTGGCTCCATACAGTTGCCTGCTCAAGCCTCTTTTACAGAAGAACAACTGTATTGTGAAGAAAAGCCCTACAACCCTCTCATTCATGATGCTGTAGAAGAACAAGGTGAGCCTAGAGTCACCTTTGAAGAAGGTTCAAGTAGCCAACAGATGAAAGCCTACAAGCGAACTGCTAAGCCAACCACTTCATGCCTTGGTATTATCCTAACCATTCACTTTCTAGGTATAATGGCATACCCTCTAGCATTCCTTATTGACACTGGAGCAGATTTAAATATTGCACGATACAATGCTTTTCCAAAAGATGCTTGGATGGAAGGCACTACAGGTATTACTTTTGGAAATTCTGAAAAAGAAGATAGTTCTTTCTGCATTGCTCCTATTCAAATTGGGTTTGATGCTTTTACGGATAATCTAATATTTGTTCAGTATGAAGTTGAAGGCTATGATGGTGTTATTAGAAGCAAAGCTATCCAACAATGGGAACCCTTTACCATTGACTCTGATTTTATTATCATCAGAAGCATATATCAGTTGCCAAGGCTATATCAAGATCTAGCTTATTCCACGAAGCTAGAAAAGGAAAAGAAAAAGAAACCAGTTAATACTGTTTGGCTAGCCAAACAAATTGATAAAGGTCAAGAATCTCTTGCAGAGATTAAAACTGCTTTTGCTGACACTATTATGACAAAAGATTTAAAGAAGCAGAAAAGGAACCTGACATGTGATCTCCCTCTGAAGCGGGATCCGCAAGGTAATGAACTCATGCCTAAGGCTAAAGCTAATTATTTTTTACTGAGTTCATCTGAAGTAATAACTTGCAGAGCTGAAGTTGCAGAGCTTGAAAGGCTCAAAATTATTCAAACGTCTGACTCACCATTCTCCTGTCATGCAATGTATGTACCCAAGGTGGATGAGAATGGTAAAGACTTGCCTGAAAAATGGCTTGTTGTAAATTATAAGCCGTTAAATGACTGTCTTGTTGATAATCGGCATACATGGAATTATCTAGTCGAGAGGAGGTGAGACACGATGGGAATCTGGCTCATTGGAGAGTTGGACTTCATGGAGAGTGGTCGGCAAGTACTACGGCCTTTGTTGTTGTGTGCTTTGTTGTATGTTTCGTTTGAGTGTTGTTATAGTTGAGATAACCCTATGAACTAAAGGGTCACTAATTTCTCTTCTTCTGTTTGGATTTCTTAGATTCCACGTCTATGTGGGTAAACGATTATTTTCATTGATGTCCTCTTGTCTTTGTATGCATTGTAAGAGGCCTCGTTGTATCTATCATTATTTGGTTTCTTCTAACAATAGGAGGACGAGTGGGTCTCCTTGTGGTAAGACAAAATTTTGTTGTTGAGGTCTTGGGTGGATCTCTTGGATCTCGTCATAGATCGCCATCACCCACTCTCCTCTCACTCCTAAGCACATTTGTGAATCAGAAGAGAGGAAGTCGTGTGATTTCTAACCTTAACTATGTCTAGGTTTTTGACCTAGGGTTTTGTTTGACCTAGGGTTTGACTTGTGTTTTCACTTTGTTTTTACCTTGTGATGGAATCAATGGTTTGTTTGGAATCGTTTGAACCATATTTACCTAGTGATGGAATCGAGGGTTTGCAATGTTGTCTATTCTATTGTTTCTATATGCATGCAAACTAATTGATATGCAAAACATTCTTTTTGCTATTTTCTAGAGTATTTTGGAAATAAAAATGCTTCTAATATATGAAAAGGAAATATGTAATTCTATATGACTTTTCCAATGCAATGTTAACCTATGTTTTTTGTGTTTTCGATGCTTTCAATGCAATATAATCTAAGAAAAGGGAAAATGCTTCTTCTAATAAACTAGATCTAGAAATATGAAAGTGTTTAATCTAACATGCAAGATCTAACTATCAAGGAAAAAGCAATGTTTTACTGTTCCCAAGAGCAAATTTGATTCTCTAATTACTATGAAAAATAATGAAGGAACCTAAGAGAAACAAAGATTTGTTGACTCCACTACCCTCAATAATCCTTGTAATAGGCAACCTCAAATCCTTTTGTAGCAGCAGGTGATCCTCTTGACAACAAAATGACCCAAAGAAGTAGAAAGAAGCTTTGATGAAGCTTGTATGAGCTCAATGAGAGCTTGGATTGAGCACAATGACATAGAATGAAGCAACATGATCCTACTTGGTTGAACAAATAAAGAAAAAGGCACATTCGTTCTATAAGAGCATTTGAATGCTAAGTTGGAGAGCAAAATTTGGCAAGAGTTGTGTGCACAATGAATTTGCCTCCCTTTGTACTTGAGGAAGGGGGGTATTTATAGGTTTAGAAGAAGGAATTGATTGGAGAGTTAACTCATTTTATTGATGAGTTAACAAGAATAGATTGGGGAGTTCACAAGGTTGATTACCCAGTGAACTCAGCTGATTGTAGAGTGATTTCAAGCAAAGATAACTTATCACTGGAGAGGAAATGGAGGAGAGGGAATCCATGAGACTGATTGAAGAGTTAAATTGAGATCAAATAGAGCTAATTATGCATGTGTGGGTGCATGAAATAGTAAATCCTATATCAAGGATCAAAAACCATGCAAACAGAGAGAAAAACTAATGAAAATAGAGAAAAAATGAGAGAGAAACTCAAGTTTTTCCACAACTACAAAAATGGCAGGGTCGTCCCTTTTGCCAGTAGGGTCGCCCCTGGGTGATCATGGGTCATCTAGGGGAGATCTGAGCTGGACAGGGTCAGATGTAGAAAAATGGGCTAGGAGATGGTAGAAGAAAGGAAAAGGATAGGTTCTGCATCAAGAAACATGTCAGTCGTGTGGAAGAATACAAATCTCCATTTGCATCAGCAGGATCTCCCAGGGGAGATCTGGAAATAATAGGGGGAGATTTGGATTGGTTAGACAAAACTGAAAACCAAAAGTGAGAGATGGATAAGGGGACCTCTAGAAGGCTTCTACGAGGTGCACTAGAGGAAAAATGAAGGGGAGAGGTGAAAACTCACCTACAAGACTCTCACAAGGCTTAGGATTGAGGTCAAAAGCTAGAAAAGGCAAGTTGACAAGTGTCGCAACAAGTGTCGCAACAAGTGTTGAAAAGTGTCACAAACGAGGAGAGAAGGAAATCGACAAGGAAGAAACAACACAAGACAAGAAGAGAGGACACATCATCAAGAGGCCTACTCCTTAAAAGGACATTATTTCATGCTTACACGTATGTGACAAGGATTTGAATCATCATAGGGGTCCTTGTGGAGGCAGTGCGTGATTTTTGTGCTTACAGTACCAACTATGGTCCAATCGTAACTCTATCCTCAATGCGGTTCTGACTCAAAGGAGTCCTGCAAGGCTTGATAAGGAGGCATACCAAGATGTGATGCCCATTATTGTAGGAAAACTCAACTAGATACAGGTAGTCCTCTCATCTTGACTTGTGATCCATAACATGCATGCGAAGCATGTCCTCTAAAACCTGATTCACCCTCTCAGTCTACCCATCTGTCTCAGGGTGATACGCTGAACTGAAGTTGAGCTGAGTGCCCAAAGCTTGTTGTAGTGCTCTCCAAAAAGCTGATGTGAAAACTAAATCTCTATCTTCAATATGATGCGATGAGGAACTCCATGAAGTCTCACTATTGCATTCAAGAAGATCCTCGCCATTGTTGGTGCATTATACATTATACGAACTGGTGAGAAATGCGCCACCTTGGTCAACTTGTCAACCATCACCATGATGGCATCATGGTGGTGAGATGACAAAGGTAGACCAAAAATAAAGTCCATGGAAATGGTGTCCCATTTCCACTGAGGTATCTCATGGGGATATAGAAGTCCTACTGGATGTTGATACTCGGCCTTGATCCTCTGGCACTCAAGTTAATAATCTACAAACTTTGTTATGCCACGTCTCATCCCTGCCCAATGATATAATTGTCTAAGGTTTACGTACATCTTCTTCACCCTAGGATGTGCTGCATAAGGTGCTTTATGAGCCTCTATCAAAACCACTATGCAAAGATCTCCTACAAGGAGTACATAGATGCGGTGCTAATGTCATAAAAGCCCATCTACCTCAAAGGAATATCCTGTAAACTTGCAATTATGGGCCCTCTGTGTCTAAATCTCCCACTGAACCTCAAGGAACCACTAAGATCCTCAAGTAGATGTTGCAAGATGCGCCCTCTCAAGTATACACTCAAGGTTAAGGTCAGGATCTTGTGTCACCTTTGACTCAAGGCATTGGCAACCACATTCTCCTTACCCTTGATATAATGTACATCAAAGTCATACTCGCACAAGAATTTCATCCAACACTGTTGGCGGGCATTTAGATTCGGTTGCATTAAGATATACTAAAGATTGTGATGGTCTAAGTGCAACTCAAATTGGTGTCCCAAAAGGAAATGTTTCCATCTAACTAGAGCATGAACTACTACTGCGAGCTCTAAATCGTGAGTGGGGTAGTTCAGCTCATGGGTCTTAAAATTTTGTGATTCATATGTGATTGCCCAACCATCCTACATAAGGAATGCACCTAGTCCATCTAATGATGCATAAGTGCATACCATAAAATCTATTATGGGGTCAAGTACTGTTAGAATAGGAGCACTAGTGAGATGCTCCTTGAGGACCCCAAAGGCCCTCTCACACTGCTCAATCCACAAGAAGTTCCTTCCTTTCCATTGAAGAGAAATGATAGGGTGAGCTATCCTAGAGAAGCCCTCAAAAAACTGGTGGTAATATCCTGCTAATCCCATGAAGCTCCTAACCTCTGTCACATTGGTAGATGTAAGCCAATCCACAATCACCTTAATATTCGATGGATCTACTAAGATGCCATCTCCAGATGGAATGTGACCCAAATATTGAGCCTTTGAATGGAAGAAGGAACACTTCACCAAGTTGCCATATAGATGTTGATCTATATTGTAATACCTGATGCAAGTGTTCCTCATACTCCTACTTAGTCCGTGAATATATCAAGATATCATCAAGGAATACCAACACGAATGGATTTAGGTAACTGCAAAACATCACATTCATGAGACTCATGAAAACTATAGGGGCGTTCATCAAACCAAAGGGTACCACTATGAACTCATAGTGACCATAATGATTCCTAAAGGCTGTCTTATGAATATCAACCTCTGCAATACATAGTTGATGGTAAATAGACTTTAGGTCAATCTTAGAGAACACTCTGGCTCCCTACATCTGATCAAACAAGTTGTCAATCCTAGGAAGAGGATAACAGTTCTTCATCGTCACCTTATTCAATTGCCTGTAATCCATGCACAAGCAAAGAGACCCATCCTTCTTCTTAATAAAGATGACTGGCGCACCCCAAGGAGAGACACTAGGATGAATGCGACCCTTCACTAGCAACTCCTCTAGCTGAAGTTTGAGCTCCCTAAGCTCATGAGTAGTCATCCTATATTTTGCACGAGACACTAGCTCAACACTTGGTATGAGATCAATGTGAAAATCCACCTCTCTACAAGGTGGAATCCCTTGAAACTTGGGTGGAAACATATCTATGAAGTATACGTAAGGCTATGAGCCTCTGAATGCCTACAATCTCTTTTGTTGTGCCATGGTCATTGAGGAAACCTATCACCTTGCGGTGACAATCAAGCTTGGCTCTATGAGCTGCAAGCCAATCCATGCCTAGCACCACTCCATAGGATCCTAAGGGTATGACCCTAAGGTCTACAACTGTGGTGAAGGCTCCAAGTTCTAACTCATAATCCCAAACCACTAAGTCTATGGCCATCTTGGCCCCTGTAGCTAACTCGACCTCCCACCTAACGTCCTACCTAAAGGCCACCAGCCTATAACACTCCACTAATGATGGAGATATAAAGGAGTCTAAAGTTTCAAAATTAAACAATATAGCAATAGGAATATATCTAATCATACCTAGTGTCTCAATGATCGAGGCCTAATAATCATCTTGGTGTTTATCAACCACTTCAAACACATGGTGGGATCTACCCACGTCTCCTACAATCTACTCTGAACCTCCAGTGCATTGTCCTCTTGATGTATACCCCTAGGGACACTCTCTAGCTAAGTGCCTAGTGCCACCACAAATGTAGCATGGTCCTCTCGACTGAATGTGCACTAAATGTGTACTAACCATGTCCTATTGGACTGCTGAGCTCCTGATCTACTTGAGCTACTCTAGGTGCCTCTATAAGACTATTGTGATCATGTTGGTCCTATAGCTTGTGTCTAATATCTCTAATCTCTATACGGGCCCTGAGAGTGCCATCCTCTAGTGTGGCCACCCTATGCTCTTCGCTGGGGTCTAGACCTCTACTGCTGCTGATGTGGAGGCCTAGGAGGTAATGATGCAACTCTATAACCTCCCTTTTGAGGGAGTGGGGGTCTACAAAAACCATGATCCTATTGTTGGTTACGGTTCTGAAACTATGTGCGTGACTCATGGTTTCACCCATGAATCTCCTTAGCAATGTATGCCTTATTGATGGCTTCACTCATGTTCTGGGGATCAGCCATTTGCACCGGTCCTGCTATCCCAAGATTCAAGCCTCTAATAAACTTATTAACAATAAGTTTCTCATCTTGAAGGTACTTAACATATTGTGACAACTCTAAAAATTGGCTTTGATATTGAGCCATTATGGATCCTCGCTACTGCAAGTCATGAAACTCATCAATGCGGCACTGTCGATAGTGCTCTGATAGATACCGCACCCTAAAGCGCTCAATAAAAGTACTCCAAGAAAGAATATCCAAGGAAAGATGGTTCTTACACTCCTCAGTGCGCCACCATGTAGATACAGAGTCGTGTAATAGGTGAATGGTGACTCAGGCCTTTGTGTTGCTCCCATAAGGACGCAATGCAAAGCACCAATCCAAACTAATGAGCCAAGCCTCATACTCAACCCCCTCAGTAGCTCCCATAAAAGTAGGAAGATTAATTCAAAGCAAGTCTCTAATATGATCTCTAGGGTCACGGGAGCCCCGAACTGGATCCTCTGCCTCTAGTCATTGGCCAAATCCCAAAGGGTCGTAGTGAACTGACTCCAGAATGATCTCCTCCTCTAATCCTCTTGACTTAGTAGATGACTCCTACTCCACTCTCTCTGAGATGATGCATGATCCTCATCTGACGTCATAAGTATCTCCACTCGTGGTCCACCCACAACAAGTCGTAGTCTCAACAAAATAGCCTAAAGTTCTTGTAATATCTGAGGCCCAATGTCAAGAAGTACCTCTTGGTTTTGGGCTTCAGATGGTGACATAGAACAAGTAGCTCGTGACTAAGCCTCACTAGAATCACTAACGCAGGATTATCCTCTCCTAGGTCTAGGTAGCATCCTACATGAACAATGTGCCTAAATTAACAACAAATTGTGAAATAAATGTGCCCTTAATGCCTAGTGTTTAAACTTGGGATCTAATACCAAATGTCATACCCACATGTCAAAATATAATCCAAACGACAAGTCTCATAGGCAAAACAAGAGGTGTAATAAGGGTAGGCCTCACAAGAATAATATAGTTATTAACTGGGCTAAAATAAATAGACAAGAAAAAATGCAAACTGTGTAATTTCCTAGTCTACACAAATACAAATACTTATTATAAATTTAACCTTTACATAAACTATACAAGACAAATATAATAAATCATATAATTTAAAAATAGAGGATTAATAACCACAAAGGTTTGATATCTCCATTATATAGTACCATGACACACATGGGAGGTCTAAGAACACAAGAACTATAACATGTTAGTTACTTAACATGCTAAATCACCTTAGCATAGAAGCTAGTAACCATCAATCATTGTAGCTTAGTGAGAAAAACACCCTAGCATGAGAGCCAAAGTGCAAAGATCTAGTAGCTTAATGATAAGGGCATTTCCTCCTCTTCCTCTATTCAATCCATAACTAGTCTATAAAGAAAAAGAATTAATAACTTGTTAATAAAGTACAATAATGCACTGGAACTAGTAGCCACAAAGGCACATTTCACCTTTAGCTGAAGAAACACCAATAGAGCATCACACATTTCTATCGTTGAAAGATATGGTTCTTCCATTTATTTCTGGGTACATTTGCATGAAAGGTAAATATGGGAGTATTTTTAGAGTTTTCAAATGATATATAATTTTAAAGGTTACAAATCTTTATGTAACTTGGCATTAAATATTTTGAAAATAAGAAATAAAATATCTAACAATTTTATATTTCAAGAAGTTGGTGTAAAAAGATTTAGATTTTATATTGTTGAGATAGCTTTTGTAATTTAAATACTACTATTTATAATAATATAGTATTATTAGTTAAGGTTGTTAGTGTTGATCATTATTACTAAGAATTGAATGAAATGTGTTCATTATATCTATAAAGCAACAAATCATGTGATGTCATATGGGCACACCAACAAAACATGACATATACACAACTATCAGTCTAACCTTTTATAGAGGATCTTTATTGACACCTCACAAAACATGTTAATGTGGCATCATATTTGATGATGTGGACCTAAAATCTTATGTTTAAGTAGTGAACTTCCCAAATAAGTTGATACAAAAGTTTGTGTCATTTAATACCAACATGTATAGTTTTAAGAAGTGTAAACTTAAAGTATATAACTACTAAATCCTATTGAAACTTAAAAGTATAATTTACTTAGAAGTCCATGGGATTCAATCAACAAACTAATGACATAGTCCATGCATCGTAGGGTATTACTAAACACCCCCAATTTCATTTCTTTCCCTCAAATTTATATTTTTCATATCTCATCTGGATAGAAACTGGTATAATTAAAATACTTCCCTATTTTCACTAGGTATTCTATATTTTTTTTGGCAACTAAGGACACTACTCACATCTATATTTGACTCAAAACTAGTTTTGATTGCCATCTCATACATTAAAGCCCCAACACATAAAACCCAGATGAGATATAACAAATATGTCATCCTATAGAAAGTTTTGATTTAAAAGCATTTATACATCCTAACCCCTCAACATTCTCACACCAACTCTAATGAAGATGCCCCTTAATAACAAATACTTCAATTATGCTATACATATTAATCTAAATTATAATCGAAGGATTTTATAGATACTTAATGATTCTTGTGGTAAGGCATTACCAAAAGGTGCTCAAGAATTGATTTTAGGAAACTTGGGCATAATTGTATTGAACCTACACAACCTTGGTGACCCTTTGTTTTATTTGTTAGTTGCATTAGAGTTGGGATTAAGCAAATACCTGAGATTATGAGATTATAAGGCTCTGACACAATACAAGACTGTGCAATGTATTAAAAAGATAGCTTTACAACCCTGACAAGACCGACATATTCAATGTCATTTCCTCTAATTGACTTGTGCAAAGTGGTTTGTAGAAGAATTGAAAAACCAATTATAAATACCCCACCCTCATTATGTACATACATTCCAACCTTCATTATCTTCTTGTATCACATTAATTAAACCATCTCCTTTCCCCTAATACTCAAATGATATATTATATCACATTTTCATTATTTAAAAAATCTCAATATACATACACATGATAAAATATTACTTTAAAAATAAATCTCCTAAACTTCCAAGAAAAAAAATTAGAAATACACATACTCCATAATTCTTTTATTTTTATTTTTTTGATGAATATTCTTACTATACTTTATATTAAATATAAACCAATACAATATTCAAAAAAAGGTTGGGTAGTAAAAAAACACACCCTCAAAGTCTATACTCCATAAAATTTAAAGTACATAATAGAATATAAATTTATAACAATAAAATAAAAATACAAATATTTTAACCCAAAATATAATTTATAACTAATTAAAATTATTATAAAAAATATTTTTCCAACAACTCTTAATTTTTCTTTGTACTAAAACAAAACCAAATAAAATCCATGAAACCCTTCAAAAACTATGTTTGCACATCTTCCATGACTGCAACTCCCTCAAAGTCTATACTCCATAAAATTTAGAGTACACAATAAAATATAAATTTGTAACAATAAAATAAAAATACAAATATATAAACCCAAAATATAATTTACAACCAATTAAAATTATTATATATATATTTTTTTTGGAAACAACTCTTAAATCTTCTTCTTTGTACTGAAACAAAAAAAAGAATCCATCAAACCCTTCAAAAATTATGTTTGCACATCTTCCATAACTACAACTCCCTCAAAGTCTATACTCCATAAAATTTAGAGTACACAATAAAATATAAATTTGTAACAATAAAATAAAAATACAAATATATTAACCCAAAATATATTTTTTTACAACCAATTAAAATTATTATAAAAGATATTTTTCCACCAGCTCTTAAATTTTCTTTCCACTGAAAGTGGAACAAAAAAAATCCATGAAACCCTTCAAAACTATGTTTCTACATCTTCCATGACTGCAACTCCTCTCGCAGAGAACCTCGAAAGAAGCCAATTGCTGCATAGCCGTCTTGAAGCCAATTGCTGCATAGCCGTGTTGTTGCGCACTTAAATAGGGTAAGTAACTTCCATGAAAACTCAAAAATTTTGTAATTGCCAGGCGCCGCCGCGTACAGAGCAGCCGCACATTGCACATCGTGAGGAGTAAGATCTCTTTTCACCTCTCGGGCAGAGATAAATTTGTACATTACAGCCTCCGGATTGGGCGCGTGCCCTAACCCTAGAATATGCCCTATTTCATGCAGCGCTACGCTCTGTAGATCAATCCAAGGAACGCTCTGTAGATCAATCCAAGGAAAATACGGTGCATTGTCAAGGCCATCCACATTCCAATATTCGGCGGCGTCAAAATGCAGTATACCGAGTGGCGGAGTGAAGGCGTGCGCCAGCCGGCCGCCCGGCCCGTCAAAAGGCGCACCGTCGCCATGGTCGCCTGTGGCGAAGCTTATTTTGATATTCGCTTCTCTGCTGTCTTGCGTTTCCACGAAACGGAGCGGCGTGACGGCGGCCCACGAGTCGAAGGCCGCGGCTACGCTGAATCGAACCGCTGCGCTGGAAAGCCTCAAGTTTCCAGCGTACTCTATGTCTGATAATACATAAGTTAGATTTGTGGAACTCCATTTTGAAGAAAACCCTAAAGACACAGTTTTTGTTCGATCAAATCTTCCACAGCTTCTTGGAATTCGACGGAACTGATAATTACTGTGCGTCGATATTCCCATTCCCATGACTGCTGTTGAAAGCATCCAAAACAAAATCATACAGGTAAGTACCTTTGACTCCATTTGATTGAAATTTTTTCTCACGCGGATGATGATTTTGGGGATGATTTATGCCTGTAATTTTCTTAAGGATTTCACTGTAAATTTGAACTTTTAGTTTTACTATATATAATTTGATTTCTACATATTTTATAAACAGAATTAAATATTATATAAATTAACTTATCTATCAATAGCACTAAACAATATTATTTAAATTAATTTACTTATTCATAGCACTAAATATTATTATACTTAGTTTAAAAAAACTATGTAAAATTTACCTTGCTTTTGCTATTTTTACTGTTAGTATATTTATATTTAAAAAAATATATCTAAAGTACGCCGACAGATATCTTTCTCCTATTTTTTTATCAATTTACTGCACTCACATCAAATTGTACAATTTGATATGTTTGTTCTATATTTTTTAATTTGCACTGACTCTCCATTACAAGAATTAGTTTTAATTTCCATCTCAGCCATGAAATCCCAATCCTTTCACCTTCCCCACTTTTAATTTGTAATTTTTTTTTAATAAAGATATTAGTTTTTGAATTTTTTTAATTTTGTTTATATATTTATGGGAATCTGAATCTTTGAGCCCCTTCCTCCATTGTAGAACGCCTCTTGGCGTAATTATAATAACTAAAAAAATTATTGAAACATCAAATTTTCTAAAAATATGTATGACTATTTAAGAATTATTTTTATTTGTTTAAATTGTTGTTTTTTAATTTGGAAGAACTATTTTTTTTTAAAGTAATGCCAGGGTTGACTATGAATCCATGCCTAAATGGAGGCTGGATATTCTATTTCAGGAGTATCGTTTGGCTATTACAGGGGATCTTACATAAAAACAATTTTTTTCCATAGGAGCCTTCCTCTGGCCTCACCACTCCTCCCACTGATTATGTAATCAACTTTCTTTGTTACTATTGCTTGACTATGTGTAAATTCGTATTTGTAAGGTAGATTTAAGGGACTAAACTAAACTGTCCTTTTTAAGGGGAGTGAATTCATTACGCCGAGAGGCATTCTGACATTGTTCTCTAGCTCTTTGTCAGACTTTTCTCCAATATTTCAAGCTTCTGTGCATCGACATTTTCAATGATTTTGTGAATCAACATTCGAGAGAATATATTGTTTCAATCTTCAGCTATTGCACCTTCAGTTTTGATTTAGCTAGGAGGTCATCAACATAAGTTTCAACTATCTTGTGGATGTAATCATGAAAGATATGCATCATTGCCCTTTGATAGGTAGCTCCTGTGTTCTTCAACCTGAATGGCATGACTACGTAGCAGAAAGTTCCCTAAGGGGTAGTAAATGTTGTTTTGTTTTGATCCCCTTTTATGATTCTGATCTGGTTGTGCCTTGAAAATCCATCCATTAGGGAAAGGCCCTCGTATCCCGTCATTGAATCGACAATTTGATCGATGGATGGTAGGGGGAAGTTGTCCTTTAGGCAAGCTTGATTAATGTCTCTAAAGTCAAGACATATCTGAATTTTTCCATTTTTCTTTAGAACTGGGACAATGTTTGACACCCAATTTGAATAATCCATTGGTTTGATGAAACCAACATTTAGCAATTTTTTAAATTCTTCTTTCACCATTTTAGCTACTTGTGGTTTTATGGGCCTTGGTTTTTGTTTCACGGGTTTTGCGTCTAGTTTTGTCACTAAGTTATATGCACCACAACCTTGGGATCTAATCCTGGCATGTCTGAATATACCCATGCAAATATGTCTAAATACTCAATGAGGAACTTTGTGTACTCTAATTCCTCATTGTTTAGTTCTCCTCCCAGTTTCAACATCCTAGGCTTTTCAGGTGTTCCAACATTGACATCGATGGTATCTCTAGTTAGGGATGGATGTCCTTCCTCAAACTTTTGAGGTGCAGGTGGTAAATCTGAGTTCACTTCAATCTGAAGGATTTCTTTCTCACTCCCAAAATAGACTTCTGGATGAGGGAGGAGCATGTATCCTTTTTTCTGGTGCACTCTTGGAAGTCCATCATAAGCATGTAGATATTCCAGGATGGCTTCATCGTTCTCGGCGTAATCTTGGGTTGGTTTTTCTTCCTGACCCATGTAGTAATTCAGGATGTTCGATAATTCTTTGCTCTCTAATACTGGTTCTCCACGGATTGAAACAATATATTCTGAATTTTGCAACTAAGCATGTGGCGAAAACAATGCGGTTGATGTGGCCATTGAGTCGGCCACTTGATTTTCTTCTCTGGGTATGGCTTTGATAGAGAAAAAAATTGAAGAATTGCATTAATTTCCTAATGGTTTCTTTATAAGGTCGTAACTGTTCTAATTTTGTTTCGTAATTTTCTGCAACCTGATTGATTATCAGTTGAGAATCTCCAAAGGCAGAGATTTTCTTGACTCCCATTCTCATGGCTAGCATGATTCCTAGGGACAGGGCTTCATACTCAACAATGTTGTTGGTGCAAAAGAAGTCTAGTCTGAAGGCGAAGGGGAGGACTTTTCCTTCGGGAGATGTCAAGATTATCCCCATTCCTGCCCCTATTTTGCAACTGGCTCCGTCAAAATGTAGGTTCCATAAGCTTTTATGATTTTGTGAAAGAGATGTTTCTCCGAATTCGTAGGTGGAAGTTCGTTTTTCTTCTTTATTGTCTCCTTCTTCAATGATCTCAATTGTTCCCACCAAGAGGTTTTTGATATCCCATTCGTTGACACATGGGATGGCCACTAAGCCGAATGGTACGTGGGATTTTATAGTATCTGGGTCAAAAGGAAATTCCCTACGATCATCCATTCTTTGGTAGGATATGTTGTGAGCGCTTGCACTTGTTTGAACATCCTAAGTTTTCTCTTTCTGTTTCTCTTGCATTTTCAATTTCTTATCTTTTTCTTCTTGTTCCTTTCTATAAACACTGAAAGGATTAGGGTCTACTTTAACTATGGTTACCTTTCCCAAATGATGGAAATGTATTTCTTGGAATAATGTAGAGGAAATGGCCTTCATGGCATGAATCTAGGGTCTTCCAAGGATCATGTTGTAATTGGTCTCTCGATTAATAACATAAAAATTGGTAGAGATAGTCTTCCCCATCAGATTGAGCGGTAGGCTGATTTTTCCAACTGTTTGGATATCATGACTATCATAGATTCTCAATGTGGCAATTTGTTGCTTGATCCCTGTTTTGTTGTATCTCATCCTTCATAGAAAGGACATTGGTAAGAGATTGACTGCCGATCCTTCATCCACTACCACCCTTTTTATAGTGACTTCTTTAACTTGAATTTGTATGTATAGGGGTGAATCTCTTTTCTTACTTCCTCCACTTTGGGGTAGTTTGGAAACATCAAATGTGAGAGGAGGTGAATCCTCCTGTGAGGAACATCCTACCTCCAATACTTCTAGGAATGTCTTGTGATGTGAGGGAGATAATCTTAACAAGTTTATCACTTGTGAAAAGACATTCTCTGTTTGGTTTGTCTGTTCCTCTTCATGGATCATGAAAACTTCTTGGTCTAGTTCTATGTTATTGGTATGATTATGGCTAGCCTTTCCTTTCTCGATTTGAGGTTCTTTCTCCTTTCTCTGGGATTTGAGAAGTTTAAGGAAGTTCTTTTATTGATCCAACGTAAGTTTGGAGATAGCTTTATTGTAACCATAACAAGTCTTTGTTTCATGACCCTTTGTTCCGTGGAACCAACAATAAGTATTGGGGTCATATGAAGGTCAGTTTAATCCTTGATTCCCTTTCTGTCACCATTTGTCATTGCTTGGATTATTTTTATGATATTGACATCTTTTTCCTAAGGCACATTAGCTATAGTCTTTTCTAATCCTTTGGACGTTCAAATTTTTCCATTGGTATCATAAGTCTTCTGACCACTATCGATGGCGGCTTGGTCAATCCTTAAGGCACTTTCCAATGCCTCTTCATAGGACTTATATGGTAGTTTTTGGACATCTTCTCTCATGTCTTTGTTAAGTGCATGCAAGAAGAGATCGCACAGTTCTCGATGATCCATGTTTAGAGCACTTGTTGAAGAATAGAAGACTTGCCTCCATCAAGTGACAAAATGTGCTACAGATTCATTTGGCTCTTGTTTCATTGTAAGGAATTCTCTGATTCTTGTTTTGACAAGTTTGTTCATGTCGAATGCCATGACAAACTCTTTAATGAGTTGTTTGAACAAATGGATCAAAGCTTCTAGGAGATGATAATACCAATCCAGAGCGATGCCTTCAAGCATTTTCGAGAAGATCTTTGCTACAACCCCATCCCAAGGGAGGAGTTCTCTTATGGCCATGGTGTAGGCTTTAATGTGTGAATTTGGATCTCCTTCTCCTTTGAACTTTGGAAGATCTGGTAGTGGTCGAGGTAGTTGCACATTCCTTATGTTTTGGTCTAGGGGCTCTTTCAAATATTTAAGATACGTTCCTAGAAAGGCACTTTGGGATTGCGGGGTTGTTAGTAATAACCCTATGGGTGGGTTCTGATAACCCATTGTTAGATTCGTTGGATTATTCTGAATAGGAGGGTTCCCATTCAGACAGGTGTCATTACTAGCATGTTGTGAATAATAATTGAGGTAGGGGGATTTTGAGATGCCCCCTGGTCCTGTTCATGGGACTTTTGTCTTCTTTTTGGAGCAGCTTGTTCTGCCTCCAGGATTTTGATTCTTTGCACTAGAGTTGCGATTAAATCTACAGGAGTTCCAGCTCTAGGGGTTTCTTCATTTCTAGGATGTTCTCTATGAATATTCTCGTGGTGAAAGGCTTCCTCACGTGCAACGTTTTCTTTTTGTTCTTCTTGTAAGACAATCCTCAATGCTTCTTGAGCATCTTTGGTTTCTTGTAGACATTTTTCCAATCTTTTAACCTCTTCATCAAGGTGGGTATTCGATGTACTTGTGGAAGGTTATTCTAGTCGATGTATTTCTGACCTCACCCTTCTTTCTTTATGCAACGCATTTGGTATGGCCGGATTGTTCTCCCCAGTTGGGTTGTTGAAGGATAGAGAGAGCCTAGATTCTCTTTGATCTTGCTCATAGTCAAAATCCTCGTAATCATAACAATTGGTGATTAGCGCGTCAGGATGCGACGACACATACATATCAAATGAGGGAGTTTCTGGTTCCCTTGAAGGAATGTTCCCTTGGTTTAAGTCAGGTTCTATCATATTTAGGGGTGCCATAGACACTACAAAATAAATGGAATGGATTATGGCATAAGTGGTAGAAGCTGAAGTGGTGAAAACGGCTATGAAGAATGGTGTGAAAATGTTGCAAAGTTTTTGTTAAACTTATTGTGAGATGTTTGAAAAGGGAACACAAATAGCATAACCAAGAGGCTCTGCTCTTCACATCAAGTTCACAAAAATATGTGATGAAGCTAATAGCATATGGTGATGAATGAATATTGAAATTGGAACACAAAACTACTCGTCTTGGAAGGATTTGTGATTTCACATTGGGTTCACCAAAATATGTATGCTCAAAATCATGACTCTGGTTGCCTGGAGCTGTCAGGTTACGTTTCGGCAAGCACACAGACCCTTTCCCTCCTTGCCACAGGGTGATTTGCCACATCACTCCCACTCACGTGGAATTAGCCAGTCGAGAGGAGGCGAGACATGGCGGGGGTCTGGCTCATTGGAGAGCTGGACTTCATGGAGAGGGGTCAGAAAGTACTGCAGCCTTTGTTGTTGTGTGCTTTGTTGTATGTTTCGTTCGAGTGTTGTTATAGTTGAGATAACCCTATGACCCGAAGGGTCACTAGTTTCTCTTCTTCTATTTGGATTTCTTAGATTCCACTTCGATGTGGGTAAACAATTGTTTTTGTTGATGTCCTCTTATCTTTGTATGCATCGTAAGAGGTCTCATTGTATCTGTCATTGTCTGGTTTCTTCTAACAACAAGACGACAAGTGGTCTCCTTGTGGTAAGACATATGTTTATTGTTGAGGTCTTGGATGGATCTCTTGGATCTCACCACGAATCACCATCACCCACTCTCCTCTCACTCCTAAGCACATTCGTGAATCAGAAGAGAGGAAGTCATGTGATTTCTAACCTTAACTAGGTCTAGGTTTTTGACCTAGGGTTTTGTTTGACCTAGGGTTTGACTTGTGTTTTCACTTTGTTTTTACCTTGTGATGGAATCAAGGGTTTGTTTGGAATTGTTTAAACCGTGTTTACCTAGTGATGGAATTGAGGGTTTACAATGTTATCTATTCTATTGTTTCTATATGCATGCAAACTAAATGATATGCAAAACATTCTTTTTGGTATTTTCTAGAGTATTTTGGAAATAAAAGTGCTTCTAATCTATGAAAAGGAAATATGTATGCAATTCTATATGACTTTTCCAATGCAATGTTAACCTATGTTTTTTGTGTTTTCGATGCTTTCAATGCAATATAATCTAAGAAAAGGGAAAATGCTTCTTCTAATAAACTAGATCTAGAAATATGAAAGTGTTTAATCTAACATGCAAGATCTAACTATCAAGGAAAAAGTAATGTTTTACTGTTCCCAAGAGCAAATTTGATTCTCTAATTACTATGAAAAACAATGAAGGAACTTGAGAGAAACAAAGATTTGTTGACTCCACTACCCTCAACAATCCTTTTAATAGGCAACCTCGAATCTTTTTGTGGCAGCAGGTGATCCTCTTGACAACAAAATGACCCAAAGAAGCAGAAAGAAGCTTTGATGAAGCTTGTATGAGCTCAATGAGAGCTTGGATTGAGCATAATGGCATAGAATGAAGTAGTGTGACACTACTTGGTTGAACAAATAAAGTAAAAGGCACCTTCATCCTGTAAGAGCATTTGAATGCTAAGTTGGAGAGCAAAATTTGGCAAGAGCTGTGTGCACAATGAATTTTCCTCCCTTTGTGCTTGAGGGAGGGGGGTATTTATAGGTTTAGAAGAAGGAATTGATTGCAAAGTTAACTTATTTAATTGATGAGTTAACAAGAATAGATTGGGGAGTTCACAAGGTTGATTACCTAGTGAACTCAGCTAATTGGAGAGTGATTTCAAGCAAAGATAACTTATCACTGGAGAGGAAATGGAGGAGAGGGAATGCATGAGATTGATTGAAGAGTTAAATTGAGATCAAATAGAGCTAATTATGCGTGTGTGGGTGCATGAAATAGTTAATTCTATATCAAGGATCAAAAACCATGCAAATAGAGAGAAAAATAGGTGAAAATGAAGCAAAAATGAGAGAGAAACTTGAGTTTTTCCACAGCTACAAAAATGGTAGGGTCGCCCCTTTTGCGAATAGGGTCACCCCTAGGCGACCATGGGTCGCCCGGGGGAGATCCGGGCTGGATAGGGTCAGATGTAGAAAAATAGGTTGGGAGATGGTAGAAGAAAGGAAAAGGACAGGTTCTGCATCAAGAGACATGTTAGTCATGTGGAAGAATCCAAATCTCCACTTGCATTAGCAGGATCTCCCGGGGGAGATCTGGAAATAATAGGGGGAGATTTGGATTGGTTCGACAAAACTAAAAACTGAAAGTGGGAGATGGATAAGGGGACCTTTGGAAGGCTTCTAGGAGGTGCACTAGAGGAAAAGCAAAGGTGAGAGGTGAAAACTTACCTACAAGACTCTCACAAGGCTTAGGATCAAGGTCAAAAGCCAAAAAAGGCAAGTCAACAAGTGTCAAAAAGTGTCACAAACCGGGAGAGAAGGAAATCAACAAGGAAGAAACAACACAAGACAAGAAGAGAGGACATGTCATCAAGAGGCCTACTACTTAAAGGACATTATTTCATGCCTACATGTACACAACAAGGATTTGAATCATCATAGGGGTCCTCGTGGAGGTAGTACGTGATTTTTGTGCTTACAATACCAACCCTAGTCCAATTGCAACTCTATCCTCAATGTAGGTCTGACTCAAAGGAGTCCTGCAAGGCCTAATAAGGAGGCATACCTAATGAGATGTGATTCTCATCTCGACTAGTGATCCATAACATACATGCGAAGCATGTCATCTAAAACCTGATTCACCCTCTCAGTCTGCCCATCTGTCTCAGGGTGATATGCTGAATTGAAGTTGAGCTGAGTGCCCAACGCCTGCTGTAGTGCTCTCCAAAAAGATAATGTGAAAACTAAATCTCTATCTTCAATATGATGCGATGAGGAACTCCATGAAGTCTCACTATCGCGTTCAAGAAGATCCTTGCCACTGTTGGTGCATTATACATTGTACGAATTGGTGAGAAATGTGCCACCTTGGTCAACTTGTCAACCATCACCATGATGGCATCATGGTGGCGAGATGACAAAGGTAGACCAACAATAAAGTCCATGTAAATGGTGTCCCATTTCCACTCAGGTATCTCATGGGGATATAGAAGTCTTACTAGATGTTGATGCTCAGCCTTGATCCTCTGGCACTCAAGGAAACAATCTACAAACTTTGTTATGCCACGTCTCATCCCTGCCTAATGATATAATTGTTTAAGGTTTGCATGCATCTTCTTTACCCTAGGATGTGCTACATAATGTGCTCTATGAGCCTCTGTCAAAACCACTGTGCAAAGATCTCTTGTAAGGAGTACATAGATACAGTCCTAATGTCATAAAAGCCCATCGACCTCAAAGGAATATGCCGCAAACTTGCCCTTAAGGGCCCTCTATGACTAAATCTCTTGTTGAACCTCAAGGAACCACTTAGATCATTAGGTAGATATTGCAAGATGCACCCTCTCAAGTCTACACTCAAGGTCAAGGTCATGATCTTGTGTCACCTTTGACTCAAGGCATCGGCAACCACATTATCCTTACCCTTGATATTGTTGGGTCTTTCTCTCTGAATCAGCAGAGGGTTTGCCAGTTCCAATGCACAAGCAGATTTGGCCAACAAATATAGGAGGTTGCGTGAGCAGCCTCCCCTTCACTTCTGGTTCTACTGCACCAAGGGGGGTATCCCTATACCTAAAGATTTGACCTTGACTCGCCCAATGACAAAAAGATTTAGCTTTACAACAATAAGCAAAATACTCTCATTTGTGGACCAAGATTTGCATGATAAATCTCAAGGTTGGCAGTGTTCTTAGACATATTTAACTGGTTAGGATTGAGAGTATGCAGGGGTCCTATTTCTACTCCAACAACTAACAGGTTGGGAATAATCAAATGATTTATTTTGATTTTTGGATGCAAGACAGGGGGTTTTGGGTCATAACAGAACACAGGGAGCAGATTGGTGCCTATCTCAGGGGAAGGAGTCAACTAGACATATACAAATGAATGATTTGCACTTGGCATTCAAGTTTCAAGGGGTCAGGATTGGTATTTGCCTTACAAACACCACCCAAGATTGAGTATTTAGCTGCCTCTACTTATAAATATCCCAGCTGACATACATTCTTCTCCATGCTTTGACCTAAAATAATTTAATCCACTCCTTGAATGGAAGTCATAGATCAAGCATGCAATACAGCAAATCTGTATCCTAGAATCTGAGAAACCCTTAGCAACCAGATTCAAAAGAAGCTATGCATACATCAAATGGAGACAAGCAACCAAACACATGCAACAATGCATTTTTCATATGAAACAACAATGAAACTAAAAAAATGTGCAACCTGCATTCAAAATGTAACTCATAAACTCCAAAATGAAATAGAACAACCAAGAAAGGCTTTGTTTTGTTATTCCTCCAAATTTTTGCCCAAGTCTTCCACCAGCTGAAAAAATGAGTGACACAGTTCTGATATATACCAAGAATGTGTACTTAGCATTAATTACATGGCATTTCAAAATTCTGCTAGATACATTGCATCATGAGAATTGGCGCTCAAAACATTTAATGTAGTAGGTAGGAGAAGAAGGAAGAGCAGGTGAGACTTGAAAATGTGCCGCCGCTTGAAGATTTTCCTCATGAATTTGGTAGTTGGTTGGTCAATTTGACCCATACTTCTTGCAAACTTCACCATTAATGGCCAACCTACCCGCAGCCTTGGAAACGTAGCAAACTGCATGCATTGTAGCTTTTCTCGCCAAGAATGCCACTGTAGAAGCGTGGAAAACCCCTGCTATTGAAAATTCAAATGAGGGCCATCAATTTCCTTCTATTGTCAAGATCTGCAGCTTGAAATTGAACGGGCAAGCTATTGGGCAATCGGATTGCACCACGTAGGCACCCCTTCTATCTCCAACTGAACATACATTTACCTTTTCACCATTTTGCCTTGTTCGCCCTTCCATCGGCCATCAAAATGAGAATGGACGAAGCCGTCGATATGCCAAGTCATGCCAAAATCCCCTTTTCATATATGATTGTATATGCAAACATACAATGGCTAACATACATACAATGCGGAACCCAGAAGATTATCAGCCAAATTTGATTTTGGGAATAGGTCCGGCTTGCATGTATATTCTCTTTGTATATCACAAACATACAATGCGGATATACATACAAGGCACGGACTCCATGTTTTTATGAGTCGGATTGGAAGAACCTTCGAAATCTGGCTTGTATCTTTGCCTTTGCATCTTTCATTGTATATCGACATATACAATGAATACATACATGCAAGCTGTGGACTTCAACACCTTATCAACTATATTACATTCCCCCTTCACGTCCGGGCCTTGTATATGCACGCTTATACATTCGCTTTGTATATAAAACATACAAACAACCCAGGACATACAAGCCACGGGCCCCACCATACTCTTGAAAACTATTGACCTTTTGACCACTCCCGCTTGTATGTTTCACTTGTATGTTTTACTTGCATATCAGAGATACATTGGAAATATACAATGCAAACATACAAAGGGAAATGCCTTTGACCTTTCAACCTAGCCATTGTATGCATGCCGCCAAGCCCAATTTGATAAACTTTGACATCCAGGATTTGTATGTTCTGCTTTGTACGTTGGCCTTGTATGTGCAATCATACGATTGGCGGACCCCAACATTTGCATCTTTTCTTTGTATCTTGACTTTGCACATGTCCTTTTGTCTATCGGATATACATTCACCCTTGTATTTGCATTAGCTGTCAGGGAGACTGTTGCATGAGTCGCAAATATACAAAGCTTTGCCGATGACTGTTTGTATGTACCCCGTTGTATGTCAAACATACAACACAATATGCATGCAAACTTTTTGATACATCTGTGCAATATAATAGGAATCTTCAATGTATATTCCACCTTTGTATGTCCAGAATGCATATACAAGCCCAATATGCATATAAAGATGCATACAACTATTTTTTCACCATTTTCAAAGGCCGATTGAAATTTCCTTTCAGGTCCAGACTTGCACATATGCATTTGTACATTTGAACGTGCACATTTCAAATGTACATACAAACAACAATGTATATACAAGGATACATGCATGAAACTCAAGAGGTCGAGGGACTTGGAATCTTTAGATTTTTATGAAAGGTGTCTACAAATGAAAGTCTGAAACCTGAATGTTTATGCAGGCACCAACAAATATAATGTACATCAAAGTCATACTTGCACAAGAATTTCATCCAAAATTGTTGGCAGGCATTTCGATTCGGTTGTGTGAAGATACACTAAAGACTGTGATGGTCTAAGTGCAACTCAAATTGGTGTCCCAAAAGGAAATATCTCTGTCTAACTAGAGCATGAATTACTGCTGCAAGCTCTAAATCATGAGTGGGGTAGTTCAGCTCATGGGTCTTAAGATTTTGTGATTAATATGTGATCACCCAACCATCCTACCTAAGGAATGCGCCTAGTCCATCTAATGATGCATAAGTTCATACCATAAAATCTATTCCAGGGTCGAGTATTGCTAGAATAGGAACACTAGTGAGATGCTCCTTGAGGACCCCAAAGGCCCTCTCACACTGCTCACTCCACAAGAAGTTCTTTCCTTTCCACTGAAGAGAAATGATAGGGTGAGCTATCCTAGAGAAGCCCTCAACAATTCAGTTGTAATATCCTACTAATCCCATGAAGCTCCTAACCTCTGTCACATTGGTAGGTGCAAGCCAATCCACAATCACCCTAATATTCAATGGATCTACTGAGATGCCATTGCCAAATGGAATGTGACCCAAATATTGAACCTTTGAATGGAAGAAGGAACACTTCACCAAGTTTCCATATAAATGTTGATCTTGTAAACATTGTAATACCTGACACAAGTGTTCCTCATGCTCCTCCCCAGTCCATGAATATATCAAGATATCATCAAGGAATACCAACACAAAATGATCTAGGTAACTGCAAAACACCCCATTCGTGAGACTCATGAAAACTGTAGGGGCGTTCATCAAACCAAAGGGTACCACTGTGAACTCATAGTGACCATGACGATTCCTAAAGGCTGTCTTATGAATATCAGCCTCTGCAATACATAGTTGATGGTAACCAGACTTTAGGTCAATCTTAGAGAACACTCTGGCTCCCTACATCTGATCAAATAAGTTGTGAATCCTAGGAAAAGGATAATGGTTCTTCATCGTCACCTTATTCAACTACCTATAATCCATGCACAAGCGAAGAGACCCATCCTTCTTCTTAACAAAGATGACCAGCGTGCCCCGAGGTGAGACACTAGGATGAATGCGACCCTTCACTAGCAACTCCTCTAGCTGAAGTTTGAGCTCCGTAAGCTCATGAGTATTCATCCTATATGTTGCACGAGACACTAGCTCAACACTTGATATGAGATCAATGTGAAAATCCACCTCTCTACAAGGTGGAATCCCTGGAAACTTAGGTGGAAACATATCTATGAACTATCAAGCTCTATTGTTGTTCCATGGTCATTGAGGCAACCTATCACCTTGCAGTGACAATCAAGCTTGGCTCTATGAGCTACAAGCCAATCCATGCCTAGCACCACTCCATAGGATCCTAAGGGTATGACCCTAAGGCCTACAACTGTGGTGAAGGCTCCAATTCTAACTCGCAATCCCAAACCACTGAGTCTATGGCCATCTTGGCCCCTGTGGCTAACTTGACCTCCCACCTAATGTCCTACCTAGAGGCCACCAGCCTATTATGCTCCACTAATGATGGAGATATAAACGAGTCTAAAGTTTCAGAATCAAACAATATAGCAATAGGAATATATCCAATCATACCTGGTGTCTCAATGATCAAGGCCTAATAATCAGCCTAGTGGTTATCAACAGCTTCAAACGCATGGTGGGATCTACCCATGTCTCCTACAATCTACTCTGAACCTCCAGCGCATTGTCCTCTTGATGTATACCCCTAGGGACACTCTCTAGCTAAGTGCCTAGTGCCACCATAAACGTAGCATGGTCCTCTCGATTGAATGTGCACTGACCGTGTCCTATTGGACTGCTGAGCTCCTGATCTACTTGAGCTACTCTAGGTGCCTCTATAAGACTATTCTGATCATGTTGGTCTTGTAGCTTGTGCCTAATATCTCTAATCTCTACGCAGACCCTGAGAGTGCCATCCTCTACTGTGGCCACCCTATGCTCTCTGCTGGGGTCTAGACCTCTATTGTTGCTGATGTGGAGGCCTAGGAGGCAATGATGCAACACTATAACCTTCCTTTTGAGGGAGTGGGGGTCTACAAAAACCATGATCCTACTGCTGGTTACAGTTCTGAAACTATGTGTGTGACTCATGGTTTCATCCATGAATCTCCTTAGCAATGTACGCCTTCTTGATGGCTTCACTCATGTTCTGGGGATCAACCATCTGCACTGGTCCTACTATCCTAGGATTCAAGCCTCTAATAAACTTATTAACAATAAGTTTCTCATCTTGAAGGTACTTAGCATATTGCGACAACTCTAAAAATTAGCTTTGATACTAAGCCACTGTGGATCCTCGCTAGTGCAAGTCATGAAACTCATCGATTCGGCACCGTCGATAGTGCTCTAATAGATACCACACCCTAAAGTGCTCAATAAAAGTACTCCAAGAAAGAGTATCCAAGGAAAGATGGTTCTTGCACTCCTCAGTGTGGCACCATGTAGATGTAGAGTCACGTAACAGGTGAATGGTGACTCGGGCCTTTGTGTTGCTCCCATAAGGACGTAATGCAAAGCACTAATGCAAACTAATGAGCCAAGCCTCAGCCTCAACCCCCTTAGTAGCTCCCATAAAAGTAGGAAGATCTAGTTGAAGCAAGTCTCTAATATGATCTCTAAGGTCATGGAAGCCCCAAACTGGATCCTCTGCCTCTAGTCGTTGGCCAAATCCCAAAGGGTTGTAGTGAACTGACACCAGAACGATCTCCTCCTCTAATCCTCTTGACGCAGTAGATGATTCCTACTCCACTCTCTCTGAGATTATGCATGATCCTCAGCTGACGTCATAGGTATCTTCACTCGCGGTCCACCCACAACAAGTGGTAGTCTCAACAAAATGGCCTAAAGTGATTGTAATATCTGAGGCCCAATGTCAAGAAGTACCTCCTGGTTTCGGGCTTCAGATGGCGATGCAGAACAAGTAGCTCGTGACTGAGCCTCACCAGAATCACTAACACGGGATTGTACTCTCCTAGGTCTAGGTGGCATCCTACATGAACAAGGTGCCTAAATTAACAACAAATTGTGAAATAAATGTGCCCTTAATGCCTAGTGTTTAAACTTGGGATCTAATACCAACTGTCATGCCCACATGTCAAAATATAATCCAAATGACAAGTCTCATAGGCAAAACAATAGGTATAATAAGGGTAGGCCTCACAAGAATAACATAGTTATTAACCGGGCTAAAATAAATAGACAAGCAAAAATGCAAACTGTGTAATTTCCTATTCTACACAAATACAAATACTTATTATAAATTTAACCTTTACATAAACTATACAAGATAAATATAATAAATCATATTTAAAAATAAAGAGGATTAATAACCACAAAGGTTTGATATCTCCATTATATAGTACCATGACACACAAATGGGAGGTTTGAGAAGACAAGAACTATAACATGTTAGTTACTAAACATGCTAAATCACCTTAGCATAGAAGCTAGTAACCATCAATCATTGTAGCTTAGTGAGAAAACACCCTAGCATGAGAGCCAAAGTGCAAAGATCTAGTAGCTTAATGATAAGGGCATTTCCTCCTCTTCCTCTATTCAATCCATAACTAGTCTATAAAGACAAAGAATTAATAACTTGTTAATAAAGTACAATAATGCACTGGAACTAGTAACCACAAAGGCACATTTCACCTTTGGCTAAAGAAACACCCATAGAGCATCACACATTTCTATCATTGAAAGATATGGTTCTTCCATTTATTTCTGGGTACATTTGCTTGAAAGGTAAATATGGGAGTATTTTTAGAGTTTTCAAATGATATATAATTTTAAAGGTTACAAATCTTTATGTAACTTGGCATTAAATATTTTGAAAATAAGAAATAAAATATCTAACAATTTTATATTTCAAGAAGTTGGTGTAAAAAGATTTAGATTTTATATTGTTGAGATAGCTTTTGTAATTTAAATACTATTATTTATAATAATATAGTATTATTAGTTAAGGTTGTTAGTGTTGATCATTATTACTAAGAATTGAATGAAATGTGTTCATTATATCTATAAAGCAACAAATCATGTGATGTCATATGGGCACACCAACAAAACATGACATATACACAACTATCAGTCTAACCTTTTATAGAGGATCTTTATTGACACCTCATAAAACATGCTAATGTGGCATCATATTTGATGATGTTGACCTAAAATCTTAAGTTTAAGTAGTGAACTTGTCAAATAAGTTGATACAAAAGTTTGTGTCATTTAAAACCAACATGTATAGTTTTAAGAAGTGTCAAATTAAAGTACATAACTACTAAATCCTATTGAAGACTTAAAAGCATAATTTACTTAGAAGTCCATGGGATTCAATCAACAAACTAATGACATAGTCCATGCATCGTAGGGTATTACTAAACACCCCCAATTTCATTTCTTTCCCTCAAATTTATATTTTTCATATCTCATCTGGATAGAAACTAGTATACTTAAAATACTTCCCTATTTTCACTAGGTATTCTATATTTTTTTTTGGCAACTAAGGACACTACTCACATCTATATTTGACTCAAAACTAGTTTTGATTGCCATCTCATACATTAAAGCCCCAACACATAAAACGTAGATGAGATATAACAAATATGTCATCCTATAGAAAGTTTTGATTTAAAAGCATTTATACATCTTAACCCCTCAACATTCTCACACCAACTCTAACGAAGATGCCCCTTAATAACAAATACTTCAATTATGCTATACATATTAATCTAAATTATAATGGAAGGATTTTAGAGATACTTAATGATTCTTGTGGTGAGGCATTACCAAAAGGTGCTCAAGAATTGATTTTAGGAAACTTGGGCATAATTGTATTGAACCTACACAACCTTGGTGACCCTTTGTTTTATTTGTTAATTGCATTAGAGTTGGGATTAAGCAAATACCTGAGATTATGAGATTATAAGGCTCTGACACAATAGAAGACTGTGTGATGTATTAAAAAGATAGCTTTACAATCCTGGCAAGACCAACATATTGAATGTCATTTCCTCTAATTGACTTGTGCAAAGTGGTTTGTAGAAGGTTTGAAAAACCGCTTATAAATACCCCACCCTCATTATGTACATACATTCCAACCTTCATTATCTTCTTGTATCACATTAATTAAACCATCTCCTTTCCCCTAATACTCAAATGATATATTATATTACATTTTCATTATTTAAAAAATCTCAATATACATACACATGATAAAATATTACTATAAAAAAAAATCTCCTAAACTTCCAAGAAAAAAAATTAGAAATACACATACTCCATAATTGTTTTATTTTTATTTTTTTGATGAATATTCTTATTATACTTTATATTAAATATAAACCAGTACAATATTCAAAAAAAGGTTGGGTGGTAAAAAAACACACCCTCAAAGTCTATACTCCATAAAATTTAGAGTACATAATAGAATATAAATTTATAACAATAAAATAAAAATACAAATATTTTAACCCAAAATATAATTTACAACCAATTAAAATTATTATAAAAAATATTTTTCCAACAACTCTTAAATTTTCTTTGTACTGAAACAAAACCAAATAAAATCCATGAAGCCCTTCAAAAACTATGTTTGCACATCTTCCATGACTACAACTCCCTCATAGTCTATACTCCATAAAATTTAGAGTACACAATAAAATATAAATTTGTAACAATAAAATATAATTTACAACCAATTAAAATTATTATAAATTTTTTTTAGGGGGAACAACTCTTAAATCTTCTTTGTACTAAAACAAAACAAAAAGAATCCATCAAAGCTTATGTTTGCACATCTTCCATAAACTATGTTTGCACATCTTCCAAACTCCCTCAAAGTCTCTACTCCATAAAATTTAGAGTACACAATAAAATATAAATATGTAACAATAAATAAAAATACAAATATATTAACCCAAAATATAATTTTTTACAACCAATTAAAATTATTATAAAAATATTTTTCCACCAACTCTTAAATTTTCTTTCTACTGAAACAAAACCAAAAAAAATCCATGAAACCCTTCAAAACTATGTTTCTACATCTTCCATGACTGCAACTCCTCTCGCAGAGAACCTCGAAAGAAGCCAATTGCTGCATAGCCGTGTTGTTGCGCACTTAAATAGGGTAGGTAACTTCCATGAAAACTCAAAAATTTTGTAATTCAGATCTCAGAACGACTTCTCCGCCTTCAAATCAAATGCTCACTTCATGCAATTGCAAATAAAATTCCACTTAAGAATAAGGTGCAGATCAGAGCGAACAAAAGCCTGGCAACAACGGGCAACTCAGGCGCCGCCGCGTACAGAGCAGCCGCACATTGCACATCGTGAGGAGTAAGATCTCTTTTCACCTCTCGTACAGAGATAAATTTGTACATTACAGCCTCCGGATTGAGCGCGTGCCCTAACCCTAGAATATGCCCTATTTCATGCAGCGCTACGCTCTGTAGATCAATCCAAGGAAAATACGGTGGATTGTCAAGGCCATCCACATTCCAATATTCGGCGGCGTCAAAATGCAGTATACCGAGTGGCGGAGTGAAGGAGTGCGCCAGCCGTCCGCCCGGCCCGTCAAAAGGCACACCGTCGCCATGGTCGCCTGTGGCGAAGCTTATTTTGATATTCGCTTCTCTGCTATCTTTCGTTTCCACGAAACGGAGCGGCGTGACGGCGGCCCACGAGTCGAAGGCCGCGGCTACGCTGAATCTAACCGCTGCGCTGGAAAGCCTTAAATTGGCGTATTGAATGTCTGATAATACATAAGTCAGATTTGTGGAAGTCCATTTTGAAGAAAATCCTAAAGACACAGTTTTTGTCAGAGGAAAGCTTCCACAGCTTCTTTGAATTCGACGGAACTGATAATTACTGTGCGCCGATCTTCCTATTCCCATGAGTGCTGTTGAAAACATCCAAAACAAAATCATACATGTAAGTATTACCTTTGCCTCCATTTGATTGAAATTTTTTCTTAGGCGCATAATGATTTTGGGCATGATTTCATGCTGTTTATAATTTTCTTAAGGATTTGACTGTAAATTTGAACTTTTAGTTTTACTATATATAATTTGATTTTTACATATTTTATAAATAAAATTAAATATTATTTAAATTAACTTACCTATTAATAGCACTAAACTATATTATTTAAATTAATTTACCTATCAATAGCACTAAATATTATTATACTTAGTTTAAAGGAACTATGTAAAATTTACATTGCTTTTGCTACTTTTACTATTATAATAACTAAAATATATGTATGACTATTTAAGAATTATTTTCTAAATATATGTATGACTATTTAAAGAATTATTTTTATTTATTTAAATTGTTGTTTTTTAATTTGGAAGAACTATTTTTTTTTATTAATGCCAGGGTTGACTATGAATCCATGCCCAAATGGAGGCTGGATATTCTATTTGAGGAGTATCGTTTGGCTATTACAGGTGATCTTACATAAAAACAAATTTTTTCCATAGGGGCCTTCTTTTGGCCTCACCACTCCTCCCACTGATTATGCAATCAATTTTCTTTGTTACTGTTGCTTGACTATGTGTAAATTTTTATTTGTAAGTTAGATTAAGGGACTAAACTAAACTGTCCTTTTTAAGGGGAGTGAATTCATTACGCCGAGAGGCGTTCTGACATTGTTCTCTAGCTGTTTGTCAGACTTTTCTCTAATATTTCAAGCATCTGTGCATCGACATTTTCAATGATTTTGTGAATCAACATTCGAGAGAATATATTGTTCCAATCTTCAGCTATTGCACCTTCAGTTCAGTCATTGCGCCTTCAGTTCCTAGAAGATCAAATCTTCGTCTTCTTGAGAGGATTTCCATTGACCGATGTCTGAAGGTGTGGCAATTAAAAGGCATTAAAAAGTATCTTTCACCAGTCGATGCAAATGTATGGTGTAGCCTTCGTGAAGTAGAGGTAAATACCATAAAATCTTATGGTACGAAAGATTACTTCTTTTTCTTCTGATATGATCAAATAGGACCATGATTACAAGTAAATTTAAGTCCCAAATATGCTTATTCTCTAATGTTTCTTTACATTTTCTCATTGAGAGATCTGATAGGAAATTTAACACTCTTTAGGCAATTCTTTAATGGCACATTATGCCTTTGTACGTTATTATGATCTCCGTGAGCTTGAAGTGAATTTCATGGAGTGGTCAATGCATGCAAGAAAATGATACCACAACACGGTACTTGAGATGAGTATACTGCCTATCTTTCCACATAATTCTGTCCTCAAATTTTGTAAAGTTTGCAGAGAGTGGAACAAAATAGTATGTTCAGTTGGAAAATTGTTATTCTCCCATATAAGTGTGCCTAGTGGTGCATGGCCATTGAAGAAAGGAGGAGCTGCTTCTACAAATGACAATGTGAATTGTTAAAATTGGAGAGCTTGAATACACATTTTCTATTTGGAAGAATTATTTTTATAGTAAATAGTTATGCAGTTAATAAATAAAAATGATATATGATGAACTATTTTACATAGATTGAAAGATAGAAAGAACTATTTTTACAGTAAATAGTTATGTAGTTAATAAATAAAAATTATATATGTGGAAGTATTTTACTTAGATTTTTAGAAAGATTGGTTATTTTATATTTCAATAGTGATATAATAAATCATAAAAAAATATTTCTAAGTTTTAAAAAAATAAATAAATAAAAAATTAGAGTTTTTTATTTTCTATATGAATATTATTTTTAATTGCTATCCTCAACAATGTTTAACTTCAGAATTTCATCTAAATAATATTTATATTTATATTATTTTAATGAGCATAATTAAAAATTAAAAATTAAAATAAAAAAAGTTGAAGAACGTATGCTTTGTAATTAACTTTAAATAGAAATTAATATCTTTTATTTATGTTATATAATTTTTCAATAATTAGATTTATTATGTTATATTTAACTATTTAATTTTGTAATATCCCTAATTATATATGTTTATATTTTTAATTGTTATCTATATATATATATATATATATATATATATATATATATATATATATATATATATATATATATATATATATAAGGAAAATAAAATTTTTTTCTAGACAATATAAAAGTAAATAAATAATTGTAAGGGTGAAAATTGCATGTATATGTCTTTTTTCTTTATGTTATACTTAGAGTGTCATTAATGTAATGGTTAGTTTACAGGTGGTATATTTTTGCATGAATTTGGTTCATGACATTAACATATTTTGATTGCATCATCACTTATTTTTTTAGATTGATCATAATCCCTAGATCCATCATTCATCATGTTGGATTAGATTTGTGGGAGCAAACTTGATCTAGGTCATTTTTATATTATGGATATGATTCTTGAATTTTTAAATTTAAATTCAAATTAAATACTATTGATTTTCTTCCTATTAGCCATTGTGAGCAAACCTATTAAATGTTTGTGTTGATTTGTATTATGTTGTATTTAAGGGCATTCATTCATTCATTCATTTTGAAATCATTTAAGAGGGTTATCAAATAATGGTCATAGAGCATTTATGAGAGCAACATAATAGTATCAGAACATGACATCAACATACATCATATGAGGTCCATTACATGCTTGTTTAAACAAAGGACAACATGATCCTCACAATTCAACAAATTCCCCATAGATGTTTATAAATATCACTAGTCTTTACTTAGATTCAAACATTAGAAGATGAAGGTGAGAAAATTTAAACAACCAACTTTTTGTTGCTTTAGTTCTACGACTTACAATTCAAATCCATGCATTAGGTTCATATCCACACTCGTAGAGATTAGTTCTACACTCACATACATGAATCAAAATAGAATTAAATCAATTTGTATATTTATAGACATTTGTCTAATCAAGTTTGAAAAATCTAGCATTGTGGGGAATGGGTCCCCTATATCTTCAACATCATTTTCCCATCTTTGGAATCTAGCTAAGTATCAACTTTAATTTTATTTTAGTTAACATTTATTATTTCCATTCCTACCTCATTTATTTAGGTTTCTTGTGTTAAATAATTGTGTTGGGTGAATATTTTGTTGTTAACTCACTAACGGCAAAATGGGTATATCAACCATAGCTATGATGAGACAAAGTCTCTCATCTCAGCAAGGGGAGGTTCCCTTTTAAATATTACAAACTTATTTACACTAAATACTAGCTTTGGGGGTGTGTTACATTCATCCTTTTCTCTTCTTTCAGAAAAGATGTTTACAATGTTTCATAGTAATATTCAATAATGCTTCTACACTTAAACAATAATCAACAATATTATTGTAAGTTGAAGCACAAAGTCTTTCAACTTATTTCACAAAAAGATTCACGAACCAAGTGAATAATCTCAAGTACAAAGTCTTCAAATTATCCCCAGAAAGATTTTAAAAGTAACTGTATCACCAGTTGGAGCACAAAGTCTGTCAACTAACAACACCACCGATTCATGCGAATGCGATTGAAAATCATAGCGCAAAGTCTACAAGTTCTCAACACGATTCATATACAAAGCGAACAACTACAAGCTCAAAGTCTTTATAATCCTTCACCAAGAAACACTTTCAACACACATAGATTCAAGGAAATAATATAACACAAAGTTTATATAACTTATCTTGAACGTCCTCCAATCGTAATAACCAAGCACCACTTTATCCAATCAATCAACAAGAGAAATCAGCAAAAATGCCATATTTACATCCTCACTCATACAAATTCGATTCAACACAAAGTTTGATATCAAAACTCTCCTTCTTTATTGATTGGAATTGATCATACAATTTGAACACAAAGTCTCAAAGTTGAGTCTCAATTTGGGCAGCACTTTGTTGCCTAAGATTAAAGATGATATTTACAATAGAGGCCCTCTTTATTTATAGGGAGAGGCCTAGAGCAAAAATAGGAAAAATCAAACTACTTTGACTTATTCAACAAAAGAGTCCTATTTGACTTAGGACTTCTTTTGTCTCCCATGTAATTACATTTTGGAAAAATAAATGTGAATATGTCCAAAACAAAATACAAATTGCATATACAAAACTAAAAATAAACTAAGGCACGAAGAAGAATATCAGCTGCCACCATCATTCTTCATTGTAACTACTATTAAAAGGTAAGACTGCAGATTGCATATCTGATTTCTGTCCATCACCACTATCAACACTCTTCAGAAAATTGTGATACATGGCCTTTACTATCCCCATCTCACAAATGTCCGGTCCAAGTGTATTGTCTGAAACAACATGAGTTTCGACGATTGTATCTTTCACCATCTTTATCGCCTTCTTCAGTGATAGGTCAATCATTTGGAAGATGAGCACCTTTAGATGACGTGATGACCTCGGCAGTTCGTAGAAGAAACTGCAACAAAAAGTCATGATCTTGTAGTTAGGGGAAAAATGGCAATTTGGGAAACTGCATGTCGATGATCATGATCATGAGGATGAGCTTGAAAAGGCTAAAGTGTGTGCAAGTCAAAAAATTAGGCGAACACAAGCTAAAGACATCATTTGCAGGAATTTCCCAGTGTTAGGAAATTTCGAGAGAGACATGCACGGGCGGCCAAAATGGTCACTCCTACATGTGTGGAGGTAAATTTTGCAAACATGTTCGAGCGGCAAAAAGGTTTGCTTTTGCATGAGAATGGAAAAATCTGCAGTGTAAGAGTGGTGAAAAGAACCGACTCTGCATGTGTATTGAGATTTTCATGTAAGGTGGTGTTCGAGCGGTGAATTTCACTGATGCCGCACAAGATAGAAATTCCAAGTGTTGTGTAAGGGCGGCAGATTTCGCTGCCCATACACCTTCATCAGAAAGTTTAGGAAATACACCAACAGCGAATATCGCCGACTATACACAGGGTAGGGTTACAAGGTTTTGGCGTAGGAGCGGCGAATATTGCTGACCATACACCTTACCTTTTGGTAAGTGTTTAAATGGTTCTGAGGTTTGGTCAATAAAATCACCAACGCCCATACACCACGGTATAACTTAGGGCACATAGAGATTTTAACCATTTTGAAAACATGTTTGATGTGAAAGACGAAACAAAATTGAAACACTCAAAGACAACCACGAATAGGAAAACAATCAATCAAAGACTCAAAAATTGAACAAAACAAAATAAAAAGCCATACAAACAATCATATTAATGGAAATCCTTAGGAAAGAAAAGAAAATGATTAATAGACTCACCTGTTCAAATGGTTGAAAACCTAAATTCGATGGAAGAAAGTTCAATTGAATCTTAACTTGGCGTGGTTGAATCGGTGCAAGGGAAGTCTAGCGGACAACTAAGAAGAAGAGAAAATGAAATGAAATAACAAAAAGAATGACCAAAGATATATTTAAAACTCACAAACAAACGTTTCATGAGTGGCCATTAATGGCACTCCAAGTTAGAGATCCTGAGAATCTTTGCTTAGGCAGCAAAATCGGCCGACCCCGCACATGTGTCAACGAACATGCATAGGCGGCAAAATTTGTCGATAGTGCATATACACCTTGGAGAAATTTGTAACGGTGGCAAAAAGTGATGCCTTTACATATGCAAAGAGAAACATATGTAAGAACGGCAAAAAATGCCGTCGTTACATATGCAACAAACAAAATTGAAAGACATGTAAGAGCGGCAAAAAATGCTGCCACTACATATCAAAACTCAAAAATTTACTAACTCTTCAAAATGGCTAAAAATTGACATTTTAATCAATTTACAACTTAAACAATCTTTGCGAATATCGAGAAACCGATTCGAGGAGATGTCGCAAACTTGTTTAGAATGTCAAATGACTTCGTACGGGATCAAGATAATCTCGTCTCAATTTGCGACCTTAGAGTGTAGATCACAAAATGGACAAGTTTCGTGGGGGTTGTCTACAAAAACAAGCGTAGCTGATTTTGAGAACAACAGCTGGCTCTAACTGGGGAACTTCCTTCGATCGATCTTTGAAATGATTGAAGGGAGTAGAATCCAGTCTCTAAGTGCCTTCATCCATGCCATTGGGCTATAGAGTCAAGCGAAAAAGAAAAAGACATGAAAGACTAAACAAAAACACAAAAATAAAAACACAAAAAGATTAAAACGAAAAGGACACAAAAAATTGTACAAAAATATGAAAACTTATCTATCACTTCACTTTGAGAAAAGCTTCAGATGATGTCTGCTGTGAGGTAGCAGAAAAGATGTTCCACTTCTTTTTCTTTTATTGTTGAAAGAGTAACACTTCCCAGTGTTTGTCATTCTAGGATCTTCTTCTGCATCCAGATTAAATTGCCCAACTGACGCTGATGAATTTGGTCCCAACTGTCCTCACCGTTTGACAAAGCGATCATGCTTATCAAAAGGTTTTTCTAGAAAAACCAGTCTTTTGGATATCCTATTTCCTTTCAACAGCAAAGTCTTTTCGCTCGAAGAGGACGATCCATCTGTTTCTAGACCTTCAATTGAAACACTATCCAATAACTTAGGATCTTCATTAGAAATCAAGAAATAAGTACCCATATCGAAAGATTCAAAGAGAATCTAAACTTTTGGATCTTCAATTTTTGTCACTATGTACTTGGTCTCCCTTTCAGGATGAACCTTCTGCATAATACCCTTAACAGGTATTCTTGCCTCAGACATTTGAATCTTTGTCTCCTCAGCATGATCTATGATAGCAACAAGCTGATATGGATTTGTTACAGAAGATGAAAAACTCTCATTTTGAGGTTTTTCATTGGGGGTACTGGTCTTAGGAACAAGGGATGAAGTAGGAAGATCTGATGTACTTACTTGGTTGTCACCAGCCACATATTGATTATCAAATTTATTCTGTGACCATGTAAGAATGACATAAGATTCATCAAAAGCATCTGCTTCTTGTTTCATTTCACCTTCCAAGTTTAAGAACCCGGTGGTAGAGTCACCAACTAACTGCTCTTCACCTTCCGTGAAAAGATTAGCAACATCTTCTCCTTGATCATATTCTGATTGAAGAAGATTGTTTTGCTCTGATTCATAATAGAAGATTGCTACATCCACAGCTGGTGCTTCCAAAGCAAGTATTCCTCATTGTGGAGGAAACCTGTTTTGATTCTGATCCCTTGAAACATTGCCTTGGTAACTCAGAGCATTTAGAGAAGTTCCCCTTGGTTTGTCCTCATAGAGGGGAATCGACAAACTTTCTGACATCTATTTTTTCAGAGCTAACAACTCATCAGCCAACTTTTGAACTATAGGATCCATAGTGCCAATAGAAGATAAAGCCAAAAAGGGCTGCTCATTAGGCCCAATAGAATCCTTCTTCAACTTTCCCGCTAAGATCAAATCATCCTCCACTTCAACTGCCAAATTTTGAGCAATTGCAAGATCAGCTGGTGTTGCTCTTTGTAAAAGAAAACTTACTTCCGACAATTGTGAATTGATGAAGAAGCATTTAAGGTTCTTAGCTGTAGGTTGAGCAACAGTTGGGATCCTGTTCTTTAGCTTATTAAACTTTGCCACAAACTCACGCATGGACTCATGCGGTTCCTTTTTCATTTGAGTAAGATGGGCCAACAAGGCGTAAGCATCTTCTGCTGGCTTGAATCTAGCTTCAAACTAAGTTTGAAGTGTATTCCATCCAGTGACATTTCCAGGTGCAAGGTGAAAGAACCAATCTACTGCAACACCTTGGAGTGTTTCTACAAATAGTCTCATAGAAACATCTTCATACTCAACTCTGAGAACACCACATGCAATGTAGAAAGCTGCAATGTGCTCATCTGGATGTTGTTTACCATCCCCATAGAACTTGGGAAAATTCTTACGTGAACCCTGAGGTAGTTCATGTAGAGGCTGGGTCAATTTCAAAGGGCCAAATGCATTTCCCCATGGACCTAGGATAGCCATATTCCTTGATAAAACTTTAGAGCAGATATAACAAAAATATATTACAATAGATGAGACCAGTATGCTTCAACCAAAAGTGTGAGGCTCTTGATTGCGCGTTCAATCTGTTAGTAATAATTTATGTTTGGGGTTTCAAGTCAGGTCTCCTCCCAAAAAATCCAAAAAAGTTCTAATATTTTGGCCTCTGCAGATGTGAAAATGCAAGAAATCAAATTGGTGCGGGTCAAAATATGCAGTGGCGGGTCAGGAATCTCCATCGGCCCCTAAAAAATGCATATCAGGTCACTGTTTCAGGTCACAATTTTCTATGTCTGAATGTTTCTGGCAGTGGCTGAGAGGGTCTTACATTTTGAACGCCGCGGGATCTGCCAAGTTTCAACACAGTTTCTAAGTGTTTCTAAGAGTGGCGTGGAAGGCACCACGTGGAGGCACCCGTGAGACACAAAGAAAGCAACTCAAAGGCCTCGCGGACGATGCCAAGTGTCAATCTCTGCCAAGTTTCCAAAAGACCCTAAATGTTTCTCAAGTGATGCGGAGCTTGCCAAGTGTCGCTGTTCACTACAGTTTCAAAAAGTAACTTAGAGCCCCACAGAAAGTGCCATGTGTCGCTCCCAGTTAAAGTTTCTAAATAGTTTCCGAGCAGGGGCAGAGCGTGCCACGTGTCTTTTGTAGCTGCCGCGGAAGCTGACACGTGTCGGCCTCCGCGTTTGTTTCTGTTTGCTTCAAAGTGTGGCAAAGTGGAGGTGGGGACCCTGTTTTAAGATTCAGGTCCGCAGAAGGCGCCACATGGCGGCTACCGCGGGAGTTTCCAAAAAGTTTCAAATGTTTCAGGAGGAGGCCATGGAGCTTGACAAGTGTCAGCTTCTGCGGACTTCCCCCTGTTTTCCTTTTGCGATGGCGAGTGGGGGGGTTGTGGGCCCCGTTTCTTAGTGTGCCTCAGGTTTTAGAGCAGCGGATAGCGCCACGTGTCACTTGCGGACACAGGGTCAACTTGTTTCATTGTGAGCGCGGAAGGCGCCATGTGTATCTTATAATGGCCGCAGAGCCTACCATGAGTCTGCTTCCGCGTGTCTCTCTCTTTTTCCTTCGACGCCAAGTATTGACAAAGGTGGGTCCCAGTGAAGTATCTCAAGTATCATAGGTCTCGACACGTGGCTGCTTCCACTAAGTTTCTTTAAAGTTTCTTTGAAGTTTCTTTGAGTTTCAAGAGGGTGCGGAGCCCGCCATGTGTCTGCATCCGCCAAGCTTCCGAGGGAGTTTCTATGGGTTTCAATGGTGCCACGGGGCTTACCACGTGGTGGCTTCTGCATGAGGTTCCGGCATTAAGCTCTCGGTGGGGAAGGTAAGTGAAACGAATCAACAATAGAAACTGCAAGTGCCTACGTGGCACGATTTGGTTGGTGGGTGACTTTTCAACATTTTTGGGGGCCGTGGATCTCAGTGACTAGGAAATCATTGACGGCCAGATTTTAATCTTGCAGCGATGGGTTTTTTCCCACGTTTGCAACTGTTTTTGGCGGGAAACTCTAGAGAAACTTGCTATGGCTGCTTTCTTGAGGCTGTGGGTAGCTGAAATAGTAATGGTTGTTTGTTGCAGAGGGCATGGGTCGAGTTGATAGCTCAACCACCATTTTTATGGTGCATATGTGGAAACGGCGGCACATCTCCCAATTCTACCTGCCGCTTCCTCTTTGTCCCTCTGCTGCAGTTATGATTTTGAGCGCCATTTTTCAATGTAGTGTATCTGGCAGATTTTTGGTCTGCCCATGTAATTAATTTGCTGGGTCCATCTTCTTGCTATTTAAGGAGGACTGTGTGACCCATTTTAGGTTGTTGAAAAGTTGGACATTTTGGCTCTGTAATACAATACGACTGGTTTTGGTTTGCTCTGTGCAGGAAGCCTTGTGAGTTTATGTATCTCCTGTTGTATGTTTCTTGCATGAATCTACTGATTTCATGATTAATCTTATATGAGTAATGTTGTTTTGCATATGTTTTGTTAACTCTGTCTCCAGTGTTGCACGTGTCCTTCTGAGTCTAGATATCTAAGGGGTGTCTAATTTTCTAGAATACAGAAATTCTATATGGAATGTTTAATCTTTTAACTTCTACTCAAGGGGTAGATTAAATTGTTTTCAGATTGAATATTGGGAAGGGTATACTACAATAGAGATGCCATAAGTATAGATCGCTTAACACTCTGTATTGGAAGATATTTGTAAGGTAGATATCACGTAAATCCCCTTGAAATCCAGTTTTAGTTGTTCATGCTGACCATTCATAGGTGTATGGCTACTGACTCCAAGCCCTGGATAGGCACCAATCTAGCTCTGTGTTGAAGTTATACACCAGGTCCAGCTCTGCATCCAAACACAACATCAAAATTAAACTCTAAAACAACCATTAGGATAGTAGAATTAGTTTTAGGATCCCAAGTCCTCTGTCTACAACTAAAAATAGGCCCAAAGCTAGCCCCTTTGCTCTTATCTTGTAGTTTTGGTCCACTTATAGGAGGACTTATCTGCTTCATGTCAGCATCCCAGCCTTTGTATGCATATTCTCATGGATGTTGAGTAGGGAATACCCCCTAGGTTTTGCAGAGCTTGAAGAAGAAGAGGAGATAAAAATAGAGTCTATCTCCTATACTGTTGGCCCCTGGCCCAGAGATCCTGTTGATCATTGATGGCTACCTTGTAGGGAAATCTGGGAGTAAGCATCCAGTCTGGGAAAAAACCAATAGAAATTGGTGACTCTACTGGGGAGTTGATTTAAAAGAGTAATATCTTTGTGGCCCATCCGAGTCACTAATAGAAATTGGTGACTCTACTGGGGAGAGGGAGAGTCAAGTGATTTGAAGGCTGGAAAATCTAGTTTCTAGTGAAGTTGTTGCAGCAAGATCAAGAAAGTAACCATATGGTGCTCTGCTGGTGTGGTGAATCCAAAAAATACATGTGCCTTGTTGATATTTTGTCCTCTCTGTAAGAGGTGGCGACTCTGTTGAAAGAACCTATCAATACTGCAACATATTTCTAGGTATTTCATCTTTGATTCAAAATGTTAAGTTTAAAACAGCAAACCTGGTTGTGCTCTCAAAGAAGACCATTTTTTATTGAAAGGTATAAAGCCCTAAATTTTATAGGAATAGGTGGTTACCCAAATGCTATTCCAAATAAAATTAGAAAATGTTTGCCAAAATATAGTGGATCAGATTCTGAATCGGCAAACAAACATCTGCAAAAATTTTGTAATTTGATAGAAGATTATGAGATAGAGGATGAAGATGTAGTAATAAAACTTTTTGTTCAGTCATTGGAAGATGATGCTAGGATATGGTTTTTAGACCTGCCTGTTTGTTTAGTTTCTTCATGGATAGATTTTGAAGTTGCATTCCTAGAACAGTTTGGTGAAAGATTTGATGTTCCCTCATTGATCATACATTTTATGAATATCCAAAGGGAGGATGAGGAGCTGGTTCTAGCCTTTAATTTAAGGTTTATTAAGTTGCTTAGGCAAATTCCTGAATATATGAGACCCAATAATGCATTATGCTTGACAATTTATTTGGCTGCATTTGATGAAGAAATGAGTTATCTATTGAGAGATAAAGAACCAGTCACCCTTCACCAGGCTTTCCAATTTGCTATGGACATTGAAAACAATGAGAAATATGGAATGCTAGTAAGTTTCATGGCTGCAAGTTGTAAAAGCAGTTATCAATGTGAATATATTTCAGCTCTCCCAGTATGTGCATTGAAAGATGATTGTGTAGAGGGAAATATATTTCGGAATAATGTGTGCAGCCATGATTGATGCATGAAGAAAATATTGTAGAAAATGTAGGCACCTTCTATAATGATGTGAACAAAGATTTTTGTATGCCTCTAGAGGAAAAGCCTGCAGATGCAAGATGCCCTCCAATTGACCAAATGAGAGATATACATGAAGTTGCATCCTGTAGTGATAGGCATATCCTAGTTATTCTCGATTGTTTATATGAGGTGGATATGCAGAGCTTCACTCTGAATATAGAAAACATTGATTCAAGGGATGGCAGTGAATATGCTAGTGATTGTTAGCATTCAGATGCATGTGTGAGCCTTTCAGATGATGAAATATATATGGATGCTGAATATGAATGTTTCCTTGAAGATTCTGACCACCTTCACAATGCAGAGGTTGAAAAATTTGCTTTTGATTATCAGTGTAGTGGTGAAGAGAAACAAGGTCACTATTCAGAGGTGGATGGGAAAATAGCAGATGTATGTGCTCATACAGTTGGGGATAATGTTGCTTGTGGGGGTGACTATGAAGTTTTTGACATAGGACTGCATTCTGAATTATCTCTGCCTTCCTTTGAGACATTCTAGGTGGACATAGATGATAAGATTGCTGAGCACAATGATGATGAATATTTGTGTGCTTATGAAGATAAATTTGGTTATGAGATGTTGCTTGTGCCTAAATATTGCATGTTTGATACAGAGGAGCTCTTATTTTTTGAGGAAGGGCAAAATTCTGATGTGGATTCATTTGTTTCATATGAGTCTATCATTATTCCAAGCAACATCAATGACTCATATGATGATCATAGTCTACTGCTAAGAATGTTAGATGCTTATGAATTTTGCCATAGATTTGCTAAAGGAGAAATGGGCAACAGCACAAATAATTGCAAAGAAGGTTGCTGCAAGTGGTTAAATGCTTTTGGGCTTCATTTAAAGAAATCAAAAGAAAATCAGGTGTTTGACAAAGGAAAATTATGGTTTTTCCTTTTTGGTGGCCCTGGGCCACCATGTTTATTTTGAAATAATGTGTTTGGTCATGTAGATTGGTGCAAGTTTGACTCTATGCCCAATGGATAAGGGATTGGTCTGCATCCCAGAGATCTGAGGTTCTCGCCATGCCTACAAGAGGCATGCGTCCCCAATCGGAACCACTATTAGTAATAATTTATGTTTGGGGTTTCAAGCCAGGTCTCCTCCCAAAAAATCCAAAAAAGTTCTAATATTTTGGCCTCTGCAGATGTGAAAATGCAAGAAATCAGATTGGTGCGAGTCAAAATATGCAGTGGCGGGTCAGGAATCTCCATCGGCCCCTAAAAAATGCATATCGGGTCACTGTTTTGGGTCACAGTTTTCTGTGTCTGAATGTTTCTGGCAGTGGCTGAGAGGGTCTTACATTTCGAATGCCATGGGATCTACCAAGTTTCAACACAGTTTCTAAGTGTTTCTGAGAGTGGCGCGGAAGGCACCACATGGAGGCACCCGTGAGACACAAAGAAAGCAACTCAAAGGCCTCGCGGACGATGCCAAGTGTCAATCTCCGCCAAGTTTCCAAAAGACCCTAAATGTTTCTCAAGTGATGCGGAGCTTGCCAAGTGTCGCTGTTCACTGCAGTTTTGAAAAGTAACTCAGAGCCCCGTGGAAAGTGCCACATGTCGCTCCCCGTTAAAGTTTCTAAAAAGTTTTTGAGCAGGGGCAGAGCGTGCCACGTGTCTTTTGTAGCTACCGCAGAAACCAACATGTGTCAGCCTCCGCGTTTCTTTTTGTTTGCTTCAAAGTGTGGCAAAGTGGAGGTGGGGACCCCATTTTAAGATTCAGGTCTGCGGAAGGTGCCACGTGGCAGCTTCCGCGAGAGTTTCCAAAAAGTTTCAAATGTTGCAGGAGGAGGCCGCAGAGCTTGACGAGTGTCAGCTTCCACGGACTTCCCCCTGTTTTCCTTTTGTGATGGTGAACGGGGGGGTTGTGGGCCCCATTTCTTAGTGTGCCTCAGGTTTCAGAGCAGTGGATAGCGCCATGTGTCACTTGCAGACGCAGGGTTAGCTTGTTTCATTGTGAGCGCGGAAGGCGCCATGTGTATCTTATAATGGCCGCGGAGCCTGCCATGTGTCTGCTTCCGCGTGTCTCTCTCTTTTTCCTTCAGTGCCAAGTATTGACAGAGGTGGGTCCCAGTGAAGTGTCTCAAGTATCGCAGGTCTCGACACGTGGCTGCTTCCGCTGAGTTTCTTTAAAGTTTCTTTAAAGTTTCTTTGAGTTTCAAGAGGGCGCGGAGCCCGCCATGTGTCTGCATCCGCCAAGCTTCTGAGGGAGTTTCTATGGGTTTCAAGGGTGTTGTGGGGCTTGCCACGTGGTGGCTTCTGCGTGAGGTTCTGGCATTAAGCTCTCAGCGAGGAAGGTAAGTGAAACGAATCAGCGATAGAAACTGCAAGTGCCTACGTGGCACAATTTGGTTGGTGGGTGACTTTTCAACATTTTTTGGGGCCGTGGATCTCAATGACTAGGAAATCATCGACAACCAGGTTTTAATCTTGCAGCGATGGGTTTTTTCCTGCGTTTGCAACTATTTTTGCCAGGAAACTCTGGAGAAACTTGCTGTGGCTGCTTTCCTAAGGCTGTGGGTAGCTGAAATAGTAATGGTTGTTTGTTGCAAAGGGCATGGGTTGATTTGATAGCTCAACCACCATTTTTATGGTGCATATCTAGAAACGGTGGCACATCTCATGATTCTACCTGCCCCTTCCTCTTTGTCCCTCTGCTACAGTTATGATTTTGAGCACCATTTTTTAGTGCAGTGTATCTAGCAGATTTTTGGTCTGGCCATGTAATTAATTTGCTGGGTCATCTTCCTACTATTTAAGGAGGACTGTGTGACCCATTTTAGGTTGTTGAAAAGTTGGACATTTTGGCTCTGTAATACAATACGACTGGTTTTGGTTTACTCTGTGCAGGAAGCCTTGTGAGTTTATGTATCTCCTGTTGTATGTTTCTTGCATGAATCTACTGATTTCATGATTAATCTTATATGAGTAATGTTGTTTTGCATATGTTTTGTTAACTCTGTCTCCAGTGTTGCACGTGTCCTTCTTCTGAGTCTAGATATCTAAGGGGTGTCTAGTTTTCTAGAATACAGAATTCCTATATTGAATGTTTAATCTTTTAACTTCTACTCAAGGGGTAGATTAAATTATTTTTAGATTGAATATTGGGAAGGGTATACTGCAATAGGGATGCCATAAGTATAGATAGCTTAACACTCTGTATTGGGAGATATTTGTAAGGCAAATATCACATAAATCCCCTTGAAATCTAGTTTTAGTTGTTCATGCTGACCATTCACAGGTGTATGGCTATTGACTCCAAGCCCTGGATAGGCACCAATCTAGCTCTGTGTTGAAGTTATACACCAGGTCCAGCTCTGCATCCAAACACAACATCAAAATCAAACTCTAAAACAACCATTAGGACAGTAGAATTAGTTTTAGGATCCCAAGTCCTCTATCTACAACTAAAAATAGGCCCAAAGCTAGCCCCTTTGCTCTTATCTTGCAGTTTTGGTCCACTTACAGGAGGACTTATTTGCTTCATGTCAGCATCCCAGCCTTTGTATGCATATTCTCATGGATGTTGAGTAGGGAATACCCCCTAGGTTTTACAGAGCCTGAAGAAGAAGAGGAGATAAAAATAGAGTCTATCTCCTATACTGTTGGCCCCTGGCCTAGAGATCCTATTGATCATTGATGGCTACCTTGTAGGGAAATCTGGGAGTAAGCATCCAGTCTGGGAAAAAACCAACACAATCCCTACTAGAGTCGCCAAAAAACTATTGGGTGAATATTTTGTCATTAACTCACTAACGACAAAATGGGTATATCAACCACAGCTATGATGAGACAAAGTCTCTCCTCTCAGCAAGGGGAGGTTCCCTTTTAAATATTACAAACTTATTTACACTAAATACTAGCTTTGGGGGTGTGTTACATTAATCCTTTTCTCTTCTTTTAGAAAAGATGTTTACAATGTTTCACAGTAATATTCAATAATGCTTCTACACTTAAACAATAATCAACAATATTCTTGTAAGTTGAAGCACAAAGTCTTTCAACTTACTTCACAAAAAGACTCACGAACCAAGTGAATAATCTCAAGTACAAAGTCTTCAAATTATCCCCAGAAAGATTTTAAAAGTAACTGTATCACCAGTTGGAGCACAAAGTCTGTCAACTAACAACACCACTGATTCACGCGAATGCGATTAAAAATCATAGCGCAAAGTCTACAAGTTCTCAACATGATTCATATACAAAGCAAACAACTACAAGCTCAAAGTCTTTATAATCCTTCACCAAGAAACACTTTCAACACACATAGATTCAAGGAAATAATATAACACAAAGTTTATATAACTTATCTTGAACGTCCTCCAATCGTAATAACCAAGCACCACTTTATCCAATCAATCAACAAGAGAAATCAGCAAAAATGCCATATGTACATCCTCACTCATACAAATTTGATTCAACACAAAGTTTGATATCAAAACTCGCCTTCTTTATTGACTGGAATTGATCATACAATTTGAACACAAAGTCTCAAAGTTGAGTCTCAATTTGGGCAGCACTTTGTTGCCTAAGATTAAAGATGATATTTACAATAAAGGCCCTCTTTATTTATAGGGAGAGGCCTAGAGCAAAAATAGGAAAAATCTAACTACTTTGACTTATTCAACAAAAGGGTCCTATTTAACTTAGGACTTCCTTTGTCTCACATGTAAGTACATTTTGAAAAAATACATGTGAATATGTCCAAAACAAAATACAAATTGCATATACAAAACTGAAAATAAACTAAAGCACGAAGAAGAATATCAGCTGCCACCATCATTCTTCATTGTAACTACTATTAAAAGGTAAGACTACAGATTGCATAGCTGATTTCTGTCCATCACCACTATCAACACTCTTCAGAAAATTGTGATACATGGCCTTTACTATCCCCATCTCACAAATGTCTGGTCCAAGTGTATTGTCTGAAACAACATGAGTTTCGACGATTGTATCTTTCACCATCTTTATCGCCTTCTTCAGTGATAGGTCAATCATTTGGAAGATGAGCACCTTTAGATGACGTGATGACCTCAGCAGTTCGTAGAAGAAACTGCAACAAAAAGTCATGATCTTGCAGTTAGGGGAAAAATGGCAATTTGGGAAACTACATGTCGATGATCATGATCATGAGGATGAGCTTGAAAGGGCTAAAGCATGCACAAGTAGAAGAATTAGGCAAAAGTGGGCTAAAGACATCATTTGCAGGAATTTCCCAGTGTTAGGAAATTTCAAGAGAGACATGCACGGGCGGCCAAAATGGCCGCTCCTGCATGTGGGGAGGTAAATTTTGCAAACATGTTTGGGCAACAAAAAGGTCTACTTTTGCATGAGAATGGAAAAATCTGCAGTGTAAGAGCGGTGAAAAGAACCGACTCTGCATGTGTATTGAGATTTTCATGTAAGGTAGTGTTTGAGCAGTGAATTTCACCGACGCCGCACAAGATAGAAATTCCAAGTGTTGTGTAAGGGTGGCAGATTTCGCCGCCCATACACCTTCATCAAAAAGTTTAGGAAATACACCAATGGCGAATATCGCCGACTATACACAGGGTAGGGTTACAAGGTTTTAGCGTAGGAGCGGCGAATATCACCGACCATACACCTTACCTTTTGGTAAGTGTTTAAATGGTTATGAGGTTTGGTCAATAAAATCACTGACGCCCATACACCACGGTATAACTTAGGGCACATAGAGATTTTAACCATTTTGAAAACATGTTTGACGTGAAAGACGAAACAAAATCGAAACACTCAAAGACGACCATGAATAGGAAAACAATCAATCAAAGACTCAAAAATCAAACAAAACAAAATAAAAATCCATACAAACAATATAGACTCACCTGTTCAAATGGTTGAAAACCTAAATTCGATGGCAGAAAGTTTGATTGAATCTTAACTTGGCGCGGTTGAATCGGTGCAAGGGAAGTCTAGCGAATAGCTAAGAAGAAGAGAAAATGAAATGAAATAACAAAAAGAACGGCCAAAGATATATTTAAAACCCACAAACAAATGTTTCATGAGTGGCACGAGTGGCCATTAATGGCACTCCAAGTTAGAGATCCTGAGAATCTTTGCTCGGGCGGCAAAATCAGCCGACCCTGCACATGTGTCAACAAACATGCAAAGGCGGCAAAATTTGCCAACAGTGCATATACACCTTGGAGAAATTTGTAATGGCAGCAAAAAGTGCTGCCTTTACATATGCAAAGAGAAACATATGTAAGAGTGGCAAAAAATGTTGTCGTTACATATGCAACAAACAAAACTTAAAGACATGTAAGAGTGGCAAAAAATGCCGCCATTAAATATCAAAACTCAAAAATTTACTAACTCTTGAAAATGGCTAAAAATTGACATTTTAATCAATTAACGACTTAAACGATCTTCGCGAATATCGAGAAACTGATTCAAGGAGATGTCGCAAACTAGTTTAGAATGTCAAACGACTTCGCACAGGATCAAGATAATCTCATCTCAATTTGCGACCTTAGAGTGTAGATCACAAAACGGACAAGTTTCGTGGGGGTTGTCTACAAAAACGAGGATAGCTGATTTTGAGAACAACAAATTGCTTTATTTATTTAATTAGCCTAGATATGTTATGCAGGGTGTGTATTTTTCCTTGGAATAATCAACCAAGGAAATCAATTAACCCTAGATTTAATGAGTTGGGATTGATAATGCTACTAAAATAAATGATTGAATCAAAATAAACAAAAACAATGATACTTACCTCTAACGAAGATTCTCTATGGTACACATCATCAATTCATCAATGCATTAGAAGATGCCAAATGATTGTAAGGAAGCAAGGTATGTGAAAATAACTTCCTACACTAACCTTTGAGAGGAGTGTTATGCAAATAATTTCAAATATGATCTAAACTTATTACAAAATGTAGAAAAATACACAAAAATCAACAATATGTAATAAACCATAACACAATGATTTACATGGGGAAAACCCTTTTAGAAGAAAACCCCCACACTCAAAATCTGCATAATGTATTATCAAATCAACAAAGGATTGCAATACATTTGCAATGCAAGTCTTTACAGGAGTAATACACCAGCATTCAAGTATGGAGTAATTCTGATAGCATTCTGGCAACACTTGTGTACCTACAAAATCTCATCATACAAACTAATCCTCAAGATCTCAATTTACAACTTGGAAACCATATGTGGTTTACAAAACGATGTGCAAAACCTCCCATGAGGTGTGGTGCTCAAGATAGGTAACATTTTTGTCTAAAATTGGGCTCTTGCATATGTCTCTAACAACATCAAGATACAACTAGTCAATATTCTTAATAACCCTCTCTCAATATGGCTCTTACATGTCATTGAATCCATTATAGCATTTGTCATAGGATCCCACAAAAATAGGGCATCCCATTTTGCTAAAGATAATGTCAAAATAAAATATATAACAAGAAATTTATAAGTTTGAGACATAATTTCCCAACATTCTCCCACTTGTCAAATACCTTGCAAGATCCAAAGGGAAATATACCATTAAAAATCAACTACTAGGGGCTGAAAGGCCCATAGACTTTGAACACCATCTAAACTTCATTGTGCTCTTAGGTTTAATTAATGCATTTGCAACATTTTTCAAAGTCTCTACCTTGTCCAACTTCACCCTACCATCCTTGACCATATCTTTCACAAAATGATATTAGACATTTATATGCTTGGTCCTGGCATGAAATGTTGGGTTCTTTGCTAGGGAAATCACACTTTGATTGTCACAATAAACTCTCACTGCACCCTATTTTAATCCAATGTCTAAACATAATCTCTTAATCCAAATAGCTTCCTTACAGGCATGGGTTTCTACCATATATACTTAGCCTATGTAGTGGAAAAAGTGACCACATCCTATCACTTACTCATCCAACTTATTGCACCATTGAAAAGAGTAAAAACATAAGCACCGGTGGATCTTATGCTATCATCATCTGCCTAGTTTGAATCCACATAACCACGAATATCTAAAGAATGTTTGTCTCCTATACCATGAAAACACAAGGAATACTCTAAGGTACCCTACAAATATCTAAAGACTTTTTTAACTACATCCCAATGAACTCTACTAAGATTAAACATGTATTTACTAAGAATTCCCACTACTTGGGCAATGTTTGGTCTTTTACAGACTATAGCATACATTAGGTTTCCAATTGCAATCTTGTAAGGCACTCTGCTCATGTCTTCCATCTCTAATGGGGATGTAGGACAATGTGAAATAGATAACTTTGTTCCCAATGTCATAGGAACACACAATGGTCTACAATCCTATATGTTAAACCTTTGTAAAATTGAATTGACATGCTTACTTTGGCTAAACCATAGCTTTATGTTTTCTCTATCTCTTCTAATTTTCATCCCAAGAATGTGTAAATAGCTAGACACCAAGATCTTTAATTTCAAACTTTGTTGAAAGTTGAGATTTTAGTTTTGAAATCAAACCCTTCCCTTTGCCAATAAACAACATATCATCAATGTATAAAGTAATAACAAGGAAACAATCACCATCAGATTTAAAATAAACCTAGTGATCAGATTTAGAATGCTCAAATCTCAAACTCAACACACACACACACACATACCAAACTTCTACTACCACATCCTAGGACTCTGTTTCAATCCATACAAAAATTTCTTTAAATTACAAACCAAATGACTTTTACTTTTAACCATGTAGTGTTTTGGTTGTATTATGTATAAATATCCACCTCCAAATCATCATGAAGGAATGCCATTTTCACATCTATTTGCTTGACCTCTAAGTCATAAGTTGCAACAATAGATAATAAGAGCCTAATTGAAGTCATTTTGTAACAAGAGAAAAAAATATAATCAATCAACCCCCTCAACTTGGGAGGGGTTTACATCTTTTAAGCAATGGTACCAAGTGCCATATACATCATTCTTTTTTAAGGCCACCATCTCTTCATCCATGACGAGTTTCCAAGACTCTGCATCATTCATATACAATGCCTCTTATAGAGATTTTAGTTCATCAATGTTAGCATTCAAAGCAAATATATATCTTTAATCATCAGGAGAATACCCATACCTTTCTGGTGGTTGTCTATGTTGTGTAGAACTTCAAACAAGTTGAGGTGGAGGTTCTTTCTCCTCTTTCTCCTCTTTTGAAGATTTAGATCTTGACAAACTCTCCTTAACTTTTTGTTTATCTTGGGGCCTTGATTCAACTTTTTCAGGTGTAGAAGGAAGCTAAATCATATCCTTTTGTTCACTTTTTTTGGTTACAATACAATGGAAGGAGGCTTAGTTTCTCTAAAAATCACACTTCTATTGTATATTACCTTATGTACAATAGGATTCCAAAGCTTGTATCTTTTTACACCATAATTATAACCAGTGAAAATATATTGTATAGCCTTGTTCTCTAACTTTGTTCACTTCTTTTTTGGCATATGTGCATATGCCTCACATCTAAAAACTTTAAGATGTCTTAATGAAGGCTTGTGGCCTAACCATGCCTCCATAATCATTTTATTCACAAGAGTTGATGTAGGAGACATGTTTAATAGATAGTAAGTAGTGGCTATAACTTCAAATCAAAAATTTTGTTCCAAACTAGCACCACTAAGCATACTCTTAGTCTTCCCCATCAGTGTTTTGTTCATTCTTTCTACAACTCCATTCTACTAAGTTAGAACATAGAGTTGTCTTCTATCTCTATATGCCACAATCTTTATAGAATCTATCAAACTCATTAAAACAATATTTGCTATCATTGTCAATTCCTAAACATTTTATTTTCTTTCCAATTTGTAACTCTACCATTGCTTTAAATTCTTTAAATCAATTGGAAACTTCAAATTTACTCTTTAGAAAATAAACCCATGTTCTTCTACTATAATCATCAATAGATGAAACATAATAAATAGACTTCACAATAGAAGACACATCAACAGGACCAAACGCATTAGAATGAATAAAATTCAAAATACCACAAGATTTATGAGAACTCGAGTACAATTGAATGTGGTTTTGTTTTTCATAAATACAATGCTCACATAAATTAAATTCAAGATTACAATCTAAAAGACCTTCAACAATGTTCTTATTTTTCAAGGTCCTTAGACCATTCTCTCTTATGTGGCCTAATCTCTGGTTCCATAACATAGTCTTCTCTGTAGGTAATTTAGATTCAGTAGAAAGAGCACCCGTAGGTACCCAAAAGCCATGACCATCTATTGAAGAGGAAACCAACTCTTTTTCCAATGAAGTAGCCATAGAATTATTTTTCATAGAAGTATTATTGCACTCAACAATGCATGCATCAAGGTGAAGCAAAGTTCCCACTCTACTACCTCTAGCAATCACTATAGCACCTCTCACCATTTTTACACCTACATCTATTACTTTTCTTACAGATAATAGATTACGTGTTAATCCTAGGATATGCAAAACACCATTAAATCTTCTAACTCTACCATAAAAAAAATTGTTTGAATACTATTACGACTAACAATATTGAAATAAGAATTATCACCCAAGTACATCTTACCACCTTTGTATTTTTCATACTTATTGAAGCAATGTCTGTTAGAAGACATGTGAAAAGATGCACCTGAGGTAGTCAACCATGCATTCTCACCCGCACAAGTGGCAAAGGCTACAATGAATGTGTCACCATCTTCCTTCTTAGACTTAGAATCAAAATCAAAATTCTTTTTTTTCTTCTCTTCTTTGCACTCCTTATAGAAGTGACTAGGCTTACTATAGTTCCAACAAATATCCCTTGACTTACCAAGAGATTTTGATCTTCCCTTGGACTTGGATTTGGATTTATCACACTACTTATCATTCATGGTTCTTCTTGCCTCTTTCTTTTGGTCTTCCTCAAACACTCAAGGCCTCTTTAGCATTTAGAGAGACCTTCCTCATTTCTTTGGAAAGCAAAGAACCAACAACATCCTCTATTTTCAAAACAACAAAAGTGCTCCCAATAGCCATGACAAGGTTGTTCCATGAGTCTAGAAATGAACACAACAAAACGTGACATATGTTGCAAGTATGTGCCTAACTAGTGTTGTCATTGATGTCAACATATATGTGTTTCCATTGGTGTCAACTATGCTCTTGTTTTGATGCTTTCTTGTAATGAGTTCTAGATGCTTTGGATTGGCTTATATAAGTGTTGGAGATAATGAGTAAGTGATCCTGATATTGAGTTTCCAAGTGCTTTTGAGAAAATTTGCCCTCCGGTGGAAACAGTATATAGAAGAGTATCTTTGTTTACAACAGAACAGTCCAATATATTGCTCTGCATTCCTTGTACATTGCATATTTTTGTCTGTGGATATTGGTCTTTAATTAATTGAATTAATTATATTGCCAGATTATATAGTAACCTCCACTGCGCTTAACCTTCACTTCCACATTGCCAGATTATATAGTAACCTCCACTGGCCTTAACCTTCACTTCCACATTGTCAGATTATATACGTAATATGAATAGGCCTACTTCTTTCTTTAGAATTAATTGAATTAATTGCAGAAAAAAAGAAACTATTTTTTGGAGAAATGGATAATCTTGTAGGACTCCATTTTGAGGGGTAAAACTACCCAGTTTTCAGCAATCATGCAGAAATTTTCCCAATTTCGCAATTCCACCAATTTTGCACCCCGAAAATTTCTACCTATCCATCCAATTGAATTCCTGCTTAGGGCATATAAGATTTTGACTGTACATAGGTAGCTTCTTTTGAGTTGCTCTTTTCAAAATGATGGTCCCTTCTCTCTTTCTCGAAGTGGTGGTCCCTTCTCTTTTTTTCAAAGTGGTGGTCCTTTCTCTCGGACAAGATTTACTCAACAGATCGTATGATTATCCTCCCTCTTTGGTGGACAAGATTTGTTCAGACATCATATGATTAGATTTGAAATCTTTTGACTTGCTCGACTAATTTGTACTAATGATAAGACACATAAAATCTTTTGACCTAGTGGACACACGAAATCATTTTAGTATTAGAATTGTCTAGTCCTCCCTCTCAACTTGGAAAATCTTTTTAGCATTAATTCAACCTGATAATTATGTCAGAGCTTGAATCTGAGGGTTTTCTCGTGTGTGGGGATGGGTGGGGGTTATGCCTCCTCCCGATATTGTGAGAGCCATATTTGGGTGGGAGCCATGTAATGTAGGTAAGAGATTTATCCCACCATTGATGTTGTAATTAATCTACCTCGACTATAACTGTTTTGTAAATGGCATCTAACCTGACCTCTAGTCGATTTTCTAGATAAAGAAGAAACCTTTTTCTCCGCCAGCAACTTTTGATCAATTCATTGATGGTCTATTTTACCTTCCTCCCACCCACCAATTAATCTACCCCCTCCGGGAGGGGCCTCCCCCTTTATTATTGTTAGGTCACTTTTCGCCTTTAGAGGCATGTCTAAAGATGCTATGTTCCAAGTGTGAGCCTCTAGTATGAAGATTTGAGTGAGTTATGTTCACTAGAGTGAAAATTGCTTTTTCTATATATTTGGTGGTGACAGGGAGAATGTATTATGCTCCTCATTCCTCCGCATTTAAGTATTTTAGTCTGTGGTTTTGGAATCAAGTTTGTAATGATGATAAGTGCCTTCAACTCGAATGGTTCATGATTTGGTGGTCCACAAGCGGTCTTTTCATTATGACAGTGGATAACAGTTATGTTCAAGTGCTCCGGATTGAAGAATCTTCTTGGCAAAGTGATTAGAGGTTGTGTGGATGTTCTTGGTGATTACAATGCGCTTGTGGATGTCTCCTAATCGTGTTCCTACCTTTGGATTGGTCTGCAAAGAGAAATTTGGATCGTGGATGAAGACTATTCTTAGAAGACTTAGTGTTAACACCTGTCTTGGCCGACCTGGTTGTTTTCACTACTTGTGGAGATGCATTGAAGATTGTGGAAGCATGTTGTGGCATGGAAGATTGCATTTGAGTCCCAGCTAAGGCATAATGTCATTCACATACATCTTTTACTTAGCTAATTTTATTTAGGTCCAAACCTATTTCTATGTATGTTTGTAATGCTAACCTTGGAGATTGTTCTAATGGTTGATGAATGTAATAATGACCTTGATGTACATTCCAAGGTTGATGAATTGTATAAAAACATGTAATGAAGTTGCAAAAAAGATGTCTATGAGTGAAAATGCGAAGATACTTGAAAAGGTGTAAGAAGAGCAGAGCAGAGGAGTTATATTGTGCTTCAATGGAACTAAACTTAGGCATGGATTAGATGTTATCAAATCAGTTCAGTAACCCTTGGCAGTGAGCCACCCCTTGCTAGTGAGCCGATCTTGGCAATGACCCCCAATATTTACAGTGAGCATTTTGGGCAGTGAGCCCTAAGGCAGTGAGTCGTAAGGCAATGAGCCTCTATTTTTTGGTATTGATAGAACATATTTATTTCTATGGGCTAACACCCACCATGGTGTCGCATGTGTTGAATGTGTTATTGTGTTGAGCTTCTTGTTTCATGCTTTCATTGTCAAATCTTAATAACAGTGATTGAACATATGATGTGTTGATATTCATAAGTAGTTAAAGTTTTTGAGACAACTGATTCACCCCCACCTCTCAGTTTTCTTGTGCATTTCAACAATTGGTATCAGAGCAAGGTTCCTCAGAAGTAAGCCTAACAGCTTGAGGTTGATCCAGGATATCTTACAAGAAGGAAGCTCCATAGTTTAATGGGATGAATTATGGTTTATAGAAGGTGCAAATGAAAATCCATCTCCTTTGTCTTGGAACTATAGAGTATGGAAAGCAACAGAGACAAAGTATACCATGCCTCATAATGGTTTAGCAACTAAAGACGAAATCAAAGAATATGAGTTGAATATAAAAGTTAGAGATGCTCTATTAACTGCCTCGTTTGACACTAAGTTGGTAAAGATCATGGATCTAAAAACTGCTCATGAAGCTTGGGAAAATCTAAAAAATCTGTACATGAAGGAGATGAGTCTGTAAAGAGTGCCAAATTGCAAGGCCTAAAAGTGAAATATGAGGGTTTAAAAATGAGCGAAGATGAAAACATAACAACCTACATCCAAAAGGTTGATGAAATAAAAGGTATGGGAGGAACTATTGATGAGAAGGAAGTTGTGATGAAAATTCTTAGGTCATTAACTAAGTCCTATAGTCACAAGGTAGCTGCAATTGAAGAAGTAATGATTGTGCAAGGAGTCACTAAGGATCAGTTGCTCGGAAATCTTACAACTTTTGAAATGAGAGAGTTTGGTGATGCTCTACCGAAGATTGAGACTACTTTCAAAGCCAACACTTCAGAGAAGATCTCCAGAGCAAGAAGTACAAGGTGGAACCTGATGATGAGCTTGATGAAATTGAAGCAAACTTTGTTGATAGACTGCAAAGAGGTTCTGGTAAGTTCAAAGGCAAATTACCTTTCAAATGTTTTTCATGTGGTAAGGTTGGTCACTATGCTTCTAGATGTCCTGAGAGAATTGAAAGGAATGGAAAAAGATTTGAGAATAGACCTAGGGTTCCAAATAAATGCTACTATGTTAGAGATCCTGATGATGAAGGTGTGACAGATGATGAATCTGATGATGCTAGTACTAGTGCAAATTAATGCTTGTTTATTGCAATTAAAGAAGAACCTGTGTCTACTAATCCTGCTAGCTGTGTGAAGGAAAAAAAACCAGTGGAAGAAAGTACTTTGGTTGTTCAGGTTGAGAAAGATAAGGATGAATGGGTCATTGATAGTAGATGCTCACATCACATGACTGGTGATAAAAGTAAGTTTGTAAGTTTGGAAAAGTATGATGGAGGACTGGTTAGATTTGGAGATGATACAGCTGGTAAGATTTGTGGAAGAGGATCTATTTCTTTTGATGGAAAGCACAATACAGATGATGTTCTGTATGTGAAGGGTTTAAGGCACAATCTTTTGAGTGTTGGTCATATGTGTGAGAAAGGTTATGATCTGAGATTCAAGGACAATGGATGCAAGATCATGGAGAGCTCTGGAACAATGATTACTACTGGTAAGAAGATCAAAAGTAATGTCTATCATTTGAAAGGAACTAATGATTACTATTTATTGGTTCAGACTGATGAAAGCTGGCTGTGGCATAGAAGGATGTGTCATATCAATTGACAATTTGGTGAAGATAAGTTCTTCACAGGCTGTAAGAGATCTGCCTAAACTTGTGAAGCCTACCAACACCATTTGCAAGGAGTGTCAATTTGGGAAATAAACAAGAATAAGTTTCAAAAGCAAGAACAATTCTATGATGGATTGCTAGAGCTAGTACATATAGTTTTGTATGGTCCCACAAGAACAAGAAGTCTGCAAGGTGACAGGTACTTTATGTTGCTTATTGATGATTATTCTAATGACTTGGGTCACTTTTCTAAAAGAAAAATCTGAAGCTGGTGCAGTCACAGTAGGAGGGTTCACATAATGAACTATCCAGGCCGTGCAACAAGAGTAAACACAACAAAAACAACTCAAAGATATGAAACAAACACAGATTCAGTCATTTAGTATATAATAGAATTCAAATATAGATTGGTCAGCAACATGCGGGATTACAATTAGGACTCAAAGGCCTGATTACAGAATATCAGAATGTACGCAAGGTATAGCTTTGAAGTTTCTTCACACCAAATCTAAACTAAGGATTATGAATCAATCGCTAACTGCTTGCCTAGGGATTTATTACATCCTTATATATCATCTTTGGTACAAAAGATTCATCCGTATCAACCAAGGAGGGTCACAAACTCCAATGAAGAGCTATAATGTGTGTACATGGATAGGTCAGACCTAATCATGTAGAACACCTCCACGAATGAAAGGGATGATGTGCAGATCTCGGGAAGGTCAGCCACGAACCAAAGATCATTGAATGATGTGTCTTTAGGAGGACAAAAATATAGAAACTGCTACTGATTGAACTACCTAAATTGAACTAGAAAATGAAAGGAAACAAACTAAAATGCAAAATGTTTTTGGTTGATGCAAGATTTCTCTTGAACCAGGGATGCTCCTACATCAGACATCCGGGGTTATTGAAAAATTGAGTCCCTCACTTTGCTGGGGCTAGGGGAGAACCAAGATGGTCCACATCAGCCTAAGAAATCCATGCTAAATCTTCTTCCGATTTGCCTTTCCACTTCACAAGATATTCTTTGTATTCTCTTCCTCTAGTGTTGCGTCCAACTCTGTTATCCAAAATGTCTTCAATTTGCTTCGGTACTTGTTGTGGTAACTGCTTCTTCAAGTCTTCTTCCATGTTGTCACTAAACTTTGCTTCATGATACTGATAAAGGTATGCAATGTTGAAAATAGGTGATATACCCAATGTCTCCAGGAACTCCACTTCATATGTAGTTCCTAAATCAAATTTTCTAAGTATCTTACAAGGTCCAAACTTCTTCATCTTCAACTTGTTATATGTCCCAACTGGAAATCTCTCTTTTCTCAAGTATACCATTACTTCATCTCCCACTTCAAATTCCTTATGTCTTCTCTTCTCATCTACCTTTTCCTTATACTTACTGTTCATATCCTCCAAATGCTTCTTCACCCGATTATGCACTGTCTTCATGTGATCTGCAAATTCCTCTACTTCTGCACTTCGCTTTTCTTCCATACCAATGTCCCTCAATTCTGCAACTCCTCTAGGATTTATTCCGGTAACAATCTCAAATGGTGTTCTTCTAGTACTCCTATTTAGTGAATTATTGTATGCAAACTCTACTTGTGAAAGAATCAAATCCCAACTTCCTATCTTCTCTCCAACCAAACATCTCAACAAGTTTCCCAAACTCCTATTCACTACCTCTGTCTGTCCATCAATTTGTGGATGAAAAGCTGAACTGAACTTCAAATCTATCTTCATCTCCTTCCAAAGTGTCTTCCAAAAGTACCCAGCAAAATTTGTATCTCTATCTGAAACTATGCTCTTAGGTAATCCATGTAATCTCACAATCTCCTTGAAAAATAGGTCTGCTACATGCACTACATCAGTTGTCTTCTTACAAGGTATGAAATGAGCCATCTTTGAGAATCAGTCAACCACTACAAATATTGAATCATGTCATCTCTGTGTCTTCAGCAATCCCATTACAAAATCCATGCTTATGTCTTCCCAAGGTCTCTCTGGTACTGTTAAAGGTCTATACAATCCAGTATTCTGACTATTCCCTTTTGCAACTTAACAAACTCTACAACTCTGCACAAATTTCCTAACATCCTTATGTATCTGAGGCCAAAACTAGTTTTCACTTACCAAAGACACTATCTTATCAACGCCAAAATGTCCTGTCAATCCATCACTGTGTTTCTCTTTGATTAAATTATCTCTCATTAAACTCTTAGGTATGCACAATTGATTTCCTCTAAACAACATATCTTCCTGAATGAAATAATCCAACCACTTACTCCTATCTATCACAACAGGTTCCTTACATGCTTTCCAAGGTTCTGTAAAATCAGTGTCTCCCTCATACATGTTCTTCAATTCATCGAAACCCAACACTTCCACTCTCATCTCTGTCAGCAAGTTTCTTCTTCTACTCAATGCATCAACAACTTTGTTTGATTTTCCACTCCTATGCTTCAACACAAAAGTGTAACTCTGCATGAACTCTACCCATCTCATATGTCTTTGATTCAACTTACCTTGACTATTCAAATACTGCAAAGCTTGATGATCTGTATATAGTATGAACTCCTTAGGAAACAAGTAATGTCTCCACTTCTTCAAGGCTTGAATTATGGCATAGAACTCTTGATCATAAACTGAATATCTTCTCCTTGCACCATTCAACTTTTCACTGAAATATGCTACAGGTCTACCTTCTTGACTTAATACTTCTCCGATCACATTTCCACTTTCATCACAATCAACTTGTAATACCTTATTGAAATCCAGTAATGCCAAAATAGGTTGCTCTGTTACTTTTTTCTTTAACAATTTTAAAACTTTTATCTACTCCAGATGTCCACTTAAATTCTTTCCTGTCACCTCTTGAGCATTGTCTCTATCATAGGGTTACATACTGAACTAAAATTTCTAATGAACTTTCAGTGGAAACTAGCCAATCCATGAAATGATCTAACCTCTCCAATGCTCTCCAGTGTAGGCCATTCAACAATTGCTTTCACTTTCTCAGGGTCCATCTTCAATCCTTCCGTAGAAATCACAAATTCTAAATATACCAACTCTTCCTTCATGAAACTACACTTGTTGATGTTTATCAGCAATTTCTCTTCTCTCAACCTCTACAAAAAACTTGTCTAATATGCCACAAATGTTCCTCTTTTGTCTTACTGAAAATCAGAATATCATCTAAGTATACAATCACAAACTTGCCAAATAATTTCTTCAAGATTTCATTAATCAATCTCATGAAAGTACTCGGTGCATATGTCAATCCAAAGGGCATCACTAACCACTCATGCAATCCTTCATTTGTCTTAAAAGCAGTCTTCCATTCATCTCCGTCTTTGATTCTGATCTAATGGTATCCACTCTTCAAGTCTATCTTTGTGAAATATCTTGATCCACTCAAACAATCCATGATATCATCCATCCTAGGTAAAGGAAATCTATACTTAACTATGATCTTATTTATTGCTCTCGAGTTAGTACACATTCTCCATTCTCCATCTTTCTTAGGTGCTAATACTGCAGGTACTGCACAAGGACTCAAACTTTCTCTGATCAAACCTTTCCTTAGTAACTCTTGTATCTGTCTATTCAATTCTTCATTTTTTGGCGGTGTCATTCTGTGTGCTTCTTTGTTAGGCAAACTTGCTCCCGATATAAGATCCATGTGATGACTGATACTTCTAATAGGTGTCAATCCTTTAGGTACATTATCTGATATGATGTCTTCATACTCTGTCAACAACTTTCTTATCTCCTCCGGTTGTTCTCCTCCAGTCTCTTTCTTCAATGTTTCAGGTTTCTTAGGAATCAAAGCATAACACATATTCTCATGTCTCAAACCATCTAGAAATTTTCTTCCATCTACCAAACAGATTCTAGCATTTCCACATACTTCACTCTTAGGATCATCTTCTAAAGGAATTAAAGTAATTCTCTTTCCATTTGTTGTTATAGTGTATGTATTCTTTCTTCCATCATGTATAGCTTTTCTATCATACTACCAAGGTCTACCCAACAAAATATGACATACATACATAGGCATAATATCACACAAGACTTCATCATGATAAGATCCAATATGAAATTTCACCAAACATTGTTCACTCACCAATACCTTATGATCATCCTGAATCCATGCTATCTGATAGGGCTTAGGGTGTTTCAATCTTTTCAACTTTAGTTTAGTCACCATCTCCTCTGAAACTAGGTTATCTGAACTACCACTATCAATCACAACTTTACAACACTTACCTCCTGATTCACATCTTGTCCTAAACAAACTTTTCCTCTACAATGGTTCCTCATTTGCTTCAACTTGAAATAGTGCTCTCCTCATCACCAATAATTCTCCTTTCTCCAGCTTACCAACCGAACTGGGCGATCCAACAGGTTCTTCTTCAACATAGGTTGCTCTTCCATTGTTCTCTGTCTTCTTACTTGTACTACCCTGATTACCTTCAAATGCTCTATGTCCGTCACCTCCACACTTAAAACAAGTACCTCTGAATGTTCTTTTATCAAATCCTCTTCCCTCTCTTATGTATCCTTCATTTCGGTATGCACTAGGGTTTCCTCTCCAGTAAAAATTTTTGTCATCTCTTCGGCAAGCATTATTATCTCTGTCCTCCTTCTTGAATGTGTTGTCAAACTTGTTCTACTCTAAATGTGATCTATCTCCTCTGGAAAATATTCTACCTCTCTAAAATTTACCTCCTCTGCCTTTATGTCTCAGATCATGTCTTTTATTCATCTTCTCTTCAACTTTCAAGGCAAACTAATATGCTTCTTCCAACTATGTCATCCTTACCAAACTTAGTTCTTCTTGAATGCTTAATCTTAGTCCATTGATGTATCTATCCACTTTCTCCTTTCTTGCTTCACTATGTCCTATCCTTCTAATCATCTTATGAAATTCTTCAGTATAATCCTTCACAGATTTCTCCTTCTGTCTCAGGTTTTGCAATCTTTTCAACAGCTCCAACTCATAGTCAGCAGGTATGAATTGATTCTTCAATTTTGTCACCATCCTATCCCACTTCGTAATCTTTTCTTTTCATCTTCTATTTCTTTCCAACTGAACTTCTTTCCACCATATAGCATCATGTCCTTTCAATTTTGTCTTTGTAAACTTTACCTTCTCCGAATCTTCAATCTCTTCATATTCAAAGTATTCTTCCATGTCATTTGTCTAGTCAATCAATTCTTCAGGGTTCAAATTACCAGTATAATTTGGCACATCAACTCTAGCTGGTCTTTTTCCAATCTTCAAAATAACTCGCAACATCTTTACTTTATCTAATTCTTCTTCTTCATCACCTCCTAGGGTTTTGCCAATTTGTTCGATGGATTGAAATTCTTCTTCATCATCACTTTCAACGTTAGGTCTTGGTGTCAACCCTCTTCACCTATCTTCTTCAACAACATCTAATCGAATTTGCACTATTTTCATCATCTCCATCATCTCATCCATTCTACCAGCCATTGTTCCAACAGCGACAACTCTCCGTGGTGACATTCTTCCTAAGATCAAGTGCAAACTACCTCAAGTTCGGCGATCAGGCTACAAGGTGATAACTGCCTCACAATCAGCGATCAGTTGCGACACCAGTAACCTGCCTCAATTTGGTGATCTATCCATAACAAGATCATACGGAATTCCTTCGCCAACTTCGCTCAACTCACTCCCAAAGATTCAAACTTTCGCTCTGATAGCACTTGGTGTAATCACAGTAGGAGGGTTCACAGAATGAACTGTCCAGGCTGTGCAACAAGAGTAAACACAACAGAAACAACTCAAAGATATGAAACAAACACAGATTCAGTCATTTAATATATAATAGAATTCAAATACAGATTGGTTAGCAACATGCGGGCTTACAATTAGGGCTCAAAGGCCTGATTACAGAATATCAGAATGTGCGCAAGATATAGCTTTGAATTTCCTTCACACCAAATCTAAACTAAGGATTATGAATCAATTGCTAACTGCTTTCCTAGGGATCTATTACATCCTTATATATCATCTTTGGTACAAAAGATTCTTCTGCATCAGCCAAGGAGGGTCACAAACTCCAATGAGGAGCTATAATGTGTGTACATGGATAGGTTAGACCTAATCATGTAGAACACATTAGCGAATGAAAGGGATGATGTGCAGATCTCAGGGAAGGTCGGCCATGAACCAAAGATCATTGAATGATGTGTCATTAGGCTCCACAAGTCAAGGAATGCTCTGCAAGTCTTCTCCTTTAGCTGATTATCAAAGACTGTCAGGATGCTCTGTTCTGAGAAAATAGTCGATCTTCTGATATCGATATCTTTCCGGTACTTGATCCAAATGCTCTAAATTCTAGATATGATGTAGATAAATGAATCTAGATGTTAATTCCATCTTTGCAAGATGTGAAATGCAACTACGGCAGAATGCGGACAAAAATACAAAAACTACTACTGACTAAACTGCCTGAATTGAACTAGAAGATGAAAGGAAACAAACTAAAATGCAAAATATTTTTGGTTGATGCAAGATTGCTCTTGAACCAGGGATGCTCCTGCATAAAAAGCTCTAGACTATTTTAAAGCTTTCAAGGCAATGGTTGAGAATGAGTTAGAGTTGAGGATCAAATGCTTAAGGTCTGATAGAGGAGGTGAGTTAACATCAAATGAATTCGATATTTTATGTGAAGAACAAGGGATAAAGAGACAGTTGTCTGCACCTAGGACTCCTTAGTAGAATGAAGTTGTTGAAAGAAAGAATAGGACAATTCAAGAGGCTGCTACGACTATGTTAAAGGAAGATGACCTACAAGAAGTGTACTGGAGTGAAGCCATACATACTATTGTGTACATCCTAAATAGAGTTCAAGTCAAAGGTAACAGCTCTAAAATTCCTTATGAATTATGGTATGGAATAGTTCCTATAGAGAAGTATTTCAAACTTTTCGGCAGCAAATATTATATCAGAAGAGAAGAAGAACTAAGCAAGTTTGATGCTAGGTGTGATGAAGGAATCTTCCTTGGTTACTCTACTAAGAGTAAGGCCTACCAGTGCTACAATAAGAGATTGAAAAAGATCATTGAAAGTGCTAATGTGAAGGTTGATGAAGAAAAGGAAAGAATATTAGATTTGAGTGGCTATGAATTAGATGAACATGTGGCTACAGTGACTGAAGAAAAAGTTAAACAAGAAGACAATCAAGATGAAGAAGAAAAGGCTCTAGAAAGTATTGCCAAAACTCCCAGGGATGTAAGGATTAATCATTATGAAGATCAGATTATAGGTGGCAAAAACAAAGGGGTACTGACAAGGAAAAGAGCTACAAAAGAACAAATCAATTACTATTTTCTTTCAAAAGTTGAACCTAAAAATGTTAGTGAAGCTTGCAATGATGAAAATTGGGTAAAGGCTATGGAAGAGGAACTAATGCAGATAGAGAAAAATCAAACTTGGGAACTAGTTCCTAGACCTGCTGACAAGAATGTGATTGGCACCAAATGGGTTTTTCAGAAACAAGATGAATGAGAATGGAGAAGTAATAAGGAACAAGGCAAGATTGGTATGCAAAGGATATTATCATGTTGAAGGGATAGATTTTGAGGAGACCTTTTCTCCCATGGCAAGGATTGAAGCAATAAGAATATTTTTGGCATTTGCAACATTCAAAGATTTCAAAGTGTATCAGATGGATGTCAAGTCTGCATTCTTAAATGGTGAGTTAGAAGAAGAGGTCTACATTGAACAACTAGAAGGATTTCAGTTATCAAACCAAGATAACATGGTGTACAAATTGAAGAAGGCCTTGTATGGACTGAAGCAAGCCCCTAGAGCCTGGTATGCAAGGTTAGACAAGTATTTGTTGCAATTAGGGTTTAGTAAAGGTAGTGCAGACAACAATCTCTATTTCAAAATCAATGATAATCAAATCTTGATTGTTGAAGTCTTTGTTGATGAAATTATCTTTGGAGGAAATGAAGGTATGTGCATGAAGTTTGCAGGAGAAATGCAAAATAAATTTGAGATGTCTATGTTTGGTGAAATGAATTTCTTTCTAGATCTGCAAATTACTCAATCAGATAAAGGAATCTTCAGTTCTTAGTCTAAGTATGTGAAAGAGTTGTTGAAGAAGTTTGGGATGGAGGACTCTAAACCAGTATGTACTCCCATGGTGACTGGCTGCAAGTTGAGAAAAACTGGTGAATCACCTAAGACTGATCAGAAAAGGTACAGGTCTATGATTGGAGGATTACTTTATCTAACTCAAACCAGACTTGATATAATGCATGTAGTATGTCTTGTGGCAAGATTTCAAGAAGATCCTACAGAGTCACATGTGATGGCAGTCAAGAGAATCTTGAGGTATTTGAAAGGCACATCAGATCATGGCTTATGGTATCCAAAGGATAATGATTTCACTCTCAGTACTTATACAGATGCAGATTGGGTCGAAGATGTTGATGACAGAAAAAGTACAAGTGGAGGTGTTTTCTTCTTGGGTAATGGATTGGTTTCATGGCTAAGCAAGAAGCAAGATTCAATCTCCTTGGCTACTGCAGAAGCAAAGTATATTGAAGCAGCATGTTGTTGTACTCAAGTGTTATGGATGAAGCAGACTTTGAAAGACATAAGAGTTGTGTATGAAGATCCAATTGCAATCTTTTGTGACAATACAAGTGTTATAAACATTTCAAAGAATCCAATGATGCACTCAAGAACAAAGCATATATCAATAAGGTATCACTTTTTGAGAGAAAAGGTGATAGAGAATGAATTAAAGATGGAATATGTATCCACAAAGGATCAGATTACAGATAGTTTTACTAAGCCTCTGCCTAAAGATACCTTCGAGTATCTTAGAGAAAAGTTAGGGGTTATTACCCCTCCTACTCTGAACTAAGATACATAGGAATACATCAATCCAGTTGTGTCTGGAAAGCCTCATTTTTTGATCTAGATTAATGTTTTGAGAGCTATTCCTCAGGGGGAGTAGCAAGTGTTCCTGACAAAGAGCAGTAAGTCTTACAGTATTGATGAAAGAGAAATTTGATCAAAGCTACAAAGTGCAAGTAGATGCCCTTTTCCATTGATGTCAAAGGGGAAGAGAAATCATGTGAAAAACTCAGAGGGAGAAAGAGTGCAGATGTGTAAAAAGAAGGGGAGGTATCTTGTCTTGATGGTCTTTACATTTATTCACATCATATGTCTCCATCAATGACAAAGGGGGAGATTGTTGCAAGTATGTGCCTAACCGGTGTTGTCATTGATGTCAACATATCTGTGTTGTCATTGGTGTCAACTATGCTCTTGTTTTGATGCTTGCTTGTAATGAGTTAGATGCTTTGTATTGGATTATATAAGTGTTGGAGATAATGAGTAAGTGATCCTGATATTGAGTTTCCAAGTGCTTTTGAGAAAATTTGCTCCTCCGATGGAAACAATGTATAGTAGAGTATCTTTGTTTACAGCAGAACAATCCAGTATGTTGCTCCGCATTTCTTGTAGATTGCATATCTTTGTCTACGATTGGAAGTTATTTAGAGGCATGTCTAAAGATGCTATGTTCCAAGTTTGAGCCTCTGGTATGAAGATTTGAGTGAGTTATGTTCACTAGAGTGAAAACTATTTTTTCTGTATATTTGGTGGTGACAGGGAGAATGTATTATGCTTCGCATTCCTATGTATTTAAGTATTTCAGTCTACGGTTCTGGAATCAAGTTTGTAATGATGATAAGTGCCTTCAACTCCAATGGTTCATGATTTGGTGGTCTGCAAGCAATCTTTTCTTTATGACAAGGGATAACAGTTACGTTCAAGTGCTCTGGATTAAAGAATCTTCTCCTCTCCCGTGAATTTCAATAGCTCCAACTCATAGTCAGCAGGTATGAATTGATTCTTCAGTTTTGTCACCATCCTATCCCACTTCGTAATCTTTTCTTTTCCTCTTCTATTTCTTTCCAACTAAACTTCTTTCCACCATATAGCAGCATGTCCTTTCAATTTTGTCTTTGCAAACTTTACCTTCTCTGAATCTTCAATCTCTTCATATTCAAAGTATTCTTCGATGTCATTTGTCTAGTCAATCAATTCTTCAGGGTTCAAATTACCATTATAATTCGGCACATCAACTCTAGCTGGTCTTTTTCCAATCTTCAAAATAGCTCGCAACAGCTTTACCTTATCTGATTCTTCTTCTTCATCACCTCCTAGGGTTTTGCCAATTTGTTCGATGGATTAAAATTCTTCTTAATCATCACTTTCAACGTTAAGTCTTGGTGTCAACCCTCTTCACCTATCTTCTTCAACAACATCTAATCAAATTCACACTGTTTTCATCATCTCCATCATCTCATCCATCCTACTAGCCATTGTTCCAACAACGACAACTCTCCTCGGTGGCATTCTTCCTAGGATCAAGTGCAAACTGCCTCAAGTTTGGTGATCAGGCTACAAGCTGACAATTGCCTCACAATCAGTGATCAATTATGACACCAGTAACCTACCTCAGTTCGATGATCTATCCATAGCAAGATCTTACAAAATTCCTTTGCCAACTTCGCTCAACTAGCTCCCAAAGATTCAAACTTTTGCTCTGATACCACTTGGTGTAGTCACGGTAGGAGGGTTCACAGAATGAACTATTCAGGCCGTGCAACAAGAGTAAACACAACAGAAACAACTCAAAGATATGAAACAAACATAGATTCAGTCATTCAATATATAATAGAATTCAAATACAGATTGGCTAGCGACATGCAGGCTTACAATTAGGGCTCAAAGGCCTGATTACATAATATCAGAATGTGTGCAAGATATAGCTTTGAAGTTCCTTCACACCAAATCTAAACTAAGGATTATGAATCAATCGCTAATTACTTGCCTAGGGATCTATTACATCCTTATATATCATCTCTGGTACAAAAGATTCCTCCACGTTAGCCAAGGAGGGTCACAAACTCCAATGAGGAGCTATAACGTGTGTACATGGATAGGTCAAACCTAATCATGTAGAACACATCTGCGAATGAAATGGATGATGTGCGGATCTCGAGGAAAGTCATCCATGAACCAAAGATCATTGAATGATGTGTCGTTAGGCTCCACAAGTCGAGGAATGCTCTGCAAGTCTTCTCCTTTAGCTGATTATCAGAGATTGTCAGGATGCTATGTTCTAAGAAAACAGTGAATCTTCTGATATCGATATATTTCTGGTACTTGATCCAAATGCTCTGAATTCTAGATATGATGTAGATAAATGAATCTAGATGTTAAGTCCATCTTTGTAAGATGTGAAATGTAACTGTGGAAGAATGCAGACAAAAATACAAAAATTGCTAGTAACTGAACTGCCTGAATTGAACTGGAAAATGAAAGGAAACAAACTAAAATGCAAAATGTTTTTGGTTGATGCAAGATTGCTCTTGAACTAGGGATGCTCCTACATCAAAAGCTCTAGACAAGTTTAAAGCTTTCAAGGCAATGGTTGAGAATGAGTTAGAGTTGAGGATCAAATGCTTAAGGTCTAATAGAGGAGGTGAGTTCACATCAAATGAATTTGATATTTTCTGTGAAGAACAAGGGATAAAGAGATAATTGTCTACACCTAGGACTCCTCAACAGAATGGAGTTGTTGAAAGAAAGAATAGGATAGTTCAAGAGGCTGCTAGGACTATTTTAAAGGAAGCTGACCTACAAGAAGTGTACTGGAGAGAAGCCATACATACTATTGTGTACATCCTAAATAGAGTTCAAGTCAAAGGTAACAGCTCTAAAACTCCTTATGAATTATGGTATGGAATAGTTCCTACAGAGAAGTATTTCAAAGTTTTTGGTAGAAAATATCATATCAGAAGAGAAGAACTAGGCAAGTTTGATGCTAGGTGTGATGAAAGAATCTTCCTTGGTTACTCTACTAAGAGTAAGGCCTACCGGTGCTAGAATAAGAGACTGAAAAAGATCATTGAAAGTGCTAATGTGAAAGTTGATGAAGAAAAGGAAAGAATATTAGATATGAGTGGCTATGAATCAGATGAACATGTGGCTACAGTGACTAACGAAAAAGTTAAACATGAAGATAGTCAAGATGAAGAAGAAAAGGCTCTAGAAAGTATTGCCAAAACTCCCAGGTATGTAATTATTAATCATTATGAAGATCAGATTATAGGTGACAAAAACAAAGGGCTACTGACAAGGAAAAGAGCTATAGAAGAACAAATCAATTACTATTTTCTTTCAAAAGTTGAACCTAAAAATGTTGGTGAAGCTTGCAATGATAAAAATTGGGTAAAGGCTATGGAAGAAGAATTGATGCAGATAGAGAAAAATCAAACTTGGGAACTAGTTCCTAGACCTGCTGACAATAATGTGATTGGCACCAAATGGGTTTTTCAGAAACAAGATGAATGGGAATGGAGAAGTAATAAGGAACAAGGCAAGATTGGTATGCAAAGGATATTATCAGGTTGAAGGGATAGATTTTGAGGAGACCTTTGCTCCCATGGCAAGGATTGAAGCAATAAGAATATTTTTGGCATTTGCATCATTCAAAGATTTCAAGGTGTATCAGATGGATGTCAAGTCTACATTCTTAAATGGTGAGTTGGAAGAAGAGGTCTACATTGAACAACTAGAAGGATTTCAGTTATCAAACCAAGATAACATGGTGTACAGATTGAAGAAGGCCTTGTATGGACTAAAGCAAGCCCCTAGAGCCTGGTATGCATGGTTAGACAAGTATTTGTTGCAATTAGGGCTCAGTAAAGGTGCTGCAGACAACAATCTCTATTTCAAAATCAATGATAATCAAATCATAATTGTTGAAGTCTTTGTTTATAACATTATCTTTGTAGGAAATGAAGGTATGTGCATGAAGTTTGCAGGAGAAATGCAAAATGAATTTGAGATGTCTATGTTTGGTGAAATAAATTTCTTTCTAGGTCTACAAATTACTCAATCAGATAAAGGAATCTTCATTTCTCAGTCTAAGTATGTGAAAGAGTTGTTGAAGAAGTTTGGGATGGAGGACTCCAAACTAGTATGTACTCCCATGTTGACTGGCTGCAAGTTGAGAAAAACTGGTGAATCACCCAAGACTGATCAGAAAAGGTATAGGTCTATGATTGGAGGATTACTTTATCTAACTCAAACCAGACCTAATATAATGCATGCAGTATGTCTTGTGGCAAGATTTCAAGAAGATCCTATAGAGTCACATGTGATGGCAGTCAAGAGAATCTTGAGGTATTTGAAAGGCACATCAGATCATGGCTTATGGTATCCAAAGGATAATGATTTCACTCTCAGTGCTTATACAGATGCAGATTCAGTCGAAGATGTTGATGACAGAAAAAGTACAAGTGGAGGTGCTTTCTTCTTGGGTAATAGATTGGTTTCATGGTTGAGCAAGAAGCAAGATTCAATCTCCTTGGCTACTGCAAAAGAAAGTATATTGTAGCAGCATGTTGTTGCACTCAAGTGTTATGGATGAAGCAGACTTTGAAGGACATAAGAGTTGTGTATGAAGATCCAATTGCAATCTTTTGTGACAATATAAGTGTTATAAACATTTCAAAGAATCCAGTGATGCACTCAAGAACAAAGCATATATCAATAAGGTATCACTTTTTGAGAGAAAAGGTGATAGAGAATGAATTAAAGATAGAATATATATCCACAAAGGATCAGATTGTAGATATTTTCACTAAGCCTCTGCCTAAAGATACCTTCGAGTATCTTAGAGAAAAGTTAGGGGTTATTACCCCTCCTACTCTGAACTAAGATGCATAGGAATGCATCAATCCAGTTGTGTCTGGAAAGCCTCTTTTTTTTATCTAGATTGATGTTTTGAGAGCTACCCCTCAGGGGGAGTAGCAAGTGTTCCTAATATGTGTTCTTGACAAAGAGCAGTAAGTCTTACAGTATTGATGAAAGAGCAATTTGATCAGAGCAGCAAAGTGCAAGTATATGCCCTTTTCTATTGATGTCAAAGGGAAAGAGAAATCATGTGAAAAACTCAGAGGGAGAAAGAGTGCAGATGTGTAAAAAGAAAGGGGAGTATCTTATCTTGATGGTCTTTACATTTATTCACATCATATGTCTCCATTAATTACAAAGGGGGAGATTGTTGCAAGTTTGTGCCTAACCGGTGTTGTCATTGATGTCAACATATCTTTGTTGTCATTGGTGTTAAATGTGCTCTTGTTTTGATGCTTTCTTGTAATGAGTTAGATGCTTTGCATTGGCTTATATAAGTGTTGGAGATAATGACTAAGTGATCCTGATATTGAGTTTCCAAGTGCTTTTGAGAAAATTTGCTCCTCCGGTGGAAACAATGTATAGAAGAGTATCTTTGTTTGTAGAAGAACAATCCAATATGTTGCTCTGCATTTCTTGTAGATTGTATATCTTTGTCTGCAATTGGAAGTTATTTAGAGGCATGTCTGAAGATGCTATGTTCCAATTTTGAGCCTCCGGTATGAAGATTTGAGTGAGTTATGTTCACCAAAGTGAAAACTACTTTTTCTGTATATTTGGTGGTGACAGGGAGAAGTATTATGCTCTGCATTCCTCTGCATTTAAGTATTTTAGTCTACAGTTCTAGAATCAAGTTTGTAATGATGATAAGTGCCTTCAACTCCAATGGTTCATGATTTGGTGGTCCGCAAGCAATCTTTTCTTTATGACAAGGGATAATAGTTACGTTCAAGTGCTCCAGATTAAAGAATCTCCTCCTCTCCTATGAATTCCCAGCTGCCTTCTCCTCTCCCGTGCCCCAAATGAACCCTAGCTTTTTTTTCCTTGTTTTCCTCCAAATTTTCTTTTCTAGCACAAGCATCTGTCTCCATCATAATGCGAGGTCAAAACCCCATATCCGCCTTTACTTCCTTTTCATTACTTATATTTTATTTCACTCCCAAGGTTAATGAGGGAGACATGAATATATCCTGAGATTAGTTTAAGAGGCCAATTAACATATGACCAAAATTAACCCCAAACTCCAATATAAAATGGAACTTTTTAAAATAAAATAAATAATTATCAAAGCTCACAAAACTATTTATTTAAAACCACATAATAACTTAATGCCAAACCAAAATAAAATACTGACAACCCATAATGGGGTACCTCCACAAAGACTACTAGCAAATCACATAAGACCAGAAGGCAAATCCAAACATTACCACTAGGTAACTGGAAGGTAAACACATGTCATGGAATCACTGCACTAACCGAGTGCAGTGGACTAGGCTAGGGGATGTTTGGTTTGTGACTATCTCCAGCAACCACCATCGGGGATAAGAGTACGCTCAGGCCCATGAATCCAGGCAGAGTCGATACTCAGTACCTACAACACTCCGATAGCATGTCAAAGTACATGTGCATACAAAATATATCATATAGCCGAAGCAACATCAATCATCAGGAAGAGGGTCATGATATCATAAGCCTCTCAGATACGAGTGTTACAACATCATCCCTTTCTTGTCCATAATCATGCAAAAGTAATGATAACAGTATATGAACATATAAGCATGTAATCCAGCATAAGAACTAATCATGTCAACATTATAATAGCATCAGAATCCATCAGGGAAAAGCAACAACAAAATACAAACACAAGGGTTGTTACATCCTACCCCCTAGGACTAGGCTTACTCCTGGAAGCCTGTAAATGCTAAGATGTAGCCATAGCACACATTAGTCCATGAAACTTGATATACTTATAAAAATCAAGTTGTCACATGCACAATTATGTTGGCAAGAGACACTGCTATTCATGACAGATCTTGTCATTGATGGCAACTAAGTCTATCTTACACATCCCCATTACATAATTTGTTCATACCGGAAGTTAAAGTGAAGATTTGTCTAAGTCCAAGTAGTCAGAAACAGAGCATGTGATAGGGTCCAATATCTTGGTCCAGATCTCTCTGGTGATAAATCATAGTGTGTTGCAGATTTGAGGCAGTAATAAGGATTGTCAGGACTATCTAAATCCAAGAATTTAGCCTCCAGTGATGAAGGATTCAAAAGTTATAAGCATCTAAGTATTGGGTTCTAGCTAGTCGGTACAGTCAGAAGAAGAACAAGCTGACCTAGTATTTGATCTTGGTCCGAATGAAGAAAAGTTGTTGGTTAAGTAATTTGTGATAACCAGTGGTATTGGCTGACATAATTAATGATTTGAGAACACAAGTTTTTTGTGTGTGTTGTTGTTTGTGCATTGATTCGGCCAATAGAGCAAAGTTCTTAATAAATGTTCTAAGTTTTCTTGAAGTCGTTGATTGAATCTCTTGATGCAGATATATATAGATGATGGATTTGAGTGTTTTGGTGTGTGTGTGTGTGTGGTGTGATGATGGAGTAAGTGCATTAATGGCAAAAAGAAGTGTGAAGGTGAAGATCTAAGCTTGGATTATGGCCAAAGAGTGAAATAGGGCAGAATAGGGATGAAGTGTGTAAGATCAGTATTATGTGCTTAACCGGAACTGAATTTCTGCATTGGTAGATGTTATTCATCAGTTGAAACATTCTATAATCTTCTTGTAATCATTTATGTAGGTAGTGAACCTATTGGAGCAATGACCTCTGGGCAGTACGCCCTAAAGGTATGTACCTTCCCCATTTGTAATACTTTTAATAGAGTATAATTTCTTGTGGGTTAACCCCCACCGTGGTTTTTCCCTTAACCAGGTTTCCACGTAAAAATCTTGGTGTTATGTGTGTTGATTATGTTTCTTCTTATGTGTTGTTGATTTATGCTCTCATGGTTATATCATAAATTTGTTAATAAGTGATAAAGAAGGTAAATTGATGCAAGTGTTAAAGTTTTGTGACAACTGATTCACCCCCCCTCTCAATTGTTTGCCCTTATTTCAACAAATTACATGCAATCAATCCTAGTACATGGGTAAGGAATAGGCAAGGCACCCATTTCATACAAAATATACATTAGCATATAATAATTTTCTCCAATTAAAATAAAGAATGATGCCATAACATTCAATTTTCTCATAAATTACAACAAAATGCACTTTTCAATATACAAAATTTCTAGTTCTCTAACTTTTCATATGAAGCTATCTATAAAATGGAGTTCACAACACACATATATGCACATTTACATGATTTACGACCTCCACTTTCATAGCATGCATGACATCTCGATGCATTAAAAGCAAAAATTTGTCACTTTACCAGGTATGATGATGCAAATTTCACTTCTAGTATGCAACCACAAACATGACAAATTGTATAGCCTACATATACATACATACTCATTCACATCACAAGGCTACACTAGGGGTTCACAAGGATGTCATAGTACCATTCGTATCCAATTATATCCATGAGTCCATAACCAATAACCATGTCTAATATCCATGTGTCTTGATGGCATTGACCCACCTAGTGAGCCCTTCCATACAAGCCATAATGACATGTCTCTTGTTTGTGTAAGGGTTTTAGCCTCCAAGAGATAGTCAAACAATAGGAAGGTAGTGAATTAGAGCTTAGAACAACTCACACATGCCCCCATCATTAAGGGTTTCCCTGCGTCTACTTCCTCGTATACACTCAAATGGGTGGATCTCACCATACCTGATGAGGAATCACATCACAATACAAGACCAACATTCAAAAATAGAAAAGTTAATGATTTTAGCCACCAAAAAATATAAATAAGGAAGAGTAAATCTCAATTCCAACAATAAAATAAGAAAAATGTGCATTGTTTCAATAGTACATGAAATGTAACAGCAAGAGTTACATGCCAAGAAATTCATCCGTGGCTAAACCAAACAAGCAAGATAAACCAAAGTGCTGGTCCTCACAAGCAAAGTAAAAGTCACCAATAACTGAAAAGAAGATTCACAATCTTCGAAATATACACATTACAACACTACGTGACTATCGCTAGTCACCACACAAGGAAGGAGGAAAACAAATGTGACTGTCTCCACAGTCCTTCATGTGGGTGTGGCCAACTCATGCAACCCTCACATGGAAGGGTATTGTGCCAAAACTTCGAAGTCACATACCTCATGCGACGCAACCGCGCATGGTATACGCCAAGCAAAGAAAGCACACAATGGTCGTATACTGCATAGCAATGTCCTACTCATAGGAACATCCCACATAGTATGTACCCACAGAGAAAGCACATGTGGCTACACATCGCACTAGAGGTTCACATAGCTAGATTCCACTCGCATGCCAATCGATCAGAATCGAGGCAATCTTGAGTGAACCCTCTACTCTGTGCGAGCAACCACTCCTCTCTGTACAAGTAGGAACACAACATATATACTATGCTTTCATGTATCTATGTATGTGGCATCGTGTCCTCGAGCTCAGCTCACTACCATCAGCAACATGACATCATCACCAGTACTATGTCGGAACATCAGTGGGGTGTGGCATCGTATCCAAGCATCGTGTTGGGACACGAGTAATACAGAATACCTCTCAGCATGGGGCAACATCCATCCGCACATGTTGTGGTTCATATACAATTAACTCAAAGTAAGATCATAGCTGTCACAGGTGCTCATACCATAAACTAATGTCATCCTCAAGAACTGAGGGGATTAGGCTAACACTTTATGAACCAAGTATCTAGTCCATTAATAAGGGGAAGTAGTGAGTACTTTCCTTGGGAGGTTGAAATGATCACTGTCGTTTCACGCCACCATTATATGTACGCTGTGTAATTCCCTCCCAAGGAACTTTGTTGCTTCTACTACCCTCCACATATTGACCTATCAACAACCCTCGGGTTGGTAGTCAATAGGGTGACAACAAGAAAACACATAGATGGTGTGATTTTCTCCCATACATATCCTCCATGGATGGGTATGAGTATCACCATCCCATGGGCACACATCTCAAGCACTAGTTAATCACAACACTCAATAGGAATACATCGATGGATGCTTACATCATGGGGAATACAATCATAATTTCACTTACCTAGGCATAACCATAGTCCACACATGACTATGCAACATAATGCAAAATATACAACTTTACCTAATAATTACTCCCAAACATTCATACCAATTTTCTCTTTTCACAAGGGCAACTCATTTACCCATAACCTCATAAATTCACTTGCAATGCTTTCAACATAATGCAATAGTGCATGAACATGTATAGCATCATCACTACCATCTTTTCATTAGTGCATAAACATAAGTAACATCTTCACAATCATCATTACATTCACTCCTATATTCACATAATGATATACATATCTCATTTTACACCCATTACACTCTCATCTCATAATAACACATGATGTGACATCATATCACAAGTCACAATAATACCATTCATTCACAAGGAAAATGAGAAACTAGCAACACAATTAAATGAGTTTGGTTGAGGAACCCTAGTTACTTCTCAACATTCACATCCATACATATAAGCGTAAGTAACCTTGGCTATGTCAATGGCATTCAATTGCTCACTCAAAGCAAGATAGCAACATTCTTATTACCTTATCATTCATTATTTTTAGTTTTCATTAAAGTACAAGTGTTCACCTATATGACCTCATTAAAGCCACAATGCAATTGAGGAGATCAAATTTCATCAACAAGATATATCCACTAAGCAATTATTGTCCTTATTCAAGCTCATTAACAAGGAGGCACTAATTAACATACAATCACTTTCAACACATAACCATAACAAGCATAAGGTCTTCTTCACTCCTATCTCACTAAATCTTTTACTTATTAAAATTCTAACATACTAATTAATTCCATATGCCATTATTCTAACATCTTGTCAACTATTGACAACTAAGAAGAGGAGAGAGATAGATTTCATCTCAAATCAAGACATTACATGCCATCCAATATTCATCATACAAATATGCAAATTCTACTAAGGGGAAGTTTAAGGCACCATTAATACACCAATTACTTCAATTTGTAACTAAAGAATGATAAATGTAGTAATCTATCATATCAAGAGGTTACAAGCAAAATTTGGTCACATCACACCAATTTCAGCAACCATACATCACTTACAAGAAAGCATGCAACATTCATTCTAATCTATCCACATCTGCAAACATCTACACACTTTCATCCTTAACATTTATAATACAAGAAGGAATTACAAGAGCAATTCATGACCAATTAGGGTCATTTCATTCACTAGCAACATAAAGGAAGACACAAGAAGAGCATATCCAAGCAAGGGTAATTGGGCAACCTAAGTTACCTTCAACCCACAAACACATAAGGTAGAACATTCCTACCCTTGTCTTATAACATGGGAGAGTAATCACTCTTAACCATGGGAGACTCTCAACCAAGGTCAACACTCTAGTCCCATTGAGTAAGGTAAGACCAAGGAGGCTATTTCCTCCACAATTTCTAAGAATGGGGTTGTAACTTAACCCACTAATGCCATGCTAAGGCATGAAAGCAATCAAGACCATAAAAACAATATAACAGGCTCACACCACACACACCAAACACAACGAAACATAGAAGTCTCAAGTATGCCAGAGCTCCCAGTGTGTGAACATGGGCTCTGATACTAGATGTAACATTCCGCCCTGCAACCCAAAAGGGTAAGGGCCAAAAGAGGGCAATATTTTTTTTTTTTTGAAAATAAAGTGATAACATACACATAGTACGGTTGCCGACTCGATAGATCGACAACATTCATGGCCAAGTATGGCCGAATGCACAACCCAAAGGAGAGGACCAAATCACCCTCCTTGCAAACATTATTGAAACTACATTCATTTTTAAACACCAAATTCAAATGTTCATAATACCCATTTCCACTTTAAAACACAGAGCCATAATGATCATAAAAGCACAAGCGGGTTCGATGCCAACACTAGAAAACTGTAAGCCAAATATAGAACAACATCACATTTCTTCTCATTATTATAATTTACATCATCTCTCGCAAGAAAGAACAAAAATTACATAAAGGAATATACATAAGTAAAATGGCATAGCCATGGATAAGATACAATAACTGATAAAACAAATACAAGAGAGAACATCTCCAACTGGTGCTCCAATAACCTGTTCGTTGGTCTCCAATGGTGGTGGAAGTGCTTCCCAACCATGTGGACTCAAAAGAGACCACCCCACTGTACTCAGAGGTAGTCACAAGGCCCAAACAGAAGAATAAAGGCAAGGGATACAATGGCCAGCACTCACATCAATCACGGAGCAGACACGACACACAATGCATAAAGCCAATGTCACAACATAGAGATGCTCATCAAATATATTGTCAGGTACTACTCATGACTAACAAGGCACTAGACACTAGAGTACAGATCGGATGGAGTGTCATTATGCATGCTCGAAGGGATGGCACCACATGGAATCAAGTACACTACTCATACCGACGAGGAGACTCAATCATGCCCGAATCAATGCCCTGCAAACAGATACGCCTTCTCTTGTGCATTACAAGTGCTCAAGGCCATGCATGAGGACTCATTACCCTAGACCTAAGCACGTCTCGTTTAACCAAATGAGGTATACAAAACTAAATTAAAAACAATCCAATAACCAGTCACAATCCCCTAATCTTGGAGGTTGGGGTTGCTTGAAAAGTTGTGTTGCTAATTATGCCTAACATGAAAATCTATATTTAAGGTATAAAATTAGTATTATACTTCTCATAGGCTACAAAGACATTAACACCATTTGCTAATATCATTTATTCCCAAAACAACTAAGGCCTACTCATAAGTTCAAACAATCATGAATACAATTAACCACCTATTAAATACATGACTTATGAAAATAATGTAATCCTTCATAACATACAAAAGGCCTTTACCAAGATTATTTATTGTTTCCTCTACAACTAAAGAATATGGAAAGTCTACAATACTATAAAACACCAGCATTGAAATTGTAAGAATAGTAGTTAATAAGCATTCTCCCACAATGCCATTAGTGATCTATCTACTCAATCAATATATAGAAAGAAATGCATTTTAGTATTCTCACTTATTGTATACATTACAAAACCACAGAGCACAAATAAACAAAAGAATCTAAAGTAGCATATGAACACAGAAGCATACCATAAATCAAGATGATGTTATAAATAAAAGCTAGTAGATTCATAGACCAATAGGATGACCTCCTTGACAATGCTGGATATTTTGAGGACACCCTAAACTTTATCATTGAGATCACAATTAAACTTGTAGTGGTTGCATGGATGTGTTTTCTTGGTGCTGGTAGATCACATATGAATATAGGTTTAGGAGCATTTATAGCGATGCTACTTTTTGATTGGGATCCTAAAAATGCTACAAGACTTATGTTCTTCTCTCAAACATCTATGCAAAAGTGGGCAGGTGCGCTGAGGTTCATATGGTAACAAGATTGATGAAAGATAGATGAATTAAAAAGATCACTAGATGTAGTTGGATTTAAGACCATAAAATGGTGCACGCTTTTCACGTAGGAGACAAATCACACCCATCAACCCAGGAAACCCATGCATGGATGAAGAAAATGGCATGGAAGAAGAAGGTCGTAGTGTATTTTTCAATTCAAGACGTTGCTTACTGCTGTGGGCGATGAGTAAAAATAATTATTTCTCTGCCATCAAAAAAAAAGTTGGCAATTGTATTTGATTTGTTAACATGCCCCTTAGAGAAATTATTAGAGTAGTTAAGAACCTTCAGGTATCCATTGATTGCCATAATGCAACGAAACTTAACTTTTAGATTGTTGCAAGAGAAAATGTTGTGAGAGATTTGAAACATTTCCATTATTCTAAACAGGGGCAGTCTTCTCGTGGAGATTATTGGTGATGCTAAACGCAGCAATCTAAAAAATAGGCTAGCACTATAATAATATGCATAGGGTCACTAGTAATAATGAAGGGACGCCCATAGAAGCATAATAGAAGGGGAATTTTTTTGCTAGCTGATGGCGTTGCAAGTGCTCTGGCAGACATGTACATATAATGTGGAAGCATAGAAAGAGCACGAACTATTTGACAGAACATCCAGGAAATGTGGTCTCATGGACAGCAATGATTGCAGGAAATGAACAAAATGGATTTGTCAAAATGGATTTAAAACTTTCAATCTAATGCAAACGACAGATAGAGAATTGGCTCCACAACCTAGGTTGGCATCCTCCCTGCTCATGCCAGGATGGAAGCAATGGAGTAGGGTATGGACATCCAATAACATGACACCAAGAAAGAACATATGCAAAAATACAAACTCAGATGCCAACTGCCCTAGACACTGTGGATTCAAGGAGAAGATGTCAACTTGCCTAGAAATTGTAAAATTTACAGAGAAACAAGGTATTCCCAGCTGCCTTCTCCTATCCCATACCCCAAACGAACCCTAGCTTTTTTTCCTTGTTTTCCCCCAAATTTTCTTTTCCAGCACAAGCATCCGTCTCCATCATAATACGAGGTCAAAACCCCATATCCCCCTTTACTTCCATTTCATTAATTATATTTTATTTCACTCCCAAGGTCAATGAGGGAGACATGAATATAGCTCGAGATTAGTTTAAGAGGCCAATTAACATATGACCAAAATTGACCCCAAACTCCAATATAAAATTGAACTTTTTAAAATAAAATAAACAATTATCAAAGCTCACAAAATGATTTATTTAAAACCACATAATAACTTAATTCCAAACCAAAATAAAATACTGACAACCCAGAATGGGGTACCTCCACAAATAGTACTGGCAAATCTGGACGTTACCGCTAGGTAACCAGAAGGTAAACACATGTCATGGAATCACTACACTAACCAGGTGCAGTGAGCTAGGCTAGCGGATGTTTGGCCTATGACTATCTCCAGTAACCACCTTCAGGGATAAGAGTACGCTCAGGCTTGTGAATCCAGGTGGAGTCAATTCCCAGTACCTGCAACACTCCAATCGCACGTCAAAGTACATGTGCATATAACATATATCGTGTAGCCAAAGCAACATCAATCATCAGGAAGAGGGTCATGATATTGTAAGCCTCTCGGATATGAGTGTTACAACATCATCCCTTTCCTGTCCATAATCATGCAAAAGTAATGATAACAGTATATGAACATATAAGCATGTAATCCAACATAAGAACTAATCATGTCAACATCGTAATAGCATCAGAATCCATCATGGAAAAGAAACAACAAAATATGAACACGAGGGTTGTTATAGTGCTTGTGGATGTCGCATGATCGTGTTCCTACCTTTGGATTGGTCTGCAAAGAGAAATATGGATCGTGGATGAAGACTACTCTTAGAAGACTTAGTGTTAACACTAGTCTTGGCTGACCTGGTTGTTTTCACTACTTGCAGAGATGCATTGAAGATTGTGGAAGCATGTTGTGGCGTGGAAGATTGTATTTGAGTCCCAGCTAAGGCATAACGTGATTCACAAACATCTTTTCCTTATCTAATTTGTTTAGGTCCAGACCTATTTCTATGTATTTTTGTAATGCCAACCTTGGAGATTGTTCCAATGGTTGATGAATGTAATGCTGACCTTGATGTACATTCCAAGGTTGATGAATTGTATAAAAACATGTAATGAAGTTGCGAAAAAGATGTCTATGAGTGAAAATGCGAAGATAAGTGAAAAGGTGTAAGAAGAGCAGAGTAGATGAGTTATATTGTGCTTCAATGGAACTAAACTCAGGCATGGAGTGGATGCTATCAAATCAATCCACCAACCCTTAGCAGTGAGCCGATCTTGGCAGTGAGCCCCAATATTTGCAGTGAGCATTTCGGTCAGTGAGCCCTAAGGCAGTGAGCCTCTGTTTTTCGGTATTGATATAACATATTTATTTATGTGGGCTAACACCCACCATGGTTTTTCCCTTATAGGGTTTTCCACGTAAAAAATTTAGTCTCACATGTGTTGAATGTGTTATTGTGTTGAGCTTCTTGTTTCATGATTTCATTGTCAAATCTTAATAACAATGATTGAACATATGATGTGTTGATATTCATAAGTAGTTAAAGTTTTTCAAACAACTGATTCACCCCCCTCTAAGTTGTCTTTTGCATTTCAACATCTTTTTTCCTCATCCATCTTTACACCAACAGAGTTAAACCGAGCCACCATGTATGTTAAATGCTTGCAAGTGGTCTGCAATTCATCTAGCTTCTTCCATCCTCAATGGATAGAGCTTCTTCCTCAAGAATATCTTGTTCATTAAAGATTTATCTTGATAGATCTCATTTAGCTTCTTCCATAACCACTTTAAAGTGGGCTCTTTCTGGACATTAATTATAATAGAATATTCAAGGCATAATCTAATCAGACCTTTGGCTTTATAAGCTAAAGTAGCATCAGTAGGTCTCTGAACTTTTGCATCAATAACATCCCATAGATCATAATCTATTAACAAATATTCTATCTCCCAATAAATAATAACAAGAAATTTACAAAGTTGAGACACCTAATTTCCCAACAACAACTGCCTCTATATTAACAAATTCCTTGTTTGTTGTTTTGGTTGAAATCTACACTTGTAGATCTAAAGTTTGCACATGAATCTAAATCCCATATGTAAAAATGATCTCCATGGAGATTAATATCTAGAACCTATTTGCCTTGAAGTTTGGAATATGTTATTTGAGATAGGTGGTGTCAATAGACACCAATTAGGAGTTTACCAAGAGAATGTTCTCATTTGGTCAAATCTTTATTGTTGATTTAACAATTTGGTACAGATAATTAAAAACATGCAAACATATAATTAGGAATGTTCTTCAAATTTTTCTCTGATTCATCTTTTAGGGTTTTTGTGTTAGCACTATGCTCTAGGGTTTATCTCTAATTATGTCCAAAACATTTTGTGTCGAGTTCTTTTGCTTTTGTTGAACACTTCTATTTTTTCGTTGACCAGTTCAATCGGTTACGGTTCACTTAATTTGTTTCCCATGTCACTATTATCATATGTTTATCAGTCCCCCCTTTGATATGGTTACCTATTTTCACCCATCGTCAGATATTTTAAATGCCCTGACTTTTATATTTTAAACTTTCAGGGGGTTCCAAGTCAGCCCTCCATGTGTTTGCATGTTATTGCATCACATATGTTTAGTGTGTCGCATAATTGTTTACTTAGTCTTTTTTGAGTTTGTTGGCTTACGCACTTCCAATGCATGTTTTTGGTTTATTAAGTAGCAGTCCTTGCTAGGTGGCGACCTTTCATTACAATGATGAGTTCCTTTACATCGCAATTTTAAAAGGTGGACCCACTTCCGTGTCTGCAATGTGCGATATTCGGCCACAAGGTTTTTACTTTATGACCTGGAATACACGTGACCGATGCTTATTGCATTGCAGTAGGATTAGTGCATCGTATGTTTTAAAATTTGCTTCCTTGTGTGGATGGGATGTGTGATGGTTGTTTTATAAGAAGAGGTGGCCCATAGTTCGGGTCCATGTTGTCAAAGCTTGATTGGGCCACGTATGAGTTGTCAACTCAGATGGATCGATGTGTTATAGCCCAGGGTATAATTTGAGGTTTGTCTTGAATATATTTTCAAATGAATCAAGATATTCTAAGCACCATTGATCTTGATCATAAATTGATAGTCATAATTCAAAATTTTGCAAAAGGGCAACGATTGCGCCACCCGAAGTTTGAGGCACGTATGAGCATTACTTTAGAAGGTGGCAGAGTATTTATGTGAATTGAATTGCTATTCCAAGAGGTATTTTAATATGATTTGCCCTAAGTTGCAGACATATAATTGTGTGGGTGGCCACTGTCGATAATTGATACCTCCAATGGAGAATTGTGCTGAGAATAGGAAGAATTGTGTTTTTCAAGCGCACCAAAAAGGTACATGCTCTATGAATCTCTGAATTTCTTATTTCCAAAGAGGGTTAGGGTTTTTTCGATTGAGTTGAATATAGTCGAGTAGGGTTTATATTGTGAAAGGAATTCCTAAGACCAATAGCTATTAAAATTGGATTGTCCCATAAGAATTGTGATTGCCACCATGAGTTAGATATCAGTCCAATCTGGTAGTTCTAAAAACGGTTTAGACCAAGTTATCATTGATTTATTGTCTGGCTCTTTGAAGAGGGATACACAAGCCCAATGTATCAATATTCTCACTCAAAGATTGATAGATACAAAGGAGGATATCAGGGACGTTGCATCCCTTTGACGAGTTGGAATTTATTCAAATATTGATGCAATCATGCTAATGAGCACATCCCAGTTTCAAATATATGATGCTTTGATTTAGGGAAACTGCTAGTCCCCAATGTTTATGTAAGCCCTGAGTTGGTATATGTAGTTAGGAGGCATTATGATCCAGAGACTAGATAATTGAGGAATCATCATGATGAAGAACTACTCACATTGAATAGAGAATTGATTATTAAGGTTTTCAATTTGAACCCATGTGCCAACATCAAATTTGACTTAGATGAGTTATGACAGGAGTATAGGAGGCATAGAAGCAATTATAGAGTAAAGTGGCTACCCCAACATAGAAACCTTAACAGTCATGGAATCAAGAAAGTCCACCAAAATGAGATGGAACCATTGGATGTTGGTCCATTCATAGATTATTTCAAGTACACATATATGGCTCTATCCCAGGTTCTAGGGGTATATTATAAAATACAGGTGCATGTCCATCTAATGATGATGGTTGCTAACATCCAACATCAAGAGATCAATAGGCTATTTGATTATGCCTCCTTTATAGTGCAGACGAGATCTATTAGGGGTTGAAATCTCTAAAAGAAAATGACAACATTCTCTACTTCAAATGGTATTCAATGTTGTGTCATAGCTTTTTGTATCAAGGGGAACATCTATGGCACCCCGCTTTGAGAATAACACTTAAAACACCAGACAATAGGCCCATGCTAATTCAGATGAGAACTTATATATGAGACTCCCATTGTCAAACATTTGATTATTGTATCTTTGAAAGATTCTTTGTCTGGAGATTATTGGATATACTTGGCTATGAGAAGAGGAGGTTGTCTCCTACTTTTATGAGGTTCTTGAGACCTAAGCAGATTGAGCTAGAGAGGAATTGCTAGCACAATTGGGGAGATTGGTTCTTCCATAAAGATTACACAGTTATCAAAATTTATGGGGCTAAGGTAGAGCCACATTTATTACCTCTTTATGTGTCAGAAATGGTGGTTTTTCTTGAAGCAATATGGTAGTTGAATGAATCAGATAAGGTGCACCTAAGAAACCAAAAGAAATGATCATTTTTGCCTCCTACTGTTAACTTTTCAGACTTTCTAGTCACTGTTAAGGAGGGCCTTGATCAACTAGGATCAAAGTTGATGGGCTACCAATTGAAGTCGAGCATAAGGAGGTGTGATCCTGAATATTATATTGATCAAGTAAGGATATCAGTGGGTAGGTAGGTTATAGTCACCAATTCAACCTTTTGGAAAATTTAATTAGAAATTATATGGCCCTAGCAAAACTTGAAAGGAGAAAAAGATTCCAAGAGAGAGCTATAAAGTGCAAAAAGAAAAATAAGGAATTAGTTCCCACCTAGAAAGGTTCCTTTCATACCACTATGGACTTACTTATCAAAATTAAATTGATGATAAGTAGTGTGGACATTCTAGGGGAAATGCCTGAAGAGAATATGATGGATGTCAGGCCAACTGTCTCACAGGCTTTAACTATCTAGGCTCCTTCTATTCAAGTCCCATCTATACAGGTTTCAGCTTTGAGTGCTTTGAAGGTTGATGAAGGAGGGAGCCCTAGTAAACAAGGTAGGGTTCAACCCTTGGTGGATTATGATGTCACTGAGTGTACTGGTGAAAAAATGTTGAGTATCAAGAGATAGTGTAGATTGTCCCTTCACCAAGGAGGCCTAATTTGACTGATCTACCTCTTGGAAGAACATTGTTAGATTTAGAATAAGGTGACAAGGTAGTCCAAGATGTCAGAACTTTAACATGTGAACAATTTCTCTCTGATGATGCCTTATCAAGACTCAAGAATTCAAAATGTTGATGGTCAAAGGTAAGGTGAATGCAAATTTACATATAAAGAGGTATGTGTCTCAACAAGTGGAGGTATACAATGAAGGAGAAGTCATATAGAACATCTAGAAATAAATAGAATCTAATATGACAAAGATGACACCTGAGAAAGGAAGAAGGATTGTCAAGGAAAGCGGGTGTTTGTTATTGCTAGGATGAGATATAGCTTCTGCTATAGCCCTAGATACTATTCAGAGGCAAAACATTGATGAAGATGTTTTGGGGATGAGGAGCAGGATGATGATCTTTATTTTGGGTATGTTTTCAGTGCCAAACATGAAACTCTAGCCATTTGGGTTGTGGCACTTAAACATAGAAAACCTCAAGGTGTCAGGGATGTCTCTGAGATGAAGGAAATTTTGATTGCTAAAAGACTAAGTGACACAACAACCCCACAAGCTACCTCCTTAGTGGTCAGTACTGCCCTGTTTAGTGAAGTTGTAGCCAAAAAATCGCAAGTGAATCATAATAAGTTGCAAGTTGAATACACTAAGTTGATGCAAGAGTATAACAAGGTTATATCAATGGTTGATTAGCCTAAGATCACCTTGACAGAGCATCTATCACCTCTCATTTCTTCAAGCACAATATTCCAACAAGATGGGGATACCTTCATGCTCATGAAGGCCTGAAAGAAGAATTAAAGAAAAGCAAAGAGGTAGAGGTTGCTGCAAAGGCCAAAGGGGTACAGGATACATCTGAGTTGATGAGGAACCTTTTTTTCCCACCAAGCATCTTGAATTTTTGGAAAGGCTGACGATGCATGAGATTGTTTTGACAAATTGAGAAGGGCAAGAGATGCCCAAATTAGGCAAGGTCTAGCTCTAAAGCAAATTTTGAGTATGTGGATTTCAAAGTTGTCATCACTAAGTACTATTTAGGGTGTTGTAAGATTTAGTTTTGATACCCCCATAGGAGATATCAAGTACTTATGAGGTGGAAAATCTTTTAGGTGATGTCACTTCTTCCCAAGGAATGTTTGAGATGATGGTTAAGGAGAAATTTGAAAATTTCAAAGCCTTGGAGGAATGTCAATTGCTAACAATTTTGGAAACCAAGGGAGGTATGAAATCATTGGATCTATAGGAATCAAAGTTCCAAGGCATCACTCCAACATTAGTCACATCAGTTGTTCATGGGGATAAAGTGGATCAAATTTTATGTAATGCAAGGTTAGATAACTTGCTGAAATTGGAGTCTACCTTTGACAGTTTTGTAAAAGGAACTAAAGTACTGCTAGATGTGAGGTACCAAGCTCATTTGAACAAGTTAAGGTACCAAGCTCATTTGAACAAGTTAGCGAAGATCCTAGAATATTCCTAACCATCTAATGAGGACTTCACAAATTGGATGCATAAATATCCTTAGAGCTTGGTGTGATGTGACATTTTGGAATCTGAAAGACACATTGGCATGTGTCATATCTATTTCTTAGAGATTTGTAGATTTAAGAGGATAGTCTAGTGGATGGATAATGAGGTTTAAATTATGATAATCTAGGTTAGGGTATAATTAAGGAATTAATCATTAGTAGTCTCAGCTATAAAGGGATGAAGAAGCTACATTTGGCAACCAATTTTAGCTTTTAGCCATTTTTTTTAAATTATTCAATTTAAATGCAATCTTATTCACTTAGGGGAGAAGTTAGAATGGTTAGGTAGTTAAGTTGTTATAAGTACCTTGAAGGATCCAGTTGTTGTAAGATGAAGAATAAAAATCTTATTGCCATGAACTTTTCATGAGGCATAGGAAGATCTGGTAAGATAACAACTCTCTGTCAATTGCTCTCATTGGGGTAAGAGTTATATCTTTCACATTAGAAAGAGAAGTTGGAAGCACATCTATAGGAGGGCACTCCTCTCAAGGGAATAAATGTCCCATGTTGTTTGCAAAGAGGGGAAGGAAGATGGTGCTATCTCACATCATTCATTTTCCCTGTAGTTTGAAGTTGTCTCACCTTGGCTCTCAATGCAAGTCGCTTTGCTTTGACCTTGGGTCTCTTAGGTAGCAAGATAGATGCTCATGCATATACTTGGACAAACATGGATGGTGATATCTCCCCACTCACTCCCACCTTCTTCTTCCAAGTTTGTAGGAGATATTTATCTAGCAAGGGCTTCTTCATCCTCTATGTTAGCGGCAATGAGAAAAAAAATTATCCACATTAGCTAGACAAATGGGTAGCCTGATCGACCTCAATAGGAGTAGTTAGAAGCTTGTTGTCTTCTAACCACTCATTCAAACAACCTTTGGGAGTGTGAACCTCTCCCAGATGAATCCAGGTGTCAAGATCAAATGAAATGTAAAAGATTGTTTATAAAGTTATTATAAAGTGACGAATGTCACTCACCCATAGGAACGTTTCTTTGTAACCTTTTTATAAAGGGTGAAATCAATTGTATTGTAAAAGGAGAAATAATACAAGGAAAATTTTTATGCAAAGTGTCTCTTATTGGAAATAATAGTTTTTGTTCTTTATCAATTATGTACTCTATAACATCTTTTCTTGAAATGAAATATATGATTGAAAACATTCCTGTTCACATTATCTCCAATTGAATAGCTCATGCTTCTTTGAATAAAATAGATAAGGGTTATTTTATTTGTTGAATACATTTGCTATGCCAAACAATCATCACTACTAGTTGTTATTCAAGGAACAATGTAAATCTTCCATTGATAATTGTAGGAAACTTGGGACATGAAATAGATTATTAAGTAGAATTTTGAATTGTAAAGTCACATACATAGGTCTTGTTGTTGTAATGCATCAATAAGCAAAAGAACCATTAAGAAGTATTGTTGTTGCGAATTACATATACAAACAAGGATGACTTTGTTAATCCCTTAAGGAATTGATCTTTGAATTAATGAATTTCCCTATTCCACTCATTTTTGTTGGAATAGGTCCAGACAACTGAGAGGGGGGTGAATCAGTTGTTGCTTTATTTGATCTTTTTATTCTGTTATTCCTTTTTACAACTTAAAATTAAATCAATGATATAAACATTCCAACATTAGACAATAGCAAATGAGCAGAAATCATGAATGACACAATTGACACCAAGATTTTGATGTGGAAACCCAGTTAAGGGAAAAACCACGGTGGGGGTTAACCCACAAAGATTAATACCTTGTTAAAAGTATTTTACAAATGGGAATGCATATGCATTTAGGTTCAATGCCTCGAGCTCACTACTCAAGTGGAGGCTCACTGCTTATAGAAAAGTTTACAAGAGATTTACAGAGATTCTGAACTGTTAAGATGCATCTGCCAATGCTAGAGATCAATTCTGGTTAAGTCCAAACACTGACTTTATACACTTCATCTTTATTCTACTCTTCTCTCTATTCTACCTTCATTCAAATATTAGATTTTTGCTCCTTTTACATTTTCTCCATGACTGCAATACATACTCAAAATATTCACAATCATCGGTTATATATATTTATCTTGAATTACAATCACTTCCCAGTCGGCAACAACAAACACTTAGAACTTTTTAAGAGTGCTCTGCTCTGTCGGCTAGATCCATACACCAACATTGATGCGTACCAAAAATAACACATGTAGATCATCATACATGTCGGCCACTAACATCCTATCTCATACATAGTTCATCAAAACACTTCTATTGGGTCCGCACAAGGATTTACATAAGTCTGTTTGTTCTTCACTGAACTGTTCTATCATATAAGGACCTGGTATTCAGATGCTCATAACTTTTGATCCCATTATTACCAAAGGCTACAAACTTGGATCTAGATTTTCCTGGTGTCCCTCGACACTCCTTCAGATCTGCAACACATAATGATTAACTAGAGAGATCCGCTGACCAAAATATTGGACTCTGCTATATGCTCTGTTTCAGGCTCTCGGACTTAGATAGATTATTATTGACTTCCGGTATGATCATATACTACACTCTGGATGTGTGGAACAATATTAGTTGCCATCAATGACAACACCTATCAATATGCAGTGCCTCTTGCCAACAATCTCCCCCTTTGGCATTGATGGCAACACTTAGTGAAAAATGACTAAGTGTCTTTGTACAACTCCCCCTTTCTCTGTACATTTGTGCACTTCACTTATTCCAGTGCTCCCCCTTTGTTGAATACTTCATTTTTCACTGCCCTTCACTCCCCCTTTGACATCAATGGCAAAGGGTGGGATCCGCAAATCAAAAGTCTCCAAATTTTCTATATACATTGCCACATATGTATTAGTAATCATTAAGTTCCATTCACATGAACTTGAGGATGTCTGCAAAACTAGATCTTATTTGTACAAGTTTGGAGTCCCAAGTACTCTTCATTCCATCCAAAATTGAAATGTGCCCATTTAACACAAATGAGTATGCTTCTGCCTTTGACAGATCTAATGGAACACTGGTCTGAACTGCAGTCTAAGCTTCAGATAAGGCATTATACATTGTCTCTAACTTAAGGGCAATTAATCCCTGGAGCTCACACATTCTTTTCATAATGTTGCTTTTCTCTTTGACAAGTTTCTTTATTTCCTCAGTCAAGTTAATTACTTGACATTCTTAACTTATGGGTGAAATTGTTAGGCGATCAAAATTTTGAGAGAGATTTGACAAATTTTGTTCTTGTTCCTTTATCTTGTTCTCAATATCCTTATTAATTTTGGGCCATGATAGACAAAATTTTTACATCTCACTTCCATCATTTAGAGCATTCTGAATACTCTTTATGCCAATACCAAGTATTCTTCTATCATTTCCTATCAGGTTCTTTATTTCACAAAATTTCTTATCTAAGAATTATTTCTAAACTTTTACCCCCGCAGACTTCTCAAAGGACTCAAAATGTGAATTTACTGAACTTACCAAATTCTTTAGATGTCTAGAGGAGGAATCATTTTGATTCTTCGGATAGGTTGGCATTAATTTCTCCAAAACTCCGGTTGCAAGTCCCAGTAGCTCATTCTCCTCCATGTGGAACTTTAACATCTTCTCTCTAGCCTTTACTTGGGTGAATGATGCTATCTTCATCAGTTGAATTAGAGAGAGAACATCTGGATTGGCTAGACCTTGGAGTAGTTTCACTTCATCAAGTTCAATCAATTCTTTTCCAAGAAGACTTTTTACTGCATCTGCAGTGTCTCTTGCAGCTATTTCAGAATCAACCTTTTGATCTCCTGATTTCTCAGTCTCTACCTTAGGTGCTTCAACATTTACACCATCTTCTTCTATATTATCTTTCTTTTCTCTTCCTTCTTCTGACTTTGCTTTATCCTTTTCGGTGTTCTCTGTAGAGGAACTTTGTCTTGTTTGTTCATCACTTTCTATCTGATCAGGAGGGCTCTGTGAAACAGTAACATTATCCTCTTTCCCTGTTGTATCAGATGGATTGCGAGTATCTTCTGTATCAAATATTTTATCCAACATTTTTGTATCCTCCTGAATTGCTTGTTCTACTTCCAGAATAGAGGGTCCACACAACTCAGATTGCTACTCAATAATGTTCTCTTCTTCACCATCCGGCACTTCTTTTGTGGCTATATGAAAATTATACTTCTTTAATGCTTTCAAAAGAATCTCTTGAGTTTCTTCAACTATTGCACTTGTTTCTCCAAGCATGAGCTTGTTCATTCTCCTTTTTCTTTTAAAATCATCTTTGACTTCCTTAAGTGTCATATCTATTTGTTCAGGAGAAATTTGAGGACACAAATTTATTAGCTCGCGTTCTCTAATTTCCACAACCTTGCACTTGGCATTTTCTTTTCTCAATTCCAAGATATTTTCCAGACTTTGTGGTAACTCAGAAGTTATCTAAATAAGTGCCTTGTTGTAGATGTTGAGATATCTGACTGTTGCTTCCTCTAACACCTTTTATCCATATCATTGTATTCATCATAGAATTCAATCATGGGTTTTAGATTACCATCCACAGTGACTAATTTTATCACATCTTCTAGCAAGAGTGTGGGTTTCTCAACATATTCTTCAGTCTTTTGCTTTTTGCTAGTCCTTTTGCTTCTGTAGGACTTTTCTTTGGTTAACTTTGCATCTTTTGTTCTAGTGACTTCTGGTTCCTTGATTTCAATGTTAGAGCCTGTATCTACTACATCTTCTCTTATGCTTTCATAGGTCTGGGAAGATTTTGTTTTCTTCATTTTCTCATGTTTTCCGGATGATTCTGCTTCTAGTTTTGTAGATTTGGAAGGAGTAGAGGCAGTAGTAGAACTTCTAGTAGTTCTTGAAGTGGAAGAGGGTTCCACCAGATCACTTGTTTGTCTCTTTTCTTGTTTTTCTTTCTCATCCTTTTCTGTTCTTTCTCTAAATTTCTTCACATCTTCCTTTGTTAGGCCAAGATTTTTAGCTAGCTTCTCAACTTCTTTTCTTACTCTTCTATTGGTTTCAGGTTCTCTGAGCTCTGTATGCAACTTTAAACTCAACTCCTCATAAGTTCCAAATCTTTTAACCGTTGTGTCTTTGGGCTTGCTTAGCAGATGTTGAGCATACATATCCAAGATCCTTTCATCTACTTAATACCCCATGGGCATAATCCAAATAGTTTTGGGTTCCACTGCTTCCATTAAACACTTGTTAGTATCAACCATGAAGCATACTTCATTTTTGTATTTGTCAATAATTGAATTGGGAATTCTTTCCCTTGAGTGCATCATATTCTAAATTTTTTTGAAGTAACCCCATATTGCCATTTTCTGAGCATTGAAATCACTAATGTTGTGAAGATGATTTTTGATTTGAATGGCAACCGGCTCATCCTTAGTCCAGTGTACACCTTTTACCCTAGGTACCTCATCCATATAGTGAAAGAATAGACATAAAATCAGTGTACCATACTTGAAGCTGTTCTTCTTGTCCATTTTGATCTTGTTTAGATTTTCAATCAATTGATTCTGTAATAGTTCACACAAGTCATAATCAACATTTTCTTTTAACTTCTTGTATGCAGCATAAATGGTTGTTCCAGAAATAGAATTTTCCCTTCTCGAGTGGTAAATCTTGTATCCAATCACCATGGAGGTGAATTTGACATCTGGCTCTATAATATCATTTATGGTCATTGCTCTTCTGTCAAACTTAGCTCCAGTAGCATTAGTTACTGTCTGGTTTTTCACATCTTTTAGCATGGGCAATCCTCCAGTTGAGTTCAAACTAGTTACATTTCTGATAGCATCCCTGGTAATCTTGAATAGTTTTAACAACCACATGAATTCATCATGTATCCAACTTAAGACGTATCGGACCCACTCATCCTCATCAAAAGTTGGAAACCCCATAACCTGAACACAATGTTTATCCTATAGAGCCTTGTATTCGGGTTTAAGTTCTTTATTTTCATCCATGAGTTATTTTTCAAATGAATCTACATACCTTGAATCTCCAAACTCATCTATATTTGCATGAATGTAAACCCTAATGTCTTCTACATGTAGTACCCCATTAAGAATGCTTGAAAAAGCACCTAATGGATCGACTTGAATTGATTTGTGAGGATGCTTCTTGAATTTGGGTCGAGGCCTTTTGATAATGTCAATAAGATCAAGGGTAGCCATTTCAACAGATTTCAGATTCAAAGATTTACAGAGAGGTACCTTTTTCTTTCGTGGTTTTAGGGTTGATCACTTGCCAATTGAATTCATTCTCTGTCTCAGTCTCTAGACTTTGTAGCTCAAGTGCTCTTCTTCTTGTTTACTTTGAATATAAGGTGATTCAAATGAGTGATCAAGTGACTTTTTAAACCTCTGCATTACCTAATTTGCTTTTGCAATAAATGTGTTGCCCTAATTGTATCCGGTTACATTGTTTAGATAGTTCCTCATATATCAACATCTTTTCTTCCAAAAATCCTTCCATAGGTTTTGGACTAACTTAGAGTATTTTCTGTTAATGTGCCAGATTCAGACACCTACTTACTGACCGAGGGAATTTGATGTTCTATGCAGCTCCCCCTAAGCCAGAGTTTTCTGACTCAATTCCTGGAGGAATTGTCAACACTAGATTTTGGTGCAGACTCATTATCATTGTTTATTGTATCTTTCTTTATCCAAATCTTGTTCATTTCACTCCGTATCTCATCCACATCAATTTTCCTTTTGTCTCTGTCTTGTTTCTGCCCATCTGGTTTTCTGTTTACCAGACCTTTTCTTCCATTGTCTTTACTTCTGCAGAATCTTGCAATATGACCAGATTTATTGCTGTTATAACATACAACATTTCCTTTCTTATGAACCTAATTTTCTCTTGAACTGATTAGCCATATGTCCAAACCCATTGCAAACAAAATAGTGACCATTGAAAGAATTGTTAATTCTTCTAATATTGGGATTATTCATTTTCATACTTCTGCATTCATTTGATCTATAACCATACCTGTTACATTTGAAGCATTGACTGGAGAAGGATAGACCATTTTGATTTACTCTGCTTCTGCACTGAGTAGCTCTATGACCAAATTTGTTGCAGTTGAAACAATTTCCATTGAATGATGGATATCTTTGAGCATTTGGCTATCTTATTGGAGGTTTTCTAGATCTGTTTCTTCCATTCCTAGGTTAAAAGTTTCTTTGTTTGGATCCAGAGCTTTCACCTTTCTCATGCTTATCAACATCATTTTTCTGCCCTTCAATGAGCTTCAAGTTTAGCTAAACTTATCTTGAACTTCTCCTTATACTCATTTGCAATTTCTAGGTCATGTCTAAGTGTGATAATTTATCTCTCAAGTTCTATTTCATTGTCTCTGCTTTCTTCTAGATTAGATTCTAGAAGGCCAGCTATCGCATCCAATTTGCAGCATTCCTCAGAACTCTTTTTCATATTTTGATTTAACTCTTCTTTATCTTTCTTCTTATCTTCAATTTCCTTGGTTAGTCTCATCACTCCAGTTTCCATCTCATGTTTTAGAATAGTAAATTATTTAGTAACTTTTCACATTCCTTTGTCTTCTCATCCAGGGCCTTGTCTTCATAAGATTTTCCCAGTTGAAGAGGTTGCTCCTTTCCTTTTGCATTGGATTTGCTTAATTTTTCTCTTAAAACTTTAATGAAGTCTTTTGCCTTTTTGAGATTGTCTTGTAGCTCTTGAACTTCTGCCTTGGACTGCTCAAGATCATCTAGGGTGAGATTAAGTTGCCCTTGAAGGTCATATTCATCCATTCTACTATCTTCCTAGATCTTCCTTAAGCTGTTAAGCTTTTCAAAGGAACTTAGCTCTTATACCAATTGTTGGAATAGGTCCGGACAACTGAGAGGGGGGGGTGAATCAGTTGTTGCTTTATTTGATCTCTTTCTTTTGTTATTCCTTTTTACAACTTAAAATTAAATCAATGATATAAACATTCTAGCATTAGACAATAGCAAATGAGCAGAAAACATGAATGACACAATCGACACCAAGATTTTGACATGGAAACCTGGTTAAGGGAAAAACCATGGTGGGGGTTAACCTACAAAGATTAATACCCTGTTAAAAGTATTTTACAAATGGGAATGCATATGCATTCGGGCTCACTACTCAAGTAGAGGCTCACTACCTACAAAAAAGTTTACAAGAGATTTACAGAGATTTTAAACTGGTAAGATGCATTTGCCAATGCTAGAGATCAGTTCCAGTTAAGTGCAAATACTGACTTTGTACACTTCATCTTTATTCTTCTCTTCTCTCTATTCTACCTTCATTCAGATATTAGATTTATGCTCCTTTTACATTTTCTCCATGACCGTAATACATACTCAAAATATTCACAATCATCGGCTATATATACTTATCTTGAATTGCAATCACTTGCCAGTCGGCAACAACAAACACTTAGAACTTTTTAAAAGTGATCTGCTCTGTCAGCTAGATCCATACACCAATATTGATGCGTACCAAAAATAACACATGTAGATCATCATACATGTCAGCCACTAACATCCTATCTCATACATAGTTCATCAAAACACTTGTATTGGGTCCACACAAGGATTTACATAAGTCTGCCTATTCTTCACTGAATTGTTCTGTCATAATAGGACCCGGTATTCAAATGCTCATAACTTCTGATCCCATTATTACCAGAGGCTACAAACTTGGATCTAGATTTTCCTAGTGTCCCTCTACACTCCTTCAAATTTTTAACACATAATGATTAACTGGAAAGATCCGCTGACCAAAATACTAGACTCTGCTATATGCTCTGTTTCAGGCTCCTAGACTTAGATAGATTATCATTCTGACTTCTGGTAAGATCAGATACTGCACTACGGATGTGTGGAACAATCTTAGTTTCCATCAATGACAACACCTATCAATGCTATGCAGTGCCTCTTGCTAACACTTTTGAAATTAGAAAACCTAAAATGTAAGATAACTTAATTCTATAAGTTATTATTCTCATTCATACCAAACTATAAAAATATATAAGGAATGTAATGGTAATAGTTTGTATCCCATAGATCCTTATCACAATGTATGAATCATTTAATCTGCTAACATACTATCTGCTAATACCTTATCTATTTTAAGCAATTATGTAACAAATGAAAACCAACCTTGGTTTTGCAAAGCCTAAAGTGTAGGGGAGATTAGTTTTATATCTCCTATTTGTTGGCCAACTCTTCAACAATATTGATTATAGAAATTCACAAATTCTTAGAGATTGTTGATAGTAGGTTGGGGAACCAACAAATTGGCGACCCTACTGGGGATTGGTAGCCACACTTGGGTCAGTGTCTAAAATCTTTTAGGAAAGAAATCATGATATTCTTGTGGTACTATGAATTGAGGTCTTTGCATGAAAATATTTGCATACTATTGAAAGCTTTGATGTTTAGCAAGTGGAAATATTAAGAATAGTGCAGTTATATTATGTTTTGTGTTGTGTTTTAAAACCTTCCTATATGTCCCTTAAGTGGGTGGGGACTATGTTAGTCAAACAAATCTTGATTTGATTCATATTCTTCACAATGGATGGGAGGAGGTCATTGTACCAGAATGATCCAAACAAGAATCTAGTAGGAGACATAAAGAAAAAGTAACAATCCACCTAGAAAGTGAAACACATAAGTAATTCTTCTAATATTAATATTAGTCAATTAAAAAATGATGAACACTAACCTGCGAAGGATATATTAGCAAGTTATAGTAGTGATAAGTCTACCTTAGAGATTACTAGATCTAGAGAGGAGGATATGTGGTATGGCTCTAGATATCAAGAGGTTGTTAATGAAATGGAAAATGAAATAGAAAGGAAAGAAATAGAAGCTAAGCTTAATGAAGCTCTTATGTCTAGAGTTATTGTTATCCTATTTTTCCTTTTGTCCAAATAGCCTAAGGATCCATGAAATCCTAGTATTCCCACCCTTTGAAATTCAAGAGAAAACAACTCAAAATGGCTAAGTCCCAAAAATCCTAAGTTTTCCTTGTGTTTTTTACCTTTTCAGAGTTTCAGATTTTAAAGTTCTTCCCTTCACCTTGCCATTCTAATCAGCTCTGAACTCCACTTTGTCCCTTTGCAAAACTTCGCTAAGTGTTTTGGGCGTTGGACTTCGAGGTTTCTCTCTTCCACGTTCTCTTTTGGAAGGCCTGATGGATGACCCTGAAAGGTGTTATTTTTTAAGGCATTCCATCATTTCATCGAGCCTTTTGGAGGGACCCATAGCTGGCTTGCAGAACCGTGGGAAGAGGACATGTAGCATGATCTGAAGTGTTTCCATCATTCTGCTGGCCCTCATCTGTAGCTTTATCTCACGACCATAGAAGCACAAAAGGCTGCCATGTGGACAAAGGACAAATCCAAGGAGGAGGGGTCAAGGCCTGAGTTTCTATTATTTTCATTCAAATATTTCTAAGTGTTTCAGGGAGTCAGACTTCGGTCTTTTCTTCTTCCCTCTTCCTTTCTTTAGGAGGAAGGCTGAAGGCCCGAACCCCAAACTTTTTCAAACCTTTGTAAAAGTAGCTAAGTCTTCAAAATTGTGGGGCTCAGACTTTCTCTCTTCTTCCTTCCCTGGGAAGGCATAAGGCAGAAGGCCCAAGGCCTGATCTCTACCAATTTCATAAAATTGACTACGTGTTGCGGAGGTAGAGGCCAGGTTCTTCTTCTCTCCAAAGAATGATGTAATGGTGAAGGCTTGACCCCCGAAGCTCGACATTTCTCTTCTTTATGACTTTAGAGGATGGGGCTTCCTCTTTCACCTTTCCAAATCCTGACCGGTGAAAGACCGATCAGAGGAAGTCCAATATGTCAGAGCTTGACCCTTTTGCCTTCTAGAGGCATTTTCTACTATTCAAAATGCGACGGGACTGCTCAGCGACCCTCCTAGTCACCATTAATGCTTCTTTAAAACCTGATTTCTTGTAAAAGATGGATTCCTCACTTTCCCATGCTACTGTAGTCCCTTTGCATTGAATTTCTTGTACTCATGGCATGGGTGGACCTCCTGTTTCAGTGGATTTCATGGGCAGAGCCATTGGAGTGCACTCCAAGGACACTGAAATGAAGTTATTGTAGCATGGGTGACATCCCTTCCTTGTTGACTTCTCATTCCACGTTCATGGTTGCTACAGTGTGATTTGTAATATATATATATGCATGTGTTAAAGATGTAATTTTGTTAGTTGTTCTTTTGGGCTATTATGCTGGGCAGATTATTTGTTATTTTCAGACATTGTAATGTATCTATAGAACCAATTGGATGTGATACATTGTGCTCTTTTTATGAGCCTTTGATGTCTCTAGTTGATTGTTCACCAATGAATGTAGATGGTTATTCTGTGTCTATTCTTCTGCAACATATTATCTTCCCTTTGAAATGGCTATTTAACCTTCATGATCAATATAATCACTGATATTTTACCTCTCTTATGCTTTTGTTCTATGTTTACTTGAAACCTGTAAACTTATTCTGTGTACAAAATGGTCCCTCCTATAGTTACAGATTTCTAATTCAAACCTCTTCTAAAGTTGTAAGTCTATGTGAGTCTCTTTTAGTATTTGAGGTCATTGTTGTGTTATGTCAGTTCCAGCAAAACACACTAAATCTTGGTGCATCGCCTCCCTTTTAATTTTCAATCTCCTTCTCTCCCTTTTCCTTGGTGATCATTAGCATAGGTTTAGTTGATTACTCTAAACCTTAAGTTCAGAAAGAGGAACCAACCTTCTCTGGAGGTTTGGTCTCAATTGCAAAGGTCCCACACCTTGAGACCAATCCCATGGTACTTTAAAATTGTTGGAATTATCAAAGCTCCAACAAAAGCTTGTAATTTCAGGTGATAATAGTTACACCCTTAGAATTAAATATGAGGAAGAATGCATCAACTGAAGATCATGTGTTGTCCCTTTCTAAAGAAGGTGAATATCCTTATTGGTATAAGGGGGATGTGGTGTATGAAAATTATTATGGAGACAGGAATGGCAAAGAAATTGATGATGAAGAGCATAAAGTAGCATGTATCCCTAGAGATCAATGTCTACTCCTAGAATTGGGTGCCCTTAAGGAAGAATTGGCAAGACTCGAAGCTGAAAGAGCCATGAATGATCTAAAGAAAATAATAGAAAACTTAAGAAACATTGTTCTTGCAAGTAGTTCAGAAATAATGGACAAGTTTGCTAATATTAAGCGGGGTGATAATAAGCATAGAGAAAAAATTGGGGGGCAAGAACTCTTAAGACCTCCACTCAAATTGGAAATATACGAACAATAAAAAATTTCATAGGAATACCTAGGTATCCTAACCCTATTCCTACTAAGGTGAGATCTCAACTTATGAAACTCCAAGGAAATAATGCTATATCTAGTGAGGATCATTTGAGGGCTTTCAACAATCTAACTAGTGATTTTGAAATTGAAGAAGAGGATGTCCTTATGAAGTTATTTGTTAAGTCTTTGGATGATATGGCCAAGGAAAGGTATAAAAGTTTACTAGAGGCTAGCATTAATTATTGGGAAGAATTTCAAAGAGTATTTAGAGAGCATTATGGTGATAAGATAGATTCTTGATTCATCATTAACGAGCTCACAAATATTTTCAAAGGCTCAAATGAATCTCTGTCAAATTTTAACACAAGGTTTGCTAGAGTCATGGCAAGAATACCAACTAATTTAAGACCAAATGAGTCCATGTGTATTGTTCTATACTACAATGATTATGATTAAAAGATGAGATACTTGTTAAGAGATAAGGATCCTCAGAATTTGAGAGATGCTTACAGAATAACATCAAATATAGAGAGAAACCAAAGAGCTTCAAGGAAAATTCATAAGAGGAGTGATGTAAATATTTTGCCTCATGATAAAGGATAAAGTAGTAAAGCTCCAATGCCAAATGATAAGCTAGATCAAGTGATGCATACACTAAAGGATTTAAGCTTCAAAGTGGCTAAGAATGAAAAGAGAATGTCTAATGAAAAGCCTAATTATGGTAAGCAAGAGAGGGTGCCAAGATTATCTGACCAACCATATAATTTACCAATTGGCATAAGGGCAGACCTATTCAACCAAGTCATAAAAGAAACATGAGTAGAGAAACACATGACCCTCTTAAGAAAGGAGTGCATAATGTAGAGATCAGTCTGTTGCAAGTATGTGCCTAATCAGTGTTGTCATTGATGTCAACATATTTGTGTTGTAATTAGTGTCAACTATGCTCTTATTTTGTTGCTTGCTTGTAAGGAGTGAGATGCTTTGTATTTACTTATGAAAGTGATCCTGATGTTGAGGGTATTGAGAAAATTAGCTCCTCTGGTTGAAACAGTGTGTTGCAGTGGAAACAATGTATTGTATTCAGAAGAACAGTCCAGAAGTTTGCTCTGCATTTCCTGAAGATTGAATATATTTGCTTGCAGTTCAGAAGTTATTTAGAGTCATTTCTGAAGATGTTATGTTTCGAGTTTGATCTCTCTGCATGAAGATTTGGGTGAGTTATGTTTACCAAAGTGAAACCTTCTTTTTCTGTGTATTCAGTTGTGACAAAAGGAAAGTATTCTGCTCCACATTGATGTTTTACAGTTTTTGGTGTAGACACCCAAATTTGTCCCTAAATTTGTCCATGTCTTGCAACACCTAGTCAAATACATTATCTAGACATTATGTAGCATTTTGTCCTATCCCACTCCTAATTCCACTTATCCATTAGCCAATTAATTAAATAAATCTTATTTATTTAATTAATTTCCCATCATAATCCCATTTATCCTTCTATAGTCAATTAATTAAATAAATTATATTTATTTAATTAATTTCCACTTTTCCCTCTTCTAAATTAATTAAATAAATTAAATATTTAATTAATTAATGTATTCCACATCATTCCTTTCCAAAAATAGAAAATTCCATATTTGTCTCTATCTCCACATTTGTCTCCATGTAAGGTGGAAGACCATTTGACACTTGTCACATGACTACAATTCCCTTAAGAAGTGGGATAACTGAATCAATCCTAGTCATCCACATCAATCATTTAGCCTTTTTATCTCAACCATCCATTTGAACTAAGCTTCTCCTATAAATCAACCCTCTCCCAGGCCATTTGGGCATCTATTCTTCAAGTATCCTTATTCTGTCCAAATCTCTCCACAATCTTTCATCCATTATCTTCCAACACCATCATGTACTCCCAACATCAACATCAAACGCCAATACACAAGCCTACTAGTTCTATACCAACACCACCATGTACTCCCAATCCTAATTCATTGGTCCATCAACCTTCTAATCCATCGAGCCCTTCATTACCTTCGCCCTCATGTTCCTCCAATATTCCACAAAAGGATTCTTGGGAGATAACCTTACAACAATTAGTCCAAGCCCAATTGCTTGAGCTACCCTTGATAAAACCTTCCAATCCCAAGCCTAATTTGTCCAATCCCATTATCCCTCAATCTAATCAAAATCCTAATCCTAATCCTACAACACCATCCACCCCTATTATCTTTCCACCTAATCCTAATCCTAAGCCTAAAACACCATCTACCATTGTTCATCCATTATATTGTCCATCTACCCATACACTTGCAAAGGATGTGATCCATTGGCTATTAGCAAGGAATAAACTATCTCCATGTCAAACACCCATTCATGAGCCTACCAAAGAACTTCCAAATTTCATGTCCACTCCTACAACTCCTTTACATAGCCCACATATCCTTGAGCCTCTTCAAGATCCCTCAATTAACATGCCTATCCCTTCAAGCCCTTCATGTGGTCCACAATCCATTAAGCCTATTCATGGACCTCCCATAAGTCCAAGTCAAGAGTCACCATGTTCTCATGTTGTTGACCAAGAACCTATCCAAGGGTCATCCAATTCCATTCAAGAAACCCAAGAGGTATGTCAAAGGTTTAATCTTAAGCATGTGGAAACATTATTCCCTAGTCTAACTTAAGATCAAATCCCTTCCATCCACCCCATCCATAACATGTATCTTTTCCATGATCAAGATGATATCCATAATAATGAACCTATCCATGAGCCACTTGATTCTATTCATACCCCTATACCTATTCATGAGCAAGCTATCCAAATTCAACCTATCCATAACATTTACCTTCTTTATGATCAAGATGATACCTATGAATAAGCTATCCATGAGCACCTTGAGCCTATCCATAATCCTATATCTATCCATGAGCAAGATATCCAAATTGCTCCAATCCATCCTCCATCTACCCCTATCCATAATGAGCAAGCATCTACTTGTCATGATGAGACACATGGCCCTCAAGAGAACATAGAAGATCACACAAATAGCTTGGATCTAAATGAACATAATCAAGATCCTAATAATCCTCCTTCCACATCCACCATCGATTCCACTTCAAGTCCACCATCATATCCACTTGGTCTTACCACCCTTATACATGAGTGTTCTTCTTTAGGACAACAACGACCTTTATCCACTTCGCCTTCTCCATCCAATAATGAACTCAAGTCTAATGTTCAAAGCACACCAAGTCCCATAATCCACCACATACTCCAAAACATGAACTACCAAGGTAAAGGCTTAGGCCTTAATGAACAAGATATTTTGGAGCCATGTCAAAGACCCTCCACACTTGTATGGCCTTGGATACACACCCCAAGGTAAACAATCTAAAGATGTTGGTAATTCCTCCATGCATCCTAAGTCCACCACTTTCCATCACAAGCCACATCATACACCCAAAACATATGTGGCCATTCCACCTCCACCATCCTACAAATGTCAAAAGCATGTGACCATACACCTTCCACCATCCAATTTAGCTCCATTACTTCCAACTCCAAATTTCCCCCCATCCACTTTACCTCCATTACTTCCAACTTCTAACCTCCCTCCATCCACTTTACCTCCACTTCTTCCAACTCCTAATTTCCCCCCATCCAATTTACCTCCACTACTCCCTTATCCACTTATCCATAAAAATACTAATCATGACCAACAAATGCACATATTGTCTAAACATAAAGCTTCCATCCATTCCACCCATCCCATGGGATTCAAAAATAAACATTTAGATGTCTCTACCTATAGAGCCAAAAATCATAGAAATCCTCATGCCTTAGGGCACAAATGCAAAGAATCAAAGCCAAATACATGCAAAAAGCTATCCAAGCCCATACCTTTACAAGGAAATCCAAAAACTAAAATGGTTTGGGTCCCTAAGCAAAAATCACACAAGTCAAATGAGCCATCCTCTTCCACTCAAAAATCCCAACCATCCCCTTCCATTCATAAATGCCATTCCATTCCAAAATCTCAAATTCCTTCAACCCACAAGCAAAATGAAAATCATAAAACTCCTAAGTCTATTTGGGTACTTAAGTCACTACATCACCCATCTCTTAAGCAAACATCACCATTGCTTCCTACACCGCCTTCCCATCAAAAGCTTCAATGTTTAACACGGTGTGTGCAACCTTTGGTCATGATTCCCTTCCATTCCAAAACATTCCTACATACCTCCATCTCCCCAACCTTCAACCATTATCTTACATATCTTCCCCATCACCTTCCTATGGTCCATGCTTTTGCATAAGTCTTTCATCCATCCTTTTACATAAGTCCTACATAATCCACCTCATAATCCATTATCTATCCTCCATAATCCACATCACTATCCACTATCCCCTATCCATCCATCCATCCTTTCATAATCCACCATCCACCTAATCCATCTCCTTCTCATGCAATCTCCTTTACCAACATCTATGAGCATAATGACATTTGATATGGTCTATTCAATGACATTCATCTAATGGGACTATCAACCTTCATGGAACTAGACAATCGAGTCCCTCTTATCCATTACCATGGTGAAAACCTAGCAAACAAGCACCATCTCTAATTTTCATGCTATCCCATCAAAAGTCAAAAAAAAAAGAAGAGGAAAAAGAAGAAATAAAAAAATAGTAAATAGAAATCCCTTCGTCTAATGGTGAAAACCACCCTTGGTGGCACCTTGGATAAGTACCATGATGAAAACCTAGCAAACAGGCGTCATGTGTAGGTTGCTCTTCTATGTCACTTACATTGGGGGCACATTGTCTCATCCATATTATCATTTCCAAACTATCTATTCCATTATATCATTTTCCATCCTACTATACTATCCTATCCTACCATCCTTAGCCATTACACCCACATACCTATCATATTGAGTCCATTCATCCTCCTTTCCTCCCTTTGATCTTGATAGAGACATGGGGGCAAAATGTTAAAACATGTTTTGTATATCTCTTGATGTATCTCATCCCATCCAACCCATCATATCATTATCATCTTATCATTACCCATTTTTCCATCCTATCCAAACAATCCAATCATCCTATGGTCTTAAGCATTGTCCTGAAAAATCCTAAGTCTACTACCTAGACTGGGGCATGTTATTCCTATGCAGCATAGTCCTTGGAGATCACATCCTTGCTCTCTTACACATACATCCATTCCATTCCATAGCCTATCCTTTTATCCTATCTATTTATCATAATCCTTTCATCCATCCACTATCGTCCATCCTTTTGTCCAATCCCATTCATTCCCTTGCACCTAGACTTCGTTCCCCTTGTCATTGGTATCTAGCATACAGGCTACTCAAATTTTAAATCCATTGACATTCAAAAATACAAAATACAAAAAAAAATCAAATATCCCAAAAATACAAAAAAGTCAAATATCCCAAAAATACAAAAAAAATAAAATATTTCAAAAATACAAAAAAAATCAAAATATTTCAAAAACTCCCAAAAAATCAAAATCCAATCATCAATCCAAACATCAAATCAACCATCATCAAACAATCCATCAAAACAAGTTCAATCACATCATCAAATCAAGCCAATCTATCAATCATCCAATCTATCAAACAATCAAAAGCAAAAAAATATCATCAAACATCCAATCAATTCCAATCAATCCAATCCATATCATCCCATCAATAATATCATATATAATCAAATCTATCAAATCAAAGAAAATTAATTCCAATCAATCAATCCACCTTTCATCATCATCAATAAAACACAAATCAGAACTACATCTCATCTTTATCGTTAAGTGCCTTGATCACGTGGATACAGGGTATGTAGGCAATCTGAGATACAAAGGAAGTGGCCAGATTTAGGCACAGACAATATTCCTCATTCTTCTATCATCTATCTTCATCAATCCATCAATCTTTCAAAACATTTCTTTCAATCAATCTAATTCTTCAATTTTTCTTTAATCACTTCTTCCAACTCAAATCCATTCATTGAATCATATCATATCATTCAAATCATTCCAAACAATAAACTCAAATGCAAGTCAATCGTTAATCCATACCAATCAAGTTAATCAATTGTGTCAAATTATCCAATCACATCAATGGTCTTGATCCTAATCTTGTTGTAAACTAATCAAACATCCTTATGTTGATCTAGGGATATAGCATTCCCCGTAATGACAACATTATCATCATCAACAAAAAAGCAATCAAACAATTAATCATTAGTTTACAGCTTGACAAGGGCAATACCTTATTTTTTTTTGTATCATTTGTGCATGCTTGCTTGCTTGCTTGTGTGTGTTATCATTTTATCTTGCATTTGTATCAAATCCGTATCATTTCCAGCTAATATTCATATCTTGTGTATGTTGGAATGGCTTTTTGCATTATCCTTTGCATCTAAGGTCACATCATACCTTTTGTGCATTAGGACTTTAATTCTCTAATTTTTCTTCCTCATACATTAGACAAGGTTGTATTACGTTGGGGCACAAGACACATCGTCACCTTGGTCCTTATACCTTGGTGCATAACATCTAGTGCTAAATCAAACATCATGATTGCTCATCTTCATTGCAGCATAACACATCCTTCATTTCTTCTATACATTCCCTTAGCTATTTCCCTTGACCAATTCATTTTCTTTCGAGAGCATACCCGTGTTTGTCCAACCCGCCTATCCTCTTGAGGGGGCATCCTCATCCCATCTTTTCATCATCATCATCATCATCCTATCCTTCCATCATCATCCCATTTCATCCTCATCATATCCTTACATCACCATCTCCATTTCATCATTATTCATTTTCCTCTATCCATGCCTCAACTTCTTTGAAATGATGTTACTCGACACAAAGTTGATCATCTTGAACATCATCTCAAAGTGGGCCAAAATGTAGACACCCAAATTTGTCCATGTCTTGCAACACCTAGTCAAATACATTATCTAGACATTATGTAGCATTTTGTCCTATCCCACTCCTAATTCCACTTATCCATTAGCCAATTAATTAAATAAATCTTATTTATTTAATTAATTTCCCATCATAATCCCATTTATCCTTCCATAGTCAATTAATTAAATAAATTATATTTATTTAATTAATTTCCACTTTTCCCTCATCTAAATTAATTAAATAAATTAAATATTTAATTAATTAATGTATTCCACATCATTCCTTTCCAAAAATAGAAAATTCCATATGTGTCTCTATCTCAACATTTGTCTCCATGTAAGGTGGAAGACCATTTGACATTTGTCACATGACTACAATTCCCTTAAGAAGTGGTATAACTGAATCAATCCTAGCATTCCACATCAATCATTTAGCATTTTAATCTCAACCATCCATTTGAACTAAGCCTCTCCTATAAATCAACCCTCTCCCAAGCCATTTGGGCATCTATTCTTCAAGTATCCTTATGCTATCCAAATCTCTCCACAATCTTTCATCCATTATCTTCCATCCATTATTCATCTTATGCTAATGTTATGCTACAGAATTGAGCAATCAACATATCAAGTCAATCAAATAATTCATCATGCATGCATCCATCATTCTATCTATTTAAGGTATTGAAGATTTGTATGAGGTAATGCATTTCATTGTTTTATCATTTTGATTCATCCAAAATTTTCATTACACATGCGGTTCTAGAATTAAGTTTGTAACGATGATAAGTGCCTTCAACTCTAATGATTCATGGTTTAGTGGTCCACAAGCAATTTTTCCTTTATCGCAGTTGATGATAGTTAAGCTTATGTGCTCTGGATTGAATAATCTCATGGATAAAGTGGTTAGAGGTTGTGTGGATGTTCTTGGTGATTACAGTGTGCTTGTGGATGTCTCCTGATCATATTCCTACCTTTGGATTGGTCCGTGGAGAGAAATATGGATCATGGTTGACGATTGTTCCTAAAAGACTTAGTGTGAACACCAGTCTTGGTCAACTTGATTGTTTTCACTAATTGCAAAGATGTATTGAAGATTGTAGAAGCGTGTCATGGCATGAATGATTGTGTTTGAGTTCTATCTAAGGCACGACGTGATCTGTATACATCTTTACATCTTTTCCTTAACAAATTTTTGTATTAGGTCTAGACCTATTTTATGTATGTTTGTAATGCCGACCTTGGATATTGTTCCAACAGTTAACGAATGTAATGCTGACCTTGATGTACATTCCAAGGTTGTTGAATTGTATAAAGGCATGTAATGAAATCGTGAAAATATCATCCTTGGGAAAAAATTTGAAGATAAGTGTGAAGTGTAAAGATAGAGAAGAGCAGAGGAAATGTATTGCACTTGAAAGGAACTGAACCCTGGCATGGAGTAGATGCTATTATCTCAATTCAAAAATCCTTGGCAGTGAGCCACCCCTTGGCAGTGAGCCGATCTTTGCAGTGAGCATTTTGGGTAGTGAGCCCCATAGGCAGTGAGCCTCTATTTTTTAGTATTGATATAACTTATATATTTCTGTGGGCTAACACCCACCGTGGTTTTTCCCTTTTAGGGTTTTCCACATAAAAAATCTGGTGTCTACTGTGTTGAATGTGTGATTGTGATTAAGTCTATGGTTTCATACTTTCATGGTTAACTATGATTATCAGTAATTAAGTAGTTGATGGTTTGATATTCATATGAAGTTAAGTTTTTGTGGCAACTGATTCACCCTCCCTCTTAGTTGTCCTGTGTGTTTCAACAATCGGTATCAGAGCTAGTTTCTCAAAACAAATCCTAACAGCTTGAGGAAAATCCAAGATGTATTTTAAAAAGGAAGCTCCATAGTTTGATGGGACAAAATATGCTCTTTGGAAGGTACAAATGAAAATCCATCTCCTTTGTCTTGGTTATAAAGTGTGGAAAGCTACAGAATCAAAATATACCATGCCTCAAAATGGTTTGGCAACTGAAGATGAAATCAAAGAATATGAGTTGAATATAAAAGATAGATACTCTGTTAAGTGCTTTGACTGACACTGAGTTGATAAAAGTCATGGATCTAGAATCTACAAATGAGGTTTGGGAAAAGTTGAAGAAAGTGTATGAAGGAGATTGTAACATCCACATTCAGAAAACATAGTAAAATCAAGAGATTTACCATAAAGTAATTAACAAGGTAAAAATGAGATAGAGAAAATTTTTCTTTTATTCAACATAGAATATAGCAACTACAATTACAAGATTTCTCATTACTAAATACAATAACCATAGTGTCTTTCTCAAGTACAATTTTTACAAAAGTAAATCAATTACAAATATCTGCATTAGATAATGTTTTTCATAGTCTCATAAAACACAAGTCTCAGAGATATACTACCTCTGGAAATTTGACATCTTTATCGTAAGCCTTGGCATCTCTTCTGCTAGAGAGAGAGTATCTTTCCAGTGATTTACCTCCAACCACAGACCGGCGGTCTCCCACACATCTTCCACATAGGAAGTTGCCCTACCCTTGACGAGGAATATAGACTAAAGGTGACCAGTGGTAATTTGCCTTTCCGAGTACATAGTGGTGTATCCAACACAACTCTATCAACCATACAACCCTAAATACCCTCTAGCTAAGTATGATTTCTGATAGGTTGTGCGATCCAGATATAGTGAACCAACAATGCATGCAGAGACATATGCATTACTATGGCCATAGTTTTCAATATAAATTGACATTCACAATGAACGTTGCCATAATGTTCACCCACCCCAACTCGACTTGGCTACTATCATATTCCTACAGTTTGACTTGGTCATCTTATATAGTTTTGACAACATCAATATTTTAGTCTTCATGACTTTGACTGGCTTTTAATCACCGTCATCTTTCCATAGATTTCATGGATTTACTTTTATACAAGAATATCCCTTTGCATCCTTGCATTACCTAGGTTCCTTGACATATTAACTCATAAGAATTATAGATTAATTAATAACGACTAAGATGATAACCTTACCTAGGTTAAACATTATAGTCTAGGAAACTAATTCCCTTCTTACAAGTAAGAATAATTATACATAGTTAGGGTACATGTCCCTTCAATCATGATCTATATAGTGATCCCAACGATTTAATATAAATAATTACCACATCTGGGTCAAGTTAAGGTTTAAATAAGAGTTTTATCTAGCTCCAATCTAGTCTTTCTAACTTAGGTGAATTCACAAGACACTATCATTGCTCTATAAACATTATGGAATGACTATCCATTCTAGGTATCTCTCTTTCAATCTTTACAGCATTTGAGATTCACCCCTTGTCGACAAGTAATAACTTAAGAGAAGTTGTGAGCAAAAGGTATAATGAATTTAATGTTTGACTAACCATTAAATGGTACCTCTTGCATGCTTGCAAAATCTGAGGCTTACGACTTGTATTTCAAGTCAACTTGTAGCCCAACAAATAGTCTTCCCTACCTAAGGTTAAACATTGTCGACTAGTAACAAATCTCTTTTCAACAAGATAAACATGAACATTACTAGATTAGGGTTCTCGATCACTTAGTGTCTTCCCACACAAAATAACTAAAATGGGTTATAACCATAAAGGTGTTATAAAATAATCTTTAATCCTTCTAGTTTAAACTTAGGGTTTTATTTAGCCTATCCCATCACAATGGAATGGCAAACTCTCTAATGCTAGAGAGAACCACGTCTTAAGTAGACGATTATCCTCATCTTCTTTTGACTAGATTCGATTTAATTCCAAAGTGGAGAGAGAGACCTTTTATTTGCTATCCTCATGAATTCATGTTTAAGTTCTTCTCTCTTTTAACATAATGAACTATATAGAGTCAATATTAAACGAGGGCTATTATCCTAGTTTTGATGTAGGGAATTCACTCAATTTGAACATCCCTAAAGAAAAGTATTCTCTTAATGATAATAATAACCATTTTAAACTAAAGTGTGCTAGGAGCATGAGAGTACTACTCTCGAGGTATCCTATGACATGCAAGTTCTTCTCTGACATAAAAGAGTTTTTTTTCCTTGAACCCTATGGTAAGAAAGCAATTTAAGTTAGGGATAGACTATTTTACAGTGTCAAACTGTATCTAAACAAAGTGAGTATGAATACATTCTATTTGACACTTCCTTCTCATTCATAAGAGCCTACTTATCAACATATATAACTCATCGTTATGAGCATGTCTAAGTATTTATTTTAAATAAACTCTTCATATGACAATATGTAAATAATAATATAATACTGAGCCACTCGACTTGATAATATATAGTCATCGCAATGTTTACCTGAGATTCAAAAATGTTAAATCATATACCGAACACTAATAATCTTTTGGTTCATAAAAGAGTAATATCAACTAACCCTATGTTTTACTAAAAACTAAGGAATCTAATGGCTTTACTCCACAATGATATCCGCAGTACACAAGTGGTATATGATAGCATAATTATTATATAACATACAAACTAGGTCATAAGTATTATATACCATACGAGCATGAGTGCATGGAACATGTCAAACCCTTTCACAAGCTTCAAGCTATGTCACTAATACGTGTATGCATAGATATAAAGTAACAATTTCGCTGTCTTAAAAAGACACAGAGTTCCCAACTCTGAATTATTCATAGAAATTAAATAGATTAAGACTCTGACAATCATTCTAAGACATGCATAAGACTACTAACATAACATATTATAATTATGATATCTCAAAGAGGAAGAACCTGGTTATGCATTTCGACGGTCCGGAAACGTCTTCGGAATGTTCTCTTTCCTTCACTACTTTCTGCAATACTAAACCTATGTGACAACTTATATCCTTTCGAAGAATCAACTCTAGCTTCCGGTTTCAGACTCTCCGCCTACTATGTATCTTGACAACTTTCTTATCTTCCACCCCCAAATATTGTTTCCTTGCTTTAGCTTATATGCCCAACCCTAACACCTTGCTCCACTTCCTAAAAGACTTCCCCTTTTCCATTTTTCTAATCTAAATTTAATTTTAGATGCTGCCAATTAGTTAGAGAGGTTCGTGGGTAGTCAACACCACTCCTCCACCATTAATGACTCCACTATAGGTTTGTTACAAAATGACCTCCTCAAGGCCGCGGTTATCTCCAAATACATGCCGGCATATACTCTTTGCTCTCGCATGTATGCTTAAGGGGTTTGTGGGTAATAAATTCCCACTCCTCAAGATGCAATGATTCACTCCTAAGGCATTCAACGTTACCAGAAATTGGTTAAATACAGATTCTTCAACATGCAATGAGAGGGGAAAAAGATGGTATTTAACACCACTCCCTCTCATAAAGGCCGACGCCTGCAATTCTACAGCTAATAAAATCATTAAGTCATCACTATAAGTTGGTTTAAACTTCCTTACTTAAGTCGCTTGACAATCCTCCTCTGATGAGTTTACGATGATCCTCAAAAAAAGACCCACACATCCTTATTTCTATCTGGTCACTAATTCAAGAATATTATGACCTTTAATGATTCTACTCAAAAGTGGTTGCAAAGAACTCTCTTCAAGGTCGTGAACATCTCCTAGAATAAAGCCTCAAATTGCTTACTTAATGAGCATGCAGAATAAGGGGGGTAGGGTCATGTTTATTAAAAACACTTAACAAATTATCCACGTCTCCAACATGGTATCCAATGTTGTTAATCTTGTTAAGAAAGAGTGCTCCAACAAAAAGGGAGGTCAATATCTTCTTAAAACCCCACTTACTACCACATACTAACCATTTAATAATAATAATGTAATATTAGCTTAAGATCAAATTTATAGCATCAATAGGGATTATTAAAATAATGTGATGAATGACTTACATGAAAGCGTGATAGGGTTGAGTTCATCGCCCCCTTCAAGATCATACCTTATTTCACGTCAACTTGATGAGATAAGATTGTCATTCGATGTTAAAAGTCAACAATAACCACGTATTCTTAACTCGACGAAATCATCTTAATGTTAAGAATTGTTTATAATACATCAAGTAACTTAATAATAATATGACAACCATTTTACGACATTAATATCGTAATATTTACGTTAAATGTAAATAGTCATAAATCAAACTCAAATGACGTCGTTAACGCTACTAACGACTATGACAACTTCCTACGAATTTCAAAGATTTGTAAGATATCGACTACCTGTCGATTGAGTTTATAAGTAAACTGACAAGACAAAGCTTACCTCTATGACATCACAATTCACGTTTTCGTTAAAATACTGTATATTTAGTTTTGCAAATAAATCACTCGTAACCTGAGGTCTATATCTCTCTCCTAGAAAGATACTCTCTCTCTCCTCTGAGAGTCATCTGATATCTTGAATTCCTGTTTCACTTGTCACCAAACAATATGTGATCAGTGCATCATTATTCAATTAATTCAACTAATAAATCAAATCTCATAATACAAATATTAAATTGATAATAGCATAATCATCCCCATGATTTCAATAAATGACGTTCAATAAAAACCATGTTTTTGCCTTGTCTTTGATCTAAACATCACAACAAATTTACTTATGTCTGAGTAAAAAGTAAAAGTATAGCAAGTTAGAAATTAGGGATGTAACATATTCTTCCCCTAAAGATTCATTGTCCTCGATGCTATAAAGTATCAAAATGCAACTTAAAAAGCATATTCATTGTTTAACTATTATAAGCATAAAATAAATGAGGAAATTTTTGCTAGAATTCATTGTAATTCCCCCCCCCCCATGTAAACTTATTCTATACATATTGGTCCCACTGGACCTTACATTACATAACCTCTATGTTACACAAGCATTGCTTGCGATCTTCAAGTATTTAAGAAGCTTGATCATAACCTTTCCTAGGTTATGTACTTTTAAAACATTCATAGAATATAATATTCATATATTACATAAATATATTTCTCATATATAAATCACAAAAAGCATTATGCCTCTTGGCAATAACTGGTAATAGATTGATTCTTGAAATCAATAGAATTTATAACCTTGAATATTTAGAAGAATCCTTTATACTTAGGAACTAGTTTGGAATACATTCCACACTTTAAGAAACTTTTTCTAGGGTTTAACCCTTAAAGAATTTTCCTTCTCTAACCAAGAATTGTCTTGGTGTATGCTTACTATCAACGTAACTTTTCTATTAATTCACAATTTCCACTGATCTTTTCTAATTAGTTAAGTCTTTTCATCTATTTCTTATAACATTTCCGGACTAATGCTAATCCTATCTTCTAGCTTACCCAGCGTATAGGAGTTCGGCATCTTTCTATCCAATGTTTCAATTCAAGCCATCTTTATAGCAAAAAGTTAGATATTGCTAACAAAAATTTCACGTGATAAGTAGTCTCCCTACTTATATTTCTAATCCATGCAATATATTTGAAACAAATCTTCCAAAACTTGGTTAACTCTCTTAGTTTAACCATCTGTTCTTAGGATGATAAATTGTACTCTTTTTAATTTCAGTCCTTAGCATAGAGAATAAGTTTGCCAGAACCTTGACATTGCACATGCATTTCTATCCAAGATAACTTCTTAGGAAAACTATGCAATCTAAACACCTCTTGCACAAATTTGTGAGTTAACACTGATGCTCCATCAATCCAATTCCCTAGTATATAATGTGCTACCTTCGAGAGTTTATCAGCCATAAAATGACATCGTGTCTATTCCTAGACATGGGAAGACTTTGTACAAAATCCATACTAATAACCTGCCATTTCCACTTGGGCACATCATGTGGGTACAACAATCCTACAGGTGTTGATGTTGTACTGTTTCTCTCTGTCACTCTAGACAATTTTCTATAAATCTCGTAGCATCTTTCTTTATTCCTTTCAAGAATTTAAGAGGTTTTATATCCATTAGAAGTTGGTTACGCCTGGATGTGCTGGGTATGGTGCGATATGAACTTCTTTCCATACCAATTTTCTTAATTCAGAAGAATTATAAACATATATTCTTTCTCTAAAACTCATTAGTCCTTCAGACTCAAAATGAAAACCTATCATACCTTGAATCTTAGAGTATTACTTGCTTAACATGTATAAGTTCACCCCTTAATCTTGCTCCTAAGCATCAGTTTTTCCCTCAAACTATCCTTCGGGGTTAGGAATTCACAGAATTGGTGTTGTGGTAAATTCTCTTTTAATAGATCAATTGCCTCTTGCCATCTATCTGTCCACTCAAATCATTTCTCTTAACCATTGTAGAACCACTTGCTCATGTTGGTAATGTTCTCTTTCATTCTCAGAATAAATAATTTATACCTTCCAGAAGACTAGAACAAACATGTCTTAATAATCGCTTAACACACTATTCATGAGATTCAGAAATGAGACAAGGCATTAGTAAGTCCAAAAGACAACACTGCAAACTTACAGTGCCCATTCTTGTCCTATAAGTTGTTTCAAGGGTATCCTCATTCTTCAATCTTAACTATGATATATTGATCTCAAATCAATCTTTGAAAACATAGCAGCTCCACGCATCTAATCAAAGAGGTCATCGATACGTGTGAAAGATATTTGTTCCTTATTGTTGCTTTAATGAGCAAACGATACAAAATACACATTTGTAGAGTTATGACCTTTTTCTTGACAATAATAACTAGTGCACCCCATGATAAAATACTGGATCCAATTCAAACCTTTAGCCAATAATTCTTATAAAGGGAGCTTTGATTCCATTAATCCTATAGTTGTCATAAGGTAAGGTACTTTTCTAGGTAGCCTATCCAAACTCTAGGGGGAATAAAATTTTCAGCTGCTTCAATCACTTGTTCCATCAACTTTGGTGAAATGACTTTCTTCATATCTAGAACAATTCTAAGGTAAGCTTATCCTTTGCTTCCTTTTAGGGTCTAGAGTTTTTGGATTTTCTTTACTCACTCTATATTCTTGGTGATTTTCCTTTCTCATCCCATGAGAAATCTTATTTTCCCCCTTCAGGTTTTCCTTGATCTCATACTTTCTTTTCCAAAATACCAGGTATCTCCTTGGTTTTTACAAACATGGTTAGGATTGCCCCTTTTTGTCCAAGAGATTAACTAATGGTTTATTCTCTTCTAGACTCTCACCCTTGTTTGATTCTTGAATAATACATGCTGTCATTTTTCTCATGCCAGATAAATAAGTTATCTAATAGTGACTCAAAATATAAAACATATTTATCTCATAACAATCAATAGTTTGATACAAAACATTGTCATCTTTATTATAATTTATTTAGGAGTAACCACATCCTTATTTATATAGTTGATACGACAAGACTATATGTCACTTGTCAATTTACAATCTTCTAATTAAACAAACATAGAGAGTGGATGTACACACAAGTACTCCTCCAACACCTTTTTTCCTAAAATAGAAGCATCACATCAAGCTTCAAGTGACATGTCGCAACTGGCTACAGTTTACTAGGTTTTTACTACACAAGTAGAAATAGTAGGATTCTTGGCTAGTTCAAAATGTTGTTTTCTTTCTAACTGAATTTGCTTAAGCACATCATCAAAAGTCTTTGAATCCTTCATCCATGCACCTTCAGAGTAAATAATATGCTTTTTAAGTTCAACCTCCTCAATAGGTTTCTTCTTAACCTCTAATTTATGCAAATGTAGGGGAACAGACTTCCTAGCAATTTTCTTGGTTCTTCTCCACACCATTCTGGCACAAAAAAATTTGAACATTAGCTAACCGCATAATGTTGACTACAGGTTAGCACAGTGGACTCATAAGCCCTAGTGTTGAACCTGGTAGCTCTGATACCATATGTAAAATCCACGATCTAAAAACATAGTAAAATCAGGAGATTTACCATAAAGTAATTAACAAGGTAAAAATGAGATAGAGAGTTTTGTTCTTTTATTCAACATAAAATATAGCAACTACAATTACAAGATTTCTCATTACTAAATACAATAACCATAGTGTCTTTCTCAAGTACAATTTTTACAATAGTAAATCAATTACAAATATCTGCATTAGATAATGTTTTTCATAGTCTCATAAAAAACAAGTCTCAGAGATATACTACCTCTCGAAATCTGACATCTTTATCGTAAGCCTTGGCATGTCTTCTGCTAGAGAGAGAGTATCTTTCCAGTGATTTACGTCCAACCACAGACCGATGGTCTCCCACACATCTTCCACATAGGAAGTAGCCCTGCCCTTCACGAGGAATATAGACCAAAGGTGACCAGTGGTAATTTGCCTTTCTGAGTACATAGTGTTGTATCCTACACAACTCTATCAACCATACAACCCTAGATACCCTCTAGCTAAGTATGATTTCTAATAGGTTGTGAGATCTAGATACAGTGAACCGACAATGCATGCAAAGACATATGCATTACTATGGCCATAGTTTTAATATAAATTGATGTTCGCAATAAATGTTGCCATAATGTTCACCCACCCCAACTCAACTTGGATACTATCATATTCCTATAGTTTGACTTGGTCATCTTATATAGTTTTGACAACATCAATATTTTAGTCTTCATGACTTTGACTGGCTTTTAATCACCGTCATCTTTCCATAGATCTCATGGATTTACTTTTATACAAGAATATCCCTTTGCATCCTTGCATTACCTAGGTTCCTTGACTTATTAACTCATAAGAATTATAAATTGATTAATAACGACTAAGATGATAACCTTACCCAGGTTAAACATTATAGTCTAGGAAACTAATTCCCTTCTTACAAGTAAGAATAATTATACATAGTTAGGGTACATGTCCCTTCAATCATGATCTATATAATGATCCCAACGATTTAATATAAATAATTACCACATCTGGGTCAAGTTAAGGTTTAACTAAAGAGTTTTATCTAGCTCGAATCTAGTCTTTCTGACTTAGGTGAATTCACAAGACACTGTCGTTGCTCTATAAACATTATGGAATGACTATCCATTCTAGGTATCTCTCTTTGCATCTTTGCAACATTTGAGATTCACCCCTTGTCAACAAGTAATAACTTAAGAGAAGTTGTGAGCAAAAGGTATAATGAATTTAATGTTTAACTAACCATTAAATGGTCCCTCTTGCATGCTTGCAAAATCTGAGGCTTACGACTTGTATTTCAAGTCGACTTGTAGCCGAACACATAGTCTTCCCTACCTAAGGTTAAACATTGTTGACTAGTAACAAATCTCTTTTCAATAAGATAGACATGAACATTACTAGATGAGGGTTCTCGATCACTTAGTGTCTTCCCACACAAAATAACTAAAATGGGTTATAACCATAAAGGTGTTATAAAATAATCTTTAATCCTTCTAGTTTAAACTTAGGGTTTTATTTAGCCTATCCCATCACAATAGAATGACAAACTCTCTAATGCTAGAGAGAACCACATCTTAAGTAGATGATTATCCTCATCTTGTTTTGACTAGATTTGATTTAATTCCAAAATGGAGAGAGAGACCTTTTATTTGCTATCCTCATGAATTCATGTTTAAGTTCTTCTCTCTTTTAACATAATGAACTATATAGAGTCAATATTAAATGAGGGCTATTTTCCTAGTTTTGATGTAGGGAATTCACTCAATTTGAACATCCCTAAAGAAAAGTATTCTCTTAATGATAATAACAACCATTTTAAACTAAAGTGTGCTAGGAGCATGAGAGTACTACTCTGAAGGTATCCTATGACATGCAAGTTCTTCTCTAACATAAAAGTGTTGTTTTTCCTTGAACCCTATGGTGAGAAAGAATTTAAGTTAAGGATAGACTATTTTATAGTGTCAAACTATATCTAAACAAAGTGAGTATGAATATATTCTATTTGACATTTCCTTCTCATTCATAAGAGCCTACTTATCAACATATATAACTCATCATTATTAGCATGTCTAAGTATTTATTTTAAATAAACTCTTCATATGACAATATGTAAATAATAATATAATACTGAGCCACTTGACTTGATAATATATAGTCATCGCAATGTTTACTTGAGCTTCAAAAATGTTAAATCATATACCGAACACTAATAATCTTCTGGTTCATAAAAGAGTAATATCAACTAACCCTATGTTTTACTAAAAACTAAGGAATCTAATGGCTTTACTCCACAATGATATCTGCAATACACAAGGGGTATATGACAGCATAATTATTATATAACATACGAACTAGGTCATAAGTATTATATACCATACAAGCATGAGTGCATGGAACATGTCAAACCCTTTCACAAGCTTCAAGCTATGTCACTAATATGTGTATGCAAAGATATAAATTAACAATTTCACTGTCTTAAAAGACACAGAGTTCCTGACTCTGAATTATTCATAGAAATGAAATAGATTAAGACTCCGACAATCATTCTAAGACATGCATAAGACTACCAACATAACATATTATAATTATGATATCTCAAAGAGAAAGAACCTGGTTATGCATTTCAACAGTCCGGAAACATCTTTGGAAGGTTCTCTTTCCTTCACTGCTTTCTGCAATACTAAACCTCTATGACAACTTATATCCTTTCAAAGAATTGACTCTAGCTTCCAGTTTCAGACTCTCCACCTGCTATGTATCCTGACGACTTTCTTATCTTCCCCCCCCAGATATTGTTTCCTTGCTTTAGCTTATATGCCCAACCCTAACACCTTGCTCCACTTCCTAAAAGACTCCCCCTTTTCCATTTTTCTAATCTAAATTTAATCTTAGATGTTTCCAATTAGTTAGAGAGGTTTGTGGGTAGTCAACACCACTCCTCCACCATTAACGACTCCACTACAAGTTTGTTACAAAATGACCTCCTCAAGGCCGCGGTTATCTCCAAATACATACCGACATATACTCTTTGCTCTCACATGCATGCTTAAGGGGTTCGTGGGTAATAAATTCCCACTCCTCAAGATGCAATGATTCACTCCTAAGGCATTCAACGTTACCAAAAATTGGTTAAATACAGATTCTTCAACATGCAACGAGAGGGGAAAAAGATGGTATTTAACACCACTCCCTCTCATAAAGGCCGACGCCTGCAATTCTACAGCTAATAAAATCATTAAGTCATCACTATAAGTTGGTTTAAACTTCCTTACTTAAGTCGCTTGACAATCCTCCTCTGATGAGTTTACGATGATCCTCAGAAAAAGACCCGCATATCCTTATTTCTATCTAGTCACTAATTCAAGAATATTATGACCTTTAATGATTCTACTCAAAAGTGGTTGCAAAGAACTCTCTTCAAGGTCGTGAACATCTCCTAGAATAAAGCCTTAAATTGCTTACTTAACGAGCATGTAGAATAAGGGGGGGGGGGGTCGTGTTTATTAGAAACACTTAACAAACTATCCACATCTCCAACATGGTATCCAATGTTGTTAATCTTGTTAAGAAAGAGTGCTCCAACAAAAAGGGAGGTCATTATCTTCTTAAAACCCCACTTACTACCACATACTAACCATTTACTAATAATAATAATGTAATATTAGCTTAAGATCAAATTTATAGCATCAATAGGGATTATTAAAATAATGTGACAAATGACTTACATGAAAGCGTGATAGGGTTGAGTTCATCTCCCCCTTCAAGATCACACCTTATTTGACGTCGACTTGACGAGATAAGATTGTCATTCGACGTTAAAAGTCAACAATAACCACATATTCTTAACTCGACGAAATTGTCTTAATGTTAAGAATTGTTTATAATACGTCAAGTAACTTAATAATAATATGACAACCATTTTGTGACATTACTATAATAATATTTACGTTAAACATAAATAGTCATAAATCAAACTCAAATGATGTCGTTAACGCTACTAACGACTATGACGACTTCCTACGACTTTCAAAGATTCGTAAGGTATCGACTACCTGTCGATTGAGTTTATAAGTAAACTGACAAGACAAAGCTTACCTCTATGACATCATAGTTCATGTTTTCGTTAAAACATTGTATATTCGGTTTGGCAAATAAATCACTCATAACCTGAGGTCTATATCTCTCTCCTAGAAAGATACTCTCTCTCTCCTCCGAGAGTCATCGAATATCTTGAATTCCTATTTCACTTGTCACCAAACAATATGTGATCAGTGCAACATTATTCATTAATTCAAATAATAAATCAAATCTCATAATACAAATATTAAATTGATAATAGCATAATCATCCCCATGATTTCAATAAATGACATTCAATAAAAACCATGTTTTTCCCTTGTCTTTGATCTAAACATCACAACAAATTTACTTATGTCCGAGTAAAAAGAAAAAGTATAGCAAGTTAGAAATTAGGGATGTAACAGAGATGATTCTATAAAAGAAGCCAAACTACAGGGCCTAAAAGCAAAGGGTTGATGAACTTGTCAATGGAATAAAAGGAATGGGAGGAACCATTGGTGATAATTAAGTTGTGATGAAAATTCTTAGATCACTACCAAAGTCCTATAGTCACAACATAGATGCAATTGAACAAGTAATTACTATGAAAACTATTGACAGAGATCAATTACTTGGAAATCTTACATCCTTTGAGATGAGAGAATTTGGTGATGCTCTGCTAAAAGTTGAGACAACTTTTAAAGCCAGTGCTTCAGAAAATATCTCTAGAGCTCAAAAATATAAGGTGGAACCTAATGATGACTTTGATGAAATTGAAGCTAACTTTGCTGATAGATTCCAAAGAGGTTCCAGTAAGTTCAAAGGAAAATTACCTTTCAAATGTTTTTCATGTGGTAAAGTAGGTCATTATGCTTCGAGATGTCCTGAAAGAATTGAAAGGAATAGAAAAAGATTTGAGAACAGGCCTAGAGCTCCAAAGAAATGCTACTATGTTAGAGATTTTTATGATGAAGGTGTGACTGATGATGAATCTGATGATGTTAGTACTAGTGCAAATGAATGCTTGTTTATTTCTATTAAAGAAGAACCTGTGTCTACTAATTTTGCTAGTTGTGTGAAGGAAGAAAAACCAATGGAAGAAAGTGCTTTCATTGTTCAGGTTGAGAAAGATAAGGATAAATGGATTATTGATAGTGGATGCTCACATCGCATGATCGGTGACAAAATTAAGATTGTGAGTTTGGAAAAATATGATGGAGGACTGGTTAGGTTTGGAGACAATGTAGCTGGTAAGATTTATGGAAAAGGGTCCATTTCATTTGATGGAAAGCATAATACTAACAATGTCCTATATGTGAAGGGTTTGAAGCATAATCTTTTGAGTGTTGGTCAGATGTGTGACAAAGGTTATGATCTGAGATTCAAAGACAATGGGTGCAAAATCATGGAAAGCTCCAGAACTGTGATTGCTACCGGTAAGAAGACTAGAGGTAACATCTATCAATTAAGAGGAACTAATGATTACTGTTTATTAGCCCAAGCAGATTAGAGTTGGTTGTGGCATAGAAGGATGTGTCATATAAACTTTGATAATCTGGTAGAGATAAGTTCAGGTTAGACTGTAAGAGATTTACCAAAACTTGTGAAACCTACCAATACAATTTGTAAGGAATGTCAGTTAGGGAAGTAGACAAGAACAAGTTTTAAGAGCAAAAAGCAATTTTCTGCCAGTTTGTTGGATCTAGTACATATATATCTATGTGGTCCTACAAGGATAAGAAGTCTACAAGGTGACATGTACTTCATGTTGCTTATTGATGATTATTCTAGGATGACTTGGGTTACTTTTCTAAGAGACAAATCTAAAGCCCTAGATAAGTTTAAATCCTTCAAGGCAATAGTTGAAAATGAAATAGAGCTGAAAATCAAATGCTTGAGGTCTGATAGAGGAGGTGAATTCACATCAAATGAATTCAACATTTTCTGTGAAGAGCAAGGAATAAAAAGATAGTTGTCTGCACCTAAGAGTCCTCAACAGAATGGATTTGTGGAAAGGAAGAACAAGACAGTTCAAGAGGATGCTAGAACAATGATGAAGGAAGGAGGTCTGCTGGAAGTTTTCTAGAAAGAAGCTATACATACTACTGTCTACATTCAAAACAGAGTTCAAGTGAAAGAAAATGGTACTAAAACTCCCTATGAATTGTGGTATGGAAGAACTCCTATAGTAAAATATTTCAAAGTCTTTGGAAGCAAATGCTATATCAGAAGAGATGAAGATCTAGGGAAATTTGATGCAAGATGTGATGAAAGAATCTTCCTTGGATACTCTACCAAGAGTAAGCCCTACCGGTGCTACAACAAAAGGCTAAAAAAGATTGTTGAGAGTACAAATATGAAGGTGGATGAAGACAAAGGAAGAACATCATATCAGTGTGGCTATGAATCAGATGAACCTGCTGCTATAACATATGAAGAAAAGGTTGAACAAGAAGACAGTTAAGATGAAGAAGAAAAGGCTCTAAAAAGTGCTACTAAAACCCCAGGTATGTAAGAATCAATCACTCTAAAGAACAAATTATTGGAGGCAAAAACAAAGGAGTACTGACAAGGAAAAGAGCTACAAAAGAATAAGTGAATTACTGCTTGCTCTCTACAGTTGAACCAAAAACTATGAATGAAGCCTGAAATGATGAAAATTAGGTAAAGGCAATGAAGGAAGAACTAATATAGATAGAGAAGAATGAAAGTTGGGAAATAGTTCCTAGACCTGCTATCAAAAATGTTATTGGGACCAAATGGGTTTTTAGGAATAAGCTGCATGAAAATTGAGAAGTTGTAAGGAATAAAGCAAGGCTTGTGTGCAAAGGATATTCTCAAATTGAAGGAATAGATTTTGAAGAGAATTTTGCTCCAGTAGCTCGGATTCAAGAAATCAGAATGTTTCTAGCATTTACAGCTCACAAAGATTTCAAAGTGTATCAGATGGATGTGAAGTCTGCATTTCTAAATGGTGAGTTGGAAGAGGAAGTCTACATTGAGCAACTGGAAGGATTCCAACTATGAGATCAAGGTGATATGGTATGCAAGTTGAAGAAAACATTGTATGGACTTAAGCAAGCTCCTAGAGCCTGGTATGCAAGGTTGGATAAGTACTTACTAAAGTTAGGGTTCAATAAAGGTACTGCTGATAGTAATCTCTATTTCAAGATTAATGGTGATCAAATTTTGATTGTTGAAGTCTTTGTTGATGATATCATCTTTGGAGGCAATGAAGGTATGTGTATGAAATTTGCTAGTGAAATGCAGAAAGAGTTTGAGATGTCTGTGTTTGGTGAGATGAATTTATTTTTGGGTTTGCAAATCAATTAATCAGATAAAGGAATATTCATATCTTAGTCTAAGTACATGTGAAAGAGTTGTTGAAGAAGTTTGGGATGGAAGACTCTAAACCAGTATGTACTCCCATGGTAACTGGCTGCAAGTTGAGCAAAACTAATGAATCACCCAAGATTGATCAAAAAAAGTACAGATCCATGATTAGAGGATTGCTTTCTCTAACTCAAACCAGACCTGATATTATGCATGCAGTTTGTCTTGTTGCAAGATTTCAAGCAGATCCAAAAGAATCACATGTGATGGAAATAAAGAGAATCTTGAGGTATTTAAAAGGCACACTAGATCATGGCTTATAGTATCCAAAGAATAATGATTTCACTCTCAGTGCTTATATAGATGTTAATTGGGCCAGAGATGATGATAGAAAAAGTACAAGTGGAGGTGCTTTCTTTTTAGGTAACAGATTGCTTTCATGGCTAAGCAAGAAACAAGACTCCATCTCTTTGTCAAATGAAGAAGCATAATATATTGCAGTAGTATGTTGTTGTACTCAAGTGTTATGGATGAAGCAGACTTTGAGGGACATAAGAGTTGTGTATGAAGATCCAGTTGCAATCTTCTATGATAATACAAGTGCTATAAATATTTCAAAGAATCTAGTGATGCACTCAAGAACAAAGCATATATCTATAAGGTATCACTTTCTAAGAGAAAAGGTGACAGAAAATGAAGTAAAGTTGGAATATGTGACCACAAAGGATCAGATTGTAGATATCTTCACCAAGCCTCTACCTAAAGATACTTTTGAGTATCTCAGAGAAAAGCTAGGGGTCATTACCCCTCCTACCCTAAACTAAGATGCATAGAATTGCATCAGTCCAGTGGTGCCCCTAAGTCTCATTCTTTGATCTGTATTGATGTTTTGAGAGCTACCTCTTAGGGGGAGTAGTTAAATGTTACTGGTATGAGTTCCTAAAAAAGAAAGTATTGATATCAGAGAAAGTTCAGTTGGAGCAGAGCAACAGGATGCAAGTATGAACCCTTTGCCATTGATGTCAAATGGGGAGAGAAATCATGTGAAAAACTTAGAAAAGAAAGGGTACAGATGTGTAAAGAGAAAGGGGGAGAATCTTTTCTTGATGGTATTTACATTTTTTCACATCATATGTTACCATCAATGACAAAGGGGGAGATTGTTACAAGTATGTGCCTAATCGGTGTTGTCATTGATGTCAACATATCTGTGTTGTCATTGGTGTCAACTGTGCTCTTATTTTGTTGCTTGCTTGTAAGGAGTGAGATGCTTTGTATTTACTTATGAAAGTGATCTTGATGTTGAGGGTATTGAGAAAATTATCTCCTCCGGTGGAAACAGTGTATTGTATTCAGAAGAATAGTCCAGAAGTTTGCTCTACATTTCCTGAAGATTAAATATATTTGCATGTCGTTTGGAAGTTATTTAGAGTCATTTCTGAAGATGTTATGTTTCAATTTTGAACTCTCCACATGAATATTTGGATGAGTTATGTTTACAAGAGTGAAACCTATTTTTTCTGTGAAGTCAGTTACGACAGAAGGAAAGTATTCTGCTCCGCATTTCTCTGCATTGATGTTTTATAGTCTTCCATTTTGGAATTAAGTTTGTAATGATGATAAGTGCCTTCAACTATAATGGTTCATGGTTTGGTGGTTCGCAAGTGATTTTTCCTTTATGACAGTTGATTATAGTTAAGCTTATGTGCTCTGGATTGAAGAATCTCATGGATAAAGTGGTTAGAGCTTGTACGGATGTTCCTGGTGATTACAATGTGCTTGTGGATGTCTCCTGATTGTGTTCCTACCTTTAGATTGGCCCATGAAGAGAAATCTAGATCGTAGTTAAAGATTGTTCCTAGAAGACTTAGTGTGAACACCAATATTGGCCAACTTGGTTGTTTTCACTAATTGCAGAGATGTATTGAATATTGTAGAAGCATGTCATGACATGAAGGATTGTGTTTGAGTCCCAACTAAGGTGTGACATGATCCCCATACATCTTTACATCTTTTCCTTATCAAATTTTTGTATTAGGTCTAGACCTATTTTATGTACGTTTGTAATGCCAACCTTGGAGATTGTTCCAACGATTGATGAATGTAATTCTGACCTTGATGTACCTTCCAAGGTTGATGAATTGTATAAAGGCATGTAATAAATCGTAAAATTATCATCCTTGGGCAAAAATGTGAAGATAAGTGTGAAGTGTAAAGGCAAAGCAGAGCAGAGGAAATGTATTGCGCTTAAATGGAACTAAACCCTGGCATGGAGTAGATGCTATTATCTCAGTTCAAAAATCTTGGCAGTGAGCCATCCCCTTGGTAGTGAGCCACCCCTTGGCAGTGAGCCGATCTTTGCAGTGAGCCTATGTTTTTCGATATTGATATAACTTATATATTTCTATGGGCTAACACCCACCGTGGTTTTTCCCTTTTAGGGTTTTCCACATAAAAAATATGGTGTCTACTATGTTGAATGTGTGATTGTGATTAAGTCTATGGTTTCATGCTTTCATGGTTAAATATGATTATCAGTAATTAAGTAATTGATGGTTTGATATTCATATGAAGTTAAGTTTTTGTGACAAGTGATTCACCCCCTCCCTCTCAGTTGTCTTGTGTGTTTCAACACAGTCCCTAGTGTGTAGCTTGCCAATTGCCTCATTCTCCTTTACAATGTGTGATGGCATTGTCAATAATTGATTTAGAGGGGCCTTGTGATGAATGTAGTGATCTTAATGATCAGGAGAATCAAAATATAAATATGGTGTCATTATAATGGTTCTTGAGTAGTGATGAATATTCATCTGCAGAAGAAGGTGGTCTGGATTTAGATGTTGATTATAGAAGGTATGCAGAGAGTTCATATCATCAGCAAATTTTTTCAGATGATGAAGAAGAAGATTAATATATATATGACATAGAATCAAATGCCTAAAAGTTTTAGCTAAGAAGTCCATCAGATGAGGAGATTACATCTCTCACTACAACTATTGTAGGTCAAGTCAAGAGAAATTATAATTTAAGAAATAAGAAAATTCAAAGTGAGAGCACTGCTGCAGGAAATGCATATATCTTATTCATCAAAGAGCAACAATAAGGTAAAAAACCTATAACTCTACCAAAGAACATACCAAAGGTAAAGTGGATAGTTAGGCCTCACCAAACAAAGATGCAATTAAGACTAATCTTAATAGTAATGGTAAGGGAATAGATGCTGCTAAGAATGTTGCAGTAAAAGAAAAGGGAGATGATGTGCAAGCCCCTCCTAATGGTGTGAATGATACTTTAGACAATCCCTTTATGTCCCATTAGACATGGCTCAGGTTTTTAGTGAAATAAAGGTTACTGTGTCATTGCTAGAAATAATGAGACTTATTGAACATAAGGATAGAATGTTGGCCCTTATTGATGAGGCATTATTTAGCCATCAAAAGGTAGGTCCAAACTTTGGTATGCAAACCAAGAAAGAGAAGCTAGTAGTAAAGAATCGTAAATAACTGAATGCTAAAATACCAGAAGTATACCTAGAGACTACATTGCATACATGTCCTTCACAAGTGGACCCTTTCTGTCACATTGGTTTTGAATAATAGATTGATAACAAATTGTATGATTGATTCTAGGGCTTCCACAAACATTATGCCATTGCAGGTAATGAATTAGTTGGGTCTATAAGTCACTAAGGGTAAATGCAAGAAGTTGTGTCCACTTAAGGTGGAAGTTTCAGAGTTAGAAAAAAATCCGAAATTGGGGAACCAAAAATGGGATCCCGTTTATAGAAAACATGATCCCGTTTTGCTTCGGGATCCCGAGCCTAGAACCAAAAATGCAATCCTATTTTTTCCCGGGATCCCGAACCTAGAAGCCAGAAACGGGATCCCGTTTCAAAATACGGGATCCCGTTATAAACGGGATCTCGTTTCAAAATGCGGGATCCCGTTATAAACGGGGTCCTGTTTTATATAATGGGATCACGTTATATATAACGAGATCCCATTTTATAAAACGGGATCCCGTTTTTAAAAAGTATTAAATTTTTAAAAAAATCGCAGAGACCCCATTTTCAACAGCGACAGGCGACAGACGAAAACGGGATCCCGAGTTCAGAGACCATCCAGCCACCAGGTAAGTGGATTTTTCCACTTCTACAAATTGCCCATGAATTGTTTTAAGCTTCCCTTGCTTGTTTTGATGTAAAATACAATCAAAATTTAAATTTTGAATTGTTATTTAGGGTTTAGGGTTTATGAAATCAGTAGTTGATTTTGATAGTTTAGATGTAAAATACAATTGAAATTTTGAAAGACTGTATAATATAAAAGGTTAGAATTTGAACAAACTGTCAAAATTATGTTTAAAATTGAGAATTGAATAGATATATTTAGACATTTTAGCTGTAAAATACAATTGAAAATTTGAAAATACTGTATCATATGAAATGAGAGATTTTGAACAAACTATCAAAATTTGAGTTCAATTTGAGTGTAAAATAGCTGTATTTAAACATTTTAGCTGTAAAATACAATTGAAATTTTGAAAATACTGTATCATATGAAATGAGAGATTTTGAACAAACTGTCAAAATTTGAGTTCAATTTGAGTGTTGAATAGCTGTATTTAAACATTTTAGCTGGAAAATGCAATTGAAATTTTGAAACGATTGTATCATATGAAAGGAGAGATTTTGAACAAACTGTCAAAAATTATATAGCATTGGGATGATATATATATTTGGTTTTTATAAAATTTACTTATAACAATGTATGTCATTGTATTTTAAAGGCATTATTGAATAGCTAACTATCATGTAAAAAAATTGCAACAAACCATAATAAAACCAATTTATCACATCCAAAATGATGAAGCCATCATGAAACTTATGAAGTGTCAAGACCACATCCCCATTGTAATCATAAGAAAGACTTTTCCACCATACTTAACACCTACATATATGCTTATTTTGGAGAGAAAGAAAGAACCCTTTAGTCCTGAGGCACCCTAGTCTAGGCAGAATAGCAACAATCTATATAAGAAGAAACTTGTGATCGATTAAAATGATACAATAAAAATGGACACTTCCCAAGAGCTCCTCAATTTGACAAACTTCACCTTCCATTAGATAACACTTAGATACAAGACATGACTCCCCTCTCCTTGTTGAGGACATGCTATAAACATCAACCTGTGAATAGAAGCTTGGACCCTAAACTCTCTAAGATAGTAGCTCCACTGGACCTTGACATCAAAGAAGGCATATATAACCATGTCACCATGTTAAATATTACGTTGATTTCTTCATGTGGTCTTATGGTGATCTATGCCTTGAGACTCCATCTTTAAAGTCATGCATCATCTTGTGGTTCACCTCAATGCCAAACCTATTCAATAAAAGCTACGCAAAATGCACCCCCAAGTAGCCCTCGTGGTCATAGAAGAATTGTATAAACTCTTGGATGTCCAGGGTTCATTCAGACTATTACTTATCCTAAATGGGTAGATCTAATGTGGTCTTAGTTAACAAGAAAACTAAGGGAATTCATGTTTGCACTAACTTTTGAGACATCAAAAAAGGATCTACCCCAACTTAGATAACTTTTCTCTACCAAACATTGATATGGTCGTGGATCTTGTGCATAGCCATATATATAAAATTTTATCATTAATCTGGATATAATATGGACCAAGTTGAAACATTTGAGTTAGACATGGAGACACCTAGATTATGGCTCGCTCGGTCTATGTAAGAAAACACCTCCTATAGACTCAACACAAACTTATCCCTCAACCCTCTAAATTGTGACTTACATCATTTGATTACCCTGGAACACACTATAGACAACTCTATACAAATTTGGCAAAATATATTTTCTCCTAACAGAAACTTGTATATGTAGAAACTTATCTACTACTACATTAGATTTGATATACTTCTTAAAAGGAAAGAGTTGGGACTAACAACTAAATAGAAAAAAATTTAACTAGTTTTGCATTTTCTAGGAAATAGGAAACAAAATTGAGCTAGAACCATCTTGACTAATTTATCTATTTCTAGCTAGATTGAACCCTAATTCTATATGCAATTCCAACCCTAACCCTAACACTAATTCTAACCCTAATCCTAACCCTAATTCTATATGCAATTCAAACCTTAACCCTTATTATAACCTAGTCATTACCCTAACCCTAACTCTACTTGTAATTGTAATTGTAATTGTAATTGTAACTCTAACTCTAGCCCTAACCCTAACCCTAACGAGCTACTTGTAATTGTAATTGTAACCCTAACTCTAGCCGTAACCCAAACCATAATTGTAGCTCTAATACTTACCCTAATTTAGCAACCCTTGAATTCTAATTCTAACCCTAACCTCAATTCTAACCCTAAGCCTGATCCTAATTGAAACCCTAACCCTAACTTTAATTAATCACGAGTCATGCTACAAGGATTTCTTCTACATATTTTGTATGCATGTGTTATTCCCTTATTGCATGTGAGTTCACCAATTATTTGGAAGTCTCCTAACTGGGAGGCAGGCTTGTATTCAAGCCCTATAAATTTTGTGTTTATAGGTGTTATGTTTAAAGCTATATGGAGACTTGTAATAGGAGGTCTTGAATTTGGTACCAATGATTGTCAGTTCCTTGTCTAGAATATGATGAACCTTTTGAACAAGAGAACCTTGTAGACCATGATGCATATCTTGAAATTTAAACTTGAACATTATCATCATGTGAATGCTTTTAGCCATCCTACAACCTCCTATCACCCTTCATCCTCTTATAGGGATATGCCACACAACCTCTCCTAGTTGACCATGCCAAACCCAAAGTCACAATCGTAAGAGGTAAAGAATCTTTTGGCCCATTCAAGTCCACTCCCTAATAGGAGTGATACAATGCTAATAGGGTTGTGAAGGTAATTAAGTTCTTGATTAGCATGTTGGGTGTATCTAAGCATAACGATGATATAGTTAGTCCTGATTTCATTAATCTTAAGATCATTGAGCTAGAGTACTTAATATATATGGTATAGTTTTGTTCAATCAATAGTGGTAGGGAAAATTAATGTACTACAATGACATCAAACATAAACCAATAGGTGTCTTAAGATATATTAGTGGTAGGGAAACTTATAGTGGCCCTAACCCTAGAGTAATAAGTTGAAGTAGTGTTAGAATTACTAATAAACTAAAAAACTTTATCCTAGGGTGGTGGGACAAATTACACAAGCCTTACAAAGCCTCTACCACTTCCTTGACATTTTTAACATTGTTTGAATTTAATAGGAGGGATTTATGTCACCTCCTCCTCATGTCTTAATTCTCATAGTGGATAGAATCATCCAATTTAGCATGAAGACATGAAGGTTTATCTTCATTATCTTAGAAATATCCTCCAAGGCTTTGTGCATATGCTCATGCCACACATTGAAGATGTGGAATTTATCTAAGTAGCAATATAAAAATCCTTAGTCTAACCTTTTAGACCCCTTCAATATCATTGTATAGAAGGTAGATACAAGTAACATTTGATAGCATGGAGGTACAACTTAGGGATTTCAAGTTGAATGTAAAAAAATTATTCTTCCCAACAAATGCTAGATGTATAGGAGCAATTTAATGATTTCTTCCATTATCTGCCTAGTCTAGAATATAATTACCTTTTCTTTTGATATGTTTGAAGGAGATAGATTTAAACAAGTATTCATCAAGTTTCTAGCTTCCAATATATAATAGTTTCCAATAACCACAAGCTTCATCTATGCTTTTTCATATGATCAATGTTGATCTTGGAATCTCCTTCCACACTAAGGGATATCTTGTTTAGTTTCCAAGTCATCTTGAGGCCCTGTCCATATCATGGCCCTAGAATCTACCATGTTATTGTTCTTGACACCAAAATCATAAGCTTTAAGATAAGTAGAGGTTTTCCCTTATCATCTCTTAATAAACATACTCCTCCTACTTCACTAGGATTACCCTTGGCTACCCATCAAAATTTCAAGCTTAATCCATCCCAATGTAGGTGTGGACCAAAGGGTGTGAATATCAAACTGGGTATCTCCTTGTTTTAACCTTATTCAAAGCAACCTTGGCCAATTATGAGCCTAATCAGTGCCTCTTATAGCATGATCATATATTCCTCTTTACCCCAACAATCACCAAGTTCCTAAATGCACCATATTTCTTTAAAATAGTCTAAAATTTGGGATGCATATTCACATTTAAGAAATACATGATGATTGTCTAGAGAAGTTTCCTTACTTAAATGCACATTGAAATTTTGAAATATATATTGCCCATTGTATCAATCATTATCATGGTAGTCCTAATAGCTCTCTTACATTTTGAAATTTGTACATGCATGTATACATTATTTGTATGGTTTTAATTTAAATTTATTTCAAGTGTAATTTCTTGAAACATATATATATATTCTTGATTTAATTTTAAATTTGTACTGAAGTTTGTATGTTTATATGTATATATATGCAGGTTCATATCTAGATTTTTATATATACATCATGAATCTAGATGATATTCACTTTGATGTTGAGGACTTCCTTAATGCACAAGATGATCCGGCCACACCCCCACCCCCACCCCCAGTGCCAAATGCCCCACCTTTAGATGCCCCACCTGCAGATGACCCGCCTCCACCTCCACCTCCACCCCCACTTGGAACTGACCAGGCTCGCTTGCGAGCCATAATAAATGAAAATGTGGATTCGATACAAGAAAAACTGAATTCCATTCGCAGTGAACAATTCATGCCACCTCACGTAGTACGTTTTGCATCTTTGATGCAAAACATTGTAGATTCTGTGAGGTCTATTGACTCAGATTTTGATGGATTCCAGAAATGGAGAGAGGAGAGGCACCAATTTTATGCTGATGGCCTCTCCTATAAGACTATTTTGGATCTTAAAATCACAAAAGCCCATTTAGCACAATATTTTAGACATCCCATTACAAATGAATCTATTCCTGCAAATAAGAAAAGAATATCAATCAGGTGGTGTAGGCATGAAGGAATGTCTGCCAATTTTTGGGATAGATGGTGGATGGTGTTTGATTATCCACCTCATGCTAATTGTGAGGTTCCTTTATATTTTTTGAGAAAATTATATGTAGAGTTTGTTATGAATAAAAAACCCAACTACTTTGATTTTAGATCATTCTAGGGTGTTGGTGGTGGCATGCCACAATAGAGGTTGGGGGCACAGGTTGATCCCCAACGACTGATGCCTGTTCAACCTCTTATTGAACCCTCCTATTGCTGCCATTCCTTCACCCTTTGAGCATCGTGCAGTGGTATCCACACTAGGCACATTGAGTGCACTCTCAGGTAGCCTACATGAGCAGACTTCTATGATGGTAGCTCGAGTTAGAGAGCATGGAGGAGTTGATGATGGAAGTGGTCCTAGTGCCACTCCACATGTGTCGATGCCTCATACATGTACGAGTTGCAATCAGTTGTGTTATGGACCTGATCAGGCAGTTGCACCCACTTCAGCTACACATGCATCATCTGATAATGTGGGCACTGAATCATTTGTTGATTATCTATTTGCTGAGGATCATCCCACTAATCATTCGACACAGGTATATATAGGTTATGTACACATGTTGAATTTAAAATAATTTTTTAACCACGTGTTTTTAATCAACATATAGATGATCAATTAAATTGTAATATTTTAACAATCGAATTGTTTGGTTTGTTTGGTGTAGATGATGGCAACAGGGGTCACAATTGATCAAATTAATTTTTCATCGACACCTGTTCATCTCGGGCACCCATTTGGGGTACATTAAATCAATGATTTGTAAATTTGTAAAATTTAGTCTTGAATGTGTGTACAATTAAATATTTATGAACTTATTTATGAACTGGTTCAGGGTTCTTCCACATTGAATCCTCCATCTCAGGGTGTCTCGAGCGCTCCTCCATCATTGGGCATCTCACATGACACTCTTACAATATGTATATTGTTTTAAAAAACTATATATATACTTAAATTTTTCTATTTTGATATCAGTGTATCTAAAAACGTGCACATACATATTTAATATTTTATAAATATGTCTATGCAGGTTGACACAACTATGAGGATGGGCATTGTAGCACACTTGGATAATCCAAGTTTATATCAGGAGTCGACTGCATTTCAGGTTGTTAAAAAACGTATTTAATAACATGTACAATGTAAGTCAATTATATATATGTTTTAAAACCTAATTTGTACACACATGTGCTAACTTAAATATAAATGACATTGTAGGAGCTTGTTAGTGACACGTTTCATGATCAACACACAGCACATGCAGAGCAAGAGGACAGAGGAGATGGGCAACCTGATACGGTATAATTTAAAATCTAGATTATATTTAAATTAAACAATTAAAATAAACGTTGTGAACTTAAAGTAAATTTTATATATATATATATATATATATATATATATATATATATATATATATATATATATATATATATATATATATATATATATATATATATATGTTGACATGTACATTCAAAATTCTTTTTTCTTAAAATATAGCTCGATACATGTCATGGAGCTAACCCTGTAGAGACAGGTCCTGGAATAGAGGATTCACAACAAGTTCCTCTTACAGTATAATAATTTTTAAATATGATATTTCTTATAAATTAAATTGAATTAAATCATTTTTAAAATCGTCAAGTATATCTAATTTCAACTTGAACTTTCTCTTGTATTAAATAGATTGATTCAGAGCATGGAGACACAGGTCCAGGTGCACCAGAGCATGCCTCTCAGCCTCACACGGTAATTTAATTTTATGATATAAATTATAAATTTAAAAATTGTCATTAAATTAGATTTGGACTAATCATCTTACATCTAATTTCATATAAATCTTTCTCTTTTGCAGAGTGATTCAGGTCATCTGAGTAGTTCGCATGGTGTGAAGAGGACTCTTGATGATAGAGATAGTATGTGATAGGTTATTTCAAACATGGGCTATGTATAATTTGACTATTTCATGGACTATTTGTTATATACTGTTTGTCATGGACTTTATATATATATTGTTGTTCACCTGGACTTTATATATTTGACTATTTCATGGACTATTTGTTATATATTGTGTCATGGACTTTATATATATATATATATTGTTGAACATGGACTTTATATATTTTTTTGAACATGGACCTGGACTTTATATATTTGACTATTTCATGGACTATTTATTATATACTGTTTGTCATGGACTTTATATATATATTGTTGAACATGTCGACTTTATATATTTTTTGAATATGGACCTAGACTTTATATATATATTGTTGAACCTGGACTATATATTTTTACATGTCACACAATAAATGCAATCTTGTCGTAGTTCAAAATCATATACATGTCAAAGTAATAGTCATGTAAAACCATCATGTTAGTTTAGGTGCATCCATATTTATATATATGTTATCCATGCATACATACATTGCATATACATCATAAACTATAAAAGCATAACATCACATACATATGTATATACAAGCATCCCTAAATTTAATCATAAATCAAACACTAATCTAACCATGTGCATGAAGGAAAAGAAATGTAAACATTTGAGATCAACCATAATAAGATATATAGATTGACATCAATAGAAATAATCAATTGTCATATACAAATCTACAAGTGTCAGAGTGTTGATCTAGATTTGCGCTTAATGAAGAAATTGCATTGAAAGAATTTATGTACTGATGAGGTCCTAATAAAGTTCCTCCATTCATTCACGGTATGCATATTTAGGTCCTGGTCAAATTTTAAGCAATAAAATGGTAAGCAAATCAAAACAAAGCATTAAAAAGTGAGATAAGTTCATAAGGATCTCTTGCCTACTAGGAGGGATCAATCTCTCACATCTTCTCATCTAGAGATCAACTAAGTTATATTAAATGATCCTAGCATGGTTATAGTTATATTTATCCAAGTGCCTTGGTGCTTGAACATCCTGTGTTGATCATGTAATTTAAGATGTCTTAAGGGGTCCTAATTTACGATGTCTTAAGTGGACACAACTTCTTCACCAAATGGGTGGAGGAGTGCCTACAAGGATAATTGTTGATAAAAAAACATGTGAACTATAACTTTGGAACTAGGCCTACAATTTATTAGTGGAGGTGGGAATTTCATTATATCATAAATGACACAAATTAGGAATGAAGTTAGTAGAAATCTTCCCCTTTGGTAAATCACATGTGTAATAATGACACCCATCTAGCATTTAAATGTATTGAGTCTTTGTTCCCAAATAGTTTGCACATCATAATCATGGCCTCTTTCATTTCAGTAGGAAAACTTACAATTGTGTAATCCTCCACATTCCTTAACTTTTTAAATCCACATTAGGACTAGCCCAATCTTTTAACACTTCAATTACATTATACTCTTGAGACCATTACCTTGCAACTATAACATTGTACCTCAAAGTAGGTTCAAGTGAATTCAACATTTATTTGAAAACTACTTCTCTCACCATTATTATAGTCTAATTTTCTACATTATTGATATAGTCTACATTTATGGTACAATGCCTAAAAGTATCTAGCAAGATATCTAAAAAGTTAAACACATCAAATTTTCTATCCAGCCTATGTAAGTAGGATGCTCTAACCTACCAACATTTGTGACTAGATCTCCTTTGTCCTCTAGCTAATCTATGAAGAAATATTATATTAAATTAAATCCCAAGGCCTTATGTGGGTATCATAGAGTGTCCTTGCAATCTAGTAACTTAGATTCCATTTATGCTTCTACACAAACTATTTATAGTTGAATAAACTCTCATCACTTTGGTTCTAGTTGACTTCTTATTTTGTTTCACAGTCTTCTCCACAATAAGATTCATATACATGTATTTGAGAAATAATCATGAGAAATCACTTGATTTGATAAGTTGATTAATAAACAACTTAATTTACAAGACAAAAGATTTCATCATAGATTTACTTCATTAATGCAAAGCCAATTGATGGGATATTCCAATATTTTACAAAATGAAACCATTTATTACCTTAATTATCCTGTCAAATCATTGAAATATACTTACCATATCATACTCAAGGTGTCATTCTCTAATTGGACTAAGCTAAAGTGTTCTTACTATATCATACTCTAGGTGTCATTATCTAATTGGACTAAGCTTAACTTGTCAAAATAAAAAATAATAATAATATAAATCTATACCTTCCCCTAAGCTTGCCCAAGCTCATTAGGATTTGTCAACTTTAATTTCAAATCTTAGTGTAACTACTAAAATGAGAACTTCCCTTAGTCCTTTTAATACGATCTTTAGTGTCCATTAGGACTCAAGGGTATCTCCTGCTTGACATGTTTCATCCTATGAACACAAACCTTGGATGTGAATCAAATTTTAAAATAAGTTTAGGTCTGTAGGAACTTATAAGATCTTAATACTTTACATTTTTAGACAAAAGGCCCTGGATCTCATCTATTTCTCCCCTCCACTTCCTAGCTATGGTCCCATATGGTTCTCCCACAATTTATATTCCTTTGTATCTTCCCTTCCCTCCACTTTGTGAAAGCTAGATTAACTTTAGGATATGATTTATCCCATCCCACTTCCTATCCTATTGTCTAGTTTTACATCATTTGCCCATAACATCGAAACACTCATTTCTTCCTAATTGTAGAAGCCTAACTGCCTTGAAGAAATCATTCCTTTCTTCAATTCATTTCATCCAATTCCCACCTGAAGTTTTGTAACATTTTTTGCAAAAGTTTGCCAAGTTCATATACCCTGTCCCAAGTCAAATTTCTACAACTTCAAAAGATTCCACCCACCCCAAGTACTCCCTTGCATGACTTAGGACCACCATTAATGACTTTCAATGGACATGATATGATGTAATATTTCCTCCAAATTCCTCTTAACATCGGTGGACCCTCAAAAATATGATTTGGGCATAAAGGTATGGGATAATGGTATAATTCAGCGTGATAATCAAGTGTGTGCCATGTGAAAGTGACACGAGAAAGTATGGGTGGACATTTAACTCTCAAGTGACCAAGGTCCTCGTCCAACATTGCTTGTTGACATTGAATGATCTATATATTATAGTATCTCATTAAACTGAGAGATGGAAAACTAGTTGCAAAGGAGAGACTAAGTAGGAAAAATGAAGGGGGCACTAGGTAAAAATGTGAGGTAGGGAAGGTCAATTTGGGGGTTGAAAAAGATGGTCAAGAGGGGGAAGAACACACAGGACATGCCACCAAGACTGAAACTACTGGTAGGAGTGTAATTCACACCTACATGACTATGATTAGGACTTATTTATCATCATCAAATTGTCATGTAGGCTTGATGTGATTTTAGTACTTATAGATACCAAATGTTAGGATTTTCAAGCCACAAATACTAATTCCACATAACCTTAATGAAAGAAACTATGCTAAATAGTATGCAGAATCTTTAATACAAAAGAAGAATAAAGCATAATTACAAGATAACACAAGATGCATCTTGCGAAAACCCTTTTAGAAAAAACCTGGCCTCCAAAGGACCACAAACCCAATGTATTATCTCAAGAATGGGATTACAGAGATAATACATTTGTAGAGTTCTCCATGTAGAACTTCAACAAATTTAAACAACTTCTTGCATTTATAGTATCCACTTAAGGTGGTTCAAGTTGTATGCTAACTTTTTGAATGTCTTAAGGGGTCCTAATTTACGATGTCTTAAGGGGACGTCTTAAGTTCTCAAAATTTGGTGAAGTTGCCCAAGGCAACCAAATTGAACAATATAATAAATCAAATTTAAAGTAAATTCTAAGTAGAAAAACATGGACATTTAACAAATAAAATACATAAAATAATAATTTTGATAAATTTAATACTGTAGAGTATAAAATTGTGTGCATACACATGTATACAAATTTTTGTACAAAATGTGTAATAATGTAATTGTGTATGTACATATATGCCAACTCAAAATAATGTAAATACAAAATGTCGTTATATGCCATCTCAAGAAAATCCAAAACTTGAGGAGAATGTAGCAGGTCTTCATGCCACCTGATATAAAAATAATACAAGCAATTTATCAATATATCTGAATCAAAACATGTATTTTAATTTATATAAAACTATCTAGATATACATAATTTGTACCTGTATTTACAAGTGCCTCTCAAGTTTTTGTTTCAAAGTATTTGATGAATTTGTGATGATGGCCTGAGGATATAAAAGGATAAATTAAATCAATTTCAACTAATAACGCACAAGAAATATCAAAACATGTATTTAATACATATTTAAAACAACAATATAAATCTATTTAACTATATTTACCTGTATTTACTTATTCCATTGTACCATCTCCATCCTCTCTTTTTTCGAACGCATCGATGATTGTCTCATGGTCTTCCATAGAAATGTTCCATAGCTCTTTATTTGTAGGTTTTCCGCGATACCTCTCCAGTTTTATATTTGTTGCCAACACCAAATGTGAGTAGTGTATAATCTTCTTATGTGTTTCATAATCTTCGAATGCAGGCAAACCATTCTTCCTTATTAGGTATTTCCGTAGCCAAGTGCCAACAACCACCACCAAACCTATTGGATAATGATAGGCATCATCAAAGAAATACTTAAAATTTGCTTAAGGGGATCAAAGAAGTTCTTAAAATATGCTTAAGGGGATCAAAGACTTGTTATCAAAATTTGCTTAAGGGGATGTCTTAAGGGGATCACCAAACCTGTTGGATAAGGAAAGCCATCATCATCTTCTCAAGGTGCTATTAACTTATGTTTAGTCTCCACACAACGAGCCAACCAATATTCAGTTTCCTCTTCATTATTCTTTGGTGCAACAACAGCATACACATGTCCTGCAAAACAAATTTTGATTCAATAACTTGCACATGTCCATAAAATTTGACCAATCAACATACATGCATTCATATGTACACATAAATAAATAAAAGCACTACAAATTAGTAATCAAAGTGAAATAAAATGAAATGATTTGAATTAAATTACCTTCTTGTACAAGGTCTGAAACACGGTCATAATCGTCTGATACAAACAGTTGATCATTGTCTTCAATTGTTGTTTCACTTTGATTGTGTGCTTGTGCAAGTGTCAATGGTCTTTGTTTCCACTCTTCAACCCATTCTGTATTCTCACATGCTTCCCAATCTCCTGAAATACAAAACTGACAAAAACATGCAAGCTCCCTTGTCCAGATAGTCCATGTACTTGCATTCGAACTCCTAAATGAATGCCATTTAGTAGATCCACTGATTGTCTGGCAATCAAGTCTAGGTAGAATATTTTCTTCTTCAACCAACCAAAAGAATCGACGAACTGTAGAGTACTCGCTTGATCCAGGTGTACATAATCTTGTATTGCACCAATCTACAATCCCACGTGCATCTTTAAATTTTACTGCATCCTTGAATTTTAATTGTTGTCTAGCAAGAATTCTTTTAACACACGCACCAGCTCCATCATGTTCTCCTTTACCATGTCCAGCTTCAAAAAAATTCCACATATGTTGGACATTATTCTCTTTGTGAACCCTACATAACCAATAGAACATTCAAGCATTCTTGAACTGCCCCGTACAATTATCTGACCATATAAGATGTTCAGTCATCTAGATTCCTCTTTCTCTTAAATTTGTATAAAATATATTGAAACAATATTGAACAAACTCTGACGAGTGTAACCGGTTGTCACTCAAATAAAAATGATACTCCCTCAAAACTTTTCTATCATTCTCTATGCTATCATCTGCATGTCTATAAACAATATGAACAAACATAGCAACCTGCACTAAATTGTAATATTGTGATTGAATTTCCTCTTGCGGAGCTAAAGTATAGTTTTTTCGCAAAATCAACCACTGATAGTATAGTACCAACTGGAAATGTGTTTCTACATTCACAAAATTGTCCATCAAGCCATCGAGCTTGTTGAGAGTGCTTGACATATTTTGGTATAATTTTACTTTTAAATTCTGATATGAATGCATGCACACTAACCTTTTCTGTAATTAAATTACAACGCTTTCCAAATTTTCCATCTTTTAAAGAATATTCAACATTCTTAAATCTTTTAACATCCACTAATTATTGTCCAAAATTATTTTCAACACTTTCATGCATACAAACTCTTAACAAAGAAAGATTGCCACAACTAGTGCATTGTCCAGAAATACATGAACTTAAATAAAAACCTTTTTCATTAGATCTTTCACAGAACAAACTTGATATAAACTCTTTTATTGCTCTAGTTGGCATATTAATATCACATTCCCGTATAATCATGTTACGATGTAAAGTACAACGTATATATTGAAACACACCATAATAATAACGAAATTGAACATGCGTTTTACAACAACAAGATATCCGTTCCTTATTAATCTTTACATACCATGGTTTGCTTTTTTCAAAAGATCTTTGACTTATTTTAATATTACCAGGTAACACTAATTCATCACAAAATTTTCTATAAAATTCAGTTTGCGTTGTATCTAATAGGTGTTTTGGATGAGGATCGTGAACTTTGGACCCCACTCTTAATTTTAAAACATCTCTAACATTAGACGATACCCTAGTATTATCATGCCAATATTTTTCGATCAAAGATCTGATTTCAACATTTAGTTTCATGTCAGATCTCGAGAGTCGACCACTAAAACTCCAACATTGGTTAATTGGATCATTTTATATACTTTCTCTTCTTTTTGCCGCTCTTACCAATGTTTTAGGATGTATTTTTAGAATTCCACTAATATTGCTTACCATTCTTCTATTCAAAGTTGTTTTATTCACTATAGCAGTTGTTATAGCTCATCTTGCTGCATTTTTATCTTTGGATCGACTATTACTTCCAATAGACTCAATGGCACTAGCAACAGTAGACATAGCATGTTTTAGTGATTGATCTTTTCTTCTTGGTTTAACAAAAATGCCTAACATTTTCATTACTTTTCTCATTTTCCACATTCTCATTAATTGCATCATTAGTTGACATTGAAATGATAGTTTTTTACGATAAAAAAATTCCTTGTATAATCTATTGGCATGTGTTCTTATTTGTCTCCAAGAAATTTTACCAAGAAGATTATCCAAAACATCTCTTTCAATTTGGAAAAAATATTTCTCATTTTCAACATCACTTCCTAGATTTTTATTTTCATTTTCAACTTCAAAACGATTTTCATTTTCAACAACAAAACGGTTTTCATTTTCATTTTCAACAAAAGGATTTTCGTTTTCATTTTCAACAACAAAACGGTTTTCATTTTCATTTTCAACAAAAGGATTTTCATTTTTATTTTCAACAACAAAACGATTTTCATTTTCATTTTCAACAAAAGGATTTTCGTTTTCATTTTCAACAACAAAACGGTTTTCATTTTCATTTTCAACAACAAAACAGTTTTCATTTTCATTTTCAACAACAAAAGGATTTTCATTTTCATTTTCAACAAAAAGATTTTCATTTTCATTTTCAACTACAATTTGTTCCAAATTTTGATCTCTACAAATATTATCAATCTCAACATTGTTATATCCAGCTTGTTTTAAATCTCCTATCAACACTATTTCCATTTCATTCAAAAGTGGATTTGAAGAAGTACCTGGATTTGTGCCCATTGAAACATTCTCCATAGCATTAATAGAGGGACCAGGAGTAGTTTGCATAATCGTATTAGTTTCCACATTCACCTCTTGCAAACTTGCATCATCTATATCCATGGTCTCCTCAATATTTTTATCTTCAATAGTTGTGGAATTGCATGCTTCAGCATTGTTCATTGATTGAATCTTTACTCTTCTATCTCTTTGTCTTTTTGCCTCCTTCACTCTCTTTGCTTCAATTTCTTCAGGAGTTAATAGCTTCCTATCTTTCCTCTTATTACGACTTTGTGATCCCATGATTAAAAAATTTATGAAGCATGTACAAATGAATGTCAAAAACTTGAATGTGTTTCAAGTCCTTCAAACAAGTACTAATTCAACAAAATTCTACTCAAATAATGTCTCCATGATGGCTTCTATCAAAATACCAACAATACTTCAAGTTGATGGACCTGCAAAAAAAAGAAATATGCCAAAGAATGCTGCAAGTGTCGTTGTCGGCCGTACTGTAGGGTAAGTTGCAGAAATGTAGTCATAGTACAGTCTTATTAAAAAAAGGGCAAATATGAAATGGGATCCCGTTATATAAAACGGGATCCCGTTTAATAAACGGTATCTCGTTTACTACGGGATCCCGTTTACTACGGGATCCCATTTATTAAACGGGATCCCGTTTTATTTACGGCCGATGAACAAAGAAACGGGATCTCATTTTATAAACGGGATCGCGTTTCATAAACGGGATCCCGTTATTCAAAATTTGAATTTTAGGCTTGGGTTTTGCTTTGTAACCCACTTTGGAAAATACTTTGGGGACCCGACCCTGACCTCTGGACCTAGTTTGACCTACAACTTGAAGGCCCTGTCAATGTCACAACAAAATAGTGACTTTGGGCATATTTTTAAAGGTCTATTTTACAGAATATTTTGACGAAATTAAAACCCATTATAGAGGAGACAATGTAGATTCTAAATATGTAATTTTTTTTACAATTAAATTAATTTTTCTATTTTTTAATCAATTTCTGATGAAATATGTTCATAACCTTGAATTATCAGGGTTTTTAATATTTTAATAACTTTTTATTAAAATATTTTTTTGTAAAAAAAATTATATGAAAACGTACTTTAGACAATTCTTTTCAATTTTTAAAAAAAAAATTTCAAAAAATTTTAAGTTTAGGTCATCTTATGCGTGACGTACACGATGATTTTTTAAAAGACAAAAAATGACCAATAAAAAATTAATAAAAAAAAAATTATTCAATAAAAAATTACAAATAAATATGGAAAACATGCTTCAGTGAGTTACAAAGCTTTTCCCAAAAGGATTTTGAAAAATATGATTATTTAGGTCAAAATATGGATGACGTACACGTACATGGTATAGTAAAAAAAGTGACTTTTAAACAGTGGTTTTTAGAAACGCCTATTCAAAATCAATTTCTATCATCTGGGTATTGAAAAAAATTACATATTTGGAAACTAGACTCCGAGTACTACATTTCATATTTAGTGACTTTTTCCAAGATTCCACCATTAAGTGCTTCAAATTTTTAGGTCAAATGTGACAAATTCTAAAAATCAGGGAAAACACTTCCACTTTTTGGCCAAAAAGTGGACACAACTTCTTGCACACACCCCTAAGTCTTATGGGAAACACTTTGCAATGGATTCCAGGGAAGTCCCGAGCATTGGTGTTATGAAAGACATAGGATTTAAAAATTAGCTACTTTTCTAGAGAGGGACTATAAAATGAATATAACTGTAGTAGACATTCTCCCTCGGTATGGAATGTTGCTATCAAGGTAATGGGTAGCTACAATGGGAGGGAGTATTCAAGGGTTTCCTCTTATGCAACAATCCCTATGAATGGTAAAAAGGTAAGATTAGATAGGGAAAAGAGGGCCCCTTCTATCATTGAAGAATATGAAGAGCATGAATAATATATTTGTCTTATTGATATTGACCTAGACAATTTCATAATAGAAGTAGATTATCTAGTACAAGCTGAAGATTGCCAACACAAAATAGAGCCACTTGAGACATTTTTTAATGATATATGACAAATATTGTTTGACGGAGCTTGCTCAAAGGAGGGATCAAGAGCCGTAATTTTCCTTGTTAGAATATTAATCGTTACTTGGTAAAGGTAAAGATTATTATTTAGTTTTATATCTCATAAATACTTGTATTTATAATACAAGTATTTTGTCTTATTTAATATCCTCAAATATGTGTGAGGATTGCTCATGTACACATTCCTCTTGGAGGAATATTTAGGTGTTAGTCACCTCCTTATAAGGTTGACACTTTGCACTCACATACATGAAATGTGGCATATGGGAGTTATATGTAACTCCTCTTCTCACTTCTATTTATGAGGTGTTTTCTCTATCATTCTCTCAACTCTAATCTATAATTTTTCACATTCACATGAACATTCTCTCTTTGTAATTCTTTCAAGACTTCTTGTCATATTCATATATATTGGGTGTTTTTATTTGTTTTTCCCCCTTCAAATCTTGGTCTTCGTTATTGATTTTTGTGTATGCTTCTTATTTGTGTTCTTCTTGGAATGGTAAATTTATTTCAAACAAATACTCTAATATTTGATTAGTTCTTTCCTTTCTCTTCATTTTCCTTTCATGGTATCAAAGCAAGTTTTACTAATACAAGTGTGATTTGAATTGTTGAAGCAACCATCCTATGTTGAAGCATTCAGAGACTCATTTTAGATTGAGGGAAGAAAAAGATTTTTTTTAAAAAATTGTTGTGTAGGAAAATAAAAAATATATAGTTCTGTGTTAAAAAAAAAGTTGGGCCCTAGCCATGTTTGAAAACACAATCTGGTTCTATCTATTTATGCAATCTATCTAGTCTTTTATAAATAATATATAGTTTGTATGCAAATATAAATTTGTTTTAAAAAAATCTAGGCTTTCATTTTAATTTTTAAAAAATCAAATTTTTTAGGCCTTTTGCCCTTCCTGCATGTAGATTAGTTTTTTATAAAAAAAAATCTTTTTATATAGCTTTAAATAAATTTTAATTATCTAAAGTTTAAAAAAAATTAATAAATCAAAGCTATTCTAAACATTTTAATTAATTTTTTTTTAAAAATTAAAAAAATTTAATAGTTTCTTTGGGGCTTCATTGGCCTCGGCCTCGGCCCCTTTCCTTGTAGGCTCAAGGCCGCAGGCCTTAGGGTCCACGGGGAGGCTTAAAGCCCCCTGCTGCCAACCCCCAGCCAACCTTTGCCAGCATCCTCTACCGCCGCCTGCCAGAGACCACCTGCCAACCGCCTACGCTGCACCCTTTGCCAGCTACTTCTCTACTGCTAAGCCCCACTATGCTTCTTTTAACCCCTGTCGACACCCTCTTCCACAGTGGCCACTGTCCACCCACCGTTGTTTCTCATCTCCTCTTCTCGCCCTTTGATCTATGCTTCACCCTGCTCTACGCTTCAAACCCTTCTCAAACAAAAAATTAAAATATTCTCATGCCCGTGGCTTTTAAAGATTAGGTTTTTTTATAAGTTTTTATTATAATTTTTTTTTAATATAACTTTTAATATAGTTTTTTTTTTTAATTAAGTTTATTATCTAATTCAATTTGTTTTAATAAGGATTTTTTTTAAAACATTTTTTTTTTAATATTTTAAAATTCTCATTCATGTTTTTTAAGTTTATATGCATTTTAATGTTTTTTTTTAATTTTGCCTTTTGTGTGTTTAATTAGGTATTTTTTTAAAATTGTCTTTTGTTTATTTAAATAGGCATTTAAAAAATTTGCATTTTGTTTCCATAATTATGCAATTTTTTTTGTGTACCTAAATAGGTGTTCTTTTTTCATTATTTTTTTTGCAAAATATCTACTTTGATTCATGAAATCAAATTGAATTAGTCTTACTATCATTCATAGAAAACACATATTAGTTTTATTTTTGATTTAAACATCTCTTGAATGTAGCAACTAATCTAAAAATGGAGCCTGGAGCTATAGCAAACCAGGATGAGTAAGACAAATGGAACAAGTTGAATGATGAATCCCTTGGCCTAATAGGCATTTAGATGTCACCTAAACTCTATATTCACATTGGGGCATGCATGAAATCTTATAACGCATGGGAAATTCTAGGGAAAACTTATGATAGTTCGAATGAATATAGATATATTCAACTTCAATATCAACTCAAAGATCTCAAATATATGGATTTCAAAACCATGGATGAATTTATTCTCAAATTTGATGCTCTTAATGGTCAATTAACTAATTTAGGAGTTAAACTTGAAGATCTTAGATGAATTCATATTGTTCTTAGAAAATATTTGCCTAGACAATTTCAACAATTTATTACAAATATTCGTACTCAATTAGCTATTCCTACTTTAGCTACTCAATTATCTTATAATATTTTTTGCAATTTGTTAAGGCAAGAAGAAGCTAAATTGATTCAATTTGGTAATCTTAAGAATAGTGAGCATGCTTTTATGTCTAAAAATCAAAAACCAAATTTTAAACCTCATAATAAACAAAATTATAATCTCAAATTTCATAACAACAATAATAGTTATGATAATAGAAAGAATAATTCTTCTAAGAGGCCTCATTGTAACTATTGTGATAAAGATGGTCATTTGCCTAACACTTGTTTCAAGAAGAAAAATGCTAATAACAATAAACAACCTATGAGGCAAAATTATCAACAAAATCATAAGCCTCATAATAATAATGTCAATCAATCAAAGCATGCTTTTACTTGTGCTTTAGATGCTTCTAAACCTCTTGAATGGATTATTGATTCATGTGTCTCTCAACATGTTACTTCTCAAAAAGAGGTATTTGAATCAATGCAACATGACAACAATAATGTTCCTCTTCAACTTGCAAATAATCATAGTTGTAAAGTAGAAGCAATTGGAGAAGTGAATGTTCATAATGGTAAGTTACATGATCTTTTGTATGTTCCCGAGTTGATAATAAATTTTCTTTTTGTAGCTAAGCTTTTTCAAGATTACAAGATAGAATTTTATAAAGACACGTGCTATGTGATTGATCCAAATCAAAATGATAGTCATTGCTAATGCTAAATTAGACAAGATAATTTGTTTAAATTCTATGAGTTTGCTACTTCTAAATACTCTTTATTATCTATCATTGATTTTAATGTTTGACATGAAAGACTTGGTCATATCAATGCTGGCAATATTGCTTTGATGCAACAATCTAATATGGTAGAAGGATTGCCTAGTATTGTTCCTTCTAAAATTGTATGCACATAATGCATGAGTGGTAAGATGCATAGGGAGCCCTTTCCTAAAGGTGAATCATGGAGGGCAAATCATAAGTTGCACCTCATTCATAGAGACCTTTTGGGACCCATGGAAAATGAATCCATCCAAGGGTTAAGGTATGCACTTACTTTCATTGATGATTATTCAAGAAGAACTTGGATCTATTTTCTTAAAAACAAGGATCAAGTTCTTGATACTTCTGTTGATTTCCATAAATTTGTTGAAAGACAATTTGGTTTTAAACTCAAAATACCTAGAACTGATAATGGTACTAAATATGTGAATAATGCTTTTAATGGTTATTTGAAGTCCTTTAGTATTAAATATGAGCTAACCATTCCCTATACACCTCAACAAAATGGTGTAGCGGAAATGAAGCATAGATTTATTGTTGAAATGGCTAGATGTATGTTACATGCTAAAAACATGTCTTATAAATTTTGGTCTGAAGCTATGTTTTGTGCTACTTATATTATTAACAGAAATCCAACCAAAGCCTTAAGGGATATCACCCCTGAAGAGGCTTGGTCCAGTAGGAAGCCTAATCTTAAGCATTTAAAAATCATTTGTTCAATTACTTTTGTTCATAAACCTAAACAAAACAGGCAAAAATTAGATTCTAAATCTTCTTCTCAAATTTTTGTTGGGTATGATGAACAATCTAAAGCATATAGAGTTTATAATCCTATTACTAATAAAGTTATGATTGCTAGAGATGTATGCATTGCTGAAAATGGTATTCATGATTGTTCTAAAGTTGTTCACAATGATTCTTCTCAAAATAATGTTCTTGTTATTGAGGATAATCTTCCTTCTTTGCATACTTCTTTGAATCCTTCTAATACTTCTCTTAGTCAAAGTGATAGTGAACATGATGAACATTCTCATGATGATTATTCTTCTAGTGATGCTACTCCTACATCTAAACGTATGCCTAAATGGTTAAAAATTTAGGTTCAAGAAAGTGATGATATCTTAACTAGAATGGATAGATATAAGGCTAGAAAAGCAAACCATGGATACTAATGATCCACAAAGTTATGAGCAAGTTAAACATCAACCTCATTGGGAAAAGGCTATGCAAAATGAATATAACATGTTGATTGCAAATCAAACTTGGGAGCTTGTTCCTTTACCTCAAGGTAAGAATCTTGTTTCATTCAAATGGTTGTATAAAACTAAGTTTAATTCCAACAATGAGATTAATAAATTTAAAGCTAGATTAGTAGCTAGAGGTTTCTCTCAAGTGGAAGGCTTAGATTATAGTGAAACTTTTGCACCGGTGGCCAAAATACCAACTATTAAATTATTTCTAGTTTTAGCTTCTCATATGCATTGGTATATTCATCAAATGGATGTTAAAAGTGTATTTTAAATGGTGATTTGCATGAAGATATTTATATGTCTCAACCTATGGGTTTTGTTTGCAAATTGAAGAACTCAATTTATGGTTTAAAACAATCTCCTAGAGAATGGTACTCTAAAATTAATGCTTTCTTTCTTTCTTAAGGATTTACTAGAAGTCAAAATGATCCTGATCTTTATATTAAACAAAGTGAAAATGATATTGTGATCATTATTTTATATGTTGATGATTTGATACTTACTGGTAGTTCCAACAAATTGATTTGTGATACTAGGTCTCAACTAAATCATCAATTTCAAATGACTGATTTAGGCTTGTTACATTATTTTTTTGGTATGGAAATTCAGCAAACACCTGATGGTATTTTCCTTTCTCAACACAAATATGCTCAAGATCTCTTAGATAGATTTAAAATGAATTATCTTAATCATGTTTCTACTCCTTGTGAATTAGGAACAAAATTAATGGTTGATATGGAAACTCCTTTTGTTGATTCTACTTTATATAGCCAACTAGTTGGAAGCTTAAATTACTTAACTCTAACTAGACCTTATATTTCCTTTAGTGTTGGTTTAGTTTCTATATTTATGTCTAAACCTCAACAAACTCATTTTAAAGTTGCAAAAAGAAATTTAAGATATATTAAAGGTTACATTAATGTTGGTCTCTTTTATGATGTAAATTATATATTTTCTTTATATGGTTATACTAATTTAGATTTAGGAGGTGATACCTATGATAGAAGATCCACTTGTGGTTATTGTTTCTTTGTTGGATCAAGTGCTATCTCATGGAATAGTAAGAAGAAAAAATCCACTTCTCTTGGTTCTACCTAAGCTTAATATAAAGGTTGTACTGTAGTACCCCTCCATTCTCACTGTGGAGGTGCAGTTTAATGATCATTGACTAAGTTGGCTCAGGGAGCATGACCAGTCGGAAAGGAAGTCAAGAGACCATAATGGATGTTGGTAAGATAAAGCTCTGCAAGTTTGATAGGAATCTTACAATTGGTATGTTACTAAATCCTTCATCCTTTAACCTGAGTTATCGTTTAATTTTATTTATACAAGATTTACTTTTCTAATAATATTGTCCTTTCTATCTATGTTTCCATTGGGTTTGCAGTCTGACCTTTTCATTTAGATATAGCTTTATTGTGTTTTCTTTATTATAGCTTAATTGTATCTACCTAAATGTATCTGTAGATGAACGTTATGATTTTGTAGCTATCCTGCAGATTCGTTCTTCAAAGTGTGGAAAAATATCTACAAATGGTATGTTCTGTCCTGACTTTCCACTTATGGTCACGAAGTGCATATTCAAATGACTCGTTCTTCATCATGAGATCCACCTTTAATCATTAATTCATCTTGCATTTAGTAAATGTTGTATATATGGTGTATGCTCTATATATGGTATTTACTTTCTCTAATTTTTTTACTTTCGGCGATCATTACAACCCATGTTGTACATATCTGGCAATGATTGTTTTCCATGTTGATGGTATACATTTCTAATTTTTGATCTACATGTTTTTATTATTCTGCCTATGCAGGTTACAAATGAAAGATTAATTAGTATGGGGACCATTAGTGTGCGGGGAGTGGAAGATACTATGTATAGATAGTTTGGTCTATTGTGAGGAGGGGAGGTTAACCCCTACGAGCATGCTCATAATAAATCAGTAATTACATTCCTAGCATTTAAAAAAAAATAGGAGGGGGGGGAGAGATCGCTCTGGGTGGAATGGATGGAAGGCTGTGGAGGAAATCTTCTTTTCAAAAGGGAGGAGGCCGCCCTATGTTCTCAGTGTGGTGATAAAATCCACGCCGCCAACAAGCTCGCAAGTAAACATCAGAGGGTACCACCCATCTCCCCTCTCATTTGCTCAAAGGTGACATTTGCCAGGTGCACATCTTCTCTCTCTCTCCCTCTAAATTGCACTGTGGTATAAAACATAATAAGTTTAATGAATTTTTTTTACCCTTCATTCTAAAGAGCGCACAGTGATTTACAAATAATATGGATCTGTGAAAACTTCAGTAAAATATCTGGTAAACTGTATAATGTGTCTCTATTAGAAAAGGTTCCATATGATATGTTACAATTAAGACATGGGTTCAAACTATATTGTACTAATCTATTGCTTCTGAATACCCACTTAGGAAGTATTAGTAAATACCAATGCCTACCATGGTTTCTGCACTGGTTTATAGTGAATTCTCTCGTGGGAATCATATTTTCTCAATGAAAATTAACCCAACTCCTCTAATCCGTAGCTTTGGAAAGTTGTAATGTTTGTTAAGACTTCACTAGATATCTAGAACAACCATGGTAGTTTGTGTTCATACATTAGTTGGTATCACAATGTTAATCTAAATTATGTTTCATTTTCTTTAAAGTATCGACTCATAGTATAATGTTAGATTTGTTTTAGTTTCCATTTTATAAGACTTAGATTAATATTAGTATGATTCGTAAGTGAGAAAATATGATAGAATTATTGTTATAATTACATTATTTCCATTTCGTAATGGCATCAATAACGAATTTGTTTTATTAACATGTTCATTATCAATGATTTAACTATTAAATAGTTTGATATTTGATTTACATTTGTAACAATAGATCGACTTGGATGAGTGTACATGAGTGTTTAGTATTAAGACAACTAATTGACTTGGTTGAATGTATATAGTAATGTGTTTGTTGCAGTATGTTATGCCTATTTGTATACATCTTTGTATGCAAATGTACATGTGCCAGTTTATATATGTAGTTGAATACTTACAAATAATATTGGGTCTCAAATCCATCCTATATAGATAAATATGTGTGTGTGTGTGTGTGTGTGTGCGTTAACACGCTTGGTTGAACTTCAAACTTAATATGATTGGAAACCTTAATTAGGTTTGTTTATGTCTTGGATAAATATGGATATTAGTATGATATTTGAGTTGAAAAGTAGAGTGAAAAGTAAATGTTTTAGTTTTAATATGGATAGATCCTGATTATTGTAATTTAGTGATATTGTTATCATTTTTATACTTGCATGGATTCCTTATCCTAGAAAGAGGATTAAGTTACTTTTAGGAGTTATTAGGATTAGTTATCATCATTTGAGATTTAGTTAATCCTTGGTGTAGGAAATATGTTCATACATGCCATTGATGGTAGAAAGTATATGATTACATCTTTGTCATGTTTTAATGATGATTGAGACTCTATTTTAAGTTATTGGCTTTGAATTCTTTAAGTGTATATGCTAAGAGTATATTATTTAAGTCAACAATTATGTCATTTTATGATATGAGGTTTCAACCTCCTCGATGTTTAGGTACTTGGAGAATAGATGAAAATTATAACAGGGTCAAACATGAATGTTTGGTCTCTTATGCATATATTACTTTAGACAAGGTTTAGTATCACATACTCGTTAAATTAATTTTTTATTTTTTTCGTGTGGTTTACTAGTGTGAGCTAGACTTCCTATTTTATTTAAAATGAACATTGAGGAACAAGTACGTAATTGAATTAAAGAAATTAAACCTTATCTCATGCTTTACTTGTGATATATCAAGAAAATGTTGTCGTATAGGTAAACATTAATCTCTTACTATCCTCAAGTATGATTTGAGATGCAAATGTGTATCTAAGTTTGAGAGGTTGTCAGTATCATGTGAAGGTCATCTTAGATGGTTCTTGAATCAGATGAAACCATCTTGTGATTGTAAGTCAAAGTCCTCGAACTATGAAGTCTCTGTGCAATGCGTACGTAGGTAAGGCCATCATGAGCCCCCGAGACATTAGGTCGGCCCCTTAGGGCCTTAGGCTTGTCATTTCATACAATTGATATTTGTATTATGTAATCTTCATTATACAGGAATAATATATTTTGTTAGATGTACAGTTAAGATCTGTAGCCATGCAGGACTCTAGAGCTAAGGAGGTACCTTTCCACTTGGCGGATGGATGATTATTTGGCACTATGGTAAATGTGTATACACGTGTATAAATTAATCTAAAATGATTGTATCTTACAATGTTGATATACTCTGATAAGCAATCTGAATTTACTAAGTTAAATTTTGTAAATTTGTTTTCTATCACCCTGTTAATGTGTGGTTGTATTCATTTGATGTATTTGGATTTAGAATAGGCTATGAATGTTAATTAGATCATGTTAGTGTGTAGTAATGCAGTCATGTTTTCCCTAGAGATGTTAGTTAACTTGTTGAAATGGATTATGTTATATTTTTTTATCGTTAATCATATTTTTAAAAAAAAATCTCCCCCTTTTTACTACTTTAGTTGACTTATCTCTAGGGTTGCATGGCGGGGCATTACATTTGGTATCAGAGCCAGGTTTGCAGCACTGGGATCTTTGGTTAAGGTTGTCGCCCATGTTTAGTTATAGTAATTCTTATTATGCATGTGATAGGAACTCTTGTGTTGGATAACATGCTCTAATCTAAGCACCTAGATTGATGTGATACGCAGAAAAGTAGAGTGGACAAAAACTGGAAAAGAGAAGAGGATAGTAAATAATGTTATGATTTTGCCAAGGGAATCACATTGGTTATGGGAATAAATGTACTTATGGTAGTAATGAAAATTGTGTATCAGAATATAATCTTCCCCTGTAAAAGTGAGAAACCAGTAATTGTGCATTGGTTGAGTGTTGTGAATACCCCATACTTGCTTTGTGTACCCTTGAGATGGTGATATTGAGTGCCCATCCATGGGGAAAATGTGTATTTTAGGTGTGGGATCAACCATACCATTATGTGTATTTGTGTGTTTGTTACCCGATTGAGGGCAAACCCTTGTGTGGTTGAATATATATATATATATATATATATATATATATATATATATATATATATATATATATATATATAAGAGTAGCCAAAAGTTAGATTCATAGATTCTATTCTTTGTTGCTCTAGTCCTCTAGTCTGTGAAGGGGTAGTAGCAGCCACAAAGTTCCTTGGGCGGAATGTGTAGCGTACGCTTATGACGGCGCAGAGCGGTCCCTCGCTCAATCGAACCTGAGGAAACGTACTCACTACTTCCCCTTATGATGGATCAAGGTACTTGATCCATATGTGTTAGCCTAATCCCCACAGTTTCTGAGCATCTAGATGGTATTTCTTGGAAGATCAATTACCTTGTCTTCACAAAAGGTATGATATGCCACATGAGTTGTCAATTGGGGGCCAGGGTCTAGGACTTACATGGACAACCCAACTGGAACTATGTGATGACATGAGTCGTCACTTGGGGGCCAAGGTCTAGGACCTGCATGGATAACCCAAGTGAGACCATGTGCCCCATGTATATTTTGAGGTCCAACATGTGGAGGGAGATTTGTTACCCATACTGAGATAGATCTCATATCTGCACATGTTCCGACATGATGCAATAGGTACGATGCCACACCCCACTAATGTTCCGACACAGTGCTGGTGATGATGTCGTGTTGCCAATGGTAGCGAGTTAGACTCGAGGACACGATGCCACATGCTTAGACACGTGAAGGTGCACTATGAGATTGTGTTATAGCCTACTTGTGTGATAAGCGTAATGGGACCTCACACACTTGTAGAGGGATACTCATGTTTGCTTTCGACAGTGTTGGGTCGGTTAGTATATGGTAGGTCCTAGCCATGTATACCTCTGGCTACAGTGAATACCTGCATGTGCCTTTTCCACAAAGTGTCATTATGTGGGGTGTGTTCTACGTGTGCCTACTTCTGCGAAGCCACAGATACACTGCCATGCGGCATACAGCCAGTATGTGCCTTCTCTGGCTGGCGTATGACCATGCCGCGCTGAGATGTGATGCGGGATGTGGCCGAGGTGTATGTTCCATGTGGGTAGCCAAGGAGTGTGCAGGCCACTTGGTTAGTCCATGTCCTGTGATGACGCGATGTAGGGCGTAGCCGAGGAGTACACCCTAAGCCATGTGGATGGCATGCTCACTCTGCACCACATGAGGGCTACTACTATAGCCTGACATTATTCCCTCCTTCCTTGTTTGGTGGCTAGTATCTAGTCACACAGTGTTGTACAGTGTAATTTCAAAGATTGTGGACTTTCTTTATGGTTATTGATGATTTCCATTGATTGTGAAGGTCGGCACTTTGTTTCTATTTGATTGTGATGGTTTAGCCACGCCTTGTGATCTTATTTGCAAGTAATCCTTGTGGTTACATTTGATTTAGTGTTGGAATTGCGTGCATTTCTCACTTTATTGTTGAAACCAATTTTTTATTAAATCTTTCTTTATGACTTTGGTGGCTAAACTAGTTTATCCATATTGTTTTTGATGTTGGCCATGTGTCATGTTGTGATTCCTCTCCAAGGACGTATGAGGCAGACTTGGTGAGTGTATACGAGGAAGCAGACGTAGGGAACCTTGAGGATGGGGGTATGTGAGGTTGTTATATAGCTAGGACCCACTACCCACCTATGTGTGATGACCACCTCTTGGAGGCTAACCACCTTACACAACAAGAGAGAAGTCATGATGACTTGTTTGGATGGTCTCACCCTGTGAGTGTGACCTAACACCAATAAGTCACTGGGTGTGAGGTATGGATTATATGAGATGGATTTTGGCTCTTGGCTCATGGATTATGTATCATGGATTAGTATGATGCTTTCTGGTATCCAGATGGACCCTTGTGTAGCCTTGTGATGTGATTCCCGGTGATGTGAAATTGTGTGTATATGAAGAATGTATGTTAATCATGATCTTTTGTTGTATGTGTTATGAGATTTAGTGTCGTAAAGTAATTAAAGAGAAATGTATTATGGGATCATATTTATAGAAAATGTATGTATAAATATGTTGATAACTTGTAAAAATGTAGCATTCTCATCTATTGAATGCTTGGCAACAAATTGATAAGGAAATTAAAATGATGGTGTATTTGAAATTGAATACTTTATATGTTATGATATGAGAATTTCTACTAGTTAGTATTAAAAAGGATGCAATGTTTTCTTTGTTCTAAAAAAATGAATTGGGTGTCAATGCTAATTTAAAAGGATTTAGAGTGGTTTATGTATTATGAAATCATGCTAGAAATGTAAGTTTGGATTATGGTACTAATGTGTTATATTTCCACCCTAGTTTGCGACTTCCAAGAGGAAGTCAAGTTTTAGGGGGGGAGGATGTAGTGCCTCCATTCTCACTATGGAGGTCCAATTTAATGATCGTTGACTAAGTTGGCTCAGGGAGCATGACCAGTCGGAAAGGAAGTCTAGAGACCATAATGGATGTTGGTAAGATAGAAGCTCTGCAAGTTTGATAGGAATCTTACAATTGGTATGTTACTAAATCTTTCATCCTTTAACCTGAGTTATCATTTAATTTTATTTATACAAGATTTACTTTTCTAATAATATTGTCCTTGCTATCTATGTTTCCATTGGGTTTGCAGTCTGACCATTTCGTTTAGATATAGCTTTATTGTGTTTTCTTTATTATAGCTTAATTGCATCTACCTAAATGTATCTGTAGATGAACGTTATGATTTTGTAGCTATCCTGCAGATTCATTCTTCAAAGCGTGGAATAAAATCTACAAATGGTATGTTCTGTCCTGACTTTTCACTTATGCTCACGAAGTGCATATTCAAATGACTCGTTCTTCATCATGAGATCCACCTTTAGTCATTAATTCATCTTGCATTTAGTAAATGTTGTATATATTGTATATGCTCTATATATGGTATTTACTTTCTCTAATTTTTTTACTTTCCGTGATCATTACAACCCATGTTGTGTATATCTGGCAATGATTGTTTTCAATGCCGATGGTATACATTTCTAATTTTTGATCTGCATGTTTTTATTATTCTACCTATGTAGGTTACAAATGAAAGATTAATTAGTATGGGGACCATTAGTGTGCAAGGAGTGGAAGATACTATGTATAGATAGTTTGGTCTATTGTGAGGAGGGGAGGCTAACCCCTGCGAGAATGCTCATAATAAATCAGTAAATACATTCCTAGCTTTTAAAAAAGAATAGGAGGGGGGAGAGATCGCTCTGGGAGGAATGGATGGAAGACCGTGGAGGAAATATTCTTTTCAAAAGGGAGGAGGCCGCCCTCTGTTCTCAGTGTGGTGATAAAATCCACGCCACCAACAAGCTCGCAAGTAAATATCAGAGGGTACCACCCATCTCCCCTCTCATTTGCTCAAAGGTGACATTTGCCAGGTGCACATCTTCTCGCTCTCCCCCTCTAAATTGTCCTGTGGTATAAAACATAATAAGTTTAATGATTTTTCTTTTACCCTTCATTCTAAAGAGCGCACAGTGATTTACAAATAATATGGATCTGTGAAAACTTCAGTAAAATATCTGGTAAACTGTATAATGTGTCTCTATTAGAAAAGGTTCCATATGATATGTTACAATTATGACATGGGTTCAAACTATTTTGTACTGATCTATCGCTTCTGAATACCCACTTAGAAGTATTAGTAAATACCAATGCCTACCGTGGTTTCTGCACTGGTTTACAGTGAATTCTCTCGTAGGAATCATATGTTCTCAATGAAAATTCACCCAACTCTTCTTAATCCCCCCCCTCTTTCACAAAATGTTCCCTCAATTCTGCAAGGAAATATACACATAAGTTGTGTTAAGCTTATTGGCAAACTTGTAATTTCTTATTACTGCATCGCCCTTATGCACTCTGTAATCAATGCAATACTTTGAAATTACTATGTGCTTATTTTGGAGTTCGTACCTTATCCAGCTCCCATATTGTATGCATGTCTCTCATGACACCTTCAGCGACCACATCTGGTAAAAATTTCTCTTCCAGTATACCCTACATAATATTCGCAGGAGATTCTATTCTTATATCTTCTTAGTCTATCTTGTAGTTGGCCGACTCAGCTTGGAAGGTAATTGTTTCATAGTGGAAATCTTTTTTTTTTAACCCTTCTATATTTAGACTTTGTGCATATCTTGCAATCAAAGCAATCTTGAGGATATCTCGAGGCATTCTGCCAGTGGTTCATATGCCTTTTCTGTATCCATACATGTCTACCAGAACGTTTCCTACTATAATATTGAACTTGTGTAAAGAGATTTGGTGAAGGGGACGTGGCCTGGGAAGGTCACTGTTCTTCCGAGGCCCTCTCTATTCTTGTTAGTTTGAAAACTTCTTCAGGGCACCTTAATTTCATCTCAAGGGAGTAGCAATTATAAATCTTAAGTTTTAAACTTCCATGCTCGCTAGCATCATCCTAATCTGGTGAATCAATATTGTTATACTCCACTTGAAATCCAAATTCTTTAGTCATGCCTTCTAGTAAGAGGAATAACTTCCTTGCCAAGATTATACCTTTATCCAGCAAATTCGTTCCTCCGCTTTAATCATCATAATGAAAAGTTCCATCATATAAATTGTTATGTGAATGCTTTTGTTTCTAGATACATCGATTAACTGGTGTACCTTTCTATATTTGTTTCTTTTCTTACATTCCAAATAGGAGTCACTATTTTAAATGAGAAACTTGAATGTATATCTTATTACATGAAGTTTTACTACTTTAAAAATGACATTATTTCATTGATTTATTATTGGAATTTTACAAATGTTCTAATCCGTAGCTTTGGAAAGTTGTAATGTTTGTTAAGACTTCACTAGATATCTAGAACAACCATGGTAGTTTGTGTTCATACATTAGTTGGTATCACAATGTTAATCTAAATTATGTTTCATTTTCTTTAAAGTATCGACTCATAGTATAATGTTAGATTTGTTTTAGTTTCCACTTTATAAGACTTAGATTCGTATTAGCATGATTCGTAAGTGAGAAAATATGATAGAATTATTGTTATAATTACATTATTTCCATTTCGTAAAGGCATCAATAACGAATTTGTTTTATTAACATGTTCATAGGTAATGATTTAACTATTAAATAGTTTGATATTTGGTTTACATTTGTAACAATAGATCGACTTGGATGAGTGTACACGAGTGTTTGGTATTAAGACAACAAATTGACTTGGTTGAATGTATATAGTAATGTGTTTGTTGCAGTATGTTATGCCTATCTGTATACATCTTTGTACATAAACGTACATGTGTTAGTTTATATATGTAGTCAAATGCTTACAAATAATATTGGGTCTCAAAGCCATCCTATATAGATATATATGTGTGTGTGTGTGTGCGTTAACACGCTTGGTTGAACTTCAAACTTAATATAATTGGAAACCTTAATTAGGTTAGTTTATGTCTTGGATAAATATGGATATTAGTATGATATTTGAGTTTAAAAGTAGAGTGAAAAGTAAATGTTTTATTTTTAATATGGGTAGCTCTTTATTATTGTAATTTAGTGATATTGTTATCATTTTTATACTTGCATGGATTCCTTATCCTAGAAAGAGGATTAAGTTACTTTTAGGAGTTATTAGGATTAGTTATCATCATTTGAGGTTTAGGTAATCCTTGGTATAGGAAATATGTTCATACATGCTATTGATGGTAGAAAGTATACGATTACATCTTTGTCATGTTTTAATGATGATTGAGACTCTGTTTTAAGTTATTGGTATTGAATTCTTTAAGTGTATATGCTAAGAGTATGTTATTTAAGTCAAGAATTATGTCATTTTATCATATGAGGTTGCAACCTCCTCGATGTTTAGGTACTTGGAGAATAGATGAAAATTATAACAGGTTCAAACATGAATGTTTGGTCTCTTGTGCATATATTACTTTAGACAAGGTTTAGTATCACATACTCATTAAATTAATTTATTTTTTTTGTGTTGTTTACTAATGTGAGCTAGACTTCCTATTTTATTTACAATGAACATTGAGGAACAAGTACGTAATTGAATTAAAGAAATTAAACTTTAGCTCATGCTTGACTTGTGATATATCAAGAAAATGTTGTGGTATAGGTAAACATTAATCTCTTACTATCCTCAAGTATGATTTGAGATGCAAATATGTAACTAAGTTTGAGAGGTTGTCAATATCATGTGAAGGTCATCTTAGATGGTTCTTTAATCAGATGAAACCATCTTGTGATTGTAAGTCGAAGTCCTGGAACTACGAAGTCTCTACGCTACGCATACTTAGACAAGGCCATCATGAGCCCCTGAGACATTAGGTCGGCCCCTTAGGGCCTTAGGCTTGTCATTTCATACAATTGATATTTGTATTATGTAATCTTTATTATATAGGACTAATATATTTCGTTAGATGTACAATTAAGATCTATAGCCATGCAGGACTCTGGAGCTAAGGAGGTACCTTTCCACTTGGCAGATGGATGATTATTTGGCACTATGGTAATTGTGTATACACGTGTATAAATTAATCTAAAATGATTGTATCTTACAATGTTGATATACTTTGATAAGTAATCTAAATTTACTAAGTTAAATTTTGTAAATTTGTTTTCTATCACCCTGTTAATGTTTGGGTGTATTCATTTGATGCATTTGGATTTAGAATAGGCTATGGATGTTAATTAGATCATGTTAGTGTGTAGTAATGCAGTCATATTGTCCCTAGATATGCTAGTTAACTTGTTGAAACAGATTATGTTATATTTTGTTATTGTTAATCCTATTTTAAAAAAAAAAAAAATCTCCACCTTTTTACTGCTTTAGTTGACTTATCTCTAGGGTTGCATGGCAGGGCATTACATGTACGAATGCATCTAAAGAAGCACCATGGTTAAAAATATTGTTTGAAGAATTTGGTCTACCTCAAAAGGATCCTACTCCTTTGTATTGTGATAATCAAAGTTCCATTGCCCTAGCAAATAATTTAGTTTTTCATGCAAGGACCAAACATATTGCTCTTCAACATCACTTCATTAGAGAGAAAATTGAAGACAAACAAATTTTTCTTTTGTATTGCAAGGGTGACGATCAAGTTGTAGATATTCTCACTAAACCCCTTTGTAAAGAAAATTTTCTTTATCATTGTAAAAATCTAGGCTTACATCCTATTGATGGATTTGATGTAATCTCTCCAAGTAAAGCTTAAGGGGGTGTTAGAATATTAATCTTTACTTGGTAAAGGTAAAGATTATTATTTAGTTTTGTATCTCATAAATACTTGTATTTATAATACAAGTACTTCGTCTCATTTAATATCCTCACATATGTGTGAGGATGACTCACATACACATTCTTCTTGGAGGAATATTTAGGTGTTAGTCACCTCCTTATGAGGTTGACACTTTGCACACACTTACATGAAAGGTGGCATATGGGAGTTATATGTAACTCCTCTTCTCACCTCTATTTATGAGGTGTTTTCTCTCTTATTCTCTCAACTCCAATCTCTCATTTTCACATTCACGTGAACATTCTCTCTTTGTAATTCTTTCAAGGCTTCTTGCCATCTTCATATATATTGGGGGTTTTTTCTTTGTTTTTTCCCATTCAAATCTTGGTCTCCATTGTTGATTTTTGTGTATTCTTCTGGTTTGTGTTCTTCTTGGAATGGTAAATTTACTTCAAACAAATACTCTAATACTTGATTAGTTCTTTCCTTGCTCTTTGTTTTCCTTTCAATCCTTACTTCACTAGATGGAGATACTTTTAAGGCTTCTTTCAAATTGGGGTTTGAGTGCACAAATAATGTTGCTAAGTATGAACTTGTTGATAGGACTAAATTTGGAAATTGAACACAAGATAAAGAAGTTCAAAGTTTAGGGTGTTTCAGACCTTATTGTGTCTTACGTAAGATCAATTTATGCCTCTAAAAACAAAAGGCTCAAACAATATAGGAATGTTGTATGGGATAGTTTAGAGTCTTTTGATGCTTTTTCTATAGAATGGATAGAAATGGAGAAGAACATAATAGCAAATCTCTTGGCTAACATAGCAACCGGATTAGAAGATATATCATTGGCATGAATATCCAAAATAGAAATGTTGACAAGACCTTCAGTACCTAACAATATTCATCATTGGTAAGTGTTTGAGGATGATGATGACAATTTTAAATTCCTTAACTATATAGATGAATACCATAACCAGGAAATTGACTTTCAACACTTTGTTGAGAATGTTGATGGTAAAGAAACTATATTTGGCAATGAGGTTATCCAGCTGAAGACTAATAAGATCCCTAGGGGATTGGTTTCTTTACAAAGGGTATTTGATGGAACTGACAGAAGCATAGCTAAGATTTTTATTACTCAAGAGAAATTTTTGGAGGAGATTAATGTGGGCATGGATTTTGCACCAAAAAAGGTTTACATTAGAAAGAAGATGAGTCCAAAGGTAAGGGCAATGCTCATTGCACTATTGAGAAAGTATTGTAGAGTCTTTGCTTGGTCCTAGGATGATTTGAAGGAATATATAGAGGATCTATTTCAGCATGAGATCCCACTAAAGCTAGATGCTAAGCCATTTAGGTAGAAGCAAAGACCCATCAAATCCACATTGGTTCCAAAAATGCAGTAGGAGTTGGCCAAGCTTAGAGATGGGGGATCATTAATCCAATTAGGCATTCCACATGGGTGTTTAACTTAGTCCATGTTAGGAAGAAGAATGGTGATATCTAGATGTGTGTGGACTTTAGAAATTTGAATATATCATCCCTGAAGGACAATTATCCCTTGCCTAACATGGAAAAAATGCTACAAAAGGTAATTGGGTGTTAACTTTAATCCATGATGGATGACTTCTTTGGTTACAACTAGGTCAAGGTCAAAGAATCAAAACACTATAAAACAACCTTCACTACTCCATGGGGAAATTATGTATATATCAGGATGCCTTTTGGTTTGACCAACACAGGAGCTACTTTCCAACGAGCAATGGATGTAGCATTTTTAGATTTGATCAACATCATCATGGTTGTATATTAGGATGACCTAACAACTTTTTTTAAAAAGGAAGATGAGCACTGTGGTCATTTAGAGAAAATTTTCAAAATATACCTCAAGTATGGAATCTCCTTGAATCCTAAGAAGTGTGTGTTTGGGGTCACAGAGGGGAAACTTCTATGACATATATTGTCAAGAGATGGGGTTAGAATTGACCCAAAGAGGGTTGTTGCAATTGATAAAATTTTGCAACCCAAGACAATCAAGGGTATTTAGTCTTTATTTGGGCAAATTAATTTTGTTAGAAGGTTTGTGCCCAACTTTGCTGAGAAAACAAAAGCCATATCCAAGATGTTGAAGAAAGGGTAGAGTGTAAATGGGAAGGTGAGCCAACTAAATCATTTCAAGACATAAAGGAGACAATTAAACAAGCCTCAATACTTGCTTCACCTAAATTTTCAAAACCATTCCAATTGTTCTCCTTTGTATCTTTCTATACTATTGCTAATGTGTTGTTACAAAAGAACCAAGATGGGTTTGAACAACCTATTCCTTTCTTCAGTAAATCACTCCAAGTTACAAAACTGAAGTATGATGTCATGGGGAAACAAGCTTATGCTCGGGTCAAGGTTGTTAAGAGTACGTTTTAGGTCATATTTGGTAGGTGTTGAAGTTGTTTCTTATGTGTCACATGTTTTTGTTAAGGACATCTTCACTCAACAAGAGGTAACTGGTAGAAGGTGTAGATTGATTGACAAAATATAGGAATTCAACATTAAAATTCAAATCACCAAGTTAGTTGGATGACAAGGTTTAGCCAAGTTGATGGCAGAGTCTAAGTTGGAGGTTGCTCAAGTAAATCACCTAGAAATAGAGAAGGATGAACAAAGTTGTGCATTAGACAATTCACCTTGGTACAATGAATACGAAATTACTTAGATCAAATGAATTGCCTTGGGGAAATGACAACAAGCCAAAAAAGAACCTTGAAATTGCATGCTATAAAGTATGTCCTAGTTGACAGGGACTTATTTTAGAAAAATAGGGATGGTGTACTTTTTAAATGCTTAAATAAAGATGAGCCTGGAAGGATGTTATAGGAGATACATAATGGGATTACGGTGGCCATTGTATGGATAGAACAACAACCCATCAAATCCTACGAGCAGGATACTGGTGGCCTACTTTATTTGAGCACAAAAGATAGTCAGAAAGTGTGATGCATGTTAGAGGTTTCCAAGAAAGTTGAAGGGTTCTGGAGCCCTACCTTTAAGATTATTAATAGTTGAAGCTCCTTTTCAACAATGGGATATATATTTCATTGGTGAAATTGCTGAGAAATCAAGTTGTGGATTCAAATTGATCTTAGTAGCCACAAATTACTTTACAAAATGGTTGAGGCAATTCCTACTAAAAGGGCTACCAATAGGGTCAACAAAATTTAAGCTGATCACATATAACACTATGTATTCTAGGTCAACAAAATTTAATAGTATCTATATTGAATATGGGATGAACTTGTCTCACACATCCCCATACCATCCACAAGGAAATGGACAAGAAAAATCTAGCAATAAAAGTCTGATGAAGATTGTCAAAAGAATGTTGGGAAAGAACAAGAAGGCATGGGACTCCAAGTTAAGGTTAGATGTCTGGGCCAAAAAATCAACATGAAGACCACCATTTGAACTGGTGTATGGAGTAGATGCAATATTACCAGTCAACAATTTGATGCATGTCTATAAGTTTATGCAAGAATTTGATGAAAAACCAGATGATACTATCACCCAAAGGATTAATCAGTTGATTAAATAGGTTGAGAGTAGAAGAGAAGCCAATATTATAAATGTGAAGAAACAACAATAGGTAAAATACTTGTTTGACAAAAGAGCCAACCCAAGGAAATTTAAAGTTGAAAACCTGGTCTTGATGTGGAATGCTAGAACTCGGGATAAGGGGAAGCACAAAAAAATTGATCTTTTATGGCTCAGTCCCTATGTGATTGAGAATTTACATAAAGAAGACTCATACTTCATCAAGATTCTAAGTATATAATTTCAGGAGTTGCTAGTGCATCAAAAATTCTTGAAGCATTACTTCTCGTGAGCTTTAGCTCAGTTTCCATGCGCACTAGTTTTAGTCTTTCTAGTCCTTGTCTTGTGTTGTGCAATCATGGTTATCTATGACCCATGGTGAAGTGTGTGTGTTTGTTTTGTTGTTTTTTTGGCATGTGTCCTAGAGTTTTTTCTAGATCCTTGTGTTGTCCCATTGGAACATACATCCCCAAACATGAGCCACTTTTAGGAATGTTGAAAATTTTCTTTAATTCATCCTTTAGGGTTTTTACGTTAGCACTGTGCTAGGGTTTATCCCTAATTATGTCCAAAACCCTCTATGTGTCAAGGTTTTTGCTTTTGTTAAACACTTCTATTTTATCATTGATCGGTTCAATAGATTATGGTTCACTTAAGTTGTTTCTCGTGTCCCTATTGTCATTTGTTTACTGATCCCTTTAATATGGTTGCCTACCACACCCATCATCACATATTTTAAATGCCTTGACTTTTATATTCTAAACTTTCAGTGCGTTCTGAGTCATCCCTCCACATATTCATGTCATGACCCTAGTTGATAACTTGTTGATATTTAAATAATTTTGTTTTTAAAATAATTATGTTAATTTATTTATTAAATTTATTGTTGTATATTCTCATGTGCAGTCTTAAAACTCTTTAAAATAGATTAAATAAGTGATAATAAAATCAAGTGATGAACAAATAAATAACAATAAACAATATTAAGTTAAAATAATTAAATAAATAAATAAAAGTTAACTTGAATAGAATTGAAATTTAGATTCAAATAAATAAATTAAAAATTAATTTTTAAAAAAAAGAAGCTAAATTAGGATGCATGAATTTAGCATGAAAAACTTGAGTAATGAATTGATTTATTCTTTAACGGATGTTCTCACTTTATTTTGGCCTCCATTATTGCTTGGAAGGAGGGGGTTTTCTGACTTGCTTGTGATTGTAACAAAATCCATGGAGATAATTTCTCCAGGAAATTGGCTTATTTTTACCAGGAAAATTTTGGGAAAGGGGTTGGTTTTATGTGCACGGAAGGAGATTTGTGGGGAAAAAATTAAAGGAGCTGATCAAATTGATTTTCAGGTCTGGCTGTATTTTATAATTAATTTAAGATTATGAATTTCATTCTTTGTTGAATTAAATACTCGGTATGGCTACATGTTTAGGAAAAAAATTATGAAAATGTAAGCAATTAAATAAGTGTTGCATTTGATTTATCAAATCCCTCTTTAACAGGTAGCCATTAAATTGTTTTGATTTGATTTTTGAGGAATTTGTTAACCTTGGAGGAGTCTTTATGTGCTCATTTTTACTTGGTGTTATGTCGTAAAATGTTCCCCTAGCACTTTTACCTCCTAAGTTTAGCTCTCAGGTCCCTTGTTTTGCATCTTGCATGTTCATTTTGACTCTCGGAAGAAAATGGCCTAAAACCCATGTCACATGGGGCTTGAGGGACATTGTTGCACTTGACTCTACCTTGAAATAGGACCTAAGGACATGGGCACTTGCGCCCTTGTCCTGCCCTATTTCATGTAGGTCCCAAATTTAAATGTTAGTTATGTGACAGTTAGAAGGTTCTGTTGCTAACATCTTAAGTTTGAATTATGAAATTTAAAGCAGTAATGTGTTTAGTTGCATATATAATCATGTTTAGGGTTTCATTTGTAAGCTAGAAGATGATTGTGAACTTTTGGCGAACTTATGATTTTAGAGCATTCAAGATATTCATTGTTGCAGAGTAGAGTATGGTTGTTGTGTTTGTGATTGCAGATCTAGCTTCATCTTCTCATGTGTTGAAGGATTTCCATCTACATGCGAGATACACCTCCGAGGTGATATCTATTTGTGTTTGAATCATTTATCCATTTATTTTTGCCTCTATCTCACAGGGATACACACTCTCTATTTGACAATGGTGTTCGGAAGACTTGAATGTCCTTCCATGGCTTTGACTGAGGCAAGCTCCTAAACACCACAACTCCCAACCACACTCCTTGTGATTGCAGGTTACATGTGTCATATATGATAGAGTGGAGTTGTAGGGAATAGTAACACAGTGTGTAGATTCTAGATCTCTAAAGAAAGGCACTGCTTGCACTCAGGCGCTAGTGTCAGTGTCCTCTGAGGTTGCAGACACATAAATCTTTGTGACAGTGATATTCAACATCTGAAGAAGTCTCGACATCCTAAAGAACACCCTACCTTAGACCTAGGCGTGAGTGCCAGTGTCCTTCGCATCTTGCGCAATAGAAATGAACAGAACAATGATCATTAGTGTTGTAAGGAGGTTGGAAATCCCTAAAGAAAATAATACATTGGACAAGGGCATGAGTGCCAGTGTCCCTGAGTATTCCGCATCACGAATTTCAAAAAATGGTCAGTACCTAATCTCTGTCTATTGTCTTGGTCCGCGAGCATTTGTCGTAATTTATCAGTTTGCTTCTAATTTTACATAATTAGAGTTTTAAGTATATTTGAGCATTAATTTGATACATTAGTTGATAATTTCTAAGTTTCCAAAGTGTTACAAGTGACACCCAACCTATAGGTGAATCCTCTTTGCAAAAGACGTAATTCAACTTGGTTGAAATGTCCTTGAATGTTTGTAGTGAAAAGAGGATTTAACCCATTTATCATTTCCCCCTTTTTCCTACAAAACACTTGGTTAATTGTAATGCAAATTTGGGAGATGGGTACGAGAAATATTTTAGACCTTCATTATATTTTTATAGGGTTCTTCATTTTGAAATATGGATTTTCTAAAGAAATTTAAAAAAATTAAAAGAGTAGCTAGAAATGGTGAAGGGAGTTCTTTTTGGGTGTATAAAATTAATATGTATGCACCACTAAGGATTTTATCTATGTCATTGGAAGATAGGTAATGAGTGAAGAATCTTATCTGAAATACTCATTTGAAGGTAAACCTTGATTATTATTATTATTTAAATCTTTATTCTTTATGTAAATAGCTGAAATAAAATTTATTTGTCATCTCTTTGTATGTTATTATGGGGAATAGTGATTTTTTCATATCAACATAAAATCCTATGTTAGCATTTGTGCAGGAGATGAATTCATTTTGTGCAAATTTTGAAGAGGGGATTTTATCCTTTTGTCTTCTTTTCTTTAATCAATTTTTTTTCTTCCAAGTTTCAAACTTGAAAAAATTAGTATGGAGTCATATATATTCATTTTCTTTTGCACGTGGCACTAATCTGGACTATTTTGAAATCAATATAATAGATAATTTACAATAAGACTAACTTTTTAATAGTAATGAATCTATCTAATTCATTTCTGGGTTTCATTCCCCTATGTCTTAGCTTTCCAAAACAATTTGAATTTTTAAATTTTGTTTAGAAATAAGAGAGTTATGACCATTTTATGACTGCTGAGTAGTTATGTTTTATCAACAAAGATTTGTTTATTTATTTATTTGTATTTGGGTTTTTTTTATGGTTGAATACAACATAAGGGCACCAAAACCTATATATAATAAAAACCACAAATAACTACTGGTTGCTCAAAATTGAGGGCCATTAAACAGAAAGTAGTAACTTATATTATGATCCATATTATTTATATACATTTGTCTTGTCAAAACACTACAATTGCTACCATCAAGGATGCATATATGAACATAATCTACTACAAAGGACCCTAAAAGGACAATCTTTTCTTCTTACTCCATTCCTCCCTACCCATCCACCATCAAACCAACTTCTAAGTCATCTCCTTTCGAGCCTTGTGGAAAGTCCTCAACAACAATCTCCCCCTCTAAGCTTTCCAAACTTGTCAACTTCTTGAGGAAGTCCACTCCTTCCTTCACTACTCTCTTACGAGCCCCCTTATCGACACCAACCGCTGGGATAACAAAGGGTATCCACAAGCCGCTATAAGTAGGTAGAAGTTTTGGCCACACCCCACCATCTTGTCATAGGCCAATGCCAAGGATGGCCAATTCCAAAACTGACTTCAACCCTCCGTGCCATTCAACTTTGATCAACGCCATTGCTAGAGCCAGAACCATCTCCTTCAACTCCCCAATCTCTAGGAGCACTCCAATAAACATGGCAACACAATCTGAATTCACTCTATATTTACTCTCCATTCCCATAAATGTCTCCCCCATAACCGCACTAATGACATTCAAGCCAATAGGAGACTTTGTTTTGAAGACCTTCATCAGCCTCTAGTTGGAAATGGGCCCTAAGAAGGCCATCTTCCTTTTCCCAGCTAATAGAGGCACTGTCAATTCCATGCTTTCTAAAATTCCTTGGAGTGAAGGAAAGCATGAGTAGGAGAAGGAATGAGGACTACCACACCACATTCTCCAAAAATAACATCTTTCCACACACCATCGCCATCCAAACTCATGTGCCCCATAGTACCAATTTAGATTTCCCTTGATCTAGAGAGCTTTAGTAATAAAGGGAATTAATTTCACTCAGCTACATATTAGTGACGATAAGCATGCGAGGCACCAAACCTCCACCAATGATGCACTCTCTGTTAGACCATCCTCCATCAACCTCCACTCTAGCTGGGAAAGCCACCTCACCTACCTCTTCAACGATGACTCCTTTCCATGTCTTCACAGATCTGCCTAGCCTCTTCAAAAATAAGGGCTTCTAAGTTGGGCGAGAGAGTTTACACCTCGTCCAATGAGTATTTAATTTGGAAGTCCATGATCATATCAAAAGATAAATTAGCCAACATATCAGCCACCTTATTCACCTCTCAAAATATATGGTTAACCTTGTGGTCCTAATTTAGCTAGTAGTCCCAAGCCTCTCACCAACGAATTGTTCAATTTCCAATTTGGAGTTTGGTTATTTTGAATGGCACTAACCGTGATCTGAGAATCCCCTTCAATGTGAATTCTTCTAACCCCTAAGGATAGACCCACTTGAAGTCCCAAGATGAATGCATGTATTTCTGCTTCATTATTAGTAAGGATTGCAATCGTCCTTGATATGGCACCAATCAACTCACCAAACTCATTTCTAATTACACAACCAATGGACGCTTGTCCCAAGTTCCCCTTGGAGGCCCCGTCAAAGTTAAGTTTGGTCCATCCTTCATCTAGGGCCTGCCATCTTGTTCTAGCTCTACTTGCCATCAGATTATCCTGGGAAACCCCTTGAATGGGGGGAATAACTAGCCCTTGCTAGTTTTTCCGCATGAGACCATCCCAAGCCATAAAATCCCTTTGTTTTCTGGTTCCTAAGTACGTTGTGTTGGTTATTTTCCTAGACTGGATGCTTATTCCCAGTTATCCCTACAAGGTAGCCATCATTGATCAACAGGATTCCCGGGCCAGGGGCCAACAGTATAGGAGATAGACTCTATAAATATCTCCTCTTCTTCTTTAGGCTCTGCAAAACCAAGGGGGGTATTCCCTACTCAACATCTATAAAATGCGTCTATGTATTTGCTGGGATGCTGACACAAAGCAGATAAATCCTCTCTTATGTAGACCAAAACTATGAGATAAGTGCAAAGGGGCTATCTTTGGGCCTATATTCAGTTGTAGATAGAGGATTTTGGATCCTAAAACTACTTCTAAAGTCCTAAAAGGTTTGTATATGAAGTTTGAGTTGATTTTATGTTTGGATATAAAACTGGGACTTTGGGTTGCAACCTCAATACAAGACTGGATCGGTGCCTATCCAGGGCTCGATGCCAATAGACATACACATGTGAATGGCCAGCATAAACCTATACCAGAGACTGGATATCAAGGGGATTTCTAATATTTGCCTTACAGATACTTTCCAACAATTAGGTGCTTAATCATTCATACTTAGTGGTATCCCTACTGTAACACATTTTCTCAATGATTAACCTGAAACATTTAATTTGTTCCTTGAACAAAAGTAGGAGATTAAACATTCAATATAGAAAAACTATATTCCTGAACCTTGACAACCCTTAGTTATCTTGATTCAAAAGAAAATATGCCCACAGCTTGGAGACAAATGATTAAACACATGCACAAAGCATTTCTCATATAAAACAGCATGAAACCAGTGAATTTATGCATGAAACATACAACATGAAACTCATAAACTCACAAGACAGCCAAGACAGAGCCACCAATGAAGTTGTATCTTATCACAACACCCAAATATTGTCCAATTTTCAACAACCATAAATGAGTAACATAGTCTAGCTTTTTTACCAAGACTGTGTACTCAGCAAAATTAATTACATGACAAGGTCAAAAATTCTTGCCAGATACACTGCACCAGAAATGGCGCTCAAAATCATAAATGCGGCAGGGGACAAAACAGGAAGAAGCAAGAGAAGGGCGAGGAGTAGTTGAGCTCGAGCCCTGTGCCGCTGCTGGAAAACTCTCCGTCATAAACTAGGTACATGACCGTTTGACCATTGGCCCATGCTTGTCTGCAATCCTACCATTAATGGCTCAACCACCCGTAGCTCCTCTTGGAAACTATAGCAGCACACCCATGGAAATTTTCCGCTCAAAAAATGACTGCAGACACAAGGAAAAAACCATCGCTGAAGGTTCAAAACCCGACCGTTGATCAAAAACCAATCGCCGAAATCAATAGTCCCAAAACATGTATGAAGAGCTGCCAGCCAATGATATTGTGCCATGTAGGCACCTTGACCCTCTATCGCTAACTTTTTCTCCTTTTATTTCGCCTTTATCGCTCTTGTATATGCAAACCCAAATGCATATACAACATACAAGGTGGACATCAAATGTTATAGAACAAATTGGAATTCAGTTCGAGTCCGGCTTGTATCTCCATCCTGCATCCATCGCTTTGTATATTACACACATACAAGCACAAAACATATACAAGGCAGATTCCAGTGCATCTATCCATTAGATTTGAAAAAATTTCAAGTCTGGGCTTCGTATCCTCATGAGTTTGCATATCGGCACATATACAAGTGCAAATATACAAGTGGTGGGTCCGACCCATTTTCTCTTTCCTTTGCACATTTCCTTGCACATCGCATATACAAATGTAATATACAAGCCGCGGACACCACACTGCTTTAGAACAAAATGAAAATGACTTTGGGTCCACCTTGTATATTTGGAATACACTTTCATTGTATGTGCGAACATACAATCACTTTATACAAGTGGCAGGCCCCATCAAATGCACCTTCTGCTTTTGTATGTTGCAGAACATACAAATCCCCTTGTACATTTTGCTTGTATCTTCAATTGTATATCACCAAATATACATTTACCCTTTGCATGCAAACAAAGAATATTCAGAGAATATACGATGAATGCATCTAACCATTGTATATGCGCCCGAATGTATATTGCATACACAATCCACATTTGTATATCCACAGCACTGTTCACTTTGCATGTCACGGGCCTTTATATATTTTTCAATGTACATTCCCTTGTACATATAAGCAAGGAATCTTCTCCAAAATATTCCTGAATGTATCTCTTCCTTTGTATGTTTCGCTTGCATATTATACATACAAGCCCGATATACAAGCAAGGCCAATATACAAATGGTGAATATTCCCAGAATCTTACAGAAGATTCCCCCAATGCATATGCAACCTGATATATATTTAGAAATGCATATAACTCAAAAAAATTTACCATTTCTGGAAGCCGATTGAGATTTCACAAGCCTGTCAACAGATTTGATCATTTGCATACACAGAAACTTGACACTTTTCTCATGTGCGATAGGGGAAAGCGGTAAAACATTGCACGGGGCCGGGGAAAATTTAAAACTAAGGTACCAAGGGCATGAAGGAACCAAAATACAAATCTGTAGAAACAATTCAAAACCCTAATCCTAGGTGAACACCACCAGTGGCTCCGACTGGGGATGTGTAGATGCAAGATTGCAGTGAGAACCAAGCTATTCTGGGGTAGACCAGACAAAACACAAAACTCAAAACTGGACCAGCTATACAAGGCATGTACAAAACATTTACATCTAGTTTATAGCGTGCACACAGGACAAACATTCATGAAAAGTAGGGTTTTAGGAACTGACCATGCACAAGAATTCCAACATCTCACCACTTAGGGCCTGGAGAAAATAGGAATCCTCTCCATGAGTGTCACAAATTTGGTACGGGCCCATCCATAAGGGCTCAAACTTACCATGTTTTCCCTTATCCTAGTTTTTTGCATTCCAAACAAGGACCAAGTCATGTGTTTGGAATTTTCTTTCTATAGCTCTTTTATCAAACAGATATTTTACCTTTTGTTGTCTCCTAATGTTTGTTTTCTGTGCCTCCCTTCTCATTTCATCCAGTGCAACCAACTGATTTATTCTTTCAGTCATTGGGTCTCCAATCTCCTCACAGTTCCCTTGGATGAATTTATAAACTGGTAGGAGGTTGTTCACAGGCAATCTAGCTACTGTACCATATACTAGTTCATAAGGTGACCTTCCAGTTGCTCTTTTCATTGTCACCCTGTCAGCCCATAATGCCAACTTTAGCTTTGAATCCCAAGCCCTTTTTTTTTTACCTACCATTCTTTTGACGATTTTCATGAGACTCTTGTTGCTTGACTCTGCTTGACCATTTCCATGTGGGTGATATGGTGATGCATGTAACAAATTAATTCTATAAGCTTTGCAAAAAGTAATAAATTCACCAGACCTGAAGCACAGCATTATCTGTGACCACTTTGGCTGGTACTCCAAATCTGATAATAATATTTTCTAGAAGGAAATCCATCACCACTTTGCTTGTAGTTTTTTTAGTCGGAATGGCCTCAATCCATTTAGTGAAGTAATCAATGGCAACAAGAATCCAACTATGTCCTTCACTGGACTTTTCTGAGATTTCCCCTATAAAGTCAATTCCCCATTGCTGAAATGGAGCTTCTACAGTTATAGTCCTAAGGGGCAATGCACCTTCATATTTTAGCTTTCCTAAGAACCTTTGGCAAGGATCACATCTTCTCACCATTTTGTGTGCATCTGAGAAGAGCGTTGGCCACCAATAGCCTACTCTGAGAATTTTGTGGGCTGTTGTTTAGGCTGCATAGTGTCCACCACACACTCCATTGTGCATGTCATTTAGAATATCCTTAGCTTGATCCTCATCCACACATCTGAGCAATACACCATCAGGGTTTTTCCAATATAGCTCTCCCTGAACAATGATGTATTTAATAGCCTGTAACTTCAAGGTCCTTTTTTGATTATCACTGAGATGGGCAGGACAGTTTAAATTTTGTAAATAATACACAATATTCTTATACAACTCAGAATTTGACATGTTTATAACTTCATTATGCACCATGTTCACTTGGCATGCCTCTATATTTGACTATGTCATCAGTTTTTCCAAACCTTGTCCTCTTACTAGTTTAGTGATCTGTATTTCAATGTTGAACTCCTGTAATTTGTTTATCCACCTACATCTTCTTCCAGTTACCTCCTATTGAGTAAAAATATCTTTAATTGTTGCATGAGGCACATATGCAACTATCTGAGAGCCTACCAAATATAGCCTGAAGCTCTTGACTGCTCTAATGAGTGCATCTGCTTGCTTATCCATGATATCATATTTTAACTCAATGGCCTGCAGTGACCTCCTAAAGAAGGCAATAGGCTATTCAAACCCTTCTTCATTTTTCTGCAATAAGCCTGCAGCAATAGTGTGGAAAGAAGCAAATGAAAATGATTGGAATGGCTTAGAAAAATCAAGAGATTTTATTGCTTCTTTGATGTCTTGAAATGATTTGGTTGCTTCATCTTCCCATTTGACAGTTGCGCCTTTCTTTAGCATCTTAGAAATATCTTTGGTAGTCTCTGCAAAGTTAGGAACAAATCTCCTAACAAAATTAATTTGTCCAAAGAAGGACTAAACACCTTTCACTATTTTAGGGATCTGAATTATGTCAATTGCAGCCACCCTTTCATGATCAATCCTGACTCCATCCTTGGAAACAATATGACCAAGCAACTTTCCTTCCACTACCCCAAAAACACATTTCTTTGGGTTGAGTGAGATGCCATATTCCAATGCTCTAATAAAAATTTGTTCTAGGTGCATGCAATGCTGCTCCTTTTTTGAATAAGCTGTCAAATCATCCTGATATACAGCCAGGATTGAATCAATCAATCATGCAAAGGCAACATCCATAGCCCTTTGAAATGTGGTACCTGCATTTGTCAGTCCAAATGGCATTCTCACATATACGTAGGTTCCCCATGGAGTGGTGAAAGTGGTCTTGAATTGTTCTAATTCTTTCCCTTTCACTTGATTGTACCTTAAAAATCCATCCATCATGGACAAAAGTTCACAGCCAGTCACTCTCTGCAACATAGCTTCCATGTTTGGCAGTGGATAATTATCCTTCAAAGAAGATACATTCAGATTTCTAAAATCTACACAAAGTCTTATGTCTCCATTCTTTTTTCTGACTGGGACAAGGTTGGACACCCAAGTTGAGTGCCTGATAGGCATGATTATTCTAGTCTCCCTAAGCTTCATAAGTTCTTCTTGCATTTTTGGAGCTAAGGTTGGGTTGATAGGTCTTTGTTTTTGTCTAAATGGTTTAACTCCAGGCTTCAAAGGGATTTCATGCTGAAATAAATCCTCTCTATAAGCTTTCAGGTCCTCATATGACTAAGCAAAGACATGCTTATATTTTCTCAGTAATGTAATCAACATAGCTCTGATATGTTGTTTTAGCTATTTGCCAATGTATACCTTTTTGGGAGCATGAGATGTCCCCAAGTTTATCTCTTCTAGATCATTCTTGTTTGTTGGAGATGCTTTCGTAACAAATTGGTCCCCATTATCAAAAGCTCTCTCTAAAGAAACTAGCCCTCTAGGGATTTTATTTGTCTTGAGTTGAATTATTTCTTTCCCTAAGAGAGTCTCTTTCCCATCTACAACTTCTACAAAGTTCTAAAAATCCATTCTTGGTTCTCATATTCATCAATACAATGTAGAAATCTTAGATCTTTATCATCATCAAACACTTGCCAGCTGCACACATTGTCTGGCACTGCAGGTCTAAGCTTGACTTCAACATTTGTGACATCTAATAGAGTGATATCATCTAGCCTGATGGCTACATTAGCTAGAAAATCTACCCTGATATTTTTTTATCTCTCTATCTAGTTTATTGAGAAGGCATCAAACAATTCAATTGTATCCCAAACAGCATGTTTATATTGTTTTAACCTCTTATTCTTTGATGCATACTTATCTCTAACTTGGGAAACAATAAGCTCTGAATCACCAAATACTTTGAGCATCTTGATTCCATGCCTCAAAGCTACATTCAATCCTAATAGCAGAGCCTCATACTCTACAATATTATTCGTACAGGCAAACTTCAGCAAAAATGAAAATTTTAGAAGCTTACCAGTTGAAGACAAAAAAATAATTCTAGCACTAGACCCTTCCTTTGAACAAGCTCCATCGAAATACATGGTCCAAAGACCTTGTTGGTCGAGCTCTTGAATGCACATATCCCCCTCTTTACCCCTTTTATCATCTGAGATAACTCTGAAATTATCACAGTCAGTATCCACAAAACATATATACTCCGATTCTTGATCCTCAACCATTTCTGATGATCTTTCTTCTCTGATCAATTTGACATCCTTGTCATTCATAGGGATCATTGCATATGATAGATCCAATTGCATACTCCCACCAATCAATGTTGCCCATCTTCTTGACAACAACATGCCATACTATGGCTTGATATCAACAACTGTTATGTTCATTTTGTATGCCTTTTCAGGATATGCTGCCAATCTGAAATCAACATCTTTCATAATTCCAATGATAGGTACCTCCCTAGCATCCATGGCATAGCATTTCCCACATGCCTTATCTATTTTTAACCTAACTTGCTGCATGATATTTGTTGATGCTCGTGAATCAAGCATACAATTCTTAATTATTTTTCCGTTTATGACAAGGGAGACATAAAATGGTTCCACTTGTGAAGGGCATTTTATCATGGTCATCCCCAAATATACCTCAGGAACTTCATCCTCATCAATGCACAGGGCCTGTTTCTTACCCTAAGGTTCATCACTCAACTTGGCTTGACAAGGTACTCATGAAATTAAGGATACTGCTTTATTTCTAAACTCTTCAACTTTCATCAGTTCCATTAATCAAACAGAGATTTTCATCTGAGACAAGACCTGAGTTATGTCAAAAGGAGCATAATTTTGAATAACAGTTGTAGCCTGATCTATGGTTTTGTTTTTATCCTGAGATAATCCGGTTTTAATTTTTGTGGCTCCCTGACTATCATTCCTAATCTAAAAATTTTTATTTCGATCCTCAATTTGGGGGATTCTATTTTCTGTTCCTTAAGAATCATGACCTATTTTTTGCTTAAAGTTCTGTTTATTATTGTTCCATTGTCTTTTTTGTGGTTCAGCCCCTTTATGACTATGCACTGGCTGGCTTATAAAAGTACTCTCTGGTTGGTGTGAGTTGCTTACCTGAGCTTTACCCCTGAGACTATAATTTCTTTTGACTTGAGCAACTGCTGCAGCTGTAAAGGCTCTTATTTCTTCATCAGAAGGTCTCCTTAAGTTATTCAAAAAGTTGTGCGAATCCTGAGCATAGGCATAGTTGTCTTCATCATCTTCATCATAGGGAAATTATTGGTAGACCTGAACCTCATTATTTGCACTTGCATCAGCATCATGAAAGGGAGATTCTCTGTTTGTAGACAACATATTTACATTATCATCTTCCATGCAATGTGGCTCATTGCATTCATCACAGGCAACAGCATTGTTGTATAAGGACTGAGAAATCATACATTGTGACTGTGAGTGAGGCATTTGACATATGATGCACCATGGGGTGTCATTAACAGTATTTACAGCCTTCTGCAAAGGATTAGGAGTTTCTTTAACATTTTGAGTCCTTTGATTTGTGTTGTAGTGTGGGAGGATGGGTTTACCATTATGCCAATTAGTATTATATGGCATATCATGTAATGATGGTCTTCTTTCTTACCTTTGGTAAACTTGTCTGTCATGACCAACTCCCTTTTCATTTTTAGCCATTTTATAGCTTAGGTCCTTGACAATAGTTGTTAATTTGTCTAATTTATCCTCAAAAGTAGATGCATTGCCTTGAACACTCTGAGATTTAGTATTTGGATTTTGTAGAATTTTCACATCATCTCTTATGTTTGTCTTACCAGATGCTTTTCTGTTATTTTCAATATTTGTTGCAATCTTCAAGGCATCCCTACGGCTGTGAGGACCCTTATCCCTCAATCCATATGTTGTTTTGGCATCAAAAGCATTTACGTACAACACTATGCACATAGGTTCATTAGGCTTCAGGTGGTGTGGCAGTTTATTCAACACTTTAGTGAATCTAGCATTGAAATCAGCAACTTGTTCATTTGATCCTTTGGTAATTCCAATGAATTCATTAATGAAAAAACTAGGATCAGTTTTGTCACCATATTGTTCTTTGAATATTCTCCTGAATTCATCCCATGATGAAATACTTCTGTCAGGCAGACCTTTGTACCATTCCCTGGCCTCATCAACTAAAGATTGCATAAATAATTTCATGAAAACATCTTCATGCTCAACCTCAAAGTTGTCCATGATATTCTGAAAAGATTTTAAATGGTCTTCCCCTGACACAATATTATTTCCCAAAAATTTAGACATTTGTAGCCTCACATGTTTGTCAATAGGGTTTGGATAACCAGGAATGCCATCAAACACAAGTTGTCTAAATATGTCCAGTTGCATCGGTTGTCTACCAAACTGATTAGCATTTGCATTTCTATTTGCATTCTGATTTCTTACATTATTTAATGGTATTCTAGCATTATTTGCATTTTGTCTCTGATCATTATGCTGATCCTGAACTTTATTATTTCTATGTTGGTTTCTCTGCATATTTGCATTTTCAAGGGTGGGAACTGAATCATTCTGAGCAACTCTCAAAGATTGCACTTCTTGTCTCATGTCATCTCTGATCTTTACTATCTGTAGATATTCTAGTTCTACCTTTAAGCTCTTAATTTCTTCAGCTAATTCCTCCTCTCTAGGCATAGTGAGGAAGGCTTTATTACATTCTGATCATCATTATCATCCCTTGGGGATTCAACTTCTTCAAATCTGTCAAGGGAGTCATGGAAATGGCATTTTTGAAACACTTCTGACCTCATTCTCAACCTACTACCCTGATGTCTTTCATATACATTCTGGATCTCAGCCTCAATATTTGAAAAATAAGGTATTGTTCACTCTAAAGATCCTGGATTGTCTTGAATATTATCATTGCTTTTGGGAGAACCCTCCTGACTAGCTTGAGCAGTCCCCTTTTTCCTGTACATCATTTTTCTGGGTAATTCTACCGATAGAGAATTACGCAAGGATCTTCTCCCTTGCATACAAATTTTAACTTCACCGGTTGGGAAATTGTTCAGAGTTGCCACCTATAACTAGGAAATATTTTCTTTTAAAATTAGGGTTCTTTCACTTCACCTCCCCAGCAAAGTCGCCAAAATTTGTTGCGACTCAGATGGGCAATAATTTACCAGGGATGAAAAAGTAACACTTTCACTTCACCTCCCCAGCAGAGTCACCAAAATCTGTTGGTTATTTTCCCAGACTGGATGCTTATTCCCAGTTATCCCTATAAGGTAGCCATCCTTGATCAACAGGATTCCTGGGCTAGGGGCCAACGGTATAGGAGATAGACTTTATAAATATCTCCTCTTCTTCTTTAGGCTCTACAAAACCAAGGGGGTATTCCCTACTCAACATCTATAAAATGCATCTATGTATTTGCTGGGATGTTGACACAAAGCAAATAAATCCTCTCTTATGCAGATCAAAACTGTGAGATAAGTGCAAAGGGGCTAGCTTTGGGCCTATATTCAGTTGTAGACAAAGGATTTTGGATCCTAAAACTACTTCTAAAGTCCTAAAAGGTTTGTATATGAAGTTTGAGTTGATTTTATGTTTGGATGCAAAACTGGGACTTTGGGTTGCAACCTCAATACAAGACTGGATCGGTGCCTATCCAGGGCTCAGTGTCAATAGACATACACATGTGAGTGGCCAGCATAAACATATACCAGAGACTAGATATCAAGGGGATTTCTAATATCTGCCTTACAGATACTTCCCAACAATTAGGTGCTTAATCATTCATACTTAGTGGTATCCCTGCTATAACACATTTTCTCAATGATTAACCTGAAACATTTAATTTGTTCCTTGAACAAAAGTAGGAGATTAAACATTCAATATAGAAAAACTATATTCCTGAACCTTGACAACCCTTAGTTATCTTGATTCAAAATAAAATATGCCCACAGCTTGGAGACAAACAATTAAACACATGCACAGAGCATTTCTCATATAAAACAACATGAAACCAGTGAATTTATGCATGAAACATACAACATGAAACTCATAAACTCACAAGACAGCCAAGATAGAGCCACCAATGAAGTTGTATCTTATCACAGCACCCAAATATTGTCCAGTTTTCAACAACCATAAATGAGTAACACAGTCTGGCTTTTATACCAAGACTGTGTACTCAACAAAATTAATTACATGACAAGGTCAAAAATTCCTACCAGATACAATGCACCAGAAATGGCGCTCAAAATCATAAATGTGGTAGGGGACAAAATGGGAAGAAGCAAGAGAAGGGCGAGGAGTAGTTGAGCTCAAGCCCTATACCGCCGCTGGAAAACTCTCCGTCATAAACTAGGTACTTGGCCATTCGACCATCGGCCCATGCTTATCTGCAATCCTACCATTAATGGCTCAACCACCCATAGCTCCTCTTGGAAATCGTAGCAGCGCACCCATGGAAATTTCCCGCTTAAAAAATGACTGCAGACACAAGGAAAAAACCATCGCTGAAGGTTCAAAACCTAACCGTTGATCAAAAACCAATCGCCGAAATCAATGATCCCAAAACATTTATGAAGAGCTGCCAGCCAATGATATCATGCCATGTAGGCACCTTGACCCTCTATCACTGACCTTTTCTCCTTTTATTTCACCTTTATCGCTCTTGTATATGCAAACCCAAATGCATATACAACATACAAGGCAGACATCAAATGTTATAGAACAAACTCGAATTCAGTTCGGGTCTGGCTTGTATCTCTATCCTACATCTATCGCTTTGTGGATTACACACATACAAGCGCAAAACATATACAAGGCAGATTCTAGTGCATCTATCCATCGGATTTGAAAAACTTTCAAGTCTGGGCTTCGTATCCTCATGAGTTTGCATATCGGCACATATACAAGTGCAAATATACAAGTGGTGGGTCCAACCCATTTTCTCTTTCCTTTACACATTTCCTTGCACGTCACATATACAAATGTAATGTACAAGCTGCGGACACCACACTGCTTTAGAACAAAATGAAAACGACTTCAGGTCCACCTTGCATATTTGGAATGCACTTTCATTGTATGTGCGAACATACAATCACTTTATACAAGTGGCGGGCCCCATCAAATGCACCTTCTGCTTTGTATGTTGCAGAACATACAAGGCCCCTTGTACATTTTGCTTGTATCTTCAATTGTATATCACCGAATATACATTTTCCCTTTGCATGCAAAGAGGGAATATTCAGAGAATATGCGAAGAATGCATCTAACCATTGTATATGCGCCCGAATGTATATTGCATACACAATCCACATTTGTATATCCACAGCACTGTTCACTTTGCATGTCGCAAGCCTTTATATATTTTTCAATGTACATTCCCTTGTACATACAAGCAAGGAATCTTCTCCAAAATATTCCTGCAATGTATCTTTTCATTTGTATGTTTCACTTGCATATTATACATACAAGCCTGATATACAAGCAGGGCCGATATACAAATGGCGAATATTCCTAGAATCTTATAGAAGATTCCCCCAATGCATATGCAACTTGATATACATTTAGAAATGCATATAACTCAAAAAAATTTACCATTTCTGGAAGCTGATTGAGATTTCACAAGCCTGTCAACAGATTTGATCATTTGCATACATAGAAACTTGACACTTTTCTCATGTGCGATAGGGGAAAGCGGTAAAACATTGCACGAGGCTGGGGAAAATTTATAACTAAGGTACCAAGGGCATGAAGGAACCAAAATACAAATCTGTAGAAAAAATTCAAAACCCTAATCCTAGGTGAACACCACCACGTTGTTAGCCACCTCTACAATTGATCCTTCAATCTTTCTCCACAGAAGGTCCATCTCCATTCCTTGCCTTGAAAGACTCTTCTGTTTCTTTCCTTCCAAACTTCCCAAATCAGGATTGAAGGGTTGATAGTCTAGAGGCCTGAGAACATCACCTTCTAATATAAAACTGGCCAAGAGTTAAATAAATCTAACAGACTTCTTGGGAAGGCACTTTCCCAATTCAATTTCTTCAATAGTCTGAGCCAACATTGTTCTGTGAACTTGCGTCCCCAAAGGAGATGGTATGCCTCCTCTTCTTGTTCCTTACACAAACAACATCTAAACTTAGGCCCATGATGGTCAAATTTCTTCAATCTTTCTCCTATCAAAATTCTACCTTGTAGAGCTACCCAAGAAAACATTCCCACCTTAGGGAGACAATAGTTATCCCATATGAGATGGGTGGGCCAATTCTCCTTTTATCTATCTACCTCCTTGACAATGTAGCCTATTTTCACACTATATTCACCTGATTTGGAGCCACACCAAAATAATTTATCCTCTCCATCTGAAACTGCTATGCTTCTCCTTTCCAGCTCTTGTTTCAAAAGGTCTGATTGGGCATGAGGAATCCCCACATCCTCGAAGTCTTTCCATTTCCATTCCTTGAAACCATCCTACTCATGCAAATACACATAATTTTCAACATTTTCTCCCCATAATAATGTCAAAATGTTTCTGCTTTCCTCTAAACCTTCAATGGTTTTAAGGGATTTGTACCAATTCCATGAATCGTCCCAGAAAAGGGCCTTGTTACCACTCCTTACCTCCTAAGAAAGGTGGTTGATTATTAGTTGTCTACATTCCAAAATGAAATTCCAAATAGTTGAACCTACAAGAGGGTTTTTTGTTGTTAAGATCCTATCAACGTTGTTTGAATCTAGGTATTTACTTTGGAGTATCCTAGCCCACTTCGAGTGCGGATTTATATACATTTGCCAAAGGAATTTGCCTCCTAGAGCTTTATTAGAGGATGAGTATTTCCTTAATACAACCCCCCATCTATTTTGATCTGCATAATTTGTACCAAGCTACTAAGGGGGATTTTCAACCACTCAGATCTCCACTCCAAAAAAATTCTTCATGCTTACGTTCAAATCTTCCTCCACCATATTAGGAATTTTCAAACATTGCATAGAAAATATGAGAATAGTTGAGACCACTGATTTAAGCATTTGGACCCTTCCTACCACCGACAGCCACCTGCCCTTCCATGATTCCATCTTATTTTTATAGCTGATCACTATTTGGTTCCAAAGATTAGATATGATTGCTCCTTGGAATAGTGAAGTCCCCAGATATTTCCTAGGAAGGCATTTGATTCTCAACCCCAATTTTCTAGCTAACAACCTTTGCTTTCTAAGGTCCGTGTTAAATAAATATACCTCATATTTATTCCAATTAACACTCTGTCCTGATGCATAAAAGAAACTATCAATAGAATCCTTAATTACTTTTGCCTCCCTTCTACTAGGCACTCCAAACAGCAGTGTGTCATCCGCAAATTGGTGATGTGTGATTTCTTCTGTATTCGGAGCAATTGAAATGCCTTTCCACCTGCCCACCCTTTCTTCTTCCTTGATATATCTCCCTAGTGCTTCTTCCATTATAATGAACAATGAAGGTGAAAGGGGGTCCCCTTATCTGATACCATTACCTGAATCAAAGAAACCTTTTAGACTCCCATTCACAAGGACTAAGAATCTGGGTGTTTCTATGCAGCTTTTTGATCCACTAGATCCATTCCCCACAAAGTCCAAACTTTTCCAAAACTGCCAATAGGAACCCTCTATTGACCTAGTCATAAGCCTTTCTAATATCTAACTTTACTAGAATCCTTTCTATCCTACTTCTTCTCATTGTATGAATAGCCTCATGCATGATGATTATTCCATCAGAGATAGATCTCCCTGGTGTAAACCCACTTTGCTCCTTCAAGATGATAAGGGGGAGAAGCAGTTTGATTATATTGTCCATTGCTTTAGAGATAATCTTATACATTGTATTACAGAGGGAAATAGGCATGTAATCATCCATGATCTCAACTTTATTCCTTTTGGGGATTAAGGCAATGAAAGTGGTATTCATTAATTTTAGCATTGTGCTATTCCTCCTAGCCTCCTCTACTGCCTTTACTAGGTCTACCCCAATGATATCCCATAAATGGAAGAAAAGGGTTGGAAAACCATTCGGACCCTAGGCCTTGTTAGGGGCCAACTGAAAAGTAGCCCTCCTAACCTCTGCCTCTAAAAATTGCTTATTTAATTTTGCATTTCTTTCCTAATCTATCAGGCAAGGGATTCTTCTCAAGACTTCTCCTCTAAAGACCTCATTGGTATTTTCTCCTTTGTTTAACAAATCCTTAAAGTACTCCACTACCACTTTCCCTATCTCTTTAGAATCTGAAACTACCAAGCCTTCTCCATTCTTAATAGATGAGATTCTATTGATGCTCCTCTTAACCTTGGTAGAATTATGGAAGAACTTGGTATTCCTATCCCCTGCCTTCAACCAAGTCTCCCTTGATTTTTGCTGCCAGAAAATTTCCTCTCTAGCTAGTAGTTCCTCAAGACATTGTTTTAAAGACTTTTCTTTGTCAAATATTTCTTTATCCATTCCCTCCCTTAGGATTTTTTCATTCAGTTTGACTGGAGCAAATAGGTCTTAGTTTTCAAAGATGAAGCAGCACTCTATACTAGGTTGCAAGTGTGTCATAGAGATAGTCAAGCAAAATGCCACATGGAACAGTAGATGAAACAGCCTACAAGGAAAGACAATCATATATACACTATGTCAACTTGACTATCATAAAGGAAAGCCTCACAAGAAGATATGAGATAAGTGTAGCAGTCACATGCTAGAGGTAAAGATGCAAATGACAGATGCATACGACATGCTCTCTAAAGAGCATTCATTAAATGATAAAGAATGTCACTTAGTACCAGAGATCTTAAAAGAAGAACAAGCTAGGAGTAGCATTCATATATAATCACTGACATAATAGTCAAGTACAAATTCAAAAGAAAGAGACTATCATGTCTAGAGCAAAGAAGGATCCAAATACATTGAGCATAGTGGAGTGCTATGAATGCGACAACCCAAAGATAGCAAGGTGGTTTCCATGCATCTCATCACCATTTTGATCAACCAAACCTTATCTCATACACCTTGGAGCTATAGTGATACCATGGTACAGTCAACAAATGCCATAAAGAGAGATACATTGCAAGAACAAAGACAAGTACAGTCATCTTCATTATAGACAGTCAGGATAGTGATCAATAAAGTGGCTTATACAAGAAAGAGACAGTCAGAGTATATTACAGTTGCCATATCCATCTACAGAAGTACATCAATGATGAAGGAGGAACATTAGAAGAAGAACAAGACTTATATCAAATGCTACAGATGGTCATTGACAATTCACAAGGTAGGTAGTCTCTTTCTTAAATGCCATTATTCTATTATGATATAGTCATAGTAATCAATTGCCATGATCAAAGATGAAGAAGAATGCTTGATATATATGTTACTATGAGATCCAAATGATACGATAAGCAGTCAGTATGCACAAGGACAGCTACAGGTGTATTTAAAGAATGCAATAAACAACTAAAGAGAGATAAGAACATGTTATCTATGCTACAGGAATACCTTAAAAATGCCACAGACAACAGTGAGAAGATAACATAACATCTATGCTATAGTAGAATCCAGATGCAATAAAGACAGTTACATAGTACAGGAGATCATCACACATGACAACAATCCATCATCTTATAGTTGGCAGGCAACAAGGATTCAAGAGTTTGATATACAAATAAGATAAAGAACCCATTTATCCTACAGGAGAGCCTTCTAGAGGTGTCAATGTATGATACAGATGGAGGTAAATGATAACAGTTATCATACGGAATATCAAAAGACTTGTTATCATACCCAGGAGCTACAATAAAAAGCAAATAAGGTAAAGTGTATCATCATCTATGACAGTCACAAGGAGTAGGAAGAGAAGGTGATGTCTGAAGAAAAGAGAAATTCAATTTATTAATACTTAAACCCTTAATGCTTTTGCCTATAGAAAATGTACAATCAAGGAGGTGCTATACAGAGGAACAAGATTGCTTATGCTAAAATGTATACCCATCTAAAAGAAAGAGAAAACCCTTGACAAAAAGTCAAACCCTAATGCTATTTTTGCACCCACAGTCAAGAAGATTCAAATAAAAGAGAAATACAGTCATAGCCATGCCAGAAGAACAAGATTTTTCATGATAAAATGTATACTCATCTACAAAATGAGCAAGGACTTTTCAAGAAAATCTCAAACCCTTGTTTCTTTTTGCACTTACAAGTAAAAAGAAAGAGCAGTGAAAACTACAGAAGGATGGCCATGATAAATAGAAGCCTTGAAAGTACAGAAAGAACAAACCCTTGACAGGAATTTTCAAGCCCTTGTTCCTCTCTTCACTCACAGTCAAAAGAGAAAAGAGATAACAGTGAAAGAGAATGGCCATGACAGTGTGAAGAGTTTTTTGTGCAAGGAGGGTTGAAACCCTAGTTTTAAAACTTGCAAACTCTCAACAGTCTCTATAGTTTGGTGCCTGTATACACAAGAGCATGGCCATGACAAGGTGGAGGCCTTGAAAATGCAAGAGGATACCAAACCCTCATCTCAAGATCTCAAACCCTCAAGTTTTTTGCACCTACAGCCAAGTTAGGAATAAAAAGAGAGATATACAAGCATACCCAACAATGATATGACATTTTCTTGCTAAAAAATGTAATACCCATCTCTACATACAGCCCTTGTCATTTTTCAAACTGTAAAAAGAGACAAATGAAGCTACAGAGGATGAAGAATGACAAGTGCTTACCTCATTTTCCTGATAGGAAGAGAGATTTTCCACAGCCTCATAGTAGCCTTAAGTTCTCAAGAATAGGTTCCAGTTGCAAAAAAAAAGATACAGAAACAAGAAAGGAGTTAAAGAATGCCCAAAGATGGAGAGAGCCATGAAAGAAGAGGGAGGCCGCAACCATTACAGAGAAATGAAGCTATAGATCAATAAAATGCCTCATATGAAACTCAAGCAAGTGTTACCTTCTTCCTTAATGATGTAGAGTTCCAAAGATTCAACCAAGAAGAGCCGTTGAAAGGAGAAAGACCAAAGATATGATGGAAGCATTCAAACCCTAAGCTAGCATAATGCAGTTGCAGAGCAAATGAAGAGTATGCCAAATGAGAATGAGTAGTTTTAGGGTTATCTCTTTACTTTTGTTCGAAGATTCTTTTCTCAAATGTGATTTTTGACTTGCAAAAAACAAATCATTACCTTATCCAAGAAGTACCCGTGGTCAAGACTTTGGTCTTGAAAGATCATGACCATCATAGCATGGAGTGGCCGACCAACATGGATTATGACTTGATTTTTATTAAGTCAAGAGGGGTCGTATGATGAAAAAGAAAGGCTTCAATGCCTTATAAACTATTCAAATTTCCTTGGTGGTCAGTAATGCATGGTCAAAGATACACATGCTAATCAAGTTCCTTGTCTTTTTGCAAAACATCCAAAGGTAAGGATCCTTCTTCATCATGCATGGTGGAAAACAAAGCCAAGAGGTATGATTTTAGACATGGCATACATGAAGACTAAGCATTATGACAGACAAATGGTGTCAGTATGATGGTGCATTGATGGAGTCATGGAGTTGTTGATTTTCTTTTTTTATTCTAAGTTGCATATGGAGATATAAGGTGGTTTAAAAATATGATGATATGTATATGCACTAAGGCATCAAAGGGAGTAATAAAGATGTTTATGCATATTTCTTTTGTGTATGGAGTGTCATGATGCATAGAATGACTTTAAGTTTTTTATCTTGCAGAGAGAAGATAATGTTTCCTCATTGATATTGGAGTGATAAGGGTAAAAAAATGTTTTGCCTTAATGCTCATATCATGCAAACTAAGGATATTTTCTCACATGGAGGTATAAGTAGTTTTATTTTTTCTTCTAAAGTCCTATTTGTGCTCATATCATGCAAAATAGGCAAGTGTAATTGGAGTGATAAGGAGTGATATTTTTTCTTCTAATCATGCACGATTTTACAAAGTCATTAATTGTAAATAAATAATAAAGTAATATTTTCCACTTTATTATTATCCACAAGTTGTAAAATCAAAATTAGAACAAATTGTAACCAATAATAAAGTGATTATTCTATTACTTTATTATTTACTCACAATCAATTTTGGTCATGCAAAATCATGCAAATTGATTAGTTGAGTTAACTAGGCCACCTAGGAGGCTTTGCATGATTTTAGGGAGTATTTTTTAGGGTTCTTGGTCAACTTTTTGGTCAAGCATATGGAGAGGCCCAAATTGAAGCTATTTTTGCTCAATTTGTGGCAGTTTTAGGCCCTAATTTTGAGGATCATGGAGGTTGCTGGGGAATGAGTATTTTTAGAGGCAGTTATTTGCAAGTCCATATTTTTTGCATGCCTCTTGGAGAGAGAAGACCTATATATTGTAAAGCAAAAGTTTGTTTTTGCTAGTTCTTGATTCTCATTCCGATTCATATAGATTAGAGAATTCTTGTAGCTCATTTTTACAGTTTTATTGAGAGATCAACAGGTTACAGGTTATACTTTTGTCTTCTTTGCAGAGTTTTTCCTTTATTTTTCTGAGATCAGTTAAATTACCTTTCCTTTTAGTGCTGATTATTGAAGTGATTTTGATGAAATTTTGTTGTGTTTTATCAGTAAACCTTTAAAATTATTGTCTCACTTCCTTACTTGTAGCATTAGGCATATATTCATCACAGGTCTTAGGTTGTGTTAACCACAAATAGTCTTTTTGTGTTGTGAAAAAAATATTTCCTTCATAAAAACCCATTTTCCAACCTTCCTTAGAATCATTTATGTGATATTTATGCCAAGACTGGATTGTGTAAAAGTCAAATTTCTGGGTAAACATTATGGATCAAATTGCATTATTTTATCCAAATCAGGTGCATCACCATTTTTTAACTTTAGTACTCATTTAGTTTCTTTCTTCCCTTTTCCAAAATAGTAAAAAAAATACATCTCAATAGAACATTTCAAGGGAACCAGCCCACAATCTGGAGGTCTAATTTCGTTATAGGGCACCCACAACCTGAAATTAGTCTCATGTTACATGGAATTGCAGTGCTTCACCAGCCTTGCATACGCGTGCAATTCCATGTGATAACAGTAACATTTACCTATAAAGGTGTTTGCACTCTTTCAACCACCAAATCTACCTCTAGAACCTCTGCCTCTAAAATCTGCACTTTTTCCTTGTGCCTTGTTCATCTCCTCTTGACTCTCATTGACTTTCTTTGTGTTTTGAAAAGACCCTCTTCCTCTAGAGGTGATACCTCTGCCTCTGGCTATCTTATCTTGTCTCCTTTTCAGCTTCTCTTCCACTCTAATTGCCATCTGATAACATTCTTCAACATTCCTTTAATTTGCCAACACTAGTTCATCTTGCATGTTAAACCTCAAACCACCAATATACCTAGCAAATTTTTGCACTTCACTTTCATTTTGACCAGACCTTATACTCAGCTTATAAAACTCTTCAGTGTATGTCTTAACATCCATTTCCTTTTGTCTTAAACTTTGAAGTTTTTTAAACATTTGAACTTCATAATCTTTAGGCAAGAACTTACCTTTGATTTTTGCTACCATCTAGTCCCATGAAACAATCTTTGTCTTGCATTGCTTTCTTCTCTCTATCTGCTAATAATCCCACCATAACAAAGCATGACCTATCAGCTTGGTCTTTGCAATCTTCACTTTCTTCTCCTCAGGAACTTCTTCACACTCCAAGTGGTTGTCTAATGCTACAATCCAATCTAGCAATTCTTCATCATTAAGGCTTCCTCCATACTTTGGCGCACATCTATCTTCATCTTGTGCTTGTCTTATTTTACTTCCCTCAACAACTTTGCCATCCTATGATCCTCAGGGTCTAACTCTTCTTCCACATCTTCATACTTAGCTTCCTCTTCTTCCTCAGACTCAATCTCATCACCTAGAGCCACTCCTCTTCTTTGATTTTGTTCTAGGTTAGCCATTCTTTCTTTTAGCTCCCTCAACTCTCTAGCATGCTTGTCCTTCATCTCATTCATCTCTTGAGCCATGTTTCTCACTCTTGGAGGCATCTTAACAAATTGCCTCTTCAACTTAACACTTCACAGACCTACTAACTATGCTCTGATACCAATTTGATGCAGAGCTAACACCTCTAAGACCACTAAGGGATCAAAACAAACATTGATGGAGGAAGAGGATACAGGGGTTGGTAGGGTAAACAAGTCTTCTAAGCCCTAGTGGACCAAGCTACAACACTTGACTACAAACAGGACATGACTGTACTCTCTTTTCCCATGGTTTCAAGACTACACAACAGCACCATCTATGGGTTCATATACCTAGGCTCTTTGCCAAACTTTCTAGGGTCCCTATACCTTATAGGATTGACTGTCCCAAGCTCACAAAACCATCAAAATGCTCAGGAGGTACCTCCTTGTACCACTTCCTTCACACACTGACCCACTTCCTTGTAGCCCTCCAAAAGGGACTGTCATGCAATAACTTTTGATGCAGGCCTCCAACCAAGACTATTATGGGTTTTTTGAGTATCCATTATCTTGTTCTTCAACATACTAAACATGCACTATGGGGTCCTTTGGAACACAAACCTCTAATTTTGATTGCATCGATTTCCTACTAGGCCTAATTAGGTCAGTTTTACAAACAAAGTGCTCACAAACTTCACTCCAAACTTGCAACTTCTAGTTCAAAGTGCCCAATAGGTTCTAAATAGGTATATTTCACAAATTTTTGGGATCCAAGATCATTCCAAGACATTTCATGATCAAATCTTCACTCCACCAAAGCTAGTTAGCTAATACAAGGTGCAATAAGCCCTCAAAGGTTCCCAACTTCAACTTGTGCTTATCCCCTTCTCCTGCACACAAAACCCATTAGAAAAAACACCATCCTAAGCTAATCCCACCCATTTTGGGGTTCTAACATAGCAAGATGGGATAGGAAAACCAAAACCTCTCTAAAACCCTTAAAACAAGGGTTAGAGAACAATTTGCGCAAAAACAATGATAAAATTCTTCTAAGCAAATGAAAATCCTTCAAAAATGGTTCAAATGAAAGGCCAAATGGTTCCCTGACTAATTTTAGTAATTTTCCCTCTTGAAAGTACTGTACGCCCTCATGCTAAACATTAGAACAGTAAAATATACAGAAAAATCAGAGAAACCAGGACAGTCAACATCACTTTCTTTATTTCCTCCATTCAAACTTCACAAATATACATCGCCTCAACATGAGAGAGGTCTCTTCTTTATGTTTTCCATGAATTCCACTATTACAAACTCCCAAATCGTGGGAAAAGGGTAAAAAAAGCCTAAAACTGATTATTTTTACTAAAAAAACTAACTGTGTAATAATAGACTGTCACAAACTTAAAGTAAACTGTAGACTCACTAAGGAAAATGCCTATTTCAGGCCTCCACTACATGATAGTGCCTTTTAGAAGGTTTTATTACAATATTTTAAAACTCCATTTAGTCTTCAACAACTAGAATTTTCAAATAAATGACATAAAAATGTCCTAGGTGCACTGCACCAATTCTTCCCTACCAAGATCTTGTTTTTCATTATCCTAGTATGATGGTGGAGGAGATTTTTCCACTTCAATCTGTTGCCTCCAAATCCCTAAGTCTGATCTGATTTTGACTTCACTTGGGATTTCCTTTTTCAAATCAATTTCTATGCAAATCCTTGCATACATGCCAAATTCTCCTTATAACAGTTTATCATCCATCTTAATAAAGGTTCCCAAATTTTTGCCTATCCATTTGAGAATATCAACCTCCTAGTATTCCACAGGCAAGTTGTACATCCTAATCCACATCAAAACAATAGAAACTTCATGCTTGATGGGGTTAAAATTTGGTTCCCAATTTTTAACATAGAAACCCATTCCATCCATGACATGTGGTCCTCCCTCTAGGAATTTTGTTTTAATCTCTGAACTTAACATTTCTACTAGGAAGAAACATTTTGGGAGAGATTTTATACTTGCATCCTTATCCCAATTTTTCCTACACCATTGTGAAACCCTATCCATCGTCGGCCAATCCCCAACCCATTTTAAAATCACTGCTCGTGCCTTCAATATATTCACCATATTTTCTAATTCTGGGCAATTTAGATTGAAAGAAATACACTTAGGGAGGGGTTTCAAATTCACTAGAATGGTGTTAGCTCCTATCACCACTCTTTCACCCTTGGGTCTCCACACCCAGTCCCCAAAGTTGCTCTCTTCAGTCACCTCCTCTGCTTTGTCTGGAAAAAACCTGACCGAACCTCTGCCCCAGTCCCGCCTCCAAAATCCTCCATTTTTGTCGAAACCTAGGGCATCACCCTGCCTTCTTTGACAGCCATCCCTACTTTTGTTTCTTGGGTAAGAAAAGAACCTCTTCCTTCTTCCCCAATGATCTGATTCTGAAAACTTTTTGTTCGAAAGCATTGTTTTTTTTCAAACTAAATTTTTTATTAATTTTTATTTGGGGTATTTTAATCAAAGATCTATAGTACTATATGAAATGGAGTTCTTTTCCTTATTTTAGATTTATTGCACATTCAATCCTTTAGTCAAAATCTTAGCATTATCCATATTAGTCTCTTTCCAATTTGATATTATGCATATGAATTAGAAATTTTGGCTTAACTTTAGTTTGGAATAAATTCTAATTAAGAAAATTGAATTGATCTCTTAGTTAGAAAGTAATTATAATGAAATAATCTTTCTATCTTCATAATAAATAATATTATATATGTTTTTGTGCTTTTATTTATGAATTGAATACTTAGACCATATTATTAATTATAATGAAATAAATCTTCCTATCTTCATAGTTAATATTAAATATGTTTTGTGAATTGAATATTTAGACTATATTATGCTTCCATATTAGATTCTAATTAAAGAATATAGAATTTATCAAGTTTTAATTAGTATTAAATTAAATAGTTGCAATGGATGGACAAATTTATCCTTGTTGAGTTAATTAGGTAGGTAAGTTTAATTATTATTAAGTTAATTAGTTGCAATGGATGGATAAGTTTATCCTTGTTGAGTTAATTAGTTAGGTAAGTTTTAATTATTATTAAGTTAAATAGTTGCAATGGATGGACAAATTTATCCTTGCTGAGTTTAACTAGTTCAAGTTTAAATTATTATTAAGTTAATTAGTTGCAATGGATGGACAAGTTTATCCTTGTTGAGTTTAATTAGTTAGGTAAGTTTTAATTATTATTAAGTTAAATAGTTTTAATGGAAGGACAGATTTGTGATATTCTTATTGAATTTAATTACAATGGGAAAAAAAAAAAATTAAGTTATACATTTTGTTAGTTAAAATTAAAGCTGAATCACAATCCTACAGATAAATATAGGTGTTATAAATTAACAAATTGACTTTCATTTATTCAATATGCAATTATGATAACAAATTAGATAGTTATAACATATAGTTTTATCAAATGGTAATTGAACATATTGATCCAATCTCAATCAAACAACCAAGTTAAAAGTAGAGTGAACTTTAGCCAATCATTAAGTTTTACTACAATTACTATGCTCATTTTTTTTAAAGGGTCTTCTTCACAAATTTTAGTTAACAAACTATTAAGATAGGAACACTTCCAAATGTTTTATTTTCTCAACACTTAGTAGTAATTAGTTGAAGATGAACAACTAAGTTAATTTACTTTCTTTTGCAATGATTTCCCAACTTCGATTGCGATTAGTTGAATGTGAACAACAATTGTTAATTTTTCTCCAAATGGTTTATAAATGTGTAGAATAAAGCATAATGTTGTTACAATGTTTTATCATTCTTTTCGATTCCATCAACTTAGTAAATAGAAACCCAAAAAAACTAAACACAGTGTTTAGTTTTGATGGTGCCTTTGGTTCTTGTTTACGAGTAATGTCATCACATTAAACTACTGCACTTATGCCTAACATAGCTACAACAATGGTGTATGGGCAAATCATCCCTATAAACCGCTAAGGAATAATAAGGAACATCTCAACAGTTAATTTTGAGGGATGGGTAATCTCACTCGAGCAACAAACTAACAAGATTTATCAAACTCATTCGTCTTAGAAAATACCTCCCTTCTCTTGATTTAAAAAGAATTTATAATTGCCTAATGGTCTTATTTCTTTTAGGAACATCTCTCTGGTGAGGGAATGCACTCTCAAAAGAGGAATTTGGGAAATATTAGAAGTCATTAGGTTATATCATGTGATTGTGAATATACATCTAATAGTACATTAATGGGTGTAAATATAGATGATGTTTTTAATTAGAGTATTCAATGGATTTCTTAAGATCATGGAGTGATAGATTTGTAGATGATAAGTATTGGGGAAATGTTTGAAAACCATAGGTATGATTCCAACTGCAAAATTATTAGTGGATTCCATCACTCACATAAGGCTTAATCAAGGTTTTTCCAATGCATCTTAGGGAGCTTAGGTGATAGACATATACTCATTGAATTATACTTACCTGGGGAACTAATGACAAGAAATAATAGTTTTAGCACCTATGGGAATGACATCTAAAAACCCTAGTTCTAGTCTATTTTTGTAATTAGGAAATTTTTAGTAGACTGGTAGTATGTATATTCCACGTAATTGGGGAGATAGCTACTAACCTTGGTAACTATGGATTTGGTATCATAATGTTTTGCAACAAAAGACCAAGAATTTTCTTGTCATGTACTTCACCTTTATGGATCTTGGCAATATAGAAAATAGTACGAGTGCTTCCAAACCAAACTATTAAGTCTAAGCAAACTAGAATAAATTCTCGGACATGTAAATCTTAGGTAAACCTTATCACATAAACAAAACTTAAACATCAAACACCCACTTTATGTGTTTTCTTTTCTTTGTATTAATTTGTCCCTATTTCACCTGAGTGGGTGGCAACCAACAAAGAAATGTCTGGAGAAACTGAACCCTAGAAAGGGTTGTGTGCCAACTCAAATAGTTACATGAACATAGAGTAACCAGAACTATATTTTGCTAAATAATGAATCCTTGTGTACCTTGATCCCGTGGATATATGGTATGTAGGCAGTCTAGGAAATGAAGTATGTTCCTAGTACTCAGGTACTAGGACTATGTGAGGATTAACACCATCATTGTTGTTGTAAAACTTAGCACCTAAATTACTTTGTTGAAACTTCAAAAAAAATTGTTCTACTTCAAGTAATATTTCTTGTTTCATGTTTTCGATATGCGGGTCCTTACAATTCACATGTTATTTCATCACATATGTTTAGTGCATCACATACTTGTTTACTTGGTCTTTTTTGAGTTTGTGGGCTTTCAAGCTTCCAACACATTTAAATATGATTGTTGACTAATCCTTTTGGTTCATTAAGTTGTAGTTTCTGCCAAGTGGTGACCTTTCATTATAGTGTTGAGTTCTTTTCACAAATTTAAAAGGTGAGCCTGCTTCCGCGTATGTGATACGATATTGAGCCATGGGGTTTTTACTTTATGACTTGGAATACATGTGTCCAATGCTTATTACATCATGGTAGTCTTAGTGCATCGCATGTTTCAAAATTTGCTTCCTTGTGTTGATACGATGTCTGATGGTTGTTTTATAAGAAGAGGTGACCCAAAGTTCGAGTTCCTATTATCAAAACTTGATTGGGTTGTGTATGAGTCGTTAGGCCAGATGGATCAATGTGTCATAGCCTAGGGTATAATTTGATGCATATCAAACATCTTTTCAAATGACCCAGGATATTTTGAGCATCTTTGATCTTGATCATAAATCAACGACCATAATTCAAAATTTTACAAAAGGGCAATGGTTACACCACCCAAATTCTAAGGCATGTATGAGCATTAATTTAGAAGGTGGTGGAGTTTTTATATGAGTTGAATTGCTATTCCAAGAGGTATTTTCATGCAATTTTCCCTAAGTTATAGATATATAATTGTACAGGTGGCCACCATTGATAATTGATACCTTTAGCAGAGAATTATGCTGAGAAAGGGAAGAATTATGTGTTTATCATGTGTGCCAAAAGGGTACATGCTCTGTGACTATCTAAATTTCTTATTTACAAAGAAGGTTAGAGATTTTTGGTTGGGTTAAATACAGTCAGGTAGGGTTTATATTGTGAAAGGAATTCCCAAGACTACTAGCTATTAAAATTGTGTTGTCCTACAAGAATTGTCATTGCCACCATGAGTCAGATACCAGTCCAGTCTAGTAGATCTAAAAGGGGTTTAGACCAAGATATTCTTAATTTATTGACCAGCTCTTCAAAGAGGGATAAACAGGCCCAGGGTACCAATATTCTCACTCAGAGATTGATAGATAAAATGGAGGATTTCAAGGACCCTGCTATACCTTTGATGGGCTAGAATTTATTCAAATATTGTTGTAGTCATGTTGATGAGTGTGTCCCAATTTCAAATATATGGTATTTTGATTTAGGGAAATTGGTAGTCCCCAATTTTTATATAAGCCCTGATTTGGTATATGCAGTTAGTAGGCATTATGATCCAATGACCAAACAATTGAGGAATCATTGGGGTGAAGAACTTCTCACATTAAATAAAGAATTGATTGTGAAGGTTTTCAATTTAAACCCATGTGCCAACATTGAAATTGACTTTGATGAATTATGTCAGGAGTATAGGAGGGACAAAAATAGTTAAAGAGTAAAGTGGTTGCCCCAGCATAGAAACCTTGACAATCATGGAATCAAGAAAGTTCACCCAAATGAGATGGAACCATTGGATGTCGGCCCATTCATAGATTATTTTAGGTACACATATATGGCTCTATGCCAAGTTCTAGGGGTAGATTATAAAATACAGATGTCTGTCCTTTTGATGATGATGGTTGCTGACATCTAGCATCGAGATATCAATAGGTTATTCGACTATGCCTCCTTTATAGTAGACAAGATCCATTAGGGGTTGAAAGCTCTAAAAGAAAATAATAGCATTCCCTACTTTATATGGTATTCAATAATGTGTCATATCCTTTTGTATTAGGGGGAACATCTATGGCACCCTTCCCTAAGAATATCACTTAAGACACTAGATAACAGGCCCATGCCAATTCAAATGACAACTTATATATAGGACTCCCATTGCCAAACATCTGATTATTGTATCTTTGAAAGATTCTTTGTGCAAAGAGTCTTGGATCTGCTTGGCTATGAGCAGAGGAGGTTGTCTCCTACTTTCATAAGGTTCTTGAGACCTAAGCAAACTGAGCTAGAGAGGAATTGGGAGCACATTTCTAGAGACTAGTTCTTCCACAAAGATTACACATTTATCAGAATTTATGGGGATGAGGTAGAGTCACATTTATTACCTCTTTATGTGTCAGACAAGGTGGCTTTCCTTGAAGAAATATGTCAACTGAATGAATCAGATAATGTGCACCTAAGAAACCAGAAGAAAGGATCATTTTTCCTCCTACTATTAACTTTTCAAAATTTCTAGTCACTACTAAGGAGGGCCTTGATCAACTAGGATCAAAGGTGATGTGCTACCAATTGAAGTTGAGTATAAGGAGAAGATGTGATCCTAGGGTAAGTGCAAGAAGTTGGGTCCACATAGAGGGGAAGTCTTGGACAAAAAAAAATCTTGATAGAAACAGGTACCCATTTAGGAATGGGTACCTGAGCCTAAACGGGTACCCGCTTAGGAACGGGTACCCATTTCTATATAGATATTTGAATTTGAAAAAAATTGTGCGCGCTTTCTTTTCCCACACAAAAGGAACGGGTACCCATTTTAAAACGGGTACCCATTCCTAAAAGCTTAGGCTTGGGAAAGGCATGGTAAGCTAGCCCCTTGCCTTAGACCTGCAAGTTTTTTTCTAAATACAGAATAAGAGAAAAGACTGAGTTTACCTATATGGCTGATGATATTTTTTTCTGAATTTTTTATGAAATTAAAGCCCATTATAGATGATAGTGTCTAGTTTTTAAATATGTAATTTTTTTTATTGGACTTATTTTTCTATTTATTATTTAATTTATGAACAAACTAGCCCAAAAATGTGAAATGACAGGGGTTTGTATTTTTTTAATAACTTTAAATTTTTAAAGTTTTTTGAAAAAAAAATTATATGTCATCAATCTACACGTCATTCTTTACACAATGAAAAAAAATTCATTTTATGATTAGTTTTGCTCAAATTATGTTGGCTGTACACGAGGGTTTTTAAAAACAACAATTAGGGCCAATAAAAAATTAATAAAAAAAATAATATTTGGAAAAAAATTATAAAAAAATATCCTCATCAAACTTCACTGTACTACACATCTTTCCCCAAAAGTATTTAGAAAAATACTTTTATTTAGGTCAAATTATGTTGGTCGTACACGTGCATGGTATGGTAAAAAAAAGTGACTTTTAAACAGTGGTTTTTAGAAATGCCCATTGAAAATAAATTTGTGTCATCTGGGTTTAAAATAAATTACATATTTGGAAACTAGACTCTAAGTACTACATTTCATATTACTAACTTTTTAAAGATTCAATCTTTAAGTGCCCCAAATGTTCAGGTCAAATGTGATGAATTCTGAAAATCAGGGAAAACACTTCCACTTTTTGGCCAAAAAGTGGACCCAACTTCTTGCACTGACCCCCTAAACATTATATTGATCAAGGAGATCAATGGGTACGTTAGGTTATAGTCACCAATTCAACCTTTCTAAAGTTTTAATCAAAAATTGTATGGCCCCAAAGGAAATTGAAAGGAGAATAAGACTCTGGGAGAGAGTTATAGAGTACGATTCAAAGAAAATGAAGGAATTAGTTCCCACCTACAAAGGTGTCTTTCATACCACTACAAACTTACTTATCATAATGGAATTGATGATAAGTAGTGTGGACATTCTATGGGAAATCTTGAATAGAATATGATGGACATCTAACGAACTCCTCTGCAAGCTCTAATTATCTAGGCTCCATTTTTTCAATCCCCATCTATGCAGGTTCCATCTATGAGTTTTTTTAAGTTTAATGTAGGGAGCCCTAGTAAAATTGAGTCATAGGGAAGGGTTCAACCCTTGGTGGATTATGATTTCACTGAGTGTATTGGTGAGAACAATGTTGAGTATCAAGAAATATTACAAATTGTCCCTTCACCTAGGAGGACTATTTTGGATATTCTCCCTCTTGGGATAACATTGCTATATTTAGAAGAAGGTGGCAAGGCAATCCAAGATGTCATAACTTTATCATGTGAACAATTCTTCTTTGATGATGCCTTCATCAAGACTTAAGAATTCAAAATGTTGTTGGTCAAAGGAAAAGTGAATGCAAATTTACAGATGAAGGGGGATGTGGCTCGACAAGTGGAGGTAGACAGTGAAGGAGAAGCCATATAGAGTATTCAGAAACAAATAGAATTTGATATGACAAAGGTGACACTTGAGCAAGGAAGAAGTATTGTTTGGGAAATTGGGTGCTTGTTATTTTCAAGATGAGATATGCCTTTTGTTATAGCCCTAGATACTATTCCGAGGAAAAACAATGATGAATATGTTTTGGGGCATAAGGAACAGGCTGAGGATCTTTATTTTGGATTTGGTTTCAGTGCTAAACATGAAACTCTAGCCATTTACGTTTTGGCATCTAAACATAACAAACCTCAAGTTGTCAAGGATGTTAGTAATCTGAAGGGAAATTTGATTGGTAAAATACCGAGTAACACAACCCCACAAGCTACCTCCTTAGTGGTTAGTGTTTCCCTATTCAGTAAAGCTGCAACCAAGAAATCATAGGAAAATCATAATAAGCTACAAGATTAATACACTAAGTTGATGTAGGAGTATAACAAGGTTAAATCGATGGTTGATCAACCTAAGATCACCTTAACAAAGCATCTGTTACCTCCTATTTCTTTGAGCACAATGTCCCAGTAGGATAGAGATACTTCATGCTTAGGATTGAATGCCTCAAGGAGGAATTAAAGAAAATCGAAGAGGTAGAGGCTGTTGTAAAGGCCAAATAGGTGCAGGAGACATCTGAGTTAATGAGGAACCTTTTTACCCAATGAGTATCTCAAATATTGGGAAAGAATAATGATGAATGGGATTGTTTTGACAAATTGAGAAGGGAAAGAGATGCCCAAATTAGGAAAGGGCTAGTTCTAAAGTAAATTTTGAGCACATAGATTCTAAAGTTGTCATCACTAAGTACTATTAAGGGTGTTGTAAGGTTTGGTCTTTATGCCCTTGTAGGAGATATCAAGTAATTATGAGGTGGAAAATCTTTTAGGTGATGTATCTTCTTACCAAGGAAGGTTTGAGTTGATGGTTAAAGAGAAATTTGAAAATTTCAAAGCCTTGGAGGAATGGCAATTTTGTAAAAGGAACCAAAGTACTGCTAGATGTGAGGTACCAAACTGATTTGAATAAGTTTGTAAAGGTCTTGGAATATTCCTGGCCATTTGATGAGGACTTCACAAATTGGATGCAGAAATATTTTTAGAGCTTGGTGTGATGTGACATTTTGGTGTCTGAAAGACACATTGGCATGTGTCATATCTATATCTTAGAGATTTATAGATTTAAGAGGGTGGTCTAGTGGATGGACAATGCGTTTTGAATTATGATAATCTAGGTTAGGGTATAATTAAGGAAATAATCATCAGTAGTCTCAGATATAAAGGGATGAAGAAAGCTACATTTGGCAATCAGTTTTGGTTGTTATCCATTTTTAGAAATTATTTAGTTTAAATGCAATCTTATTCACTTAGGGGAGTAGTTAGAATGGTTACACAGTTAGGTTGTTACAAGTACCTTGAAGGATCTAGTTGTTGTAAGATGAAGAATAAGAATCCCATTACTGTGAACTCTTCATGAGGCATGGGAAGATCTGGTAAGATAACAACTAGGTATCGATTGCTCCTATTGGGCTAAGAGTTATCTCTCACACACTAGAAATAGAAGCTAGAAGTGTATCCGTAGCAAGGTACTCCTCTCAAGGGAAAAAATGTCCCCTGCTATCTGAAAAGAGGGGAAGGAAGATGGTGCTATCTCATATCATTCCTCTTTCCCTTCAGTTTGAAGTTTTCTCGACTTGGCTCTCAATGCAAGTCTCTTATCTCTAACCTTGGGTATCGCAGGTAGCAAGATAGATGCTCATGCATCTAGTTTGTGAAACATGGATGGTGGTATCTCCCCATTCACTTCTACCTTCTTTTCTAAGGTTTATAAGAGATAATCATCCAACAAGGGCTTCTTCATCCTCTATGTTAGCGACAGTGAGAGGAAAATATATCCACATCAGCTGGACAAATGGGTGGCCTGATCCACCTCAATGGGAGTGGTTAGAAGTTTTTCATCTACTAGCCACTCATTTAGACAACCTTTGGGAGTGTGGACCTCTCCCAAGTGAATCCAGGTGTTAGCATCAAATGAAATGTAAAAGGTTGTTTGTAAAGTTGTTATAAAGTCGCATATGTCACTCATCCATGGGAAATTTGCTTTGTAACATTTTCTATGAATGGTGAAATCAATTGTATTGTAAAAGAGGGGAACAATATGAGGAAAAACTATGTGAAAAGTGTCTCTTATTAGATATAAAAGTTTTTGTTCTATATCAAATCTATACTCTGTAACATCTTTTCTTAAAATGAAATATATGAGTGAAAACTTTTCTGTTCACATTCTCTCCAATTGAATATCTCTTGTTTCTTTGAATAAAATAGCTAAGGGTTATTTTATTTGTTGAATACATTTTCTATGTCAAACAATTATCACTACTAGTTGTTATTCAAGGAACAAAGTAAATCTTCCATTGATAATTGTAGGAAACTTGGGATATTAAATGGATTATTAAGTAGAATGTTGAAGTGTAAAGTTACATACGTAGGTTTTGTTGTTGTAAGGAAACAATAAGCAAAAGAACCATTAAGAAGTGTTGTTGTTGCAAAATTACGTATTCACACAAGGATGATATTGTAAATACCTTAAGGCATCGATCTTTGAATTAATGAATTTCCCTATTCCACTCACTTTGAAATTGGAAAATCTAAAATGCAAGATAACTTAATTCTTTAAGTTATTATTCTCATTCATACCGAGCTACAAAAAATATAAGGAACACAATGGTAATAGTCTGTATTGAGGACCATAGATCCTTATCACACTATATGAATCCTTCAATCTCCTAACATTCTGTTTGCCAATACCTTATCTATTTTAAGCAAGTATGCCACAAAGGGAAACCTGCCTTGGTTTTACAGAGCTGAAGGTGCAAGGGAGAGTAGTTTTGCATCTCCTATTCATTGGCCAACTCTTCAACAATATTGATCATAGAAATTAGCAACTTATTAGAAATGTTTATAGCAGGTTAGAGAACCAACACATACAATGATGCCTAGGGTGTTGATGTAAACTAATGATGTAATGCCAATGCTTTATGATGCTATAGATGTATCTTGACTTACAATTAGAATTAGGACTACCAATTAGGACTTCAATATTTAATTATAATTTTGACTACCACATTAGAATTAGGATTTGCAATTAGGACATGTAATTGTATTTTCCTCTTAGAATTAGAATTGGGACTTGCAATTTTATAATTAGATGTGTGATTTTAAGTAAATAGTCTATGAAATAAAAGTTCATATACATGCATAGTCCATTCAATAAATACTAAAATAGTCTATGAAATAGATACTGAAATAGACTGAGATAAATACTAAAATAATCAGTCCACGAAAAAAATAGTGAAATAGTCATAGTTGATGAAATCAATACTAAAATAGTTAGAATCCATGAAATAAATACTCAAATACTCATGTAGTTTGGATGAAATAAATGAAACATACACCCTAACTTTTATCATCATCAATTTCAAGATGCCTCTTGGTTGCATATGACATAGATGGTGGCTCATGCTATACAAGAAAAAGAAGCTTCAAATCAATTAATGTCAAAATTACATGCATATTATTTAAATCAAGTATTTAAAACAAAAGAAAGAAATTAAAATTTTAAACCTAGACTCAAGTGTGTGTGCATACCGCATGGTGCTCATCATCTCATGCCTCCTATTGTCATGCTATAGATGTCGATTCTGCACCAAAAGTCTTAGTTGACAAATCCTATATTTAAATAAAACATGAATTAGACCAGAGTATTTACAAAATGCAACCATGATAAAAGACCTAGAAGTTGCATAGGATTTAACTATAGGACCTGAAATGCAGTAGATGACTCGTGAATTTGTACAAGCTCATCAATGGTAGGATTTGTTCACCCTGCCCCAATAGTGCTCTCATCCTGTATATATGTACATGTATATATATTTTCAACTTGGTGAATTATAAATTACAAAATTTTACTTCAAGTGAATTTAAAGTAAAAATTTAATTTTAAGATATACACTAGGTATGACTTAGGCATAATGTATACAATATAAAATGGACCCAAGAAACAAGTTAAAACAATAATAACCTATTTCATCCAAATCCTAATGTAACTTCAAGATAGAGCAAATAAAGGAATGCATGAAACAAATGAAGTAAACCTATAAACCTCAAATGCAAACCCTTGTTGTGTGAATGTTCTCTTGATGTTGGATTGTATGTAGATGGCTCCTCGATGTGGTAGCATAACTTTGCTTCTCATGGAGTCTTCAAAATGGCTAGGATGAGTGATTATTTATAGATTTTTTAGATGTTGGATGAAGGGCTAGGATTGATTAGAGAGATCAATGGATGAGGTTGATTGAGGGCTCTTGATGCAGAGCAATCTAAAATCCCCAACCTAACTCAACAATTCACCAATGGAATTTTGAAACAAACAAACAATGGGTGTTCTGTCACAACTGTCCCCTTTTCCTAGTAGCCCTCAAAACCTAGTTTTTTCATCATATCTTTTGGAGAAGGCCTCAAACCCACAAACCATTCACCATTCCAAATACCCATTTGGCTTCTTTTTAACATATTCAATTTTGGGCTAGGGTTACTTTGGAACAAAAGCCCCTAAAATTGACTACTACAATTCAACTAGGCCTAATTAGCCATGTTTTGCAAAGCAAGTCTATGAGATCCAAAGCCCACAACACAAAACTCAACTCCAAGGTGCTCCACACATTACATGGGGTCTAAATCCACCAATTTTGTTGATTGCAACAATACCTAGATCACCTTTCTCCAAAACCCCATCTCAACCTATTCAAATAAGCCTAATACATAGGGATATTAGGCTAGGGTTGCTTGAAATTTGCCCAAAACTCCATTTCCTACAATACCCAATTTTACAATCTTAAATAACATGCTAAATCCCTCCATTCCACTGATTTTCATAATTTTCCACTAGTGGAATGGCTCAAAATTTCATTTTTTCTCTCAAAACCCTAGCTAATGAGGTTTAACAGGTAGATTTCACAAAAATGGCTCTAACTCACTCAAAAATGAATATTAGAAGACCAAACTAGGCTTGAATGAAAGGTATTTCATAGCCATACAACATGAAACTAGTTTCAAGCCTTGACCGTACTGTACTAGGCCATACAAGTCACGAGAACAGCAGAAAACAATGAAAATGTAGAAAACAATAGTATAACTTTATTAATCTTCGTCCAAAATGTCTTTAGATCATAGCTTTGAACCTTCTCTAGCATTTTTACATGCTTTACATCAGAAACCAATAGTTTCCATCGACTGTTCAAGTTCTTGACTCTTCATCTTCCCAAAAACACCAAAAAATGCCACTTTTATAACTTTTAAACTAACCTAAACTAACCCCATGACAAAAAAATGCATATGACATGGTCTTATTTGACCTTATTACACCAAAATTGGACTTATCAACATAAAAATCAAGATTTGACCCTATTTACAATGTATACCTAGGTGCCCCTGCACCAGCTCTCAAGCATGGAGAACTTGCCAAGTGGCTTGATTTGGTTGGTAGATGAGGGAGTCCTTGGATCAAGAAGGAATCAATGGTGAAAAAGTGGTCTTGGAAGAAGGGGATGGTCAAGATTGAAAAGGGATAAAAAGGACCCTTTGTACAAAAGACATGACCATGCCTTTGTAAGAGGCCCATGTGGTGATGTACAAAGGACCATACCTTGTCCACTTGGGAGGATGTGAGGGTTTGACTAGGATTGATTAAAGGTTAGGAATGTGCAAGTAGGGGATTAGATGGTTGATTAGGATTAATTCACTTAATGAAAAGTGAATAAAATAGGAGAATTAAATAAATATGAAAATATCTATTTAATTTTGGATGAAGATAGGATATTAGATAAATAGAAATTTATCTAATGTTTGGACTATAGGGAAGTCTTGATAAATTATTAATTGATCATTTATGCTAGGGATATGGTACAGATGTAGGTACATATGAATAGTGGTTTTAACAATAAATTATTGTTTAATCATGGTTTGAAGGGAAATTGGATGGTTAATTGAATAAATGGGGATTTATCCAATTAAAGGGTTAAATGATTTCCTAATTAGGGTTGAATAGCATTAAGATGAAGAGAGGTTGATTTTAGGTGTCTACATTTTGCCCCTCTTTGAGATGGTGTTGCAAAGTAGCATCATTTCAAAGAATGATAAAACATAATGTTGGGTTGGATAGAGGAAGAAGATAGGAGTAGGGATGATGGTGCCCTAGCCACGTGAAGTGAGAGTGACAAGGAAGGATGATGATAGGGATGATGCTCCCTCAAAAGGGCAGGCAAGTTCAAAGATGGTTGGACTAGAAAGAAGAGAGTGGAATTAAAAAGACCACATGGATGGGGTGGATAAACGGGATTGGATGGAGGGGATTAGGGGAAAAGGGGGGATGTTTGGATGAAAGGATTTAGGGGAGGAAAATGGATGGATGCAAGCTAATTCCTAACTCGATGGATTATGTGTTATGTTGCACTGAACAATGAGAGCCATCTGATTCAATATAGCATGAGATTTTATACACTAGGGTATGCGGAACCAAGGTGACAATGTGTCCCATGCATAAAAGCCAATTGATAAGGTCACAAGAAACCCCATGCCATATAGCAGCATGATATGGAAGACCATGATATCATTGTCTCAGGTAGGTTACAAGGATTGATGTCGACGGAAGATAAAAAATATAATGCACACACAAACAAGTACACATGCATAAAAAACAATACAAAGACAAACATGATGTTGCCCCCGGTCAAGCTAAAAATCCAAATATTCATGGACTAATGATGTTGGATTGTGTTATTGATGATAAGAACAACATGAGAATTGGGAACGATATATCCTAATGATGATGGATGTTCTGGATTAAAGTGTTACAGCAAGGCTAGGAACAAGACCATGGATGTGATTTGATGATTTTTCATAGAGGCTTAGCAAGCGATGTGCATTGATTAGGATGTTCTTGTGATTTTTGTATGCTTGGGGATTTGAATATTTAGCAGATTTGGATGAGAGATGCATTGGTTTGTGTGTGGGTAGCCTTTAGTTGGATACCAATGAAAAGGGAAAGTCGAGTCTTTCAACAAGGGGTTGATGGGATGATTGGGATGAGGTGATAAGGGAATAATGGATAATAGATGACATAGATAGGAAAGATGGGTGATAAATGGATAATGGATAGGCAATAGTGGATGGGAGGAAAGGATAGCATGGGATATATGATAGTGAGAGGATTGAGGATAGAATGGATGGATGTGATCTCAAAGGACTATGTCGCATAGGAATAAGATGCCCCACTTGAGATGTCTCATTCATGACGAGGAATTAGGATGCGTGGAGGGGGGATGGATGTTTGTAGGATATACTTGGAAATGGATGTATTCCAAGAGGTGTCCAAAGCATGTTGAAGATATTTTGCCCCTATCCTTATCAAGATCACAAGTAGGGAAGGAGGATGGGACGACAATAGGACAGGAAGGGAGATATGAATTGGAGATGATTGGATAAATGGATGGAGATGGGGGATAGCATGGATATGGGAATACAATGGGAGAGGATATAGTGGATGGGAGGATGAGGATATACAATGGATAGAAGATGATAGGCGAGGTGAGATTTGGATAGATTGAAACCATAATACTTTTCCAAAACACTTGCATGTGATGAAATATGAAGGAACCAGCCTAGAATTAGCATGAATATATGTTACTAAGTGGTTATGTGAAATAAATAAGTGATTAGGACTTTGTCATATAATGACCAAACATATTCATTTGATCAGTACCCTATATATTTTATTTTGCATGCAAAAATTACAAGATTATTACTTGAAAGAAGTATGAGAGTATTTTTCTTGGGATGGAAATCTAGAGTAGTCTTTTAAGATAATATAAATGTGATAGCCCAAAAAGCATCTAAACACAACAATCAAGCTAATGAGAACTTTGGATAAGTGGTTTATAACTCCATAGTAAAAATTTAACTCATAGCATTATTCATGCAATGATTACAAAAAAGCATACATTTCCTATGAGTATGAAATAAAGGATAATCCCATTCCAGGGTCCATAGGCCTAACTTGTTCAAAATAAATCTTTCCTTCCAAATAATATCTACTTTTTACAAGACATGAACTATGATGCTTGTATCATACACCATACAAATCCTTACAATAATGGCATTAATACAAAACTCTCTTTTACAAACTAGTTAAGCTAATTTAACACTTACATTAGCTCCATTACAAAGGCTATTCTCCATGCTATGAAATCAAGAAACATCTCCAAGATAAGCTAGGATGAACCAAATGGATAACATGCCAATGGGAGGAGAAGTTCTCTCCACCCAACCAATATGGCGTCATAAGACCATTAGAGGTCTTTGCAATCTTTGAGCTAGGAGAATCATCTAGAACCCATTTTAAAAAAATATGCCATCCAAGAAGATCATCCACAAAGGAAAACAAGAATATATGCTAACACTACTTAATGGAATTACTCTCAACTCTTCTCACATTCAAATAAGTACACACACAAACCATCTAACTCACCCATAATCTAAATGTACAAAACACTCTCAATTTAAGAACAAAACCCTTCTCGCCATTTCTTCTCACAAGCAACAAATTTCACATAACTAAAGACACGATCATGAAAAATTCAACTATGTAAGAAATGATAAGGAGTTGGAAGGACTTATCTCTCTACATGGAGTTGTAGGGATGAGCCCCTCCTTCCTTCTCCATGACTCTTTTCACTTGCTATCCAATCTTCTCCAAGAATTTTCTTCTCTCAAGCCATGATTCTCTAAAACAAGAAGCAAAAATGAATCAAAAGTCCCTTCTCAAGTTGCAAGAGGGGTATAAGTAGAGAGTGCCATGTCACTCTTCAAATTAAGAAGTTCCACATGGCATCCAACTCATTCCCTCTCAACCAATCCCTAGTTTTCAATGTGTGATTTGACTCCTCGTGGTTCTCACGTGTGAGACCTAGGGAAGAGGAGTGTACTTGTACACTCTTCTCCAAAAATCTTCCTAGGACATGGTCCCACATGTGTGAAGCATGGGGATGAATGTGTACTTGGTCTAACCCTCATCCTTGACCCTAGGAAGGTGGTATGGGATGGTGACAAGTCCACCATCCCTCTTCCCAAAACCTACCCATGCCACCTTTTTCCCAAGGAACTTGGGAGTGGTCAAATCTAGAGAAAAATAAAAAATTCAATTCTCAAAAGGTCCCAAACCCCAAGGTACTCGACCTAGGGGCCCAAAAACATTAAAATATAAAATAAATAGATATAAATGATTTTACTATATAAGGGTTTGCACAACTTTAACTATTTGATTTCACATTAGAGAGTTTTGGATTATGACAAAATGATAGTCTCCAAGGGGTAACCATGTTTCTTGTAGTGCCAATAGTTTATGCCATCTCAAGGGTCATGAATACATAAGGATAAAATGGGCAACTCACACTTGCAAATTTTATTGATTTTACTATTGTTCCCTACCCAATTGCATTGATCTCCTCATTTCCTCCCTCCTATTCTAATGGTAACTTAATTCACCAAGGAAGGAGAAGGTCACAAAAAGAAACTAATAGCTATACATTGCTATAAATATGATGAACCGACTTAAGCATTAAAAATATATATTCATTCCTTTAATATACTTAAAGTCTACATGAAGAACATGGTAGGACATCCATACATAATATAATTCCAACAATACGATAAAATTCACAAAAAAAAACATTTCTTGCCAAGCAACTAACTAACCAAACCCCCCAAATAGAAAAATACACACATTAAACATGTTCAACAACCCAACCAATTCCTAGAGCTCCCAGTATTGCAAACCTGGCTCTGATACCAATGTCATGCCCAAAATTTAGACATGAAAATATGCAAACCAAACCACAATTTTTTTGAAAGGTATAAAGTTGACACTTCATCAAGCAACCACAAACTTAGACACATATTGTCGTCTCATGAGTTGACACAACAAGATTATTTGTGTGGAGGGACTCATAGTCAAAACGTGAAGCCCAAGAAGACTATACAATAATGAAGATGAGGATCACATCTAAATACTCCATACGAGAGGTCAATATTTCACCTAGAGCTAAGTCTTAGAAATAGGAGTTTGTTAGCACACCCAGGTGAGGAGAATTGACAACTTATCTAGAGGAAGGAGTACTATCAACTAGATTAAGTATAATACAGCCGAGATAGAACTGACCATTTTGATACAATGTTTGTTGCATGACTCCCATGGAAACATTACACTAACGACTCAAATATATGCAAGCCACTATTAAGGTGAGATGGGTCACAATTGTATTATGACTTAGTTCCAATACCATTGCCCATAAATCACTTTAGTTAAAAATAATAACCCTATGGTATGACTAAGATTTAATCAATACATGTAAGCTCCACCATGACATACACACAAATTCTAATGGTAAGGTTAAATCCTCTTTAAAAGAGTTGCCTAGTAACTTAAGGCTAACATTAGGAAAAAAAAGTCTCAAAATTATAAATTTAAATACTATACTCACTTTATTAAATTATCTATAAAAGAATTGACTTAAGTCATAACTTAAATTAAGGGTACCTAGCCACATGGTACCACACCAAGGCACAAACCTCAATTAAATGGATATTAGCTTAATTAATTTAAGTTAAGAATTTTAGGCTCATAATGAAGTGAGCATTGAATCTCATCCATTAGATAAGTTTGTCATATCAACCGTTGGATCTAGGGCACCCAAAAATAAACCCTGATCTAAAGGATTTCTTCATAAAAAAGGTTTTCCCTAACATTTTACCTTATTTAGTTGCAGGTTGAAGAATTGGAGGAAGAGCATACATGCAGATTTGGAGGGAAAACATATATGTTATGTTCTAAGGAAAATACTCATATAGTTCATTTTGATAAGGATGTGTTCATATATCTAGTGTATATCTATACTCTGTATTGTAATGTATATAAAAGAAAAAATGATAAATTTATTGCAGAGAGCATGCACATATTTTCAATACAGTACATTTTATTTATAAATATGCATGTGTATATGTGCAATGTATACAAATAACTGAGAAAGACATTGAACAAATTTTATCTCTATGTAAAATCCACATATATCTATTTATTTGCAAGGAATTTACTTATTATTCTTGTAACTTACTAGGCTGACCCTATACAGGGTTTCACACCTCTTCTGAGGGACATCAACCTCTCATGGAGGCCACAAGCTCCCTATGGGCCTGTATGACCCACAAGGCTCGAGGCTCCATGGGGTCATGCCCTTTTTGGGCTAGCTAGGGTGGTAGGGCTTCGGCCTTGTTGCATACACAAACAACATACTTTTATTTTTATTTATTTAATTCTTCCAAAGCAAACAAGTCGTGGTTAGTATACATATATATTGATATTTGATTAATTACATTGAATCTCATCATTATAAAATAATAAGAATATATATAGCAACTAAAATATGTAAATTAGTTTTATATACATAAAAATATTTATTTATTTCAACTTAATCTTAGAAGTATATACAACTAGCACTTGCACCCATAGGAGGTTCAAGGAATACGCCAATAGGAACAACCGATGAGTTTAGAAAATTTTTCCGGCGTGAGACAATTCCGAGCACTATAATGCTCACATATAAAAGCCTATCGGCTAAATATAGGCTTCAACATTTTGTAAAAACACACATTTATTGAACTGCATGAATTCATTCATATAACAGTTTAGTATTTTTCTCCAACATTTGCACACACCACTTAATAGTTTTATATCATTTGAAATTTCTTAGATACACACCTATGAATGAGTTAAAGCCAATTTTTCAAATGAATGATCCAAGATACCATCTCCATTTGTAAATGCATATACACATAATGTTATTAATTTATTGTTGGGTTTATTTATTTATTTTAATACAATTCAAGAAAATGATAGTGTAAAGATTCTTAAAGTATACAACTCCACTCAAGTGTCTATAACCTTTAAACACAAACTTGAGCTTTAAGTGAATTGATTAAGTATTTGTTAACTCCATAAGGTTACAAGTAGATTGAAACAATAATACTTTTCCAAAACACTTGCACATGTGATGAAATATGAAGGAACCAACCTAGAATGAGCATGAATATATGTTTACTAAGTGGTTATGTGAAATAAAAAAGTGATTAGGACTTTGGCATATAATGACCAAACATATTCATTTGATCAATACCCTATCTATTTTATTTTGCATGCAAAAATTGCAAGATCATTGCTTGAAAGAAGTATGAGAGTATTTTTCTTAGGATGGAGATCTAGGTTAGTCTTTTAAGATCCTATAAATTTGATATCCCAAAAAGCATCTAAACACAAAAATCAAGCTAATGAGGAGTTTGGATAAGTGGTTGCTAACTCCATAGTAAAAATTTAACACAGCATTATTCATGCAATGATTACAAAAAAATGCATACATTTCTTATGAGTATGAAATGAAGGATAATCCCATTATAGGGTCCATAGGCCTAACTTGTTCAAAATAAAACTTTCCTTCCAACTAATATTTACTTTGTACAAGACATGAAATATGATTCTTGTATCATACACCAAACACATCCTTACAATATTGGTATTATTACAAAACTCTTTTTTACAAACTAGTTGAAAATTTAACACTTGCATTAGATCCATTACAAAGGATATTCTCCATGCTATGCAATCAAGCAACATCTCGAAAATAAGCTAAGAAGAACCAAATGTAGAACATATCAGTGGGAGGATAAATACTCCCCACTCAACCAATATGGTGTCATAAGAGCATTAGAGGTCTTGGCCATCCCTCGAGCCAGGAGAGCCATGTAGAACCCATTTTAACAAAATATGCCATCCAAGAATATCATCCACAAAGGGGAACAAGAATATATGCTAACACTACTCAATGGAATTACACTCAACTCTTTTTACATTCAAATGAGCACACACAAACCTTCTAACTCACCCATACTTGAAATATACAAAATACTATCAATTTAAGAACAAAACCCTTCTCACCATTTCATCTCACAAGCAAGAAATTTCACATAACATAAGACACAATCATGAAAAAATCAACTATGTAAGAAATGATAAGGAGTTGGGAGAACTTATCTCTCTACATGTCTAGTTGTAGGGATGAGCTCCTCCTTCCTTCTCCATGACTCTTTTCACTTGATATCCAATCTTGTCTAACTTTTGTTCTCTCAAGCCAAGACTCTCTAAAACAAGAAGAAAAAATGAAGCAAAAGTCAAGTTGCTTTAGGGGTATATGTAATGAGTGTCATGTCAAATTTCTCCTCTTCAAATGAGGATGTGCCACATGTAATCCAACTCAATCCCTATCAACCAATCCCTAATTTTCAATGTGTCATTTGACTCCTCATGGTTCTCACACATGTGAGAGACCTAGGGGAGAGGAGTGTACTTATACACTCTTCTACAAAAATACTCTTAGGATATGCTCCCACATGTGTGAAGCATGGGGATGAGTGTGTACTTGGTCTAATGCTCATCCTTGACCCTAGGAAGGTGGGATGGGATGGTAACAAGTCCACCATCCCTCTTCCCAAAACCTACCCACGCCACTTTTTTTCCAAGGAACTTGGGAGTGGTCATATCCACCCAAAAATAAAAATTCAATTCCCATAAGGTCTCAAACCTCAAGTTACTTGACCTAGGGGCCCAAAAACATTAAAATATAGAAGAAAAATATATTTCAAGGACCTCTAAAGTGACCCCTAATTCCAAATCCGAGATTAGACACATATGATGCCATTTCATCATCTATGCCAACTCCACAACCTGCACACCAATTTTAAAAATCAATTTAACATCACAAATAAATTACATTACAACATTGCACAACACTAAGGGCTTTAGTTCCCCATTATAGACTATGATCAATCTTCATTGGGAAATCATATAGGGTTTCTAGATGACCTTAGTCAGATCAAGCCACAACATCACTTCACTAAGAACTAAGATCACAACCTAAACTTCATCTAATGATTCTCATGTCCCCCGATCGACAATTTAATCATGCACATTCATTCCAAAATTAATATGTCTAGTATACGCATAGCTGAAGAACTTTAATCATAGATAATCACACTCATTTATACTTGCATTGGAATCAAACTTCACATCTTAACTAGTGATAACTCATATATCTCATGCCCTACTCAAATCACCATAAAATTTAAATTATCATTTTTAGAATAACCTAATTATAGGAGTTAGGTTTAGCATCACATTATTTTAATTGATTTATTTTGAGAAAATTGCATATTATAAGGATTATTGTGAATAATATACTCAATGTACACATCTTACCATATCCACTTACCTAAGTTTCTCCTTTCGCATGACTAGTGTTGATAACTATCAAACTGCTTTGACAATCCTGAAGATCATTTATCCACTCATGGGTGTTCTCATCATCAAGAAACATAATGCATTAGTAATTGACCAAACTAAATATCAATACAAATGTCATCCTTTACTTCATGTTTGAATTAATCTCACTTATTGAAAACAAAATATCACCTTGAAAACTAAACTCAATCACATGAGATTGGAGGTCAGAAATTACTAAATTAGATAACCACCCTTTAAATTTGATAGAATAAACAACTAATATGACTTAAGGTTAGAAAGTTAAGAGTTCAGATCCATAATTCACATTTCATTGGGTGTCACAACAATATCAGATGAATTTATGTGATTATTTTAAAATAATACAAGGTCTCCTATCATAATCAATCTAGGGACAACATTTAATTCATATCATGAGCACACACATTTACAACATGATGTCTAGTGAGTTATCCAAAAAGGGTTCTCCAAGCCTCATTATATCAACACCATACCAGGACCAAAGTCATAGGTTTCTTCAAATTATTCTACTAGATAGAAAATTAGGTTCCAACACAATGGGCAATGGTGTCACAATAGCCACGGGTAAGGTGAGGCCTTACATCCCCATCCCCTTAGATTAGACTTCCTCCTGGAAGTCCCTAAGGTTTGGGAAATGTAACACCCAACAAGTGCCACATCTAAAGGTGTTGGGACCAACAAGCTTTGTTTATTTGTTAAAAGGGCATAAATCATGTCACAAGTATCTAGAAAATCATTCTCTCCAAGAAGTGGGAAACCATACAAGAAAATAACCATTACACAATGGAACTTTTCATACATTCAATCATAGTACAAGAGTGCTAGGACCATTGACATATTTCATAATTTGTTACAAGGCCAAATAGAATGAATTTACACCATTATATGCTAGGACTACATTAATCACTTTGTCCTTATTGTATGTGAACAAAATTCCAACCAACAATAGGTATTGTAAATATTGCAAGATTCAAATAGTGCTTCCATAAAGAATTATCCAACTCACTACATCATCATGATATCACATTATATCATAACCCACAAATCATTTAATTCTTTTTATAATTGTCACTAGTCTCTAACACTTAGTTCACAAAATAATTCACACCATACTCACATGTATCAACTACATACATCACAATAAATTCACATAACTCACATTACGAGGCTCACAAAATGGGTTTTATGAGGAGGACAATGACAATATACTACTGATTAACCATAGGACCATGGAGCCATATATCCAATAATTGATCAACCATGTAATTTTAGAACCATTAAACCATTATCTGAGTAGTCATAGAACCATATAATATCATACCCAAAGGAACAAATATCACAAGTATCATAGTGCCATGTAACTAGTAGGAAAGATGGTCTTGAGGCCCTCCCTAAGAACCCATCTATACATTTCCTAGTACCTTGCTCTTGTTTGTGTAAGGGGGTTAGTCTCCAAGAGAAAGGTATACAATAATCAAATGCATATATCTAGGGGGTAATGGATTATGGTTGTCCCATACCAGTCCCATTTGAATCCCCATCCTCACAAATAGAATTCCCCAAGCCATCTACTCCCCCATAAAGCCTAGCAAGGATCCCTCCTGGATATGGTAGTTTACACAAGTCACATTACTCCACACATACCAATAGTTACAACATTAAAATGCATCAAATCAAGAAAGATTTAAGTAAAACAAGTTCATAAGTTAAATCCTCAATTAAAATGTCATCAAAGGAGTGAATATTAAAAGTAAGAACCATAGCAACATTCCAAATTTAAACCAAAACATGTCCTTGAGGCAAAAAGGACCATCTCAATTTTAAATCGCTAATCAGCCCAAAGAAACAAAATTCAACATTGTTGGCTTAATACTTAAGAAAAATCTTCAACACATAAATAAATAATCCAACAATATCATAACAATTACACATTACAGTCACCATGCAACCTTGCAACATGGTCACCTAAGGGGAGGAGGGGAATGGTGGTCTCAAACCACATAAGATAATAGCATGCAATATCATGGTGGTCTCAAACCACATAGAAATATATATAACTGTACCATGGTGGTCTCAAACCACATAAATATCATAGGATAAAATACCATATTGAACCATCACATGTCCCACACAACCCAAAACCTACTATGCAATAATGCCATGTACCAAGTGTCTGAAGTATCACATTTCCCACACAACCTAAAACATGCCTTGTAATAAATGACATGTACCAAGTGTCTAAAGTATCACATATACAAAGGTTTTCTACAATTATCCCAAGTTGAGAATAATACAGTACCCCCATGCATACACCAATAGCCATCTCAAATGTCAATTCATCCATATAATAAGGTGTCTATACAACTACTATTTCATTCTACACATACTATCAATCTATCCACAATATCAAGTTGTTAACAACATCACCATGCCACATTAACTCTAGCCATAACTATCATCTCTCTAGAATTATAATAATACATCATGTATCAATTCTGAAGTTACCCATCCAAATTGTACACAATCTATTCTCTGATCCTAATAATTAAGGGCTATAATAGCTCTATATCCAAAAGTAGCACTAGCATCCCATAAATGATGGTATCTTCCAAACAATAGGAATCCATGATGACATCAAATACCCAAAAGGCAATAGTTGTCTTTAATGCTCATGCCATCTGATTTCCAAGAATTTGTAACTAAAATGAGTGTAGGCTCGAGGCACATTAGGGTCCATTCTCTACCCATGAAACAAATAACAAGGAATAGGTTTGCACTACGAACCAACTAGTGTGGTTCTAATGTGTGGGGGAGTCAAACGGGGACTAACATCCATAGAAAATTACATTCTTCAATGGAGGTCCCATATCTCTCAACCCCTAGTTACACTAGCATGCTCCCACCTAAGTGGAAGGGCTGACGTTAGGAGTGACACAATCACATTACAACACATGAGAGCATGGAGAGTGACTCACACATATCTCTTCAAAAGGCACACACCAATACACAACTATTAACATTTCCATGCTCAACTAGACCAAAACATATTTGTTCCTACACACATAATTATCACAAAGAGTGCTCATATGTGGATCATAGATGATATCCACAAACCTTTCTCCCCAATTTGGATACCTTGTATCTCATACTTGAGGTATGATCACAACATTTACTGGTATTCACACATCACACCACATGTTAAATTCTACATACTTGTCACATTGTACCACATGAAATAATAAACTCACAAATTTCATGTACTCCTACTAGGCTCATTCATTAAGTAGTCAAATAGGTCTAATTATTTCTATAACAACTTCATATTGCAATAGATATCTCATTTCCACTCACACACAAATAATAGTTCAATCACTAATTGTCATGCAACTATAGTTTATTCTTCTACCTTGCACTACATTTCCTATGTTCCACAAGGTCTTACTCATTTAACTTAACATTAATGATATTTTATTGAAAACCATATATTGTGAGTGATTATTTTCTATGTTCTAGCCTAGTTTTATTTTTTTCTCTAGCATGACTAAGTTTTCTATTCTTTCAAGTTTTAGCTACTTCTTTATGCAATCGTACTATTCAAGAAAAATGCAAGTACTACTTTGGAATATTTATTGCCAGACATTTCTAGTTGAGTAATAACATAATATAATTCTACAATACTAGAAGTGCATACATCATCAAAGATAACACAACCAATTTTATTGACACCATGTTTCACAACCTATAATTCTTAGATGCGTGAGAAAGTCCTACACTTTATTTTCTAAGGCTAAGCCATCTAACACATTTTACTATCTTCCTACCTAAGTTTCATTAATAGCCCAAGGTTACTATAACATGCACAGAAGTAGAGTGTATTAGAAACTTTAACTTCTAACTAATTTTAACCCATACAACAACCATACACAAGAATTTAGCATACCTAAATACTAGTACATGGAAAAAATCAAAATATATTATCAATTGAATTTACACACATAGATTTCATTTATTTCTCTCTTCTTGCTTTCTACCCACATTTATCTTGATCATAAATCTTCATTTCCAATAAAATATAAAGCAATACAAAAAATGATAATCAACAAGTTCTATGGCTTTCAAAATTTGTAAGGAAACAATTTACTCATTTGTAGCAAGTTAAACAATCACATATCTTACTTCTATCTATTCAGAAACTTTTGGTTTAATTGGGTAAAGTCTCTTATCACTATACACTAAGGGTTTCAAGAACAATTTGACTCACTAACTAAAGAAGCATACTATCAAACATTAAGGGAATTTCTATGGATATCATACATGTAGGGGGGTCAAGGGGGAACTATGTTTAATCAAAATTTATAGTTTTCTAAGGAGACATAGGAGGCTCAATTTATAGTGATCAATGTCTAATGCATGAATGTTTCTATTCTAGCCACCTAACGTAATGCTTTTTCATTATGGAAAGGTCAAATAACACACACTTTTAAAGAAGATGACACCATTCTACAACATGTCTCTATCTAAGGCATAACCTCAGGTTACACATCAAACTTTTTAATGAAAGAAGAAGAAATCTTAAGGGTTTGCACAATTTTAACTATTTGATTTCACATTAGAGAATTTTGGATTATGACAAAATGATAGTATCCAAGGGGTAACCCTATTTCTTGTAGGACTTTATTGATTTTACATAAGGATAAAAGGGACAACTCACACATACAAAATTTATTGATTTTACTATTGTTCCCTAGACAATTACATCAATCTACTCATTGCATCACTCCTATTCTAATGCTAACTTAATTCACCAAGGAAGGGGAAGATCATAACAAGAAACTAATAGCTATATAAATACAATGAATCAACTTAAGCATTACAAATATATATATATATATATATATATATATATATATATATATATATATATATATATTCATTCCTTTAATCTAATTAAAGTCTACATGAAGGACATGCTAGGACATCCATACATAATATAATTCCAACAATATGATAAAATTCACAAAAAAAACATTTATTGTCGAGCAACTGACTAACCAAACCCCCAAGTAGCACAATACTCACATTAAACACGTTCAACAACCCAAACAATTCCCAGAGCGACCAACATTGCAAACCTGGCTTTGATACCAAATGTCATGCCCAAAATTTAGACATGAAAATATGCAAACCAAACCATAATTTTTTTTAAAGGTATAAAGTTGACTCTTCATCAGGCAACCACACACTTAGACACACATTGTCACCTCATGAGTTGACACAACAAGATTATTTGTGTGGAGGGACTCATAGACAAAACATGAAGCTCAAGAAGAGGATACAATACTGAACATGAGGATCATGCATCTAAATACTCCATACGAGAGGTCAACATTCCACCTAGAGCTAAGTCTTAGAAATAGGAGTTTTCTGGCACCCCCAGGTGGGGAGAATCGACAACTTATCTAGAGGAAGGAGTATTATCAACTAGATTAAATATAATACAATTGAGGTAGCACTGACCATTTCGATACAATGTTTTTTGCATGTCTCCCATGGCAACATTACACTAACAACTCAAATATAAGAAATGTTGGCAAGAGACACATTGTAGCTTCATGATTGTTGTCATTGATGGCAACAAAGTTCATCCCACACATCTGCATGACATGGTGTGCCTATACCAGAAGTCAGATTGAAGAATGTTGTGATCTGGTAAGCAAGAACAGAGCATGTGGTAAGGTCCAACAGTCAGGTCTGGATCTCTCAGAGGAAGTATCTTTGGAAAGTGCGGACTTAGGGAAGTCAAGAGGAGTACCTTGACTGATAGATTCCAGGAATTGAGCCTCCGGTGATGAAAGAGTGAAGAGATATGAGCATTCAAATATTGGGGTCCTGTTTGGCAAAGCAGACATAGGAAGAACTTACCGGAAGAGCTTCAGGCATTATTCCGGATGAGATGTTGGTGGTGATCAAGATTCTTAAGGTATCATTCATGATTGGATGACTTGTTAGATGACTTTTATAAGTATCTATTTGATCCGCATCACTTGGTAAGCAAGGATTCAGCCGACAGACTAGAGTTTGGGAAATATTGACTATTCCGGATGCTAACTAGAAAGAGGATGAAATCCTTTGTGCAGATATATATACCAAATGGATTTCGATGAGAAAGTTGTGAGGAATAATTGTGAAGTGTGAAGAAAAGCAGAAGATTAGTGTGGAAGCAGTAAGGTAGGTCTGGAATGTGAAAGGACAGCAGCTCTAAAGAAGAGAAAGGATGAAGTGCAGTAGATCAGTATACTAAGCCTAACCGGAACTGAACTCCAACATATGTGGATGCTTCTCATCAATTCAAGTATCTTGTTACTCTCTTTATAACTTGTAGGTAGTGAGCCTCTTGTGAGCAGTGTGCTCGGGTAGTGAGCCCTAATTGGCAAGTGCCATTTTGTATTTCTATTCTTCTGACAAAGAATACAATCTTGGGTTAATCACCCTGTGGTTTTCTCCCTTAACAGGGTTTCCACGTCAAAAATATTGTGTCATGTGTATTTCCATTTCATGGTTATGTTTGCTTATTTTAATTGATGATGCATTAATTATTAAGAAAGTTTAGAAAGCTGAAATAATTAAGATAACTGATTCACCCCCCCTCTCAGTTATCAATAATTGGTATCAGAGCCAAGTTCCTCCAAATAGAGCCTAACAGCTTGAGGAAGATCTGGGAATTAAAATGGATGTGTATGGTATGAGGGAGCAACTCCAGTCTGCCCTAGACGATCTTGAACAATCTAATTCTGAAGTCAATGAATTGAAGGAAAGACTCAAACAGGCTGATGATTTCATAAATGAACTAAAAGGGAAACTAAGTCTCTCTATGAAAAAGAGAAAGGAGTTACTCCAACAATTGGCAAGTAAAGAGATCATTATGGTAAGACATGAAACGGAATCAGGAGTTATGAAATTTACCTAAGAAATTGAAGAGAAAAGAAAAACTGAAGATGATCTATGACAATCTCTCAAGGAGAAATCAAAAGACTGCCACAAGATGGATAGAATAATCAGACATCTTGAATCTAATCTTGAAGATGCTAAAGATAATGAAGAAAAAATTGAGGATCAAATTGTCTCTCTTAAAAGGGATCTTCAAACAGCAAATGAATACAAAGAAAAATTCAAGATAAGCTCTACTCAACTTGAAGTTCTTATTGAAAGCCAAAAGAGGGTACATGACAAGTGTGGCTTGGGATATGAGAAAGGTGAAAGCTCTGGATCCGGTCAGAAGAAGTTTGGATCAGAAAATCCAAGGAATAGACTTAGAAGACCTCCAGTAAGGCAACCTAATGCTCAAAGATATCCATCCTTCAATGGATACTGCCACAACTGCAATAACTTTGGTCACAAAGCTAATCAGTGTAGAAAGAGAATGAATCAGACTAATACATCCTTCTCTGGACAGTGTTTTAACTACAAAAGGTATGGTCACAAATCTCATGAATGCAGAAATATGCAAATGAACAATTCATTCAATGGTAGATGCTTTGCATGCAATAGAATGGGTCATATGGCTAATCAATGTAGATCAAAAGGATATCAATCAAATATGCAAAGAAATGTTGTTTGCCACAATTGCAATAGATCCGGTCATATTGCCAAATTTTGTAGAAGCAAGAATCAGGACAAAAGAGGTCCGGTACATCATAATCAGAATCAAGACAAGGGAAAAAGAAAAGTGAATGCAGATGAAGTTCAAAGTGAGATGAACAAGATTTGGGTGAAGAGAAGTATAGAAAATATAGGATATGGATCCGCACTAGAATCTGGTGCTGATATTCCTTTTGAAAATTAAAAAGTAAGCTCTGGCCCAGGGGGAGACACAAGGAAAAAACATTTTCTCCCAGCCAGTTAATTGGTGCCGGAACTGGCACAAGGAGAGTTGTGGATTAAAAGATTCATAAGAGAAACATCTAAGTAAACTGTGGTTAAGATATGGAAGATCCACAAGATGTTTAGAACAAGATTGATCTGGTTCATCAAGTCATCCGAATAAGGAAAACAAGGCAAACCGAAATGACTTAAGTTGAGCATTTATTGCAACTTGGTATTAGGGTTTGCAGAGCAATATAAGGGTTTTTCTTATCAAGCATTTGTTCATTTTGCATTCAAGAAGAAGCGAAAAGGAGCTCTGCAACAAATTTCCTCAAGCCCATCAAAGATCATCTGCAGAAGTCGATTCATCCAGCAATCGATCAGAATCACTCCGTAAAATCTAGAAGTGTAAAAGGTATTTTCTATTCTTAAATATCTCTTTGTAAATCTTTGAAAGATGGCTACTCTGAATGTGGTGAAGATTTCTAATAGGCCACGCCCTAAATTTAAGAAGCATCCATATAAATCCCTAGAAGTTGATCCCCTAGGTGCCTTTTCAAGCATTCTGTGTGGGGTTCTGCATGTAGATGTTAGGGCATATATTCATGCGATTATTGAAGAATTTGGGGAATCTAAGCTAGTCGATATCTATCACAAGCATCTGATAGATGACTCATTCGAACTCAAAACCCAGTATAAAGCTATCCGGGACAAACATTTTGCACAATGCATTTATTTCCCCTATTTTCTGGAAGATGAATGGGTCCGGCATATCTCAAGCAGAATGCATGACAACTTCATGTGGTTGAGCAGGCCATTTAAGATCACTAAGGATGCCATTAGGGCAGTAACCAGATTACACTCAACCAGTGGAATGCCTACACTCAAATCTGTCAAAAACCAAATTGTCAGTGAGGCTACTGGATCGAAGTTTGATAAAAGAGCAATGACTGTTGAGGATATCACAAATCCGGATATCAAGTTTGCATCAATGATAATTGGATATAAGATATATCACTCCAGCAGGGAGAATTCAGTATCTGAAACTGCTATATATACTGCTTATGAAATGTTGAGGAAGAATGCAGACTATGATCTTTGTGAGCTCCTTCTGAACCAACTCTTGGAGAATCTGTAGAAGATAAAGAAGGATAAGAAGAACTCTTTCAAATACGGTGGTTTGATACTCTGCCTATTCTTTTATTACATGAATGAGCTTCCCGGATCCAGTGGCTGGGTATGGCAAAATGATAGACCAATAGCCATTCAAATCAGAGATTATATACATGGGCTTGGTAATGCCAAGGCATAGAATACAGCTCTCTGGGGCTATTTCAAGAATTTTTAGAGCATGATGCAAGCAAGAGAAAGAATCCCTCAATCTTTAATTGAAAAATATAAAGATACAATATATTTTATGGTAGAAACTGATTAGTGCCTAATGGAGGCAGTGGAACCAAGAACAGTGTCGATCATGCTTATGGGGTATGAAGTGGATGAGAAAATTATGGAGCTGCATGTTTAGCACATGCTAAGTCAGCCCAAGGATCCCAAGGCAGAAAGGTTTGGAACCTTTGAAGAATTAAGTGTGAAGATCCATGTAGAGTTAAGACAACCGGAAATAAAAAGAAAAGTGAGGAAGGAAGTAGAAGAGTTTGCCAAGAGGCATGGAATTTCAAAAGAAGCACTTGATGCAAATAGAGAGAAGACAGAAAGGGCAGAGAAAGAGAAGGAAGAAGTAGAAAAGGTAAGTGGTCCAATAGAAGCCCCCTCCCGGACTAGATCCTCCAAGAGGTCTACACCTACAACTGTTAAGACCTCAAAGGCATCAAAACTGGAAGCAAAACCATCCGGTAAAGCAGGGAAAAGAATTAAGACAAAGGCCACAAGGTCTTATATCAATCAGAAGGATGAAGAAGAGACAGAATCTGATGAAGAGATCAAGAAAATGAAGAAGAAGAAGAAAGTATCCAGTGAAGATAAGGAGGCAGAGGTAGAAGAGTTTGTTGAAAGACCCACTCTGTCATTAGATGATGTAGTTAAAGCAGTCACTATGTATGGGAACCTGCAACCAATAATAGAATTCTATGATGCATACAATGATGCAAATAAAAAGATTCTAGAGGAAGCCACAGTTAAGTATTTAAACATATACAATAAGGCTTTTATTGAAATCATATCTCTCATTCCCAAAAGCCTAGAGAAGGAATTAGAGATAAGAAAGAATAATGCTAGGGCAAAGGATCTTGAGATCTAGGAACAGATAGCCATTCAACTCTTTCCTTCAATCACCCCAAAGCAAATGAATATGATCTTCAAAGATTGCAAGGATGAGTTCCGGAGCAAAGCTAGAATGAATCAACTTATGCTCGGTGAAACTGACAAAATAGGAAAAGAGACAGAAGAGATTCTCTGGAATGCTTACAAAAGATTCAACATTCCCATTGTAGAGGACCTAGGTGATGATCCCTCAGCTACATATGAATCTACTGAGACAGTGGCAGAAGAGGTAAAGGAGACAGGTGAAGAAAAAGGTAAGGACTTAGATTCCTCTGCTCCGGAAGAGGAACTCCAAGGAGAAGTAAATCTGGATTCTCCAGCAGCCTCCGGATCTAAAGGAGAAGAAAGTATAAAAGAAAAATCTAGTTAAGAAGAACAAGGAAAGGGAAGAGAAGAAGAGTCAAGGACAGAAAAAGCTACAGATGACAGTGGTAAGGTTGCAGAAGGGGAGAAAATTCTGTCTCCAGCAAGAGACACAGCAGAAGCAGTCAAGGATTTCTTGACCAAAGAGATGATGGAATTTGATGAATCAGAGTTGCTTCAAGGTCCATTCAATTTTGATTCCCTCTCTCCGGTGCAAACCATGAAGCTAGCTTCCTTCACTCAAGCAAAGGCAAAAGAAAAAATGTTGAAGTCTCACATGGAAGACTGTGAACTCATAGAAACTGCATCCGGTGTACTAGAAAAGATCATGCCATCCTTCCAAAAGGATCCTATAGCATCCACATCCAGTAATCTAAAGTCTCTTGTAAACTCTATTAGTACACATTTTGATTCTTTAGAGAAAGTAGCAGAAGAGAAAGTCTGAAAAGTGTTTTTCGATAAGAGATTCCCGGAGTTACAAGGGCTTATAACCAATGATAGGAGAAATATGGACATTGGGATGAAGAGCTTAGAAAATGCTCTTAAGGATGGAGGAGAAGTATATAAATTTTGTATATCCTGGACTAAAGTAACAAAGGATATTGAGAAGAAAGTAAAAGAATAAGAGGATAAACTGTCAAACCTCTCTCAGAATTTTGATCCTCTCACTGTATCCATAATAAGCCAGGAATGTCAAACTATTGTAATTATGAATGAGATTGAGAAGCTTGAGAAGGAGAGGAAGAACATATTAAGCAGAATGGGTGAACTTAGAGGGATGATTATCCCTAAGTTAGAGGCCATGCATGAAGCCCTAACTGATGCGTAGGCCACAGCCTGGACCAGTGATCCGACAGATCTCAAAAGGGCAGAAGTTTTTGCATTCCTGTTGAGTGGTCACATCTCAATTTTGGACAGGATGAAGCTGAGTTGGGCAACAGAATTTGCCCAGTTGAAGACATCTTAAATTGCAGATATACTTCAGTATATGTAAGTATAAGCATGTTTATATACTTATGCGGCTAAGTTATCAACAATTTTTGGGAAATTTTGGTGTGCGAACCCTACCCTTTGCCATTGATGTCAAAGGGGGAGTGAGGAACAGTGAAAAATGTGAAATCTAGCTAAGGGGGAGCTCCGGTAAAGTGTACATTAGAAGAGAGCATCAACCAAGGGGGAGTATAGTATAACACTTAGTCATTTTTCACTAAGTGTTGCCATCAATGCCAAAGGGAGAGATTGTTGTCAAGAGACACATTGTAGCTTCATGATTGTTGTCATTGATGGCAACAAAGTTCATCCCACACATCTGTAGAACATGGTGTGCCTATACCGGAAGTCAAATTGAAGAATGTTGTGATCCGATAAGCAAGAACAGACCATGTGGCAAGGTCCGACAGTCAGGTCCGGATCTCTCAGATGAAGTATCTTTGGAAAGTATGGACTTGGGGAAGTCAAGAGGAGTACCTTGACTGATAGATTCCAAGAATTGAGCCTCTAGTGATGAAAGAGTGAAGAGATATGAGCATTCAAATATTGGGGTCCTGTTTGGCAAAGCAGACAGAGGAAGAACTTATCGGAAGAGCTTCAGACATTATTCCAGATGAGATGTTGGTGGTGATCAAGATTCTTAAGGTATCATTCATGATTGGCCGACTTGTTAGATGACTTTTATAAGTATCTATTTGATCCACATCACTTGGTAAGCAAGGATTCAGCCGACAAACTAGAGTTTGGGAAATATTGACTATTCCGGATGCCGACTAGAAAGAGGATGAAATCCTTTGTGTGGATATATATACCAAATGGATTTCGATGAAAAGGTTATGAGAAATAATTGTGAAGTGCGAAGAAAAGCAGAAGATCAGTGTGGAAGCAGTAAGGCAGGTCCGGAATGTGAAAGGACAGCAACTCTAAAGAAGAGAAAGGATGAAGTGCAGTAGATTAGTATACTGAGCCTAACCGAAACTGAACTCCAGCATATGTGGATGCTTCTCATTAGTTCAAGTATCTTGTTACTCTCTTTATAACTTGTAGGCAGTGAGCCTCTTGTGAGTAGTATGCTCGAGCAGTGAGCCCTAATTGGCAAGTGCCATTTTGTATTTCTATTCTTCTGACAAAGAATACAATCTTGGGTTAATCACCCCGCGGTTTTCTTCCTTAACAGGGTTTCCATGTCAAAAATATTGTGTCATGTGTATTTCTATTTCATGGTTATGTTTGCTTATTTGAATTGATGATGCATTAATTATTAAGAAAGTTCAGAAAGCTTAAATAATTAAGATAACTAATTCACCCCCCCTTCTCAGTTATCAACAAGAAAGCCACTACTAAGGTGGGATGGGTCACAATTGTATTATGACTTAGTTCTAGGATCATTTCCCATAAACCACTTTAGTTAAAAATAATAACCTTATGGTATGACTAAGATTTAATCAATGCATGTAAGCTCCACCATGATATCCACACAAAGTCTAATGGTAAGGTTAAATCCTCCTTAAAAGAGTTGCCTAATAACTTAAGGCTAACATTAGGAAAAACAAGTCTCAAAATTATAAATTTAAATACTATACTCACTTTATTAAATTATCTATAAAAGAATTGACTTAAGTCATAACTTAAATTAAGGGACCTAGCCACATGGTATCGCACCAAGGCACAAACCGTAATTAAATGGATATTAGCTTAAGTAATTTGAGTCAACAACTTTAGGCTCTTAATGGAGTGAGCATTGAATCTCATTCATTAGATGAGTTTGTCATATCAACCGTTGGATCTAGGGCACCCAAAAATAAACCCTAATCTAAAGAACTTCTTCATAAAAAAGGTTTTCCATAACATTTTCCCTTATTTACTTGTAGGTTGAAGAATTGGAGGAATAACATACATGCATATTTGGAGGGAAAACATACATGTTATATTCTAAGGAAAATTCTCATATAGTTCATTTTGATAAGGATGTGTTCATATATCTAGTGTATATCTATACTCTGTATTGTGATGTATATAAAAGAAAATCTAAGATAATTTTATTGCAGAGAACATGCACATATTTTCAACACAGTGCATTATTTAGATAAATATGCATGTGTACATATGCAATGTATACAAATAACTAAAAAAGGCATTGAACAAAGTTTATCTTTGTGTAAAAATCCACAAATTTATATTTAGTTGCAAGGAATTTACTTATTTTCTGTAACTTATTGGGTTGGCCTTATGCAAGGTTTCGTGCCCCTTTTGAGGGATAGTGGCCTCTCATGGAGATTGCAAGCCTCCTATGGGCTTGTATGACCCACAAGATTTGAGGCTCCATGGGGGTTGTGCCCTTTTTGGGTCAGCCAGGGCAGCAAAGATTCAACCTTATCACCTGCCTAAACAACATACTTTTATTTTTATTTACTTAATTTTTCCAAAGCAAACAAGTCATGATTAGTATAAATATATTTGATATTTCATTAATAACATTGAATCTCATCACTATAATATAATAATAATAATATATATAGCTGTAGACACCTAAAATTGGACTGCTCTGCAAACCAATTTTTTGTACCTCTGCACTCATCTACTCCCCCAATCTACATATCCCTGGTGATCAATTAATTCACCTAATTGATCCATTTAACCTTACAACCCTATCCTATCAATTAAATGAATATTCCTAATATTCATTTAGATGATTTATCCATTTCCCTAAATCACTGTTAATTAGATAAATCCTGATTATCTAATTAACCTAGACTTAAGTTAATTAAGATGCCACTTAATTAACCTTGTCCCCCACTCATCCACTCACTGGATTTAAAATTCAGTTGTCCCCCACTCTCATCCACTCACTGAATTTAATATTCAGTTGTCCCCCACTCTCATCCACTAAACTAAATTTAATATTCAGTTGTCCCCCATTATCCTTCATTCTCCCCAAAGATGAATTATTTATTCATTCACTCCTCCACTCTTCCCAAAATGGGAATTTTTAATTTATCCACTAAGGAATAAAAGATTCACTTTTATTCATAGCCCTTGATCTCATCAACTGAATCCTCACCCTCCATCTTCATCTCCAAAATCCTATAAATAGGACCCCTCTCTAGGCCATTAGGGAGACCACTTCATGCATCAGAACTCTGTCAAAATCACTCCACAATCCCCTTATCATGACTCCATAATATCCAAATCACTCCAAATCTAGTCTTAATCTCTATCCAAATCAGTCATCAAATCACTTGTCTCTCATCCACATTGCGTTGAGCACTTGAGCAATCCACATCTACACATTTAGTACACTCTAATCAGGGAAATATCTGAGGAGCTCTATTGGGTGCAAGCTCCTTCCCGCATGGATTTGTGAGGTCTTCATGAAGGTATAATCGTGTTGATTTATGCATTAGATTAGTTATTATCTTCATTCTGATTTCATTGATTACATTGGCACACCTACTATCGAATCCAATCGTCAATTTGAGAAGGTTTTGTTGTCAAAATCTTCTTTTTCTAACAGTTTTTGCAAGTTTTGGTGATTAAGTGTTGCAGGTAGCATCCTGGGCAAAAATGGACTCCATTTTTGTGCTCAGGACGTTGTTTCTGTGAATTTTGACAGTAAACACGCCTAGGTTCTGAGAAAAAAATTTTGAAAAAATTTGAAAATTTTTTAGGGTATAGTCTGTACCGTACGGATCCGTACCGTACAGAACCGTACCTTGTCTGTGCTAATTGGTGCAGTCTCAGTTTTCTGCCATTGTTTATTTGTAGGGATAACATCGTTCATTTGCAGGTTTTCAAAGCTTTTTGTTTGTAGGTGTTGAAACCCCGACAACCGCTTCAGTCGCCGCCGCTGGCACAAACCCGCCACCATCTCCCTACCACTACCCGCAGCACCCCTGCCACTCCATCTCCCTACTGCTCCCTCTACCTTCAAGCTCCCACAGCCTCTGCTAAACACTCCCGCAGCCTTCATCAAACCCCACCGCCGCTAGCACACAAACCCGCCACCTCTGGTCGACACCACACCCAATTACCTGTCGACGCCCGGTCGACACCCCTCCACCTCCCAGTCGACGCCTGCACGCCACTCCCGGCTGACCCACCTCCCGATCCCCTCTCTGTAGACCTCACCTCCCTCCTCCGCAGCCACCACCGCCCACTTCCCCCAACTCCCCTTCCTCCCGACCCCCGCATCACCTCCCCTCCACTCTTCCCCCTGCCTACACACCTCCTCCCCGCTTCCCACAACCTCTGCATATCTTCTCAGCCATCGCCGCTCCCTCTGCTTCCTCCTGTCCCCCGACCTCCGAACCACCCCTCTGCCGAAGATCTTAAAACCCTAGGCGCCAAACATCCACGGCCTTCAGACTTTTAGCAGGTAATGCCCCTTGACCGAGATTAGCAAACATTAGGGTTCACCCTTTTACTTTTTTTTATTTTTTTGATCAACCTTGGCCCCTGGTCATATGGTGGACCAGGGGATACTCTGAAACTTGACCTCTAAGATTAAACCACTAGCCTTTGACTCTAACCGCCAGAAGTAAACCTGCAACATGTGACCGAAATCTGCAACACAGCTAACATTTTTTTGCCAACAGTCAAGGTCTTCTAGTGCTTCCTACTTACTGAAGGAGGCTATTTTTTTTCAAATTTTCATAACTTGGTCATACGGAGGCAAAATCAAACAAACGAATAGTCGTCGGAAAGAGGACTCTGAGCACTTCACAGTTGTGAGGTTTTTACCAGGTGACTATACTTTTTTCCCACCTTTTTCATCAGTCAAAGTCCAACATGCTTAAAAACTTCAAATCATCATATCTTTTGCCATTTTGATCAGTTTTCAGCGAATTTTTTTTTCAAATCACATAGAATCTCCTGAAGAATCTATTTATACAATCTTTTTTCCTATATCAGTTTTTCTTTCATCAAATTTTCTCAGATTATCAATTTTCACATTACAATCCTCTTGGAAGTCTACTTGTTCTGTTTTCAGTTTCATGACTTGCAGGTGATCATTCAGGACTGGAACAACATCCAAGGCAGCATCTACATCAATTTGGACAGTAATTTAAATCAGGTGCCTTCGTTTCATCCTTTATCTCATAATCTTATTTTCATCACACATTTCAATTTGGGCCTCTAAAAAGAACATTGTTTGATCAATCACATATTAAAATCAAGCTTAAAACAAATCAGTGTCTTCAATCACACCTTGAAATTGGGATTTAAAAAGAACCATTGTTTTATGTGTTTTTCATCACATTTCAATTTCTAAGGGGCAATTAATCAACTGCGAGTGTGAATCAAGTGGGTGTGTGTATGCTTTCTCCTCGCACCGCAAGGTGATCTTGGAGACCAAAAACACCTCACTTGATTCACTTTTGTCAATTCCTTCCTAGGAGGCCTGCTAGGGGATTTCATCACCCCTAGGGATGACCTCATCTAAGGCTGAATCGAAAGACACCCTCTTTGAAATCAGAATCCTATCACTCTTGGCTAAGCCCCAAAGAACTTTCTACCTTTGGAAGTGAAGGTGAAGGGTGGGTTACCCCCTTCTCCCGACTGTGTGGCAAGATTTCATTTTCAAATTCCTAGTCAACCTCGTCTAAACATTGACCAAACCTAACTGGCCATACCTTACATCAAACTAGGCATTAGGGCGTATTGATTTGTTTTGCAAGTGTGCTTGCTTAATCATCATCATATTCTTCAAATTCAAAATCCAAAATTGCTTGTGTCTTGTGTGAGTGATTTTTGTTTGTACATGTGATCATTTGCTAAACATTGCCAAATCAAACTAAAACATCACACACATAAGACAAGTCATTCATCCTCATTCTATCAACATCCTCCTAACCATTATCCTAATCATCCCTAATCACTCCGCCCCAAATCATAACCATATCCAAGTCATTATCACCTCACACCAACATTGATCACAATCATCCATCATCCCCCATCATCCCATACTATCTCCAACAAAATGGATCTTTATGCAGCAATACGACAAGTGCAAAGATTTAGAAAAGTCTATGAGAACATGGATCCTAATGCTAAGGAACAATTCAAAAATGACATTAAAGATAATCCATTAGCACACCTCATCATTGGAGAATTCAAAACCCCTACCCCATCTTCATCATATCAACCCTCATCATATCAACCTTCAACATCTTACATATCCACACCATTGACATCATACCAACCTTCATTATATCAACAAACACCCTACACCCCATCCCCATCCACATCATATCAATCATCATTCTTTCAACCTTCATACCAACCTACCTTGTACACATCCCCACCATCAACCTCCCATCAACCTTCATCATACCAACTTCCATCATATCAACCTCCCTCATCCTCATACCAACCTAATTCATCCACCTATCATGTCAATGCCACATCCGCAAATCAACCTTCACCCCAACATTATCCAATTTCTCATTCTAACATTCCAACATACCACCAAGCCCATCCACGAGGCAACCAAGTGTCATCACAACAAGAACATGTAAGCCCAAATCCACCTTTGCAACAAGAGGCACATGCAAGTCCAAGAGGTCCCTTGTACGTAAATCAAATGAGTCCAAGTTATCCTAGGCAAGATCTAATAACCTTTGACAAGGGAGATACCCATCTAGAGTCCCCTCCAACACCACCATCTAGGTCCTCAAATTTTAAATGGGCAACCAAAGAAGTCTCCGCTAAGTTTTGGGAACAATATTTTCTAGATTTACACAGCAAAAGAAAAGCTAGGGAGAACTCTAAATCCACTCCTCCATTACCTCATTCATCTACCCATACACCTACAAAGGATGTGATCCAAGGACTACTAGCTGAAAGTCAACCATGTCCCCAAAGTCTGCTCCTTGACCTTACCAAAGATTCTTCCCATGACTTGTCAAATCCTACAACCCCTTCATGTCATCCACAACCCCTTGAGCTTCTCAATGAGCCTTCTACCATGCACCACCACAAGCCCACCCAAGAGCCTTCCACTTCCATTCAAGCAACCCACGAGGTATGTCAAAGGTTTAATCCTAAGCATGTGGAAACATTAAGCCCTAGTCCAACTCAAGATCAAATCACTTTTATGCAACCCATCCATAATATGTATCTTTTCCATGATCAAGATGATAGCCATAATGATGAATCTATCCATGAGCCACTTGATCCTATCCATCCCCCAACAACCATTCACAAGCATGCTATCCAAATCCAACCTATCCATAATATGTATCTTTTCCATGATCAAGATGATAGCCATAATGATGAATCTATCCATGAGCCACTTGATCCTATTCATACCCCTACAACTATCCATAAACAAGACACCCAAGACCTACATGCTTTATCCAATGAAAGTCTTGTTGACCTACTTCAGCATTCACCCCATTTCATGGCCTTCCTTCAAAGCAAAGAGATCTCTTCCTCTGGCCATGATCCCACAACATCCACTTGTCATGATGAGACACTTGTCCCCCAAGTAAGCATAAAAGATCAAACAAATAACTTGGATCTTAGTGAACACAATGCTAATCACGATCCTAATGATTCTCCTTCACCATCCATTATTGACCATGCTACAAAGCCTCCACCATATATCCTTGGTCTTACTACCTTCATGCATGAATGTTCTTTCTTAGAACACTAGCAACCATTATCCACTATCTCGCCTTCTCCATCCAATAAAAAACTTGTGTCTAGTGTTCCACCTACACATAATTTCGTTGTCCACCGTATACTCCGGCGTATGAACTATCAAGGTAAAGGCTTAGGCCTTCATGAACAAGGTATTTTGGAACCTATCCATATCAATGTTCCTCCACCTTCATACAGCCTTGGATACATACCCCAAGGTGCACAAACTCAAGATGTTGGTACTTCCTCCACTCCTCCTAAGTCTACCACTTTCCATCGCAAACCCTATCATATCCCCAAAACATATGTTGCCATTCCACCTCCATCATCCTATAAATGTCAAAAGCATGTGATCAAACACTTTCCACCATCCACTTTACCTCCACTCCTTCCAACTCCCAATGTCCCTCCATCCACCTTGCCACCGTTGCTTCCGACACCTAACATACCTCTCATTCATAAGTATCTTTACATCCCTAAACATGGCCAACAAAAGCACACATCATTTAAGCATACAGCTTCCAATCATTCCATCCACTCCACCCACCCCAAGGGATTCAAAAGCAAAAAGTTTGATGCCTTTATCCATAAAGCTAAAAATCCTACCAAAAATCCTGATGGTCTTCATACTTTAGGACATAAAGAATCAAAATCAAAGCAAAGTTCATCTAAACAGCCATCAAAACCCTTACCTCCGAATGTAAAGCCCAAAAGCAAAATGGTTTGGGTTCCTAAGAAAATAGCTAGCAAGTCAAATGAGGCATCCTCATCCACATCTCAGGAATCCCAACCACCTATATCCATCCCAAAACCTACTTCCATCCAAAACTTCCATTCCCTTCACAAATCCCACAAGCAAAACAAAAGCACTAAAAATACTAAATCTATGTGGATTCCTAAATCACTTCATCGACCATCTCCTAAGCAAACATCTCCATTGCTTCCTACACCACTATCTCATCAAAAGATTCAATATTTATCACGGTGTGTGCAGCCATTGGTCATGGTTCCTTTCCACTTCACAACACCTCCACATAACTACATCTCCCCATCTTACATCCATTATCCTACACATCTTCCTCATCCTATGCCTATGGTCCATGCCGTTGCATAAGCCTTCCTTCCATATTCTACATCATTATCCACTATCTACCTATGCCATATCACTTTCATACGATCCCCTACCAGCATTTGTGAGGGCACTAGACATGGTCCATTCGACAGTATCTATCTAGTGAGACTATCCCCTTTCAAGGAACTATATGCTATTGTCTTTCCATATCCACCTTCTCCAATCTCAATATTCAAAAAAAAAAATAGTAAAGAAAAATCCCTTCATCCAATGGTGAAAACCAGGCAAACAGGCACCTTGGATAAGTACCATGATGAAAACCTGGCAAACAGACGTCATGTGTAAGTTGATCTTCTATGTCACCTACACTTGGGGGCACCTTGTCTCATCGGCATATCACCCTTCTCCTACCAGTTTCCTTTCATACCATTTCCTATCCTATCCTCTATCCGTTGCATGCCTATCATGTCTCGTCCATCCATCCAAACTTCCTTTCCTCTATTATTTGGTCTTGATAAAGATTGGGGGCACAATGTTGACAAATGTTTTGAAAGGCTCTTGACATACCTTATCCCTCCAAAACATGCAAATCCTTCATCCTCCTATCATCATAAACATTGGCATGAAAAATCCTACGTACTCTACCTACAATGGGGCATGTTATACTTATGTGACATAGTCCTTGGAGATCACATCCTTGGTTCCTTCTACCTACCTGTTCCATTCACCCATACAACTACATATCCGTGGTGTTCCCTTGTCATCGGTATTGTTTGATCCATATCTGATCCATATCGGTTCCATATCGTGTCCTACATGTTCCATATATGATCCATATCGGTTCCATATCGCATCTCATCTGATCCATATCTTAGGTCCATTAGGGTTCTCCCCGAACTACGCTGCCTCTGTGTCGTCACGTAGGCAAGGCCATTATTCTCATGCGCCCCCGAGGCTTCACTTTCACCTCTAGACTTGGTGTTCCCTTGTCATTGGTATTTAGCACAAAGGCTATCCACATGAAATCCAAGGCAACCATCATAATAAATCATGCCCTTTCTACAAAATCAAAAAATCCAAAAACATCACAAATATCATCAAAAATACCAAAACAATAGAAAACACAAAATTCCAAAAATAATTTATTCATCATCACATCTATCATCAATAAGCTTACACTAGATCCAAGCATCGCATCACCTATCAAAGCATTGTCCCTTAATCAAAATCACCAACTATCAAATCAACATCAACCATAACTTGTCACCGTCATATCTTGAGCCAATCTTACATCAACAAAACATGATCTAGTCATCAATCAATTCTTGCCTTAGGATATGTCGTTCCTACAATAGGCAGAATCTATCCAATCATCAATTGATCCCTACCTTAGGATATATCTTTCCTATGATAGGCAGAATCTATCACATCATTATCTATCTTGGCAAAAGATACAATGGTTACTTGTTTGGTTCGTTGGTCTTTTAGTTTTTGATTTTTATCTTTTGTCCTATTCGAAGATCACATCAAAGCTACCTTGATCTTACTATATCATGGTATGTGGCGAAAACATCTAGAATGAGGCATAGTCTTGCTTTTGTATGCTATGCTTGTGGGTTGATCTCATTAGTCCAAGCTAGTATTCATATCTTGATTGATCATAGGGTCGGTTCTAGCATATTGATCTCCTTATGCATCTAAGGTTCATCATACCTTTTTTTGTACTAAGAGCTTATGCTATGAGTCCCCTTCCCTCGTCAAGACAAGGTTGTACTCTCTTGGGCATGCATGGGATCATCCCTTTGTCTGCGTGTCTAGTCCATGCAAATGTTGGATAAACATCATCACCCTGGTCTTCTATACCTTGGTGAACATATCCACTTTGCTATGTCAAACCTAGGATTGCTCAAATTCAGTTTCAGCACAATGATCATCCACCAATCATCTCCCAACATCATCATCCTTTCATCCCACCACTTATCCTCTAACCCATTCTACCAATCTGTCCCATCCATTTCGATAGTACAACCGTGTTCTCGCAACCCGCCTATCCTCTCAAGGGGGCATCACCCTTACCAATTATCCCCAAGCCTTATTCTTCCAAACCAAAATCTTTTTTCTATCCAATCCATCTCTATGTTTTAACTTCTTTGAAATGATGTTGCTTAGCCACAACACCATCTCAAAGAGGGGCAAAATGTAGACACCTAAAATTGGACTGCTCTGCAAACCAATTTTTCGTACCTCTGCACTCATCTACTCCCCCAATCTACATATCCCTGGTGATCAATTAATTCACCTAATTAATCCATTTAACCTTACAACCCTATCCTATCAATTAAATGAATATTCCTAATATTCATTTAGATGATTTATCCATTTCCCTAAATCACTGTTAATTAGATAAATCCTGATTATCTAATTAACCTAGACTTAAGTTAATTAAGATGCCACTTAATTAACCTTGTCCCCCACTCATCCACTCACTGGATTTAAAATTCAGTTGTCCCCCACTCTCATCCACTCACTGAATTTAATATTCAGTTGTCCCCCACTCTCATCCACTAAACTAAATTTAATATTCAGTTGTCCCCCATTATCCTTCACTCTCCCCAAAGATGAATTATTTATTCATCCACTCCTCCACTCTTCCCAAAATGGGAATTTTTAATTTATCCACTAAGGAATAAAAGATTCACTTTTATTCATAGCCCTTGATCTCATCAACTGAATCCTCACCCTCCATCTTCATCTCCAAAATCCTATAAATAGGACCCCTCTCTAGGCCATTAGGGAGACCACTTCATGCATCAGAACTCTGTCAAAATCACTCCACAATCCCCTTATCATGACTCCATAATATCCAAATCATTCCAAATCTGGTCTTAATCTCCATCCAAATCAATCATCAAATCACTTATCTCTCATCCACATTGCGTTGAGCACTTGAGCAATCCACATCTACACATTTAGTACACTCTAATCAAGGAAATATATGAGGAGCTCTATTGGATGCAAGCTCCTTCCCGCATGGATTTGTGAGGTCTTCATGAAGGTATAATCGTGTTGATTTATGCATTAGATTAGTTATTATCTTCATTCTGATTTCATTGATTACAATAGCAACTAAAATATGTTAATTAGTTTTATATACATATAAATATTTGTTTATTTCAACCTAATCTTAGAAGTATATACAAATATAGACTTCAACATTTTGTAAAAACACATGTATTTGTTGAACTGCATGAATTCATTCATATAATAGTTTAGTATTTTTCTCCAACATTTTCATACACCACTAAATAGTTTTCTATCATTTTAAAGTTTTTAGATACACACCTATGAATGAGTTAAAGCCAATGTTTCAAATGAATGATCCAAGATACCATCTCCATCTGTAAATGCATATACACATAATGTTATTTAGTTATTGTTGGGTTTAATTATTTATTTATAATACAATTCAATAAAATGATATGGTTACGATTCTTATAGTATACAAGTCCACTAAGTGCCTACAAACTTTGAACACAAACTTGAGATTTAAATGAATGGATTAAGTATTTGTTAACTCCATAAGGTAGATTTCAACCATAATACTTTTCCAAAACACTTGCATGTTATGAAATATGAAGGAACTAGCCTAGAATTAGCATGAATATATGTTTACTAAGAGGTTATGTGAAATAAACAAGTGATTAGGATTTTGGAATATAATGAACAAACATATTCATTTGATCACTACCCTATCTAGTTTATTTTGTATGCAAAAATTTCAAGATCATTACTTGAAAGAAATATGAGAGTATTTTGCTTGGGTTGGAAATCTAGATTAGTCTTTTAAGATCATATATAAATGTGATAGACCAAAAAGAATTTGAACACAACAATCAAGCTAATAAGGAGTTGGGATAAGTGGTTGCTAACTCCATAATGAAAATTTAACTCAGAGGATTATTCATGAAATGATTACAAAAAATGCATACATTCCTTATGAGTATGAAATGAAGGAAAAATCCATTCTAGAGTCCATAGGCCTAACTTGTTCAAATTGAAACTTGCATTCAAACTAATATTTACTTTGTACAAGGCATGAAATATTATTCTTGTATCACACACCATATAAATTCTTACAATAATTATATTATTATAAATTATTACAAAACTCTCTTTTACAAACTAGCTGAGTTAATTTAACAGTTACATTAGCTCCATTATAAAGGATATTCTCCATGCTATAAAATCAAGCAACATTTCCAAGGTAAGCTAGGATGAACCAAATGGATAACATGCCAATGGGAGGACAAATTCTCTCCACCCAACCAATATTACGTCATAAGACCATTATAGGTATTGGTAATCCCCCGAGCCAGGAGAATTGTATAGAATTCATTTTAACAAAATATGTCATCCAAGAAGATCATCCACAAAGGAAAACAAGAATATATGCTAACACTATTCAAATGAGTACACACACAAACCATCTAACTCACACATACTCTAAATGTACAAAACACTATCAATTTAATTAAAAAACACTTCTCACCATTTCTTTTCACAAGCAACAAATTTCACATAACATAAGACACGATCATGAAAAATTCAACTATGTAAGTTCTGATAAGGAGTTGGGAGGACTTATCTCTCTACATGGAGTTGTAGGGATGAGCTCCTCCTTCCTTCTCCATGACTCTTTTCACTTTCTATCCAATCTTCTCCAAGAATTTTCTTCTCTCAATACAAGACTCTAAAACAAGAAGCAAAAATGAAGCAAAAGTCCCTTCTCAAGTTGCAAGAGGGGTATAAGTAAAGAGTGCCATGTCATTACTCTTCAAATGAAGAAGTGCCACATGAAATCCAACTCATTCCCTCTTAACCAATCCCTAATTTTCAATGTATGATTTGACTCATCATGATTCTCACACATGTGTGAGACCTAGCCTGGGTGAGGAGTGTACTTGTACACTCTTCTCCAAAAATATTCCTAGGATGTGGTCCCACATGTGTGAAGCATGGGGATGAGTTTTTACTTGGTCTAACCCTAATCCTTGACCCTAGTAAGGTGGTATGGGATGGTGACAAGTCCACCATCCCTCTTCCCAAAACCTACCCATGCCACGTTTTTCCCAAGGAAGTTGGGAGTGGTCAAATCCACCCAAAAATAAAATAATCAATGCTCAAAAGGTCCCAAACCCCAAGGTACTTGACCTAGGGGCCCAAAAACATTAAAATATACAATAAAAAGATATTTCAAGGCCCTCTAAAGTGACCCCTAATTCTAAATCAAAGATCAAACACATATGGTTCCATCTCATCATCCATGCTAACTTAACAACCTACACACCAATTTTAAAGTTTTATTTAACATCACAAAATAAATCACATTACAACATTGCACAATACTAAGGACTTTAGCCCCCCATTATGGACTACGGTCAAACTTCATTGGGAAATCACATAGGTTTCTATATGACCTTAGCTAGATCAAGCCACAACATCACTTCACTAGGAACTAAGATCACAAAATAAGCTTCATCATCTGAAGTAGTTCAAATTAGGGTTCTGACTATTCTCTAGTTGCCCATTGGCAATTTAATCATGCACATTCATTCCAACATTAATATGTCTAATATAAGCATAGCTGAAGAACTTTAATCATAGATAATCATACTCAATTCTACTTGCATTAGAATCAAAATTCACATCTCAACTAGTGACAACTCATATAGCTCATGTCCTACTCAAATCACCATAAAATTTGAATTATCATTTTTAGAATAACCTAATTATAGGAGGTTGGTTTAACATCACATTATTCTAATTGATTTATTCTCAAGAAAATTTCATATTATAAGGGTTATTACAAGTAATATTCTCAATGTACACATCTAACCATATCCACTTACTTGAGTTTCTCCTTTCACATGACTAGTATTTATAACTATCAAACCACTTTGGCAATCCCAAAGATTCTAATTCCAATCGGGTTTTCTCCTCATCAAGAAACATAATGCATTAGTAATTTATCAAACTAAATATTAGTACAAATGTCATCCTTTACTTCATGTTTTTATTAAGCTCACTTATTGAAAACAAAATATCATCTTGAAAACCAAACTCAATCACATGAGATCGAAGGTCCAAAATTACTAAATTAGATAGCTACCCTTTAAACTTTATAGAATCAGCAACTAATATAACTTAAGGTTAGAAAGGTAAGAGTCTGATGCATAATTCACATTTCATCAGGTATCATAATAATATTAGATGAATTTATGTGATTAGTGTTAAAATAATACAAGGTCTCCTATCATAATCAATCTAGGGACAACATTCAATTCATAACATGAGCACACACATTCACAACACAATGTCTAGAGAGTTATACAAAAAGGGTTCTCCTAGCCTGGTTATATCAACACCATACTAGAGCCAAAGCCATAGGTTTCTTCAAATAATTGCACTAGATAGAAAATTAGGTTCCACCACAATGGGAAAGGGTGTCACAATAGCCATAGGTAAGGCAGGGCCTTACATATGGCATCCCTGAAACTAAAATGGTGTGTGAAGTCATTGGTCCCAATTCCCCTTGGTATAATGACATATATGCCTTCCTCAACAACCACACCATCCCACCTCATTTCTCCTCCAACTAATGCAAATCCCTTGATGCAGAGGCATCCACACTATAACATTCGCATATAGCATGAATGTCTGCAGACCAACCTCATCATCATCATCTTCGCCATCATCATCATATTCCCTCCAACTACCAACGACATCATCATGTTTCGGCTTTACTCTGTCAGCATCATGTTTCCTAAAACCAACAGCATCATCATATTGCGGACACTCGCAATCATCCTCCTGCCGACCACTATTCACCTCCTCCGCTTTCCTCCTAACATCATCATCATGATGTTCAGCGGGCGCAAACATCCTCCTGTTCCACTGTTCATCGGGCTCGAGACACTATCGTCATCATCATGACCTTCGACACTACCTTCGTCAGCAGGATATTCAACATCCGGTTGCTCCAAATATCCTGATGACGTTCACTTCAGCAGCTTACTTTCGATGCTCCGCTACCCGACGATACGAGCAACAGCATCATGATATAAATTATCCGGTTCTCTTCGAAACCTCCTGATGATGATGTTAACACAACTTCCTGACACGGACTTCCGCCGATACCTTAACACCTTACGACGGCAGGATAAACTCGCACAAGGGGATATCTCAATATCCTGATGACGATGACATCATATCCTGATGACGATGACGTCACCCAATATCCTGATGACCTTCTCAATACTTAGTCAAAAATCCGAACTCTCTCCCGCATCTACTCACGATATGCGGATGTTTGGCACTCCCAATATGATGATCCTGATGCCGATACGCTCCTCGGCTCCTCCTGCTGATGATCACCCCGACGCACTTGCACTTCATGCGCTCAACTGCATCATGTTCATCTTCACTTATCCGGATGATGATGCCTAACCCGACTGCAGGATATTTGCAGAAATATCCTGATGATGCTGTTTTCGCGAACTTCTGCACTTAGCGAAATCTCTCTTCGCCGATCCACCAGGGATGACCCGATCCAACTCAGGGTGATCTTCCAACTCAGTCAGCTTATCAACTCGACCTAGCACATGAGGATGCTAGGGTCTTCAACATCTCTTGATCGCGATCCTGCACACCTGCATGTAAACAAGCAAACTACCTACTAACCTAATGTACATTACCATTCCACCGATCAGACAGATCAACCGGTGGAATGGATCAGGAAATCCATGCAGCCACGCAAACCAGCAGATCGATTATACAAAGGAGATCAACAGAAAACGAAACAGGATCTTTATTGATTCAAAGATGCAATACAATATGATGTTCCTCACACAGAACACTCAACTCCTCTACTTGATGCAACACTACACTGCCGATCGATGATCTCTAATCAACCGATCTCATGCTTATAAAGATTTGCCTACGAGTACTACTGACCCGACTCCAAGCGGCTGGGAACTCTCCAGGCGGCTGGGAGATCCCACCGAACATACATCATGACAGCTGTTATAACTAACTAGCTAAAAATAGCAAAAGCCTGGTCAGCATGATCTTATCATGATCAGCATGACCTTATTACATGCAATTGGTCTAACAGACCTTCTTGGAAACACAAACAAGACCTAAACTGCTAACTGCCTTATCAAGACCAGCTGTCAGGTAGGTGCTCCTGCACCATCCCTCATTTGCCAAGCATCCCACTTTACCCTCCTTAGTGGCACTCTATATTGTAGGGGCTATGATGGTACCTTTCTTAGATGTATTAACTTAGACAAAATTGTGTTAGTGATCCAAGAGGTACACAATGGTATTTGTGGTTCTCACACTAGTGGTATGACCTTAGGCAAGAAGTTGCTTCGAACATGATATTATTGGCCTACAATGGAATTAGATGGATGTGAGTACGTCAATAAGTGTGTTTCTTGTCAAAAGCATGGGGATTTAATTCATGCACCATCACAAGCTCTCTAACCAATCACTACACCTTAGACATTATCTACATGGGGCCTTGACCTCATTGGCAAGATAAATCCATCTTCCTCCAATGGACACAAGTTCATCATTACAACTACTGAATATTTTACCAAATGGGTTGAAGTCATTCCACTCACCTACACCAATAGAAACCAAATATCCAAATTCATCCTCCATCACATCATTTGTCATTAGGGTATTCCCTCCACCATCATCACTGACAACTGTAAGTCCTTAAAAAACCACAAAATGCATGCTCTTTGTGACCAATTCCACATCAAGAACAAGTTGTCCACCCCTATTACCCACAAGGTAATGGCCAAGTTGAGGCATCAAACAAAACCCTCATCAAAATCCTCAAGAAATTCATTAATGACACTGGTCATGACTAGCACCTTCATCTCAACCCCACCCTATGGGTATATCGCACTAGCATCCACAACTCTACAAGTGTAACCCCATATGCCCTTGTCTTTGGCACTGAAGCCATCTTTCTAATCTAGGTCAAGCTACCATCCTTATGCATTTCCTTGTGTGATCTCATTACATATGAAGAATATCAAGTGGCACGGTTACATGAGCTTGAACTACTAGATGAACATTGGCTCAATGCATTGAATCACCTCAAAGCTTATCAAAATCAATTGTGCCATAGTTATAATAAGCACATATACACTAGAGAATTTTAAATAGGTGATAGATTATTCTCAAGGAGAACCAGAAGAATACAAATCAAAATAGAGACAAAAAGCGCAAGTTCAAGCTAAATTGGTTGGGCTCATACATAATCATTCAGGTGAATACAAGCTACTATTTCAAATGTCCAAGAACTAGATGAGCCTATGAATATTGTGCATCTCAAGAATTTTCATGCCTAAGGAGGCTTCACCCATTGTTAAAATTAAAAAAAATGCAAAAAATGCAAAAAAATATATAAAATATAAAAAAGGAAAGAGAAATAATTTCATCCAATGGTGAAAACCATTTCTATGGCACCTTGGGAATGTACCATGATGAAAACCTAGAAAACAAGTGTCATGTGTAGCACTAGCCCTCCCTCATCTATGAGTACTCATCCCCTTCCATCCCACATACGCATTTCCATTCATTCATCCCCTACACCTCCTAACCTCGGGTCATTCACTCAAGGATAGTTACCTCCTCCTATCATATCCCCTTCATCTCTTTTCCATATCCCCTCTCCTGAATCTCACAAGAATTGTTCACCCTTTCCCCTTTCCTTGAGATTGCTAAACCAACATCCCGTAACCACCCACCCCCATCTATTCCTAACATTTCACTTTGTGTCAACCCCTAACTTTCATAGGTACCTTGATTTTTCTCTAGATTGGGGGCATCCCCTTGCTGACTCATGCTTGGGAAATGGGTTTGGATATATATCCCTCTCATGGCATGACCCTAAATCTACTCCCACATGGTTCACTATCCTCTTCTACCATGTTTCCCCTCCACAAATTATGATCATGGCTTCCCTACCTACTGGGGAAAAGTGCACTATGTTTTTTAATTATCCCATCCCTCTTCCCCAAACCCTTCATCCCCAACTCCCATCAAACCCACCTTAATCCCCCTTTGGCTTCACCATTTGCACATATGTGTGTTTTTCTTTCATGCTTGTTTAATTTTTTGTTTGTCTACTTGTTCATGATTGTCCTTTTAGGTCATTCACACCTTTCTATTTTGTGTCCCTTACATCTTTATGTCTTTATACTTGCATGTCTTTATGCCTTGATCTTTGTTTCTATGAATTTCATCCCATCTACATGATCCACCAATGCCACCATGGTCCATCATACCATGTTGTGTCTTAAGGACATGTTACAAGGATATCTCTTTTTCATATTTCTTTTTCATGTTTCTTTTCTTTCCTTATTTGCATCATGGTTTGTCACTCATCTATTCACTTATTTTGCTTATTTTTGAGTTAGTCCCTTTATGCATAAAACATCGCATTGCCTTGATCTCTATATCTTGGTGTATCTTGTTTTATGCTACAACAAAAGAGTTGCTCAACAAATTTTGAATCTCCTCAATGATTCTCTGCATATACCTGCAATCACCAACATTCATCATCTTACATCAACAATCCCTTTAAGCATTGATCAAATCCAAATCACACCATTAATCAATAAAATCTAAATAGACCTATATCCCCATGCCTATAGCATCACTCATCCTTCCCTCCTCCCCTCTATCGCTCTTCATTCACTTCTCCTCCTTCCTCACATCTTTGCCATCCATTTAGAGAGTGGCACATGTGTTCTTCCAACCTGTCTGTCCCCTCAAGAGGGCATTCCTTATCCATTTACTAACTCTATTTTCCTTTAGCCAACTAGGGCATCTTACCTCCCTCCTCACCTCACCAAACACTTATATTTTATCTTTCTTTGAAACGTCATTGTTGAACCTCTAGTCGCAATGCCATTTCAAAGAGGGGCAAAATGTAGACACCTAAAACTTACCACTACATATTAACCCAATTCTTGTTATCCACCCCCCACTAATTAATTAAATAAATTATTAATTAATTAGGTCATCCCTTTTCCATTAGCTGATTAAATAGATTGTATTTAATTAGTTTATCCTAACTTTAGTTAATTAAATAAATCATCTTATTTAATTAACTAAACTATTGTCACCTTATCCAAAAATCCACATCACTATTTCTTCTAATTAAAAATTCAATTTCTACCTAACACCCATTTAATAACAATTTCTAATCCATTTTATCAATCCTAAACCAAATCAATTCTAAATCCTAGCCATTAAATTGTCTAGCCTAATCCTAGTCATCCATCTCTTAATCCAAAGTGAGATTAAATTTAAATCCCCACCATCCATTATCCAAGAGAATCCACACCCTTCATTCCACACATGTAACTCTCACACATGTGTGAGATGTCCCATCACAAATCCCCATGAGTCTTCTCACACATGTGTGAGAGATTTTAATCTCCACTCTTCATTCAAATTTAGACAATCTCAACCCTCCATTTTCCCTCAATACATATCTTATCCATTTACACCTCTCTAAATTGACACTTGTCATGTTCTCATTTCACCCATGCAAGTTAATCAACCTCCACCATCCAATCCAAGATCAAATTCTATCCCTTCATCCCTCCCATCTCAAAACTATAAATCCATCCAATCCTCAAGCATTTGGAAACAACACAAATTTACAAGTATATGTTGCTACATTGAGAATATCAAGAGAAACTCAACATCAAATACCATCAAATTAATCACAAGGAGCACATCACCAATATCAAATGGAAGGTATATCATTGGAATTTTAATTTTACATTAGCTAGTTTGTATTCTATTTTATGTTCTTACCCTTATTTTGTGTGAGTTTGGAATTAGGCAACATATTTTGTCATATTTGTTTCCATTTTAAATTCTAACTTATGCATTATAAAAGCCTCTTACTAAACCCTTGAAAAGATCCACAAGGTAGCATAATCCATTTGATAGGTATATCCTACTAGGTATCTGTTGTGCATTTGATTTATCTTATACTAATAATAAACCTAGATCTATCAAGAAAACTCTTTCTTTGAAGGATCATGAGTCTTAGATGGAGGCCATGCAAGAGGAGATGTCTTGGATAGATGTGAGATATGAGATAAATTAGAACTGACCAAGGCAATGAAACCCATTGGATGAAAGTGGGTGTTTAAAAACAAATTCAAACCACATGGGCATTTCGAATAGTACAAGGACATGGGGGTGGATTTTGGTGATTTTTTCTCTTGCTGCTAAACTTACTTCTATTAGATTACTACTTTCTATTGTTGTTTCTTATGATTTGAAAGTAGAGGAAATGCATGTTAAAACTACTTTTTTGCATGGGAATCTTTTAAAAAAAACATAAGAGACAACTTGATGGTTTTGTGTTGAAAGGGAAAGAAAACTTGGTTTACAAGTTAAAGTGGTCTTTGTATGGTATGAAATAGTCACCTCAAATCTAGTATCATAAGTTTGGTGCTTTCACATTGTAGCTTGGGTTTGTATGGAATGAACCTAATTATTATGTTTATTTCAAATTAATTGATGATTAGTTGCTAGTCATTATCTTGTATATTGATGACGTATTATTTATTGGAAATAATAAAGGTATGATTAGAGAGCTCAAAATATAGCTTTCTATTTACCTTTGATAAATAGGGACTTGGAGGCTAGAAAATACCTCTTGGGTATGGAGATTAACATAGATAAGTTAATAGAAAGATTTGGCTTAGTCAGAGTAACTATGTTGAGACTATTTTTTAATGGTTTAATTAAGATTGTAATCTAGTGAATATTCATTTACCTATAAGCACTAAGCTTTCTTTGGAATAATGTCCTAAACTAGATAATGACTTTGATTATATGTATAATGTTCATTATTCTAGTGTTGTTGGTAGTCTAATGTATGATATGGTCTATACAAGACCAAATATTATCCAAACAGTAAGAGTTCTTAGGAGGTTTATGTCTAACCATGGTAGAGAACATTAGAATTATGTACAAAGACTATTCATATATTTGCAAGGGACTTATGATTGTTGTATTTGTTATCATGGGAATAATGGTGTGGGCAAGTTGCTTAATATATAAGGCTTTGTTAACTCAAATTGAGCTAGTGATTTAGATAGCAGGAGATCCATGAGTAGTTATGTGATCACTTTGTTTGGAGGCATTGTTAGTTGGATGGGTAAGAGGCAAACCATAATTGCTCTTTCCACTATAGAAGAAAAGTGCATGACTACTACACATTCTTGTAAAGAGGCAATATGGTTATAAAGGTTGTATTCAAGTATTGGCCTTGAGTGCAAAAAAATTAACATTGGATGTGATAGTTAGAATGTTATCTATTTAGTGAAGAATTTGATGTACAATGCATGTACTAAGTAGATGTTCACTTTGGATATTGTTGCAAATTATCTCATTAAGCTAGTAAGCATGGATAAGTTATTTGGTGCAGAGAGGCTATGGGTCTTACCTCTCCTAGCACTTAATTCTTTTTAAAGTTTCCTCTTATGTCTTTGCAATGTAAATATCAAGTGGGAGAATGTTAGGATTAGTTTTTATTAACCTTGCAAATCCTATGCATGGGCTGATACGAAAAGATGAGGATCAACTAAGAGGAAATGCTTTTGTGTTGAAAATGTTAGATACCCAAGCCTCAACACCCAAGCGTTGACACCCAATTAAGATATATTTGGTCAATATTAACACACAAATTTTGCCAAATATCTATTTGCATTAAGTATTCAAAAAGATTTGAAATCCTATCTCAATAGACTAGATGTCTAGTCATAATGGATTAGACATATGGTCGGTACTAAAATGCTCCACTTTGATTAATACAAATGACAACTTTATATTTCTACTTATTTAACCAAATTAATGGGTTTTATGGAGGAAAATGTCTACTTTTAAATATTAAAAAAATCAAACTTTGCTCTTAATGTATAATTTTTAAAAAATTCTAAACATATTTCTAACAATATATATATATATATATATATATATATATATATATATATATATATATATATATATATATATATATATATATATATATATATTCATTCTTGTCTTTTAATAAATTTGGATTTTGAAATCTATTTTAAAAAAGATTATATGAGCCCAAGCTAGAAGTCATGCTCTATGCATTAAAAAAACATGTTATGATTTATTTAGGCAAATTAAGGGGGTTAGACATGAGGGGTTTGATATTTATACCTTAATCCTACTAAAAAATTAATTAAAAATTTTGACAAAAATTATTTAAAAATATCCATCCCAAGTATCAATTCTTATCTTTTTAATAAATTTGGATTTTGAAATCTATTTTAAAAAAGATTATATGAGCCCAAGCTAGAAGTCATGCTCTATGCATTAAAAAAACATGTTATGATTTATTTAGGCAAATTAAGGGGGTTAGACATGAGGGGTTTGAGATTTATAACTTAATCCTACTAAAAAATTAATTAAAAATTTTGACAAAAATTATTTAAAAATATCCATCCCAAGTATCAACATCAATAACATTTATCCATTAAAAGATTTTGAAAAGTATTTTCATTTACTAGTTTTTTAGGAAGGTTGTACACATGCATGTTTTTGCCTTCATCAAAGTTGAAAAGAATCTCACTTTTGTACGTTCTTTACTTGAGCAACTTTTATCATCTAGGTATTAGAGTAAATTACATATTTGAAAATTAAAAATAAAATCTTATATTATATTCTTGCACCATGTTAATATTCTATCTATAAGTGCTTCAAATCTTTACCCCAAGTACAACTAATTTTGATTCTAAAGCAAAAAAAATCACTTTTTAGTTATTTTAGACCCTCATTACCTTGCATTCACCCATATCTACTGTAACATTTAGTTCTTCATAGATAATATAATATACATGTCTCCAAGAATGATGGAATAGGTAAAATGAGATGCCCATGTGAGAATAGGATATATTTAATTATTTATTCCTCAATGACTTGGAAATATGGTTGCAAGGAAACATTGAACAAGGATGTTACATAGAAAGGTCAAAATTGGGAGTCATGGAGCATCTTCCAAAGATAGGTGTTATTTTATGCAACTATTACCCTCATGGGGTGCCTGGGATTGTGAAAGTGGTCTTCGTGATAGTTTATGATACAATATATGATGCATGAGTAGTGTAAGAGGAGTTACTATTTTGGGATGCTTGACCATTGATTATGGGGCATTGGTTTTTGCATGGGGAATACAACACCTAGTTGTGAACCCATGGCTTTGACTCTTGTTTTGGAAACCATTCATGAGTTCTACTTTTTGATTGTTCTATAATGGAGACATGGGATATAGGTTTTATAGTTGATTTTGCAAGTACTATTATGTTGCCAAATTACTGTCAGGTTGAAGGGATAAGTGGATTGTATCAATGTACTTACATTTTTGAGATTAATACAAGCTTAGGTTTCTTTAGTGGTGGAGTTTTTTCTTGCAAGGGTTTCTCCACATAAATCTAGTGTTCTTGTGTTGTTGATTTTATATGCTTCTCCATATTTCATTTCAATTTATTAGCTTAATCACATGTATTAATCAGTTTAAACAATATTTTGTTAATCTTGTATTGCATTGTTTACCCTATATTCAATAGTCAAGAGGTGGAGAAGCACTTGTGATGAAATGCATGTTGCTAAAGCTAGGAATAAGGAGAAAAATATGCCATTATAGAGAAAGAACCTATTCAAGACCCTCTATTAGTCTAGATATAAGTGTTGCAAAACAATTATAGATATTGGCAACACAAATAATCTTGTTTTTATGGAGATGGTCAAAAAGCTTGAATTGAAGAGGATTGAGTACCCTAGTCCATAGAAGATGTCATGGTTGCTAAAGGGACACACTAATTGCTAGTGAATGAGCAATGCCAAGGTTAGGTTCAATATCAAAACATGTGGGGATGAGGTCTTTTGTGACATAATGCCAATGGATTTTTTCAACGTGTTGTTGAGTCAACCTTGGCATATGATAGGAAGGTGTTGCTTGATGGGTGCACAAATACTTAGACCTTATGGAAGGATGGATAGAAGTATAAGTTGGCACCATTGAAGGACCAAGGCATGGAACTAGAGAGCAGCTCGAGGCTATTGATGGTGTTAGGAGAGTAATTCCTAAAGTGAATCTCTTGGTGTTCATGTGAAAGAAGGCACAAGGCATAAAGGAGGGGATGCCACATGAATTAAAGGAATACAAGGTGAGTAAAAAGACATCATGTTAGAGGATGTTCTAGAAGGATTACCACCTGTGTGTAGAATTAGTCATGTAATAGAGCTAATTTTATGGTCCAACCTACCAAACAAAGTGGCCTACATGATGAAATCATAAGAGAATGAGGATGTGAGAAGGAAAGTAGAAGATCTACGTACAAAGGTGCTAACGGGGAAGAGTTTGAGCCCATGTTAGTACTTGTAATACTAACACTAAAGAAGAATGGATAATGAAGGATGTGCATGGATTCCAAGGTCATCAACAAGATCACCATTTAGAATGGATTTTCATTGTTGTGCATAGATGACTTAAAGGATTGCCTAAGTGGAGCATGATACTTCAAAGAGATTGACTTGAAGAGTGGCTACCACCAAATCAAGATCAAAGAAGGTGATGAGTGGAAGATAGCCTTCAAGATGAACATGAGTTTTGTGAGTCATTGGTGATGTCATTTGGCCCAACAAACATGCAAATCACTTTCATGTAGATGAATGAAGTGCTGAAGCTATTCTTGGGAAATTGTCATTGTGTACTTGGATGACATATTCATCTTTAGCAAGATAAAGGAAGAATATTTCCCACACATAAGGTGAGTGTTTTATCAATTACATGAGGAGAAATTGTTGGTAAATACAAAGAAGTGTAATTTCATAAAAAATAGAGGTGTACTTAGGATTTGTGATCTTCTGAGAAGGATTGAAGATGAACCTTAAGAAGCTGAAGGTGATCATGGAGTGACCATCAACAAAGAGATAATTTGAGACATGAAGCTTTCATGGATTGGCAAGCTTCTATAGGAAGTTTATAAGGAACTTTAGTAGGATTTATGAACCCACCATGAAGATGATGAGAGGTGATAGGAAGAAGTTTATCTAGATTATGGCATGGAGCATAGATCCTAGCTATTGAAGAAGAAGGTAATGGAGTAACTGATGTTAGTGCTACCTAATTTCAATGATATTTTAAGTGGACTACATCATAAATTAGCATGGTGTTGAGTCAAGAGGGTAGGTTGATCACATAACCCAATGAAAAGTTGTGTTGGCTATGCCCAACAAAATGCATTTTGTACTTATGTTTAGCCCCTAATTCCCTATTTGGCTCACTATTAATAACTAATTTGAGATTTCTTTAATGAGCCTTATTAAAAATTTAGGCTTCATGTCTTGTGCCATGTCTTTGTATGTCCTTGCACTATGTCTTGGTGTTAAAATTTCATATTGGAGTGCTAAGTTTGAATTTCATGTGTATGTCTCTTTGGAAAGGTGGCAGACTTGAATTCCAACTTTGCTTGTCTCACAAAGTTCCCTGAATACCCTCAGGGCCACAAGATACAATTAGGATAGGGTCACAAAATACATTTGCATCTTTACATATGTTATAAAATATAACATGCCTCCATGACCCACACCCTGTTGTAACTATATTGGTGGACTTCCTCTCCCTATGACACATTGTTGTTTGTTTGCACTATATTGTCACCTCTCAACTTCACAACATTCCTTATTAGTGGGTTGACGAGCTTCACATGCAAATTGCTTTCTTATCTTTGAAGCCCGCAACCCCATGCTACTTTATACATGACTTGGTCACTCTCTTTGCAACTTTGCATGCTACGAAATGTTCTCTTGCCTTTATATCCTACACCTTGTAAAAACTTATTGAGGCAGACTTACCCCATGTCCCCATGTTGTTGTTTAAGTTAATTTTCTGCTTAAATTTAAGCAGTTGGAGTGGCCCCATGCAAATTTATAATTGTAGGAAAAGGATAATATAGAATCTTTCCTATTTTTGTGGAGCAGCGACTGCTTAGGAATTTCAAATAAGCTTGGAAAAAAAGGGGGTGCTGGAAATAAGCAGCGACTGCATAATGAAAAATATGCCATGTGGCTGCATATAATTCCTTCCCTCTTTTTTTTTTCTTCTATTATTTTTTATTTTTTATATAATAAAAAACTCCAAATTAAGATAACTACTTAAAATAAGTAGAAAAATAAAGTTTCATGGAGTCACTGGCTCCACAAATATCTGCTAAAAAAATTAAGCAGTGGCAGCTAAAAAATAAACTAAGCAGCAGCATGTGGACATGCCATTATCTAATCCCTTTTCACATCGCTTAAAATTTCCCACTTGCCTTTATGCCCCACAACTCTGCACTACATATTTGGCAGTGTATGGACCTCACTTGAAACTTTACATCCCTTGTAGAGTGTGCAAAATGCTCACTTGCGTTTAGTCCCCACGTCCCTACAAAATCTTATAAAGGCAGGCCTCCATCACTCTTTTGCAGATGCAATGTACTGTTGCTCCATCACGGAACTCTCTAGGAGCTATATTTGGTAAGCGACATACTTCATTTTCACCTTTACATGTCTTGTGGAAAGTGTGTAAATTACTCAATTTCCTCCAAATCCTACACTCCCATGTTGCCCTATCTTACAAACTTAATGCCTTTCTTTACAACATGCGCACTTGCTTCCCAATCCTACAACTCGTCACACTCGTATTCTCTAGGCTTGTGGACTACCTTCAAATATACAAACTACCTACATGCCTCCCAAGCTTAAAAATCTACAATACATTCATTTTGTCGACTTGGCCCATGACTTTGCAACCTATATAATGTATATTTTCTCCTCCACCTTATAACCCTATCGTTTTCACAAAAGCAAATATCTTGGCCATGTGCACATACAAGAAGGCATTCATTTATCTTACATGGATGTGACTAGGCCTACGAGATGTCCAAATCATGTGCAAGTACATGAATTTGTGTGCAATCTTTTGATTTGAGGGTATGACACGCATGATTTGAAACAAGGCATGTACCCTTGTTTTATAGGCCTCCAAAATGATACTAAGATTAAATTTTATGAGTACGGGGGAAGGCCATTTCATGCAAGTAAAAATCTTTGAATCCTGTAGTTGTACACTGAATTGACATGGCATGGTTGACCTATAAAGTACAAATTGCACATGTGGCCACACCATGTTGCTTGAATGTGTGGTAATGTTATATATTCGTGTTTTCAAGATGTAAGAGGTTGTTGTTGGTTGGTCTTTTGAGATTGATGATTGTGTAGTCCAGCAAGATAAATCCATGATTGATGCCTCTATGATCAATAGGGGGATTTCAATGAATTCCATGAGTGTGCTATGGAGTTTCTCTAGCCACATTTTTTGGCTTGACTATATTAAGGGGTAGTTAGTGGTACAAAACTATAATTGATTGCAAGTTTTTTATAATCCTCTCCTTAATGCCAATGAGATACATTTGATTTATAATGGATTGTTGGAGTAGATTAATTATATGTATGACTCTTGAACTTCTCAATGTGTATGCATATGCAACTCTTAGTTCTATGTTGATTCACACTAGTGCTCTCAATTCTTCTTGTAGGTATCAATTTTTTTGCCTAATGGAGTAGGCACTAGGCTTGGTTATGAGATGTCAATATAACTTCCAAACATATCTCTCTTAGTTGTACCTATAGAAACCTAAAATACACTCCCACATTAACTGAATGTTGGCATACTTCTATCACCACATTAGTCAATCTTGTATCTTAATTAAATCGATTTGTCCCCCAACATTCCTCCATGGATTAAATAAACACATAATATTTTTTAATCAATCCAAATTCCCACTCATCATTGCAATTAGTTAAATAAACCATGCTTAACTAATTAACCTTGCACATTCCTCCACCACTTTATTTAAAAATAAATAAAGTCAAAATCCACCAAAACCCAAAAAGTACTTTTTTATCTCCACCCTCCACTCATAACACGGTAATTTCCACCCTTCATCTTCCTCAATCCTTGTCTTTTTCACTTGCACCTATCCCAAGCCTCCACTTGTGAGCATGCCACTTCCCCATGCAAATGAGTGAATCTCAACCCTTCATCATTAGCTTCCCTTGGAAGCTAATCAATCCTCACAACTCAATCCAAGATTAAATCCAAACCATCCATGATTTCCATAAAAATATAAATAAACCCTCATTCTCAACTAAAGCATCATGGTGGAAGAAAAGCAAGGTCATGTTGTGGGATTCTTAAGCAACCACATTTCTCTTTTCAACAACAAATATTAAGCACATACAAGGCATCAGGTGTGTGTTGGTGAGAAGTTTATTGTCTTTTCATTATTGCTTTGCACTCTTTTGCTCAATCAAAGGTGTAGTTAGGTGTGATGTAGGTTCTTTGTTTTCATTGCATTGTTCCTTGTTTTGTCTCATATTTTAACATACACATTTTGGCACACCTAGTGGGAACTTGTCCCTTATCTAATCTTTGTTTTTGTAGGATTTTGCTAACTTTATTTTGTAGGTTCTTCCTCTTTTTTGAAGAGATTTAGTTATGAAGTTTTGTTGGGAGTATCCTTGGAAAAAAATAGACCTCATCATTGAGTCCAAAAGGCCCCAAAACTTATAAATCGATATAAGACTCAATAGGTTTCGGCATCTAATTTTTTTTTTAATTTTTTGGGCTTGTAGAAATTACACAGTTGGTCGTCTATACATCTGTATAAAATCTATACGATCCATGCAGAATTTGTATTAAACATACAGTCTATACCTTATGCCATTGTATCCTTGCCCCTTCATCAACTCTCCAATATAATATTCACAAATTCATTTAGCCTTAGATTTGTTTGTACCTTTTTTAAATTCCTTTTTACCACTCATGTAGCTTGTTTTCCCACCCAATTAATTTTTTCTTTAAAATCTCACCCATTATTTCTCCTTCCCAACATCCAATTTAAAACTCCCACCCAGTTTTAAACTTCCAATTGGGACCTGGTCATACTAGTGATTAAGGGAAACCAATGATTCAGAACCCCAAGGTTCTAGTCATACTAGTGGCGTGTAATACTTTTTAAAGATTGATATCAAGAGAAGATACCATTAGATCATAATTAGAGAAGGAAATAAATGGAAGACCATTAGAATGAAGGAAGTCTTGTACGAATGGATGGGGATTTCCTTCAGTTAAATAATGTGTCAAGAACACTCATGAAGCTGATGAACAAAGTTGTGAAGCCATTTCTAGGAAACTTTGTGTTTTTATATATTGATGACATTTTGGCACTCAACAAAACTAAGGAAGAACATCTTGAAAATCTACAAAAGGAATTTGTACAGTTAAGGAGTGAAAGGTTGTGCATCAACCTAAACAAGTGTAGCTTCATGAAGGAGGACATCACACACTTGGGATCCATTTTATCTCAAGATGGATTGTGAATGGACCCATAGAAAGTGTGCAATTATTGAGCAATTGGAGTGAAAGAGCGCAACAAAATTGCATAATTTTTATGGATAGGAAAGATTCTACGTAAATTTGTGCACTCTTGATGTAGGGTATGTGCAGGATCATGATGGGCCAAACTATACCTCTAAGTGGCAATGAAAATACAAAAAATTAGACTTTATCAAGTTCATGTGAAAATTTGAATGGATTATCTACACAATTTGAAAAAGATGTAAGAATGAAATTTGTAGAGAATTGAATCTAATTTATAGGCTAGTATTTTTCATTTTTAAAAAACTAAATTTACTTAGTGAAAATTGAATATTTCAATGAATAGCTATTAAATTTTTCAGAAAAAAATAAAAAGTGGGTGCCATTCCAACCAACCTAACCATGAGTAAAAATATATATATATTTTTTAAACTTTCAAAATAAGTAGAGGACTCATGTCCGGATGTGATGCATATTTATTTGAAATTTTTTTCCAATAAAATAATTAGTTATGATTTTTTTACTATGACTTTTTTTTAAAACTAAAATGTAATTTTCCAGCCAACCTAACCCGATAAAAAAAATTGAAATTCAATTTTTTTTTTTTAACCTATAGCCAGAAAAGCATAGAGTGTGATGCAGGTTTCAGATCTAAAAAAGGTGAAACGGTTTGAAAGTTATTGATGTTTTTCAATCAGTGTATCCATCGAGATTTCAGACACACACTATATATAAAATTATTAATAATTATTTAACAAAATGATAATTAAGAAAATCTTATATTTGTAGAAAGCTAACAATTTCCTCTCTAAACCCTTTTCGTTTTATCAATTTTGCATTAAAAAAAAGTCATCAGCATGAAGGGTGAAGTTCGAAGAAGAGATTGAAACATGAAAACACATTAGAATCCATGAAAAGTCAACAACCAAAATGGATATCTGTCTTGCTTTGTACCAAAGCAAAACGGATATCTGTTTTAGCAGCTCAAAACGGATATCCGTTTCCATTTCGTTTCTGACCATAAAACCATAGTCTAAGGTGAGAAGAAAGTTTTAAATTCTAACATTTATAAAACAAACTAAAATAATTTTTACAAAGAAATTATTGATTGATGGAGAGGCTTAAAATTTTTCTCTAAATCTGATATAATAAGATATCTTCATGGTGCCTATTTATAAAAACCCTATGAATGAAAATGAATGGAAGAGTTTCTAGGTACTTTAGTTTTAAGTTGATATTTTATGAGATTATTTGGATTTAAGGGGAACATCTAGTAGTTGTGTACTTTTAAGTTAAAGGGGCAAGACAAAATTAGTATCCTTATAATTATAGTTTTTGTATGGTAATTTATAAAATGTTGAATATTTTTATTTGTGTAAAAAAAATAGTTTCCGTTTCTAATGGAAATATTTAGTTAAAAATTGGTGGCTCCTTGTGAAAAGTATGGGCTCTTATCAAGCACGCATAACCAAGAAGGTTGATATCTATTTTTTTTACATGTTTGTTGATCACATCTTATGAAATGGATGTTGCTTGGTGATAGTTCTAGGTTTAGTGAACAATATTCTCAAGCTTATTGCAATTTTTATACTTGTGACCAAATTTGGTACCAAACCCTTTCACCTTTCCAATTAATCCTGATAGTGTCATCTCACTCCATGCAAATCAAACCAACATTAGGACCATGTGAATGACATTAAGGATAGCCTTGAAATATGAATCTTTGTACTGTTGACTATCCTTTTAGCCGGACAATCCTTTAGGATCATTGTACCCAGGTGCAACAATCATTCAATCTTCTTTTATTTATATTTCTTTCCTCTTCATACACAAGATTCCCGTGCCTTGTAGTCATGACAATCCACAAATCACCTAATTGTCCTTAGTGAGACTATATCTTATTTTGACAGTGATAGTCATCTTCCATTCACAACTCTCCTCTTTAACATAGATACCCTTTGCACATGTTTTGACTTCATGATTTTCCTTTTGTATGTTGTATTATGGTATGAAAATAATATGGCCCCTTCTTCATCCTCTTGTATAATGAAATTGAAGGTCAACATTTACAGTTACTCTTCTTTATTACTTGGTGATAATGAATCCCTAAACTCATTTTTTATTGTCTTGAAGCTAAATTTACCATTGTTGAGACAGTCAGAGTTGATTCTTGATCATGAATATTGCGAATTACTTCAAATATCCATGGACAATTTCAATTGTGTTTCTTAAGACAACCATGCCTTGACTATCCCTTGATGTTGGTCATGATTGTGCTTGGATGGCACAATAGTTCATAGTTAGATTTTTGCCACTAAAGTTTTCCTTTGACAAAGTCATATTTGTAGTCCACCTTTTGATGATGTTCAAACAATATAAATACTTATTCTTAACATAAGCAATACATTTCTCACAAATACCAATGCATTCTACTCATAAGGTTCATGGCACCATGCCTAAAGGTCTGACAGTCAATAGTGTACTATTATGGCATCCTATGGTTGGTTTGACAATCTATAACACTGATAGCATTCATGCCTAACAGTCCTTATCATTATTGTCACAATATATTTTACATTTGAGGCCTTGTCTACAACATACAAAGTTTACCTTTCTCACCCATACCTTCAGTATATAAAGGACATTGATAGGGAATTTTTAATTTCCACTCAGTCAGTGCAATATAGGAGAGGATAGATTGTCTAAAGTTGTAATCTATTTCCATTTGCACTTGCCATAACTACAAATGCTTAGTGTTTATTCTCAACCCCGGTATATGAATAAAATGTGACCTATTGTTCTAATAGGCCTATAGGGACAAAGAGGTGATAAAGCCTTTAATTTTAAACATGACATGGTTTTGATAACTTCCCATATTGGTAAGGTCCTGGATGACAATCCTTTGATGCGCCTAATTGTAATAGGTGTTATGATAGTCCTTGGTATCTTTTCATTTCTTTCTTGAATGGCCTGCAAATAAGACATAAGACCTATTAGATCCTTCATAAATAAGAATTCTCATACATTACATTTAAACTTAAACTCCCTAAACATCCATCAATCCATCCATTAATATCAAAATGCCATGAATATCCTATGATCAACCATTCTAATTCCTAGGATAGTCATATTGCAATTTTGCTTCTCTATACTAAAATAGCCCAAGGAATATCTACCCTTGAATTTGTGTTTTAACAATCTAATGTCTTTATGAATAACATTGAGCCTTCTTTTGGGACAACATTTTTGCCTTTAGAAGCTCCTCATTTCATGATATCCTAAAATAGAATAAGTGGATAATCATAACATTTTAGCATAATGGGAAAACCCTAAAGTGTGATAAAGTCTATACATTATCTATTCCCATCTATGTCACAAAGCAACTATTCAAATGCTAGGCCAACATGATTTAAACAATCATAAGGGCCAACAATCCACTCCAAATGCATGGGAAAAGGACAACTCTTGGATCCCATATTAATCATGTTCACATGGCTGCTAGCATCTTCAAGTGAGTCAATACAAAAAATGAAAGCCTCAAATTCATACACTTCAGAAAAATATACCTAATTATAAATTTGATATGCATGAATAAGGAAGTCCTCATGCAATACAAACTAAAATGTGTCACATTTAGACATGTCATCAAGTTGAACTACATCATGTTGAGACTTGTGTTTACTTAAGCATTACAAGTCACTTGCCTCTTTGCATGATTCAAAGTTCCAAACAAAGGACTCAACTTTAGGTGTAGCAGAGTCCTCATCAATGACTGATTTACATGGCCTTCAACAAACTAAAATTATATATCATCTTTATGCTTATATGGAGGCTATATCATCTTTACAATTGTATGTCCAGGCTCTTTAGGAGTCTTCACAAATGTGTCCAAAGTAAGATTACTCAAATCAAATAATGGCTTATATCCAGAGCTTTATTAAGTTGATACCTAGGTGGATTAGTGTGTAAACATTCAAATTAGATGGTAATTCACAAGTTTATAGAATAATAAAATGAATCCCTAGTCTAGAATCCAAATGTACATATTCAAAGGCATTAAAGACTTTGAACAAATTACTTTATTGAATTGGAGAAGGCATGTACAAATGTGCAATGTTTAGCTTATTCTTCCTTGTCTGTACTTTTATACAAATTTGTATGTACATGCGTGTGGTGCATGGATCAAGTGCTCAAGGTGACGATAGATGTCAAACCCATATGCCTTGTTGTTCCTATCTTCCATGATTACCATATATTCTATCCTATGTTACTTGTTTAGCTCGTATTCTTTCATATATTCAATCCTTACCTCCCATGCTTTATTCTATGTCTTGTTTGGTTCCTAAACATCTCTATGTTCTATGTTTAGAACCTATATTTTCCCATGTTACTTGTTTACTTATATATCCCTATGCTATATATCGATGATGTCCCTATATTCCTATGATCTATGCTTGTGATCTCTATCTCTTAAGTATCCATATTCCATGCTTATCATGATGTTTCTAATACTTAAACATACTTATGGTTCTTACACATTTAGCATTCTTATTCTTTAGTTATTTATATATGTATTTTAACATTTAATTTGTCCTTCTTATGTGTTCTTATCATCTCCTATTCTCATTTATGTATATCTAGTTGTATACTTTGTAGATTATTTCATTCTTTGTGAGGAAAACAAAACAGATATCCATTTTAAAAATGGATATCTATTTTGTAGTGGCGATATGGACGTCGCAAAGTGTCCGTTGGCAAAGAATTGGGCTTTAAGAAACGGATATCCTTTTTAGAAATAGATATCCATTATGTAAATGCAGAAAAAAAGACAAAAGGAATATTGTTGGGCCCAACATCTGCACCTAGAGACCCTCTGCTGTCGAAATACTCGTGATTTCTGGCTATGACAGTGAAAGGAATATTTTTATGCACTTTTGGAGACACAATTTTCTTGTTACAATCATAAGGGTGATATTTGTGTTCCCCTAATGGGGAGCAACAGTCGTCATAAAGCAAAAAAGAGGAGGAAAATTGAAGCAATTAAGGAAAAAGATAGGGAAAGGAAGAGGATTGGAAAAGTGGGTTTGGCAGATGCTCATCAAGGTGAATCTCCTTCTTTACCATCTAATGACATGCAAATTGAAGATGTTAATTTTGATTATAATGAAATGTTAGATAAGAATGAAATTCACCATGATATTGCAAATGAAAATATCAAAAAATATTATGAAACACCTATTCATAATAGCAATACCATGGACAAAGAAGAAGAAGAAAAATGAAGACGTGCACTTGAAGAAAGTGGATATGAACATCATGATGTTGAAATTGCACTCCATAATCCATTTGTTGATAAAATTGATGAGGTTGATAACATGGATGAAACAAGAACAATCAATGTATCTCCAAATTTCATAAGAAGAGAGGACATTTGTCAAGAAGAGAATAACTGTGATGAAATTAGAAAACACCCAAGAACCCCAAAATGGTTACTTGAAATTGATGAGAACATAATGGAAAAACTTGAAGTCAAGAGGTCATCACGAACGGTTCGGTTGTGGGCTTCAAAACTCTTCAATGAATACTTTGAGAAAAAAATATTAACCAAACAATGCCAACTTTTTGTGCAATTATTAAAGATGTACAAAATGAGACCTTTACTAAAGAAATTAAAGATTCGGTTAAACAAAGTGTCCGATCGGAATAAAATTATTGTTAGAAGCCTTTTCAATGCATACAATTCTATTGGAAAGACTAGCATGGAGAAAGATAAAAGAGCTGCTCATAGAGTAATAACAACCTCAATAGTAAGCAAACAATTAAGAAATGCTCGATTAATGAGGCAAACTTGTGTTGACTTAAGATTGAATCGTAAAACATTGTTAAAAGCACTAGCATTAAGATCAAGGCTAGATAGTCCTCTTGCCAATGATACTTGGGCTTTCAGTGGTAGGCTTCCATGAGTTGACAAGAAGCTAATTGATAGCACAAAGGAAGAAATTGAACGATTTTGGCACACTAACACCGAATACAAAATATGTTGTAAAGTTAAGAATTGGTGATAAATACCACACACCACATCCTAAACATTACTTGGAATGTAGCCAAACAACATTGTACAAACAATATTTAGAAACTCACCCAAGTATGACAATCTCACAAAGAGCATTTGAATCTCTTAAGCCATTTTATTGTGTTCCTCTTAAAGTTCGTAATACATGTTGTAAATACCATGTAGAGTTTTCTATGTACCATGAATTATTATGCAATATTCGTTCTACTTTGCACACTAACAAAATGTTACAGGAGTGTGGTGCAATTCAACTACCAAAGTCATCTAGGGACTTATTGGATTTATTTCTATGTATTAGAGATGATGGTTGCATGTTCTATAAGAATGATTGTTTAAATGAAAAGTGTTTACAATGTGGTGGGTTATCAAAGTTTGTATCATGTTTTCATGAGGGCAACGAGCATGATTTTGGAAAGAGAATGGTTGAGAAAAAAAGATATGAGACAATGAAATACAATTTGAAAAGTGGAGGTGAAGGTTCTAGATGTGAGTTGATTGTAAGAGAGGTAAGTATTGCTGATTTTATTGATGATTTTAAGAAAAATCTTTTCTACAAGTATGTCAGACATAGCCACAGGTCTCGATGGTTAGATCAACAGTTCAGGATGTATAAAGACTCTTTCCTGATTGGAACTATTGTCTTTGTAGTTAATTTTGTAGAAAACTATACATTGCAACCCCAAAATGAAGTTCAATCCCAATACTACAATTCTATTCAGATTGCTATTTTTGTTCACATCACATACAAACATGCCCCCGAGAGTACAGAAGAGAACAGGAAGATTGTCAGAGAATACCATTTTTACATGAGTGATGATCGATCTCATTCAGCAGAGTTTGTGCAATATTATTTTCAACAATTTTATGGGTTCTTGCAAGAAAAAGATATTAGAATGGATCAACATCTCATTTGGTCAGATAATTGCACTGGTCAATTCAAGAATGCTCATAATTTCTATTGGTTGAGCAAAATGCATGTAGAGAAGGGTATACCTCATATTTGGATTTTTTTTTAAGCTAGGCACGGAAAAGGTGAATATGATGGAGCAGGTGCATGCGTGAAGAGAGCTCTTTTTAAAGAACAACTAAAGATTAGAGGTGGTGCTACATTCAGTGATGCAGATTTCATTGTTAAGTGGTGTAACTTTGCATTGTCACGAGGAGTGGCTCTTGATTCTGAAGTGCACAGGTTCTTTTGGTTGGTTGATGATGGGATAGTGATAGAGAAATTAGAATGTCAGAGAATCAGTGAATCATCAAAGATGCATTCATTTTGAAGCTCGGATGCAAGTACATGGACTATTTGGACACGAGAATTAGCTTGTTTTTGTCAGAGTTGTATTAAATGTGATTAGGACAATTGTGAGTCAAGTGAGTGGGTAGATGCATGGATTCCACGATATTTAATCCCTTTCTATGAAGGTCAATCATCTTCCATCAATGACATGGAGAGCTCATTTAACTATGAACATCTTTCAAACATTGTACAGCCAGGTCATGTTTATGCAGTTGTTGCACCGCATGGAAATGAAGAGAGGTCAGACTATTGGTTGGCATGATGTGTACAGGGAAAACAAAAGCTAACACAACCTACGACAGGTGATGATGGGTTCACATATCCTACAGGATCAGTTGTTATTGCTGGGACTTGGTTACGAACATATATGATTAAAAAGAATGGCATCCCGACCTTTGAAGACTTTGAGAAGCATAAAACCATATTGATGTATTCTCACCTAGTTGTAGCAACAAATGTCAAGTTACTAAAGCATCATGGAAAACCAAAATCAAAAGAACTATGGACAATTAGTAATGTTGATCATGGCCTAGCAAGAGCCATAGATTATTTGATAGAGGAGGTCTAGTCGATGAGCGATAGAGGATGATTCATTGACTGGTTCACCATCTTCATGGCCTACCAAGAGCCATAGATTATTTGATAGCAATCCATAGGAGATTTGATTTTGGGACATTTTGTTACATATGCTTATTTGGCTTTGTAAACATACTTTTGTATGTTATCGATGTATATCATTGTATATACCCATATGGTTTTATTTGTACATGCCTATATGGCTTGATATATACACTATACATTATTTTCATGACATTATGCGTATATGTATATATAAGATTGTAATTTGGCACAAGTAGGGAGAATGCTTGGAAAGGTTATGGAATTTGGTTTTACACATTCTAATTGTATTTGCTTCAAAGTTTCTAAAGCCTTTTCAAAAAATCCATTTTGTGCATATCTTGCAATCATTGCATTCCATGAGATAGCATCTCTTTGAGGTGTCATGCCAAACTGTTCACATGCCTTGTCTATGCTTCCACACTTTGCATACATGTCTATAAGGGCAACTGTAAATACATCCTATTTCAAAGATCCCATTTTTACATAGGCAAGGAGAATGGTGGATAAGGTTGTGGAATTTGGATTTACACCCGCTAATTGCATTTTCTTAACATTTCCTTTCAATCCTTATCAAAAATTCCGTTTTGTGCACATATTGCAATCATTGCATTCCTTCATTTACAACACATGATTAAATAAGAAGATGCATATTTACAACACTTAAGAATATGTAGTAGTGTTGCTCATGTCACCAATACTATGTTTACATCTTCACAATCATGGCTTACAACATGTGACAATATGAATGATAGAGAATCTTTGCATCAACATGATGGCACAACATGAACAAATTGCATGTTTGCATCAATTTCATTGGGTCAATGATTGAGAATGTGTCAACTTGAACAATATTTTTTGTTCTGCTTGTCAAGACCTTCATGAAATGATACATTGGTTTCTTGATATTCAATCATGCATTGGAGATCTTCAAATTGTTAAAGATGTTTGAAGTGATGAAGAAACTTGTTATTTTGATGTATTTCAACTCCAAACTTGCGGCTAGAAGTGAAGGTGCTAATCCTTGATCAAACTAACCTAAAAGTACGCCTTGGTACTTAGGGCGCTAGATTATGATTGATCAACCTAAAATGTACGCCTAAGGCTAGATAGTGAATTGGAAGGATAAAATGCATCATCAAAGGAGTTTATAGTTATTGAAGGCATCAAATGATGACTTGGGCGCAGATATACCTCTCTACACCATCAAATGTGCACCTAGATTAGTGAGGCACCATTTCATATCTCTACGACTTTTGATACAAGTTGAAAGAATGTCCAAAGAATACAAGGCACCAATTATTGAACAAACAACCTAGAATGAGTGCCTTACTATTTGAGGTGCTAGTTCATGCTTCTAGACACCAAAAGTGTGCCTAGATGTCGAGGCGCTAGCTCTTGCTCAAGCAACCTTGAAAGTGCGCTTTGACAAGGAGGTTAAAATGTATTATCAAAGGATTAAGTTGAATCAAGGAGTCATCATTGAAGACAAGTAAAACATGATTGTGAATGAGGCGCACTTATCAAAGCATCCCAGTCATTCCAAGCTATAAGCTACCAAAAAAGTCACTTTGCTAGTAGCTTATAGCTCAGAAGGACTGGGAGCCTTGGCACATAAAATTAGACCTCCCCTAGCATTTACTCACCCACCCTGACTTTGCCAGTAGCTTACAGCTCGGAAGGACTAGGAGCCTTGGCACATAAAATGAGACCTCCCCTAGCATTTACTCACCCACCCTGACATGTTGGCGTAATCTGTTCGGCCCCAAGACCTGTGGAATGCAAAATTTCAATCCTAGCAACTTTTGACTTTGTTGGTAGCTTACAACTCGGAACGACTGAGATGCTTGGCGCACGAAATGAGACCTCCCCTGGCATTTACCCACCCACTCCGACGCGTTGGCATAGTCCGTTTGGCCCCACAAGCTATGGAATGAAAAATGTCACACCTAGCACCTTTCCACTGCATCAAATTGAAGCATTTTGCAACAATGCGTTTGATTTCGGTACGGTCAAATAGAATGGAGTTGACCAAAACCAAGAGAGGTTATTGTGGAAGAACCCCACATGCACCTGTAGGTCCAAACAGAACATTCTCAGCTATCATGAAGTCTGAGAACTACTCTGTCAAAGTTTGGCAATTTTTTGGTCTCAGGGATCTTAAGAGACTTTGTCAGTAGCCTCTTGCCCGGAATGACTGGGATGCTTGGCGCACAAAATGAGACATCCAATGGCATTTAACCATCCACCCCGACGGGTTGGCGCAGTCCGTTCAGCCCCATGAGCTATGGAATGAAAAATGTCACACCTAGCACCTTTCCACTGCATCAAATTGAAGTATTTTGCAACAATGCGTTTGATTTCGGCACGGTCAAATAGAATGGAGTTGACCAAAACTGAGAGAGGTTATTGTTGATAGACCCCACGTACACCTATAGGTCCAAAAAAAAAAAATTTCAGCTATCACGAATTCTGAGAACTGCTCTGTCAAAGTTTGGCAGTTTTTTGGTCTCAGGGATCTTAAGGGACTTTATCGGTAGCCTCTTGTCTGAAATGACTGGGATGCTTGGCGCACAAAACTAGACCTCCCCTGGCATTTACCCGCCCACCCCGATGTGTTGGTGTAGTCTATCCGGCCCCACGATGAGCAGAATAAAAAATATTGTTCCAGTTGACACATTCTCAATCATTGACATGGATGATATCTCAGTACCATTCCTTTAGGCACAATATGAGCTTCCAAGGGAAGGCACAATTGTGAGGTTGGAGATGATGAAAAGGATGCCTCATTCACAATCATGTTTTACTTATCTTCAATGATAATTCCTTGATTCAACTTAATCCTTTGATAATACATTTTAACCTCCTTGTCAAAGCGCACTTGCAAGGTTGCTTGAGAAAGAGCTAGCGCCTCAACATCTAGGCACACTTTTGGTGTTCTAGAAGCATGAACTAGCACCTCAAATAGTAAGGCACTCATTCTAGGTTGTTTGTTTAATAATTGGCCCCTTGTATTCTTTGGACATTCTTTCAACTTGTATCCAAAGTCATAGAGATATGAAGTGGTGCCTCACTAATCTAGGTGCACATTTGATGGTGTAGAGAGGTAGATGTGCACCCAAGTCATCATTTGATGCCTTCAATAACTATAAACTCCTTTGATGATGCATTTTATCCTTCCAATTCACTATCTAGCCTTAGGCGCACATTTTAGGTTGATCAATCATAATCTAGCGCCCTAAGTACCAAGGCACACTTTTAGGTTAGTTTGATCAAGGATTAGCGCCTTCACTTCTAGCTGCAAGTTTGGAGTTGAAATACATCAAAATAACAAGTTTCTTCATCACTTCAAGCATCTTTAACACTTTGAAGATCTCCAATGCATGATTGAATATCAAGAAACCAATGTATCATTTCATGAAGGTCTTGATGAGCAGAACAAAAAATATTGTTCAAGTTGACACATTCTCAATCATTGACCCAATGAAATTGATGCAAACATGCAATTTGTTCATGTTGTGTCATCATGTTGATGCAAAGATTCTCTATCATTCATATTGTCACATGTTGTAAGCCATGTATGTGAAGATGTAAACATAGTATTGGTGACATGAGCAACACTACTACATATTCTTAAGTGTTGTAAATATGCATCTTCTTATTTAATCATGTGTTGTAAATGAAGGAATGCAACGATTGCAATATGTGCACAAAATAGAATTTTTGATAAGGATTGAAAGGAAATGTTAAGAAAATGCAATTGGTGGGTGTAAATCCAAATTCCACAAACTTATTCACCATTCTCCTTGCCTATGTAAAAATGGGATCTTCAGAACAGGATGTATTTACAGTTGCCCTTGTAGACATGTATGCAAAGTGTGGAAGCATAGACAAGGCATGTGAACAGTTTGGCATGACACCTCAAAGAGATGCTATCTCATGGAATGCAATGATTGCAAGATATGCACAAAATGGATTTTTTGAAAAGGCTTTAGAAACTTTGAAGCAAATATAATTGGAACGTGTAAAACCAAATTCCATAACCTTTCCAAGCATTCTCCCTACTTGTGCCAAATTAGGATCTTATATATACATATATGCATAATGTCATGAAAATAATGTATAGTGTATATATCAAGCCATATAGGCATGTACAAATAAAACCATATGGGTATATACAACGATATACATCGATAACATACAAAAGTATGTTTACAAAGCCAAATAGGCATATGTAACAAAATGTCCCAAAATCAAATCTCCTATGGATTGCTATCAAATAATCTATGGCTCTTGCTAGGCCATGAAGATGTGAACCAGTCAATGACTCATCCTCTATCGTTCATTGACTAGAGCTCCTCGATAGGACCTCCAATGGCATTTACCCATCCACCCTGACGCGTTGGCACAGTCCATTCGGCCCCACAAGCTATGAAATGAAAAATGTCACACCTAGCACTTTTCCACTGCATCAAATTGAAGCATTTTGCAACAATGTGTTTGATTTCGGCATAGTCAAACGAAATGGAGTTGACCAAAACCAAGAGAGGTTATTATGGAGGACCCCACGTGCACCTGTAGGTCCAAACAAAACATTCCCAGTTGTCATGAATTCTGAGAACTGCTCCGTCAAAGTTTGGCAATTTTTTGGTCTCAGGGATCTTAAGGGACTTTATCGGTAGCCTCTTGCCCGGAATGACTGGGATGCTTGGCACACAAAATGAGACCTCTAATGGCATTTAATCATCCACCCCAATGCATTGGCGTAGTCCGTTCGACCCCATGAGCTATGGAATGAAAAATGTCACACCTAGCACCTTTCCACTGCATCAAATTGAAGCATTTTGCAACAATGCATTTGATTTCAACACGGTCAAACGGAATGGAGTTGACCAAAACCGAGAGAGGTTATTGTGGACGGACCCCACGTACACCTATAGGTCCAAATAGATCATTCCCAGCTATCACAAATTCTAAGAACTACTCCGTCAAAGTTTGGCAGTTTTTTGATCTCAGGGATCTTAAGGGACTTTGTTGGTAGCCTCTTGCCCAGAATGACTGGGACGCTTGGCGCACAAAATGAGACCTACACTGGCATTTACCTACCTACCCCGACGCGTTGGTGCAGTCCGTTCAATCCCACGAGCTATGGAATGAAAAATGTCACACCTAGCACCTTTCCACTACATCAAATTGAAGCATTTTGCCACAATGCATTTGATTTCGACACGGTCAAATGGAATGGAGATAACCAAAAATGAGAGAAATTATTGTGGATGGACCCCACGTGCACGTGTAGGTCTAAACAACATTTTCAACTGTCACAAATTCTGAGAACTACTTCGTCAAAGTTTGGCAGTTTTTTGGTCTCAGGGATCTTAAGGGACTTTGCCGGTAGCCTCTTGCCCGGAATGACTGGGATGCTTGGCACACAAAACATGACCTCCACTAGCATTTACCCATCCACCCTGATGCATTGGCGCAGTCCATTTGACCCCACGATCTATGGAATGAAAAATGTCACACCTAGCACCTTTCCACTGCATCAAATTGAAGTATTTTGCAACAATGCATTTGATTTCGGCACAGTCAAATGGAATGGGGTTGACCAAAACTGAGAGAGGTTATTGTGGATGGATGCCACGTACACCTGTAGGTCTAAACAGAGCATTCTCAGCTATCACAAATTTTGAGAACTACTCCGTCAAAGTTTGGCAGTGTTTTGGTCTCAGGGATCTTAAGGGACTTTGTCGGTAGCCTCTTGCCTAGAATGACTGGGACACTTGGCGCACAAAATGAGACCTCCCCTAGCATTTACCCACCCACCCTGACATGTTGGCACAATCCGTTCGGCCCCACGATGAGCAAAACAAAAAATATGTCACCTGGCAAGGTTTTTGCTCTTAGGATCTTAAGTGACTTTGCTCTTACGGAACAATGTATCGGCAAAGACCCTAGTTTTCATAAGGGGAGACATGTGATTTTAAGAGGTTTTTGGGAATGTGACTTTATCCTTCCACTCCTTATCCAATGATGAGTTTATTCTCAGAGTTTGATGGCTTTTATGAGCATATACACGATGTTGTTTTAGGATAGTCATAAAGGGCAGTTTTGGACAGCAATGTGTATCTTTTTAACAATCATAAAGGGCAAGTTGTACATGGACTGTGACAGTCCCAAAACTCATATAAATCATCCATTTTGGTGTTTGACAACCTTATAAATCCATTAGATCATTTATACAAACCCTAATGCAACTTATAAACCCTCTTTGCATAGTAATTTCATGAATGACTGTCTTGTATGATTGTTTTGTGCATTTTAACAGCCCAATGAGGATTGTATGGTGTTGTGATCTTCATGATTTTAACTTGATGCAGAGATAGGATCCAACTCAACATGATAGAGGCATCATTACAAATGGATTGAATTGCAATAGTCGGAGAGCCAACCTCCTATCAATGAGAGTTCAATGATAGTAAATAGAGAGCTACTTGACCATAAATAGGATTTACATACATACATATATATATGATCTCGTAGGCATCTAGGTTTCATACACAAATTGCAATAGTTGTAGAGCCAACCTCCTATCAACGAGAGTTGAATAATAGTAAATAGAGAGCTCCTTGGCCATAAATGGGATTTGCATACACACACACACCCAAATGAAATAGTATCCTTATTGGCCTTATTGGCACCTCCCCCCAAGATGTAAGTTTTTTATGTTTATAATGTGCCCCTAGTGTTCATCTTCCATACTGACTTTTGAGTACTTGACTGTTCATCTTCCATACTTTTGCATTTTTTTTACATTTTTCATATGACAACTTTGACATATTTACAAAATTTGACAAGATGAAGACTAAATACATGATGAAATGGTCTATCATGACCTTATTAGATTTCAAGCTACTATGCTTGATTAGGGCATATAAGGAATTTTGTCATATTGATTATATTGATTCTATTGATCTAAAACCATTCTCAATGCTAAAGATATCATCAATGGACTAAAGAACTATCATCATAATGTATGGCATCATGGGAAGTATCATGACATGCACATAAAGAATTTAAATTATATTGTATATCAAGGTGTATATATATTAAAATCTAGTCCACAATGGTAGACATATCCAAAAATTTGGCAAATATACCAACTCAAAACATTTTTTACAAAATGTGGCATATGCCATGTCTCAAAATCTATATACAATCTACATGCCGAATAGCTATATCAAATACTACAATTCCACTTGACCCTCAATCTATGATGGATCCTCAATCTGTGATGGATCTTGAAAAAGTGTCCTCTTTGTACCAGAATGTCTAGTAATTGATGGAGGCAAAGTTCCCTGCATTAACAAGTCAAAACACAAATTTGATTAATCTCTTCAATGGTAAATAAAAATAAGTTAAAGTTAGTAAATAGATTCTTATCTACTACAATTAAGAAATTTCATTTATTAACATACATCTAAATCACTACAATCAACTATAAGACCGCTAGATAAACTATCAATTATTTAGAAAAATTCAATTCAATTACTTCGACTCTATGTTGTTGTTCAGACAATCATTCTGCAAATGATTTTCTCTTAAGACGATCAGGTGTCCTAGTGAAGCACGATGGCAAAGGTGACACATCACTCACATTCTCAAAACACTACATAAAAGAAAAGTAACATTGAAATAAATTAATATATACTTATTAAATAAAATAGGAAATGCATACATTTAAAAAGGTTAGATGTGTTACACACAAACAATCTAGAGTGCACTACACAAAAACTTATCTACTAGAAAACAAGCACATACCACCATTGAGGCCTCCTGCATCAATTGAGAAGGACTCTGAATTATCAAAATGACAAGAATGTAAGACTCTAAATCACTATAATCAAATATTTAAGTTTTCTAAATTATCAATTAAAGTACAATTCAATCAAATTACCTCCACCCTTTGTTGGCGTTGAGAAAGTCGTTCTGCAAATGATAGTCCCTTGGGTCGATCAGGAGTTTGAGAAAAGACTATTGGCAAAGATGCCACATCATTCACATTTTCAATTGACTATAAAATAAAATTAACATCAAGATATAAATTAATATATAATTACACACAAAAAAATAAATGCATAAAAAAAAAGTTGATGTGGAGAACAAATTATACCGGCAAGTCCAAGCCAAATTGGATGGCAGACAAAGTTCCATGATGAACTTCTATCAACTCCTCCTCTATCATCAACTGTTATACCGCTTAGATACATTAGTACTAATAAATTTGTTTATATATTCAAATGGAATAGACCACAAAATTTAACTTTAAATTTTACCTGCATAAAAGATTGCTCATGCATTTCTCCTTCTCTATGGTTCATTGATCCGGTAGCTTCTACTCTTGTCCCTAACCCCTCAGCTTGAGTTCTAGACCCCATTGCGTCATCTCGTGAATGGAGATCATACTTTGATGTGTTCAACAGTGGCTTACTACTCTCCATAATAGGACCTAAGCATAAATGATTGCAAGAAATGCAATGATGGGACACACATACATGTGTGGACGACGACGGTCTAGTAGTACCAGGTGATCCAATATCATCACCTTCATCATATGCTTGTGCAAATTGAGATGTCTATATAATCAAATGCTCGACCAAAGAGTGTATGGCATTAAGGCCCTGTTGTGTTGCATTTGCAAGAATATCTAGGTGCTGCATTGGGGGTGGAGAAGGGATAGCAGGAAGGGGAATATAGGGACCTTGTACTTGTCACATTGCCCTAGGTTTATCTTGAGGCATTCCCTTACCCACTCCTTGGAACTCTCTAAAATTAAAATAATTAACATGTAGACCCATGACGAACTCTACATAGAGTTTACGAAGGAAATACAAAGGTACATCTAAATTGTTGTTGGGTGGTTTATCAAAAACCATCCACCAATGATCCCAAAAGTTCTAACTAATGCCCTCATGAATACACCATTTGATTGAAAACTTGGGCTTACAGACATCAACATGCAATCCAATTTTAGGATTGACAAAGCATTGGGCTAACATAGCCTTTGTAATCTCTAATTCTTTGACTTCATCATATGACAAACCGTTAGCATATTCGGCCTTCTTGGCTTCTCACCATTGCCTAAATGATTCATGTTGGGTTAACAAGGTTTGAACATGATTAATCATTCCCTCTAAATTCAATGTCATTGTAGACAATCGAGGGTGGTGGTGATACATTTCTATGATCCTACTTATTTGATCAATATTTCTTTGAATATTCTCTTCTATTGTTAGAGGGGGAGGGTTTGGGATTTCATTTTGTGCATCCATTTTACTTAATTAAAATATAAAACATACCCACTTAGCATAAAAAACCAAAAAAAATGCTTGAATATACAAAACAAACAAAAAAAATGCGAAAGATCTTACCTTTTTGGATCAGATATCCATTCTTCACCTTTGATATCCGTTCTTCAGAGATGACACTGCGTTTTGCAAGCCACGGGTTTACAAAAACGCGACCCTTTTTCACTTTTTATGTTTTTCAAAACAGATATCCGTTTTCTTTTTCTCAATTGTTTTCATTGTTTTTTATTTTAGTATTTTAGCATTTTAGTATTTAGGCATTTTAGGTATAAAATACAATCCAAATTTTAGAAAGATTGTATCATATGAAAGGAGAGATTTTGGACAAACTATCAAAATTTATATAGGATTATGATGATATATATATTTGATTTTTATATGATTTTCTTATACTAAGGTATCTCATAGTATTTCAAAGGCACTTTTGAATAGATAATTGTCATAAAAAAATTGTAAAAACAAGTAGTTTTGGTGTAAATTCTAACAAATCATTTCATGTTTAACTTACATATTAGATGATATTTGTGTCAAAAATTGAGATCAAACTTGTGACACTTAGGATCGACCTCTCATTTTTCTATACCTATTCAAATTCCAAGACAATCATTGGATTGATGTCATTTATTTTCTAAAGGTGGCAAATCAATTTATCACATCCTTAACATCATTGGATTGATGTCAATAGAGAGAGCAAGATAGAGAGAGGGAGATATCTATAGAGAGGTAGGTACAGGAGAGAGGTAGATACAAGTTAGGGGTTAGGGATTAGGGCCATTATTTAGGGTTTATGGATTTAGAGAGAGAGAGACTTCTTTTGACATGCAATCGTAAACCCTAAATAATGCCCCTAAACCCTAAACCCAAGTAACCCTAAATAATTCCCCCAAACCCTAAACCATAAACCCTAAATAATTCCCCTAAGCCCTAAACCCTAAACCTGAGAAAGGGAGTCCTAGTTTTCTTGTTTCCAATTCCTTCGTCGATAAGGGTGAGGTAAAGATAGAGGGGAGAGATAGGATATATAGGAATGATAGGGGGAGAGAGGCAAGAGATAGAGAGATTGGGAGAGATGGCTAGGTACAGAGAGATAGAGAGGAGACAGATAGGAAGAGATAGAGGAGACGAAGGGGAGAGATAGGGAAATTGAGAGTTAGAGAGATGTCCAGAGAGACAGAAAGATAGAGGAATGATAGGGGGGAGAGAGGCAAGAGATAGGGAGAGATAGATATAGGTAGAAAGAGAGAGGAGATAGATTGGGAGAGATAGAGGAGACAAAGGGAGTGATAGGGAGATAGAGAGTGAGTGATATGTCTAGAGAGATAGGGATAGAGATTGAGAGGTGGAGGGATGATAGAGAGAGGGAGATAAGGGAGAGATAGGGAGATAGAGGTGGAGGGATATTAATTTTAATGACCTCCAAATTTTCCATAAATTATTCTCCACTAAACCCTAGGCCATCACCCAAATCCTTACTTTCCTAATAAAAGCCCTTCCCCAAACATCATTTGATCATGTGACTCCTTCCATCACTAGATAGGTGCCCAAGTACTTTCCATTATTCATCTAATATTGTAATCCCAATGTCATAGCTCACATTCCCACACCTATATTCATAGACTCCATTCCCCCTATTGACACCATCATTGATAATCATTATATAAGGAGACTCCCTTGAATAATAAGTAAACCATGGATTATCCCATATCCCCATCTTACACTTTCCTCACATTTGAACCCTTAGAAGATGACATTTAGCTATCCCCACCATTACCAATCACACTTTCTAGCAATCCCACATAAGACATCTTACCCATCACTTCACCTAGGTCATCACTAATTAAATCACCTCATTACTCCATTCAACCATACCCATACCACCCCTTTCTCACTCCACAACTTGTATTCATGCATGATTAAACCTAACCCCTAAACCCTAACCCTAACCCCTATTTCCTAACCCCTAAATCCTAAACTTGAGAAACCATAAACCCCTAAACCCTAAACCATAAATCCTAAACACTAAACCCAAGAAACCCTAAACCTCTATCTCTCTATCTCCCTATCTCACTATCTCCCCATCACTATCATTCCTCTACCTCTCAATCTCTCTCCCTATGCTTTGGCCATGTCCCTCACTGTATATCTCCCTATTGGTCCTCTCTCTCTAAACACTAAACCCTAAACCTCTAAACCTTAACCCCTAAACCATAAACCCTAAACCCTAAATAATGTCCCTAAACCTTAACCCCTAACCCCTAAACCGTAAACGTGAGCAACCCTAATCCCTATCTTCTATCTCTCCCTTATCTCCCTATCTCTATCATCCCTCTACCTCTCAATCCTTCTCCCTATTTCTCTGGACATCTTGCTCACTCTCTATCTCCCTATCTCTCCCCTTTGTCACCTCTATCTCTCCCTATTTGTCTCCTCTCTCTTTCTATCTAGCTATCTCCAAAACTGAGAAACCCTAAACCCAGGTACACCCTAAATCCAATCAACTCTAAACCTATCTCTCCCCTATCTCCCTATCTCTATCATCCCTCTACCTCTCTTGATCTCTCTCCCTATGTCCCTGGCCATGTGCCTCACTTTCTATCTCCTTATCTCTCTCCTCGATCTCCTCTCTCTATCTCCCTATCATTCCTCTCTTTCTATAAACCCTAAATCCAAAACCCTAAACCTCTAAACCTAACCCCTAACCCCTAAACAATTTAAATCCTAAACCCTAAATAATGCCCCTAAATCCTAACCCCTAACCCCTAAACCTGAGAAACCCTAAACCCCTAAACCCTAAACCCCAAATCCCTAAACCCTAAACCCAAGTAACCCTAAACCACTATCTCCCTATCTCTCCCCTATCTCCCTATCACCTTTGTCCCTCTACCTCTCAATCTCTCTCCCTATGTCTCTGGCCATGTCCCTCACTCTTTATCTCCCTATCTCTCCCCTCAAACTCCTCTATATCTCCCTATCATTCCTCTCTCTCTCTATAAATCCTAAATCCAAAACCCTAAACCTCTAAACCTAACCCCTAACCCCTAAACAATAAATCCTAAACCCTAAATTATAATGCCCCTAAACCCTAACCCCTAACCCCTAAACCTAAGAAACCCTAAACCCCAAACCCCTAAACCCTAAACCCAAGTAACCATAAACCACTATCTCCCTATCTCTCCCCTCTGTCTCCTCTATCTCTCCCAAACTCTACCAGTCCCCTCTCTCTATCTCTCTTTAAACTGTAAACCCTAAACCCCTAAACCTGAGCAACCCTAAACCTCTAAACCCTAAATAATTCCCCTAACCAACCTCTAAACCACTTCTCTATATAGGTGCAACTAATACCAATTTTTCATTGTTTTCCACATTTAATTATATTCTTTTCCATTTTCCAAGTCCTACATGTGTCCAAGTTGTATTATTTGTCAAGTTTTTAGTCTAATTGTTAGTCCCAGCTCTCATGGTTATTAAAATGTTAGTATAGTTAGATTTATCCTTAGGTAACATTAATTTACACATTGTTGCACAAACAACCACACTGAAACATAACCTTACCTAATTAAGGTTAACCTTTAAGATTCTTTCATAAATGGCAAGCTTAACAGATCCAACTAGGTCAATGTTCTTATAGTCCATGCTTACCCTTCCACGAGAGTCCATGCCATGTTAACTTTGCATTATGTCCTAACATATCACATGAAGGATCATCATCATCACAAGGAATAACAATGTCATGAAGGATTAATGAAGGTGTAGCTTCACCACATAAAGTATCATTCATAATTTTATCACTAGAGGGTAAGGGTATATCATGTGTATCCTTCTCAAACCATGTATCATGAATCAAATCATATGAAGGATTGGGTAAAGCAATCTAGGGCATGAAATCCAAAATGGATATCCGTTTTGAATTTCTAGAAATAGATATCCATTTTAGTTTGGTATCCAAACCAAAACATATATCTGTTTCAAAACATATGAAAGTCAAACTTTGCCAAGTCGCGAATTTGGCTAAGTAAAAATGCGATTTTTTTCCTATTGCCATTGTTTGGCCCGCGATGATCCTGCACATACCTTGCACTACATGTGAAAAGGAGGATTTGATTGGATGGTTTCTACTACCAAGAGTTTTGTGCTTTTGAAGAAAAAGGTGACAAAGGAACTCATGCTTGTACTTCTATATTTTGGAAAAAAACTCCAAGTTGATAATAATGATAGTGAAAAAGTAATTGTCCTAGTATTAAGCAAAGAGGGTAAACTAATTGCATAATTCAACAAAAAAATGAATCAAGCTAGGTAAAAGTACTCTATCTATGACTAGAAATTATATGTCATTGTTCAAGTTTTATATAGGTGGAGACATTACTTGCTACCGATGGATTTCACATTGTACATTGACCACTAGGCACTAAAACTTATCAACAGTCAAATGAAGTTGAACTAAAGACACATGAGATGGGTAGAATATGTGTAGGTTTACTCTTGTGTGGTGAAGCATAGAATTGGTCCAACCAAAAAATTTGTAGATGCCTTGAGCATAAGATTAACATTAGTATCCATGATGACAATTGAACTAGTGGGCATGGAAGGGTTTAAGGATTTTCATGATGTGGATCTAGATTTTGTAGATGCATGGAGTGCATGCATAAAACCTTTGGTTGAAGATATAGGTTTATTTAAGGATTACTTTGTGTAGGAGGGATACCTATTCAGATGAGAACAATTAAGTGTTTTGAGTAGCTACATAAGGAAGTTCAACCTAATTCACAATTTTCATAGTGGCATACTTATAGCACATTTTTGGTGCAAATAAGACATGAGCCTTGTTCAAAGAGAGATGCTACTAGTTGAGTTTACACAAATATGCCAAGATATTTATAGAGTATTGCAAAACATGATAGGTAGCAAAAGGAGTGACAAAAATATAAGGTTTTATAAGCCATTACACATGCCAAATAAGCCTTCAGAGGAACTATCCATAGATTTTGTCCTTGGACTACTATGCATGCATAAATGTAATGATATGATCTTCTATTTGTTGATAGGTTTTCAAAATGGCAATTTCATTCCTTGTCAAAAGTTGAATGATGCATGCAAGATTGCATACTTGTTCTTCAGGGAGATATTGATGTTGCATGGGTTTCTAGAAAGTTTACATTAGATAGGTATATGAAGTTACTTTGCCATTTTTGGAGACCTCTATAGAATAAATTGGGCACATAGATCAATAATAGTTTTACCTACCATACAAAGGTAGATGGTTAAATGGAGTTTGTTAATTAGAGCCTTGGCAATCTACTCAATTCTTTAGTGGGAGAGCAACCCCTTGTAATGGGACTCTATGTTGGAACAAGCTGAATTTTCATACAACAATCCATTGGACATGTTGATAGGAAAGACATCTTCCCAAGTGGTGTATGGGATGTCTTAGAGTAGTACTAGGATGGTGACCTCTTAGGAAGTCACAATGCTTCACCCCTATGAGCATCACCTAGATGCAATGAGTGCTAAGTATTTTACTTTGTACTAGTTAAGGGGACTTTGTTCTTAATACTAAGTCTTGTGCTAGTCTTAATTAAATGGATTAGAGACTATAAATAATCATAGAGATTAGTATTAATGAATCAACCTCTTTATATTTATGCACATATTTGCCTTTAAATAGGCTTTGCTTCATCTTTCATGCATAATTATTTTCTTAGATGAATAGTTCAACATATGAGTTTTTAGTGAGGGCACTAAGCCTTCCCACACTTCGGGTGAGACTTATGACTATAAGCCAATGTGCAAGGAAACTATAGCAATGAGTTAATCATGCGGTAGGAAGCTAGAATAAGCATAGAGAAATGATTAATAACCCCTACACTAAAATATTAGGGAATGTTAAATGAATGAATTAGAATTAATAAAAAAATTGTTTGACAATGGATCATTTTGGTTATTGTAGAAGTGATTCATGCAACAATAGATTTGAACCTTTTATGCAGATCTAAATCATAACTATGAATATGCTCTTTTTTGTATTTTAGGTCTAAAATTCATTTTTCTTGATTTATGTAATCTACATAAAATTGGTTGTGGATAAAGGAATTTGCAAGCAGCTAGGAATATATCTCCCTTTTGTTAAACTCTTATCATGGTACTAATTTAACAAATTTTGTATAAAGATAAAAAACAACAAACAACTATGTAGTATGTTCTACAATATTGATGCAAATGTTGATGTCACATGAAAATATTGATGCTCCTTGATCTATGCAAGAGATGTTCTTTAATGTACTCAAGATTCCAGAAGTTAAATGAATTAGGATTAGTCCTTAAATCCCACACCAAGCGTGTAAGTAAAACATTTCATGCTTCAAGTTGACATATAATGACCAAATGGAAGAAAAGAAGCAAACCCAAATTTAAATTTGAATTTTAAAAGTTTAGGGTTCATTTCAATAAATTATGGAATTGCCCTGTTTCACAAATCCCAAATTTAAACTTGAGTAAAAAAAACTAAAATTAAAACCAATTCCTCAAATGAATTAGGGGAAAAGACCCAAAAGTTGAGATAGTTCCAATGGTTGAGAGGATACTTGTCATAGTTTGATCCATAAATGGAACATATTTTCATTATTATTTGAATATAAAAATATCAATAAAAGTAGCTTTGTATGTTAATAACTACCATACAACTACTTCTTTTAAAGATGGAGAAATTATACTGCTTAGACACTTACAATTGTACAAAAAATTAACCTAACTAAAATAAATCCATAACAAAAGAAAAATAACCTAACTAAAAGTAGTTGAGCACCCTAACTTCACGCCTCTCAAAATCATACATGACAATTTCAAATCACTCCAATTTTTTTATAGCAGCTTATTTGGCAAGGCCCCTTCTTATAACTAAGGTTTCAAGGCCACATCATCAAATATGATGCCACATCAACATGCTTTTTGTTGAGGTGTCAAATAGTTCCAAAAAAAAGGGTGGACCCATAGGTGTGTATTAAGTCATGTTTTGTTGGTGCATTGATGCGACATCACATGATTGGTTGCTTTTTAAATCTAATGAGCACATTTGGTTCAATTATAAGTACTTATAGTAACACTAACAACCCTGTAGTCACAACTACTAGTGCTAAACTTTTAAAAATATTGGACCTTAAATACACAAATACTATCACCCCTGTTGGAACATGCTCAGCGATTGGGTCCTCTCCCCTATACAATTTTCACCGTTATATAGGGGAAAAGGCCCAATAGGTGAGATAATTGCAAAGGCCGAGATAGTATATGTGCATTTAAGGCCCAATATTTTTAAAAGTTTAGTAGTAGTAGTTGTGACTTTAAGGTTGTTAGTGTTACTATAAGTACTAATAATTGAATGAAATGTGCCCTTAGATTTAAAAAACAGCCAATCATGTGATGCCACATTAGCACACCAACAAATCATGATTTAATGCACACCTATTGGTCCACCCTTTTTGGGGGGAACTATTTAGCACCTCAACCAAAAGCATGTTAATGTGACATCATATTTGATGATGTGGCCCTGAAACCTTAGTTATAAGCAAGGGCCTTACCAAGGAAGCTACTATAAAATATTTGGAGTGATTCGAAATTGCAACGTATAATTTTGATAGGCGTGAAGTTAGGGTGCTCAACTAATAGCTATTCTCCCCTATATACTCATTGAAAAATGGCTGACAACTAATGGGTACTCTCCCCTCATTGAAAAATGGCCGCTCTTTGGACTTTTTCACCTGGTAGACCAAATTCCCACCTAACCATTCTGTTAAACCGCAGTTCGCAAAACTCGAAAAACCTATTCCAGAACTTAAAGTCAAACAGCGGATTTGATTTCATGGCTGCCTACACCAGAACTGGACTGTATATAAATTCCATCTCCCACAAGTGAAGCCATGAGATCCAGACAGCATAAAGAGATAAAATGCTCTTCACTAAGAGAGCGTTGTTACTCACTATTCTGCCGGCAATTTTGTCATATTCCTGTGCTTCCAATGCGCTCTGCAAATGCCGAAAGGGCAAAGGCATAAAGGGTCCCTCGTCTGTGGTATTCTACTACCACAACATTCCTTACGAGGCCAATGCAAACAAGACGCCGAGTAAAAATAATGCCTTTGGAAATACAGTTATCTTCAACGATCCCCTGACATTGGGACCGGCGCTGAACTCGACTGTGATCGGGAGAGCGCAGGGAATCTACACATTCGACTATGACCAACGGGGCGATTTCTTAGCCTGGTTTGCACTCACAGCCGTTCTGGAGAGCCGGCATTTGAACGGAAGTCTGACAATGGTGGGAGCGGCGGGTGGAATGCAGCAGCACAGGCGGGATGTGCCCGTCGTTGGCGGCACCGGCGACTTTGCCTTTGCCACCGGAGTTGCTAACGTCCAGACGGACGCCGTCGGCGGCAATAATACTTATCTGCGCTTGCTTTTCACCATCCAGCTTTTTTACTGATATCTCATGTGTTTTCTGATGTACTTGGTTTGTGTTGTCTCATAGACTGTAACTTTTGCCATTTTGTGGTTACCATGTTAGTTTTTGGGAATGGATGAAGGGTAAAAATGTTAGCCAGTGTTTGATCTTTGAAATGGATATTGTTTAAGTATGGTCTTTGTTTGATCTTTGAAATGGATAATGTATAAGTATGGTTTTTGTTTGATCTTTGAAATGGATAATGTTTAAGTATGGTCTTTGTTTGATCTTTGAAATGAATATAATGTATAAGTATGGTTTTTGTTTGATCTTTGAAATGGATAATGTTTAAGTATGGTCTTTATTTAGTAGTTGTGATTATTGTAAAATTATTCCTCATTGTTAAATATATTAAATGTTGATAGATGAGTTTTGTTATTTAATAGATTATGACATCTTTTAAGACAATGAATCAATGTGTTAATTGTTTACGTAGAGACCCACATGTTGATCACCACATGTAGATCATTTAAACTCTTTTGATTGTAAGTGTTTATGTGGAGAGATGGTCCCACATGTTTGATTACTCTCTGTCCAAAAAGACTTACATTTGATAGTTATGTTGTCATGGTTGTACTCTCCATGTTGGGAAAAAGTTAGAAATAAATAATCAACATTTGATGGTTATGTTGTCATTGTTGAACTCTCCATGTTGGGCAAAACTTAGAAAGAAATAATCAACATGACTTTTTTTAAGAATATGTGAAAATAAGTAAGATAAATGTGAAAAAAATTGTGTAGATTTATTAGTCCTTGTCTATAAGGTGGGGGACTAATGTTTTGGAGTGAATGAATCTTCAATTTTTTTCCCTAGAAAACAACAATAGACAAATTTTTTGCTTCTTTCCTAATGTTTTGTTATGTTTTGAATTTGTGAAAGTTGTTTTCATTTTTTTTATTGGCCTACCTTTTTAAGCTAGGTTTAATTATTATTTGCATTTGTAGGAGCCAGCTAAAATCTTTTTGCCCATCAAAAATTAGCAAAGGAAAAAAATAGTTCATTTTAAATGTTGCTTAGGGCTTTGTAGGTAGGGGACGTGTTCCTCCAATTGCATGTTGTTCGAGACTGTTGGAGAAATGTGGTGAGCATTTTACTCACATGGAGGTTGTTCTTTTTCCTTGCCTTAGCTTTGATTTTTTGGAGAGTGGATGGCAAATTCTCTGCTACCTCCTGTTGGGTCCCAAAACCACAAGCCCTCTCCTCTAACACCACCACCAAGAGTGACACAAAGGGGAACCATATATCACAGGCATGGAGAGTGAGATATCAACAAAGAAAGGGTGGTCTTGGTCCAATGCATATGATAGGGTCAATCCTCTTCTTCTTCAAGCTCTACAAAACTTGGGGGGGTATTCCCTTGAGGTCTAAATACATGGAAACAATTGGGACAGAGCTTTGAGTGAAGGAAATTTGTAGCCATAAAGACAAATTTCCTCATAACCCAATGAGAGATATTTATGCAAACAAGTATTCAGAAATCCACATGCAAAAGAATAAGCAAACATACCATCAAGGTGACACAAGATATACCCTGGGAAAACCCTCATACAGGGAAAAATTCAGCCTCCAAATACATGGAAACAATTGGGATAGAGCTTTGACTGAAGGGAAATTTGCAGCCATAAAGACAAATTTCCTCATAACCCAATGAGAGATATTTATGCAAACAAGTATTCAGAAATCCACATGCAAAAGAATAAGCAAACATACCATCAAGGTGACACAAGATATACCTTGAGGTCTAAATACATGGAAACAATTGGGACAGAGCTTTGAGTGAAGGGAAATTTGTAGCCATAAAGACAAATTTCCTCATAACCCAATGAGAGATATTTATGCAAACAAGTATTCAGAAACCCACATGCAAAAGAATAAGCAAATATACCATCAAGGTGACACAAGATATACCCTGGGAAAACCATCATACAGGGAAAAATTCAGCCTCCAAATACATGGAAACAATTGGGATAGAGCTTTGACTAAAGGGAAATTTGCAGCCATAAAGACAAATTTCCTCATAACCCAATGAGAGATATTTATGCAAACAAGTATTCAGAAATCCACATGCAAAAGAATAAGCAAACATACCATCAAGGTGACACAAGATATACCTTGAGGTCTAAATACATGGAAACAATTGGGACAGAGCTTTGACTGAAGGGAAATTTGCAGCCATAAAGACAAATTTCCTCATAACCCAATGAGAGATATTTATGCAAATAAGTATTCAGAAATCCACATGCAAAAGAATAAGCAAACATACCATCAAGGTGACACAAGATATACCCTGGGAAAACCCTTATACAGGGAAAAATTCAGCCTCCAAAAGCATCCCCACCATTGTATTATCTCATGAACAAATATTACAATACATAGCCTCCATGAAAACTTCTGAATTGTCAAAATCCCTAATTGTACTCCATGTAAACAAGCAAATGAGAATCATATAACCACACATCTAAATCCATGCTTCCTCTCCTCACAAATGCAACCTACAAGAGAAGCTCAATCTTGGCTACACAAGCCAAACAAATAACAAGCCAACCCTCAACAACTACTAATGTGCTTATTTTTATAGAGATAAGCTTGCACAAAACCACTAAGTGGTATTACATTACAATGTCCCTCAAAACCACATGAGCTCACTAAACCATGTCCCCCTTATTTAATGATAGGTACTAAGTGTTCCCAATATTAAAATATTTTCCCAATGTGCAACCCCACATTAAATATTTTTCCAATGTTACATACAACTTTTACAAGTGCCTCAAATAAATATTTAATGTGGCTAAACACATCACTTAAGATGCACCGCAAATAATTTATATTTATTTTACATAATTAAATAATTCTTTTTATGCAATGTGTACAACACACCTTTTCCTAACATTCTCCCACTTGTTGTAGACATTGCATAAGGGGTCAACAAAGTTAACTCAAAGATTATCAATGAAATAATTCATATGCCCAACATGTACCATGTAAACATCCATGTACTCCATGTGCTCCATCAAGATACCTACAACAATAATCAAGGTGACCACCATCACAAACAAGAACCCTCTCATCCTCCATCATGCTAAACCATGAAAGATAAGGTCCTCCAAAGAGACGCCACACTAGATTGTCATATAGAAGCATAAAACTTGCATCAATTAATATCCAAACGCAAACACCAAATCCAATGGTAACAAATAGGCCTGAGTATCTAACAAGAATCAATCACCATAGCTGAAATAAAACCACAGCTAGTTGCTAACACACCCTGATCCAACTAACCATACCTCCAAACCACGGGTATACCAAATGTAACAAGTAGACATTATGCCATCAACATATCCAACCCAAATCACAATGATCACAAGTCCTTGTATATACTCTATCTTGCATAAAGAAGTCCTCCAAGGTAACAACACAAACATGTGATAACAAAACCTCAAGACCCTCAACACTGCAATTAAATAAGAACATCCAACAAAAGGACACATATACATCTTGGAACTCCCACTGCATGATTAAATGTCAAATCTGAAAATAGATCAAGGCATCCAAAGATCCACTAATAGTACTCACATAGAAGATGTGGATAAATCCTCTATCACATAGTGTTGAAGAACACACACACTAATATGCAAAACCTAAAAACTAAAATAGCTGCAACATAACTCTCACAAGTCCATATCTCTCCTTAGTTCTCCACATCATAAGAGTCTCATAATGGCTCCATACGAATCTCAACTCCAATGTCATGTGAACACAAACATCTAGGAAGAAGCATTAAACCAACAAGTGAGAACCTACAAATCAAAATCATGTCCTCCAAATACCAATGTACTATAGCTATGAGAAATTATGATATCCTTCCTAAAACCCCAAATCAAGAAGACTCCACAACATCCAACTAATCAATTTAAGCCTCTCAAAACCAAAGGTAGATCAAACAAAACCTTCATTCCCTAAATAAGGAATATGCCCAAAGCCACTACCATCTCCATTACACACAATGACCTCAAAACTCAAGATCAAACATAAGAAGATAACAAATCATAACCATGCATCTACTCCTCAAACAAGTCCCTAGAACCAACATCCATAGCTCAAGACTCAAGCATACATGAGAAGACAAGACATAACGAAAGAATGCATGTGAAAATCAAGTAGGTAATACCTATCAAATCATTCACCAATGAGAGGACCAAGATGGGGAATGAGATTGCTCCTCCAAGATGCATCAAGCCTCAATGACTCTCTCCAAGAACAATCTACTCAATAGGTCTATGTTGAATTCCCTTCAAGGCTTAGTGAGGAACACAGTTCTGGATATAACAAGCACAGTTAATGGCCTCTTCCCAATATTGTGTTGAAAGAGATCTGAAGTGAATCATGCAGTTTGTCATTTCCTTCAAGGACCTATTCTTCTATTCTGCCACACCATTCTACTGAGGAGTGTATGGAACTAAATGTTGCAAATCAATCCCCTCTAAAGTGCAAAAGTTCTCAAAATGATGGTTGACATATTCACCACCGTTGTTGTAACGACCAAAACCAAAATGACAAGAAGTAACTAAGTTTTCACGATGGTAAAAATTTTTTTTTTTAAAAAAACATAGTAATCAAAAACAAAAGTTTCTCATCTATAAACCATTACAACATTTTTGTTTAATTTATCATAAACATGATTTGCATTCTCATAAAGACTGAAAGAAATGATATTCATAATACATTTTGTTTTCTAACAAATGAAATTTTCATGAAATAACAAATATCGAAAACATACCAATATCATGCATCTCGATTGTCAACCCTTCACGTTCAAGACTCGGCAGTTCCTCAATATTAGGAAGAGAAAGTATTTTCAAGGAGCTTAACCTCCAACCACAGACCGTCGGTCTCCCGCACTCCTTCCTAACTGGAAGTGGCCCTACCCTACTCAAGAGGATAGACTTAGGATAACCATTGGTGTTTGCCATCTGAGCTCTGGTGTTGTAACCTACGTATCTTGTTATCGTACAGATCCCTAGATACCCTCTAGTCATGCACGACACTCCACAAGAAACGCCATCCAGTTACGGTGAACGTTCGATGCACTTGAGGATAGTACACCACCTTGGCCAAAGGATTTGTATTTAGTTAGCGTTCTACAAATGCTTGAACTTGGTTCACCCACCCTACTCGACTTGAACTGGTCGAAATCCTACAGTTTCCAATTTGTATCGTTTGAACTAATTGACGACCTTGATACCCTCAAGGTTTTAGGATTCCCTCCTGTAATGGCGCTTGGCGCAATATTTACTCTAATCCCGAGTTCTTAGTTTCATATACACATATTCGTGAAAAACACTGTTTACTAACGACCACCCTAAGTGGTTTCACAATTGTTTACTTATTTTCCCATGTTTGCCCAATACACTCAAATATCTAAACGATATTCTGTTATCCCAGAATTCAAGGTTTCTAGACTCTTAAGGCCTACAAAACGAACTAAAATCGTCGCATGCATCAATAATCAAGATTCCACATGCGGGTATTCCACTCTACATGCCCGTCATAAAAGCATGGCGTTCTACGACACAAGTAAACTAACTCCCTACTTCGTTTTTAAGTCAATAATTTTGCATAAGTTATCGAGGTAAAAATCACACAATACAATAATAAAAGATTCGATCTCTTTCATATGACCTTAGAGATGACCCACAAGCACGGTCGACCTCTAACAAAGAAATAAAAGAAGGAATCGACTCAAGCTAGTTGTAACTTCAACTTCGGCTATCAAACACATTAAAGTTTTCGTCAAATAAGATTTATCTCTATGGTTTTAATCTCCCACGCGACATGCTCGTGGAGTAACGTGTTTCTCAAAATGCAGCTACTGTTTTAAATACTCTCGAATGATTTTACGTGGTTATCTCTGTCTTAAAGGAAACTCTTAATATTTTATGTCTTTTCTGACAGTTTGAAGTTTACAACTCACATTTGCTTCTTACGGTGATTGATCTTAAGTGACTGCACCTCAAGAGCTAAGATTTATCATCATTCATCGTCAACCAAAAGAGATAAGAATCTATTTTCTAGGTTCTTGGACACTGACGGACAGCAGCATTTATCGTTTAAAAGGGTTTCTATTACCATTAAATAGCAATAAAGTGTTTATAACAATAAAACTCACGCAGGTTCTCAGAAGCAAACATTGTCTTCACATTTCATTCATTATAACATAATTATTCTTGTGCAATTTAAGACACATCCACTGGTCTATACCGAGAAACAGAAAAAGAAATGGAAAGAACTTGTTGTCAAAGAGTGGGATTACTGCGGCAACTTCACTTCTCCTTTGGCTGGTCGTCCTCCTCCAGTTTACACAGCTCTTCCTTTCTGCTTCTAGCACAATGACCAACCACCTCAATCTATCTTCCTCACTGCCGAACACTACTCCAGACAAGGCAGGTTTCATAGTTTCTTCTCTGGCGAACACTACACCAGACAAGGCAGGTTTCACAGTTTCTTCTCTGGCGAATACTACACCAGAGCATCCATCGCTCTCTCTCTGTTTCCCTTAGTTAACTCACTACCAATAACAAACTCTGCAATACTTCCTATTCTTCCACCCTCCGACACACTCTCCTCTCTCTTCTTTTTACTGAGCGATTTCCACCTCCTCTAACTTCTATCAGAGCCCACAAAACTCTCTCAACAAACAACTCCCTTCGTCCATACTCTCCTCTCTCCATTTTCTCCACTCTAACATTCACAACTCCCTGCCAAAAACTACTCTCCACACCCCCGAAAACTCTCCTTACTCTGCAGTCCTAACTGCCCTCCGACCAAGACTCTCGATACCGTTTTAACTTTCCTCAACGACCCGCGAAATAAACCCTTATTCCACCTGCTCGGCCGGCTACTCACTTTCCCACGTTCGCCGACCTTTCGCCCATATCCTCTGTCGATAGCTCCCTTCTGCCGAACCACGACGTCCTCAAACTCGCACTCCCTCTCTTCCACGCGAGAAAAGGAATCTTTCATTAATGTTTTTCCTTCTCTAAAGGACTTCCACTCACATTTCAATCATCCCACGCCGGAAAGCCTCCGACCCATCTACAGTTTAGTTAAGTTTCCCACCATCGCACAAACTGATGCCTTTTGCTGTCTTGATGATGGCAATCCCAAAATATAGCAATTACACCGAACTTAACCGCCAACGCTTCAATTACTTAAATCTACGATGAAGAGGAATCTTTTTACAAACACACAATCGTCACACTCTTAAATACTTGAGTCGACATAACAATCTTTTACCTACTTCACTTAACATGATCACAAGAAGTTTAACCGACCTCATTACTTATTACAACCATAAGAAAGATTAAGTTCCTTCGGTGATGAGGCTTGCCAAAGGACATAACTGCCCGACTTAACTAGGACAAAAGCATCAACCTTCCAAGACTAGCTAAATATTTAATTGAAGAGCTAAAACTCGCCACGGCGAAGGTTACGAAACAGTTTGAGCATCGATGGGGTCAAGATGGAGAGAGGGCAAAGACCATTTTACTTAGAAACTCAAGGTCAGATTAATAACAACTCGTGGTCAAAGTTGGAGGAAGAGACTCACGTTTTAGACGACAACTAAAATGAATTATTTCACGCTATGGCATCAATTCGACATTCGTCGATCTACCAGAATAGAAGGAATTCATGGATTCGACGCGTTTTACGTCAATCGCGACGGATTGAACGTAACGCCAACAAGTTCTAACAACGTTAGACGCACAAAGCCGACTTCTCGCAATTTCAACTTCGAGACAAGATTAACAATTTTGCCACAAGAGGACTCAATAAATACTTATAGACGTAAATATTAAACATCTCAAATACGTCGACTTGCTATTAGGAACTTACGACACCGTTGACGACTCCAAGATTCTACAAGACGACTTCCGACTAGGTGGTTATACGTTATCCTATGTCGTCAACATCAATTAAACTACCCAAACCGACAAACAAGACTTACTTGTTGGTTCACAGATTTATCTATCTGTTTGGCGATCTCAGTGGCAAACACCCGTGGTTAATTTCCAGAGTCTATACTCCCTCTCGAAGATACTTTCTCTTCCCATCGGACACGGTCCACCTGTTCCTGCATCGACAAACTTGCATACAATTTTGTGGTCAAAGCATCTATGATCCAAATATATTATATTCAAACATCATTGCATTTAATATAAAGACTTTTAGTCTACATATCACTTGATCGTAATCAATAGATTCCGCAATTTCATAAAACAACTTTGTAAGATAAATTTTCAGTTTTCAAGTCGTTCACAACATAGTAATTTACTAAAATTTGTAAGAAAGTAAATAGCATCATTGTTTTCAAAAGGAGGGATGTAACAGTTGTCAATGCACAAAACTTTGATGACTTTCCCAGATTGCTTCTCTATAAAAGTTTTGAACTCCTGAAAGTGATCAAATACCTCAGACTTCTATTTGAGAAAGTACACCTACGTATATCGAGAAAAGTCATCAATGAAAGTTACAACAAATATAGCCTTGTTGAAGGATGGACGAGGAAATAGACCTGCCAAATCACTGTGAACTAACTCCAGTATCTATGAAGCTCTCCATGCCTTACCTTTGTCAAATTTTTCCTTAGGATGCTTACCAAGAATGCAAACTTGGTAAACACCACCTAAAAACTGAACTGAAGGCAACCCTATAACCATGTTCTGCTAGTTGAGTTGCTGCAAGTAGTGGAAGTCAAGATGGCCAAACCGCTCATGTCATAATCTATCCACATTATCTAAATGAGTGAGAAAAATAGATGAAGGAGGATGAGGAACAAAGTGAGAAAATAAATATAGTTGAGACTAACAATCTACTCTCCCCACTACAACTATAGCACCACTATGCAACTCACAAATCTCTACTGAATCAGGAGTGAACTCAACTCACTTGCCTGAACCTATGTGAGTGATCTGATATACTGACAGGAGATTAGTTGATAATGAGGGTATGCAAAGAACATCATGGAATGTGCCATCCCCCACATCAACGGACTCTCTCCCACACACCTCAATAGGAGTGTCATCACCCATCAAAATGGAAGGCATAGTACACGGCTCCAAAGATGTAAGTTCTTCTTTAGATGAAGCCATGTAGGGAAAAGTACCCAAATTAAGAACCCAAGTGGATGGTTTTGAAGCAACTACTACAATGGCCTTGCCCTTTCCTTTCCCCTTCTTATTATCCTTTGCCTTGTTAGACCCCTCATTAGAACTCTGTTTTATAGATTTAGGAGCACTGACATTATTCTTCTAAAGAATGTGTGTCAAGTGATCAATTTGTTTCTTCAAACATTTATGTTCACCATGACCGGGTCTTTTACAATAAGCACATTTGACCTTCTCTTTCTTAGGCTTGTTACCATTAGAAGACTGGGTCTCATTAGCTACTTTTGGGGTAGGTTTTTTCTAATCCTTCTTCTCCTTGCTATTCTTTTGTTTCTTATCCTTATTATTACTACTTTGTCCTTTATGTTCTTTTGTGCCTTGGTTGGCAGCCAGGACATGTGACTTAGAGGATTTTAGAGTGCCCATCTGGATTATCTTATATTACTCCCATGTGAGAGAGATAGCAAAATCATCCAAAGATGGCATAGTGAACTGTGTCCCAAGTGCACCCTTACTAGCATAGAAGGTAGAAACAAACATTGAATATTCAAAACTTATCTTAGAGAGAATACTAAGAATCAATTGTTTATCTTTCTTTTCAATTCCACATTGTTTTAATTGCAACCTTAGTGACTTCAATTTTGTGAAGAAATCTTGGATTGTGTTAAAGTTGCCTAGACTTAAACTAATTAGTTCATTTTCCAACATATGACTCCTCATTGAATCTTGTGTGCCAAATAGTGTTTCTAGCTTTGTCTAGATTTCATTTGGTGAATTCAAAGATTCAATATGAAAGAGCAAATTAGGAGAACCAAAAAAACACTAAGTTTGATAAGCTTCATCACATTTGTTAAACCACTTAGGCTTATCTTCATCTTTAGCAGGTTCAATTTCTAGTGCCATTGTTATCCTATGCAAACCAACTTTCCTTAAGTAGATTGGCATGCATGATTTCCACTCAAAGTAGTTGTAAGGAGTTAAAATGGGTACTGTTGTTTGATCCATGATACAAAGAATGCATAAATGAAGTGCTGAAAAGAAGAGAACTCAAGTACACCCCCTCTTTTCACTAGTTTTTGAAATAACCCCCCCAAAAATTATAATGTTGGCATTTTATAATTAGTGTGATTTACAATGCAAACCTCAGATTTTTAGACTTTTACAAGGCCCAAAATGGCCAAAACACTGAAACTATAGCTCAAGTACAATATGAGATCAATTTGAGAGTACCAATATGGATTCCATAGAAAAATATAAACTCTGAAAAAGACAGCATCCAAAAAGGATTTCGTTTGCACAAGTTATGGCTCCCGAAATGTCTTAAAACAAGGACTGCACAACAAAATTTGTAATAATCTACAATTTCTAAAAAAATGGAGTATCAAATCAAAAAACCAACTTTACCATGATGTAAAGCATGAAATTACACCCCAAAACAAAAAAAAAATTGTGCCAAAAAGGGCCTTTGTATGTCTTAGAACAAGCCTTCTGAAGTTTGGGTGCACAAATGAAAACTCCAATGGTGAGTGGTAAAGGTTGAAAACATTGTTCACAACCTAAAAGCACTGTTTATGGCCTAAAAACACTGTCCATTGCCTGAAAGCACTATTCACTTCCTAAAACACTGCTTACGGTTGGAAAACACTAGTCATGGCACTATTCATGGTCATACGACTATCATAAAAGGAAAAAAATCCTTTAAGAAGCTCCTGATGTCTAATTTGGACAAATTTTATATGAAAATAGGGGTTTTTGGGCCTTCTAGACACAACATGGAAAGGTCCATTTAGCCTCAAAATGCCTAAATTTTGAGCAGTATGCTGGAACCACTCTTTAAAACCCACAGTTGCATCTTGAGTTTTCTGATCTCTGATTTCAGTGAGACAAAAGCCGGATTTGACTTTCTCAAGCCTTTTAAATGCTATGGAAATTCTGAAAAAGCTCCCAGGATTACTAGAATTCTGCAAATACCTAGATTTTAGAAAATACAAGTATAAAATCTTAGAGGTTAAAATATTTTTGTCAAACTTTTCTTATTCTCTAGATCACCCGATGATGCAAGAGAAGAGCATACTAGGTTTTTAGAAAACCTGCAAGAAAAACTTATTAGCCCCCCTGAATCTCTCAAAAAGAAAATTAAAATCTATTATGCACTAGAATAGCTCTGATACCATGTTAGAATCTGAAAAGATGAATAACCTAGAAAACTAGAGCAAATGAATAGATATTAAATTATGAATGCAAATGATACAAAATCAAAATAGCAATATAGATTTAGTCTCCACGAGAGTAATGCAAATTATCCATAAGAAAAATATCATTAAGAGGATGCAAAAGCAAAAGATGTAAAATACAAGCTAGGTAGTGAGTTTATATAGACCAAGAAGAGGGGAGAGGTGACAAAATTGACCAATAGGGAGAGGCCACTATACGGGCTAAAGATAGAAAGAGCATCTTCCCTAGATAGAAATAATGTTCCTTTCTTGAGTATGGTTGTAGTGACTACCTCATGATTCTCTATGTTTATATGGTACCAATACTTTTGTTGCCCCAAGGAAATACCTATGATGGTGTTTCCCCTTGGCAGTATCCTTGTTCCAACTCAAGTGGAATCTCTCTCTCTCTCTCCCATTTTTTTTATAAATAGAAAATGAACATTTAAATTCCTATATGATGCTCGTCATTGAATTTGTCTATTTTTGTAGGTTTTTAGGTGGGGCGCTCATTACAAGGGAGAGTGAATCAAAGTCACATCTATATCCTTTTTATGAGTGTTTGAATTAATTTACTTTCATGTTGGATGTTTGATTTTACTTTGGCATGCATACTCATTGTAGTTTGCATGCAAGTCAAAGTGGGGGCAAATTTTAATGGTACAAAATTGCATGCCTTGAATTTCCCCTTCATATTGGACACTTTGACCCAATTATTTCTTATGAAATAACAAGTGTATAAGTGGCATAACTTTTGCTAAGAGTTGGCACATAACCTGAACCTTAACTAATCCCATTGGCACTCATCCCCATGGACCAATCTTGATCCTCACTTTACCCTTTCTGCCTAGGTTTAGATCTACAATTTGTGGGATTGACCATAGAAAAATTATGTGATTTACAAAAATGAACCCAAAATTTTTTAATTTCAAATTGAAATGCAGGTCTGACCTAACTCTTCCAACTAGCCATTTTTTGTTGACTCAAAGCATGTAAATTTTCACTTTCCATAAGGTTTTGGAGCCATATTTAAGAGCTATCCCTAGTTCATTTTCATAGGAACCTTGAACCAAGTGATCAAACACACACTTGAATATTTATTCACATATTTAGAGCATTCCTTACTATGTTACCTACTTGCATCAGTATCTAGGGAATTCTCTACATGATAGCATGTTATTTTCAATCTTTTCTAAAAATTGTTAAATCAATATCCTAGGGGCTTAACCAAGGGAGAATACAGCTCAATTAGAAAACTCCTCAAAAGTGTTCCTAAACACCACCATAAAATAGAGCACATTCCAAGAATCTAAATGAACTAAAAAGCAAGTATTATATTTTAGCAAAGATTGAATCTGCACACTAAAATTCACATCTGTAGACTTAGGTTAGATCCACATTTTTCTCAAATAAATTCCATAGTCACAAAAGTGATCCATAGTGATACACAATGAACTTGTAGGTTCCAAAAGTATTCATCTAATCAATCCTATTTTTCACATATTGATGAGTCACTTACAACCATCTATCATAGCATATTTATATTGGATTCTAGCTAAGTACCTTTTATTTAAATTTTCATTTATTTCGACACTTATTCTAGGTAGTTTTTATGTGAATAGTTTAATCCTATGGTAATTATCAAATTGTTATTATTTAACTATTTTACCCTAGGTTTTTATATAAAAGAATTTAATTCTCTCTTTTCAGATTCAAAGCCCTTTTAATTTACCTTCTATTGGTTTAAGTAATGACTAATTGTGTTCAATGATATAACAGAAAACTTAGGCAATGTTTTTTAAGGACAAACTTAAAATTTTGACAAATTTCCATTTAAACAATTTAAGTTGTTATGGTTTATGACACTTAGTTAGAAATCAAACTAAATACTTGTGGGTTTGAGTCCACACCAAAATATTGAATAAGGCCTTTTATAAGGAACTTATTCTTTAAACACTTTATACAGGCATCACAACATGATATTAGATTCAAAACTCAATACCTGTGAATTTGAATCCACACGAAAGTACCACAAGGAATAACACATGTAAGGTGCATATAGGAACCATACTATGAGATAATAAATCAAAACCAAATACTTGTGATTTTGGGTCCAAACTAAAGTACCAATTAGAGTAAGGCATGTAAGGTGCACATAGCTACCAAAATATGAGATTAGGACTTAGAATCAAATACTAGTGAATTTGAATCCACACCAAAGTACTAGAGAGAATAAGGCATGTGAGGTGCATATAGGCACTAGACCATGGGATTCGAAGTGAGATCAAATCTCAAAACCATATATTTGTGAATTTGAATCCACAAAAAGTACCTCGTGAGAATAAAATATGTATTTAAGTGTATATACGCATCATACCTTGAAACTATAACTTAAAACTAAATACTTGGGAATTTAAATCTCTACTAAAAGGCCAAATTGAAGCAATTCTAAGAAATTTACACCATACTAGCTAGAGAAAAGAGTATTTTTTAGAATATACATGAGGGTTGTATCATGTGAACATTTTTTACACTTTGATGAAAAAAACATTTTCTCTCATGTTGAGAAGAAATTACATTTATGGATAGTCAAGCCCCTTTCCATTACTAGAATTTTTTAGATTTGCTTTAAGATTCTTATTTTCATTGGCGTCTACTATTCTTCTTATTGGGATCCTTCTAGAGCCTCTTACCTTAACCTTGAGAAACTATTGTAATATTTTCTTTTAGCTTCATTTAAGTAGGAAAAAGGATTTCACAAGGTTGTTTAGGACTTTTTTGCTACCCTTGTGCATATGGAGGACTTTGGATTATAGATATCCATCATCAAGGATTGACTTTATGTACCAAATGGATAACCAAAGCACTTGAAGGAAATCAATCTTGGAAAATTCTTCTTTGATATTGTATTGCCTATGGGGTTCCTCATGGAAGACATGCTTGGAAAGGTCTTCGCTTCCATTCAATTCTTATTATGAAAGAAATAGTTCAAATTTAGGGCACTTTTATTGCCAAGAGTGTCTGAAAAGCCAAGGAAGCCATCAAGCCTCAACTACTTTGGAATGGGAACACTTTTAGAACTAGGATTTTCATCAACCAACAATCTCTTTGGTGGTCCCCTGCGATCACTTGCTAGGATAGACCCTTATCCAAAAATCCACGTGTTCATGCTTTAAAGTTTGTTCATAAAGGTATTTACTTCATTTTAGACCTCTTTTCTAGAACCACTAGAAATTAAATGTCTTGGCCTAACTTTAAGGTCAAATATAGGCTAGCTAAGTAAGATTATGAATCCTTTCGAATCATTGTGGAGTCTTTTCATTCATAAATGGTCCACAAGATTAGGATTAGATGCACCAAACTCTGGTAGAAGGATTGGAAATGGTATCCAAATACTCCTTTCAGGAATTAGAAGCCTCACAAACTCTATTCATGGTTTTCTCCCCATTTGCAAATAATTCAAAATCTTCTAATAGGTTGAATCTTCAATACACTGCCACTTAATGGCAACACAAGCTTCATATAGTTTGGTTAGCCATTTTAGATCCTAAGCTTTCTCACTTTGTTTCGTGTCTCTTTTACTAGGGTATCTTCCATTAGATCTCTTTTGATCCATTTGGGTGTTTCTAATCCCCACTATCCTTTTTATGGACATTTGAAAACTCTCAAGCATCTTTTATGGTTCTATTCACGAGTTCAAGATGCTTGGATTTGCATTCATGACTTCTTCAAGCCTTTTGAACCTAAGCCTTTCCCTTGGCACATGATTCTTCAAGGTGACTAGCCTTAAATGTTGGCTAAATTTACCCACATTTGACATGCTTTCAAATGGAGATTCTATTTAACATATTGAAAGATTAAACTGTTACTTTATTTCTTAGAGCTTATATGGATTCTCATTTTTCCATGTATTTTAAAGCCATGATATGTTCTAATATTATGTGATAGATTCAAGTGCAAGTAAATAAAGTTGTACTAAAAGTTGTCCACTTGAAATTTCTTATTGAGCATTGGACAAATGCTCTATGTACTATTGGACATATGTCACCCTCTCCCTCCAAAAGGGTCCTTCTCCTCTATGTGAGTGCAAATGTGGTCATAGCCATAGTGTTCATTCCAAACACCACTCTCATGGCTTACATATATTCCCTTAGCACAAACAATGTGGTTGGTCCCCATAAACATATGACAAATCTATTGCTTCTCAACCTCATGATAGAGGTACTTATAGGTGGCTAAATAGTAGTAAGTACTCTTAGCTATCTCTTGCTATCTCTCATGTTTGTATTGTTCCTATTAATTAAAAAAGGACAAACAAAAAGGATTATGGTACTATTATGGGTTGGGAGCCAATCCTTGATTACAAAGACCTCCCAAATAGTTGGGGTTGTCCTTTTGATATAGGCATACCTCATCTTGCTAAATTAATTTGCACCAATTGCTTAACAATTTGACTACTTTTATATGTTTTGTTTAATATTTTCTCGCATAAACTTTTTAGTGTAATGTCATTCCACTTATTTATTTTAAACTAGTGAATATTAATTTAGAAATAAAAAACTAGTGCTTATAGATTAAAAAATTGTGATCTATAACATTCACATCATAATCTACCAAACTCATTCTCTTACTAATTTTCACATATTCTAACAAACTCATATTGATTATTTCTTTCTAACTTTTTCCCAACATGGAGAGTACAACCATGAGAACATAACTATCATCAAATGCAAGTCAATTTGGGAAGAAAGTAAACAAACATGTGGGACCATCTCTCCATTTAAACACTTATAATTAGAAGATTTTAAATGAGCTATATTGTGGGGTCAATATGTGGGTCTCTACATAACACATTGATTTATTGTTTAAAGGGATGTCATAATCTATTAAATAAAACAAATTAAATATCAACATTTAATATGTTAATAATGTGATTTATTGTTTAAAGAGACATCTAATCTATTTAATAACACATTAATAGTGTGATTTATTGTTTAAAGGGACATCATAATCTATTAAATAACACAAATTAAATATTAACTTTAATATGTTTAATAGTGATGAAAAACATTGCCATGATCACAACTACATATTGTACTTAAAGACTTTATATAGGTGTCACACCATGATATTAGATTCAAAACTCAATACTTGTTAATTTGAACCCACATCAAAGTACCACAAGGATTAAGGCATGTAAGTTGCATATAGGCACCATACTATGAGATTATAACTCAAAACCAAATACTTGTGAATTTTGAGTCCACACTAAATTACAAATTAGAGTAAGGCATGTAAGGTGCACGTAGGTACTATAATATGAGATTAGAACTCAGAATCAAATACTAGTGAATTTGAGTCCACACCAAAGTACTAGTGAGAATAAGGCATGTGAACTACATATAGGCACTCGACCATGAGATTCAGAGTGAGATCAAATCTCAAAACTATATATTTGTGAATTTGAGTCCACACCAAAGTACCTTGTGAGAATAAAACATGTATTAAGTGTATATAAGAATCATACCTTGAAACTAGAACCACTACAACAAAACAGGCAATTAGAACCTAAAATAGCACCAAATTTTAGTGCATTTGAGTTCATGAATTGGACACTTCTGTCAGAGCAAAACTCGACGCTAAATTGCATTTCACTTTAGCATCAGATTTAGCAACGGATTTAGTGCCGGATTTTGTTGCTTCCAGTTTGGCTTCTGCTTTTGCTTCTTGTGTTGCTTCTAGGTTTGCTTCCGGTTTTGCTTCCAGGTTTGCTTTCAGTTTTGCTTCCAATTTTGCTTCCATTTTTGCTTCCACTTTTGCTTCTAGTTTTACTTCCAGTTTTGCTTCCAATTTTTCTTCCGATATAACGTCGCTTGTTGCATCTAGCTTTGCTTCCATTTTTGTGTCTTTTATTGCTTCTAATATGGCTTCTATTATTGCATCTTTTGTTACTTCTAAAATTGCTTCCATTATTACTTCTTCGTTTGCTACCTAAATTGCTTTTGTTTTTGCTTCCTAGATAACACCAAGTTTTGCTTCCAAGATTGCTTCTAGTTTGCTTCTAGTTTGTCTTCGATTGTTGCTTCATTTTTTTCTTCTAAAAATGCTTCTTGTTTTGCTTACATTTATTTGTATACGCCTAAAAATGACACGACTCTTCTAAATAAATATTCTTAATATTTATTTTATATAAATTCCTCTATCAATAAATAAATAAACAAATTTATTTATTTGATTCGCATTCTTCCAATAATTAAATAAAATCAATTTATTTAATTAAAATCCCATTTTCTTCTATATCTCCATAATTAATTAAATAAATTTTATTTATTTAATTAACTTTCTTATTTCTTCTATTTCACATTAATAATTAAATAATTTTAAATTATTTAATTATGTCACCTTTCTTCTAAAAAATAAATAAAATTTATATTTTATTTATTTGCCCACCTTCTATTTTCTTCTCAATATGCAAGTGACCTTGAAAATAGAAATAAATCAAAAATCAAATTATGGGAAAGTGTCAAAATAGAAAAAAAACAAATCATCTCCACCAAAAACATAGAAATATCTTATTTTTGAAAAGGCAATCTTATCTCTAATGAGCAACTTTCCTAAAATCTCTAAATAGATGCCTTTTTCAAGGACACTTGTCACATACATCATTTATATCTAAAATTATTTTCTTCTTAATTAATTAAATAATTTTTATTTATTTAATTAAGCTGCATTATTCTTATTTCTTTCTTTCCATGGTTAAATAATTTTTAATTATTTAATCATTTTGTCATTCTTCTATTAATTAAATAAATTATTTTTATTTAATTGATTATCTTTATTCTTCTACTTCTCACCTATGATTAAATAATTTTAAATTATTTAATCATTTTCATTTTCTCTTCACCCATAAATAAATAAAATTAAATATTTTATTTATTTCCCAACATGTACATAAATAAATACAATTTATTTATTTAATTTATATTTCATCCCTTTCTATTTATCATTTTCTACTAAAATCGTGCAAGTGGGCCCCTTCGTCCATAAAATAGAAGAAAAATCAAAAGGTGGAAATATCTAATAAATTAGAAATAAAATCAAATGTCCTCATCATCAAACTTCCAAAATAGAAACATCATTTTATTTTGGAAAAAGAATCTTATCTTTATTAGCAACCCACCTAATCTTTCTAAAAAAATATGCCTTTTATGGACACTTGGCATGTGCATGTTTATCCTCTTCTCTCATTCATTTTTATCCATTGATTCTTCATTCATTCTATACCGTTGATCTTCTCTCTCACAAGTCTATAAATACATCTCTATTCTTCCATTTCTAGATCCAGGGCTTTTAAGTAAAATCACTCTGTCGAATCCATAGCGCACCTTTGGCACCCCCACTACCATACTTTTGCTTGAGATCATCCTCATTGTTTTTGAAGTTCATCTTCATTGCAATAAAATATCATAGTCATTTCTCCATCGCCATCTTGAAGAATAGAGCAAGGAAGTGCTCTTCCTGAGGGCCACATTCTCCATACGAAGATCGATTGAGACTAGGCTAGCAATGGAAGTAGCATAGTAATGAGGTTTGCATTGGTTTGTTCTTTTGTTATTTGAACTTAGTTACTTGCAATTTCTATCGAGATTATTATTTTATTGATTAAGTTTAATAACTTTGACAATATTTTTTATAACATTTTCTAGCGCCCACCGTGGGGCCCTTGCCCCAAATCTAATCGAAAGCTGAGTTTTTCTGTGTAAGCTTCCGTACACAGGTTCATTCTATGCATCTGTGTAGTCCCGACACGCATTTGACCCCTGTTGCGGTGCATACAATCTTTTGAGACAGTTGTCCTCAGGAGTTGCACTTTTACCCTCTGCAATGACACATTCACCAAATCTGTGCATATGCCTTCTTTATCTGTGCTTTTAAACTCGGTTGCTGTGCATATGTAATTTTGTGCATCTGTGTATTGTAACTATGCATATAAGCTCTATGGCTATGCATGTGATTGTGATAGTGACTTTGAGTTTTTCTTGTGGTTTTCACTAACACTAACATTTCTCGCAGGAAAATTCTTGGATCTACTTGCAGGATTAAGAGATGGATAGTCATTTAGTTACATTTTGTTAACACACATCATAAGTTTAATTAGCAAAGAAAGTAAAATGATGGTCATGCAAATCTCATGTAGTTCTAACTAGGAGGGTTGTAACTGAATCATTGCTATCATGTTATCATTGGATCATTGCTATATTGCTATCTTGCTAAATTGAACCATTGCTATCTTGTTATCACTTCAAAGTTAACAAATCGTGTGTGTGCCAAAGTAGTGTAGCGCATCTAGTATTTTTCTTTTTAAATAGGATTTAAAGAACCATTGTCTACTGTGTTTTTAGAATGATACTAGGCCTATGCTCTCCCCTATCTTGGGTGACCAAAATGCCAGACGTATTATTTTGCATGTATTAAACCTTTAGAGGGGCCTACCCTTGGATATCCTTCCGTCCAAGTGGGAATGACCCTAAGTGGTAACAGGCTAAAGCCAAGCCCTACCAAGACACTATAAATAAATTATGTTTAGAGCGAAAGCTTCAAGCAACAAGTGTTGTTGTGTTATACTGACAACCAACCTCGCCCAAAAACCTTCAAGGCGTAACCCTTAAAGGATGGGAGACTCCATAATAGAGAGTAGCACTGCCACACATATAACTACTCGAACGGTTGCCCTTACTACATATCCATTATTTTAGTAGCCCCAAATCCTTCTATTTGTTGGTGCAAAAGGTGGGACCTTTGAAGCCGCCCTGATTCTTGTGGTTTTTAGTAGAGATAGCAGGGACAATCTTAAGGTTCGGTGGGGGTACTCACCTTAGGAAACCTAGAACTTGGTATGCGTGAGAAGTGAGTGCCGTGGAGGGGAGCCAGTGCTACCAAGTTCCTGAAGCTATCCACTTTAAATATGCATAGCTAGGGGATCTGACAAATATTGTCTTTACTAGCCTAGGATTGTACTTGTTCTTGTGTCAAAAAGAGTCCAAAATTTATGAAAAAAAAATCTAAAAAAATCATGAAATCATTCTACGTGTTTGTTGTGTCTTCTTGCTATAATTGATAAAATCAGATTCAAAAGACCAACCTGCAAACCAAGAGACCAAAAAAAAAACTGCAAAATGTGTTGAAAAACTTTACAAAAACATTTAGAAAAACAGATCTACACATATACCCTACAAAATTACGTATTTGTTTAGACTTTCTGCGCATACACTGCACCCTGTTGCGCATTTACCATCTATTGATGTGCTTTTGAACTTCACCAGACCTGCGCCTATACATAGACTTGGTGCGCTTACATCTTCTGTTTCAATGCATATATAGCTACGCATCTGTGACAATGAGTCTTTTTCGGTCTTTCAAGGGAAACATTTCAACACTTCTGAGTACCCATTTCAATTGTATTACAATTTCTGAGATCAGTTTTAACCGTGCAAGCACCTTTTTTGTCCACTTCCATAGAAATTCACAAAAGTTCCCAAAATCCAACCAAGTATCAAAACTAGGTTAGGACAAAGAAATTCTAGATCAATTCAACCTAAAACAAACCTAGTAAGTCTCCACAATCAAGGATCTATCATCCTTTAGAACTTCACTAGGGGCTTGTGCAAGACTAGTCAACATCAAGTAATCGGATTCCAAACATCCTTACTTCGGCCACCAGTTTTGATTCTACCACCTTGTTTGATATCATTGGTCTAAGGAAACCCTTGTTCAAACCTCACCACTACAAGTTTTCCCTTCAACATCACCCCATCCAAAATTCACATTGCATGGTCCTAACAAGATCCCAACACCAAAAACAATTAGAAATGGCAAGCATCTCTGAAAAATTTGTCTCATCCCCTCACGACAGTGATGAGGAGATTACTCATGAAGAACTGCTACAAAGTCAACAAGACCAAAAGTTCCAATGACTAATGGATAAGGTGCTCACCCAATACCCTACTAGATTCTTTCTTTACCTAGCAAGCCAAGGAGCAAAACTCCCCAAGGACTTTGACGTCAATGCATTAAAGGAAACCAAAGATGAAAGAATCCCTGAGGATAGTGCAAGAGAAGAGAGAACTGTAGACAAACAGAAGGCAACCATTGACTCTACTGACTCCATAAGCTTATTAACACAACAAATCCAAGACTTGCAACAATGGTTCACAGACATTCAAACTAGAACATCAACGAAACACTATTCTTTAGAGGATATTTCACCATATCCTTTTGATAGAACTTTGGTCATGATACCTTTCCCCTCTAAATTTGAGGTACCTAAATTTGACAAATATCGAGGAAAAGGTGACCCAAGAGACCACATTAGAGAGTTTAGTGCAACATGCATAGAAGTCGTCCACAATGACACATACCTAATGCAACTGTTTCCTAGGAGCTTGGGAGGACAAGCATTGGAGCGGTTATCTAGAATACCCCCTAGCATCTGAACATTCAATGAACTAGTGGACAAGTTCATCCTACACTTCTCCTACAATATTGAGCATGACATCTCAATTTTAGATCTTTGTAACACCAATAAAAGGGTGGAGAATCATTCACCGCATTCTTACAAAGATGGAGACAGTTGGTGAGCAAATGTCCACACCAAATACCTGAAAAAAATGTTGGAAATGTTTGTTCATAACCTCCACGCTGACCTCAGCTACCAAATCTAGATACAATGCCCTTCTTCCTTTAGCAAAGTCATTGAGATGGGATTGATCATTGAAAAGGTGTTGGTAGCAAAAGGACAAATCAAACTCTACAAGGACACTTCAAGTACAAATACCAACACGGACAAGCCACGCTTCTAGACCAAGAATAAAAATGTTGTAAATGATGGCGTGGTGGATGCCAAAACTGTGGCACCAAAACAACCAATTTTCACTTTAAGGAGCCCACAAAACAACCCCCAACAAAACAAACCGTGAAATACTGAATCACGATTTACAACTTATCAACCTAGGAGAAAATTCACACCTTTGGGAGAATCATTGGAAACCAACCTGTGGAAGCTTCTAGCAAATCAACTCATAATGCTTCTGGCAGCACGGGATTATGAACCAAAGGTCAAACCTCCTTGGTGGAATGACAATGACTTCTGTGAGTTTCACCGAAACAAGGGACACAAGACCAATGATTGTATAGCACTCAAACATACCATTCAAGAATTGTTGGACCAGAAAAAGGTATCACTTGATGGACATGCCTCTAATGATGATCATTTGGTATTCAAGGATCCACTTCCCAATCATGAGCAGGGAGGGGCTTCAAGACAAAACAACAGTGGCGCTAATAACACCAATTATACAAACGTGGCATTTGACTATGTAGTTAACCACATTTCAGAAAGTGATTCACATGTCAATACCCTAAGTAATGCTTATGATTGTAACGTGACCACTTGTAGTGGAAAGGTTACTCTTAAGGGGGCCCCGTCCAAGTCGTCCTCTTCATCCAATCAGTATAGTGTCCTGGATCAACTTCACAAAACACCTGCACATATCTCCATCTTGGAACTCTTATGCTTGTCCCCATATCACAGAGCCATACTAGACCAGTCTCTTTTTAAAGCCATCATTCCAACAAACCTCGCTGAAGAGAAGTTCCAGACCATGGTAGGTCACATCACCACACCTCACTCCCTATCATTCGCTCAAAAAGGATGGTATGTCCCCCACTCAGCCTCATAATGCCTCTCTCCACATTGAAGCCTTCATCCACAAACACAAAATCAAAAGGGTTATAATCGATGGAGGGGCCAGTTTAAATATTTGCACTTTAAAGCTAATCCTTGCATTGGGGTTTTCAGAGAATGCTATCGACCCAAAAAGGAAAATCACCATCAAAGATTATGATGATGAGGAAAGAACTTCAAAAGGAGTGGTTGTTTTACCTATCAGAGTGGGACCTATAGTAAAGGATGTCATGTGTCAAGTCCTTGATATGGAGCTTTCCTATAACATTCTCCTTGGGAGACCTTGGATACATGCTATGAAGGCAATACCTTCTACCTATCACCAGTGTATAAAATTCCCCTTTGAAGGTCAAGAAATCACAATCCAAGGTGATTCTAACCCATTTCAGTACTGTAACACCGTGCAATCTAAACCTGAAGTTGTAATTCCCCATAACCGTGCCTCTACTTCATCTTCATCCCATGTTGACCCAACTTCACTCCCTTCAACATCGCAGACACCCCAAGCTAACTTCAAAGTCAAAGACAAGGGCCTAGGGGAGTACACGATTGCACAATCCTTTTGTTTATCACAACTTCCTATCTCCCCCAGATCCTATGGAAAGCCTTCCATGAGCAAACCTAAAGAAATAGCAACTACTAAAGGTCCATTTGTCAAATGGGGAAGCCTTGAAGATGAAAGTGATGAAAAGGACATCCTACAATGGTTATATAAAGATGAAAACAACCTATCCACACAACAAGACCATCACTCCACAGTGCAAACTAAACAGTATGGCCAAGGATTCTCAATGCTACAAAGAATGGGGTATGAAGGTCATGGTCCCATCGGATTAAGAAAGGAAGGTATCACTAAACCTATCCAACCTCATACCTTAACAGCCAGAGATACTACAGGGCTAGGTTACACCGGGAAAGAAAAAATCAACAGAACAGATAAGCATAAAGGCAAGCAACCAGAAACATCTGCTACTAATTTAGTGGATCAAATTCACTGACTACAAGGATCGAGTGAGACGGACTCCAATGAGTATGAATGGGATAGTCTCTCTCAACTATCTTGTGATGAAAAAGATATTGATGTGGTCCATGAGTATGTCCCTACCCATGCAACTAATGAGGGACAAAGTCCAAGGGCTAGACCTTTAGAGTTCGACCCATAGAATAATGATAGTGAAATTCCTGAGGAAAGAATGATACCAAATGTGATAGATCAACTCCTCCATCTTGACCATCAATGTCCTTAAACTAGACCAACCCAATGATCCTCTACCACTGGTATATCCATAACTCATAGATTGGAACTTACAAGATACTACCCCTGAGCTTGATACCTTTCAAAATGATGAAGCCATTATAGACTATCTAGAACTTAGAAAACATATACCCGCAGGGGATCACAGGGTTGGTTATGCCATAGAACTCAATGACAAGGCCTATTTTGGAGAGAGTGCCAAGCCTTTCAGTCTCAAAAATGTAAAAATGAAAAATAGATCTAATGGTGAAAACTGCTTTGCGGCAGTGTTAGATCATGAAAATAGTAAAAATATGAAAGATGTATCTAACGGTGAAAACCTCTCTGAGGCACTGAAGGATGAAAGGCTTGACCCTCTCCCCAATCTAACACATCAGGAGAGATCGTCGATCTTGATAGAACCAGCAAAGCAGATCAATGTCAGTATGGGTGATAATCCAAGGATGATCCATATGGCACAATCTCTAACTACACAGGAAAAACCAGAGTTCATTGAATTCTTTAAAAGGAAACAAATAAACTTTGCTTGGTCATATGCGGACATGTTGGGACTAGATCTGAATCTCATAATGCATCACTTGTCCTTAGCTCTAGGAGCTAAACCTGCTAAGCAAAAACTCAGAAAGATGCACCCGCAGGTTGCCCTCATGGTAAAAGAAGAACTAAAGAAATTGCTATATGTTGGGTTCATCAGACCCATAGACTATCTTGAGTGGATTTCTAATATCGTACCTGTTGCCAAACCAGATGGGAGAATTTGATTGTGTAACGATTTCAGAGACCTAAATAAAGCTTGCCCAAAAGATGATTTCCCTCTGCCGAACATAGACATCATTGTAGATCTCACGACAGGACACTCTATGTTGTCACTAATAGATGGTTTCTTGGGATACAACCAAATCAAAATTGCACCTGAGGACCAACACATGACCGCATTCACATGTCCATGGGGCACCTATTGTTGGTGTGTCATGCCATTTGGATTGAAAAATGCAGGGGCAACATATCAGAGAGCTATGACCACAATCTTTCACAACATGATGCACACCATAATGGAAGATTATGTGGATGACATCTTATCAAAATCCCTTACAAGAGAAGGACACCTAACAATATTAGACAAGATCTTCACAAGATTGGAACAGTTCAATGTGCGCCTCAACCCAAAGAAGTGCGTATTTGGACTCACATCTAGCAAGCTTCTAGGATACATTGTATCTACAAATGGAATCAAAGTAGACCCATCTAAGGTGAAGGCTATCATGGAAATACCACCACCCAAAAATATCAGTCAACTCAGGGCTTTACAGGGTAAGCTACAATCTATCAGAAGGTTCATTTCTCAATTGGCAGACAAGTGCCACCCATTCATGCATCTCCTACATAAGAACATTCCTTTCAAATGGAATGCTTTGTGCAAACAAGCATTTCAACAGTTGAAAGAGTATCTCATGAAACCACCGGTATTGATGCCACCCATCCAGGGTAAACCTCTGTTACTTTATATCTCTGCCACACCAACAGCTCTGTGAGCTCTCCTTGCACAGCAAAACCATGAAGGGAAAGAACAAGCAATTTATTACATTAGTAGAACATTGGTTGGTTATGAGATGCAATACACACCAATCAAAAGAGCATACCTCGTGGTAGTCTTCACTTCACAAAAATGGAGACATTACATGCTATCGCACTCTATCAAGCTAGTAGCAAAAATCAATCCACTAAAGTATTTGGTCAACAAAACTGCTCTTATAGGTAGATTGTTCAAATGGGTCATGCTTCTCAGTGAGTTTGACATTGAATATGTAGACAAGTGTGCAATAAAGGGTTAAGTACTTGTAGATCAGCTGGCAGAGGCACCTTTAACAAATGATAATCCTTTGAACTTTGAATTTCCAGATGACTCCATCTCTCACATAACAACAACCTAGAAACTATACTTTGATGGCTCCTATACTCAGCATGGATTGGGGGCAGGTATCTTGTTGATCACACCTCATGGAAACACCATTCCAAAATCATACAGATTACTCTTTCCTTGTACCAACAATGTGACAGAGTATGAAGCCCTAGTCATTGGCATCAAGCTAGCAGTTGAATGGAACATTACAAAACTTCAAGTATATGGTGACTCACAGTTAGTTATCAACTAAGTGAATGATGACTACCAAACAAAGGATGAGAAATTAATAACATACAAATGAATGGTGGATGACTTCAAAGAATACTTTGTTGAGATCTCTTTTGAGCAGATACTAAGGATAGAGAACAAAGTAACAGATGCCATGGCAACGATCGCATCTCTCCTCGACATCCCTGATAATCAATCATGCTATGAGTTCTTGGTAGAGCCAGTCTCCCATCCTACATATGACTCTCCCGAATCCCATATCATTTTCCACATTGTAGGATCTGATTCTCCCCTATATGGAGAAATATTTTCCTATCTCAAAGATAATACCCTACCCCTAGATCTCTCTAGTAACCAAAAATGAACCTTCATTCGTCGAGCATCCCGTTATACTATTATCGCCAATACCTTATATCGACGCGGTCTTGATGGTACTCTTCTTAGATGTCTCGATAGCGAGGAATATCAAACTGCCCTAAGCGAAGTGCACGACGGTATATGCGGGGCCCACTCTAGTGGTCCTACCCTAGCCAAGAAACTCATACGCATGGGATACTATTGGCCAACAATGGAAAAGGATTCCTATCAGTTTGTCAAGTGCAAGAAATGCCAAATCCATGGAAACCTAATACATGCACCAGCACAGGTGTTGCAGCCTTTATCAACTCCTTGGCCTTTCTGTCAATGGGGACTCAACTTAGTGGGCAAGATACACCCTCCATCCTCTGGTGGCCATAAATTCATAATCGCCGCCACTGAGTACTATATGAAGTGGATTGAAACCGTACCCCTCGCCAATATCATGGGCAAATAGATTGCCTCCTTTATCTTGAACTACATCATTTGTCGCCATGGTATCCCTTTATCCATTATCATTAATAATGGACGACCATTCAAAAACCATGATGTCAAAGAACTGTGTGACAAATTTCATATCCAGCACCACTTTTCCACCCCATATTACCCCCAAGGAAATAGCTAGGCAGAGGCATCAAATAAAACCATCTTAAAAATCCTGAAAAAGATTGTCAATGATGTCGGTTGTGACTGGCACGTCCAATTGAATCCTGCATTGTGGGCCTACCATACAAGTATCCGCACACCCACAGGTGCAACACCATTCTCCCTAGTCTATGGATCTAAAGCCATCTTGCCCATTAAAGTCAAGATCCCATCTTTGCGAGTTTCGTTAAAGGGCCTCATATCTGATGAAGAATACAAAGTGTCCAGACTTCAAGAGTTAGATTAGCTAGAAGAGAGAAGACAACATGCCTTTAACTATCTCAAGGCTTATCAACAAAGGATGTCCAGAAGTTACAACCACAGAGTAAAACCCTGGGTATTTCAAGTTTGTGATCTGGTACTTAGAGAAAATCCCAAAAATCAGCAAGATAGAGAGAAAAAATGCAAGTTTGAACCCAATTGGTTGGGTCCTTATGTCATCGTTGTTGTCTATGGGTCAGGTGCTTATCAATTGGCCACATCAGAAGGTGAACTATTTGCTAATCCCATCAACAGCATGCATCTTCGCAAGTTCTACACTTAAACCCCAATGCAAGGGAGTCAAAAATAGTAAAAAAATCAAAAAAATAGAAAAAATAGCAAAAAAATCAAAAAAGGAAAAAAATAGCAAAAAAAAATTAAAAATTGGAAAAATAGCAAAAAAAATTGTCCTCTGGTGAAAACCTGGTAAATAGGTGCCTTGGATAGGTACCATGGTAAAAACCTGGCAAACAGGCATCATGTGTACTTTTTAGCTTTCGTGCAAATGAAAGCAAGTGGTGAAAACCTGGTAAACAGGTGCTCCTTGTGATAAATTGCCTTCTCCATCTTCTTCAACCTTGTTCCTCATTTCAGACTTCCCAACAACATCCACCCAAATCACATCTATGTACCTACCATGGATGTTGTTTGCTCATCCTTATCACTTTTTGTCGTTAGACTGCCAATCCAGACTTGTGTCCATCAAGGTCATCCATCTTGGGTCAATCCATTGAACCATTCCTGAACTACATCGCCTCTGAGCTGTCACGTAGGCAAGGCCATTATCAATGTGCCCCCAAGGCTCCTCTCCACGTCCCATCCATTCCATCACATGTCGTCTGCCTTTTATCTATCTGCATCCACACCTTTGCACCATCGCCTAGGTCTTAGATCCACCAAGTTCACCCCGAACTACGTTGCCTCTATGTCGTCACATAGGCAAGGCCATTTAGCAATGCGCCCCCAAGGCAATAGGTCAAATCCCTTAGGGCCCGTTTCTTTATCTCTATTTGTTAGTTCATCCATAATAAGTCGATCCTTTATCTAACTGGGGGCAAGTCCTTGACCTAGTTATGGAATTGGATTCTTGAATGCCAGTTGTTCTAAGAGGACACCAATAAGGATTGTGATACCTTTCACTAGACAAGCACACGCAACAAATCCTGCTTTTCAAACAAAAATCTTGACACAAAAACATCAACCTATCCAAGGCAAAACAAACAAGGACTAAAACACATCAAAATGATTTTATCAATACTATGGCAAGAAAGCGCATCTAATGCAAGAATGTTTTGTGGAACGGTTAAGTTAGAGAGTCTTAATTTTTTGTTATTATGTCTTTCTATGCTACTCGAGGATGCCAAAAGCTAGAGATGCTATGATGGGGGCATAATCATTTTCTTTGTCTGTTGTTTGTGGGTTAATCTTTAGTAATTTGACAACTTTTGTCTAACGACATGATCAGCAAAAGATCATTAAGGACTTTAGAGGTCTAAACATGAAAAGGGGCAGTCCTTGTCTGTTGAAACACAAGAAATACTCAGGACATCTAGATTCAATTTGACTAGATGCTTGTATTAACTTGCTATATCAAAATCCATGTAAGTAATACTCAGGTCATCTCGGTTTAATTATACCTAGATGCTTGTATTTTCTTACAACATAATAAATGCCCAATGATGAAATAAGCACTTCAAAATACTTGCAAAAGAAAGATGGCAAATCCATTCGCATCTAGCAACAACATCCATATCCCATTGCATTCCATACACCATCCATATGCACATACATTTCGTGTACCATTCATAATAAAGATCCTGTAGAGTGTCAAAGTTTACAAATAAAAGCTTGTCTTTTGATTCATTATCTTTTATTCTATCTTTTCAATCAAATTTCTATCTATCATCATATCTTTCATCAAATCTTTTCTTTCCTTGTCACCCTCGCTTTTGCATGACTAGGGCCTCAATTCTCTAATCAAATCACTTCTTCTAATCAATCCAATCAATCCAAGTAGTGATCCACTTGAAAGTCATCCTCAATCCATACAAATCAAGTGAAGTCAATCTTGTCAAATTATCCAATCATAATCAGCAGTCATGATCCTAATCTTGTCGTAAACCATATCAATCAATCATAAATATCCTTCGTGTTGCTCTATGGATCTATCGTTCCCTGCCATGACAACACTGTCGTATATCATTATCATATCAATTGTCTTAGACAGGATGTTGCATTGTTGAAACCAGACCCGATGTCTTATACAATATGTTTCATTCCTGAAACCAGACATCGTCGATCTATATCGTTTAATCATTGGTATACCACTTGATAGGGGCAACACCTTGTTTGTTTTTGTATCATTTGTGCATACTTGCTTGCTTGCTTGTGTGTGTTATCAACTTGTCTTGCGTGCTTGGCTATTCATCTGTTTCTTCTTTTTTCGTCTACCAATTTCTTCTTCCACATAACCTGCTATTCTTTTCACCTTCTTCATCATGAGATTGTCCGTCTCAAGCATTCTGCCTTCTTCCCGTCCAATCTCCCGAGGGGGCAACCTATCGTCGCAAACTTAAACCAGGGGCAAACTGGGGCATGTATCATTATCAGAATATTCTTTAAGACAACGTAATAAAACACATTGCATCAAAGAGGGGTAAAATGTATATGCCTAAAAATGACACGACTCTTCTAAATAAATATTCTTAATATTTATTTCGTCTAAATTCCTCTATCAATAAATAAATAAACAAATTTATTTATTTGATTCGCATTCTTCCAATAATTAAATAAAATCAATTTATTTAATTAAAATCCCATTTTCTTCTATATCTCCATAATTAATTAAATAAATTTTATTTATTTAATTAACTTTCTTATTTCTTCTATTTCACATTAATAATTAAATAATTTTAAATTATTTAATTATGTCACCTTTCTTCTAAAAAATAAATAAAACCTATATTTTATTTATTTGCCCGCCTTCTATTTTCCTCTCAACGTGCAAGTGACCTTGAAAATAGAAATAAACCAAAAATCAAATTATGGGAAAGTGTCAAAATAGAAAAAAACAAATCATCTCCACCAAAAAGATAGAAATATCTTATTTTCGAAAAGGCAATCTTATCTCTAATGAGCAACTTTCCTAAAATCTCTAAATAGATGTCTTTTTCAAAGACACTTGTCATATACATCATTTATATCTAAAATTGTTTTCTTCTTAATTAATTAAATAATTTTTATTTATTTAATTAAGCTGCATTATTCTTATTTCTTTCTTTCCATAGTTAAATAATTTTTAATTATGTAATCATTTCGTCATTCTTCTATTAATTAAATAAATTATTTTTATTTAATTAATTATCTTTATTCTTATACTTCTCATCTATGATTAAATAATTTTAAATTATTTAATCATTTTCATTTTCTCTTCACCCATAAATAAATAAAATTAAATATTTTATTTATTTCCCAACATGTACATAAATGAAATAAAATTTATTTATTTAATTTATATTTCATCCCTTTCTATTTATCATTTTTTGCTAAAATCGTGCAAGTGGGCCCCTTTGCCCATAAAATAGAAAAAAAAATCAAAAGGTGAAAATATCTAATAAATTAGAAACAAAATCAAATGTCCTCATCATCAAACTTCCAAAATAGAAACATCATTTTATTTTGGAAAAAGAATCTTATCTTTATTAGCAACCCACCTAATCTTTCTAAAAAAATATGCCTTTTATGGACACTTGGCATGTGCACATTTATTCTCTTCTCTCATTCATTTTTATCCATCGATTCTTCTTTCATTCTATATCGTTGATCTTCTCTCTCACAAGTCTATAAATACAACCCTATTCTTCCATTTCTAGATCTGGGGCTTTTAAGTAAAATCACTCTGTCGAATCCATAACGCACCTTTGGCACCTCCACTACCATACTTTTAGTTGAGATCATCCTCATTGCTTTTAAAGTTCATCTTCATTGCAATAAAATATCATAGCCATTTCTCCATCGCCATCTTGAAGAATAGAGCAAGGAAGTGCTCTTCCTGAGGGCCACATTCTCCATACAAAGACCGATTGAGACTAGGCTAGCAATGGAAGCAACATAGTAACGGGGTTTGCATTGGTTTGTTCTTTTGTTATTTGAACTTAGTTACTTGCAATTTCTATTGAGATTATTAGTTTATTGATTAAGTTTAATAACTTTGACAATATTTCTGATAACATTTTTAATTTAATATGTTTTATTTCAATTTAATTAGTTATTTATATCATGTCTCTGAAATAACTCATATGATTATAGAGTAAGTAATTTAATTATTTAACTCGTGATTAAATAACAAGATAATTATTATAACATGATCATCATCTATAATTAAAACAAATGAGTCAAATATCTATAATTTAATTGAATTTGACAACATCCATCCTGAGCAGTAAATTAAAATCATCATATGTAATAAATACCCATCCAAAAATTATCGACCACTTTCAATATATAAATTGACAAGTCAATACTGATAAGATCATCATCATATATAACTAAAACAAGTGAAAGTCAAATATGCCAGTAGATCAATAACATGCCAAAATGATACATGTCCAACAGTCGACATAAGTCAAAATGATACATTTACAAATGATATATAAGTAAAAATGATAAATTATGTAGCTCAAAATGATACGGTAAGTCAAGATGATACATGTCCAAATGATATAAGTCAAAATGATTCATGTCAAAATGATACAACTCAATAATATTGTACTGCGGGCCGTGAAAATGATACATATGATAGTAACCATGAAAAGAGGCATCATAGCGATATATCAACAATGATCCATGATGCAGTCTATATGGTCATGAATGTCACTGGCTACTACCAGCAACTGCCTCATCATCATTATCACCATCGTGATCATCATCATCATCATTATCGTCGTCATCATCATCGTCATCAGCCTTGGTGTCTTCTGTATCTACATCATCATCATCCTCTGCCATGTGATCTGTACCAGAACCAACATAATCTAGATCTATATCATGAGAATCACCTTGATCTTCTGGAAGACCTGTGTTCTGCAAAAAAAATACATTTAAAATAAAAAGTTATTATTTATTTCATGCCATAATTTATTTTTCTATTATATATCTAATATTACAACATATGAAACGAAACCATAATCATATTACATCATATCAAAGTGCACATACCATAATAAAATTTTAAAAAAGTTATAGCTAATATGTCATTCCAATGATGTAAAACATGCAACAATTCTAATAAACATTAGTAAAGACCATAAAAAAAATTGTTACACAATTTAACTGTCAACTGTAAATTCTATTACATAACCTTAAGTGCCATAAATTGCTTGGTCCATGTATGTTCTTTTTCACTATTAATGTAATAACCTACATTAGACAAAAACATTAAAGAGTTTTTAAGTAGTAGTTGATTAAATTCTCTTACATGTCATTAAGGAATGCACAATTTTTTTTCAATAATTATTTATCTTAAGGTTCATGAGTAACCTTAAGATAAAGTTTTATTTTGTTTGAAAAAAAAAAATGAAGTTAGCAATATGGCTTTATCCAGCTGATTTTAGAAAGAAAAAATGTTAGCCCTATTCCTGCTCATAGGTCTTCAATGTGAGCAGGAATAGGGCAAATTTGGGGATTTAGAAAGAAAGATAAAGTTTAGGGTCTCTTCAAGATGGCCAGCACGGGTGATGAGTCTAGTTTATGATTCAATTTTGTTAGAATTTATTATCCATTTGCTGTAGTTATCTTGGACTTTGGTGCCTAGATCTTGATCTTTTCATGACATTTCCTCAAAACCATAAGATATTGGGCATAGGTTATTTCCTATAATCTTTAATGACATTGGCATGCTATATGAACTATCTATGTTAATTTTATATATGGGTAATGAATGTTACTCTAAGATAGTTACAGATGTGCAATTATTGTGCATACTAATATTGTTATGCAAATAATTAGCAGCCTATAAAGTCGAGGAAGATTTTGTCAGTTGGTTACTCGTCACCAAAGTCAAACAAGGTGGTCGTTCAAATGTCAAATGGAGGGAAGATAACTGCCTTGTAATTGGTCTTAATTACTTGTTGAGCGAATATAGGAGTTACTGTTGTGCTAGATTTGCGTTAAAGCAACCATGCTTGACCAAATTCCACGCATGCATAACCTCCTCTCCACTTTCTATGCTTTCCCTAAAGTGGTGTCCTCCTATTCTGTTGGAGTTGACCGCCTTGCTAGGTAGTTGGTTTGTAGTTTTCTTTCTATAAATAAGACTCAGATACACCTTATGAGGGGTTGATTAACTGAGGTTGTACTTGCACTTTTAAGTTTTTTAGCAATACAGTTATGTTGCTCATTTGTACTTATGTTTTCCAATGAATAAAATGAAGTTATAAGTTCGCATCTCTAAGTTTACATTGTCTTAAGGGATACTCATTCAAGGGGGCCCACTTGGTGAGCATTCCATCCTTTAGTTTAGTTGTTATTTTTTGTTAAGCAGTTAGTTAGAATCTGGCATTGAATGTTCCTGTAGCCACTAGAATTCCATTCTGTGTATGTTCCTGTAGCCAAAGCAGACAGAGTAGTTTCCTATTTGTTTGCCCAGATTTTCATTTTCTGTCATGCACTTCAGCTTAGTATAGTTGTTGGTTGATGTTCAGCATTTATGTTATTTATTTCCAAGCAATTTATTTTCAACATTATATCTTTCTTAGTTGTAGAATGAATGTGGCTACTTTGGAGTTCCTAGTGCACATACTGTGCTGGCCCATTTCAAGTCAACATCCCTGGGTTGACAAGTTAAATGCATCTTCATAGTGATTAAGACAACTATTCAGGTTAGATGTCCAATCTCTGAGTCACAACTTTATGTGCTTAGTTTTTAAATCATTGTAGGAGACCAACATTTTTGGTGCCATTGTCGAGGATGGTGTCAAACTAGGAAGATCTTTGGAGTCATCTTTAGTATTATTTCTTGCAAAAGTATTTTTGAAGTGTGCTCTTATTATATTCCTCATTTAGGAAGCAATGACCCACAATCTGTTCACAACATTCTTTGTGTGAGTTGGTTGATACTGAGTATATATTGCATGCATAGAAGCAGAAGAAGAGATGCTTTAGGGAGATTCCTTCCTAATGATCCAAATTACCCAGTAGAAGAAGCATAAGTGAATCATTTTCTTGATGCATTCCCTGATTTGACTAGTTCTAAAACATCCTCTGAAGAAGAAGCTGCCCAAAACTTGATCGACATTTCATTTGCCTTGATAATCAGCCAAGCAGCTATGGCTACCCAAAATGGACCCAATCAACCAACCTTTCCATTTCCTATTGCTCATCAAAATGAAGTGGATAACCTCAAAAACATCCCTGCTTCATCTCTCCCCAAGTTCTATGGACTTACAATAGAGGACCCAGACACCTTCTTGTTTAAATTTGATAGCCTTTGCATGTTTCCTACTACCATGAAAGATGTTGCATTGAGCTGGTTTATGGGTCTAGGTAGTGATATTGTCAATACTTGGGATGAGATGAAAGAGAAATTTCTTGAGAATTATAAAGGCTACTGTAGGGGTGGAGATATGAAAGGAAATGATATTTTTAGAATGCAGTAGAAAGATGATGAAAGTTTGGAGGATTACATCTAAAGGTTCCTGTTTTGTTTACAAAAATCTCCCCATCATAAACTCAATCAGGAGTCTCAGAAACTCCTATTCCTTAGATGAATAAGTGAGCATTGCATAGATGCCTTGGATTTAATGGGAGGAGGAGATATTACCCAAGTGCCTTGGGAGGATATTAAGAAGTTGTGCCAAAATTATTCAAGAGCAGCCATGAAGAAAGGAAGAGGTTACCATTCCCTTATGGGAAAAAACCCTACCAATAGAGTTTCCAGGATGGAGATAAGTCACTTGCTGTCTAATTTTAAGCAAGATATCATAAATAATATGGCCACCCAACTGGACACACTTCAGGCAAAGAAGAAGCAAGATGAGGCAGAGGCAATGTTGGCAGAATATTGTCCTCATTGCAGACAAAAGAAGAGGGACTGCATATGCAAGATGGTAGCTAATATTGATAGTAAGCAGATTCCACCTGAGTTCAAGACAATCCAGGTTGAAGAAGATCAAATCTACTATGTTACACAAAGGAGGCCATGGCCTCCAAAACAAGGTATGCCACCAGATCCATTATCATTTACTAGACCATATTTTAATACTTATGCATTTGATAACCAATGGCAATAGCCATCTCCATCTAACTATGGAGGATATTCACCTCAGCCTTGGAATAACCCTCCAAACACTTGGAAAAATTACCAAAACCCTACACCCCAGTGGCAACAACCTCAGGGGAAATGGCAGTCACCTCCAGGAAACTGGCAGCAAACATCTCAATGGAGGGGAGGACAACAATGGCCAAACCAGACAACTAATTACATGCAACCACCTTCTTAGCCCCAGCAGCCTGCTACAATGCTTCCTCCTGCTAGTTCCAATTCAAATACACCTAAACCTACTCATTTACCAGCTTAGCCCTCACCTAACCCAAATAATAGACCACAGCAGCAGCCGATATACTTTGCTGATCCAAATCAATTCCCTACATATGTTGTGAGTGTAAGTGACATCCACCTGCGTTCAAGAACTACCTTGGTAGCTTCTTCCAGACCCATCATTACTGAGCTTCCTGAGGAAGAAGAGGAGCCTTTAAATGCCCCCATTCATCTAAATGCACTTGAAAATACTGAACCAGACCCAGTCAAGCAGACTGCACAAGAACCACCATTTCCACAGAGGTTTGAAACTGTGAAACAAAATGAAGAGAAAGAGGAACCCACCTTTGACATTCTAGAGCAGTTGAAACATGTATGTGTCAAGATCCCTCTATTTTAGTCCATAAAAGATGTTCCTATATATGGCAAAGCAATCAAGGAACCATGCCTTAAGAAGCCAAGAAGAAAGAGGAAAGACCCCACTATGGTTCATGTGGGGGGATAGTTGGTTGACATCATGCTTGGGAAAGTGATTGTTCCCAAATATAATGATCCAGGGAGTCCTATGGTAGGCGTTGTTATAAATGGGATCCAAATCATAAATGCTCTGATTGATCTGGGAGTAGCCATAAATGTAATGACCAAGGATATCCTGCAGCAACTAAATGTTGCAAACATGAGACCTACTCCTATTGTCCCGCAGCTTGCTGATAGTTCTGCTGTTAAACCTGATGGGATAGTAGAGGACCTTGTGGTATCCCTAGACTCATGGGAATATCCAGCTGATTTCATGATACTTTCTCCTAAAGCTACATTGGGAGGGTATCCCATCATTCTAGGAAGGTCGGGGTTAGCCACAACTGATGCTTATATTGGATGTCGGTCAGGAGACATGACCATCTTTGATGGGAGAAGCACTAAAAAACTTGTTCTTTACCCACCTACACAACCATCTCATGATATGGATAATCATGTTTGGCCACATGTTGGTGAAGAGGCCGAGGAAGCTAATTATGTGGTACAGCTTATGATGTTAAGCAGAAGCTCTTTCATGTAGCTTCAAGAGGAAGATGAGGTATTGTCTAACATAATTCAGAATCATTGTGAAGTAGAGGAAGCATCATCCTTTCATTCTATTGATCCAGTGAAGACACTTATTCCCACTTTTCCTACAACAATAAGTATGTCTCATACATTGCTTCCACAAGAAATCAAGGTACCAAGCATTAGTGAAGCAACTATGGTAGAGTTAACAAGTCAAGTGGAGATTTCAGAAGAAAGATATTTGAATATTAACAACAAATTAACTCAAGAACAACAGTTGTCTTTGACAAACTTGTTAAAGAAACACAAGAATGCCTTTGCATGGGATTACCATGACATGAAAGGACTAGATCCCACATTATGCACCCATAGGATTTACATAAAGGAAGATTGTACACTAGTAAGACTACCACAAAGGAGAATCAACCCTGCATTAAGAGAGATTGTCAAAGATGAATTACAAAAGCTATTAGATGCAGGATTTATCTACCCAATCTTAGATAGCCAATGGGTGTCTCCTCTGGTTCTCGTGCCCAAAAAGGGGGGAAATGGAGAGTTTGTATTGATTACAGAGAATTAAAATTTGCCACCAAAAAGGATCATTTTCCCCTTCCTTTCATAGACCAGGTATTGGACTCGCTTGCAGGAAAGTAGTACTTTTCCTTTTTGGATGGGTTTAGTGGTTACAATCAGATACAGATTGCACCAGAGGACCAAGAGAAAACAACATTTACCTATCCTTGGGGGACATATGCCTACTCAGTGCTTCCATTTGGCTTATGCAATGCACTTGCAACTTTCCAAAGGACAATCATTAGCATATTTTCTGATATCTCACATGATTGCATGGAAATCTATATGGACAATTTCACTACTTATGGTGCTACTTTTGAAGAGGCATTGGAAAACTTAGGGAAGGTGTTGGAGATATGTGAAGACCACAATCTATCCCTGAATAGTGCAAAGTGCTTCATGATGATGCAGGAAGGAGTAGTGCTTGGCCACTATGTCTCTCCAAAAGGAATTCGGGTAGACCCAACAAAGATTGAAGTCATAATCAATCTGCCCATTCCTGCAAAGAAAAATGATGTCAGAAGCTTCTTGGGTAATGTAGGTTACTATAGACGTTTCATCAAGGATTTTAGCAAAATGGCAGCCCCATTGTATACTCTTCTCACTAAAGATGTTGAATTTCAATGGAATGAAGACTGTAACAAGGCATTTTCTGATTTAAAGTCAGCATTAACTCATGCTCCTGTACTCAAAGGGCCCAATTGGGAGCTTCCTTTCCACATTCATACTGATGCATCAGATTATGCCATAGGAGTAGTCTTAGGGAAAAAAGAAGGATCCACTGAACATGCTATTTATTTTGTTAGCAAAAACTTGTAGGGAGTTGAGTACATTATACAGTGACAGAAAAGGAAATGCTGGCAGTAATCTATAGCCTCAACAAATTCAGGCACTACATAACAGGCTATCAAATCTTTGTGCACACAGATCATGCAACCATTAGGTATATTATGAACAAACCCTTGATATCAGGTAGATTAGCAAGATGGGTGTTGCTAATGCAAGAATTTGACATCACTATTGTGGATAAGCCAGGGAAGGCCAATGTTGTTGCAAACTTTCTTTCAAGGCTGACTACAATAGAGGACAACCAAGTCATTGATGACTTCTTCCCTAATGAAAAATTGTTTTCAATCACTGTGCAAACACCTTGGTATGTTGACACAACCAATTATCTGGTCACAGGGAGAGTCCCTCCTCATTTCTCTCCAAAGGAGAGAAGGGTGCTCATTGAAAAGTCTTTTCCTTTTTTATGGATTGTTGGATGTTTGTTCTACACTGGACCAGACCATGTCATGAGGAGATGTGTAAGAGAAGATGAAACATATAACATTTTACATGCATGCCACAATGAACCATGCGGAGGGCATTTTGCAACAAAGAGGACAACAATGAAGATTTTGAATACAGGTTATTACTAGCCCACACTCCACAAGGATGCAGGGAGATATACAAGGAAATGTGACAAATGCCAGAGGATGGGATGACCAACCAAATATGATGAGATGCTCCTTTACCCTCAGCTTGTGATCACTCCATTTGATAAGTGGGGATTAGATTTTGTAGGACCCATTGATCCTCCATCCAATTGTAAATCCTATATCTTAGTATGCACTGATTATGTAACCAAATGGGTAGAAGTTAAGGCCATGACACATGCAAGAGATAAGAAGGTTGCAAAATTTCTTTATGAGGAATTTTTCACACAATATGGGGTTCCCAGAGAGATAGTGACTGATCAAGGAGCTCTATTCACCTCAACCCTAGTTGCAGCACTAGTCAACGAGTACAGCATATGGCACAAGAAATCTACTCCTTATCATCCTCAGGCTAATGGCCAAGTTGAGGTGACTAACAGGGAAATTGAAGCCATTCTGACCAAAACTATGGCTATCCACAGGAAGGATTAGGCAAACAAGCTACTAGAAGCTGTCTAGGCCTATAGGACAACCTGGAAAACAACCACATGCTTCACCCCTTTTGAGTTGCTGTATGGAAAGACAACTATGATGCCCATTGAATTTGAACATAATAATCTTCGGACTGTAATAGACTTGGGGATGGATATCTCTAAGGCACAACAAGACAGAATCATGCCGCTCAATGCTTTGGATGAGATGAGGAAAGCAGCCTTGCATCACACAGAGGTAGTGCAGAATCAGAGAATAAAGTGGCATGACAAATTCATCAAAGACAAGAAATTCTAGCCAGGTGACTGGGCACTACTCTACAACTCAAGGTATCAAGATAATGAAGGGAAGTTGTAGACAAGGTGGCTAGGACCATATGAGGTTGCTAAAGTTTTCCCCAATGGTGCTATTCAACTCACCACCATTGACCGTATCAGATTCAAGGTGCTTGTCAATGGTCATCGCCTTAGGTTGTATCACAAGCCAACTTAGAAGGAAGAATTCTTGCAACAATTCACTTAGCATGCAACTCCTGAACTTCCTGCAGCCGAAGGCAGCGGACCTAGTGTCCTTCCTTCTGGCTAACTAAGGTATGACACTTGTCATAATAAAGATTTCCACTTTTGTGGGGGTCCACTTCTTCATCCATTCACCCATCCACCCATCCATATCCATCATTCTCTCTTCTGTCACGTTGCCATGATCTCACTTCATTCCACCTTATTTTATTCTGCTCCACTTTCATTCATTGCTCAATGAATCTCTTAAAAGGTGACCGATACTTTCTCCATCATTTTTGCAATTGATCTTCCAAACATCAAGGTACGTATGCATTCATTTGTTATATCTTACTTATCTTTAAGCACATTCATTTAATTATTGTAAATTGATGTCGATGTTCTCCATAGCATGTAATTATTCCCCGCCCCGTCAAATCACGCATCACCATTCCGCATGTGAGGACACATGCTCAAATTTAGGTTGGGGAGGGAGTGTGAATACCATGTCCACGTGTCAGTCCATGTTGCTTTACGCCAGCATGTCAGCAAAGTTTGAAATTGAGTTGATTTGAATTCTGAGTGAGATGATAGCTCGCAAGTGTGAGGTGATAGCCTTCATTGATTACTCCTTCCTACCTATACTAATCATAATCTTGAGTCCCCAAATAAGAAAAATTTAGAGGACATTAGTGATTGAAAATTTAGCAGTGTTGCAGGAAGGCAAAGTTCAGATTTCAGATAAAGATTGCAGATTGATTGTTTTTAGATAGCTAAACAATGGGAGGTGGATTAATTCCAAATGAACCCACGGTTCATGAGGTATTACTACAGGATGCACCCAGCCAAGCCAAGTTTTAAAATTGCGGGTGGTTAGATTATTTCCTAGAGCTGAATGGTTTTAATGAAGATGTTACATTGGATTTTGCCCATACATTGTCTGAAGGTAAGGCCATGGTAAAGGGTTAGAGGTATTGGCTACTGAAGAAAGGATTGCAAAAGTTATAAGGTTGCCTATCGACGGTGAAAATTACCCTGTTGCTAGAGATTCTAGGTCAGCTAGGGCCAAATTTACAAAACCTGGTGACCCTCCAATAATTGTAGATAAATAGGGATCCAAGAGAACCTCTTTGCCTAAGACATGGAAGCAAGTAGCTATTCATGTTGTGAGGTACATTACTTGTGAAGCTCGTCAGTCAAATCTTCATTCTATGCATTTAAAACTGCTAAATCATATGAGGCATGGGAGAAGAATGAATGTGCCAAATGTGCTATACCACCTTCTCTCAATCATGGCGGCCGAGACCCAAAAAGGTAGGGCTAATTTTGTTTCCCACCATTGTTTGATCAAATTGTTAGTTGAAAAGTCTCTGCATGATGTGTCTTATATGACTTGGGAAGAATTCTTAAATATTGATCAAATTAGACCAAAGCATTTGCGACCTATGGTTGTGCCTTAATCTCGTAGAACTAGGAGGAGAGTGAGTTCTGTTGAAGCTACTCCTGGAACCTCAACTTCTGGTATAAACCCTCCTACAGCTGAACAAACTATATAGATTAGTTCTTAGGCAAAGCATTCAAACAAAGAGAGTTCTTCTTCAGATTCTAATGATGATGTTCCTCTTAGCAACCTAATTTGAACTAGGGCACAAAAGAAAAAGGTAGAAATAAGAAAGGGTAAAGCTAAAAAGCAAACTGTAGGAAAGGGAGTGCCAAGCTCTAAGAAACGGAACGCTAACACTGTTCTTCCTATAGCCGAAGAAAAACATGAGAGCCCTCCTAGAAAATCAAGACCTCCTGAGCTAGCCTTTGGTGTTCCTCCACAAAGAAGCCCTAAGGCTGAAGAAATGTCACCAGAAGATATAGAGGCTCCAATGGGGCATGAGAACGTTGAAGAAAAGAACATATTTGAGGAAGCAGCAAATGTAACATTGGCAGACCTTGTTTCCACCACTGAACAAATTGAGTCAGGCACATGAAGACAACTAGGAGTTCCTATAGCAAGAGGCCCCGCAGCCCGAATTGGTTGAACATTCAGGAACCATGCAGTTAGTACTATATGAAGGGCAACCATCAGTGCCAAGAAAACTTTTGGTACGAATACACAGGCCCTCTAATTTTTCAATGCATATGGTAGCTATGAATTTATGGAATGAAATGCAAAGGAGAGAAGAAGAATGGAAAAAGGATAAATGCAGGCTAAAGGAAGAAATTCAAAAGAAAGATGAAGAAATTGAAGATAAGAATGCAGAAATTGCAAATTTAAAGGAGAGAGTGGATAATATGGCAGCCTTAGTGCCTTAGGTATTAGAGTGCAGGACTCCTCCAAGGGTCTATGCTCTATATTTGAAGGAGAAGTATCTTTCTTTTAAAATAGCAAGGATTGTTTCAGGTTTGAATCCTTCCATTGAGTCTCCTCTTGAATTTTTCAATGCTTATCGGATTGCTCCTCCTGAAATGAAGAATTTGTTGTGTGAATTCTATTTACATAATTATGCTGTGTCCCAAGATCATGATTGGAATCCCTTGTTGTATGTTGGGGATGTTCAAGTAAGGGAATTTATGTCCTAGATACAAAATGAGATTAGTTGGGGACAACAGTTCAGGGCCCTATAGGCAAACAAAATTCAACAGTCCCCTGTCCATCAAAGCTGAATCTAGAAATCCAGGGAGCATTTTCAATGATTGGCATAGAATACTTTATAGACTAAGCTATGGCAGTAGAATCCTGGCTGAGAGAGAAGTAGTTTATAGAGAATATGAGAAGGTAGAAAACACTATAGGAGAATATGTAAAGGGACATTTGGCACAAAGGTGGAACAGTTTGTCTAATGAACTAAAACAAGCAGAGCCTCACTCTCTACAGAACTATGATGTAGCATGTAAAAGAGCGGATAGATATATACAGATTGGGAGGACAAAGGACCAATTCTGGCTTCCCTTAATTTTTCAACCACCTATCCTATAATGGCATGTGCCAAATTTTAGGTTTTACCAGTATGATATTGTTGAAGAGAGACAAAGATGGAATAGATTGGATAGACAACAAGGGTTCTATTGGGATCCTAATTCACACACTGCATAAATTGATAAAGGACAGCTGGTAGTTGCTAATTTTAGGGCATTGACCAAACAGAAGAACAATCCTTCCTCTACTAGAGGACCAGCAAAGTCTTAGGTTGGGGAGAGTGATGAGTCTAGTTTATGACTCAACTTTGTTAGAATTTATTATCCATTTGCTATAGTTATCTTGGACTTTGGTGCCTAGATCTTGATCTTTTCTTGACATTTCCTCAAAACCATAAGATATTGGGCATAGATTATTTCCTATAATCTTTAATGACATTGGCATGCTATATGAACTATCTATGTTAATTTTATATATGGTTAGTGAATGTTACTCTAAGATAGTTACAGATATGCAATTATTGTGTATTCTAATATTGTTATGCAGATAATTAGTAGCCTATAAAGTTAAGGAAGATTCTGTCAGTTGGTTACTCGCCATCAAAGTTGAATAAGGTGGTCGTTCAAATGTTAAATGGAGGAAAGATAACCGCCTTGTAATTGGTCTTAATTACTTGTTGAGCGAATATAGGAGTTACTGTTGTGCTAGATCTGCATTAAAGCAACCATGCTTGACCAGATTCCACGCATGCATAACCTCCTCTCCACTTTCTATGCTTTCCCTAAAGTGGCATCCTCCTATTCTGTTGGAGTTGATGACCTTTCTAGGTAGTTGGTTTGTAGTTTTCTTTCTATAAATAAGCCTTAGATGCTCCTTCTGAGGGGTTGATTAATCTAAGGTTGTACTCGTACTATTAAGTTTTTTAGCAATACAGTTATGTTGCTCATTTGTACTTATGTTTTCCAATGAATAAAATGAAGTTATAAGTTTGCATCTCTGAGTTTACATTTGTCTTAAGGGATACTCATCCAAGGGGGCCCACTTGGTGAGCATTCCATCCTTTAGTTTAGTTGTTATTTTATGTTAAGAAGTTAGTTAGAATCTGACATTGAATGTTCCTGCAACCACTAGAATTCCATTATGTCTCTGTTCCTGCAGCCAAAGCAGATAGAGTAGTTTTCTGTTTGTTTGCCTAGATTTTCATTTTTTGTCATGCACTTCAGCTTAGTATAGTTGTTGGTTGATGTTTAGCATTTATGTTATTTCTTTCCAAGCAATTTACTTCAGCATTATGTCTTTCTTAGCTATAGAATGAATGTGGCTACTTTGGAGTTCCTAGTGCACATACTGTGCTGGCCCATTTCAAGTTCACATCCCTGGGTTGACAAGTTAAATGCATCTTCATAGTGATTAAGACAGCTATTCAAGTTAGATGTCCAATCTCTGAGTCACAACTTTATGGGCTTAGTTGTTAAATCATTGTAGGAGACCAACAACGGGCAAGGAGATCAACCATGCACACATAATGATCAACTGTAGGTGTAATGCAATAAGGGTTACAAATGTGATTGAAGTATGTAAAGATCTCATCCACTAAACCTACATGGCTACATGTACCTAGAATACAAGCAAAGCTTACAATGTTAGGATATGTTCCAGAGTGCTTAATGAATTCAAAGATTTTGAGAGCGTCCTTACAAAATCCATTTTGTGCATATCCTGCAATCATTACATTCCATGAGATGACATCTCTTTGAGGAATTATGTCAAACAGTTTACATTTTTTTCTCTGATTCCATATTTTGCATACATGTCTATGACAACATTTCAAACTATAATATCTCACAAGAATCCCCCTACTATTATGCTTTGAAGGATGTCCATACCTTGTTCCAAAGCTTCCATTTGGGCACAGGCAAGGAGTATGTTGGCAAAGGTTGCGGAATTTGGATTTACAACTGACAATTGCATTTGCTTGAAAGTTTCTAAAGCCTATTCAACAAATCCATTTTGTGCAATCCTGCAATCATTACATTCCGTGAGATGACATCTCTTTGAGGCATTCTGTCAAACAGTTTGTGTGCCTTGTCTGTGATTCCACATTTTTCATATATGTCTATCAGAGCATTTCTAACTATAATATCTAACAAAAATTTGTCTTCTATTATGCCTTGATGGATGTCCATACCATGTTCCAAAGCTTGCCATTTTGATACAGGCAGAGAGGATGTTGGCAAAGGTTGTGGAATCTGGCTTTACACCTGCCAATTTCATTTGCATGAAAGTTTCTAAGCCTTTTCAACAAATCCATTTTGTGCATATCATGCAATCATTGCAGTCTATTAGACCACATTTCTTTCAGGAATTTTGTCAAACAGTTCACATGCCTTGTCTATGCTTCCACATACATCTCTCTCTCTCTATATGTACATTCAATTGCATTTGCTTGAAAGTTTTTAATGCCTTATCAACAAATCCATTTTGTGCATATCGTGCAATCATTGCAGTCCATGAGACCACATTTCTTTGAGGAATGTAATCTATTTTATGCACACAACTCAATATAAATTAACCTAGATTGGTGGTATTTAAGAACCCCTTTAGAGGATTGTCATTATGTTGCTAGGAGACATGTTATTATAGGTTAACCCATGGAAAACTTGCGTAAAGGATTTAAAACAACAGGCTTCAACTATGCAAATGCATCTAAGATGAATGTGTAGATCTAGATTCCTTTTAATTAATGGCATAGGAAACTACAAGGAATGTCAATTCTTATCCACACATTACAAGCTACAAATAAATTGATTACAATTTGAAACCATTCACAAGAGAATTTGTGCATAAATTCTATTCTTCTTTATTGAATTTTATGCATATGTGTTTGTGAAGGCTTTCATGATCAGAAGTGGCACTTGGAACTAAACATCTGACAAAAATCTACTTCTAATTATGCTTTGATGGATGTCCATATCCTCATCCAAAGCTTCAATTTGTGCACAGGCAAGGATGATGCTGGCAAAGGTTGAGGAGTTGGGATTTACACCTACCAGTAGGAAATCTGACACGGTGCACATTATTATAGTGTAATCCTATTTTTCATATTGCTTCATTTAGCATCATCAATAATCTCCACAAGAACATTGTCCCTATTTAAAATGATGGAAAGGGTTCGCATCTCACAACAATTTCTCTTGTGACAATCTTGGAGATAAATTTTGTTGCAGTGTGGCAATCAACACATACTCGAAGGTTCTTAACAACTCTAATAGTTGTTCCATGGGGCATGTTTAACAAACCAAATGCAATTGCCAACTTTTCACTATGGTGGCAGAGAAATAATTCTTTTTCCCATCCTTCCACAGCATTAAGTAAATTCTTGAATTTGGAAAATACCTTGCCACCTTCATCTTCCAAGCCAATTTCTCCAGCTTTGCATAGGTCTCCTTTGTCTATGGATGTGATTTGTCTCCCACACAAAAAGCATGTACCACTTTATGCCCTTCAATCCAACTGCATCCAGGGATTTTTTTAATTCCTCTATTGTTCATCAATCTCCTTACCTCACCACACCTGGCCACTTGTGGATAGATGTTTAAGAGAAGAACATAAGTTGTGCAGCATTTTTAGGATCCAAATCAAAAAGAAGTGTTGCTGTAAATTCTCCTAAGCCTATATTCATATGTGATCTACATGCACCAAGAAAACACATCCATACAACCAGCACAGATTTAACAGGTATCTCAATGATAAAGTTTAGGGTGTCTTCAAGATAGCCAGCATGGGTAAGGAGGTCAGCCATGCACACATAATGATCAACTGTAGGTGTAATGCAATAAGGGTTACAAATGTGATTGAAGTATGTACAGCTCTCATCCACTAAACCTGCATGGTTGCATGCACCTAGAATACAAGAAAAGCTTACAATGTTAGGATATGTTCCAGAGTACTTAATTAATTCAAAGATTTTGAGAGCATCCTTGCAAAATCCATTTTGTGCATATCTTGCAATCATTGCATTCCATGAGATGACATCTCTTTGAGGAATTCTGTCAAATAGTTCACATTTTTTGTCTATGATTCCATATTTTGCATACATGTCTATGAGAGCATTTCAAACTATAATATCTCACAAGAATCCCCCTACCATGATGCCACTGGTTAAAATAGGAAAGACTTTGCATTTATTTTCTTTCATGTTTCCATCTTTACACCAACTAATTGCATTTGCTTTAAAATTTCTAAAGCCTTTTCAACAAATCCATTTTGTGCATATCCTACAATTATTGCAGTCCATGAGACCACATTTCTTTGAGGCATTCTGTCAAACAATTCATGTGCCTTGTCTATGCTTCCACATTTTGCATACATGTCTAACAGGGCAGTGACATGATATAATTTAATGGTAACTGTTAGTATTTACTGAAGTCCTTAGATGTAACATTGTATTGTTATAATGGATGTGGCAGTACAGTAGTGTATATGTTCTTTGTAGTGTTTTGATCAAGTATGAATCTGTTGTATATGGCTTGAATAGTCATGAGACCACATTTCTTTGAGGCATTATGTCAAACAGTTCACGTGCCTTGTCTATGCTTCCACATTTTACATACATGTCTAATAGGATAACTAGGACTATGATGATGAAGATATAAAAAAAAGTCAACAACAATAGTATGATATAGGGATAGGATTACAAAATAAGAGTACTACAACTAGCAAGAGAAAAGTGAGGACATAATGCAAAGTTAACATGGCATGAACTCTCTTGGAAGGCTAAGTATGGACTATAAGAAGATTGAACTAGTTGGATTTGATAGGCTCACCAAATGAAAAAACCTTAAAGGTTAACCTTAATTAGGTAAGGTTATTTTTTAGTGTGGTTGTTTGTGCAACAATGTGTAAATTAATGTTACCTAAGGATAAATCTAATTATACTAACATTTTAATAACCATGAGAGCTAGGACTAACAATTAGACTAAAAACTTGACAAACAATACAACTTGGACACATGTAGGACTTGGAAAATGGAAAACAATTAGTATTAAATGTGGAAAAAAATGAAAAAGTGGTATTAGTTGCACCTATGTAGAGAAGTGGTCTTTATGAAAGATGCCTAGAATTATGCTCTATGTCTATTTGTGAAGTTTGGAGGTGATTAGACCTAAATGATATGACCACCATATGCAAAATAGCCTACTGTAACATCCAAGTTCTAAAAACATAGTAAAACTAGAAATTTACCATAGAGTAAATTAACAAGGTAAAAATGAGATAAAGAAAAAAATTCTTTTATTCATCATATAATCAAGTAACTACAATTACAAGATTTCTTTTACAAAATACAATAAACCATATTGTCTTTCTCAATTACAATGTTTACAAATGTAAATCAATTACATATACAAATTTTGGAATAAATACTGATTATGAATATCTGACATCTTTATCACAAGTCCTGGCATGTTTCCTTCTTGGAGAGACAGTATCTTTCCAGTGATTTGCCTCCATCCACAGACCGGCAGTCTCCCACACATCTTCCACATAGGAAGTGGCCCTACCCTTCACAATGGATATAGACCTTAGGTGACCAATAGTAATTTGCCTTTCCCAAATACATAGTGTTGTATTCTACTCAACTCTATCAATCATACAACCCTAAATACCCTCTAGCTAAGTATGATTTCTGATAGGGTGAGCAATTCGAATATAGTGAACCAACAATGCATGCAGAAAACAAATGCATTACTTTGACCAAAGTTTTTAATAATAATATTGCTCATAATGAATGTAGTCGTTGTGTTCACCCACCCCTACTTGACTTGGATACTATCTTATTCTCGTAGTTTGTTCACTCCAACTATGACCATGTAAAAAGTTTAATCATTGTGTCATGATAATAGTATCTTCTGACTTAAATAAGTCTATATTGTTGGCAAGAGACACTGTGTGGCTTCATGAGTGTTGTCATTGATGGCAACAAAGTCCATTCCACTCATTTGGAGCACATAGTATGTCTATACCAGAAGTCAGATTGAAGAGTGTTTTGGTCCGGTGAACAAGAATAGAGCATGCAGCAAGGTCCAACAATCAGGTCCGGATCTCTCAGAGGAAGTATCTCAGCAAAGTGTGGACTTGGGGAAGTCAGTAGGAGTACCATGACAGCTACATCCATAGATTGAGCCTCTGGTGATGAAAGAGAGAAAAGATATGAGCATCTAAGTGTTGGGTTCCTGATAGGCAGAGTAGATTGAGAAAGAACCAACCGATAGAGCATCAGATTTTAATTTGGATGAGAAATTGGTGGTGATCAAGCTACTTGAGGGATCATTCATGGTTGGCCGACATGATTGATGACTTTTATGTCTATGTCCTTGATACGCATCACATAGTAAGCATGGATTCAGCTTACAGATCAGTATGTTGGGAAAATCTTGAGTATTCTGGATGCCGACTAGAAAGATGTTGAGATCCTTGATGCGGATATATATACCAGATAGATTTCAGTATGAAGGTGTGTGTGAGGTATGATGGTGTGTGAAGAAAGGCAGAGATAGGTGTGGAAGCAACAATTCAAGTCTGGTATGTGACAGAACAGCAGCACTAGAGCAGAGGAAGAATGAAGTGTAGTAGATCAGTTTATTAAGCCTAAATAGAACTGAACCTCAGCATATGTGAATGCCTCTGATCAGTTCAAAAACCTAGTTACTATATTTATACCTTGTAGACAGTGAGTCTCTTGTAGGCAGTGAGCCTTTTGTGAGCAGTGTGCTCAGGCAGTGAGCCCTAATTGGCAAGTGTCATTTTGTACTTCTATTCTTTTAACAAAGAATACAATCTTGGGTTAGTCACCCCGTGGTTTTTCCCTTAACAGGGTTTTCCACATAAAAATCCTTGTGTTATGTGTGTTGATTTCTCTTCTGCTCTCATGTTCATGTAAGCTCATATGTTTTGATACTGCACTAATTGTTAAAGAAGAAAAGAAAGTTAAATAATTAAGATAACTGATTCACCCCCTCTCTCAGTTATCCACCTTGTTTCCAACAATTGGTATCAGAGCTAAGTTCCTCCAAATAGAGCCTAACAGCTTGAAGAAGATCTGGGAACCTCAATGGATATGTATGGTATGAGGGAACAACTTCAGTCTGCCCTAGATGATCTTGAGCAATCTCACTCTGAAGTCAATAACTTGAGGGAAAGACTCAAACAAGCTGATGATTTCATAAATGAACTAAAAGAGAAACTGAGTATCTCTGTGAAAAGGAGAAAGGAACTACTTGAACAATTAGCAAGTCAAAGTGAAGCCAATGATACTAATGAAGATCTGAATGAGAAAAACAAGTTATGTGAGAAGCTATCAAAAGAGGTCATTATGGTAAGACATGAAATGGAATCAGGGGTTATGAAATTCACCCAAGAAATTGAAGAGAAAATAAAAATGGAAGATAATCTAAGACAATCTCTCAAGGAGAAGTCAGAAGACTGCTACAAAATGGATAGAATAATCAGACATTTGGAATCTGATCTTGAAGAAGCTAGAGATAATGAAGAACAACTTGAAAATTAGATAGACACTCTTAAAAGGGATCTTCAAACAACAAATGAATACAAAGAGAAATTCAAGATAAGTTCTGCTCAACTTGAAGTTCTTCTTGAAAGCCAAAAGAGGGTAGATGACAAGCATAGCTTGGGATTTGAGAAAGGTGAAAGCTCCAGATCCGGTCAGAAGAACTCTGGATCAGGAAATCCAAGGAATGGGCCTAGAAGACCTCCAATAAGGCAACCAAATGCTCAAAGATATCCATCCTTCAATGGATACTGCTACAATTGCAACAACTTTAGTCATAAAGCAACTCAATGCAGAAGAAGAATGAATCAGACTAATTCATCCTTCTCCGGACAGTGTTTCAACTGTAAAAGGTATGGTCACAAATCTCATGATTGCAGAAGTAGGCAAATAAATAATTCATTCAATGGTAGATGCTTTGCATGCAATAGAATGGGACATATGGCTAATCAATGCAGATCAAGAGGATACCAGTCAAATATGCAAAGAAATGTTGTTTGCTACAATTGCAATAGATCCGGTCATATTGTCAAATTCTGCAGAAGTAAGAATCAGGACAAAAAGGGTTTGGTGCATCATAACCAAAATCAAGACAAAGGAAAAGGAAAAGTGAATGCGGATGAAATTCAAAGGGAAATGAACAAGATTTGGGTGAAGATAAGTATAGAAAATGTTGGGGATGGATCCGCACCAGAATCTGGTGCTGATATTCCTTCCGAAAACTAAATAGATGAGCTCTGGCTCAGGGGGAGTCACAAAAGAAAACAATTTCCCCTAGCCAGTCAATTGGTGCCTAAAATTGGCACATGGAAAGTTGTGAATTAAAAGGGCTCTCAGAGAAACATCTGAATAACCCTTGGTAAAGATATGAAAGATCCGCAAGGAGTTTAAAAAGGTTAATCATCCAAGATTAATCTGGTTTGACATTCATCTGGGAAAAGTAGGACTTTCACAGTTAGATCTGGTATGATTCAAAATTGAAATATTTAGATCTACGGTTAGATAGAATGATTGGAGGAAGAGAGATACATTATAAGTTATCATTCTAGGTGCATCTTAGTGATCCGAAAAGATCTCTCTCAGAACAAGGAGAACAAGGCAACTGGAATGACTTAAGTTTTGCATTTATTGCAATAAGAAATTAGGGTTTGCACAAAGATATAAGGGTTCTTCTACTCATCATTTGCACATTTGTACTCGAGAAGAAGAAAGAAAAGGCTCTGCGAACAAGTTTGCTTTAACCCTCTCAAAGATTAATCATAGAATCTGACTCAACCAGCGATCTCTTTGGCTCATATCGTGAACCCTAGAAGTGTGAAAAGGTATTTCCATTCTTGAAAATCTCTCTCTGAATCTTTTGCAAGATGGCTACTCCAAATGTTGTTAAGATCACTGATAGGGCACGCCCTAAGTTCAAGAAACATCCTTACAAATCCCTAGAAGTTGATCCCCTAGGTGCATTATCTAGCATTCTGCATGGGTTCTGCACGTAGAAGATGTTAGGGTATACATTCACGCCAACATTGAGGAATTTGGGGAATCTAAGCTGATGGATATCTATCACAAGGAATTAATAGATGAAACATTTGAATGTAAACCCCAATAAAAAGCCATCTGGGATAAGCATTTTGGATATTGCATCAATTTCCCCTATTTTGTAGAAGATGAATGTGTCCGGTATGTTCTCAGTAGAATACATGATAACTTCATATGGTTGTTGAAGCCCTTCAAAATAACAAAGGATGCAATTAGGGTAGTAACTAGTTTGCACTCATCCGGTGGGTTGCCTGCTCTTAAATCGGTCAAGAATCAAACAGTAAGTGAGGCTACCGGATCAAAGTTTGACAAAAGGGCAATGACAATAGAAGATATTATAGATCCGGACATCAAATTTGCCTCTATGATTATTGGCTACAAAATATATCACTCCAGTAGGGAGAATATTGTATCCGGAACAATAATATACACTGCTTATCAGATGCTAAGGGAAAATGCTGATTATGATCTTTGTGAGCTTCTCCTGAACCAACTGTTAGAGAATTTGTAGAAAATAAAGAAGGATAAGAAAAATTATTTTAAGTACAGTGGCTTGATACTATGTCTATTCTTTTACTACATGAATGAGCTACCCGGATCCAGTGGTTGGATATGGCAAAATGACAGATTGGTTGCCATACAAATCAGAGATTATATGTATGGGATTGGTGATGCCAAGGCTCAAAGCATAGCTCTCTGGGGATATTTCAAGAATTTCCAAGGTATGATGCAAGCCAGAGAAAGAATTACTCAAGCATTAGTTAAAAAATATAAAGATATAGTGTGTTTTATGGTGGACACTGATCAATGTCTAATGGAGGCAGTAGAGCCCAGAATAGTCTAGATTATGCCAATGGGCTATGAAGTGGATGAGAAAATTCTAAAACTGCATGTCCAACACCTACTAAGTCAGCCTAAGGATCCTAAGGCAGAAAGGTTTGGCACCTTCCAAGAGTTGAGTGTAAAAATTCATGTTGAACTAAGACAGCCTGAGATCAAGAGAAAGGTGAGAAGGGAAGTAGAAGAAGTTGCCAAGAGATATGGGATATCAAAGGAGGTAGTTGATGCCAACAGAGAGAAGGTAGAAAGAGTAGAGAAAGAAAGGAAAGAAGCAGAAAAAGAAAGTGCTCCGGTGGAAGCCCCCTCTAGGACTAGATCCTCAAAGAGCTCTGCACCTGCCACCTCTAAGAGCTCAAAAGCCTCAAAACCGGAAGCAAAGACATCCGGTAAAGGAGAAAAGAGAACAAAGACAAAGGCCACAAGGTCATACGCAAGCCACAAGGATGATGAAGAGACAGAGACAGATGAGGAGGTTAAGAAAATGAAGAAGAAGAAGAAAACTTCAGGTGCATCCTCTACCGGTATAAATAAAGAAGAAGAGGCAGAACAATTTGTTGAAAGGTCCACTCCTTCTGTTGATAATGTTATCAAGGCAGTCACAGTGGATGGAAATATGCAACCATTAATAGAATTTTATGATGAGTGTAGTGATACTGACAAGAAAATCTTGGAAGATGTTACATTCAAGTACTTAAACATATATAATAAAGCATTCATTGAAATCATCTCTCTAATCCCCAAGAGTTTAGAGAAAGTACTTGAACTCAGAAAAAACAATGCCAAGGAAAAGGATATGGAGATCTGGGAATAGATAGCTATTCAGCTCTATCCTTCCATCACTCCAAAACAAATGAACATGATCTTCAAGGATTGCAAGGATGAGTTCAGGAGCAAAGCCAGAATGAACAAGCTTATGCTTGGAGAGACTAATCAGGTGGAAAAAGAGACTGAAGACATCCTCTAGAATGCATATAAAAGATTCAATCTTCCCATTATAGAGGACATAAGTGATGAACCTTTTGCCATGGATGTCAAAGGATTAAGTGCATCAAAGGAAGATTCTACTGAGAAAATTGTAGAAGAGTCAAAGGAGATAGGTGAGGAGAAGTCTAAGGACTTGGATTCCTCTATTCCGGGAGAGGAAGTCCATGAAGAAGTAAACATTTCTCTTCTGGATCCCCTAGTAGATTCCAAAACTGAAGGAGCGGAAAGAGAAGAGGAGAAAAAGGTAAGAGAAGAAGAACAAGCAGAGAAGATCTCTGTTGACAGCTCTGAGGCTACAAAAGGAAAGAAGTCTCTGGCAAGAGACACTGTAGAAGCAGTGAAGAGTTTCCTAACTAAGGAATTAATGGAGATTGATGAACTAGAACTGTTCCAAGTACCACTTAATTTTGATTCCCTCTTCGTGGTTCAGACAATGAAGATAGCATCATTTGCCCAAGCAAAGGCAAAAGAGAAACTTCTGAAGTCTCACATGGAAGATTGTGAGCTGATAGAGATCGCTTCTGGAATGTTGGAGAAGATTATGCCATCCTTTCAAAAGGATCCTTCGGCCTTTCCACCCGGTAACCTTAAATCTCTGATAAACTTTGTCAATACTCAGTTTGATTCCTTAGAAAAGGTGGCAGAAGAAAAGGTCCGAAAAGAATTTTTGGGAAAGAGATTCTCTGAGGTACAGGGACTTATAACAAATGATAGGAGAAATTTGGATATTGGGATAAAGAGCTTAGAAAATGTTCTTAAAGATGGCAGAGATTTATACAAATTTTGTCTATCTTGGTCCACCGTGACAACAAACATTGCCAAGAAGATGGAAGAACAAGAGAGCAAACTATCAAGTTTATCTCAAAATTTTGATCCTCTCACCTCATCCATAATGAATCAAGAATGCTAGGCTATTGCCACTATGAATGAGATAAAGAGGCTTGAGAAGGAGAAGAAGAATAGAATAAGCATAATGAGTGAACTAAGAGGGATAATTATCCCTAAGTTAGAAGCCATGCATGAGGCTCTAACTGATGCTCAGACTACAGCCCGGACCAGTGATCTAGTAGATTTAAAAAGGACATTAGCTTTTGCATTTTTATTCAGTGGCCACATTTAAATTTTGGACAGGATGAAGCAGAGTTGGGTGACAGAAGTTATACAGTTGAAGACCACCTTTGCAGATATACTTAAGTATATGTAAGTATAACTTGTATATATACTTATGCAGCTATGTGTAGGCTAATTTTTGGAAATTTTGGTGTGCGGATTCTACCCTTTGCCATTGATGTCAAAGGGGGAGTGAGGAGTAGTGAAAAAAGTAGAATCCAGCTAAGGGGGAGCTCCGGTAAAAGTGTACATAAGATAGAGCATCAGCCAAGGGGGAGTTTGTTATAACACTTAGTCATTTTTCACTAAGTGTTGCCATCAATGCCAAAGGGGGACATTATTCGCAAGAGACACTGTGTGGCTTCATGAGTGTTTTCATTGATGGTAACAAAGTCCATCCCACTCATCCGCAGCACATAGTATGTCTATACTGCAAGTCAGATTGAAGAGTGTTTTGGTTCGGTGAACAAGAACAAAGCATGCAACAAGGTCTAACAATTAGGTCCAGATCTCTCAGAGGAAGTATCTCAGCAAAGTACGGACTTGGGGAAGTTAGTAGGAGTACCATGACTACTACATTCTAGAGATTGAGCCTCCGGTGATGAAAGAGAGAAAAGATATGAGCATCTAAGTGTTCAGTTCTTAACAAGTAGAGCAGACTAAGGAAGAACCAACCGGCAGAGCATCAGACTTTAATCCGGATGAGAAATTGGTGGTGATCAAGCTACTTGAGGGATCATTCATGGTTGGCCGACATGATTGATGACTTTTATGTCTATGTCCTTGATATGCATCACATAGTAAGCATGGATTCAGCCGACAGATCAGTATGTTGGGAAAATCTTGAGTATTCTAGATGTCGACTAGAAAGATGTTAAGATCCTTGATGCGGATATATATACCAAATAGATTTTGGTATGAAGGTGTGTGTGAGGTGTGATGGTGTGTGAAGAAAGGCAGAGATAGGTGTGGAAGCAATAATTCAAGTCCGGTATGTGACAGAATAGCAACACTAGAGCAGAGGAAGAATGAAATGTAGTAGATCAGTTTATTGAGCCTAACCGGAACTAAACCTCAGCATATGTGGATGCCTCTGATTAGTTCAAACACCTGATTACTATCTCTATACCTTGTAGATAGTGAGTCTCTTGTAGGCAATGAGCCTCTTGTGAGCAGTGTGCTCGGGTAGTGAGCCCTAATTGGCAAGTGTCATTTTATACTTCTATTCTTTTAACAGAGAATACAATCTTGGGTTAGTCACCCCATGGTTTTTTCCTTAACAGGGTTTTCCATGTAAAAATCCTTGTGTTATGTGTGTTGATTTCTCTTCTACTCTCATGTTCATGTAAGCTCATATGTTTTGATACTGCACTAAATGTTAAAGAAGAAAAGAAAGTTAAATAATTAAGATAACTAATTCACCCCCCCTCTCAGTTATCCACCTTGTTTCCAACATATATGACATAACTATTCAATTGGTTTATAATCGACTCTAGGGTTTACCTAGTAACCTTTGTTAAGATGATATTACAATATAACGATATCTCTTATCTAGGAGTCCTAGATTCACAAATAACCCTTGATTAACTCAACCAAGGTTAAGAATACTATAGTTCTTAATAGATAAAATTTCCTATACAAGGAACATAGAATATCTTTGATAATGTGTTATAAACATAACATACCCTGAATATATATACCTACATGGTCATTCTCTAGTAGACTTAGCCTACTCCATTGTATGGGATCTTTCCAAGAATAATATTATCAAAAAGATAAATAAATATATAAGGGTTCTCCCATAAACCGTTTTTACATCTACCATAATATCTCTAAGTTACTTCATTCGAAGAGAACAATAATTGTCTAAAGATTCCTATGAATCTAAGTTCTCATGGATAGAAATTATTTCCATTATTTTCATATAGAATCTAACAAGAAAATACTAAATATTACCCTGACTCAAGGTCTAAACTATTCTACTCAAAACTAAGAGTATACTACCAAAGTTCAATCAACTCTAATAAAATTTGAGAGACTATTGTTTGGTTATCTCACAATCATTTCATTGGTTTTCTACAAACTTATTCAATATAAAGACTATTTTTCAAGCTCATGACAATTATGACAATCTCCTACTGTGATGATTATTTTATCCTCCATACTAAAATTTGATATGATTATCGATTTAACAATCAATAAGCAAATGATCGATTCATAATATTGTAATAGAGTACTCACTTGTATTACCAAGCATCAATCGTAAACTTTGCATTTGTTGCCTTATCAATTTTAGATCAAAATAGTTTACTTAAAAATATTATCTGCATTTCCCTAAACTGACACTTAATAGTTTATGAATAAATACTCAAAAAATACAGGAGGTTATACCTCTCTGGCATACTCACATAATCTCCCAAGACACAATAATAGACAATTTAAAAAGAATTAGCCGATTTTCTCACTATAAATAAACATAGGAAACTAAGGAATACCTAGTAATCGACGGGCTTGAGTTGATAATATGTGCACAAAGACACAAAGGTTGACTCTTCTGATTGTGTATTCCTTGTCTCTTTTAGCCACGACTCTTCTTTTTATCTCTGTCTGATGCCTTACTCTTAAGTTTTTAACCTTTTTAATATATCAACCACGGCTCAATCTAAGTCATTGTTATTAATGGCTCAGGCATGACTCCTTTTTAGTCGCCTTACTTTGCACCTCCACTTAGATACAGTTGCTAACTTTTAATGAATGCATAACAATCCATAATGATTTAGTCTTAATTGAAACCACGTTTTAAGTAGAGTTCCCACTTGTCGATGGGAGATAGTTGTTTCCGGGCTCATCAATTGTGGTGGTTATTCCACATTCGTCCTCTTTTGAATGAGGCCGACACATCGCTTAAACTCTGCTGATCATTAAAGGATCTCTAATAAGTGTATTCGATCCTCCACTAACATTTTTGAAGACTCTTCCTAAATGTAAGCCTTCGACTACTCAAGCATAACATCATTGACTCATTATGAGGTATTATCCTAACTCGATGCATGTGCATTTACATATTTGATTACATCAAATATGATTCACATAACATCGCCTCTATATTAGATAGTTATGGTTTAATCAATATAATAATAATATTAAAACAAAGGATTACAGATATTATGATTGGGTTGAGCCTGTGTCCCCATCACAATCCATTGACAAAATTCACATCTTCTTAACTCGACGTAAATGTCTTAACGTTAAGAATCATTTATAACACTTCAAGGGACTTATTAATAATAAGACAACCTTTTTACGATAAGAATGTCATAATATTTATGTTAAACGTAAATAGTCACAAATCACACTCAAACGACATCATAAACATTATTAACGACTAAGACGACTTACTGCGACTTAGAAAGATTTGTAAATAATATCGACTACCTGTCAATTAGCATTAGAAGCAAACTGACAAGACAAGACTCACCTCTTATGACACATTGGTTCATGTTTCTGTTAAACACTTTATACTCGATTTGGCAAATAAACCACTCGTAACCCGAGGTCTATATCTCTCTCTTGGAAAGATACTCTCTTTTCTCTAAGAGTCATATGAAAACCTGTAATCCTGTATCAAACTCGTTACCAAAGAAATTATGATTAGTGCATCAATATTCAAATAATAGATCAAATCTCATAATGCAAATATTAAATCGATAATGTCATAATCATTTTCATAATTTCATAAATGACATTCAATTTAATCCATTTCTTTCCTTGTCATTAATCTAAACATTATAATAAAGTTACGTATGTCCAAGTAAAAAGTAAAAGTATAGCAAGACAAAAATTAGGGATGTAACATATCCTTCCCCTAAAGATTCATCGTCCTCGATGATATAAAGTATTAAAAAGTAACTAAAAAGCAAGTTCATTGTTTTCAACTGGTATCGTTATTAAATAAATCAAGAAACTTTCATGGTAATCCTCCCATGTAGCATTTTCCTCAGCATATTGGTCCCATTGGACCTTGCATTGCAAGACCTCTCTTTTATGCAAGCGAAGCTTGCACGTTTCTAACACCTTGAGTGGCTCGATCATGACCACCCTTGGGTCTTGCATCTATAAAGAATTCCAAGTCAAAATATGATTATTACCTGCAATATATTTCTTCAAATAAGACACATGAAAAACATTGTGCATTCTAGATAAGGCTGGTGGTAGAGCAATTATGTAGGCAATCGGATTGACTACTTCAAGTACTTTAAAGGGTCCCACATATCGAGGGGCTAGCTTAGAAGACTTCCCAAACTTAATAGAACTTTTCTGAGGTTTGACCCTCAAAAGAACTTTTTCTCCAATGGAGAATTACCTCAGAACACGCTTTGCATCCGCATAGCTCTTTTGCCTATCATTGGCTTCTGCCAATCTTTTTCTGATCATCTTAACTTTCTCTTCCATTTCAGCTAGAATTTCTGGTACGATGCTAATCCTATTCTCTAGCATATCCTAGCTTATAGGAATTTGACATCTTCTTCCATACAATGCTTTGAATGGCGCCATCTTAATAGCAGAATGATAGGAATTGTTGTAAGCAAATTCCACAAGTGGTAAGTATTCTCCCCACTTGTATTGATGATCCATGCACTGCATTCACAACAAGTCTTCCAAGACTTGGTTAACTATCTTAGTTTCCCATCAGTTTCAGGATGTTAAGTTGTACTCACGTTGAGTTTAGTCCCTAGAGTAGAAAACAAAGTTTGCTAAAACCTTGACGTTACATGTGCATCTCTATCCGAGATAATCTTTGTAGGGATGCCATGCAATCTAAACACCTCTTGCACAAATTTGCGAGCTAACATAGGTGCTCCATCAGTCAAATTCCCTGTTATGAAATGTGCTACCTTTGTGAGTTTATCAACCACCACTAAAATGGCATCATGCTTATTCCTTGACATAGGAAGACCTTGAACAAAATCCATGCTAATAACTTGCCATTTCCACTCTGGGACATCATGAGGGTACAATAATCCTACGGGGTGTTGATGCTCTGCTTTTACCCTTTGACATTCTAAACAGCTTGCTACAAATCTTACAGCATCATTCTTCATTCCTTTCCATAAATAAAGAGGTTTAACATCTGCTAGAAGTTTGGTTACCCCTGGATGTCCAGAATATGGTGCAGTATGAACTTCTTTCCATACTAGATCCCTCAATCCAACAGAATCAGGAACATGAATTCTATCTTTATACCTCAATAGTCCATCTGACTCAAACAAAAAACCATCATACCTTGAATCTCTAGGATTATCTTTCAGAGCCTGTTTAACCTGCTCATAAAACTCATCACTAGACAAATTTTGCAACACCAAATCCTTGAAATTTCCACGAATAGAAATAATAGAAGCTATATGTCTTCTACAGCTCAAAGCATCAGCTACTCTATTCACTTTTCCTTTGATGTAGTTTATCTCAAAGTCACAGTCAGATATCAATTCTAACCATCTCCTTTGTCGAGCATTCAAATGCGGTTGAGAGAAAATATACTTAAGACTTTGATGGTCTGATTTAAGTAAAAAAGTCTTCCCCAACAAATAGTGTCTCCACATCTGCAAGGCATGAGTTACTGCTGCCAATTCTAGATCATGGGGTGCATAATTTTTCTCATAGGATTTCAATTTCCTTGACTCATATGCTATAACTCTTCCATATTGCATAAGCACTCCTCCTAATCCTTCTCCTGAGGCCTCTGTAATTACCTCAAATTATCCTTCGGGGTTGGTAGTGCCTCCACCTAAAGTTTGGGTTTTGAGCATTTAACCCGCATATGCATATGTATAATGGCAGACTCGAAAAGAAGTCCAATCGGCTTCAAAAAGTGGAAAAAAATAGTTGTATGCATCGTTGTATGAATATCAGGTTTGTATCTGTCATTCGGGTACATTTCTAGAGGCAAAAATCTGTATGTACATCGCAAGTTCGTGGTCCAAGTTCTGCGGTTGTATCGAAAAGATTGCATGTATATGTTGTATATTCAATATACAATGAGGTAGATACAACAGCGGATGTCAAAAGGTGTTCAAATCAGGTTAAAATGGTGGTTAGGTCCACAAGTTTTCAGCAAGTGGATTGTATGTATATAACTTATACAAAAGAATATACAATGCAGGACATACAATCTCAGACTTCAAATTTTATTAAATCGGGCCTGGTGGATGTTGATGCAAAGGTAGAGTTGAAAGTCAAAGGCATTTCCTTGTATGTCAGGTTGTATGTATATGTGATATACAATTGCATATACAACAGAATATACAAGGGTCGGATGCAAAAATGTTGCAGGTTTTTTGTATGTGCAGGTTTGTATCACGGATTGTATGTTGTTTCATACATACAATGTGATGTACAAGCAGGCAGGTGTAAAAGTGGACGTAGCCAAAAAGTAAACTGCATTTATGAGCTGGGTGAAATCCGCGGTTGTATATTGGGGTTGTATGTACCCAATATAGAATCGGACATACAACAGAAGATACAAAGAAATATATAGGCAGGTTGCGGTCAAAGTCAACGATGGGGCCCGCACAGTTGTATGTCCCATGATTTGTATGTATGTGCATATACAATGCAATGTACAAAAGGCACACATACAATTCCAGGCGTGAAAAGAAAATGTGTTTTGGCGGATTTCAGTTTGGAGTCTATAGTTGGTTGTATATTGCGCATTGTATATGCGATATACAATGAGAGATGCAAAGATGCTGATACAACGCCGGATTTGAAATTTATTCCAATATGCCTCATAAGTATGATGGAATCTGCAGTTGTATGTATTTGCAATATACAAGGTGATATACAAAGAGGAAGATACAACACCCAGACCCGATTGAAATTCAAAGTGTTTCATAATGATTTGGGGTCCGCACTTGTATGCAGGGTAATTGTATATACAATTGCATATACAACTTCAGATGCAAGAAAAGATACAATGGATCAGTGATGAAGGTGCAAGTGCTTAGCGATAGTGATCCAATGGCAAGCTGCCACATGTCCAAGGGCAATTGTATGTATATACAACTGCATATACAAAGATTTGAAGGTGAAAAAGGCAAAATGGGCAAAAAGGTAGAAATGTTTGTTCGACCTGTGAAAAGTCTGCAATGGGAAAAAGCTGCTTGCGTGGCACATTTTAATTGGCCAACGAATTTTCAACACGGTTTGAAGCCATTGATCTTAGCAATGAGGAGGAAATCTACGGCCCTATTTCAGATGTCCAAGGAAGGAGGGATTTCTTTGTATCTGCAGCCATATTTCAGGCAGGAAGAATTGCAAAGCACGCAACCATTGTATTTTCTGAAGTTGCTACATCTTGCAGGTAGGTTGGCCATTAATGGCAAATTTACAGAGGTATGGGTTGAATGGTCAAGTCAACTACCATTTTTAAGGTGAAAATCTCCAGTCTACTGCACATTTCCCAAACTAACCTGCTCTTCCTTCTTTTGCCTGCTGCATTGAATGTTTTGGGTGCCATTTTGATGGTGCATTATATTCGGCAAAATTTTGAAATGACATGTACCTTGACTGCTAAGTACACAATCTGGGTATATCACAACCGTGTTACTCATTTTTCTGGTTGTTGAAGACTTGGGCAATTTTTGGGAGGAATAATGAAAATAGAGCTTTTCTGGGCTGTTTTATCTCTTTTGTGAGTTTATGAGTTGCATTTGAATGCATGTTGCATACATGTTCAATTTCATGTCATTTTTATATGAAAAATGCTTCATGGCATGTGTTTAGCTATTTGTCTCCATGGCTGTATGCATCCCTTCTTTTGAATCTAGTTGCTAAGGGTTACTAAGATTCTACGATATAGATTTATGTATTGTATGCTTGATCTCTAACTTCCATTCAAGGAGTGGATTAAACTATTTTAGGTTAAGTATGAGGAAGAATGTATGACAGCAGGGATATTTGTAAGTAGAGATTGCTAAATACTCATTCTTGGGTGATGTTTGTAAGGCAAGCACCAATCTAACCCCTTGAAACTTGAATCTCTGTTGAGTTTGTGCAAATCATTCACATGTATATGTCTCGTTGACTCCTTGCCCTGAGATAGGCACTGGTTTGCCCTTGTGTAGTAGTTATGATCCAAAACCCCTTGTCTTGCATCCAAAACATAAATACAAATCATTTCAAAACTTTAAACCTGTTAGTTTGTAGGATTAGAAATAGGACCCTTGCATACTCTCATCCTCAACCAGTTAGATATGTCCAAGAACATTGCCAAACTTGTGATTTATCATGCAAATCTTAGTCCAAACATGAGAGTATTCTGCCTGTGACTAAAAGGCAAAATCTTTCTGTTGGGTGAGTCAAAGTCAAATCTTTAGCAATAGGGATACCCCCTTGGTGCGGTAGAACCAGAAGTGAGGGGAGGCAGCTCATGCAACATCCTGTATTTGTTGGCCGAATCTGCCTGAGCTTAGGAACTGGAAAACCCTTTGCTGATTCGGAAGAAGCTCTAACAAAGTGGTGACTCTGCTGGGGAATTGAAGTGAAAGTGTTATCTTGGCACCCCTGGTGAATTCTTGCCCTCAGACCTGAAAGTGCCTGGTTGCAGTAATCTTGAAAATTTTATGTGTGGCTCTATTGTTGGAGAACCCAAAAAGAAAAACAAGAACTTTCGGCTTCAGGATGTTTGAAGCTCATTCCTCTATAAGGAAGTGGCGACTCTGCACACAAAGAACCTAATAAAAGACACAAGAGGTGTTAAATTTTCATACAAATCAGTCAGGGAAAGGAATTTGCAGTAGCTGCAACATATCCAAGTATTTTCACATGTTTTGGTATTCAAAAACCATGGTGTATAAGTTTTAAAGGATTCCCTATTTGGTGAAGTAGCACTGGTTAAAAGGGAAATATTGGTGATAAGCTTGCCTGCTTTGTATTTGTTGAGAATGTATTTTGTGTTTCAAAAGAAGTATGCAATGTTGTTGAAAGACTCATTTAGAGGACTTTAGGAAATTTGAAATAGTAGTTTATATAGTAAAGGCCTAAGGTCGTTGTTGTAAAAGGAAGTCTGAGTTGAGAAGAAGGTTGCAAAGGCATATAAGATGTATTATCAGCCCATGCACCCTTGTGAGGTGTCAAATGCAACAATATATAGTGATCAATCCTAACCATATAATAGGAGTTTCAGCATTGACAGATATAAGCCCATCAATTTCAATGGCATTTGTGGTTATCCAAATGCTTTTCCATCTAAGCTCAGAAAGTATTTGCCTAAATTCAGTGGTGTAAAGGATGAATCAGCTGAGAGACACTTGCAACAGTTTAGAAATGTAATAGATGACTTTGAGGTTGAACATGAAGATGTAGTTATGAGATTATTTGTTCAATCTCTAGATGAAGATGCAAGGGACTAGTTCTCCTATCTTCTAGCATACTTTGTCATCTCTTGGCAAGAATTTAAATCTACATTCATAAAACAATTTGGTGAAAGAATATCTAAATATGCAGTTATTAGTGATTTCATGTATATCCACATAGAAAAAGATGAGTTGGTTCTAGCCTTTAACCTCAGATTTATGAAGGCATTGAAAAGAATTCTAGAATGTATGAGACCTAATGATGCATTGTGCCTTGTGGTCTATCTAGGAGTATTTGATAAGAAAATGAGTTATAGATTGAGAGATAAGGAGCCCACCACATTGCATCAGGCACATCAGTTTGCAATAGGCATTGCAAACAACTGGAGGTATGGAATACACAAGGGTTATTTCTCTGCAAACATCTACTACCCTAGCACCCCCAATGTTGGTGAAATATATAATTGAGGTGTTGGAGATGAATGCCAAAGCACTCACACCCCTGTTGTCCCAGTTTATGTATCACTTCAAGGTAATGATGACTCTACCATGGAGGAGCATGCCTTGCCTTTCCCAGCAAATGAAGCTGATTGTGATAATTTTTCAAGTAATATTTACATGCCAGTCCTCAGCAAAGAGCGTTCATGTTTAAATGATCCAATTATGCATAGTTGTGATCATATGGATCAAGAGTCAATTCCAGTTTCATCAAGAAGCATTAGAGGGCTGGAAAGTGATATAGATAGTGCAGCTTCAAAGTGCATTGAAGTAGTAGAGATCTTGTATGTAGGTCAATCAGTTGATAAAGATGATAAGGATGATATCCATGAGCAATTCAGGGATCAGGTTTGTTCTTCTTATGACTCTAGATTTCGTAATGCTAAAGAAGTGGATTGTCATGAAGAAGAAACAGAGACCTTTGCAATGATATTGAATCCCCTATATGATGAGCCTTTAGATGCATTGAATGTTGTGAGTCATGACCTTCATTGGTGCAGGATTAACCCTCTTTTTGCAAGTGATGATGAATATGAGGAGACGACTGACCTGGGTGTTGCATCAGTTTGTGAAGAAGGGACATATGAACCAAAGGCAGAGATCTTCAGCTCTTGTGAAGATAATATGGATATGCAAATTATGGATAATGAATGTTCAGCATCAGTTGTTCCGGATGTGTGCAACAATGGGTGTGTGGATCAAGTTTTGTTTTCAATGTCAATAAGTGATATAAATGATATTGATGGTCTCATATATTTTGAATGTTTTCAGTTTCTGGATCAGCTGGAGGAGTGTCTGGTAGTGCGCAGCAGCCAGGTAAACAATGAGGAATGCCACGCACAATATGATGATATACTGTTTGAGGAATATAACATACATACGTTGTCTAATGCTGAAGAATTTTATAGCATGTATGGTTATATGTCTGATTTTGAGGCGTAGAGTAATAGAGGCAATATTCACAGAGGCAAGCTTTCAAAAATGGTGAAGCATGTAATTGACGAGATTAGCTTGTGGGAAGATTTTGTTAATGTTTTCAACTGTGGTTGGGATCATTCAGATCAGAATCAGGCATTTGGCAGGAGGAGGTTGTGGTTTTTCATATTTGGTTATCCAGGGCCGCCAAAATAATGTTTGAAAATATGATTTGTAATGCAGGTTGGCACAACGTTCAACTCTATCGCTCAATGGATAAGGCCCAGTCTGCATCCCAGAGATCTAGAGTTCTCACCATGCTTGCAAGAGGCATGCATCCCCAAGCAAGAGCCAATGGTGGTGCCTCCACCTAAAGTTTGGGTTTCAAGCATTTAACCTACAGATGCATATGTACAATGGCGGACCTGAAAAGAAGTTCAATCGGCTTCAAAAAGTGGAAAAAATTAGTTGTATGCGTCGTTGTATGCATATCGGGTTTGTATATGTCATTCGGGTACATTTCTAGAGGCAAAAATCTTTATGTACATCGCAAGTTCGTGGTCCAAGTTCTGCGGTTGTATCGAAAAGATTACATGTATATGTCATTGTATATTTGATATACAACGAGGTAGATACAACAACGGATGTCAAAAGGTGTTCAAATTGGGTTAAAATGGTGGTCGGGTCCACAGGTTTTTAGCAAGCGGATTGTATGTATATAACTTATACAAAAGAATATATAATGCAGGACATACAATCTCAGACTTCAAATTTTATTAAATCAGGCCTAGTGGATGTTGATGCAAAGGCAGAGTTGAAATTCAAAGGCATTTCCTTGTATGTCAGGTTGTATGTATATGTGATATACAATTGCATATACAACGGAATATACAAGAGTTGGATGCAAAAATGTTGCAGGTTTTTTTGTATGTGTAGGTTTGTATCATGAATTGTATGTTGTTTCATACATACAATGTGATGTACAAGCAGGCAGGTGTAAAAGTGGACGTAGCCAAAAAGTAAACTGCATTTATGAGCTGGGTGAAATCTGTGGTTGTATATTGGGGTTGTATGTACCCAATATACAATCGGACATACAACAGAAGATACAAAGAAATATACAGGCAGGTTGCGGTCAAAGTCAACGATGGGGCCCGCACAGTTGTATGTCCCGTGATTTGTATGTATGTGCATATATAATGCAATGTACAAAAGGCACACATACAATTCCAGGCGTGAAAAGAAAATGTGTTTTGGCGGATTTCAGTTTGGAGTCTGTAGTTGGTTGTATATTGCGCATTATATATGCGATATACAATGAGAGATGCAAAGATGTCGATACAATGCCAGATTCAAAATTTATTCCAATCTGCCTCATAAGTATGATGGAATCCGCAGTTGTATGCATTTGCAATATACAAGGTGATGTACAAAGAGGAAGATACAACGCCCAGACCCAATTGAAATTTCAAAGTGTTTCATAATGATTTGGGGTCCGCGCTTGTATGCAGGGTAATTGTATATACAATTGCATATACAACTTCAAATGCAAGAAAAGATACAGTGGATCGGTGATGAAGGTGCAAGTGCTTAGCGATAGTGATCCAATGGCAGGCTGCCAAGTGTCCAAGGGCAGTTGTATGTATACAAAATTATATTAAGAAGATTTTTTTATGTTTTATAACTTATCATTCATCAAAAATAAGGCGATGAGGGAAGGCGTAGTTGAGTGCATGGAAAGATTAAAGCTTAAAAATTTAAATAGTAAAAATTGGAATTAAATTGCTGCTCTTTGTTACATATGAGTTACGAATTTGAATAGTAAAAATTGTTTGTTACATATGAGTTACAAATATAAATAGTAAAAATTGGAATTAAGTTGTTGCTCTTTGTTACATATGAGTTACAAATATAAATAGTAAAAAATGGAATTAGATTGTTGCTCTTTGTTACATATGAGTTACAAATTTAAACAGTAATAATTGGAATTAAATTGCTGCTCTATAGATTATTATAGTTATAAATTTAAACAGTAAAAATTGAGTTAAATTAGTGCTCTCTCTTACCATACATATAGGTTACAAATTTAAATAGTACAAATTGGAATTAAGTAATCAAAGACTTCACAATAATTTATAATTTATGTCACCAATATATAATTTTAGATATTTGCAATTTTATTTTTGATTAAAACCCTATTAAATTTAAAACAAAGTCTATATTAACACTGTTAGTTTTATATGTTGGAATTGTTAAAATTACAAATTTAAATTTAATATAAGAAGAATTTTATAAGTCATAATCTTATAACAAAACTCTAAAGTAAATTTTAAAAAATAATTAAAGACTTCACAATAATTTATAATTTATGTCACCAATATATAATTTTAGATATTTGCAATTTTATTCTTCAAAAGATTAAAACCCTATTAAAATTAAAGTCTGAAAGAGCACAGGAGCATAAAACATAATGGCATTGATACCAGTAAACTGTTGAAAGAATTACAGACAAATTATTCTGATAAGTTGAGGTCTGCTTCTGCACTTCATAAGATGTTTGAATGGATGTTTAACTTAGGCGGCTATTCTGCTGGCTTCTACTAATTCATTGAATTTTGGTTCCACATTGTTGGTTCATCTAATTTTTCTAACTACAACCTTACCCTCTTCCGGCTTTCCCCTTTCAATCAAGTTGTTGGGAGTTTCTACTATAAATATGGAACCTACCGTAAGAAGGAGAGCAAGAATAGCTGCTAATCCTACTAAAAGCCTCCATCCCCACTGCGTGATTTTCTATGTTCCATAATTTACCAAGTTAACAAAAAGAATGCCTATGGTAACATTTAACTGGAAGAGAATATTAAGACCCCCTCTCATTCTAGTTGGTGTTATCTCTGATAGGAAAAGAGTAGCCGCCTCCAACATGAAATTTAATGTCCATCAATCTCTATTTCAATTCAGTGCACAATTTCAGGCAAAAAAAATTGATGGATTTAGGGCTTAAATTTGACAGTTGTATAGTTGTATTTAGGCATTTTTGCTGTAAAATACAATTGAATTTTTAAACAGATTGTATCATATGAAAGGAGAGATTTTGGACAAACTGTCAAAATTTATATAGGATTATGATGATTTATATGTTTGATTTTTTGGTTGATATGCCATTCTATATGTGCACACATCTTGTAACTACCAAAAATTTGGTAGTCTTATTTTTTGGTCGTCCAAAAATTAAAAAAATTAGTCTTCCCAAAAAAAAGGTTGTCAAGAAATAAATATAAAAACCTATTTGTAGAAGATGGAAGGAGGAGTGGGGAAGGTGAAAGGACTAGAAATAATTTTTAATTCCTCCAAAATTAAAAATTATAAAATGTTGAGTAGTGCAATGGTATTTATAAGAAGCATTCCATTGTTCAAAAACTTCAATGCTTTTGGTGGTACTGTGTCTCTACAAGATGTTGGTGGTTTTTGCTTTCATTTTGGTTTCTCTATTAATTTTTTGTTTTTCGAGCAAAAAAATTTTCAATGCAAGATATTTACATTGCCTCATTTTTTTAACATGCAATAAGAAATCAGGTGAGCTCAAGGAGAGTGCCAACATAAAACAAAAAAATTAGGAGGAATCCATCTAAGGTCTCGAGGAAGTTCTTCAATCTCTTCTTTATCTTGATGCTTTAATTTCATTCTTATTTGTACATATTGTGGCTTTGCATGTAGTTTTCCCCTGCTAGGTAAAATATCTTTGAGTTTTTCCATTGGTGCCACTCCTCTGCTTTGGAGAAATCTATAAAGCCTATTTGTGCTTTAGAGAAATCAAATCAAACCCTACTACTATTACTTTTATTCCTTCAGATTTAAATCCAACTTTCATCAAATCCCTTTAGATTTTCATAATGCTACTAGGGCAAGGAGGGAAGTAAATAAAATCACTCGGATCAGATCCTCAACAAGTAGAATTCTTGAGTAGCCAGAGGAAATCATATCAGAAACAATTGACTTTTTCCAAAATTTCTTAAATAATTGGAATGGGTCAAGCCTGTAGGAACAACAACAGATTCTCACAAACATTCCCAAGTTGGTCACGGAGCCACAAAATGATATGTTGATGGGAAAATTCTTTGAGGAAGAGATCAAAGAAATCTCTTTTCCAATTACACCCTGACAAGGCTCTCGGTCCTGATCGTTTTCCTGCATCCTTTTTTTCAGAAATGTTGGGATATAATAGGTAGAGAAGTAGTGGAAGCAATTAAAGATTCATTGAGCTCATTCCTAAGAAAGAAAAGCCTGATTCACTTGAGGAGTTTATACCTATTGCACTCTGCAAAACCATTTACAAGATTCTAGCAAAGGTAATAACAAATAGAATTAAAGAAATCCTTCTTGACATTATATCAGAAGAACAAATTAGCTTTGTTCCTAGCGGATCAATTTTTGATGGGGTAATAATAGCTCAAGAAGTAATTCACTCAACCCAAACGGTCAAAAAACAAACTATGCCGATAAAGTTAGACATCAAAAAGGCCTATGATAGAATAGACTAGAGGATTTTATTCAAGGTACTTGAGGCTTTTGGTTTTCAGATAGAATGACTACAGTGGATTTTTAATTGTGTGGTAAGTCCAAAATATTCCATACTCATAAATGGGTCTCCAAAAGGATACTTTGGGGCTTCTAGAGCCCTGAGACAGGGGAACCCTCTGTCTCCATTTCTATTCATTATTATGGTAGAAGCGTTGGGAAGAACACTAAATAAGGCTCTTCAAGATGGAAGAATAATAGGAATCTAGATTACTAAGGATCTTCCAGCTATCTCACACTAGCAACTCGCAGATGACACAATGTTGTTTGGAGAGGCTAGGGTGAGAGAGGCAAGAATATTCAAGGAAGTCCTAGGAAAATACTTGATTGCTTCTAGTCAGGAGGTCAATAGAGAAACATAAGAGGTCTTTTTCTTCTTCACTGATCTAAGATTAGAAAATCATATCATTAGGGTGTTGGACTTTGTTGAATATAAGGAATACTAAGAGGGGGGTGAATCAGTATTCCACAAAACCACTTCTTCAACACTTCATTAGTCCAATTACCAAAATTAATAACATGAAAGCAGAATAGACAAGAGAACAGCAACCATAAAGACATAACACATAGACACCAGGATTTTTACGTGGAAAATCCAAAAAGGGAAAAACCACAGTGAGTGTTATCTCATAATATATTATGATAACAATACTGAATTACATGAAAACTCACTACCTTAGGGCTCACTGCCCAAGGATTCACTATCCTAAGAAGTACTCACTACAATAGACTCACGGCCAAGAAAATAGAAGAGAAGATAGAAGGACTGGCCCACTGCCAAGAAATGACTGCTGCAAATACATCTATGATGGGGAGCCTCATACACTAACTTAATATATGCTTGGCGTGACTTGCTATTACTAGTGGCAATACCCTGACTCACCGTTATGGCCAGTCACCATTTGTATCCACCGAAATGTACATCCTCCACATACATTCACAACATACATTTGGTGAAACACACTTAGGCCGATGCGCTAATGTTACCTTTGGACCATACCTGTCAGCCAGATACTCCACTGTCAGCTCAACGTCTCATTGTCTGCCCGATATACTTTGTCACTCTGATATGCATCTCAGACCACGACTTCCTTTCAATGGCTCGATCCTCCCTTCGGCCAGACTATCCTCGTCAGTTTGAGTGAGAAATGCTTCGTCGATGGCCTCTGTCTCACCGAAACAACACCAACTCCTCCAATCCAAACCCTAGCACATGGAGATGCTAGACGATCTACTGTGCACAACCAAATTTGGTCCTCTGTGCCACTGAATAGGAAAACAAAATAGAAAACAAACAAATATGGTACAATGAAGCCATTCCACTGATTTTGACAGAAATCTTATCAGTGGAATGCTTCACATCAACATAATGCAACAACGGAAATACATAAGGGAAAATAAATCTACAGTTATGCAATTTCATATTTACAGATAATGGAAACAAATAGACAACACAGAAAAGATTGATTTCTCCTTCACAATGCTTGGTTACATTCGCACAATTGCATTCAATTACAATATCATCATATTTGACTTTGTTCAATTCCCTAGGTTTATAAACTCACCCAGAGTAGTACCAAACTGACTCCAAGTGGCTGGGAGACAACCATTTTAAATAGCCTCCAACTACCCTACTGCCTATTTTTGGCATTATGCTATTTATGGTATTATGCGGTTACAATTTGACAAATATGACCTAAGTCACTTGGGATTTACAAAATAAACCTAGACACAAACTAAAATTACATGCATTGGTCAAATAGACCTTATTACAACCCAAAACATGATTTTCTGAACAAAACATGATTCAAATGCCTCATGGAGGCCACCTTGTGTTAGGTGCTCCTGCACCATACACCCCACCTAGAAAAGAACTCATGTCCCATGAGTTGATTCTTTGTCGTGCTCCATCTGTATCCCTTGCTGCCTCAGGCCTTTCCCATGATCTCTGGACTGCAACAGGCTGCCATGGAAATAAAAATTCATGCCTAGCATTGTAGGCTCTACTCACACCTTTCCATGAGTGAGTGCTTGCAACCAAACTCATACTTTGTTCACCATTCTTCCCTACTGTCATCTTTGCCTAAACATCTGCATTCAAAACCTTGTTTGATGCTTCTTGTACTGCTGCTATGGTAGAATGTGATTGTCTGTCAACTCTTATTGGCTTTAGAGGACAAACAATAGTCCCTACGAGGATAGCATCCTCTTCTTTCCAATCAACTTGTGGCTGCTTGCAGACCTGCACTTTAACCTTCTTCTAATCTATTTCAGACATTACCATCTGATCTCCATCATTCAAAACTAAAATCACCTTCAAACTTGGACCTTTGGCAACCCCACCCCTTGAGGTATCCTCAACTGTCCTTGTCTCTTCTTCATTGATCTTCACAAACTCTTTCTTACCCACCAAAATAATCTCGGCTGCCTTCTTTGCTTCAGCATCCTCCTGCAATGGTGTCATCACAAAAGTCTTTCCATCCTTCTTGATGATGTATGTGTTAGCATATCCATCATATAATGCTTGCCTATCAAATTGCCATTTCCTACCTAAAAGTAGGTGACAACACTCCATGGGCAAAATGTCACATAAAATTCTCTCCTTATATTCTCCAATCTGAAAAATCAACATATGCTTTTTCATCTACCAAAAGTGATTGCCTATCACTTACCCAAGATGCTCTGTAAGGAGTTTGATGAGGAATCCTTTCTATGTTCAATTTATCCACCATTTCCCTAGACACCATATTATCTATTGAGCCAGAATCTATGACTACCTTGCATATTTTACCTTTCCTTTTGCAATTGATCCTAAAAAGAGCTCTCCTTTGTGATGGTTCAGTCTGCACTGGTGCTTTGAGCAACATCCTCTTGATCATCAGACTTTCTCCCACTTCTGATGCCAAATTCACTTCAGGAGATGTCATACTCCCTGCATCCTCTTGAATCAATGTGGTTCTTCTCTCATTATGATGAGAAGTTGAGGCCTTCTTTGGACACTTATAGGCCGGATGCCCTATCTAATTACAGTTATAACATCTCATATTGGAGAACTTGGATTCTCTACCTGATCCATTTGTCCCACCTTTTTCATTTGGCATTCTACCTTGGTAGCCTCCTCTGCTACTTGAGTCTCCAACTTGATCTTCTTGGCTAGACTCACCACTAGGCCTCTGGTTAGGACTTCTTCCTCCAAAACTACCTCTAAAATTTCTGTCACCTCTTCCTCTACTTTGCTGCTCACCTTTCCTCTTCATCTTCTCTTCATCTCTTAATGCTACTTGAAAGCATTTTTCCACGGTTTCAGGGGTAAACAAACTTATCTCATCTTGAATATTAATCCTCAGACCATTTAAATACCTTGCTACCTTGGCTTTTTCATCCTCCATGTACCCACAACGAAGAGTGTATTTGTGAAACTCCTTGGTGTAAGTAGCCACATCCATATCTTTTTGCTAAAGGTTCTGCATTTTCTTGTAAATTTACACCTCGTAGTCAGATGGAAGGAACTGGGACTTGATCTTCTCCAGTATTCTGCTCCACGAAGATATCATACTTTTCCCATTCTTTACCCTTTCTCCTTGGGTATAGTTCCACCATGTAAGGGCAACACCCTTGAGTTTAGTTTTTGCAAACTTAACCCTCTTACTGTCAGGAACTTCCTTGTATTCGAAGTAGTTGTTTAGAGCCTCAATCCACTCCATAACTTCATCAGCATTCATCTTTCCACTAAACATGGGAATATCTATCTGAGCCTCTAAAGAGTCCTTGCCAATAGCCTTAATGGCTTCCAGGAATTGCTTTTGTTTAGTCAGTATCTTTGCCTCTTCTTTTTCTTCTACTTCTTCCTCTTTCTCTTCTTCTTCATCTGAATCTTCCTCTATCATTTTGCCTATCTTCATTGCCTTCAATTCTGCTTGGAGTGCTTCCCTGACTCCAGTTTTGATCATCTCTTCTATCTCTTGAAATTTCTTGACCACTTCGGTGGTCATCCCCTTTGGAGGCATATCACTAGCCTCTCCTTCACTTTCTCTGTCTGACATAAACATTCACAGACAGCACCCAAACGCCAACACTTTTGCAAATCCTCAATTCGACTACAACACAATGCTCAATCAAATGTACATCCTACGCTGCTACATACCCATTCCCCTCATCCCACAACAGATCCTGGAGATGCACTACCACTCTCTCTCGCAGTGGCCTCACTCTGCACCCTCTTCTAGCCAGATCTCTATTAGTGAATGGTCACGACAAACCTCATCATCATCTACCCACACACTATAGGAATAGGATTCATCTGCCTTCAGAAAATCAAATACACAACACCTCCGCCTAGAGCTTTCGCTAGCTCTGATACCAATATGATGGGGAGCCTCATACACTAACTCAATATATGCTTGGCGTGAGTTGCTATCATCGGTGGCAATACCCTGACTCACTGTTATGGCCGGTCACCATTTGTATCCACCGAAATGTACATCCTCCACATACATTCGCAACATACATTAAGTGAACCACACTTAGGCTAATGCGCTGATGTTACCTTCGAACCATACCTATCGGCCAGATACTCCACTGTCGGCTCAACGTCTCCTTGTCTGCCTGATATACTTTGTCACTCCGATATGCATCTTAGACCACGACTTCCTTTCAATGGCTCGATCCTCCCTTCAGCCAGACTATCCTCATTAGTCTAAGTGAGAAATGCTTCGTTGATGGCCTCTGTCTCACCGAAACAACACCAACTCCTCCAATCCAAACCCTAGCACATGGAGATGCTAGGTGATCTACTGTGCACAACCAAATTTGGTCCTCTGCGCCACTGAACAGGAAAACAAAATAGAAAACAAACAAATATGGTACAATGAAGTCATTCCACTAATTTCGACAGAAATCTTATCAGTGGAATGCTTCACATCGACATAATGCAACAACAAAAATACATAAGGGAAAATAAATCTACAGTTATGCAATTTCATATTTACAGAGAATGGAAACAAATAGACAACACATAAAATATTGATTTCTCCTTCACAATGCTTGGTTACATTCACACAATTGCATTCAATTACAATATCACCATATCTGACTTTGTTCAATTCCCTGGGTTTATAAACTCGCCCAAAGTAGTTCCAAACTGACTCCAAGCAACTGGGAGACAACTATTTTAAATAGCCTCCAACTGCCCTACTACCTATTTTTGGCATTATGCTATTTTTGGCATTTGACAAACGTGGCCTAAGTCACTTGGGACTTACAAAATAAACCTAGACACAAACTGAAATTACATGCATTGGTCAAATAGACCTTATTACAACCCAAATCATGATTTTCTAAACAAAACATGATTCAAATGCCTCATGGAGGCCACCTTGTGTTAGGTGCTCCTACACCAATCTATAGAATACTAAAGTGCAATTCCATTAATAGCTCAGTATACAGAATCAAATGTCTTCATAATGTCTGCCTTGCTTTTCTGCTCTGCTACATATACTATGTTTTCTACCCTTATTGTCCTTTTCTGTGATGCAAACTACCTTAAATCATGCACATATTGAATTCACACTTTTTCCACACATTATCATCATACCAACACTGAAATCCATCAAGTATATATATCTGCAACAAGATTTATCTCATAATTAGGTCGGCAAACCAAACATGAAACATGTATATAAATGTTATACCTTTTCAGCTTGATCTTGTGCACAAACAACAATGCGGACCCAAACAAACATACAATAGTCTTCATATAGGTTGGCACCAATCATTCAACCACTTAGATTGATTGTTCAAACAATATATATTCTCCGCATATAGATCTATCATGCCTATCGGCTTGTCCCTTAAGTACACACTTGACAAATTCATCTGTCTCATCATAACTCCCAATGTGGACCATATGAGACTCTAAAGTTCATATCCAACATTCATCATTGACCTTTTGACATACCTTCAGAACTGCAGGACATAATAGTCCTTTATAGAAAAATGCGAATCTTGGAGTTGTTGCTCTATCACAGTGAAATACTATCAAACTAGAAGCTGATATTGGAAAACTTATAGAATGTGATCAAAGGAACCTCAGAAGCTATAACTTTGGATTCAGGTAGTCATGATATGTATCTTTGCTACCTCAGAATCATAAGACAAAATATGCCACAGCGGAAGAATGCAAACCCTTTTACTCTAGTACTGTATATTGTTCCTAACTTAACTCTATTCACCCAGACTTAGATATTTTACCATATGACTTCTGAAGGAAGTTAGGACTTGAACACTGGAACATGCGATCACTGGATAGCTATGAACAACATACTTGAGCTACATACAAATGTCTTTAACTATGGAGGCATACCATCTCAAATACTGTCACTTACTTTGTATAATGTATACTACCCATACTTAGTCATTTATTCTTCCAGAGTAAAGTCTCTTTGCCATGCTGGTAGAAACACTTTGTCTTGTTTCCATCAATGACAACATTTAACATTCATCAGAGCAATGTCTTTTGCCAACAGACTTCAAGAAAGGTTCACTTCCAAGTAAATACTTGGGGCTACCCTTAGCCACTGGCCTTCAGTCGGGGAAATTATGGGATACCCTAATCTCAAAGATAGAGATGAAATTGGCCTCTTGGAAAGACCAGTGGCTTTCCTGGGCAAGGAGAACTCTAATGCTAAAGGCAGTGATTGCTGCTACCCTCTCCTAGCTAGTGCTTGTCAAAAGATTAATCAGAAAATGAGGAAGTTTTTCTAGCAAGGAGAGTCAGAAAAAAAAGAAATTTCCCCTCATTAGCTGGGAGAAAGTATGCAAATCAAAGATGGTAGAGGCTATTGGAATAAGAAAGATGTCTCTACAGACTAAGGCTCTAGGAGCAAAACTTATTTAGAGCATCTACACAAATCTGAATCTCAAATGGGTAAAGATTGTGAAGGCCAAATATCTAGATGAAGGGGAATTAAGCATTTTCACCTCTAGAACCCTCCCAGCATGTTCTAGAATATGGAACTTCATGAAGAATTGTAGAGATCTGATTTAAGATTACTTAACCTAGGATATAAGCAATCAGAGCAAGGCTTTTTTTTGGAAAATTCATGGGGAGGTTTTCCCAAATTAGAAAACAGATTAGAACTAAGTGCAATCAAGGACAAAACCAAGCAAGTTTAGGGAGAAAAGGTGAGGGACTATCTTCAAATCTCTTGGATTAATGGAGGCTTCAAAGGGCACTGGAAAGATGTGAGAGTTCTAGTCTTCACCAACATTGAAGCTAAAGCTTTTGAAGCAACCATTAGAAATAGGTCAATTTCCATTAGAGAAGGCAGAGATATCATAAGGTGGAATAGCTCTAAAACTGGTAATTACAAAGCAAAAGAAGGATACAAAATTTTGGTGCAACACTCAGAGGTAGCCTCCACTCTTCCCCTCAATCTCTGTTGGAACAAGAATTGTATTCCCAAACCTAGGGTCTTCACTTGGGCTATGTTGCAGAACAGAGTTCTAACAGCAGACAAGTTCATCAAGATGGGGTACTTAGGCCCCTCAAGATGTGTTTTGTGCAAACAAGAAAAGGAAATAGGGAATCGCATGTTCTTTCAATGCCCCTTTACTCTTATATGTTGGAACTAGCTCTATGCTAAACTGAATTGGAAAACTGCCATGTCCAATGACATTCTCAGCCTATTCAAGGCATGGCCACACCTAAATAGATCAGCATTGTTCTCAATTTTGTGGTTAATCTCCCCTTCTCTTATGGTGTGGGAGATCTAGAAAGAAAGGAATTGGAGATTGTTCTAAGAGAAAGAAATGCCACTAATCTCCTTGCTCAAGAAAGTGGAAGTTGTGATACTAGAGGTTGTTAATGTCAGAAATGGAGAGCAATGTCAAAAGAAATTGAACTTCTCAGAGTGGGATGTAGTCATGAGGAAAAATTGGCATGTTCTCAAGGTTCCTTCCTTTGTAGGGGAGGGAGGAAGGAAAACACAAGAAATCAGAATCCAAGTTCTCTGGATTCCTCCAGAACGAGGATGGTATAGAATGAATTTTGGTGGGACTGCCAGAGGCAACCCTGGCATCTCTGGGGTTGGTTACCTTATCAGGGATTAGCAAGGTAGGTAGGTGGGGAGATTGTCTAAGCCTCTTCTAGAAGGAACAAATAATGTGGTAGAGATGCAAGCCTTAATTCTAGGTCTAGATATGTGTATTGAGCTTAAGCTAAAGAAGGTAATCATAGAAGGGGATTCGACTCTTATCATAAACTCTTTGAGAATGGGAAAATGTCAAATTGGTAGCTAGGAGTAATGTTAGAGTCAGCAATTCAATGACCTCAAAGAGTTGGAGCTCCACAGAGTAAGTCACATTTACCATGAAGGAAACATGGATGCAAACTCTTTAGCCAATAGAGGGGTTGACAGGGTTTATTTAAGGGAATTAGAAACTTCAATATGATTGGAGATCTAAGATTCTCATAATCCAGCGGGCCTAATTGAAAAGGACCCTAATCCTTCAGGAAAAGGCAAGTCTTCTTGGGGTCAAGCGAATGAGTCACTTCTTATCTGCCAGCTAAGATCCACGTCAAGGACACCATGGCCTCTAGGGCCTGTTGACATTTCTTCTGAATCAGCATTAGGGTTTGCCACTTCTAATGCACAAGCAGATTCAGGCCAACTGAATACAGGAGGTTGCGTGAGCTCCTCCCCTTCACTTCTGGTTCTGCCGCACCAAGGGGGGTATCCCTATAACTTAAGATGTAACCTTGACTAGCTCAAAGATAGAAAGATCTAACTTGACAACAACAGGCAGAATACTCTCATGTATGGACCAAGATCTGCATGATAGATCACAAGGCTGGCAACATTCTTGGACATGATGTCTGGTTGGGTATGAGAGCATGCAGGGGGTTCCTAATCCTACTCCTACAACTAATAGGTGGAAGTATGAAATGGTTTGATATGAATTTGGATGCAAAGCTGGACATGGTGTATAACACAAGAACACAGCATGATTGGTGCCTATCCAGGGCTTGGAGTCGGTAGACATACACCTGTGAATGATCAGCATGAATAGCTAAAACTGGATTTCAGGGGGATACACATGATATCTGCCTTACAGATATCTCCCAATGAAGAGTGTCAAGTTATCTCTACTTATGGCATCCCTACTGCAGTATACCCTTCCCAATGTTCAACCTGAAAACAGTTTAATCTGCCCCTTGAGCAGAGGTTAAAAGATCAGACATTCAACATAGGAATTCTATGCTCTAGAATCTAAACATCACACAAATATCCAGATCCAGAAGAAGAATACATGCAATACTGGAGACAGAATTAACACAACACATGCTAAGATAGCATTACTCATATAAGATCAACCAATGAAACCAGTGGATTCATACCAAGTCCTACAACAGGAGATACATAAACTCACAAGATCAAGCTGTACAGAGCAACCAGATCAGCTAGTTATGCATTATAGAGCCAAAAATCATCAACTTTCAACAACCACAAATGAATAACACAACCTGCTTATAACAGCCAGGTAGGTGTCTTCAGCATTAACTACCAGGTTGACCAAAAATCCCGCCAGATATGCAGTAACATGAAAATGGTGCTCAAACACAACCAGATTGGCGCCCAAACTTGAATGCAGCAGGTAGGGGAGGAGACAGGAAGATATCTCGAGCCTTGCGCCGCCACCTCGGGATCCAGATCTTCACTCAGGTACTACATCCGTCCACGCCATCGCCCATACCTCTGCAACAATCGCCATTAATGGCGCACCAACCCGCGGCCTTGGGAAGATCATCAAATCTGCAATCGCAACCACTTCCCGCCGATAGTCATCATCATGATGTTTCGAATATGCAGGATACCAATATCCCACATGCACCCCGCAGCAACCTCAATAACACTTTATATACTAGGTCATGAGCATATATCATGTCGGTGCTTTTGCTCCTGACGACACTAGTATAGACCTCATCATCATCCTTCCTCCAGCAGCATGATATCCTGTTGCCCGAAATATCACCCTGACGTCATCATCATATTCGCAAATACAAACTGCATGATATTCGCCTTCATCGGCACAACCTGATCCATCGGAGAAACATCCTCCTGCTGAGCCTATACCAAAAGTCTGGCCGATGAACATCCTGATGACGTCATCATCATATCCTGCTGACATCATCATCATATCTGCCTACTGCGCACCTCCTCATATCCGGATGACGTCATCATCATGTTTGCAAATATCGGGGAACCTCCTCAAGACGAACTGTGTTAGAAATATGACCCCCCCGGACCTCGATGACGTCATCATCATATTACATCATCATGATATTCGGAAGACAACCGGATATTTGGAAATATCCTCCTGATGTTCAAATATCAGGTTGCACTGTAGCTCCTCTATAAGATCGGGGCGATAACTGAATATGATGATGCTGCTTGAAAAGATCACCCCCAGTAGATAATGCGCGAAGCCAGCAGGCGGATATCTCCTTGATATCAGCATCATCGTGATGCTCGAACAAACATATATCCGGGTGATATGAAAATATCACCCCCTCCTTCGGAAATATCATGATGCAGATAGGCAGAAAGAAAGATATCACCCTGATATACGGATGACGTCAGCATCATCAGGATGAGAAACAAAGAACAAGGTGATACAACATCATCAGGATGATATTGACTAAGATCATCCTGACGTTCAAAATATGATGACCCTAGTGAATATCGGGTCGCACTTAGAACTCTTCAACAGCATCATCAGGATGATATTAACCAAGATCACCCGATGATAAAAACATCACCCCGGCGAACTATCATGAAGGCAGAAAATATGATGACCTCCACAAGCAGCAGGATGAAAACTGGAAATATCATGATGATGACGACCCTTAAGAAAAAACAAGTTAGGTCGAGCAACTCAAAGAATAACCCCTTCCGGATACCGGGGCAACATCATCATGTTTGAGCAAGGTGATAAATGAAAGATCACCGGATACTTTGAAAAATCACCCTCGCAAGCAACTGAGGGCGCACTGTAGCTTATCAGCATCATCAGGATGATATCCAAACATCACCCGACAGTTGAAATATGATGATGACGATAGGAAACCAGCCGACGAAGAGCATGATGATGCCGACCATCATCGAAGACAAGATGATGATGATGACCTCCTCCTCAGAAAAATATGATGCTGCAGCTGAAAAATGCTGAGGAGGTCCAACACTTAGAAAAAATGGGCAAGAAGATGAAGGCTTCAAATGAAGAAACCTCCTGATCATGACAAATCAACCCCAGGTCAAAATGAGTGTCAACAGTGGCTCTGTCTGGGGACGTGCAGGTGCAAGACTGCAGCGAGAACCCCAGATCTCTGGGATGCAGACCAGTGCCTTATCCATTGGGCGTAGAGTCAAATACTGCACCGACCTGCATCACCAAACACACTTGATGGCCTAAGGCCACCAAGAAAAGAAAAACATGTATCTCCCTTTGTCAAATATCTTGTTTTCATCTGCATGCACTGGGTCAAGCTTGGAGATACTACAAAGATCCACCCACAAACAAATCTTGTCATCTGCATATTCAATCCTCTGGTTTGGCTTGTCATTACCACCCCTGTGCAGATAACCTTCAACATCGTGTGCCATGTGGGTGCAGAATGTATCAAGCAATGCATATTCATATGGCATATAGCACAGGCTATCATCTGTATCATCATCATGCATTGCAACATGTCCTCCTAGCTGGACTGCAAATAGGAAACACTCAGAGTCCACCACACAACTAGGAAGATCAGGGCTCATTGTATTATACGCTGGCTCATCAAAAGAAAAGCTTTCAAAATCACAATTGTGTACATCATGTACACAACCATCTAGTGCACCAGGCTGGAAAAGATCAGGCTCTGGCATCTCTTTCAAATCAAGCACATCTTCACAGTCACTTACCTGATGTATGTTGTTTCCTCTTTCATCAGGATGAGAAACAGAATCCAAGCCAAAAATAGCATCCAGATCCTCACCATACTCAGACAGATCCTCATCACCATATGTGTCATAAATGGGTGACCCAGGTGCATCAGTGTCATCATAGTATGCCATTTGTTCATGGGCAGCAGAGCACACCTCTTCATCATCAATGGATTCACTCTGTGGAGGAGTATCAGCCTGTGTGTCATAAGCAAAACAGCCATCAGATGAAAAACAATCATGCTCTGAACTAGCACTTATTTCAATTTCTGACTGCTCTTCATGATCTCCATGTGTTTGAAAGATAGGCAATGGGTCACACATAGGACTGCTTCTCTGTTTGCTTATATCTTCTCTGTCTTGAGTACAATACTCACAATTTTCTCCACAGGTCCATTCTAAAAATTGCTCATTGCTGTCCACAACCTCGTTATTGTTTTCATGGTCAGCTGCCTCATCATTGCAATGGGAATCCTCATTAGTCCTTTCACTGGCATCCTCAACTGGTGAACAATCCAGTTGAGCAGTATTGTTAGCATTATGTTCAAATACAGCAGTCTCAACCTCTATGCTTTTATTTTCATTTTTATCTGCACATGATGCCATAATCATTTGGTCATTTGCAGCTTCACAACCATTATTCACACCAAGGCCTGGGGACAGGGGTTTCAGCAGGTGCACATTTCTCATTTCTTCTACATTTTCTAAAAATTTGTATGCCATCTGCATACTTGTCACCTTGAAATCCCTCAGTAATGCACTAGAGCCCTCCTCAAAAGCTTCAAAGAATATGCCAACACAGGCTGAAATATCAGGTCTGAAACTTTCAGGGACATGTGAAAGGGCTACTGCAAACCTATGACTGAAATCAACACATGGCTCTTCATCTTGTTTTCTGATTCTCATCAATTCTGCAACAAGATCAGCCAGTTCTTTTGCAAATTCTTCCTTAAAACAGTCAGCAAGCTCATCCCAACAGGCAAAGAATTTCTTTGGAAAGCTCAAATACCAGTCTTTTACTTTTGCATCAAAGGACCTAACAAGAAACCCCATCCACATATCCTCATCTCTGAATGAATATTTTCCCATAAAACTTTGAAAATTTTGGATATGTGCATTCCCATCACATACATTGTGACCACTAAATCTAGGCATCTGACAGTATATCCTAGCAGGCATAGTTTCTACTTTGTAATCCACCCATGACAAATCCAGTTGGTCATACAAAGGATCAAAAGGGCTGACAGGAGGTTTAGCTTTTTGACTGGCAGACACAACAGGGTTACTGCTTCTTAACTGGGCCTGCTCAGCCTCTAAGAATATCAACCTATTTCTTATCTCTTCTATTCCTTTATCCAACATTTTACCACTAAGTATGGGATAATTCATACTTGGATTCATAAAAATCTTACTCTTAGACATTGTTTGTCTGTCTAAGACCTAAGGCTTCCCCTGGCATCTAACCTATGCAGTAAAACAACAAATATAAAGGAGAAGGAACAAGGTACCTTTTCTCATACAGATGCAGGAATATGTACAACACATTTTTGTCACATCACATACATCCATCTTTCATGTGCATTGGGATCTTTTTTGCAGAGTCGCCATTCTTTCCAGAGAGGACAAAATTTTCAATAGCTGAAAGCTACTTTTCCAGGTTCATTCCACCAGCAGAGCATCATTTCACCAGAGACTGCGGGATATCACTTTACATTAACGTCCCCAGCGGAGTCGCCAATTTGTTGACATTTCTTCTGAATCAGCATTAGGGTTTGCCACTTCTAATGCACAGGCAGATTCAGGCCAACTGAATACAGGAGGTTGCGTGAGCTCCTCCCCTTCACTTCTGGTTCTGCCGCACCAAGGGGGGTATCCCTATAACTTAAAATGTAACCTTGACTAGCTCAAAGATAGAAAGATCTAACTTGACAACAACAGGCAGAATACTCTCATGTATGGACCAAGATCTGCATGATAGATCACAAGGCTGGCAACATTCTTGGACATGATGTCTGGTTGGGTATGAGAGCATGCAGGGGGTTCCTAATCCTACTCCTACAACTAATAGGTGGAAGTATGAAATGGTTTGATATGAATTTGGATGCAAAGCTGGACATGGTGTATAACACAAGAACACAGCATGATTGGTGCCTATCCAGGGCTTGGAGTCGGTAGACATACACCTGTGAATGATCAGCATGAATAGCTAAAACTGGATTTCAGGGGGATACACATGATATCTGCCTTACAGATATCTCCCAATGAAGAGTGTCAAGTTATCTCTACTTATGGCATCCCTACTGCAGTATACCCTTCCCAATGTTCAACCTGAAAACAGTTTAATCTGCCCCTTGAGCAGAGGTTAAAAGATCAGACATTCAACATAGGAATTCTATGCTCTAGAATCTAAACATCACACAAATATCCAGATCCAGAAGAAGAATACATGCAATACTGGAGACAGAATTAACACAACACATGCTAAGATAGCATTACTCATATAAGATCAACCAATGAAACCAGTGGATTCATACCAAGTCCTACAACAGGAGATACATAAACTCACAAGATCAAGCTGTACAGAGCAACCAGATCAGCTGGTTATGCATTACAGAGCCAAAAATCATCAACTTTCAACAACCACAAATGAATAACACAACCTGCTTATAACAGCCAGGTAGGTGTCTTCAGCATTAACTACCAGGTTGACCAAAAATCCCGCCAGATATGCAGTAACATGAAAATGGCGCTCAAACACAACCAGATTGGCGCCCAAACTTGAATGCAGCAGGTAGGGGAGGAGACAGGAAGATATCTCGAGCCTTGCGCCGCCACCTCGGGATCCAGATCTTCACTCAGGTACTACATCCGTCCACGCCATCGCCCATACCTCTGCAACAATCGCCATTAATGGCGCACCAACCCGCGGCCTTGGGAAGATCATCAAATCTGCAATCGCAACCACTTCCCGCCGATAGTCATCATCATGATGTTTCGAATATGCAGGATACCAATATCCCACATGCACCCCGCAGCAACCTCAATAACACTTTATATACTAGGTCATGAGCATATATCATGTCGGTGCTTTTGCTCCTGACGACACTAGTATAGACCTCATCATCATCCTTCCTCCAGCAGCATGATATCCTGTTGCCCGAAATATCACCCTGACGTTATCATCATATTCGCAAATACAAACTGCATGATATTCGCCTTCATCGGCACAACCTGATCCATCGGAGAAACATCCTCCTGCTGAGCCTATACCAAAAGTCTGGCCGATGAACATCCTGATGACGTCATCATCATATCCTGCTGACGTCATCATCATATCTGCCTACTGCGCACCTCCTCATATCCGGATGACGTCATCATCATGTTTGCAAATATCGGGGAACCTCCTCAAGACGAACTGTGTTAGAAATATGACCCCCCCGGACCTCGATGACGTCATCATCATATTACATCATCATGATATTCGGAAGACAACCAGATATTTGGAAATATCCTCCTGATGTTCAAATATCAGGTTGCACTGTAGCTCCTCTATAAGATCGGGGCGATAACTGAATATGATGATGCTGCTTGAAAAGATCACCCCCAGTAGATAATGCGCGAAGCCAGCAGGCGGATATCTCCTTGATATCAGCATCATCGTGATGCTCGAACAAACATATATCCGGGTGATATGAAAATATCACCCCCTCCTTCGGAAATATCATGATGCAGATAGGCAGAAAGAAAGATATCACCCTGATATACGGATGACGTCAGCATCATCAGGATGAGAAACAAAGAACAAGGTGATACAACATCATCAGGATGATATTGACTAAGATCATCCTGACGTTCAAAATATGATGACCCTAGTGAATATCGGGTCGCACTTAGAACTCTTCAACAGCATCATCAGGATGATATTAACCAAGATCACCCGATGATAAAAACATCACCCCGGCGAACTATCATGAAGGCAGAAAATATGATGACCTCCACAAGCAGCAGGATGAAAACTGGAAATATCATGATGATGACGACCCTTAAGAAAAAACAAGTTAGGTCGAGCAACTCAAAGAATAACCCCTTCCGGATACCGGGGCAACATCATCATGTTTGAGCAAGGTGATAAATGAAAGATCACCGGATACTTTGAAAAATCACCCTCGCAAGCAACTGAGGGCGCACTGTAGCTTATCAGCATCATCAGGATGATATCCAAACATCACCCGATAGTTGAAATATGATGATGACGATAGGAAACCAGCCGATGAAGAGCATGATGATGCCGACCATCATCGAAGACAAGATGATGATGATGACCTCCTCCTCAGAAAAATATGATGCTGCAGCTGAAAAATGCTGAGGAGGTCCAACACTTAGAAAAAATGGGCAAGAAGATGAAGGCTTCAAATGAAGAAACCTCCTGATCATGACAAATCAACCCCAGGTCAAAATGAGTGTCAACAGGGCCTTCCTAATCCATTTTGTTATTTCATTAAAGCAAGGTACGACAACGATTCAAATCGCCACCAAATTCAATGATAACTTTGTAAGGGCCGAAGGAATTGTTAAAGTGATAGGACTTCCCAAGAGTTGTGACAAGTTTGGAAAGACTCTTCGCATGTGGGAAAGTCATTCAGAGTGAAAGATTAAATCTAGTGGAGGCATGATGGGAAGAGATTATAAAACCTTGAGTTGCATCCTTCTTTGGAGCATAAACCATTTCTCTCCTTTTGTTTTGTTCATGGCAAAGAGCGCTAAGTTTCTAGTGTGTATGTCTATTGTCTTGTTTGCACCAGCATGGACATGCCAATAAGACTCGCTAGAACAATGAGATAGATGGTGTTTCTTAGTGAAGTAACTAATCTCTGTTTGAAATGTATCTTGAAAGAGGCAGATTTCCTCACCATAGTTGTGGTGAAATTAATGTTGGGGAAGTAGTATTTGTCAAATGGGGAGCACTACAAGGTAGATTCAGATGTGGTGTCTCATTTTCTCGCGATTCTTCTGGACCTGAAAACCCTGAACTAGAGGCAATCGAGATCATGAGGAAACTATTTAAGCCAAATCTTTTGGTGGGGTTGGAGGAGATTGTAAAGGCATCTTCCTTGGGATTAGGAATTCCCAGGCCGTGGGATCTAGAACTGTTGAAAGTCCCAGGAGAGGTAGTCTCGTTCTTTCCCTTTCCATTGAATGTGAAAGGAGCAACCCTTTGGTCTCATCGGGAGAAGGCCACCATTGGTGTTAACTTCCTAAAAAAGATGTTGCAGCTCGTGCCAGTGTAAGACTTTGATTGGGTCCAAGAATTTGCCAATTATGCTCAGGAGCAAGGGGATATGTAAGTAGTATATAAAATGCTATCTCTAATATTATGCAATGTAATAGTCTATAGTGGCACGGTGGTAGGGTTTAGCAGGTTATAGATGTCATTTATATAAACAACAATAATGTAATCGAGACCCAAAGAGGTCTTGTTGGCTTGAGGCCTCCACAGTCGAGGGTAGGGGTTAGGGTTTTTTATTTTAGTCCTAAATTTTGGCAGCAAAGCATGTAAACAGGCCCATGGGCGGATGCTATGTAAATTTTCTATAATCAATATAATTATCCTTATGTGGCAAAAAAAATTTAAAAAAAAATGATAGAAATAGTTCTTTTAAAAATATTAAAAATATATATCTTGAATCTACATAGAAAATTCTATAATTCATTAGTTTACATCATCCTTAAATTCTTGACCATTTGTTCCCTATAATTGACACAATTTGAAAAATACTCAAAATGTTGATTTTGAGCATCCCACTTTGGCCAAAACATGGGACACACTATTGTGATGTCACCCTTTCACAAGGTTGCTTGGGATTTTTGTTGCCACCCTCATGAATATAGAGGACTTTAGATTATAGATACCCATCATCAAGGATGACTTTTTGTGCCAAATGGATGACCAAAGCACTTGAAGGAATTCAAGCTTGGAAAATTCTTCTTTGATATTATATTGCCTATGGCGTTCCTTATGGTAGACATGCTTGGAAAGATATTGGCTTCCATTCAATTCTTATTATGAAAGAACTAGTTCAAATTTAGGGCATATTTTTAGAACAAATATTTTCATCAACCACCAATCTCTTTGGTGGTCCCCTGTGATTACTTGCTAGGATAGACCCTTGGCCAAAGTTCCACATGTTTATGCGTTTAAGTTTTTTCATAGGGATTTACTTCATTTTAGACCTCTTTTTTAGAACCACCAGAAATTAGATGTCTTGGCCTGACTTTAAGGTCAAATATAGGCTATCTAAGTAAGATTATGAATCCTTTAAGCCACTATGGAGTCTATTCCTCTAGAAATGGTCCAGAAGATTAAGATTAGATGCACCAAACTCTGGTGGAAGGATTCAGACACTCCTTCCAAGAATTACAAGTCTCAAAAAGGCTATTAATGGCTTTCCCCACATTTGCCAATAATTCAAAAGATCATAATAGGCTAAATCTTCAATCCACTGCCACTTAATGGCAACACAAGCTTCATATAGTTTGGTTGGTCATTTTGGAGCCTAAGCTTGCCAACTTTTCTTGGTGTCTCGTTTACTAGGGTCTCTCCATTAAATCCCTTTTGATCCATTTAGGTGTTTCTAATTCACACTAGATCCTTTTTATGGACATTTGGAAACTCTCAAGCATCTTTTATGGTTCTATTCACGAGTTCAAGATGCTTGGATTTGGATTCATGACTTCTTCAAGCCTTTTGAACCTAAGCTTTTCCCTTGGCACATGATTCTTCAAGGTGACTAGCCTTAAATGTTGGCTAAATTTACCCAAATTTGGCATGCTTTCAAATGGAGGTTCTATTAACATATTGAATGATTAAAATGTTACTTTATTTCTTGAAGCTTATATAGATTCTCATTTTTCCATGTACTCTAAAGCCATGATATGTTCTAATATTATGTGATAGATTTAGGTGCAAGCTAGCTAATAAATTTGTACTAAAAGTTGCCCACCTGCAAACTCTTATTGAGCATTGGACAAATGCTTCATGTACTATTCGATGTGTGTTACCCTCTCCCTCCAAAAGGTTCCTCCTCTCTGAGAGTCCAAATGTGGTCATAGCCATAGTGTTCATTCTGAAAACACCACTCTCATGGCTTACATAGCTTTCCTTAGCACAAAAGATGTGGTTGATCCCCATAAACACATGACCAATCTATTACTTCTCAACCTCATGACAAAGGTACTTTTAGGTGGCTAAATCATAGTAAGTACTATCAGCTACCTCTTTCGATCTCTCATGTTTTTATTATTCATGTTGATTTTAAAAAAAAGACAAACAAAAAGGATGACGGTACACTATTATGGGTTGGAAGCCAATCTTCAATGGTTAAGACCTCCCGAATAGTTGGGGTTGTCCTTTTGATAGAGGCATACCTCCTCTTACTAAAATTGCACCAGTTGCTTAATAGTTTGACCACTTTTATATGTTTTGTTTAATATTTTCTTACATAAACTTTTCAAAGTGTAATGTCATTCCACCTAATTTTTTTTAAACTAGCGAATATTAATTTATAAATAAAAAAACTAGTGTTTATAGATTAAAAAAATGTCATCTATAACATTCATAAAATAAATATACCAAAGTCATTCTCTTACTAATTTTCACGTATTCTAACAAACTCATGTTGATTATTTCTTTCCAACTTTTTCCCAACATGGAGAGTACAACCATGGCAACATAACTATCAAATTATGCAAGTGAATTTGGGAATAAAGTAAACAAACATGTGGGACCATCTCTCCATTTAAACACTTACAAGTAGAAGAGTTTAGATTATCTATATTTGGGAATAAAGTAAACAAACATGTGGGACCATCTCTCCATTTAAACACTTACAATTAGAAGAGTTTAAATGATCTCTATTGTGGGGTCAATACGTGGGTCTCTACCTAACACATTGATTTATTGTTTAAAGGGATGTCATAATCTATTAAATTGCACAAATTAAATATTAACATTCAATATGTTTAATAGTGTGATTTATTGTTTTAAGGGACATCACAATCTCTTAAATAACACATTAATAGTGTGATTTATTGTTTAAAGGGACATCACAATCTATTAAATAACACATTAATAGTGTGATTTATTGTTTAAAGGGACGTCATAATCTATTAAATAACACAAATTAAATATTAACATTTAATATGTTTAATAGTGATGAAAATCATTGCCATGATCACAACTACCTATTGTACTTAAACATCATCCACTGCAAAGATCAAACATTCAATAACAATTTTACACTTCATCTTTACAAAAAACTAAGATGTTAACCACACAAATTAAATGTTAACATTTAGTATGTTTAATAGTGATGAAAAACGTTGTCATGATCACAACTACATATTATAATTAAACATCATCCACTTCAGAGATCAAACATTCAATAACAATTTTACACTTCATCTTTACCAAAAACCAAGATATTAACCACACAAATTAAATATTAACATTTAATATGTTTAATAGACTTGATGAAAAGCATTACCATGATCACAACTATGTATTATACTTAAACATTATCCACTTCAAAGATCAAACAGTCAATAACAATTTTACACTTCATCTTTACCAAAAACTAACATGTTAACCACACAAATTAAATGTAACATTTAATATGTTTGATAGTGATGAAAAACATTTCCATGATCACAACTACCTATTGTACTTAAACATCAACCACTTCAAAGATCAAACATTCAATAATAATTTTACACTTCATCTTCACCAAAAACTAAGATGTTAACCACACAAACTAAATATTAACATTTAATATGTTCAATAGTGATGAAAAATATTGCCATGATCACAACTATGTATTGTACTTAAACATCATCCACTTCAAAGATCAAACAATCAATAACAATTTTACACTTCATCTTTACCAAAAACTAAGATGTTAACCACACAAATTAAATATTAACATTTAGTATGTTTAATAGTGATGAAAAACATTGCCATGATCACAACTACGTATTGTACTTAAGCATCATCCACTTCAAAGATCAAATAGTCAATAACAATTTTACACTTCATCTTTACCAAAAACTAAGATGTTAACTACACAAATTAAATATTAACATTTAGTATGGTTAATAGTGATGAAAAACATTGCCATGATCACAACTATGTATTGTACTTAAACAACATCCACTTCAAAGATCAAGCAATTAATAACAATTTTACACTTCATCTTTACCAAAAACTAAGATGTTAACCAAACAAATTAAATATTAACATTTAATATGTTTAATAGTGATGAAAAGCATTACCATGATCACAACTACATATTGTACTTAAACATCAGATCCACTTCAAAGATCAAACATTCAATAACAATTTTACACTTCATCTTTACCAAAAACTAAGATGTTAACCACACAAATTAAATTTCAACATTTAATATGTTTAATAGTGATGAAAAACATTGCCATGATTGCAACTACTTTATGTACTTAAACATCATCCACTTCAAAGATCAAATAGTCAATAACAATTTTACACTTCATCTTTACCAAAAACTAAGATGTTAACCACAAAATACATACACTCAGAGCCTAAATTTGATGGCCATATGACTGTATTTAAACATTTTTTTTAAATATTGAATGAAGCGAAAATTACATAATAGAGCAGCTGGCCACTAAGCCTGCAAAAATCTAAGAACAAAAGCTTGTATATGAAACAGAACCAAAGCTGCATACAAGAACAAAACAGCCATTACAATGATGATTTATTGTTTAAAGGGATGTCATAATCTATTAAATAACACATTAATAGTGTGATTTATTGTTTAAAAGAACATCATAATCTATTAATAATATGATTTATTGTTTAAAGGGACGTCATAATCTATTAAATAACACAAACTACATATCAACATTTAATATGTTTAATAGTGATGAAAAACATTGTCATGATCACAACTACGTATTGTACTTAAACATCAGATCCACTTCAAAGATCAAACATTCAATAACAATTTTACACTTCATCTTTACCAAAAACGAACATGTTAACCACAAAATACTCACACTACAACATTGCCATGATCACAACTACGTATTGTACTTAAACATCATCCACTTCAAAGATCAAACAGTCAATAACAATTTTACACTTCATTTTTACCAAAAACTAAGATGTTAATCACACAAATTAAATATTAACATTTAATATGTTTAATAGTGATAAAAAACATTGTCATGATCACAACTATGTATTGTACTTAAACATCATCCACTTCAAAGATCAAACAGTCAATTACAATTTTACACTTCATCTTTACCAAAAACAAATATGTTAACCACAACCCACACTGCAACAAACAGGGTAACCACAAAATACCCACACTACAAGGAACATGTTAACCACAAAATACCCACATGGCAATGAACATGTTAACCACAAAATACCCACACGGCAACTAACATGTTAACCACAAAATACTCACACCGCAACGAACATGTTAACCACAAAATACCCACACGGCAGCAAACATGTTAACCACAAAATACCCACACTGCAACGATCATGTTCACTACAAAATACCCACATTGCAACAAACATGTTAACCACAAAATACCAACACGGCAACTAACATGTTAACCACAAAATACCCACGAGGCAACGAACATGTTAACCACAAAATACCCACAAGGCAACAGAGATGTTAACCAACGAACATGTTAACCATAAAATACCCACACTACATGACCTAAATTTGATGGCCGCATGACTATATTTAAACATTTTTTTTTCATAACATTGAACGAAGCAAAGATTACATAATAGAGCAGCCACTAAGGCTGCCAAAACCCTTATATGAAACAGAACCAAGGCTGCATACAAGATCAAAACAGCCATTACAACCATGAAGCAAAGCAAAACTGTTTAAACTTGTTCTTCCTTGATCAGCTATAGTATTTAAGCATTTTTACCACAAAACACATTCAAAATCTTAGAAAGAATGCATTCTGGAGTTCATTTATTTTATCTACCTATCAACAGCACAAACCAAGTATCAGAAAACATGTGAGATGTCTATCAGTAAAAAAGATGGACGCTGAAAAGCAAGCGCAGATAATTATTATTGGGGTCGACGGCGTCCGTCTTGACGCTAGCAATTCCAGTGGCAAAGGAAAAGTCGCCGGTGCCGCCTACGACGGGCATATCCCTTCTGTGGTGCTGGGTCCCACCGGCAGCTCCCACCATGGTCAGACTCCCATTAAAACGTGGGCTCACCACATCAGCTGTGATTGCAAACCAGGCTAAGAAGAAATCTCCCCACTGATCATAGTTGTATGTGTAAATGCCCTGCGCTCTTCCGACTACAGTTGAATTCATGTCCGGCCCAATTGTCAGAGGGTCATTGAACACAATCGTCTTTCCAAAGGCATTATTATTATTACTCGGCACTGTGTCTGCATTGGTCTGGAATGGAAAGTTGTGGTAGTAGAATGCCACAGATTTGGGGCCCTTCAGGCCTTTGCCCTTTCGGCACTTTCCAAGGGCATTTGCACCACAGGAATATGACAGAATTGCTAGCAGAATAGTGAGTGACAACGCTTTCTTAGAGAAGGACATTTTGTCTCTTTATGTTGTTTGGATCTCATGGTTTCAGTGGTGGTGAGAGAAGGTATTTTATACTGTGTCCCGTACTGGTGTTTGGCAGCAGTGAAATTAAATCCGCCGTTTTACTTTAACTTCTGGAATACGTCCATGGAGTTTAACATGTACTAAGCTTTAAGTAAATTGTTAGGTGGGATGGTAGAAAGAATTTATACACCGTCCAGTTCTGGTGTCGGCAGCTATGAAATCAAGTCCGCCGTTTGACTTTAATTGCTGGAATGGGTTTTCCGAGTTTAGCGTACTGCGGTTTAACTAAATGGTTAGGTGGAAATTTGCTCTATTGTCTGACAGAAGGCTCTACTTCAATATTATCCATTTTAATGGTCAAATAGTCACCTTATTCACAACAAAAATGGGTAAATATTTGTCCTATTTTTATTGGCCAAAATTAACTTTTCACTATTGAAATGGATGATGTTTAAAAACAGTGTGAGTCCAAAGAGCTGCCATTTTTAAAGTAATAGCTTAAACGGGCAGTCAAAAACTCGTCTCTACACAAATCAACTAAATTCAAAAATAAAAGGTTTAAAATAGTCGAAAAAAAATGAAGGGTTTAAAATAGTCGAATATTACTAGTGGAATAGGGCGAAGAGATTTGTCCAATTCAATCATAGTGGAAAATCTTTAAATGAGTAGCCAAAAATATATATTTGTAAGGGTGAAAATTGCATTTTTAATTTTTTTTGGTTATGGATTTATTTTGGTTATGTTATTTTTCATACAATGGTGAGTGTTTAAGTAATATGATTTTTTTGTTTTCATTTATTTGAATTTATTTGAGGAATTAATTTTGATTTTTAGGTTTTTTTTTTCTATTTTAATTTAAAACTTAGGTATTGTAGTTTTTTGGTTATGGATTTATTTTGGTTAGGTTATTTTCATATAATGATAAGTGTATAAGTAATATGATTTTCCAGTTTTCATTTATTTGAGGAATTAATTTTGACTTTTAAGTTTTTTTTCTACTTAAGTTTAAATTTGTGATTTTAAAATTTATTGAGTCTAATTTCACAATTTGTGGAAATGAATTCTAAACTTTTAAAATTTAAGTTTAAATTTGGGTTTGTTTCTTTCCCTCCATCCAATCATTGTATGTTGACTTGAAGCACATAATGTTTTACTTACACCCTTGGTGTGGGATTTAAGAACTAATCCTAATTCATTTGAACATCTAAAATCTTGAGTACGCTAAAGAATTTTTGTACATATCAAGGAGCATCAAATGTTTTTGTGACATTAGCATTTGCGTCAACATTCTAGGACATGATTTGAGGACTAATCCTAATTCATTTGAACATCTCAAATCTTGAGTACGTTAAAGAGTTCTTACACACATCAAGGAGCATCGAATGTCTTTTTTTTTGGTGACATCGACATTTGCATCAACATTCTAGGACATACTACATAATTGTTTGTGGCATTTTTATCTTTATACAAAAGTTGTTAAATTAGTCTTATACGAGTTTAACAAAAGGGATATATATTTTTGGTCACTTGCAAACTCCTCTATCTACACAACAATTTTTATGTAGGTTATAAAAATTAAGAAAAATGAATTTTAGACCTAAAATACAAAAAAAGAGCATATTCACAGTTATGGTTTAGATCCACGTAAAAGGGTTAGATCTGTTGTTGCATGAATCACTTTTGCAATCACCAAAATGGTCCATTGTCAACAATTTTTAATTAATTCTAATGCATTTGATTGACATGCCCTAATATTTTAGTGTAGGGGTTGTTAATCATTTTGTTATGCCTACTCTAGCTTCCTACTCCATGATTAACTCATTGTTATAGTTTCCTTGTGTGAGCACAAAAATCAAAATTATACTAGAAAATGAAATGTAAACAAATAAGCTTCCTATTCTAAAATTTTGCAAACCTCACATAGAGCAAAAATAGAGTTCAAACGGCAGCATTCAATCAACAAAGCTACCAAACATGAACTCCATGATGAAGTGGCTGGTCTTAATGACTTTGATATGATGTGGTTGCTTAATAAAATTGCTTCAGAATTTTAGCAACATGTACCTGTGCATTCACGTTGATTATATTTTAGAAGCTTTGAAGCTCCATTTATAATTTTTGATTCGAGGATAAATAATTGTGAGTTTCCCGAGAGATCTATGGTAGAGGTTGAATGAGAAGACTTCCCTTGATCAAGGAGAAAGTGGAATATTTGTTGCAAGGATTAAATGACTATTATTTCTTGTGTCATTCAAAAATACAAGTGGGTAATGAATGAAAAGATTTGTCTTAGGAGTGTGAAGTAGTTAACTACTTAATGGGTTAGTTGATTTTTTAAATACAATTAGTTTATTTCCTTTATAAAGTAGTTAACTCCTTAATGGGTTAGTTGATTTTTTAAATACAATTTGTTTATTTGTTTTTTAACTACTTAATGAAGTAGTTAACTACTTGATGAATATTTAACTCTTTAATGGGTTAGTTGATTTTTTTAAATACAATTAGTTTATTTGTTTTCAATGGAGGAAAGATGATAATGAGGGAGTTAACTATTCTATTAAGGTAGTTAACATCATTAATTTATTTTGGTTAAATCCTTTATTTGTGTATTTATTATAAATTGTGAGAGGAATATGTGAGGTGGAAATAAAATTAGACTATTTAAATAAAAATATTTAATTAGTTAGTGATTAAGTAGATTAATTAAATAATATAATTATTTAATTAATGGTGAAATAAATTAATTAAATAATACAATTATTTAATTAATTAGTAGTGGATTAGATTAATTAAATAATATTATTATTTAATTAATGATGATGATGAAAATGTTAGTATGGAATAGACATAATGTAACATCACATTCCATAATGCTCAATAATTAACATAAGTATTCATTTTAACCAAGAATTAGAATACATCATGATTATCCAAATCAAAGTTAAACAAGAATGAATCATTATCATTTCAGTAATTAAGCATGTTCTTTATAACAAACTTAAAATTACAATAGATCCAGTTACATCTCATTAGTGAATAACCTTCACTATGCATGTACAAAGCTATGCTCAAGGCATTAATTATCAAATTATGTACATAATAGCTAACTATCAAGTCATATAATGGAAAAGTACTGTCTCTGAAACATATGACATCTATTTTCATAAGCCTCGGCTTGTCTCATGCTTGGGAAGGAGAGCATCATCCAGGTGCTTTTCCTCCAACCATAGACCGACGATCCCTTGCACAACTTCCTACCTGGAAGTGGCCCTACCCTTCGCGGAAGGTATAGATATAAGGAACCATTATAGCCATCTGAGTATCTGGTGTTGTGTCTTTCATAATGTCTCTCGGTCACACAACTATAGATCCACTCTAACTATGTATGACACTACTGGAGAACATTATGCCATCTGGATCATTGTGGACCGACAATGTTGTTGAAATGCACCAGACAACTGAGAGGGGGGGTGAATCAGTTGTCTAAACTTTGACCACTTATGAACAATAACACATCAAACACTTGTTCACTGTTATTCAGATTTAATCATGAAAGCATGAAATAAGAAACTCAACACAACAACATCATCAACACATGAGACACCAATTTTTTTACGTGGAAAACCCTAAAAGGGAAAAAACATGGTGGGTGTTAGCCCACAGAAATATATATGTTATAACAATACCAAAAAATAGAGGCTCACTGCCCAATATGCTCACTGCAAATGTTGAGGCTCACTACCAAGATTAGCTCACTGCCAAGGGTTGGTGAACTGATTTGATAGCATCTACTCCATGCCTATGTTCAGTTCCATTGAAGAACAGTATAACTCCTCTGCTCTGCTCTTATTACACCTCTGCACTTATCTTTGCATTTTTTCACAAGGACATCTTTTTTGCAACTACATTACATGTTTTTATACATCTCATCAACCTTGGAATGTACATCAAGGTCGGCATTACATTCATCAACCATTGGAACAATCTCCAAGGTCAGCATTACAAACATACATAGAAATAGGTCTGGACCTAAACAAAATTAGCTAAGGGAAAGATGTATGCGGATCACGTTATGCCTTATCTGGGACTCAAATGTAATCTTCCACACCATGACATGCTTCCACAATCTTCTATGTATCTCCACAAGCAATGAAAACAACCAAGTCGGCCAAGACTGGTGTTAACATTAAGTCTTCTAAAAATAGTCTTCATCCATGATCCAAATTTCTCTTTGCAGACCAATCCAAAGGTAGGAACACGATCAGGAGACATCCACAAGCACATCATAATCATCAGGAACAACCGCACAATTTCTAACCACTTTGTTAAGAAGATTTTTCAAACCGAAGCACATAAACAACACTGTCAACTACTGCCATAAAGAAAAGATCGCTTGCGGACCACCAAATCATGAACCATTGGAGTTGAAGGCACTTATCATCATTACAAACTTGATTCCAGAACCACAGACTTAAATACTTAAATGCAGAGGAATGCGGAGCATAATACATTCTCCCTATCACTACCAAATATACAGAAAAAGTAGTTTTCACTCTGGTGAACATAACTCACTCAAATCTTCATATCGAAGGCTCAAACTTGGAACATAGCATCTTCAGACGTGTCTCTAACTTCCAATCTACAAACAAAAATATTTATTTTACAAGAAATGCGGAGCAATCTACTGGACTGTTCTACTGTATCAAGAATGCTTATTATCTTCAACACTTAACTCATTACAAGCAAGCATCAAAACAATAGCACAGTTGACACCAATGACAACACTGATATGTTGACATCAATGACAACACCGGTTAGGCACACACTTGCAACAATCTCCCCCTTTGCCATTGATGGCAACATATGATGTGAAAAACTATAGAGACTGTCAAGACAAGATACTCCCCCTTTCTTTTTATACATCTGCAATCTTACTCCTTCTAAGGTTTTCACATGATTTCTCTCCCCCTTTGACATCAATGGCAAAGGGCACATACTTGCACTCTGCTTCTCTGATTATAATACTGTAACACTTACTGCTCTTGGTCAGGAACACATATCAGAAACACTTGCTACTCCCCCTGAGAGGTAGCTCTCACAACATCAATCCAAATCAAAGAATAAGGTTCTAGGCTCTACTAGATTGATGCATTCCTGGGCATCTTAGTTCAGAGCAGGAGGGGTAATAACCCCTAACTTTTCTTTGAGATACTCAAAAGTATCCTTAGACAGAGGCTTAGTGAAAATATCTGTAATCTGATCCTTTGTAGACACATATTCCATCTTTACTTCATTCTCTGTCACCTTTTCTCTCAAAAAGTGATACCTTATAGATATATGCTTTGTTCTTGAGTGCATCACTGGATTCTTTGAAATGTTTATAACACTTGTATTGTCACAAAAGATTACAATTGGATCTTCATACACAACTCTTATGTCCTTCAAAGTCTGTTTCATCCATAACACTTGGGTGCAACAACATGCTGCTGCAATATACTCTGCTTCTGCAGTAGATAAGGAGATAGAATCTTGTTTTTTTCTCAGCCATGAGACCAATCTATTACCCAAGAAGAAAGCGCCTCCACTTGTACTTTTTTTATCATCAACATCTCTGGCCCAATCTGCATCTGTAAAAGCACTGAGAGTGAAATCATTATCTTTTGGATACCATAAGCCATGATCTGATGTGCCTTTCAAATACCTCAAGATTCTCTTGACTGCCATCACATGTGATTCTCTAGGATCTTCTTGAAATATTGCCACAAGACATACTGCATGCATTATATCAGATTTGGCTTGACTTAGATAAAGTAATCCTCTAATCATAGATCTGTACCTTTTCTGATCGGTCTTAGGTGTTTCATCAGTTTTGCTCAACTTGCAGCCAATCACCATGGGAGTGCATACTGGTTTGGAGTCATCCATCCCAAACTTCTTCAACAACTCTTTCACATACTTAGACTAAGAAATGAAGATTCCTTTATCTGATTGAGTAATTTGCAGACCTAGAAATAAATTCATTTCACCAAACATAGACATCTCAAATTTATTTTGCAATTCTCCTACAAACTTCATGCACATACCTTCAATTCCTTCAAAGATAATGTCATCAACAATGACTACAACAATTAGGATTTGATTATCATTGATTTTGAAATAGAGATTGCTGTCAGCAGTGCCTTTATTGAATCCTAATTGCAACAAATACTTGTCTAACCTTGCATACCAGGCTCTAGGGGCTTGCTTCAGTACATACAATGCCTTCTTCAATCTGCACACCATATCATCTTGGTTTGATAACTGAAATCCTTCCGTTTGCTCAATGTAAATTTCCTCTTCCAACTCACCATTCAAGAATGCAGACTTAACATCCATCTGATACACTTTGAAGTCTTTGAATGCTGCGAATGCCAAAAAAATTTTGATTGCTTCAATTCTTGCCACAGGAGCATAGGTCTCCTTAAAATCTATATCTTCAACCTGAGAATATCCTTTGCATACTAGCCTTGCTTTGTTTCTAACTACTTCTCCATTCTCATTTATCTTATTCCTGAAGACCCATTTGGTTCCAATCACATTCTTGTCAGCAGGTCTAGGAACTAATTCCCAAGTTTGATTCTTCTCTTTTGCATCAGCTCTTCTTCCATGGCCTTTACCCAATTTTCATCATTGCAGGCTTCATTCACAGTTTTTGGTTCAACTTTCGAAAGCAAACAGTAATTCACTTGTTCTTCTACAGCTCTTTTCTTTGTCAATACCCCTTGCTTTTGTCTCCAATAATTTGATCTTCAGAATGATTGATCCTTACATACCTGGGAGTCTTAACTACATTTTCTGGATGCTTTTCTTCTTCATCTTGACTGTCTTCTTGTTCATCTTTCTTCTAATTTACTATGACAACAGGTTCATTTGATTCATACCCACTCAGATCTGATGTTCTTTCCTTGTTTTAATCCACCTTCACATTAGCACTCTCAATAATCTTTTTCAGCCTTTTTTTGTAGCACCAGTAGGCCTTACTCTTGGTAGAGTATCCATGGAAGATTCCTTCATCACACCTAGCATCAAACTTGCCTAGATCTTCTTCTCTTCTGATATAGCATTTGCTTCCAAAAACTTTGAAGTACTTCACTGTAGGAATTCTTCCATACCACAACTCATAAGGAGATTTGGAACCATTACCTTTGACTTGAAATCTATTTTGAATGTGGACAGCAATATGTATAGCTTCTTTCTAGTAAACTTCCTGTAGATCAGCTTCCTTCATCATGGTCCTAGCAGCCTCTTGAACTGTCCCGTTCTTTCTTTCAACAAATTTATTTTGCTGAGGGGTCCTAGGTGTAGACAATTGTCTCTTTATCACTTGCTTTTCACAGAAAATGTTGAATTCATTTGATGTGAATTCACCTCCTCTATCAGACCTCAAGCATTTAATTTTCAGTTCTATCTCATTCTCAACCATTGCCTTGAAGGATTTGAACTTTTCTAGGGCTTCTGATTTGTCTTTTAGAAAAGTGACCCGAGTCATTATAGAATAATCATCAATAAGCAACATGAAGTACATGTCTCCTTGTAGACTTCTTACCCTTGTAGGACCACATAATTTTGTATGCACTAGATCCAGCAAACTGGCAGAAAATTATTCTTTGCTCCTGAAACTTGTTCTTGTTTGCTTCCCCAACTGACATTCCTTACAAATGGTATTGGCAGGTTTCACAAGATTTGGTAAATCGCTTACAACCTGTCCTGAACTTATCTTCACCAAATTATCAAAGTTGATATGACACATCCTTCTATGCCACAACCAACTCTCATATGTCTAAGCCAACAAACAGTAGTCATTAGTTCCTTTCAAATGATAAATATTACCTTTAGTCCTCTTACCAGTAGCAATCACTGTTTCAGAGCTTTTCATGATCTTGCATCCATTGTCCTTGAATCTCAGATCATAAACTTTGTCACACATCTGACCAACACTCAAAAGATTGTGCTTTAAACCCTTTACATATAGAACATCATTAGTATTGTGCTTTCCATCAAAAGAAATAGATCCTTTTCCATAGATCTTACTAGCTGCATTATCTCCAAACCTAACCAGTCCACCATCATACTTTTCCAAACTTGCAAACTTACTTTTGTCACTAGTCATGTGATGTGAGCATCCACTATCAATAACGCATTCATCTTTGTCTTTTTCAACCTTAACAACCAAAGCACTTTCTTCTACTGGTTTTTCTTCCTTCACACAGCTAGCAAGATTAGTAGTCATAGATTCTTCTTTAATAGCAATAAACAAGCACTCATTTGCACTAGTACTAGCATCATCAGATTCATCATCTGTTACACCTTCATCATCAAGATCTCTAACATAATAGCATTTCTTTGGAACTCTAGGTCTATTTTCAAATCTATTTCTATTTCTTTCAATTCTCTCCAGACACCTAGAAGCATAGTGACCAACCTTGCCACATGTAAAACATTTGAAAGGTAATTTGCATTTGAACTTACAGGAACCTCTTTGCAGTTTGTCAACAAAGTTGGTTTCAATTTCATCAAACTCATCATTAGGTTCCACCTTGTACTTCTCAGCTCTAGAGATCTTTTCTAAAGTACTGGCTTTGAAAGCAGTCTCATTCTTTGGCAGAGCTTCACCAAACCCTCTTATCTCAAAGACTGTAAGTTTTCCAAGCAACTGATCCTTATCGACATCTTTTATAGTCATTACTTCTTCAATTGCAGCTACCTTGTGACTGTAGGACTTGGGTAATGACCTAAGAATTTTCATCACAACTTCCTTCTCATCAATAATTCCTCCCATACCTTTTATTCCATTGATAATTTCATCAACCTTTTGGGTCAATGTAAGAAGTTGGGTCCACATAGAGGGGAAGTCGCGAACAAAAAAAATCACGACAGAAACAGGTACCCATTTTAAAAGAAATGGGTACCCATTTAGGAACGGGTGCCCGAGCCTAAACGGGTACCTACTTAGGAATGGGTACCCATTTACGAACGAGTGCCCGAGCCTAAACGGGTACCTATTTAGGAATAGGTACCTATTTCTATATAGCTATTTGAATTTGAAGAAAAAACCTGCGCGCTTTTTTTTCCAACACAAAAGGAACGGGTACCCGTTCCTAAAATCTTAGGCTCAGGAAAGGCATGGTAAGCCAACCCCTTGCCTTGGACCTACAAGTACAAGTCCATGTTCAGATCAAGAGAAAAGACCAACTTTACTAATATGTCTGACGATATTTTTTTCTAAATTTTTTTACAAAATTAAAACCCATTACAAATGACGATGTGTAGTTTTCAAATATATATATTTTTTAATTTGACTTGTCTTTCTATTTATTAATTAATTTATGAGCAAACTGGTCCAAAAACTTGAAATGACAAGTGTTTGTATTTTTTTAATAACTTTTAATTTTTAAAGTTTTTCAAAAAAAATTATATGTCATCAATCTAGACATCATTCTCTACACAATGAAAAAAAATTTATTTTATGATTAGTTTTTCTCAAATTATGTTGGCCGTACATGAGGGGTTTTCAAAAACAACAATTAGGGCCAATAAAAAATATATATTTGGAAAAAAATTATAAAAAAAATCCTCATCAAACTTCACTATACTACACATCTTTCTCCAAAAGGATTCGAAAAAATACTTTTATTTAGGTCAAATTATGTTGGTCGTACACGTGCATGGTATGGTAACAAAAAGTGACTTTTAAATAGTGGTTTTTAGCCACGCCTATTGAAAATCAATTTGTATCATCTGGGTATTAAAATAAATTACATATTTGGAAACTAGACTCTGAGTACTACATTTCATATTACTAACTTTTTTCAAGATTCAATCTATAAGTGCTTCAAATTTTTAGGTCAAATGTGACAAATTCTAAAAATTAGGGAAAACACTTCCACTTTTTGGCCAAAAAGTGGTTCCAACTTCTAATGCGCTGACCCTTTTGCATGTAGGTTGTTATATTTTCATCTTCGCTCATTTTTAAACCTTCATATTTCACTTTTAGGCCCTGCAATTTGGCTCTTTTTACAGATTCATCTCCTTCATACAATTTTTTAGCTTTTCCCAGACTTCATTAGCAGAATCTAGATCCATGACCTTTATCAACTTAGTGTCAAATAAGGCACTTAACAGAGCATCTCTAACTTTTATATTTAACTCATATTCTTTGATTTCATCTTTAGTTGTTAAACCATTCTGAGGCATGGTATACTTTGTCTCTGTCACTTTCCACACTCTGTAACCAAGGCAAAGGAGATGGCTTTTCATTCGTACTTTCCATAATGCATAATTTGTCCCATCAAACTGTGGAGCATCCTTCTTATAAGACATCCTAGATCAACCTCAAACTGTTAGGCTTCCTTCCGAGGAACTTGGCTTTGATACCAATTATTGAAATGCACTAGACAACTGAGAGGGGGGGTGAATCAGTTGTCTTCAAAACTTTGACCACTTATGAACATTAACACATCAAACACTTGTTCACTATTATTCAAATTTAATCATGAAAGCATGAAATAAGAAACTCAACACAACAACATCATCAACAATGAGACACCAGATTTTTTACATGGAAAACCCTAAAAGGGAAAAACCACGGTGGGTGTTAGCCCACAGAAATATATATGTTATAACAATACTGAAAATAGAGGCTCACTACCTTAGGTCTCACTGCCCATTATGCTTACTGCAAATGTTGAGGCTCACTGCCAAGATCGGCTCACTGCCAAGGGGTGGCTCACTGCCAAGGGTTGGTGAACTGATTTAATAGCATCTACTCCATGCCTAGGTTTAGTTCCATTGAAGCACAATATAACTCCTCTGCTCTACTCTTATTACACCTCCGCACTTATCTTCACATTTTTTCACAAGGACATCTTTTTCGCAACTACATTACATGTTTTTATACAACTCATCAACCTTGGAATGTACATCAAGGTTAGCATTACATTCATCAACCATTGGAACAATCTCTAAGGTCGGCATTACAAACATACATAGAAATAGGTCTAGACCTAAACAAAATTAGCTAAGGGAAAGATGTATGTGGATCACGTTATGCCTTAGCTGGGACTCAAATGCAATCTTTCACGCCATGACACGCTTCCACAATCTTCTTTGTGTCTCCGCAAGTAATGAAAACAACCAAGTCGGCTAAGACTGGTGTTAACATTAAGTCTTCTAAGAACAGTCTTCATCCACGATCTAAATTTCTCTTTGCGGACCAATCCAAAGGTAGAAAAATGATCAGGAGACATCCACAAGCACATTGTAATCATCAGAAACAACAACACAATCCCTAACCACTTTGTCAAGAAGATTCTTCAAACCAGAGCACATAAACAACACTATCAACTACTGTCATAAAGAAAAGATCGCTTGCGGACCACCAAATCATGAACCATTGGAGTTGAAGGCACTTATCATCATTACAAACTTGATTCTACAACCGCAGACTGAAATACTTAAATGCGGAGGAATGCGGAGCATAATACATTCTCCCTGTCACTATCAAATATACAGAAAAAAGTAGTTTTCACTCTGGTGAACATAACTCACTCAAATCTTCATACCGGAGGCTCAAACTTGGAACATAGCATCTTCAGACGTGTCTCTAACTAACTTCCAATCCATAGACAAAAATATTCATTCTACAAGAAATGTGGAGCAATCTACTGGATTGTTCTACTGTATCAGGAATGCTTATTATCTTCAACACTTAACTCATTACAAGAAAACATCAAAATAAGAGCACAGTTGACACCAATGACAACACTGATATGTTGACATCAATGACAACACCGATTAGACACATACTTGCAACAAATGCATGCAAAGACGGATGCATTACTTTGGCCAAAGATTTACATACATAAACATTACGCAATGAATGTTGTCGTATCTCCACCACCTTGACACGACTTATAAGCTGTCATGTCCTACAATAAACATAATTCGACCCTTCTCGGTCTAGAATAGTTAAGCTCAAATCATCTTAGTCTATTCCTTGGATATTCGACTCTTGTCTTGAAAACCCATTCTTAAGGTTCTTGTTGCTTAAGCAACTAGAAACTGGTGACTCCACGTCACTTGTCGCGTAATTTTTTGCTAAAAAAGGTTCAATTATGTTCTCAACACTTAACCATATTGTCTTGGTGTCACTTTGTTTGAATCATTTCAGGGTTTACATTTAGGTGATAAAGTCAATGGGTGAACTTGTAAAGACTCATAGAGTCAATTTCCTTTAACTAGGTTCTTTCTCAAGAGACCTTCTTGATTCCAAATTCTTAAAGAAGGAACATAGCCATTCAAAAAGAAGGCATTCATGTACTATTACATAACATGATATATGGTGACAAGGTTCTAATTTTTTAAAAGAACATTTCAAGAATAACTTTCCTTTAAAAAGATATGACTCAAACCCATAGGAGTCAAAAGACAACAACATGTCCACAAGAGCCTTCTCATTACCATGAGAAAACATTATAATATCAAAGTACATTAATGCACCAATGTATCATTACATGCAATTGATGTTTTGCATCTTTCACTTCGACGTGATAGTTTTGATGTTAGGAACAACAGTTTTCAAATGAGAGTTTTTCATCAAGACTGATATAGTCATCATCATAATACAGTTTGGCCTTCGTTATTATCATAACTCTATAACATTTAATAAGGTTCGGCCTCGGTCTACTATCATAAGCAAGGCTCTAGTTATCGAGTGCATAAATCTATGCTCTCGGCTATCTCATCCATTTAATATACAGTCACCCTATCGGGATTTATAGTTAAATCAAACTTTAAGCCTTCACAACTGCCAATCAAACATTATGAAACATCATAACAAGTTCAAATCTTGAAAGCCATTTGATAACAGTTGATAACCCTATACGGGTTTTATCACAAGTGTGAATTGATATTATTTATCCACTAAATACAGTCATCATACAATGACATGATAAAATAAAAGTTCAAAAGGAGTTTATTTCTCTGCCTTATGATGCACAGAAAGCTTCACGTATGCATATCACACATACTATATACTCAAAGTTAGCCGAGGGTTAATGTATACACAGTAGGGTATACGCGGCCTTAAAAAAGCTAGTAACAACAGTTATCCACCACAATAATACATAGAGCATAACTTGTGATCACTATGACTTTATAAGCCACGGCATAACAGTGGTATCAATACACAGGTTGACACCATCGATACTCTCTTATAAACGATAGAAGACTCATATTAAATATGGTTATAAAGTATAAAATTTAAGCTTTAGCTCATAACTGAAAACTAAAGCTTGTTCAAAGTAGTAGATGGGCACTAAAAACATGCAATTTCCAAGCTCAACTCCACCGAGCTTTCGCTGTAGTAGCAATATCTCTGAATAAATTTTTCTATCTCCCCTACTCAAGAGTCTTACCAAAGCATCCAAAAAACATAACACAATACCCAAAACATGCGAAAACTAAAAGCTAAGTCTCTCTATCCCTAATTGGTATTAACTGATTCTTTGCATACATGCAAAAACAAGAACCATCTTCACTGAGCTTAGCTTGCCACCACCTTTCTATCTTTGATAGGTTTGGTTGAGATATTGGCATGAGAATAGGGTATACTCAGCCACCACTCCCCTTCCCACTCCTCGCAGGTGGTGATTGGTCGAGTGCTCCTCACCAACACATAAAAACATTAGAATAAAAGAATAATGTAGTTATTATCATATTCGGTCTCTTGAAGAGCTTAAACCAAATGTAACACATATAAATATACTTATACTCCCTTATATAAGGGTTAAGGATTATAATTATCTAAGTGTTAATAGTATCAAGACTATTAGATAAGGACACATTCTTAGGATGCGACTATGGGATCGAGCACTGCTCCCCTGGAAAGCATCGTTCATCGAATGACAGAAATATCCAGATAAAATAGTCACAATACATAATGCGGAAAATAAACTTAGAACCAAGGGGTCCTTGACAACTTTTCCAAAATCAACAAACGACTCAAAAAGACGTTCTTGTGAACATCGTCATATTGACAAATCAACATTAAAGATGTCAAGTAGAGTCTTGTTGACCAGTCGATAAGAGAAAATAAAAGACTAACATGGGAGACATAACTCACCCTAATAGAAAGGATTCAAAGGACAAAGTCTGATACTCAGATGGCTATTTAACCCCTTTTCTCAACATCTATCTCTTCCTCCTGGATGATACCCTCCTTCCATCTTCGAAGGATGATTACTTTCCTGATCAAACTCACCACCAGAAAATCATGATTAGTGTATCATCATATGTTTGATAAATCATAATAATTAAATAATCATTTCAATTTGAAATATCATATCTAACTAGCATTAGTCAGTTTCTTCAAAAATAATGATTTTAATCTGATATTTTCCACTTTAGCCCCCTACAGAATGACCAGTACATAACTAATGGAGCTAAAAGATCAATTATAGGAATTGTTGGATAAAGGGTTGATTAGACCCAGTGTGTCACCCTGGGGAGCACCAATCATATTTGTGAAAAAGAAAGATGGCACTTTGCGGTTATGCATAGATTACCGCATGTTGAATAAAGCAACAATTAATAATAAATACCCGTGGCCTCGCATCGATGATCTTTTCAATCAAATGAGTGGTGCAACCATGTTTTCCAAGATCGATCTTCAGTCTGGGTATCACCAACTGAGGTTAAAGGATGATGGAATCTATAAGACAACCTTCAAAACAAGGTATGGGCATTATGAGTTCATCGTCCTACCTTTTGGATTAACGAATGCACCGGTGGCATTTATGAATCTAATGAACAGTGTGTTCAGGGATTGTTTGGACAAGTTTGTCCTAGTGTTTCTTGATGACATTTTAATCTATTCTAACAATGAGGAAGAACATCTGCAACATTTAAGAATTGTTCTTCAGAGGTTGAGAGAGCATAAACTATATGGAAATCTCTCCAAGTATACTTTCTTTCAAAAGGAAGTGCAGTATTTGGGCCACATAATTTTATCTAAGGGAATAGCTGTGGACCCAACTAAAATTAAAGCTATTTTGAAATGGTCGGTACCAAGAAATGTTCATGAGGTCCAAAGTTTTATGGGCCTTGTAGGTTATTACAAGGAGTTTGTGAAAAACTTTTCAAAAATTGCATATCCTATAACTTCCTTGCAGAGAAAAGGCAAGAGATTTGAGTGGTCAAAAAAGTGTCAGGAGGCCTTTGACCTACTAAAGGAAAAATTGACTTCAGCACCAATTTTGAAAGTACCTGACCTGAAGGGTCAATTTGTAGTCATTACCGATGCCTCAGGAGAAGGCTTAAGTGGTGTACTAGTCCAGGATTGACAAGTCATTGAGTATGAATCGCATAAACTAAAAAATTATGAACAAAACTATGCTCCACATGATTTGGAACTAGCAACAGTCATTCATGCATTGCAAATGTGGAGACATTACTTGCTTGAAAAACCTTTTGAGTTAAAAATAGATCATCAAGGACTCAAATATCTGTTTACTCAACCACATCTTAATGCTCATCAAAGAAGATGGTTGGAATTCATCTCCGATTATGATTTTGAGATTAAATATATTCAAGGAAAAGAAAACCAAGTGGCAAATGCTTTGAGTAGGAGAAGACACATCTTCTCAATGATCTCCATACATTCTGATTTTCGGAAGCAAGTATTACAGAAATCTAAGGGAGATGAGTTTTATGAGTAGGTACAACAAGCCCTTGAGGAAAACTCCCAGAATCTTAGATATGAAGGATTTAACTTTGAACCAGATGGGTTATTAAGATTTAAAGGAAGGATGTACGTACTTAACTCTGTAGAGTTAAGGAACATGGTGTGGAAGGAGGTTCATTCTGCACCATATTCTGGACATCCTGGAGTAACAAAGTTACTTGCTGATGTGAAACCCCTATACTTCTGGAAAGGAATGAAGAGAGATAATGCAAATTTTGTAGCTACGTGTATAGAATGCCAGAGGGTGAAGGCAGAACACCATCAGCCAGCAGGACTCTTATACCCTCACGAAATTCCTAAGTGGAAATGACAAATTATAAGCATGGACTTTGTGCAAGGGTTTCCTATGTCAAGGAACATGCATAATGCTACCTTGGTTGTGGTCGATAGACTCACTAAAGTCGCTCATAAATTATACCTGGGAACTTGATAGATGGGGCACCCGTCATAGCCCAAAAATTTGTTTAAGAGATTTTCAGATTGCATGACATTCTTGAGAAGATTATCTCAAATTGGGATGCATGAATGACATCAAGGTTTTTGCAAACCTTATTCTCTTCACTTGGAACCCAGTTGAATATAAGCTCTGCTTATCATCCCGAAATGGATGGCCAAACTAAGAGGGTAAACCAAGTGCTAGAGGATTTGTTGAGAATGTATTGCATGAATCAACAATACAAATGGGAGGATTATCTTCCTCTTATGGAATTTGCCTATAATAATTCCTATCACTATACTATTAAGATGGCTCCATTTGAGGCATTATATGGACAGAAGTTCAGAACCCCTATAAGCTAGGACAAGCTAGAAGATAGGGTTAGCCTTGGTCCAGAAATGTTGTCAGCGATGGAAGAGCAAGTCCATCTGATTAAGAGAAGGCTAGCGGAAGCCAATGATAGACAAAAGAGTTATGCGGATGCTAAATGCACCGAAATGCATTTCACAGTGAGAGAGAAAGTTCTCTTAAGAGTAAAACCTCAAAAGAATTCCATTAAATTTGGAAAGATGTCCAAACTGGCACCTAGATACGTGGGTCCCTTTGAATTTCCTGAAGAAGTCAACCCAGTAGCATACAAAATTGCTCTACCGCCAGCTCTTGCCATGATGCATAATGTGTTTCATGTTTCTTACTTGAAAAAGTTTAACACTACAAATAATCAAATTCCTATGCTTGATTTGAATGCTATACAGGTGAAAGACCCAGGAGTGGTGGTGATCGATCCCATCAAGGTGCTCAAAACACGTAAGCTACGCTTACGTAACAAAGAGATAACATAGTGCAAGGTCCAGTGGGACCAATATGCAGAGGAAAATGCCCCCTAGGAAAACTATGATGGTTTTTATGTGAGATTTCCTCATCTTTTCTGAAAAACTTTTTATTATGCTCTCAAAACATTTCTCTTATTATGTTTATTGACTATGAAGACATTAAATCATCAGGGACGATGATTCTTATGAGGGGAGATATGTTACATCCCCAACTTATGATTTAGCTTAATCTTACTTTTGCATGGTAATCAGGATGATTAACTAGAGTTGAATGATTAGATGTTTACATAAATGGGTTCTGACCCTAGAATTATATCAATGAAGAAGTCAAAGGCTCTTTTAGGAGGTAATCCTAGTAACTCATCCAGAAATACGTCCTCAAAATCTCTAAGGAAAGGATACCTATCCATATCTTATCTTCCTGGTTCTATGGACTCCTTCTTCCCAACTTCATTGAGTTTCTGAGATTCATAAAACATTAAATCATCTTGGAAATTGGTTTCCACAATCTCATTTAGTTTTTCCATTTTGACAATAAAAAGCTGGCATCCTTTTCTTTGAGCTCTTTTCATTTGCAGAGCATCTAAATTTGTCTTATTTTGACTTCCCTAGGGTTCCCTTGTAGAAAGACTTTGTTTCCTAAGTCATTAAGACACTCTATTGTTTTGGCATAACAGTCCACTTTGGCTCGATGTCTCCATAGCTAATTTATCCCTAGGATAACATCATATGAGCCTAGTGGGGCTACATAAAGATTTACTTCCATGGAGAAACTCGAAAGTTCAATCCTAGCCTCAAACAGGTATTGCTCTACCTAAGCCTTGGTTTGGTTTGGTTTGCATATTCTACAGACGATGTGTTTGCCATGAATCTAGCCTTTCTAGGAATTTTGCTTACAGTTTTAGAAGAAACAAAACATTTGGTAGCACCAGTGTCAATCAAAACTGAAATCGAAAGACCAGATAAAATACATGTTGTTTCAATAGGAGTTATTTGGTATTCGGCTTGCCTGTTGTCTAAGGCTGCATGAATGTGTTGCTAGAATGCCACTTGTTGAGAGGGTAGAGGGTTTCCCCTTAGTTGTGTTCCCTATGTCTTGTTAGGACACTAGTTGGCGTAATGATCTCCGCCACATGTGTAGCACCGTCCCACTGGTCCTTGCCTCTCCTGAGGTTTTCTAGAATTGTCTCCATTCTTCTTGGAGTAGTTATTTCCCTTTTTCTCTCCCTTGGATTCAGTTTGCTTATGCTTGGTCCCCTTATCATTTTTCTTAATAAAATCCTGTTTCTTCCCCTTTTTCTTAGAGGATTGCAAGGATTGGGACTAATTGTATCTCTTTCGGTTATTTTCTCTATAAGCCAACATAGCCTTCAGTTTCTATTCCTTTTTTATGGCCTTTTCATAGACCTGGTCCATTGTAGTAGGACCATAAACATCAACCTCCCCCCAATCTAGGTGTTCAATCCCATTATAAACTTCTGAATATGGAATCTCTCATCTTGTTTGTACTACGGCACATACTTAAGCAAGTGGGTGAACTTTTCCCAATATTCATTCACAAACAAATCAGCCTGTTTCATATTTTGAAAGTCTATAAGCTTATGATCATAGAACAGCTGAGGCAACCATCTTTGCCTAAGAAGTTCCACGAACCTATCCCATGTAAGGCTTGTAGACCTCAAGCCTAGTTCCATCTTTTTATTCATCCACCATGTGGATGCCTCATCTACCAGCTGGAAAGCCCCCCATACTGCTTAGTGACCTCATTATAGTTCCTGATTTCAAAATACTTTTCCATTTACATAAGCCATGCCTCTGCAGCATCCCCACTTACAAATCCATCAAATTTAGGGGGCATAACCTTTTTCATGTCTCGGGATAGTTCTATAGCCACATGGCTCCTTCTATCCACTTCTTGTCTAGCCTCGGAGTTATTTTCTCCATGCTCACTTTGGGTGGTATTATTATGATGTGTCTTGTCATAACCCCCATCATAGGCATCCGACCTGGGTCCTTGCCGACCCCTGACTTCCTGTTTGAGAGTTCCTACTCTTGCTCTTGTGTCTTGAAGCAAGGCAATAATCTAGTCAAGTTTAGTTTCGGAGTGCCCTGAAGGTTGCCCTTCATCCTGGCTATCTCCCATCCTAGTTCTTATTTGAACCTTTGCTGTAATCTACTTCTTCCTAAAGTTTGCAAGTTAATCACAGATTAGTTTTTCCATGTCATTGAATTCATTCATAATACAAATATATTCTCATTCATGTAATCTTTAACAAGAAAGGAAAGATTCTCAAAAATTTTCAATTGCAGTATAGGTTTCATTAGATTACATATAATCCATCAAAATTACAAAATTTTGTTTACAACTTGCTACTGCAAGTCATTTACAGTTTGGGATAACTTCCCATATTCATTTCTCAACCTTGAGATTTATCATTTCAGTTTTAGGAGGTGGAGGTACACACAGGGACTCCTTCACAATCTCCTTGGGTACATCATAATCCTTAGGATTGTTTTCCACAACTAGTGCTTTAGGTGTAGAGGGTTCTGTTGATGCATTAGTAGAGTTAGGGGTAGCAATCCTATCTGCTTTCCTTAACTCCTGCTTGATGCATTTCACAGCATCAACGAAGGTCTCCTCCTCAGTCAACCATGCTCCTACTAAGAAGCCAGTCTGTTCAAGCCTTCTCATTCTTGAGGCTCGTTCCCTCAAGACCTTTTGATGATGTAGGTAACGTCCATGTTCTGTTACCTTCTTTCAGGGTGTTCTAATTCTTACCATTCTAGCATAGAACATCCAATCATTAGCATATGTTAACATTAGATATAAAGTAATAATCAAGTAGTGATCTCATAGGTCCATGTATTGAACCTAGTAGCTTTGATGCCATATGTAACATCACATTCCATAATGCTCAATAATTAACATAAATATTCATCTTAACCAAGAATTAGAATACATCATGATTATCCAAATCAAAGTTAAACAAGAATGAATCATTATCATTTTAGTAATTAGGAATGTTCTTCTAAACTAGAATATAACAAACTTAAAATTACAATATCTAGTTACATCTCATTAGTGAATAACCTTCACTATGCTACATGTACAAAGCTATGCTCAAGGCATTAATTATCAAATTATACATAATAGTTGACTATCAAGTCATATAATGGAAAAGTACTATATCTGGAACATATGACATCTGTCTTCATAAGCCTCGACTTGTCTCATGCTTCGGAAGGAGAGCATCATCCAAGTGCTTTTCCTCTAACCACAGACGGGCAGTCCCCCGTACAACTTCCTACCTGGAAGTGGCCCTACCCTTCACAGAAGGTATAGATATAAGGAACCATTAGGTTAGCCATCTGAGTATCTAGTGTTGTGTCCTTCATAATGTCTCTCGGTCACATAACTATAGATCCACTCTAACTATGTATGACACTACTCGAGAACATTATGCCATCTGGATCACTGTGGACCAACAATGCATGCAAAGATAGATGCATTACTTTGGCCAAAGATTTACATACATAAACGTTATGCAATGAATGTTGCCATATGTCCACCACCTCAACTCAACTTATAAGCTAGCATGTCCTACAGTAAACATAATTTGACCCTTCTCGGTCTAGACCAGTTAAGCTTAAATCATCTTAGTCCATTCCTTGGACATTTGACTCTTGTCTTGAAAACCCATTCTTAAGGTTCTTGTTGCTTAAGAAACTAGAAACTGGTGACTTCACGTCACTTGTCCCGTAATTGTTTTCTGAAAAAGGTTCAATTATGTTCTCAACACTTAACCATACTAGCTTGGTGTCACTTTGTTTACCTCATTTCATGGTTTACATTTAGGTTATAAAGTTAATGGGTGAACTCGTAAAGACTCATAGAGTCGATTTCCTTTAACTAGGTTCTTTCTCAAGAGACCTTCTTGATTCAAAATTCTTAAAGAAGGAACTTAGCCATTCGAAAAGAAGGCATTCATGTACTATTACATAACATGATATATGGTGACAAGGTTCTAATTTTGTAAAATAACATTTCAAGAATAACTTTCCTTTAAAAAGATATGACTCAAACCCATAGGAGTCAAAAGACAACAACATGTCCACAAGAGCATTCTCATTACCATGAGAAAACATTATAATATCAAAGTACATTACATGCACCAATGTATCATTACATGCAGTTGATGTTTTGCATCTTTCACTTCGAGGTGATAGTTTTGATGTTAGGAACAACGGTTTTCAAATGAGAGTTTTCCATCAAGACTGGTACAGTCATCATCATAATATAGTTTGGCCTTAGTTATTACCATAACTCTATAACATAATAAGGTTTGGCCTCAGCCTTCTATCATAAGCAAGGCTCTAGTTATCGAGTGCATAAATATATGCTTTCGGCTATCTCAGCCATTTAATATACAGTCGCCCTATCGGGGTTTACAGTTAAATCAAACTTTAAGCCTTTGTGGCTGGCAACCAAACATTATGAAACATCATTACAAGTTCAAATCTTGAAAGTCGTTTGATAACAGTTGATAACCCTATACGGGTTTTATCACAGGTGTGAATTGATATTATTTATCCACTAAACACAGTCATCATACGATGACATGATAAAATAAAAGTTCAAAAGGAGTTTATTTCTCTACCTTACGGCACACAGAAAGCTTCACGCATGCATATCACACATACTATATACTCAAAGTTGGTTGAGGGTTAATGTATACACAGTAGGGTATATGCAACCTTAACAAAGATAGTAATAATAGTTATCCACCACAATAATACACAGAACATAACTTGTGATCACTACGGCTTTATAAGCCACGACATAACGGTGGTTTTAATACACGGGTCAACACTCTCTTATAAATGATAGAAGACTCATATTAAATATGGTTATCGAGTATGAAAGTTAAGCTTCAGCTCATACCTGAAAACTAAAGCTTGTTCGAAGTAGTAGCTGGGCAATAAACACATGCAGTTTCCAAGCTCGACTCCACTAAGATTTTGTTGTAGCAATGATATCTCTAAATAAAATTTTCTATCTCGCCTACTTGAGAGTCTTACCAAAGCATCCAAAAAACATAACACAATACCCAAAACATGCGAAAACCAAAAGCTAAGTCTCTCTATCCCCAATCGGTATTAACTGATTCTTTGCATGCATGCAAAAACAAGAACCATCTTCGTTGAGCTTAGTTCGCCACCACCTTTCTATCTTTGATGGGTTTGGTTGAGATATTGGCATGAGAATAGGGTATACTCAGCCGCCCCTCTCCTTCCCACTCCTCATGGGTGGTGACTAGCTAAGTGCCCCTCATCAACACATAAAAACATTAGAATAAAATAATAATGTAGTTATTATCATATTCGGCTTCTTGAAGAGCTTAAACCAAATATAACACATATAAATATACTTATACTCCCTTATATAAGGGTTAAGGATTATAATTATCTAAGTGTTAATAGTATCAACACTATTAGATAAGGATGCATTCTTATGATGCAACTACGTGGTCAAGCACTCCTCCCTTGGAAAGCATCGTTCATCGAATGACATAAATATCTAGATAAAATAGTCACAATACATAATGCGGAAAATAAACATGGAACCAAGGGGTCCTCGACAACTTTGCCAAAATTGACAAATGACTCAAAAAGATGTTCTTGCAAACATCGTCATATCGATAAATCGATATTAAAGATATCGAGTAGAGTCTTGTTGACCAATTGATAATAAAAAATAAAAGACTAACATGGGAGACGTAACTCACCCTAATAGCAAGGATTCAAAGGATAAAGTTTGATACTCATATGGTTGTTTAACCCCTTTTCCTGACATCTATCTCTTCCTCTTGGATGATACCCTCCTTCCATCTTCAAAGGATGATTTCTTTCCTAATCAAACTCACCACTAGAAAATCATGATTAGTGTATCATCATATGATCGATAAATCATAATAATTAAATAATCATTTCAATTTGAAATCTCATATCTAACTAGCATTAGTCAGTTTCCTCAAAAACAATGATTAATCTGATATTTTCCACAAACATCTAATCATTCAACTCTAGTTAATCATCCTGATTACCATGCAAACGTAAGATTAAGCTAAATCATAAGTTGGGGATGTAACACATAAGTATGATGACATTGATATGGTGTTAGGATGATTTTAGGTGTCTACATTTTGCCCCTCTTCAAAGCGTCATTGCGACCAAAAGTCATTAGACTAAGAGGAGTAACAATATTTTGAAGAAAATATAAACATGAATACCATGGTGGGATGGTGATGGTGAAAAAGTTGTGCTTGAGATTTTTGGCTAAGATTTTCCTAGATTAATTTATCGATTGAGTTGGATTGATCAATTGGATTTTAAAATTAAGATGTCACATGCATTTAAGGATGAATTAGGGATAGTGTAAGGGTGCCCCCTCAAGAGGACAGATAGGTGTGGAGAACATGAATGGGCTCTTGAAAGGAGAAAAGGGATAAATAAAAGAGGCTTGGCCAAGATGGAAAGGAAAAGAAGGGCTAAGAAAAAAATGGAGGGGAAGGATGAATAATAGGTGATGGTCACCTTGGCTAGTTAGTTAGAGAAATGTGGAAGTTGTAGATAGGTACATGCTAGTGATTTTGAAGAAATTTCCAAATGTGTTGAGCAACCTAAATTTGATATGGCAAATGACAGGATACATCATGATAGGAGGAACCATGATGGTGTTATGCCATATGCATGAAAGATTGACCCAAAATAAAAAGATCATAAGCAAGCATATGCTTTATGGCACCATGTTATGAAAGACCATGGTGTCATTGTGGAGATATACTACAAGGATTTATCATATATACAAAATGGAACAATAAAAACACAAGAAAACAAGAAAGCATGCACAAAATGTGAAAAGACAAACACAATTTTTCTCCTCATCAAGCCAAAACTAAAGATTGATTGATGATCATTACAATGTTGTTGATTTGGGAACAATATATCCCATGAACAATGTGAGGATTGGGAACGATATGTACACTGATAATGATGATTTTCTTAGAGTTGATTCAAGGATAGAAACAAAATCAATGGATGCATTTTGATATGTGCTAGATTGCTTGGCAAGATTTGTATTTCAATGGATTGCTTTGGAATAGCCTTTTGCATGTAACCAATGACAAGAGAAAACCAAGTTGAGAGACAAGGATGAAGGAGGATTGGATGGAATGATTGAAGGATTGTAGATAGTGGATGGGATGGATGAGGTGTTTAGGATGGATTGATGGAGGGGTTCAAGATGTGATCTCCAAGGACTATGTCACATAGGAATAACATGCCCCACTCTATATATGCCACTTATGAAATTGCATTGTAATGGTTGTGATGATATATTGTAGGATTGGTTGCAAAAAGATTGGGTACATCAAGAGTTTTCCACAACATATTTCAACATTGTGCCCCTATCCAAGTATCAAGGTCAAAAGTGGGAAGGAAGGATGGATTGGATACGATGGCATGAGTATGCAAATATGATGGATGGGTTTGATAGGGATGGAAGAAACTTGCCCCCAAGTGTAGGGTTCACATAAATGGTTGACTTACACATGATGCATGAGAACAAGTTTTCATCATGGTACTTGTCCAAGGCACCATAAGAATGGTTTTCACTATTCGACAAAATATTTCTCTTTACTCTTTTGATTTTTTTTTATGTTTTGATTTTTTTTATTTTTTCTTCTTTTTTTATTTTTTTCTTTTTATTTTTGTGATTGGGATTTTTAGATTTAGATTTGGGATTTCAGATTCAAGCACCTATTTCCATGTATCCCATTCTAAATAACTTCTTTACGTGGACTGTGTTGTTGGTGTTGCCCTTTATGGATGTTGTTGTGAATGTCGTTGATTACTAAGTTGGCTTCTCTCAAATGTAAACATGGTACCATCATAGCCCCTATGTTAGAGGATGCTACCAAGTAAAATGGAATGGAAGGTAGGTTGGATGAAGGATTTATGGTGATTATATGAAAGATTGGATTAAAGGGGTTCAATTTTGGATGTACATTGGATAATAGATTTGATTATGAAAAAGGGGTAGATGGAAGGATGGGATTATGGGGTGTGAGTAAATGTCATGGGACCAAGGGGAACCAAAACCAACAAATGCATACACCATGTTGCATTCTGTGATTGGATTTTCTTTGGATGGGATGAAGGAATTTGAAGCTTTGGATTTGGATTTGGGATTTTGGGTATATGGGATTTGAGATTCGTAGGGATTCTAGGATTTTTAGATTTTAGATGTTGGGGTTGGTATGGGGGATTTTTGGATTGCATATTTTGAGATTTAGGGACCCAAATGGATTTTAGATTGTTAGACTTAGGATTGGGATGTTTGGATTTGGATTTGGCATTTCTAGATAGGATTTTAGATATGGGATGTTGTAACATACCTATTCACACAACTTGGAATTACTCACAAAATTTACTAAGAAAGTAAATGAACATGTTTAACCATGAGAGATTTTTTTTTAACATTTGTATAATCACATAGAATTAAATGCATATCTTTTCTAAATATTTTTCGGCCTTGAAATTACAATATATTCAAAGATAAAATCATAGTGAAATCATTTCACTTTACATTTACAAATAATTTGCACTTGGCAATATGAATAATTTTTACTTAAGTTTGAAAATCATAAGTCAATCATGAAGTATACTGCATCTGAAATCTGGTATCTGTCTCACAAGTCTCAATGAGTCTTCTGCAGCAGAGGGAGAGCATCATCCAAGTGCTTTTCCTCCAACCACAGACTGGTGGTCCCCTGCTCATCTTCCATCTAGAAGTGGCCCTACCTTCACGAAGAGTATAGATATAAGGAACCAATAGTTTTCCATCTGAGTTCTAGTGATGTGTCCTATGTAACTCAGTTGACCATACAACTATAGACAATCTTCTAGCTAAGTATGATCATTCTAACAAGTTACGCAATCTAGACACGGCGAACCAACTAAAGCACGCAGAGACAAATGCATCACTTTGGCCAAAGTTTCTATATAAATAGACATTTGAAATAAATGTAGTCATATGTTCACACACCTCTAACTTGACTTGGAAACTACCACATCCTACAATTTGACTTGCTTGACTAGTATCTCTAGACATGAATTATCTTGACTAAACTCAAATCTTAGTCAATTCTAACTAAGAATTAATCCTTAATCTAGGATAAACATAATATATGGGTTTAGGTGACTTTAACCTTTTAAAGAGTCCCTCTTTGGATACTTGAAAATAATAAGGTCTATGACTTCCTATCATTCTACTCACATGGGACTTCTCATCTGTCCCACTATCATGACAGTATAGTTAGTGTTATCCCTACATTCATGTAGCTTAACATAGATAAATAAATTATATATCTGTTTGTTTATCTCAGCCCATCATATAGTTCTAGTTTTAAGATAAAAAATATTGGTATTCGTAAGTTTATGGCTATAAACTTGTTGCCCATCTAGAAAACCTTCTAATGGTAAGCCCACAAGCTATCTACCCAAAAACAAGGCTATCATAAAACATGTGCACTCGTGTTCTTGTCGCTATGTTTCAGCTAAGTTAAACATCTGTTTACTTGTCAACCAGATTATACTTTAGCTAAGATAAGGTAACTAATTATATCCCATGGTCATCTTACTGCCATTCCCAGTTAAGGGTTTAAATCATGTGGCCATGTTACGGTCAAGATAGGATTTGTACATGATAATCCATAGGCCATTCTCAGCCAAGATAAAATCAATACTTATTAAGCTTTCAGCCTTTATAGGCATGCACAGAAAAACATGGTTATCGGCCTCCCTAGGCATGCAAATATAAAAGTATATTGGCCTTCTTCCGGCATGTAAAGTCATACAAAGTTATCTACCATGTATAAAGAATACATAAATAAAAGCATGTTGGCCTTCTACAGGCACTATCAAGAACACAGTAGTTATAATTTAAACTCCTTTCTATCAGCTTTGGTACAGGGATTTCATCCTTTTAGAGGTGACATAGTGCATGTATCTGCCATTATTGGCCTCATGCAATAGATAGAAATTTGAAGTAGGCCTTGTGTGATATATCTTCACATAAAATTGTATAATTTTTTCTACAGACTCAACAAGAAGGATTGCATTCTTATCGGACTCTACACAAGTGTCTAAGTAATACAAAGCTCACGACCACATATGACTACTAAAGCAATGTTTTTATGTTATAACATATAGAGTGTGCAAAGATAAGGCTATCTTCCTTTCACAGGCATGTGAAAATAAAACATGATTATCGACCTATTATAGGCAATAAGACTATTTGCATATTTCCTATTACAGGTATGCAAGAATACAAACTATCAGTCTCTACAGGCACTTAAATGTTTACATGTTTTAGTGGCCTTCTACAGGCGTAAGTAATGAAGGTATAAATATATATATCGATCTTTTATAGGCATGGGTTTGCATGCAAAACTTTTGGACTTCACGGGTACTTATATGAATACAAGTCTGATGGCCTTATACAGGCGTAATACCATGAAAATATATGAATAAACCAGCCTTATACGGGTGCTAAGAAGTGTACCCTTATTTAACAACTAATGTATACAACAATACAAGGTATCAGTCTTCTATCACAATGTATACAAGGTATTTACAATCGTATGCAACAAATATAAATGGCTATCGGCCTTATAACGCAACTTATGCAAAATATATCATACTATAACCACTAGTGAACCAGTTTGATGCCTTTATAGCTTCCATTGAAATGTATCAAAACCATAATAGATGATGTACAGAGTCCATTTAAATCACACCAACATATACTTACTTACCTCTGTATACTACAAGTTGGATTGAGAGACCTTCTTGTTGCCTCTTCATTGTCCTTCCTTTCTCCAAGATACTAACCAGTATGACAAAATGTAAAAGATCCGGTTCATAGTCTCTTCTTGCAAGAATGAGTGTGTGTTTTTCCTCACTGATATAGCCTTTTAAAAGGCTTTACTCTACCCATAACCATGGAGATCCTTCCTGCATCAATGCCTATAAACACTCTAAAGCGGCATGCAGAAAGATGGTGGAGATACTAGTCATAAAGACCACTCCAAAACTGTTGTAAACTCCTCCTTTCTCTCCGTAACCAATGTGGAGGAAAGGAGTTGAGTATCCACAAGACATAAAGTGGTTTACATTAAATTTGCAACTATACCACATTCCCTAAAATGCTCATCAACAACAGACTATGGTTTTAACTAATAGTTCATACCAAATAGATATTTAACAACATAATATCATTGTATACAACATTTACTTACGTTGTCTCTAACACACGATATGATATTATGTTGCACTACAACATAATATCATTGTAGCGCAACTACCAGCACTACAAGAGGCATCTTAAGGGGTGGTTGCATGGTCTCTCTTCTTATTTCTATTTTTAGATGGAGCATTTCCTCGCATGGGGTTCCATCGTTGTCAATTTACATCCTCTCTTATGGGGGTTTTTACATATTTGTATTTTTCTCTCTTTTGGAGAGGATTTTTGTCCCACTGGGTTTTCTCCTTTTCTCCTATTATGAGATATTCTTATTTGTAAATAGGCACCTAATTAGGCCTTGTTGTTGGGACCCATCTTCATCTTTCTTTTTAGCTTGTGTGTAACCTCCTCGAGTTGCACTTATGGGGGTTGCTGGTGTGAAATTATATTCACATTATTATAAGTTAATTAGGGAATTAATTAGAAATGTATTTTCCTTTGTTAGTTGTCAATCTTATCACTTAGGATAAGATTGCCTTTCTAATTTTCACTTTGTCCATTCTTGACAAATGAAAATGTCTTTATCATTATAATTACTCATTTGGTAATTTAATGCACATGAATGTATTGATTGTAATATTTTCCTTTGGCTTTCTACTTTTTTGAAGCAACTCTCTCTTGTAGAAGTTTTCATACGGGTATTCAAAAATCTAACAAAACTTGTGCATAGTCTCACTAGCTAGCTACTTGATCTCTTTTAGCACAACACTATTTTGGTGGGACATCTCCAAATAATTAAATTTTGCAATGAAGTTCATTTTGACCCCATCTAGAATCACCTTTATTCCATTTGTATCATAGTGTGAGTACCAATCCTATACATGTGTGGTTAGAGTGGGTGCAAAGAGCTATACTTTCTAGACATCATTGGTGATATCCTTCACTCTTAAAGAAATCTCACATGCCTTCTAGTGCCTAGAGGCATCTTCATCTCTTGTTTAAGGTCTTACAGTAGTGATCTTATGCTCATAGATAATAATGGGATTCTACATGTTGTTAGTTTGCAGAGTTATAAATGTCTACACTATTGACAAACTGATGCAGGAGCACCTGGGCACACCCATGATCAGCATCACCCAAAAATAGAGTTCAACTCATTCATCCGCAAAATATTCGGTGCCTAATAACATATGCTTTAAAATTGACCCTAGAGCATCTATTCTTATGCTTGTATTTCACCTTGGGCAAACAATATACATAAATCAAGTATGAAGAGGAATTTATTTTCAATATAGGATTCAAGATATTTACTTGCAGATGGCTGCCCTTAAATCAGAAAGCCAAGGCTCTGATATGTCTCTGCTATGGCTATGCCATGGAGTATAGCATCTTCATGCAAGGTGTTCGAGTTAAGCTTGCAAAAGCTGGATATGCTATCTATGGAATAGACTACGTAGGGCATGGCAAATCTGAAGGCAAACAGTGAGCTTCCAAGACCCTACATAAATCCAACGCTTCTTTACTTAAATTAATATATGGTGGGAGGTAAAAATAATGTATACCAATTTTATGTTATGCATAGTTCGTTGCGTGTCCCATTATCCTTAGTGAAGTTAAATATTGTCTTTGAATTGAAAACGAGGCAACATTAAAATTAAAGGTGATATCTAAGGTAAATTCTCACGAGTTTATCATCTAAGATAGCAAGCAAGAGCCTTTTAACAACATTCAATATGTCGATTAAAAGATAAACAAAACACCAAATGAAATCAACTAGACAATGCTTTAGATGGAACACTTTGTAAAGAAAATGAAGCACCTTGAGGTGGAAACTAAGAGATGGCACAAAAGGACTATCGAGGCTGTTAAAATTTCAATGATATAAGATAACAGGCATAGAGGAAGGTTGGGAAAAAAAATGAGAAGATAAGTTAGAAAATGAAGAGGCACTGCCATGAGAAGGGATGTAGTCCCTTATAGAAAAAAAGAATAGTGAAAAAATTAGAGAGGAGGCATGGCCAAAGAGGAGGAGGTGAGGACGACCTCTTGAAATGAAAATGATATTAATCGATGTCCAGAGTTAATGCACAAAATAGAAAAGAAAGTATATAAATGAGAATGCTGCTAGAGGGAGTTGGTAGAGGAGTGACATTTTAAAAGGAAAAATAGGCCGCTCTAGCTGAACGAAGGGGCAGACATACTATTTTTCTATTCTTTGAATGAAGCATAAACTCCAATACGAGTTTGATGAGAGATGAGCATAATGATCAGTTGAGGACCAAGGAAGCTAGGAGGCTATGAAGCAGAGTGTTGTGTAGCTGAAATGGCCATTGAAGGGTAGAGTTCAAATTTTTGTTGCAAATTGGTTTATGGTTGATAGAATAAAAGTTTAAATTTTTTTGTTAATTGTATTGTGAATTGAATTTATAAAATTGTGTGAGTTTTGATCTGTAAGAGGGGAGTACCCTCTATGTCATATGGTATCAGAGCATGAGTTGTTGAGAGCGTATGCAGAGTGCCGAACATGAGGCAACCTATGCCAAGACCTGCGGAAGAGTGGAATGGTTATGAAGAGCTCATGTGAGGGTTGTTGCAGGTAGAGAAGCCTTGAGCAATCAAGAGCTAGAGAGCCGTGAAGAATTGTAGATTGTGAAGAGTGGGATGTGGATTGTGGAAGATTGTAGCAACAAGTGAGATGGGAATATTTTTGAGAAAGAAGCCTGTCATAAGGGATGGATGGAGGCATTATGGAGAGAAGAATATTTTGGCAATGGTGGCTGATATAAATGCGAGAGTGGATAGATTGGAAGCATGGTAGTGTGATAAATTGGTCAATCATGATGAGGATAAGCAAGAGGATGCAAGTGCAACAACAGTTGAAGATGTAGAGATGGGCAGTGAGAATGAAGAGGATGAAGATGCAGTGGTGGAATGTGAAGAGGTTGCAGTAGTAGAGCATGGTGAAGATGATGATTTGTTAGCACAAATTTTAGTGATAGAGAAAGAATGTTTAGAGAAGATTGTAGTGATTAAGGGTGACAAACTTGTTGCAGCAGATGAAGGTGAGAAGATAAACATGGCAAGGAAGGATGATGAAGAGGTAAGTTTTAATTTTTCTACAAATTGTGATGAAGAAGTTAGAGATTATGTAGTTGCAGATTAGTGTGTGGATAGTGCATACTTGTAGAGGTTGTGGAGGATGATGCAAGAGGATTTTGGTGGAGGTGGTTAGACTACTATGGGTTGGATCCCATGAAGAAGGAGAGGCAAGTAGGGAGTATTTGGTGGAGGAGGATAGTACATGGTGGATGCAGGTCCACAAGAGGAGACAAGAGTGGTGAATGGAGTTGTGGGAGGAGGATGACACTTGTGCTGACGAGGTGTTGGAAAAAGAGAAAGAAGAAGAATAGATCTTGTGCACATTTCACAGTGATGGAGTTCACTACAGGTTGGTTGCAACCTGGAAGGGTAGTTCGACTATTCAACTCCACCTTTGTGAGCCTATGCTCACAAACTATTTTACTCAGTGTGTCTGATGCAAGAGCACCCGGGCGCACCCGTGATCAACATCACCCAAAAACCTTGTTCAGCTCATTCAGCCGCAAAATATTCAGTGCCTAATAACGTATGCTTTAAAATTGACCCTGGAGCATCTATTCTTATACTTGTATTTCACCTTGGGCAAACAATATACAGAAATCAAGTATGAAGAGGAATTTATTTTTAATAGAGGATTCAAGATATTTACTTGTAGATGGCTACCCTTAAATCAAAAAGCCAAGGCTCTGATATGTCTCTGTTATGGCAATGCCATGGAGTATAGCATCTTCATGAAAGGTGTTCCAGAGTTAAGCTTGTAAAAGTTGGATATGTTGTTTATGGAATAGACTACATAGGACATGGCAAAACTGAAGGAAAATGGTGATCTTCCAAGACCCTGCATAAATCCAACGGTGCTTCTTTACTTAAATCAATGTATGGTGGGAGGTAAAACAAATGTATACCAATTTTATGTTAAGCATAGTCTGATGCGGGTCCCATTATTCTTAGTGAAGTTAAATATTGTCTTTGAATTGAAAAGGAGGCAACATTAAAATTAAAGGTGACATCCAAGGTAAATTCTCATGAGTTTATCATCTAAGATAGCAAGAAAGAGCCTTTTAACAACATTTAATATGTTGATTAAAAGATAAACAAGACACTGAATGCAATCAGCTAGACAATTCTTTGGATGGAACGCTTTGTAAAGAAAATGAAGTGCCTTGAGGTGGAAACTAAGAGACGCCACAAAAGGACTATTGAGGCTATTAAAATTTCAATGATATAAGGTAACAGGCATAGAGGAAGGCTGGGGAAAAAAAGGAGAAGATAAGTCAGAAAATGAAGAGGCGCTGCCATGAGAAGGGACGTTGTTCCTTATAGAAAAAAATAACAATGAAAAAATCAAAGAGGAAGCATGGCCAAAGAGGAGGAGGTGAGGACGACCTCTTGAAAGGAAAATGATATAAATCGTTGTCCAGAGTTAATGCACAAAATAGAAAAGAAAGTATATAAATGAGAACATTGCTAGAGGGAGTTGGTAGAGGACTGACATTTTAAAAGGAAAACAAACTGCTCTAGCTGAATGAAGGAGCAGACATACTACTTTTCTATTCTTTGAATGAAGCATAAACTCTAATACGAGTTTGATGAGAGATGAGGGTAATGATTAGCTGAGGACCAAGGAAGCTAGGAGGCTGTGAATCAGAGTGTTGTGTAGATGAAATGGCCATTGAAGGCCAAAGTTAAAATTTTTGTTGCAAATTGGTTTATGGTTGATTGAATAAAAGTTTAAAATTTGTTTCTGGCAATCATCTATTGTACTATGAATTGAATTTATAAAATTGTGAGTTTTGATTCGCAAGAGGGGAGTACCATCTGCATCACAAACCTACTATTAGGTTAGATGAATCCTTAGAATAAAAAAAATACTAGGAACTATATTATGAATATGTTCAAATATATTGTCAATAGTAACTTGTTGGGTCTATTGTCAAAGTCTATAGATTGTAAATTCACATGCTTTACAATCACTTAAGGGGTCTCTTATTTGGATTGAATTCACATAGGGTGGTAGTTTTGGGCCACAACTTGGTTCATCAACATTTGATTACATATACTTAACCTTAACAATGTAACTTTGAATTCATAAACAAGCAGTTCCATTTGGTAAAGTGTTGATCTTCAAGTATGCATGCTTGACTCATCCATCTTCAAAAGATACATCCATGTGATCTTTAGTATCAATGCTTTCATAATCAATAGTACTTTGTTGGGCCTATTGTTGAAGCCTATACACTATAAATTTGCATGCTTCTTCACATCACTTAAGGGGTAGATCTTTGGATTGAATTCACATAAGGTGGTAGTCTCAAGCCATATCTTGGTTCATCAATATTTGATCACATATTCTTGACCTCAACAATAATAACTTCTAATTCATAAATAGGTGTTCCATTTGGTAGTGTTGATCTCTTCACATAGGTTGTGTACTTGACCCATCCATCTTCAAAAGGCACATCCACATGATCTTCATTATCAATGCTTTCACATTTGTATCACCTCCTTTATGCATAGTGTATCTTCTTGGGTCCATTCACCATTACTTTGGCCAATCTAGCCTCTTGCCACCTTTCACACCTCTTCTAACACTCGTTGCACTTGATACTACTACTAGTCTCCATTCTAGCTTGCATGTTGCTTTATGAGCTAGTTGTGCCTTTAACCAAACACCCTTCAACATTGATTTACTCCATTGGAGGAGCTTCAACATGCTTCTCCACTAGTAATAGTTTACCCAAAGTGAAATATTTTTAAAATCAACTTGTGGCATAAAGGAGTTAAAACTTGATAAAAGCTTCATCGATTGATGTGTAGATCGACATTGCGAATTGAAGAATGTAGGAATCAATGGCACCTTTCACAAATATATCTATAGTGCAAGTCCATACCAAATCTACAAGCTTTAGCTAAGTGATCAACATAGGCATCCAAGTAACAAGTTGCTACTAGTAACTACTTCAATGCTAATGAAGCTATGTGGACAACTAGTAAAAAATGTTCTCAAGTAGATCGGCCTCTAATTCCTCATGTAGGTCATTACCAGACAATTCCTCTTCTTTCCATTAATGGATATTTTCACTAGCAAGTAACTCTACTTTAATAAAATCCTCATCTTTGTGTGAGAATCATTTCGAGATCTTGACACACATTATTTTCCAAGGCATCTTACATAACAACACAAAGGTTCATAGAGAGTTCTAGAAATGGAACCAAAATGTTAATCATTTCTCTATCTCTATTCTAGTTTCCTATTCCATGTTTAACTCATCAATGTGGTTCCCTTCCATGCTTGCTTACAATCATAAGTCTCATATGAAGTGCAAAAGGCCAAACACCATCACTAGAAACTCACATGCCCTAAACTATTTATCTAAGAACATAAGTATGCATGAAAGATAATGTAAAGCCTATTTAGAAGTAAACATGTGCATAATATAAAGAGTTAGATTCATTCATATTAATCTCTCCATGAAAATTTATAGCCTCTCTAACCTATTCAGTCAAAGCTAAGCAGAAAACTTAGTATTAAGAATAAAGTTCCCTTTTACTAGTATAAAGCAAGGTTTTTTGGGTGCTTTACCTTAGTTCTCAAATTCATGGTTACTTAACTATTAGTGCAAATCACAACATCCTTTGCACCTTTTATGATTATCACTTACAAACGATTATTACCTTGTTAATTGCACACACATTTCATAAGTGCTTATAACTTGCACTACACTAGTTAACAAATCATTGCACAAAATGTGCGATGGCATCTTGGTGCCAATAGGATAAAATCAGTTATGAACATCTCGTAGAGTTAAAGTCAATTGGGCTAAAAGCTAATTACCCTTATTCATTTATTTGAATTTCTTGCACTTATTTTAGATAATTACTTGTCCTAGTTCTTATTCTTAGAATATTTGTTTATCAATGTAAATTAATTGATTTACCCTAGGACATATTTGTAAAGACGCTATTTATTTATTTACAATACTATACCTTCTCAATAATAGAGTAATTATATATTTGATGTCTTTTTTATTCATTATATACTCAACTCTGCAATTCATTGGATGGAAATAAATTGATGGTTGACCATGACTATCAATTAATTTTTTATGAGGGTTATGTTCAACATTGCATACATGTTGGAATGGTTCATGGTTGAGTAAGAAACATTCAAAGACACATACATATCTTTTATCATAATTATTTATATTTTTTTATGGTTCACTCTATTATATTTACTTATAAGTTTTTATAGTTTACTCAAAATTTTACTTTATTGATTTAATATATACTTTAAATAATTGATTGTATTTAAAAAAACTTAAATCTGATTGTGCAACCATGAAATTAAATTCCTCTCTCCCTAGACAATATTTAATAAGTATATATTCTCAAGAACCCATTTATATATGTAGGGCAATAAAATGACCCTTCATTGATTTAGGAGTTTAAATGGGAATGATAAATCAATCAATATAATTAGATGTTAAATTAAATTCTTTTTTGCAATTGAGACATTGAGATATAGAAATAGAAATAATAAATTATGCAAAATTGAGAGGGATTACATAATTTACTCAGAAATTAGTGCAATGTTAACTTTGATTATTGTTCTGCTATGACATAAAGCTATAAATTAAATATGAAATTGGATATAAAATCAAAGACATGAGATTATTAAAATCTTAGAATCCTAGGACTTAAGATCTAGGATTGCAACTACAATATGGTCTAGGTGGTGCAATTATGTATAGGTGGTGTGATTTCATCCAATGTTAAGTTTGTCCTTTGGTGTGTGTGTGTAGAGAGAGAGAGAGAGAGGTTTAGGGTTGCTCGGGTTTAGGGACATATTTAGGCTTTATGAGTTCAGGGTTGCTTAGACCTTTAGGGGTAAATTATTTAGGGTTTATGAGTTTCTAGGGTTGCTCAAGTTTAGGGTTTAGGAGTTAGGGTTAAAGGGGAATTATTTTATAATTTTCCTCCAATCGTCCTAATCCTAACACATTAGTCCACCCATATCCTAATCCATCAATCCCTATCATCCATCCACCATATAACTCACCATCTAATCCACCATCAAATATTCTAATCCCTAATCCATCAACCCATGAACGCTTGAAAATTTTTCTCCAAAGACTCTTTACAAAATCCAAAAATAAAAGCAAATATATGGAGCCATCCAAATCCACTGATCCAATTTTATCCCCCTCTAACACTCCCAATCCTAATCCATCTGGGCCTCCTATATCCATTCACTTGATCCTAATCCTAACCCCACAATATCTTCCATCATTGTCCATCAACTATATGCATATCCTAGTCCATCAACCCATGAATCCATGAAGAATGTGACCCAAGGACTATTAACAAGGAATCTAAGAACATCATGTACTCAAATTCCTATCCTTGAGCCTAACAAAGAACCTCCTAATAACATGTCTACCACTCCAACACCATCATCCATTCATATGTCTATCCATTTTATTGAAGAGTCTCCTACCATAAGTCCAAGTCAAACCCCATCATGTAGCCATGTTGTCAAACATCCAAAGATTATTGATCCCATCCAAGAACCCATCACATCCATCTAAGAAACCCAATAACTATGTTAAGAGCCTAGTCCAAAGCATGTGGAAACACCAACCACCCATCCTAATCAAAATCCAAACATCCCATCTAATCCCATCTCAGATCCCTTACCATCTCATGGTCAACTCCTCTACATCGATCCCATCATTGATCCTCCAACATCTCCTAGTGAACCCCCATCACCACCTCTTACTCCACAATCCAATGAATATAAATGCATCCCCACTTACCCTATCTGTATCTAATATCATGCTATCTGTTGGGTTTTTCTTCTGAATCAGCATTAGGGTTTGCCAATTCTAATGCACAGGCAGATTCAGCCAACTAAATACAGGAGGTTGCATGAGCTCCTCCCCTTCACTTCTGGTTCTGCCGCACCAAGGGGGGTGTCCCTATTTGATAAAGGTATGATCTTGACTAGCTCAATGACATATGAATATAACTTGACAGCAACAGGCAGAATACTCTCATGTAAGGACCAAGATTTGTGTAACAAATCACAAGGTTGGCAACATTCTTGGACATAATGTCTGGTTAGGTATGAGAGCATGCAGGGACTTCCTACTCCTAATCCTACAACTAACAGATGGAAGGATGAAATGGTTTGAATTGGTGTTTGAAGTTATGGGATTTTTCTAGACCCATTGAACAGACAGATTCCCAAACCAGTGCCTTATCCGGGTAGTAGAGTCATATCTAAGAATGTAAATGTCTCCCTATGACGACATAAATTCATATCTAGAGGACCTGAGAAGAATGCTACTGCCTAACAGCAGCATGTCCAAGAAAGAGTATTACTAATGATCATACTTAACAGATCCTATGATGCAATCTATTTTCCTTTGTATCTGATCAAAAGCCTATTTAACCACTCCTTGAGCAGACGCAATAAATCAGACACACAGTATGCATATACTGAAAAACTTGGAAGCCCTTGACAACCTTGTTTGAAAGGAAAACAAATGACATACAGGAGACAATCAGAAACAATACACACACAGGTGTTTTTCATTTAAAATCAATCTACATAGAAAGTCATCATAGAGAAAATCATCATTTACAAGCCAAAATAGACTAGTACACCAGACTAAGGACCAAGTCTATAGCAAAAAAAATGCCTTTCAAAATGTGAACACCCTATGTTCAAAGCCAGAGCCGAAAGCCCAAAAACATCCAACCCCCTAAATGAGTAACACTTCCTACTTAAAAATAGCCAGAGGGAAGCGTACTCAGCACTAATTACATGTATTGACCAAAATCCACCAGATACAATCATGAGAAAGAAATGGCGCTCATAAGTCATCAATGTAGCAGGCAGGAAAGACCTCGAGCCTTACGCCCCTGTTGGAGAATTCTCCATGCCATAAATTGGATACCTGACTGCTTGACCGTTTGCCCACACCTCTGCACATTGCCATTTGATGGCTCAACCACCCGCAGCCTACTGAGGAAACCGTCACAATTTTCAAAATGGAGCTTCCCGCCAAAATGCCGTTCACCTCAGGCTCAAATTATGCAGGGAGATTAATCCCACATGCATGCCACGGAGACTCCATAAGCAGTTTAAAAGCATGGCCACACACATAAAAGGTGTCGAGCACTTTTTCCACACTCGACACACGCCTCTTAGCCCAAAGCCCATCACCAAGACTACCACCATCGGCCAAGCTCAAATCCTCTTCGCCGATCTCATCGGTCACACCGACGCCTACCATCAACTCCATCATCGGCCAGACCAGAACCATCGGGCTAGTCCTCCAGACTTCCACCGATAGCATGAGTCTCGCCGATCGCCAAATCCTACTCCCCTGTCGGTGTGACCAACACTATCCGCCAAACATTCCACACTTCCACCGATGAACAAAGTCACACCAACAACACCTTCGCTTCCTACCTCCATCGGTGTGACTTACACCATCGGAGCAACATCTCAAACCTACGCCGACACCTGCCATCATGCCGATGAACAACTTCATCGGCGTAACCCATGCCATCGGCAGACCCCCCGCCAGCTTGCCCGATCTCAATAGTCTCGCCGATGTGCCGAACGTCAACTCCACCATCGGCCAGACTGAACACAAAGTCATCCCGATGGCCATCTTGCATCCCCGTCGGCCAGACCTAAACCATCAGCAGAACCTCCATCGATCAGGCTGATGTGTAATCTCACTCCGATGGCATTCCCCATCGGGGTGACCTCCTTCAATCGGCGAACCACAAAACACGCTGGCCGATGATACAAGTCTCACCAATGAACACACAAATCATCCTCATCGGTGAGACCCACACCGATGACATCGCATCGGCCAAACATCCACCGTCGGCCCAACATGAAACACTTCGGCCGATACACCAAATCCTGCCGATGAACACTTGACTTACCCCCATCGGCGAGATCAACACCATCGGTGGAACCACAATCTCCTCTGCCGATAGCACAAAGTCTTGGCAATGGAAGAAGATATGACTTCTACCATCATGATCGCTAAGACAAAAACAAACTCATGCCGATGGAGAAAACATGAAGACCACCTCCTCAAGAACTATGATGCAGATGTTTGAAAAACACTGAGGGGCCCCAATACTTAAAACTTTTTGGATTTTTTGGGAAGGTACCTGCATGAAAAATTGCTGAATTAGCTGACAGTCAATTCAAGCACCAACACTATCCATGCTTATCCTCCATGTGATCAAGATCTTATCCATGAGAAAGTAACCCACATCACTCCTATCCATCATCCCAGTAGCCCTATCCATCATCTCGTGCTAGTCCTATTCATTATCCACCAATATCCCATGATGAGACACTTGGTCCCCAAGAAGACATAGATAATTTCAAACAAATAACTTGGATCCTATCAAATCAAATCCCAATGAGGATAATGATAATCAAGATCCAAGAATTCTACATCTATTTCCCATTGATCCTCCATCATCCCCTATCGAACTTGGTTGCTCAAGTTTAGGGTTTAGGGGTCAAGGGCATTATTTGAGGTTTACATGAGTTAATGGTTGCTTAAGTAAATAGGGTAACTTAGGGTTTAGGGTTAGGGTTTAGGGGAATTATTTAGGCCTTAGGGGTTTAGGGATGCTCGAGTTTAGGGTTTAGGGTTTAGGGGTTAGGGGTTTAGGGTTGCTCAAGTTTAGGGGTTAGGGTTTAGGGTTTAGAGAGAGATAGAGCGAGGGGACCGATAGAGATTAGGAGAGATAGGGAGATAGAGGTTTAGGATTGCTTCCAGGTTTTATGGTTTAGGGGTTTAGGGTTTCCCATTTTAAGGGTTTAGGGGTTAGGGGTTAGGGGCATTATTTAGGGTTTATGATTTAGGGGTTAGGAGTTAAGGTTTAGAGGTTTAGGTTTATGATTTAGGTAGAGAGGAGAATAGGGAGATATAGAGGAGACCGAGCTTGGGAGAGATATCTCTATGTCCTCTATCCCTCTCTCTAACTATACCTGCCTCTCTATCTCTCTCTCTCTCTCTCTCTCCGTCTCTCTATCTTGCTCTTTCTTTCGATCTCCTCTCTCTAACTCTACCTTTCTATCTCTCCCTCCCTCACTATCTCACTCCCCCTCTCTATCACTCTCCCAATCCCTCTACCTTAAATCTATCTTCCTATGTCTCTGGAAGTTGTAACTCTTGATCTCTTTCCCTATCTCTATCTCTCTGGACATATCCCTATCTCTTAATCTATCCCTCGCTACCTCTCTATCTCTCTCCTCTCTATCTCTCTCCCCATCCCTCTACCTCTTGAAATCTCTCTCCCTATGTCTCTGGACATCTCTCCATCTCTTTCCCTATCTCTATCTATCTGCATAAGCCTATCTCTTAATATATCCCTCTCCACCTCTCTCTCTATATTTCCCTATCTATCTCTCCCTCGCTAGATCTATCTCCCTATATCTCCCCTCTCTATATATGTATCTCTATCTCCCTCTTTATCTATCTTTCTCCCTCTATAGACCCCTTTGTCTATCTCAATCCCCCTCTCTCCATGACTTTGGTACCAACATTGAGAAGGTTATGATTTTTGCATGCATGAAAAATAGGAAAAAAGCATGTGGGATCCATGATTCAGACCCCACATGACTGCTATTCCTGCTTTTCATGCAATATATTGAACAAGAAAATGCTTTTCATGTTGTTTTACATATTGAGAATCATTTTTAGATCAATCCACCACCTTTTTTGTTTTTTCAATGTAGAGAATTGATTTTGCATGTTTTTGGAGAAAATTTGATTATTTAAACTCTCAGGATTGATTTAACAAGATTGAAATAGAGAAAGATAGAATTTTGGATGTTGATTAATTGATGTAACTGTCTAATACAATTGAGACTAAGATGTGTGTGATCAAATCTATGAATGTAAGATGTCATTAATTGATATTTTTTAATAAAAATATCGTAGGATGATGTCCTTAAATACATAACCTTACACACATAGCTTGAGACATTTTAGGATCTAGGACCACCTAAAATATCAAATTCTAACAGGGACCTCCTTAAAAACATGCCTGTATATTAGAGTCATATATAAACAATGTCCACACAAAATGACATAAAACATAGAGATAAAAGAGTGACAATATTTAAATATTATTCTAATAATTCACTTGACATTAATTATATTAAAAAATAATTATATTACAAAACTCTAAAATAACAATATTATTTTCACTTCCAATTATTTATAAAATTAACAACTCCTAAAACATTGGTAGTTCACTCTTTTAAATAGTATTCTAATGAGAAAGGAGGAGATAAATATCTATAATAAAAAGAAGCTTAGGTACCACAATTTATAAATATTTTCATAAAGATTAGTATAGAGATAAAAATATCTTACACTAAATGTTTAGGCCAATCAATATCACAATTAAATTTTTAGATAAGTACTTAAATAAATATTAAAATTCATAAAAGAATGATATATACTTTGAGCTCAATTGAAAAATATTCTACTAAAACACACACTCTATGATTAGACTTTAGAATCTATTATCATTTCTACAATAATAAATATAATGTAGTTATTAGATCATAAAGAGAGTACTCGATCACCTAAAACACTAAAAAGAATTTGGTAGAGGCTTTTAAGCGGGAAAATAATTCACCCGCCTAGCATTTTTATTGTTAGTCATATTTTTGTAACGCACGTACATGTTTAAAATGGAATACTATACGGCTTAGAGTTGTATGGTTGTTGGCCTATGAAAAGGCACACTATGTCAATGAATATAGGCTAATTAAATAAATGAAAAACAATGAGTAAGAAATTAACTTAAATTAATTAGAGTTAAGGTTGAGCGTTGCTATAATGTAAATAATTGCTACAATGTAAATAAATGTGGAAAGTAAATAAAGTAAATATAAGACATTTAGTTTTGATTTTGATGCAAAAATGTTTGTCCAAACAATAGGGATCTATTCACTTATGCTTTCAACTTTTATTTTCTATCGTTGTCTTTAAAATTTGATTATGTATTGTCTAGGATTAGATCCAAGATTGTGGAGGGGACCACTAGATGTGAGGAATTGATCTATTGTGTGAAAGCGTCTCTGTAACTCATGAGAATGATCCATGACTTTGTAATCTATTGCAACATGTTTGTCTCACTTCCCTAATATTTGAATGCTTGTAAGGACCGATAGTGTTTAAAGAACTCCTTTGGGAGTTTTGTTGGATCACAAGGGTCAAGTTCTCTTTAGTCAAACCCTTGGATGGGTCAGCATTATGACTCTCAAAGAAGATTTGAAGACAAAAAACAAGCATGCAACAAACCTAGGAATAATGTGCTATGAAGTAGATGCTACTAGATTCTTTTTACTCTCCATTTGCAAATCAAAATCTAGATGTGCTTAGTCGATTTCTAGATGTCCAAGACGATTCATTTCTAATTTGGGTTAGTCTTTAAGTACACCACCTTAGTGAGCAATTTGGTGAGATTCACACTTTAGTTGGCCCATAACAACTAGTGAGGGGGCAGGAAATGTTTGAATTTGATTTTTTTTATTTTGAAACTTTAGGGATCAAAGCCATGTTTGTGGACTTGATCCAAGTCAGGTTTACACTTGCATATCTGACCAAGAGAGGGGAAATGGTTGTTTACGGAATGGAGTGAACTCTAGAGATGCTTGATGATGTGATTCAAGAATGGGTGATGTTATTTGTCAATTTCCATGTAGATTAGACCATCTTACACACTATTCAATGCATTAAATCTAGTGTAGTCATCACGGGCCCAAAACATAAGGGAAAAGGGCATGGGTATGCAATTTTCACCATTACATTTTGCCCACCCTTTGATTTGTATGTGAGCTACATGGATAATACATGTCAAACCAAAATCAAGCAACCAACATGGAAATTTAAAATTTTTTAGACACTCAAAGGATATGTGGTCCATGTAAAGTAATGTACCATTCTTGAAATTCTATTATATTATTTGCTAGAAATAGGCCCCATGCATACTAAGCTAAGACATCAGTCATATTCTACTTGGTTGGCATTACATTTTTGATAGATATGAATCTTGTAAACATTCCTTGGCATCCTTATAAAGATATACCAAGATGGCTAGAGGATGGACACTAGTTGAGATGGATCAGGCAATCTTGATGGTATTGTAGTCAAACTACTACTTACCTCAAGCAATTTCATTATGAGAGGGTCCTTAGACAATTTGGAATACCTTAGGGAGTACCCCTAGAGCCTTAGATCTATAGGGGGGCATCAATAGTCTCTATTTCATCCCAGGGAGATTGATAGACCTTCTATTGCAATTTAGTCCATAACCAAAGATGATGACAGGGATCCACCCATAGTAGCTACATCAAGAGATGATGCAAGATCAACAACTGCACATTGTGAGTACTTGAAGAGGATGTTCTCCATACCCTTCTATTGATTAGATGCAAGAATGGAGGGAGCAACAAAGGATGCTCCAACAACCATATGTGTGGAAGAGAGAGGTGCAACATATGTACCTTTGGACATTGAACCATTGCAGCAAATTGACAATCATAAGGGTGATGATCTAGGTAAATCATTTAGTGTTACATGATTATGGTTATGTATAGTATACTATCACATGATGTAGGTCTAACCACATATATCATATGTGGTTGCTATGGATGATTAGGTGAGGTTGATCTCTTCAACTATGGAGTATTTGGCTCATGGTATCCCTATTATCCCTAAAAATAGGATCGCTTGTGATCATGTGCATGCCAGTCATTCTACCCCTCTCTTTGATCCAATCAATCAAGCTCGAAATGAATATTTAGATGCATAAACAAAGAGTTCCACTCTTTAGGTAGAGAGGGATACAATAGTGGCTTAGCAAAGGAGGCTTTGGATTGTTTGAGATGTTATTAGAGCCAAGTGGGATAGGTTAGATGTGGAGTTAACATGAGTGGAGGCTATAGTAACAATGCCTACACTAGGAGATCAATACTACGATTGTTTTACAATAGTTAGTAGAGGCATAGGTGGTGACACAAGTTAGTTAGGTAGAAGTGGCTAATCTTCATGAGCAGATTGAATTCCTTAGGGGGATGACTATGGTACTACAAGAGAGATTTAGGTCACAATCGAGATCATGGATGAGGACTCTTGAGAGTGTGAGTGAGATGAGGGAGGGATCATCACAACAACCTCACTCTAAGCAATGTTTCTTATGATGTTTATGGATCATTGTTATGTTGAACTCTTGTTAATTTATATGATGGACACATTTGAGATGTTGATGTTGTGTGTGTGTGTTTGTCTATGTATGTATGTGAATGATGTAGCATAGACAATCAATACACACATTTATCTTGAGTGATTAATTAACCACAAATGTGATTATAGAATAATAAAAATATGAATCAATCAAAGGTTCAAAAGGAACCCCATAATCAAAACCTAAATCACACATGTCACATTTGTGTCTAAATGAATAAAATGTATCAAGATGAATCATAGAGACATCATGTTGTTTTCTTTTACATTTATGCTCTTCTAAGCAATGTGTCATATATTCAATTTGGTACCCAATCCCATTTAATTTTGTTTCTCTCTTGCAAGGTGATTAGGTGGTGCCTATTTTGTTCGCATTTTCCAAGTTCTTTACCATTCTAGCCAAGTTTTTGCATGATTTTATCTCTATGGTCATAGAATTACTTAAGAAGAAGATGGTTCAATTGTAGACTTCTACTACCTCAGGATCACTATCACATACACATGCTTCTTTCTTACCATTATATGATTCATGTGTTTTTCCATAGATAGATGGATTCATGTAAAGAAATGGTATGTTATAAGCTATTGGGTCCACATGATACTCACCAACACCACAAGGTATCAAAACTAGAGCTCTTTAATAATCATTGGACAAGCACTATCATTAAGTAGGAGGTCATGTTGGATGGTATTAGTATTTCATGGATGGATAAATTTTGTAAGGAGAATTTTTAAAACTATCCACCATTTGGCAAAGGTTAAATGGTTGAGGATCATTAGATATATGACACTTCTTACCATTATATCAAAATTTAACACATCGATGTAAAATAGATGGTAAGAACTTTATAACGTGCAACCATAGATGCCCTAAAAGAACATTATAAGATAATTTCCTAGCATCACATGGAATGATGTATCTAGTGTGCATAGATCAACTATGATGGGAAGAACAATCATGCCTGAACAACTTCTACCTACATTTTCAAATCCTCTAATGGTAAGATCAAATGGTTGTAATTTTGATTGTGTGCGCAATTATGTCAAGTTACCAAAATGTAAGGGAATAAAATCCCTTTTACATAAATCTAAGCTAATTAAAAAAATGCAAATTATAACCAAGTAATTAACCTAGATTAATAAGAGATGGGGTTGATCATTACCACAAATGTATTTATGTGGATATTAAATAAAGTAAACAAACTAATACTTACATTTGATTTTCGTGTAAGAATGTTTGTCCAAATGCTAGCGATCCATTTGCCAATGTTTTTAATTTTTATCTTTTGTGACTATCTTGAATATCCAATAATGTACTATCTAGGATTAAACCCATGACTATTGAGGTGATCCCTATGCATGCATAACTAATCTTTTGTGTAGACAATCCTATAACTTGAGTTAAGGACCTAGGACTTTGCAATATGTAGCAATGTATTCACCTCGCTTCCCTAATATTTGAATCCCTGTAAGGATTGGTGGTGTTAACAAACACCTTTGTGAATTTAGGTCATAAGGGTTAAATTCTATTGGTCAAACCCAAGATAGGCTCTAACTTTATAGCTCTGACCAAATATTCAAAGACAACAAGAAAGAATGCAATTGACCTATGATGATGTGCTTTAAAGTAGATGCCACTAGATTCTTTTTACTCTCCCTTTGTAAATCAAAATCTAGATGTACTTAATTGATTCCAAGAAGTCTTGGATCATCCATTTCCAATTAGGCTTAGTCTTTAAATACAACACCCAAGTGAGTAATTTGGTGCAATTTACACTTTAGTGGGATCATAATAACTAATGAAAGGGGTTGGAAACATTTGAATTTAAATTTTTTATTTTGAATGGGAATAGATTTGTGGTTGCAAACCTAATCTAGGTCAAGTTTGCACTCACATATCTAATGCATAGAAGGAAAATGGAATGTTTATGGAATGGAGTGAAATATGGGGATGTGTGATGATGGGATTCAAGAATGGGTGATGTTATTTTCCAACTTCCATGTATATTGGACCACATTACACACTATTCAATGCATTAAAGACAACCTAATCATTGTGGACCCAAAACATAAGGGAAAGGGAATGGGTATGCAATTTTCACCATTACGATTATATGTTTATATACACATATGTATGTATACATACATATATATGTAAGTATATGTATATGTATATACATGTATATATTTATGTATGTATTTGTACATACGTGTCTATATATATATATATATATATACATTTTTATGTGTGTACATATATGTGTGTATGCATATGTCTATATATACATACATACATACATACATATGCACATATATATTTGTGTATAAATTAATTATTTATGATTGATTAACACGAGTCTTATAATATATTATATTATTTTTATTAGTGAATGAGGGTTTATTGGTTTGATCTATGGAACACAACGAGGCTCAATTTTAATGTATTAATGCATAGCAATTTATTTGGGGAATTGAATCCAAGGTCTTCACTACAATAACTCTTAATCATTAGCACTTAATCACATCAACTAAATGCATGTATTATATTAATTATTAAGGGTAAGTGCATGGAAATGGAGGACCAAAAGGGCGTCAACAGTGGCCACTTTTGACCTAAAACTAGTGAAACCTGATCTTCAATGAGTAATGTGAGATGTCTACACTCAAAATTTGAAGATGTGATAAGAACAAGAATTGTAGTTCTCTGAATCTATTTTATAAACTAATAAGGCTTTTGAAAAATGGTGAAGATTAGGAGGGTCAAATGTTGAGTGTACATAAAATTGGTCCTATTTTGGTGAGTGTACATTAAATTTAGTGTCAAATTCATGTTTTAGTAACTAAGATAATACTTGTATGTAAAATAGGAAAAATATGTGCAATTTGTGAATTTATAGGGCTATGTAAGACTAGTTAGCTTGACTCCAATTATGGATTCCGTACAAAAAAAACAAATACACTTCTACATCTCTCTAATTTTGATGGACTTCTTACCTTCCTAACCTATACACAAATAAACTAATAATAAAAATTTGTCATGAAACACGTTTATAGTATCATGTTAAATTATAGAAAAAGATGAAAACAACACTTTTAGTACTTAATTATTTGGTATGGAGCATTCTCTAGAATCAAACATCTTGTCTAATATGGATTTTCTTAAAGATTAAATGGAGACAAAAAATATGTGTACCCATGCAAAAATATGATTCAAATGGAGACAAATTAGTTGAAGAGTGGACTACCCTATTGTAGGAATTGTGTTGAATGTAAGTTAAATGTTTGTCCCATCCTTTTAGATACCTCTAATAATATCCATGAAGCAACTACATCACTATTCTATTTACCACCTTTCTTTTCTCATATATTTGAGGATGGAATGAGTCGATCTTATGAACTTTATATCCATTCTTTAGTGGAACAAAACTTACTCGGGAAACAAGCATCCTTATCTAAGGTCGTGCTCTCTAGAATCACAAAATGAATCCACACAATATTAAGAAATAGTTCAATGACATCACTTCTAGTTAGTGTCTTGTTACAAGCCATTAAAATATACATATTGCTAAAATGGTATACTACAACAAAGTTATAATCATGTCTAGATGTTTTATCTTTAGGATGGAGATGCTCTTTCATGGTCTTGTAGACATGGGAAATGGTTGATACAACTAAAGCCTCCTATTTCTAAGACTTAAATGTAAGGACAATATACAAAGTCTAGTTTAGATTCAAACCCAACCACCATACCTCTTTTTGGTGACTAATATACCTTGCTAAAATCAACATCATGTGTATATTATTTAGCATATACACTTCATTTACACAGGGATCTAGCATAGAAAGTGTGATTAACACTAAAAGAAGAGGTAATATAGAGAGCATATCATCCACTTTGTTCATTACATCATGCTTGTAGTTGATCAATAAATAGGATAAATTAATAAACCTATCCATTTGTAGTGATGGGATTGGTGTAGATTTATTTATATTTAAAGGTATTGTAAACACCAATGATTGGTGTGTGCCACTAATTCCTTTCCCATAAGGTAATTATTCCACTTTTTAATGAGTTAAACTAGCATGCACTATCTTAGGTACAATAATTTAGCATAGTCCCTTTAAACAACTTAGAATGATAGCAAGCATGCCTACTTCCTGATGGCACTCAAAGTTGTATCTCCATAAATCCTAAAGGACAAGCCAAGATTTAAGCACAGAGAAGGTCAACTTAGGAAGAAGAATTGAATTTTATGATCAAGTAGTGGACAATGGTGGGCCAATTCGAGGGCAATCTCTTCTTCAACACTAGGAACTTAACTCTCACTAAAGTGGAAGGTATCATATTCAAATGTGCTCACTAAAAGTTCTTAGACATTTGGTGGCCTAAATGCAATGCCATCATGAAATATAATATAATTATCCATGTTTAAATCACACACATGATCCAAATCTTTCTTCAAACCATCAACACAAAGATTAATCTTTTTATGCATCTCTTGTGAAAATCAAGTTCTTCTATTTACCTCTCTATTGTACACCCTTCAATGCAACTTGTTGAAATACAATTATTACTTCAACTAGGCACATATATAGTCTCTTACTCTTCCTCTTCCATAAAATCTCTTGTAACACATTGTACATGAGGAAGATGGCATGTGACACACTAAAAAACAAACCATTAAATGCATCAACATGGTCTTAATTAGCATCACTATCTTCAAGAGAAAGTTATTCAAAATGAAAATTTGTCTTCATCTACATAATCACCTTGGGATGTAGAAGTGCATCCACCTTTGTTTCACTTGAGAACACACTTGAATAACCCTCTACATGAGCATCATTATCAGTAAACAATTCCTCGCATTGGCTAACCAATTCACTTGACTCATTGGAATTAGCACTTGAGGATGTCATTTATGAAATATTTGATGATTCTCTGATGTATTTAATGAGGCCAACCCACTTATAGAATTTGTGTAGGCTTGTAGGTTTGAGCTCTTTTGGTAGCCAGTTCAACTTAGGATTAAGTTCAATACAAAATAATGCCACACACTGTGATTGTTCAAGCCTAATTTCCTCAAGGATATTTCAAATAGTAGCTACAAATATATCATTAAAAATAGATATTGGATCTCCTTCTTCTTTAAATATTGACAAGTTCTTAGAGAAGAGAATTAGGTTCAATCCCACTTATAAATTTCTCATTATAAGCTACAATATTATAATAACAAGAAGAAAAATAATGGCTAGGAAAATCATCCAACCAATATTTTGCATACCCACACAATGATTTGACAAACAATCTCAAACATGCATCTTCATATTTTGTTTCAAGACCATTCATAAAATCAACAAACATTTGAATAGTGTTTCTTTTTATGTTGCATTATGTTGACCAAACTTGGACAACTGATTGTAAACTTCTCTTAGCATGGGTTAAAATAAATTTGCATCTATAAAAGGTTTAATTATTTATATTCATCAATGACAAGGGGCACTTTAGGAGGTTTAATCTTTTGGACAATGGGGTAGTAAGTTTGGCTTTAAACTACAAAAATAGAATTCTCAATCATCTCAATATGTTACATAAGATCATCAAGTTCTTGTGAGGATTTAGCTTTTTACAAGGGTAGGAGGACACACAACTACTTGGATAATAATATGAGGCCTCATCATATAACTCTTTGTCTTCATATTCATGATAGTAACTTGGGAAAGTAACATAGGATGAAGTATAAGAGGGAGGTAGAATAAGATAGTCTTCACACCAATGACCCATACTTCATACAAATTTATAGCATGCATGAAAGATGAATTATTGCACACATACACTTAAGGTTTTACATGAATAGGACATAGTCCATAGAGAGAAAAGAAGGAAAAACTCTTGTACCTTAACACCATTTGCTACTCTCCTAGAATGTGCATTGAAATATAACAACAAATAAGATCATGAACATTGGATTTAGTACAACAGTCACTATCTCTTTAAAGAGGAAAGCCTTGAATGAAAGCTTGATCTCTAAGGGTAGAATTGGGTCTAGGTTCTCTCCACCACTAGTAGAGTCTTCAAAAATCACATGAAACATGGAATTGCAACAAGAAGCCCCTAAAACATCCCTAGAAATAGAATCATTTGTTGGCACTCAAATTTGTATCTCCATTAACCGTAAATGGAATGCCAATACCTAAGCTCAAGGAAGGTTATCTTAGGATGATGAATTGAAGCTTATGATCATGTAGTGGACAATAGTCAAAGAATTCATAGGAGAGGGAAATCTCTTCTTCTTCTTTAGGCTCTACTACTACAAGGGGGTGTTCCCTAAGGTTAATCACAAGACAATTAATGAGAAATAACAAAATACATCTATTCTTGAGACATAAACCATGTTCTATTGCACTAGGAGACTCCAAAGACTATCACTAAGCCTTAGTGCCACTTTATTGATGTCAAGATAATGTAACTTGTATCAAGTAGATATGCAATATATGTATGCAACCAAATGAATTTTAGAATTTTCTCCATGTTTGTAATTCAAAAGCTTAGTTTATACATACTTGAAAAATTTAACAATACATAGCCTTTCAAAGAAAATCACAAATGTTGTTTCTTTTCGGATTTGTGAGTTTTAAAGACACTCGGTTATGTATGTTGAAGGAATTTAATGAGAGAGAAATTATGTTCTTTAAGTTTTAAGATTGATAGGGTGGGAAAACATACTACAAGATATGTGTGCCTTTATCCTATGTGGGAGACAAAGTTTGTCAAATTTCAAATTCAAAGTGTAAGGATATGTGCAAACTTCTTGGCTATTTGCATGGTATAATCATAAACTAAAACAAAGAACAAGATGAGAATTTAACTCCTACAATCTTTGGTGCAGGAGCACCTACCTGACAGCTGGTCTGGATAAGGCAGTTAGTAGTTTAGGTCCAGTTTGTGTTTCCAAGAAGGTCTGTTAGACCAAATGCATGTAATAAGGTCATGTTGATCATGATAAGATCATGCTGACCAGGCTTTTGCTATTTTTAGCTAGTTAGTTATAACAGCTGTCATGATGTATGTTCGGTGGGATCTCCCAGCTGCTTGGAGAGTTCCCAGCCGCTTGGAGTCGGGTCAGTAGTACTCGTAGGCAAATCTTTATAAGCATGAGATCGGTTGATTGGAGATCATCGATCGGCAGTGTAGTGTTGCATCAAGCAGAGGAGTTGAGTGTTCTGTGTGAGGGACATCATATTGTATTGCATCTTTGAGTCAATAAAGATCCTGTTTCGTTTTCTGTTTGATCTCCTTCATGTAATCAATTGCTGGTTTGAGAGGGTGTCATGGATTTCCTGATCCATTCCACCGGTTGACTCATCTGATCGGTGGAATGGTAATGTACAGTAGGTTAGATTGTAGTTTGTTTTCTGTTTACATGCAGGTGTGCAGGATCGCGGTCAACAGATGCTGAGAAGCCTAGCATCCTCATGTGCTAGGTCAAGTTGATAAACTGGAGTTGGAAGATCACCCTGAGGTTGGATCGGGTCATCCCTGGTGGATCGGCGAAGGGAAATTTCGCTAAGTGAAGAAGTTCGTGAAGACGGCATCACCAGGATATCTTGGTGAATATCCTGCAGACAGTTCGGACATCGTCATCCGGATAAGTGGAGAAGATCGGCATGATGTTGTCGATTGCATGAAGTGTGAGTTCGTCGGGGTGATCATCAGCAGGAGGAGCCGAGGAGTGTATCGGCATCAGGATCATCATATCGGGAGTGCCAAACATCCGCATATCGCGAGTAGATGCGGAAGAGAAAGTTTGTGTTTTTTTGTCTAAGTGTTGAAAAGGTCATCAGGATAACGGGTGACGTCATCGTCATCAGGATATGACGTCATCGTCATCAGGATATTGAGATATCCCCCTTATGCGAGTTTATCCTGCCGTCATTAAGTGCTAAGGTATCGGCGGAAGTCCGTGGTAGAAGGCTGTGTTAGCATCATCAGGAGGTTTCGAGGGAACCGGATGAATTATATCATGATGCTGTTAGTGTCGTCGGGTAGTGGAGCGTCGAAGGCAAGTTGTTGAAGGTGATCGTCATCAGGATATTTGAACAACCGGATATTTGGATATCCTGCTGACGAAGGTGATATTGAATATCATGATGAAGACGTTAGAGTTCGGAGCCTGATGAACAGTGCAACCGGAGGATGTTTGCGCCCGCTGAACATCATGATGATGATGTTAGGAGGAAAGCGGAGGAGGTGAATAGTAGTCGGCAGGAGGATGATTGCGAGTGTCCGAAATATGATGATGCTGACTGTGTAACGCAGAACATGATGATGCTGTTGGTAGTTCTAGGGAATATGATGATGATGGCGAAGATGATGATGATGAGGTTGGTCTGCAGACATTCATGCTACATGCGAAGGTTATAGTGTGGATGCCTCTGCATCATAGTGGTATCAGAGCTCAGCAAAAGGTCTGGGCTGTTGTGTGTTGATTCTGTCACCGAAAGGGCAGAGGTAGAATTGAGTGAGTTGTGTGTTGATTGTGAGGTTGACAAAATGCCTCCTAAAGGTAGTGGTACTGCAAGGGAGTTGCAGGAAATGAAGGAGAAACATGCTAGAGAGATGAGGAAGATGAAGGAGCTTGCTGAAGCACTTCAAGCCAGGCTGACAGCCCTGGAAAAGAACAAAAAGAGGGAGGTAGAAGACAGTGAGTCTGAAGAAGATGCAGATACTGTTGAAGAGTATGAAGAGGTAGCTGAAGATCTGGATGCTGAAGACCAGAGATTGGCAAAACTGTTAAAGGCAGTGCAGAGTGAAAAACCTAAGGTAAAGGTTGATGTTTCCAAGTATACTGGAAGCTTGAATGAAGATGAGTTGTTGGACTGGATTGCTGCACTGGATAATCACTTTGAATGTGAAGATGTTGCTGAGGATCAGAAGGTAAAGATTGCAAAGACCAAGTTAGGAGGTCATGCTTTGGTATGGTGGGATTATGTACAATCTGAGAGAAGGAAGCAAGGGAAGTCTAAGATCACTTCTTGGGATAAGATGGTAGCAAGGATAAAGGGTAAATTCTTGCCAAGGGATTATGAAATCCAGATGTTTAAGAAGCTGCAATTTTTAAAGCAGAAAGACAGGGATGTGAAATCATATACTGAGGAATTTTATCTGTTGAGTATGAGATCTGGTCATCATGAGAATGAGGTAGAAAAGGTGGCTAGGTACTTGGCTGGTTTGAGGTTTAACATACAGGATGAGTTAGTGTTAGCTAACCCTAAGAATGTGGAGGATTGTTATCAAATGGCAATCAGGATTGAAGAAAAGCTGAATAGAGGACATGATAAGTCCATGAGAGGAAGAGGAAACAATAGGGGAAGAGGAACAGCCCCTGCACAAAAGCAAACCAATGAGAGTCAAGAAGACACTGGGAAAGGACAAGGACAGTCTGATTTCAGAGGTGGATGGAAAGGTAATAGAGGTAGATTTGGAGGTGGTAGAGGTTCTACTACATTTTAAGGAAAGTGTTACACCTGTGGAGAGTTTGGTCATCCATCTTTCAAATGTCCAGAAAACAAAGGTTCATCATCCAGAAATGATAGAACAAGTGACAAGAGGGTACAACTTGTACAAGAAGAGAAAGAAGAAGAAAGTGCACAGAGTTCAAACAGAGGTCCTGAGAATTTTGGCTATCCAGAGAGTGGAGAATCATTGATGTTAAGGAGAATTAGTTTGCAGGCATCACAGGATCTGATGCAAAGAAGAGCTCTTTTCAAAACCACATGTAAGAGCAAAGGTAAGGTATGTAAGGTTGTCATTGATACTGGTTCAACAGACAACATGGTATCTCAGGAAATGGTGGATAAACTGAAGTTGGAAAGGATTCCACATCCACACCCTTACAAGGCATCTTGGGTGAGTGATAGGCAATCACTTTTTGTCTCTGAGCAGGCATATGTGGATTTCCAGATTGGACCATATCAGGATAGAATTTTGTGTGACATATTGCCTATGGAATGTTGTCACCTACTGTTGGGTAGACCATGGCAATTTGACAGAAGAGTACTGTATGATGGGTATGCTAATACCTACACCATCCAGAAGGATGGGAAGATTATTAAGTTGATGCCATTGCAGGCAAAAGCTGCAGTACAGAAGGCAGCTCAAATCATTTTGATGGGAAAGAAGGAGTTTGTGCAGATGCCTAGAGGAACAGGCATGAAGGCAGTTCCGGACACTGCAGGGCAAGGAGTTGTTCCAGACAACAAGCTGAAGAAAGTTTTAGTTGTAACTGACAGAGGTCAGCAGCAGGTGCAGAAACAGGTTTGTACACAGCAACCAGTTGAGAGGCATGACAAGGATGTTGTCATAGTTGGAACTATTGCTTGTCCTATGAAGATTGAAAGAAAGGTACAGTTGAACACCACAGAGGTAGTTCAGACAGAGGTTCTGGTCAGGCAACCTGACAAACACAGGGTATGTGAGAGAAAGGCCTACATCAATAGGCATGCAGATTTACTTGCCAGAAAGCAAGTTACAGTTCAGAAGTCTTGGAGCAGCCAAGAGCCAGCAGAGGATAAAGCTGGAGCAGGTCAGACTATTGACACGGCAAAGTGTAGAGGTGGAGGACTTCCACATACTCAACTCATGGGACATGAGTTCTTTTCTGTTGGGGAGTATGGTGCAGGAGCACCTACCTGACAGCTGGTCTGGATAAGGCAGTTAGTAGTTTAGGTCCAGTTTGTGTTTCCAAGAAGGTCTGTTAGACCAAATGCATGTAATAAGGTCATGCTGATCATGATAAGATCATGCTGACCAGGCTTTTGCTATTTTTAGCTAGTTAGTTATAACAGCTGTCATGATGTATGTTCGGTGGGATCTCCCAGCCGCTTGGAGAGTTCCCAGCCGCTTGGAGTCGGGTCAGTAGTACTCGTAGGCAAATCTTTATAAGCATGAGATCGGTTGATTGGAGATCATCGATCGGCAGTGTAGTGTTGCATCAAGCAGAGGAGTTGAGTGTTCTGTGTGAGGGACATCATATTGTATTGCATCTTTGAGTCAATAAAGATCCTGTTTCGTTTTCTGTTTGATCTCCTTCCTGTAATCGATTGCTGGTTTGAGAGGGTGTCATGGATTTCCTGATCCATTCCACCGGTTGACTCATCTGATCGGTGGAATGGTAATGTACAGTAGGTTAGATTGTAGGTTGTTTTCTATTTGCATGCAGGTGTGCAGGATCGCGGTCAAGAGATGTTGAAGACCCTAGCATCCTCATGTGCTAGGTCAAGTTGAGAAGTTCAAGTTGATAAACTGGAGTTGGAAGATCACCCTGAGGTTGGATCGGGTCATCCCTGGTGGATTGGCGAAGAGAGATTTCACTAAGTACTGTTGGGTAGACCATGGCAATTTGACAGAAGAGTACTGTATGATGGGTATGCTAATACCTACACCATCCAGAAGGATGGGAAGATTATTAAGTTGATGCCATTGCAGGCAAAAGCTGCAGTACAGAAGGCAGCTCAAATCATTTTGATGGGAAAGAAGGAGTTTGTGCAGATGCCTAGAGGAACAGGCATGAAGGCAGTTCCGGACACTGCAGGGCAAGGAGTTGTTACAGACAACAAGCTGAAGAAAGTTTTAGTTGTAACTGACAGAGGTCAGCAGCAGGTGCAGAAACAGGTTTGTACACAGCAACCAGTTGAGAGGCATGACAAGGATGTTGTCATAGTTGGAACTATTGCTTGTCCTATGAAGATTGAAAGAAAGGTACAGTTGAACACCACAGAGGTAGTTCAGACAGAGGTTCTGGTCAGGCAACCTGACAAACACAGGGTATGTGAGAGAAAGGCCTACATCAACAGGCATGCAGATTTACTTGCCAGAAAGCAAGTTACAGTTCAGAAGTCTTGGAGCAGCCAAGAGCCAGCAGAGGATAAAGCTGGAGCAGGTCAGACTATTGACACGACAAAGTGTAGAGGTGGAGGACTTCCACATACTCAACTCATGGGACATGAGTTCTTTTCTGTTGGGGAGTATGGTGCAGGAGCACCTACCTGACAGCTGGTCTGGATAAGGCAGTTAGTAGTTTAGGTCCAGTTTGTGTTTCCAAGAAGGTCTGTTAGACCAAATGCATGTAATAAGGTCATGCTGATCATGATAAGATCATGCTGACCAGGCTTTTGCTATTTTTAGCTAGTTAGTTATAACAGCTGTCATGATGTATGTTCGGTGGGATCTCCCAGCCGCTTGGAGAGTTCCCAGCCGCTTGGAGTCGGGTCAGTAGTACTCGTAGGCAAATCTTTATAAGCATGAGATCGGTTGATTGGAGATCATCGATCGGCAGTGTAGTGTTGCATCAAGCAGAGGAGTTGAGTGTTCTATGTGAGGGACATCATATTGTATTGCATCTTTGAGTCAATAAAGATCCTGTTTCGTTTTCTGTTTGATCTCCTTCCTGTAATCGATTGCTGGTTTGAGAGGGTGTCATGGATTTCCTGATCCATTCCACCGGTTGACTCATCTGATCGGTGGAATGGTAATGTACAGTAGGTTAAATTGTAGTTTGTTTTCTGTTTACATGCAGGTGTGCAGGATCGCGGTCAACAGATGCTGAGAAGCCTAGCATCCTCATGTGCTAGGTCAAGTTGATAAACTGGAGTTGGAAGATCACCCTGAGGTTGGATCATCAACAGCATCATCATGTTCTGCGTTACACAGTCAGCATCATCATATTGCGGACACTCGCAATCATCCTCCTGCCGACTACTATTCACCTCCTCCGCTTTCCTCCTAACATCATCATCATGATGTTCAGCGGGCGCAAACATCCTCCGGTTGCACTGTTCATCAGGCTCCGAACTCTAACGTCTTCATCATGATATTCAATATCACCTTCGTCAGCAGGATATCCAAATATCCGGTTGTTCAAATATCCTGATGACCTTTTCAACACTTAGACAAAAAAACACAAACTTTCTCTTCCGCATCTACTCGCGATATGCGGATGTTTGGCACTCCCGATATGATGATCCTGATGCCGATACACTCCTCGGCTCCTCCTGCTGACGATCACCCCGACGAACTCACACTTCATGCAATCGACAACATCATGCCGATCTTCTCCACTTATCCGGATGACGATGTCCGAACTGTCTGCAGGATATTCACCAAGATATCCTGGTGATGCCGTCTTCACGAACTTCTTCACTTAGCGAAATTTCCCTTCGCCGATCCACCAGGGATGACCCGATCCAACCTCAGGGTGATCTTCCAACTCCAGTTTATCAACTTGACCTAGCACATGAGGATGCTAGGCTTCTCAGCATCTGTTGACCGCGATCCTGCACACCTGCATGTAAACAGAAAACAAACTACAATCTAACCTACTGTACATTACCATTCCACCGATCAGATGAGTCAACCGGTGGAATGGATCAGGAAATCCATGACACCCTCTCAAACCAGCAATCGATTACAGGAAGGAGATCAAACAGAAAACGAAACAGGATCTTTATTGACTCAAAGATGCAATACAATATGATGTCCCTCACACAGAACACTCAACTCCTCTGCTTGATGCAACACTACACTGCCGATCGATGATCTCCAATCAACCAATCTCATGCTTATAAAGATTTGCCTACGAGTACTACTGACCCGACTCCAAGCGGCTGGGAACTCTCCAAGCGGCTGGGAGATCCCACCGAACATACATCATGACAGCTGTTATAACTAACTAGCTAAAAATAGCAAAAGCCTGGTCAGCATGATCTTATCATGATCAGCATGACCTTATTACATGCATTTGGTCTAACAGACCTTCTTGGAAACACAAACTGGACCTAAACTACTAACTGCCTTATCCAGACCAGCTGTCAGGTAGGTGCTCCTGCACCATACTCCCCAACAGAAAAGAACTCATGTCCCATGAGTTGAGTATGTGGAAGTCCTCCACCTCTACACTTTGCCGTGTCAATAGTCTGACCTGCTCCAGCTTTATCCTCTGCTGGCTCTTGGCTGCTCCAAGACTTCTGAACTGTAACTTGCTTTCTGGCAAGTAAATCTGCATGCCTATTGATGTAGGCCTTTCTCTCACATACCCTGTGTTTGTCAGGTTGCCTGACCAGAACCTCTGTCTGAACTACCTCTGTGGTGTTCAACTGTACCTTTCTTTCAATCTTCATAGGACAAGCAATAGTTCCAACTATGACAACATCCTTGTCATGCCTCTCAACTGGTTGCTGTGTACAAACCTGTTTCTGCACCTGCTGCTGACCTCTGTCAGTTACAACTAAAACTTTCTTCAGCTTGTTGTCTGGAACAACTCCTTGCCCTGCAGTGTCCGGAACTGCCTTCATGCCTGTTCCTCTAGGCATCTGCACAAACTCCTTCTTTCCCATCAAAATGATTTGAGCTGCCTTCTGTACTGCAGCTTTTGCCTGCAATGGCATCAACTTAATAATCTTCCCATCCTTCTGGATGGTGTAGGTATTAGCATACCCATCATACAGTACTCTTCTGTCAAATTGCCATGGTCTACCCAACAGTAGGTGACAACATTCCATAGGCAATATGTCACACAAAATTCTATCCTGATATGGTCCAATCTGGAAATCCACATATGCCTGCTCAGAGACAAAAAGTGATTGCCTATCACTCACCCAAGATGCCTTGTAAGGGTGTGGATGTGGAATCCTTTCCAACTTCAGTTTATCCACCATTTCCTGAGATACCATGTTGTCTGTTGAACCAGTATCAATGACAACCTTACATACCTTACCTTTGCTCTTACATGTGGTTTTGAAAAGAGCTCTTCTTTGCATCAGATCCTGTGATGCCTGCAAACTAATTCTCCTTAACATCAATGATTCTCCACTCTCTGGATAGCCAAAATTCTCAGGACCTCTGTTTGAACTCTGTGCACTTTCTTCTTCTTTCTCTTCTTGTACAAGTTGTACCCTCTTGTCACTTGTTCTATCATTTCTGGATGATGAACCTTTGTTTTCTGGACATTTGAAAGATGGATGACCAAACTCTCCACAGGTGTAACACTTTCCTTAAAATGTAGTAGAACCTCTACCACCTCCAAATCTACCTCTATTACCTTTCCATCCACCTCTGAAATCAGACTGTCCTTGTCCTTTCCCAGTGTCTTCTTGACTCTCATTGGTTTGCTTCTGTGCAGGGGTTGTTCCTCTTCCCCTATTGTTTCCTCTTCCTCTCATGGACTTATCATGTCCTCTATTCAGCTTTTCTTCAATCCTGATTGCCATTTGATAACAATCCTCCACATTCTTAGGGTTAGCTAACACTAACTCATCCTGTATGTTAAACCTCAAACCAGCCAAGTACCTAGCCACCTTTTCTACCTCATTCTCATGATGACCAGATCTCATACTCAACAGATAAAATTCCTCAGTATATGATTTCACATCCCTGTCTTTCTGCTTTAAAAATTGCAGCTTCTTAAACATCTGGATTTCATAATCCCTTGGCAAGAATTTACCCTTTATCCTTGCTACCATCTTATCCCAAGAAGTGATCTTAGACTTCCCTTGCTTCCTTCTCTCAGATTGTACATAATCCCACCATACCAAAGCATGACCTCCTAACTTGGTCTTTGCAATCTTTACCTTCTGATCCTCAGCAACATCTTCACATTCAAAGTGATTATCCAGTGCAGCAATCCAGTCCAACAACTCATCTTCATTCAAGCTTCCAGTATACTTGGAAACATCAACCTTTACCTTAGGTTTTTCACTCTGCACTGCCTTTAACAGTTTTGCCAATCTCTGGTCTTCAGCATCCAGATCTTCAGCTACCTCTTCATACTCTTCAACAGTATCTGCATCTTCTTCAGACTCACTGTCTTCTACCTCCCTCTTTTTGTTCTTTTCCAGGGCTGTCAGCCTGGCTTGAAGTGCTTCAGCAAGCTCCTTCATCTTCCTCATCTCTCTAGCATGTTTCTCCTTCATTTCCTGCAACTCCCTTGCAGTACCACTACCTTTAGGAGGCATTTTGTCAACCTCACAATCAACACACAACTCACTCAATTCTACCTCTGCCCTTTCGGTGACAGAATCAACACACAACAGCCCAGACCTTTTGCTGAGCTCTGATACCACTATGATGCAGAGGCATCCACACTATAACCTTCGCATGTAGCATGAATGTCTGCAGACCAACCTCATCATCATCATCTTCGCCATCATCATCATATTCCCTAGAACTACCAACAGCATCATCATGTTCTGCGTTACACAGTCAGCATCATCATATTTCGGACACTCGCAATCATCCTCCTGCCGACTACTATTCACCTCCTCCGCTTTCCTCCTAACATCATCATCATGATGTTCAGCGGGCGCAAACATCCTCCGGTTGCACTGTTCATCAGGCTCCGAACTCTAACGTCTTCATCATGATATTCAATATCACCTTCGTCAGCAGGATATCCAAATATCCGGTTGTTCAAATATCCTGATGACGATCACCTTCAACAACTTGCCTTCGACGCTCCACTACCCGACGACACTAACAGCATCATGATATAATTCATCCGGTTCCCTCGAAACCTCCTGATGATGCTAACACAGCCTTCTACCACGGACTTCCGCCGATACCTTAGCACTTAACGACGGCAGGATAAACTCGCATAAGGGGGATATGACGTCATCATCATCAGGATATTGAGATATCCCCCTTATGCGAGTTTATCCTGCCGTCGTTAAGTGCTAAGGTATCGGCGGAAGTCCGTGGTAGAAGGCTGTGTTAGCATCATCAGGAGGTTTCGAGGGAACCGGATGAATTATATCATGATGCTGTTAGTGTCGTCGGGTAGTGGAGCGTCGAAGGCAAGTTGTTGAAGGTGATCGTCATCAGGATATTTGAACAACCGGATATTTGGATATCCTGCTGACGAAGGTGATATTGAATATCATGATGAAGACGTTAGAGTTCGGAGCCTGATGAACAGTGCAACCGGAGGATGTTTGCGCCCGCTGAACATCATGATGATGATGTTAGGAGGAAAGCGGAGGAGGTGAATAGTAGTCGGCAGGAGGATGATTGCGAGTGTCCGAAATATGATGATGCTGACTGTGTAACGCAGAACATGATGATGCTGTTGGTAGTTCTAGGGAATATGATGATGATGGCAAAGATGATGATGATGAGGTTGGTCTGCAGACATTCATGCTACATGCGAAGGTTATAGTGTGGATGCCTCTGCATCAATCTTCATTGTGTACTTGTTTAAATGCATCACCAATACATTATAGTTGTCATAAACCAAGTATACTTGAATAATCACTAAATCCTTTTGCACATCCCATATATTGTGGCATAAGAGTTCTTAAGAAAGATCAAAAGAAAATTTACAACCCTTGTTGGTCAAATAATGGTACACAACATTCATACTATCAAATGTAATACTATAGATAAAAAAATATCCCCTTAAATATACACACAATTCAAATAGACACTCAAGCTAGATGAGAAATATATGCTTTAAATTACCTTCTCAAAAGCTTGCAACAAGTACCTTCTCTTGAAAGAAATTATCGTACATCATTTGACACCCTAGACTAATTAGAGAATAAAGGAATACAATAACTCTCCCACAATATGGTTTCAACTAGCCAACCCCCACTTACATAATGAAAACATGAATATATAGAATTTAGATCCATCTCCTAGCACAAGGGCATAGACATACTTGGATTTGCATGTCCAATTGGCATAATTCATATTTGCCCAATACTAAACTACTATAGGAATTTATGAGGGAAAAAAATCCACATTAGATTAGATTGAAGCACATAGGAGTAGGGGAGAAAATATCCCAAAATCATACAAGTCAACAATCCAAATCAATTTGTAGGCTTGTAGGGGTACCACCTTCTATGTTTTCATGCATTAAATCAACTCATCTAGCCCTGTAGTATGTTGTATCAATAGTCTCATGCTCATAAATAGAATGAAGCCCCAAGGATGAGAAAATGATGATCAGTATATGCCTAATTAATGAAATTGACTTGAAGGAACAAGGCAAGGTCTCAAGTCATAGTTCTCAACTACCCCACATTAGATGATTTGTCATTCCACACTTGCAGTAGCAAGAACATCCCTTTTACCGCACTCACATCCATGCTAAATGGCACCAAAACTAATAGAATACATAAGCATTCATGATTTTGTTATTTTTATTCAAATTTGTAATGGAAAACTCCAAAAATAGTGCACATGGCATTGATAAATATGGGGCCATGCATCCTTGTATATGTTGTCAATGGAGCACACAAATCAACTAGGCACTCATGTGTTTCCAATGTTTATGATGGGATGCCAATGCAACACCAAAACCACATCTATGCATACATTTTCAATGCCTTCCTTTGTTTTAACAAACAAACCTAAAAATGGTTGCAAGGGCATTTATAAATTTGTCAAATAAAATAAACTTTTACATGCAATGCCTACCACATAATTGACCCACCAAATGTTAGGTTATATCACCACTAGTCTAGACTTTATTTACCCAAGTGGACTACTATGAAGCTTGTATCATACATAATGACCAATTTGAAAAATCCATAGGAAAGAACAAAGATAAACCGACACAAAGCAAATACCACTAATAGGGATTTATAGCACAAATACATGTAAAGGCAAATGTGAACATACAAGGGACCACAAATTGAGCTATAAAAAACATAGATGGGGATATAAAATTTGTAACCTTATGTTGACAATAAATTCAAAGTTAGAAAACAATAAGAGTACATGGTGCAAGATCAAAAGATAAATCCAAAACCATGGTGAAGACAATGCCTTGTTTCAACATCTCTCCCATGGCATAATCACTTGCATATGTCTCAACCTCAAAGGATTCTAAGAGATTCAAAAGAGATAACACAAATGTAAATTACTAATTTTATGGTTAAGATCATCAAAATCATGATGTTGTTTTGTACCCTAATGAAAACTCTTCTTACCCCTATTATAGAATACAACCTAGAGAACCAACATATGACAATTATTTGATGAATTTACAAAGGTATTGGACTCCAAAAAACCTCCTAGTCTCTAAAATAGTTGTGGGATTTTGTTAATTCATTATGGCCTCATATTTTGATGGGTCTATCCTTATCCCACTATCCCCCACCACATTTACAAGGTACATAGGCGATGTCCTAGAAAATTCACACTTCTTTCCATTTAGCAAAAGTTTGTTCTCCTTTAAGATTTGAAATAATTTTTAAGATGGGAAACATGTTCTTCATATGTTTTGATAAAAACAAAACATCATCTAAGAGAGAATAAAGCATAAATCAATGAGGGCCTAAATGCCTCATTAATCAAATACATGAAGGTGGCTAGAGCATTGGATAAACCAAAAGGGTAAAACCAACCACTCAAAAAGACTTTGCTTAGTCTTAAACATTGTCTTCTATATGTATTCTTCTTTGATCTTAACTTGATGATACTTTGATTTTAAGTCCAAATTTGTGAGTATAATTATGTGTTGAAATTGATCGAGTAAATCATCTATTCAAGAAAATGGATACCTATTCTTGATGGTGATTTAATTTAGACCCCTGGTGCAGGAGCACCTCGAGACATTGAAAAAACTGAGGATTCTATATATTTTTTGTTATGTCCAAGTGTCATACTATAAGGTCTTCTTGCCATATTAAGTTATACGTTGCCGAGTAAGGCATAAAACTAAGTCTATATACGTGTTGTAACGGATGTAACCGAACAAGTAGAAATGTAACCGTAAGGCAGAGGTGGTTAGAGGCAGTTCGCCTTCCATCTTATAACTGCCTATGTGATGTATGGGAGTCTTTAAATAGTGAGTCTATATGTGAGACGAATGAACAGAGAAAAAGAACAAATCTGTATTTATATTTTAGAAGAAAGAAATAAAGAACTTCTGTTGTTTTGGTGTAACCCCAGGGATGTAGTTTGGAAGCATTCCACTAGTTGAGGTTTCTTCGAAACCAATGGAATGTCTTTCTTAGGAATAGATTTCTTTCCTTTCTGTGGAAGTTTGTAGTTTCTGTGTCATTTGTCAGTTACAAGAGTCATGGAGATAAATATATCAGCTTGTATGGACAACAGTCGTTAAACATATCGGGTGAGCGTCATTTTATGTATATCCCGCATTTGTATGTCACAGATATTTCATGTGTATCCTATGGTTGAACGTTGAAAGATTGTATTTGGCAATGTATATCTCGTATGATACAAAGAGTGACGGATAGCAGTGGTAAAAAGAACCGACTACAGCAAGTTCATTAATGTATATGCGTAACAAAGGTGCATCGTAGAGAACAAGGCATCCGTCTCACCAAAGGCAAAGTTTGTTGTCAGGCCTATCGGTATAAGATGTGGGATCGGAAGACTTGAGTAAAGTTAGGCTGATTTAAGAAGTCTTACCGACGGCTAGTTGATGGTAGGCACATCGATGTGAGATATGATATCGATGGAGAAGTGAAAGGTTTCACTGGTGCTAATAGGTCTGAACGATGGTGAAGTTTGGTGTTTATTGTTTTGGTGTAAGGTCATCGGAATAAGGATGGACATCAGAAGAGGAGGAGTAAGTCAAGCCGAGAGAAGCTTGTGTTGCCGATGAAGGAAGACCGCGAGTTAAGTGATCGGTGTAAGAGTGGGTATCGGTGAGCAAGGAGAATGTTTCACCGATGGTCAAGTCTTACCGACGAAGACAATTCAAAGGAGATGTCGAAGTGATATGGTATGTCGGTGAAAGAGGTTTTGGATCAGCCGACAGTCATAAGCTTTACCGATAGGATACAAAGGAACAAAGCGGTATGTGTAGTATAGCCGATAAGGAAGAATATTTGCATGTCGATATTGGAAGGTCTTAAGGAAGGGATTTTTTTGAAGGAAATAAAGTATAATTTTGAGCTTCCACTAAAGACCTCTGCATCAAAGTGGTATAAGAGCTCAGAATATTCTGAGCGTGTAGATAGAGCGCCGAAGGAGGCAATCTACACTAGGATTTTGGGATAAGCATTGGTTTTTGCTATCTGATTCTTGTTGTGAATTTTATGGTTGCAGGTGCAAGTTCACTCGCTACAGTAGACAGACAGGAAGGTCTATCAAGAGGGCCAGAGGAGATGGTCCATTGGTTGTCGCCAAAAGTCTTGGGGAGAGAGGCAAGAGAGGACTCCTAGGTGAGGGACAAGAGTGTTAGTGTAGCAGGGAGGAGTGGACTTTAGATGATAGAGATGCACCTTGGAGGCAGCCAGTCAAACTCCATTGATAGGAGTCACAGTTGGAGGGTAAAGAGGAAGCAGAGGAGGGATCAAGTCAGGGTTGAAGACATAAAGAGGCAAAAGTTATTTGAAGCAGACCACATAACTCTTGGGACAAGATTTCTCTTCATGCTGAGGAGTATGGTGCAGGAGCACCTCGAGACATTGAAAAAATTGAGGATTCTATATATTTTCTATTATGTCCAAGTGTCATACTGTAAGGCCTTCGTGCCATATTAAGTTATACGTTGCCGAGTAAGGCATAAAACTAAGTCTGTATACGTGTTGTAATAGATGTAACGAAACAAGTAGAAATGTAACCGTAAGGCAGAGGTGGTTAGAGGTGGTTTGCCTTCCATCTTGTAACTGCCTACATGATGTATGGGAGTCTTTAAATAGTGAGTCTGTATGTGAGACGAACGAACAGAGAAAAAGAACAAATCTGTATTTATATTTTAGAAGAAAGAAATAAAGAACTTCTGTTATTTTGGTGTAACCCCAGGGATGTAGTTTGGAAGCATTCCACTGGTTGAGGTTTCTTTGAAACCAGTGGAATGTCTTTCTTAGGAATAGATTTCTTTCCTTTCTGTGGAAGTTTGTAGTTTCTGTGTCATTTGTCAGTTACAAGAGTCATGGAGATAAATATATCAGCTTGTATGGACAACAGTCGTTAAACATATCGAGTGAGCGTCTTTTTATGTATATCCCACATTTGTATGTCACAGATATTTCATGTGTATCTTGCGGTTCAATGTTGAAAGATTGTATTTGGCAATGTATATCTCGTATGATACAAAGAGTAACAGATAGCAGTGGTAAAAAGAACCAACTACAGCAAGTTCATTAATGTATATGTGTAACAAAGGTACATCGTAGAGAGCAAGGCATCCATCTCACCAAAGGCAAAGTTTGTTGTTAGGCCTATCAGTATAAGATGTGGGATCGGAAGACTTGAGTAAAGTTAGGCCAATGTAAGAAGTCTTACCGACGGCTAGTTGATGGTAGGCACATCGGTGTGAGATATGATATCGATGGAGAAGTGAAAGGTTTCGCTGGCAGTAATAGGTCTGAACGATGGTGAAGTTTGGTGTTTATTGTTTCGGTGTAAGGTCATCGGAATAAGGATGGACATCGGAAGAGGAGGAGTAAGTCAGGTTGAGAGAAGCTTGTGTTGTCGATGAAGGAAGACCGCGAGTTAAGTGATCGGTGTAAGAGTGGGTATCGGTGAGTGAGGAGAATGTTTCGTCGATGGTCAAGTCTTACCGACGAAGATGATTCAAAGGAGATGTCAGAGTGATATGGTATGTCGGTGAAAGAGGTTTTGGATCGGTCGATAGTCATAAGCTTTACCGATAGGATACAAAGGAACAAAGCGGTATGTGTAGTATAGCCGATAAGGAAGAATATTTGCATGTCGATATTGGAAGGTCTTAAGGAAGGGGTTTTTTTGAAGGAAATAAAGTATAATTTTGAGCTTCCACTGAAGACCTCTGCATCAACCCCGCTAGTCAACACACATACTCCATGTCCCATCCTTTATAGGCACTATTATTATTGAAGAACCACAAGGAGGTGTCCTTGGCCTAATGAATTCTTGTTCTAACAACATATTTAGTTTCTTTTTAATTCCATTTGCCTCCACCAAACTTTGGTATCCAACCCTATATTAAAAAAATGAAAATTTGATTTTAATTAGATCTCATGCTCAATAGGACACTTAAGAGATAACCCCTTATGCTCTAAGAAAAATCTAAAATTTCTTTCAATAGTTAACCTATTCCATGTTCTTGATAAGTTCAAGCTATGTACCTTCTTTATCTCTACCCCATCTTTCTATCCCTTTTCTCTAAGAAACAAGAGAGAAAAATTATTTCTTACATTGATCAACCATTTAGGTTATGATGCAATAACCATGGATATCTATCATTTCTTCATGGAGGAGTCAATGTGAATGATCCACCACTCAATAGAAATCTATAGTAATTTTTTCTTCTAAATTATATAAAATAATGCACATATAAGTATGGACTACCAAATGTCACTCTACAGACTAATAGAGGAATGACATCAACAAGAACTTCATCCTTAAATCAACACTTACGTAAAATTTCAACTTACATTCACTAATATATCCACTCTTTGTTTCAACCAAGTTAATAAGGTTTAGGATGCTCCATGGTTCACAAACCCAACTCTCCTATTGATTTCCAAGACATCAAACTAGCTTGTGAGCATGTATCGAAAAGTTCATCTACCTTTTTGTCCATCCAAATTTTGATTTAGAGCAACTTGGTGATTTCATCTAGCTCCTTGGAAATTTCTCACATCACACAAGCTCTTCTCTATACCATGTCACATGATAATTTCTGATATAAATTGCACTCACTATTAATCTTCTTACCCTTTCCCATGAAGTTAGTGTTCTTATAATTATTTTTCTTCCTCCATGAGGGTGCCAAATCAAGATGTAGTTTCCAAAAAAAATTATTTAAATGACCATCTTTATCATAATGTGAACAATGAAACTTGCACTTCCTCTTACCCTTTTCCTTTTTTGGACTGAAGTATTGTTATTCTATCTTGTTTTTTCCCTTATAATTATCCTTCTTGTTGTCCCTTATCATTTTGATTTTGTTTGAAAGAGGATGTTTTCTTCTACTCCAACTCAATATAGTGTGCTTGGGAACACACTTCATCTATGTATTGGTATTTTTCCATTAAAACAATCCTCTTTAGGTGTTCAAATAACCCACCTATACATTTAATTAATATCTCATTGTCCATAACATCTTTCTCCAATTACACTACTCTCTTATGAAACTCGCTAATGTACTCTTGAGCACTATGTCCCTGCCTTTGATGGAAGTAGTTTCATTGCATAACCATTTATTCCTCATGACAAATTGGATAAAATATTTTAGCAAATGATTAAATTACTTCCATATTTAAATTGGAGGATATCTATGGCATTCCAAGTATAAGGCATAACTTTCATACCATGTTAATGCACGACCAACTAGCTTGAGTCTTATAAAGGAAATTTGTTGATGAGGGTTTAGTTTGTGAAGGCCAAATTAAACCTCCATTCTAAGAAATCCATTGATCAATATTCTTAGTTTTGATTTCTCCATTATACAATTCTATGTATATCTTAGGTTCAACTTTGAAGAAGCCTCCATTAGATGTTTCATCTTGCTCAAGATTCGCCTTCTTTGGTTCCTTCTCTTCTTCATAGAAACTTGTCACACCTAGCTTCTAAATCAATGATAAAATGATGCTCTCATGTTTATCAAATTTTCTAACTAAACATGATATCCTTGCAACATCATCCTTAGGTATTTTGAAACACATTTCCCCATCTTCCTCTCTTTCCATCAACCTAGTTGATCTTGTCCACTCCTATGTGACAATTTTAGGTTTGTAATGGGTCATATTTTGACTTTCACTTGACCTTGTGGATGGAATAACCTATTCACAAATCCAATTATCTTATCAAAATTGAGATTTGATACTACTTGATCTATAAACACTCAAGAGATAATCTCCACAAGCTCACCACAAATCTTACTATGTCAACTCAACAAAACAACCCTCTTAAAATTATTTTAAAACCTCTTAAATGTGCATACTACAATATAAAATGTCCATAATGATACAACATATAAGAAACATGAAAAAATAAAGAAAAAACTAGCAAGGAAACACACACACACACAAAATTACAGGCGATACATAGAGATTAACTTGGAGGAACCTTAAAGGGTAAAAACTCCAACAAGAGTGAGCAAATTGAGCTCCTCATCTAACTATCTAAGTCAATATATAGTCGTTACAACACCAATATAGTTAATTGGAGTGATAAAACATGTTCTTCACAACTGCAAAGCAACCCTACAAGTTAGAAATATTGTCTTCTTCACTTGTAATCTCGCAAACAACATGAAAATGAAGGTTCTAATTTGAGCCAACCCATCAAACTTCATTTTTACACATTATATACTACTCCTCTATCCTCACGTGGTTCTGAAATGGGAGATCAAATGTCAAAAGAGTCAATCCAAGTGTCAAAACCCTTCATAATCCACTCTTTGCTTGCATAGTGATGTTTTCACTTTTTCTAACATATCAACAATCATCCATTTTCCATCACATATGAACTCATTGTGATGTTTATGAAATTTGTATAATATTTTGTGCATTTGTCATAGTAGCTAGGAATTATCCATATTAGATGACACTTTTTCCACCTATACAAAGTGATAGATTTTCCATTCTCGATTTTCTGCTCAAGATACAAGTTTATAACTTTCTATAATGTAGATGCTCTAGATAACCTTAGACACCCCTTTGACCTATTTGCAAGCCTGTTTCCATGATAAAACCATGTTTATATATTGGTTTCTTAGCTCCAAGTCACTAGACACCTTTTTGATAAAGTGGCTCTCCATAATCCTATTGGTTCAATTTATTTGACCCAATTTTCAAAATAGATAAATAATCTTCTCAAGGATGCAAGAGTGTCATTTTTATTGTATTTTATTTGAAGCATGTCATTGGGCTCCAAACAACACAAGATACCTCAAATTTTACAAATTAAGGTGGGGTTTTCTTAATCCTTTTTGTTATTATAAATTTATTTGTCTATCTTTATAAAGACCTCTAGGTTGAAGTTGAATTTAATGTCTCCACAAAAGGATAAAACCTTATGTTATATTTTGTGATGAAAAGAAAAACTAGGACCTACTGTTTATGAATTAGTCATGAAACTAGAAAGAATAATAATGTTATTCTATTCATTATATTCAAGTTAAAGAATTTTAATACAATATATAGGCCTCTTAAATGAGTAAGTCAGGATGACACATGACCAAGAGGTCATGAGTTAACTCCTAATTAGAAGTCATCAATCAATAATTGATAAGAGAGTAGTGGCACTTGATGACCTCGAATCAAGGGTGATGCACGTCATTATTAGCTACTTAAGTGAGAGAAATAAAATATCTTATTATCCTAAGTAAGCTTAGTAAATAAATTGCACTTAGGATATAGGATGTCCTAGGTGAAGTATAATTATACACCAACACCCTCTTTAAGTGCAACTTAGGAAAAATAGAAATGGGTCTTGGCATTCAAGCCATGTACGGTACCCATGTACAAATATAGAATGCCTAGAGAGAGAGAGAACCCTCCTCCATGATATGATCCTTCTTGAAAAAGATTATTCCAATAACAGAAATATAGAAAATATAAACTACATATGGAAACACAAAAATGATATTGCATTAAAATGATAGATTTGTATTATAATAAATCATAGGCCTCTTCAAGGGGAAAAACTTTTAGAGAAATGCTCAATACGGTATATTTCATGAATCCTTGTACAATAGCCTATGCCTTATATTTATACTAGTTCTATTCAAGCTAATTACTATATCCCAAGCATATGGGATTATTCATAATAGCTAAAGGGATGACTTACAAAGCATATGCATCTAAAGCCTTTGTTGTAATAAGAAAAGAGTTAGGACTAAAGGGTCCTAACATCCCCTCCCTCTTGAAAATCTTTGTCCTCAAAGCTAAAGGGAAGTCCAAAAGTTCTTATTGAATTTGGTGAAGGGATTCCTAAGTAGCATCTTTCGGGGGCATGTCATGCCATTCTTTCAAAACCTTAGTGATTGTGTGGAAATTGAATGCATTTTCTCTTTCATATTAAATCAAAATTCTTTTTTTTTAATTTAAATAAGTTTTGAATGGAAGGAATTGTCTTATAATTTTATTAAATATTGTATTTATTTAATGATTTAAATGTCACATGGGAGACCCTTTGGTGAAATGGTGGGGCTTCTTGCCTGTAGTACGAACAACCAAGGTTCAAACCCAGCGGGGTCGCCCTCTACCACGTCAAAAATTGAGGTTGCTTACCCTCCAAGAGGGGAGACTCTGTGGTGAAATGGTGGTGCTTCAGTCTATAGAGCCAACAATGCAGATTCAAACCTCCTGGTAGGTTTTTATTGAAAAGAAAAAAATAAAACCTAAAAAACTCTGAAATGCCTCGCTCTGCTTCCGTTTCTGCAAACTCTTCGCACAACTCCGGCAATATCCATGGCTCAGGAGAGACCCTCCACAGTGTCACCAGTTTTGGTTTTGCCTCCAAGCAGGGGCCTTGGGAACTGTCCAAAGTTCAAAGCTTAAAAAATGCTCTGATCTCATATTCTAGGGCTCATTGTTCACCCCATCCGACCGTTGCCTGCTACCAAAAAACCCCTCTGCGGCATCAGCCTTCACACCAGGGTGTTAGGAGTCTCAACCATGGTGATCCCGCTCAATCTCAATGTGCCATACCTATTAGGGTTTCTGCTTCAACACCAGAAATTCTGTTGGATTGATTTGTTGAGGAAAGGGAGGAATTTTTGCAAAATCGGGCCCTAATTTATAGGTTCACAAAACTGTGGCCTAAGTTAAACGACCTTCATGCCTAGATTTTAGAAAACTGGAGAGAACTTTTGGAGGATGAAATTTGTCTATTTCCATGTGCCAAAGGGTTTTTCATCCTTGAATTTGAGTCTCTTGTAGATAAGGACTGGGTGCTTAAAAATGGTCCGTGGGCTTTTCAAGGAGACTTTTTATGCATGAAACCTTGGTTTCCCTCTTTCGATCCATGAACTGAGACTTTCTCCTCTTCTTTTTTCTGGGTGCGATTACCTTATCTCCCATTCCAGTTCTGGGAATTAGACTTCTTAGAGGCCATAGGAAATGGCTTAGGCAAGTACCTTTGCTGGTCAGAGGAAGTAGCTAACTACCAAAGTTCAACATGTGCATGAATTTGTGTGGAAATGGATATTTCCAAAGGTCTCCCTATAGAGATTTTGTTGAAGGTGGGTGATCGCCACTGGAAACAGCCAGTAGATTATGAAAAAATTGCTTTCTGTTGTAGGAAATGCTTCTCAACATATCACTATACGCAGCAATGTCAAAAATTGCAAGATCTTGAGCGAGGCAAATTGGCATCTAGGGATAAACCAACCTGGTGGATTAGGGTTAAGCCCCAACATTATCTTGTTCCTGCTATCTCACAGATTGAAGACAAATCCAAGAATCTTCCCACCTTGTCACAAAGGGCTCAAGGTTTTACTAGTGGGAATGTAAATAAACTATTTGAGGGTGACAGTGCAGCAACTCCATTTTCAAAATCTTCAACCTCTAAGACCTTCCAAGAGCCTCTGGTAACTTCAATTGCTACATGCACCAAAGATTGTCTAGGTTAAACACACAGTAATTCTCAGATAGATCAAGATCGATCCGAAGCAAATGAAAAAAGAATAAGGGCTCCTTCACTTGAGAAAATGGGAGAAGACAAAAATCAATGGACCACAGTGAGAAGAAATAAGAAATCAGAGGAAAATGAGAAAATAAAGATGACTTTGCAATCCCATGTTAAGATGGGCAAGCAAGAAACCAAAATTTAGATTTTCTTAGTTGTTCCTATGCACCCCTGCTTTCAGAGCATGCTTTTTATTGATTCAATTTTGTTCTTTTTTAATGGAATGGGAGCTACCCCCACTGGTAGTGCTTATCTGTTAAAAAAATGATTTAAATGTCACATTTAATTGAAATATTGAGACCTTAGAGTTGGTAAACCTAAATGTAATCCTTTCGTAATAGTATTTAAAATTATAGTAATGTTTAGTAGCTTTGCATTAGTTGTTCATTCATTTTATTTTAATGTCATTTTAGATGATTAATTATTTACTTGATTTAATCACATTATTTAATCTAATTGTCATTATCTCATGGTTAATTATTTAAAAAATTTAATTAATTTAATTCCAGTTAAATATTTGTAGGCAAAGGATTAAGTGCTAGTCTTAGGTATTTAGACCTTATGCCTTAAAAGAGAGGCCATCCGCACTTTCATATAGAAACCTAGTGGGAATTAACCTGAAGGAAGTTCCCCTTGTGGCATCACATGAAGAGATGCCTTCCCTAATTAGGTTACCTTTGCCATTGTCGAGTGTACGAGATGTGTCATGTATCACCCACCTGATTCAGACTTCCATTTTCCCACTTCATGTGGTGTGCTCTTCATGACATTACACGTGCAATGTAGTCAAGTGTGCACATTTGGCTATCATGTGAAGCATGATAGAAGCTTGCGTGTGGTGCTTTTTCAAAAAAATTTGTTGTGATAGTTTTCATGTCCATGTGCAAATGTGGGCATGACACTACTCCAAATGTAACAAAAATATGGCCAACTAGGGTTTTGAAGTTGTGTAGCTAAGAATGAATAATTGAAGTCAGTTTTTGTTGATTCTATTTTCTTAAAAAATAAATTTATGGTGCTAGATCATAATTTGTCTTCTATTATCCTTCAAATCAATGCACAAATATTTATATTTGATCCTAAAATGTGAAAATGCTAAGACTTTTTTGAAAGTTTCAAATTCTTTGAAAATACGAAGAAAGATTGAATTCAAAGGCTTGCAGCTATAAAATTAAGGGTCAGAGAGGGAGAATATAACTACTATTTTAAATTAAGATATCATGCTTTGGATGGGTTATACCTTACAAATTCCCCATCTAAGGCCTATTGAATACAGGGTGAGCAAGCTAAAGAGGAGGAGAAGTTATGTTAATAGGGTGTATGGAGGGGTTATGTTTGGTGTAACTATGCTAGAAAGGTAATGTGTCATGGTTATTGGCTTATATTTTCCATGTGATTAGATCCCTATTTTTGGGGGGGGTAATGCATTTCCTTATTTGTTTAGATTTTTTATATTGTTGGCACTCCCTCTTTAAACTTCTCTTTTGAATGTTGATTTTGTCCCCTTTTGAAGGATTCCTTTAAATTGGAGGTTTACATATGTATGATTTAAATACTAGATTATTTTCATAGTATTCAATCATTCTTGTGAGGGGAGCATTGTAAACCATTTTACTTGTCATTTTTTTTTTTAAAGGGGTAAAAACTTTATTGAACATCAAAAAAGATCCTTACATAGGAGTTAAAGGGCTAAAGCCCCAGAAAACAACAAGAAACAACCAAACAAAGCAAGAAACAATATCATCCTTCACCATAACCATCCCTATCCTCAGCAAGAATCTGCTCCAAGTCTTGGCGGAGCTCATAGGAAACCTGCTGCCACCCATCAATCTTCCAACCATCTAAATGCTTAGAGGCCCACTTCACCAAAAAATCTGTTGCCCTATTCCACTCCCTTGGAATGTGGACAAAAGACATCGTCTCCATCATAGAATTAATCTAAAGAATCTATTGTACCATCATAGCCAGCTGCCAACTAACATCATGTACCTTCTGTTCAATAAGCAGATGAATCAAAACATGTGAATTAGATTCACAAATAACCTTGTGCCACCCCAGAGCATAAGCCCACTCTAAGGCATAGAGGATTGCCAAACCTTCCATAAGGTTGATAGTTTTCAACCCTTCATGGACAGAAAAAAAGAAGACCACTGAACCTGAAAAGTCTCTACCAACCCCACCAATCCCAGCAGGCCCAAGATTGCCTCTTAAGGAGCCATCAGTATTGATCTTCAAAATGTCAGACATAGGAGGCAACCATCTACCCACCCGTTGAACTTTCCTTTGCACACACCTTCCTCTCCTAACACAAGCAGAAGCAAAGGACAACCCCCGAATCCCTAGTTTATCCACCATCTCAAAATCTCCTTTCTCTAGAGGAAACACCACCTCACATTTAGCTTCCACTGTCCCCTGAATCATACCCATAATTCTTTGCCAAACCTACTAAAGCAATAACTTATCCCCGCGAAATATTCTACGATTCTGTTCCAACCAAACCTACCAAAGAATGAAAGTAGGCCCGACATACCACACATCCTGCAAGAAGGAAGCCATAGAAGGAGGCTTACCCAAACCACTCCAAAATTCCACTAGGGAGGAAGCATGAACATAGGGACTTCGCCAAACACCCCACCAAAAATGCCAAAGCTACAAAGCGAAGGGACAACGAAAGAATAGATGGGCTAAGTCCTCCTTACCAGCCCCACACATCACACAGATCGAAGGGCCCTGAAATCCCCGCTTCCGTATATTGTCCCAAGTCAAACACCTATTCCAAGCTAAAGTCCAAACAAAGAAATTACTCTTTGGCCAAGAAAACATGTTCCACACTTTCTTCCACTAGTGAACCTCCCCCCCATCCAGCCCATGAGACAACAACACCTGATATCTAGTAGCAACAGTATAGACACCCTTAGAATTAGGAGACCAGGCAAGAGTATCCCCATCCTGGAGGGAACTACACCGCCTACTAGACAGGATACTGAAAAGCTCATCACACTCCTCCTCCATACTAACAACAGGCCAATCGTTAGGAGACTTCTAGCTCTCCACCTCCCGCTGCCCAAGAGACAAAAAGGACTTAAAATCACTCACCCTTGACCACCAAGCATTAAGGAATCACTGACACAAAGGCACCAAATTAGGAAACTAGGAAACAATGGGAAGAAAACCATCCCAAGAATCAGACCAAAAATGAGCCTCCATCCCCCTTTTGCAAATCCAGAATAAGCCATCCTTGATGAGCACGGCACCCTTCTTGAGCATACCCCAAATCACTGAACCTTTCCCCACTAGGGGATATCAAGGAATATCCATCTACAGGATCCTCAGAAAATAATTATGAATTAAAATCTTGGCCTAGATCTGATCGTGCTCCACACACCATCTCTAATACAATTTCGTAGCCAATGCCACCCCAGACAAAGATGACTGCCTTAAACCAAGACCACCAAACTGCTTCGGGTTACAAAAAACTTCCCATCGGACAAGGCACCATTTAGAGGATAACAGACAACCCACCCATAAAAATTGTCTCGCCATAGAATCTAAATCCTAAACAAAACTCACCAGGACCACCTCAAGCATACACATATAAATGGAGAGAGCCTGAACCATCGATTTAATCAACTAAACACGACCAGCAAAAGACAACCATCTATGGGTCCAATGATTAACTTTCATTCAAAATTTGTCCAGAATATTCTGCCACGAACCCCTCGGCAACCTACCAGCAAAAATAGGAATACCAAGATAGGTCTAAGGGAGAACCCCGATCTAAAATCTCAAGATATGAGCAATTCTCCTCCAAATGAGCCTCAGAGTATTGAAGAATAAAATAGAGGATTTCTCTTCATTAATCAATTGGTCCAAAGCAGTAAGATAAACATCCAACACCTTGCACAAATTTGAAGCTTCCCAAATTGTCGCCATACCCATCAAAGAAGTGTCATCCACAAATTGCAAATGAGACTGCAGAGGCAAACCTCCTCCCCACCTCCATCCCTGAATGAGACCTGACTCCACATTTCTTCGCATCAAACATCCCAAGCCTTCAGCAAGAAGAATAAATAAATAAGGAGAGAGGGGGTCTCCCTATCGTAAACCCCAAGAAGCACCAAAAAGATCATAATGCTCCCCATTTATAAGCATAGAGAAGGAAACCAAAGTAACACAACTCATAACCCATTGGATCCACTCTGCTCCAAAACCAAAAGCACCAAGAACCTTTCGAAGGAAGGACCACCGAACTCTGTCATATGCCTTAGCCATATTCAACTTGATGAACATTTGCTTATCTTTGGAGCTAGCCATAGAGTGAATGGTTTCAGTTGCAATAACAACCCCATCCAAAATTTACCGCCCCACCACAAAACCACCCTGTTCCTTAGAAATCAACACTTTAAGCCACTTTTTCAGCCTATCAGCAAGCAATTTAGAGATAATTTTGTAAATCACATTGCAAAGAGAAATAGGACGAAATTGACTTAACCTATCCGCCCCATCGCACTTGGGGATGAGCACAGGAATGTAGAATTCAGAGCACGTAACATCTGCTTACTCTTTTGAGATTCATGAACAACTGCCAATAGATCCAACTTAAGAATATCCCAAAATTCTTGAAAAAACTCAATCGGGAAACCATTAGGGCCAAGAGCTTTCCCCTTCTTCATCTGGAACACAGTCCCCTCCAACTCTTCTAGTGAGATCTCTCTCATAAGCTTCTCGTTCATCTACCTAGAGACCAAAGAAGGAATACAAGAGAGGACCTGAGCTTCCTCAGCAAATCCTCCTTGTGACTCCTCCCTAAATAAAGAAGCAAAATACTGCACAGCCTAGCTCAAGATGTCATGAAAAGATGAACGTTTCTCCCCTCTGTCATTCACCAAAATAGAAATATAGTTACCATGTCTCTTGGCCTTCACCGAATTGAAAAAGAAAGCAGTATTCTTATCCCCTACCTACAACCACTCAATATAAGCCTTTTGTTTCCAATAAACTGTCTCCCGCAGCTCACATTCCTCCAAGGCTTTCAAAGCCCTAGCCTCTTCCTGAAGAAAATCCTCAATTACCCCATCCTCCCTGATCAATCTCATAATACCATCCAACTCTGACTGAGCAGCAACCTTAGCATGAAAATGTTTCCAAAACACTGCCGATTCCAATGTTTAAGCTGATATTTGACAAATTGAAATAACTTAGCAAAAGTATACATTGCTGTACCATACGTAGGTCTACCATATCTCCACCATTTAGCCACATAATCATGCAAAGCCAGGTCACACAGCCACATAAGTTGAAACTTGAAAGAAGGAGACCGAGGCACGCAAGCAGAAGTAATAGCAAGCTTGATAGGCCAATGATCAGAAACCCTCCAATCCAAAATTTCAGAACTAGAGGTCCACAAACCACCAACCCAGTAACAAGAAACCAGAAAACAGTCAAGCCTCTCCACAATGCAATTTTCGCTAACCCTCCAATTATTCCAAGTAAATTAACCATTACTGGGTTTAATATCAACAAGGTTCAAAGCCGAGATGTTATCACGAAGTAGTAACCCAGAGGGCTCCATCCGAGTAATACCACCACGGTTCTCAACCAATTCAAAAATAGCATTGAAGTCTCCAGCCATAATCTACGGATGGTAAGGAGCCAAACTTTGGATAAACCTGATATCAGACCACAAAAAATGTTTACCCTAAAACTTGATAGGCGCATATATATTTGAGAAGAGGATAGATTCCCCCATCTCAAAATAGGAAGCAATCATAGAAATAGAGGACTTAAATGACATCCACCAAAGAGGGCAGACCTTCCGAGGGTTCCATAAACAGGCCACTCCCCTAGCAGACCCCTAAGCACCGATGCACTGGAACTCACCACCCCCCACAACTTAGGCATCAAAGCAAACATTCTCTCAACTGATAACTTAGTCTCCTATAGAAAAAGAACATCAAGAGAATGAATTCTAACCAACTCATGAACAACTTTTTATCGAGGGCCATTGTTCACACCCGTACATTCCAAGATAGAACAATCATTTCAAAGGGTTCAAAAAATGAGAATCCAGAGTCCTTACAGACCCTGACTCCACCAAAGTTTTCCCTGTTAATTTAATCTTCTCCAAATCCTTTTTTCTACCAAGCTTGGAAGACTTCTCGCCCCCCCACTTTTTTTTGGATCCTTTTGAAGAAGACCCAAATGAGAAGAAGACATGCTATTCTTCACCCCTTCAGCACCTACATTCAATACAAGAGGAGAAACATCCCCCCCACTCTTCTTCACTCTAGCAACAACAACCGGCTCCACCTAGACTTCCATTTGAAGATTTGTGTTGATTTGCAAAGCACCACCAGCTTGCATATCCTGAGTAGCCTCAGAAAGAAGACCCTCCTGTCCTGTTCTCAAAGCATTCTACTCTAGATTTAACAAGCTTAGATTCACTTCCTACTGACTGAGATCATCTAAAACTTCAAATTTGTTGAAAGTATCATCATCCTGCCTCTCCTTCAAGGTCCTCTTTTGACCTCGGTTCCTGTTACGAGCCTTAACTAGGACAAAACCATCTGCACCACCCACATCACCAGGAACTGGCTCCTAAACTTTATCAACCCTAGGGGGGTTGCGAGGAGGCTGAGAAGACTGGGAATCAACAGGCTTATCCCTTGGGCATCTCTGCCACAAATGTCCATATTCATGGCACAAATGACATCAAAATGGAAGAGTCTCATAATCCAACTGTTGCACCCATGAATAAGGACTTGTACTCATATCCACAGAATCAAGCAATGGCTTACTTAAATCAATTTCGACACATATAGTAATATAGGTCATCACCTTTTTAAACTGGGTCTGCTGCGAAGAGCCAACTAGTTTTCTAAGCAACGAGGCCAGCAAGTGCAGAACATCATCTCGCCAATACTCTAGAGGAAACTGGGAAGCTGAACCGACACCGGAACATGATTCAGAAGCTCTTCCGCAAGGTTGAAGCCTGCATGCCAAGGTTTGATAAACAACCCAATCTGATTGTGAAAATAGGGCCCCCCTTCAAAAGCCTTATTAGGATCTGCCAAACAAATAAAAGTTACCATGAAATAATTATTTTCCAGAAGCATAATCTCCATCTCACCCTCCAGCATCCAAGTCCATTGGGCCCAAGATTCCAGAAATTGTAGCAAAACTTGCATCCCCATAAACTTGCACAGCAATGAATGCTTCAAATAGTACTCAATATCCTCTGCAACCATCTCCATTGGGATAACCAATTTTGGCCTTTCCTTGCAACGTTCGAGACATCCATTGATTTTCATAATCCGGGACCACTAGACAAGCCCGAGACATTAAACCCCAAATCTGGCAAAAATAAATTATTATCAAACACCTTTGCACCATGGGATGGTGACTTAGCGCCGATCGCTGAACGAAAGTCCATCAAAGAGGGGGTCCCAGATGATTCTCCATGAGCCATACCAGTGCACACAACCTAAAACGGGCATGCAAGAACAAGGTTCACAAAAAACCCCCTACACTCAAGCACCCACCACTCGAAACACAAATCCCAGCTCCAAAGTAATGGATTCACCGAAGCTAACAAAAATAATCACGAGTACAAGGAAACACCCCTGCTGCCAAGACGAGTCCCCACGCATAGACCGCCACAGTCACACCACTTGACCACAAAAGACCCAAGCAATGGGCACGAATGACAAACACCCCAAGTAGTGACACCAATACTCTAACCCCCACGCAGAGAAAAAAGAACACAAAACAGGCTCAAATCAAGACAGAATCCACACAGACCAAGGAAACCAAGGAACGTTTGCCAATCGATCAATCTTCCACACAAAAAGAAAAAGAACCTCCCCCCCCAAATAAGTAGCAATAAACCCACCCCCTGTAGCACCAAGCCTGAAGAAAGCGATCCCAGCGAACAAACGGACATGCAAACAAAGAATCTCACATGCAACCCAAGCTTGTACGGCTGTGGGTGCATGTAGATGCAGAGCCATCGCCGTCCATCGAAACCTCCAATTTTGGTGATTTTCCATTTTACTTGTTATTGATTATTGTTTAATTTTTTATTTTTTTCTTTTTATGGGGTGATGATAATTATTTATTCCATCAAATCTTGATTAGGAACCATGTCTAAGGGTATCTAATCTGTCAAATTTTGCTTTTGACTTGTACTTTTTCTAATCCAATTACTTTTCCATATACAATATGATTATAGTGTCCATGTAAGCACAGAGATTATTCCATTCAAGTTTAAATAGATCACTAGCTTGGCATATGTTGTCCCTAAAGCTAGATCATATAGTCGGTAGAACATTATGGAGTTTTAGGGATATTTGCCAGGTTATATTTTGTTGAACACACAAAAGTACTAAGAGGGGGGGTGAATCAGTACATAATCAAATTGCCTTATTTTCAATAGCATACAAACTTATGTGAACATTCAAGACATGAGAATTGCAAGAACACAAAAACACACAAGCATAACACCAGATTTACATGGAAAACCCAAGAAGGGAAAAACCACGGTGAGAAAGATGCTTGGATCTACTGTCCAAATCTAGCCTCGCAAATAAAGATGAAAAGGGTTACAATATTATTTATGGGCTACAACCCAAAGGAAATTGCAACTCCCTGACAGTTATATATTTACAAAGTTTATCACAATGTTCTTCTTGCAACACAAAATGTTGATCACTTCAGCCTCTGCACTACTATCTATTTTCCTTACAACAACAATACAGACCTCTGCAACAATAAAACATGTTCAGGAATTCTTCTTTATCATTGCAGATCTTTTCATATTTTCTACAACTATATGAATTGATTCTTAGCACTTTTCATCATCATATATGCTTCTGTTGTAAGTAAATTCGTACAATATTGATTCTTCCTTCTCACTTTTTCACACAACTAAATTTCAACGCTTTTTATTCTTCATATATATCCTCCACAAGCTTCAAGAATATATCTCCTTGGTTGGCTAGGATGAAATGTGTAGCATGAAATGTGTAGTGGCCATATCAGTCGGCTCCCAAACATGTGTGGTAGGTAAAATCCCAATATGGTACAAGAACAAGGAATAATCAAGTCATATCATGCCTTGACACACCCTTCCAGGCTAGTGCACATCCATTACACACAACAAAGTCTTTATTATGCACTAGGTTGGCACCTCAGTATCTATCCATCCTTGTATTGGACTCCAAACCCAATGCAGTACCAGAGAAGACTGAATTACATCATGCGGATTACATAATGAATATATTATGAATTGTAAAACATTTCTAAACACCTCTCTTACCAAATCATGTTGTTATATGCTAGCGCAAACATTTGAACAAAGATTCTTGTATCCCTACCATGCACTAGTAACACAAACTTGAAGTGAAACATTGAAAATCATACTTGCAGTAAACAAATATGATTGAAGCTTGATCTATGCATATCAACTGATTCAGTGAACCTTTCTTTCCATCAGCAAAACCAATTATCAATGTGTGGTGCTCTACGGTAACATTAACTTTCTCCTTCTATTCACACTACTCAGTATCAAGGCATATCTTCATAAATCTAACTCTGAAGAAGCATCTGCAGTACATATTATTTCTTGAAACTTGAAACATGCATACTTGTTACTTATATCCACCTATCCTCCAAGAGGCAACTTCATATCTTCAACTGCGAAGAAGTGCGGAGCATTCTCCTGTCACTCTATAACTATACTTGCCCTATTTCTTTACTATCTTCATTCTTGTATCTCCCAAACTCTTTGCGGTAAGAATTATGATCTCAAATTTGAAACATAGATACCTGATGGTAATATTTATCCACATTTCCTATCTGTAGGCTCATATCTTCAGATGCGGTAGAGTGTAGTACATTCTTTCGAGCCTGTAACACCTTTCCTAACATACACTATACTTTAACCAATTCTTCAAGTTTTTGCAACTTTATCCATTAGGTGTCAATCATCATGAGTTCGTATCTTCATCATGCAACAAAAACCCAACACTACTAATCATGGTCTTCAAACCTAAGTATATCAAGAATGTCAACTTACATATGAGCTTCAATAGATAAGGTATGACAATGTATAGATGATATTGATCCATCTCCTTTGCTTTACAATTCTCTGATCATCATCCTTAGTCTGCTCCTCTGAGTTCCTTCACACATATACATCTCTTTACTTGTCTAACTCATAATTCTTGTTCAAGTATCTTCATTGATCATCATACTGCTGCAATCTCCTTGTCATCACTTGTACCACTCTTCCATACTGCAACACTTCATACAATTGTTGACATCAATTACAACCTATATGAAACAATCTCCCCCTTTGTCATTGATGGCAACACTTAACCTGATATGCATGTATTTCTCCCCCTTTAACATCAATGACAAAAGGCTAGTGATATTCTTTTGTTCCGACAAAAAACAAGTAGGCTCCCCGTGTTTGAAAATTCATTGTCCTCTCTCAGTAGTGGCTTTTATCTCTACAAAACTGATGTAGCAAGATTGTTCTTCAAGATTCTATGTACAATGTGCCTTGTTCATATCATAATAGTGTTGCTTATTCTTGTTTTATTCACCGCATGTCTAATCATCAAAATCTATTTTACCTTCAACATATCTTCAATTTACTTAGAGTGTAGAACATTCTTATAGATTACCTTTAACTGAGTAAGATTTGTATCCCAATTCTTCTTTGCAGATGACAAAATATGCAATTGGCTCTTAAGCAGAATGTACATCTCTTTTGCTTCCTCCAAAGTGGTCGGCACCTTCACCTTTTGTGCACCATTTTTAGCTTCAGTCAAGATGCCTGTTAAAACTACTAGCCTCATACTCACAACCTCTCTCAGCTGTCCAATTTCATTCTTTATCTATTCCCTTTGATCCAAAAGTTGATTCAACTAGGAATGTAGATTTTCTATTTGAGCTCTAGTGGTCCCATCTTTATCTTTCAATGGATCATATACTTTGGCTGCCTGTATTAGTTGTGAATCAATAGAGTCAGCTTGGTCTTTTATGCTCTTAGTTGTAGTAGGCCAGTTCAGGCAAAATTGATATGACTTTGGCCTCTTCTACACATTTCAAAACATTTTTCAAATTTTCTTAAAAATTATTATGTGCCATAGTAAATATCCCAGATGCATTAGCTAATCTTTTATTATTTACTTGCTCTGTTATTTTCAACTCATCTTTCTGTTCAAGGTAGGATGATTGGGCCTTGAAGGATTCCAACATGCGTTTCATTTGTTGAGTGGGAGTCAAGGATGGATCTCTTTTTGCCTCATGCAACTCTTCCTATATAATCTTAATTGCCTCTTCCAAAACTTTAGCTCCTTCCACTTGTTTTTGCAGGAGCTCTTGTCTAGCAGTAAACTAAAGTATGTCTCTCGATTGTAGCTTTTGGAGAGGAGATATTCCAGACAAGTTAACTTGTCCATCCAACATAGACATCTGTAATAGTTGTGGAGTGACCACCAGTTGTATTTGTACCTACAGAGCTAATAAATCCTTTATTGAGTTAACTGGGGAAGAGGAGGAAGAGATATCTTGTACCTTTTCAGGACCCTCTCCTATATCAACTTTGACCTGCTCCTCATGTTGTTTTTGTTGCTCAGTGTTCTTTGGAGGAGAGTTATCATTCACATTTCCTTCACTTTGTGTTGAAGGTTCTTCTTTCTCCTCATGAATATCTTGTTGTTGTGAGTCATGCAGAGGAGACACTGTACTGTGTGGTGGAGAGACTTGTGACCTTTCCACATTCTCAGCAATCCTTATACTCCCAAGTATTTTATCTCTTATTTCATCAGTTTCCTTTTGAAGTTTCTTGTGATCTTCCTTCTCCATGTTCATAAGGGCATCTACCCTTTGCTTTGTCCTCAATTCTTGAGCTTGCCTCTGAGCCAATTCATCCTTCTCTTCTTGAGTCATTATAGATCCAGCCTTATCAAGTGCACTCTATCTCATATCATTATCTAATTTTACTGCTTTTTCTCTTCTTTCTCTTAATACATCAACAAGACTTTTCGGGACTTGTTTAATAATATCATTCAAAGGAACATTAAACTTGAGCATGTACATTACAATAGATTTTTCAATTGTTCTATGGTCTTCTGGTGCCACCTCTGAATATAAGTCAATAATATCCTTTAGGATACCATAGTGCACAATCATATTAAAAATTACATCTAAAGAAAGAGGTTCTCGTTCAGGTTTTGGTGGAGGAGTTTTATTTGATTTCTTTTCTTTCTTCTTTGGATGAGATGTGCCTTCATCTCTTACTTCTTCCTATTCACTCTCTTCTATCTCCTCAATCTGAACTTTCTTTCTTTTAGCGAGTATATTTTGCCTTGATTGCTTCTTTTCTCCTGCTTTCATCTAAGTCAGAGTCTCAGATGTATCCCTTCCTCTGGTAGAGGTGGTCTGAGTTGATCCTGATGGTTGAGTAGTAGTTGACAAGCTATCGTAAGGTCCTAACACTTTAGTTAAAAATATGTCAATTATGTCGACCAGGTAGTGTCCAAGCCTGTATGCAATAGGGGATATTTTTGGACATCTCACTTAGTAACAGATTTTCTAAATTTTGAAAAGTTTAAAGCAGAATCTAAATTAGAAAGCATAAAAACTCTAATCTAGAAAGAATTGAGATCTTTAATCTAAAAAGCATATAAACTTTATATTTGAAAAGATAACTAACTAGTTAACTGAAAACACATCGAAACTTTGAACTAATATAACTAACAATAGATTCATAAATGAAATGGATGCTCTCAAAATTTTAGATGAACAGAATTTCAAAGATCATTAACTTAAATACCACAACCTACAGGAATACATAACACAGCTAAACACAAAATGACATTAATCTAAACAGAACATTCACAAAATAGAAATAACAATACCACTAATAAAAACTTATCTATCTATAATCCCTTGAGTGGCCAACTCTTGGGAGAACCTATTATCGATTCAAATCACATCCAGTACTTCAACAGCTCCAAAGTAAATTCCATTCATATTACTCCATTGCTAAGAAAAGATTACTTAGAATAAAACTGACGATATTCATTCATGTCATAAAAGTATCACAGAACACAGAACATAGCTAAACAACCCTTTTGTATTGTATATCAGAACATAACATAACACAGCATAACATAACTTTGTTTTGAGAAACTACATATATAAACTGCACTACTCCCAAAATCCTAAATTTCAGATGGCGGGTAAATGCCATTGAAGAAGTCTTTAAAGAAAAATAGAATTTCAAACTAGTTGGATGTCTATAAAATTAAACACATTAAATGCTCTGAGTGGAGTTGTAAAGTCTCAAGTATGCTTCAACAGAAAATAACAGAATTGCTAACAAAGTGACTATGCATGCCTAAATTTCTGGGGCCCTCAAATTCTGATGCTCTGACTTCAGCTGCTTTGAAGTCCACTCCTTTCGTTAGGCCATACATGAAACTCTGCATAATTACACAGCTCTACACCAATTATGTCAACATTAGTGGCTAATTTCAATCAATTGGAAAATAAATAATTATACATCATTTTATCAAAAATAGATAAATATTGCTTCTAAAAATAAACAAATTGGCATGGTTTAGGGTAATTGGGTAAGGCAAATAGGTTATATGGCTTGTTATAAAAATGAGGTTGTTTATACCTCATCACCCTCCCCTTCCTAGGCCTCAGCAGGTCCGCCTGCTCTCTGATGGGTCCTCTGTCTTTCTGCATCCCTCTTTCTATTTAGTTCATCATATTTTGAGCTGAGATCATACATGTCCTCTGCCTCCTCATCCAAATGATCAGGGTACTTAAGAAAGCCTTTGTTCAATTGTATCCTCATCTTCCATGCATGTAAGTCACTGGGATCTTGTTTTGCAATTACTAAAATTGCAGGGGGTGGTTGAAGAAGCAATGGAGGTCTGTATCGCATTCTTATCCACTTGGTCTTGAGCTGCTATAGTATTTCTATCAAAGTTTCTACTCTTTTACAGGACCATCTAAGATTGGTTGGAGAAATCATCTCCCTTCATTTTAGATACATAGACAAGGGAGTATATCGTTCCTCACAGGCACTCCATGCCCTGTCTATTAATTGTGGCCCATTAACTTTGAAATCTTCAAAACAGATCCTGATACTTTCATTATACTTGTCCTTCATAGCTTCATAACTTTTAGTCCTTCAGAATTGAGCTTTGAAGGCAAAGGGCTTACAGTTAGGGTATCTCATGTGGAACCCACAATTCTCTCTGCCTGAAGATATTCTCTGGTCCTATCCTGCCAATGGAGTTGATTTTGCATATTAGACATGAAGGCTCTGAGCTGTACTTCTCCCACAAAAAGGTTAATGAAGAAATCACTGTATTTTTCCAAAAACATATTATGTATGAAAAATTCACATAGAAGATTCTACTGAACAGGGGGTGCCTCTTTGAATGCCTCTAGGAATTGTTTGTCATCTGGATCATGGGGCAAGTTGCAGGAAATTCTCAAAAGTTTCCATCTCAATAACTGTTCATTGAGGAACATAGAATATAATTTGGATGGCTTTGTACAAGCTAATAACAACTCTCCAATTTTGCATGCATCAGTTTTATCTTGATAGAGTATGTCATAGGGTTCTTTCAACAATACCATTTCCTTCTTGAGTCTGGCATTTTATGCCCCAGCTTGTCTTAGGAAATAGCACTTTTCCATCCACTTAGCCAACATGGGAGGAATGTGAACTTGAAACCACTCCATTTTGGTTGGTTCAATTTGTATCTCTTTTCATTCCATGGTTGGCTTAACACTGACTTCCTGCAATTCCTGTTTCAGCTCTACAATTTTACTAAGAGTTGAATTAAGTTCTAATTTCTATTTCTCCTGTTCCTCTACAAATGATTTGAGGAATTGCTCCAAATTGACAGTCAAATTTTTTATTTGTTCATCCTTTTTTGATAAACTAACCAAATGTTCATTATCATTCTCCTCAATTTGTTTCATTTTTTACTACAATTCCTCAATGAATTTATCCTTCTGTTTCAATTGAGTTCCTAGAGTTTTGATTCCCTAATCTTTCTGCTGCAAAAGTTCCGTCTGTGTGTCCATTTCCTATTGTTGTCTGGCTATCTGTTCCTCATTTTGCTGGAGTTTGTTTTTCAATTGTGCTATTTCTTCCCTTAATTCTTCTAATTCCACTTTTAAGTGATCACATTTTTCATTTTATGTATCATTGGAAAGAGGGGGAACAAAATTTTGTGTATCATTGGCAAGAGGGGGAACAAAAATTTATGTATCAATGGCAAGAGGGAGAACAAAAATTTATGTATCATTGGTAAACACATGTCCTTCATCATTCACTTCCAATAGACCTTGTTCTATGTCATTGATAGTATTAAGAGGAGATGACTATTCAATTTGAGGGACTGTGTCAATTTTGTGTTCATCTGATGGCTACTGAGTGGGAGAAATTGTTTCCACAGGCTCATCCTCTTAAGTCTCTTCTTCTTCAACAAGTACATAATTTGGGACTTGTTCTCTTATTTCCTTTTGATCCTTCTCAGGTGGCTCAATCTCCTTCTCATATTTAGGGGCATCACTACTTCCCAGGGTTTGATTTTCACTTGACTGGACTAGGTTTTCACTTGGCTACCTATCCTATCTTTTCTTCTTAGGTATATGTAGTTGGTCACAAGCCGCGACACAGCTGAAATCAGTAGCCAATCTTTTACTTCTTCTTAGAGGGGGAGGTCTCTGCAATTTTATTTTAGGTCTCTTTTCCTTTTTGTTGGGCTGACTATTTTCATCCTCAGAGTCCACGAAGTCCACATTTTCTTGTTTTTCTGGAGTTTCTGGAACATATGTGGTCTGGGTTGCTCCTCTAGTTCTACAAGGTTTGAAGGATTTTTTGGCGCTTCACCTTCGGAAGTTTCCCTAGCAGGTGGAGGTACAGTGGAAGGTTCCCTAGGGTTCTCTATCGCCAAACCGGATGACTCACCTCTCTCAAAGTGTATTGAGGGTGTTGGGGTTTCAAATTTTAGAGAAACTTTTGCCATTTTTCGTCTGTGTTTCTCTTTTTGAGGAGTTGATGCTTGCAAATTAAAGAAATGAGGCCATGGTGTTTTAATGGCCCAAACCCAATTTTGAACCTTTCTATCATGTGGATAAGGGAGTCATTCAAGAAGGTGGGAATATTAACCCTCAATTTAGGGTTTTCGGCACCATGGTGCAGATGAATGAGCAAACAAAAGGGAGGACTGATTACGGTAGTACATTGCCCTTCACATGTGAAATACTTAATTATCCAGGCTACCGTCATTCTCCACGGCTCTGTAAAAGACATTCTTTGGAACCCTTTATTCTACCCCTAGGTATTTACAACTAATAAAGGCTGAGGTCCCCCTTCCCTTAAGAAAAGCTCTATCAAATTCTGGTAGGAAATATTTATAGTTTCTGATAGATTCAAGCCTTCATTTTTAATACCAGATAAACTAGAAATAGTTTGGCGACTCGCCTTAAATTTCTTTCCTCACACAATTGACTGTCCATCCGAGAAGTTCTTTACGAATGCTTTAACTAGTTGTGTATTATGTCCCTCAATTTTTTTCATGAACTCTACTCATCCCACCCTCTGAAACAGTTCTAAAATATTACCAAGGGCCAATAACTTGTTTGTGGAAGTTGGCTCTGATTTACCTTTGCTCCTCCCATTCTATCCCCTACTGGCAATTTTGCTGAGTGTCTACTGAACTTCGTGGCACACCAAGGTGACAACTGTTTCAGACAAACTGATAGGTAGATTAAGAAAAACTTGATCTTTATGGCCACTTGTACTTTCATAATGTTGATAAGACACTGATTAATTCATGGCATTCAGCTGCTCTGTATCTAATTATTACCTTGCATGGAATGGAATGGATGAGCTACCACCTCTTCCAGTGAAGGTACAGTTCGCACAATTTACTAAATTTGGAAAAGAGGGGGACGTGCCAATTTATTTAATTTTATTCACAATAATTTACCTACTTAAGACAAAAGATGTACATACCTTATGTTCCGTTATTGATTTGAAATTTGCCTCATTATGCTGACGTAATGGCATCATGGACGGTGATGTTATTAGATTCAGATGGGATGGTAAAGGGTTGTAATGGATTTATTATTAATGAAGATGGGGTGGCTAAAAGTGTTCTAATTATTATGATGATAGATTGTCACAATAATCTCCTTTATTATGGTGAGGGATGGCAATATAGGCCATGAATTTCTAAGGTGGCGTTGGTATGGAAAAGTTTGGTGGTGGCAATGGGTATGTTTTTGAGGATGTCAGAGCATTTGTACAGAAGGGAAATCGTGAATCCAAAACATCAGAAAAAGATGCCCATGGAAGGGGTATACAAAGTATGAAGCAAGGTTCCAGAGCATTGCTGAAAGATGCACCATAATGTAGGAATAACTTCCAGAGCATCACTGAAAGATGCAGCCAGAGTGAAAGAATGAAATTCTGGAGCATCACTGAAAGATGCAGCCAGAATATAGGAACAAAATTTCAGAGCATCGCTGAAAGATGTGCCAGAATGCAGGAACAAAATGAAGGAACAAGTTCTAGAGCATCACTGAAAGATGCATCCGGAATGAAAGAACAAATTCTGGAGCATCGCTGAAAGATGCAGCCAGAGTGCAGGAACAAATTCTAGAGCATCGCTGAAAGATACAACCAGAGTGTAGGAACAAATTCTGGAGCATCACTAAAAGATGTATCCGGAGTGAAAGAATGAAATTCTGGAGCGTCGTTGAAAGATGCAGCTAGAATACAGGAACAAAATTTTGGAGCATCACTGAAAGATGTGCTAGAATTTAAGAACAAAATGAAGGAACAAGTTCTATAGCATCGCTGAAAGATGCAGCCGAAGTGCAGGAACAAATTCTAGAGCATCGCTGAAAGATGTGTCGAAATGTAGGAACAAGTTCCAGAGCATCACTAAAAGATGCAACCAGAATGAAAGAACAAAGTTCTGGAGCATTGCTGAAAGATGCGTCGGAATATGGTACTTGTTCAAAGATGAAGTCCTGAAAAACAATAATGAAATTTAGACAAGCACAAAGATGAAGATACAATAAGAATGCTCTGAAATAATCATGAATACATACACACACCATATATATATATATATATATATATATATATATATATATATATATATTACTCATGTATTTTATCAGAATTATACTATCTCTACCGAAGCAGAGTCAATACATTGGGTTTCTCCTTGCATTTCTACCATGTGCGTAAATTCCTCTTTGTTAATAGGTTTATGGTAGATTCGTAATCGATGATCGTTGACTAAGAGTTTGAGTGTCACCATAGATGGGTTTAAGCTGCACTGACCTGTTTGGAAATACTTCACAAATCTCATATGGACCTAGCCAATGAGTTCTTAGTTTACCTTTCTGATCTTTATATCTGGAATCAAATAACAGTGCCCAATCCCCATTATGGAACTCTCTTTCTTTTATATGTTTATCATGTCATGCCTTCCGTTGTTGTTGGAACTCAGTCTGGTGAATGGCTTCCAGACGGAGTTCATCTAATTCACTATGCTGCAGGACTCCTTCAACATGGGATCGATCAAGGTCCAGGCCTACCTCCATTGTCATTCTCAGAGTTTGAAGTTCAAATTCAATGGGTTAAAAGAGGTTTCTTCCCAAAGACTAACTCTTAAGGAGTAAGACCGGTAGTTGATTTCCAGGTTGTATTATAAGCCCAAACGGCTTCAGGTAATTTTTTGGCCCAGTCTCTTCTTCCTGATGAAACTATTTTCGTCAAAATGTTTTCAAGCTCCCTATTAATGACTTCCACTTGACTATTTGCTTGTGGGTGATAAGGAGATGACTTCTTATGGCTTACCTGGAAATGATCAGTAAAGGCTAGTAAAACTTTGGACATAAACTGGGGTCCTTGATTTGTGACAATTGATCTAGGGGCTCCAAATCTGAGAAAAATCATGTTATACAGGAAGTCTGTGACTTGTTCTTCCCTAGCAAGTCTCTGCGCTTGGACTTCTGCCCACTTAGTCAGATAGTCAGTACAGACCAGAATGTATTCTTTACCCTATGCAGGAGGATATATGGGCCCGATGAAATCCAATCCCCATTTTTCAAATGGTTCAAAAACTACCTGTGGCTGCAAAGGCATCTCATTTGATGCCATGGGTCTCCCTACTCATTGGCATTCATCACAGCGGAAAACATAGTTTTTTACATCTTTATGCATAGAGGGCCAATAATATCCTGCACCTAAGATTTTATGGGATGTCCTCTTGGCAGAGTAATGACCTCTAGAGGGATCATCATGGTAGGCTCTAAGGATGTTTTAAGTTTCATCTGATCTAACACAACGTCGTAAAACCATATCAGGACCACATCAGAATAGCATACCATTAATCCATTTGAACTAAGCACTTTCTTGAATGAGGTGTTTCTTTTGTTTTGACTTAAAGTTTAGTGGAAACTCAGAAGTGGCAAGATAGTTGGTGATGTCTGCAAACCAAGGGGTTTTATTGGAGATGGAAAATAAATTTTCATCTGGGAATTCTTCTTGTACAGGGGCACAATCTCCATTGTCTTATTTGATCTGGGATAAGAAATCTGCAACTACGTTGAACTTTTTGGGTTTATCAATGATGGTCACGTTGAATTCTTGGAGAAGCAATAACCATCTGATTATTCTTCCATTTACTACAGGTTTGTTCATTACGTATTTGATAGCTGAATGGTCTATGAACACAGTTACTTTGTACCCTATAATGTAATGTTGAAATTTATTGATTGCATGAACCACAACTAAGAATTCTTTCTCCATAGTGGTATAGTTTCGTTCTATGGGAATCAAATTCTTACTGATGAAATAGATGGCATATTTCCCTCCATTCTCATCTTCTTGACCTAAAACTACTCCAATAGCATCATTGGAAGCATCTACGTAAATATGGAAAGGAAGCTTCCAGTTAGGTCCATGTAGGATTGGAGCAGAAATGAGTTTCTCCTTAATGATCTCAAATGATGTTTGACATTCTGTTGTCTAGACAAAGTCTATATCCTTTTGGAGAAGGAGAACATGGGGCCTGCAATCTTGCTGAAGTTTTCTATGAATCTTCGGTAGTATCCAGCATGTCCTAAGAAACTTCTGTCATCAATTTGGTTCTTTGGAGTCTCTAGTTGTTGTATCACTTCGATTTTCTTAAGATCGACTTTTATCCCTTCAACTGAGATGTGGTGTCCCAACACTATCCCTTGTTCTACCATTATTAAACATTTTTCGTTACTCAGGGATAGCTGATGGTCCTCACATCGCTGCAACACCTTGTCCAAATTTTTAAGAGCTTCATCAAAAGTGGAACCATACACTGTGAAGTCATCCATATAGACTTCCACACAATCATTTACAAGCTCAGCAAAGATGGCTAGAATAGCTCTCTAAAATGTTGCAGGAGCATTACGTAGCCCAAAGGGAAGAACTTGATATGCAAATGTTCCCTAGGGATAGGTGAAATTTGTTTTGTCCTAGTCCTCTGCTACTACTTGTATTTGGTTATATCCACTAAATCTACCCAAAAATGAGAAATACTTCCTTCCTGCTAGATCGATTATCCAAGACCTGGTCTATGAAAGGTAGAGGAAAGTAATCTCTATAGGTGGCTTTATTGGGCTCTCTATAATCAACGCACACTCTCCACTTCACATTTTTCTTTGGGACTACTACTAGAGGTGAAACCCATTTGCTGTCAGAGATGGGATAGATGAACCCTACTTGTAGGAGTTTTTCAATCTCTGTTTTAACAATATCTTTGAGAGCAAGGTCGAGTCTTCGTTGTGGTTGACGAACAGGTCTAACATCTTCAGTATAGATGTGATGGGTATAAACACTTGGGTGTATTCCTCTCATGTCTATATAATCCCAAGCAGAAGCTTTGGATCTCTTTACTAAAACATCAAATAACTTGAGTTCATCTGACTCTGTCAACCAGTTGTTAATATTTAAGGTATTTCCTGGTAGTAACATGATAGTTTTGGTTCCAGGGTAGTTGGAGGTGTCAATATGAACTTCTCTCGTTAAGGTATTGAGAGAACAACTATGCGGTATAGTTTTGTGGAGTCTGAAAATATCTTCAAAGTAGTGATTTTTTTTCAGAATGATATTAGCTAGAGGACAAGGTAACGCTGTGAAGTTGGTGTAATCTTGTTCAATATCATCAATGTGGATCAAGTGTCCTAAAATCTACGGCAAGATATTGCATGTTGTTTTCCAATTCATCTTCCAATTCTTCACCGTGTTGTTTGATGACTACCATAGCAAGTGAGTCTAAATTTTCTTGTTTGTCAAAACCATCTGGTTCATCAAGCCAAACTTGGTTATGCGCAGCAGGTTGAGCAGGGGGATACAGGAATAAGTATTTGCTATTGGGACCATTTGAAATGGTCATTCCTCCTACTCTGCAATCAATTTTAGCTACAACTGTAGCCAACCAAGGTCCACCCAGTATTAACGGGTAACTATCCTTGGGTGTGAGGGACTGAATTATTTGGAAATCCACTGGGTATTTCCAATCGTCAACCTTGACAAGAACATTTTCTAAGACACCTTTGGGAATAGCTATAGATTGATTTTCCATTTACAGTATGGTGGTTGTGGGACGTAGATCAATGAGTCCCATTTTTTCCATAACATCCACGGTCATGACATTAATGGTTGTTCCCAAGTCCACGAGTGCATTAGGTATTGCTACCTCATTGGTTGTCATTGTTATGAGTGGACTACCTGAGTCACCATATTTTGGGGTTGAGATTTTTCCAACTAGAAGGTCAACTAAGTATCCATTGATGTGCATAGTGTTAATATGTTTCTTTTTCCTTTCTGGTGTTTTTATGCATAATTGTTTAACTAATTGGTTTAGTTCAGGAATTTCTTTAATCGCCTGTAACAATGGAATCTCGATATGGAGTCATTTAATTTCTTGTATTAACGCGGTTTCAATGGGTAAGGTCATTTTCAGAGGGTTTTTCAGAGAGGTTTCTTTGAGGCACACTGGAAAAGGTGCTTGAGGTCTCTTTTTCAAGGTGGAATCCTTCTTTGGAAGATCTTCTGAACATTGTCCAACTTCTTCCTGAGGTAACTTAGAAGTTTTAGGTGAGGATTGTTGAAGAATCTTTTCTTGGTTACTTGCTGGGTTTTTATCTGAAGGTATGGAAGGTGTCTCTATTCCTTCAGTAGATTTTGCATTTGGTTCATCAAGGATCTCAACTATGGTAGGTTGCTGGAGTGTTTTTCCTGACCTCAACTATAGGTTTCCACAATAGATAGCATTAACTCCAGCCATGTTTTCTTGCTCTATGGAATACACTAGTGTGGTTTGACGGTTATTCTTTGGGTTAGGAATAGGTTGTGCCGGGAGTTGTGGTTGGTTGACCTGCTCATTTTGTTGAGTATTTTAGGGTACTGGCAAGAGGTTCTGCCATGGATTGGGCATCCTCCTTGGTCCATGATAGAACTGATTTGGGGTCTAATTCCATTGAGGGGCAGGATTTTGAAGATACCATTATTGTTGAGTCAAATTTGGCCATTGAGGGTTTCCCCAAGATTGATTTACCCATTCAGGTGGTCCCTAAGGGTAAGGTCCCCAATTAGGTGGTGCTGGAGGCCAAGGTGCCACCCATTGACTATTATTCCAATTATTTGAAGGTCGCTAGGAGGGATTTGAATTCTGGCCATAGGAGAAATTCCCTCTAGGTCTTTGACCCACAAAATTGATCTCTTCCTCAGTGTGAGATGACCTTTTCTTGGAATTTTTTATTGCATTCAGGATCTCACATTGGTCAGTGGCATGACTCTTTTCACAAATTTGACAATTATCAACTTTGTCCAAAGGACACTCCCTTAACAAATGTTTGTTTCGACACGTAGTGTAGTAGATGGATAAGGTTTCAGGATTACGTGTTTTGGCCTGTATTCCATCCAAAGTGGTGTCTAGTTGAACAAGAATGTTAGTTTTTAGATTTGCTATTTCCTCTCACAGTTTACCAATTTCATTTGAGCCCCTCAAAAGACTAGACTTATGGATACCTCCATGGGTATAGGAGAAATTCCTACATAACTCAACGATATCACTGAGTTCAAGTTGAGAGACATCTCCTTTTCCCATTAAATCTAGACTTCTCCTAGCATCCTCATCGAGTCCTTTGAGAAATATGCTCTTCAAAATTTCTGGGCTTATGGCCTCTTTGCCACATTGTTTGGTTAAAAAGATGAACCTATCAAGGTAATCTTCCAGGCTCTCATCTTCTTTTTGCCTTAGTTTGAACAATTCCTCTTTTCTATCACTAACTCTGCAATAGCTCTGATATTTGTCTAAAAAGATAGTTTTCATTTCGTCTCACGAAGTTATTGATCCTGAAACTAATCACATGAACCAACACATTGCAGAGTCTCTCAGAGTGGAGGGGAATAGTTTAAGTTTCTGGTTATCATTTTTGTAGTCATATGTTTGACACAGGACTTTAAACTCAAAAAGGAATTGATCAGGGTCTTCGGAGGATAACCCTATGAAGGTTGGTAAGATGGAAGGTGAAATCTTTTTCATGGGTGCATCATCATCTTCGTTGAGAGCAATAGGATAGGTAAATGTCTGTGCTGATCTTCTTGGGTTATCACCATCTCCTTGGTTTTCTCTCCTTCCATTCAAAGGGTTATCATTGTTATTGTCAGCCATGATGTTAAAAGGAATGCTTTCCTCTTCAAAGATTTGGTCTGATGGTTGAATGTTTTCTTCTTCAAAGGTTTGGTCTGATGGCTGAGCTTCTAGGGTATTTTGGGAGGTCTTAGGTTGATCTTGATCGATCAATTCATAACTAAGTTCTTCAGCTGAGACTTCTATCTCCCTATTTATGGTTGGAACTACTATTGGGGGGTTCTTGGTATGAATCTTCTGTGTGGACCTCATTTCCTGACCATGCAGAAAAAAAGTCTGAAAACTATATTTTTTTCTAAAAGAGCTATCCAAGCAGTCTCCTATTAACACTAGAAAAGAAGGTCCCTGGCAACGGTGCCAAAAAGTGACAGGTTGTCGTAAGGTCCTAACACTTTAGTTAAAAATATGTCAATTATGTCAACCAGGTAGTGTCCAAGGCTATATGCAATAGGGGATATTTTTGGACATCTCACTTAGTAACAGATTTTCTGAATTTTTGAAAAGTTTAAAATAGAATCTAAATTAGAAAGCATAAAAACTCTAAGCTAGAAAGCGTTGAGATATTTAATCCAAAAAGCATATAAACTTTATACTAGAAATTCACACATGTGATTTTAACTATGGATTTGAAAAGACAACTAATTGGTTAACTGAAAACATGTCAAAACTTTGAACTAATAACTAACAACAGATTCATGAATGAAATGGATGCTCCAGAAATTTTAGATGAACAGAATTTCAAAGATCATTAACTTAAATACCACAACCTACAAGAACACATAACACGGCTAAACACGAAATGAAATTAATCTAAACAAAACATTCACAAAACAGAAATAACAATACCAATAATAACAATACTTATCTATCTATAATCCCTTGAGTGACCAGCTCTTGGGAGATCATATTATCGATTCAAATCACATTTGGTACTTCAACAACTCCAAAGTAAATTCCATTCATATTACTCCATTGCTCAGAAAAGATTACTTAGAATAAAAATGGCGATATTCATTCATGTCATAAAAGTATCACAGAACACAGAACATAATTGAACAACCCTTTTGTATTGTATATCAGAACATAGCATAACACAACATAACATATCTTTGTTTTGAGCAACTACATATATAAACTACACTGCTCCCAAAATCCTAAATTTTAGATGGCAGGTAAATGCCATTGAAGAAGTCTTTAAAGAAAAATAGAATTTCAAACTAACTAGATGTCTATGAAATTAAACACATTAAAGGAACTAAGTGGAGCCGTAAAGTCTCAAGTATGCTTCAACAAAAAATAACAGAATTGCTAACAAAGTGACTATGTATGCCTAAATTTACGGTGCCCTCAAATTCTGGTGCTCTGACTTCAGCTGCTTTGAAGTCCACTCCTTTCGTTAGGCCATACATGAAACCCTACATAATTACACAGCTCTACACGCAATTATGTCAACATTAGTGGCTAATTTCAATCAATTGGAAAATAAAGATTTATACATCATTTTATCAAAAATAGATAAATATTGCTTCTAAAAATAAACAAATTGGCATGGTTTAGGGTAATTGGGCAAGACAAACAGGTTATATGGCTTGTTATAAAAATAAGGTTGTTTATACCTCATCAGTAGTAGAAGCAAATCTGCCAAACCTTCTTGGTCCTTGTGTAGCAGGCAGAATAGTAGGAGCATGTTGTTCTTCCTCCGCAGGGACTTTTGATGGAGTTTCAATTGAAGTACCCCTCCTTTTATGTAACTCCCCCTTTTTCTTCTCAAGATGCTCTTCTGCATTTTTCTTATGCATCTTTTTCATGATTTCATCATATGTACCAAATATTTTAGCAGTAGGGTCTTTAGGTTTGCTCAGCAAAATATTAGCATATAACCCTTATTTCATCTCTGGAGACCTCATATGGCAATCTTGGAATCCATACAGTTCTAGGTTCAATGGCCTTCATATAGGTATAATCTTTGTCCACCAAGAAAGTGACTTGTACTTCATACTGCCTTACAACATCAAATGGAACTTTGTCTCTTACACGCATGTTGGTTTGCAAATTTTTGAAAAAGCCCCAATACATTTGTTTGTATTGATTGGGGTCACTGAAGCCTCTAATGTGGCTTTTGATTTGTGTAGATACCGGAACATTCTGATGCCAAACTTTTCCTCTAAAGCCCGGTAACTCATTCATGAAATAAAATGTAAGACAAATGATAAGAGTACCAAACCTGAACTAGTATATGGTTTCTTTCATTCTCCTCAGGTTCTCTATGAGTTGTTCTTTCATAACTTCAAAAAGATCAAAATCTTTTCCTTCCTTAACCATCTGGTATGCAGTGTGAATGGCAGTACGAGTGGCGGATCCTTCTATGTTAGTGAAGTAGACTTTATAAGCAATCCCCATAGCATCATTACTGACACCTGGATCAATTATATCATTCACAGTTAGAGTTCTTTTGTCAAATTTTACTCTGGTTAATTCAGTAACCTTCTCATTTTTTATTGATTTCATCACCGGTATAGGTCTGATGGAGCATAGCCCTGTAACTGCCCTGATTGCATCCTTAGTTATCTGGTGAGGCTTATCTAAATATATGAACTCGTCATGTATTCTACATAGTATGTATCTTACCCATTCATGTTCATCACTAAAATTGGGGTAATCCTTCCATATGTCAAGTCGCTTGGCCCCTACATTTGCAAACTCTAGTTTGTAACTGACATCATCATCTAAAAGTTGATCCCTGAGCTCTTCAAACTTCATATGGTCAATTTCATCTATCTTGGAATGAATGTAGAACCTAACATCTTCTTTATATACCACATATGCTGGAACATTTGAGAAGGCCCTATCTTTGTCTATCTCTATTGATTTGAATGGATGTTTCTTATATTTTGGTCTAGACTTTTCAGAGATATCATCTACCTTCAAAGTTGCCATATCAAACTTCTTTTAATTCAATGACTAGGGTTTTAGCAGATCTAATAAATGTTAGGGTTTCCAACACGAATGCTTAGAATCTAAAATTATTTTTAGCTCAAATTGCCAGGTAATTAGAAAGTCTTCTTTTCTCCTTAGCTCTGAATGCAATATCTTAGTCTTCAAATGAGATCTAATCATTCAAGGTAAGCATAAGTATCTTTCAATTTTACCCTAACATCCCTCATAAATGCACTTTAGTCACATTAGGTAAATATGTAGTTGATTACTCTGTGAACTCATATAGACACATAAACCTTTTACAATCCTCCGCATTGAAGTGATTTTCTCCGAAAATTTGTGAAAAAGATTCTATTTTACGTTATCAACATCATCATTAATTGATTTTAGTTCAACTTGTCTATATACTTAGCCTCTATTTGTAAAGGCCATCAAATATTCAGGGGAGGAAGAATAGATATGCACTGATTAGCTCCTCATGACCCTTATGTCATACATCAATCAACAATGAAGTCTTCTACACTAGGTAGGAGCACAAACTTTCCTTCTTTCCATCATCTTGTTTTGTATTCCTTCTCCATATCTTTTCCATTTCCTTCTTTTATTGAGTCACAAATTTCTCTATCTTCTCATGTTGAGTAGATGCTTTCATAGAACCATTCCTGTAGGAACTTGCTTTATGCCCAAGGTTGTTACACTCGTAGCAAACAACATTATAATCCGAAGTCACACCATTTATTCTTACTTTAGTTTTACATTCAACAGCCTTATGACCAAACTTATCACAAGCATAACAATAGCCATAGAAGGAATGAGAGATCACAACATTATATTTTATAGGCATAAATGAATTCCTCCTCATGTTACATTTCTTCTAGCCTAGGTTCTTCAATCAATAGCCTTAAATGTCCAAATTTATTGCAAGAATAACATTGACCAAAGAAGGATCAAGAGAACCTAGAATTAGTATCTTGTCTAGGAGGAAATCCCATGAGATTCTTCTTCTGATTGCTGACCTTATGAAGTTGTCACCATTAGGCTCCTGCTCCTCGTCTTCAGTTTCCTTAGAGTCTTCAATACTGAGTTCTTGTCTCTTCATTTCAAACATGCCTTCAAGTATATATGTTTTAGGGTTATGACTTTTCTCAAGACCAATACCGCCTTTATTCTTTGGAGGTCTTTGACTATTGAGTATCTCATCAAGAATGTTTCTACTTTTCTTCAATTTTAAACTTTTATCTATCCAATCCTTTGCTTTCTCCAATTATTTCCTCAAGGAGATAATTTCCTCTTCAAGTTTGGAGCATTCAATTGTTTGTCATTAAGCTTGGCATTTAGGTCATCTATAATCTTCTTACTTTTTTCAATTTGAATTTTCAACTTGGTATTTGCCTCTTTTGATTTCATGAGCTTGATTTTATATTCCTCATTTTCACTTCTTGCTACATCTAGATCATCTAGGGCAGAGATGAGTTCTCCTTCATAATCAACTACACAATCTTCTGGATCAGAGGCTATCATGTCTTTATCAACTTCTAGAGGATTCTTTCCAATTAACTTTACTTATGTTCCCATGTGTCACACACTAAGATCTACCTCAGCTATTAGGCTTCATTCAAGGAACCTCGCTCTAATATCAATTGTTGAACACACAGAAGTACTAAGAGGGGGGGTGAATTAGTACTAATCAAATTGTCTTATTTTTAGTAACATACAAACTTATGTGAACATTCAAGACATGAGAATTGAAAGAACACAAAAACACACAACCATAACACCAGATTTACGTGGAAAACCCAAGAAGGGAAAAACCATGGTGAGCAAGTTGCTTGGATCTACTATCCCAATCTAGCCTCATAAATAAAGATGAAACAGGATTACAATATTATTTATGGGCTACAACCCAAAGGAAGCTACAACTCCTTGACAGTTATACATTTACAAAGTTTATCACAATGTTCTCCTTGCAACACAAAATGCTGATCACTTCAGCCTCTGCACTACTATCTGTTTTCCTTACAACAACAATACAAACCTCTACAACAACAAAACATGTTTAGGAATTCTTCTTTATCATTGAAGATCTTATCATATTTTCCACAATTGTATGAACTGATCCTTAGCACTTTTCATCATCATATTTGCTTCTGTTGTAAGTAAATTTGCACAATATTGATTCTTTCTTCTCACTTTTCCACACAACTAACTTTCAAAACTTTTTATTCTTCATATATATTCTCCACAAGCTTCAAGAATCTATCTCCTTGGTCGGCCAGAATAAAATGTGTAGCATGAAACGTGTAGTGGCCATATCAGTCAGCTTCCAAACATGTGTGGTAGGTAAAATCCCAATGTGGTACAAGAACAAGGCATAATCAGGTCCTATCCTGCCTTGACATACCCTTCTAGGTTAGCGCACATCCATTACACACAACAAAGTCTTTATTATGCACCAGGTCGGTACCTCAATATCTATCTATCCTTGTATTTGACTCCAGACCCAATGCAGTACTAGAGAAGAATGAATTACATCATGCAGATTACATAATGAATATATTATGAATTGTAAAACATTTCTGAACACTTCTCTTACCAAATCATGTTGTTATATGCTAGCGCAAACATTTGAACGTAGATTCTTGTATCCCTACCATGCACTGGTAACACAGACTTGAAGTGAAACATTGAAAATCATACTTGCAGTAAACAAAGATGATTGAAGCTTGATCTAAGCATATCAACTAATTTAGTGAACCTTTCTTTCCATTAGCAAAACCAATTATCAATGTGTTGTGCTCTGCAGTAACATTAACTTTCTCCTTCTATTCACACTACTCAGTATCAAGTTATATCTTCATAAGTCTGACTCTGAAGAAGCATCTGCGGTACATATTATTTCTTGAAACTTGAAAAATGCATACTTGTTACTTGTATCCACCTATCCTCCAAGTGGCAACTTCATATCTTCAACTGCGGAGATGTGCAAAGCATTCTCCTATCACTCTGTGATTGTACTTACCCTATTTCTTTACTATCTTCATTCTTTTGTCTCCCAAACACTTTGCGGTAAGCATTATGATCTCAAATTTGAAACATATATACATGAGGGTAATACTTATCCATCTGTCCTATTTGTAGGCTCATATCTCTAGATGCGGTAGAGTGTGGTACATTCTTTCGAGCCTATAACACCTTTCCTGACATACACTATACTTAACTAACTCTTCAATTTTTGCAACTTTATCCATCAGGTGTCAATCATCATGAGTTCATATCTTCATCATGCAGCAAAAACCCAACACTACTAATCATGGTCTTCAAACGTAAGTATATCAAGAATGTCAACTTACATATGAGCTTTAGAAGATAAGGTATGGCAATGTAAAGATGATACTGATCCATCTCCTTTGCTTTACAATTCTCTGATCATCATCCTCAGTTTGCTCATCTAAGTTCCTTCGCAAATATTCTTCTCTTTACTTGTCTGACTCATAATGTTTATTTGGTTATCTTCATTGATCATCATACTGTTGCAATCTCCTTGTCATCACTTGTACCACTCTTCCATACCGTAACACTTCATACAATTGTTGACATCAATGACAACCTATATGCAACATATTTATCATGGTTGAAGTAAATGTGTGTTGTAGTGCATTGTATTAGTGTTGTTGGTGGATCACCTTAGCATAGTTACTATCCATTTTTATGGTGTTATAGGATTATTTGAGCATTTCTGGTTGAATAATAGGATTATTTAGGCATTTCTTGTTGAAGAATAGAAGATTATTAAAAAGGTGTTAAAGATAAATGCATTCATTGTAATATTTAATCTCATAAAAATGCTTGGGATTAATTTTTTAAGGTTCAAAATGGAATTGTGCATATTAATCCATATCTATCTTAAATTTGTGAGCTCAATACTAAGTATGGATTGCACTAAAGTTATTAAAAAAGTTGTTGATATAAATGACATTCTTCCTTATGTTCATATGGAATACCCTCTCCAGAAACTATAACCCAAAGATCTAATTTTTAATCTTAGATTGAAATAAATATCTAGAAATACCAACATCCACTATCTTCTTGATTTGACATATAAGATACTAATCTTATTATAAAAATTCATGCATGTAACAAAGACAAATTCCCTATACTAGTCTTCTTTATAACTTTTATTTTAATGTTACTCATTACTGCAACTCTAAGGAGATTGGTACATGGTGGAAATGACTAATTGTAGCCTAGATTTATTTTTCTTTTCCTTTCATCTTTGTACTTTACAACTTGTACAATATACTATGGTATGGCTACTAACCCTCTATTCATTTTGCAAAGCTAGATCTCTTTATTGGTCAAGTATGGGATGGGTACAAATACAAATATATGCTAGATCAATGAGAGTGAATGCCTCAAAGAATCTAGGTAATAGGTAAAGATATTAGTCCTCACCTAGGCCATGAAGCTATTTAGTGTTTAAACAAAAATCATACTCTTGTATCTATGTTACAAATGGGACCTTTAAGCAACATGTGTCTTGGAAAGGATTCTAAAGTTTTCAAATGATTTCTCAAAAATTGTGCAAAGGCCAAAAACCATGTTATTCTCTAATGCTTTCCATTTACTACCATTTTGCATACATATCTATTAGCACAATCACAACCCCAGCAAATAAAAATCCACTTTCAATTACTTCTTGATGATCCCCTAATCCAAAACCCTAGGTTTGTTGCAAGCTTGAAGGATGCTAACAAAAGTTGGTTCAAGTGGTCTTGCACTTGTGAGTCACATTAGTCCCTACCTTCAATGGAGATTATTATGTTTTCACTATGTCATATCTATTTTCCTCGATAGTTATGTAGGTAGGAAAATTTCTCCAAATCTTAAAGGTTTTTTCTTGGCTACATTTTTCATGCATGAAAATGTTAAAGATTAAATTTTTGATTGGATGATAGTTTTTTTGCCTCATTAAGAAAACAACTTTGCATTTTAGAAAACTTGGAAAAAAATTGGCCAATGGAAAAGAGGTTGAAGTAAATATTAAAGTGACTTTCTAATATTTTAGGCTCTTCGTTGCAGGCAAGACACGTATTCATGTAGTTGAGTGTTGTTTAAGCTTGTTAGGTGATTCATGGTGGGCATTTTCCTTACATAGAGGCCTCAAAATGGGGTATGGACATTTGTCAAAGCATAAAGAATATTAGAATTTTATCATATGTTGAGCAGTTGCAAGGTGTCCTTATACATGGACACATACAGTTATAACTTACAACACATACATGAGGGTTTAGATAATTTATTATCAAATGCTATGGATATTTCTTTCTACATGTCTCACTTTATATATCCATTGTGTCACAAATTTGAGTAGACAATAGATTTTTATATTGTTTCATATGCAATGGAGGTGTTACAAATATTTTCCCTATTTTGTCATGTACATGTTTGTCTGCATGCCTACTCTCTATTTGTATACATTTGAATAATTTTCATTTTGCACATCCCTATATTTTCAAGTGAGAACATGAGGTTATATTATGAAATTTGCATTTTTTATAACCCTCTACTATGCATTTGCATTGTTCATAGCAAGTTCCACATTGCAAAACTCTAACTCCTCCAACTCTTTTATGGATGCCTAGTCTATAAATCCATACCCAAACTTAGAGCTAAATCCCTTCCCCTCTATAGAAAGGACTTTGAAGGAAGAAAGCACCCACTTATTTGAGTTATCTAGTTTAGTGCCCACATTTTTGGGCTGGTATTTCCAAATATTTATTTCAAGCTAAGATTAAAAATTAGACCTCTAGGCTATTGTTTTTATCTATAATCATTAGTAAATATCTTTGTTATAAATGATCATAAAGCTCAAATCAAACACAAACTTTATTTTGGCTATAAATCTATCAAGAAGATGTAATCCCTTTTCATCATTCAATAATATATTCTAAAAATATCACTCCTAAATAGTAGTTGCCTGTTTTATAGGAAGGATTCCTAGTTTGGAATTTGGATCTGTTGTAGTTTCATGGGACTGATGCATATAACTTGTAGGTTCCCTCTCCATGGTACTCCATAGTACTCACCCTTAGTACTAGTAGTTGACATATTTATGCTTGCATTACAAGTGAGATCAAGGGTTTAGCAGGAATCTATGCTTTAATAATTCTTATATATCCCTTATATGTATAGTTCTTACTATCCTATCATTTTTCTCTTTCCCTTTATTTTAAAGGGATGACAAAATATTCTTCTATTGTTATAGATTTTGAAAATTTCCAATTTTGCTTGCTTCTAGTTGATTGCATTGGAGCACTTATTGCCTTGATGGTTTGTGTTCATAGCCAATAAGCTTGGCCCCCTTGATGATGTAAAGATAAAAATAATGTTTTGTAAAAAAGGGTGTTTTATTTTCTTAAGAAATTCCAATAGAGTAGTGAATAATAATGCATCTATTTTATGAATTTTTGCTACTATTTTTTTTTTCAAAAAGTGAATTCATAATTGTTATTCTTGAAAACTTGTGTCTTTTTGCCTAGATATTTTCTGTTTCTAAATTTGTCTTTCTCCAATCAATATTTTTAGGATCCCTACTAAGAAATTGTTGTAATACCCTTTCTAGAATGCACCATTGAAAGAAAATTTTAGATGTGCTTTAAACTTTATCTATGTTCCATCCTTTTAGGAAATTTAATTGTGCTTCGAAGTTGAAATACATATTGTTTTTATTTGGACATTGGCAATTATCGATCTTTCTAGATTCTTAGACATCACCCTTTTATTTGGAATGGTCTTGGATTGAGTACACACCATGGCTAATTGTTATTAATGATTAAAGAATATTAGTTGATAAAAAGTGAAGCACTTTCATCTACTGTAAGTTGTATGCTTTTTTGTAGGATGTTAGTCTTGGTTATTGGCTTAGTGATGCTTCTCAAGAATGATATGGAGTCACAGAAAATAAATCTACAAAAAGGTAATTTGTCAATTATTGCATTAGCAATTTATTGTTGACTAGATCCTAACTTTTATTAGACAACTTTTTTGTTTCTTTCCAAAACATATTTAGTATGAATTGATGTAGAGACTAAGGGATTTGAAAGCTATGCAAAAACTAGGTAGTGACTCAAAATAAATAGGTTGTTCCATCTAAACTAGATACTTGCAAAGAGTTTCTACTTCAATTTATGTATCATCCATAGTAGTCAATCACATTAATTTGTTAAGTGGGATTTGAAATCACCATTCAATTTGTCTTACATAACTTTGGTTTCCCATGTATGTGAAATCAAAAGAAATGTATGGAAATCAAGTAACATTAATAGTTATGATGGATGCAATTTTCTGACTTACACAACAGTCCCAAAGCATTATCTATGATTCTTTATTTGTTTTGGCACAATTCAACTGTTTTAGTCTTCAAGAATTCCTCATAAGCATACATTTCAAAGTATTTGTATTAATCTTTACTTTTTTAAAGTTGCTCAGGATAGTAATTCTTGATAGCCATCTAGTTAAGTTGTTTAGAAATTGTTCCTCTTATTTCATCTCTAATGTCCTCCTTTTTCATTGTGAGATAATCGTAGATTGGTATAACAACTAATTGAATTCCATGTTAAAAACTACATTTGAAGCTGGTGGAGATTTGTTTGGCTACACAAATAATCATTTTTATAGTCAAGATTAACCTCTACAGTAGCTACATATGAAATGTGCTAAGGTGTTCCACACCTCTTGAAAAAAGTTAATTTCATATTAGCATGTCCATAGTTTTGGGTTTCAATGCTGACTAGAATGCACCTTTAAAGCTAGTTGCATCATGGAGTGTACTTTACTTTTATGTTAATAAGTTTTATAGTATCATTTTGTAAATCTACTATGTCTATCAATTTCAAATCTTTGGAATAAAAGACTTGATATCTATTTATAATATTTTATTTTTATATTGAAATCATAATTGTAGGTTTCAATTGAAGCTAGTTTAATATTTTACCTCACCCTCTTTCCTATTGGCCAAGATTTTTCTAAATTTTCTCAAATGCAAAATTGTTTTGTTAATGAGGGAAAAAAACCTTCATCTAAGCAAAAATTCAATCTTTAACATTTTCCATGCATGAAAATACAACAAAAAAAACTTTAGAGATTTGGAAAAAAATTCCTGCCCACACAGCTATCAAAGAAAACAAATATGGCATGGTGAAAATGGAATATTACTGAAGCACAAAAACGTAGAACTAGCTTTTATAGCCAACAAAACTTATCTGTTACCAATCTTCCATTTGTGGAGATTCTTGCTACACTATCTCCTATAATGTTATGTGACCGCCAACAACTATACAAGTTTAAAATGGAACACAAGGTTAAATTATGCATTTGCATTTTTATAGCACTCTATTATGCATTTTGCATTGTTCATAATAGGTTCCACATTGCAAAACTCTAACTCCTCTGACTCATCTATCAATTCCCCCTCTACAATTCCACACCCAAATGCAAACTAGAAGCCCTTAAAGGCAATAGAATTGTTAGGAAAATGCATCTTCCAGTAATAGTCTCATAGGAAGCTGATTAAACTAAAGACAATTTAAAATATTTTCATATGCAAAGGTTATTTTCATTGTCATTGCATCTATTAAACAATAAATTTATCTTAGGCTTGGGCTTAAATGATGCCTGACATTTGGTTATCATATTGTTTTCTATTTTTTACATCTATGTAACACATTTCTAAGTTGTGGGCATGTCCCAAATGGAAGAGCTCTACATCTCTATGGAAATTGCTATATGGTGGAGATAGCTAGTTGTGAACTGACTTTGTAAAATATACACAAAAGCATGCATTTGTGTAAAAATTAGAAAGATACACCGCTTAAGTAAGGACTCGAGCATATCTTTACCTATCATCTACATACTTTAAGCCATCCACTCTCAATGAATTGTTCTATGGCTGATTTGGTTGCTGAAAATTATTTTTGTAGGAATATCATGATATGAATGTGCCAAAATGGGGGCTTCAGAATAGTATATGGACATCTTGTAGATAGAGGACCTAAACAGTGTGTTCAAAAGATACCCCAAAAGCCAATTTTAGTGTGGGGACCATGCCCACCCTTGACATTAGCATTCAATACACAAGCCTCCTTTCATGGTCATTTGCAAAGAGACTGAAGGTGGACCTATGGTAGTTGTGCAAATTATAGCATGTATAAGGTAGCTAAAGTAATTCAATTTTATTGGTACTTATTTAGTTTGTAATCCTACAATTTAATTATAATTAGGAGGTTGGTTTTCAAGAGGGTATTTCATTGTGATATGGTTAGGTTGGGCTTCTCATTTAGCAAAACCCACTTCACATACTACCTCTACAATTTAGGGCTCCAACATTGGATTCCAAGTAAGATTGTCTTATTATTTTATTTTTTTGATCTATTTATATTATAATTTGTGAAATCTAGTATATAGTTTTTGGGAATTGAGAATTTAGGTGGTTATTTTGCTTGTAGCTATTGAAATAATATGGATGGAAAGAAGGAATTGGTTTCAAAGTTGTAGAATGAGTAGGGATTATTATGCTCAACTTCTCAATTTGGGTTGTTTTGATTTTTGATTTTTATTTTTAATTTAATTTAAGTTGTCCAAGTGCTTAAGTTTGGATGATAGGGTAATTGTGGAAACTTTTAATGAGATATTAGAGTTTTCATGAATTTTTAGACCATGCTAATAGAATAAATGTGTATCCCACTATCAAAGGGAAATTAGTTTGTGGGTTACTTATGTAAGTGATACCAAGATTCAATTCCCTGACTCTAGCCTTCCTAGATGTCCAAAATGGACCTATTTGTCAACTTATGGATCTATGGATTTAGCATGCGTAGCCTTATCTAGGAAAAATAAATCAATTGAAAGGTTTCTAAATTAGTCATAGTTGTGTTTTTAGCTTGGTAAATCTTAGGTGAGGTTGTGGTCGATTCAGCATTCACATCCTTATCAAGAGGGAAGTTTTTTGAATTGGGTATCTATATTAGTTATGGCTAGTTGTGTAGACACCTAAATCCATTCCAATCTCCGTGCATCTATTTTCTATAATTATTCCCAAACTAACCATTTTCCTCCCATGTTACAATTAACCAATTTGACCAAGCTAATTGAATTTATACTAATGCAACTAACCTAATTTGACTAAATTCCATGTCGTAATTATTGCAACTAATTTAATCAACCATTTGTCATGTCGAAATTAATGTGACTAACCTATTCAACTAATTTTGTCCCCATCACAAGTAACTCCTTTCTCATCCCTAAGGTTAATTAATTAAATACACTTAATTACTTATTCTAGACCTAAATATTCCTCCAACTAATTAATTAATTATCTAATTAAACTCACTTCCCCATTTTCTTGAATTTAAAATTCCATCTCATGCCACTAAAAGCTAAAAATCTTGACCTTCAATCTCCACTGTTAATTTTAAATTCCAAGTTAATCTGGCCTCTCCACCTGCACACATGTCTCTTCAAGTCACTTGTCCCCACTCCTTTCTCACATGTGTCTAAGCATGCTACATGGGCCAATCTTGACCCTTGATTCCATCTTTCAATCTTCACCATTTTCCTCTTCCCACATTCTTGCATTTCCTTTCATCCTACACTTTAAAATAATATTGACCCTTGATCTTGGATGAGGTCTCTCATCATGTCACTTATCACGAGGCTAAGGATTATCCTCATAAAATCAATCCTAATTGTTGATCTCATCTTTCAATCACAATTGTCCATGCTCTAATGGGAATATTTATTTAAGGAGGCTTACCCAAAGGACATTTATCATGCATTATCATAGTACTTAAATGCTACCAAATTGAGTAATATCAAGCAAAGAGCATCCACATTGTTGGTTATTTTCCCAAACTGGATGCTTATTCCCAGTAATCCCTACAAAATAGCCATCATTGATCAACAGGATTCCCGGGCCAGGGGCCAACAGTGTAGGAGATAGACTCTATAGATATCTCCTCTTCTTCTTTAGGCTCTATAGAACCAAGGGGGGTATTCCCTACTCAACACCCATGAGATATAACTATGCAAAGACTGGGATGCTGACACAAAGTAGATAAATCCTCTCTTATGTAGACCAAAACTGTGAGATAAGAGCAAAGGGGCTAGCTTTGGGCCTATATACAGTTGTAGACAGAGGATTTTAGGTCCTAAAACTACTTCTAATGTCCTAAAAGGTTTGTATATGAAGTTTGAGTTTGATTTATATCTAGATGCAAAACTAGGACTTTGGGTTACAACAGAGATACCAGACCAGATTGGTGCCTATCCAGGGCTCGGAGTCAATAGACATATATATGTGAATATCTACCACAGACTTGAGACAATAATCAGATTTCAAGGGGCTTCTGAAATGTCTGCCTTACAAACAATACCCAAAAGAGAGTATTTAGTTATTTTTGCTTACCAACATCCTTACTGCAATGTATTCTTCTTAACACTTAATCCAAAACATTCAATCTACTCCTTGAGCAGAAGTAAGAGACTAAGTACTCAATATAGAAAACCTATATTCTAGAATCTATAACACCCCTTAGATGTTCAGAGTCAGAAGAAAAAACACATTCAGTTTGGAGACAAATAATGAAACACATGCAATGGAGCATTACTCATTTAAATCAACATGAAATTGATGATTCTATGCATAATACATACAACATACAATTCATAAACTCATGACACACCTGAAATAGAGTCACCAACGAGTTGTATTCCTACTACAGCACCAAAACTTATCCAGTTTTCAACTACCAAAAAATGACACAGCTTGTCTCTTATACAGCACAAGTGCGTACATTCAGTAATTAAATACAAAAGTCCACTCAAAACTTCAAAATTTACCAAATACAGAGCACCATGAGAATGGCACTCGAAACAATTAAATGCAGCAGACAGAAAGGAAAGTTGGGAGTGGTTGAACTTGAGCCCCACGCCGCCACCTGAGAGTTTTCCTCTTTAATCGGGTAGCTACCTAGTCAATCAGGCCATACCTCTGCAATTCCTGTGTCATTAATGGCACACAAACCCGTAGGATGCAGCAACGGTCCGCACCCTAAAAATTCCCACCAAAAAAGATACATCGAGCACAGGAAATCCCATGCTGATGAAAGTTTGAACCATGACCGTTGAAATCCTCCCTACTGTTGAGATCTGCGGTGCCCAAAAGGTCTGAAAAGTCAAGAACCAATATAAACGTGCCATGTAGGCACCCCGCGCATCCATCGCTAACCAATCCCAAAATGTGAGATCAAGAATCCCACATTCATCCCACAATGCTTGCTTGAGTAGCTTATAAACCAAGTCAAGAGCAAACCTAGTGTTCTGCACTTTTGCCCTGCATGACTAGCGAACCACCTACCATCAACCCATCGCCCTGACTCCTACCAATACCAAGACTTAATCGGCGAGACCACAAACCATCGGTGGACCCAAAAGCTCTCCCACCGATAAACTGATCACACTGACAAAGCCCCTGAATTACCTTGTCAGCCAAACCCTAACTATCGGCGAACCACAAACTCCTCGCGCTGACGCCAATAGTTAATCCGATGACACCACCAGATCGGGGAGACCAACCTCATCGGCCAAACTCCAGCCCACCTCTCCGATCTCACAACTCTCACCGACAGCTACACCCATCAGCAAGACACAAGCCGTCGGAACCATTGAAAAACCTTCCGTCGATACACCAATCTCACCAATCGCCAATAAAACACATTCCTTCGGCCAGACTCTCTCCATCGGCCAAACTCCTTGCTACTTGCCCGAAACACATTGTCACACCGACAGGCACCTTCATCGGCGTAACCAATCCGTCGGAGCAACATTTCCCACCTACGCCGATGGAGGATGTCACGCCGAAAACCACAAACCATCTCATTGGCCTGTCAAAAAAACCCTTAATTCACAAGCTAATGATGCATGTCACAGCGATGAAAGGAACAAACCACTGCGAACAACATTATCACTAAAACAAAAGCCAACTCACACTGATGGACCAAAAATTTTTAGGGTTTGAATGAAAAACCCCTGCAAACGTCTAACCCTAAAATCCTAGACATAAATGATTACCAACACAGGCTCTGATTGCAGACGTGCATGCACAAGACTGCAGCGAGGACTAGAATACTCTGGGCAAACCAAACAAAACCCAAAACTCAAAACATGACCGACTATACAAGACATCTACAAAATATTTACACCTAATTTACAGTGCACACACAACGCACTCATTTATGTGAAAAAGGATTTAACGAATTTACCGTGCATAGGTAATTCCAGTAGTTCACCATTTAGGGCCGGGAGAAAATAAGAATCATCCCCGTAAATATTGCTAATTTGATATGGGCCAATCCATAAGGGCACAAATTTACCATGTTTTCTTTTATCTTGATTCCTAACATTCCACATAAGGACCAGATCTCCTACCTAAAACCTTCTCTCTATAGCCCTTCTATCAAATAGGTATTTCACCTTTTACTGCTTCTTAATGTTTGTTTTCTGTGCTTCCCTTCTGATTTCACAAAGTGCGACTAGCTGATTTATTCTTTCAGTCATTGGGTCTTCAATCTCCTCAACGTTCCCTTGGATGAATTTATAAACTAGCAGGAGGTTATTCATAGGCAACCTGGCTGTCGCACCATATACCAATTCAAAAGGAGATCTTCCAGTTGCTCTTTTCACTATCACCCTGTCAGCCCATAATGCCAACTTCAGCTTTGAGTCCCAAGATTTCTTATTTTTATCCACTATCCTTTTGATGATTTTCATGAGACTCCTGTTGCTTGACTCTGCTTGACCATTTCCTTGCGGGTGATATGGTGATGTATGAGACAAATTAATTCCATAACTATTGCAAAAATCAATAAATTCACCAGACCTGAAGCACATTGCATTATCTGTGACCACTTTGGCCGGTACTCCAAATCTGATAACAATATTTTCCAGAATCAAATCCATCACCACCTTGCTTATAGCTTTTTTAGTTGGAATGGCCTCAATCCATTTAGTGAAATAATCAGTGGCAACCAGAATCCAACTGTGTCCCCCACTAGATTTTTCTGAGATTTCCCCTATAAAATCAATTCCCCATTGCTGAAATGGAGCTTCTACAATTATGGTTCTAAGGGGCAATGCACCTTCATATTTTAGCTTTCCTGAGAACCTCTGGCAAGGATCACATTTTCTTATCATTTTTTGTGCGTCTGAGAAGAGAGTTGGCCACCAGTAGCCAGCTCTGAGAATCTTGTGGGCTATTGTATAGGTAGCATAATGTCCACCACACACTGCATCGTGCATGTCACTTAGAATATCCTTAGCCTGATTTTCATCCACACATCTAAGTAATACACCATCAGGATTTTTCCAATACAGCTCTCCTTGAACAATGATGTATTTAATAGCCTGTAGCTTCAAGGTCCTCTTCTGATCATCACTGAGATGAGAAGGACAATTTAGATTCTACAAATAATGTATTATGTTCTTATACCATTCAGAATCTGACATGTTTATATCTTCATTATGTATTGCATTCACTTGGCATGCCTCTAGGTTTGACTGTGTCATCAATTTTGCCAAACCTTGTCCTCTTACCAGCTTAGTGATTTGTATTTCAATGTTGAACTCCTGTAGTTTGTTTATCCACCTGCATCTTCTTCTAGTTACCTCTTGCTGAGTAAATATATATTTGACTGTTGCATGAGGCACATATGCAATTACTTGTGATCCTACCAAATAGGGCCTAAAGCTCTTGACTGCTCTGACCAATGCATACGCCTGCTTCTCCATTGTATCATACTTTAATTCAGCAGCCTACAATGACCTACTAAAGAAAGCTATAGGTTGTTCAAAACCTTCTTCATTTTTCTGCAATAGACATGCAGCAATAGTATGGAAAGAAGCAAATGAAAACAATTGAAATGGCCTAGAAAAATCTGGAGATTTTAAAATAGGAGCCATCTTTATTGCTTCCTTTATGTCTTGAAATGATTTGGTTGCTCCATCTTCCCATTTGACAATTGCATTCTTCTTCAACATTTTAGAGATCTCCTTGGTGGTCTCTGCAAAATTAGGAACAAATCTCCTAACAAAATTAATCTGTCCAAAAAAGGACTGAATACCTTTTACCATTTTAGGCATCTGGATTTTGTCAATTGCAGCTACCCTTTCAGGATCGATCCTGACTCCATCCTTGGAAACAATGTGTCCAAGCAGTTTTCCTTCTACAACCCCAAAAGCACATTTCTTTGGGTTGAGTGAGATGCCATACTCTAATGCTCTAATAAAAATTTGTTCCAAATGCAAACAGTGTTGTTCTTCTTTCTTTGAAAATGCAGTTAAGTCATCTTGATACACATCCAAGATTGAATCAATCAATCCTGCAAAAGCAACATCCATGGCCCTCTAAAATGTAGCACAAGCATTTGTCAGTCCAAATGGCATCCTCACATATACATAGGTTCCCCATGGAGTAGTGAAAGCAGTCTTGAATTGTTTTGATTCTTTCACTTTCACTTGATTGTACCCTAAAAATCCATCCATCATGGATAAAAGTTCACAGCCAGTCACCTTATGTAGCATGGCTTCCATGTTTGGCAATGGATAATTGTCCTTCAAAGAGGACACATTTAAATTTCTAAAATCCACACAAAGTCTCATGTCACCATTCTTTTTTCTGAGTGGGACAAGGTTAGACACCCAAGTTGAATGTCTAATAGGCATGATTATTCCAGCCTCCCTAAGCTTCATGAGTTCTTCCTGCATTTTAGGAGCTAAAGTTGGGTTGATAGGCCTCTATTTTTGTCTAAATGGTTTAGCTCCAGGCTTCAAAGGGATCTCATGCTGAAATAAGTCCTCTCTATAAGCTTTCAGGTCCTCATAAGACCAAGCAAAAACATGTTTATACTTTCTCAGTAATGCAATCAGCATAGATCTGATATGTGGTTTGAGCTGTTTGCCAATGTACACCTTTTTGGGAGCATGAGATGTCCCCAAATTTATCTCTTCTAAATCATTCTTGTTTGTTGGAGATGACTTTGTGACAAGTTGGTCCCTATTGTCAAAAGCTCTCTCTAAAGCAACTAACCCTCTAGGGATTTTATTTGTCTTTAGCTAAATTACTTCCTTCCCTAGGAGAGTTTCTTTCCCATCTACTACTTCTACAAAATTCTGAAAATCTATTTCCTGGTTCTCATATTCATCAATACAATGCAGAAATCTCAGTAAATCTTTATCATCATCAAATACTTGCCAGTTGCATACATTATCTGGCACTGCAGATCTGAGTTTGATCTCAACATCGGTAACATCTGATAGAGTTATATCATCTGGCCTTATAGCTACATTAGCTAGAAAATCTGCCCTGACATTTTTTGATCTATCTATCTAGTTTATTGAAAATGCATCAAACAATTCAATTGTATCCCAAACAACATGCTTATATTGTTTTAATCTCTTATTTTTTGATGCATACTTATCCCTAACTTGGGAAACAATAAGCTCTGAATCACCAAACACCTTGAGCATCTTAATTTCATGCTTCAGAGCTACATTCAATCCTAATAACAGAGCCTCATACTCTGCAATATTGTTTGTACAGACAAACTTCAACAAGAAAGAGAATTTGAGAAGCTTACCAGCTGGAGACAGAAAAACAATCCAAGCTCCTGAGCCCTCCTTTGAACAAGCTCCATCAAAATACATTGTCCATAGACCCTGTTGATCCAATTCTTGAATGCACATGTCTCCCTCTTTACCTTCTTTAACATCTGAGACAATTCTGAAATTATCACAGTCGGTGTTCACAAAGCATATTTGTTCCTCTGATTCTTGGTCCTCAACTGTTTCCAATGACCTTTCTTCTCTATCCAATTTAACATCCCTACCATTCATAGGGATCATGGCGTATGACAGGTCTAATTGCATACTCCCGCCAATCAATGCTGCCCATCTCCTTAACAGCAGCATGCCATACTGTGGCTTGATATCAACAACTGTTATGTTCATTTTGTAGGTCTTTTCAGGATATAGTGCCAGTCTGAAATTGACATCTTTCATGATTCCAATGATAGGTACCTCCCTAGCATCCATGGCATAGCACTTCCCACATGCCTTATCTATCTTTAATCCAGCTTGCTGCATGATGGCCAAAGGCATGATGTTTGTGGATGCCCCTGAGTCAAGCATACAGTTCTTAATTACTTTTCCATTTATGACAAGGGAGACATAAAATGGTTCCACTTGTGAAGGACATTTTGTCATGGTCATCTCCAAATATACCTTAAGAACTTCATCTTCATCAATATATAGGGCCTATTTCTTACCCTGAGGTCGATCAATCTACTTGGCTTGACATGGTGTTCCTGAGATCAAAGATACAACCTTGTTTCTAAATTCTTCCACTTTCATCAGCTCCATCAGTGGAATGGAGACTTTTATTTGAGACAAGACCTAAGTGATGTCGAATGGAGCATAATTTTGAATAACAGTTGTAGCTTGCTCCACCGTTTTACTTCCATCCTAAGATGATCCAGCTTTAATTTTTATAGCTCCTTGTTTATCATCTTTGATCTGAAGATTTTTATTTTGATCCTCAGCCTGGGGAACTATATTCTCTGCTTTTTGAGAATCATAGCCTATTTTTTGCTTAAAACCTTGCTTATTATTGCTCCATTGTTTTGTTGATAACTGAGAGGGGGAGTGAATCAGTTATCCTAATTATTTCTACTTTCTAAACTTTCTTAATAGTCAATGCAACATTAATTCAAATAAGCAAACATAAACATGAAATGGAAATACACATGACACAATATTTTTGACGTGGAAACCCTGTTAAGGGAAAAAACCACGGGGTGATTAACCCAAGATTGTATTCTTAGTTAGAAGAATGGAAATACAAAATGGCACTTGCCAATTAGGGCTCACTGCCCGAGCACACTGCTCACAAGAGGCACACTACCTACAAGAGACTCACTGTCTACAAAAGGAGTGTAAAACAATACTTGAACTGATTGGGAGCATCTACATATGCTAGAGGTCAGTTCCGATTAGGCTCAGTACATTGATCTGCTACACTTCATCTTTCTTCTTCTTTTATGTTGTTTTCCTTTCACATACCAGATCTTCCTTACTGCTTTCACTCTGCTCTTCTGCTTTTATTCACACATCACCAACAACCACAACACCTCTCACAACTAAATCCATCTTGTATATATATGTGCAAAAGTGATTTTATCACCTTTCTAGTCGGCACCTGGAATAGTCAATATTTTCCACAAACTCTAATCTGTCAGTTGAATCCTTGCTTACCAAGTAATGCGGATCAAGGATATACTTGTAGAAGTCATCAATCATGTCGGCCAATCATAACTTATGCCTTAAGAATCTTTACCATCATCAGTAACACATCCAGAATAATGTCTGATGTTCTGCCAGTCAGTTCTTCCTCTGTTCACACTGTCAATCAGGAACCCGATACTCAAGTATTCATGTCTTTTTCCTCATCTATCACCGGAGGCTAAATCCTTGGAATCTATCACTCAAGGTAGTCCTCTTGACTTCCCTAAATCTGTACTTCACCAAGATACTTCCTCTGAGAGATCCGGACCTGACTGTCAACCCTCACCACATGCTTTGTTCTTGTTTACCAGACCACAACATTCTTCACTCTGACTTCCGGTATAGACACACCATGTCCTGCGGATGTGTGGGATAAACTTTGTTGCCATCAATGACAACAATCATGAATCCATATAGTGTCTCTTGCCAACAATCTCCCCCTTTGGCATTGATGGCAACACTTAGTGAAAAATGACTAAGTGTTTACACTATGCTCCCCCTTGGCTGATGCTCTATTTTTATATACATTTTCCGGAGCTCCCCCTTAGTTGGATTCCTCATTTTTCACTGCTCTTCACTCCCCCTTTGACATCAATGGCAAAGGGTAGGGTCCGCATACCAAAATTTTCAAAATTTTATCCGCATAAGTATATACATATAGAATACTTACATATACTGAAGTATGTCTGCAAAAGTTGTTTTCAATTGAATGAATTCTGTAGCCCAACTTTGCTTCATTCTGTCCAAAATTGATATATGGCTGCTCAACAGGAATGCAAACGCATCTGCCCTTTTTAGATCTGTTGGATCATTGGTCTGGGCTGTGATTTGAGCTTCTTTTATGGCCTCATGCATGGCCTCTAACTTAGGGACAATTGTCCCTCTGAGCTCACTCAACCTACTGATTCGGTTTTTCTTCTCTTTTTCAAGCTTCTTAATTTCATTCAAAACTGCAACCGTTTGACATTCTTGATTTATTATGGATGTAGTAAGTGGATCAAAATTTTGAGAAAGTTTTAAGAGTTTATCCTCCTGTTCTTTCATTTTCTTCTCAGTCTCCACTGTTGTTTTGGACCATGATAAACAAAATTTGTACATTTCTCCACCATCTTTAAGAGCATTTTCTAAGCTCTTTATCCCAATATTCATATTTCTCCTATCATTAATTATCAACCCTTGTACCTCTGATAACCTTTTTGTAAGAAATTCCTTCCGGACCTTATCTTCTGCTGACTTCTCTAGGGAATCAAAATGTGTGCTAGCACTATTGACTAGAGTTTTGAGATTACCGGATGAGGAGGCTGTGAGATCCTTTTGAAACGATGGCATAATCTTTTCTGGCACTCCGAAAGCAGCTTCTATCAACTCACAGTCTTCCATGTGAGACTTTAGGAGTTTTTCTTTAGCCTTTGCATTAGCAAATGAAGCTATCTTCATTGTCTGTACCGGAGAAAGAGAGTCAAAATTAAATGGTCCTTGTAGAAGCTCTGGTTCATCAATCTCCATTGTTTCTTTGTTCAATAATTCTTGGACAGTTTTTGCAGTGTCTCTTGCCGGAGATAGATTTTTCTTCTCTTCTGCATTCTTAGAGCTGTCTCTTGGAGCTTTCTCTCCTTCTACATTCTTACCACTAGTAGTTGTGGTCTTCTCTGTTGAAGTCTTCTCTCCTTCTGCAACCTTGGTACTGTCATCTTCTTTTTCCTTCACCTCTGCTTCTTTCTCCTATATTCTTTCTTCTCCTTTAGATCCGGAGACTATAGGGGAAACCGGAGGAGAGATATTTGTTTGTTCATGAGCCACCTCTTCCAGAGTAGAAGATTTCAAGTCCTTATCCTTTTGTGCACCGGTGTCCATGACTTGCTCAGTGGATTCTTTTTCAACACTTGTGGTCGAGGGGTCAGTACCCAAGTCCGCTATGATTGGAATGTTGAATTTTTTAAAAGCATTCTAAAGGATCTCTTCAATCTCTCTTGCCACTTTGTCGGTTTCACCAAGCATGAGCTGATTCATCTTGGCTTTCCTCTGGAACTCATCCTTGTAATCTTTAAAGATCATGTTCATTTGTTGCAGAGTGATTGAAGGGTATAGCTGAATTGTTGTTTGTTCCCAAATTTCTAGATCTTTTGCTCGAGCATTGTTCTTCCTCATTTCAAGCCTTTTCTCTAAGCTTTTGGGAATTAGAGAGATAATTTCAATAAAAGCTTTATTGTAAGCGTTCAAAAACTTAACTGTGGCTTCCTCTAGAATCTTTTTATCTGCTTCATTATATGCATCATAGAATTCTGTTAAGGGTTGCAGGTTCCCATCCACAGTGACTGCTTTCACTACAACATCTAAGGATAGAGTGGGTTTTTCAACAAATTCCTCTTCCTTCTCTTCTTCTCGTCGACCGGTAGAGTGTTCACTAGATGATTTCTTCTTCTTCTTCAATTTCTTTATCTCCTCATCTGATTTAGTTTCCTCATCATCCTTTAGGCTAACATAGGACCTTGTTGCCTTTTTCTTTGTTCTCTTTTCTCCTTTTCTAGATGCCTGGACTTCTAGTTTGAGATTTTAGCAGTGACAGGTGCTGATCTCTTTGATGATCTGGTCCGGGTGGAAGATTTCACCGAAACACTTTCCTCACTTTTCTTTTCTGCCTTTTTCTTCTCTTCCTCAGCCCTTTCCATCTTTTCCCTATTGGCATCAAGTGCCTCCTTTGATATGCCAAAGCCTTTTGCAACATCTTCAACTTCTTTTCTTACCTTCCTCTTGATCTCTGGTTGTCTGAGTTCCACATGAACTTTTATACTTAGCTCTTCAAAGGTTCCAAACCTTTCTGCCTTTGGATCCTTTGGCTGACTTAGCATGTGTTGAACATGCAGCTCCATAATTTGTTCATCAACTTCATACCCCATAGGCATGATCCAGACTATCCTTGGCTCTACTGCCTCCATTAAGCATTGATCAGTGTCTACCATGAAGCACAATGTATCTTTATATTTTTCAACCAATGATTTTGGGATTCTTTCTCTAATTTGCATAGTATTTTGGAAATTCTTAAAGTACCCCCATAGAGTTGTATTCCTTGCCTTGGCATCCCCAAGTCCATGCAAGTAATCTCTGATTTGTATTGCTACCGGTTTGTTGTTTTGCCATACCCATCCATTGGATCCGGGCAGCTCATTCATGAAGTAGAAAAATAAACACAATATCAATCCACCATATTTAAAGGAATTTTTCTTGTCCTTTTTGATCTTTTGTATGTTCTCCATCAATTGACTTAACAAAAGTTCACATAGATCATACTCTGCATTCTTTCTCATCATTTCATAGGTTGTATAGACTGCAGTTCCGGACACTGAATTCTCCCTACTGGAATAATATATTTTATACCCTATTATCATAGATGCAAACTTGATATCTGGGCTATGATATCTTCAATGGTCATTGCCCTCTTATCAAATTTTGATCCGGTGGCATCAGTCACAATTTGGTTTTTGACAGATTTGAGGACAGGTATCCCTCCGGAGGAGTATAAACCAGTTACTGCCCTAATTGCCTCCTTAGTGATTTTGCAAGGTCTGTTCAGCCATAGGAAGTTGTCATGTATCCTACTCAACACATACCAGACCCATTCATCTTCTTCAAAGTAGGGGAAATGAATGAACTGATCAAAATGTTTCTCCTGGATGCCCTTATATTGGGTTTTAAGTTCAAAAGCATCACCTATCAATTGTTTATGATAGATATCACTTAGTTTGGATTCCCTGAACTCTTCAATATTCATGTGTATGTAAACCCTAATATCTTCTGTATGCAATACACCATGCGGAACACTAGAAAATGCTCCTAGGGGATCTACTTCCAAGGATTTGTATGGATGTTTCTTGAATATGGGGCGAGGTCTATCAGAGATATTCACAATATTTGGAGTACCCATTATTCAAGGATTTACAGAAAGATATTGATAACAGAGAATACCTTTTGCACCTTTCGGTTTCACGAAGTGAGCCTGATCAATTGCTGGATGAATCAGATTCTGCAGATGATCTTTGATGGGCTTGAGGAATTTCTGTTGCAGAGCTTCTTTTCGTTTATTCTTGAATGCAGAATGAACAAATACTTAATGAGAAAACCCTTATATTGCTCCGCAAACCCTAATAAATGCTCGACCTAAGATATTCCAGTTTGCCTTATTCGGATGACTTGAAGAACTGGATCAATCCTGATCTTTAAACATCTTTCAGATCTTCCAAATCTTAACCATAGTTTATTTGGATGTTTCCCTTATGAACCCTTTAATCCGCAACTCTTCTTGTGCCAGTTCCGGCACCAATTGACTGGCTGGGGGAACAAGGTTTTCTTTGTGTCTTCCCTTGAGCCAGAGCTCACTTTTTAGTTTCTGGAAGGAATATCAGCACCAGAGTTTGGTGTGGACCCATCCCCTACATTCCCTGTACTTTTCTTCACCCAAATCTTGTTCATCTCACTTTGAACTTCATCTGCATTTACCTTTTGTTTTCCCTTATCTTGATTCTAATTATAATATACCGGACCTCTTTTGTCCTAATTCTTGCTTCTACAGAATTTTGCTATATGACCAGATCTATTGCAAATTTGGCAAACAACATTTCTTTGCATATTTGATTGATATCCTCTTGATCTGCATTAATTAGCCATATGACCCATTCTATTGCATGCAAAGCATCTACCATTGAATGAATTGTTCATTTGCATATTTTTGCATTCATGAGATTTGTGACCATACCTTTTGCAGTTGAAGCACTGTCCAGAGAAGGATGTATTAGTCTGATTCATTCTCTTTCTGCACTGATTAGCTTTATGACCAAAGTTATTGCAGTTGTGGCAGTATCCATTGAAGGATGGATATCTTTGATTATTAGGTTACCTTACCGGAGGATTTCTAGGCCTATTCCTTGGATTTTCTAATACAAAATTCTTCTGACCGGATCCGGAGCTTTTTCTCATATCCCAAACCACACTTGTCATCTACCCTCTTTTGGCTTTCAAGAAGAACTTCAAGTTGAGCAGAACTTATCTTGAATTTCTCTTTATATTCATTTGTTGTTTGAAGATCCCTTTTGAGAGAGACAATTTGATCCTCAAGTTTTTCTTCATTATCTTTAGCATCTTCAAGATCAGATTCAAGATGTCTGATAATTCTATCCATCTTTTGGCAATCTTTTGATTTCTCCTTGAAAGACTGTCTTAGATTATCTTCAGTTTTTCTTTTCTCTTCAATCTCTTGGGTAAACTTTATAACTCCTAATTCCATTTCATGTCTTACCATAATGATTTCTTTTGATAACTTTTCACATAACTTAGTTTTCTCCTTCAGATCTTCATTTGTATCATTGGCTTCACTTTGACTTGCCAATTGCTGAAGTAGCTCCTTTCTCTTTTTCATAGAGAGACTTAATTTGTCTTTTAGTTCTCTCATGAAATCATCAGCCTATTTGAGTCTTTCCTTTAACTCATTGACTTTAGAGTTTGATTGTTCAAGATCATCAAGGGCAGTCTTGAGTTGTTCCCTTAAACCATATGCATCCATTTGAATTCCCAGATCTTCCTCAAGCTATTAGACTCTGTTAGGAGGAACTTGGCTCTGATACCAATTGTTGATAACTGAGAGGGGGGGTGAATCAGTTATTCTAATTATTTCTTCTTTTTGAACTTTCTTAATAGTCAATGCAACATTAATTCAAATAAATAAACATAAACATGAAATGGAAATACACATGACATAATATTTTTGACGTGGAAACCCTGTTAAGGGAAAAAACCATGGGGTGATTAACCCAAGATTGTATTCTCTGTTAGAAGAATGGAAATACAAAATGGCACTTGCCAATTAGGGATCATTGCCCGAGCATACTGCTCACAAGAGGCACACTACCTACAAGAGACTCACTGTCTACAAAAGGAGTGTAAAACAATACTTGAACTGATTGGGAGCATCCACATATGCTAGAGTTTAGTTCCAGTTAGGCTTAGTACACTGATCTGTTGCACTTCATCTTTCTTCTTCTTTTATGCTGCTTTCCTTTCACATACCGGATCTTCCTTACTACTTTCACTCTACTCTTCTACTTTTATTCGTGCATCACCAACAACCACGACACCTCTCACAACTAAATCCATCTTGTATATATATGCGCAAAAGTGATTTTATCACCTTTCTAGTCGGCACCCAGAATAGTCAATATTTTCCACAAACTCTGATCTGTCGGCTGAATCCTTGCTTACCAAGTAATGCAGATCAAGGATATACTTGTAGAATTCATCAATCATGTCGGCTAATCATAACTTATGCCTTAAGAATCTTTACCATCATCAGTAACACATCTAGAATAATGTCTGATGTTCTGCCAGTCAGTTCTTCCTCTGTTCACACTGTCAATCAGGAACCCGATACTCAAGTATTCATATCTTTTTCCTCATCTATCACCGGAGGCTAAATCCTTGGAATCTATCACTCAAGGTAGTCCTCTTGACTTCCCTAAATCCGTACTTCACCAAGATACTTCCTCTGAGAGATCCGGACCTGACTGTCGGCCCTCACCACATGCTCTGTTCTTGTTTACCGGACCACAACATTCTTCACTCTGACTTCCAGTATAGACACACCATGTCCTGCGGATGTGTGGGATGAACTTTGTTGCCATCAATGACAATAATCATGAATCCATATAGTGTCTCTTGCCAACATGTTTCTTATATGTTTCAATCCCCTTATAATTTTGCATTGGTTGGCTCACAAAAGTGTTCTCTAATTGAGGTGAGCTGCTTACCTGAGCTTTACCTCTGAGATTGTAATTGCTCTTGACTTGAGCTACTGCCGTAGCCGTGAAGGCTCTAATTTCTTCATCAGAAGGTCTCCTTAAACTATTTAGAAAATTGTGTGAATCCTGAGCATAAGCGTAGCTGTCTTCCTCATCTTCGTCATAAGGAAACTGCTGATAGACCCGCATCTCATCATTCACATTTGCATCAGCATCATGAAAAGAGTATCCTCTATTTGTAGACAGCATATTGACATTATCATCCTCCATGCAATGCGGCTCATTGCATTCATCACAGGCAACAGCATTATTATATAGAGACTGAGCAATCATACATTGTGACTGTGAATGAGGCATTTGGTAGATAATACACCATGGGGTGTCATTAACAATATTTATAGTCTTCTTCAAAGGATCAAGAGTTTCCTTTGTATTCTGAGCTCTTGGATTTGTATTGCTGTGCAGGAGGACAGGTTTACCATCACACCAATTAGTATGATACGACATATCATGTAATGATGGTCTTCTTTCTTGCCTTTGGTAAACTGGCCTGTCAGGACCTATCCCCTTTTCATTTTTAGCTATTCTATAACTCAAGTCCTTAACAACATTTGTTAATTTATCTATTTTATCCTCAGAAGTAGATGCATTACCTTGGATACTCTGAGATTTAGTGTTTGGATTTTGTAGAATTTTCACATCATCCCTTCTGTTTGTCTTACCAGACACTTTCCTATTATTTTCAATATTAGTTGCTATTTTGAAGGCATCCCTGAGGCTGTGAGGTCCCTTGTCTCTTAATCCATAAGCTGTCTTGGCATCAAAAGCATTTATGTACAACACTACGCACATAGGTTCATTAGGCCTCAAGTCCTGTGGCAATTTGTTCAATACCTTCATGAATCTAGCATTGAAATCAGCAACTTGTTCATTTGATCCTTTAGCAATGCCAGTGAATTCATTAATGAAGAAACTAGGATCAATTTTGTCACCATATTGTTCCTTGAATATTCTCCTAAATTCATCCCATGATGAAATGCTTCTGTCAGGCAGACCTTTGTACCATTCCTTGGCTTCATCAACTAAGGATTGCATAAATGATTTCATGAAAACATCCTCATGCTCAACCTCGAAGTTGTCCATGATATTCTGAAAAACTTTTAGATGGTCTTCACCTAACATAGTATTATTTCCTGAAAATTTAGGCACTTGCAGCCTCACATGTTTGTCAATAGGATTTGGATAACCCGGAATGCCATCAAAAACCAGTTGTCTGAATCTGTCTAGCTGCATTGGCTATCTACCAAATTGGTTAGCATTGGCATTTCTATTTGCATTCTAATTTCTTACATTATTTAATGGTATTCTAGCATTATTTGCATTCTGTCTTTGATCATTATGCTAATCCTAGACCTCATTCCTTTGTCGATTTCTCTACACATTTGTATTTTCAAGGGTAGGAATTGAATCATTCTGAGCAACTCTCAGGGCTTGCACTTTCTGTCTCATGTCATCTCTGATTTTCACTACTTGCAGATATTCTAATTCTACCCTTAAGCTCTTAATTTCATCGGCTAGTTCCTCCTCTCTAGGCATAGAAGAGGATGGTTTTATCACATTCTCATCATCATTATCATCATCCCTTAGGGATTCAGCTTCTTCAAATCTGTCAGGGGAGTCGTGGAAAGGGCATTCCTGAAACACTTCTGACCTTATTCTCAATCCACCACCCTGCTATCTCTCATACATATTCTGAATTCCAGCCTCAGTGTTTGAAAAAAAAGGTATTGTCTGCTCTGAAGATCCTAGATTGTCCTAAATAAATTCATTTTTCCTAGGGCTAGGAGAACCATCTTGACTGGCTCGAACAGTCCCCTTTTCCTATACATCATTTTTGTGGGTAACTCTTCAAACAGAGTATTACGCTAGGATCTTCTCCCTTGCATACAAATTTTTACTTTACCGGTTGGGAGATTGGTTCAAAGTCACCACCTATTACTAGGAATTGTTTTCTTTTGGAATCAGGGTTCTTTCACTTCACATCCCTAGCGGAGTCGCCAAAATCTGTCGGTTATTTTCTCAAACTAGATTCTTATTCCTAGTAATCCCTATAAAATAGCCATCATTGATCAACAGGATTCCCAAGCCAGGGGCTAACAGTGTAGGAGATAGACTCTATAGATATCTCCTCTTCTTCTTTAGGCTCTGCAGAACCAAGGGGGGCATTCCCTACTCAACACCCATGAGATATAACTATGCAAAGACTAGGATGCTGACACAAAGTAGATAAATCCTCTCTTATGTAGACCAAAATTGTGAGATAAGAGCAAAGGGGCTAGCTTTGGGCCTATATACAGTTGTAGACAGAGGATTTTAGGTCCTAAAACTACTTCTAATGTCCTAAAAGGTTTGTATATGAAGTTTGAGTTTGATTTATACCTGGATGCAAAACTAGGACTTTGGGTTACAACAAAGATACCAGACCAGATTGGTGCCTATCCAGGGCTCGGAGTTAATAGACATATATATGTGAATATCTACCACAGACTTGAGACAATAATCAGATTTCAAGGGGCTTCTGAAATGTCTGCCTTACAGACAATACCCAAAAGAGAGTATTTAGTTATTTTTGCTTACCAACATCCTTACTGCAATGTATTCTTCTTAACACTTAATCCAAAACATTCAATCTACTCCTTGAGCAGAAGCAAGAGACTAAGTACTCAATATAGAAAACCTATATTCTAGAATCTATAACACTCCTTAGATGTTCAGAGTCAGAAGAAAAAACACATTCAGTTTGGAGACAAATAATGAAACACATGCAATGGAGCATTACTCATTTAAATCAGCATGAAATTGATGATTCTGTGCATAATACATACAACATACAATTCATAAACTCACGAGACACCTAAAACAGAGTCACCAACGAGTTGTATTCCTACTACAGCACCAAAACTTGTCCAGTTTTCAACCACCAAAAAATGACACAGCTTGTCTCTTATACAACACAAGTGCGTACATTTAGCAATTAATTACAAAAGTCCACTCAAAACTTCAAAATTTACCAAATACAGAGCACCATGAGAATGGCATTCGAAACAATTAAATGCAATAGACAGAAAGGAAAGCTGGGAGTGGTTGAACTTGAGCCCCACGCCGCCACCTGAGAATTTTCCTCTTTAATCAGGTAGCTACCTACTCAATCAGGCCATATCTCTGCAATTCTTGTGCCATTAATGGCACACCAACCCGTAGGACGCAACAACAGTCCGCACCCTGAAAATTCCTGCCAGAAAAGATACATTAGCATAGGAAATCCCATGCTGATGAAAGTTTGAACCGTGACCGTTGAAATCCTCCCTACCGCTGAGATCTGCGGTGCCCAAAAAGTCTGAAAAGTTAAGAACCAATATAAATATGCCATGTAGGTACCCCGTGCATCCATCGCTAACCAATCCCAAAATGTGAGATTAATAATCCCACATTCATCCCACAATGCTTGTTTGAGTAGCTTATAAACCAAGTCAAGAGCAAACCTAGTGTCATGCGCTTTTGCCCTGCACGACTAGCGAACCACCTACCATCAACCCATCGCCCTGACTCCTACCGATACCAAGACTTAATCGGCGAGACCACAAACCATTGGTGGACCCAAAAACTCTCCCACCGATAAACCGATCACACTGACAAAGCCCCTGAATTACCTCGTCAGCCAGACCCTAACTATCGGCGAACCACAAACTCCTCGCGCCGACACCAATAGTTAAGCTAATGACACCACTAGATCGGGGAGACCAATCTCATCAGCCAAACTCCAGCCCACCTCTCCGATCTCACAACTCTCACCGACAGCTACACCCATCGGCAAGACACAAACCGTCGAAACCACTAAAAAACCTTCCACCGATACACCGATCTCACCGATCACCAATAAAAACACATTCCTTCAGCCAAACTCGTTGCTACTTGCCCGAAACACATTGTCACACCGACAAGCACCTTCATCGGCATAACCAATCTGTCAGAGCAACATTTCCCACCTACGCCGATAGAGGATGTCACGCCGAAAACTACAAACCATCTCATCGGCCTGTCGGAAAAACCCTTAAATCACACGCCGATGATGCATGTCACAGCGATGAAAGGAACAAATCACTGCGAACAACATTATCGCTGAAACAAAAGCCAACTCACACCGATGGACCAAGAATTTTTAGGGTTTGAATGAAAAACCCCTGCAAACGTCTAACCCTAAAATCCTAGACATAAATGATTACCAACACACATTACATCACAACACATCTATACAACATTGGAGCACATCCACAAGGTCAAATGAAGGTATAATGTTCTTGTTTTCTCACATTTGTATTGCTATTTAATCTCCATTTTAGCTCAAAGTGAAGGTGTATGTCTCATTTGGGTTTTGAGTTGTATTGCTTGATTATGCATCTAAATCCTCTCATTTTTGCTCCAATTTCATGGCCATAGGTTGTTTTTCTTAGTAAATTACTAAATCTTAAGTGACATTGTGATGGGTTTTAACATGGTATTTGGTAAATTTGGATTACATTCTTTCAGGGGGTGTTCTTAGTGTGCAATTCTAAGATTTAATCTAGGTCAAATTTACTCTTATTTGTTACACCAAAACCTCACTATTTACTTGGGCACTTCCTTAACTATATGGACTAGAGATTTATGTCACAAGTCTCTCTATTGGTGAGACACGTGCCTATCTTTGAACAATATCCTAGGATATGTGCCTCTAGGTTGTAGTGTTAACATCCACTTCTTTTTTAGTAACATAAGTACCTATTGTGTTTTATTGTTCCCCTTGCCATTTGGTTGCTATCATTTTGAAAGCTCCTTAGTTAGAATTTACTAATATACATGGGGTGTTGATGTTGTATGTAATAATCTCACATTTAGAACTATTACTTAGAAGCAAACAATATATATGTGACATATCATTATGATGGAATTGTCTTCTAGTCTTGTATCTAATAAAATTTGTTGTTATCTTGATGAATTTGCTCACATATTTTCTCTCTATGTCCATTATTTTGAATGATTATATTTTCTATCAAGGTAGATTAGATCCTATACAAACATGTGTGAAACATGATAAGCAAGGCATCAATGTAGAAAAGAAACCAAAGAAAGTATTTAGTTGTGCACCAAAAGAAAATTCTCAAGTAAGTTCAATTATCATTTCTAGTAGCCATTGTAATCATTTGTTGACATTCTTGCACATTGTTTAGATATTTTCTAATGGAGATTATGATCTTATCAGAGGAAAACAAAAAATAGAAAAAAGATGAAAGCTCTATCCAAAAGGATGTGAAAGTTGGAAGCTAAAGAGGAATGATAACAAGACAAGACACTTAAAGTGGCATTCTTCAAAGAATTTTGTCCAGATAATGTATGAAATAGTTCTCATAATATTTTCATGAAAGGGCGAGGATATATAAATACTGTTTGCAAAGGTAGTTATGCTTTTTAGTTACTTGTTACAACTATCCTACAACATTAATAGTCACATCCTCTCTTGCTTTCTTTTTGTGTACTAGGGCAAAATGCACATGGGGTAGATCTCATTTGAAGGAGTTGATTTCAACGAAAAAAATTTCTTTTATTTGTGGAAATATTCCTTAAGAATAAAGGATTTGTGTAGACATGCATGGCATGTGGAAAGCATCTGAGCAATCATTTCACTACTTATATAGTAACAAGATGTATAATTTTAGTTAGATAACAGTTAGTTCATGCAAGTACCTCTAAAATTTATTTTAATTTTTGTTTGATGAAATCATGACATATATATTTTACCATATGAAATTAGTTTTTGCCCCTCTTTTAGCATTCTCTATATGTCATAATTCATTTCAATCCATATCATTAATGTTAAACTATATCCACATTGGTCTTGTGAATTATAGTTATGTTTCACATAACAAAAATTTGCATTATATCCAATGCACCAATATTTTTGATTATATTGGTAAAACAGGTTTTGAAGGGGGCCCCGAAACCCTTTACAAAAAGTTGCAATCTAAGAACAAAAAGCCAACCAAACGCCAACTGAAAGCTAACAAACTATAAAAAGCATAGAAAACAGTAGCACAAAAGAAAACAAATAACACTATAACATCTTCTTCAAGGTTTATGCTGCTTCCAGCTCTTGCTCATAGAATTTCTCGTGCAATTTAGTAAAGTTCACCAACTCCTTCTTCTCCTCTTCAAATTGCTTCTTTCTGCTACCTCTAGTTCGAGTAGATGGGCCTCCAGTATCCTCTTGCATCACCTATTTCCATTTGTCTTTGTTACCATCACCCTTATCCTGACAAACAACTTCATCCACCACCAGGATGTCATCAACATTACTGTCTTTGACCTATTCCTTTCTGAGCTCCTTGAGCTTATCTGTGAGCATCTTCATTCCCTGTAAGCTATTTTGAATAGTTATGTAGTGCCCCTCCATTCTCACCTTGGATGAGTAGGTAGTTGGGCTAAGGAGTATGAAGATGAAGGTAAGATACTCAGAATACTTAGGGTATGTTAGATATGTTGATGGCAGGTTACCATTTTGATGTAGTTGATGACACTCATTGATGTTTACTATGATGACACTGTTGATACTTTATGATTAGTACATTATGCTTATGTTGTGATCAGTTATGGATTAACTGATTATGTAGATTTGTTTTACTATGTGACTTATGCGACCATCTGACTATGTGTTATCTAGTTGTTTAGTTACTAATAAACTTGTTTAATGTGGATATTTGTGATGTGTTTTGTGAAGGGACAGTGTAGTATTACTCATAATGAGCACCCTACTATGCTACGATTCCCTGTCACAGTGTATTTGATTATATATATATGTTTGTATACAACACTGTGTTTGATTATATATATATATATATATATATATATATATATATATATATATATATATATATATATGTTTATATACAACACTTTGGTTTGTTGGAGGTTACAGGTACCAGGCATCGACTCCACCTAAATTGGCAAGTCTGAGCATGCCTCTATAACAATGGATATTGTGGAAGGGAGATAACATGAAGATTCCCCTGTCAGTCAAAATTCCCTATGCATTGAGTTCAGTCTCGGGTTTCTTCAGTTGGTCAATTGGTTTTTTGGAGCCTGTCTATGAGTCTCTGTCGATTTTTGGTATGTTAATGTTGGTTGTAGTCTTCGAGTTATTTTGTTGGTTTATTGCTTAATCAAGTAGATTATTAATTTATTTTGTTAGCAAATAATTTTAAGTCTAGATATATTAATATTTATCTATTTTGTTAATAAATAATGTGAATGTGTAGAATATTAAATAAATGATTTTAATAGGAATTAAATTAGTAATCTTAATAGATAATAATAATAACAATAGCAAATAAATTATAAGTATTTAAATATTATATTAGTTGAATAAATATTTATTTTGGTAAAGTTTGAAAGACATTATTTTATGTTATCCATTAATTTATTTGATGTTGTGAGTTGTCGCGAAAAATAACTTTTCTAGATTAGTGGAATCTTCTGTAGGTGGTGGTTTTAATAAAATTAAATTTTGGGAGAGAGTGGATACCTGTAACAGAAGTGTGGAAGTGGGGAATTAATTGGTTTATCTATTTTTGTGAGGGGAAATATTTGAAGGGGATTCTCTTGGTAAAAAAAACACAGGAAGATTTGGGGAAAAAAAATTTACAGAAGGCTCCTATTGGAAATTGAGAGAAGAAAAGAGGGAACTTGAATTTGTTGGAATAAGGTGCCATTAACCTTGTAAATTTCAATATTGTATTTTATTCCATTTATTATTTGTTATTTGTAATTACCCATAAGGGAATGAGGTAGTCTCATTGACAATTGTAATTTCAGAGTTACCGGCGGCAGTTACGGAGTGACATTTACTGTTGGCAAATGTAAAAACTCATAGTAAATGAGGATAGGCGTACTCCCTTGAGGAATATACTATTTTTGGCATGTATGGAAACTATCATAATGTTTGGTGAGTGAATCTATGACAGCTACAAGTTGTCATAAGATTCTTCGATTCTATGATGCATATGATGGATATGTTAGTTGTATATTTGCTATATTTAGCCAAAGGTTCCTATCTTGGAAAGATACTCTTTTGTGGAATCTATGATGGTTATGATGCATCATAAGATGTTGTAAGAGGCCAGATTTAGTCTTGGGCCCCCAACCTTTGCATGGCTTTTTTTAGACAAGTGTAAGATGCTTGTAAGATGGTAATTAATGTTTACATGTTGGAGAATCTTAGGAGAGAGAAGGTGAATGCCTAAGATGAGTTAGAAAATGTTTCTATAATTATTTTCCATGTATTAGTTTCTACAATATAGATTTTAGGTACTCGGGTGTTGCCGGAATGCTGTCAGATTGAAGACTGGTGGAGAGAGTTGAAGTGTTGTATTGAAAATCATTTTTCAGATTAATACAAACATTGGGCCTCTTTTCTGTGTGGAGTTTTTTACCTGAAAGGGTTTTCTCCACATTAAACATTGTGTTATGTGTTCATATTTCTAATTTTGCATTTTTGTGAAGCATAGTTTTGTTTATGTGTTACAATCTCCATTAATAACACACAGTTAAAGATTGCTGAAATTTATCTTGAATCAGATTTCCATTGAAGTAGTGTTGCTTTCATTTCTAACATTTGGTATCAGAGCTTGGCTAGCTTTGACTCTTGGGTGGTAGTGTGGAAGCTGTAGCTGCAGTGAGAGATTTGGTTGTGTTTGTTTTGCAGATCTTGTGTTGTTATTATGGCTGCATCCACCGTTGCATCAACCTCTCGATTGGACATTGAGAAGTTCAACGGAATGGGGTATGAGTTGTGGAAGCTGAAAATGGAAGATTTGTTGGAAGAAATAAACCAATGGTTGGCTGTCTAAAAAAGAAGAAACCTGACGATGTCTTGGGAGAATGTTATCTTTGCTATCACTGCTAACCTTGTGGATCCGTAGTTGGATGCTCTTGTTTCAGTGCTACTGTCACAGGAATTGAGGAAGAAGAGTTCAGATAGTTTAGGGGATGCTCTCATTGTCAGGGGAAGGTTTAAGGAAAGAGGACTTAAAGGAGATCAAAAAGGGGCTAAGGATAAGTCCAAGGGCCAGTCTAAGACTCCTAGTAAAAAGAACAAAGTTAAGTGTTGGAACTGCAATAAAAGGGGACATGTGAAGAAGGAGTGCAGAAACCCCAAGAAATAGTGGGAGAGTGCTTCAGATAAGTCCTCGAATGCAGGTGAAGAAGTTTTACTTTCTGCATGTAATCTTGTTTCTAATGATCACTAGTTGATTGACTCAGGATGCTCATTTCATATGACTCTGCATAAGGAATGGTTCTCCTCATATGAAGAATATTATGGAGGTAATATCCACCTTGGTGACAACTCTACATATCTGATTGTTGGGAAAGGAAAGGTATTGTTGTGTTTCAATGACGGGAGGATTAAAACCCTCCCTGGTGTTTTGCATGTTCTTGGATTAGCTAGAAATCTGATTTTAGTTTCGAAGTTGAATGATTTGGGAATGCATGTGACATTTGACAAGCATGGTTGCAAATTAGTGAGAGGGAACTTGGTGGTAGCGAAGGGGAAGAGATTCGGAAGCCTATTCAAGCTTGAAGCCACTACAGTTTATAATGCCTCCTATGTATCTGAGGCTAATACTGAAAAATGCATGTATGTTGTGGCACCGTAGATTGGGCCACACAAGCAATAATGTATTAAAAACTATTAAGAATAAAAATTTGTTGGATGGTTTCTCCTATTCTAATGAGCACTTTGATTTCTATGAGCATTGTGTGTTTGGTAAACAAAACAGAAAATTATTTCCTTCAGGAAGCAATAGAGCAAAAGAGAAGTTAGAAATTATTCATACGGATGTGTTTGGACCTGTGGATAATGAATCTATCAGAAAATCTCATTATTTTGTAACCTTCATTGATGATATATCCGGATTTACATGGATTTATTTTATGAAGCATAAATCTAAATTTTTCACTAAGTTTAAGGAATTCAAAGTCTTAGTAGAGAACCAATCAGGTTTAAAGGTAAAAATATTAAGATATGACAATGGAGGGGAATATTGTTCTAATGAATTTGATGAGTTTTGTAAGCATGCAGGTATAATCAGACAAAAGACAACTCTGTATACACCACAGTAGAATGGTGTTGCAGAAAGGATGAACCGAACAATTATGGAAAGGGCCAAAAGTATGCTTAGTGATGCACAGTTGGATAAATACTTTTGGGCAGAGACTGTGTGTACTGCTTGCTACTTGATAAATAGATATCCTTGTAAGGCTCTTGATTTGACACCTTATGAAGTGTGGATAGGTAAGAAACCTTCTATTTCACATTTAAGGGTTTTTGGCAATGAGGATTTTATTCATGTGCCTAAGGAAAAGAGATCTAAGTTGGATCCAAAGGCTAAAAAGTGTACATTCGTTGGATATGGTGATAATGTCAAAGATTATAAGTTTGGAATCCACTAACCCGCAAGATTATCTTTTCTAGAGATGTTATTTTCAGGGAACTTAGAGCTATTTCTGAACCTGAGTAGCCAAAAGAAAAAGATGAAAAGGTAAAGAGAGTGCACTTTGAGTTAGAGAAACAAGATGCACCTCAAGAAGAACAAAATGATGGATTAGGGGGTGAAGAAGAAGAAGAAGATTCGAGTAGTTCTGATGAAGATGAATCTGTTGTGACAGAAGAAGTTGATACAGATGATCATGCAAAAGAACAAGTAGAGTCTCTTACTCCACCCTTAAGGAGATCCACAAGACAACAGAATCTAGTTGACAGGTATAGCCCACCAGATTTTTGTTGTGTATATGCTTTATTGAGTACTAACGATGAACCTAGATCCTATAGGGAAGCTATTTCTGCAAATGATAGTGAGTCTTGGTAGTTAGCCATGTAGGAGGAGATGATGGCTTTAGGCTCTTGTAACACCTAGGATCTTGTTCATTTTCCCAAAGGAAGAAAGGCCATAGGTTGTAAGTGGGTCTTCAAGAAGAAGTTTGGAGCAGATGGGTCATTGGAGAAGTACAAGGCTAGACCGGTAGCCAAGGGTTACTCCCAGAGAGAGGGAGTTGATTTTGGTGAGATATTCTCTCCTGTTGCTAAATTGACTTCTATTAGATTTATCGTATCCATTGCTGCAGCTTATGATTGGGAGATTGAGCAAATGGATGTTAAGACTGCATTCTTGCATAGAGATCTTGAAGAAGAAATTTATATGCAATAGCCTACAGGTTTTGAGGTAAAAGGAAAAGAACATTGGGTTTGCAGGTTAAAGGGTTTATAGGTTAAAGAGGTCTCTCTATGGTTTGAAACAGTCCCCAGAATGTGGTATCAAAATTTTGATTCATTTGTTTTGAAATTGGGTTTTGTTAGAAGCGAGGAGGATCATTGTGTTTACATTCATTGTGTTGATGATTCTATACTGGTTATTGCTTTGTATGTTGATGACATGTTGTTTTTCAGCAATACTAAGGGTATGGTCAGTGAGCTTAAAGCCCAACTTTCAGGTGCATTTGAGTTGAATGATCTTGGTGCTACAAGGTATATTCTGGGAATGGAGATCAGGAGGGACAGAGTTAACAGAAAGCTTTGGTTGTCACAAAGTAAGTATGTGAATACTATTGTGCAGAGGTTTAGTTTGCAGGACTGTAACCCAGTTAGAGTTGCTTTACCTATTGGTACTAAGCTTTCATTAGATATGTGTCCAAAGACTAAGGATGATCTTGAGGATATGTATAATGTGCCATATGCTAGTGTTGTAGGGAGTTTGATGTATGCAATGGTTTGCACTAGGCCAGATATTGCCCAAGCAGTGGGAGTTTTGAGCAGATTTATGTCTAACCTTGGTAGACAGCATTGGAACTATGTGAAGAAGGTATTTAAATATCTTGTAGGTACTCCTGACCATTGTTTGGTTTATTCTAGTACTGATAGTGCTGATAAATCTTTGGACATACAAGGTTTTGTTGATGCAGATTGGGTAGGTGACTTGGATAGTCGAAGGTCCACTAGTGGCTATGTGTTTACTCTGTTTGGAGGTGCAGTGAGTTGGATGAGTAAGAGGCAGCCCACAGTTGCTTTGTCCACTACAGAAGTAGAGTATATGGATGCTACTTATGTCTCTAAGGAGGCATTTTGGTTGAGGAGACTATGTACAGGTATTGGTATTTATTGCAGGATCATTCAGATTAGTTGTGGTAGCCAGAGTGCTATCTGTTTGGCCAAGAATCCCATGTATCATGCTCGAACTAAGCATGTTGATGTTCAGTATCACTTTGTTCAAGAATTGGTTGCAAATGGAGAGATTGAGATGAAGAAGATAGATAATTAGGAGAATGTTGTAGATTCATTGACCAAACCTATGAGCATAGAGAAGTTCGTATGGTGCAGAGAGGCCATGGTCCTTGTTTCTAGTGCTTGATTAGTTTTTCATTTGTTTTTCTATGGGTTGATTTACAATGTATAATGACAAGTGGGAGAATGTTGGAATAAGGTGTCATTAACCTTGTAAATTCTAATATTATATTTTATTCCATTTATTATTTGTTATTTGTAATTACCCATAAGGGAATGAGGTAGTCTCATTGACAGTTGTAATTTCAGAGTTACCGGCGGCAGTTACAGAGTGACATTTATTGTTGGCAAATGTAAAAACTCATAGTAAATGAGGATAGGCGTGCTCCCTTGAGGAATATACTATTTTTGGCATGTATGGCAACTATCATAATGTTTGGTGAGTGAATCTATGACAGCTGCAAGTTGTCATAAGATTCTGAGATTATATGATGCATATGACGGATATGTTAGTTGTATATTTACTATATTTAGCCCAAGGTTCCTATCTTGGAAAGATACTCTTTTGTGGAATCTATGATGGTTATGATGCGTCATAAGATGTTGTAAGAGGACAGATTTAGTCTTGGGCCCCCAACCTTTGCATGGCTATTTTTGGACAAGTGTAAGATGCTTGTAAGATGGTAATTAATGTTTACAGGTTGGAGAATCTTAGGAGAGAGAAGGTGAATGCCTAAGATGAGTTAGAAAATGTTTCTATAAGTATTTGCCATGTATTAGTTTCTACAATACAGATTTTAAGTACTCAGGTGTTGTCGGAATGTTGTCAGATTGAAGACTGGTGGAGAGAGTTGAAGTGTTGTATTGAAAATCATTTTTCAGATTAATACAAACATTGGGCCTCTTTCCCGTGTGGAATTTTTTACCCGAAAGGGTTTTCTCCACGTTAAACATTGTGTTATGTGTTCATATTTCTGATTTTGCATTTCTGTGAAGCATAGTTTTGTTTCTGTGTTACAATCTCCATTAATAACACACAGTTAAAGATTGCTGAAATTTATCTTGAATCAAATTTCCATTGAAGTAGTGTTGCTTTCATTTCTAACAGAAGTGAAGATTCATGTATGTCATTTGCTTTTTGTAGGAGAGTTTTAAAATATTGATATAATTATAATTCTTTAAAAAATTTCTGTGAATAATTTCTTTGTGGCTCTTTCCCTCTTTAATCTCTCTTTCCCTGTAGACCTCTTCCCCTATAGATAATGATGGAAGAGAAATAATTGTTCTTATAGTTCCTCAGCTTTTAGTAAATGTCTTGAACCTAGAAATTACTATGCTACCTTCATCTTTCAATCCAATTTCTCCAACATTGCATAGATCTCCTTTGTCCATAGATGTGATCTGTCTCCTGCATTTGTATTATCCATGAGGGTTCGTATTTAAAAGAATGTTTTTTTTATTGAGTCTCTGTATTTCAAAACACTTCTCTTTGAGCTATTAATCTGTAAGCATTAACAACGCCTTTCCATATGAAATTGTTAAATAATTTCGTAGCCTTTCATCAAATCCTCCATATATTCTGAAAGCCTTCGTAATCAATCTTGTTATGTCACCAAATTGCTCTTTTTTCTTTCTTGTTGTTCTGGATTATCTGGAAATGCATTGAATCCTTGTTATAAAAAAAAAATCAGCAATTAGCAAGGGACGACTCACCCTTCTGAAAATCATTTGGAGTTAATTTGAAGGTATTTTGATAGATAAAATAATGAATTTAATTCAAATACAATTGATTTTATTGTTACCTAGCATATGATTGTACTCCCTAGGCGTGGAACCTGCAAATCCATCTATAAATCTCTTGTAATCATTTCTTTTCATTCTTAAAATGTCTCTATGTAAATCCATCTATAAATCTCTTGGAATCATTTCTTTTGATTCTTGAAATGTCTCTATGTAAATCCATCTATAAATCTCTTGTAATCATCTCTTTTCATTCTTGAAATGTCTCTCTGTAAATCCATCTATAAATTTCTTATAATCATTTTCTATTAGAAAATGCAAGTTTCTAATTTCATTTGAGTGGTTTCATTAGTAAGCTTTTGTTTTTGTGAAGTGGTTGTTTTAGTAAAATATTAGTAACAAAATCTTTGTTATAGAAACTTCTCTATAGGAATAATAAATGGTTATAGGAATATTTAAAAGCTTGAATATAATCATTATGATAATTATATACTAAGTTGAATTCCCATCTAGAATGAAAATTACTTTTATCATTTATTTTATGTTTTGTGTGTATTAATCTGTTTATCTTGGAAAATGTATTATTTTGAAGTGGTAATTAGATAAGAATGTTATAACTTATTTTAAGTTTAGTTAGTTAATAGATTTATTATGTAGTAACTAAATGTTGCTTAAACCTTATTAGCTAAATATTAAGTATTGTTGCATAATGTTAATTATAAAGTTTAATTATCTTTAAATTTGTCCTTTAATAAATTAGTGTTTTAATTTGAGTTTTATTTATTATTTTGAAGGTGTGATGTCAACTCCCTATTTAATAGGGAAGAACAATTTTATGGATGTGTTTTTATTTTTAAGTATTTTTTTTAGAGAGAAATCAAATCCCTATTATTTAGGGATGTGTTATATTTAAGTATTATTTTATTTCATTTATGAGAAATCAAATCCCTATTATTTAGGGATGTGTTATATTTAAGTATTATTTTATTTCATTTATGAGAAATCAAATCCCTATTATTTAGGGATGTGTTATATTTAAGTATTATTTTATTTCATTTATAAGAAATCAAATCCCTGTTATTGAGGGATGTGTTATATTTAAGTATTATTTTATTTCATCCCTATTATTTAGGGATATGTTATATTTAAGCATTACTTTATAAATAAAAAGTCAAATCTTTTTAAAATAATTTATTGATTTATTATTTTATCTTGTATATTTAAGAATATTAGTAGTTTTATCTATTGTAAGAGAGTAGGATATGGATAATAAATAAGGCTTCTTACTTTATATTTGTCTTAGTCAAATTGATGTAAATTATCATATTATAAATATTGAATTGTTATTTTAGATTTAGTTATAAGGTGTGTATGATGACCTTAATTAAGTCTTTAATTTTAGTATGAATTAGAATATTTTAAGTAGTGTGCATAGAGTTAGTCTATGAATTTAATTTATGATTGTTATATGTCTAGATATATTTGATATTTTTTTGGTGGAAGATAACATTTAGTAAGACTTGTCAAGTATATATATATATATATCTTGCTTCCTCTTCACCTTAAGGAACTTTGTGGTCATGTAATGGAGTCTAATATTATTTATGACTTAAATTAAATATTGTGCTTAGTTATGAAATTGGGTGAGTAAGTGGAGGTTAGGTTTGATATGATATAAAACGTTTAGCATTTAACTCATATACATTCTAAAAATTTAAATGGATGATCGGTTTTAATCTACTTTATGATCCTTTATGTTTTGTTTATACAATTATTTTGAATAGAAATCACAAAGTTGTCAAAAATTTTAATAAGATCCACATTAGTGTAGAAAGAGGTTTAGTCTAATAATAGGTAGTATCTTGTTTGACTAAATTTTTTGTTATAGAATAATTGGTAACCCTTTCAAGTTATTATTGTTCTGCATTGTTGGGATAGAGTTATCTTATGTTGTTAGATGATTTATCATGCTTGGAATAATATTACATTCTTTAAGACCATTATTAGTGCATCAGATTATATGTCACATTTGTGGTTTTGTTATTGAATTATTGATCTTGGTTTAGGATGTGCCTTAGAAAGTGAATGTGATGTGTGACCATTATGTTTTAATGTTGTCAAGTGTTGTAGAAGTTGTTTCCAGAGGTCTAGGAGGGTGTGAATGTGAGATGAATGGAATGCACTCTTGTAATATTATCTCTTGTTTCATGTTGGTATGATACATATGCAAGATGGAGAATGCCTTGCTCAGTGTACTTATTCATATGATTATGATGAGCATGCAAGATGGGAATGCCTTGCTTGTGTAATGTGAAATGATGTATATTTTGAGAATGTAATTTAGTCCATTCTTGGTTTATGTTATGAGTTGTGAGAATCTAGACACAGGGAAGGGGGAGTGGCTTCCAATGTGGAGTCGACGCCCAAAGTGGCTAGCCAGGGTAACCCATTGGGAGTTTTGGTAATCAAGTGATAACCTAATAATAAATCTAGGGATTGGGTAGTTTTCACACTAATTAAGATAATTGGATTCCTCGCCCATGCCTGTAGTGCTCATTCAGGCTAAGGATGGGATGAGAAGGCCTGGTTGGCAAGATCAACTTCCTTGTCCTCATGAAAGGAATGTTGGTTCCACATGTGTCACCCTATGGGGCCGACGTCTAGTGAGAGACTGTCAGGGTAACCATAGATGGGGGTCGGCGCCTAGCGAGAGACTGTCAAGGTAACCCATGGATGGGGGTTGGCGTCTAGCTAGAGACTGTCAAGGTAACCTGTAGTGCCCCTCACCTTGCTTCTGTCAGACTATTAGTATTCCTAGTAGGATTAGATATCATGGCATGGATTCTTTGTTATTACATTGAGTCATTTATGGACCTCGTTCTAGGATGACGATTGATGATATTGGATTATTGATATTTTATGTTTCATAGTTTGATGGACATACTTGATATAATGGATTAATGTTATTTCTGAGTTAATGTGATATTTAATTAGGGTTATGATGCCTTAGCAGTAATTGTTATACTAGATCGTATTGTTATTGATTATTCTATGTTCTTGTAGACAACTAAATATTTAATTGTGGATGTATGTGAACAGAATAGTGTCGCATTACTCGTGTTTGAGTACCCTGCCACGCTGTGATTTCTGTTTACTGTGTGCATGACTTCATGTTGTATATATATGTTTAACCTTGAGGTTTGCTGCAGGATGCAGGAACCGGGCATCGACTCCACCTGAACTAGCAGGTCTGAGCGTGCCCTAGCCTATGGAATTGTTGATGGGAGTTAGCATAAGGTTCCCTAGTTATCCGTCATCCTTGTAGAGGATAAGTCTTCAGTTTTGCGTCTAGTCGTTGTTCTCAGTTTCATTTGTCTCCATGGGTTGTTGTCTTGCTTTCTCTGCATGCTTGATGGTCGAGTAATTGCATGATTATGATTGGTTAGTTGTGGTATATAAACAGATAAATTTGATTGTGATTATTAAATAGAATTATAAATAATTATTAGTTGTTATATAACAAATGTATATTAAATATTAAATAAATAAAAATAAATAATTAAGGAGATAAATTAGTTATAAAGTGTCATTATAGTTGTGGAATTGTTCTATAATTAATAAAATCAACATGAAAGTAAATATATGTGGCCAAGTAAATAAATGATTAAATATAGTAATAAATATTTATGAGTTGTTATATATTAATATCAATATAAAATACTAAATTAAATAAAGTAAAAATTATAAGTTGTATTTTGAAAGTTACCCTTGAGTAAATAAAAGAATAGGGGTTATATTGTAAGGTTATTAAAAAATTAAATGAATGTAGGCTGTATTTTCTTTATCGGTTGGCATTGGATCGGGTGTTTCCCTAAAGGTGGAGTACAAGCAATTAGGGTAGGGGATACTATAAAACAAGCGGAGAGAAGGAGAGAAAGAAGCAGGAAAATGGAGTTGGAGATCTAGGAACGGAGCTGCGAAGAACAGATTGAGGTCATTGCAGCGTAAACAGGTTCCTTTAATTGTGTTAATGTTATTTTCTCATCTTGCATTCAAGGATTATATCTAGGGTTTTTATTCTGCGCATTCCTCTATTCATTCAAATCATTTTTCAGTTATTCTGTGGTCATTATACTCTAAATTTCCGTAAGATCCAATTCATCCCTGCCGAGTGTATTTGCTGTAAAATTTGTAAGGCCAACGATGAAAAAAGTTAGGCTTGTTTCTCAAAACATCTGCAGTGACCGCGCAAGAGCTTTCGCCCTTGCCTGGGCTTGAGAGTTGATGCTGTCAATTCTTCTTTGGATGACTAAAGCTTTCGCTGCCTTCTTCGTCCCAGCTAATTTCCCTAACTCTGCAAAAACTCCTGCGCCTAGGGATGTGATTTGTCTGCTACATGAAAAGTGCGTACCTTTCTTTTACAGCCTGGAATTCCAGCGGCACACAGAGATCTCATTAATCCCTTTACCTTTCATCGATTCTCCTTACCATTTGAAACGCACCACACCTGCCCACTTCTGCATAGATGTTTGGGAGAAGCGCAGAAAATGTGTAACATTTTAGGGTCCAAATCAAAAGTAGCGCCGCTAGAAATACTTCTAAGCCTATATTCATATGTGGTCTACAGTCACCAAGAAAAGGTATCCGTACAACCAACATCGATTTAAGTGGAATTATCCATAACAAGTTTAGGGTCTTTTCAAGATCGTCGGGTCTATTCTTATTAAGTGTGTGCTCTGGTTTCCCTTATGGGGACTGTGGTAACCATCCTTCATTTTCTTTCAAACTTTTCTGATGAATCCACTTGCTAACCCTTACGTTGTGGTGATTGCTTTCAGATGTTAAAGATTTGCTTTTATCTCATGCTTGCCCTATAAAAAATTTCTTATTGTGAATGCAAACTTTAAGTGAATTTCTGTTCTATCACATTCAAGATCAGTTCTTCATCTGTAATATAGAGGATATCTGCCCCTTTGGTGATCACATGTAGACATCCCATGTCATGGTTGGAATGTTGCCGGTGATCAAATCAAGTCATGTATAGTAATTCTGAATCTCTGCCACCTCAGAGACCTAGGCGATCCAACCCACTCACTGCAGACACAGGCACGATGGGGTCCCGCTGATCAGCCTCGTCCTCCTATTCCAATTCTTCCTCCATGATAGCTGGGTTTCTAGGGAGATGGGGTGCCCAATCTGGGGCTTGTATGTGGAGAAACCTGATAGAGATAAACACATCTTTGCACCTTTTCCTCATGGTTTTAGGTAAGGTAAGGTTATGGCCTTTGAGAGCTCTCTCCAATTCATTTATGCACCCGCATTTACTAGACCCCTTTGCATGACTTTGTAGATCTATTCAAAGGCTTGCGTCGTACGAAGTTGTAGCAGCGGGAACAAGCCACCAACCATTGCATCGCCTGCTAGTAGGTCATAATCCCGAACTGCGTGATTCCATCGCTCTAAATTATATAGGTACTTGAAGACCAACCCAATTGAAATAGCGTGCACGAAGTTGCCATCTAACACAATATCCATAATATTAGAAAGGAAGGTTGACATGATATCAGACCATCGAAGCTCTCAGTCTTTCTCCCCGTTGAGCCACTTCTGGCCGCAGACGTTCCTAACAGCAAAATGGGCCAGCGTGCAATCAATCTCAAATATCTGAGATAGGTCAATGATCCTCACCCGCCCTCTGATGACTTCCTCCCATGCAAGAGAAGGGAACAATAGTCGAGAGTTTACTTTGTCATCCTCCATTACGCACCTACAAAACCAACACAAGGATAGCAAAGATAGGAATGGTAATTGTTCAGATCGTGAGATATCTATATTTCGAAGAGTAATTAAATTAGAAAATTAGTTGATATATTATTATTATTATTAGTATTATTAGTATTAGTATTTCAAAGTAATAGTTGTAATCCCCAAACTATCTGGGGAGTGTATGAGTGAATATTAATCGAAATTGTATAAACTTCATGATGGAGAAAACCATTGGGAATAAATAGGTATTAGATAAATGATCAAGTGAAAATATATTTTGTTAGTTGCTAAAATCAAGTATAGATTAAATATTATAGTTAAGTCATTCAATTTATTTAAATCAAGTTATTGAAATTTATAGGATTAAATTATTGGGCTTCTTAAACTTATTATGGAAATGGAATAAAATAAGCAAATTGTGTGATATCGATTGAATAAATAAAATTTTATATGAATAAATATTAGTGTTGATGAATTTAATTCAACTTAGTATTGAATTTACTACATTTTCTTATGATGTTTGGGTTAGGAATAAGTATATAAATAATGTAATGGAAACTTGATTTATAAGTATTGTATTAAATGGTGAGTCTTATTGCAAATTGTAAGTGAAATTTGTTGGTCGTAATAGGGTCTTATTGTCGAGGTTAGTTTTCCAGAGGCGTAGAATGTTATGTCTTGATTTCATATGCTTAGATGTAAATTCATCAAGATGTGTAAAAGGTCCTTCATGGATGTTATGATGTATTTATTTGTTTGAGATGTTGTGTTGGTTTAGACAATGGGAGACATCGAGTACAGTAATGGAGAAATGTTTACGTAATGCTATGGACAATGTTTTGTTAGTTGTCCTTGTGATCAAGATGACATGCAAGATGGTTAATTCCTTGCATTGTTATATACACATGTTGACATGAGGATAATCGTGTGCAAGATGGTTGATTCCTTGCATGGTTCATGTATCATCGCTGTCATGATGATGGTTGTTGTACTTGTTGAGTAGGGTTTTCTAGTTGCAGGTAGGGGAGTGGCTCTCAATGGGGGCCGGAGCCCAAAGTGGCGTTCAGGACAACCCATGTGGGAGTTTGATAACTCAGTGATAACCTAAATAATGAATTAGGGGGTTGGGTAGTTAATCACACATAAATAAAGATAAGTGGATGCCTCACTCATGGCTCAAGTGCTCGTTTAGGCTTGAGATGAGATGAGAAGGCCTGGAATGGTAAGATCAACTACCTTGTCCTCACGAAAGGTATGTTGATTCCGCATGAGCATTGTATGGGGGCAGGGAGTCGGGAGAGGCTGCCAGGACAACCCAAGATGGGGGCCGGGGCCTAGGAAGGCTTACCAGGACAACCCATGACAAGCCATGTGATGACACTCTTCCCTACTGCAGCCTAGCATTCCCTAGTTGTACTCTCCCAATTCGTTATGTGCTTGCCTCTGGAAGTGTTGTTAAGTTGTTTGTGTTAATGACTGGTGTTGTTGGAGTTATGTGTTGTCTTGTTCTTATAGTCTACTGTCTACCTGACTATATGTTGTAGTGGGAACCTTATGTTAACTCCTAGCTCGGGGGGTGGACCTTAGGGTTCCACATGGTCGGGTGGAAGAGCTATTATCCATTAGTTTTTCTCCTTGCTATTGTTCGTGTGCAAGGATGTTGTATCTTGTGTGTCAGACATCAGATCTTGTACCAGTTATGAAGTAAGTGATTTGTAACCGTGTACTTGTCTGTGTATCAGTTGATTTATAAGATGTTGAGTAACCATGTAATGATGTGCTCATATGTGAGAAGAAATTGTACTATGTACTAGATCCTGATGATTATTTATCTGATGTTATGGCGATGTAAATGTTAATTGATTAAATGCAATAGGTTTAGAATGATCTATTAATGTTAGTTAATGATGTATGTCAGATTATGTTGTTTGATTTGACAAGTAATGCTCCCATGATATCTTAGAGAACTAGTTGATAGTTTAATGATGTGTAGTGATGTGTTAAACATTACTTTGTTACTTTATTCATTTAAAAAAAAAAAAATTATTCTGTTTTGCATAGTGTAGATGGGTTGTTTTCTAAGGTGTTCATGCGGGGCGTTACATAACCCATGTTAGGACCATGCGATGACACTCACCCCTACTGCAGCCTAGCATTCCCTAGTGTGGTTGCCTCTGGAAGTGTTGTTTAAATTACTTGTGATTTTCATATTGATCTGTGTTGTATTGGAGTCATGTGTAGTCCTTGCACTCTTTAGCCTACTGTCTTCTTGACTGTTGTCATTGTGGGACCTCATTGTTATCTCCTAGCATGGGGGGTGGACCTTAGGGTTCCGCATGGTCGGGTGGTTGTGCTTTATTCCATTGGTTTATCTGGTGCCGTGGTTTGTGGATGTATCTCTCGTAGTCGATTCGAGTTTGCACATGTATATGAAGACAGTTATTTGTACTTATTGCATCTAGATTTATGTATAGGTGGAATTCATTATGTAATTTGATGTATTCAGAAAAAGAGCTTTTGTAACAATGAAACTATGTTATTCCTCTTGTAAGATATACTATTTTGTACTTGTAATCTTAATGCAAACTTCTTGATGTATTTGGATGTCGTAATGAAAGATGCTAGTTTGATTCAGATGGTTTATTGGATTAAACTATGTACATTGTTGATTGTTGTTAAATTGCAATAATGTAGCTATGTAATCCCTAGAGATGATAGTTTAACTTGATGCTATTAGTCTATGTTATGTTTTGTTATCGTTTCTTCCTTTAAAAAAAAATTCTGCCTTTTCATTACTTTAGTTGAACTTATCTCTAGGGTTGCATGGCAGGGCATTACAAGTTAGCTTACTAATCTTCATCATTTTCTCCAGATTATCATTGATGCCCAATAATTTCTCCTCTAAGTATTGAATCCTAGTCCCAAACTCCTCTCTCATCCTCTGCATCTCCCACTCCATCTCTTCCAACTTAGGAATAGCTTCCCAATTCTAGAATTTCATCTCATCCCGCTCCACTATAGATCCAATGCACCAATGTTGTTTTCATTTTCTTGATAAATATAATTTCATCTCCTCAGTGAAATAGGAATGTCTCCTTGAGTGTCGAGTATGGCATATATGTTGTTATGAAAATTGTGATTGTACATATAACCACAAATTTAAAATTTGTGTATGAGACAAGCAGGGTGGAAGTTTCAGTCAAAGGAAATGTGAAAATACGTTTTTAACATAAATTTAAACACACATACATAAACATTTACCAAAAGTGTTAATTTAATAAGTTGTGATAAAAGATTTTATAGAACTAATCAATAGACTCAATATAAACACAATGTGTGGACTAGCATTTATCAAATTGATTCATAATTAATTTGGAAATGTTAGAAATGTCTGAAATCTCAAAAGGCTAGAGATTTGAGAAAATTGTTCTTGTAGACTATAGGCCAAATGCAACTTGGTGGACTTCAGTGAGCTCTGTAAGCTAATTGTGCCTTAACTAATGCACAAGCAATTATGTGACCAGCAAATAGTTAACCATATTCTACAAGATTTATTTCATTGTATTCGATTTAAGATCTAATTCTACTCTACTCTAGGTTAGTCCATGTATACTACAACTACAAACTATTCTTATAGTTTGGCATACTACTACTGCAGACTTTTTTTACAGTAATAAGAAAGGACTACAACTTCATCATAACCCTTGTTGGAGTAATGATTGCCTTGTGATTAATAAACTTGTACGTGGTGGATCATAGTTGCTCTATGCTTCGTGTATTTATAAGGAAGAAACTTTAAGCATCAATTTGTGAGATATGATATCAAGTGGGTGTAATTAGCATAATTATATTTGGTTGGTAAATGTAATTTACTTCATAGAAGAAAATAATTTATAGGCTATTTGAATGTAGATTAATGTGAATTTGATGTTCGTTAGGGTTGAGTTTTTACACCAGTTGATGCAGTCATGACAAGAGAATTCAATGAAGGATTGTCCCATCATGCAGCCCAATCAACTTCACTTACACGTACATTGTGATAACAACAATATTCATGCCTTCAAATTATTATAATCGTGTGTTCAAAACTTCAAAGATTGTAACAAGTTGTATGTGCCAACATATTCTTGTGAAATTTCAGCCTTAAGATTGTTGTTTGCCAAGATTATTCCATTTCTCTTAGATGCAAATTAACTTTGATAAATTCTAGCCCCTAAGGATTGTTGTTTATCTCTTTGATTCCTTAGTTGTAGCAAAATAAATGTAGATTAATCTCTTAAACTTGTATCCCTTAAGTGAATATAATTTGTGAATGTTGTAGCAACAATTTCAGTTATGAAGTAACACTATATCTTGAGAATTTCATAAAAACATAAACATCAGCAAATACTTACAACCCAAATGTTTTTATGTAGCCAATCAAGATGGTAATACAAATACATAACCTCCACAAATCCAACTATGAAGTATTTCTTACAAACTTTCCAACTATCCACTTCCACAAACTTACAAATTCATAAATGTTTCACCTAACAAGTCACCATGGACGTCCACTTTCTTTGCCTCATCAAAATGGGTGTATTTCCCTTGGATAATTATCTTCAACATCACCTATGGACGTCCTCTTGATGACCTGCAAAAATCAGAAATAAACTTGGACTCTTCTCTTGTTTTCAATGTCTCTTTGGAGCCAAATTTCCATCTATTTATAATATCATGCCAAGTTTCATCTTCCTTATTTGCACTCCAATGACTCTTGGTATTCCTCTTCTTTCTTGGTAGTGTCCAACTTGGAGAAATTTGACTCTTGGGATCCTTTTTTTTTCTTTCCTTCATGACTTGGATGCTTGAAGACTCTTCATTTTCCAATCTTTGTCTTCTAGCATGTAGGTGACTAGGATTTTGTTCATATGCAACTTGCCTTGTATTTTCCTTGGAGTGTTGGAGAATTAAGTATTTATTTTATTTCCCCAAAGTTTGTGTATGATGTTGATTAGAAATTTGTAATGCAAACAAAAGGGTAAAAGAAATAAAATAATTTTTTTGGTTGATGCAAGATTGCTTGTGAGCCCGGATGCTCCTACATCACCAGTGTAATTACTCTTTTGAGACTTTTGTAAATCATTGATACAACTTTTAAAATGTTTTTATTTTCTAATGATGGGACTTAAGTGATATGAAAGGTCATTCTTAACTTGTCCAAGATCTATTTGTGGACAAATATCAAGCATAATAGAGAAGGAAGATGTTAGAGATAAATTATAAGAAGTTTGTATATTGTCCTCACATAAATAGTAAAAATACAAGAGATTTTCATGTTATTCTTCTTCCTTATGTGTGTTTACACCATTTTTTTGTTCACTATGATATGTGGGTGAATGATTTGAAGGTACTCCATAATTATTCAAAAATACATTATAGAAAAGCATAAAAGAATCCAAAAGAGAGTCCCCATGAACATTCAAGAGTGGTCTATCATCATGATGTATAGAAAAATCCATGTGATCGTCTAAGGAAGGGCCATTAGAAGGTGAAAGAGAAGAATCATGAGAAAAATATTCTTTAGGGTTAAAAGTAGAATAATCAATGAATATACATGACTAAGTACAATGAATAAAGTGTAAGAAATATGATGTATATCAAGTCATTATAAGGTTTCCTCGATTAAAGTGTCTCTAAATGTATAAATAATGAGCATGCCATCATGCATATATACCCATGTAATGTAACATTTGTTTTTGATTTGACATGTAAAGATGCATCTCCATTACCATTAAAGCCTTCAAACATTAGGTTTTCCCTACTAGTAGCCATGGAATTAGCAAATCCATCATGAAATAATGAGTCCTCAATAAGATCATGTGAATGAGAGGACAAAGAATGTTCATTACTTAGAAAACTTGTCACTTTCTAATCATGAATAGACCATGAGCCAAGGGATAGGGAGTAAGGGTAGGGAACAACAAATATGAATGGTAAAGAACAACAATTATGAGCTCCATAATGATCATACTTATTGCATAACATATGATAGTTGTGTAGGGAATAATGTAGATATTTCTACTCAATCTCAAGGTAGGGAACAACAAATATGAAAGCTGGGTTCATAATACTATAGAACAAGGACCCATAATAAAAAAAGTACATGTTGTATGTGAACTCTTACATAAATAGAAACTAAGTTATTGCATTTAGGGTAAAGGATCAAGATGAGTCCAAAACAAATGGAGAAAAGTGTTAATGATACACTTTTCACCCTTACATATGGATTAAATATTTTGTGTGTAGGATGCTTTCATTTTTCATCATAAAATAATATAAAATACAAAGGGAGAATCTATAAACTTTAAAGATTAAAATTCATATACTAAGTGCGAGAACATAAAAGAATTTATGAACCAAACATCAAGTATGTGTTTGGATATTTATAGTGTTGTGTTTAAATTTTTAGACATCATATTTGAACCCCTTTGAATGAAGATGAAATCTTCTCTTTGTAAAATTATGAATTGGAATCAATTACTCTATGAATTTGGATCAAATACAACCAAAAAAAAAAAAAATTATAAAATAAATAAATTATAGAAATAAAACTTTAAGTCAATAATTTACTATACATATAAACTTTAAAGATTAAAATTTAAATACCTTACAAGAATATAAAAGAATCTATTAACCAAAAGTATGTGTTTCGACATGTTCAATTTTTTAGACATCATATTTGAGCCCTTCGAATTAATCTATGAATTTTGATCAATATAAAAAATAATATTTTAAATAAAAATAATTATAAAATAAATAAATTATAGAAATAAGATTTAAGTAAATAATTTATCATACATATAAATTTTAAAGATTAAAATTTAAATACCTTACAAGAATATAAAAAAAATTATGAACCAAACCTCAAGTATGTGTTTGGACATATTCAAATTTTTAGACGTCATATTTGAGCCCTTTTCAATTAAGATAAATCTTCAACTTATAGAATTATAAACTAGAATCAATTAATCTATGAATTTTGATCAATACAAAAATTGATATTTTAAACAAAAATAATTATAAAATAAGTGAATTATAGAAATAAGACTGTAAGTAAATAATTTACTATACATATAAACTTTAAAGATTAATTTAAATACCTTACAAGAATATAAAAGAATCTATGAACCAAACCTGAAACCTCAAGTATGTGTTTGGACATGTTCAAGTTTTTAGACATCATATTTCAGCCCTTTTCAATGAAGATAAATCTTCAACTTGTAGAATTATGAATTAGAATCAATTAATCTATGAATTTTGATCAGTAAAAAAATTAATATTTTAAACAAAAATAATTATAAAATAAGTGAATTATAGAAATAAGACTTTAAGTAAATAATTTACTATACATATAAACTTTAAAGATTAAAATTTAAATACCTTATAAGAATATTAAAAAAATTGTGAACCAGACTTCAAGTATGTGTTTGGACATGTCCAAGTTTTTAGACTTTTTGAGCCATTTTTAATGAAGATAAATCTTCAATTTGTAGAGTTATGAATTAGAATCAATTAATCTATGAATTTTGATCAATACAAAAATTAATATTTTAAACAAAAATAATTATAAAATAAGTGAATTATAGAAATAAGACTTTAAATAAATAATTTACTATACATATAAACTTTAAAGATTAAAATTTAAATACCTTATAAGAATATAAAAAATTTTATGAACCATACTTCAAGTATGTGTTTGGACATGTCCAAGTTTTTAGAAGTTTTGATCCATTTTCAATGAAGATAAATCTTCAATTTGTAGAGTTATGAATTAGAATCAATTAATCTATGAATTTTGATCAATACAAAAATTAATATTTTAAACAAAAAAAATTATAAAATAAGTGAATCATAGAAATAAGACTTTAAGTAAATAATTTACTATACATATAAACTTTAAAGATTAAAAATTTTATACCTTACAAGAATATAAAAGAAATTATGAACCAAACCTCAAGTACGTGTTTGGACATGTTCAAGTTTTTAGACGTCATATTTGAGCCCTTTTCAATGAAGAAAAAACCTTTACTTTGTAGAATTATGAATTGGAATTAATTAAACTATAAATTTTGATCAATACAAAAAATAATATTTAAAAAGAAATTATAAAATAAGTAAATTATAGAAATAAGATTTTAAGCCATTTTCAATGAAGATAAATTTAACTTATAGAATTATGAATTAGAATCATTTAATATATGAATCTTGATCAATACAAAAATTAATACTTTAAAGAAAAATTATTAAATAAGTGAATTATAGAAATAAGATTTTAAGCCCTTTTCAATGAAGATAAATCTTCAACATGTAGAATTATGAATTACAATCATTTAATCTATGAATTTTGATCAATACAAAAATTAAAATTTAAAAAAATTATAAAATGAGTAAATTATAGAATAGACCTTGTAGATGTATGTAGCATCATGATGCATCCTAAAGGAGAAGTTGACCTTTTTGATGTGTTGTTTGGTAGCAGACCTTTGTTTGTTGATGATTGTAGACTTGGAGGCAGCAACTTTACGATCCTCTTGTAGTGTCAGACTTGCAGGCTTGATAGATTCTCTTGCATATGTGTTGTTGCAGATTGCAGTGTTGTTGCAGTTTTGTGTTGGCAATCTAGTGATAGTGATCACAGTATTGTCTGTCAAGTGTGATCCAGTTTATAGTTGTTGCACATCTATTAGTTATATAGTTTGAACATGTTAAACATATATAATATGTTGCATATCCATTAGTTGCATAGTTTTATTTTGTTACACAAAGAGGATCTAGTCAAAGGTTGTGGATTTTAGCTTTACACCCACCAATTGGTTTTGCTTGAACATTTCTAAAGCCTTATCAACAAATCTATTATTTGCATATCCTGCAACCATACCATTCCATGAGACCACATTTCTTTGAGGCATCATGTCAAACAATTCACCCACCTTCTCTATGCTTCCGCATTTTGCATACATGTCTTCTAGGGCAGTTGCAACTACAACATTTTTCAAAATTCCAATAGACTGTTGCAAATATGTGCCTAAGTGGGTTGTCATTGATGTCAACATATCCTTGTTGCCATTGGTGTCAACTGTATCCTATTTTGTTGTCTGCATAGAAGACCAGACTGTTGAGGATATTGAGAAAATTAATGATAATCAATGCATGCGGATCATGTGGCTGTGTAGAGGATTGTCAAAGATTGCTCCAATTAAGACTTGAGAACTCTGCATGAAGATTTGAAGGAGTTATGGCCATCTGAGTAGAACCGGTTCCTGTAATACTCAGGAAAGACAAAGTGATAGAAAAGAGGTCCAGATTGCTCCGGTAATATAAAATTGTGATATGTGGATCTGAAGGCATGTTTGGGAAGTCAATGTGTATCATCAACACCAATGGTTCGTGGTTTGGAGGTCCGCAAGCTCTGAGAGGAACCTCCTGCAACAAAATAATGAAAATGCACGAAATAACAGAAATGGCAGAACACAGAAGGAATTTATTGATCACAGGCCACTTTGAGGGGACAACCTCCTTTGAGCAAGCTCAATACAATAAACTCATGGATGCCTTCATTGGCCTCAACACGTACTTATATACTAAGTCTAATCTAAACAATTATTACTTCCCATGAATGTGGGATAATACAATATACTCATGGGATGACTTACAAAGCATATGCGTCCAAATGTAATATACTAACAAAATAAAGAGAAGGGTTAAACACGGGTTCCTAACATCCCCTCCCTCTTAGAAAAGCTTTGTCCTCAAAGCGTAAGATGTGGAAATTATTGTTGAATCTGAAGGAGTGGTTCCCCTGTAGCAATCTCTGAGTGTATTCCATGCCACTGAATTAATACCTCTGTGATGGATCGGAAGTGAAGAGGACGAGTGCCTGTGTCGAGGATTACCTCTAGCTCCAAAAGGATGGATCCTTCATTATCCAGTTGTGGTAAAACAGTGTGTGCTCTGTCGTTGGCACCAAGAAATTTCTTTAGACAAGAGACATGAAATATTGGATGAACGCGAGAAGAAGGATCTAGCTTATGATCCCCAATCTGATCCTGGGTACGGAGAACCGTGTCGACTGCCTGAACTCGTGAACTGCTAGGGGAGTATGGAAGGAGCATTGGCAGTGCCTAACCATAGACTGCTTCATATGGAGTCATGTTAGATGTAGTGTGGTAGGAGGTATTGTACCACCATTCAGTGAGAGGGAGCCACTTTGCCCACTGATGTTGTTGTTCTGAGGTATCGCGTGCAGCCACAATCTGTTGAATTGCCCTATTCATTCCCTTCCAAAAGAAGTGACACCATGCCCGCTCATAAGTTTTGAGGAACCTAGAGTGCCCTACCGATGGAGAAACATAGAGTTCATAGAAGACAGCTTGCAGGACAAATTCCAACCTGGTGGTGTTCACCTAGGGTTAGGGTTTTGACTTTCAATTTGCAGGTTCCTGTGTATTTTCCTTCTGACCCTTAGTGCCTTGGTTTAAATTGTTCGCCGGCCCGCATGCACTGTTTAATTGTTTTTCCTGTCGCATTTGAGAAAATTGTTAAATTCTGTGTATGCAAAGGTGAAATGTGTGTTGGCAAACTTGTGAAATCTCCCCTCGGTCCCTCGAAATTGATAAAAAAATGGGTCAGATGCATTTCCAAATGCATATCAAGTCACGGTTTCCAGTTTCTAAATGTTTCTATCAGTAGCCGAGAGGGTCTCATATTGCCAATGTCGCGGGTCTGCCAAGTGTCGAGCCCCAGTTTATTGTCGTGCTTTTATTTTTGAATGTAGCTTCAACGCGGATGGTGCCACGTTGCAGAGGCTGTTTCTCTTTTATTTCTAAGTTACTTGCTGCGGATGACGCCACGTGTCAGCTTCCAGCAGAGTTCCGCCAAAGTTTCAATGAAGTTTCTTTTAAGTTTCTATGTGTGTGCGATAGGCACCATGTGGAGGCACCCGAGTGACCCTAAAGGTTTCACAGTTTCTGCAAAGTTTCAAAGACTCTTAATGTTTCTAAAGGCCCGCGGAGCATGTCACTCTCCGCCGAGGTTTCAAAAAGGTTTCTGAGCAGGGGCAGAAGATGTCGTGTGTCCCTTGTTGTGACTACGGAGGCCAACAAGTGTCGGCGTCTGCATTATATTTCATTTGTTTCGGGGCTAAGTGATGATCATGGTGGGTCCCAATAAAAACAATTGCTACTATAGATGTTGCCAAGTGGCAGCCTCCGCTTGAAGTTTCAAAGGCCCCTTTATGAAGTCTCAAATGTGTCAGAGAGTGCCATGTGTCACTTGTGGAAGCATAGTTTCTAAAAGTTTCTAGGTAGGGGCAGAGCGTGCCACATGTCTTTTGTAGCTACTACGGAAGCTGACAAGTGTCGGCCTCCGCGTTGTTTCTATTTGTTTCTTGGTCTAGCGAGGCTGGAGGTGGGACCCAGTTTGAGTATCAAGTGGAGCGCAGAAAGTGCCAAGTGTTTGCTTCTGCATTAGTTTCAGAAAGGGTCTCTAATGTTTCTGGAGCGTTGCGGACGATGCCAAGTGTCGGCATTCGTGTGAGTCCCAATTGTATCTCCATTGTTTCTTGAGAGGGGCGCGGAAAGCGCCAAGTGTCGATTCCCGCAAAAGCTTCAACAAGTCTCTTCTATGTTCCTAAGGAGTGTCTCAAGTGTCACAGGTGATGACAAATGTCATCATCCGCATAAGTTTCAGGGCGACCCCTTAAAGTTTCTAAGTGTTTCAAGTGCAGCACAGGGGGTGCCATGTGTCTATCTCTGCCAAGTTTCAAAAGAGAGTCTTTAATGTTTCAGGGGTGCCGTGAACCTTGCCACGTGGTGGCTTCCGCGTAAGGTTCCAACGATAGACTCTCGGCAGGAATAGATAAAGGAAACAGGGAGGAAAAGGACCCAGCGATAGAAACTTAAGGTGCCTACGTGGCACGATCTGGTTGGTGGTGACCTTTTGACACTTTTGGGGCCATTGATAACGACGATGAGTTTTGGATCAACGGCCATGTTTAAAGCTTGCAGCGACAAGTTTTTTCTTTGTATCTGCGACCGTTTTTGGCGAGAAAACTCTGTGGCTTGCTGCGGCTGCGTTTCTGAAGGCCGTGAGTAGTTGAAGCATTAATGGCGATTGCATAGAGGTGTGGGTCAATGATGGACAGATCAACCACTATTTTTATAATGCATGTCCCTGGGCAGCGATGCAGATCCCGATTCTCACCTGCTCCTTGTCCTTCTCTGGCTTCTCCATGATTTGTCCCCTGTTGCATTTATGATTTTTGAGCGCCATTTTTCTGATACTATGTATCTGGCGAGATTTTTGGCCTCTGATGTAATTAATTTGCTGGGTCCATTCCCTTGCTATTTAAGCAGACTGTGGACCCATTTCAAGGTTGTTGAAAACTAGACATTTTGGCTCTGTAATGAAATACATCTGGTTTTGGTTGCTCTGTGCAGTGGATTTTGTGAGTTTATGAGTCTCATGCCTTATGTTTTGTGCATAAATTCATTGGTTTCATGCTGATTTAGATGAGTAATGCTATATTGCATGTGTTTTGTTATTTTTCTCCTATATTGAATATGCTTTCCTTTTGAATCTGGATATCTAAGGGGTGTCTTGGGTTCTGGGATATAAGTTTACTATATTGAATGCTTGATCTCTTAACTTCTGTTCAAGGGATAGATTAAACTATTTTCAGGTTAAGTATTGAGGAAAGTATATTGCAGTAAGGATATCACAAGTAGAGATGTATAAACACTCTGTTCTGGGATATATTTGTAAGGCAAATATGATGAAATCCCCTTGAATCCAGTCTTGTTATGTTTGTGCTGAACATTTGCATGTGTATGTCTACTGACTCCAAGCCCTAGATAGGCACCAATCTGGCTCTGTGTTGAGGTTATACACCAGGTCCAGCTCTGCATCCAAACATAAAATCAAAATCAAAATCCAAAACAACCATTAGGACAGTAAAATTAGTTTTAGGACCCCAAGTCCTCTGTCTACAACTGAAAATAGGCCCAAAGCTAGCCCCTTTGCTCTTATCTTACAGTTTTGGTCTACTTACAGGAGGACTTATCTGCTTCATGTCAGCATCCCAGCCTTTGTATGCATATTCTCATGGATGTTGAGTAGGGAATACCCCCCTAGATTTTGCAGAGCCTGAAGAAGAAGAGGAGATAAAAATAGAGTCTATCTCCTATACTATTGGCCCCTGGCCCAAAGATCCTATTGATCATTGATGGCTACCTTGTAGGGAAATCTGGGAATAAGCATCTAGTCTGGGAAAAAACCAACACAACCAATTTGGAATAGACATAGAAATAGCTAAAAGAGAAGCTTGGTCATCACATGTGCGAGAAAGAGAATCTGCCACAATATTGTCATTACCCTTCTTGTAAGTGATCTCATAGTCATAACCCATGAGTTTACTAATCCATTTCTGTTGTGCTAGGGAGGAGACCCATTGTTCTAGGAAATATTTCAGGCTCTGGTGAGTAGCCTTGATGCAAAAATGATTCCCTAGTAGGTATGGCTGCCACTTCTGTACTGCATTAAAAATAGCCATCATTCATTGTAGAGTCGAAGGAGTAGTGGAGACCACGAATGGTTGCATTTGAATGGAGTGAAGCTAAGCGATGATACCATGTGAATTCTTCTTAAGAAGCTTTTCTAGGCGATGTGAACTTATGATGCTGAGAGACCCCAGTTGTAAGCCCTTCAATGTGTGTTTGTGCCCATTGTCTGAAAACTGCATCCAAAGTTCAACAAAATCCCATAAGATAGGTCCAAGTGTGCGTAACCATTGGGCGCCCAAAACCACATCACATCTGCCTAAGGGCAAGGCAAACATGTCAGAGTGCAGATTATAATCTCCAATAGAGATATGCACATTGCGACACTTCCCTTTGCAAGGTAATGTGCCCCCATCGGCAATCATGACTTCAAAGTTCGAGCAAGGATGAACAAAATAATCAACATGTTTGGCTATTCGAGGGTCAATGAAGTTATGAGTACTACCAAAATCAATGAGTATTGTAAGAGGGAGCTTCTTGAAGTAATCCTTGACCCACATGGTTTGTGGGGTGGTGACTCCTGCTACGACATGGAGAGAGATCTCTGGGTGGTCTTCCTGAGAAGTAAGGTCAACATGCGACTGTTGAGTTTCAACCTGATCGGCTACTGTATCCTGAGCATCTGTATAAACTTTAGTTTTAGGCAGAGAATCCACATCCAAGAGATAGACCTTTTGCTCAACATATCTATGTGCCTGAGTGAATTTGTCATCACAATTATAACAAAGCCCTTTTTCTCTACATGCACCCATCTCTGCTTCAGTCAAATGCTTGATAGGAGTTGTTCTAGGAGCTGGCATTATTTGAGGGCTTTGGGGATCCATATTTTTGAATGGAACAAAATTGGATTTAGAGCGTTGTTGAGCTATGATCTTGTGCTCCGCCAACTTAGCCAACCCTAAGGCTTCCATCATTGTGCTTGGACAAAACATTTTAACCTCAGAGTGAATTTCATCCTTCAAACCACTGACAAAATAACTCCTAAAGAATTCATCAAACAATCCTTTTGTGTGATTGGCCAGTTTTGCAAATTATGTCTGATATTCTCTCATAGTGCCTATTTGGCATAGTTTTGTGAGTGCTCATGTGAAGTCATCAAAAGCACTAGGGCCAAATAGTTGCAAAATGAGTTTGCAAAAATCTATCCATTTTGGCTCTTCATGAGCTTGGATGTACCAACGAAACCATTGAAGGGCTTCATGTTCCAAATGAAAGGAGGCAAGTGGGACTTTGTTGACATCAAAAGTATTATGCAGATTGAAATATTGTTCTTCCCGGTATATCAATCCAGTCGGATCATCACCATTGAAGCGAGGAAAATCAAGCTTCGGTCCACGAAAATTGCCGGAAGAAGAAAACCCTATATCTGCAGAAGACTCTGGCTACCGTGTATTGTTCATGGCTAAATGGTGAAGATTGAGCCCGAGAATTTTGTCATCCAGATCTTGGTGTTTGGTCTTGATGGCAACAAGTTCCTCCTCCATGTTTTTTGCTCCTGCGCGGGTGACAACCATAACCAGGATTTCTTTTTTGGAATGGGTAGAAAAACAAAAACAAAAACTTTTTTAGTAAAGGAAAATTTGGATTTGGGAAAAACTCTGATGGGTAATTGGGGTTTGACTAGGTTTTGGACACTTTCTGAGGGACAGGGAAGCAGAAAATGGGGATTTCAGAAGCGCGGTGAAAGAATGGGAAAATTTGTCCAAGAGGGACAAAGGAGTAGAAATAGGAAATGAACACTGTGGCAAAATTTGAAGGCGATTGGGTGAGAATCGAAGAAGTTATGGCAAACCCTAAAAGTAGACAAATGTGGGATTTCTAGCTTTAATAAGTGGAATTTGGGATATGGTCCTCAAGGAAGGAAATGTGTAGAATGGAATTTCAGGGGTTCCAGTGAATTTTTAGAGGAAATGGAGCTAAAGCAAGGAAGATATGGCAAAAAAATAGAAATTTTTTTAGTTTTTTTTTGCTAGAAACGATCTGTAATGGCTCTGGACAGATGCAATCTACGATTTATCAGCTGGTAATAGATATGGACCCCAGGTATGTTTGGCTTCCTAAAGGTTCAAGGGATTCACTCGGCTACCAATGTTGTCTAACGGCTTGCGTATTGGGGCAGTACCCCTCACTCCACGACTCAAGTAAAACTGATAACCGATTTGCCACAAACGATAGCTCTTGGTTTACCTCACAGATGGGAACTAGTCAATCAGGTAGGGGTCGTTTCCCTTTTCGTTAGCAGGTCCTCTCAATGGGCCAGCTACTTCGGGGTTCCTGTGGTACTCCTCACAATGAGTTTTAGGGCTATGCCCAGACACTTCCCACAGTTAAGCGGATAAGGATTATTCCCTGATCTGAACCTGCAATTGAAATGAACAATACATATGTAAAGAAAAAAGAACTACTGCAATAATCATAGCACCTGGAGGCCACTGCGAAAAAAAATTTGATAGAAATTCCACCCAGCTAGCCCAAGAAAGCACTCCGATACTAGATGAGAGGAACCTCTTGCAACAAAATAATGAAAATGCACGAAATAACAGAAATGGCAAAACACAGAAGGAATTTATTGATCGCAGGCCACTTCGAGGGGGCAACCTCCTTTGAGCAAGCTCAATACAATAAACTCGTGGATGCCTTCATTGGCCTCAACACGTACTTATATACTAAGTCTAATCTAAACAACTATTACTTCCCATGAGTGTGGGATAATACAATATACTCATGGGACGACTTACAAAGCATATGCATCCAAATGTAATATACTAACAAAATAAAGAGAAGGGTTAAACACGTGTTCCTAACACCTAGTTTGACAGTCATGGCAAAGAGTGTTCTTGAGGTTCTGGAGGAAGATTCAATTGCTTCTGATAATTTGGTTAGAATGGATGTTATTGATGAATTCAATGTGCTTGTGGAGGTCTTTGGATCGTATGGCTACTATGTTAGAGGTCCGCATTGAGGTTTGAGCTTGTTGATTGAAGATTTCCTATTGAGCTTGATGTTCTTCCCAGTCTTGGCCGGCTGGATGTTCCTAGCCTGTTGCTAATGCCTTAAAAACATTTTTATGAAGTGTGGAGTGGTTGCAGAAGCAGATTCAAGTCTCAGTGTGTTTGGCTGATAGTGTGATGATCTGCGTCAAGTTTAGCCAACCTTGTTGATCATTCCAAGGTTGATGAAGTATATAAATACTTGTTGAAGAGGTATTGAAATTATCCTTGTGCAAAATAGATAAAATCTGAAGAACGGATCAGGAGCAGAGAAGAGAAAAAAAGGAGCGAGAGTAGTGTAGAATGTGAAGAAGAGTTTGAGGCAAAGAAAAAGTTCTTGAGCATTAATTGAAACTGAACCAGGCATGAAGTAGATGTTATTTCTCAGTTAATTCTTTCTAAATAAATTCTGTAGGCAATGAACCTCTCTTTTGAGCAGTGAGCTCTGGGCAGTGCACCCGAAGGCATGTGCATTCTATTTTACTAAGTACTTTTAACAGGGTACGCATTTTGTGGGTTAACTCACACTATGGTTTTTCCCTTAACCAGGTTTCCACGTCAAAATCTTGGTGTCAAGTGTGTTGATTATGTTTCTGCTCTTATGTTGTTGATTAATGCTTAAATGTTTACATCACTAATCTGATAGTAAGATAATAAAAAAAGGTTAAAGGTAGAAAAGTTTTTGTGGGACAACTAATTCACCCCCCATCTCAGTTGTCTAGTTCCAACAATTGGTATCAGAGCCAGATCCTCTCATAAAAGCCTAACCGCTTGAGGAGATCTAGGATGTCGACCTACAAGAAGGATAGTCCAAGATTTGATGGAACAAATTATTATGTTTGGAAAAATCGCATGGAGTGCTATTTGCAATGCATGGGTGATGCCTATTAGGCAATAACCAGTGTTGAGTATAAAACTTCGGAGAAAGGTCCTTCAACTCCTGATCAAGTCAAAGATGCTGAAAATAATCTTCGAGCTAAAGAAGCCTTGTTGATTGCCCTGACTAATTCAGAAATGACAAATGTCTTTGGTCTAAAAACTGCTTATGAAATCTAGAAAAAGTTGGAGTATCTATATGAAGGTGATAAATATGTCAAATGTACAAAGTGCAAAGTCTGAGAGGAAAATTTGAAACTATGAGGATAAGCGAAGATGAAAACATCACAATCTACATGCAAAAGATAAATGAACTTGTGTGTGGCATTAGGTGTGCTGGTGGAACTTTGGAAGAATTAGAAATTGTGTTAAAAGTACTCAGATCTTTACCAGATTCATACAAACATAAGGTTGCAGCTATAGAAGAGATCAGGATAGTCTTAGAGGTTACAAGAGATCATCTGGTTGGCAAAATTTTACCTTTTGAATTAAGTGAGTTTGGTGATTCTCTTCCCAAGTCTGAATCTGCATTCAAGGCCAGTGTGTATGGAAAATAAAGATATGATCTGGGTGAAAACTCTTCTACAAGATCAAACAGATTTGTTAAGACAAGAAAGGATCTTGAAGATGTTGAAATAGAAACAGCAAATCTTGAATCTCTTATTGCCAGAAGAATGCCAAGAGGATCGGGTAAGTATGAAGGAAAATTACCACTCAAATGCTTTGTTTGTAATAAGATTGGTCATTTTGCCTCAAGGTGTCCAGAAAGGTTTTCAAAACCAAACCCTAACAGGTATAAAGGTCAGAAGTTACTATGTCCAAGAAAATGGAGAAGAAGGGGTAACAGATGATGAATCTGATCATGGAGGCTCCTCTGAAAATGATTGGGTGTTTATTACTATCAACGAAGAAGATCCAAAATCTACTAAATCTGCTAGTTGTGAAAATGTGGAAAGTACCTTGGCTGTTCAGGTTATTGAAAAGGATGAATGGGTGATTGATAGTGGATGTTCTCATCACATGACTGGTGACAAGAGTAAGTTTGTGAACTTTGAAAACTATGAAGGAGGACTTTTGAAATTTGGAGACAACTCAACTGGTAGAATTTGTGGCAGAGGATCCATCTCTTTTGATGACAAGAACAACACCAATGATGTTCTATATGTGGAAGGACTAAAACATAATCTTCTCAGTGTTGGACAGTTGGTTGACAAGGGTTATGATCTTTAGTTCAAGGATGGGAAATGCAGAATCCTGGAAAGCTCCGGAATTGAAATTGCATCTCGTACTCAAACCAGAGGTAACATCTTTCACTTAAGTAGTTCTAGGAAAAGTTGTTTGATTGCTCAGTCAAATCAAAGTTGGCTATGGAATAGCAGGATGTGTCATGTGAATTTTGACAACATTGTCAAGATAAGTTCGACTCAAGTTGTAAGAGATCTTCCAAGACTTGTGAAACCTAATAACATATGTAGAGAATGTCAATTGGGCAAACAGAACAAAATTTTATTCAAGAGTAAGGAACAAGGTTCAAGTGAGAGATTGGAACTGGTACATACTAATCTCTGTGGTCCTACTAGAATTAGGAGTGTGCAAGGAGATAGATATTTCATGTTGCTAATTGATGATTACTCCCGGATGATGTGGGTAACTTTTCTGAGAAAAAAATTAGAAACCCTTGACAAGTTTAAGGTGTTCAAGATGATGGTTGAAAATGAGATTGGTGGGAAACTAAAATGTCTGAGATCTGACAGAGGTGGAGAATTTACCTACGGTGAGTTTGATGCTTTCTATGAAAAGCATGGAATAAAAAGACAGTTATCTGCTCCTAGGACTCCTCAGCAAAATGGAGTTGTGGAAAGAAAGAACTGGACCATTCAAGAAGCTGCCAGAACCATGATGATGGAAACAAATGTTCCTCAAGTTTATTGGAGAGAAGCCATGAGTATTGTTGTCTACACTCTTAACCAGATGCAGATCAATGGAAATTCTGGTAAGACTCCTTATGAGCTTTGTTTTGGTCATCCTGTGGGATACTTTAGAGTCTTTGGTAGTAAATGTTATATCAAAAGAGATGAGGACTTAGGTAATTTTGAGGCAAGAAGTGATGAAGGAATATTTTTGGATACTCAACCCAAAGGAAGGCCTACCGGTGCTTCAATAAAAGATTGAAGAAGATTGTTGAAAGTGCGAATGTCAAAGTTGATGAAAGCAAGGAAGGACATTCCAGGTACTCCGGATATGATTTAGATGATCAAGATGAAAGTCAAAATCAAGGAATGTAAGTTCAAGTTCAAACCCTGATTTAGTTTGAACTGGTGACTCTAGAGGTTAACACCGATAATGAGGAACAAGTTCAAGAAACAGAAGCTCAAACAATCTCCAAAACTCCCAGGTATGTAAGATTAAATCATCCTAAAGACCAGATCATAGGAGATAAGAGTAAAGGTGTTCGAACTAGGAGAAAAATATCTGAAGATCAAGAAGAGATTTGTTTGATTTCAAGGATTGAACCTTAATCAGTAAGTGAAGCTTGCAATGATGAAAATTGGTTCAAAGCAATGGAAGAGGAATTAATGTAAATTGAAAAGAATCACACATGGGATCTAGTTCCTAGACATGAGGACAAAAATGTGATTGGAACCAAATGAGTCTTCTAGAATAAACTAAATGAAGATGGCGAGGTGGTAAGGAATAAGGCAAGGTTGGTATGTAAAGGCTACTCTCAAGTAGAAGGAATTGATTTTGAAGAAACTTTTGCTCCGATGACAAGGATAGAGGCAGTTAGATTATTTCTTGCATTTGTTGTTTTCAAAGATTTTAAAGTATATCAAATGGATGTAAAATCAGCATTTCTGAATGGAGACTTGGAGGAAGAAGTCTACATTAAGCAACTAGAAGGATTTTAGTTGTCTGATTAGGGAGATATGGTTTGTAGATTGAGAAAAGCCTTATATGGACTCAAATAAGCTCCAAGAGCTTGGTATGCCAGATTGGACAAGCATTTGCTTAAGCTAAGATTTAGCAAAGGTACTATTGATAGTAATCTCTACTTCAAAATTGATCATGAGGACATTATAAATGTTGAAGTTTTTGTTGATGATATCAGTTTTTGTGGAAATGAATGCATGTGTAAAGCATTTCCTAATTAGATGAAAAGTGAGTTTGAGATGTCAATGTTTGGTGAGATGAATTTCTTCCTAGGTCTGCAAATTGTTCAATCAAATAAAGGTATCTTCATTTCTCAGTCCAAGTATGTAAAAGAATTGCTAAAGAAATTTGGAATGGAAGACTCAAAGCCAGTAGGTACACCTATGGTAACCGGATGCAAGCTAAGCAAAGATGATGACTCTCCCAAGGCAAATCAGAAAAGATATAGATCAATGATTGGAGGATTGCTTTATTTAACCCAGATCAAACCTAACATCATGAATGCAGTTGGACTTGTTGCCAGATTTCAAGCTGATCCAAAAGAATCCCATGTTATGGTAGTCAAAAGAATTTTTAGATATAAGGGGACAATTGATTATGGACTGTGGTATCCAAAGGACAATAACTTCACTCTTCATGCATATACAGATGTTGATTGGGCAGGAGATGTGGATGACAGAAAAAGTACTAGTGGTGGTGCATTCTTCTTGGGGAGAAGATTGGTCTCTTGGATAAGCAAAAAGAAAGAGGCAATATCTTTGTCTACTGCAGAAGCAAAGTACATAGTAGCAGCAAATAATTGCACTCAGGTTTTGTGGATGAAGCAAATGTTGAAGGACATCATAATTATGTTTGAGGAGCTAGTCACAATATTCTGTGATAATTCTAGTGCAATAAGCATCTCAAAGAATTTGGTATTGCATTCAAAGACAAAGCATATATCTATCAAGTTTCATTTCTTGAGAGAGAAAGTAAATGAGAATGAAGTCAAGTTGGATTTTGTGCCTTCCAAAGATCAGATTGTAGACATCTTCACTAAGCCTCTTCCCAAGGATACTTTTGAGTATCTCAGAGAGAAGTTAGGGGTTCTTGCCCCTCCTGAGCAGAACTAAGATGCACTAAGGTGCATCAGTTTGGTGGAATTCACATTCATATCTTGTGATTCGGATTGATGTTAAGGAGGTACTACTCAAAGGGGGAGTAGTCAATATGCAAATTTTGGGATCAATCTAAAGAAAAAAGGGAGAAAAGATAGCAAATATGTGCCCTTTGCCATTGATGTGAAAAACTAGTTGCTGATGTAAGGGGAGCAGTAAAGAAAGTAGTTGCAGAAGTGAGAAGAGAAAGGGGGAGAAGTTCTTGTCTTGATGGTTAGATTCAGTTTTAACATCATATGTTGCCATCAATGACAAATGGGGAGATTGTTGCAAATATGTGCCTAAGTGGGTTGTCATTGATGTCAACATATCCTTGTTGCCATTGGTGTCAACTGTATCCTGTTTTGTTGTCTACATAGAAGAACAGACTGTTGAGGACATTGAGAAAATTAATGATAATCAATGCATGTGGATCATGTGTCTATGTAGAGGATTGTCAGAGATTGCTCCAATTAAGACTTGAGAAGTCCGCATGAAGATTTGAAGGAGTTATGGCCATCTGAGTAGAACAAGTTCCTGTAATACTCAGGAAAGACAGAGTGACAGAAAAGAGGTCCAGATTGCTCTGGTAATATAAAATTGTGATCTGTGGATCTGAAGGCATGTTTGGGAAGTCAATGTGTATCATCATCACCAATGGTTCATGGTTTGGAGGTCCGCAAGCTATCCTTCTAGTTTGACAGTCATGGCAGAGAGTGTTCTTGAGGTTCTGGAGGAAGATTCAATTGCTTCTAATAATTTCTTTTAGAATGGATGTTATTGATGAATTCAATGTGCTTGTGGAGGTCTCTAGATCATATGGCTACTATGTTAGAGGTCCGCATTGAGGTTTGAGCTTGTTGATTGAAAATTTCCTCTTTAGGTTGATGTTCTTCCTAGTCTTGGCCGACCGGATGTTCCTAGCTTGTTGCAGATACCTTAAAAACATTTTTATGAAGCGTGGAGTGGTTGTAGAAGTAGATTCAAGTCTCAGTTGTGTTTGGCCGACAATGTGATGATCCGCATCAAGTTTAGTCAACCTTGTTGATCATTCCAAGGTTGATGAAGTATATAAATACTTGTTGGAGAGGTATTGAAATTATCCTTGTGCAAAATAGATAAAATCCAAAGAAAGGATTAGGAGCATAGCAGAGAAGAAAAGGAGCAAGAACAGTGTAGAATGTGAAGAAGAGTTTGAGGCAAAGCAAAAGTTCTTGAGCATTCATTGAAACTGAATCAGACATGAAGTAGATGCTATTTCTCAGTTAATTATTTCTAAATAAATTCTGTAGGCAGTGAGCCTCTCTTTTGAGAAGTGAGCTCTAGGCAGTGTGCCCAAAGGCATGTGCCTTCTATTTTACTAAGTACTTTTAAAAAGGTACGCATTTTGTGGGTTAACCCCCACTATGGTTTTTCCCTTAACTGGGTTTCCATGTCAAAATCTTGGTGTCAAGTGTGTTAATTATGTTTCTGCTCTTATGTTGTTGATTAATGCTTTAATGTTTACATCACTAATTTGATAGTAAGATAATAAAGAAGGTTAAAGGCATAAAAGTTTTTGTGGGACAATTGATTCACCCCCCTCTTAGTTGTCTAGTTCCAACATAGACCACATTTTTTTGAGGCATCATTCGATGCAACTACAACATTTGATAAAATTCCCATATGCATTTTGTAAGAATACATGAGATACTATATATTTCTATATGATTACCCTAATTAGTAAGAATTAATAAGAAAGAAGCATAATGGCAATAATTAACATTCAAGGATTTCTAATGAAGACATAGGGTTTGGGTGCCAATGGCAACTCACCAAACCCTCATACACAGTCAAGAAGGCACAAAACAATCAAAAGCATGGATGGTCAAGGGACTATCATGAAATCATAAGGTTGTTATCTAACAAAATTCTAGTATCCTTTATGCTTTGAGGTGTTAGGTCAAACCGTCCATGTGCCTTGTCTATGCTTCCACACTTTGCATGCATGTCTACAAGGGCAGCAGCAATTACAACATCTAGAAAAATTCCTATATCCTTTATGCTTTGAGGTGTTGTATGATAAAATAGTCCACGTACCTTGTCTATGCTTCCACACTTTGCATACATGTCTACAAGGGCAGCAGCAATTACAACATCTGGCAAAATTCCTATATCCTTTATGCTTTGATGGTTGTCCATGCCATGTTCCAAAGATCCTAATTTGGAGGACGTTGGCAAAGGTTGTGGAATTTGGCTTTACACATGCCAATTGCATTTGCTCGAAAGTTTCTAAAGCCTTTTTAACAAATCCATTTTTTGCATATCTTGCAATCATTGCATTTCATGACAGAAGATCTCTTTGAGGTGTTAGGTCAAACAATTGACATGCCTTGGGTGCAAAATAGGACCATGCCTAGCCTAAACATACCCATATGGATGCGTTGGAACTGTCAGTTTGGTTGCATCAAGAGCATGATGAAAGTTACACCCCTTTGCAACTTTACACTACTTCCTTCTAACGATTTTGGGGGCAGCAGAAAACCTTTCACCATGGTCGAACACCTGAGAGATATCAAAAACTAAGAGAGGTTATTGTAGAGGGGTTCTACGTGATCGTGTTGCCTTAGACAGAATTTTTCTAAGTGTCACGGTTTCTGAGTAACAACTTGTCAAAGATTGTTGCCTTTTTGGACTTTGGACTCTTTAGGGATATCATCGGTACAGTGTAGCTCAAACTGCTTCAGCATGTTTAGGTACAAAACAGGACCATGCCTAGCCTAAACATACCCATCTGGACACGTTGGAACTATCAGTTTGGTTGCATCAGGAGCAGGACGAAAGTTACACCCCTTTGCAACTTTACACTACCTCCTTCTGATGATTTTGGGGGTAGTAGAAAACCTTTCACCACGGGCGAATGCCTCAGACATATCAAAAATAAAGAGAGGTTATTGTAGAGGGGTTCTACATGACCATATTACCTCAGACGAAATGTTTCTAAGTGTCATGGTTTCCGAGTAACAGCTTGTCAAAGATTGTTGTCTTTTTGTACTTTGGACTCTTCAGGGACTTTGCCTGTAGCCTGCTGCCCCAAACAATTGGGGCGCTTGGCACATGAAACGAGACCTTCCCTGGCATTTACCCACCCACCCTGATGCGTTGGAAAAGTCCGTTCGATCCCATGACCTATGGAATGCAAAATGTCAATCCTAGCACCTTTCCACTGCATGAAACTAAAGCATTTTGCAAGAATGCATTTGATTTCGGCATGGTCAAACGGATTAGAGTTGACCAAAACTGAGAGAGGTTATTGTGGATGGACCCCACATGCACCTGTAGGTCCAAATGAAACATTCCTATCTTCCATGAATTCTGAGAACTGCTCCGTCAAAGTTTGGCAGTTTTTCATCTTAGGGATCTTAAGGGACTTTGCCGGTAGCTTGCTGTCCTGAATGACTAGGGTGCTTGGCACATGAAATGAGACCTCCCTTTGCATTTACTCACCCACCCTGACGTGTTGGCGAACTCCAATTGGCCCCATGAGCTATGGAATGCAAAATGTCACTCAGCACCTTTCCACTGCATGAAACTAAAGCATTTTGCAAGAATGCATTTGATTTCAGCACGATCAAACGGATTGGAGTTGACCAAAACTGAGAGAGGTTATTGTGGATGGACCTCACATACACCTATAGGTCCAAACAAAACATTCCCAGCTACCACAAATTCTGAGAAAACCTCTGTCAAAGTTTGGTAGTTTTTCTGTCTTAGGGATCTTAAGGGACTTTGTCGGTAGCCTACTATCCTGAATGATTGAGGTGCTTAACACCATATTTTGTGATCAACATCAATATCATGAGGACACTGAAGAAATCTTTGACACATGAAGACACTGAGAACACTGAAGACATGGAGGACAAAGAAGCATGAAGACATGAACAAACTTGTGTCATGAGGAAGAACCACAACCCAATCCAACAAGTGTCTTTATATCACAAAACCCAACAACATATCCTAAAAGCATAATGGTATCATCAAACAATAGACAATCAATAGACCTGCACAATTATGCATTCCTTACTTTCAAGCAAATGCAATTGGCACGTGTAAAACCCAATTCATGTAAGAATAATTGATCGTATTAAATATTTAATATAAATTGTCATATACATAATGTCATTTTCATAACATCTAGTTTACATACAAAGCCTTATAGGCATGTCCAAACAAAGCCATACAGGATATATACAAAAATATACATCGGTAACATACAAACATATGTACATACAAAGCCATCTAGGCATACAAAAAATGTCCCAAAAACTAGTTTCCTATGGACTTTTATGAAATAATCAGCGACCCTTGCTTGACCATGAAGATGGAGAGCCAATTCATGACTCATCCTCTCTCTGTTGTCGAGTAGACCTCTTCGACAGTTCAAGTTCATGTAGCTCCACCTGTTAATACAATCAAACAATATGCCATTTACTATAGAAAATGTACATGAAATATATAACATCACATATATAATTGATCACTTACCACCATCTGATGATCACTCTCCATGATCACTTACCGCCATTTGATAATCACATATGTAAAGGACAATGATAAGAGAAGCAAACCTACCGGATGTATATTGGAGGGAAGCAATTCATACTATTGTTTATATACAAAACAAAGTACAAGTAACCATCTAGGAAAGTTTTATGCATACTCACAAATTAATCCAACGAACCATCTGGGTCTTCTCTACTCTTTATTGTGTCAAGTATTGCCTCATGGTCAGACTCACGCACCTTCCACAAGGTCTTGTTTAAAGGTCTACCTCAATATTGTATCAAATGAACATTGGTTGCCACAACAAGGTTCGAGTAATGAAGAATCTTCCAATGTGTGTCAAATTCCTCAAACAGCTAAATATTAACACTTGGATGTGGGTACCTTCTAAGCCATGTTCCAGTAACAACCACTAATCCTGTAGGGTATTCGATGTTTTCTCCATCTGTAACCGGGGCCTCTAATTTCTTTTTGGCCTCAACACAATGACATAAGTAATAATTTGTTCCCTCTTTGTTATCTTCATCTGTAATAACTGCATAAACATGCCCTACAATGATATGTGCAATAAATTAGATGAAATTAGTCAACATTACAAAAATACTACAAAGTAAGATAACATTAGGATTTATTTTGAAAACTATGCAAGTAGATATATTACCTGGTTGAACTAGATCTGATATGTGGTCAAAGTCAATTGATGATTCCATCTCTGTCAGTTCTAGTGTTGTCGGGGGTCGATACATGTCAAGTGGGCTAAGATAACTTAACCGCCATTCGTCAACTCACTCCTTTGACTCACACTCATTCCAGGCTTTAATTGTACATGAAGAACAAAAGCATGCCATCTTTCATGTATGGATACTCCATGAACCTACAATTGAGCTTCTGAAAGAGTGTAGCTCACTTGATCCTATCAATGTACAACAGTCCTCATATGGTGCAATGTTAGTATCATCTATCAACCAAAAAAATCTATGAATTGAAGACTTACCTTCATTACCTGGACCCATCGAAGCATTACACCACTCGATAATTAATTTTGCATCTGTCAAGTTTGCATTGTCTTTATACTTTAACTCTTATCATGCTTTGGCTCTTTTGATACATGCTCCTGCACCATCATGCTCCCCCTTTCCATGCCCGGCCTCACAAAAGTTCCACATATGTTGAACACCTGTAATATTATGCCTCTTGCTCAGCTAATAGAAATTCCACGAGTTCTTGAATTGTGATGCACAGTTATCCGACCATATGATATGTTGACAGAATGATATGCCCCTTCTAGCCAAATCATTGTAGAACACCTAAAAGCAACCTTGCACGAACTCTATGGAATGTGTGCGATCATCACTTATATAAAAATAATACTCCCTTATGATCTTTCTATCATCCTCTTTACTATCATTCACATGAATGACTGTGATGTGCACAAATATAGAAACCTGTGTCAATTTGTAATATTGGGATTGCACCTCACACTGTGGCTGTAGACTGTAATTCTCTGCAAAGTCGATGACTGAAACAATGCTACCAACTGGAAATGTGTCATTGCATAACATGAATTGCAAGTCCAACCATCGAGCTCTATGGGCATGTCTTACATACTCATACACTATACTGTCACGAAATATAGACATAAACTGATACACTGGAATCTTTTGAATAACATATTCACACCTCTTTGCTTCTTTACCATATTTTGTATTGTATGCCACTGTTTTATACTTGTCGAACTCTACTAGTTTGTTTCCAACCACATGTGTTCTTTCCATATGTTCACATATTGGCATACATTGCAAGCCACCGCAATGTTGACATGTGCCATCCAAGCATAATTTCCTGTAGAATATTTGACCTTCCTCTCTATCACATAAAATTATTGATATGAAGTCTCTTAAAGTAGTTGGTGGGGCATGTATGCCACAATCCTGCAAAACATTGTTGGTATGCAAATCTAAATATATAGACTGATAAACATCAAAAAGGTTAGAAAATTCAATATGTAATCTACAACAACAAGTAGTGCATGTGTGATTTATTTTGACAAAGAAAGGTTTTAGCATTTCAAAATATCTTTGAGAAATTTTAATTTGAGGATACATCTCTAGAAATTTACCAAAAAACTGTGTTTGAGTCATATCCAAAAAATTCTTTGGATGTGGCTCACGGTTTTGACTATTGATTCTCCTTCTTACCACATCCCTTTGATTCAGAGATACCCTTGTGTAATTCTTCCAAAAGTCTTCAATTAGTGATCTCAAAGCTTCAATAACAACATTGTATTTCCAAGGGAGTCTCCCAAATAATGCCCACAATTCATTAGTGTTTGGGTCCTCAACTCTTTGACGTCTTCCAATGGCTCTCATTAGAGTTTTTCTACTTATTTTCAATGCTTGACTTGTTTTTCTAATGAGGCGAGCTTTTTTTGTTTGTTGGCTTACTATTGTTGATGTAATGACATGTCGTGTGACATTACTATCCTTGGTGCATGAGGTGGAACCCACACTCTCATATGCACTCATTAGATTCTCGACAATTGATTTTTCACTTGAGGCATTTGATGTTCTTAGGCCAAGAATCTTCATAGTGGGCCTAAATTTCAGATTTCTCATCAATTCAACAAAGAGTTGACATCTTCCGATTTCATTTAAATTCTTAAAGAATATTTTCCATATCTTATTCGCATATCTTTGGCAAGTGCGCATAGGAATCTTATCATGCATGGGCTTCAATACATTCTCATCAATATCAATTAGAAACTTAGGCTTCCTATGCAAAATTCTAAGAGGCGTTTTAATTGGTAAAGTAGACTCAACATTAGGAATTTCTTCAATATTTACTTGAGATGGGATAGATGAGGTACCTTTAATTGGAGGTGAAAAAGATGAAAATGGCGTACCTTCAACTTGAGGTGTGAATGATGGCGTGCCACCAATTTGAGAAGAAAATGCAGATGTACCTTCTACTTCACCTGTGAAAAATGGAGTGTCTCCAATTCGAGAAGATAATGATGGTGTTCCTTCAACTTGACCTGTGGATGATGGAGTGCCTCCAACTTGAAGATTCTCTTTCCTCATTGCATGGAGGTATTGCATTCGTTCCCTTTGTGCCGCCAATTCCATCTCTCTCTTCACTTCATTAGACGTGTCATGTTCCTCTTCAATTGGCAATGGTGTAATGTCTTCTTGTATGGTTGACAATTTCCTACTTTCTTGAATTCACCTCATTCTTTCTCTTTTCCTCTCATTCTCAGCTTCACGCTCTTCTGGTGTTAGAGTCTTTGCTCATTTCCTCAACATGATGATTTCTAAAGCATGATGAATAAGACAATGATAATTAGAACCTTTATAATGACAATAAATAATGGTCACAATGAAAAAATACAAAATAAGTTATCATGTTTGGTAATTTGCATCACTTTAGGAGCTCCAATTTCATGAAATTCATCGCTGTCCTTGTTTATTAAGATATGATAGACCATGATCAAATTTGAATCATAAATAGGACAAAATTCATTAAAAGATATGATAGACCAAAAAACTGTCCCAAAAAGCACTCAAATTCCTTGAATTGACAATATCAAGATCATGAGAAAACTCCCCTAATTCTTTCTTATGTTCATGTGTGAGCATTTCCTGGGCTAGGATAGTATCATGGAGGTATCTAAAATACTTTTGAACTCATCCAAATTCACAAATATCATGCACCTACCCTTGTGGTGAAAGACTAGCTTGATTTATACCCATTTTCTCAACCAAATAAGCAACTTGTTCTTCATGTTCATGGATGTTGTAGGTTTGATAAAAAGTCATTTTTATGATGCCTAGGTTGTCCTAGACATGCATAAGGTTCGTAACTTCTAAAAAATCATTTTGTAGTTAATTTTATTGACCCATGAAAAAAGTTATAACCGCTATCCCAAAATTTAGAGGAAGACACGTGTGAAGACAAAAATCATGACTTGAATGAATCCCTTTGAGAGTAGTTTCAAATGGGGCATGGGTAATTACTTAAACCCTAACTGTGAACAATATCATTATGAATAAAAGAGGAATGTGGATCTGGAAGGTCATCAAAATGTTGTCTTAGTAAGGATAATCTGGTGCAGGAGCACCCTCTTCGTCAAAATGTTCAAACTTTGGGTTTTGTCTTATTTTGTGTTGTTTCATGTGAATAAGGTCATTTTGGGCCATGGATGATCATTTGGAGTCATTGTGGAAAGTTCGGAGTCAATTGGTTAAAAGATGTAAAAGTTGTTATTTGTTGTCAATGTTGTCAATGACAACTTTTCTATGTAATGAACCAATTTGCAAAGTTGTTTCAAAAGTTAGTTGGGGTCAGTTGAATGGTGATATGTGTTGAAGTGGTTAAAAGGGTATCTCAAACTGGTCTCACTTTCTGAATGTCAAGTCTATTACAAAACGAAGATGGGGATTGTATTAAGTGTTTAATAGACTATTATGATGTGATTAAAACTCACACATGCTATCATCAAGATGCCAGTCATAATCATTACACTTGGTAGGTATTTATGTGATCATGTTATCATGTTACAATAAAGAATTACCAACAGCCATAGGACAGTCCCTAGATGACTATCATTAACCCTCACAATTGTCATGAGACATTTACCCAAGGTGAGCCTATTTAGCATCAAGGAATTAGCCAACATGTCTCACAAGATGTTAAACTTTGTAGAAGGATTATCATTAAGGCAACTAGAAGGTAAGGGAAAGGGTTGTCATACCAAAATCACTGAGAATGATGGGACAGTTATGCATATCTCTTCCGTAATAGTTGAAAATGGGCATCTTCATAACCATCCATACTCTAATGGATTGGAAAGGTTGCTAATGAGCTATGAAGCACACACACAAGTAAGGGTAATGAGTATGGACCAATAAGGATATAATAAATATCTCATTTGATGGTTGCCCACTATGCACATGATAACATTTTCTTCTAAACTCAGACTACCTCAATGACCTAAGTGATGTATGTGCAAGGATAGTGATAGGAAGGGGATATTTTTATGGGGATGAGAGGATTTTGTGATGGGGGTGATGGGAATTTTTAACTAGTGACTGCCAATACCTTGTCTATATGGGATTGCCAAAACAATGGCAATATTGTGTATATTTTGAGCCCTAATTTCCATTTCAAGTAAATAAGAAGTTAGTTTTTAGTACAGGGGAGGGCTGCATATAGGGTATTTAGAAGAAAACCATAGCCTCAATCTCAAATTTGATTGCGAAAGGCAACCTATCAAAATTCCATGATTTGGACTGTCTTAAGCAACATTTTGAAATTGTTTAGCAAATTGTCAATTTACTCTATCTATGAATAAATCTCTCCACACCTCAAGATTATTCTAGTGAAGTATGGGTCAAGTGACTCATGAGATCCTACAAGCTTGTGAAATAAGGAAGAAGATTATCTTAATTAAGAAGAGATGTCATTCAGCTACTCCCTAGTCATACCTTAATTGTCACAACAATGGCAAAAAGGAAGACAGTCTCATGAAATATGTTGTGAATACTAGTGACAAAATTATGCTTTGGATTAGTGTAGAGGGTGAAGAAGGGATATCAAGAGACAATTATTGAAGTCAAGGCTCATTAATATGGCAATGCCAAACTCAAGTAGATAATCATGTGAATAAGCTAAATTGTCATAAAGGCCACTATGAAGAAGGAGACAATCTGTTATCATAACCAACACAAGTAGGATAATCATGAATAGGTACAAATGCCTTGCTCAAGAGTGTTGTTGATCTTTGCAATGAGAATGAAGGTGAGGATGGGTGTTGCAAAAAGATATCCTAGACAAGTTCATCGCATGGAGACATGACTGTCATATTTAGATGCAAATAAGACTGTCACAACTATGAGGCAGTCATAACAGTCCTAACTATCTAAGACTATCACACCTAGTTCTAGAGACAACCATTATTGTTGATCACTTCATGCACATGATAATAACTTTATTCGTAATTTTTGAAGAGGATTATTTTAGAGATTTTTCAATATAGACAAAAGGTGAAAGTTTGAAGAAGATTGACCAAGTACTCATAAAGGAATATTGTCATGCCATAACTGAGCTATTAAAAAGGATAGTCATATTCATGAAATTTGGATTGATTTTGATTTCATTTGAGGTGGTGTAATGGAGTTTAATTATGTTTAATAAGTTTCACATATGACTGTCCTAACACTACAAACCATTGAAACACACATGAAGGAAATCTAAATTGCTGAAATACATAGTGTGCAATTCACAGAGTAGTCCTAGGGATAGCCATCTAGGGTTATTGTGATTAGATAATTATGGAATGATGAAGCCACTATGACATGATGAATTATACGAATCATGAAGACAATGATGGAGATCCATGGAGAAAACCAAGGAGGACAAGATAAGACACAAAATTTGTGAAGTTACCAATGGCAACAAATTTACCACCTAGCTGTCCTTAACTAATCCATGATTGAAAATGGGTGTATTTTGGCTTCTATTGACTAAAAGTGACTTATTTATGATGAATATAATGCTCGGAATTATTTCTTATAGGTCTAAGAAGTTCCAGAAACAAGTGGACATTAGCTAGAGCTATCTTGGAAACATGAATATTTGGAGACATACCTAAGACTGTCATAAAAATCATTAAACTAATCTTTGTAATTTAGGGTATTGAAAGGTATATAGTCGATCAAGGTAACCACCATCATGTGCTAACAAAAGACAATTAGGAAATTTTGAAATATTGTTGTGTCATGTGCATACAAATCATCATGAATAGGTGCATAAGGAATGTCCTAGCCCAAGACACTAAAGAGGTCTCCAACCTTCTCCAAGAGAATTCATACTATGAAACATGTGTGGAGAAGTTATCAAAAGGACACCTAACAATTATGTCTAAATGATCAATAGAGACAAGTAGGATTGTCATAATAGGGGGCATAGGATAGTCTAAGATTCAAGCCATTGCATGGTTCTATTGAATGAATTGAATTATGCATATTAAGGAATAAATCCTTCTATATCATCCTAGGGCAAAATTAAGAGTCTTCCAAAATCAATTTTGGCTCCATTGATCATGAATATGACTATGACAAACAATTGTTCACTAAAATTATTTTATGAAATATTTGATATTGTTTTTCTCTTGTATAGCTGAAAATAGATGAAATAAAGGCATGAAGGACCGAAACAAGGTGGAAACATGAGGAATTTGGAGTCTCTTTGACTGAACTAACTAATATACCTAGACACATATATATCTTAGAACATAAAGAACATAAAGACATAAAGAACATAAGAACAAATATATGTGAATTAAAATGGACATAAGTTGAACATACCTTAGAATTTGATATTGCAGTTGACCAATTCTCCAAAATATGGCTTCAAAATCAGGTCAAATTCTTCTTTTTCGCAAGTTTGATTATGAATTCTATATAATTCTAGAATAGGATTAGTGAAATTTATGGAAAAAACAAACATATATCATCAAATTCAATCTATATATCAATGGTAATTATCTTTGAAACAATATCACACATGAAACATGAAACTTCAGTTTAAATAATCAAATTTTATCCAAAAACATGCAAAATCAGTTCTTCTATGTTGAAAAAACAAAAAAGGTGGTGGATTGATATAAAAATGATTCTTAATAAGTCAAACAACATAAAAAGTGTTTTCTTGTCCGATATACTGCATGAAAAGCAGGAATAACAGTCTTGTGGGGTCTGAAACACGGATCCCACATGCTTTTTTACCATTTTTCATGCTTCCCATAACGCGCTCGTGTTATAACGCGAGTGCGTTCTGGGAAGCATGAAAACATAAAGGTTAATGCATGCAAAAATCATAACCTTCTCAATGTTGGTGCCAAAATCATGGTCTAGGATGTCATGCTCTCACAAAAAATATATCATAACTATGCATGTAGTGCATCAAATAGGTAATCAAGTGATGGTCCAAGAGTATCCCTAGACTCAAATATCCATGTGGTTCATGAAATAGAGCTTGTTTATACTAGGAGGGACAAATGTAACCTTGTATCTACATGGGAGAGTCTCTCTCTCTCTTTATTTTTCTATCCTATATATAGAGAGGGACCGAGAGATATGGAGAGATAGAGATGGACATGGACATGGATAGGGAGAGAGCCCGGGGACATCTAAAAAGAGATGGAGAGATAGAGATAGAGTTAGAGAAAGGAAAAAATATAGAAAGAGGGGCAAATAGAGAGATAAAGAGGGATATGTGGAGTTAGAGAGAGGGGATCAAAAGAGAGAGCAAGATAGAGAGACATGGAGAGAGAGAGAGAGAGAGAGAGATACAGATGTAGGTATAGTTACATAGAGGGATAGAGGAGAAAGAGATATCTCTCCCAGGCTCAGTCTCCTCTATATCTCCCTATTCTCCTCTCTATATAAACCATAAACCTAAACCTCTAAACCTTAACCCCTAACCCCTAAATCATAAATCCTAAACCCTAAATAATGCCCCTAAACCCTAACCCCTAACCCCTAAACCATAAAACCTGGAAGCAACCCTAAACCTCTATCTCCCTATCTCTCCCAATCTCTATTGTTCCCCTCACTCTATCTCTCTCTAAACCCTAAACCCTAACCCCTAAAATCGAGCAACCCTAAACCCCTAACCCCTAACCCCTAAACCCTAATCCCTAAACTCTAAATCCTAAACTCGAGCATCCCTAAACCCCTAAAGCCTAAATAATTCCCCTAAGCCCTAACCATAAACCCTAAACCCTATTTACTTGAGCAACCCTAAACTCATGTAAACCTCAAATAATGCCCCTAACCCCTAAACCCTAAATTCGAGCAACCAGGCTAAACACCTAAACATATAGTTTGATAGGGGATGATGGAGGATCAATGGGAAATGGATGTAGAATTCTTGGCTCTTGATTAAATCATTATACTCGTTGTGATGTGATTTGATAGGATCCAAGTTATTTGTTTGATTGTCTATGTTTTCTTGGGGAACAAGTGTCTCATCATGAGATATTGATGGATAATGAATAGGACTAGCACGGGATGATGGATAGGGCTAATGGGATGATGGATAGGAGTGATGTGGGTTACTTTCTCATGGATAAGATCTTGATCATAGATAATATCTTGATCACAAGGAGGATAAGCATGGATAGCATGATATTAGATATGGATAGGGTAAGTGGGATGCATTGATATTCATTTAATTGGGGAGTAAGAGGTGGTGATGGGGGTTCACTAGGATATGTTGGAGGATTAATGATGGGATCGATGTACAGAGGGGTTGACCATGAGATGTTAAGGGAACCGAGATGGGATTAGATGGGATGTTTGGATTTTGATTAGGATGGGTAGTTGGTGTTTCCACATTCTTTGGACTAGGTTCTTAATGTATAGCTATTGCGTTTCTTAGATGGATGTGATGGGTTCTTGGATCTAGGATCAATAATCTTTGGATGTTTGACAACATGGCTACACATGATGGGGTTTGACTTGGACTTATGGTAGGACACTCTTTAATGAAATGGATAGACATAGGAGTGGATGATGGTGTTGGAGTGGTATACATGTTATTAGGAGGTTCTTTGTTAGGCTCAAGGATAGGAATTTGAGTACATGATGTTCTTAGATTCCTTGTTAATAGTCCTTGGGTCACATCCTTCATGGATTCATGGGTTAATGGGCTAGGATATGTATATAGTTGATGGATAATGATGGAAGATGTTGTGGGGTTAGGATTAGGATCGAGTGAATGGATATAGGAGGCTCGGATGGATTAGGATTGGGAGTGTTAGAGGAGGATGAAATTGGATCAGTGGATTTGGATGGCTCCATATCTTTGCTTTTATTTTTGGATTTTGTAAAGACTCTTTGGAGAAAATTTTTCAAGCATTCACATGGGTTGATGGATTAGAGCTTAGAATGTTTGATGGTGGATTAGATAGTGAGTTATATGGTGGATGGATGATAGGGATTGATGGATTAGGAGATGGGTGGACTAATGCTTTAGGATTAGGAGGATTGGAGGGAAATTATAAAATAATTCCCCTTTAAGTCTAACCCCTAAACCCTAAACCTGAGCAACCCTAAACCTCTCTCTCCCAAAACCCCTAAACCCTAAATAATACCCCTAAAATCTAACCCCTAAACCATAAACCCAAGCAACCCTAAACCATAAATAATTCCACTAAACCCTAAACTTAAGCAACCCTAAACTCATAAACCTGACCAACCCTCTCTCTCTATCTCTCTCTAAAACAAGAAAACTGGGACTCTCTCTCTCTCCTTATCACCCTCTCTCTCCCATCCATCTCCATCCTCTCTCCCTCTCCCTCCCTCTCCTCTCGCATGTTGACAAAGAATATGGAAACAAGAAAACTAGGACATGCAAAGAGGGATGAGGATATAAATTAAGATGATGAAATGGAAACAAGATAATTTATGAAATTTCATTGGATGGGAAGAATGATGAGGAGAGGTAGAGACGGGAGGGAAGTAGAGAGTGAGAGAGAGGATAGGAGGTAGAGACGGGAGGGAAGTAGAGAGTGGGAGAGGACCATAGGAGGTAGACAAGGGAAGGAAGAAGAGAGAGAGGGTAGGAGGTAGACAGGGGAGAGAAGCAGAGACTAAGAGAGAGGACCTAGGAGGTAGACAAGGGAGGGAAGTAGAAAGTGAGAGAGAGAGTAAGAGGTAGAGGGGGGGAGAAGAGAGTGAGAGAGAACGTAGGAGGTAGAGAGGCGAGGGAAGCAAAGACTCAGAAATCTAGGGTAGGAGGTAGATAGGGGAGGAAAGAAGAGAGTGAGAGAGAGGGTAGAAGGTAGAGAGGGGAGGGAAGAAGAGAGTGAGAGAGAAGGTAGGAGGTAGAGAGGGGAGGGAAGCAGAGACTCAGAGAGAGGGTAGGACGTAGAGAGGGGAGGGAAGTAGAGAGTGAGAGAGACGATAGGAAGTGTAGCTGCCCTTGTAGACATGTATGTAAAGTGTGGAAGCATAGACAAGGCATGTCAATTGTATGACGTAACAACTCAAATAGATGTTCTATAATGGAATGCAATGATTGCAAGATATGTAAAAAATGGATTTGTTGAAAAGGCTTTAAAAACTTTCAAGCAAATGCAATTGGCATGTGTATTGCCAGTTATGCTCAGCATAACGCGAGCGCGTTATAACACACTCATGTTATTGATTTCACATAACATGAGCGTGTTATAACGCGCTCGTGTTATGCTCAGCTTTCTTTGACATGCTTTTATCAGTTTTTAGCAAAATCTAGAGATAATCTGGAGCGTGCTCCCCATCAGGATGGCACTTTTTTCAATGAAAACTCAAAAAAAATACCACCATAATCTTAAGCTCTCTATTAGCTATCTAACCATATAATTTTTTTCACATTTTGAGTACGTTTAGTGTTTCATCTTGAATTTCTTTTGTTAGTGTGTCCATTTTTTGTCAAAAACTAGTGTCTAGTATTTTTGACTTTTTTTTAACCGTTCATCGAAATTTGAAATAAGTTACATTTTTAGAAACTAGACTCAATTCTACACGTATTCAAAAAAAATTAATTTTTTATTAGTTTTCAAAAAGTTTAGGGGGGAACACGTTCAAATTTCTATTTTTCGGGATGTGTCCACTTCAAAAATTACTAAAAAATTAATTATTCATGAAAAAATTATCAAAAAAATCAAGGATAAACTACATGGTGTTAGCTAATTTCTCACTGGAGTGATTATTGAAATACTAAAAAAAAAAGTTAACATTTTAGGGGGAGCACACCAGATGCTATGTTATGTTTTTTTTGAGAAAAACAGGACCAATTTGTGTGCTCCCCCTTTTTGAACCCCTTAATCTCAACCATTTTTGGAAAAAAATAGTAGTTTAGAAACTAGATTCAGAGCACTACGACTCTTGTTTTTGTTCCATCTTCAAATTTTGAGTGTAGCTATCTTAAATTTCTCATCCAACATCAATGTTTCCTAATTTCAGAAAAAAAGTGGCAACTTAAGACCCTATTTTGGTCCCTCATCTTTGTACACTTACCCATAGGTTACCCTACAACTCATGGTATTGCTCCGCAAATGAATGAAATGTGGTGCAAACCTCAAGGAAGGTTTATTTGGTCCTCATTTGCCTTGTAATATGTTCCATTTGGCTCTGCAAGTCATGGAAGTGCTTCGCAAACCTTCTGTCCTCATGTTGACTGAATGAATGCTCTATTTTGTGAAAGCTATTGATCTTTTGATAGCGATAATTTTCTGTAGATGAATCCAAATCCCCTGAAATTTGACATTGCATAGAAGCTAATTCTTGCTCTACGAGCTCTAATATGAAGATGTAGTAAAATGCAGTAGAAAATGTCGAACTACAAAATATTGAACTGCAACTGAAATGAAAAGAAATGAAAGAATGCAAATATTTTTGGTTGATGCAAGATTGCTCTACAACCTGGGATGCTCATGCATCATTATGGATCTATGGATTTAGCATTCATAACCTTATCTAGGAAAAATAAATCAATTGAATTAGGTTTCTAAATTAGTCATAGTTGGTGAGGTTGTGGTTAATTCAACATTCACATCCTTATCAAGAGGGAAGTTTTTTGAATTGGGTATCTATATTAGTTATGGTTAGTTGTGTGGACACCTAAATCCATTCCAATCTCCCCACATCTATTTTCTATAATTATTCCCAAACTAACCATTTTCCTCCCATGTCACAATTAACCAATTTGAACAAGCTAATTGATTTTATGCTAATGCAACTAACCTAATTTGACCAAATTCCATGTCGTAACTTTATTGCAACTAATTTAATCGACCATTTGCCATGTCACAATTAATGTGACTAACCTAATTCAACTAATTTTGTCCCCGTCACAATTAACTCCTTTCTCATCCCTAAGGTTAATTAATTAAATACACTTAATTACTTAATCTAGACCTAAATACTCCTACAACTAATTAATTAGATAATACATGATTATCTAATTAATCTCACTTCCCCATTTTCTCTAATTTAAAATTCTATCTCATGCCACTAAAAACCAAAAATCTTGACCTTCAATCTCCACTGTTAATTTCAAATTCCAAGTTAATCTGGGCTCTCCACTTGCACACATGTCTCTTCAAGTCACTTGTCCCCACTTCTTGCTCACATGTGTCTGAGCATGCTACATGGGCCAATCTTGACCCTTGATTCCATCTTTCAATCTTCACCATTTTCCTCTTCCCACATTCTTGCATCTCCTTTCATCCTACACTTTAAAATAATATTGACCTTCCATCTTGGATGAGGTCTCCCATCATGCCACTTATCACGAGGCTAAGGATTATCCTCATGAAATCAGTTCCAACTGTTGATCTCATCTTTCAATCACAATTGTCCATGCTCCAATGGGAAAGTCTATTTAAGGAGGCTTACCCAAGGGAAATTTATCATGCATTATCATAGTACTTAAATGCTACCAAATTGAGTAATATCAAGCAAAGAGCATCCACATTACATCACAACACATCTATACAACAATGGAGCACATCCACAAGGTCAGATGGAGGTATAATGTTCTTGTTTAATCACATTTACATTACTTTTTAATCTCATTTTAGCTCCAAGTGAAGGTGTATGTCTCATTTTGGTTTTGAGTTGTATTGCTTGATTATGCATCTAAATCCTCTCATTTTAGCTCCAATTTGATGCCTATAGGTTGTTTTTCTTAGTAAATTACTAAATCTTAAGTGAGATTGTGATGGGTTTTAACATGGTATTTTTTAAATTTGGATTGCATTCTTTTAGGGGGTGATCTTAGGGTACAATTCTAAGATTCAATTTGGGTCAAATTTACTCTTATTTGTTACACCAAAACCTCACTATTTACTTGGGAACTTCCTTAACTATATGGACCAAAGATTTATGTTGCAAGTCTCTCTATTGGTGAGAACATACCTATCTTTGAACAATATCCTAGGATATTTGCCTCTAGGTTGTAGTATTAACATCCACTTCTTTGTTAGTAACATAAGTACCTATTGCACATTTTATTATTCCCCTTGCCATTTGGTTACTATAATTTTGAAAGTTCCTTAGTTAGAATTTACTGATATAAATGGGGTGTTGATGTTGTATGTAATAATCTCACATTTAGAATAATTAGTTAGAAGCAACTAATATATATGTGGCATATCGTTATGATGGAATTGTCTTCTAGTCTTGTATCTAATAAATTTGTTGTTATCTTGATGAATTTGCTCACATATTTTCTCTCTGCTTCCATTATTTTGAATGGTTATATTTTCTATCAAGCAAGTTAGATCCTATATAAACATGTGTGAAACATGATAAGTAAGGTATCGATGTAGAAAAGAAACCAAAGAAAGTGTTTAGTTGTGCACCAAAAGAAAATTCTCAAGTTCAATTATCATTTCTAGTAGTCGTTGTAAATATTTTTTGACATTCTTGCACATTGTTTAGATATTTTCTAATGGAGATTATGATCTTGTCCTAGAGAAACAAAAAGAAGTAGAAAAAAGATGAAATCTCTATCCAAAAGGTTGTGAAAGTGGGAAGCTGAAGAGAAATAATGACAAGACTAGACACTTAAAGTGGCATTCTTCAAAGAATTTTGTCCAGATAATGTATGAAATATTTCTCATAATATTTTTATGAAAGGGAGAGGATATATAACTATTGTGTGCAAAGGTAGTTGTGCTTTTTAATTCATTGTTACAACTATCCTACAATGTTAATAGTCACATCCTCTCTTGCTTTCTTTTTGTGTATTAAGGCAAAATGCACATAGGGTAGATCTCATTTGAAGGAGTTGATTTCAAAGAATTTTTTTTCTTTTATGTGTGGATATATTCCTTAAGAATAAAGGCTTTGTGTAGACATGCATGGCATGTGGAAAGCATCTAAGAAATCCTTTCACTACTTCTATAGCAACAAGATGTATAATTTTAGTTATAATAGTTAGTTTATGCAAGTACCTATAAAATTTCTTTTCACTTTTGTTTGATGAAATCGTGACTTATATATATATGGAATTAGTTTTTGCCCCTCTTTTTAGCATTCTCTATATATCATAATTCATTTCAATCCATGTCATGAATGTTAAACTATATCCACATTGGTCTTGTGAATTATAGTTGTGTTTCACATAACAAAAATTTGCATTATATCCAATGCGCCAATGTTGTTTTCATTTTCTTGATAAATATAATTTCATCTCCTTAGTGAAATAGGAATGTCTCCTTGAGTGTATAGTATCGCATATATGTTGTTATGAAACTTGTGATTGTACATATAGCCACAAATGTGAAATTTGTGTATGAGACAAGTAGGGTGGAAGTTTTAGTCAAAGGAAATGTGGAAATAAGTTTTTAACATAAATTTAAACACACATACATAAACATTTACCAAAAGTGTTAATTCAATAAGTTGTGATAGAATATTTTATAGAACTAATCAATAGACTCAATATAAACACAATGTATGGACTAGAATTTAGCAAATTGATTCATAATTAATTTAGAAATGTTAGAAATGTTAGAAATGTCTGGAGTCTCAAAAGGCTAGAGATAAATGATAAAATTGTTCTTGTAGACTACAGGCCAAATGCAACTTGGTGGACTTCAGTGAGATCTATAACCTAATTATGCCTTAACTAATGCACAAGCAATTATGTGACCAGCAAACAATTAACCATATTTTGCAAGATTTATTTCATTACATTTGATTTAGATCTAATTCTACTCTACTGTAAGTTAGTCCATGTCTACTACAACTACAAACTATTCTTACAGCTTTGGCATACTGCCACTGCAAACTATTTTTATAGTAATAAGCACTTCATCGTAACCCTTGTTGGAGTAGTGATTGCCTTGTGATTATTAAACTTGTACACGATGGATCATATTTGCTCTATGCTTCATGTATTTATAGGGAAGAAACTTTAAGCATCAATTTGTGAGATATGATATCAAGTGGGTGTAATTAGCATAATTATATTTGGTTGGTAAATGTAATTTACTTTATAGAAGAAAACAATTTATAGGCTATTTGAATATAAATTAATGTGAATTTGATGTTAGTTAGGGTTGATTTTTTACACCAGTGTAATTACTCTTTTGAGACTTTTGTAAATCATTGATACAACTTTTAGAATGTTTTAATTTTCTCATGATGGGACTTAAGTGATATGAAAGGTCATTCTCAACCTGTCCAAGATCTATTTATGGACACATATCAAGTGTAATAGAGGAGGAAGATGGAAGAGATGAATTATAAGAAGTTTGTATATTGTCCTCACATAAATAGTAAAAATACAAGAGATTTTCATGTTATTCTTCTTCCTTATACGTGTTTATGCCATGTTTTTGTTCACTATGATATGTGGGTGAATGCTTTGAAGGTACTCCATAATTATTCAAAAATACATTGTAGAAAAGCATAATCCAAAAGAGAGTCCCCATGAACATTCAAGAGTGGTCTATCATCATGATGTATAGAAAAACCCATGGGATCCTCTAAGGAAAAACCATTAGAAGGTGAAAGAGAAGAATCGTGAGAAAAATATTCTTTAAGGATAAAAGTAGAATAATCAATGAATATATAACCAAGTACCATGAATAAGACTTTAAGTAAATAATTTACTATACATATAAACTTTAAAGATTAAAATTTAAATACCTTATAAGAATATAAAAGAATTTATGAACCATACCTCAAGTTATGTGTAGTCATTTTCAATGAAGATAAATCTTCAATTTGTAGAGTTATGAATTAGAATCAATTAATCTATGAATTTTGATCAATACAAAAATTAATATTTTAAACAAAAACAACTATAAAATATTATGAAGTAGAATCCAGGGTAAGTGCAAGAAGATGGGGGGCCAAAAAGTGGCCAAAAAATTTTCAAAAAAATTTAAGTCATAACGCGAGCGCGTTATAACGCGCTTGCGTTATGGCTTGGTAATGACAAGCCTCAGGCTCATCATTACCGAGCCATAACGCGAGCGCATTATAACGCGCTCGCGTTATAACTTATTATAAATTAAAAAAAAAGCAATGCCATTTCATTTCATTCTGATTTTCTCCTCTGCCCGCGGCTTCAAAACCCTCAAAAACACGCTCGCGTTCTACAAAACGCCAATCAACACAAAAAGCTTGTCAATTCATCACCAAAATGCCGCCGCGACGTCGAGCACGCCAAAGGGGTGAGTTGTCTTTATTTTTTTGTTTGAATTTCTTCCTAAATAGGTAGGTTTATGTTGATTTTTGATGTATATTTCATTAATTGTAGGAAATGTTAATGCACCTCCTCCTCCTCCTCCTCCTCCTCCTCCTCAAAATCCACAAAATCCTGAGGAGGAAATACCTGCAGAACAACAACCTCCTCCATTCATTCCTCGACATGCCCTTGGAACACAAGATAATATAATGGGGGAAATTGAAAACAACAAAAAACAAATTGAAGATATAATTGCAAGGTTGAAAGATTCTTCCACTTCAACCTTGCATAGGTCCATGCTTGCCGAATCTCTTGAGTCTATGTTATCAAATGTAAATTCAATTAGCAAGCAAATAACTAGTTGGACCGATAAAAAGAGAGAGTTTAGAGATTACTATGCAGATAAATTGTCATACCAAGATGTCAAAAAATTACAAATTACAAAATTCGACTTGTGTTCAATTTTCACAAATCCACAAACAAATCAACCTCCACCCATTACATGCAAGAGGTTCCCTATCCATTGGTGCAACAACCAAGCGATAAGGGACAATTTCGGACAAAGGTGGCGGATGGTTTTTGACCATCCTCCATGCAATAATAATGAGGTCCCGCAATACTTTTTGAGGAAACTCTACTGCGAGTTTGTCCTCAATAAAGTGCCAAACTATTTTGATATGCGGGACTTCCAGGGTAGAGGTGGGGGCTCAGCACAAGATAGACCAGGGGCACGTCTTGACCCACAGCGGGTAGTGAGATGAGTAATCAGCAGACTAGCCCACGAGCATGTTTCTATCCCTTCCATTGTGAAGGAGAGTGTTGAGGTCGATACACTGAGGTCGATTAGTGCCTTGACCCAGAGCATCATAGAGCATGCCGATCCTGCAACACAGAGTGGGTTGGGAGATAGTGCGAGGAGTAGGGTCCCACCGCATACTTGCCAGGCTTGCGGGTTAGCCTGTGGTTATGACCCCATGGATAGTCAGGACACAGGTGCACAGGCTACATCTGCAGCTGAGTAGATGGTGATGACAGATACCCTCCTGAGTGAGACTTTCGGCCTTGATACTTAGGTACATATTAGCAAGTTTATTGAATTTAATTTATTAAATTTCATTTTTGAAATACAAGATTAACTAATTTAAATTGATGATTTTAATGAAATTTCAAGGTCATAGCGTCGATGCAGTTTTTAGTGGTTCTCCACCTACATTTTTCACTAGATCATCTACTGTCGAGGTATGTAACTAGTAAACAATTATAAATATTACATGTGAATAGCATTGTTATATGAATGGTATTCTAATTTCTGATTTTGGATGTTGAATAGGTTAACACTGTAGATTTCATGGCAACACCTGCCAGCGGTGGTGGACTTCAAAGCTTTACGGAGGTAATAAAATAAATAGTTTAATGAATGAATTGTACTTACTAAATTTTTGTATGTGATTTGTGTGTTTTATTGTGTGTACTTCCATGTTTAGATGAACGTGTGTGTATGTTAGGAGCCATGATTTGCATCACTATTATAGTTTTCGTAATTGAATAATGTTGTTTTATTTCCAGATGATGCAGGCTGCAGATACACCTCCCCATGTTCATAGGGCAATGGAGTAGGGTGTGGCCTCTGCAATTCATAGCTCTATGGCATTGACAGGGGTATGAGGCAGATTAGTAAATTTCAATTTACATTCATTGTTATAGTTGTCTATTTTTGAAAAATCAAAAGATTATTGATTTGAAGTTTAATTTCTATCTGGATAGTTTCTATAGGACATGACATCACCAGGGCCTATTCCTGCTACTGAGGCAAGTGAGGAGACAAATTATATGTTAGCGGTAAGTGATTATTTTGTTAAATGTTTCATTTTTTTATAACATGTAATTTCTATATATTAATGTCTATACTTTTTTTTGTAACAGGTAAAGGTGCAGGAAGAACTAAATAGGAGGAGTAGCCCTCGGGTTCGTAGTAGACCACCCACATGCATGTCTCCATCCCCTAGAAGATCAAAGGCTGCTTGTGATTTATTCTCTTCACCAGCCAGAGGGGAATGACTTTTTATTGTGTTCCTCTGTTGTATGCCTATATGGCATTTGTGGACATATATTTTGTATTGTACATAGTTGACATTGTATGCCTATATGGCATTCTTGTAAGCCTATATGGCTATTTTCTATATATGTTATACTTATATCGACAGATATTGATGTATGCCTATATGGATATTTGGTTAATAAAAATCTTTTTTATTGATGGCATCCATACTTGCATTATAAATCCACTTTTGAATGGATATTTGTAGATGGCTACTTCAAATATTTAAAGTCCGATTGTATTACATAGGATGTTTGCATTTTCTTTGATAGGCTTGATAGGCCATGGATTACATGATGGTGTTTGATGGAAAAGTATGGTACTAGAAGACTCTAGTTCATTCTTAATAGCCTTGTGATTGATAATATCTTTGCATGATTGCACTTGATCTTGGATCATGGGCATGTTGTTAGGATTTTGATTGCATTGTGATGTTTGATGGATAGGCATGGTGTAAGTGTAAGATACCCAACTAGTTCTACGAAAATTTTTCCTTACTTAAACACTTTTACTTTTTAACAATTCATCAACTACTTCAATAACATAAAGATATACATCAAGATAACTATTTGAATGAAACAACATTAGAGTTGGGTACTTGTCTTGTTACTTGATTCAATCAACTTGCAATGTCTTATTACATGGAAAATGCTTTCAATAGCATGAAGTACAACTCATTCAATGGAAATACAAGGACAGGCCTTGAAGCCTTGATGTTACAATGTCTTCCTTACTTGAGCAACTCAATTGAACTCAATGATGTCAACTGAATGTCAACACCTCACAGTATCACAAGGGAGCATCACCTTGCTTGTTGAGGGAGCATCACCCCAACACTTGAAACTCGCAGGCCTCAAGATTACAAGCTCAATAGCTTTGCAAAGAGAATTTTGTCAAATAAACAGATACCAAATGAATGAGAGAGCTCCTCCTTTTATAGGCCTTCCAAAGGAAATGAAGGCACGTTTTTTAATGCATAAAGAGGAACCAAGGCACGTTTCCCAAGAAGCATATCCAAGGGAATATTCCATCTTGATGACTCATTCTAAGTTGGCAAGCTTACCCAGAGACCTCGACACGGATCCCGAAGACATTTTGAGGACCAATGGGCATTCAGACAGTTGTAACAACCTTAACCACTTCTTGAAACACTTTAGGCACAGTTTTAGGGTTCTTCTAACTGTGGCGCCAGCTGTGGAGGATCTCACCAACAAGTGCACCTAAATTCTCATCCTTGGAAGATATTGTCTTTGGAAGTGAACTCTTCTGGATCCATACTTAAACATTTGAAGATTTGGAATGTTCAACTCATCACCTCACAAGGTAGGCGCATATTTGAAGGATTTACAGGTTTTTCTGACTTGGGCGCCAAGTTGAGGTCACCTCCTCCTGAAGTTGTGCCTTGTCAACATTAGGCACCAATTAGAGTTTATGGATGCTCTAGATTGTTTCCAAGAGTAGGCGCCAAAACATCATCATTAAGAAAGTGTTTTAAATGCTAGGCGCCCAAATGAGCCCTCTACAGTCTAGGCGCTCCTTTCATGCATTCTGTGTTCTAGGCGCCAATTGAAAGGAGTGGAGAACAGGGCAAGCGCCTTCCAAACTAGGTGTTTCCTTGAGGTGACAAGGACTTAGAAAGTGCGCCTAAGGTGAGCGCCTTGAGTGAAAAGGTCTAACAAACATCTTTGAACCCCCTTTCAAGGTTAGGCGCATTCTAGAGGTGGAAACAAGTAGAAGGTGCGCCTTGGCTTCCTTTGTCAATTCTTTCAAGTCTTTGTTGATTAGGAAGGTGGAATGCTTCATTGTAGAATGAGCGCCTATCTTCTAATGTCCAAACTACTTCTTCTGGCTCACTCTGTGGCTAGGCGCCAGAGCTAAACTGTTCACACAAGGGAGTGCGCCTAGACTCACTTGATGTTTTCTTACTACTTCAACCCCTGGAAGATGTTCCAAGGTGTTCCCTTTTACAAGCACCTGACCTCCCAAGTTCCTTCATGTGCTATTCCTTGAAGGCGCCAAAACTAAGCTCTAGTGCCATGGGATTGTGCCTAACATCTTTGAAGAGTTTCTAAGCCTTTTGCAAGTTGATATCCCAAACTCATGCTTCTAGGCGCAACAGGAGCTTTCCAAAGGAGTTTCCAAGTTTTAGACGCCAAGTGAGGTCATGGGTGAATGGAACTGCGCCTTAGGAGATGACTGGATCCTAAGCGTCAGTCTGGAGTTACAGTGGAATTGATATGCACCTCAACTAGCTTAGGCGCCCATTTGAAGTGATTCCTTTAACACTTCTCTGTCAATCTCAACTGCAAGGATGATCTCCTAATCCAATTTTGATCCTCTGGAGATGCAAATAGCTTTTCATTTCACTAGGCGCCATCAATGATGATCATCAACCAAAGTGCATTTCAAAGGTGAGATAGGCAAGTGAGGCGCCAAACTAGTCCTTAAGACTTATCTCCTTCTATCAAGTCAATTTCAACTATGTGAGAGAGTTCTATTCTAGGCACAAAATGGAAATGTTTCATCAATTGGTGCATCTTACAAAGCTCCCAATTCTAGGCACCAGAGCCAAAGAGTTTTTCCCAACACATGCACCTGGGCTAGGAATTCACCTAAGAGACATCACTTAGCTTTAAAACTTTCAATCTATAGCCATCTGGGCTAGGTGCTCCAATGGAGGATCCTTGAACTCATGCATTGGCGCCTTCTAGTTCTAGGCACCCATTTTGGATGATTCATCCTGATACTAGCGCCCAAAATGACTAGACTCTCTTCATCATCCAATTCACTTAGAAGACTCAAGTTGGAGACTTAGTTGTCTATCCATGTTCTCCGGAAGATTCATTGTACCTCTATGCACTTAGGCACCCTAGTTGATGTGATTAAAGTGCTTCAAACCTCCATGATTCTTGGTTAGGCACACATTTGACATTGAGCAAGCAAGAAAGTGCGCCCTGACTCTAGGAGTCCTACCTTAGTCAAGTTTAGCATCCAAACTTAACTAATTTCAAGTTTCTGACTTTGTTCCTGCAAAAAACAAAAGTTAAGTTAGTCAAAAACCAATTCATTCCCTCATTATTTCGAATTAGCCTCCGGGAATGAGGAATAGGCTAACTCATTCTTCATTTGATGATTAGGCTAGAAATGGGGACATGACAGTAAGATACCCAACTAGTTCTACGAAAATTTTTCCTTACTTAAACAATTTTACTTGCTATCAATTCATCAACTACTTCAAGAACACAAAAATATACATCAAAGATAACTTCTTGAATGAATCAACCTTAGAGTTGGGTACTTGTCTAGTTATTTGACTCAATCAACTTGCAATGTCTTATTACATGGATAATGCTTTCAATAGCATGAAGTTACAACTTATTCAATGGAGATACAAAAGAAAGGCCTTGAAGCCTTGATGTTTACAATGGCGTCTACACTTGATCAACTCAATCAAACTCAATGATGTTAACTGAATGTCAACACATCACAATATCACAAGGGAGCATCACCTTGCTTGTTGCATGGATGAACGTCATAGTTGCAAGACTCTTAGGGTTAGGCACCAACTGAAGGTAGTAGAGACCAGACTAAGTGCCATCCTAAGCTGGGTGCTTCCTTGAGGTGGTAGAGACATGGATGAACGTCTGGTGGGGTTTGATAACTCTATATTGACACTCAAATTCACTTAGGTGCAATATTAGTGTTCTTCTAACTAGGCGCCAGATAGGAGGATTCTCAGGGGTTTTGGTGCCTGGGTTACAACTTGTCAATTTCTCAAAGAATCTTTGAAACACTTGACTTCCAAGGATTATCATCTTACCCTCTGATGGAGCACCTTGTTCCAAAATTGGTCTTGGGGACTTGCATCTCTCTTAGGCGCATGTTTGGAGTAATGTCAACTGGTATCAGCGCCTATTATCTCAATTCACACTTGACATCAAACTTTTGAAGCTCTTTTACCCTAGCGCCTTTATCTTCTATCAAGAGCCTAACATTCTGGAGGTGAATTCCATCTTAATCCAAGTCTTCAAGGTACTTCCAAGTTTAGGCGCCAAAACAGGGTTATGGAGGAGCAGAACCATGCCTTAGGAGGATGACTGAACCCTAGGCGCCAATTTGAGGTTGCAAGAGCATAGGTATGCGCCAAGTAGAGTTTGATGCTCAAAACATTAACATTATTCAGTGAAATCCTTTTTTGACTCTAGGCGCCATTTGGAGGCTAGAAAGAGGGAAGTTCCACAAGTGCACCTCCCTCAATGAAGTTCCTTTTGTTAACTTAGTTCATCTTAGTGACTGAAGGGGTTGTTATATTCTTTAGGCGTAATCTTTCATAGACTAAAACATTCACTCCATGTTAAGGCGCTCAAAGGAGGCTCTGGAGATGGAAAATGGCGCCTTAACTCACTTATGTAAATTTTGGACTTTTATGCAATTGCAAGATGTCTTGGAGGGCTCAATTCTTCAAGGCGCCCATTTTGTTCACCACTTGTAGCATCACTTGTTCAAGGCACATGTGTGATTTGGTCAAAAACAGGCGCCTAGAGTGAATAGGCTTTCATCCTGACTTAATACACTGCCTCCTTCTGACAATTTTTGGGGCAGCAGAAAACCTTTCACCACGGGTAAATGCCTCAGAGCTATAAAAAATTGAGAGAGGTTATTGTAGAGGCACTCTACGTGATCGCGTTGCCTCAAACAGAATGTTTCTAAGTGACACAGTTTTTGAGTAACATCTTGTCAAAGATTGCTGCCTTTTTGCACTTTGGACTCTTCAGGGATATCGTCGGTACAATGTAGCTCTGACTGTTTTGACATATTTGGGTGAAAAATAGGACCATGCCTAGTGTAAATGTACCCATTCAGATGCGTTGGAATAGTCAATTTGGTCGCATCAGGAGCAGGACGAAAGTTACACCCCTTTGCAACTTTACACTGCCTCCTTCTGACGATTTTTGGGGCAGCAGAAAACCTTTCACCACGGGCAAATGCCTCAGAGTTATAAAAAATTGAGAGAGGTTATTGTAGAGGCATCTACGTGATCACGTTGCCTCAAACATAATGTTTCTAAGTGACACAGTTTTCAAGTAACATCTCGTCAAAGATTGCTGCCTTTTTGCACTTTGGACTCTTTAGGGATATCGTCGGTACAATGTAGCTCTGACTGTTTTGACATCTTTGGGTGAAAAATAGGACCATGCCTAGCATAAATGTACCCATTTGGATGCATTGGAATAGTCAGTTTGATCACATCAGGAGCAAGACGAAAGTTACACCCCTTTGCAACTTTACACTGCCTCCTTCTGACGATTTTTGGGGCAACAGAAAACCTTTCACCACAGGCAAATGCCTCAGAGCTATAAAAAACTGAGAGAGGTTATTGTAGAGGCACTCTACGTGATCACGTTACCTCAGACGGAATGTTTCTAAGTGACGCGATTTTCAAGTAACATCTCGTCAAAGATTGCTGCCTTTTTGCACTTTGGACTCTTCAGGGATATCGTCGGTACAATGGAGCTCCGACTGTTTCGACATGTTTGGGTGAAAAATAGGACCATACCTAACGTAAATGTACCCATTTGGACGCATTGGAACAGTCAGTTTGGTCACATCAGGAGCAGGACGAAAGTTACACCCCTTTGCAACTTTACACTGCCTCCTTCTGACGATTTTTGGGACAGCAAAAAACCTTTCACCACGGGCAAATGCCTCAGAGCTATAAAAAACTGAGAGAAGTTATTGTAGAGGCACTCTACATGATTACGTTGCCTCAGACAGAATGTTTCTAAGTGACATGGTTTTCAAGCAACATCTCGTCAAAGATTGCTGCCTTTTTGCACTTTGGACTCTTCAGGGATATTGTCGGTACAATGTAGCTCCGACTGTTTCGACATGTTTGGGTGAAAAATAGGACCATGCCTAGCGTAAATATACCCATTCAGACGCGTTGGAACAGTCAGTTTGGTCGCATCAGGAGCAGGACGAAAGTTACACCCCTTTGCAACTTTACACTACCTCCTTCTGACGATTTTTGGGGCAGCAGAAAACCTTTCACCACGGGCAAATGCCTCAGAGCTATAAAAAATTGAGAGAGGTTATTGTAGAGGCACTCTACGTGATAGCGTTGCCTCAGACAGAATATTTCTAAGTGACACATTTTTCGAGCAACATCTCGTCAAAGATTGCTGCCTTTTTGCACTTTGGACTCTTCAGGGATATCGTCGGTACAATGTAGCTCCGACTGTTTCTACATGTTTGGGTGAAAAATAGGACCATGCCTAGTGTAAATGTACCCATTCAGATGCGTTGGAATAGTCAGTTTGGTCACATCAGGAGCAGGACGAAAGTTACACCCCTTTGCAACTTTACACTGCCTCCTTCTAACAATTTTTGGGACAGCAGAAAACCTTTCACCACGGGCAAATGCCTCAGAGCTATAAAAAACGGAGAGAGGTTATTGTAGAGGCACTCTATGTGATCGCGTTGCCTTAGACGAAATATTTCTAAGTGACACGGTTTTCGAGCAACATCTCGTCAAAGATTGCTACCTTTTTGCACTTTGGACTCTTCAGGGATATCGTCGGTACAATGTAGCTCCAACTGTTTCGACATGTTTGGGTGAAAAATAGGACCATGCCTAGCGTAAATGTACCCATTCAGACGCGTTGGAATAGTCAGTTTGGTCGCATCAGGAGCAAGACGAAAGTTACACCCCTTTGCAACTTTACACTGCCTCCTTCTGACGATTTTTGGGGCAGCAAAAAACCTTTCACCACGGGCAAATGCCTCAGAGCTATAAAAAACTGAGAGAGGTTATTGTAGAGGCACTCTACATGATAGAGTTGCCTTAGATGGAATTTTTCTAAGTGACATGATTTTCGAGCAACATCTCGTCAAAGATTGCAGCCTTTTTACACTTTGGACTCTTCAGGGATATCGTCGGTACAATGTAGCTCCGACTGTTTCAACATGTTTGGGTGAAAAATAGGACCATGCCTAGCGTAAATGTACCCATTCGGATGCGTTGGAATAGTCAGTTTGGTCGCATCAGGAGCAGGAAGATCTAAAGGCATGAAAGTGTATTTTTCAACTTGATTTGGCACCCTATATGTGAAGGAAGATCTAAAGGCATGAAAGTGGATGTCATATTGCAAGAGTTTGGATCATCAAAATTGAAAGAAATAAGTCTATTAAGCTTGGGTGCCCTTGGTCTTCTTTTCATTCATTATGAACGCCTTGGGAGAATGGTATATAGGTCATCATCATGATTGGGTGCCCTGGATCCAGAGTGTTGGAGAGATCATCAAATGGTGTCTAGTAGGGTGAGTTATGAGTTTGGTCGCATCAGGAGCAGGACACCAAAAATGCATAACATGATGATGTAAAAATGTGTACATATGTGTAAAAATGCAGGAGGAAATAAAAAAAGACAAACCTTACAAATTAATGTGCATACTTACAACTCAATGTAACATAACTTTACAAAATCAATGTGAATACTTACAAATTAATCCAATGAACCATCCGGGTCTGCTCTACTCTTTATTGTGTCAAGTATTGCTTCATGGTTAGACTCACGCACCTTCCACAATATTTTGTTCAAAGGTCTACCGCGATACTTTATCAAATGAACATTGGATGCCACGACAAGGTTCGAGTAATGAAGAATCTTCCGATGCGTGTCAAAGTCCTGAAATAGCCAAATATTAACACTCTTATGTGGGTACCTTCTAAGCCATGTTCCAGTAATAACCACTGATCCTGTAGGGTATTTGATGTTTTCTCCATCTGTAACAGGGGCCTCCAATTTCTTTTTGGCCTCAACACAACGACATAAGTAATAATCTGTTCCCTCTTCATTATCTTCATCTACAATAATTGCATATACATGCCCTACATTGACATGTGTAGCAAATTAGATGAAATTAGTCAACATTACAAAAACACTACAAAGTAAGATGACATTACCTGGTTGAACTAGATGAAATTAGATGCATATACGTGCCCTATATTACCTAGTTGAACTAAATCTGATATGTGGTCAAAGTCAACTAATGATTCTATCTGTGTTAGTTCCAGTGCCGTCGGGGGTCGATACATGTCAAGTGGGCTAAGATAACTTAACTGTCATTCGTCAACCCACTCTTTTGACTCGCACTCATCCCAGACTTGAATTGTACAGGAAGAACAAAAGCATGACATCTTGTGTATGGATACTCCATGAACCTGCAATTGAGCTTCTGAAAGAGTGCATCTCATTTGATCCTGTCAGTGTACAACAATCCTCATATGGTGCAATGTTAATATCATCTATCAACCAAAAAAATCTATGAACTAAAGACTTACCTTCATTACCTGGACCCATGGAAGCATTACACCACTCGACAATCGATTTTGCATCAGTCAACTTTGCATTGTCTTTATACTTTAACTCTTCTCGTGCTATGGCTCTTTTGATACATGCTCCTGCACCATCATGCTCCCCCTTTCCATGCCCGGCCTCACAAAAGTTCCACATATGTTGAATACCTGTAAAATTATGCCTCCTACTCAGCCAATAGAAATTTCACGAGTTCTTGAATTGTGACGCACAATTATCCAACCATATGATATGCTGATTGAACGATATGCCCCTTCTAGCCAAATCATTGTAGAACACCTGAAAGCAACCTTGCACGAACTCCGTAGAATGCGTGCGATCATCACTAATATAGAAATTATACTCCCTTATGATCTTTCTGTCATCCTCTGTACTATCATTCGCATGAATGAATGTGATGTGTACAAATATAGAAACCTGTGTGGAGTTGTAATATTGTGATTGCACCTCACACTGTGGCTGTAGACTGTAGTTCTCTGCAAAGTCGATGACTGAAACAATGCTACCAACCAGAAATGTGTCCTTGCATAACTTGAATTGCAAGTCCAACCATCGAGCTCTATGGGCATGTCTTGCATACTCATACACTATGCCGTCACGAAATATAGGCATAAACTAATACACTAGAATCTTTTCAATAACTAATTCACACCTCTTTGCTTCTTTACCATCTTTTGTATTGTATGCCACTGTTTTATACTTGCCAAACTCTACTAGTTCGTTTCCAACCACATGTGTTATTTCCATATGTTCACATATTGGCAAATGTTGCAAGCCACCGCAACGATGACATGTGCCATCCAAGCATAATTTCTTGTAGAATATTTGACCTTCCTCTCTTTCATATAAAATTCTTGATATGAAGTCTCTTGAAGATGTTGGTGGGGCACATATGGCACAACCCTGCAAATCATTGTTAGTATGCATATCTAAACATATAGACCTATAAGCATCAAAATGGTTAGAAAATTCAATATGTAATCTACAACAACAAGTAGTGCGTGTGTGATTTATCTTAACATAGAAAGGTTTTAGCATTTCAAAATATCTTTGACAAATTTTAATTTGAGGATACTTCTCTAGAAATTTACCATAAAACTGTGTTTGAGTCTCATCCAAAAAATGCTTTGGATGTGGCTCGCGGTTCTGACTACCGATTCTCCTTCTTACCACATCCCTTTGATTCGGAGATACCCTTGTGTAATTCTTCCAAAAGTCTTCAATTAGTGATCTCAATGCTTCAACAATTGGTTTATCTTTTCGTGGTAGTATCCCCGAGAACGCCCATAATTCATTGGCATTAGTGTCCTCAATTCTTTGGCATCTTCCAACGGCTCTTGATAAAGTTTTCCTATTAATTCTCAATTCTTGACTTGTCTTTCTAATGAGACGAGCTTTCCTCGTTTGACTACTTACTATAGTCGATGTAATCACACGCCGTGTTGCATTACTATCTTTTGTGCGTGAGGTGTTACCCACACTCTCATACGCACTCATTAGATTCTTGGCAATAGATTTTTCACTTGAAGCCTCTGATGTTCTCAACCCAAGAATCTTCATGATAAACCTATACTTTATACTTCGCATCATTTCAATGAATAGTTGACATCTTGCAGTCTCATTTAACTTTTCAAAGAACAATCTCCAAATCTTATTAGCATATCTTCTACAAGTGCGTTTTGGAATCTTACCTTCCATTGGCTGCAAAATATTCTCATCAATATCAATCAAATACTTTGGCTTTCTATGCAAAATTCTAGGTGGTGTCAAGTTAGGTAAATTCATCTCAACATTAGGAATTTCATCAATATTTAAATGAGATGGGTTAGATGGCATACCTTCAATCGAAGATGGAATAGATGACATACCTTGAGGTTGAGGTGGGAATAATGGCGTACCTCCTTCATCACATGTGAGTGATGATGTACTCTCAACTTGAGATGTGGTAGATGGTGTCCCTACATGTTGACTTGTAGTAAAGGACGTGTCTCCAACTATGGTATTCAAATCTCTCGTACCACGAAGTTTTTGCATTCGTTCTCTTTGTGCTGCCAATACCATATCTCTTTGTGATGGTTGTGGTTCCTCTTCAATTGGTATGTCTTCATTTATCGTGTCCAATTTCCTCTTCTCACGAAGTTCCCTCATAGCCATTGCTTTCTTTGCATTCTTAGCTTCTATCTCTTCCTGTGTTGGTTTAATTCTTGATCGTTTCCTCGGCATGACGGAGAATTTGTCTGTAGCATGATAAAGAGACCAATATTAGTTCCTAAGAAATGAATACATGATAATAGTGGGATTGTATTTTTTTTATGTTGTAAGGATTTATTCTTGTATAGTTTGACATTATGGTATGAACTAAGGTTTGTTTATTACACATAATTATTAAAGAGCCCAAGTGTAGAAAATATACATGGCATCATGTGAGATTGTAGGTTGCTTTCTTGATTGGGAATGTGTCTATTTTAAACATGTATGATAAAGCATGATAAAGTAATTCAATCTGAAATAAGGAAAATGTAAAGAACATGCATGTAAAGAATTGACATACCTAAAAAATAAAGATTTGAATGGAGAGAGTACCCAATTATGTAGTGTTTTTATCTTCTTGCATCAAACTCCTCAACAATTTGAGTTTTTCACCACTTGCTTCCTTTTCAATGTTAAATTCTTAAAATTGAATCACAATTAACATTGCAACACTACAAAAATTGAAACTTGAATAGATATATATCAAACTTGGTGTGAAAACTATGTTATTTCCTCCTTCTCAAGTTGGCAAAGCAGAAAAGGTGGTGGAAAGATCATGCAAAGGTGGTACAATGTGTCAAATGTGCATGTGAACTTCCTAATAGCATGAAAGCACTTCTTTTTTGTCAGAGCACACGCAGAATCAGTAAGAAAAGAGAGCATGTGGGCCTGGATCACGGGGGTAACCATTTTTTTACCATTTCAATAGAAATACAAAACGCGAGCGCATTATAACGCACTCGCGTTTTATCCTGCTATAGATTCATCACATCCTTTGCATTGATCACATCTTTTTCTTGCAAGGGCTTGCCAGATGCTCCACCATATGATAGGCATAACAATGAAGGGGCAAGCCCTCATAATCAAGTTCATGATAGAAAATGCCCTCAACCCTCAATGTCAAACCCTAATCCCTAAACCCTCAACTCTGATCCCTCGACCCTCAACCCTCAATGTCAAATCCTAATCCCTCAACCCTATCCCTAAACCCTCAACCCTCAATGTCAAATCCTAGTCCCTCAACCCTCAACCCTCAACGTCAAATCCTAATCCCTCAACCCTAATCCGTCATCCCTCAACGTCAAATCCTAATCCCTCAACCCTAATCCATCATCCCTCAACTCTAATCCCTCATCCCTAAACCCTAAATGCTATCCCTAATCCTACACCCTCAACAGACTTGATACTATACCTTAAACTCTAATCCCTTATCCCTAAACCCTCCAACCCTATCCCTAATCCTTACAACCCTCAACCCTAATCCCTCAACCCTTAACTCTGATCCATCAACCCTCAACACTATACCTTAAAACCCTAATCCCTTCAACCTCAACCCTATCCCTAAACCCTTGACCCTCAAACCTCAACCCTCAACCCTCGACGTCAAACCCTAATCCCTCAACCCTTAACTCTAATCCCTCATCTCTCAACCCTAACCCTAAACCCTCAACCCTCAACATCAAATCCTAATCCCTCAACCCTTCACTCTAATCCCTCAACCCTAAACCCTATCCCTATACCCTCAACACTATACCTTAAACCCTAATCCCTCAGCCCTCAACCCTAAACCTTATCCCTAAACCCTAATCCCTCAACCCTCAACCCTAATCCGTCATCCCTCAACTCTAATCCCTCATCCCTAAACCCTAAATGCTATCCCTATTCCTACACCCTCAATAGAATTGATACTATACCTTAAATCCTAATCCCTCAACCCTTAACTCTGATCCCTCGACCTTCAACCCTAATCCTAAACCCTAAACCCTCAACATCAAATTCTAATCCCTCAACCCTTCACTCTAATCCCTCAACCCTAAACCCTATCCCTAAACCCTCAACAGTATACCTTAAACCCTAATCCCTCAACCCTAACCCTAAACCTTGTCCCTAAACCCTAATCCCTCAACCCTCAACCCTAATCTGTCATCCGTCATCCCTCAACTCTAATCCCTCATTCCTAAACCCTAAATGCTATCCCTATTCCTAGACCCTCAACAGGCTCGATACTATACCTTAAACCCTAATCCCTCTACCCTCGACACTCTTATTTAACCCTAATCCCTTGACCATTAACCCTATCCCTCAACCTCAACCCTCAACCTTCAACTCTCAACATTAAACCCTAATTCATCAACCCTAAACCCTAATCCCTCAAACCTAAACCCTATCCCTAAACCATCAACCCTCAACACTATACCTTAAACCCTAATCCCTCAACCCTCAACCCTAAACCTTATCCCTAAACCCTAATCCCTCAACCCTCAACCCTAATCCATCATCCCTCAACTATAATCCCTCATCCCTAAACCCTAAATGCTATCCCTATTCCTAAACCCTCAACAGACTCGATACTATACCTTAAACTCTAATCCCTTATCCCTAAACCCTCCAACCCTATCCCTAATCCTTATACCCTCCACACTCAACTTTAACCCTAATTCCTCAACCCTCAACCCTATCCCTAAACCCTTGACCCTCGAACCTCAACCCTCAACCCTCAACATCAAACCCTAATCCCTCAACCCTTAACTCTGATCCCTCGACCTTCAACCCTAACCCTAAACCCTAAACCCTCAACATCAAATTCTAATCCCTCAACCCTTCACTCTAATCCCTCAACCCTAAACCCTATCCCTAAACCCTCAACACTATACCTTAAACCCTAATCCCTCAACCCTAACCCTAAACCTTGTCCCTAAACCCTAATGCCTCAACCCTCAACCCTAATCTATCATCCGTCATCACTCAACTCTAATCCCTCATTCCTAAATCCTAAACACTATCCCTATTCCTAGACCCTCAACAGGCTCGATACTATACCTTAAACCCTAATCCTTCTACCCTCGACACTCTTATTTAACCCTAATCCCTTGACCATTAACCCTATCCCTCAACCTCAACCCTCAACCCTCAACCCTCAACTCTCAACATTAAACCCTAATTCATCAACCCTAAACCCTAATCCCTCAAACCTAAACCCTATCCCTAAACCATCATCCCTCAACACTATACCTTAAACCCTAATCCCTCAACCCTCAACCCTAAACCTTATCCCTAAACCCTAATCCCTCAACCCTCAACCCTAATCCATCATCCCTCAACTCTAATCCCTCATCCCTAAAACCTAAATGCTATCCCTATTCCTAAACCCTCAACAGACTCGATACTATACCTTAAACTCTAATCCCTTATCCCTAAACCCTCCAACCCTATCCCTAATCCTTATACCCTCCACACTCAACTTTAACCCTAATTCCTCGACCCTCCACCCTCAACATCAAACCCTAATCCCTCAACCCTTAACTCTGATCCCTCGACCTTCAACCCTAACCCTAAACCCTAAACCCTCAACGTCAAATTCTAATCCCTCAACCCTTCAGTCTAATCCCTCAACCCTAAACCCTCAACACTATACCTTAAACCCTAATCCCTCAACCCTAACCCTAAACCTTGTCCCTAAACCCTAATGCCTCAACCCTCAACCCTAATCTGTCATCCGTCATCCCTCAACTCTAATCCCTCATTCCTAAATCCTAAACGCTATCCCTATTCCTAGACCCTCAATAGGCTCGATACTATACCTTAAACCCTAATCCCTCTACCCTTGACACTCTTATTTAACCCTAATCCCTTGACCATTAACCCTATCCCTCAACCTCAACCCTCAACCCTCAACTCTCAACATTAAACCCTAATTCATCAACCCTAAACCCTAATCCCTCAAACCTAAACCCTATCCCTAAACCATCAACGCTCAACCCTCAACATCAAATGCTAATCCCTCAACCCTTAACTCTGATCCCTCGACCTTCAACCCTAACCCTAAACCCTAAACCCTCAACGTCAAATTCTAATCCCTCAACCCTTCACTCTAATCCCTCAACCCTAAACCCTATCCCTAAACCCTCAACACTATACCTTAAACCCTAATCCCTCAACCCTAACCCTAAACCTTGTCCCTAAACCCTAATGCCTCAACCCTCAACCCTAATCTGTCATCCGTCATCCCTCAACTCTAATCCCTCATTCCTAAATCCTAAACGCTATCCTTATTCCTAGACCCTCAACAGACTCGATACTATACCTTAAACCCTAATCCCTCTACCCTCGACACTCTTATTTAACCTTAATCCCTTGACCATTAACCCTATCCCTCAACCTCAACCCTCAACCCTCAACTCTCAACATTAAACCCTAATTCATCAACCCTAAACCCTAATCCCTCAAACCTAAACCCTGTCCCTAAACCATCAACCCTCAACACTATACCTTAAACCCTAATCCCTCAACCCTCAACCCTAAACCTTATCCATAAACCCTAATCCCTCAACCCTAAACCCTAATCCATCATCCCTCAACTCTAATCCCTCATCCCTAAACCCTAAATGCTATCCCTATTCCTAAACCCTCAACAGACTCGATACTATACCTTAAACTCTAATCCCTTATCCCTAAACCCTCCAACCCTATCCCTAATCCTTAGACCCTCCACACTCAACTTTAACCCTAATTCCTCGACCCTCAACCCTATCCCTAAACCCTTGACCCTCGAACCTCAACCCTCAACCCTCAACATCAAACCCTAATCCCTCAACCCTTAACTTTGATCCCTCGACCTTCAACCCTAACCCTAAACCCTAAACCCTCAACATCAAATTCTAATCCCTCAACCCTTCACTCTAATCCCTCAACCCTAAACCCTCAACACTATACCTTAAACCCTAATCCCTCAACCCTAACCCTAAACCTTGTCCCTAAACCCTAATGCCTCAACCCTCAACCCTAATCTGTCATCCGTCATCCCTCAACTCTAATCCCTCATTCTTAAATCCTAAACGCTATGCCTATTCCTAGACCCTCAACAGGCTCGATACTATACCTTAAACCCTAATCCCTCTACCCTCGACACTCTTATTTAACCCTAATCCCTTGACCATTAACCCTATCCCTCAACCTCAACCCTCAACCCTCAACCCTCAACTCTCAACATTAAACCCTAATTCATCAACCCTAAACCCTAATCCCTCAAACCTAAACCCTATCCCTAAACCATCAACCCTCAACACTATACCTTAAACCCTAATCCCTCAACCCTCAACCCTAAACCTTATTCGTAAACCCTAATCCCTCAACCCTCAACCCTAAACCTTATCCGTAAACCCTAATCCCTCAACCCTCAACCCTAATCCATCATCCCTCAACTCTAATCCCTTATCCCTAAACCCTAAATGCTATCCCTATTCCTAAACCCTCAACAGACTCGATACTATACCTTAAACTCTAATCCCTTATCCCTAAACCCTCCAACCCTATCCCTAATCCTTATACCCTCCACACTCAACTTTAACCCTAATTCCTCAACCCTCAACCCTATCCCTAAACCCTTGACCCTCAACCCTCAACATCAAACCCTAATCCCTCAACCCTTAACTCTGATCCCTCGACCTTCAACCCTAACCCTAAACCCTAAACCCTCAACATCAAATTCTAATCCCTCAACCCTTCACTCTAATCCCTCAACCCTAAACCCTATCCCTAAACCCTCAACACTATACCTTAAACCCTAATCCCTCAACCCTAACCCTAAACCTTGTCCCTAAACCGTAATGCCTCAACCCTCAACCCTAATCTATCATCCGTCATCACTCAACTCTAATCCCTCATTCCTAAATCCTAAACGCTATCCCTATTCCTAGACCCTCAACAGGCTCGATACTATACCTTAAACCCTAATCCCTCTACCCTCGATGGTGCAGGAGCACCTACCTGACAGCTGGCCTTCATGAGGCAGTTAGTAGTTTAGGTCTTGTTTGTGTTTCCAAGAAGGTCTGTTAGACCAAATGCATGTAATAAGGTCATGCTGATCAGGATAAGATCATGCTGACCAGGCTTTTGCTATTTTTAGCTAGTTAGTTATAACAGCTGTCATGATGTATGTTCGGTGGGATCTCCCAGCCGCTTGGAGAGTTCCCAGCCGCTTGGAGTCGGGTCAGTAGTACTCATAGGGAAATCTTTATAAGCATGAGATCGGTTGATTGTAGAGATCATCGATCGGCAGTGTAGTGTTGCATCAAGTAGAGGAGTTGAGTGTTCTGTGTGAGGAACATCATATTGTATTGCATCTTTGAATCAATAAAGATCCTGTTTCGTTTTCTGTTGATCTCCTTTGTATAATCGATCTGCTGGTTTGCGTGGCTGCATGGATTTCCTGATCCATTCCACCGGTTGATCTGTCTGATCGGTGGAATGGTAATGTACATTAGGGTAGGTAGTAGTTTGTTTGTTTGCATGCAGGTGTGCAGGATCGCGGTCAAGAGATGTTGAAGACCCTAGCATCCTCATGTGCTAGGTCGAGTTGATAAGCTAACTGAGTTGGAAGATCACCCTGAGTTGGATCGGGTCATCCCTGGTGGATCGGCGAAGTGAGATTTCGCTAAGTGCAGAAGTTCGTGAAGACGGCATCATCAGGATATTTCTGCAAATATCCTGCAGTCGGGTTAGGCATCATCATCCGGATAAGTGAAGATGAACATGATGCAGTTGAGCGCATGAAGTGTAAGTTCGTCGGGGTGATCATCAGCAGGAGGAGCCGAGGAGCGTATCGGCATCAGGATCATCATATCGGAGTGCCAAACATCTGCATATCGCGAGTAGATGCGGGAGTGAAAGTTGAGTTTTTTTGACTAAGTATTGAGAAGGTCATCAGGATATTGGGTGACGTCATCGTCATCAGGATATGACGTCATCGTCATTAGGATATTGAGATATCCCCCTGTGCGAGTTTATCCTGCCGTCGTAAGGTGTTAAGGTATCGGCGGAAGTCCGTAGCAGGAAGTTGTGTTAACATCATCATCAGGAGGTTTCGAAGAGAACCGGATAATTTATATCATGATGCTATTGCCTGTATCATCGGGCAGTGGAATGTCGAAGGCAAGTTGCTGAAGGTGATCGTCATCAGGATATTTGAGCAACCGGATATTTGGATATCCTGCTGACGAAGGAAGTGTTGCATATCATGATGATGATGGAGTCCGGCGCCTGATGAACAGTGCAACCGGAGGATGTGTGCGCCCGCTGAACATCATGATGATGATGTTAGAAGGAAGGCGGAGGACATGAACGGTAGTCGGCAGGAGGATGATTGCGAGTGTCCGCAACATGATGATGCTGACAGAGTAAAGCCGAAATATGATGATGATGGCGAAGATGATGATGATGAGGTTGGTCTGCAGACATTCATGCTATATGCGAAGGTTATAGTGTGGATGCCTCTGCATCATAGTGGTATCAGAGCTCAGCAAAAGGTCTGGGCTGTTGTGTGTTGATTCTGTCACCGAAAGGGCAGAGGTAGAGATAGAGTTGAGTTGTGTGTTGTGATTGAGAGGTTGACAAAATGCCTCCTAAAGGTAGTGGTACTGCAAGGGAGTTGCAGGAACTGAAGGAGAAACATGCTAGAGAGATGAGGAAGATGAAGGAGCTTGCTGAAGCACTTCAAGCCAGGCTGACAGCCCTGGAAAAGAACAAAAAGAGGGAGATGGAAGACAGTGAGTCTGAAGAAGAGGCAGATACTGTTGAAGAGTATGAAGAGGTAGCTGAAGATCTGGATGCTGAAGACCAGAGACTGGCAAAACTGTTGAAGGCAGTACAGAGTGAAAAACCTAAGGTAAAGGTTGACGTTTCCAAGTATACTGGAAGCTTGAATGAAGATGAGTTGTTGGATTGGATTGCTGCACTTGATAATCACTTTGAGTGTGAAGATGTGGCTGAGGATCAGAAAGTAAAGATTGCAAAGACCAAGTTAGGAGGTCATGCTTTGGTATGGTGGGATTATGTACAATCTGAGAGAAGGAAACAAGGGAAGTCTAAGATCACTTCTTGGGATAAGATGGTAGCAAGGATAAAGGGTAAATTCTTGCCAAGGGATTATGAAATCCAGATGTTTAAGAAGCTGCAATTTTTGAAGCAGAAAGACAGGGATGTGAAGGCATATACTGAGGAATTTTATCTGTTGAGTATGAGATCTGGTCATCATGAGAATGAGGTAGAAAAGGTGGCTAGGTACTTGGCTGGGTTAAGGTTTAACATACAGGATGAGTTAGTGTTAGCTAACCCTAAGAATGTGGAAGATTGTTATCAAATGGCAATCAGGATTGAAGAAAAGCTGAATAGAGGACATGATAAGTCCATGAGAGGAAGAGGAAACAATAGGGGAAGGGGAATAGCCCCTGCACAAAAGCAAACCAATGAGGGTCAAGAAGACACTGGTAAAGGACAGGGACAGTCTGATTTCAGAGGTGGATGGAAAGGTAATAGAGGAAGATTTGGAGGTGGTAGAGGTTCTACTACATTTTCAGGAAAGTGTTACACCTGTGGTGAGTTTGGTCATCCATCTTTCAAATGTCCAGAAAACAAAGGTTCATCATCCAGAAATGATAGAACTAGTGACAAGAGAGTACAACTGGTACAAGAAGAGAAAGAAGAAGAAAGTGCACAGAGTTCAAACAAAGGTCCTGAGAATTTTGGCTATCCAGAGAGTGGAGAATCATTGATGTTAAGGAGAATTAGTTGGCAGGCATCAAAGGATATGATGCAAAGAAGAGCTCTTTTCAAAACCACATGTAAGAGCAAAGGTAAGGTCTGTAAAGTTGTCATTGATACTGGTTCAACAGACAACATGGTATCTCAGGAAATGGTTGATAAACTGAAGCTGGAAAGGATTCCACATCCACACCCTTACAAGGTATCTTGGGTGAGTGATAGGCAATCACTTTTTGTCTCTGAACAGGCATATGTGGATTTCCAGATTGGACCATATCAGGATAGAATCTTGTGTGATATTTTGCCTATGGAATGTTGTCACCTACTGTTAGGTAGACCATGGCAATTTGACAGAAGGGTACTGTATGATGGGTATGCTAATACCTACACCATCCAGAAGGATGGGAAGACTATTAAGTTGATGCCATTGCAGGCAAAAGCTGCAGTACAGAAGGCAGCTCAAATCATTTTAATGGGAAAGAAGGAGTATGTGCAGATGCCTAGAGGAGCAGGCATGAAGGCAGTTCAGGACACTGCAGAGAAAGGAGTTGTTACAGACAACAAGCTGAATAAAGTTTCAGTTGTGACTGACAGAGGTCAGCAGCAGGTTCAGAAACAGGGGTGCAACCAACCATCAGTTGAAAGGAATGACAAGGATGTTGTCATAGTTGGTACTATTGCTTGTCCTATGAAGATTGAACGAAAGGTACAATTGAACACCACAGAGGCAGTTCAGCCAGAGGTTCTGGTCAGGCAACCTGACAAACACAGGGTATGTGAGAGGAAAGCCTACATCAACCGACATGAGGATTTACTTGCCAGAAAGCAAGTTACAGTTCAGCAGTCTTGGAGCAGCCAAGAGTCAGCAGCAGATAAAGCTGGAACAGGTCAGACTATTGACAAAGCAAAGTGTAGAGGTGGAAGACTTCCACATACTAAACTCATGGGACATGAGTTCTTTTCTGTTGGGGAGTATGGTGCAGGAGCACCTACCTGACAGCTGGCCTTCATGAGGTAGTTAGTAGTTTAGGTCTTGTTTGTGTTTCCAAGAAGGTCTGTTAGACCAAATGCATGTAATAAGGTCATGCTGATCAGGATAAGATCATGCTGACCAGGCTTTTGCTATTTTTAGCTAGTTAGTTATAACAGCTGTCATGATGTATGTTCGGTGGGATCTCCCAGCCGCTTGGAGAGTTCCTAGCCGCTTGGAGTCGGGTCAGTAGTACTCATAGGGAAATCTTTATAAGCATGAGATCGGTTGATTGTAGAGATCATCGATCGGCAGTGTAGTGTTGCATCAAGTAGAGGAGTTGAGTGTTCTGTGTGAGGAACATCATATTGTATTGCATCTTTGAATCAATAAAGATCCTGTTTCGTTTTCTGTTGATCTCCTTTGTATAATCGATCTGCTGGTTTGCGTGGCTGCATGGATTTCCTGATCCATTCCACCGGTTGATCTGTCTGATCGGTGGAATGGTAATGTACATTAGGGTAGGTAGTAGTTTGTTTGTTTGCATGCAGGTGTGCAGGATCGCGGTCAAGAGATGTTGAAGACCCTAGCATCCTCATGTGCTAGGTCGAGTTGATAAGCTAACTGAGTTGGAAGATCACCCTGAGTTGGATCAGGTCATCCCTGGTGGATCGGCGAAGTGAGATTTCGCTAAGTGCAGAAGTTCGTGAAGACGGCATCATCAGGATATTTCTGCAAATATCCTGCAGTCGGGTTAGGCATCATCATCCGGATAAGTGAAGATGAACATGATGCAGTTGAGCGCATGAAGTGTAAGTTCGTCGGGGTGATCATCAGCAGGAGGAGCCGAGGAGCGTATCGGCATCAGGATCATCATATCGGAGTGCCAAACATCCGCATATCGCGAGTAGATGCGGGAGTGAAAGTTGAGTTTTTTTGACTAAGTATTGAGAAGGTCATCAGGATATTGGGTGACGTCATCGTCATCAGGATATGACGTCATCGTCATTAGGATATTGAGATATCCCCCTGTGCGAGTTTATCCTGCCGTCGTAAGGTGTTAAGGTATCGGCGGAAGTCCGTAGCAGGAAGTTGTGTTAACATCATCATCAGGAGGTTTCGAAGAGAACCGGATAATTTATATCATGATGCTGTTGCCTGTATCATCGGGCAGTGGAGTGTCGAAGGCAAGTTGCTGAAGGTGATCGTCATCAGGATATTTGAGCAACCGGATATTTGGATATCCTGCTGACGAAGGAAGTGTTGCATATCATGATGACGATGGAGTCCGGCGCCCGATGAACAGTGCAACCGAAGGATGTGTGCGCCCGCTGAACATCATGATGATGATGTTAGAAGGAAGGCGGAGGACATGAACGGTAGTCGGCAGGAGGATGATTGCGAGTGTCCGCAACATGATGATGCTGACAGAGTAAAGCCGAAATATGATGATGATGGCGAAGATGATGATGATGAGGTTGGTCTGCAGACATTCATGCTATATGCGAAGGTTATAGTGTGGATGCCTCTGCATCACTCGACACTCTTATTTAACCCTAATCCCTTGACCATTAACCCTATCCCTCAACCTCAAACCTCAACCCTCAACCCTCAACTCTCAACATTAAACCCTAATTCATCAACCCTAAACCCTAATCCCTCAAACCTAAACCCTATCCCTAAACCATCAACCCTCAACACTATACCTTAAACCCTAATCCCTCAACCCTCAACCCTAAACCTTATCCCTAAACCCTAATCCCTCAACCCTCAACCCTAATCCCTCATCCCTCAACTCTAATCCCTCATCCCTAAACCCTAAATGCTATCCCTATTCCTAAACCCTCAACAAACTCGATACTATACATTAAACTCTAATCCCTTATCCCTAAACCCTCCAACCCTATCCCTAATCCTTACACCCTCCACACTCTACTTTAACCCTAATCCCTTCAACCTCAACCCTATCCCTAAACCCTTGACCCTCGAACCTCAACCCTCGACCCTCGACGTCAAACCCTATTCCCTCAACCCTTAACTCTGATCCCTCATCTCTCAATCTTAACCCTAAACCCTAAACCCTCAATGTCAAATCCTAATCCCTCAACCCTAAACCCTATCCCTAAACCCTCAACACTATACCTTAAACCCTAATCCCTCAGCCCTCAACCCTAAACCTTATCCCTAAACCCTAATCCCTCAACCCTCAACCCTAATCCGTCATCCCTCAACTCTAATCCCTCATCCCTAAACCCTAAATGTTATCCCTATTCCTACACCCTCAACAGAATCAATACTATACCTTAAACCCTAATCCCTTATCCCTAAACCCTCAAACCCTATCCCTAATCCTTATACCCTCCACACTCTACTTTAACCCTAATTCCTCGACCCTCAACCCTATCCCTAAACCCTTGACCCTCGAACGTCAACCATCAACCCTCAACGTCAAACCCTAATCCCTCAACCCTTAACTCTGATCCCTCGACCCTCAACACTATACCTTAAACCTTAATCCTTATCCCTCAACCCTTAACCCTTAAAACTTAAACCCTATCTCTACACCCTCAACACTTGACACTATATCTTAAGCCTTAAACCCTCATCCCTAAAGCCTCAACCCTCAATCCTTAAACCTTCAATCCTAAACCCTATCCCTAATCCCTCTACCCTCGACACTCTAACCCTAACCTCGACATTAAATGCTAATCCGTCAACCCTAAACCCTAATCCTAAACCCTCAACCCTAATCCATCATCCCTCAACTATAATCCCTCATCCCTAATCCCTAAATGCTATCCCTATTCCTAAACCCTCAACAGACTCGATACTCTACCTTAAACCCTAATCCCTTATCCCTAAACCCTCCAACCCTATCCCTAATCCTTACACCCTCCACACTCTACTTTAACCCTAATCCCTCGACCCTAAACCCTATCCCTAAACCCTTGACCCTTGAACCTCAACCCTCAACCCTCAATGTCAAACCCTAATCCCTCAACCCTTAACTTTGATCCTTCGACCCTCAACCCTATCCCTAAACCCTAAACCGTAATCTATCATCCCTCATCCCTAAACCTTAAACGCTATCCCTATTCCTAGACCCTCAACGGGCTCGATACTATACCTTAAACGCTAATCCCTTATCCCTAAACCCTCCAACTCTATCCCTCATCCCTTAACCCTCATGATTAATAGCCTTGAACGTTAAAAAATTTGAGTGGGACATAACACGAGCGCGTTATAACGCGCTCGCGTTATGTCAAACATGACAAAAGACAAACATGCGGGAAAGAAAAATGCAAGGCAAAACATAACGTGAGCGCGTTATAACACGCTCGCGTTATTTCTTGCTTTGGGAATCCCAAGCCTTGGGCTTGGGATTTGCTTTGGATTTCCAACTCAAAGGCTTCGAGTGCCTTATGAACAGTCACAGACGTGTTTTTCTATATTCTTCAAAATTTCACATAATTTTGTTCGTGCTAACCCTCAGATTTGCACGTGTTTCAAGGTTGAACAAATCGAACACATGGGTAATATTAGGTTTTCTCTTAGCTATTTGACGATGTGATTTTTTTCACATTTTAACAATGTTAAGCCTTTCATCTTTAATTTCTTTTATTTGTGTATCCGTTTTTAGGCAAAAACCACTGTTTGGTCTTTTTTTCATTGTAAAATAACTATTCATTCAAATTTCAAAAAAATTACATATTTAGAAACTAGACTCCATTCTACAAATATTAAAAAAATAAAAAAATAATTTTCAATTAGTTTTCAAAATTTATAGGGGTAGCACGGCCAAAATTCTGTTTTTTAGGATGTGTCCACTTTAAAAATTAGTAAAAAATCAAATATTCATCAAAAAATTATTAGAAAAATCAAGCATAAACTACATGCTATTAGCTAATTTCTCACCGAAGCGATTTTAAAAATACCAAAAAAAAGTTGACTTTTTGAGGGAGCCACAAAACATGCTATGTTATGTTTTTTTGACAGAAACAACACCAATTTCTGTGGCTCCCTCTTTTGAACCCCTTAATCTATGCCATTTTCAAAACAAAATAGTAGTTTAGAAAGTAGACTCAGAGCACTACAAACATTGTTTTGGTTGCATCTCCAAATTTTGAGTGTAACTATGCTCAATTTCTCATCCAAGGCCAGCATTTCCTAATTTCAGAAAAAAAGTGGTCACTTAAGACCCCTTTTTGGCCCCCCATCTTCTTGCACTTACCCTCCATAAATATGTGAATTTTGATCAATACAAATATTAATATTTTAAACAAAAATAATTATAAAATAAGTAAATTATAGAAATAAGATTTTAAGTAAATAATTTACTATAAAATAAGTCACAGCTTTGATTTGTACTCCCATATAATAAAAAAATTAAAATCATTTAATAATCATTACAAAAATTAATATTTTAAAAAAATATATAAAATAAATAAATTATAGAAATAAGATTTTAAGTAAATAATTTACTATAAAATAAGTCACATTGTTGATTTGTACTCCAATATAATAAAATTTTATTATAAAACCTCTCCCAAAAAAATTAGGGTATTGAAAACATTAGCAGGGATTTTTGAGGAGGACATTTATTATGAATATTATATTACCTGTTTTGAGAGAAATGTAGAACACTATACTAAAATTAAAACTGAGCAACTAAAGGCTATTCTTAAATATCATCCACTTCAAAGTCAAAGGTCAATTTTGACCAATAAAAATACAACAAATATTCCCTACTTTTTGTTGTGAATTAGGTGTGAAATTACTATTAACTATTGGACCATTAAAATGAATGATATTTAAATAAAGTAGTTATAAAAATAAATAAATTATAAAAATAAGATTTTAAGTAAATAATTTACTATAAAATAAGTCACAGCTTTGATTTGTACTCCAATATAATAAAACTTTATTATAAAACCTCTCCCAAAAAATTTAGGGCATCTGAAAACATTAGCATTCTCGAGGAGGACATTTTATTTTCAATATTATACTACCTATTACATCATACTGCAATGGAAATCCCAAACAGGCCCTGTGTATTGAGATTCCAGAGGAAATGCAGAATACCGTACTAAAACTAAAACTGAGCAACTAAAACCAAGCACTCGGGGAGAGATCGAGCGGCTCAAAATGGCCAGGAAGTGCAGGTCCTGCGGTCCTGCACAGCATAAATGAACGGATTGTCGCACTCGGTATAAATACCGTAGTCTGCCGCCGTTGCCTGGAAGCGGGAAAGCGTGTCCTGACTCAAAGTCATATTTCTGGACAACACCAAAAGCTGCTTCTCCGGCGGGCCATCCTTAGTTTCAGTGCAGGAGTAAATCAGGGCGGCATCGTAGCGGGTTCCGTTGCCGGTGGAATCGGTGCCGTTGTTCTCTTCAACATCGAGAACCCAGTAAGGCGCCTTAAATCCGTGCTGGTGAAGCACAAATTTGGCGGCGGCGTCAGGGTTTTGGACGGCAACGCCACGCGCTTCGGAAACAGGGTATTCCAGAGGGTTCCAGGTGTACGGCGGCGCCACGCGGTCGTAAACGCGGGCGGAGCTCGTTATTCCGGCTATCAGGGCGGTGATTTCTGTTAACCGGGCTTGAACCTTTTCGAGACCGGCATAGACCGCTACGGTTGCCTCCGCCAGGTGGACGGACAGAGGGATGCTTTCTGGGCGCAGAAAACCGGCGTCGCGCAGTAGCTCGGTCTTGATGTTGGGTGCCACCTCGGATATGCGGAGATTGAGGACGGAAATGTAGTCTTTGATGGCGCTTGAGACCTCCATTAGGGCGTCCACGTTTACGTCCTGGTGGCCCACGTTTTGGCTTATGTTGCCGTTTAGGTATTGGAGACGGGTCATGCTTCTGGCGAGGCGGTTGGTGACTAGTGTGATGTTGCGGGCTAGGGATTTCATTAGGCGGGTTGAGGGTAACAAGTTGCCTAGCTCGTGGCGGGACTTCATGACGCTGTCGTTTCGGATTTGGCTTACTGTGGAGGAGAGCTTGTTCAGAGCGGCTGTGAAGAGGGAGTGGGGAGCTACGATGTTGCAGATGGCGTGGGCGTTGTTGCATACGTCGTGGGCTGCTCCGGATAGGTGGGCCACGGCTGCTGCCTGGAAATAACCATAACCATAATGAAGATTTTTGTTAGTCATTTTTTAATTACTAATTTCAAATTTGGAAAAATTATAATCAAAATGGTTTTTTTTAATAAGAGAAATTGAATATTTAATATACTTAAAAGAGTACATACTTTTTAATATAAATATGAATATTTTAATATAAATACAGATATAAACTAGATTTTTAATACTTTACTTAAATATCATTTGATTTAATGGTCAAACAAGGAACAACAATGTTATATCTCATCCACATTTTTAAAATAAATATTTATCTTATTTTCATTAATTTTTAGTGCTTTTGGAAATGGAAATGGATCCTTTTATAGTCTGTGATGTTGGGTAAATATATTATTTTATTTTTCTTTTAAAAAAAAAATATATTTCCTCCTGTTCTTTGTTCTTTGTTCTTTGTAAATCTATTGTATCTGTCTCTCATTCCTATTTAGATAACTAAGTTAACAATTCAATTCATGTTTCTTTCTCCATTTTAATGATAGATCACAAATATTTTGTTTTTTGTTTTTCTTTTATACTTTTTCTTGTCCTATGTTCATCTCTTATATCCCTTAATTAGATAAACAAGTTTGTAATATATTTCTTCGTGTCCTATGTTCATCTATTATATCCCTTAATTAGATAAGCAAGTTTGCAATCCAATTTATATTTCTTTCCTCATCATGATGATGGATCACAAATATTTTATTTCTTCTTTTTCTTCTATTCTATCCCGGCTTCTCTTTCCTATTTAAATAACTAAGTAAACACAAATAATCAAACAACCAAGCCAAACGAAACTTACCTGTAAAGGTTTGATCACGGGCTGGCCACGGTTAAGCAATGCAAAGACGGCACCGTAGTCGTTGTGGCTGCGGACAAGGAGGCTGTGCATAACATGGTCGCACACGAGCCCCGGCTCGTAATGGAACTTGTACTGCGCTGTGGCTCCGATCTCGTACCATCTTCCCAAGTACCCTTCCATATTGAATTGCTTACTCGTGTGTGGAGACGGGCAAGTTCTTCTAGCTACCGCTCGAGAACAGAAATCGCGGGGCGCCGGGTCTCGCAGCGGCCTCGGAGAAGACAACGGGGAAGGGGATGGCGGTGCTCGACGGATGCGACCGGAGCTCGGAGAAGGCGAAGGGGATGGTGATGGTGATGGTGATGGTGATGGTGGTGGTGATGATTGTGATGGTGACGATGGTGGTGACGATGATGATGATGACGATGGCGATGGTGGTGGTGACGATGGTGATGTGGAAGGGGCAGGGGTTGGAGATGGAGATGGGGAAGTTAAAGGAAAAGGAGAAGGAGATGGAGATGGAGAAGGAATTTCTGCTTCTTTCCATTGAGAAAACCAAGGAGAGGCCGCGTCATCCTGGATAAGGTAGCCCGGTGCCACTTCAGTGAGAGTGGCAGCCTGCACGAAGAGAAGAGCCATTGTAAGTAACATCGCATACTTTGCAGAGCGCTCCATTGCAGTTCAATTGCAGTTCAAGTGATTGCAGTGATGGCTTTCTTCTTCTCTCGCCCGCGTTTATAAGGAAATACGGGCCTATTTTTTTATTGACGAGATTGGCCACCTAAAACCCACAACGCTAATTCTGCCTGCAAATTCATTTAACGCTCATTCGCTTTGTGTGAGGGATCCGAATGAATACTAAACCTTCATCAACCGCTGCCTTCACGTGTTTAACTGAAATATCATGAGGAATGTTCCTTCGTCATCATAAACAATCAAAAATCTCGCGCTAACGCTGCTTGTCCGTTTCTTCTCATTTCTATTCTTTAGATTTTAGCGTTGTAGAGTGGACAGAATTAATATTCAGGCATGCTTTTCTCGTCACAGCCGTGTTGCCTCAGGGCCCGTAAATGTTAATATTGTGACTGCGTTTTATGTTAATATAGCTGCTCTCTCGGGCTCTTTACTTCAAAAAATTTAAGGTTGATATTGTTAATATATCTGCTCTCTCGGTCTCTTTACTTCAAAAAATTAAAGGTTGATTGGGGTTAAATTTCTTGTACTTTTTACACCCATATTCTTGTTTTTTAAAATATTTATTACTACTTTTAAAATTATTGTTCTTTCCCCGTTTTATTGGTTTAATTTTGAGGCATGATCTTTATGTCATTGGTATTTTTTTTATTATTATAAATGTTTTTTTTTTTTAAATGAATATATTAATTAAAAAGATAATAGTACAATATTTCCAAAAAAAAAGGTGAGTGGTAAGAAGGCACGCCCTTAAAGTTTATGTGGGACGATGTTCAAGCCTTGGTGGGAAGACTTGAAATGGTATCCTAATACATATTTTCACAATTACAAGCCACATAAGGACTATTCTTGGCTTTCTCCTCACCTGCATATGGTGCCTATCTTAAACTAGCGATGATTGTTGCAATCTCCTTTGAATGTCTGGCAATGCAAATTTCAAACAATTTGGTTGGTTGTTCTTGAGTCGAAGCGTGCACATTTTGTTTGATGTATTCTTTTCTAAGGCCTTCCTATTGGCTCCAGATGAGCTCATATTAGGATCAGAGATCCTCATTGCCCATTTTCTAGTCACAAAGAGACTTTCAAGCATCTTTTCTGGTTCTTCCCAGAGCTCAAGCTACTTGGGCCCAGATTCATGATTTCTTCATACCCTTCTGTCCTTAGCCATTTTCTTAGCATATGGTGTTATTAGGAGATTAGCCTCGAATTCCCTCCACATATACCCAGATTTGGCATGCTTTCAAGGTAGAAATTATTTTCAACATTTGGAACGATAGAAATTCTATTTTATTCTCATGTTGCTCTATTGATCCTAATTTCTCTTTGTACACTAAAGCTATGATTTGTTCTAATGTGCTTATGCAATATCAAGTGCAAGCCAATAAGGTTCACTTGAGGTGGCACATCTTCAAATGTTGTTGGATCATTAGAGTAATGCCCCATGCATCATTGTCAAAGTCCCTTCGACTCTTGATCTTGATTAGACAACCTAAATTTCATTTTAACTTCTAGCGAAGAAAGAAAAATCTTATTCATTGTAATAATAAGATCTACTAAAATTCTAATGCCTCATTTGAAAATTTTCAAGGCATGGATCCATGGCACCTTAACTAGAGGATGATCTTGACTAGAAAGAACAGGAGACCACCAAATAGATTGTTGATTGACTAAAAGACCATTGCAAAAATCATTTCCCACCAAAAAATTCATGGCTTAATAGCCTCCCAAGATTTCCAAATGCTCTTGATAACAAAATTGCCTTGAATCTAAACTAGATCCCTTATAGTGAGGAGAGTACGAAAATCAAGGCCTTTCCAAGGTACTTGTGCCCAGAAGTAACACTAGAAAACTATAATTCTTGAGGGTATATGCACAAAGATGAGGGACCAAAAAGTCGCCACATGACTTTTCGGTCCCATACAATTCATAACACGCTAGCATTATGGCTCAGTATTACGAGCTTAAAACGTAAGCGCATTATAACGTGCTCGTGTTTTAGGCTGGTAATACTGAGCCATAACGATTGCACGTTTTGCAAAAGTAAAACTCTCACAGAGAGAGAGAGAGAGAGAGCTTTTGACATGCAACCCTAAACCCAAGCAACCCTAAATCTTTATCTATCTATCTCTATCGTCCCTCTACCTCTCAATCTCTCTCCCTATGTCCCTCACTCTCTATCTCCCTATCTGTCCCCTTGGTCTCCTCTATATCTCCATATCGGTCCTCTTTCTAAACCCTAAACCCTATACCTCTAAACCTTAACCCCTAAACCATAAACCCTAAATAATGCCCCTAAACCCTAAACCTGAGCAACCCTAAACCCATAAACTATAATCCCCTAAACCCTAAACACCAAACCCAGGCAACCCTAAACCACTATCTTCCTAACTCTATCATCCCTCTACCTCTCAATCTCTCTCCCTATGTCTCTGGCCATGTCCCTCACTCTCTATCTCCCTATCTCTCCCCTCAGTCTCCTCTATATCTCCCTATCGGCCCTCTCTCTCTAAACCCTAAACCCTATACCTATAAACCTTAACCCCTAACCCCTAAACCCTAAATAATGACCCTAAACCTTAACTCCTAACCCCTAAACCTTAGACCCGAGCAACCCTAAACCCTAAACCCAAGCAACCTTAAACCTCTATCTCCCTAGATCTCTCCCCTATCTCCCTATCTCTATCATCCCTCTACCTCTCAATCTCTCTCCCTATGTCTCTGGCCACGTCCCTCACTCTCTATCTCCCTATCTCTCCCCTTGGTCTCCTCTATATCTCCCTATTGGCCCTTTATCTTTCTATAAACCCTAAACCCTAAACCTCTAAACCTTAACCCCTAACCCCAAAACCATAAACCCTAAACCCTAAATAATGCACCTAAACCCTAACCCCTAAACCGTAAACCTAAGAAACCCTAAACCCCTAAACCCTAAACCCCAAACCCCTAAACTTTTATCTCCCTATCTCCCTATCTCTATCATCACTCTACCTCTCAATCTCTCTTCCTATGTCTCTAGACATGTCCCTCACTCTCTATCTCCCTATCTCTCCCCTCTGTCTCCTCTATCTTTCCCATATCTATCGGTCCCCTCTCTCTATCTCTCTCTAAACCCTAAACCCCTAAACCCTAAACCCTAAACCCTAAACCCTAAATTATTCCCCTAAACCCTAACCCCCAAACTTGAGCAACCATAAACTCTCTCTCTCTCTCTCTCTCTCTCTCTCTCTCTCTCTCTCTCTCTCTCTCTCTCTCTCTCTCTCAAACCCTTAAACCCTAAATAATACCCCTAAAACCCTTAAACCCTAAATAATACCCCTAAACCCTAAACCTGAGCAACCCTAAACCTCTATCTCCTTATCTCTCTCTTATCTCCCTATCTCTATTGTCCCTCTACCTCTCAATCTCTCTCCCTATCTCTTTGGACATCTCGCTCACTCTTTATCTCCCTATCTATCCCTTCTGTCTCCTCTATCTCTCCCTATCTGTCTCTCTCTCTCTACATATATATCTCTCCCTATCTATTGCCTCTCTCCCCTATCATTCCTCTATCTCCTTATCTCTCCCCTCTAGCTCTCCCTCTCCCTTATCGATGAAGGAAATGCAAACAAGAAAACTAGGACTCTCTTTCTATCTCTCTCTCCCCCTATCACCCTATCTCTCCCCTCTCTCTCCTCTTCATCTCCACCCTCTCTCCCTCTTCCTCCCTCTCCCTCTCCCTCTCCCTTATCGACAAAGCAAATGGAAACAAGAAAACTAGGACATGCAAAGAGGGATGAGGATATAAATTGGGAGGATAAAATGGAAACAAGATAAAACTAAAGTTCATTGGATGGGAAGAATGATGAGGAGAGGTGGAAAATAGTAAAATAGGGAAAATTTGGTGGGATCTAAAGGGAAATTGGAAAGGAAAAGGAAAACTAGGAAAGCTAGGAAAAGGAAAACTAGGAGGTAGGTAGGTCAGAGAGAGAGAGGGTAGCGGGTAGAGAGAGAGATGTTTTAGTTCACCATAATGTGCTAGCGTTATGTGAATGCGCATAACGCGAGCGCGTTATAACGTACTCGCGTTATGCTTTGCCTTGGTAATTTCCAAACCTTTGGCTTGGATTTACCTTGGGCTTCCAATGTAAAGGCTTGAAATGTGTTTCGGATGTCCAAAGACGTGTTTTTCCATATTGTAACAAAAACCACATAATCTGGAGCACGGTCCCCATCAGGTTTGCACTTATTTCGATGACAAGTCAAAAAAAATACCACCATAATCTTAAGCTCTATGTTAGCTTTCTAACCATATAATTTTTTTCACGTTTTGAATATGTTAAGTGTTGGTGTCAAGCACCTCCCAGGAGCACAACCTACAGATAAACACCTTCATAATACAAGGGAAGCACGAGACTATTTCACTAGAATGATGAAAAATATATTGAGATATGAGATGCAAATAATGTACATCGGCCTTGCTTAGAAAGGCAATGAAAAAGCCAGTAAAGAGATAACCAACAACAACTACCAACTAATAAACTAATATCTAATAATGCATTATGATGCCTAAGTAAAACTTAAGCAAAGTAAATGGTTAAAACCCATTTACTCCAACACCCCCCCTTAAGTGCAACTTAGGGAGATTATTATGCAATATGGGTCCCAACTACACAACCATGTTAGGTACCCATTTATAGTGCAAATGCAATGTAATCTCTCACAAACTGGAGAAAAGGAGAAAACCTTGTGGGACAAAACTCCTCTCCAAAAGAGAGAAAAGAAAACAAGATGATGCATGGAGGACTCACTAATACCCCCAAGGACTACATACATCATGTATATACAATTAATGATCCCCCATAGGAAGGAAAAATAGAGACATTATATCCCCCACATAATGAAGAAGCTCTAATGCCGATGAAGTATGCATGGAAACAAAAGATGACCCAATGCCTACAAGCAACACCTCTCCCCTCATGAAGAAACAAGTCCATCGAATGGTGAAGAAGCCACTCCATGTCCAACTGAAGGAAAGAGGAAGGAAGTCTCCAAATAGAAATCTCTGAAGAGTGAGGAGGAGTCTCCAAGCATGAATAATCCACCACATAATCATGATAAAAAACAACCAAGAAATGTGACAAATCAAGTGAAAGAGAGAACTCATCAATGTCAATCTCCAAAGAAGATGTAGATATATCAACAACCATGCTAGAACTGTCATCAAAGAGGAGAGAAATCCCCTCAAGTATGTCTCCAAAATTTGAGAGATGAGACTCTACAAACAAGTTTGAAATACCTGCCAAATACTCATCCAATAAACCAAAATCTGAAAAACTATGATCAGCCTGCTCAAGAGTAGGACCCAAATTTGTAGAAGTGGGAGGTAACGGAGGAGGAAGCTCAACACTAGTCTCAAGAACACCAAGATTCAAGTGACCAAACTTCTCCTCACAAACATGATTCACCCTTGATGGAAGAGTATGACCATCAGCCAAAGGAATATCATCATCATGAGCAAAATGAGAAAAAGAATACAAGCGAGATGCATGATCCACAACTCCTGTAGCAACGATCTCTCTAGTCTCTATGTCTCTAATGTATACATGATCAAGAGTGAACTCAATTGTCTTACCTTGTGCACCGTGATTAATTTGATAAACTAAAAGGAGATTAGTAGTCAAGGAGGGTACACAAAGAACATCATTAAAACATCCTTCACCCATATCAATAGAACCTTTCCCACAAACCTTCATGTAAGTATTACATTACCCATCAAAATATTAGATGAACTACAAGGCTCAAAAGAAGAGAACATATCCAAAGAAGATGCCATATGATGAGATGCTCCTAAATCAAGAAGCCATCTCCCATTTTCAAGAATAGTGGAAGCCAAGAGTGATTTACCTTTCATCCCATTAGCAAATCTTGCATTCCCTGATTGTGTAGATGAAGATGTTGCTGATTGTGAAGCAGAAGAAGAAGAAGGAGACTCTAATGAGGGTAGCAAGATGTTGTTCTTCTGAAGAAGGTGAGTAAGATCATCAATCTTCTTAGTATAACACCTATGCTCATCATGTCCAGATTTCTTGTAATAAACACATTTGATCTTCTTCTTTTGTGATGGTTCCTCTTTAGAAGAGGTCTTGGCCTCAAGAGTAGGTTGTGAAGGACGATCCTTAACTTTCTCTTTAGACCTAGAATCCTTATTCTACTTCTTGTCCTTGCCACTTGAAGCCTTAGGATCTTTTGCAAGAAGTGCTTGAGACTTCATAAGTGTCAATGTGCCCATTTGTGCCAACTTTGCTTGTTCCCTTGTGAGTTGTGCTGCAAAACCATCAAGAGAAGGCATTTTGTGTGCACTACCTAGAGCATTCATGGTAGCATAAAATGTAGAAACAAATATAAAATAATCAAGACCTAACATACAGAGAGTAGATAGAATCAACTGCTCATCGTCTTTTTTAACCCCACATTCAGACAACTGCAATATGAGAGAATTAAACTTGGTGAAAAAGTCATGGATATTATCAAAATATATAGGATCTAGATTCATTAGTTCATTCTCCAAATGAAATTTCCTCATCTTATTTGGCTTACCAAAAGGATTCTCTAAGGTAGTCCAAATATCATTAGGATGCTTACAAGATAACACATGATATCCCAAATCAGGAGAAATGGACATAATGAGAGTACTAAGAGCTTCATCTCTTCAATCAAACCATTTTCTTTTTTCTACAACACTTGTGGGTTCAGGATCTTGGTCAAAAGTAATTCTTTGCTTGACTTCAACTTTAACAACAAAATCTCCATATCGAATTTCCACTTAAGATAATTTGTTGTAGTTAGAAGTTCTACTTTAGGCAAATCGATGATGAAACAAGAGAATGCAACAAATATTCTTCACAATATAAACAACCAGCCCCTTTGTTCACAAGAATTGATCAAAACTAATATCAAACTTCAATGGATTAAAAGCACCATCAAACAACAAAATATGAGAGAAATACCTCAACCACTGTGAAGGGGATGAAAAGAGCTTTCTGTTGATATCTGGTTTGAGAAAATCGGCCTCCGTTTGCAAAAGTTATGCAAAAATGAAAAAAAGGCCTATAAAGGCACTTTGGTGACATCAGCAAGCCCCTGGTTACACCATATGAACACCACGAGCACAGAGGCGAAAAATTTGGGCCTCTAGGGCCAATTAGATCTTGATATTCAAAATATGTGACGGGTTCCCGCGCCACATGAAAGCCAAGTCAGCCAAGCCAAATCACCACTTGCACAAGCCAAGCATACAAGTCAGCAACATACAAGTCTCCAATAAGAGAGAGAGAGAGAGAGCCTCGCGAGCCTCTGGTCACACTATGATAAGGGTCGTCAGGCTATATTAATAGATAAAAACAACTCTGCACCACCAATGTGGGACAAAAGGTCCCTACTCATGCCCAAAGAGAGACAACGAAAGGGCCCACTTCACTTCCACCGCACAATGAAAGAACCCTAAATTAGAATATTTTGTTGCAAGACTTTAGAATGCTTAAGTCTCTTCGCATATATATTGGCCAAAGTTTGAAGCGGCTGATGAGCATAGTTATTAGCCTATTTTCTTATAGTTTTATGCAAGTTGAAAGACATTCTCAGACATTATTTTAAGTATATTTCTATGTTATATGTTATCCCTTATGATCATTATGCAAACTTGAACCTGGTTGAGTAAGTATATTTAGATATGATTATAATATGATGAAATTAAATGTTATATGTGGGAATGTATGGATTGTAGAGAATGTTTGTGTTGATTATAGTTGTTAGTATTTTGTATATGTTTATGGACTAACTCCTGCAGCTAAAGAAGAAGGATTGTAACCCATAACAATTGCAAGGTGCAACTTGTAGCCATAGCATTCCCAGGCGGCAGAGCAGGGAAGGTTACAGCCTCAATTAAGTACAACAACCACGGCATGAGGACACTTGATAGAGATAATCACGCATCGTGATGGTAATCAATAAAGATGATTGGAAGCTCGAAGGACTCTATTGCAACTAGAAGACCAACATAACTGATTCAATCAGTCCACGTTCCCTTGTTTTAGCAAGGAGTTCTAATTTTATTAGGACGCTTCTTTCCTTCTTTTTTAGTTATTGTTGTTAGCATTCATTACACTCTAGTTCATGCGGAGTGGTGTTTTATGTTTACAATTAAGAGACCTATTTCAATAAACTTCCCCATGCCTATATGTATGGCTCGGTAGTCGAGGAAGAGGTTAGTTAAGTTCAGTTTGAATAGTTTTTGTTCTATCGCAAATATAGCTATCTAAATCTTTTCCAGATTATGCAAACAATGTTATTATTTTGATTATGAGTTATGAATACTATAGTTTAGCAAGATTTTATGTGATTTGAAAGGATTGTGTAATGAATGAGCTAGAATCAATATGATTGTGTTGTATAAAACTAGATTTGAGTTAAAAGTGGTGAGGTAGTCACCTGAGCAAGGGCCACTCAATATAACTATCCTTCACTTTATTTCTTGCATGTTATTATAGTACGGTAGCAATTATTTCATGAATGCAATCAATTAGATTCTTAAGTTGTTTTAGTTCATTTGACTTGTGATACTTCGGAGGGTAGGATAAGTTATCAATATCAATCTAATTCTTAGAATTCATTCCTTTACAGTCATTGTTACAGTCTTACATTGCAAGTACCCATAGCAACAGTAGCAACATTACTGTCTTGTGCCATTAAGTAGTTTTGATTTATGATACTGTACTAGATGAGTTAGATAGTTTGATCTTTGAAAGCACATACAGTGCCAGTGCCATCACAAGCTTACTAGCCCTGGTTGATAATTCAATGAAGGTCTTTTCAAGGGTAATAGTGGATTGTTCAGTAGGTTATTCCTTTGAATTGTGTGATTACCACCAAGTTTACTAGACATAGTAAAGACACTACATTTTTGGCACCGTTGTCGGGGATGGCACTATTTTTAGAGACTGGTTCCTTTTATCTCCAAGCTTTCCTAGTTTAACATTTTGCTTTCAGAAGATAGGACACTTAGGTTTTACCTCACCAAATACCAGAAAAGTTCACCAACATTGTGCAGGAGACGTTGCTACACAAAGTCATACCTATTGTATGCGGAGGCAGAGAGACGTTTGGGAAGGTTTCTTCCATCAACCCAACATATTTTGGTTTTGCCATTGTTGTCCCTTTGACCATTGTGGTTGCCATTGGTTTTGTTGTATTGGCCATTAAGTGTTGTTAGGTCCTTGGAAGTTTTGTTGGGGCCATACATTTGGTTGCTATTGATTCCGGTTTTGCTAGGGGTTTTGCCATTGTTGAGGGTTTTGCTCATGATTCTATGGAGATCTACATGGATGATTTCACCACCTATGGAGACACATTTGAATCAGCACTTAGTAATCTAGAGAAGGTCTTGAAAAGATGTCAAGAACATAATCTATCATTGATTCATGAAAAATGCTTTATGATGATGACTCAAGGGATTGTTCTAGGACACTTTATATATTCAGTGATGGTATTCAGGTGGATCCCAATAAAATTGAGATAGTTTCTACACTTCCTGTACCACAAAAACCAAAAGATGTTAGAAGCTTTCTTGGCCATGCAGGCTATTATAGGAGGTTCATTCAAGACTTCAGCAAACTTGCAATACCTTTGTTTACTCTACTCACAAAAGACATGGAATTTTACTGGACCACAGAATGTCAGCACTCTTTTGACAGACTTAAGGCAGCTTTAACAAAAGCACTTGTCTTGAGAGGACCAAATTGGACATTGCCTTTCCACATACACACTGATGCTTCTAATTTTGTTGTAGGAGCTGTATTGGGATAGAAAGATGGTAATAAGGAGTATGCTATCTATTATATCAGTAAAAACTTACAAGGAGCAGAACTCAATTACACTGTCACAAAAAAAGAGATGTTGGCCGTTGTCTATGCTATAAACAAGTTTAGGCATTATATCACTAGTTACCAAGCCTTTATCCATACAAATCATACTATAATCAGGTACTTAATGAACAAACCTGTGGTTGGAGGTAGACTAGTCAGATAGTTGCTCTTAAGTTACAGGAGTTTGATATAACAATAGTGGATAAGCCAGGGAAAGCTAATGTGGTGGCAGATTTTCTGTCTAGATTGCCTACACAAATAGAAGAGGGTGTTGTGGATGACTCTTTTCCAGATGAGCATTTGTTTTCTCTCAATATACACACACCATGGTTTGCTAATATTGCTAACTACTTGGTAGCAAGGCAGATACCATCACATTTCTCTCTAAGAGAAAGGAGACAGTTAGTGCATAAAAGCTTTCCATATTCTTGGATTGCTGGTTATTTATTCTACACTGGTCTAGACCATATTATGAGGAGATGTATAATAGAAGATGAGGTCTTTGACATCCTAAAAGCTTGTCATGATGAGCCCTGTGGGGGTCACTTTGCAGCCAAAAGGACAACATTCAAGATTTTAACAACAGGGTATTATTGGCCAACTCTTCATAAGGATGCAATTAAGTATACAAGGAGTTGTGACAGATGTCAGAGAATGGGCAGACCGACAAGATCAGATGAGATGCCTTTGCAGCCACAGATGGCATTAGCACCATTTGACAAATGGGGGCTAGATTTCATTGGGCCAATTTCACTAGCTTCTAATAATGAGTGCATTTTAGTTTGCATTGATTGTTTGACAAAATGGGTTGAAGTCAAGGCCTTCCAATTTGCCAGAGATGGGAATGTAGCCAAATTCTTGTATGAAGAGATCTTTACTAGGTATGGAGCACCAAGAGAAATTGTCACTGATCAAGGTCCCCAGTTCACTTTTGAACTCATTTCCACATTGGTTAAAGAATATGAAGTTAGGCATAGAAAATCAATACCTTACCACCCCCAAGCCAATGGGCGGGTGGAAGTTACAAACAGATAAATTGAGAATATTCTGACCAAAAAAGTGAACATTCACAAGAAGGACTAAGCAACCTGACTACCAGAGGCAGTATTGCATACAGAACCACATGGAAAACAACAACTGGTTTCACACCTTATGAGTTAGTGTATGGTAAAACAACAATTTTGCCGATAGAATTTGAATATAAAACACTTAGGACTGCACTAGAACTTGGCATGGATTTGACAGCAGCACAACAAGAAAGACTCCATATTCTCAATGGATTAGATGAGATCAGAATGGCAGTTATGCATCACACAGAGATAATCGAAAAGCAGAGATCCAAATGGCATGATCAGTTCATTAAAGATAAAGAATTCCATGCGGGTGACTAGGCTTTGTTATATGATTCCAAGTACAAGTATCACAAGGGCAAACTGCAATCAAGGTGGTTAGGACCTTATGAAATACACCAGGTCTTTCCCAATGGAGCTGTTAAACTACAGACCATAGATGAGGTCAGATTTTCACTATTGGTTAATGGCCATAGATTAAATCTCTATGCCAGGCCAGCAACCAGAGATGATTTTCTAAACCAATGCTCTATTCCTAGCCATGAATCAGATACTAATCTCTTATCACCAAGCAGTAACATGGAAGAAGACCTTGTCGGTTATCAAGGTGACTCAACAGGTGAGCTACATAGCTCACCTTCTGAGGTCACTTAGGTATAATTTCTTTCCTTTCTTCACGTGCACACACAACACTAATGCCACCATCTTTATGGAGACCGAGTAAATAAGTTGTAGGGACATGTAGAAGGCACCAAACTCCACGTTGCCACAATACACATTGGGACCTGTTGAAAAAGGGAACATGCAACAACTATCCGAAAGCTCACATGCAACAACTATCCGTCAATTCATTCAAATTTCGCGCCATGCACTCCACTTTCTAGGCGCATGCAGCCGCTTTTTGTCACTTCACCACATGAAAGCCTCATCAGCTGGTTCACACGTCCCAGTATTCATTTCCACCATTCATCATAATAATAGAGTTCCGTCCAATCGAACTTATGCTGTAGACACATTTTCCAATGCTCCGCTCACACAAGGTCTAATTTACTTCATTCCAACAAGTACAAATATTAACTTTCCATTATTTAACGCAGATATTTCAATGCTTCCATATATGCTCTAATTTAATGATACAACATTCTCATTAGTAATCTTACATCCATATACTCATCCTTCTCTTCGTCGTACAAAGCCTTGAATTGAGGTCACTTCAAGATTTCAGTTGGGGGAGGGATAGTGTTTTTTTGCTAAAAAAATGATTGTTTGCCATTGTCAGTTACACAACATAGATAATACAACCTTTTCTTCCTTTGTCTTCTTATGTCTATAACCTTTTGTCTGTTAAATTTCCCACAATTTTGAGTCAGTTCAAGCTGGTTTGTTAGTACAGGCTGGTGTGAGTTGATGCATACAGGTATAATATAGCAAGGGAATATACATGGGGTTATTAAAAGTGCAGGGTTATTGAAATTAAAAGTGCAAGCAGATATAACATAGGGTTAGTAGAAGGGTTGTGAAGAATTTGAATTTGAAGTTCAATTTGGCAACATGGGAGGAGACCTCATTAGACGGGAACCTACAGTGCATGATGTGGTACTGGGAGACCAGTTAACCTTGCCGATCTTTACACAAGTAGGATGGATTGACTATTTTCTGAGGCTCATAGAATACAATAAAGGTATGACGAGGCAATTTGTAGCCTCACTCTACCATGATGAAGCCACTATAAAAGGTCTGACAGTGGATGCTTCGGAAGTGGCAATTGCTGAGGTATTTGGTTTACCCATGAATGGTGAAGAGTTCCCTATCAAGATAGATGCAATAGCTGCAAGAGATGAATTCAGTGAGGCAGGGCAGCAACTAGAATCCACATCACAAGGTACTAAAAGACTATCACTTCTAGAATTATGGGCTTCTTGTGCTATGCATATTATCAAATACCTTACTTGTGATGGTAGGCAGTCCATGTTATACACTGTGCATTTTAAATTGTTAAGTCATTTTTTCCATAATAGAGTAGTCAATGTGCCAAATTTCCTATATAATTTCTTAAAGAGAATGGGATATGAATATCAGAGGAAGTCAAATAAATCAGCATTATCCCATGATTGTTTGGTCACTCTGTTAGTAAAGAGAAGCCTTAGGATGCGGTATCCACATGTGCCCTAGAAAAGATTCTTGAAATGCAGAAACATTAATGAGTCACCTGCTACATCCTGGAGAGAAAACCCTGTTTCACCTATTGCTTCACGTACCTGTAGCGTGGAAGAAATAGGAGAACAAGATGTGTCGATTTTGCCACATATAGCATTTGACCAACCTATAATGGAAGAAGTGAATCAAACCCCAATGGAAGAGGCAAATTAGACCCCACCCTCTAGTAAGACACCTAGCACGAAAACACCAAGAACTAGGAAGAAGGGTGGCTCTTCTTTTGAACCTGCAAAGAGGTTAAAAGAGAAATCCACACCATTAAGGCATTCACACCACCTTAAGAAGAAAGGTGTTATGAGGGGTACTATTGAGAAGCCTAGAAAAGAGAAAGAGGATGTTGTAGCAGTAGAAACTAACCATGAATAAGAGGTCAACGTGACTGAGAATGTACAAGTCCCCATCAAAAGGAAATGGTATGTGTCTAATACCTCTGAATCTGAATCAAAGGACATTTTTATTGCTAAGAAAACTAGGAAGAAAACCACACCATTAAGGCGTTCACACCGCCTTAAGAAGAAATGTGTTATGAGGGATACTATTAAGAAGCCTAGAAAAGAGAAAGAGGATGTTGTAGTAGTAGAAACTAACCATGAACAAGAGGTCAATGTGATTGAGAATGTACAAGTCCCCATCAAAAGGAAATGGTATGTGTCTAATACCTCTGAATTTGAATCAGAGGACATTTTTATTGCTAAGAAAACTAGGAAGAAAACCCCAGACAACTCTGATAATGAGGAATATGAGTTCGTAGGGGGTGGTGATGAACAACCTTTAAGGGATGAGGAATTATTGATTGAAGGAAAGTGGGAAAAGAATTATAGGAAGCCTTTGAGAGGATAAAGCAGCTGGAAGAATTGGTCAAAACCTATGAGCAGAGGGACAAAGAGAGAGAAGAAAAGATACATGAATTGGAAGAAAAAGTTAACACTTATGATCAGGGGTCAAAACTAGAAATCCTTGCCGAGCTAGCCATAGTAGTTGTAGGAAATAAGAAATTAGTGGTTGAAGAGAAAAGACACTCTGTTGTAAAAACCCTAACTTGTCATACAGTTGTGTCCCTAGGATATCAGCTATGGAAAGTTACTCAGGATTTCTCTAAACAAAAAAAAGAGTGGAAGAGAGAAAAAGAAGCCATGATTGCAGAACACACTAAGACATTAGAAAGGAAAGATATTGAGTTGGGAAGGCTAGCAACCAGAATGGAGGAAATAGCAGACAAAGCTGCTCAGATTGTCAAATGTAGACCCCTGGCTAGGACCTATGCCTTGTTTCTAAAGGAGAAATTCCTGAGTTACCAGTTTAGTAAATTGATCAGTAATAAACTAGTTGCAATGAGTGGAAAAATGACCTTCCTAAAAGTTTTGTTGCTGCCACACCTGAAGAGCAAGACCAGCTATGTGAGTTTTACTTACATAATTATGTTGTATCTGAGGATGCTAAATGGAATCCATTAATTTTTGTGGGGGATTTACAGGTGAGAGCACTGGCCTGTTACTTCAGGAATGAGAAATTGAGAGGGGAAATCATGTAAGCTTACATGGAGAGAGAAAAATCTATTGCCCTCCCAATTAGAAGAGAAGTTGAAATCCCTGAATCAATCATTGCAGAATGGAGACAACTCTTGGAACATAAGGGTGTGGGAAGGAAGATCATGAATTTAAGGCTACAGGATTATGATAGGATTCAACATTTAACAGTTGGGCTCATTCATCACTCTCATCAGCATGTGTAGGACAGGTGGAACAGTTTGATTCCAGAGTTACAAAAGAAAGAACCCCACTAGATGTTCATAACTTCATGGCTATGTTTGAAAGGGTCAGGAAATACATGGACATTGCCAAAGGACAAGGATGGAGCTGGATACCACTATGCTTCTATATCCAGTGCCACATTGGACTGGGAAGAGGAATGTAGAGTGTGAGAAAGTAGAGGTCTCCAGAATGAACAAGTTGGCATATAATAATGGCTTTTATTTGGAGCAGATCAAGGGAGTAGGTATTGTTGCAGATTTCAAGGAGATCACCTTTCATTATAACCTATAACCTTAGTTAATTTGCTTGGGGACAAGCAAATGGATAGTTGGGGGGGTGTGATGAGCCTAGTTATTACCTTGTTTTCTTATAGTTTTATGCAAGTTGAAAGACATTCCCAGACATTATTTTAAGCATATTTCTATGTTATTTTATCCCTTATGATCATTATGCAGACTTGAACCTGGTTAATTAAGTATATGGAGATATGATTATAATATGATGAAATTGTATGTTATATGTGGGAATGTATGGATTGTAGAGAATGTTTGTGTTGATTATGGTTGTTAGTATTTTGTATATGTTTATGGACTAACTCCTGCAGCTAAAGAAGAGGGATTGTAACCTGCAATAATTGCAAGGTGCAGCCCGTAGCCACAACATTTCTAAGCGGCAGAGCAGGGAAGGTTATAGCCTCAGTTAAGTACAGCAACAACGGCATGAGGACACTTGATAGAGATAATCACGCATCATGATGGTAATCAATAAAGATGATTGGAAGCTTGAAGGACTCTGGTGCAACTAGAAGACCAACGGGACTGATTCAATCAGTCCACATTGCCCTGTTTTAGCAGGGAGTTCTAATTTTATTAGGACACTTCTTTCCTTCTTTTTTAGTTATTGTTGTTAGCATTCATTACACTCTGGTTCGTGCGGAGTGGTGTTTTATGTTTACAGTTAAGAGACCTATTTCAATAAACTCCCTCGTGCCTATATGTATGGCTCGGTGGTCAAGGTAGAAGTTAGTTAAGTTTAGTTTGAATAGTTTTTGTTCTATCGCGGATATAGCTATCTGAATCTTTTTCAGATTATGCAGACAATGTTATTATTTTGATTATGAGTTATGAATACTACAATTCAACAAGATTTTATGTGATTTAAAAGGATTGTGTAATGAATGAGCTAGAATCAATATGATTGTGTTGATTTAGAAAACTAGATTTGAGTTAAAAGCAATGAGGCAATCACCTGAGCAAGGGCCACTCAGGATAACTGTCCTTCACTTTATTTCTTCCATGTTATTATTGTTGTAGCAGTTATTTCATGAATGCAAGATTAATTAGATTCTTAAGTTGTTTTAGTTCATTTGACTTGTGATACTTTGGAGGATAGGATAAGTTATCAGTATCAAGCTAATTCTTAGAATTCATTCCTTTACAGTCATTGTTACAGCTTACATTGCAAGTACCCATAGCAACAGTAGCAACATTACTATCTTTTGCCATTAAGTAGTTTTGATTTATGATACAGTGCTAGATGAGTTAGATAGTTTGATCTTTGAAAGCACATACAGTGCCAGTGCCATCACAAGCATACTAGCCCTGGTTGATAATTCAATGAAGGTCTTTTCAAGGGTATTAGTGGATTGTTTAGTAGGTTATTCCTTTGAATCATGTGATTACCACCAAGTATACTAGACATAGTAAAGACACTTCAGTGGCCAATCAAGAAAGGCCTGTGAAATGCCTCGAATGCCTCCTCTTATGAGTGAATCCGTGCAGGCCTGCAATCAGGGTTTCTGAGACTTGAAACAAGGAGCAAGTGAGAACACTGGGGTTTGTCTCAATATAGGCAGGTAAAAACAGTATTTGCAAAGATAAATTTGTTAGAAGCTATAGTCACAATGGCCATTCAATGGTTATCAGTGATGCTCCTGTGTTTGGTTGCTTCAATGACGGTGCCATCGAGTGAAGCTAAAAGCAATGCCATGTTGTTAGATCCATCAAATATGTCATCAAATCAAAAGATAAACATGCCTGGTAGGGCCAAATGCCCAGTGATAGGAAATAATGCCAAATGATATAGCAAAGAATGCCCAACACAAGTTTAGAGTGGAGTTCGCCCTCCAAGAATTTTAATGCTGCCAACAAAAACATTGAACCAGAAGAAGTATTTGAACCACTGAATATGGACAAGTTTTTGCAAGGTAGATGGTGCCTTTGATTTTCACCCTCTGCACAATATTGTAGAGAGAAAATACATAGATTTGAAAATGCTACTACAACAACAAAAAATAAGAGCAAAAATCTAAAAACTCCAGGAGACTAGTGTGTTGCAAATTTTGACAAATAATAGGCGAAATAGAAATTTAAAAAAAAACTCAAACGCTAAAAATCTCGATCCACCAAAAAAATTGCAAGCAAATAATAACGATCTCACCAATTCACTGATGAAAACTCTCAACGGAAGGAAACATAGATAGTTGGCTTTGATAACATGTTGGTATCAAGCACCTCCCAGGAGCACAACCTGCAGATAAACACCTTCACAATACGAGAGAAGCACGAGGCTATTTCACTAGAATGATGAAAAATATATTGAGATATGAGATGCAAATAATGTACATTGATCTTGCTTATAAAGGCAATAAAAAAGCTGGTAAAGAGATAACCAACAACTACCAACTAATAAACTAATATCTAATAATGCATTATGATGCCTAAGTAAAACTTAAGCAAAGTAAATGGTAAAAACCCATTTACTCCAACATTAAGGATTTCATCTTTAATTTCTTTTGTTAGTGGATCCATTTTTTTGTCAAAAACCAGTGTCTGGTATTTTTGACTTTTTTTAACTGTTCATCAAAATTTCAAATACATTACATTTTTAGAAACTAGACTCCATTCTACACATAATCAAAAGAATGATTTTCAATTTCTTTTCAAAATTTTTAGGGGGGAGCATGCTCAATTTTCTATTTTTCAGGATGTGTCCACTTTGAAAATTAGTAAAAAAATTAATTATTCATGAAAAAATATCAAAAAAATCAGGGATAAACTACATGGTGTTAGCTAATTTTTCACTAAAGCGATTTTTGAAATACTTAAAAAAAGTTAACATTTTAAGGGGAGCACACTAGACACTATGTTATGTTTTTTTGAAAAAAATAGGACCAATTTGTGTGCTCCCCCTTTTTGAACCCCTTAATCTCAACCATTTTTGAAAAAATAATAGTTTAGAAACTAGATTCAAAGCACTATGACTCTTGCTTTTGTTGTATCTTCAAATTTTGAGTGTAACTATCTTCAATTTCTCATCCAACATCAGTCCTTCCTGATTTCAGAAAAAAGTGGCATCTTAAACCCCCTTTTGGTCCCCCATCTTTGTGCACTTACCCTTGATAAGAATTTTCCAAGATTCATTTCCCTCCAGAGCCTTAAGAATCCATTTAGCACATAAGACAGTACCTTGCTGACCGATTGAAAGCAATCCCAACCCTCCTACATTGTGGGGAAGACAACAAAATTCCCAATCAACTCGATAAAATCTATGATGTCCATCATTAGAATTCCAGAGAAAATCTCTAAGCACATTCTCAACTTTTAAAGAGGAAGCCTTTGAAGGAACCTAAAAGAATAATAAACATGAATGACAGCGAAGACTTTAAAATAGATTTAGAATTTACTAGCCAAAGAAAGAGGCTTGGCGATCCAATAGCTTATTTTTTTCTCAATCCTGTCAATGACTGCTTGCTATAATGCAATAGGAGAAACTTGAAAAGCAAAGGGAATGCCCAAAAAATGAAATTCTTCCCCATGATCAATCTATTTCCAATCAAAAGTATCCAACCAACTAGGTTTGGAAGGAAAGATTGTCTACAACATTAGGTCTTTTGCCATTGAATACTTGAATTAGAGGCCTGACAGAAGACATCAAGACAATGAAGGGCATGTTTGACATTATTTTCATCCTTATTGAGGGTGAGAAAAGAGTCATTGACAAAATGACATGTTAACACCCTCAAATTTTGCAAATTTGAAGTGCCTATATTCTTTCGATGTGTCGACGGAGGTCAGGTCAGCATGCTGCTCAATGTACCCCGGAGCCCACCTTCGCCAATTAAAATCTTGCAACTCAGAAGTCATCTTACAAATCTGAATGGTGGGAAGTTTTTTCGCACACATGGTAACATGCTTGTTCAATTTTGTGCTTCTAAGATGAGTTTTGATGTGGTATTTAATTCTTCTCACTACGACCGGGCTAGATTTGTGTACTGGAAAGTTTCAAATCTCGCAATTCTTAGGGCGACCCATTTCTTATTTTGGTCCAAAGCTTCTCCAATTCTAGTTTCATCAAAATAGGAGATCATATGATGCATTATTTTAATGCATTTTAGTTGCGACAAAGGCATTCGACAGGCCAGTTTACAAAGGAAGTCCCTGAAATCTTTCGGTGATGCAGATTTTGAGGAAATGGGTTTGCTCTAAATAATTGATAATGGCCCTATGCAAATTTTTGTGGCCTCCGGATATCCCATGTACCTGCAGTGAACAAGCATCGTTTGCCCGGGAGGAGGAATTGAATATTTGTCATTTGCCTAAAGTTAAAAATTGCAATTTTAAAATATTTTATTGGCAAATTTAATGTTTTATGATGCAAATATTATAAGGGGACATTATAATCTTGTTTTATAATGTTTGGGGGCAAAAATAAACGTCTTATATTGGTATTTCTCACCATCGCATGACCTTTTCTCCCTCTCCTCTACTATTGTGCAATGGTGCGAAATCACCATTCCTGAGCAGTTTTGGGCCTACAGTCATCTCTGCAGCATGGATGGGCATATTTTCTTCTCTTTGGAGGTGTTTTGGAGGTCTTTTGGTCTAGATTCAAATAGAGTTTTGCCTGATGGAGCTGTTGATCACGTTTTTTGTTTTCTGGCCAAATTTTGGGGGTGTTTTGAAGCTCAAATTTGTTGTCCCATGCTCTGAATTCATCCCACGACCATTCCTAATGCTTGGGCAGAGCTTTTAAGTGTATTTGTGATGAATTTTGGGTGCTTGCAACCATCAAAACACCCAACATTGTCAAAAACGACCCAGCAATGAGTGAATTGAGCAAAGATGAATTGGAGGCTGCTGAATTTTGTTCGCTGTCATCCTAAAGCTGGGAGCGAAGAACGAGCAAAATAGAGAAAGGGAAGAGAGCGCTAACTAGAAAAAGAAATATTTAAAATGATAAAGTCAAATGATAAAATGCAAATGATTTATTCAAATGTAAAACATTATAATATTATAATGTTCTAATGTATTGCATCAAAAATTTTAACGAGCTGGAAAGGCATTTCCATGGGCTTTCTTACAGCGATAGGCTTGAAATGACTCCCCAACACTCCTCCTACCTATTTTAATGGTTGTCCTGCACCCAATTGGACATGGTGGATGGATTTTTTAAGTTCCCATGCAGCTACAGAATGCAAAAAAAAAAAATTTAGTACCATAGCGTGGTTGGGAGATGTATTTGGATGAAATTGCTGCCCTGTTGTGGGTTGTTCTTGCAGGTTTGGGTACAAATAGTGTGGGCTTTTGCCTTGTTTCAATGGTTTTCCTACAGGTGCACATGGGCAGCATGGTGGCGTGTACCTCTGAGCATTCAACGCATTAACTCCTCCTCTGCATGCCTGGAGCTTCTTTGAAAAATGCAGTGTTGTATATGCATGTTTTGTAAGAGATTTTTGGGGGGCTGGACTCTGAATACAAGGTATTCACACATTTGGGAGATAGCATCCTGTAGGAGCAGATGTCTGATTTTGGGTTGTAGGATTGCATTTTGCTTTGTAAGTGAACAAAATTCTATATAATAGTCTTTCTATTTTAGGTTGAGATAAATGAAAAACACTTTTTGTGTGTGTTACATATGGTTGTCTCCTTGGGTATGAACATTTTTCTTTTAAACAAAGTTGCTAAGGGCTTCTGAGCTTATTTGCATACACTTGCTATGTTGTGTATTTGATTTGCCGCATCTTTTCAAGGAAAGGATTAAAATTGCTTTAAATCAGATATAGGGAAAAGTGTGTTATATCAAGGGATTAGTGAAAGTAGAGCCACAGGTGATACCCTTTCTTGGGCCATTACTGAAAGACAATAGTGATTTCTATTAAGCCCTCTGGATATGAAGTTGTGTTATTAAGAAACATTTGCGTTGGTTGAATATCTGACTTTGTTACCCAAACAAGGCACCGATCTGGAATCTATTTTCCCAAGGGTCCAGAAACCCATTGAATATAAAGACAAATCATTTAAATCAGTTATTTTATGTTTTGTTTTAGTTTAGGAGCTGCATGTTCTCATATGTAAATGGTGAAGATAAATCAGGAACATTGCCAATCTGGGTTTAATCTTATACATCTTGATACAAATCTGTGAGAACATTTTTGCCTTGTGTGAAAGACAAATCTATTGTGATAGTAAAAGGGATACCCCCTAGGTGTGGCAGAACTTGAAGTGCAAGGGAGATATGAGAAAATCTCCCACTCAGTTGGCCGAGTCTTCCATTGAACTTAAGCATAAGAAGTGGCAAATCTTTAGAGTTTGATGTGCTTATATTTGGGAACCAACATGACCATTAACCAGTTGGTTGGAAGAGTTGGGAAGAGCAATCCCCTTAACCAAGGTTTGAGAAACTACGTTGGCCAATAAATAACTAAAGCCTTTAGTTGCAAGCACATAAAGTGTTGGGGCTAAAGGGCATCCTTGAGGAATGGACTAAAAGAGACCAAACAACTTAGATTTCTAGCCATTTATGGTAATACAAGCCAAGGCATCAACAAACAACATTTGTACAAACTAAATAAAACGAGGCCCAAATCCAAGCACATGAAGCATGGATATAATAAATGGCCATTTGATGTGGTCATAAGCCTTGGCAAAATCAATTTTGATGAAAATTGCAGGTTATTGAGAATATCAAGCCCATTCCATCACTTCCCAAATGGAAATAATGTTGTTAAGAATGTTTCTAGATTTGATGAAGCCAGTTTTTTTAGAGTAGACCAGCTAGGGGAGAAGAGGTCTAAGCTAGTTAAGATCCAAATCCTTGGAATTAATCTTATATGATACATTCAACAATGTGATTGACCATCAATTACAAATTTTTTAAGGTTGCCAACTTTAGGTATGAATTTGATATTTCCTTTATTTATTAAATTTCCTTAAGATTTGTTATGAAAATATTCTAGATATACGTTGTGAAGATCTCCACCCATAGTGTATCAAAAGGCTTTATAAAATTCACATGGGAATACATCCAAATTAGGGGCTTTATCATTAGACATTGAAAAGATAACCTCCTATAAATCTTCTTTGGTGACAAGCTGATCATAAATAATACAATGGGAATTGGTAACCTGATAAGGGACCACATTAAGACATTATTGCAAGGTAGATGACCACACTAGGGTATAATCCTAAGTAGTAAGACTTGCTTATAGTGCTAGAAATAAGCCTGTAAACCTTATGTAAGAGTTGTTGGCTTTCCTTGATTCTTGCTTGATGGTTTGAAATGTATGGCGAGCATGTAAAACCTGAAATAACTTCTTTGAAACCTTGTCTCCTATCTTGAGCCAATGAAGTCAAGCTTTGATTTGGGCTCCTCATGCAAAATAAGCATCTACAACATACTTTAGTGGTAGAGCTAAGCTAAACGATGTGAGGCCCAACCATCAGTAACCCTAGTCGTGCTATGCATGGGTAATGACTAGTAAACCTCTAATTAGTTTGGGGGTTTGTATGTAACTTATAATTTTTTGACTCATGAATTTCATATCAATAATGTTGTCATCATAGATATTTAGTATGCCATTAAATTATTTCATGACAATGTTTATTTTACTTTGAAGAAATAGCAAATTTAGTATATTTAACAATCTACAAAAATTGTCAATGTAGATATTGAGTTTTATAATGTTAACTAGAGGGTTAGAACCTTACTAGTCTTTGATGTTGGTTTATGTTGTGTTGTTGATGTGTGAGTTGGACGAATTCCATTTCCAAGGTACATGAACTTGATTGAATTAATTAGCAAATAAATAGTTCATGTATAATTTTCTACTTGGATATATATATAAACATACTATTGTTTCACTAAGAGCGTAGGTGGTTATAAACACCAAGGGAGAAAAGGAGAATCATCAAGTCCCCTAAATTGTCATTTTCGCTCCCCTTTGTGGAGTCTTGTGATCTTCAAGTGTACTTTGATTAAGTGTGGACCACATTATTGTGTTAAGTGTCTCTAATGTATTTTATTTTATTTTATTTTGAACTTTATTTCAATATGTGTAGTGTTAATGTACAATGTTATCATATTAAGTATCTCTATTGTATTTTATTTCCTTGTGAACTTTATTTCAATGTATTTAGTGTTTATGTACAAAGTTATTGTATTAAGTGTCCTTATTGTATTTTATTTTGTTTAACTTTATTTCAATAGGGTCAGTGTTTATGTGTATTTTTATGTGTTTAAGTGAGTGTATAAGTGTAAAACTTGGATGGAAAATTTCAACCAACTTTTCATGAGTGTAAAAATTGAATTTTTATTTTGGAAGTCATCTTTGGGACCCCCAACACAAGTACCTATGGGTAGGATACTCGGGAAAGGGTGTGGGTTGTATTTGGGGATTTGTGGTGTATTTTAGGGATTTGTGGTCCATATTATTAGATGTAGAGAATTGATGTATGCCTTTCTCACTAATGCATCTTCTACATATAGGATTGTTGTTTGATGAATGGACATGCATTCCAGGCTAGCTTTCCTTACATATAGTACATGTTTGTAAGTTTAATAGTGCATATATTCGATTTCTAAATTTTTGAGATTCATCCATAAAGTTAGCGGACCGATTCATATCCATGTTGTTAATTGAATTTGTGTTTTATGTCAATTGTTTAGGTAGATGTGTTTCACTTTGTATACTATTTCCATGTGTTAGGTTCAAAGTCATTATTTAATAAGGAATGCAATTTTGTTGATTTTGGGAACTTGTAGAAGCTTGTGTGTGCCTAGATATTGACTGATCCAATGCTTATCGTAGGTGTTATATATGTTGCATACTATGATGCACACTTATTTCTTTTTTATGGTGAGCATAATACAAGCGACTTCTCTTACGAGATTGTAGATCTATGGGTTTAGTTTGGGATGGTTGTCTTTTAGATTTTTGTAGGTTTGAGTTCATCATCTAGAAAAAAAATTGCATACTACATTGTTAATAATGTGTAAATGAAATAATATGCACAAAAATAGAATATATATAGTTTTATATACTTTGTACAATGAAAAATCATAAAAGTTCAACATTATAAATGTTGATAATTTTTTAATTATATGTTACATGAATGGGATATATTATTGAAAATGTATTTCTATTTCAAAGTATTATAGAAAACTACAATTGTAGATGTTCTAATTATAAGACTTGAATGTACATCTACTTTTTGTTAACATTGCACAACTCACTAATTTCATTCAACATAAAGTTGTTTTCATTAGTGAAAACAATTCTCTCAACTTTTAAGATCATTGATTTCAATCATTCTTCATTATTGTATATTTCATTTCTACTTGATAGGGTGAAGAGAAATTGTTTGAATAGTACATTTCACTATTTGTTTCTGCTTCTTGATTGAACTACAACAAATACAATTCTTTTGCAAGCATGCAAAAGCAACTACCCATATAGTATTTGTGTGATCTTGAAGCTTGATTTGAAGTACATATCTATAATTGCAATCTTCAAATGTAGCTTGGCACTTTGAACAATATCATGTTCCATCATTATTTTGTATAGCTCTTTTCTTACATTGTTTTCCTTTTGACTCACTAGGGCAAGCTGGATAACAAAATGAATTAGACTTGATGAATATTATTGTTTCTTTTACAATGAATTGGAGGGTTTTTGTTATGTCTAAAGACTCTTCCTAGATATTGGTAATTATCTTTCATGTAAGAAGCAAAGGCACATCCACTTGGTTTGTTATTGATGTGAGAACATCATTCCCACATTGTGCAAACCAAGATTTTAGGTGTTCTATTTCTTGGATATCAGGGTTTATAAACAATTGGGTAGTCACTAATGTGCTTACCACCTTACCATTGTAATATGTAACATGTCCATTTTTAATTGCAAGCACAATTGACTTTTGTAGATGGTACGTTTCTTGGAGTTGTGCACCTTCCTTTTGAGTTGTCGATCACTATAAAGTCACATTTATAGTGGAGGTAGACATATCTAGAAATCTGAGGCTCCTTCTAAACCTTTGTCCCATCTCTTCTTCTTATTGTAAATCTAGGATCTATGCATACAACAATTCAACATCAACAAAAGAATTATTGTTCTTATTCAAAATCTCATTAATGGGTGTAAAAGAGAATTGATGTTTTGGAATTAAGAGGTCATCTTCACAAAGACTAAACCTTGAGTCACCAATTAAAGTAATTTCCATTTGACTATTCAACTTGTAAAACTTATTGGCATCCTTGATGGTCCCACCAAATAATGTATATACAGCCCCAACTTGGACATTTCTAAAATGGAGGTCTACAACTTCATTGAAGCAAGTGACATGTACTTCAATATGCTCACTATCAATAATATCAAAGCTAAACACTTGTCCATGTTCGTTCTTTGTGTTGAATTGGTGGATTTCTTTCTTCATAATTACATGACCTTTGATTGTCCACCTTGTCCACTTTTAATAGGTGTGATAGTTGAGGTAGATCATTTCCTATGTAGATATGCTTGTATTCCAAACATCAATCTCTTAAGAGTTGATTGTGTGGATACATCATTCTCATTTGGATTTGTAGATGGTCCAGATGAAATCCTCGCATCTTGTTGTATAGGTTTCTCCTATTCATTGAAGATGAAGGTGAGATCACCAATGACATCATGGTTTGTGCATGCAATCTCTAGTTTAGAGACTACAGTCCACCTATGTAATTAAAGTAAGTTGAAATATTATTAATGCATAGTATAAGCTATAAATGAGCATGCTATATTTTAGTACAATCATTGTAGTTGTTGGCTCACCTTGAACTACAGATAGTGCCCGACAACTATATCCTGTGAGTTGTATTATAGAGCCCTTCTGAATTGTCTTTGAAGTTATACAATGATTATACTTTTTTGGCAATGTAGATTTTTATAGACTGATTCCGTCAGAGAGATATATTTTGTATCTACTTATTGATTCAATGGCTTGTCCAAATGTCACAATGCTCAAGACTTGGAGATGTGGATGCACGTCTAGGTTCCTGTTGTCCATCAATTTGATTGCATTTAGTGTCAAAGAGAAAGACATAACTTAAGGGAGATGAGATATTCCTATAAAATTTCATTCGTTGACAAGCATTATCGGGTTTACAAGTAAAAATATATTATTTGAATTATCAATGTTATAATTGCGTAAAAATATGAAATATCTGAGTTAATATGTAATTCTTTTCTATACAATAGAAATACTATGCATGAAGAAATTAAAACACGATTACTAAATATTTTGCAACCATAAAGGTAGTCTTGTGATTTTTTTTTATACTTACCACAATCCTTAAATAGAGTAAGTGCAAGAAGATGAGTCCACTTTTTGGCCAAAAAGTGGAAGTGTTTTTCCTGTTTTTCAAATTTTGTCATTCTTGAAGTAAAAATTTGAAGCACTTACACATAGAATATTAATATAATGTAAAACTATGAAATGTAGGATTTTGTTTCTAGTTTTCAAATATGTAAATTTTTCTAATACACAAATGATAAAGTTGGTTTTCTATAGGATGTACAAAAGGTGGCTTTTAAAAAGTCCCCTATTTTTTGCCAAAGCATACATGTGTATGGCTAGTATAATTTGACCTAAATGAAGGTAATCTTGTAATCCCTGTTGTGGAAAGATGCACAGGATGTTGAAGTTTGGTAAAAAAAAATTAATAATTTTTTGATAAATAATTTTTTTATTAAATAATTAGTGTCTTTTAAAAACCCCTTGTGTACGAGCAACATAATTGTAGCTAAACTAATCATAACACTGGTTTTTTTCATCATATAGAGAATGATGTCTAAATATGTCAGGCATAATTTTTTTCAAGAAACTTTCAAAATCAAAAGTTATTAAAAAATGGCGACATATATTATTTCAAATTTATGAGTCTCTTTGTTTTAAAAAATTTAATAAATAAAAAATTATGTTCAATAGTAAAAAATTGCATATTTGAAAACTAGACTTTGTGATCTGTAATGAGTTTTAATTTCATCAAAAAATTATGAAAAAAAGTCATCAACCATATTGGTGAAATTAGTTTTTTTCTCTTGGTGTTTATATGGCCTTGTACTTGCAGGTCCAAGGCTAAGGCTTGGGTTTCCAAGCCTTTTCCAAGCCTAAAACTAATGCAAACCTGTAGATGTCATCAATTTTTTTAGAATAGACATTTGCTAAGAAATGGGTGCCCATTTAGAAATGGGCACTCGTTTCTAATATAGTCATTTTTATTTATTTTTAATAAAAATGTAGTACAACCAGTTTTCTGTAACTTTTCTTTTTGCATGTACAGCGCGATAGCGATGATTTCTAGAATTTTTTATATGCATGTGTAATTACAATCTCTCAACAAAGCATATTATATTCAATTTTTATAGGGATTCAATTATAAGGAGCATTTTCAGATGGAATGAAGTATAAGAACTATTTTTTAGGGAGATCAAATAAAGAAATTATTTTTTAGAGAAATCAAGCACATGTGATATTGAACAAAGGGTCTACATCTACTTGTACTTCAAAATTTTTAAGGAGGTATCCAATTCTAAGTAAAGTAATATTATTTGTTATTTTTATCAAGATATTTTGGTAATAATAGGATCAAATACACATCAACAAAAAGGAAAAAGGAAGGTCATGACATATGAAGAAATTGAAGCACATTGAGAGAAAGAGGCAAAATGACAAAGAGATAGGAGAGAGAGGATTCAAGAAATGAAGAATGTTGAAACATCCAATTCGATGACTATTGAAGAGGAGAACATTGTTCAGAGACTAACATGGACGAGGTGAATGTAGAATATGTAAATGTGAAAGAGGTCGAGAATATGGAAAATGTGATTATAGAAATGAATCCAGGTATGTCTTCAAATGCATTCAATGTTAATGAGATTAATGATTTAAAGGAAACTGGATATAACATTGTTGATGTAAATTATTCTTCTATTAAAAACAACTCAACAAAAAATGAAAACCCTTGTATGAGTGAAAATGAAAATATTTTAAAAAAAATTGAAAGTAATGTTTTGGATAATCTTTGTGGTAAGATATCTTGAAGACAAATTCAAACTATTTTTTTTTATAAAAAACTTTAGGATTTCAATGTCAACTTGTATTGCAATTGATGGGAATGTCAAAAATGTAAAAAGTAATGAAAAAATTAGACATATACGTAAAACCCAAAAAGGTGGATGAATCAATGGAACAAGTTATGTATAGTATTGCTAATGATATTGATTCTATTAGAAAAATGAGTCGATCTAAATATAGGAATGCAACATGTCAAACAATAACAACTGTTTTAGTCAATAGATCAATTGTGAGCAAAAGAATGATAAGTACGACAAGTGTATTCATCCATGTGCATGATAAACCTTTGAGAAGAATGGCAAAGAGAAGAGTAAGTATTGAAGATGATCCAACCAATGTTAAACTATTAGTGGTAGATTCTCAAGGTCTGACATGAAATTAAATAATAAATCAGGTCTTTAATTGAAAAATATTGGCATGATAATACAAGAGTTTCATCAAATTCTAGAGATGTTTTGAAACTAAAGGTAGGGTCAAAAAATCATGACCCTCATCCAAAGCATCTTTTAGACATGACTCAAATAGAATTATATAAAAAAATCTAGATGATTCAGTTATAGAAAATTTTCACATAAGTCAAAGATCATTTGAGAAAAACCTTGGTATGTCAAGATTAATAAGCAATGAATCTCTTGTAGTTGCAAAACTCATGTACAATTTTATTATTATTATGATATTTTTCAATATATATGTTGTACTTTGCATACTAACCAAATTATGCGAGAATTTGGTATTAATATGTGACCTACAACAAATAAGGAGTTTATAACAAGTTTACTTTGTGAAACACCTGATGAGAAATTATTTTTTTCAAAACTGTGTTTCTAGACAATGCAATAGATGTGGTAGCCTTTCATTGTTAGGAGAATGCATGCATGAAAGTAATTCACATGATTTTGGATACCAATTAGTAGATGTGAAAAGATTCAACAATGTTTAATATTCATTAAAGAATGGAAAAATTGGAAAGCATTGTGAGTTAGTCAAAGAACAAAGTAGTGTACACACATTCATCGCAGAGTTCAAGAATAAGATTGTGTATAAATATGTGAAGCACTCTCAATATGCTCGATGGCTTGATGAACAATTTCGCAGATGTAAAAACACATTTCTAATTGGGACTATACTTTTAGTGGTTTAATTTGCAGAAAACTATACCCTTGCTCCACAAGATAAGATTTAGTCTCAATATTATAACTCAATATAGTGGCCATCTTTGTTCATATTGTATACATATATGTAGTTGACAGTACATAAAATGACAATTTTTTTTTAAGGAGTACCATTTCTATGTGAGTGATAACCGGTTACATTCATCAGAGTTTATGTAGTATTGTTTCAAAATATTTTATGACAATTTAAAAGAAAGAGAAATTCAGATGCCACCACATCTCATATGGTCAGACAATTGTACAAGACAATTCAAAAATACTCAAATGTTTTATTGGTTATGTAGGGCCCATAAAGAAGACAATATCCAACATATGTGGAGTTTCTTCGAGGTTGGACATGGTAAAGGAGAACATGATGGAGCTGGAGCATGTGTGAAAAGAGCTCTTGCTAGGGAGCAACTAAAATTTGGGTATGCAACATGAATCTAGCACAAAACAATTTAGCATCGTATATTTAACACAAACATATTAAAATGAAATTTACTTTTAACACAAATTAATACCACGTCAGAGAGAAACTTACTATTGTTCTTCAATTGACTGTTCAACTTATTGCTATTCCAGTTCTTCAATCTACTGTTCTTCAATGGACTGTTTAATTGGTTATAGTTGTCTGGAACTATTCTTCTGCAAAATCAATGAATTCAAGTGTATTTAACTACACCTTGGGTGGTGATCTAGGGCAGTGGCAAAGAGAGGATGATAGTGGGCAACAATGCACGAATTAGAAGACATTAATGTTGAGATGCTTGCCAATAGTAAACATTCTACATTCACACCATCCTGTACAATATTTAGATTTATAATCGAAGTTTTATGCCTACTAGCAGTGATACATCTAACAAGAATGTTATTTGCATTTATTTAGAGGACTTCAAACATCAACATCTATAAAGAGCTCAAATCCTCAATTGTGTGGGCAACAGATTCATCTTCGAGTGCACTTGAAAGAAATAGTTTAGAAATTGTTGAAACCTATTTAGAGATCGTTGAACCCTGTTCGTCGATAACATTTCCTAGTTTCTTAACATGAGATAGGTTTACTGATCCATTGTGGACTTGCCAGTCCACTTAGAAAAAACCTATTGGCTAAATATATGTGGTATGATTTACTTTTGAAAGACCAAAATTTGTATTGAGAAAAGTTTATTATAACACGTGGTAATGTGTATTGTTTTATAAATTATGCTCTAGGTATATAAAATAAAATACATGTGAGCATTAATCTAAATATAATCATGGAAGGTTATAGCAATAAGATTTAATTTGAAGTATATTTATATTAATTAATCTTCCACCATATTTTCTTTTTATTTATTTATTTATATATAATGGATACTATATGTATAATTAATTAATTGTAGGTCAAAGTTTTTAATAAAAGAAAAAGGTTATAAAAAGATGTATGTATGTATATATATGGTTGTTTATATATATGTTATTTTTTAATTTTTTTTAGCAATTCAAATCATTTTATAATATACATTCTCTTAAAATCATTTAGTTCAATCTAGTAATTAATTGTGCAATTCAACCCTATTAGTTATATTTGTGAGACGGCCCCCTCCTCTACAACAAGAATATACATACTTTGCCTAGCTTTTCATGACCAAACAAGCCCTAAAAAGGGTCTAAGACATCTTTCTCCTAAGACATAGATGTCTTAAGATGGACTTTTCAGAGGGCTAGGTAAGATAACAAGGAACATAAACAAATCCCTAGGTGAAGTATTGATCAATGGAATTAGGGCATTATTATTTTTGAATGCCATACCTCACCATAACTTGTAATAGATATTATTTGACTTTTAAAACATTGATTTGATTTGATTTGATTTTGGATATAAGACATACTGATTTTTGTATTTAATGTATGCATCGATTATGTGAAATCTACAATAAAAGAGTAAACTCAACTAATCATTTTTTTTCCAACACTACAAATTACATTGATGAAAAATATTCACAAAAATAATTGATTGATACTTCACTAATTGAAAAACTAACCAAAAAAAACCACTGCATCCCTTTCTTTAGGAAGAGAAAATAACTCTAAAAATAACTCTCCTAAACGTTTCATCTTTAGAAGGCAACTTGCGGGAGAAAAGAGGTCAGGCCAGTTTCAGTAGACAACGTGGGCCCCGTGGGCCACAGGTTAGCAGGTGTTGTGTTTCCTTTTTCTTCCCTTTTTTGTGTTTCCTTGTTCGGTGTTGGCATATGCTTTTGTTTTTTTATTTGAGCACACCGACAGAACACCAAGTTACCATTTCTAAAAGCTAAACAGTCAACTCTTTCTCAAACGGGGTATCTGCAAATCTTCTCCTTCTCAAACGGCAAACCCTCTCAGACAAACAGTGTTAGCAAGGGTGAAACAAAATGGTGTAACGATAACCTCGGTTCTTTTCTTGGGTTTCACCCTGCAGTTTTTCTCAAAGCAAACAACCTTAGTCAGAGCAAATCTCTCAAGCGGGGTCGGGGCAAACCATGGTTAAGCAGCGTGAGGGTTTCAAGGGTCCCTTGGGGACGGCAACTCAAGGGCCTACCACCAAAAATCCACAAGATCTAAACCTAACCGAAGCTAGTAGGAAAGAGAGTGAGGTTTCTAGACTCTCTTTGGAAACAAACCATTTAGGCCAAGTCAAAATTGCTTCAACAAACAAAAGTGGCAAATGGGTTTGGGTCAACGCAAAACAATTTTGGGGTATATTGAAACATAGACTTTCACGTTCTAAATGGGAACAAACAAGGATAAAGCCAATCCATAGAGAAGCAAGCAGTGTGCACACAATACAGTCAAGCGGGGGGCTTAAAAAACGCAAAGCAGGAGGTGAAACGGAAATTTACAATCCTTCTTCCACTCCTCTGACCTAGTCTTCACATCTATATGTGCAAGAACTGATCAAGGTCAAATCCAAGTTAGAGTGTTTGGAAGCCACTGAGCTGGAAAGAAACGGCAAGCTCCACGAGCTCTTGGAAACAAACCAAACTTTGTTAGAAGACAATAAGAGGTTACATGAACAGGTGGCTTCTCTTGAAGAGGCAATTAAAGTAGGGAAACATAAGTGGCTAAATATGAAGTTGGCTCAGAATAAAATGCTAGACTCAACTAAGCCATTAGGAATAGAGGCTCAAGCAGTTCAGCAAACAAACACTCGATGCCCAGGGGTGCATGTAAAGAACAAAGAAACTCTAGAAAAAGTTGATAAAACTTGGGCTCACGTTATTGGGGGTTCACAGGTTTTAGAGGCAGAAGCAAATCCGAAGGTTGTTAGTAAGCAAGAAAGAGAGTACAAAGAGAGACAAGACAGGATAAAAAATGTTATTTTAAGAGGAGTAGGGGATTATGGCAGAAATGAAAGCACCCTCAATCTTACAAAGGATTTCTTGAGGGATAAATTGCAATGGCAAGGACAAATCTGTCAAGCAAGGAGGATTGGCAAGATAGGTGAAGAACATGATAGGCCTATTAAAGTTGTCATGGTAAATAGGGAAGACAAGCTCCAAATCTTCAGCAAAAAGAGGCTTCTGAGAGGCTCTCGTTTCTTTTTAGAAGATGATTGGACTGTAAATCAACAAGAGGAGAGAAGGGCAGAAATGGTAAAAATTAGGACAGCAAGAGATGAAGGAAAAAGGGCATGGCTATACAAAGGTAAAGCAATTATTTCCAGTTTCGGGTCACGTGTTAAATTTGAGCAGCAAGAAGTCAACAAAGGGATAGTGGATGTTTTAAGGACAGATAGGATTGTAGGACAACAAGTATGGGTAGAAAGAGGTAATGAATCAGTTCTGAGTCTCCTGCATCAAAACAAATAGCAATCATGGCCCCCCCAGGCACACCTAAACTTAGTGTGTTGGAACTATAGAGGCTACTCGTGGAGGAGGGGGCCTGGGTTAGGGTCCATTGCTGAAGGTAGAGATATAATTTGTCTTACTGAAACTCATGAAAAAGAGGGTTGTGAAACTCCCATCTTTGAAGGGTACGCTAAGTTTACGATTTGGAACAAAGCAGTGGGTAATGACAAAGTATATGGTGGCATCATGGTTTTAGTGAAAAAAGTGGAAGGCCGTATAATTCAGTTGGAAAGGGAAGACGTCAATAAGCAATACATTTGGATCAAAATTTCAGAAAATGGAAACTACATAAACCTTACAACATGCTATTTTGCTCCTCAAAACTCAAAATCTTACAAAAGACATGGTTGGGACAACAAAGATCCATATGCAGCAATTAAAGAAGATATCTCCGTTTATGCCCAACGAGGTGAAGTTCTTCTTTTGGGTGATTTCAATGCTAGGATAGCAAGTGTTCAAGCTAATGTTCTGTGTGACAAGGAGGGCCACAATCCTATTTGGCTTCTAGAAGAAGGGAAGCAACAGTGGGTGAGATGTTCAGAAGACAATAAAGACATCAATCATTTTGGTGAAGAGTTACTTAATCTTTGTGGTACATTTGATCTTATCATCTGTAATGGCTTGGGTAGATGGAAAAAGTTCGATAATTTTACTTGCGGCACCTACAATGGGGCAAGTGTTGTGGATTATGCAATTTGTTCTAAAAGCATGATTGACAAGATTGAGGACATCACGATTGGTGATCATTATTAGGAGTTAAAATCAGATCATAGGCCAATTTTTTTAAGGTTTTCTTGGCTGGAAAAAAGACAGCAGTTGAAAAAAGTGCAGTCCCCTCAACAACCTCTTGCTAAGGGCTGAATTCTTTTAACTCAAGAAAACCAAAATGCCTTCAAGGCAGCAATCGAACAATCTTGCAGTAAGGGGAAAGCTAGTTCATAAGATCTCGACAATTTTGAGTTAACCACTTTAATGCACAAAGCATTGGAGAAGTGTAAAAGAGCAAAAAATAGGAAGTCGGTAACAAATTGTTTTCCGGCAAATGGTTGGTTTGATGAGGATTGTAAAATTGCAAGGAAATCTTTGAAGAAAATAGGCAAAGAGAAGTTGAATCTAAAGTGTTACAAGCAAATCTTGAAAGCGAAAAAAGCTGAATTCATGAGTATTAGGCGTGAGGAGTTAATTTACCTAGGTAAGAATAATCCAAAGTTATTTTGGAAGGAGCTTGAGCCTAAAAAGCAACATACTGAGAACAACATCATAGCTATTCAATGGTTTGATTATGCAAAGCAGCTATACGAACAACAAGTTGAGATTATGCCCCCTCCTTTGATCAACACGTCAGCTAAGTTGTTCACTGTGCAAGAGGTGAAGTTTGGTATTGGTAAGTTGGGGATTGGGAAAGCTAAGGATTTAGTGGAACTCCAGGCTGAATTCCTCAAGTGGGGGGTGAAGTTTCTCGCGCCTCACATTACCAGGATTTTCAACAACATCATCCAGTAGGGCTTCCCAAGAGACTGGATCACTAGTCTAGCGATATCCCTTTTTAAGAGTGGTGATGCTAACAATCCCTCCAATTATAGGACCATCATGATTAATCCTCTGTTTGCAAAATTGTTTGGTAGCATGGTTGAAAGCAAAATCAACAAATGGGCAGAAGAGCAGGGTAAGAGAGCAAAAGGGTAGGCAGGCTTTAGGCCTAAACATTCCACCTTAGATCATGGAGTTACACTAAGACACATTATTGAAAAAGTGTGGGAAGAAAAGGAAGAAGCTTATTGCTATTTTGTTGACTTTAGAAAGGCATTTGACACAGTCCCGAGAGATAAGTTGTGGGAAAGGATGAAGGAGCTTGACATTCCGGTGCATCTAAGAGCGGCTGTCCATAGGCTCTATGAAGAGGTTCAAGTCAAAATTAGAACTTCAGCTAGAATCTCAGAAAGTTTCAGGAGCGACATCGGTGTTAAACAAGGGTGCCCTTTATCTCCCACTCTTTTTGGCTTATACATTGACAAGCTTGAAGAGTGGTTGAACTTGCAAAGTGGGGATGGTGTGAGACTGGGGGGTTATGTGGTTAGGCTCCTTTTATATGCTAATGACCTTATCTTGATTGCGAGGTCCCCCCAGGGGTTGCAAGAGCACTTGTTTGCTCTTGAGCACTTTTGTAGAGCTGTTGGTATGCAAGTCAATACAAGCAAAACCAAGATCATGGTTTTCTCCAACAAAAAGAAAAAGGCCCATCACACATTTTTATTTGAGGGAAGCATTCTTGAAGAGGTAAAGGAGTACAAATATCTTGGGATTGACTTTAACAACAGGCTTAGCTGGAATACTTGTAGAAAGAAAAGAATTTTGGGAGGTTGGAAAGCTTGTTATGCCCTACAAAACAGATGCAGAGTAGCTGAACTTTGGGACTGGAAAACTACTATGACTCTTTTTGGGCTATTGGTAAGTCCGGTGGTTCTTTATGGGTGTGAGATCTAGGCAAGCAACATGTCAGAGTCCAAGTGGAAGCAGGCTGAGAGAATCCAAAAGCACATGATCATTAGCAAGTTCAGGATGAAAACTTCAACTCCGTATGAGATTCTGCTAGCTGAAACAGGGGCTGTTCCAATAGAAGCTACTGCTATGGTGCGTCTCTTAAGGTACCTCAAAAGAATTGAGCAAATGGATACAAGTAGGTGGCCTAATGTTGTCTTTAACGAGGTGATAAGGGAAAGAAAGAAATCATGGATGAAACAAAATAGTAAGTGGACGAAAAAATAGAATATATATTTCAATGCATGTCCTACAGATGTAAGAGAAATTAAAACTTATGTCATAGAGAAATTTCATAAATCTATGTGGGATGGTTCTCTAGGGAGAAAGAAGAGCTATTATCTTGAGGTGTTTAATCCCGCTCGTGATCTTTCGAAAAAATCGTACATTGGGGCAGATATCTCTTGGAGATCTAAAATTTTGATCGGTAAGCTTAGGACTAACTTTCATTAGTTCCGTTGCGAGACGGGTAGGTGGAAGAGACCTAAAGAAACTTGGGAAGAAAGAGTTTGCACTTTCTGCACCTCGGGGGCTGTGGAATCAGAAAAACACTTTATTTTAGAATGTGACGCTTACACCAACATCAGAGCAAAGTATGCTGATACCCTGACAACGGTTTCTTGGCATGATCTTTTTGTTGAGAATGCCTTGGTGAAGATGGGGGAGCTCATTATATCCTTACACAAACGCAGAATGGCAAGACAAAAGCAAATTTGATGGGGTTAGCTGTCTCTTAGGCTATTTTTTTTTAGCCCCGTGGACGTTAAAAACTATTCTTCTTCTTCTTCTTCTTTAAGCCATTTTGTAGTCTCTCAGTATAAACTTGCGAAAAGCGTAAAGAGTGAACGACAGGAAAGCTGTAAGCGACGGCAAACCGAGGCGCACTTGTTATTTAACAAGTCACTATTTTTTAAGCGCCTGTGAGGCACAGCAGATCACAAAGAAGCGAGGATTACATTGGTAGATCTACACATATTTTTGCCAATTCACTCTTTTTATGACTGGATATGTGATGCCAATCATGGGCGGAAGACATGTTTCACCGAGAACATTATCATCTTCTTTTTCTTCAACAAATCGAGCTATTATTGCATTAATCTCTGTAATCATACTCAGCACTCTTTACTTCTTATCATCCTCCAACCAAAATAATAATGATTTCGTTGTATCAAAATCCCAATTCATGAAAGTCCGTCCGGAGCATTCTTTTGTTAAATCTCTGGAGAAATTTCTGGCACAACGGCGTGTCTCAGGAGGGTTTGCGGAGAAATTGGTGCCTGTTGATGGAAACCTGACATTGGCAGCTGCAAAGAGACTCGACGATGCAATGTCGAGAAGAGAAAACTTTGAGCTGACGGAATTCAGAGACGGCCATTTTCCTCTTAGGGTTTATGTTTATGATATGCCGTCAAAGTTTACCTATGATTTGCTCTGGCTCTTTCACAAGACGTACCGAGAGACGGCAAATTTGACGTCTAATGGCAGTCCTGTACATCGCCTCATTGAGCAGGTATGAGAGCATACAACAGTAGGGTTTTACTGAAACAGATTGGTGGGATTTGTTTCAGGGTACTAAATATTAGCTAATTTAAAAGAAACAAATGAAAATTTTAAAATATATATATTTTTTTTCTGTCGATTTGCTATCGTCTTCACAAAATTTTCAACAATTAGATTAACAGATTAGCAAATTTCCAGAAATATAAACTGTGTCAGGTTTTTGCATAAAATGTACATAATGTTTAAACTCACTAATAGATAAAGAGGTAAATGGTAAAGGTAGTTTTACTAGGTTAGCATCTTAGCACCAAGCCAGACATGAAATTGATAAATGAGATCTCCTTTACGTAATCATTCTACAAAAGAATTATGTGTACAAGCTTACCCCTTCACACTTGAAACTGTGGCCTTCACCTTCAATATGAGGTACACATGCCATCACCAAAACATAATTGTATTCATAGCAGATCACGTCCTTTTCCTCAAAACTACTCCATAATACACATAGTTCTTATGTTGTGAGCTAGAAATGTTGGCCAGCAATTCTATAAAGATTCACCTACCATTCTATACTTGTAAAAGAACTCCATCTGTTACATTTTTCCCTTGCTTGATCAGTTGACATGTGTCAATCCCACTCAAAATATACAAGAATTTGTTCAATTGATTGATGGGCTTTTGTCTTCTTTTTTCCTGGCTCGTTTGCAGCATTCTGTTGACTATTGGCTATGGGCGGACCTGATTGCTCCTGAAAATGAGAGACAACTGAAGACTGTTGTGAGGGTGCATCGGCAGGAGGAGGCTGACTTGTTTTACATCCCGTTTTTTACAACCATAAGCTTCTTTTTGCTGGAGAAGGCCGAATGCAAACAACTTTATAGGGTGTGGGCGCGTTTCTAAGGTTTTTCTTCAATTTTTTTTAGCTTTTGTTGTAATCAAAGAATATTTTCAGTCCCATCTTCAGCTTAAAAGAATGGGGTCATTTTAAAAAATCTTAACGGAATTCATTCCACTAGAGTGTTTTTACTAATTTTTTCAATTTGTTACAAATTCATTTTATTAAAGTGTTTGTAACAGACTTTCAATTTATTTTTCGGAGTTCTACTGTTTTCCATTCCCATTTTCATTCTGCTGAATAAAACAATTGTATTAACAGTTTAGATACACACAAGAAACATAACTTAATAAGTAGCAATTGAAATCCACAATAGCATTATTTCACCAACTATTTTCAGAATCTATATTTATGATAAAAACCAAAATCTTGCCAGGGCTCTCTTGATGGCTACCATACATAATGCTAACATTGGCAGAGCATGAAGATACGAAATCAAAGTATTTATCTTCAGAGCATACATAACCAGACCACAAAGCTTTTTATAAACAATACTGAAAATAAGTGCTAATGTTCATTGTTATCTCTGGTTATCACAGGTGAACTTCCAAGTACAATCTATATGCTTGGAGGACCATGACCCTTCATCTGAGTATATGACAGAAACTAAAAATTGTGAGATTTTTAAACAGGACGACATCCATTGGTGCATCTTAGTGATATATGTCGTCCCTAAAGCTACTATGCTCATCAGATATGCTGGGGTTGATTGCTACGTAACGGAAAAACAACTAAATTATTCCTTCTTGTGGTCGACAGCCTCTATTTTGAGCTGTTAAATTTTGTCCATCTTCACCAAAAATTGTCCAACCAGGTCACCCGCAGTGTCTTGCTTTCCTGCAAACTCCTGATATTTGCCAGTTCCAAATTGAATTCAAAACCTTTGTTTTCCGTGTAGTTTCTGTATTGATAATTCATTGCCTTCATCCGATATGGCATATCATTTGCAAGATCAGCCTGTACTGGTTCCTTCCAACACCTCTCCTAAAGAGATTTACCCTTGGCTTTAATGTCTAAGATTATTCAAAGTGAGCAGGGTTGCCAATGACTGAATGAGCATGTCTCTTCCCACCTGGCTAGGTGCCCAAAGAGATATTCTTCTTGCCACTCCGCTGGTCTTTCCTTGGCCTCTCACAACTTTCAGCATCACAATTGATAGTGGGATTTTCTTGGGTCTTCCAGCTTGTTTCAAAACAGGAATCGTGCCTTCAGATTTTGAAAATAATCAACTAGATCTAGATTTGATTGCTCAGGCCTGGCTTGTGTTGGACATGGAAAGTTGTCACTACCTTATCCACAGATTAACCTTGGGTAACAATTGATGAATTGTAGTGGCTAGAGAGATCTCTGGAGGCAACAAGATGACGTTGTTATTTGTGTACTGCTATTAGAGCATCCCAGCTTCCTCACTTTCATATTAGGTGCTATGGAGACGAAAACCCTTGATTCAGGCAGATTTGGAGACATTTCAAAGGCATTTCATTGAAGATAAATAGCTGCAAAAAGGGACTGTTTACCAGCTGCTAGAAAGAGATAATTTGGTCATTCGAAACTATTTTCTGAGTGTTAATCTGATTTATAGAATTAATTATTAGCAGAAATTTCTGAATCATAAGGATTTCATAATTATACTAATCGTGCAAACTATTATAATTGTGAGCTAGGGTTTATTATATTTAAAGAAAAATAAGGAAAATTTAAAAGGGTCTTTACACATAATGTTGTCTATTTGTTCAAAACTTTGACACAAATCAAATTGTTATCATGACATAGAATGAAATGTCCCAACCCAGGTGGACACTTGCTAACTGAGTTTCTGCCTGTATATTTCGCCTGGGGTTTCAAGTTTCTGTTTGTTTTGATTTGTTTTCAAGAACTTTGCCAGGTAATGCAAATATCAAATGCTCATTCAATGAAGGTTTTTGACCAAACTATTGTAAAGAAACCAATAGCTGTAGCATACTTGATTATATTAATTCAAATAGGAATTACAATAGCTTGCAACTACAATATTTTCAATGCAACTCTTCATACAATGCTTGAGAATTTATTAGACTTCATACCCGGAAATCTGAAAATGAAACTGCAGGTCTGAAACTATCATAACAGCAAATCTGGAAATGTTAAATCTGCACTGGCAAATCCCTTGTAGAGGTCGATTTGCATGGATGATTGAGTTCTCCATCAGATTAATGTTGCTGGTGTATTGCAGCCCTCTAGCCGCCCCATTAGCAAGTGGTCTCAACCCTCAAACCAAGGCGATTTGGCCTAGAAATAAAACGCCTCAGCTACAGAACTGTACGGCCTGCATAAAGATGAAATGTACGGCCTCTATTTGCTGCTGTGTACGGCCCAGCAAGGTGATGATAATCAGCAAACAATGAATTCTGATTTTTGATAACAAACCCTTCAAAAACTACACCAATTAGCTCAGTTGTGACCACTGGCTGTAGCCACCAATGTATGCAAAACTCCTTGAGAGATTTCGTTCTCAAAGACTGGTTTTTCTTCTTCAAACCCTTGTATTTTCTCTAGAGCCAAAAATTCATGAATTGAGAGAGTAATAATGAATGGAGTATTTGCTTTTTGCAAAGCTTTTGTAATGGCACGATTCCCAAGGCTTTTTTTTCACTCATTAAATATAATAAACATTATATTTGCTTTTGTGGCTTTATATTATAACTTTCACTTGGGCGCCCATATCATGACTTAAATGCTTTTGCCTTAATTTCATTTAATGCACCTTTATTATAAAGTCAATACAAGTCATTATTATATGCACTTTTATAATTGACTTTATAACATTAAATCCCCTTTTAAAATAAAGTCAAATAAGTCATATAATATTCTCACTTAATATTTTGACTTTATGATATTAAATGCCTTTATAATAAAGTCAAATCGTGACTTAAAAATAATTAATTATTATTAAAGTATGACTTTAATAATAATTAAATTCCTTAACTCCATTAATAAACCTCATTTTTCAATTCTGTCTGAACCTGGGAGTTAACCATGGTACCCTCTGTGCATCCAACCGCCTTACTAAAATTAACAGAGGTCCCTCTCTACAACCAGTCTTACTATAAATAGTAAATCCCTCATTACCTGATCAAACCAATTGAGTAAGGGATCAACAATGCAATCAAGACCTGTCCAGGTGCCCTGCTATATATAGAAACACTAACTCTCCTTAAATGGTGACTTACTATAAATAGTAAGTGTGTATAATTGAGTCCAAAAACATCAAACGAAGGCCCAACTTGAACCAAACTGAGCTCCGGAGAAGGAAACACCCTGATAACTGCCAAATGGGACCATCTAAACAACTCCATTAGCCTACGAGGGTCAGATAATAGGCTAATCTCCCAAACTCTGATGCTCTCGAAATTGGGGACATTACATAGAAAAGCTTTGGTTGGCGTGGGGACTCCTTTATGCCCCTGGGATAGTCAAGGGTGTCTAAGCATCCCTTTGTCGTCTTGGGGAGTCCCCCAACGTCCCCTTGCTGAGGGGAATACTCTTGAGAGGTCCCTTGCTTTTGTAGGGATGTCTTGAGGATGTGCCCACTTGTAGGTGGTGGTGGGGGTTGGCAGGGGGATGTTTTGTCCTCATACCCAAGTCCCGGGATGCTTCCATCCTAAGATGACCCATTTTTTGGGCAGGGGGACTGATCCATAAACTACTGAGTTATTAACCCTAATGGCACATTAAAATGGATTCCTTGATTAAATCTTCCTCACAAATCTTAGCAACTAGTCATGAGAGGATTAAATCACTTGCAGCAGTATGAAATTCGATTAATAAGAAGGGAAATGACCAACTCTTTCACCAAAGAGTTGGAATCTAATGACCAACTCTTTCACCAAAGAGTTGGAATCTAATGACCAACTCCCCTTCCTTGATTTCTTGCTTATAAAAAAGTAGGACGACTCCCTAGGTCGTTGCGTCTTTAGAAAAGCGACCCACACCGACCTGTTGTGACCAAATCACACATCGCCCCATTGCAAATGGGGACCCCCTTTTTTTTGAGCTCTGATGCTTTGCATTAGTTTTGGACGATGCCTTGGATTCGTTTCCTCTGTCAATCCAACAAGAAGTCTTTCTCCTAGAAGGTTTTTGCTCTATAACTGGAGGTCTCATCTAAAAATGAAGAGTCTTGATCAAATCCCATCCAAATGATGAATCTTGAGGTCAATCCTGATGTATGTTTGAGATCCTGAAAATGACTAAGACTGGTAGCCTGAAATCCTAAAAATCTTGAAAAATTGACTAAGTCTGAAATCTGGTGAATCCTCCAAATTCTAGATTTTGCATGTTAAATCCGGTGGATTCGAGACCTATCTCAAACATCCTGAAAGGTATATTGAAAAATATTTAAAGTATAAGAAATTACTTAAATATATTTTTCAATATACCTTTACCCTCAAGGACCCTGAAAAACGGCTAAGTATTCTAGATGATCTCAAAAGTGTGATCCAGTGCGCAAATTTCCAGAGGATTTCGAAACCTCCATCCAATGCGCCGATTTGTAGAAGACCTCGCAAGTGTGAAGTGATGCGCCAAAAGAAGAGGAAATCGAATCCTTGAAGTGATGCGCCAAAAAAAGAGGAAATCGAATCCTTGATCTAATGCGCCCTTGTGGAGGGATAAAGTTGAGGATTCCAAACACCCCAACTAATGCGCCTCATTCTAGAGGATTCCACATCCTTCAAGCAATGCGCCAAAGAGGGGACATAGGATGAAGATCTCAATATAGGCAACTAATGCGACCTAAGGAAGGAGGGGATAAGGTTTTTTTTTTTTAGAAGATTCAAAGACCTCAAACCAATGCGCTCAATAACAAGGGGATTTCAAAACCCTCAACCAAAGCGCCTAGTAGAAGAAGATCTCAAAATCAGCAACCAATGCGACCAAGGTGAAAGTGATCCGCTAAGGTGAAGGTTAGAAGAAGATTTCAGGTCCCTTAAGCAATACGCCACTTCCATAATGAGGCTAAATTTCAGTATCAAGGTAAATTTCAAGCGAAGATCCAATGACCTTGATCTAATGTGCTCAACACCTTTCCAGAGGATTTGAAATCTTGAAGCAATGCATCAAGATGGAGAGGCAGGTTCTAAGTGTTAGAATGCAAATTTTAGGATGTTTCCTGAGGATATCACAACCCTCATCCAACGCGACAGAGGAAAGAAGTTCATTTTAAAGTTAAAAACAAGAAGTAATCAAAGCTCTTATCTAATGAGCCAAAGAGGGAAGATAAGATGAAGATTTCAAACTCCTTAACTAATGCGCTCTCCTCAAAGATTAGAAATAGTGATTTAGAGTGAAATTTTAAGCAAAGATCTAATTTGGCATCTAATGCGCTTGGCTTGGAAATGCATGAAGTGATTCTTATATGTTATAAATCAAGTATTATCAAGGAATTGATGTTGCTTCTTTGTTTGTTTGCAGAAGCTAGGAAATCATCCTAGGAGCTAAAGAGTTATCTCCAAGTGAGGGATGAAGCTAAGGAAAGGATCTAAAGGCTGGAATCACTTTCATGTAGGAAAGAAAGTCAGGAAGCAGTCCACAAGAAGAAGGCATCATAAACTGCTCAAAGTGATCACTTCAAGCATCATGTAGCTGCTTCAAAGGAACCTTTCATCATCCTTGTGTTGGAATTCTTCATCAAGTCGCATCAAGTTAAGATTGTCTAGAAGACATCCATCCGAAGGACATCATCTTCATCAAGACTTTCTAAGACATCCAATCTACTTCAAGTTCCTTCGAGCTTCAAGATCATCTTCAAGGAATCATTTCATCAACTACATCATGATCATCAAGAGCAAGTGTTTGAATCACTTTCACCTTGCAGAGGGAACACCACTCCAAAGGATCATACCTCAAGTATCTACATCAATGATATCATGTTAGATCACATCAAGTTCAAGTATACTTCATCAATGGCATCATCAAGCAAGGCACTTCATCCATCCAAGTTTCAAGACTCTACAATTTTCAAGTCCAAGAGATCTCCTACTCTTCATGAATGAAGCATCATTATATATTCTACTTCATGTCATCTATGAAGCTTCATCATCTACTCTTACATGATGAAGGAGGCAGCATCATCATATACATTACCCTTCAAGAAGTTGCATCCAGAGAAGATCATCATGAATCCTACAAGAAGAAGGAACATCACAGTGTTAGTCAAATGAGTAACAAGTAACATACATCCAGTCTACAAGAAGAAAAAACAAGGCAAGATCTACAAGATGTATTCCTAAACATTCAAGTATCAAGCAATCACATTGAATACATCACTACATTGATGATACAATTTTCAAAGTATGCTGAAGTGGCACCTATGTGGCGAGTACACATCATTTTAAATGCATTAAATGTATCATTTAATGAAAGAAGCCAAAGGGATTCCTATGTGGAGGAATATTTTAAATGCTTTCGCCTTACCTTATCACATTGGAAAACGTGCCTTCATTGCCTCTCTCTTTTTTGCTAAAAATAGCAAGTTGTTGTAACTACCTGTGAGGTGGCACGATCTAAGCCCTTGGCTATCAAATTGATCTAATAAGCCATTCATTGTAATCTGGAGCACTATATAAAGGCCTTGTTGCCTCATTTGTAATTCAGTAGCTAAGTGGTAGGAGAAATTAGAGTAGAATAGGAGAGACTCTCAAAATTCTCCGAGAGGGCTGGAGATTGTTGTAAATATTTTCAAGATTAATGCAAAGAACATTGGAGTTCGCTTGGTGTTTAAGTGTTGTCTTGCAAAATAACATGGTTTCTTGTACTTCAATGGAATGGAGAGATGTTTCAAGTAAAGTAGATTAGAAGTTCTTTGTTGTAATGTATGTTGTGCTGAATATTTGATCAACTCCTAGCTCATGCTTTTGACATTCATCGCTGATGAAGTGTTGTGTAAAGCTAATCTGAGCCTCATTTGTATAAGTTCGATTGTGGATGTTCGTTTGAGCTGCACCGTCTTATGGGTGCTCATATGAACCTTCATGATTTGAAAACCATTCGCGTAACCTTAGGAGATAGCACCAACTTCATGTAGTTGTAGGCATCCTTGGCGAAGTGAAGTTAGGTTTACTTAGGAGTTTGTCTATTCGATACCTCATCATTACTTCATTGACCTTAGATTAGCTTTCTGAACCCTTAACCTTTTTTCATTTTATTTATCATTGAGACCCTGAATACATCATCCACACTGAAAGGAGAGATGAGCTGAATGAAAGAAGAAAGATCTGATGTAAGTCCCTTTGTGTTTACCAGCAAAATCATGCTTAGTCACTGAGCTATCCCTTACAAAATCATAAAAAAGGAACCTTGGAGTCATCTTGTTTGATCACTTTGTTCAACATTCGAGAGGCTTTGCTCAAGAGAGAGTTAGATACTCTGTATTTTACTCTATTGTTGACTTGTCTAAAAACAAACATCAACATGACCTCTACCTACACTCTTCTTCCCATCACCATTCTTCCTAGAAAATTGGTTTCCTCAAAACTTTGGCAACTAGGGCTCATCGCATCTATGATGATAATTACTTGAATCTGGAACTCTCACATCTTGCCAAAGTTTTCAAATTTAATGGTTTAAAGAGCAAAATATTTTGAGAGCTTTCAAACAAGCCAAATTACTCCAAACCTAAGCCCAAGGACCCTAGTTCTCCTTCCCAACCTTTTGCCTCCCTTCCTTATATTGAAGGTCTTTCTCAAAAAAATTCTAAAATTCTGGCCCAAAAAGGCATTAGGTGTGCATTCAAACCCATTGCCCCTCTCCACAATCGTATCCCTTCTCTTAAAGACCCTGTTGATCCAACTCAAGTGTCTATAAGATTAAGTGTTCCTGTGGCCTACCTTACATTGGGGTGACTGGCAGCTCCTTCAAAACCAGACTTAAAGAACATGGAGCTGACATAAAACATGATCATATTGCTAAGTCAGCTCTCGCCGAGCATTCCCTTTCCTCTAAACACCATATCTAGTTAGAGGCCCCCCAAATCTTGGCTAAAGAATCTAATTTCTTCAAGAGAAAATTCTTAGAAGCCTTTGAAATTATTAACCACCCCTCCAATCTCAACCACGACGAAGGTTGGAATCTTAGTCTTTCTTGGAAACCTCTTCTTGCCCATCTCAATAGCTAAGCCTCGACCTCTTCCCTTTGCATCCTAGAGGCTTCCCCCGGTTTTTTGTTCTCCTTCCCCTCTTAGTTTCTTGCCTTTTTCCTCCCTCCTAGGTTTCATGTCCCCACTTTCTCGGTACATTTCTTCCTCTTCTTGTGAACCCGAGTCTTCGACACTTGTCTTTGGTTGTGCTTGTTCTTTCCTTTTTTGTCTTTCATCTTGGTCTTTCTTTTCTTTCTTTTTTCTTAGGTTTCTTCATTTGTTTTGGCCCATTTGTGTTCGTCTTGTATATTATTATGTTTTATTATATATTGTTTGTCTTTATTCTAATTCTCCCTTTTGCATTACAATTTGCTTTACTATTATTTTGTTATGTTTTCTATATATAATATGATAAAATCATACTTATATACAATCTTTTTATCTTTTCTTTTATTTTCTCTTTTTTGCATTTTGTATTTATCTATTGACTTTTTTAATTTTTTAATTTTTATTATTTTTTTATTCCTTATAGTTTTCTAAGTTGTAATTCTTTGCTCTCTATTTTTATTCTTTGTATATATATTATTATATATAACATTATTGATTGTTATTTAATATTTTATAATATATAATAATACATAATAATATTTGTTTTGATGTTATATATATATATATATATATTATTATATATAATATTTTTCGTTCTTCTATTCGGTTTTTCTTTCTTTCTTCTTTCTTCTTCTCTTTTATCAGTTTCTCTCTTATTTTTATTTTTACTTCCTTTCTTTTTAATTATATATAATAAACTATATATAATTATTCATTTTTATTTTTTATTGGTTTAGATTTTGAGTTGTTTTGTTATTTCTTTTCTTGGTTTGTTTTTCACTTTTCATTGTTGTTGGCCTTTCGTTGAACCAAACTTTGTTTCTCTTTCCTATTTATATAAGATCCTTTGCAATTTTCGTATCAATCTCTTCTCATTGTTATCCTGAAGATGGATCATATAGTTTGATGATGATCCGAAACGTCGATACTATATTCAGAAAAAAACACAGTTTAATCCAGAAAACTATTAAAACTTTCATGGATTGTGGAAATATCCTGCTTCAGAGGGAAATGACAGTTAACTAAGTGCATTCACACAAGAAAACAAATCACTTGACACATATTCATTTGGAGAAAACCCAAAATGGGTGAAAAACTCTAGAAAGAGTATGCTTTCAGCTTCCATCCCATCACTATCTGGTGTCAATACATGGAGTACAATGCCAATAGTCTTTTGTAGCAGTACAATGAAATCTTCACTCCTTTGCCTTTGCTCTGCTCCTGTAAACACAAAAATTCTGCAAACACCTTCACGCTAATCGGATCATCAATGAGAGTCACACTCCCAAGCCAGCTGCCCTTTCAGAATAACTCCATGATTTTCTTTTATCCCTTCTTTGGCTGCACAACATAAGGGAGAAGATGGACAGTTGCATTGAAATGGGAACGGTTGCCAATTTGCATCTGTCTGTCCAGCCGACCTCTCATCCACATCGCTACCCAAACGACCATCCTTTAATGCCCAATGACCGCTAACAAGGATTAGAAGTTTCCTCTACCATAGGAAATGCCAATAATCATGGTCTCTAGCAGTTGAACAATTCAGCAACCCACATAATTGTTCACTACCCCAAAATGATCCTATGAGAGCATACAAAATGTGGCCAAACAAAGTCAACAGGCCACCAATAAGAGACAAAAGAGTCTTGTTGAAAACCCTGTGCCTGAATGTTCTCTAGCATGTAGAATTGGCTAGAATTGACTCGTTAAAAACTTATGAATTGATAATTGGCTCCAAGACCCCATGGTGTTGTTTCAGACCACCACCAAGATGCCATCAGATCCAAACTCCAACCATATATTCACTGTCCACATTCCCAGCGTTCGAAACATTGCTGAAAGCAATATAAATTGCTTAAACAATGACCTCGGTAGAAGATTAATTCCAAATGACCTGCAACATGTTCTTAATTCAACTGTAGCAGTGATAAAGAAATTCTCCTTTGCTGCAAATGGACTTACAACCATACAAAATACTCTTCGAGTCATCCAAGTGACCTTCTCTTTGTTGCAAGTGCATTTGCCGCATGTGGAACCAAACTCAATTCGAACATCCAAACCAATTTTGTAGATCACTCCTCCCTAACCTAGGGGCTTTTGGTCCCCCAAAGTCTCAAAACACAACTAAATGTCGGAACTTCTTTCCCACATTTTCATGAGACATCCACTTAGCCTAATCTGGGAATTGTCTTTTTTCACCAATCAACCATTTCTCCTATTCTCCTCGCCTGGTATGCCTCACCTTCTTATCAAGAATGACATCCTTCTCCAGTTTATTCATCTCTTCTGGTGCAAAATCATCTAATGAAGCAAGAACTACATCCTCTGGCTCTTCATCCAACATAGAAGTCTCAAACAAGCGTAAGTATCTTCATATACTCTGACAATTCCAAACAAAAAACATTTTGTCCTACCTGTTTTATGATCTGAAATAGACCATACTATAGAGGCTTAGCTTCCGTGAAGGACCTTGCTGTCTCTCTTTGCCTAAGTAGATCCACACTGTGTCACCACCTTGAAATCTATGTATGATGCTTCTTGTACTTGAGATGAGACTTTTTCAGTCTCTCTTGGACCTAGAGTTGTGTCCGTTTCACCTTCTCCATGAACCTGTGAACTTTATCAACTTCTGTCACCAATTTCTAACCCCTTACTTGACTGTTGAAAACAGCTATCAAGTGGGCTTGGTGGCATAAAGCCTAAGTTATTGGTTCGGCCCTGCAACTTTGCTGGTTCAGGTACGATCCATTTTGGGTCTGGATCCTGGTTCGATGCAGGCAGGGGTGCGGCCAAGGTTCAGAATTTCACCTATGGGTTCATCCCAGACGAACCCGAGATAACCCACAACAAATTTTGACGGGTTTTTCTGGTTCCATGACGAACCTAATGTTTTTTTCATAACCCTAGAGAGAAGACTGCCCTGACGTGATTTAATGCTTGTTGCTATCCAACCCGACGCAATGATGGCATTTTTTCTGTCTTTGCCCGAACGATCACATGGATTTATTCTTGAAAAAGTTCAGAGTCGACTATAGTAAAGCATATTTATTTCAGTATTTCAGAGTCAACAACATTCAGTAAATATATCTTTTGCTTTAATGATTCATGATAAAGTATTTTAGTAAATATAATGATCATGGGATTTATTTGTGATCGATATGTTTGGAATTGTTTATAAATTGATGAAAAGTTCAGAGTCGACTATTTAGTTTATTAATATAAACTTTATTTATAAAATATTACTATGTTATATTTTAATTTTATTCATATTGTATAAGGTTTATAAACATTTCTAATTTTCTATGCATTAAAATATTAGGATATATGTATATTTTTGTTATTAGGCTGCAAATATGTATATATTTTTTTATTTTTATATTTTTTGTTTGGACGAACACAACCCCGAAATTTTTTTGACCCAATCCGTGAACCGAACCCCCAAACCCGAACGTGGACCCATACCAGGATAGGTAACATAGCTCTTAACAAGAGTTGTGAAGAATAATCTGAAATACTGTAATGGGCTGCCCTGTTTGTAATTTTTTTTTTCTTAATAGTGTTATTTTTATTAGATTGTGGTCTATCAGACTAGACAGAAGATGTAGAAAGGGTTTTTTGGTTTTGCATGTTTTGTTTTTTGACAATTACAATGAATATGAAACATGCAACGAATACCCAGAAAATCTATGATAGATATTAGCAAAATAACAAAGACCCAGGTGTTAGAATTGCATAACATGAATTATAAGGTGTTAGAATTGCATAACATGAATTATAATCACATACCCAGATGACATACTTCAACTTCATATGTTGGCTGTAGCATGCACCGGCTTTACAAGCTCATAAATCATCACCAAAACTTCATAGAATGAGGCTTCTCCTTCAAACAGTTGCTGCAACATATTTCCAAACCCTAGGCGCCCTTGGTAAGTGTTCTACCAATCACAAACATTGGGCGATTCACCCCATAAACACACCATATTCTGATCTGGGCTGGTACGGCCAAGTACAGATGATTTCCAGCATTTCAAACTCCAAAAAAACACTTCCAAACTGTCACAGCAATCACTGTTATAATCTGCAGTTCACAAGAAGTCCCCAATGTCTTAGTTTATGCAAGGAAAACCATCAAAAAACCCTCAAACGTCTGCTGGAGGATATACGGCCAGGATTGAGGTGTACGGCCAGCATGGGTGTGCAATAACAGCTTCTAAAAACACTTCAAAACACTGGCAATTCTGTCCATATCTGTTCATTTATCACTGCTATTCAAATCAGTATTTTATCATGATAAAACCACACCAAAATTGATCAAGATAAGCACAAGCGAAGCCTCTGAATGAAGCTCCCAGCAAATCCTTCCTGATGCTATCTCTCAAGCATGAAGAAGGCAGTCTCACAGAGGGCTACGTCCCTGCAAAACTCCATTTCAAACCCTTAGCCAATGCTCAGTTTTTTGCTTAGACAAATATGTTTTTCCAAAAAGTGAGAGAGAGCCAAATGAAGTCTCAAAATGCATTATATCCTCTCCTGAAGCCCAATGCCCAAAAAGGAGGGAGTTTTATTTTGTTTTAAATTTAAAATAACCCCTTATCCCTCCATGGAACGCTCCCCTTCCTAGCACCACAGCTTTAGGTTATAACTTAAAGTTCATTTTAGAAAGTTACTTTATTAACTTAAAGTAACCATAGCTCATAAAATATTATATTAAATTTAACTTATACTTCGAAATATAATCCCTTGGTTGCTCTTTGAAGTCCAACTGCAAGTGTTAGGTACTCCAACTGACAGGGTATAAATAGTAAGTTGGCCAACGCCACCTGATACCCCCTGTTTGGCTTACTATAAATAGTAAGTCCTGGAATAACGACCAAGATAGGTTCCCTAACCATATCTACTAGCCTATGGGAACCTAGGAGTAGGCTAATCACATCAGCTCTCCGAAGAGCTAAGGAGGGGACATTACAAATACTCTTCCAACTGTTGCCCATATAGTGTCCCACATGATTACCATTTCCTGTGATGCAGTGTAAGTCCCAAAGGTCTGCCTCTCTCTCAAAGAGGCTACATCCTTTGGGATGCAACCTGTGAGATGCTACAGCCTGAAACCATCAATGAAAGTACTTCGTAGGGTTGCAGATCACAAATTGACTTGCCAAATGACCAATGCCAAAAGAGCTCAAATACAAAGATGCCCTGTGAGAGCATGGACAGCCCAGAAATACAAAATATAAGCCAAATATGAGGATGAATAGCCCACAAAAATAGATTATAAGACAAATATAATATTAAAAGAAAAATGACATCCATTTCCACACCAATTGTAGTGTGTGTGTGTGTATTACCTGCATGTATATATATATACCCATACTTGGTGAAAAAATTGCCATACCGACGTATCCGAACCCCAAACCCATACCTGTCCCCCTATCAGGACTGGCAACTTAGGTGAAGAGATTTGCCAGTTATCCAAGGATCAAGAAAAGGGAAAGTGATGGCTTTCTTAGGAAGCTGCAAAATGTCCTGCTCCAGCTTCTTTACAACACATCGAAGGCAGGTGTGTAGTATAAATGCAGTCATTGACAGTTAATAAACTATAAATGAGTAACTGCTTTTCCTTCATCTTAAGTTCTTAACCTATTTATCCATTTCAAAAGTAGCATACCTAGATGTATGTTCCATCAAGTAATCTGAGTTTCAAGGTAAATTTTATATCTCCACACTTATCGCTGCAGCTACATATGGTTGCAGATAAGACCTTTAGAAGCAAATTCTTATTTTAAAATCTAGCACTTTGAATGGCCATCCAAGTTCCTCTTGTACAAGTTCAATCGCTATTGCAGGAAGGAAAAGTAAATAAAAATCCAATTTTACATGGGGACACATCCCCTGCTGTCTAGAGCTGTCCTAGATGTTTTGTGGACATGTGCTTTTTTCTGCATTTTTTCTCATGCCCCCAGATGTTTTGGAATGTGTTTTAGGGGGGTTGTTTCTAGACATACCTGGGGCATTAAAGGATGTCCCCAATCTGCCAAGGGCATCCCTCATGTCAATGGTTGTTTAGGAAAAAGTTAAACAGAAATAACATATTTGTAAAACTAAAAAAAGAGGGGACATTGTCAAAAAGTTATGTTCATGACCGTTGATAATGTAGCAATAAGATATCCATATATACAATTTGATTTCACTTAATTTTTTATTTCAATTTTCAATGCTTAATGGTGAATTTATTGGTCTATGTTATATGCCACAGATGATAATGTTATTTAAATTTCTGCACTTCATCTTTAGAATATCTGGTGAATTTAATTTTCTAGTTTTCAAAGAAATGTGTCCCATGTCTCCCCATTTTGGAAACTCGGAGAAGCATTGTAAAAATCTTATTGAAGTTCCCTTCCAATTCATCTTGTTAAGAAGATTTGTTCTGCTACTTCCTTGTCATTCTCATTTTGCGGCTTGAGATATTTGAATTTTAATGTTTCAAGAAGGGAACAACTTGCCAAAGAGAGGTATACCAAGTAACTGAGAGGCTAAGATGACTGCAATGCACATTTGACAAAACTTCAACTGAAAGTTCTGGTATTGCCTGCCTTGCTCTTATGGAGCCTTGTAAATTTCTCTACTGGTGCCTTCTAAAGTTTTCTGCAAAGGGACTACTTTTCTATTATCCCTACAAAAATAGTATTTATGTAATGTCCTTTTCTGGGAATTTTATAAAATATGCAATTTTTGGTGTAATTTGTGCAAATTGAAGTGAAACAAATATGGAATATAGAGTATAGATGCCAAACTCGAATAACTAAATGCTGATCAGCAGCATTAGTAGCAGCAATAAAATTAGGAAACCCTCATTTATCAAAATAACAGGGATATTGCAGCAGATCCGACAATATACAATGCTGATATAAATTTGGGAACCCTCAAATATCAAAATGTGATAGATAAAGCAGCAGATCTGAATATTAAATGGCTGATATAAACATGACAGCAGCAAATGGTGGATTCCTTACAACACCCAATTAATATAACCGATGTTGCAGCAATCAATTAATCACAAATGCAAGTATCATGTATGAGCAGCAATATTTGATTCAATCCTCATGCAAACTTGTTTCAGACTTTATCATGCAAAATCAGCAATCCAAACTCACTTGATACCTTGTGGCTGGGCTGAATTAATATAGATCCAAATTGTACAACAACAATAAAGTGTTTGGCAGTTGTCAAAGTGGTACGTCGAACTGTTTTGAGAACTGCAATGACTGTATGGGAGGTGCGGCAGCCTCTACTAACCCTAGGCGCAGCAATTAGAAGGCTGCGTTACAGTATTAATTCTGAAAGATTCCTTACAAATGGTAGAATGACTCCACAATTGGAAGATCAGACCTGTATGACGGCTTCAACAGCAGATCCAAATGGGTACAGTGACTGTAATCAATGCTAGGCAACTGTTCAATGATATTTGGTAGCTGAAAAATGATATGTGCAGCAGCAACAATGCCTAGAAGTAGAAACCCTTCAAAATCAGCAGATCTGGTCTATTAGCAGCAAATAATTCTTGACTCCCTTCACGAACAACAATTATTAATACCTTGGTAATATCGATTAGATTTGCTTGCAAATACTCAATTGGTCCAATCCTTGACGACCCAAAAATCTCGAAATATTCTTCAATAATCAACACAAATGTATTGTAGTGGCGCTATAGCGACATTGTAGCAGCAGTTGATAAGGTTTGCAGCAATCAAGGTGAAGAAATCATATTTCCACCAACAAATCTTCTAAATGCTCGATCAATAATTGGAAATACTTCAATCTTTTCGGCCCAAATGTGATCCCTGGATGGAATCACCTCACATGGACAAGAGGGTTTTCATTGTCTAATCCAACAATGGAAGCCAAGAGGGTGTTTGTCCTCCGCATCTTCCACGCAAAAGGGTTTCCGTCCTCAAGTGTCCAATCTGAAAATGGAATTGATGCCAACAACAACATATGATGCAAATGACCAATTTACCCTCCTTTTGGGTCCTCCAAAGTGTTTAAAAACATCTTTTAAAATAAAATAATAGTAAAGTTACCCTTTTTATAGTAATTAAATATTTAGGTTGCCCTTTTTATAATTAAGTTACTGGGCCCAACTTTAAATATTATTATAAAATTATTTCCTTAATTAAATTATTTAGAAAAGGGGACATGACAATTTACAAGAGCAGCCGTTTTCTTACTCATTGAATCCTTTTGATAAATTCATAAGATTAATACAATTAATTAATTGAATTATTGCAAACAATGACTATTAATAAGCATATTTGATGCATAGGAAAAGATGTCACAAATTAACTGCAACTTTTACTTATATATATATTGTCAAAATTTGCATTTGGATGCAGGAAGCATTAAGATGGATAACAGATCAACCAGCATGGCAGCGCTCTAATGGAAGAGATCACATTCTTCCTGTTCACCACCCTTGGTCCTTCAAGTCTGTTCGTAGGTTTGTGAAGAATGCAATTTGGCTTCTGCCTGACATGGACTCTACGGGCAACTGGTATGGTTTGTTCCTTTCATTCTATGCTGTCACTCTTGAGTTTTTCATTTTTCTACGCTGTGATTTAGGTCTAAATGAATGACAATGCAATGTCAGGTATAAACCTGGTGAAGTCTGGCTTGAGAAAGACTTGATTCTTCCTTATGTTGCAAATGTGGATGCTTGTGATGATGCTTGCTTGGTTCAGAGTTGGGCACAGCGAAAGACTTTGCTATTTTTCCGTGGACGTTTGAAGAGGAATGCTGTATGCATGTCAACATATTTATATTTCTTACTTCTGTTTAACCTGGGAGTGGATGCTGATTAGATGATTTTGGATATGGCTATTTACTTCATTAATTGAGATGTCAGAATAAAATAGCCAATTATGCTCTGGAATTAAATATGCTTTGTGTTTTATTTGTAATGCAAGCTTTCTCATCACAATAATTGCACATATTAATATATTTATTTAACTTTACTAAAACAGTATATTCTTTTAGTAATTTGAGTTGTCCTATCTAGCCAAATATTCCCCCAATAAGCTTAGTGATTTTAGCCTTTTAAGCAGTGCATTGGTTCAAATAATCCAAGCAAGACGGGTGGACAGTTTAATAACTGTTAAACCTGACTACAACCTTAACCTGGTAAGATGATATGTTTTTGATCACCAACCTCCACTGTCAAAAAGTGAACTTAATCATTCAAGTAATTGAATTTATTAATACCCCCTATATTGTTGACCATTTGGCCATGCCAAACTTACAAGTACAACCCTGTCACAGCTGCCCTTTTGACATTGGCATGAAAACAAGTGACAAGAATCCTGCTAACAAAGAAGGAGACAATCAAAGTGATGGAAGGAAATGACCAAAGTGGAACTGACCAAAGATAAACACAGGTGTGAAAAGACATTTAGGCTCATTATTTCTGTATGGCATGATTTAGAATTCAAATGAGCACAAGTGCTATTTTTTCAAGATTGTATTTTGAACTTTGAAGTATCATATATGATCTATAGTTGTGTGGCATTTGATCCTCTTTTTCTACAGGTGTCTCTTGTATCATTTACAATTAGTGTCTTGGATTGTATCTAACATTGGGGATTACTGTTACCTATTTGGTGTTAGGTCAGTTTTTCTGTAGTTGATGTCTTTCTCTAACCTCAACAGTTGTGTGAACATGAATAAAATAAGATCCTTTGTTTTCATTCTTAAACCTTTGATGGGTTGCAATGAAACGATACTGCCTCATGATTCTGCCACAGTGAAGCTCAAATATAGAGAATTACAAGACAGCCTTCAGCATATTCAAAATTTAGCTCCAGATGTCTATGGCATTTAGGTGCTCACTTTCTAGAAGACTTTCCCACTCATTTGCATCTAGTGCATCTGGATTGAACAGAATGTTGGTGGTTATTGATTTAATGTTAGTCAGTTCCTCCCTAATTGGTAGGAAATGACTTCGGTAAGCTTAAGACTTACGAGTACATGATAAATTAGATCCCGGGTTTTCAACCTTGTGGCTTTGAAACACAACAGTGGAATCATGCTACCTAATGATTGTGCTTAGAACATGTCTAAATGGCCACTTAACACACCACATATTGTCAGTGTATGTTCATACTTCATAGAATCATAGGCCTATGCCAGAGTAATGCTATAATGTTTCTGAGATATTAACTATGATTAAGGTGAGAGAAACCTGGATCTAAACACCTTAGTTTGGGCATTGGGTTGTTTCTTGTGTTTATCTCAGGAAGAATGTGTTGAAAGTTTGAAACATCTTTCCCACTGGGCCAATAGAGCCTTAGTTTTATGTTGCTTGCACTCGCTCTTAGCTAATATTAAGATTCAGAAATCCAATATAGAGAAATAATGGCTGAAATATAACCAAAATGCACGATACAAGGTGTATGGTGGGCCAATGTGCCATAGTCTGGAATATACTCAGAAATAGAAATACCTTTGAGATAGGGTTATGCTATGTAGTATTTCTTGAGGAAACACCCCACAGGATCTCCCTCTATGAGAGCCAAACCTGCTACACTACTCAATCTTTTCATTCAATATAAGTGATCTATTCATGCCACCTTCAATACACTATGGGTCTTCTATATGTAGCTACTCATCTAATAATGGTTAAGCAGGTTAAATCCTTAACTCATAAGTTTCTCATTTGGCCAGCCCATATAACTTAATCCACAAGTGAGACATTGATTTGGTGTATGGGAAGTACATACGGGAATTGTTTCTTCATTTGTCTAATATATTGTTTATACTTAGCAAACATACCTTTCCTTTCCCTAGATTTGAATCTGTGCCTCCTCTATGGAGTATACAAGTCTTCACCACTAGATCCACTCAGGTTTTACAGGCTAAGTCAGGCTGTACAGCCCAAGTAGAACAAGGGAGATAGATGTAGACAATATTTAAATGTTTGGCATTTATGATAGTCACTTGGAGACATGGGGATGCAGGTATGGGGATCAGCATGGCATTTCAAACTAGGGTACTTGAGTAAAGGAATAATGATATGGCTATAACATACGTTAATATATTCACTAGAAAATATAGGAATGGGGACAGGGTCCTCATTTCTATTGTGGAATCTCTTGGTGACTAGGCCATATATTAAAGCTATGCTATTTTCTTCACAGTTTGACTAATAGGGAGTGGCTTTTTTTATTAGACCACTATATTAATTGCAGTGTGGTTTAGTAGTGTTATCTTCATGGTTCATTGGGTACATTGGTGAAATGCAATTTCAATTTTCAACAATTAGCCCTCATAACTGACTGTCATTAGTTTATAGGCATCAGCAGATATTCATTTATCTTATCTTCCATATATACATATTGGTCTTCATGTATACCTTCTTTATGTTATGAAACTAGTAATATTGATTATTTACTATTTTAAGGGCGCATCCATTCACACATGACCCAATTGTTGTCTGTGTATGGCGAAGTCTGTCCATGTTGTAATCTATAAGTTGATTTTATATAGCCACTTCTTTTACCTCTTTTATCTTGATATGGTAAATTCCATTATCTTGTCAATCCTCACTTTTGATTCATAATTTCATAGTATATATTCAAAGCTATGGAAGAAACTATTATATTGAGAGATCTTATTTATTGTAGGGTGGAAAGATTCGCAGCAAATTAGTGGCTCTTCTGCAACATAACTTAGATATCATAATTGAAGAAGGTTCAAGTGGAGAAGCAGGCAAGTTGGCAACACAAACTGGCATGCGCAGGTTTGGTTAGCAATTCTTTTTCTTAAAAAGAATTATGTAGTGCTATGGCCTAATAATTTTCTTGAAGAAAGTTCATAAGTTAACTTTGATTTCTATACTGGAAATGGTGCAGTTCTGTGTTTTGCTTAAGTCCAGCAGGAGACACACCCTCTTCTGCAAGGTTGTTTGATGCAATTGTCAGTGGATGCATTCCAGTCATAGTGAGTGATGAACTTGAGTTGCCTTTTGAAGGTATACTTGACTACAGAAAGGTATGATATGATTGAACCTCAAAGATGCTTAGCTTTTAATATTGTTTTGTTGTTCACATGCTTTTGAAAAGCACAAATGAAGCAGGAAATATGCTGTGTATTGAGCAATGCATGTTGCGAGTTTGTCCTTTTCTTCAATTTGCATTTTCTTTTTATGTATATATAATCTGCAGTGTTTTATAAACCCTTCTAGCTGGCATGCGTCTAGAGCCATCTTTGATATTATCTATAAGGTTAAATGGGTTGATTTGAGGGTATCCTATACTTGAAATTAGAAAACTCAAAAATTGGATTCAAGCAATCCTTGGAAAGCTCAGAGGTTACTCATTTTCTAGGAGGGAGCTTTTTATGTTACATATGTGGTAGTTACTTGTGTTTGGATGGAAGTTTCTGAATTATGAATTTCACTTGTTGCAAGTTGAGCAAAGAAGTCGGGAAGAGTCAATTAAATGGATTTAATATCTGAGAAATTCTAAAGAGCATAATCTAGTCAAAACAGATTGGGGTTCTGACTATGACAATCAAGTTCATACATGAATATGCTAAATGGTAATGTTTGAGTTATACATTGCATTATTAAAGGAGAGGTAGCTGCAGGAGATTATTTGAAAACTAGTTAGTGATTTGTGATTTAGTAATTTGGAAAGATTATTGACCATGGTTAAGCATGCTTGAGACTGAATTATATTGGGATGGTTGACCTTTGGTGAAGCCCTGGTGCTTCACCCCTATGAGCATCACCTAGATGCAGTGAGTGCCAAGTGGATTATTCAAGCTCATGACAGGTTCTTGTGAACCACTGGTCATGAAAGACTGGTCATGATATTAACACGTCTGTCTCTCAATCGTTCACTGCAAAGGGGTTATAGAGACACCTAGACATTTTAGCTCTTTTGTGATGCGAATGGATAAAAAGGCAATCATGGCAAAGCTAAGGTTATAGCTTTTAATATGGCTAAGGTGTTAATGTTGCGGCTTGGGTAAGTGGTCCACACCACTATTTCTGAATCTGTACTAGTTTCTGGTTTACAGGTCTAAAATTAAGCAAGAGAACTACTTCATTCCATTGGGTCTTGTGATGGATATGCCCTACTTGTACTTTTAGGTTGATAGCATTTCTAGCTCTAGTTTTAGCACTATGGATTCTTATCATTTCAAATTTCAAGGCTTTGGAGACTGACAATCACATTTAATGGGTGTGTATTGATAGAGTCCAAACTGCTATGTTATATTGAATGACATACTTCAAGCATGCACTTCTTCTTGTATTTCCAGATCGAGTCAAAGACATATCCTCTTTTTTAGAGATGGCGAGAAATCCTTACTTTGCCCTGTGCTCTTTATGGAACTTTTGCACTTGACTTTTTAGTTTCTTGATAAGATTGTATAATCAGGTTTTCTCTTGTTTGGCATAAGTTTCACCTTATATAGTGGCCACCACATAGATTTTCTTCCCTTGCTAGTACCAACCATTTACATGTGAGGAAGAATATTAGTGAAACTATCTATGTGCAAGAATACTTGGTGCGAGTAAGTGCTACAAAGGTCATGACTTCTTTGGTTTTAGCCCTAAGTATCCTCTATGTTGGTTACTATTTGATATTATAGGATTTGAACCATATCAATGATATTAGTCTCAATGGTTTCCATATACATCCAAAATAATGCACTTTAATTCTTTCGCAATTGAAGGTTGAGATCAGGAAAGGTCACATCTTTTGGTCTCTAATTTTGTTGTGAGAGTCAAGGTAGACATTTTGCCTATCTAGGAACTTGGTAGGTATCTTTGTGTCTTCTATAGATATAATATGATGACAATATGTACCTAGCTCTATCTATTGGGAGATAAACACACAATTTAAATCCTTATATTGCCCCCTCTTTTCTATTTCTACCTTTGGTCATAAGTGTAGCTTTGATTAAAGAGACTTGCATTAGGTCACTTCACACTTGCAACAAGTAGGAATATTTGATAGGGTGAGAGCATTACATGGAATAATACACTTTGCTTGGACATTTAATAGGAAATCAATCTTGTAATGTAAGAGAGACTCATCTTGATTGTCATGTGTTATTTATCTTTCACGTACACTTATGTGGGATGCCTTGATGGCTATAGATTCTTTTTAATTTAAGACTTCCTAAGCATGTTTATGCAAATTTATAGTGACCAAAGGGTTAGGTTGGTACTTACAACTAGTAATAGGTGTTCTATATTTGATGATATCTCTTTAGAGTAGTTTCATGACATTCCATGTATCTGATTTGTATTTATTTGTCACATTTACTTGAATGTATTTTTTAGTCGCATTTATAGTTTTTTAGTTGTATATGCCACCACATATAATCTCTTTCTTTCATGCTTTATTTTTTCTTTTGAATCTCTCGATTCATGGTATGCTCAACTTACTTCTATGCTTGCTTGTGTATTTGCATGGATTTTGTGTAGATGGCTCTATTTGTGTCCACATATGATGCTTTAGAACCAGGATGGCTTATAGATTACTTGCATGGCATCAAGCCAAATCAAGTCGAGGAGATGCGTTCCAATCTGGCAAAGGTATGGCCTATTAGAAATTGATAGGTGAGCTTCAATAAAATTTGGGAAAATGAGAATCCTTTTCCATAGAATCAAAGCAACAGTATTATTGTCCAGTGGTGTCTTCTTATCCACATGCTTGCTTTAATGTTGTGAATGCTTAAGAAACCTGACATTATGAATTTTTTACTGTAGTTTTCAAAGCATTTCCAATTCTCAAGTCCAGCTCAACCACTTGGCCCAGAGGACTTAACTTGGAAAATGGTATGTTATACACACTTCATTGCACGAAAGTGGTTTGAGATAATATTAAACATAATATTAGAGTTGTAATTTTGTCATTAAAAGGCACATTTAAAGTATGCTTTTCAGTTTCAATAATTAGGTTTAGTTAATTCTTCTATTACCATTCAAATTATTAAATAATTGGTTTCTGTATACAGTTCGCTGTATCTACATACACATGGAAATGAGATGCTTCGAAGCACATATGGTTATTGTGCAGTTGAGTCCCAATAAAGCTCTTAAGGGAAATAATGCATAAGTTCTCCTATTGAACCCTTGGGGTGAGAATAAGACAATGTTTCTCCAAGTTTTGAGGATTGGCAATTTTTTTCTTTCTAGATTTTGTGGACGGCTATTAAAAAAATAGTATTTGAAAAAATAATTACAAAAACAATAAAAGAAGTTGCAATTTATCATTTATGTAAACAATATGAGTCGAAAGAACTTAAATTTAAACGAGTTACAACATTTGACAATCAATTAATCCAATGACTAATGACTAACATCTGTAGTCTGTTTATATTATTTGTCAAGTTCAAAACATAAAGTACAAAGTACAATACTACAAAGTAACATTGACATAAAATACAAGGGCTAATCTAACACATTCAAACTTCAATGTAAATGCCCTTGTGTACAACTCATCACTAAAATTGCTAGACTCTTATAGCTCTTGCAACTTAATCCCGAGTTGAAGGTGAAGAAGAAGATTTTGAGAGCATGTCATGACACACCTATGGCGGGTCACTAGGGTTATTACAAGACTTACAGACAAGTGAGAGAGCGGTTTTAATGGAATGGCCTTGTTGTGACGTTTTCACACATCGCCCCATTGCAAATGGGGACCCCCTCTTTTGCTCGCTTTCGCCGTCGTTTTTGCTTTGATCTTGCAGTTTCTTGCCCAAATCCATAAAGCTAGGAAAGAATGTCCAAGCAGTTAGCTCACAGGGAACATTAGGAGTGCTTGAAGTAGTGAAGAAAAGAGTGATTTTCCCGAGGATGAATGAAACCCTAATTATCATTCCTTGATCAAATCTGGCCAATCCATGGCAGAAGTCTATCATTCCATAGGAAATGTCCAAGTCCTTTATCCTCAGCATAAGATTCCGTGATGAATAAGGAATCCTGTTCCAAGACTCCAGTCTAGAAGTTCCTGTTCCAAGACTCCAGTCCAGGAATCCTATTCCAAAGTGCCTATCCAGGAATCCTATTCCAAAGTTCTTGTCTGGATTCTTGTCCCGAAGTTCCAATCCAGGGTCCTGAATTCAACAAGGCTTGTCATTTCCATGTCAAAATCCATCTTTCCACCTTAGAACCCTCTCCATTCCCGACATGGAACTCAATTCTAATCTTGTTCCAAGACTCCATGTCCCACTCGGAAAATCATTCCCGGACTCCAGTCCAAGAATCCAAACCGGAGGTCCAATCCGGAGTCTTGTCCGGAAGTGCCTATCCCGGAGTCTTGTTCGAGGAATTCCTGCCCGGAATCCTGTTTCAAGGTCTATCTAGATTCTTCTTCCAACCAAGGCGGAATTCAACAAGGACTGTCACTCCTTGGCATGATCATCCTTTAGTCATGGAACCCAGTTCCCGGCCCGACAGCTCTAGTCCAGAAGTTCAAAAATCAGGGATATCCTTCTGATCCCCAGTCCGGGATTCCATCTCGGGTCATAGCTCGGAGGATAGTCGAAACAATGAAGTCCTTTTTCAGGAACCTATGATGATTTCAAGGCAAAAGATGTTCCAGACACCAGAAAGAAACTGGAGATGCAGACCTAAGAACATTCCTGGTCGCATATTCCAGTACCTCAGGACAAATTTTTGTCTTGGTCGCATAATCCAGTAGGTACTGGATTATGCGCCCAGGACAATTTTTTGTCCTGGTCGCAAAATCCAGTACCCACTGGATTTTGCACCCTAGGACTGGAGGGGTCCAGTTCAACCTCCTGACTTGTCCAGTCAATCCTGGCTTGAAATTCTTTCTCTGACTCCTCTGTGGATGCTTGAATCCTGGAATTCACAGTCAGGATGGAAGAAACGAACTCCGTCGAACTCTGTATCTCGCCATAGAAATGAGATTCCTCGAGGATGGAAGAAACGAAGGATGGAAGAAACGAACTCCTTATCTCGCCTTGGAAATGAGAGATTCCTCGAAGGGATGGAAGAAACAAAGGATGGAAGAAACGAACATCCATTCTTCAGTCGTGGAGATAAGAGATTCCTCGAGGATGGAAGAAACGAAGGATGGAAGAAACGAACTCCTTATCTCGCCTCGGAAATGAGAGATTCCTCGAAGGAATGGAAGAAACGAACATCCATCCTTCAGTCGTGGAGATGAGAGATTCCTTGAGGATGGAAGAAACGAACTCCTTATCTCGCCTCGGAAATGAGAGATTCCTCGAGGGGATGGAAGAAACGAAAGATGGAAGAAACGAGGGATGGAAGAAACAAAAGATGGAAGAAACGAAGGATGGAAGAAATGAAAGATGGAAGAAACGAAGGATGGAAGAAACGAACTTTGTATCTCGCCATAGAAATAAGACATTCCCAGAGGATGGAAGAAACGAGGGATGGAAGAAATGAACTCCGTATTTCTGATCCCGTGTCGATGACTGAACCTCCGTAGAATAGCCAAGAATGTACCTGCTACAGAACTGGAATCCCACTTCAAAACTGAAGAAAATGCAAATCCTTGGCTAAAATCCCTGAAACTGGACATCCAAGGTCAAGTGGCGCAAAATCCTTGACTATCAGGATTATGCGCTCCAGGACAAATTTTGTCCTTGAGCGCAAAATCCCTGACCATCAGGATTATGCGCTCCAGGACAAATTTTGTCCTTGAGCGCAAAATCCCTGACCAACAGGAAAGTGCGCTCCTGGACAAATTTTGTCCTTGGGCGCATAATCCTTCACTTGCAGGAATGTGCGCTCCAGGACATGTCCTTCCAGTTCCTCAACAGAAGCCTCTAGTCTGTCATGGGATCTTAGAACTCAGAAATTCCTGCGGAACAATCCTCCTCACCCAGTCATGAATGCAATTGAGCAACTTGATCCAGGACCTGTAGGAGGACGTGCCAGGTAGATTCCAACTCCTTCCGAGAGTTTCAGCTTGAATGAATTCCTATCCACAAAAAGCAAAATTGCGACACTTCCTTCTGAATCATCCTCCAAGGGGGCAATATTCCAAGACTTAGCTGGATTTTAACAAAAGTTCAAGGATCATTCTAAGGAAGAAAATCCAAAACCTCAGGAAATCCTCGACGTCGTAAAATCCCCGACATCAGGAATTCCCCGACAGGCCAAATTCCCCGACCACCGACAAAGCAGAAAAAGACAAAAGATCTAAGTCGGCTGGGTCATAAAGTATGGCGGCTAGGGTTTTTCTAGGCTAACCTAAGTCAGCCAAGTGGCAAAGAAGGTTTAAATGCCTATATAAGGCAGTGCTCATGTCATTTCCAAGCATTCAAATTCAATTCCAGAGCAAGGAGGGTAGAAATTCATCCTCCAAGGGCAAAAATTCATCCTCCAGGACAAGTGGAATTCCAGGATGAGCAGGAATCCCTGACTCCCAGGAAATTGCTCCCTGACCTGGAAATTCCTCCTATCCATGCCTGGTAACCCTGGAATGAAGGAAAAGTCAGTCAAGTATGAAGAATGCCGAAGAATGAGGGAAATATTTTGTTTGTTCAGGAATTTATAAGTGAAATTGATCAAAACTTGCAAAATCATTCATGTTTCATTTCATATTGCATTGCATTTATGGATTTTGTGCATCATGACTATTCGTGGTTTCCCTTGTTTTGCAGGAATCCAAGACGAGGATAAGTTCCATGAGGAGGATGAACAAAGATGATCCGGGGCCAGTAGGATGGATGCAGAGAGTTCAAGCGCCAGAAATGATGACCATTTCAAGGATCCAGGAGTTCCGACAATAAGAAGACTACACATGCATACCGAGGGAAGGGAAGGCAACATCAAAGATTCCAGTTTGGCGACAGGGAGACTTCTCACAAAGGGATAAGGAAGATCAAGATGTCCTTCCAAAGATTTCAAATGACAGAGAATGCCTGCATCAAGGATGGCGGAATGGGAGAAATCACTCCAAGTCCAGTATCAGGGATTCCAGTTTCGGACAAGAGGATCAATCCTTGGAAAACCAAGAGGATACACTTCAAGTTCACCATCCATCAGGAAGAACGGGAATCCACGCCAAGGATGAGGAATTCCAACCCAAGAATCCAGGACAGGGAATTCTATTCCACGACAGGGAATTCCAACTCAGGAAGGAATTCCATTCCAGGACCCTAAGGAAAGTTGCGCCCCTGCTCAAGGAAGGATTCCTCCACATAAAAATCCTGTTCACCTTGGAATCTGCGCTTAGGATAAAGGACTCCAGGACACCATGGAATTTGCGACCAAGGAGCAGGACAAACTGACAGTTGACTGGTCTCACCTACCTACCAAGCAGCTTAGTTAGCCAGGACAGATGGCAACTTTTCATCCAGGGCAGGTGGCGTCCAGGACAGGTGGCAGCATCCCATGGAGCCTATGACATGTTCATCCCTATCTCTTTAGGGTTTGCACGGATTTCAAGGAGATTTGATCTCCTCACCTCCTCTTTATATTCTGCTTGCCTATAAATAGGTTGAGGGGCCTCATTTGAAGGGGTCTTCCTTCTGTCTTCTTTCTTCTTTCATTTCTTAGGCTCTTAGAGCAAGTAGTTAGTTAGCTGTTCCTTTCTGCTGCACTTCATTTCTGGAGCAAAGGAACTTTGAAGAATCAGCAAGATTGTTGTAAGACATTCCCAAATCAATACATGGACATTGAAGATTGGTGTTCTTGATATTCTTTGGATTGTGGCATGGTTTTCTGACTTCTTTGAAGCAAATCATAAGCTCCAAGATCTAAGTTGTTTCATTTCTATTTTCTTTCAAAGCTTTTCATTAGTTAGAATGATGGAGATTATTACTGTTGAATGGTTGAATCTGTTTGTTCATACCATTGGTGATTTGTGGCTTGCAAATCACCGTGCATGGTTAGCCTGAACTAATTCTAGGTCTAACTTCGACTATTCTGCATGTTTCAGTTCCATGTCCCTTGCAAGAGTAGTCTGAAAATCCTTACTCCCCCTCAGAAGATAGCACCATCCCTGCCTAGCTGTTGTCTCATGACGAAGCAGAGGACTGGTTCCAGTTTCCATCTTCACATTGATTAGATTCCTGAACCCTTACCCCATCTTTTGCATTTTCTTTTAGATTTTCGCTAGGATTAGTTTTCCAGAGCCTCATTGCCAAATCATCTGCCTCTTCAAGAGTGGAACCTAGGAATTCCAAGTTGTCCATTTGTGAAGGAGTTTCATTCGCCCACAAGTCCGAGTCCCAGGAGTGAATTCCATGTCCACGAAGGAGTAATCCCACGTAAGTCCCCCTCGTGATTACCAGCAAATCACATCATTCTACTGATTCTATCCCACGCCAGTCAAGCCCTGACACAAAAGGAACCTTGGAGCAGTCTCATTCGATCACGTAGTTCAGCGTCTGAGAAGCTTTTATTGAAGAGAGGATAGAATACTCTGTGTTTTATTCTAATGTTTGTTGCAGTCATAAAACACTCATCAACAGGCCTTAAAGGAGATGTTCTGAAGCATGTTAAGGAGTGTTTGATTTGCCAACAGAAGAAAGTAGAATAGACATTTCCAACTGGGTTGTTGCAGCACCTACCCATTCCAAATCAGAAATGGGAGAGCATTTCTATGGATTTTATCACCGGATTTTTGCGGGTGCAAGGTAAGGATTGCATTTTTGTGGTTGTAGATAGACTCGCTAAGTATGCTCATTTTTATGCTATATCTTCAGAGTATAAGTCTCCATAGGTGTCTGATTTATTTTTTAGAGAAGTGTTCAGACTACATGGGCCACCTAGGAACAATGTAAGTGATAGGAACAATAGATTTATTAGTTTGTTTTGGCAAGAACTCTTTTGATTGATAGGCACAAAGTTGACTCCCAACACTAGTTATCACCCTCAAATAGACAGACAAACGGAGATTGTGAACAAATGGATTGAAGGGTATTTAAGAAATTATGTTACAGGCTAGCAAACAACATGGATTAAGTGGCTTCACCTTGGGGAGTTTTGCTACAACTCCACACATCATATGTCTATAGGTGTGACTCCTTTCAAAGCATTGTATGGATATGATGCATTATCTTTTGTGGATTTGATTCTTTTGGACAGTAGAGTTCCCGGAGCTAGGGATTTGGTTCAGCAAAGTTTGGACATTTTGAACGCAGTCGAGGAGAACTTATAGCAAGCCCAAAATCAACAAAAGATGTATGCTGATCACCGCCGTTTGGAGAGGACTTTTGAGGTAGGACACATGGTTTTTTTGAGGTTACAACCCTATAGGCAATCTTCCTTCAAAGGGAGTGGTGTGGAGAAGCTTAAGCCATGATTTTATGTGCCTTTTAAGGTCTTAAGGAGGATAGGAGAGGTGGCATACGAATTAGAATTGCTAGAGAACAACCGAATTCACAATATGTTCCATGTGTCATGCCTTAAGAGCGTGCTGGGACAACATATTACTCCCTCCTTGGAGTTGCCACCACTTGATGACCAAGGCAAATTGGTTTTGGAGTCCGAAGCTATCATCAACGTGAAAGAGAGGAGGCTAAGAAACAAGGTTATCATAGAGTACTTGGTGAAATGGAAGAATCTTCCACTTGAAGATGATACATGGGAAGGAGTGGAGATTTTTGATCATTCAAATCTGAAATTGCTTGAGGACAAGCAATTTGGGGAAGGGAGGACTGTCATGTCTCCTTTTTCCAATAATTCTATTATTATTATTAATTAAAAATAGTGTTTTTAACACTATATATATATGTAATAAAGTATAAAATAAACTAAAGTAAAATTCAAAATTCAAAAAGTGGCGCTCAATTTGGGACCATGAGTCCTATTGCCAATTAGGTATAAAAGTAAGTCTCCTTTGATCGTTGGAGGCTTCGGATTTGATATTTTGCATTTGTCATATTGAGTTTAAGCGCTCAAGCCTTAAAGGACAAAATCCCTTGGCGGCAGATTTAAAGGTGAGGATGGAAACCCTCTTCCTCTAGCTAGGCAGTTCCAGGCAGGTACTGCAGCTTGAATTTAATTGCTTCATTGGTGTGCTATAGGTAATGGAGGCGACTGGGGCTATTTAGGAGGAATATTAAACACTATTTAGTGCTGCCTTCATCATTTCCTTATACCATCAGTTAGATCGCCTAAATCAGGGGGTTGAAGTGAGACCATCAGGCAAGTGCGGATCTGCATTACCAGTCGGTGGTCATTGATACTATAATCCAATCAACCAAGCACATTGTCCAGGCCCCAATTTAACAAGCAATCAGCTAGTAAATCCAATTCACCATCAGTTTCCAGCTGTGCCTAGCCACGGGCTCATTTATACACAGTTACATCTTTGTTACCAGCATCGAGGCATAACTCTAGGGGTATTGTGGATCAAATTGCAGAATCATTCAATCCTAACAAGTGTAAATTGACTCAAGGCATGACCGGGCACCTAGCAGGAGTTCGCATCAATTTTATTGTTCACACGGCAGATCTGGAGTTTGAGTTCCTCGCCAAAACCATCAGTAATTCCAATCTCTCGCACTAGGTTGGTGACACATACATGCGAATCAAATTGATTTCCTATTGTCATAGAATAAATAGTCGACTGAACCCAATTGACTGGGTATTGGAAATGACTTGATTTGGATCAGTGATGTAATGTACATTTTCAGATATTGCTTGCAAGAATAAAACTTTGACATAATTATCAGCATACTGTACTTGATGTAATTCTGTGTTGACAATGAACCTGAACTCTTTCTTTCAATATTTCGACCGATACAGAAGCTAGTTAGCAGTGGTTTCTTTAATACTAACCTGACTGTGAAAGATCCAATTTAAGGGTAGAATTAGAAAGCAGGATCATATCAGGAGAGGTGCTGATCCAAACGATGAACAAATAATGGATTTATGCTTCATGTTTTGGTCAATTGAGTTTCATAATACATGCTTTTCCTTTTGGACTTATATTTCACTTGTTTTGGAGACCAAAATCTGTACCTTTAGTGATTTTAAATATCCTCTTTTAGGAATTTCCTTGTTCAGCCAATAGGAGAGGTGCTGATCCAAATGATGAACAAATAATGAACTTATACTTTACTTGTTTTGGTCAATTGAGCTTCATAATACACGCTTTTCCTTTTATGTATGTTGATTTCAGTAGTCTGATGTTAAATCCACTACTTAAAGCATATTGGAAATTTGCAACTGCTATAAGCTTATGCAGTTACAAATCAGGTTCAAATGGAAGTGGAGCTTTGTTCTTGTGCCCATTTTCCTTAAAGCAAGCTTTTGGTTGTGGGTACTAGATAGATAGAAAGAAAGAAATTACACTAATGTCCACAAGTGACTTAATAGTTTTGGAGCCTTCCAAGGGAGAGGACACATATGATTGTTATGGGGAAGATCTAGCTGTAGATCAGACCTCAAGTTTTTGCATGTAAGTTCCTATTGACCTCTAGATTCTTTCCTAATTCATCTCTTTAAATAAAAGTTTGCCAAATGCTATGAATACATGCATAATGGCATTTCTACAAGTTCTTCTTTGTGGAATCAGAATGCTTACATGTGAATGATGGATTAAAATAACACAAGAATTTAAGGATCCACAAGAACTTGAGCTTTAGTACAAAATCCATAGATGAGATTTACTTTTACAAATTTCTGTTAATATCATGAATCAAAGCTGATAAAGCTCAAAAACTAGGGTAAAAATGAGGTAAAGATTTGTCATTTGGGTATAATCTTTAATCTGTTCTTTATTTTTGTGACAAATAATTAAATTTACTCTTTCCTAATATGATGTAAAAATTCTTTACTTTCTTTAATGATGTAGTTCTGACTATTTTGATGGTGTTAAAAATGTAGAAATCAATAAATAAGTTAACTAGGTTAATGTTATTAATATTTGCATAAATATTTTTATTTCAGTCTTTTTAGAACTGCACGTCTATGTAGAGTACAGTACTTAATATCCTTGAACGTGAGCAATTCAATGAAGAATGCTCTCACTAGTTTTTAATATAGGTTAGAGATGGGATATAAACTTGCATTTGTTGCAGTTAGTATGCTATATATACCTGCCAAATGGATACAATATTGTCAGATATTGAAATTATGATAATTCTCATTTCTGTCTCTTTCTTGTCACTTGTTTGTCTTTTAGGATCTAAAGGGTGTGGAATATTATACACGTAGGGAAGTGATATTATGGTATATGAGGTTATGGAGTAGCCAGCTTGTAGCACACATAACTAATGTTCAGATAGGATTGTGCCTGATGGGCAACTTTTGTAAGGGTAACTTTTGAGATGAGTTATATTTGGTTATAAGTCCGGCCAATTTGTTGAGGGTTTACCCTGCCCCACTATCATTAGAGAATGGTTATATAGAGGGAGCATCTATCATTTTAAATTGTGAATCATGGATTATTTATCACTCCTTTTTATTAGTAAACTGTAAAGGTATAGTAGTGTTGAAGGTTTGGATCTCATAGTGGGAGGGATATTGGAGTGTTTTGTTCATAATGGAGTTTGGAGTGTTTTCTTCATAATGGAGTATCTTATGGTGTAACCCTACCCTAAGGGCATTTCTATTTCTAAGTATATTGAATATTAGGGTGTCATGTCCCCTTTTTCGATTAAAGTAAAAGAAATAATAAAGTTAATATTTTTAAGTTGTCTAATGATTTACTTTTTATTTTATGAAAAAGTGACTATTATTTTATAAAAATAATTTTAATAATGATGTTTTAAGTTTATCCTTAAATATTAAAAAGAGATAAGTATTATTATTATTTTTAGTAAAGATCATATTAATGTGATATTAAAAGATCTTTGATAAGATTTTAAGAGATCTTGCAAGAAAGAAACTTTTTGGGAAAAAAGAAAAATAGAAAAGAGAAGATTTATAAAGGAAGGAAATTCCTCAAAATTGATTTGTTATGTTATTTAATAATTAAAAAATCCTTTGTAGAGCTTGGACATTTTTTTGTTCATCTTTTACCAGAGGATGAAAACCCCTAAGTTGCCGGTTCTGGGATGGGAACGGGTACGGGTACGTAGTTCTGGTACGCTGGCACAACGATTTTTTTCCTTGGGTTTGGTATGGTTGGGTACGGCTGTATTATATATGTATACAAAAAAATTAAAAATGTATAAAATTGAAAATACATTTGATATATCATATTGATATAATAATAATGACATTTGAATCTTTGATAATAGGATACTTCAATATTAATATTTAATTGTCAATTGATAATTCAGGTGAGAATCATTACAATTACAAAATTTGAAAATGCTATAATCAAAAGTTCATATTTCGGTCTTCAATCTTCATTGAATGGATCTAGATCTAAGTCATCGATTGGTTCAAAATCATTTGAACCACAAGCATATGGAGTGCCGCTCCCACTAGGTACATCATGTCTAGAAGCCCCATCATCATCTACACTAATTCTAGCAAGCTTTGCAATAGATGCATCCAAGTTGGCACACTTAGGGGTTATATACCAATTCTTCGCTGCCTCGTCCTTGTAGTCAACTTGCTTATGTGCTAGAAGACTCAAGTTGGAATGGATATAGACCAAGGCTTTTGCTTTTTTAGCAGCCAACCGATTACGCTTCACTGAGTGGATAAAGGAGTATGTACTCCAATTCCGTTCAATCGAAGAACTTGCAACCTATTGAAATTGGAGAGAAAGTCAATACAACTTAAAAATTAAAAAATGCAAAAGAATGGTAAGTACTAAGAATGTTAAATAATAAAATTATAAATTAATAAAACATGCTTACTTGTGATAGAACTTTTATTACAAGAAGCTGGAGGAACAAATAATCTTGCCATGGAGGTACCACCATGTATGAGAATCTTCAGTGTATTGGTCTCGAAGAGCACACATACTATGCTCTCGTCCTAAGATGAACCTGCTAAACTCTTTCCTAACACTATCCACCACTTTTGGATTTGAGAAGATTCTTCGGAATGCTATCTTGTAGCCATTAGCAACTTCACTATCTCTATATGGTGAGGTTCTCCCCGGTAAAGAAAGTATCTCAGTGCTATAATATTTGGGGGATAATGCATATGCAAGTAGGTGCAAGGGTGTGTTCATCTTGTTCCAACGGTCATGAATGATTTTTTTTACACTTTGGAAAAATGTTTCATTTGGGTCATTTTCCTTTTGTGCTATTATGATCTTAATTGTTTCTATTATGCAGTCAGTGCCATCATAGATTTTCCCCAAACATGGCTGATCTACAATGTTGCATGGACATGGATACTGTATCTGATACGCGTATGGTATCGGATACAGATATGGCTAATTTTCAAGATCCCCTAATACGGATATGCTAGATACGACAACCATTCATATATATATATATTAAAAAATATTTTATTATATAATGTATTATATTAAAATATAATTTATTCTTTTATAATATATTATAATTATTAATAAATATTAGTTTATTAAACTTTATTAAATTTAAACACTAATATATAATTATAATATAAATAAATATTAAAATTTTAACATATATTATAATTATATTTAAATATATATATATGTATATAGCAAATTAAAAAATATATTATTAAATAATCTATTATATTAAAATATTATATTATATTAAAATATTTATTAATATTAATTATTATATTATATAAAATTATAAATACAAACCTTTTAAATCTAATAAAATATAAATATAAATTTGTTAAATTTAAAAATCTTATATCATAAGTTTATATTTTATATTGTTATTTTTTATTAAATTAGCCGATAGGCTTTTATATGCGAGCATTATAGTGCTCAAAAAATTGTCTCATGACGTAAAAAAAATTCACGCCGGAAAATTATTAGTGCTCGAAAAGTTGTCGCACGGCGTTAAAAAAATTCATGCTGGAAAATTTTCCGTTGTGAGAATTTTTCGAGCACTAATAATTTTCGCATATAAAAGCCTATCGGCTAATTTAATACAAAAATAACAATATAAAATATAAACTTACGATATAAGATTTATAAATTTAATAAAACAAAATCATATGTTAATTCTTCAGTGTTATTAAAACCCAGTCAGGTGTAGTTTGAAAAAAAAAATAATGGTGATGGGAATTTATTTGGGAATATAGCATTCGAATGGAGTACCATAAGGTTTCTTTTCCAGCTCTCTGAAGATAGCAGAAACCAAACCTTATTGTTTTTAACCATTGGAGTTTAAAATACGGCAAGATTTTTCAGAAAACGCAAATCCGGTAGTATTCGGTGCAGCTGGGAGAGTAAAGATTTTAGGGCACGAGCGGGGGCGGGTACGGTATCCAAGTAGTACCCACGCCGCACCGTACCCACATCCGTATCAGATACTTAGGTACGCGTGCCCTATGGAGGAGGGTAGGCGTATCCTGCAACTCTGCTGATCTGTAACAACAAACCTAATCATACTCATGATAGGCTCGGTGAAACTCAAGACATTTCACACGATCCCACCAATTATCATCTAGGATCAATGACTTCACCTTTTGAGCCTGCTTTGAATTTGTCTGCCTCCAAATACTCCATTGGTGGCTAATGACCATGGAGCTCAACGCCTCTTTCACCTTCACAAGTTGTCTCAAAACTATTGTGTGTGATGCGAATCGGGTCTTAACAATCTAATGTTGTAAAAAAATAAGTTAATAACACATTAAAATGTAAGTAAATTAAAATATGGCATAAATTGAAATTAAAATAAATAATTAAATTTACCTTTAACAACTCCAAATGCGAGAAAGTCCCGAAGATGCTTTGTGACATATGATGGTTTGTCACAAACATTTGAATCACCTCACCTTTAGTGTATATATTTTTCACCCATTCTATCTGAGTGCCAATTGCTTGCATCACCAAGGTAGTGTATAGTACATGGTGTCCAAAATATGTGCGCATACCTTTCCTCAACCAAAGCACATGTCGCCATACAATTTTTTGCATTGTTCGTAATGACTTCGACAACGTTATCAACACCCACCATCTCTATGGACTCAATGAGGATTTTGGAAATGTATTTTGCATCTTTGATTTGCCCCTCACAATCATCTGCCTTCAAAAACATTGCCCCTTTAGGGGACACTGCAATAACATTTATTAAAGGTCGGTTTTTGCAATCTTTTCATCCATTAGAAACAATGAACACTCCTGTTTCAATTCATGAATCTCTAATTGGTTTTAGTTATGTCTCTACAATTTTTTTTCTTTTGCCAATAAGGTGGTGTGTGCCTTTTCATAACCAGAACCTATGTAACCAAAAGGTGTGTTACTAATTGCTACCACCATTTTGAAAGAAAGCTAGGTGTGCGGAAATCGCTTCCTACACTAATCTAATGAGGAGAGGGCTATGCAAATTCAATTTAATCCTTACAATTACAGCAACATTAAACATCTAATAGAGATATTGCATCAATACACATGAACCAAAAAGAAGACAGAAGAAGAGAGACAAAGATATAATGTGGGGAAAACCCTTATCGGGTGAAAAACCCCACACTCAGAAACCTGCACAATGTATTATCAAAACTGAATGTTGTTTACAATACACTTGCAATGCAAGCTTCAATAGTCTTCGACACTCGTGTCTGGTGTCAATCCGGCAACATAACAGTATCTGTCAATCCTGTAATACTTCCCCTCCTCCAAGCACCTATTTATATAGAATATACAAGGCAAAATTGGTCCTATCTTGGAATGGGCGTCTCACTTGGCCTCATGGCCCAAAACCCACGCCTAAGGACACTTGGTCAACATTGTAGAATGTATCAGACACTTGTCCACAGCTCCCATCCCAAAGAGGTCGCCTATTTCCAAAATGGGCTATGACAGATGCTCTTACGACTCTTACGACCGTCATAGAATCTGTTATAGTAGTTACAACTTACAGCTGTAAGAGAATCTGTCATACACAGGCTATAAATAGCATATTCTCTTACATGTTATAGTCCACCTTGGGGCGCCCAAAGATGCCTTTTTCAAAGATGCTTCATGACACATGTCTTCACCTGTCTTACAAGCTTCTATTTTCGACTTTTACATGTCATAACTTCGTCATAGGAATCCGTCATAATCGTTTTGGTCAACATTCCCTTACACAACATCCAAGATGCCGACACATAGCAAAATTCTCCTACCACAGTGGGACCCCTATCTCCTCATGTGAGGACAAAATTACAAGTTGTCATCTTCCATGTAGGATGACACATCACCGTGCCACATCCCACAAAATGACAATATGGAATTTACAATTAATTTACAACATAGACAATGAATAATTAAATACAATCAGAAATAATGCAAGGAATTACCAAGGTTGAGACACCTTAATTCCCAACATTCTCCCATTTGTCGAACACCTTGTAAGAGCCAATAGAATAACAGGATTTAACTTCTATAGACCAAGAGGCCCATAGACTCCGAACACCATTTGAACTTCTCTATGCTCACTGGCTTAGTCAATGCATCTGCAACATTCTTCAAAGTATCTACCTTCTCCAAATTTACCTTCACATCCTCTACCATGTTTCGCACGAAGTGAAACTGTACATCAATATGCTTTGTTCTGGCATGGAAAGTTGGATTCTTGGCAAGGCAAATCACACTCTGACTGTCACAATTGATCGTAATCTGACCTGCATCAACACCAATATCTAAACACAATCTCTTAAGCCAAGTGGCTTCTTTACAAGCATGAGTTGCTGCCATATACTTAGCTTCTGTTGTGGACAAAGCAACCATAGGTTGTCGCTTACTCATCCAACTAATAGCACCACCAAACAGTGTAAACACATAAGCACTGGTGGATCTCCTGCTGTCAATGTCACCTGCCCAATCTGAATCCACAAATCCACGAATATCAACAGAATGTGGAGGTCTTGTAACATTACTATGATATCATATGGAATACTCAAAAGTACCCCTCAAATATCTGAACACTCGCTTAACTGCATCCCAATGTACTTGTCCAGGATTAGCCATAAATCGACTAAGGACTCCCACTGCTTGGGCAATGTCTAGTCTTATGCAGACCATAGCATACATCAAACTGCCAACAACACTAGCATAAGGTACTCTGCTCATGTCCTCCACCTCACTAGGAGATTTTGTACAATCATTAACAGACAACTTTGTCCCCAAAGAAATAGGAACACACAATGGTCTACAATTTGCCATGCTGAACCTATCCAACACAGTCTTCACATACTTTGGCTTAGCCAAAGTTTTTTGTTAGTTCTGTCTCTTTTGATTTCCATTCCTAGAATGTACCTGGCTGCCCCTAAATCTTTCATTTCAAACTGTGCTGACAATTGAGATTTAAAATCAGAAATCATATTCTTACCCTTCCCAATGAGCAACATATTATCAACATACAGTGCAACAATGAGAATACGATCACCGTCAAACTTATAATACACACAGTGATCCGATTTCGATCTCACAAATCCAATTGACAACACAAAGGCATCAAACTTCAAGTACCGCCTCCTACGAGACTGCTTCAAACTATACAAAGACTTCTTTAACTTGCAAACTAAATTTTCTTTACCTTTCACCATGTAATGCTCTGGCTGTGACATGTAGATTTCTTCCTCCAAATCACCATGAAGGAAAGTTGTCTTCACATCCATCTGTTCTACCTCTAAGTCATAAGTTGCTGCAAGAGATAACAGGAATCGAATGGATGTCAGCTTTACAACGGGAGAGAAGATCTCACCATAATTTATACCCTCCACTTGTGAATACCCCTTCGCAACCAATATGGCCTTATACTTCTCAACACTGCCATCTGCACCAAATTTCTTCTTGAACACCCATTTGCATTCAATGGGTTTTCGTCTAGGAGGCAAAGGCACCAAATCCCAAGTTTGATTCTTTTCCAAAGAAGCCATCTCATCTTCCATGGCCTCCTTCCAGGAACCTGCATCTTTCATATCCAAAGCCTCTGACACAGTTCTAGGTTCATCACTGTTAGTAATCAAAGCATAAGCACAACTAGAATCAAGCAAATGTAAAACCAAACCTTTCAAGTTGCTTTCTTATCCGTGTAGACCTCCTCAAGGGCTGAGGTTGAGGTTCAGCTTCTTCATCTAAGCTTTCAGAGCTGCTAGAGCTCTCCTCATCTTCAGGTCCAACATTGTGTTTCTATTCAGTCTTCTCAGGGGTAGCAGGAAATTGAACAACATCCTCTTTCTTTTCTTTTTCTTCTGGCTGTAAAACAGTGGAAGAAGGTGTTAGCTCTCTGAAGATAACACTTCTGCTATACAACACTTTTTCAGCCACAGGGTCCCAAAGCTTGTATCCTTTCACACCGACACCATAGCCAATGAAGATACACTTAACAGCCTTGTTGTCCAATTTTGACCGCTTCTCCCTAAGCACATGTGCATATGCCTCACAACCAAAAACATGAAGATGCCTTATTGAAGGCTTTCTACTAGACCACACCTCCATGGGTGTCTTTCCAACAAGAGTTGATGTAGGAGATCTATTTACAAGATAGCAAACGATGGCAACAGCTTCAGCCCAAAACTTTTGTTCTAGGCCAGCTCCACTAAGCACACTCCTAGCCTTCTCCATCAGTGTCCTGTTCATCCTCTCTGCAACTCCATTTTGCTGTAGGGTGTATGGAGTTGTCTTATGTCTTTCAATCCCAAGTTCCTTGCAATATTTATTGAATTCTGTAGAACAGAACTCACCACCGTTGTCAGTTCTCAAACATTTAATCTTTTTACCAGTCTGATTTTCAGCAAAGGCCTTAAACTCCTTAAACTTACTGTAGACTTCGGATTTGCTTCTGAGAAAATAAATCCATGTCCTACTATAGTCATCTATGAAAGATACAAAATATACAGATTTTGATAATGAAGGAACATTAACAGGACCAAATACATCAGAATGAACAAGGTCCAACACACTAGAAGACTTATGAGAACTTGAGTAAAATTGAACACGGTTTTGTTTTCCATATATGCAATGTTCCCAAAAGTCGAACTCAAGATTACAATCATCTAACCCCTCAACGAGGTTCTTATTTTTCAGGGCACGCAGACCCTTCTCAACAATGTGGCCAAATCTCTTATGCCATAACATTGTCTTTTTTGCAGGAAGCTTAACCTCTAAGACATGAATACAACCATCAGGACTAGATACAATAGATTTCTTCACTGCTCGTTTAGATGGTGGGGATGAAGTGACTGCTGCCTTCTTTCTTGAGTCAGAAGAACTATTGTATTGTGAAATGCATGCCTCTAGCTGAAACAGAGTACCTCTCCTAGTACCCTTAGCAAGCACCATAGCTCCTCTAGTCATCTTGCATCCTTTCAAAAAGACAACTTGCACACCTGCATCATTCAACATACTTACAGAAAGCAGGTTCCGTGCTAAGCCTGGGATGTGCATAACCCCAAAGATCCCCTTTACTCGTCCATCAGGGAATCGGATAGAGACTCTTCCACAACCAACAATCTTTAGATGAGAGTCATCACCCAGATACACCTTTCCACCATCGAACTCCTCATACTTGGTAAACCAGTCTCGATGCGAGGTCATGTGGAATGATGCACCAGAGTCAATCAGCCACACATCATCAGATGCATGGGTTGCCAGGGCTGCAATGAAAGCATCACCATCATCTTGTGACTTGTCGGAATCTGAATCTGGGTTCTTTTTCTTTTCCTCTTTGCATTCCTTTTGAAAATGCCCAGATTTGCCACAGTTCCAACAGAGAGCCTTGGACTTTCCAGGAGATTTTGATCTCCCATGGGATTTGGATCTACCCTTCTCAGCTTTCTTGTCCTTTTTCCCTTTCTCCTTGGGTCTTCCACGAACCGCAAGAGCCTCTTTGGCTGCCTCAGAAGACTTTCTCCGCATCTCTTCAGACAACAACAAAGAAACCAATTCATCCATTTTGAATGTGGATGTGGTGCTCTCAACAACCATGACAAGATAATCCCACGAATTCGACAGACAACAAAGCAGGGTAATACACCGATCCTTCTCCTCCATCTTCACACCAACGGATGTTAATTGTGCAACCAACATGTTAAAAGCATTTAGGTGATCTGCAACAGATCCTCCGTCCTCCATTCGAAGAGAGTACTTCTTTCTCAGAAAAAGTTTGTTAACCAAGGATTTGGCTTGATACACATCTCTCAACTTCTTCCAAAGCAAGTTTGCAGTTTTCTCCTCATGGACATTTAACACGACAAAATTAGCAAGACTAAGTCTTATGAGACCCTTGGCCTTCCGATCTTTGAGATCCCAATCAACTTGTGACATTGTAGCTAGTTTAGTTCCACTGATAGTTTCCCAGAGGTCTCGATCAACAAGCATGTCTTCCATCTTGAGCTTCCACAACTCGAAAATAGTGCTATTGAATTTCTCCACCTCTATCCTTCCGGATGTGCTTGCCATCTCCTTGCTGCAATAAGATTCAAAATACTCTGCACAGACTCCCACTCAACTTAAGATCAGCTCAAAAAACCCCTACCCAACAACTAGGACCAAAGGTGATCAAGCTCTGATACCAACTGAAAGGAAGCTAGGTGTGCGGAAATCACTTCCTACACTAATCTAATGAGGAGAGGGCTATGCATATTCAATTTAATCCTTACAATTACAACAACATTAAACATCTAACATAGATATTGCAGCAATACACATGGACCAGAGAGAAGACAGAAGAAGAGAGACAAAGATATAATATGGGGAAAACCCTTATCGGGTGAAAAACCCCACACTTAGAAACTGCACAATGTATTATCAAAACTGAATGTTGTTTACAATACATTTGCAATGCAAGCTTCAATAGTCTTCGACACTTGTGTCTGGAGTCAATCCGACAACATAACAATACATGTCAATCCTGTAATACTTCTCCTCTAAGCACCTGTTTATATAGAATATACAAGGCAAAATTGTTCCTATCTTGGAATGGGCGTCCAACTTGGCCTCATGGCACAAAACCCACATCTAAGGACACTTGGTCAACATTGTAGAATGTATCAGACACTTGTCCACAACTCCCATCCCAAAGAGGTTGCCTATTTCCAAAATGGGCTATGACATATGCTCTTACGACTCTTACGACCGTCATAGAATCTGTCATAGCAGTTACAACTTACAGCTGTAAGAGAATCTGTCATACACAGGCTATAAATAGCATATTCTCTTACAACATGTCATAGTCCACCTTGGGGCGCCCAAAGATGTCTTTTTCAAAGATGCTTCATGACACATGTCTTCATCTGTCTTACAAGCTTCTATTTTCGACTCTTACATGTCATAACTTCGTCATAGGAATCTGTCATAACCATTTCGGTCAACATTCCCTTACACAACATCCAAGATGCCGACACATGGCAAAATTCTCCTACCACAAAGTGGGACGCCTATCTCCTCATGTGAGGACAAAATTACAAGTTGTCATCTTCCATGTAGGATGATACATCATCGTGCCACATCCCACAAAATGACAATATAGAATTTACAATTAATTTACAACATAGGCAATGAATAATTAAATACAATCATAAATAATGCAAGGAATTACTAAGGTTGAGACACCTTAATTCCCAACACATTTCCTGCCAATATGGTGATCTGACCAAGTTGAAAGGAAGACCATTGGCATAAATGCAACATGCAATTTTTTCATCTACAATATCTCTTGCTTCATTTTGAAATGCCTTATCCAATGGACCTCTTTTGTGGGAAGGAGAGGGATCTTCTTCTTGGATAGACGTTGTCTCCAAGAAAGGATGTTGGGCCATTATCGGAGTGTCTATAGGTGGATTCATTGATATTTTCTTTGCTAAAGGATGATATTTTAATTTTGATCTCACACTCAATACATCAGCATCTTCTTGTTCTTTAATGAATGCCATAATTTGTCCTTTTGACAACCCCTCCTTGTTTGGCCCTAAACATATTTTAATTCCATGTCCACTTATGGCACATAAGTGAGCTTTCACTCGACTATATGAGCTCTTATATGTGACCTTGCACTCATTACAATTCCAAACAAAAGCCCCACCCCCTGGAAGTTGTTCAAGCATCGTGACATATTTACAAAGAGGAGATGTTTGATCATATTTAAATTGTTTATCTGTCTCAAGACCCAATGAACTTGAACTAGTAACCATTTCAAATTTTCAAATAGATTGTTGTTATAAGAAATTGCAAAATTTTATATTAAAATAAAATTTAAAAAAATGCAACCCTAGAATATATGTAAACTAATAAAAGTAATAAACTTTCAATACAAACACTAAAATACATCTCAAAAAATCTTAAAACCTGTTATTTTTTCCAAAAAAAAGTTGAATTTTTTTAGAAAACTTGAAAAAACCCATAAAAAACTTGAAAAAATCCATAAAAAACTTGAAAAAATTCAAAAATACTTGAAAGAATTGCTACTTACCTTAGATCAATAGATGACCTTTGTGCAAACTAAAATCCTCCCTTGACACTTTGCAATCAATTCCCTTTGAAAATATAGCAGTAGCCCTTCAAGATGCAAGAATGACAAAACAATGAAGAGCTCTTGTGAAATAGGGTTGTTGTTGTCAAATGACAAGTCAAATGGGCACGGTTTTGATATTAGGCACTTTTTACGGTTTTTGTTTTCATTAAAATCATTAAAAGACATAAAAAAAAGGTTTTATTTTTTTTAATAAAAAATGGTGCTTTTTCATGTCGGGAGCGGGCAGGGCTGTGTTGCCGCTCTGGGACCCGCTCCCGGCTGGTACGGGACCGGACCGTCAACCCCCAAAACCTGGTAACTTAGGAAAACCCTCATGGTTTCCAAAGAATTGGAGGAAGAAATCCCTTCAATTCAAATTCGGTGATTTCATCCAGGAATCACACTGTGCTAAGATTGAAGAATCTCCAGTTTCAGTTTTCAGTTTGCAGGTGTGGATTGCAGGATTGTTTGAGTTTGTGTGGAGGGTTCTTATATACAGAAAATATATATATATATATATATATATATATATATATATATATATTTTCTGTTGAAGAAATTCTGTTTTCATTAAGTTTGTAGCAGTGGGAATAATCAATTTATTTCAGAGTTTATTTGTGAGGCCAATAAGCTGGCTGTACCATCAAAGAGGAAATTAAATTCATTTGAAGTGGGCCGTACAACCTATTAAGTATTAGGCACCCCTCTTAGCTGCCGTACCAAATTAAAAGTGGGCGCTTGAGTTTATGAATGAGATCACAGCTTTTCAAGAATTTTCTTGCAGGCTGTACTACATGGGAAAGAAGCCGTACATTATTAAAAGGATTTAATTGTGGTCTCAACAACTTCCAAATCAGAATTCAGGTTTTTTTCTGTAATTTTATTTATTGATTAAAATAAATGAATCTCTAGTTTGATAATTATTGAATAATTTACAAAATGGTACCAGCTGTACCTTGTAGTAAATTTTCAGTATTTTTATGGCTGCAAGTACAATTTGTAATTCTGTATTTATTTTAATAAATATATTATATTATAAATCAATAAAAAAATCAGAATTTCAGGAAACTTTTTAAATGGGATATTACATAGGGCATATTGGCCCACCTTATAATCTCTTGTGCTGTGCATTTCTGTTATATTTAAGCATTATTCTTTATATTGGATATTGAATTCGTGCCATTTTCTTAATGCCCCATTACATTTTAATCTATGTATTAAAAAAAATACAGGGAAGATCTTACTGATTGGGGAAGAACCTACAGCTCTTCCTTTATTTTAGAAAGTGTTTAAGTTATTTCTTGAATTTAAGCTTTATCTAATATGAGGTTTCCCGAAATTGTTGTAATGAGTGTTGCAGATTGCTGGTAAGCTGGCAGCAATTAAGATGCATATCCGTCGTTCACAACGGGTAGTCAATGGCTCACGAAGCTTGTGCATTTGTGAATGTAAGCATGCTAATTCAACAAAGCACCAGTGACAGTGATAGTAGGCATGCTTAGCCCACTAACCACTGTTCATCTGCAAAATAAGATATAACTGGTGATGTAAGTTTGAGCTATGTTGGCCACACCATCAAGTAATGGATTTTGAGGTGATGCTTACAATTAGTGGCACTGGCCGTAGAAGCTTTCTCTCTTTTTGACACACGTCATTGCCTGGTTACCCAAGTTTCAAATTCTTTGTTGTAATATACAACTTTTACTTATGATGTTCACTTATGCATAGTGGCAACACCCTTGTTTTTCCTTTACAAGTTATGTTTATTAAGTTCATCAACATTTGTGGTAGATTTTGAGGAAAAATATGAAGATCAGATAAGAAAAATGATCCTAGCTATTTCTGTCTTATCTGCTCCTGAAATGAGGAGTTTTTTCATTATTATATAGGTATTTGCTCCTTTGCATTGAAGGGACTTGTGAGGCCTATTTTTTGGATGAGAACTGCTTCAGACTGGAAATTTAATCAAGCCAAGTTATGCTCATTTTTTTATACATTATGGTTCCTTTGAAATTTATTTACAAATTTTGCTTGTTTTTACTTTTTTCCCTTTCAGATCACTCATGTTAAAAGTACTAGCAAACATTTTCTTTAGAAGTAATTGTCTTTTTCTTTACAAGTAAAGTTTATTAAGTTCATCACCATTTGTGGTAGATTTTGCAGAAAAAGCCAAGCATCATGTAAGGAAAATGATCCTAGCCATTCAGAAACGGATATTCTTTTAATTACATATATATTTGCTCCTTTGCATGCAAAAGCCTTGTGAGGCCTATTTAGTATTTGTTGGATGAGAACTGCCTCAGATTGGCAATCTAATTACGCCTAGTTATCATTATCTCTTATATGCATTCTAGTTGGTTGGATGTGGAGATTGTAAAGTTTCCGGCTTGTTTGCAAATAAACTAAACACATGAAAGTTCCTTCAAAGTTTATTTACAAGTTTCACTTGTTTTGTTCCGTTTCAGACCATTCATGTTAAAGGGACTAGCAAACCTTTTCTTAAGAAGAGTAACTGTATTATAGTGTGGTTCTATATTCCAAAACCTCCATGTTCATCTCCCTTATTTGGTAATATTGTCTGCCAGTTGTAGCCATATTAGGGCAGTGCTAATGGGCATTTGAAATTTCAAAATTTGTAGTAGTAGTTGTTTTACTTTGTGTTCCTTAGATCTGCAGTGTATTTGTCCTTCGTCTGATACTAATCACATAGTTTACTCTTTACTTTTTCATGTATAATCCTTAATCTAGCTTATCAAGGCCTATGAATCTTGGGAGTCTTAGATGAACCATACACCGTGGCAGTATACGTTGCAGGATAATCCCAAAAATACATTACAAGCTTATTTTTAATGTGGTGTGGACCTAGTAAGCCACATTTGGATGTCAAAGTGTGACTATTAAGATGTTTACAGAAACCAATGGGAAATTGGAACCTACTGAAACAATAACGTGGAAGTTACACTATTCCATAGAATAGTTCAAGATCTTTGCAATCGCATATGATAAACCTGTATTTGTGATGCAGGAGCATCCCTGGACTTGTGTGATCCTGCATAATAAAAAATTCTCAGCTTTAAACTTGGTATGAATTTCTTGTTTTGCTGGTCTTTTGGGTGTGTGTCTCTGATTGAAGCGTTTAAATAAAGAAAGGTTTCTTTAGGTGCTGGCAGCTAGAATTCATTTCTGGTGTTACTTTTTTTTTTGGCTTGGCATGAGGAGGTGGTGGCTGTTAGCGGGCTGTCTTGTGGCGTTTCCTTTGCAGCGACTCTCTCCTAAAATCAGTGGTGACTTTAATTGTGGTGTCTGTTGGCTTCGTTTTTGACCCTAGCAATTTTTTAACTTTTCATGCTCATGGAATCGACATGTGTCATAAAGTTGAGTGAAGTCATGATACAACTCTTGTTCTCTGTGATTTAATAGCATATGAGGGAGTGAATCATGTCGATGCATACGCATATGTGAGATATTAACAGGATAATGGTTCTCAGACACTCCAATCAGCTATACTTTTTGAGGATAATTATGAGAACTCAGAAGTGCTTGTTACCAATTCTAATTCACATGGATACAAAAGTATAATGGTTTGCACTGGTCATGGAAGATATACAATACGAAGGTTTAGCGCCTTATGTTATTGGGTCAAATAGAAGAGGTACCTTTAGTTGCTACAAGTGTTCTTACTACAATTCAGTTCATTGGTTTTGCTTCAAGGGGTGACAAGGTTGAATAAGTTACAGTGGGAATTGGCTAATGGTAAGATGTTCAAAGGAATGACACCCCATGTAACACACATTCAAATTCCACAAGCAACTGAAGATATAGGAAGTATTGTTATTCTTATAATATTGCTGGGAGAAAGTCCAGATTCATCAATTAGTCGATCAAAAAGGCAATAATACATTTTCAATCAAGGTGCCTGTAAGTGTTGTCGCAATCATGAAAGTTATACTTTTATTGCAAATACTATCTATATTGTGAGCTTTGAATGTTCAAATAACACAAAGGTGTGAAATATTTGGTTTCGGCGAGTTCAAAAATTTCAAAAACCGGCTGAAATGCATTATGTCGGTGTTTTTATAGTTCGACAAACCTGCTCAGCCTCGAGATATTCCTTTTATTGGCACTTTTACGGTTCCTTGAACCTCCAATAGGTTGCAATACATTATTATTGTACATTTCATAAGTTCAAGAACTTAGTGCGCAGGAATTGATGCTTCAGAACAAGTGATGGACTCCATCAAAGTGAAAAGGATAGATCAATTTTGAATGTAGAGCTTCTGGAATCACTGTGTATTGCTTTTTTACAGTCAACGTTTCGGATCATACTCAATGATCCATTCTCCTCTTTAATCCTGATGATGGATCATTGAGTATGATCCGAAACGTTGACTGTAAAAAAGCAATACACAGTGATTCCAGAAGCTCTACATTCAATCATGGACTGTGGAAATATCATGTCTTTAATTAGATCAATTTTGTTAGACGACGTGATTGCAGGCCGCAATGATCATCGAATATTTACAAAATGGATTCGTTGAAAAGGATTTACAAAGTGTATATAAAAATGTCGCTGGTTTCATCAGTTCATGAACCACTCATTTCACTGACACTATTAAAAAGGATTAAGTTTACATAGAAATGTCGGCAGTCCATACAGTTCAGGAACCTCTTAAAAGGTTGACGCACTTGGCTTTTAAAAAAGAGGTTTTTAAATGTCATCGGCAGTTTCATGGTTGTCAGCCAATTCCAAGGTTTTTGAACTTGTCGGGGAGTTCAACAGTTCAAGAACTCCCTGAATTGTCGAAATGCATTATTTCCATGGTTTAAGAGTGCGACAAACCTCCGACACGGTGAAATGCTTGTATGACTTGCAAAAAATGGGAGCTTTAAAGCAGTAGACATCCATCGAAGCAAATGCCCTGGTAAACATGCCCATAGAAATGTGGAGGCTTATGCAATGACCATGACTGTTTGGCAGAACGCCTCAAAGAGACTTCATCTCATGGGCCACCTTGATCTCAGGATATGCACAAAATGGATTTGGTGATACGGCATTAGAAACTTTCAAGCAAATGCAATTGGCGGCAACACATTACCACTGTGGAGTGTATTGCGAATTTTACAGTAAGTGCAGATTTTGGGCAACCGGGAGCTATTCTAGTTACTAACCAACACGAAAGTGAGTTCTTGGAACCAATAATGCTAGAAGGGTTCGTTGGGAGACAAATCTATTTTCCTTGTCACTCTTGGGTTCACTCATCTATGGACAGTCCTGAGAAATGAATCTTCTTCTGCAATGAGCCATACTTGCCGTCAAAAACCCTAGGCGGGCTTAAGGATCTTTGACAGAAAGATATGAAAGATAAGCGTGGGGAAGCTAAAGGTGGACGCAAGCCTTGAGAGAGAATTTGACTATGCAACTCGCAATGATTTAGGGAAACCTGATGAGAAACCATGGAACCATGGATAAATCACGCAAACAATTTAATAGAAAGAAACACCAATACAATGAACACATGATTTGCATAAAATGTTTTTGTTAAAAAAGCTTTAAAAACCTTCAATTAAATGTTTTTTGTACATTTCCTTTTTTTGACTGATGCCTCAAAAAGGGGCCATCTAATGGGTGACAATGATCACAAGATATGCACAAAATGTGTATGATTTTTTTTTTAAACTTTCAAGCAAATGTATTTGGCAGTTATTAAACCAGAAAGGGTAGAGAGAAATTTGCAAGAGGTCCATTTGTACAATCTGAGCCACAAGGGAAATGTGGCGGCGTGTTGTTAAATGATAATCAAATGATACTACTGAAAGCTGCTTAGGCTGGATATGAACTTGTTGGAGATGACGAAGCCAGTAGAACTGGCGTTACTATTTCTGTTCATATTGAGTCATCATACATTGTGAGTCTACGGGATTTGGATATGAAGCATGTGAAAGATTTCACATTTATTCATGGATATATTGAACATATGACGGTCATACTTCATGAAAGGCATCCAACATGAGTAGGATGTCTGGTATGGAAGCATCAACAAGGCATGATAAATGTTTACAGGATGCATTAAAAGAAATGTTTTCTCATGGATGCCATGATTGGGAGATGCACAAAATAGGGTTTGTGGAAGATAGAAGGTAGTGGTTTAAAGAAGATTGCAAAGTAAAATTTGTGTTAATGAAAGTGGTAGATCAGAACAGTAGCATGATTTAGATCTGCCTCCTGAGCTCACAACTGTTATAGGTCTGCCTGAAATGCTAAGAAAAACTGCTCAAAATATGTCTCCTGAGATTGGATCTTCTATGCCTGGTTGTGAAAGGAACATGGTGTTGAAACAACATAGTCTTCGGGAATAGGACACCCCATGGATGACATTGAGAGGAAGTTCCCTCTATAATTAACATGCATAAATATAGAATAACATGATGTGCATGTCATATATATGACTCAAGATCAGACCATTTATTGCATCCTCTTTTTATTCAATATAATTCATCCCTCATAAATAGACATCACCACAACAATAAGAGATTAATCGATCCTCCTTCACATCCCTAGCAATCTTGGCACCAGGGCTTCTACTCCAAGTAGAATATAAGATGTTTTGAGTGCAGGCAAATGCTCGTTAAGTCTTCACATTATTGCTTTCTAATGTCAGACTTTGCAAAAGCTATAAATATACCTATTCTAATTATACCTTTGCAGCTAAATGAGAAGCAAGAGGTTGTTATCGTCTTGATGATGAAAACCTTCACAGTTCTAATACAAGAAGGTGAGAATAAACAACTTTTTTGTCCTCAGATCAGTTGTTGAAACCCTTGCTCATGGAAAGGTTATGAAGTTTGAGGGAAGGAATCATTTTGGAAGAGACAAATGTAAGGAGGAAGAAACAAATCAATATATAATGGAAGCTAATTGTAGTGCACTTTGTGTTGAAGCATTAGTTGAAGGTGATGGAAGCAACAGTGAAAGTGACAATGATCAAGATTGTAATGTTGAATATGACTCAATGCTTTTCTTGGCATATCTATTTGACCTTCAAAAGAGATATATGCAACATTGGAGAGACTAGTGGATCAAATTAAGGATGTGAGGTTCATGCATGACACAAACTTCATGCAATCCAATAGCAAAGGAAGAGAGATTGCTCCAAATTAATCTCACCTATAACCAACGCATGTGAGATGTTTAGCAAAATACTATGACAATCATGCACCCATCAAATTTCAAGGGAGACTTGGCGTTTATTATGAAAAATTTTACTATATGAAACACATTTATTTTAATGAATTAAACATGTGCATAAAAAGTCTTTGTAATAATATTTTAAGTATCTTATAAAGTTTGAAAGGGAAAGCTAGTTGCAAGTTAGTTATCAAGAGGGGAAACCATAAATGCAATCATTTTCAATGTAAAGGAGTTTTTTTCTATAGACTTTTTATTTCTGCACGTTGTAGAGAAGAAAATGAGTCTTTGAGCTTCGATTCTAAGAATAAAATAAAGGAGGAACATTGCTCGTCTATGAACGAGTATGATGCCTCTCTATACTATAGGTTTTTCTTACATCAAATTTGCAACCTTTCATGGAAGATTCTCTCTTTTTGTGGTGAATGTAATTGCTCTTGTTTTTATTCCAATGCAACTGCAGATGTAATATTAGGTGTTTTTTGGTCTCTTGAGTTCAAAAACCCTAGGTCAATATATCTTTCTTATGTTAGATTGTGTTCTCCTTTTCAAACCTTTGTTGCATCTTTCTTTTCAAAGTAATATTTTCTCAGGAATAAATCTGTGCTTGTTCCTCTTTTTCTGAAAGTAATTCATTCTTTTTCTGGGAAAAACCTAGGTTATTGGCCCCATGTTAGCCTTATTTAGGGTTTTCTCTTTTTGTTTTAGTTTTAGTTTCTTTTCCTTTCCTTCTTTCTGGTCAAAAGTACATCCCTGAAAAACCCCAAAATTCCATCTTACGAGGGAGTTGCCCCTCTCAAATGCAAAGGAAGATTGCTAATCCAATAGTGATCTCTCCAACTATGGTGAAATTTATCATTGCCCATTGGGCAAGTCTAGCTGTCTGTAGCGAAATATCACAATGACAAAATTGTTTACCAATAGACATTTCATCAATTTTAATGGTGATTTATTGGTGGTGATTGTCTTCATTTAACATTTTGAGCCTTTTATTTATGCAAAGAAAGACTTACAAGGTGTGTGACTTTTGGGGAAGAATCAAAATCAAGGAATCATGAAGAATAATTTTCTAGGGGAATCACGATTTTGGGGAGTGAGACATGGTTTCATATGAAGTTCTGAATCTGTTAAAGTGGGATATATGTGATTTCCATACTTAGAGATAGTGGAGGATGGTCAATTAGTATGTAGAATATTGTGTTCTCAAGTGGACCTATTGTTTGTTGGATGTGGTGGGTTCTTTTTGTGTGGGCCTGGTCTTTTCATTGGTATAGTAACATCAAATGGTGGAGCAGCCCTTTTGCCCATTGCTAAGTTTGATATTCAAAATTGATGTATGAGTAAACTCATGGTAGAAGCTCGGAAGCTATATGTCAATAAGTGAAAGCTATTTCCATGGTGTAATTTTGAACTTGAGTTTTGAAGTATATGACCATTTCACCTATTTGTTTGTTTCTAAAACCATTTGATTGTTAATACCTTGTAAAAGTTAGAATTTTTGGAATTTGAAATTTGAAGATGATTTGGTATTGAAAATTAAATGGCTTGCATGTGAGAGGTGCTATGGAGTCAACTACTTTTAACTAAGCAACTTGATTTTGTCTGCATCATTTTTGGTACCAGAGCAAGGATGGAGGATTTGGGTTGTTGTCTTGTTGTAGGAAGATGACCAACAATGATGTTGGAATAGTAGAGGCATTAATAAGGGCAATAGTAGCAAGGTTTGAAGCCCTTGAAACAACACAAAGAAGTATACTCGTGGATAATGTGAGCAAAGATGAGGAGGTTGAAGAACCAAGTGAACAAGAAGGATACATGAATGAGACCTTCGTAAGGGCCATGTCTCTTATTAGGAATCAACCATGGATGGACACTCCATACTACAAAGGGAGTTTGAATGCGAAAGAACTAATCGATTGGGTTTTCAAGATGGAAAAATACTTTCAAGTTTGAATATGTAGAAGATCCACAAAGGGTGAAGTTAGCAAGTACCAAGTTGAAGGGTCATGCATCCCTTTGGTGGGATCATGTGCAATGGATTGATAGAGAAAGGGGAAGGAGAAGATCCAAACTTTGGGATCGAATGATAGAAAAATTGAAATCAAAGTTCCTACCTATTGATTATCATCTCAATTTGTTGAGGCAATTGCAAAATCCAAGGTAGAAGGAGTTAAGTATCCAAGCATATACTGAAGAATTTTAGTGGCTTAGCATATGAGTTGGTCATGTTTAGGATGATGAGGAAAAAGTTGCAAGATATATTAATGGACTTCATTTTTCTATCCAAGATGAGTTTAGTATGATCTAATTAAGATCAGTAGAAGAAGCCTAGTAGTGTGCCTTGAGAGTTGAAGAGAAATTGTCAAGAAATCAAGAAAACAATTCTAGAGGAAGAGGAAGATCCTCCAGAGGAAGAGGATGGTTTGGTGAAGATGAAAGACTACAAAACAATGAGGGTGAGTCTAGCACTAATAATAAAAATTACAATCAAGATACTAGGAGATGAAACACCTTTAGAGGAAGAGGAGTCTTTGGAAGAGGAAGAGGTAGAAGTTTCACTTGTTATCGATGTGGTGAAGAAGGCCATAGGGCCTATGGGTGTCCATAAGAATTGCAAGTTTATGGCATAAATCATGTTGTAGAAGTCAACGAAGAAGCATCATATCGACATATAGTTGAGCCTGAACAAGGAGAAACCCTCATGATGAAGAGGGTGTTGATGAAATTAGAAAAGGAAGAACATGAACTAGCACAAAGAATATCTTTTGGACTATCTGCAAGAGCAAGGTAAGTGTTGTATATAGTGAAATGGTGGAGAAGCTAAAGCTGAAGAGAATCAAACATATGAGGCCATACAAGGTATCATGGTTGCAAAAATAACACCAAATTTTGGTAAATGAGCAATGTTTAGTTGATTTTCATATTGGAGCATATCAAGATGAACTTTTATGTGATTTCATGCTTATGGATGCTTGCCATGTTTTGCTCAGGAGAACTTGGCAATATGATAGGAAGGCTATTCATGATGGTGAAAAGAACACTTACACCATCATCAAGGATGGGAAGAAGTACATATTCAACCCATTAAAGGATAGAATAGAGGCAGTGGGCATCAGTCCAAAGGTATGCTTAGTTTCAGGAAAACAATTTTTAAGAGAAGTTTAGGAAGAAAGAATGTATTTTGCAATTGTTTCTAAACTTGTAGAAGTAAAAACAAGAAGCAAGGAAGAAAAGATCCCTCCAAAAGTGCAGGAATTACTTGAATAATATGCTGAAATAATGTCACATGAGTTGCCAGAAGGGTTGCCACCAATCAAAAGCATTAGTGGCATATGGATTTAATCCTTGGAGCAAGTTTACCAAATAAGACAACATATAGAACGACTCTTAGGGAGAACGAAGAAGTGAAGAGACAAGTCCAAGAGTTATTGGACAAGGGATTAACCATAAAGAGCTTGAGTCCTTGTGTTGTACCAACATTACTAGTACCAAAAAAAAGATGGTGAATGACGTATGTCCATGGATTCTCAAGCTATAAACAAATTATAGTAAAATATTGGTTTCCACTACTTTGGATGGACGACTTGATGGATTGTTTAAGTGGAACAAGATACTTCACAAAAATTGATTTAAAGAGTGGATACCATCAGATACAGGTTAGGGAAGGTGATGAATGAAATCTGCTTTCAAGACCAAGGATGGGTTGTACGAGTGATTGGTCATGCCATTTGGATTCACAAATGCACCCATCACTTTCAAGAGATTAATGAATGAAGTACTTAAGCCTTGTCTTGGTAAGTTTGCAATTGTCTATGTTGATGACACTCTGATTTTTAGCAAAACAAAAGAGGAACAATTAGAGCATTTGAGACTAGTTTTATGGAGATTGAAAGAAGAAAAAATGTTGATAAATTTGATAAAGTGTAGTTTTATGAAAGAAGAGTTTGTGTACTTAGACTTTGTCATTTCACAAGAAGGTTAAAAATGGATTCTAAAAAGGTAAAAGCTATTTGTAGAATGACCATCACCAATGAACACATTCAAGGCAAAAAGCTTTCATGGCTTAGCAAGTTTCTACAAAAAAATTATAAGAAACTTCATCAGCATATGTGCTCCAATCACAGAAACAATGAAGGATAAAAAGTCTAATTTCTAGTGGATTGCAACAGTTGAAAGGAGTTTTCAACTCTTAAAAGAAAAGGTAACAACTCAATCTATATTAGCTTTGCTAGGTTTTAGCAAGGTGTTTCAAGTAGATTCTGATGCAAGTTGAACAACTCAAGGAGTCTTAAGTTAAGAAGGAAGACCTATAACTTATTTCAGTGAAAAGCTAAATGAATCCAAGAGAAGGTACTCAGTCTACGATTAAGAATTTTATGCTATCATTTAGGTGCTAAAGAAGTGGAGGCATTACTGGCTTCCCAAGGAGTTTGTCTTGTACACCGATCACCAAGCACTACAATATATTAACAACCAAATTAAACTCAATCAAAGACACATGAAATGGATAGAAATTTTACAAAGTTATTCTTTTGTTTTGAAGCATAGAAGTGGTAAGTCTAATCGAGTGGAAGATGATTTATGTAGGAGGTGTTTATTACTAACTGAAATGAAGACTAAAGTCTTTAGGTTTGATGCAATAAACGAGTTATATGAGAAAGATGGGGATTTCAAAGAAACGTGGGTTGCATGTAAGAGCCCAATGGACCATGATAGAACACCATGGCTTGATTATTTCATCCAAGAATGTTTACTTTCAGAGGTAAATGTTTATGCATACCATAAGTATCTATGAGAGAAAATTTTATAAGGGAAAAACATAGTGAAGGACAGGTTGGACATTTCAGAATAGACAATACTATGGCACAATTAAAGGAGAATTATTATTGGCCAAAAATAAATAGGGACACTTGGTGCAGCAATGTAGAGTTTGCCAACTTGGCCAAAGGGACAAGTCAAAACATTGGATTATATTAGCCCTTACCTACTCCTAAAAGGCCATGAGAGGAGATAACTATGGATTTCGTTCTTGGGCTACCAAGAACCCAAAGAGGTAATGGTTCAATTTTTGTGGTTATAGATTGATTTTCTAAAATGACACACTTCGTTTCATGTAAGAAATCAAATGATGTCTCCCATATTGCCAATTTGTTCTTCAAGGAAGTAGTAAGGCTCCATGGATTACGAAAAACGTAGTCTTAGATAGAGATACAAAATTTATTAGTCACTCATGGTGAATGTTGAGAAAATTGGACACCAAATTGAGTTATAGTTCAGCCTACATCCTCAAACAGACGGACAAATAGAAGTTTAGGGGATCTACTAAGATGCTTGGTGGGAAAAAACCCACTCAATGGGATTTAGTCTTAGTGCAAACTAAATTTGCCTACAACAATTCAATAAATAGAAGCACAACAAAAACCCCTTTTCAAATTGTGTATGGGTACAACTCGAAGGGGGTAGACACTTTGAGCGACATTGTCAATTTAGGCAGAAAAAGTGTGGCAACAGAGGACTTTGCTGATTATATGCATGAGTTGCAACAAGAAGTCAAAAGAAATTTGGAGGAAATTACAATGAAATATAAAAATAGGCTAATCATAAGAAGAGGGAGCGAGAATTTCAGGTTGGGGATCTTGTGTTAGTTCATTTGAGAAAATAAATATTTCCTCAAGGAACCTATAACAAGTTGAAATGGAAGAAGATTGGACCATGTAAGGTCATGAGGAAGTTTTCAGCAAGTGCTTATGAGGTTGGGCTACTTGAAGGTATTGATATTTTGCCAATTTTTAATGTTGATTTATATCATTATAATGAAAGATCAGATTGTGTAGAGCAAGGTATTGACCCTAATAAGTAGAAAGAAGAATGGGGACACCAATTGCTTGGAAAAGAAAGAGATGAAGTTGAAGCTGTCATTGATTTCTTTATAGCTAAGAGGACAAGAGGAACTAATACAAATAATATTTGATCAAATGGAAGAATAAGGCAATTGAAGAAGCAACTTGGATGCAAGAATCAGAGATGGCCAAGCAAGGAATCTTAGTTTTAGAATAATTTAAATATTCATGAGTTTTAGGCTCATCGAACATTTTCTTCTACATGGGGTGCCTGATGCAGGAGCATCTTTGGACTTATGCAATCTTGCACAGTAAAAAATTCTCAACTTCAAACTTTGTTTGAATTTGTGGTTTTGTTGGTCTTTTGGGCATGTGCCTTTGATTGAGGTGTTTAAATAAAGGTCTTATTTAGGTGCTGGTGGCTAGAATTCATTTCTAGCATTACTTTTTTTTTTTTGGCTTGGCATGAGGAGGTGGCAATTGTTAGTGGGCTATCTCGTGGCATTTCCTTTGCAATGACTCGCCTAGAATTAGCGGTGAGTTTTATTGTGGTGTCTCATACTTTCAATGGTGATTTATTAGTGGCAACTATCTTCATTTAACATTTTCTAGCCTTCTATTTATGCAAATAAAGACTTGAGAAGGTGTGTGACTTTTGGGAATAATCAAAATCAAGGAACTGTGAAGAATGTTTTTCCAAGGGAATTGTGATTTTGGGAAGTGAGACGTAGTTTCATATGAAGGTCTGAATCTGTTAAGTAAGGTGTGATATATGTGAGTTGCATACTTAGAGACAGTGGAGGATGATCAATTATTATGCAGAATATTGTGTTCTTATAAAGAAGACCTATTGTTTATTGGACGTGGTGGTTTTGTTTTTGCGTGGGTCTGGTCTGTTGTTTTTGATAAAGTTAGTTGGAAAAGATGGTCTAGATCCCTTTACAAACCAACCCAAAAGATAGGGCAAAAGTGTTAAATATAAGGAATACTGAGAGGGGGGGATGAATTAGTATTCTGCAAAACCACTTCTTAACATGTTCATTAATCCAATTTCCAAAATCAATAACATGAAAGCAAAATAAGCATAAGAACAACAAACATAAAGACATAACATATGGACACCAATATTTTTATGTGGAAAACCCAAAAAGGGAAAAACCACGGTGAGTGTTAGCTCATAATATATTATGATAACAATACCAGATTACATAAGGCTCATTTCCATAGGGTTCACTACCCAAAGGAATGCTCACTATAGGTGGACTCATTGTCCAAGTGGACTCACTGTCCACTAAGAAAGAAAGAGAAGATAGAAAGAGAAATGACTCACTTCCAGATATGAACTGCTACAAGTGCATCTATAACATGCTGGAATATAGTTCCTTTGATCGCTCAATATACTGACTCAAAGCTCTTCATCATCACTGTTCTATTTTTCTGCTCTGCTCACATAAGGGTTGTTCTTCTAAGCTCTAATTTTCTTCGCACTGATCTGTTCACAAAAATAGACTTAATTCCCTCATTCACATTCCAACAACTCTACAATCTTCACACCGAAATCCATCAAATATATATATCTGCATATAGATTTGTATCTTAATCAAGTCAGCAAGCCAAGCATGAAACATGTATGCAAATGTTATACCTTGTCGGCTTGATCATATGTGCAAACAGTAATGCGGACATAACAAATCATTTAATTTTCTTCATATAGGTTGGCACCTATCATTCAACCACTTAGAATGACGGTTCATACAATATATCTTTTCTGCATAAAGATCTAGCATGCCTGTCGGCTTGTCTCTTAAGAACATGCTTGACCTAATCATCTGTCACATCAAAACTCTTATTACGGATCATATGAGACTCAAATAATCACATCAACCATTCCTCATACCTTACAGATCATATCTTATCAACCACAGGTCATGATGTCCTTATGTGGTGAAATGCAAAACTCAGAACTATCTCTTCTGCCTTGGTGAAGTACTGGAAAACCAATTACTAGAACTTGGAGTTTTGTAGACAATCTTTCAGATCACTTCAGACTCAATAACTCATCAACTGGATGCTTTTGACACCTATCCATACTGCCTCAAAACTGCACACTGATATAGTCACCTGCGGAGAAATGCGGACCAAAATCCCCATGCACTCTACACTGTTCCTAACTTAACTATGCTCACCCAAACTTAGACTAATCACAATTTGACTTCCGAAAGTCACCAAGACTTGCAATCTTGAACATACTTCAAACAATTGTAGACAACATACCTAAACCGCATATACTGATCTTCAATTGTGGAGGCATACTAACCCACTTCCTATCACATGCTCTGAATACTACCCATACTTAGTCATTTTAGCCTTCTGGACTAAAATACTTTTATGCCATGTTGCCAAACCAAGTTGATCTTCAGGAGTAATGTCTCCTTGTCATGTCAGTGGGATCCCTTTTCCTTGTTTCCATCAATGACAACATGCAATCCTTCATTAGAGCAGTGTCTCTTACCAACAATCTCCCCCTTTGGCATTGATGGCAACACTAAGTGAAAAATGTGTATCTACTCCCCCTTTCTATATACACTCTATTCTTTCACTCCACCTCAAGTGTTTTCCCATTTTTCATTGGCCTTCTTCTCCCCCTTTGACATCAATGGCAAATGTGTATGTACAAGGGTCAAAATTGTGTCAAAACTGCAAAAATTTTCATACTCTGTCGCATATGTACACATACATGTAGATTGTTTGTCATTGATGTCAAAGTATCTTGATGGTTTGATGGTGATCATCAAGTTATTATAAGTTAGTGATGTTGCTCATATAGGAGTTTATATCATGCTTAAATATTCAGGACCACAGATGTTTTGATGAATTCATGTTTGTTTCATTGCTTGTCATAACATGTAGATTTAGGATGCTATGTTGTTGGATGATGGCTTAGTCTTCTTGATCATGTTAGTTCAGTCAATATTCATACTCAGTTTATGTCAAGACACTTTCATTTCATCTAGGTTACTCATGTTGATGTGATGATAAGACTTGCAGATATGCAGAGAATTGATCTTCATGGTGTACTTGGTGTTGTCAACTATTGACAAGTGTTCTTCATGAATATGATCACATGGACTGCATTCTTGATGTAGATCAGGGGTGGATAATTCCAAAACAATCTCAATCAACCAATCTTTGAAACTCTAGGACATCATTTGGTGGGTCTTTCCTCACAAGCCTTCAATTCTTCTAGTAGCCTTTCAAACAAGGTTTTTCAATCATAACTTTCAAAGAAGACTTCAAACCCAGAACTTGATCACCATTCCAAATACCTTTTATGCTGCTTGTCAACATATCCAGATTGTAAGTATAGGTGTTTTGTAACACAAGACTCAAAACTTGATTGTACTGTTTAACATTAGGCCAATTAAGACAACAAATGAGCTTTTTCTGACATAACTTGCAGGGAAGACCTCATATCCACAAACTAAATACTATTTTGAATACCCTTTTGGAAGTTTTTTAACATATCCAAAACTTAGGTATGGTTGCTTTGTAACATAAGACTTTAAAATTGACTGTTCCACTTGACAAGAGGCCTAATTAGGCTTACTCAACTATGGGGTTATTGGTTCCAACTACTCCAGGCCTCAATCCTCTTCACCAACACTCTAAACACATCTTATGGGGTCTTCCTAAGCTCACCAAATTGATTCCCACACTTTCCCAATGATTTTTAATCAAACCCTCAAACTTAGGTTTTCAAACCAGTCTTCAGTAATTTGGCTCTAAAACACTCAAATCTCAATGAAATTCAATGGGACAAAGTGCAAAAGAAAGTAGACTCAATTCCACATCACCTCCAATTGGATTCATGTCACCACTTAACTGTACAAGGTCGTACAATTTACTGTAACAACAAAATCCAGTAGAAAATGCAGAAAATAGAGTATTTTGTTGATTTTCTCCAAAATAACCAACCACCAACCTTGGCTCCGACTTCCCAAGGCTTACTCAACTTGTTTACAACCCAACACAACTGTTGCTAACTAGCTTTTGAATTTCTAACTGTTCAAATGCCTTCCTAACAACCTATGACCCTTCATATTCCTTGATTTTGCATTTTGCAATAAAGGCAACATTTGACACTTTTTAACAAAAAGAACCTAGTTCACTCCTAGGACTCACATTTGACACACAAACACCTAAAACATGGTCTTTAGAGACCTTATTACAAACAAAATGACTTAACAACATCAAATACTAACACTTGACCAACTTTTTGCATGGCTTAGGTGCCCTGCACCAATTCTTGATGTTCACAGGACTTGGTTGATTAGTTGATAATCACATCACATTAATTATTATATCATGATATTGGTTGATTAGTTGATGATCACATCACATCAATAGTTATTTCATGATATTAGTTGTTGTCCTTTCATAGTGATGTTGAATCAGGTTGTCTTCATGATTGTTATATCAAGTGATGAAGAATGGAGATGACAAAGGCATGATGGTCTGGGTAGTACATTGCTATTCTTATGTTGTTCATGGCTAAAAGGATCACATGGAATCATGACATATGATCATTGGTGTATCAATGTATGATCTCTTTAATCAAAAGTTCTTGAAGCTGCTTGGTCAGGAGCATAATTCATTTAATCAAGAGTTCTATGCTTCATTCGGTGCATATGGTTTAGTGCTCTCTATTTAATATTTTTATGTAGGTATAAAGGTCCTACATTTGTGTGTTATGCAGAGGTCTAAAAGATGTTTTTTTTTCCTCAAGGTTGTAGGGCTTCATTCTAGGGTTTCAATGTCTTGAGAAACAAAACCCTAGTCGCATATCTAAACCCTAAAATGACCTAATGCACATCATAAAAAGCTCCTTTTAAACCCTATGTTCCTCGTCAAACACTTTATTCTAATTCTAAGTTGACCTGCTGGACCCGTCTCAACATAACTTAAGTTATGTTTAAGGGGCTTAGAGACAATGTTTAACTGGCCTCGACTTCCTAGGGAAACCAATAATCACAAGTTATTAAAGTCTTTTGAGCGGCAAAGCTAATCCAGTGATGGAGATAAAAAAGGATGATGGCACGAAAAGCAAATTGGATGGTTATTTTTTAAAAACTTTTTGAAGCTCAACGGTCACTGCAGGGTGTTTAAAATTGACGTTTAGGGTGCTATAAAAGGATTGCTGTAGTCTTTTTCATGAATGAGTAAAATGCAGAGGGCCAGGGAATTTTAGTATAGGATCTATGCAAGGTATTTGGAATTTTTTATCATTGATCTGAGATGGTGTGAGGTATATCTATGTGCCATTATGAAGATTAACAATTATTATAAAGAATACCAAGATGCTTGCATATTTTGAAGCTTGAAGTCCAGATAGTGTATATAGATCATTCTTTAGTATAAGAGACTTGATCTGCATGACAATAGAGATACATATTTACCAGTATATTTGTATATTGTGTAGAATGATGAAGCATAACAATGGCTTTGAAGGAGTTAAACTAAGAGAGTGATCTAAGTGTTTACGAAGGAACGTAAGAAGTGAATCTTTTAAGGTTTGTGTGTTTGCAGATATATTTGACATATTTTGCAGATGACTTGAGATTACAGGGTATGAAATTGTGTTTGTGGTACTTGGAGTTTGTAAGGAGATGTTTATGCACTTTTGTTTGTAGTCCTGATTTGGATTTGTGCTATTTATTTATTTGAAGAAGCTTATATGGTCACATGCAAAAGGTACTGATTCAGTTTTATTATCATTGAATGATTGTGTCCAAGACATTAGATATTGAAATTGTTTTTAGAGAAGACTGATTTGTTTTGCAGGGGGGATATTGAAGTGATGTTTTGTAATCAATAAAATGTGAGATATTGAAATATGTAATCAATGATGAATAATTTTATATGGTGAATAGGATTGCGTCATTTGGTGCATTGCAAAGAGTCAAGGCAACCCCTTGAATTGAATCGTCTTTCATATATTCATCTAATAGCCAGTGAGGCACTTATATCAGCTAGTGAGGCTTGGATCCAGTGAGGATTCTGCCAGTGAGGCATTTGTACTTGTCAATGAGACATTTTGGTTAAGCCAATGAGGCATTTTAGAGTGGTTTTTCATCCTTATGAGGGGTTTCCACTCATCAAAATATGTGTTATGGTTCATATTATCTATATTTGAATGTGTGTCCTAATGCTTTGTTCTTAAGGTCTTGATTCATACTATTCATCATCATATTTGTATATATGTGTTTGATAGATCACTGAAGTCTCTCTTTTTTTTGTCTAGAAAAAAGTGTTAAAAGTTTATAGACCACTGATTCACCCCCCCTCTCAGCGGTCTTGTACTCCAATAATACAATCTTGAACTTAATTAGTTGTAGGTGAGAGGATATCCTTTTACACAATCTTTAATTGTGTAATCTCTTCATCCCATTGTTTCTTAGCTCTTTCCAAAATTTGGATGTCACCATTTATCAAAAATACTAATTTTTCTGCCTTTTGCATATCAGAAGGTGTGTCAATTTGTGAAGCTACTTGTGCTTCTGCTGCAAGATTAATCATTGAATCTAACTTGGGACTTATTAGTCCTCTCAATTGACACGTTCTGGTTTTCATTTGATCTCTCTTATTCATCAGATTACTTAACTCATTATGGATATTGATCACTTGTATTTCTTTGCTACTGACTAACTCAACTGCGAGATCAAATGACTTAGAAAATTTTGTCAACTGTAGTTTTATATCCTTGATCTTTTCTTCTAATTCTTTTGTGGTTTCTGGCCATGATGAACAAAATTTGTATAAATCACAAACCTCTTTAATGGTACTCTGTATACTTCTTATTCCATTGTCCAACAGAGTTGTATCAACTGCTAGCATGGTTTTTAATTTAGTTAATCTTTTATCATCAAAATCCTTTTTGACTTTTGTTTCTACAAATTTTTCAAAAGATTCAAAATGATTGCTGATTGATTTTATCATACCTTTAAGTTGACCAGTTGATGACATTGATGTATCTTTCTGATATTCAAGCATCAACTTTTCCAACACATTAGATGCTACACCAATAAGCTCATTATCCTGTATATGTGTTTTCATCAACTCTTCTTGTGCCTTTTCTTGAACAATTGACACTAGTTTGAATTTCTACACAGGAGACATAGAGTCTAAACTTATCGGTCCCTACAAAAACTCAAGCTCATCCAAGACTTGTTTTTCTTTCTCTAAGAATTCCTTGACATACTCCGCAGTGTCTCTTGCTCTATCAGAGATTTCTTCTTGGTTTTGTTCCGGAGGATCTAAATCCATATCTTTATTTTCATTAGCTTTTTGCTCCAATTTAGGACTCATCTAAGTATGTTCCTCAGTTTTGTTATGCTCCTTAGTTTTAGATTGATCCTTAACAGAGGCTAAATCTTCTTTCTCCTCCAGTTCTTCATCACCTTCATCCATGTGCACATCATCTTCAATATTTATTTCTTCTTTATCATCTATAGTTGGAAGATGATGTTACTTTAGTACTTTCATAGTGATTTCCTTAGTTTCCTTCACTAGTTTCTTAATGTCATCTAACATAAGAATATTCATTCTTTTCTTTGTTCTGAACTCCTTGCTAAGCACTTTTGAAATTTTTGTTTTGTTTTTAGGAGTGATCTCCGGACATAACGTTATCAGAATGTGTTCTCTGAGTTCAATATCCTTTGTCATAGTAGCATCTTTCCTTGTAGTCATGATACTACCCAAGGTGTTAGGAAGATCAGTAATAATCTCAATGAGGGCCTTATTGTAAATGCATAAGTATTTGACAATAGAATCTTCAATGATTCTTTTATCTACATCATTGTATTCATCATAAAATTTGGTAATGGATGTTAGATTGCCATCAATTGTAATAGCCCTTATAAATTCCTCTAAGCTCATTGTAGCTTGGTCTTTTGCAGGTACTGCAGTCTTAGCTTTCTTCCTTTCTTTACTCTTATTGGATGTCTTCCCTTTTGTGGAACCAGAGGGTTTGCCTTGCTAAGAAGTGAAAGCAGGCACACTCCGTGTCTTCATTTTCTTCACTTCTTCATCAGTCTCAGTTTCCTCATCATCAATTGGATCAATACTGACATACACTCTCTGACCTTTGGTCTTTTTCCTCTTGCTTGTTTGTCCTTCTGTAGTTGTAGTGGAAGGAATACCAGAGGGTTTGGATGATGTTCCAAAAGAGCTAGTATTTCGTGTTCTTCTTTTTGATGCAGTAGGTGCCTCTTGTTGTGTGTTTTGAAATTTTGGAGCTTTATTTATTTCCTTTTCTTGCTCTTTCTCCCTTTTTTTAGCTACTCTTTCTACCTCAGCTCTAGCTCTTATGCTTGATATTTGTTCTTTAGTTAAACCTTTACTTTGTGCATAATCTTCTGCCATTTTTTGGGCTTTCTTTGAAATTTCCAGCCTTCTCTGCTCAACAAAGACTTTTGTTGACAACTCCTCATAGGTTCCAAATCTTTCCTCTTTGGAGTCCCTTGGCTTGCTTAACACATATTGGGCATAGTTATCTAGAATCACTCCATCTACTTCATAGCCCATTGGCATAACCCAAACAGTTCTAGGCTCAACAACCTCCATCATGCATCGGTCTTTGGTTACAATGAAGCATATGTCATTCTTGTATTTTTCCACAATTGCTTTTGGAATTCTTTCTCTTGATTGCATCATTCTCTAGAAGTTCTTGAAATAGCCCCACAGTGTTGCATTTTGTTAATCATAGCTTCCAATACTATTTAAATGATCCCTAATTTGTATAGTAACTGGCTAACTATTTAACCAAAACAAGTTCTTCATCTTTGGCAACTCATGCATGAAGTAGAAAAACAAATAGATGATCAACGTACCAAATTTGAAGGGGTATTTGTTTTCTTTTGTCTTCTCTAGGTTTTCCATCACTTGCTATCAGAGCAATTCACAGATATCATAGTCTACATTTTCCTTGATCATCTGATAGGCAGTGTATATGGCAATCCTGGAGATAGAGTTCTCCCGGTTGGTGAAATAGACTTTGTATCCTAACACCATGGATGCAAATCTTACAGCATGATCTTCAATATCATTGATTGTTAGAGTCCTTTTATTGAATTTCACTCCAGTGACCACCATTACTATATCATTCTTCACAGCTTTCAACAGGGGAACACTACCGGTAGAGCTTAGTCCAGTCACAACCCTAATTGCATCCTTGGTGATCTTGAAGGGCTGTTCCAACCACATGAATTCATCATGGATTCTACTCAAAACGTACCAGACCCATTCATCTTCCACAAATGTAGGGAAGTCTCTATATTGACTGAATTTCTTCTCCTCCAAGGATTTATATTCTTCTTTCATCTCAAAATGATCACCGCTTAGATGATTCAGATATAGGTCTAAGAATCTACTGTCACCATGCTCTTCTAGGGAAACATGGATGTAAGCCCTAACATCCTCTGCATGCATAACTCCATGTGGAATATCTAAAAATGCACCCATTTGATCGACTTCGGTTGATTTGAATGGATGTTTTTTGAATTTTGGGTAAGCTCTTTCAGCTATATCAATCACATGTGGGGTTGCCATCTTTTGCAAGAGTTCAAATAAATTCACAATAGGGTTTTGAATATTAAAAATACCTCTTTTTGCCAAGTTAGGGTTTTTCTTGATCTTGTCTTGATTTGCTTTTGAAATCACTGAGCCGCTTGGAATTTCACTTCAGATCACCTTAAACACTTGAAAGATTGAATGCAAAGTGATTAATCTTTTACGAATCCAAGCCTTTTAACCCCTTGAAGCCTTAACCTAATCGTCATAAATGCGGTCTTTCAAAAAGCTATCAAACACTTCCCTATCAATCACAGTCAATCCAAATTGCTCGGCATTAGATCTTTTTCTACCATAATTTATTTCAAAGGATTTTCCATAAAGTACTTCACAACATACCTTAGTGCTAGATTCTAGCACTAACTCTCTGGCTGGGGGTTTTGGACTTTCAACACATGTCCCCCTGTGCCAGAGCTCCCAATTTACTTCCCTAAGGAAGTATCTACACTAGAAACTGGTGCAAAGCCATCTTTGATATTGTCAACATCTTTCTTAATCCAGACCTTGCCTATTTCCTTCTTGATTTCCACTAGATCAATCTTGTTCTTGCCTTTGCCTTCTCTCTTCTCTGTTTTCCTCTTCTCTGTAGGATAATCCTTCTTCTCAATCTTGCTTCTGCGGGATCTTGCAATATGTCCAAACTTGTTGCAATTGTAGCATACCACATTCCTTTGTCCTTGACTCCTTCTATTGATTGGATTTGATCTGCATTGATTAGCCATATGTCCAAATCTATTGCATGCAAAACATCTTCCATTGAATGATTGAGTATTCCTTGTATTGTGAAAGCCATTCCTTATCAGACTTCTGCATTCATTCGATCTATGACCAATTTTATTGCAATTGAAGCATTGACTAGAGAATGATGGAACATTTTGATTTATTCTACTCCTACATTGAGTAGCCTTATGACCAAACTTATTGCAATTAAAACAATGGCCATTGAAAGATGGGTACCTCTGAGCATTTGACTGTCTGATCGGAGGTCTTCTAGGTCTTCTTCTTTGATTCCTGAATTGGTTGCCTTTGTTATGCTTCAACTCAGTGTTTGCTTGACCTAATTTTAAACTTTCTCCTTTCTCAAATCCCAAGCCTTGCTTGTCATCAGAACTCTTTTGACTAGCAATCATCTCATCAAGTTTTGCAGAACTTATCTTGAACTTTTCTTCATAGCTCTTGGCTTTTTCCAAGTCTGATTTCAGGCTCACAACTTCTTTTTCAAGTTTGATACATTCTTCTGACTTGCTTTTTACCATCAGATTTAGATGCTTTAACTCTTTCTATAACTTCCACTTTCAAATCATCCAGGGTTTCATTTACTGATATCAATTGTTCACTAACCTCTTTGTATTTTTCTTTGAATTTCTTGACTTGTTCTTTTAGCTTTAAAATACATTCATCAGCTTCTTGTATGTTATCCTTCAGATTCCTAATTTCTGCTTCAGATTTTTCAAGATCAATAAGAGCTGCTTCTAGTTCAACATTGTTTGAGAAGTTTCCAAATCTCTTGGCTTCCATGAGAGAACTTTCCCAGATCTTCCTCAAGCTATTAGGCTTCTTCCAAGGAACCTTGCTCTGATACCATTTGTTGAATATAAGGAATACTGAGAGGGGGGTGAATCAGTATTTTGCAAAACCACTTCTTAACATGTTCATTAATCTAATTTCTAAAATCAATAACATGAAAAAAGAATAAGCATAAGAACAACAAACATAAGGACATAACACATGGACACCAAGATTTTTACATGGAAAACCCAAAAAGGGAAAAACCACAATGAGTGTTAGCTCACAATATATTATGATAACAATATCGGATTACATAAGGCTCATTTCCATAGGGCTCACTACCCAAAGGAATGCTCACTGCAGGTGGACTCACTGTCCATGAGAAAGAAAGAGAAGATAGAAATAGAAATGACTCACTGCCAGAAATGAATTGCTACAAGTGCATCTACAAAATGCTAGAATACAGTTCCTTTGATCGCTCAATATACTAACTCAAATCTCTTCATCATTACTACTCTATTTTTCTACTTTGCTCACATAAGGGTTGTTCTTCTAAGCTCTAATTTTGTTCGCACTGATCTGTTCACAAAATAGACTTAATTCCCTCATTCACATTCCAACAACTCTACAATCTTCGCACCACAATCCATCAGATATATATATATCTGCATATAGATTTGGATCTTAATTAGGTCGACAAGCCAAGCATGAAATGTGTATGCAAATGTTATACCTTGCCGGCTTGATCATATGTGCAAATAGTAATGCAGACCTAACAAATCATTTAATAATCTTGATATAAGTCAACACCTATCATTCAACCACTTAGAATGACAATTCATACAATATATCTTTTTCGCATAAAGATCTAGCATGCTTGTCGGCTTGTCTCTTAAGAACGTGCTTGACCTAAGCATCTGTCACATCAAAACTCTTACTATGGATTATATGAGACTCAAAGAATCACATCAACCATTCCTCATACCTCAGAGATCATATATTATCAACCATAGGTCATGATGTCCTTATGTGGTGAAATGAGAAACTCGAAACTGTATATTTTGCCTTGGTGAAGTACTGGCAAACCAACTGCCAGAACTTAGAGTTTTGTAGACAATCTTCTGGATCACTTCAAACTCTGTAACTCATCAATTGGATGCTTTTGACAGCTATCGATACTACCTCAAAACCACACACTGATACAGTCTCCTGTGGAGAAATGTGGACCAAAATACCCATGTACTCTACACTATTCCTGACTTAACTATGTTCACCTAGACTTAGACCAATCACAACTTGACTTCTGGAAGTCATCAGGGCTTGCAATCTTGAACATAGCACCTTCAAACAATTGTAGACAGCATACCTGAACCACATATACCGATCTTCAACTACGGAGGCATACTAACCCACTTCCTGTCACTTGCTCTAAATACTGTCCATAAATACTTTTATGCCTTATTGCCAAACTAAGTTGATCTTCTAGAGTAATGTCTCTTTGTCATGTCAGTGGGATCCCTTTGCCTTGTTTCCATCAATGACAACATGTAGTCCTTCATCAAAGCAGTGTCTCTTGCCAACAAAAAGATAAAAATAGGCCCCAAACAGGCCAACAACAACACTCAAACAACACAACAACATGCTGAAAGAAAAGATCAACTAAAAAACCCATGAACAAGGGCTAGCAAATCAAACTACCTTGGCCCTGGGGCATAGAGCCACCATAGATTTTGGAAGGCCTTTCTACCTACACTGAACTACCATCCAAGAAAACTCCAAGTCAAATCCTTGGAGCAAGGCGAGAGGAGGAAATCATTATTCGATGTCATCACTGCTAAACCTTCAAGAAAAGAAGAGGGCAAAGTAGGAGAAATAACAGGAGCAAATGGAGAAGCAATCCGATCACGGTCTAAAGGAACCACAACAAGGTTCGAAGAAGGGGACACAACAAGAGAAACAACCGCCAACACACCTTTAGGCACAGCCTGAACAGGAGAAGAAGTCCCCACAAGGGTCCAGAAGCCATAGGAGAATGTGAAGGAGAAGAATCAACTGGGAACTCCTCAAACGACCTAGCCTCTAGATCAGTAACCGTCAAATGTTGCAAGTGAGAATTCTACCTATGAGGGGGAAAATAGGTTAATCAAATCAATGAATAGTAAAACCCAAACATCTATGAAATCGGAAGGAGAAAGGGAGATTAAATAAACAAACAAAGATACTTACAACCTCTTTCACCTTGCATCTTCCATAGTTTGCCTATCTCTCCTTGACCTTGATGATAATGAAGCCCTCAGAAGCGATTGCTCACTTGCTTGTTGAAGGTGACAAGAATGGAATGGCTGAGATAGTTGTGTGGTTGAAGATGAGCTTCAACACACTAAAAATGAATGCTATGAAGTGCTTTAGGAAGTGGGGGTGCCAAAGGTGCGCTTGTATTCCTGCAGCATAAGTTTGCACAAATGATAGATATGAAATGAAGGAGAGGGTTGTATTTATAAAAAAGGTGAGGGAAGATCAATGGTTGAGAAGAAAAGAGAAGATCAACGGAGGAGGATTGTTGAGGAACGTGCAACAAATGGAAGAAAGACATGTGTCATTCAAAAAGCAGCTTTGTTGAGTTAGCTCCTCTCTTGATGAGGATGAGATTTGATTTTCTTAAATTAGAATTTATTTTTCTAATTTAAGAGAAAGTTTGCTTTAAAGATGCTTTAAAACTGCTTTTGCTTTTGTAACTCAGCTTTTGCTTTTGCATGACAAGAGGAAAGTATTTTTAGAAGATAAGAATGATTTTTGAAGATAAGAAAGCATAATTAAATAAATAAATTTATTTAATTACTTGTGGATAATTTGGAAGAAAAGAAAGCAAATTAAATAAATAAATTTATTTAATTCATTTTTAGAAGATTTGGAAGATGAGAAAGCAAATTAAATAAATAAATTTATTTAATTTATTTTTAGAAGATTTGGAAGATAAGAAAGCATAATTAAATAAAAAGATTTTATTTAATTATTTTGTAGATAATTGAGAGGAATAAATAAAATATAGAAATATATTTTATTTTGTGGAGATTTTTGAAGAATAAAATAAAATATAAAAATATATTTTATTTAGTGGATATTTAAGATTTTATTTAAATAAAATTTGCATTTTATTTAAATTTGGAAGAATAAAAGATTTTAATTAAATAATAGAAATTATTTAATTATTTAGAAGAATGAAGTAGATGTAGATGAATTTAATTAATTAAATAAATGTGTTTATTTAATTAAATGACAGGAAATGAATCAAATAAATAAATAAATTTATTTATTTATTGATAGAAGAATAGTGAAGATGAAATAAATATTTAAAATATTTATTAAAGTAGAGTCATGTCATTTTTAGGTGTATACACTACCATGATGATGACACCTTATGACGGGAATGATGGCAATTCAAAGCCAGGTGTCCAACCATGAAGCAACAATGACAATGAAAGGGAAAACCTTCATAGTCCAACAGTTGGGATCAAGGACAATCCCCCACCATCAAGACAACCTCTCCATGAAGAGAGGCTTGGAGAAATCAATATCCACAAGAATGCAAGCATACGTACAAAGTCCCATCAGAATCGTAGATCTGTCCACCATAAGGAAGTGACCAATAGAGTTGTGAATCGCCTCATAGAAAGACACTTCCCAAAACTGTAGGGGCAGATTGGGCAACCTAACCCAAACAAGCTTGATATTAAGCAGTTCAGAAATGAGGTTGAACACAAGAGTCTAGGGTTTGAGCAGAAGGGAATGCTCACCCCATAACCACACTCTCCTATCAAGTACAATATCCATGGCCTCAACATAATTAAAAGTAGCAATGAAAAAACTCCTTACATAGGGAAAAATGTTAATATTACCTTGAACAAGAGGATTCCAAGATTTAGAAATCCACTTATTCAGGTTCGGGAGGGAAGGCCAAAGACCATTAAATCTGCCAATCAAAGCAAGCCTGTCGTAATGCTCTTCATTCTCAGAAACTTCTTATCTACATACCACCGTAGGGAGGTATGGGAGCAAGGAAGAGGGCGAGAATGGGTCTTATCTCTCTCAATTGAACGACCATTCGCTCCAACAATTGAAACAAAAGAGTGAGTACCTACAGGGGAAGCAACATCCACACAGTTAACAACAACCTCTGGGAAGAGTGTGGCGGGGGAGAGGCTGCAGCCACCAGGAAGGCTCTCAGCAAATCCACCCATGAACCCAAGAGATGTTGAATGGAGAAGGTGTACCGACCTATCCTCAAGAAGACTAGCGTCCGAAGTAGACCCAGCCCTGACCATTGCACAAGGGGAAGAGGAGCGCCCTGCAACATTTCAAATTTCCTCTTTGTCCTAAAAGAACCCCACCCTCTATTATTACTGTGGGTCTGGTCTGCTGTTTGTTGGATGTTGTGGTTTCTTTTTGTATGGGCCTGGTCTTTTCATTGGTATAGTAACATCAAATGGTGGAGCGACTCTTTTGCCCATTGCTGAGTTTGATATTTAAATTTGATGTATGAGTAAAATTATGGTAGAAGCTCAGAAGCTATATGTCAGTAAGTGAAAGCTATTTTTGAGGTGTAATTTGGAACTTGATCTTTGAAATTTATGATTGTTTCACCTGTTTGTTTGTTTCTGAAACTATTCAGTTGTTAAGCCCTTGTGTAAGTTAGAATTTTTGGAATTTGAAATTTGAAGATGATTTTCTATTGAAAATTAAATGGCTTGCATGTGAGAGGTGCTACGAAATCAACTTCTTTTAACTAGGTATCTTGATTTTGACTGCATCAATTTGGTTAACATATGAAAACATTTTATCTTTGAACTAGAAATTGTAGTTCAACTTATATGAGGAATTCTGCATAATTTCATTAGTTAGGATTTATTTAGGAGCAAAGGGCAAGGGAATTAAGAGGTGATGATGCCCCTTATCGATGAACATTTTCAACATATTATGAAGCTATTAAATTTTTTTTCTTGGTGGAGAACTTGCATACGTAATTATCCCAATCTTGTGGAAAGTTAAGAACATTGAATATTGATGGATTTCTTAGGTTCTTTAAATTTTTTGTTCTTTTGAGGTGGAATATACAATTTATGCTACAAGTGGATATGTATTATTGATGGAGATCGAGATACATTCAAATTATTTGAAGTGTCTTGATACAAGTAACATTGCATGAGGATGTATTATCAAATCAAAAAACATTCCATTATTGAATTTTTTGATAATTATTTATAATTTTTTCATGCAATATCAATTGAAGCCCTAGACCACAATCATGGGGTAGTCACCAATGCTTTTGTAGTAACTAAATCACAAGATTAGTCCAATTCTCAATTAAAATATCACATTTTTTTTATATGGAAGTGAGATGATTAAAATATTTTTAGTTAGTCGATTTGAAATGAGTACATTATTGAGATGAGAGCTTTTACATGGATTCTCAAGCTCCTTGTTTGTCGAAGGTGCCACTCTCATATTGGTTTCTATGGAGGAATATTTTTCTTCATTAGTGATCCAAGGATGTTCCTTTCCTAGGAAAGATCTGGTCTATAGGGATTAGGGAACTATTAATAGGAGTATACTCATTACCGTGTATTGAAGCCCATGTTTTCATAGTTGCTCAAGAATATCCCTTCCATTGTTGTAGCCTGCAATGTTCTAGAAGGTATGACAGGATAGGTTTGTAGGCATGGGCTTAGTCCTCACCACCACTTCCAAATTATTTTAACTTATTGTGTTCAAGAGTATATTTAGAAGACATGTCCAAGTTCCTTGGAAATCTTGTACCTTCATCAAACAAGTCAAATGGTATAAGCTACACTTGAGAGAGGCTACCAATTGAATGAAAGTAAGGGCCTCACCCAAGTTTGAGGTTCAATTCACCCTCAAGTATAAACTCAAATTAGATTTGGAGAATTGGTATGTTAGTGGTAGAACACATTAAAGTGCACTTGGGAGGTCATTGATTTAGCTCTTATTTTGTCTATGATTTTCTACATGGGTATCAAAGTCAAATTAAGTGAGCTAAAGAAATGTGTTACTTGAACTAAATATTAAGGATTAACCTCCCTTTAAATACTAAAATGGAGGTACTATTTGATTCATGAGTTTGAATGTTTGAACTACTGCCTCACTAAAGACCTATGGAATTTTGGTATAGTTTTACATTTATAGATAAATGATATTATCTTCAAACATAGACAACTTTACAAATCCATTATAAACAAGATTTTTTCTGTTTTACCCAATTGTACTGAGGTCCTAGATCTATTCTTTCATTTGTTGTTGTTGTACCTTACCATCATAGCTATGGTAGGTGTAATGGATGGAAGGATTCTCTCCATATTTTTTTCTCTTTGGAAGTTCATAACAAGGCACACTTGGGAAGTCAGTTTCACTCTTATTTTGTCCATGTTTTTGAATTTAAACATCAAAGCTAAATTTAATGAGCTAAAGCAAAATGTTAATTGAATTGAATATTGAGGTTTAATCTCTCATTAAATACTACAATGGAGGCACTAGCTGATTCATGGGTTTGAACTGTTTAACAAATGCCTCATTGAAAATGTGTGTAGTATTTTGGCATGGATTCTCATTTCTAGACAAATGATATCATGTTAAAAATATATGGTTTTATAAATCTATATAAACATTTTTTTTTGTTTAATTCCCATTGCACCAAGGTTGTAGATTTGTTCTTCTAGTTGTACCTTGCTCACCATCATAGCTATTGTAAGTGGAATGAATGGAGGGATTCTCTACACATTTTTTTTCTCTTTGCTAGTCCATAATAAATTATCAAATTCCTTGGTTCATCCTTTGTAGTCACACACAATTATTTGAATATATTTAATAACTTAGGAATGCTAGCAAAATCTTCATTTTAGTAACCTAACTTTATGTCAATGAAAACTTCAACAATCACGATGTGTATTATCACAGTTCAAAAATTAAGACTTGTCAAGAACTCACCAAATTTCTTTTAAAAATACTTAAATTCCTTAGAAAACATAAATTTTATATAAAATATAGTTAAAAAATGTATCAAGTGAATTTATAAAGCATTTGGAAGTCCTTTCTATTAGATGTGAATACAAAGGAGTACACTATTGCATCATGATGCAAATATAACAATGGTTAACAATAACTATGATATGTATTATGAATTTATGATGATTAACATTAAAAATAATCATAAAAATTACACAATCATCATAAATTACATATACATGCAAGTTACAACAATTTATGTGCAAGTGGCATGCTATTGGTCATTTTTTGAAGGTGGATTATACCACTTCCGACCTTAGTCACACTACCTATGCCCACCTTTTGGTGGAAGTTGACTCCTCCAAGGTTCTTCTTGGGGATGTCATCTTGATGGAAGAGAATAGATCATAGACTTAGTCGCTTGGTTATGAGGGTATCCTCTTTCATTGCAGACATTGCTTTGTTACGAGTCATCTTGGCTCTGATTGCTCTTGTTCTCACTGTAAGAATGCGAGATCTACGTGGTGGTATAATGCCCTCCCCAACCATTTGACTATTGATGATTCTATTTCTTGAGACTATGAATGATGAGCCTTCTATCCCCTAGGTGGCAGATCTTGATGAGGCCTTCATGGCTCTTTCTAAGGTAGCTCCACTTGGGATTGGCACAACTTCAGTGTTATCTTCAACAAGTCCCACTACCCTCTCGACTAGCTATGGGGGGCCCCTTGCTCCTACTTGACCTTCAAATTATTTGTAGCCTCTGTCATCTTCAGGACATTCTTCCTCTTCAAGAGAGGTGACTTGGGTTGAGGCGACTTTGAAGGAGTCCCCTCTTCTTTCTCTTTGTTTTGTTGATTTACATAATGGCATGTCTTGGACAATTGTTCAAAGAAGGAAGAAAGGTCTTCCTAATTTTGTTTTGTAATCCCATAGCTATGCCAAGGGTGTGCAAAGTGTTAGGTTAGGTTCAAGCATTGTGTAGGATGTTAAACATTTGGGTTTGTTGGTTGTTGGACTGTTCTTTGTGACAACTTGGTTGCAATTGTGCTCTTGTGTGACTTGTTTGAGTGTCGCTACCTTGCCTTTGTAAAAGGTTTTTAGGTCCTTTCAAAACCTATTTTACCCCTTAATAAAAAATAATTTATAATTTCTTCCATGTTCTAGTGAAAAATTAGGGACTTCTCTGGATCCACTCTCATATTAGAAGGCTACAACTCTACCCTAGAACTATATGGAAAAGATGACTCCTCCTCCTAAAGTGCAACATCATGTTAAATGATGTCATCCAATCAAATGTCTCCTATTATAGCTGCACTCTCCTTTGCTTACTTCTTCAAATCAACAATCTTGTCTTTTGTAAACAGGGGGGTGTCCTCATCTTGTGCTACGTAGTCTCTATATGAATCAATTTCATCCAAGTCTATACATTGCTAAGTAGCTAAGTCCTCCACCTTGTGCAAAGATGAATGTTGTGACAACTTATTCCATTTTTTTGTGTGTGTGAATGGTTTTAAATAAACTCTAATTGTGCTTACCTATAGATGCATTACAAAGTTAAAAAAAAATAGAGAGCTATCTTGTGAAGATTCGAGGTATTTCCACCACACTTTTTTCACCAAGCAATTAAAAATAAGATATTCAAAAGTTTGTAAGTAATAATTATAAGATATAAGTGAAGACTCTAATTTTTTGTTACCTAGTTCTTGGGTGGTTCTCCCTCAAATAGTTAGTGGTGAAGAAAAGAGCACCCTCTTAACTTGCTTGTAATATTGCAATTCAATAGTTAGGTTCCTCACCTCAACCTTAGGTGCCATCTTCACAATACACATTGAGAGGCCATCCATACCCTTTCCATTAATATTAAGTCTTCTAAGAATAAAAACTTGGAGTTTAGGTAGTACTTCGTTGTATGAATGATTTTGTGGAATTGATTGTTCTAACTTTGATTAATGACCTCTCAGATGGGTTTAAATTTAATTCATCTCCCTTGTACTAGTTTTGGATGGACCCTTTGGCCTTGTCCATGACTTTATAAATGTATCATATTGGGTTTGACCCGCATGCATCAACTGTAAAATCCTCACCAAAGGCTTTGACATCTACAAACAAATTAAAGTTACAATTAACATACATACTTAAAAAAATAAATTAAATGATTCAATTTTAAATTTAAATCAAAGTTTGAAGTTATCTTGATGGTCTTTGTATTTCTCTTTACAAATACATTATCAAAATTTGTTTGTATGACCCTTTCTCCATCAACCTTATTTGGATATGATGAATCTAGTCATGCTTGACTCACAAACATTTGCTTCAAAGGTGTTACCAAACTACAAATGCTTTACAATGTGAGGAAGTTAGTTGCAAACCATGTTGCCTCTACTTATGTAGAATCTTTCCTATTGGTGTGATCTCTCATCAAATTGAGAACCCAAGAGTGATTGTAGATGTATTTTTTGATGTTCCTAGATTCTTCCACTGCCGGTCTCATCTAATCAATTTTACCAGTGTCCTCTAAGATTAGGTCAAGGTAATGAGCAATGTAATGGGTCCAAAAAAGGATATATACCTATCTCGAAGAATCCTCCCTATCACCACGTATGTTGCCGTATTATCAATTATAATTTACACGATGTTTTGAATGCTTACTTCTAACACAATCTCCTTTAGCATTAGACTTATATTTTTTTGCATTCTTTATGCTAGAAAGTTGATGAGGGTGTAGTTTCCTCCATTTGTCCATTCATTTGAAAGTATATTGGATCCAAACTTTGTCATTGTTTCTTTTGTTCTTCTAAAATTGATTTTGCATTTGTGACTACTTTTTGGAGCAATTAAATACTTAAGTCATATGGAGAGGGTGTGTTGCACCCCTTTCTTACACTTGTCAACAATGCGATCAAATACTCCAAATATGGGCTCTTTCCCATGTTGAAAAAAAAGTTGTTGTAGATCTATAAATTGACATAATCCATAATTGCTTTCTTGCACATCTCTTTATTCCACATTGTGTCTTGAAGTGAAGGTTGTACTCAAGGTGTGTTTTGAGGTACAAAAAAGTCTTGTCACTGGACTTTATTTGAGCTAGATGAGGTGGATATGCGACACAAATGTGGACCACAACTGGAAATGACAATCTTTGTCATATCCACCTTTGTTTCCTACATGAAGTAATAATTAATAGTTGTTGCTATGATTTCTTTTGTCCTTATCCTCTTTAATTTATTTTAATCCATTAGTGTAAGGGTTGGTTACATCTCTCATTCTACCTCACTTATAGCATTTGCAAACATTTTGATGATAAGGGATATGTCTTGCATTCCACTTTCTAATGTTGATGCCATTATATGTTAATGTGCTAAGTGAAAACTTGACATTCATAAAATTAGAAAACTAAATTTTAATGAAACATTTTTATTAAAAAAACATTTATAATTAAAAATAACACTTGAACCTAAAACATAAACCCTACATACTACACTAGTAGAAAAAGATTGTGTTTTTTCCTAAAAATAAAATCAACATAAAATGGTTTGCATTTCAAACATAAATGAATAGCATTGATAACTAAAGCAAATTAACTTTTTTTTATACCATAATTTGTTAAACCTTAAGTAGTAAAAAATCAACTTTTTCATTTATAAACAATAACTTAAATTAGCATTAAAACCTATGAAAACTGAATTCAATGCTTTCAAAATGTGCTTAAAAACTACATCTAGCATTTAGGAAAAAAAAGATTATTGTAATGCATGGAAAAAGAGAAAAAAATTTAGATGTGGAATTCTAAAATTGCAAAAGTTTGCTTTCAAATATGTTTCAAACAAATTTGTAAATGCTATGTGAAGAAATTGCATGGTTGGATTTGTTTAAAAAGACTAAAAAATTGTATTTTTCTATGTTGCATCAAGTTTCCAGCATGGGATGATAAGGGATGGAGATGTATTTTCAGAACAAATTTTTGGGAAGTCATTTTTAGGGTACGACTATTAAAAAATAGGAAAAATAAAAAATATAGGAAATTTCAAATATTCATATGATAACATTGATAACCCATTCACCATAAACATTATAGAACATTAATACATAACATAAGAGTTGAATTGAGATTTCACATGAGAGTCTACAAATAAATTGCAAAAATTTAATTGCTTTCATTGTCAACATGCATATATTATATAAAGATTATAAAAAAACCCAAAAACTACAAGTTTCAACTTCAAAATGATAAAAACATATAAAGTCTATTGTTGCTCCTAATTAGCATCTACTAGCATTGCAACAAAATTAAAGTCTAAATCTAAGTCATTGCCACTATGAGTAGTTGCCTCATCAAATAGAACCCCAACCAATCCTTTATGTGCCTCCTCCTCATCAACCTATATGGAATCTTCATGATCAACATCCCAATGTGTGGTTGGAGTCTTGATCTTGAAGCTGCAAGGCACTATGCATGGCTACAAACTTCTTTTCTCATTGAGAGGTGTGTCTATTCCTCTTGACTAATTGAATGAAGCTGTATGTGGACCAATTTATTTCTATAGTAAAGGAACTGACAACTTGTGAAAGAAGGTGAGTGACAAGTATCCTCAACTTTGGTGCATCCTTGCCGTGCCACATCCTCCATCCAATAGGGGTTGTTTGAGCTAATGTAGATCTAGCCACTATGCTTGAAGTAAATAAAACTCCTCATCACTATACGTCTTTCAAAGGGCCTTCATGAGACTTTCTTCGCCTCTTTATCATGAGATGGAGGTACTCTCTCAAGCCTTGGTACATACTATTTGAGATTTAGAGCATATGTTTCCATATGAAGCAAGATGTTTATAATGTTCCATTGCCATAAGTTCTAAACAAAGCGAGGTATGATGGTTTCAACGAACATCTATGTCTCTCATTTTTACCATGACAGCTGTCACCCGATCTATCTTCCCAATGTATTTCAATGTGTTGTTCAATGCACGAACATAACATGATGTTCAAAAAATGTGTTTGTAAGCACCCTTCAATATCAATCCAACTAACTTACACAAGCTGAGACAATCACCACTTGTACAACATTAGAGGGCCCAAGTTCTTCTATGATGGCCTTCAAAATATGAAATTGAAAGTTTGCATTTTTCATCTTCCCCAAACACTCAATAGCTCTAAGAAAATAAGAGTCAGCTAAACATGTGACAATGTTGTTGATAAGTGGTCAATGTCTAATAGTGATCTACCCATCCATGATGATAGAGCAGACATCACTTAATCAAGTTTGTCTCATTTCATTTATGATTACACTCACTTTAAAATACTCTCTATCAAGGAGTGTGGTTGATAGCTTATGTTTTCCAAGGAACAAATGAGGGATCAACAATAATTACATCTTTTAAAATTTGTTTGAAATAGGGAGAATGTGTCACATGCAATAGTATGGCATGTACAAAGAAAATTTAGCAATAGAAGACTCAACCACTTCTCATGATTGTATATTAAATATCCCCGCACCAATAGTTTCCCTTCTTTTTATGTTGGTAAAAGCCTATCCCCTTTTACTCTCAACATCCATGGTTTGGGTAGGCAATCACATACTAGGTTGCATAGTTTTTATTGACATTCCTTTATTTCTTGCCTCATCCTCCATATACAACCTAGTCACCTTGACCTTCTCAACAAGGGTTATTTTCCCACAACCTTTTATTCTCTATCCACTTAAATACACAAAATATGAGAGAAAACCTTTGTGTAGTTGTCACTATAGTCTTTGTTGCACAAATATAGCCATACTCTACTCCATCTCATTTTTTTCTAATCTGTCTATGCTTGTTGCAAATTGTAGAAGGTTTTTTTTTAAAGACTAAATAAGCCCTTCACATAATTTTTGAGGAGTTCAAAAGGGCATTCAAATATATTATTTGAACTCACAATCCCTACAACATTCCCACTCCTAAAAGAACCCTCTTTCTTGAATTTAAACCTCTTCACCTTCACTACACTCACTGCTGCTCACTATTTTTTTGTTGAAAATTTAAAACACAACTACAAGTGTGAACATAAAACAAAAACAAACAAAAAATCCTCCCTAAATGTTTGAGACTTTTAAAAAAACTAAAAAAATGCAAAAGAATTTGTTCAATTACACAATGGATAGTAAATTTACTTCAAATGACATAGTTTTGATTCTCTCTTGCTTTCTTCTCACTATTGTTCTATTCTCTTCTCTTCTTATAGTTGTTTTATTTCTGTCTTATTCTTCAAAATGTGAAAAATATCTAAATAAGTTTTTTTTTTTTTGTTTTTAGTGTGATTTTTTTAGGTTTAGGGTTGGTGTAAAGAGGCGTGGGGATCCTTGTGGGCCCTCCATCACTTTTTTTTAAAAAAGTTTTTTTTAAAGTTGCTTTTAATGTTGGTTAGGTCATAAGATAACTAGCCCTCATTTGAGAAAAATTTGATGTTTTAGAAACATATCCAATTTTTTTAGAATCAAATATAAGGGGACATTTATTATTTGTCCCATGTCCCCAAAATGTCCCCTATAGAAAAGAGATCAAAAATTATAGTTGACGTGTCCTCAAAGTACATAGCATTTTTCTAATGTGTTTTGTGTCCCATAGTCCCCCTTCAGCTCTACAATGTACAGTGAGTTATTCCTGTAGACTTGGAAAAACTTAGCAAGTTTGAAATCATTTTACTTGGGGTGAAAATTTCATTTGAGAAATCCACAATCATAATTACACTCATAAAAATATAAAAAAATTAGTAACCATTCGTTGAGAATCATGAATAGATATTCCATTGTAGTTTCAGAGATATTCTATTGTAGTTTAGTATATGTTAGATAGTTTCTAGTACTCATGTTCAAAGCTTGTCTCTGATATTTGTATATAGGTGAAGGCTTTGGGTAAAAGATCTAAAAATAATTACTAAGTAGTGAAAAATAATTGCCACATTATTATAATGCAAGAAACAAATAGTGTTCCCTATGTTTTCATGCCATTTTAGGGATGAGGTACTACCTTTTTTTTTCACTTTTTTGGATATCTTAGGGACACCCCCTCAACATGGGGGATGTCTCTTGGGACATTCCTTAATGGGGGACCTTGGGAGAACACCAAGGTGTACTCGACATGATGTGATATCCTGTACACAAAATTTTTGGCTTCTAGTGTGAAATTTAATAGAAAAATTGACTTAAATTATATGTTGGTTGTCCCTTGCCAGGTTCTTAGGCAATTTTCCAACATAGTGCAAAAATCTAGAGTTTGCACGTTGTTAGCAAAATACTGTTCAATTAGTTCAAATAAATTTAGAGTAATTCTAATATTTCTTATTGGAAACAAACTTGAGCTCCACCAAGCTGTAGGATAGGGACAACATGGATGGGGGACACATTTTAGGGATGGATTTTTCAAGAGGCCATTTTTAGGGGGCAACCATTAAAAATAGGATAGAAAATTTCAAATGTTCATATAATAAGGCATTTACCATATTCATTATATAACCATATTATAAAACATTAGACTTAAAGTGAGAATTTACACAAGTCAACATATAAATTAAGAACATTTGAATATCTCATTATTTGAGTTTTTTATTTTATTTTATAGATTGGTATATGCTTTTGACTAAAGCTATGAATTGCTGAGGCCACAACATGGGAGACCTCATCCCCTAACATAAAGGCCTGACACGAACACCTGCATTAATGATAGTGGTATAAACTAGCATTCTTAATAGCCCAACAGGGGCTTTAATCCCATGAGCTTGTTGGACTAACAGAGGCCTTGTGGGGATGCAAGGCCCACAAACACATCAACCTAGGGATGGTTCAAATCCCACAAGCTCGCTAGCCCATCGAGGGTTTGAACCTTGGTGGCAAGGACAAGAATGCCATGATTTAACCATTACAATGTGCCATGAATGACACCTCATTATTTGATACTTTGTTATATCAATATGCACACACAATAAAATTAAAAGGTCGAAAGGCTACAACTACAAAATTATAAAATGTAGACAACTTATGCTACTATTATGCCTTTGCCTTATCTTTGCCTAAATCAAAACTAGAGTTTTATTTTGAGTCACTACCAATAGGAGGGACTCTCTCATCCAATGGAATCCCAACCAATTCCTTAGGTGCCTCCTCCTCATTAATTTGTGTGGCATCTTTAGGATTAACATCCATCATGCAACTTAACTTGAGCTATTGACACTTAGGAGTATGTTCATTCTAAATTCACAGGGCACTATACATGACCACTAACTTCTCTACTTGTTGAGAGGTAAGCCTATTCCTTTTGACCATTTAAATGAAGTTGTATGTGGATTGATTTATCTTTGTAGCATATGAACTAATAGCCCATGAAGGGAGGTGAGTGGAAATCATCCTCAACTCTAGTTCATCCTTGAGGTAATGTATCCTTAATTGTCTTCACCTCTGGTTTGCTAAATATTAGACTCGAAGATTGATAAGGGCAAGCCATCACATTCAAAGTACAATTCCTTGTTTATTGCTATATATTTTTCAAAGGGCTTTCATGAACCCTTATTTCACCTCTTCATCATCAAGAGGAGACACTCTCTTAGGCCTTAATGCATACCATTTCAGATTTAGAGCATAGGTTTCTATATGAAGCAAGGTGTTAATAGTGTTCCATTACTGCATCACAATGGGCCTCATGGGTGAAAGCACAAACCTGTGTCACACTTTGGGTCAACGAAATGGTTTCTATAGAAATAATTTCTCTCTAAAAGGTTTTGGATGAAATAGTTTCAACCGAAACCACGTGGCCCTTGTGTGGCATAAAAATTTTTGCCCAAATATTTCAAATCAATATAATTCAATTTCTAATTTGAAAAACATATTTATTTGCATAGAAATTTTTGGGTGAGAGAGTTTCACTAGAAAGTTTTCCTACCAAAATATTATTTCTTGAAATCGCCTATGTGCATCACATGTGGCAACTGACCCCCCCATTTTCAACAAATTTAATAAATCATCAAGTTCAACTCTAGATTTCTCCAACCAAAGGGTATTTTCATCCTTTCATAGAGCTTGGAGTCTAGAATTTAAAAACATATTTTTTAATATTTTGATTAGTTTTATTATAACTTTTTAAAAATTTATTACAAATAGATTATTGTAATCAAACATGAGGCTGATTAGAAATTAAAAAAAAATATAAAAATACATTTAAATTTTTTAAAAATACACAACGCATTAGAGGAGAGAATCTTGTCCAAGGGGGTATGATGCAGGAGCATCCAATGGTATAAGGGCAATTTTGCATCACCCAAAAAGAAGTTAATTCAAAATCATTGTAGTTGTTTTCATTTATTTCCATAATTAGTGTTTCTAGTTCCATAATATCCAAAATAATGATGTAGGACTTTCAGTTTTTCCAAAACTGCTAAAAATGGCAACCTGCTTGTTTAGGAAAGTGTACCTGCCATTTTAGGAAAGTTTGCATTTGGGCACAGATTGAAGAGAAAACTTACAAAAAGTTACATAACGAAAATATAAGACCTTTGGTGAAGGAATCAGGCAAAGATCGTTTGTGAGCTGAAAGATATTAAAGTTTTTGTTTTCTGAAAAGCCCCTGAAAATTTCTGAAACGAGATATGAGGCATTAAAACATCCCATAACATCCCGAAAAGTTGATGAAAATCTATTTAGAAATTTCCAGCGTGATAGTTCACATCGCGAGCTTTTCGGCGCTTAAAACAATTCGTCAATCAGACACCTGGATCAAAAGTTATGCTTCTCGGAAGTTGACCTACTTTTGGAGGGAGTTGCAAATTTTGAAATTTAGCTGGAGGCCGCCAAAAGTGCTAGTTATGACTATTTTGGGAACCCTGGGCAGTAGTAGAGTTAAGGGGGGCAAGTGTGGAGTCAAGAATAAGTGGGAAAAATAGAAACCCTAGCTGATTTGGAGTTATAGAAGGTAGAAGATTCTAGAGCCTGGTTATGTGTAGCTATAATGTGTTGCAGCCTGTGGAGGATTGATTCCTCTGATTGTAATTGAGCTTATGTAATGTAATGAGTTGCCCAGATCAATAAAGAAATATTCTATTTTTTGTGTTCTATTTCTGTTGTTGTGTGTTTTATGAATTACCCCTTGATCAGGGTATAATTTTTTTAATGATAAAAAAATTAGCTAAAGGTTGACCTCCCATGAAAACTATGACAATTTCAGTAAATTTGACTTTAAAAAATAAATATTCATATAAAATTATTATTTTTTCTCCATGCACTAGATTTTCAAGTTATCTAAGTGGGAAAAACAATTGTTTTAAATTTTGCGATGACCCATCAACCTCACTTTTTTCAAAAAAATTCAGCAATAAATTTATAAAAATTATATCCAACTAATTTTTAAAAAAATAAAAAAATATAAATATAAAATACACTAAGAGATCTACATTTCATTAGTTTATGTCATTTTAAAATTCAAAACATAAACATCATTTTTAGGCGGTCCAAGTTGAAAAATTAAATTTGTGTTGGCCATTTCCTTTATAAAATTGTGATACAGTATTGAACTTTCACCCTCATAAGATCATCATATTCCCAAATTAAGATCCTTGTTATGAATTGTTTGCTTCACCTACCCAATCATGCTATCAAATGTCTCATAAATCTTTTCATGGCTAGGAGAGTTTGTATCAACTTATCTAATGACTCGCATAATAGGTGAGATGAATGAGCAAACGTATCTACAAACAAAAATCTGAAAAAAGAATAAGACTTAAATGATATTGTAATGCCCAAAATCTTCTCTTGTTGTGCAATAATTTTTATTTCTTATGCAATAAGTGAATGCTATAAATATAAAATATAATAATTTAAAGTTTAAAAACATATAATTTTTTTTAATTCAATAATAAAATAAAAAATTTCTTACCTCACTATGGACCACCAATCATCATCAAGGATCTTTTGCTTCACTCTTTTGTTCAACTGTGTTTGCCTCTGGGCATCTACCCCATTGCATTAACCAACATTAACTATAAAGGATCTTGCACTTCAAGCATTCTATCTAACAAAATAAAGTACCTGGCATATCTAGTTTCCATGGGTTTGAGGACAGAGCATCTAGTGGTGTAAGGGAAATCTCGCATCACCCAAAAATAAATTTCTTTTGTTTTATTGTTTTGTAGGGTTGTTTAGTTGCGTTGGAGATTGGGTTGACATTCTCAGTGGTTCAAGATAGTCAATTTTTTAGAAATCTAAAAACAGTAACCTTGCTATTTTTAGCAAATTTGCATTTATACATGTATTGACCTAAAAATTTGGAAGTGGAATTGTAAAATTAAGCTAACAATGAAGAAATCATCTCAATATCATTTATGGTTTGAGAGATATTAAAGTTTTCATTTTCAAAAACCCCATGTAAATGGTTTTAAAGTCATATTTAGGCACATAGAGGCCCAAAAATTGGTTAAAAATCCAAATATCTATTTAGATTAGTTTTTCACGAGCTTTCCAACACATCAAATGATTTTTCAATCAGACACTTGGTTCAAAAGTTATGGTTCCTAAAATTTGTGTTACCGAATTCCAAAATTTAAAATCATTGAGCGAGAAAGATACAATCGGACCCTTTGGCCGAAATAAAGGGATAGACTTTCCCAAAAATGAATAGGAGAAGGAAAGAAGAAAGTAGGGCAAAGGTAGGATAAGAAGGCAGAGTGGGGAAGATAGAGGTAGTTTTTTGAAAAGCAGTTTTTGAGCTCCAACTTGCAGGATTTTAGAGTTAGAAAAAATTTATGTAATCTAGCCCATGTTACTGTAACATGTGGTCTTGAGATCCTTGCATGTTGGTAATTGCATGTTGTAATTAAGTTTTTATGAATATAATTTGAAGTATTTTTTGGCATAATTACCGTGTTATTATGTTTGAGTGTGTTTAAAGGGGAGTACCCTTCGTCAAGTGGTATCAAAGCAGAAGTTCTTGAGTATGTAGACAGATCGCCAAATGTGAGGCAGTTTACACTAGGACTTGTGGTTGTGGGTTGAATAGAATAGAAGAATATCAGGATGCTTCCATGAAGAAACCATGGTGGTGGGAGAAATGCTTTGACATAAGAGGGTTTTAGAGGCCTGCAAAGACAAATCAATGCATTGCAAGAGGATCTGTGAAAAGGGTTTAAGCCAAGAAGAAGAGAAAAAATAAAATATGAAGCTAACGAAGAAGTGCCATTCAAAGAAAAACAAGATGTTGTAGGAGATCTTGAGCAAGTTAGATTGTCGAGGGCCATTTTGAAGATTGGAAAGAGGCCTAAGATTGAAGTTTCCACCTATTTTAGGGATCTAAATCTGGAAGATCTTATTGATTGGACAAATGATATGGATGAATAGTTCTAGTATGAAGAGGTGGAGGATCTATAATGGATCAAGTTTGGAAAAACAAAGTTGAAGGGCCATGCCAATATTTGGTGGAAAGAGGTCAAATTATAGAGAAATAGAAGAGGAAAAGAAAAGATCACCAGATGGGATCTGTTGGTTTTTCTTCTGAATCAACATCAGGGTTTGCTAGTTCCTATGCACGTGTAGATTCAGCCAACTAATACAGGAGGTTGTGTGAGTTGCCTCCCCTTCACTTCTGGTTATGCCGCACCAAGGGGGGTATCCCTATGACAAAAGATGTAACATTGACTAGCTCAATGACTGATAGATTTAACTTGACAACAACATGCAGAATACTCTCATGTATGGACCAAGATCTGCATGATAGATCACAAGGTTGGCAACATTCTTGGACATATTTGTCTGGTTGGGTATGAGAGTATGTAGGGATCCTAATCCTACTCCTACAACTAACAGATGGAAGTGATGAGATGGGTGGACATAATGTCCTAGATTTCATAGATTCTAGGGTATAGATGTCTATATCGCATACTTGATCTGTAACTTCCATTCAAGGAGTGGATTAAACTGTTTTAGGTCAATGCATGGAGAAGGTTGCATGTCAGTAGGGATATCTGTAAGTAGAGGCAGTTAGATACCCATTCTTGGGTGATGTTTGTAAGGCAAGCATCAGTCCAACCCCCTGAAACTTGAGTGAAAGTTGCAAACCATCTGTTGTATACGTCTAGTTGACTCCTTGCCCAATGGATAGGCACCAGTCTGCTTCTGGGTCAGTAGTTATGAAACCCTTAGCAACCAAATTCAGAAGAAGGATGACATGCAGCAAATGGAGACAAGCAGATAGACACATGCAATAAGCATTTTTCATATAAATCAACACTGAAACTGAAAATATGTGCAAAATACATACATGCTGCAACACATAAACTCCAAAATGGGATAGAACAACCAGGAACATGCCCTGTCTTTCATTATTTACACAAAAATGCCCCAGGCCTTCAACAACCAACAAATGAGCAACACAGCCCTACTTATACAACAAGGAGGTGCTCAGCATTAACCATCAGGCAAACTCAAAATTCACCAGATATAGTACATTAAGAAAATGGTGCCAATCACATTGAATGCAGCAGGTAGGGGAGGAGACAGGAAGAAACCTCGAGCCTTGCGGTGCCACCTGTGGATGTACAACTTCAATTGGGTACCAGATCCGTCCACGCCATCGCCCATACCTCTGCAACAACCGCAATTAATGGCGCACCAACTCGTGGCCTTGGGAAAAACATCAAACAGTGCATCGCAACCGTTTCCCGCCAAAATTCATCATCCTGATATTTTAAATCATGCAGGAACAAAATATCCCACATGCACCCCGCGGTGACCCTTTTAACACTTTATATACTAGGTTGTAAGCATATATGATGTCGGTGCTTTTGCTCCCGACGACACTAGTATAAGCCTCATCATCCTCATCCAGCATGATATCCTGTTGCTCAAAATATCACCCTGACGACCAACCTCATCATCTGCATGATAATCGCCTTCATCGGCACAACCTGATCCATCGGAGGAAGATCCTCTTGCTTTGTCGATACCAAATGTCTGGCCGATGAAAAATCCTGATGACGTCACCGTCATATCCTGCTGATGTCATCAGCATATCTGCATACTGCGCACCTCCTCATATCCGGATGACGTCATCGTCATATTCGCAACATCGGGGGATCTCCATAAAATGACTTAGTGTTAGAAATATGACCCTCCAGACCTTGATGACGTCACCGCCATATCGGCATCAGGATGATATTCAGAAGATAACTAGATATTTGGAAATATCCTCCTGATGCACAAATATCATGCTGCACTGTAGCTCCATTGTAACATCGGGGTGATATATGAATATGACAGATACTTGAAATGATCACCCCCCACTGGACAATGCATGAAGCCAACAAGCGGATATCTCCCTTCAAAAATATCATGATGCAGACAGGCAGAAAAGCAGATATCACCCTCATAAAATATGACGTCAGCAGCATCGGGTGATAAAACAATGAACATGAAGTGATAAAACAACATCAGGATGAACTCAACCAAGATCACCCGATGCTCAAATATGATGACCCCGATGAATATCGGGTCATACTTAGAACCTTGCAGCAACATCATCAGGATGATCTTAACTAAGATCACCCGATGTTAAAATATCACCCCGACGAAAGATCATGTTGACAGAAAATATGATGACCCTCGCAAACAACATCAGGGTGATGCCTAGAAATATGATGATGATGACCTCCTCGAAGAAAAAATGATGCTACTGTTGAAAACATGCTGAGGAGGCCCAAAGACTTAGAACTTTTTTTTGGATTTTTTGGGAAGGTGCTTGCATGTTTATATGCTTGAAACTTGACTGCTCATGTAGGCACCAACAATGGCTCTTATGGTGGACAAACCAAAGAAGTAGTTCATTCCTATAGACTATGAGTTGGAGTTGTTGAAGAAGCTGCAAGGATTGAAACAAGGTAACAAGTCTGTTAAGGAGTGTACATAAGAGTTTTATAATATTATTATTAGAACAGGCCATCCAGAGGCCAACAAGGAGAAGGTAGCTGGATTACATTAATGGGTTGAGGCCAAGTATTCAAGAGGACCTAAGCCTGGTCAAATGACCACCATAGAAGGTGCATACAAATTTGCTCTGAAGGTGGAAGAGAAGAAAAAATAAAAGATTTGAATGCAAACAAAGAGGAAGAGGTGATGGTGGAAGGACTACTGGAAGATCCTATGGAGGCCAAAATGAAGATAAAAAGAAAAGCGAAGAAACAAGCACTAGTCAAAATCAAAGAGGAGATAATGCCTACTACCCTTATGACCAAAATAATAGTGAGCAAAGAGAAAGAGGAAGACCTGGACAAGGACCTGGAAGAGGAAGGTGGAGAAGAAGGACATCAAGCCTACGAGTGTCGACAACATCAAGGAAGGACAAATAGAAGACTTGAAGGTAATGCACAAGTTGCACATGTAGATGAAGATGCTCGTTCTAAGCATTTTGAAGGTGTTGAAAGGGGATAAACCCTAGTTGTCAAAAGAACCTTGTTAAATGAGGAGAAAGAACTTGTGATGTAGAAAAGAGATCACAATCCTAAAGAGTAACACTAGTTCATCCCTCTTCTACAAAACATTAGGGCACAAACCAAGCATGGCTTCTACCTAAGGAGGAGAGCCAAACTACATGGGTTTTTCCCTTTTGTTGTATATAGAAGGACTAACCAAGTTCAACCAAAACCAAACAGGCAAGCCAAAGCTAAGATTTAATCACAAAATGATAAATAATAGGATAATATAGACTACTGGAAATGAACCACAAAAATCAATAAGTACAACTGAGGTCGCAGGGTCATTCAAGTTCTGGAAAGTTTAGCAGAAATCATTTTTAGGGTTAGGTAAAACTTAAAACTTTGTAAGATCTGTATTCATTTGCACTTCCTTCTTCCTAGAAACTAGCCTCTAAAACCTATTCTTCTTACTTGCACACACAAAAAGAGGGAAAAGGTTATGTTGTTTTAAGGGTTTGACATCCTGTGTTGGTGTTCCCACCTCCACAATAATGATTGATAAGATCCAAGAGTGCATGCCTTAGTAGGGTAGAGGCCAGATCTACAACAATATGATAAATAATGATGATAAATGATGATAATAACCATGAGATATCCAACCTTAGTTGATGAAGACTTAGCACCTACAAAGGAGAGCGATGAAGAGGGCTTCAAACTTCCTTCAAAGATTGCAAACAACTTCAATGGTATTCACAAGTAGAAGACAATCCAAACATGAAGAATCCTTGAGCATAGAAGATCACATGAGAGCAAATTCACATTCATCCGGCTAGGTGTAAAATGAACTATAACACACAATTAAATATGCATTCCCACTCACCTTCGACAAATAAAAAAACTTTAGGCTAACAAATACTAACTAGAGGAGTGTCCCAAGCCACACCACAAAGTGGGGCTAAAAATCCCAAGTGGGACTAGGGCACTTGGGCGCCCTGAACCTTTAGCCCTTAAACTTCACAAAGTGTATTTTAATGGGGGCTTAGTCCAATCCTAAGTTGATTATATCGGGTTTATTTGTCAGTATCAAGATATTTATCGTTTAGAGCTCAAAGAGGTGTTAAAATAAGTCCTAATTAACAAAGGCAACAAAATAGGTCCAACCTAGGAGCCAAACTAGGTGTAAAATGCTAGTGTACACATTTTACGATGCTACATTTAGCCCCCACTTTAGTGTGGGTACAAACTTACGTTTGAACTCATACTAAAGAGATGGTCAAAACATGCAAACATAGAACACCAAAGGATTCCGCCAAGTTGTGAACTAGAAGTAGCTTCCAGACTTAGGATACTAAGGTTACAAACACATAATCAAAGAGAGAACACACAAGACATTATAAAATTAATTCACACATACATTGAGTACTAAAAGCATACACAAGAATACATGCAGAAGATGTGCAATACACAAGGCATACACGCTTTTTACAAAGCATACATATAAGACACAATGAATACATAGAGAACATGATGAAGACATATGAAAACATAAGTTAAAACATAAGTATAAAAGAAGCAAGCATAAAATATACATAGAACAGACACACAAGCTACATGACTCTGACGCTAGCTTGCTCTGTCTCTAGGGGTCATGTGAAGGAAAGTGCCACAGTGGATCACACACTAGTAAGGACCACCAATTACTAGGTGACCATAACAAGTCACAAGGGAACTCACCAACAAGCAAATATGCAACCAAAAGAGAGCGTAGCATGATGCATGCCCCCACCTTAAAGTGATTGCTAAATCCTATCACAGAGCAATTGATTTAAGATACAATAAATCCCAAATAGGCATGACAACTTTCTAAAAGCACATGCCCATAAGATACATGTTTCCAAAGAACTACGTCGCACCAAGGGGTTGCCCCCACAAAAGGCAAAACCAAGGTGATGCAACAAGCATGATACACAATAGCTTGTGTAGTCATGGTATGATGTCAAGCATAGCAACAAGGTGCTACAACATCAAAACATAACAAAAACAAGTTAAAACACAAAGGGATCTACCCAAAGGGTGTCAATATAGGAATGATTGTATATACGATACATCTCAAGACCATAGATATATATGGATCTGGCATCATCCACAAGCTGGTAGAATTATTGAGACAAATGAAGAAGTTGACGGAACCTTCAAAATTTGCAAATTTGAAGTGCTTATTTCCTCTCAATGTGTCGACAGAGGTTAGGTCAACATACTGCTAAATCTACCCCGGAGCCCATCTTTGCTAATTAAAACTTTGCAACTCAGAGGTCATCTTGCAAATCCATATGGTAGAAAGCTTTTTGGTACATATGGTAGTGCACCTGTTCATTTTCACGCTTCCTGGATGAGTTCTGATGGGCTATTTAATGCTTTTCTAACTGCGACTGGGCTAGATTTTAGTTCTAGAAAGTTACAAATTTAACAATTCTAAAGGCGACCCATTTCTTTTTTTAGTCTAAAACATCTCCATTTCCATTTTCATAAAAGGCAGAGTCCATATGATGCATTATTTTAATGTGTTTCAGTTGCAGCGAACATGTCTGGTAGGCCAGTTTACAAAGGAGGTCCCAAAATCTTCTGGAGAAGTGAATTCAAGGAGATGGGTATGTTTTAAATAATTAATTATGGCCCTACGCAAATTTTCACAACCTCTAGATGCCCAGTGTGCCCACAGTGAAGATGCGTCGTTTGCCCAGGAGGAGAAATTAAATAATTGTCATTTTCTCTAAAGTTGAAAATGCATTTTTAAAATATATATATATATATATATATATATATATATATATATATATATATATTGGCATATCTAATATTTTAAATGATAAATATTATAAAGTAGACATTATATTATAATATTTATGTTTTATAAGGTTAAAACAAATGCATTGTATAAGCTTCGCGCAATAGCGCACAAGCTTACTCTATTTCTTCTGCAATGGCTACGCTTATGCGCCAAGCCTTCTCTTGGGTAGATTTTGGTTAAAAATTAGTTCTACAATGCAGATTGGCATGTTATGATCTCCATGGAGGTTTCTTCTGGAGCATTTTGGGTAGATTTGAACAAGCAAGTATTGTTGTAAGATGGAATGCTGCTCACGTTTTTGAAGTTTGGATAGGGATTTGAAGCTGTTTCTGAAGCTATTTATGGTTATTTGACTTCTTAAAACTTTCTTGGAGGGTAGTTTTATTGGAAGGTTTTCTTGATGCCAGTAACATGAAAAATGCCCAACATAATAAGAAAATGACCTAGTAGTGAGAATAATTAATTGGCGAATAAAGTATAGTGTTTTGGGGCCAAATATTATTATATAAACATTATTCTTGTAATGTTTATGCCTTATCAATAAGACAGAGGCATTTTGGGCGCTAAGTGTACTAGTGCACAACCCACCTCACATTTCTTTCCCAGGTCTGCGATGGTGCGCTAAGGCCTCCTATTGGCTAGTCTTGGTAAAATGAATATATAAGTATTGATTGCAAGACTTTTCTCTTATTGGTGGAAGAGAATATGCGCGAGAATGCAAGTAGCTGGAGCCTTACAATCCCAAGGAAAAATTGAACAAATCAAATAAACAAGATTTCACAATTTTCAAGGAGGAAAACAAATTTTAAGAGTAGTAGCATCTCAGTTCAACTCAACGGACTAGATTGACTTAAGAAAACGTATTACTAGCATGATCCAATCAGAACAAAGATGCCAATTCCTAGGGTTGGGAGAATTAAAATGTATAATCAAAATTTGTAATCGACTCTCATAGTCTGACATTGTTTTGCTTTTCCTATATATAGAGAGCTGGCAGCATTGCAATCTGGTATCTGGGAGAGATATCCTGGGATTTTTCTTGGGTTTTGGGTACAAGTTATCCACATATTTAGGGAATAGATTGATTATAAAAAGGGTTGTGGAGTTTGGATTTCAGAAGAGAAATGCTCCTGTAGGTGAATAAATTTCTATATGGCATATTTTCTATTCAGATTTTAGTATATGAAAAACACTTTTGTGTGTATTATCCATGACTGTCTCCTTGAGTATGAGTGCTTTCCTTTCAAGTAAAGTTGCCAAGGGCTTCTGAGCTTGTCTGCCTACATTTGCTATGTTGTATATTTGATTCATTGCATCTATTCAAGGAATGGATTAAAATAGCTTTAAATCAGATATAGGGGAAAGTATATTGTATTAAAGGATTATTGAAGAAGAGTCACAGGTGATACTCTTTCTTGGGCTATTACTATAAGGCAGTGATGATGATTCCAACCCTTTGAATATGAAGTTTTAGATGTCAGATAAAAAAAAACATTTGTATGGTAACCTTTGACTCTGTTGCCTTGATAAAGCACCGGTCTAGGGTATATTCGCCCAAAGGTCTAGAAGATAACAAAAATTAATGATAAATCTTTCAAATAATTTTGTTTTATGTTTTTTTAGATTAGGTGATGCATGTTCTTAGATTTGAATAGTGAAGATAATCCAAGAATGTTGCTAGTCTAGGGTTAATATTACAAATCTTGGTGCAAATATATGAGAGCATTCTTCCTGGTATTGAAAAGCTATATTTATTGATTGTGAATAAGGGAATACCCCCTAGGTGCAGTAGAACTTGAAGTGTAGGGGAGATAGGAGATAATCTTCCACTTTGTTTGCTGAGTCTCTCATTGAATCTGAGTATAATAAGTGGCAAGTCTTTAGGATTTGATGCATGCAGATTTGGGAACCAATAGAAGTAACACATGAAATCAAAGTAAACATCCCTTGGGTCAAGAAGGGAGAATGCCGAAGCAATCTATGCCTTGCATCGTCCCCAAAGGATACAATAACAATACAAATTATGACATATAGAAGAATGATGATACAAATAGAGAGAATGTCACAATGAATTTCGACCCCTTTGTATACTTGCACGTACAAGGGTGTCAAGGGTCATCCAAAGAGAAATTAACAAAATAAGAATAATAACAACAACACTAACACAAAAACACCAATAAAGCATCAAGCAACACATCACGGGGGAAACACAATCACATACACACATAACACTAAAAATGAGGTACCTCACGTGCAAGTCAACCTAAAGCAAGTAACCCTCCTCCCAATCTAGTTCCTCATCCATTTGATAAGGACAAGATGCAAGAGGAAATATAGTACGAGAGGTATAAGGTACAATAGCCATACCTATATTATCTTCAAAATCGCTATCAGAATATAGTACAATAGGCACCATAGCGGCATGCGAAGTTTCTTCTTTCTCTGTGGGAGACACAAGAGTAGCAGCTGTCTCTTTGGCATCTGTCGGTGATAAACACTTGTGAGGAGGGAGATTCTCCTTTCCTATGACAAGGCAAGCCATATCACGATGATGCTTCTTTCTTTCTCGCACAACCTTATTTTTCTTAGCTTTATTCGTGATGTTCTTAAGGGGAATCGTAGCATCTTCCAACATAACATCGAGAGGTCTAACAGGTGGAAGCTTGACGAGATTGTTTTCTAAAAGTTGTGTCATGATAGAATGAAGGGATTCAAATAAGGGTGTAAAATTTCTTGTTCTTAATTTCAATTTATAAGGGGCAGAAGTAGAATATGACAATACCACCACATGTTTTGTAATGTTATTTGCTGAAATTTTGTTTATCTTAATGAAATTCTTATTTTGTCTTTTAAAAGAATGATTATGAGAGCCTTCAGGTTGACCAACTAGAGTCGATGAGGGATTATACTCATTCTAACTAAGCAAAAGTTGATAATCATGAAGAGACATGCAAAGATGAGTGAATTAATCATACCGCATCAACAATATCTTATCGCAGATGTGAGGTTGTAAGTTTCCTATGAAGATTCTTTGCATATTAGCATCTAGAATAGAATATTGGATTTGTGAAAAGACAGCTTGATAACACCCCATAAAATTAGTTATTTTCTCCTTTGTTCCTTATTTACAATGAACCAAGTCCATCAAAGAGACTTGAGGTCCAATATTCACTTGAAAGTGCTCAAGAAACTTAGTGACTAATTCTGAAAATGTAGTTATAGAATTAGGAGGAAGCACACAAAACCAGTCCAAGGCAATGGCCTTTAGTGACCTAGGAAAGAGTTTTTCTAGGATCGCATCCTCAAAGCAGAAATCACTACACATAGTGGTAAAAGTTGCCACATGGTTTCTAGGGTCTCACTTCCCATTGTATTTCTCAAAGCGAGGTGTCTCAAAATTCTCAGGCATAGGAGTTCTTAGGATAGAATAGGACAAAGGGCTATGAAGATAATATGTTGTGATACTAGTTTTAGGTGGGATATTACTCATGCTAGCCAGTTGTTGTTGCATGGAGGTCATGTTCTTCAACAATTGGTTAATGACGGGGTCAGAAGCAAAATTAGGTAGAGATTGAAATGAAGGACTAGGTGATTGTGTATGAGTAGCCTTTTGAAATGTGATAAGTGGTTGAGATGTAGGTGGAGCGACATTAGGTGTAGAGTTTGTGTAATTATAAGGAACAAAACCATACTGGCGAATAAGATTCCCATTAGATAACCCAACACATGTGGTAGCATCATTACTCAACTGTGTAGTAGTGGTAAGAATAGTAGATGAATAAGTAGGCATAGGGAGTGAGGGTATGGGTACCAACACTTGAGTCCTTATTTGATTAGGAGAAGTTGCATTCATCATAAGTTTAACACAGCTAGCTACCAACATAATGTTTTTATGCATTATGTAAGCTAGGCCATACAAGAATTCTACTCCCTCTTGTCCCTCAAGCAACAACCCTCTAAGATTCTTAACGACAGGGACAACCTCCTCAGCTATATGTTCCTTGCTCACAAATTGCTGAAAGTTAGCCAACTCTGTGTTTAACTTTTGAATTTGGGCTTCAGGATCATGAGCGATAAGGTCATCAATATCGATGGATTCTTGAGAAATTGATGTTTCAAGGATAAGTGTAGTAGGAAGTTGTGTGACTTGATTAAGCATTTTTTATTCACGTGCATCAACATTAGAACCCATAATTTGAATACTTCTTCTCACGAATGTATTACAATCAAGGCACCAGGTCACAAAGGTTATAAAGTGACTACAAGCTTTAATAACACACAAGATGCCCAAATAGAAGAAATTGATGATGTAGTAAAAGAAAGATTTGAGTTTATGCTTAAGTGAAGCAATAGTATATCTTTAATCAAATTCAATTCAAACAACAATGCCAAAACACAATTTTCAACGCAATTTTCAAATCTAGGATGCACTTTTTCTTTTCCAATTTTCAAATGCCACAATGCAAAATGCTTTAAAACAATAACTAAAAAAGGTATAACAAATGCAAATGCTCTAATCAATGCAACAAGATCTAAACAACCTTCAAATCTAAAACCCTAGGATCACAACTAGCAAGATATTCTATCAATTTAAAATTTTAACAAACCCTAGGTTGAAATTATGCCAAATCTAACTATGTATGAATGCAAATCAACCAAAGAACACACTCCCAATTAGATCTAGAGTGATGAACAACTCATATCTGAAAGCAAAAGGTGCAAGAAATGACTAATTCACCAAAATGTGATGTAGAAAAGATATCACAAGGCTAAGGAGTTAAACTAGTTCATCCCTCTTCTACAAAACATTGGGGCACAAACTAAGAATGGCTTCTACCCAAGGAGGAGAGCCAAACTACAAGGGTTATGCCCTTTTGTTGTATATAGAAGGACTAACCAAGTTAAACCAAAACCAAATAGGCAAGCCAAAGCTAAGATTTAACCACAAAATGATAAATAACAAGCTAATACAAACTAATGGAAATGAACCACAGAAATCAATAAGTACAATAGAGGTAGCAAGGTCATTCAAAACTTGGAAAGTTTAATAGAAATACCCAAGACAGGGGAGCTCGAGTGCCCTAGTCCCTTTTTAGGGTTAGGTAGAACTTTAAACTTTATCATATCTGTATTCATCTACATTGCCTTCTTCATGGAAACCAGCCTCTGAAACCTGTTCTTATTACTTGCACACACAAAAAGAGGGAAAATGTTGTGTTGTTTTAAGGGTTCACCTTAGTCAAACCCTTTGTTGGTGTTCCCACCTCCACAACAATGATTGATAAGATCCAAGAATGCATTCCCTAGTAGGCCAAAGGCCAGACCTGCAACAATATGATAGATAATAATGATAAATGATGATAATAACCACGAGATATCCAACCTTAGTTGATGAAGACTTAGCACCAATAAAGGAGACTTCAGATTCCATGTGTTCAAGTGTAGGATCTATACCTTAGCTGTTAGGCTACTCAAAGGTACTTGTCTCTGATACCAATTATTGAACACAATGAGATGTTGAGAGGGGGGTGAATTAGCATATACTAAAATTTAATTAGTTTTTTACCAAAACAATCTAAATAACTTAGAGAATACAAAGGAAATCATGCAACACACATAACACTAGTATTTTTACGTGGAAAACCATAAAACAAGGAAAAACCACGATGAGGATTAGCTCATAATATATTATGCTCACTGCAAAAAGTATTACAACTTTGTTTTAGGGCTACAACCCAAGGAAGCTACAACTCCATATCTTTGTGCTTACAACAATTACAACTTTGATTTAGGGCTATAGCCTATGGAAGCTACTATTCCCTAAGTACTCTACTCACTGCAATGGATAAAAATAGTAACTACATGGACTGCTATAGAGAGAACATCTTATTTATGCTAGTAAGGTAGGCTTTTATTTCTTGCTCAACACATGCCCTCAAATTGATTCTGCACACTTCATCTCTTTCATTCTACTCTACTTATTTCCACATACCTTGTTATCTTTCACAAATGAACTTGATCTTCTATAAATATACTCCGCAACATTTCAAAACACTGATTAGGTCGACATCACAATGAACATTGGATGAAACATGTAGCTCTTCACAAGTCGGAATCTATACATAATATGATAGGAAAAGCTTGTTGCAGACCATAGAAATTCATAAGGGAGATCAAAACATAACTTTCCATACTTTCAAGTGTTAAGGAAACTAATCAAAATCCTTAGCACATATCATGAACTTAACTAGTTAGCTCAAACTACTCAGGACTGCTCATTGTCTATCTTCATACTACCGGGGAGAAGCCAAAAACTCTATGCGGATCAAGAATTCATTCATACATGGTCTCAACAACATTCATGCATCTTACTAAAGAATTATCATATCAAACTATTCATCCACAAAATAGGAAACATTCCGAACCACATGTGATACTTCACATCTCAAGATATGATGTTGCGGTGCAATTCAAGGCCTGAAAACTTTTAGGAATGAACCAAAACATCATCATATGTTCCTTATTAGATCCACACACCTTCATCTAATGATTCCAAAGGAATTCAAGAGTTTGACATGGATAATTAAGAGTCTAGAGGATAGTTATACTTAAATCTTTACTTGCAGACATAACTACTTGATACGATATAAAAATATGGAATTTGTCTATATGTAGATCATACCTAATATACCTTGGACCATATAATACCTCCGTGCAAGCTCTAATGGCTGTTTCATCCTCTGCAAAACTCAACCCTGTGCAAATGGGCCTTGAAATAGTCTGCATTGCTTATGTCTAAGTGATGGTCGATACTCTGTCCCTTGTAACTTTTTATGCTGATAATGTGAGGACTTTAAAACTTGGATTTATTATTTCAATACATGAATAAAGCTATCTTTAGAACCACAAGATCAAATCTTACACTATGGAGGACTGTGGACCAGAACAAGATGACTCTGCCTTAGGATATGCATTGTGAATGCCTTAGATTTATGCTTCTTGTCATTAAGTGCGGTGCACCCAACTGATTAGATATACATGTGGGGATATTGGAATCATGCAAGACCATAAGTGATTACCTCCGCATTATTCTCACACACCAATCTAATCACCTTACCATACTTAAACTATTTTCTCTTCTCCCAGACTAGTTTGCCTTAACCATACTAACTCTTCCTCTGTACAAGTCTGTCTATACATTCCCATATACTATGCTGACATCAATTTATACTATGTTGACATCAATGACAATACATATTTCCAACAAACTCCCTCTTTGTCATTGATGGAAACATATACCCCCCCTTAGACATATGTTTCTCTCTCCCCCTTTGACATCAAGGACAAAGGGATTGACATCCTTTGCTTGTCTCAATTCAAAAACTCTATAGATTCCCCTTTCAAAATGATTTCTAAATTGTACTCCCCCTGAGATGAAGATTTCTCTAAAAATATGTTATGTACATGATGTAGCACTACTATCTTCTGCAATACTATGTACACCAAAAATCATTTTATTTACATTGTTCTTACAACTCACTTGGATGGTACGATAGCTTTGTAAATTACCTTGAGTTGTTGAAGAGTTGTGGTCTAGTTGACACACTCTGAGGAAAGCATATGGTTTTGATTTCACATTGTAGGAATACACACAACACTGAGAGGGGGGGTGAATCAGTGTTGTTTACAAATTTTAACACTTTTTACACCTTTTGATAAACTTAACTTCACAATTATAGAATTCTTCAGATAGATAAAAAGATTATGCAAAGAATCAACACATAAAATTTGACACAAGAAATTTCCCGAGTGGAAAACCCTCCTGGGGTATAAAAACCACTCAACTGCCTCACTGGCTTAACAAAAATTTCAGATCTACAACTGTCTCACTGACATTACAATTTTGCCTCACTGGCATATTGTACTTCTCTGCATGTCTCACTGACATTACAACATCAGAAATTTATTGAAAAGAACAAATCAGGGGATTTCCCTGTTTCAATAATCACAATACCTTATTTCTCCCTTTTAAAAAAATCAAATAAATGTATTTTTCCTCTGCAACACAATTCCAAAAATCAATTCACAATATTATAAACTCTCTGACTGCAAAATTGAAAAAAAAATTAACCTTCTCTGAAAATGATTATCTTTCAAAATTTCAATCTGCTCTGTAACACTTCAACCTTGATTGCATCATCCCATCAACAAAAATTAATGCTCTGCTCTTCAATCATAAAAACCTTTCAATCTGGATTACACCATCATACCTGCAAAAATTCATCTCATAAAATCTTTCATCTTCTCAAGAAGTTTCTCTCATCCTCAAAAAACTCTCATAAAACTCTTCAACTCAAACTCTTATACTTCATCTCTTATCTGCAACTCTTTATATCTGCCATTAAAAAATCTCTATCTACAAAATGAATTTCAATCAAACAATAATATCAAAAAAAATTTGTTCAACTTCCACCATCATTTTCATTCATCTCACATTCTCTAAAAAAATAAAAAACTAAAACACCAAATATGAAGATTACATTCTTTTCATCTTCTCTGTCGTTGGAAACCTTCCAAATCTAACAAAAAATCTAAACAAACTTTCTAACTTCATTCTACAAGACTCCACATCTCTTGGGCTTCGCTGTCTCACTAGAATAGAAACAAAAAGCTTGATTTTCTTGCCTTTTTAAACACAGAAACCGTCAAATTTATATTGTGTTAAATGGGGCTCCGTTTGAATCTCTACCATTCGATGAGAACACCCCCGCCAACTATCATTTAAAACTTAGCCGTTGATCGGCTTTTTGGCGCCCACATTTGAAGCTTGCACCGGCGCTCAACGGAAACCTAGCACAAGGGGCCGGTAAAAACTACGAGCCAACACCCCTTTAAATTGTCACTTAAGTGACTTTGACTGCTTCAGCCGGTCAATAAACAATTAAAAGAAAAGTGCATTGATGTTTTAAAAAAGGCTTTTAAGGAAATTTAATTTAGGTCTTGTGAAACAATGAAGAACAACATAAACCACTTGTATGATAATTCCAAACAATGAAGTTTTACAACCTGAATACTGAGATAATTCCAAACCTTCAAACCACTGTGATTACACTGAATACTGAGATGATACCAAACCACTATGATTACAACAGTGTACCATAATTGCATGAAGACTAATCATAATGCCAACCTTTGCCACTTTCACTGAAAGATCAAAACTGAGAAGATCATGTCACTGATGAAGACCATGTCACTGATGTCACTACCATCATTTTGACATCAATGAAAAGACAATATACTCAACTGTGAAATGTGCTACAAAACTCCCCCTTTGTCTTTGACATTGATGGCAAAACCATAACTCATTTCTCCCCCTTTTTGACATAAAAATGTCAAAGGCAAAAAAAATACCACAACCAATAGATTCTTGTTCTTGTAAATTCAATCCTCAAAAAAATTTGTCAAAACCAACACTTTACTTCATACTGCACAATACTGTAACACTGCCAACCACAAAAAAATATGTACAAAAACTATATACAGACTATGTACAAATGAGATTCAGGACATCAAAATAATCTAGAAGATAACTCCCCCTAAATCTAATATCTCTGTAACTTACTGAAGAGAGACAAGAGACAGAACTCCCAGTCTCTGTCTCAGAGTCTCAAATGTCTCCTTTGGCAAAGGCTTTGTGAAGATATCAGCCAATTGATCACTAGTATGCACATATTCCAAAGCAACTTCATTTTCAATCACCTTTTCCCTTAGAAAATGATATCTGATAGCAATATGCTTAGTTCTTGAATGCATTATAGGATTCTTTGACATATTGATAGAACTTGTGTTATCACAAAGAATAGACACGGGCTTTTTAACCTCAACCTTAATATCAAGAAGTGATTGTACCATCCAAAGTACCTGTGTACAACATGATGAAGTAGCAATGTACTCAGCTTCAGCTGTAGATAGAGAAACACAATCTTGTTTCTTACTATGCCATGCAACCAATCTGCCACCCAGAAAGAAAGCTGCCCCACTTGTGCTTTTTCTGTCATCAGGACACCCTGCCCAATCTGCATTTGTATAGGCAAGAAGTGTAAAATCATTGTGTCTAGGATACCATAAACCAAAATCAAGTGTACCCTTAATATATCTAAAGATTCTGTTAACAGCATTCAAATGTGATTGTTTAGGACAAGCTTGAAATCTTGCAACCAAACAAACAACCTGCATAATATCAGGCCTAGAAGCAGTGAGATATAAAAGACTCCCAATCATAGATCTATACAGAGACTGTTCTACTTTAGGTGATTCATCATTTTTACTTAGCTTATGCCCTATCTCCATAGGAGTACCCAAAGGTTTGCAATCATCCATTTGAAATCTCTTTAACATCTCTCTGGCATATTTATTTTGTGAGATAAATATTCCCTTTTCAAGCTGAGATACCTGAAGACCATGAAAGAAAGACAATTCTCCCAACATAGACATTTCAAATTCTGACTTCATAATGTTAGGAAATGAATGACTCATATCATCATTGTTACTATCAAAAATGATATCATCAACATAAATTTCAACAACCAGAATATCCTCACCTTTGATTAAATAGTACAAATTACTGTCCACACCTCCTTTTGTGAACCCCTGTTCCTGCAGAAACTTATCCAGTCTATAATACCAAGCTCTTGGAGCTTGCTTTAAACCATATAAAGCCTTTTTCAACCTATAAACATGATCTGAATTATCTTTATTCACAAAACCTTCTGGTTGTTCCATGTAGACTTCTTCTTCAAGATCTCCATTTAGAAATGCTGATTTTACATCCATTTGGTAAACTTTGAAATTTTTATAAACTGAAAAAGCTAAAAACATTCTTATAGCTTCTAATCTAGCAACAGGAGCAAATGTTTCTTCAAAGTCAATACCTTCAATTTGTGAATACCCTTTGCAAACCAATCTGGCTTTGTTTCTAACAACTTTACCTTTATCATCAAGCTTATTCCTAAACACCCATTTTGATCCAATGACATTCTTACCTTCTGGTCTTGGAACAAGTTCCCATGTTTTGTTCTTTTCTATTTGACTTAACTCCTCTTCCATGGCTTTAATCCAGGCTTCATCTTTGTTGGCCTCAACATAATTCTTTGGTTCCATTTCAGATATCAAACACACATGTGCTTGATTATGTGCAGCATCAAGCTTTCCTCTTCTTGTTAACACACCACTGTCCTTATCCCCAATGATCAACTCATGAGGATGATCTCTTTGAAAAGCCTTTGAAAGAGTCTTTGTCTTAACATCAACAGATTTTTCAAGATCTTCTTCCTCTGCCTGAATTTCTTCTTCCTTTTGTGAATGATGATCAACTTCATTGTCATGAATCAACTGCATACAGGGCTGCAAGTCCTCATCCACCTTAACATTAGTACTTTCAATTATTCTTTTGAGCCTATTGTTAAAACACTTATATGCCTTGCTATGTGTAGAATAACCAAGAAATATGCCTTCATCACATCTAGACTCAAAACCACTCAAAACCACATAAGCTATCATTATCTTTCTTGATGTAACACTTACTTCCAAAAATTTTAAAATACCCAACATTTGCTGACTTACCATACCAAAGTTCATAAGGAGTATAATTTGACTTTACCCTTAATTGAACTCTGTTCAAAGTATATACAGCTGTATGAACAGCTTCTCTCCAATAGACATTAGGCAGATTTGCATCATGTAGTAAGGTTCTTGCCGTCTCTTTTATAGTCCTGTTTTTCCTTTCAGCTACTCCATTTTGCTGTGGAGTTCTAGGAGTGGAGAATTGCCTTCTTATCCCATGTTTTTCACAATACTCTTCAAATTCCTTTGAAGTGTACTCTCCTCCATTGTCTGACCTTAAACATTTTAGCTTGAAATCAGATTCCTTTTCAACCATCTTCTTGAAGATTTTGAATCTATCAAATGCCTCTGATTTATGCCTTAAGAATGTTACCCATGTCATTCTTGAAAAGTCATCAATGAAAAGCATAAAATATTTTTCTCCTCCCAGAGCTTTAGTCCTTGTAGGACCACACAAATCTGAATGTACCAGCTACAGAGGTTTTGAAGTAAAATACTCCTTAGGCTTGAAACTAACTTTGGTTTGCTTACCCAGCTGACACTCTTTACATATAGTATTATTTGGTTTTGAAATATGAGGCATATTTCTGACATTGTGATTCCTGCTGATTCTCACAAGATTGTCAAAATTCACATGACCAAGTCTTCTATGTCACAACCAGCTTTCCTCAATTTGACCCATGAAACAGATATGGCTATCAACACTTTTAGTTTCTGAGTTATGAAGATTGTAAATGTTACCACTAGTCCTTAGACCTGCTGCAATAACTTTACCTGATTTCTTTTTGATCTCACATCCATGTGCATCAAAAACCACATTAAAACCATTGTCACATATTTGACTGACACTTAACAAGTTGTGCTTCAGTCCTTCTACAAAATACACATCATGTAGTGGTGTTTCATCATCAAGAAGAATTGTACCTTTGCCTTTGATCATAATGCAATCATTATTTCCAAACATGACAGAGCCTTCATTAATGTCTTCATACTTAACAAATTTATCTTTGTCCCCTGTCATGTGGTTGGAGCAACCACTGTCAATCACCCACTGTTCCTTCTTTTTGGCATGAAAAGCAGCTTGTGCAATCATAACATCAAAGCTCTTATTGATTACCTTAGGTTTCCAAACAAGCAATTTCTTTTCAGAACTCAAAGAAGACAAACCTGAAACAGTATTTCTTGTTGTTTGCTGCATTTGCAAAGAAGGTCTACAGAATTTGGCAATATGCCCAAAATTTTTACAATTGTGACACTTCAAACTTCTTAAAAACATGAATGGATTCCTTGGAAATAAATGCATTTCTCTTATGACTCCAAATCTGCATTCACTGGCTTTATGTCCAAACCTGTTGCAACAAAAACAAAATCCAGTAAAGTGAGCATTATACCTGAAAGTATCACTCCTGTTGTAGTTTGTTGTCCTTATGATTGATTTTCCATTTGTACTAGCCTTTTGAGAACATTGTCCCTCTTCAAATCCAAGACCTGATTTATCTTTGAATCCTTTTTGTCTATCAAGAAGATCATCAAGTTTATCACTACTTCTGCACATATCAAGTCTTCTTCTCAGATCAACAATTTCAGCTTCAAGTGTATGACATTCCTTGTCCTTGTTATTCAACTCTTTGTCTTTAACATCAATAATTCTCTTACTTTCTTCAAGAGAAAGAATTAGATCAGTAATCTGTTTCTCATAACAAGTTAATTTATCATTCATGATATCATTTTCCTTTTGAAACTGACTTCTTTGTGCAATGATTTCCTTTTTAAGTTTCTTGACTTGACTTAATGCACACATCAATTCTCCTTCAAAATCAATAACAGCTTCACAACTGTTTGATTGTTCCTCACATTTTTCATTTTGAACTTCATTTAGAATAGCCATAAATAAGGTCTGTGCATTTTCATCAAGAAAATCATCTGAATCACTTTCAGTCATATCAACATTTTTGATGAACAAACTTCTTTTCTTTCTGAAATTATTTTTCCTTCTAGAAACAAACTGTTTCTTTTTAAATTGCTTCTTGTTTTCATCTTCATCACTGTCTAGGTCTTTGTAAGGACACTGAACTGCATAGTGTCCAATCTTTCCACACTCAAAACATTTGAATGGAAGCTTACCTTTGTACTTACCAACAGATCCCTTCTTCAACTTGCTTGCCAGAGATATTTCTTGATCATCATCCAATTCTTCTGAATCAGAAATCTCCTTTTCTTTTCTGACTGATTTGAAAGCAGCTTCTTTGCTTGAAGGTATGTCATTACTAATTCTCATCTCATAGGCTGTGAAAGTGCCATGAAGTTCATCAAATGTAACTTTGCTTAAGTCTCTTTCTTCAACTGCAGACACTTTGGATTCATATTTTGGATTTAAAGTCCTTAAGATTTTTGTAACAACTGTCTTCTCTTCCAGTGTATCACCAAGTCCTCTTATAGCATTTACAATTTCTTGGACCCTTAGAAGATATTCTGCCACTTTCTCATCATCACTCATTCTGAGACTTTCAAATTTGGCTCTGTAGGATTGCAGTTTTGCTTCTTTGATTTTATCATCTCCCTGATAAATATTAGACAGTTTGTCCCATATTTCCTTGGCTGTTTTACACTCCATGATTTTGACAAGTATGTCATTAGTAAGACCACAACATAATGCATTTTTAGCCTTAGCATTATTTTCATATGCCCTTTTCTCATCAGCTGTACTAGGAGGATTTGTAGCAGTATATGCAGTAACAATGGCAGCATACACATCATACCCCAGAGATGACAAATATGACTCCATCCTAAATTTCCAAAAAGCATAGTTAGAACCATCAAACACAGGTGCTTTATAATTTGAGTAACCTTCTTGACTTGCCATGATAAGTATTCCAGAAATATGATCTACCCAAGCTGATTAAGCTTTGACAGGGTACCAAGCTCTGATACCAATTGTAGGAATACACACAACACTGAGAGGGGGGGTGAATCAGTGTTGTTTACAAATTTTAACACTTTTTACACCTTTTGATAAACTTAACTTCACAATTATAGAATTCTTCAGATAGATAAAAAGATTATGCAAAGAATCAACACATAAAATTTGACACAAGAAATTTCCCGAGTGGAAAACCCTCCTGGGGTATAAAAACCACTCAACTGCCTCACTGGCTTAACAAAAATTTCAGATCTACAACTGTCTCACTGACATTACAATTTTGCCTCACTGGCATATTGTACTTCTCTGCATGTCTCACTGACATTACAACATCAGAAATTTATTGAAAAGAACAAATCAGGGGATTTCCCTGTTTCAATAATCACAATACCTTATTTCTCCCTTTTAAAAAAATCAAATAAATGTATTTTTCCTCTGCAACACAATTCCAAAAATCAATTCACAATATTATAAACTCTCTGACTGCAAAATTGAAAAAAAAATTAACCTTCTCTGAAAATGATTATCTTTCAAAATTTCAATCTGCTCTGTAACACTTCAACCTTGATTGCATCATCCCATCAACAAAAATTAATGCTCTGCTCTTCAATCATAAAAACCTTTCAATCTGGATTACACCATCATACCTGCAAAAATTCATCTCATAAAATCTTTCATCTTCTCAAGAAGTTTCTCTCATCCTCAAAAAACTCTCATAAAACTCTTCAACTCAAACTCTTATACTTCATCTCTTATCTGCAACTCTTTATATCTGCCATTAAAAAATCTCTATCTACAAAATGAATTTCAATCAAACAATAATATCAAAAAAAATTTGTTCAACTTCCACCATCATTTTCATTCATCTCACATTCTCTAAAAAAATAAAAAACTAAAACACCAAATATGAAGATTACATTCTTTTCATCTTCTCTGTCGTTGGAAACCTTCCAAATCTAACAAAAAATCTAAACAAACTTTCTAACTTCATTCCACAAGACTCCACATCTCTTGGGCTTCGCTGTCTCACTAGAATAGAAACAAAAAGCTTGATTTTCTTGCCTTTTTAAACACAGAAACCGTCAAATTTATATTGTGTTAAATGGGGCTCCGTTTGAATCTCTACCATTCGATGAGAACACCCCCGCCAACTATCATTTAAAACTTAGCCGTTGATCGGCTTTTTGGCGCCCACATTTGAAGCTTGCACCGGCGCTCAACCGAAACCTAGCACAAGGGGCCGGTAAAAACTACGAGCCAACACCCCTTTAAATTGTCACTTAAGTGACTTTGACTGCTTCAGCCGGTCAATAAACAATTAAAAGAAAAGTGCATTGACGTTTTAAAAAAGGCTTTTAAGGAAATTTAATTTAGGTCTTGTGAAACAATGAAGAACAACATAAACCACTTGTATGATAATTCCAAACAATGAAGTTTTACAACCTGAATACTGAGATAATTCCAAACCTTCAAACCACTGTGATTACACTGAATACTGAGATGATACCAAACCACTGTGATTACAACAGTGTACCATAATTGCATGAAGACTAATCATAATGCCAACCTTTGCCACTTTCACTGAAAGATCAAAACTGAGAAGATCATGTCATTGATGAAGACCATGTCACTGATGTCACTACCATCATTTTGACATCAATGAAAAGACAATATACTCAACTGTGAAATGTGCTACACACATTGCATGCATATCTCCTCATATTCCTATATGTTGCTTGGGGTCTTCATCTTTTGTTTTACCTTTTCTACTTCCCCTAGTAGACCAGACAATGAGACACATCTCAAATTTATTGCATCTCTCAATCGAGCAAATTGTTTCTTCAAGTTTTCTCTTTGGTCCTGTAGCTGAGATAATTGTGCATGAAGGTTTTCCACCTGTGCCCTAGTTGCACCAATCTTGTCCTTTGACAAATCATAAACTTTGGCTAATTTGGATAATTGTGACTCAATAGAGTCCATCTAAGTTTTAATGTTGTTTGTGGAATTTGGCCATTTTAGGCAGAACAAATATAATGTTGTGGCATCATCAAAGCAATCTTTGAATTTCTTCAAGTTTTATTTAAGCTTGTCATATGCTTTAGCACATTTGTCAACCATCTCAGCCATTCTCTTGTTCTACTTTTTTCTTTATGTGGAGGAGTGATCCTTAAAGGAGTCCATTAGCAACTTGAGCTTTTGTTCTGGAGGCAGAGAGGAGTCAATGGTTACCTCTAGTAACCCCTCTTATATCAACTTCATAGCCTACTCTATTGCACTGGATTTCTTCATATTTTCTTGTAAAAACTCTTTTCTTGCTAAGGCATGTAGTACATCACCAAGCTACAATTTGTGTAAAGGAGATATGCTTGTTAGGTCAATCTGTCCTTCATTGGTTAGAATCTACAACATTTGAGGAGTGAAAACTAGTTGAAATTGTATTTATAAGTTTAGTAGGTTTGTGAAAGAATCAGTTGATCCTTGACCAATCTCTTCTACCCCATCTTGACTTTTCTCATGGGTTTTTTCTTTATCATCAGCAACCACATCTTTGGTAGGTTTTTCATGTTGCTTTGTACTCATTGGAACATTTTGTTGATCTTGCACACTTGTCTGATCATCCATTTGTTTAGTGTTCTCCAAAACACTCTGTCCATCTTTCTAATTGTCCTGAGGAATATAATCAATATCTTGTATATTTTCATCAATCTTCTCCTTTTCAATTTGTTCTTATTTCTTTGGAGAGGATGTAATAGCATAATGAGGCGATTGTGGTGGTGAAACATTTGATTGTTCTACATCCTCTGTTTCTCTTACTTCACCAAGCACTTTAAGAGTGATTTCTTTAGTTTCTTTTGTGATTTTTTCAATGTCTTCCTTTTTGTTTTGCATGAGAGTGTCTACTCTATGTTTTGTCCTAAGCTCTTGTGTTTTCCTTTGAACTAATTTGTCTTTTTCTTCTTTTGAAAGGGAAGCCCCCGCTTTATCCAAGGCATCTTGTCTAAGTTTTTCATCTAGGGCTACAGCTTCTTCTCTATCCCTTCTTAGGGCTTTTTGTAGGCTTTCTAGTACTTTAGACAAGATCTCATATAGAGACTTATTATATCTCATCATGTACATAACAACAACCTTTTGAATGATAGCTTGAACCTCAGAAGTAGATTCTAAGAAGAGTGCCACAGTTTCATCAAACAAATTGTGATGAATAATAGCATTATAGACATCTAGAGACATAGGTCCTCTAGAAGAAGATATTGGTACCTGGGAGTCATTTTTCTTTTTCTTCTTGGGAGGAGAAGTTGGCTCCTTTTCTTCTTCTTTTTCACTTGCTTCTATACCTTGTTTCTTATTTCTTTTGGCCTTCGCCTTGACCCTTGGTTCCTTTTTCTTCTTTTCCTTTTCCCATTTCTTTGAAATCACCTCTTCTTCTTTATCACTCTCAATCTCTTCTACAACAATTTCCTTCTTTGATTGTTTTCCCTTGGATTTCATTAGTGTATGAACTTTAGAGACTTGGGTCTATCTAGCAAAGGAAGTGAGTTGTGGTATACTAGAAATAGATTGAGAAGTGGATCTACCTGATCTTCTTGGTGTTGGATGCTTAGAAGTGAGAGGCACAACATATTCTATAGTGTTTTGAGCAGTGAAACCTCTAGGTGGGATACCAACCTTTTTGAATAACTTTCCAATATTCTTCTCTACCTCTTCTTCAACCCTTTTCTTGCATATTTTATCCTGAATTTCTTCACAAGTTCCAAATCTTTCACCTTTAGGTTCTTTAGCAGACTTAACAAAATCCCAACATAGGCCTTAACTTCCTCATCAAATACTTCATATGGAAGTTTGGGAATCCATGAAGTCCTCAGCTTAACTACTACCATATAACAACAATCTTTGTCCACAAGAAATGTTATGTCATATTTGTATTTCCTGACCAAATCAGAAGAGACTCTATCCCTTTTATGCATTTCAGTTTGGAAATTTTTGAAGAAACCCCAGAAGATAGTATTACAGCTTTGTGAGTCAAAGCTCCTTATGTATTCTTTGATTTGTGCTGCTACTAGTTTATCTTGTTGCCATATCTTTCCTTTATATCCCGATAACTCATTCATGAAATAGAATCCCAGACAAATGATCAGTGAACCATACTTAAAGTTCTATCCTATCTCCTTTGTTATTTTTAGATTCTCTAACAATTGATCCTTCATAACTTCACATAGATCAAAATGCTTACCCTCTTTGGCCATCTGATAGGCAGTGTATATGGTTGTAGCAGTTGTAGATCCCTCTCTATTGGAGTAGTATACTTTTTATATAATTCCCATTGCTGCATATCTCACACTGGGGTCAATAATATCATCAATTGTTAAAGCCCTCTTGTCAAATTTGGCACCAGTCAATTTAGTGACCTTTGTCATTCTTGATTGATTTCAACTGTGGTACAGGTCCAATGGAACATAGTCCTATTACAACCCTAATAGAGTCTTTCTTTATTTGATGAGGTTTGTCAAGGTATATGAATTCATCATGAATTCTATTGAGGATATACCTAGCCCAATCATGCTCATTATGGAAATCCATAAAATCTTTCCAAACATCCAACCTTTTTTCTTGAATGTTGACAAGCTCAGATTTGTAATGTATATCATCATCATCTAATAGTTTATGTCTTAGGGTTTCAAATTTGCCATGGTCAATTTTTTTCCAATTTTTCATGAATATATAACCTAACATCCTTCGTGTATACCACAAATGTAGGAACATTAGAGAATACTCCACTATTATCAAATTCCATTGCCTTATAAGGATGTTTCTTGAATTTTGGTCAGGGTTCATTAGCAATGTTGATCAATTGAGGAGCAAAAGATACAACCATCATAGACAATTGTGATAACAAGAATTAGTATGAAGAATACCTTTGAGACTTGATGTTAGGGTTTCACCTTTTTTATTTGCTACTCAAATGCTCCAAGTATACCTTTTCTTTGTTTTGCTCTCAACTGTTCAATCACAAATGCCTTTTGAATATTTGAAATGACTTATAAATCTCTCTCAATCTGTTTAATTGTTCTGCATTAAATGCACTAGTAGGGTTAGGTGAGTATTTGGTTAATCCTTCTCTGTGACATACTGATGCACTACTAAGATGACTAATGACCACTATGGGGGCTTATTTCACAACAATGGTTCACAAGGGAAGTTTCACCATTTCTTTCCTTATCCTTCTCACAAGGTAAACTTCTTCCTACAAGGCACAAACTAGGGTTTCACTCTTCTCAAGACAAATCAGGGATATCTATGGTCCCATTTCTCCATGATTACTCAATCTCAGTCAAAATAAACTCTCACTCCTTACCCCAAAGCAAGAATTTATGGTTCTTCCTTCATAAACAACTTACTAACCTTATAGCCCTAAACTTAGGTTTGTCAGAAGATTTCAAACAGATGAGGCATCATCATGATAGGACAAGGGCATTTATGAGTGTCCTTTTGATTACTTGTCAACATATAAAAAGATTGGCATAGGTTGTTTAAGAACATGGGGCTCAACTCCTATGACAGACCTAGTAGGACTTAGGCCAATTAGGCCTATTTTACAAAGAAACTATCTTCAAATAGACTCCAAATTGAGATCTTCCACCTTGAATAGGTGTGACATGTGGCAAAAAAAAATTTAGCAAGTTTTGGGGTCAAGGATCAAAACAGTCCCTTTTTATGATCGTTGTCCCACTTCAATGTTATAAAACACATAAACTAGATGCCCAAACAGCCTTAGGGAATCAAGTTTCTCGCTCCAAATACATTGGAACTACTCTAAACCTTCTTCAAAATGAAATATACTCCCTTGCCTTCCATTCCACTGAAAATGAGTGGATTTCAATGATGGAATGGCAGGAAATTACATGATTTCTATCATAAACCTAGAAACCATCCAATACAAAGCAGTTACAACAAAAATCGATGGATCTCCTTCAAACTACAATAAAAACAACCCAAATAAAATGCAACTATATTCAACACCCTTTCATTTCATATGGGTTCCAGATGATGATCATATAGTACAAGACTGTATAGAGCGTGGAAAGTGCATGAAATGTAGGAAATTTTCACAAAACAGAGCAGAACTTTTTTATTTCTCCAAAAAAAAATCCTCCAACAGCTTGCCTCGAATGCTTTGGAGGCCTTTAAACAAGTTTTCAATAGTTACAACTACCCCAAACTATTTTTTTTTAAGTTTTTGACCGTTTGGGTTTAGTTGATTACCTTGGTTAAACATGTGTTTTACATGGTTTTATGATCACCCTTACATGATTGCTGACAATAAACCCTTCATATACCCTTATTACATTGAATTACATCACAATTGGTCTCTTAGACCTTATTGACTCAAAAACCCTCACAATACTCTATGTTATACTCCAAAAATGCATCAAAAGCATGAAATTTTCAAAGGTGCTCTGCATCATACACCCAGGGTAGAAAAGATTCATGTTCCATGAATAACCAACTCCAATCTGCTCCTCAGCATCATCATGCCTGCTACAAACTTTCTGAGTTGAATTCTCCTTTCATGGTGTTATGTACTCTATCTTCTCTTTACTCCTTGATCTATCCATGCCTTGCTATGGCTTGTTCTTATCAAATGGATGTCACCTACTCCATTGCTTCCTCTACACCCATCAATGGTGTTCTCCAAGTTATCTAACCTGCACACACAAGATTAGTACAAAAACTTTGTTTTACATTCACCAATATGCCTACTCCAAGATTGTCCATGGTTGCTTGCCATGTACTCCTGCTCTCATTCCTTATTGTCTTCATAACAGATACCAAACCTTGCACCTCTATACCCATCTCAACCTGCAACTATGGTTGTTTCATTTTCACCCTTGGAATATACTCACATTCAATCATTTGTCCATGATTTACAACTTGATGTGGCTACCTCATTATGGACTGCCCTATCTCATGCTCTCTTAACTTCCTCTCATCACCACTTGCAAGTAACCTCTTACCTGCTACATACACCCACTCTTCCCGGTATTCTTGCTCAACACTCACTTCCATACTACTAGGTGTCTTCACCTTCATCCTATCAAGTCCTATGACCTGTTCCATGGAAGATTGCATCTGCTCCACTCTCAACTTTGTCCTTAGGGGACACACCAAGGTTCCCACTCCATCTTCATCACTTTGAACTTTCATTTTTGGAATTTTCACAAAATTAGACAACATGAGCTCTGCTATGGCAGCAATCACCCTTTCATCCACCTTAACATTATCATCCTTTTTATCATCAATCTTTTCATCAACAACAATTGCATCAATCATTTGATCAACAACAACCATATCATTAATCTTCACATCAATAGCTTTATCCACATCAAACAAAGAAATTGTAGCATCATGTTTCTCACCTTGCACATCTTGAACCTTGGATTCAGACTTTACCTCTTCCTGTATGGCTGCTTTCCTTGATTGTCTTCTTCTTCTTTGCATGATCTTTCTAATGGGCCATTGCACCGTTCTTCTTAATGGCAAATGCCAACTACTCCATTGATGTAGTTTCCTTTCCATTCTTTCTATGGTTTGTGTCAATTCTCTAATCTTTTGGTCAAATTCCTCTTGCCTTGCCTTCTCTTTTTCCTTCTTTCTCATTTCTTTTACTGTCTTCTCATTTATTCTCTTTTTAATCTCTTGCCTCATATTTGGTACCTCCTTATCTTGCAAACTTCCTTTCATTACTCTCCTAAACCAATCCATTTTATTTTTACTCAAGCAAGCTTCTTCTTGCTTCTCAACTTCTCTAGCCTCACTTAGGTCCTTTCCACTTATCCTCAACCTAGTCTCTTGGCCACCAACAACTAGGTTCTTTCTCTCAACCTGCACACAACGACAACACAAAACCACAAACTCACTAGCTCAGACCCTTCTGAGCTCTAATACCACCTTGATGCACTCCCAAGATGACTAATCACCACTATAGGGGCTTATTTCACAACAATGGTTCACAAGGGCAGTTTCACTATTTCTTTCCTTATCCTTCTCACAAGGTAAACTTCTTCCTACAAGGCACAAACTAGGGTTTCACTCTTCTCAAGACAACTCAGGGATATCTATGGTCCCATTTCTCCATGAATACTCAATCTTAGTCAAAAGAAACTCTCACCCCTTACCCCAAAACAAGAATTTATGGATCTTCCTTTACAAACAACTTACTAACCTTGTAGCCCTAAACTTAGGTCTGTTAGAAGATTTTAGATAGATGGGGCATCATCATGATAGGACAAGGGCATTTATGAGTTTCCTTTTGATCACTTGTCAACATATAAAAAGATTGGCATAGGTTGTTTAAGAACATGGGGCTCAACTCCTATGACAGACCTAATAGGACTTAGGCCAATTAGGCCTATTTTACAAAGAAACTATCTTCAAATAGACTCCAAATTGAGATATTCTACCTTAGACAGGTGTGACATGTGGCAAAACAAGGAATTTAGCAAGTTTTGGGGTTAGGGATCAAAACAGTCCCTTTTTATGATTGTTGTCCCACTTCAATGTTACAAAACACATAAACTAGATGCCCAAACAGCCTTAGGGCATCAAGTTTCTTGCTCCAAATACATTGGCACTACTCTGAACCTTCTTCAACATTAAATATACTCCCTTGTCTTCCATTTCATCGAAGATGAGTGGATTTCAATGATGGAATGGTAGGAAATTACATGATTTCTGTCAGAAACCTAGAAACCGTCCAATACAAAGCAATTACAACAAAAATTGATGGATCTCCTTCAAACTGCAATAAAAACAACCCAAATAAAATGAGAACCAAACTAGATTTGACACCCTTTCATTTCATATGGGTTTTAGATGATGATCATACAGTACAAGACCGTACAAAGTGTGGAAAGTGTAGGAAACACAGGAAATTTTCACAAAACATAGCAGAACTTTTGTATTTATCCAAAAAAAATCCTCCAACAGCCTGCCTCGAAAGCTTTGGAGGCCTTTAAACAAGTTTTCAACAGTTACAACTACCCCAAACTATTTTTTTGAAGTTTTTTACCGTTTGGGTTCAGTTGATTACCTTGGTTAAACATGTGTTTTACATGGTTTCATGATCACCCTTACATGATTGATGACAATAAACCCTTCATATACCCTTATTACATCAAATTACATCACAATTGGTCTCTTAGACCTTATTGACTCAAAAAAACTCACAATAATCTATGTTATACTCCAAAAATGCATCAAAAACATGAAATTTTTAAGGGTGCTTTGCACCACATAACAATGATTCTTTGATTATTCTGCAATTTGCTATAGAGCACTGAATTGCTTCAAAATTTTCTGCATTCAGAGATTTTTCTCTGGAGTTTTGACCAAACTTCTTTAAATCATTATCCTAGCATGCACATACAAAACTAACCAAAATGTTGAGAAATTTAGCATCTTATTTATTCAGGGTTTTGAAGAACTTTGCAATTGTAACTCCCCCTGAATTAGTACTTCATATTTTAATTACCAGAGAATCCACCTGCACTAGGCAGAGGTCTGAAAACATCACATTCCTCCTTCTTCCATACTTTGCTCATTTCCTTCTTTGTCGAGCAACAACAACTTTCTTTGGAGGATTAGGCCCTACATTCCTTCTAGAGTGCCTTGTTAGATTGCACTTGTGACAGGTGAACTTTGATTATTGAGCATTTCCATTCCTCCTTACCTTAGATCTGAAATTAGCTGCCGTGTGGCCAAACTTGTTACAAGTGTAACAATATCCATGAAAGGGTTGAGCATTGTTCCTATTGTTCCTTGGCATTTTGCTTCTGCATTCATAAGCCTTGTGACCCATCTTGTTGCAGGCATAACACTTAACTGAATTATGATTTTTCTTACTTCTACATTTAGTAGCTTTATGGCCAATTTTATTGCAAGCATAACATATTAGAGCATTTTGATTTATCTTACTTCTACAATCAACTACTTTGTGACCAAACTTATTGCAAGTAAAATAATTGCCATTGAACCCTTGAGAATACCTGATGTGAGCTAGTTTCCTTGTAGGTTGAGGATTTTTGAAATTATTCTTCACATTCTTCCTTTGTCTTCGGACAGGAGTGAATTCATCTTATTTTGTAATTCTGTAGGATTTCTTCAAGTAGGATCTTCAGTGTAGGTCTCTTCCTTCTTAATTTTAGACTTTCCTCCTAATTGAAAGTTATCATATAAATTTGCAGAGGCACTGACCATAGGATTCTTTCCCTTTTCAAAACCAAGACCTGGTTTTTCTTTTGCTGGCTTTTGAGAGTTAATTATTTCATCAAGGATTTTAGATCCTCCTTTTAGTTTTAGTCCTTTGTCAATATATTCTTTTGCCCTTTCCAGTTCCTTTCTTAGAGTGACAACTTCTTCCTCAAGTTTTGAACATTTAATTGATTTCTCAAGGAGCTTGGTGTTTAAGCAATCTTCAATCCTCTTTTCTTCTTCAACCATGAATTTCAAATTTGAAATCATTTCTTCTACTTCTTTAAGCTTTATGTCACCTCCTTTATCTCCTTCTATTATGGATTTTAGTTTGCCAATTTCTTCCTTTGATTCTTTAGCCTTTGTGTTCAATTTGTCAATTGTCTCTTTTGCAAATTTAAGCATGTCTTTATATTCTACATTCAATCCTCTTACTTCATCTAGTTCATTTAGGGCTGACTCATTAAGGGATGACTTGAGTTCTTCCTCAAGATCTACTTCACTTCCATCAAGATCCCAACTTTAGGTTCCATTGCTTCTAGATCTGGTTCCGGTACTGTTGTCACATGGATTAGCACCCGTAGTGCTAAGCTTTTCTAAGGCTGAGCAATCTCATGAAACATGGGAATACCTTCAGGTTGTGGGTGATCCTATAGTGAAGGTGGACCTCTGGATGGTGGGTCAACTTCCCTTTTTGATTTTCTAACAAAATTGGATTTGGATGGAAAAGGGATAGAAGGATAACTGAAATGACAAAACTAAAATAATGGATGGTGATGCACCTATAATGAAAATTTGACCAAAACTTGCAAGATACTTCACAACTTTCTCTTATTGAAATCTATTTTCACAACTCAAATTGAAGAGATCAGACACAAAAGTATCCCAAGGAAAGGCTTGATAATCTATCTTTTATGAAGGAAAAGAAAATTTCACAACTTAAAAGTATTGATATATCTACTGCACAATCAATGACATATGACTAAACCCAAAATTGAATACATGCACTCAATAACCAAAAATAAATTTAAAGGTTTCAATGTTCAAAGCACATTAAATCTGCATCAAATGATTAATAAATGCAAGACTCCTGAATCTGTGAAGGACAACACTAACTTTCTGCAAGAAATTGAACGAAAACACTGCAAAGAATGGATTGATATAACCTGTAAAACCTGCTACTGCTGTATTAAAATCTATGTAAAATGAGTTACAAAATCTTCACCTCAAAATCTGAGTGAGAAAACAAGAACTCCCTCATAAAGGATGAAATTTTACAATATATAGAAAGATAAGTCAAAATATTGACCCTAGATAATTGGAAAATAAACATCAGTTATCTCCAAAATAGCATGTAAAAATGATAACTGAATCCTGTGCAAGCAAAAAACCATGTAAAAAGCCTCCTCAAACTGCTAGAAAAGTCAAAATAATATGATGAAATTGTCCCTCCTCCATGCACAAATGAAGTAAAGTGTCCATCTCCATGTAAAACTGCTCATAACTCCACAATCTGCTCCTCAAAGGTGGCCTAACTGAAAGATCAAATTGATGACTCAGCTCCCCTTATCACTCCATGCATAAGTAAAAAATAACTCATATCTTGATCAATCCATGCAATGTAATGGATAATAAATAATATTCAATAAATGAATATTCCATCAAGTCCTCTGATGCGCTATATATGACTTATATTTAAAATAGTTTATTTAAGCTATTATTAGTAACAATTAGTGTAATTGTCCTAATAATATCTTAAATAAACTATAATTAATATATTTTACTATTCATAGCATAAGTCACAACCTTATGTCTCCCTTTGACTTCATATCCTCGCCATGCATTAATAAACTATTGAAAATGAATATTTATTATATCCTTATATCTCCTAAAATCATGCAATATGATATCAAATATAACACCTTACTTTTCCTTTAGACTTCACCATGCATCTCATATATGAAAATAAATAATCACCTTCCCCTTATAACTCCTAATAATAATAATAACATTATTATTATTAAAATTTCTAAGGAAAAAAAATAAATATTACCCACCTTATGTCTCCCCTACCATAAAAAACAAAACCCCATTCACAAAAAATTGCTAAGGCAAAACCACAACCATCGGCCACTATGTTGTCTAAGACCTAATACATATATGTCACTTGGTTGTCTACCACCATTCAGCAAATGTATGAAATGAAACCATGGGCTCGAGCTCCTCTTGTGTTAGGCATTAACAACTTTAAGTTGTTACCATGGTGCTGGATTTGATTTTATCATATGATTATATGCCATAAAAATGAAAGACTTTAGAAAACCCCTATTACATTAGGTTTTGACTCTAATTTTAGGGTAATTTCTTTGTGTAAAGAGGGTTTTAAAAACCCTAAAGGACATCATTCTCTTTTCATTCTTCATACTTCGGTTGCTCTGCTATTCATGCCGCAATGGGGTTTATGCACTGTGTGTGCCTTTAAAGGTTTTGGAGGAGGATCTCCTCTATGCTATCAAGCTCTTTTGGTAAGTTTTTCTTTACACATTCCTTGTTCTCCATCCTTGAGAGGCAAGTGACTGGCTAGTTTGAAAATTTGTTCCAGAGATCTTGGTATGACACCTTTCTGATTTTCAACATCTATTCTACCTCTCATTGCATGCATTTTTTCAAATCCAGTTTGTCCATATGCAAAAATACACACCTTATATCCATCTAAAGTACTTTTGAACAAGCTAGGGTATCTCTATAAAGACCTCCTCTTGATCAGATTATGGTCGAAATACCTTATCAAAGATAAATGGATGCTTTTCTACTGTCGATTAAGCATTTAAATGCTGCCCTCATGTTGACCATGGTTGCATGATCTCTGTACCATGACTGACTATCCTATTCATCATGAATGGAGTTGTATTATGACATAACTATACTTAGCATCATTGATTGTGCTTTGGTGATATGATTGTCAAGAAGGATGAATTCTTCATTTTTTTGTCCACCGCTTGTCACTCATATATACATTGAGCATCATGATCGCTGCCTATTATACTATGACCAGCTTGACACAGCATTCCCAATATGCTTATGACTGAGATTTTACTTTGACAATGGCTTTGTACTGTATCACTGTTTGATCTTTCATTATACAACACCACTGTTTGATTTTGATAAACATATTGTACTATTTGAACAACATTTGCATTACTGATTTGTCATTCATCTGGCTCTTGATCAACTTCTACAGTACCTATTAGTGTTGATATTCTTCATTATAACATTTGCTCCTTTGCTGATTGTATCATTCAACTCGCAAGCCTGTAGTATGATATCAATGTGATTTTGCCATGTAATCCTCAAATGGATGTTTGTTGTTTTATAGCTTGCTTAATGCAGCAATATACAATATTTGATCATGTATAAATTCTGAAACATACTTTGAAAATCTAGACTCAAACAATGAATGCACTAATTTGCATTGCTTATCCTATAGCTGCTCATCATGATATATAGCCTTGCAATACATGATTGGTCTTTGATTTTGAGTTGTTTTGGCAATAATATCATCTTGTTTATATCAGATCTGTACTATTTGAATGCTGATGTCAGCATATCATTGGCTCTTGTATATAATAGAAATTTGGCATTTGTTGGCCAATTGATATATTGAGATAAGTTGAAATATTTCTATCGTATGAATGATCAAAGTATGTAATTCAGTTGTAAATTTCATTGATCATACCTGTATCTGTAGGTTATGTTCGTCATGGGTAGCTACAGGATGACATTTGCACATCATTTATGTACTTGTATCTATCTTTTCATACTATTTGAAAGCAAAAATGGCTCTCTAAAAGACATGCTAGGCTCAACCCTTGTGGGAGCCACATTTTCTCCATATGCTAAAATGAAATAAATGTTAAGTGATACCTGTATTTGCACATGAAATGAACATGTTTAGCAATAAAATAGTTCAATGATTAAATGATTTGACCCTTCTGATCTAGATAATTTCAATTGACTTATATTTTGTGTTCTCATGCTTATGCACTGAATAACATATGTGATGAACTATATTCCTCATTTTTTCTTGATGATCTAGTTTTGAATATCTGATGTCTGAATTGATTTGATTTTATTGGTTGTATCTAGTAATGGTTGTAGGCTATATTTTTGTGGATGGAAAGTGTGACTAGGCTTATATCTAGAGCTCTAATACCACTCTCTAATCTTTTGCAGGTTCAATAGGCTTTGAAGAACGAGGGGAACTGAAGGCACTCAAGAGGGTCAACCCTACAACGAGCCTAGAAGGCAATGATGGATATGACTCTCCTCACATTTTCTTTTCTCTCTTTTAACCTTCAAATGTATAGTTTACATTCCATTACTAGATGTAATCAGTTCAATCTGAATAAAATCAATTCAGTTATTCTCATAGCTTGTGTGGGACACTTAAATGCTTTTCTAGTCTTTAAACACCAAATAGAAAATGTTTATGCTATGATGTATCTTTATCACTTCATAATGAATTAAAACATCATTACTATGCGACATTTTTATGAATCTTTTGTGTTATGATTCTCTGCATAATAAACTAAAGTCACTCAAATGATTTATCAACATAACAAATGTGTACCTTTCACCTCTAAATGAAACATCAATCTTAGCTCTACCAAAATGAGCTGTAGTGAAAATTTTGGTAACAAGTACAAATACATCATTGTCTATAACTTCAAATTTCATATGTTCAAGTGCAGGATCTACCTCAGCTGTTAGGCTACTCAAAGGTACTTGGCTCTGATACCAATTGTTGAGCACAATGAGATGCTGAGAGGGGGGGTGAATCAACATATACTAAAATCTAATTATTTGTTTACCAAAGCAATCTGAATAACTTAGAGAATAGAAAGGAAATCATGCAACACATAGAACACTGGTATTTTTACATGGAAAACCCTAAAATAGGGAAAAAACACAATGAGGATTAGCTCACAATATATTATACTCACTGCAAAAAGTACTACAACTTTGTTTTAGGGCTACAACCCAAGGAAGCTACAACTCCCTGTCTTTGTTCTTACAATAATTACAACTTTGATTTAGGGCTATAGCCCAAGGAAGCTACTACTCCCTAAGTACTTTGCTCATTGCAATGGATAAAGATAGTAACCACATGGATTGCTATAGAGAAAACATCTGATTTATGCTAGTAATGCAGTCTTCTATTTCTTTCTCAACACATGACCTCAAACTGATTCTACACATTTCATCTCTTTCATTCTACTCTACTTATTTCCACATACCTTGTTATCTTTCATAAATGAACTAGATCTTCTATAAATATACTTCACAACACTTCAAAACATTGATTAGGTTGGCATCACAATCAACACTAGATGAAATGTGTAGCTCTTCATAAGTCAGCATCCATACATAATATGACAAGAAAAACTTATTGTGGACCATATAAATTCATAAGGGAGATCAAAACATAACTTTCCATACTTTACAGTGTTAAGGAAACTAATTAGGATCCTCTGCGCATATCATGAACTTAACTAGTTGGCTCAAACTAATCAGGATAACTAATCATCTATCTTCATACATCCAGGGAGAAGCCAAAATCTCTATGTGGATCAAGAATTCAGTCATACATGGTCTCAACAACATTCATAAATCTTACTAAAGAAGTATCATATTAAAAGTTCTATTCATCCGCAAAATAGGAAACATGACTATTTGCAGGAAATAGAGCATTCCAAACCACATGTGATACTTCACATCTCAAGATATGATGTTGCGGTGCAATACAAGACCTGAAACCTTTTAGGAATGAACCAAAACATTATCATATGTTACTTATTAGATCTACACACCTTTATCTAACAATTCTAGAGGAATAATTCAAGAGTTTGACATGGATTATTAGGAGTCCAGAGGACGGTTATACTTAAATCTTTACTTACAAACATAGCTACTTGATGCAGCACCATAAAATGGAATTTGTCTACATGTGGATCATACCTAATATACATTGGACCACATAATACCTCTGTGCAAGCTTTAATGGTTATTTTATCCTCTGTAAAACTCAACCCTATGCAAATGGGCTCCAAAACAGTCTACATTGCTTTGTCTAAGTGTTGGTCGATACTCTGTCCCTTGTAACCTTTTATGTTGATGATGTGAGGACTTGAAAACTTGGATTTATCATTTCAATACTTGAATAAAGCTATATTCAAAACTACAAGATCAAATCTTACACTGTGGAGGGATGCGAACCGGAATAAGATAACTTTGCCTTAGGATGTGCATTGTGAATGCCTTAGTTAGATTTTTGCTTCTTGTCATTAAGTGCGGTGCACCCAACTGATTAGATATATATGTGGGGATACCGGAATCATGCAAGAACATAAGTGATTACCTTTGGATCATGCTCACACACCAATATGATCATCTTACCATACTTCAACTATTTTCTCTTCTCCCAGACTGGTTTGCCTTGACCATACTAACTCTTCCTTTGTACAAGTTTGTCTATACATTTCCATATACTATGCTGACATCAATGTATACTATGTTGACATCAATGACAATACATATTACCAACAACTTTGATTAGACTTTGACCTGAAATTTGACTGCGTATAACTCGCTCACTTTCTCAAATTTTGACATGGATCAATAGGCAAAATTGCTCTAAATTTCATCCTCTATCCAGTGGCGAACATTTCACAAGAAAATTTAGACCTTGAATTTTGAGGGGATTAGAACATGACATTTTACCATATCGTCCAAAGGGGATAAGCACACAAGTAGAGCCAGGCAAAAGTTGGGTCCCTATTTTGCTAAGGCAAATGGGGCATGTTGTGAGACCACACAACAATACATACCATCAAGATGACACAAGATGTACCCTAGGAAAACCCCAACCTCCAAAAGTACCTACATCTAATGTATTATTCAGTAATAAAAACACTACAATACACTTACAACCTCCATGAATACTTCTAAAACATCAAGATCATCCAATGCATCCTCCATGTGTCCAAGCAATTGGATAACCATGAAACTACACATCCCATGCCATGCTTCACATATGCACTCTACAAGAGAGCTCAATACAATTGATAATCAACCTAACCACTAAACATGCTCTTGATTTTATAGATTCGAGCTCACACAAAACTATGATATTAGCTAAACCATGTGTCTCAAAACCATGAGAGTACAAAACCATTGACCCCAAAATTAAATATTTCATACAAATATTAAATATATCCCACAGAAATAATATTTAACCAATGTCTAATACAAATTTACAAGTGGGCCCAAATAAATACTTAATGTGGTAAACACATCTTATAAGATGCACCACAAATAAATATTTATTTTACATAATTAAATTATTTCTTTCTTGTGTAAGGTGTACACCACAACACATTTTCCTAGCAATATGGACCTCACTATTATGCTGCTCTAATTTCTCATTAATATGGCAGAGAAATTACTAGCCCTGACCTCTTCATCTCTACCAAGAGCCACTCTAACTGAAAAAATAATAGCAACAACAAAGGTTGGAAATAAAGGAACTTGAAATATATGGAAAGTAGGTGAAAAAGAGGAATTTAGTTAGTCACTCAAGAATTCATTGGGATTGTGACATCCTTGGCGAAAACATAGAACTTAGTATGGATTTTCTCTATTTGTTGAGTGTTCTTTGGTAACCATCTTTGTTCAATCTTCCTCTAGTAAGTTACTAAAACCATAGATCTATTCCTTGCAAGTATGTGTGGCACATTTTGTTTGAATCTTGAACTATCTAGAAGGTATTTAGAAAACTAAAGATATTTTTGGGAGTGTTAGCATCAAGATTTTGGAACCCCAGTTGTGAATGGAAAGTAATAAGAAAGATGATTATCACATGGTTTGTAGGTAAGTGTATTGGTGATTATTTATTATAAGGAAGGGGAATATTGATTGAAAGAAATATTATTTTGATTTTATCTCTAATATTGTATTGGATATATATTGACCATGTTGTTAGTGGACGGATATTAATAAATCCCTAAACTAAGTTGAAAGCATGAACCCTGCTTCCCTTATGGCTGAGCTCTCCCATCCTTTGTTAAAGCATTATGTGGGCTCTAGTCTTGCTACATAATTAGAATCTAGATTATGGAGTTGCTTATCATTTTGATATGTGTTTTTCCTAGTTGTGGTATGAAGAAAATAAATGAAGTCATCCTAAATAAGGAGATGATAGTTGATGATTATAACAACAAATATTATGATGTTATTCTTTTCTAGTTTGGAATTACTGGGCTGAATGAAGCTAGACTTGTTTTATAATATTAGGGTAAATCTTAGCATAAGGGCAGTATCCATTTGTTTAAATTTTTACTTTTTTCATGGTTTTTAGAACATTTTGTCAATGGATTGCACAACCCTTTGTACACTTCTATTCTTTCTTATGCATTTTGTAAACAATTCACATGCCCTAGGTATGCGTCTACATTTCTTTGAGGAATTTTGTTAAATAGTTCAAGTGTCTTGTGCTTCTATACATTTCTTATGTAGTATTAGTCATTAAACAAAGGCTTCATTTAGTTGGAATGTTGAAGTTATACTAGAAAACCATTGGCATGATTTTAGCAATTAGGATGTGGCATTTAAAATTGAAACACTTTATTATGCATCAAATATTTGCTAGGGCCTAAAATATCATATGAGTACATGAAAATTGTCCATGTGATAAAAGGGTATCACCACATGTTAACAATAATCTTGTGATAATTTTTGGTATTATTAAATGAGGATATCCTTGCTCTTGGTTAACAACTGACTCTAGCATTAATTTTGAGTCTTGGATGGAAGATTGAAGCCTTGGGGTACTGTGTGATGCTTGAGATGCTAACCTTAGGATGATTATTTTAATATTATCATGGTATTGTTTCAAGCGTAATATTTGTGATATTGAAATACAAAGTGTGTAGAATAAAATTTGTTAAGGAAGGGTAAAGTAATCTAAGCATATTGGCCTTGAAGTATAACAAAGTAACCGCTATGTTCCTTGTGACTATGTAAATAACAATGAATGATATCTTATACAACATCTAGGATATGAGGGATACCACTAGGTGCCTTTACTGCATATGGAGTATGATAGAGGTATGACATCCTTGCTTATCATATAGATTTTATTGCAAAAAATTATTAAATGTAAATTTTGTCTAGAATGATGATTTTATTATGTAATCACTATACTTGGAGCAATAGTTAAGGTCATTGTACATTGTATCATGGTCTTTATGAGAATTTGATGTGATACCTCTAACACTATTGAATTGGTAGAAAAGTAGTTGATTTTAATTTTGTTGATAATATTTTTAATTTGATTGTGAAAATTTATTCTAATGGGTTGTGTTGGTAAACAAATGTTGAAGGAGAATTTCTTTAAAAAAATTACTTTATGGATCATGATATCATAAAGAAATATGATTGTGGTATTTAGTATCACCATGTCATGTTGTTGTATGATATCATGTTCTCAACCTAAATAAAATTCTATGCTAGCAATAATATGATGTACCAACATTTTAATTGTATGAAAGCTATTAGATCATTATCTTCAGAGGAATACATACTAATATTGGATGGTTATTTGTTGATGGGTCAGTTATAACTATTCTAGCAAATTATGGTGAGAAATATTGTATCAATTCTTTGAATTTCAACTATTTGACTATATCTATTAATTGTTGTCTATTTATTATTATGAATACTTAAAACATTTGTATCTGGTTGTGGTTGAATTTATTTTTTGATGGGAGTTGTTTATATTCTCATTGAGCAATTATGGGTTTACTATTATGTTTGGTCTCAAGGCCTTGCAAGGAAGTATTGCAATTCTAAATTGTGAACTTAGTTGGGTTTCCCTACATATTCATAAGCATTATTCTTTGAAGGATTAATTTAGTAAATTGATTTGCATGGAATCCCTTATTGGTTTTATAATATAATTATGTATATAATATTCATGGCCTTTTTCATTAATGTATACTTGTATACTAGGATAATTGCAACTTTAAGAGTCCTTGATTAAAGTTTTTGTATGTTGATTGGCATAGGAAGGATATTGTTTTACACTACCAATGATAAGAATTTATAATTATCACCATATGTTGTAACATGATTTTCTTGCACATGGAACATAACCATTAATACGCACCCTATTAAGTGATAAGAACTATGTTGAGTCCCTCAACACATGTAGATTCCCTAGTAATGTTGCATAGTGTTCTAGGTAATTGACTACAAGGTCAATTCAACTAAAATTTGAGTATAAGTGTTGATTTGCAAATATATTGCTGATATATGAGATCACTTATTGCTAACCATTAAGATCATGTATTTAGTTATAAATGGAAAGTGCAAATATTAACTAGTTAGTGAACTAAACTATTATAAGAGTATTAGGTTGTACCATAAGGTAAATGAAATCAGAAGGTTGAGAATGTTATTATTATTGAGTCTATATCTTCATATGATGATCCAATGGATGTAGTGTTGCCAACTATCTTGGGTATGACCTAGATATTGTTTATGCTTAAAGCAAGTTTGTAATTATTGTTGAGTCTTTCAAAGTTTCAAATAGTTTTTATGTGGCCTTGTTGATGTATGTCGTGTTTCAATTAAGAAGATGTCATAATATAATATGATTATGATACTTGATATCATTGAATCATATTATAGTAGGACATCACTTGGAGCCATATTAGGGTTTTGCATAGTTCTTGCATTGTGAAGATATTTTGATTGTTGTTACCCTATTCTCTAATACAACTGAATTTATTTTATATTAATTATGTCATGTATAATTTTTGTGTATGGATTTGATTTGAGAAAAGTTAGGAATTATTGGTATGAAACCCTTGGTATAGAAATCTGTGGGTGTTCCTCGAGAGATTAAGGCTAGGAGAACTACATATAACTTTGATCCTATTTGGAAGTAGGTATGTAGGCAGTCCTTGGGCAAATGATGCCCCTATGACCCATGTTTGTAGGGGAGGTGTTTAGGAAACAATTCCAGGGTTTGGTGTTGTTCCTAAACTTGATCAGTTGCCCTCCCTTTTTAGTATGATTTAGCTTGAGACTAAAATTTGCATCAGATGGCTATGAACTCACCTTTCTAATTAATATCCCAGCTATATAGGTTTGAGCCAATAAAAGACAATCAATCAACATCAATCTTATCTACTCTAAGGTTTGTTGTGTTTGGATTTATAAATCTACTTCAATCTTGGATGAACTTTTAGAGTCACTATCATCATGGTTAGTCTCTGATGTGAATGCATGAAAATGTAGGGTTTGAAATAACCCATGATCTATTAAGGCATGCCTTAAAACCACAAAGTCTTCTAGGTTATATCCATAATGAACATTGATAGCCACAATAACATTTTGACCTTTATAGAGCTTCACCTTCCTTTCTTTAGCCACTTTCCTTATAGAATTATGAACAAGTGAATGGAGTGGATGGTATTAATATTTATTACTATATGAGTATGTATTTGTTTATGTACATGTGACTAGATAGAAGCCAACTCATATAGGATAAATGTGTTATTTGTATTTTAGTAATTTGACCCCTCAAAATCTATAAGACCATGTGTATAGGTTAATGGATCACTCTATGTAGTAAGTAACAAGTTCAACCAATCTAAGGTATTTGAATCCTTAGGACATCCTAATTATATTTATTTGGCTATATAAGATGATCCTACATGTCACAATTTAATTGGCTATCACCAACAGTGCGTAGGTGATGGATGGTAGAAACTAATTGTTGTATGGTAGGAATTGGTCAACTATCACTAGTATCATGCAGGTGAAGGATTCCAAGAGCTACCCATGGTATGATATGGCTTATACAATTTAACCAGTATCATTTAGGTGATAGATTCCAAGAAATACACCAAACTAGATTTAACCAACTTTCGACAATAGCATGGAGGTGATAGATGCTAGGATCCATCGACTCTAAAGGTTTAGTGGGACACATAAATCTTTTTAATGGTCTCATGTGTTGTGTGTTGTTACACTTATTCTATTGGTGGTGATGACAAAAGTAGCATGGGATGCACTGTCATTCTTCTTTCTAGCTAGGATGTACTTAAGGGCTTAGGTGTTAGTGAACCAGGTAAAGGGGAAGATACATGTAGTGAGATCGCATCCATTTCCTTTTTCCATCAAGTAACTACATGTACATGTGATGTGTGTATAAGCTAGTCACCTTTGTATATGTGATGTATGCATGAGCTAGTCACACTGTGCTTATGATATGTAGTATGTGTTTATCATTATGTGTATATGTGATGTTTGTTTGAGTTGATCATTATGTGTACATGTGATATATGTATGAGTTTGGTACTATGTGGTTTTATGTTGTTACTTGTTGATATTGTATTCACATCTATATAACATACTTGACATCATACTAGTGTATATAGATTGAATTGAAAGGATAATCTCAATTAATGGTTGTGATTTAAGAGAAGTCAATGATCTCATCCTAGTTGTGTGGATGAAGTCTTTCTATTTTGGTGTGCAAATTATGAAGTCTCTGATTTCCTAAAAGGGACACTAGGAAATACCTTTTCAAATGAATCCTCAAGGAATAGGTTTGGGGCCAAGGATATATCATGATATGAGAGCTTATTCTATTTAGTGGAAGAATGTAATATTGTGACATAGAGTTGTTTCCATTGCTATGGTTTGGTAAAGTTATGAAACTAAGACTTCTAACTTGGAAAGAAGTTTCTTGGTTGATTAAGATTGTGTTAAGATGTAATGAAAATGATAGTGAAAAAAATATTGGTAACCAAGGGTGGTTACTGCACCCCTCTACACACATTTATTGATTCTACTAATCTCATGCATTAGTCTTTCATCTATTAGAAGGAAATCATGCATACTCATTGGATGAACAAAAAAGAAAACTTGTAACTTGATAATAATGGGTTGTAGATAATCTATTCTTATTCTTCTTCCTTAGATTCATTTGTTTCCTATTAGCTAGAATTTATAGACCTAGTGACCTAGCATATTTTGCAGGTAAACTTTTAAATAATAATGATATATATAACAATAAACACCATGCTAACACCTCTAACGGTACTCTTGAATATGAAAATTTTCTTTGCAATGCTTAACTAAATTTAGTGCTCCTTTCTGTACAAATGAGAGCTTGTAGGAATTCAAGTGAGTGATAAGTTCAAATTTATCTTATGTAACACTTAAAGCATGCTTTCAGTGTTTGTAGAATTATCTTGCAAAAATATATAGTAGCTTCAGTTTAACTTGAAAATTGTTTTATCTTGCTCTTCTTCCTTTGTCATAGGCTTTAAACACAATATTTTAAGCTACATTTATTTCCCTATTTTGGGTTGTTTCTTCAAATTTTAACCATTCCTATATAAGTGATATTGGCTCTTTACCCCACTTTCTCTAATTTCATTACATCCAAACATTCTTCTTCAGCGAAGTTAGTTCTTCACTTTTGCATCCTTGAATTTGGTACTTATGAATTGTTCATGTGAACACTCATGAACTATAGGTCAATGTGTTCGCCTCAAAAACCATGTAATTAAATCTTGTTAAAATAGCATACATTGACACACTATGAAAAATACATCTTACTTATCAATGGATGAACTAAAGGGGCTCTATGATGAATTGTTCATAAGGTAGAACACTTGCTAAAGGTTTTTCAAATGAGGAAGCAAGCTAATTGGGATTGATCTTGAAGGAAACTCCATTGTTAATGTCATGTCCCTTTTTCCAAAAATAACACTTACTAAAAATAGTAAGTCCTCACTGTCCCAAAATAGTAAGTCAAAGGTAAAAGGACAACTTTGGAAAATATTATTATTTAATATTTATATTGTTCCAATACAATATTCATACCTTGGAAAAATAAATATTAAATTAATAAATATTTTAATGTTGCCAACACAAGTGAGGTGTATTTGTCAAAAATAGCAGGTCAAGATCACAAGATTACATTGGGAAATAATATTTATTTAATATATATTGTTAGGTGCAACTTCCAAATCCTAGAAAATAAATATTAAATAAATAATAATAAATAAATACATGCATAAAGCAAGGCATTGAGATTTATGGAGCAAAAAAGCAATTTTTTTGTGTTATGGGAAATCTCTCCATTTATGGTTTTTTTGGTTGAACGGACAACTTGGAGTGGTGGAGTTTTTTAGAAAAGATTGTTTTGGGAATTAATAATGCTTTTCTAGAAAGCAAGGCTTTGGGATATGGGTTCCCAACTTGGAAATAACATATAAAAGACAAAGGCTTTCATTTTGAAGGATTATTGTTGTTTGATCAATTTTCACAGGGTTGTTTAACTTGTGTATTTTCAGTGGGCAATGTATCCATTGAAGCTGGAGACTCTTGGGCATTTGTTTGATGGTTTCAATTTGTCTAAGGCTGTTTAGATTTGGATCTCAAAGGGTAATCTCACCCATAGGTTACATTTGCATTAAAGATTCAAGGAAGTTCGACAATTTTCAGTGTTTTGGTTTGCAGGTGTTTGTAGATGTTGTTTCAATGTTTTCTAGAGCAGTGAATGGTGTTACTATTGTGTAGCATGTGGATAGTTGTGTTTTTTTTTCTACACATCCATCCCAACCATCACTGATCAACTCTATCAATTTGAGTTGGGTTTATGGTGTTTCAGTGGTGCTGGCAGTGTTTATGTTCATAGTTGTAGTTGCCTTTTATATATTTGTGGTTGCATGTTATTGTAGGAGTTGTATTTCATCCATTTTAGATGTCTATATCAGATTGGAGAAGTTGGGCATTGCTGGTTTGATCTCAGAAAGTGTTGCATGTGCAGTATCTAGGTGTTGAAATACACATTATGTAATCCAGTTTGTGTGAAGTTTGTAATTGGTGTTGTGGGTAATATTGTAGAAGTTTTCTGTGAGTACTATAGGTGATAATTGGTGTTATTCCTACTGTATCAGATCAGATTTTGTATATTTCCTATGGAAAAATCAAACTATGCTAGTTTATGACATTTGCAGTGATATTCGATGTAAACAGGATACATAGTTTTGTGAGTTTTGCATAGTTTTTTGGTTGTATAAGTTCATAGGTTTGCTGTTTCTATTAATCGATGTATCAGACCTGATTCCATGTTATTTTTATCAAAAAACTCAAATAATAACTTTATGTAGTGTTTCAGTGATTTGGAGTGTTGTTTTGTGTGAGACTAGTTGACTAGTTTCGATAAAATTGATATTTTTATGAGATATTTTGCAAATTTATGTTTCAGATCTGCAATATATTATAAAAATCAGTTAAGGGAAATTTCAAGTGGTATCAGAGCAAAAATCTTGCCATCCTATAGGGTATTGAAGTGTTATATGAATCATGAGAGGTTTCTTGGAATCATTGTTTAAGAGCATGCCACAGAATGATGATGTAAGAAAACTTTCTAAATGGTATGAAGAATATCAAGGTTATAAGGATCTTCTATCATTTCAAGAATATTTGATATTGTTGGGAATATCTATACCCGTGGAAGAGGAAATCATTGAGATTTTTGACAAATATCTAGGAGAACCTGAAGACAGAGCCACAGAATCATTTGACAAGTACTACATCAGTGTTAGAAGAAAAGAAGAAAGGTTGAATGAGAGTAAGCAACCAGAGATAGTGGTAGAAACACCTAAGTGAATAATGGTGAAGTCCAAAAGGAAGTGTCACTTGCTGAATGCAAAAGTGAGGTTGATGATATTGTATCAGAAGTTTTAACAAGGGAAGACTTACATGTGGACCACTCCTATGGAAGAAAATATAATTTCATAGTTTATTAGGAGTTTAAGGATGACCCCATTGAGAGACATGCACTTAAGGTAAGTTATTCACTAAACACCAATATTGGAATTTAGTTTGCTACAAATTTTGGATTAGCGATTAGTGGTATGCAAATTGATTTTCTTCATGATTATAGCTTATGAAATGGAAGTAATAATAGTGGAAAAGATCTAATGCTTGATAATTTATCATTACAATTTTCTCATAATCATGAAAGCCAACACATGGTGGATGAAAGAATCCATAATGGCCTATGCACAAGAGTATGGGATCTAGGTGCTCTATCCAAATCTAGCATACAAATTGAAGAGTCCAGGAAGAATGAACATGAATTAATCTCCTAGTTTTTGAAAGGCAAGACAATGATTAGATTTCAGAGTAGTGTGATGAGTGGACATGCTTTTGAAGGATAGAACTATTGAGGGTATCTCAACAATCCATATCTCAACAAAGGAGGATGAGCTCATTATGGGTAGCCCAAGGTATGGAAATAATGATCATATTTTAGATTTCTTGTTTCCTCTTATATCAGTACAAAGTTTTGGTCACCATGGGAAGCATGTTAACAAAAATGATCTCTTGAGAGTCAAAGTGAATAAAGGTATTAATATTGAGTTCACCATTCTTTGCATTTGGATTGAAAGAGAATCTATAAGAGATCATATGGGCCTTGTTGTTCTTACTAACCACATTGTAAAGGACCAATGTTCACAATTTATAGATCACTTGTGGGAGCCAAGTACCAAAATTGAAGACAAGCTCATGAGTGATAGCCAAATGAAGATAGCCCTTTTGGGAAGCTTGGTGTTAGATGTGGGTAAGCAAAATAAGTGTCTTTTTGATATTCAAGATATTGTGACTAAGTTTATTATGGTGCATTCTAAAGGGAAGTTCAATATGGGGTTGGAATCCAAGAGAAGGGAGGCAGAGCTTCAAGGAATTGAAGATGGAGCTCCAAAAGTTGTCATAGTTATGTGGATGAAATATCAATGGGAGATATTCATGACCTCTTCACAAGATCAAGAAGAGTTTTCAATCACAAAGTGGAGGAGTTTCTAGCCTATTGCCATGGTTGAGGTATTTGCAACTAATACAAGGTGGCTCCTGAATATTACATTTCTGATTTTCAGTAAAAGAATGCAATGTTACAGCGATGGATTTGGGAAGATCTTTTTGCCTCATATTGTGTGTAAGAAGTTTAATCCTTTGAAGAAACTAAGTCCCAATATTCTAGTTGATATATTGTTGGTTGAAAGAAAATTTCAAGCTAACTATGACTGTTATAACCACCTTCCATCCCACTTACAATTTGGTCTGAACCATCTTTCAAGTGGTAGAGATTTGGATACCATGATAAGAGTCCTTGGAATACAAGGTAATTATCATGACTATAATGTGGGAAAGAGGTGCCAAATTTTGAGTGTACCTTGGTCTCATCCCAAGGAAGAAGAGGTAAGAGATTTTGATTATGATGATGATATTTTGATCTCCAACAAGACTTGAAAAATTATTTGGGAGCATTTGTGTATCACCAAAGTATCTACAGGGGAGATTGATGTCACCTACTTGGATCAACATGATCTAAATGATGAGCAGCAAAAAATGAATGAGCTAATGGAGGGACTCAAAGAATGCATAGTTTTCCATCAGAATGAACCGTTGTTTGCAGATTTGAGATCCAGAGTTTGGGGGAATTATTGCTGCTACTATATGATGACTATTTCTGCTCCTCAACTATACTATTATTGTTCCAAATCAGACCTTGAAGTTGCATTTAACAATCTTCAAATTGAGACAGAGTATGGAACAATTAGTGTTGTTTTCAACAGGGTATATCTCCACCATTCGAAGAATGAACTATTGCTTGCTGATTTAATTTTTGGGAAATGGTGGTGTACATGCTGCTGTTACATGATCTTATTTTCCATCCTTCTACATTTATTTTTCCGTCATAGATCAGCCAATAAAGCTGAAGGTACCATCCCTCAAGTTGATGTAAAGTTTGGGCCAGCTAGTGTGCAATTAAGCCATGTATATTTCAATGTTTTGAAGATAGAAATGGTTATTTTTTCCAAAGATGTACTTGCTGTTACAGAGGATGGAATGGATGTTATAATAGTCCTAATAGCAGCACTAAACATATTTATATCATGGAGAGAAGTTGTAAAGATTCTAGGATTGACTTGTCACATACTAGTGCACATGCACCACTAAAGAGGCGAGTTGTGGAAGAAAGGATATAGATGTGAAATACCAATTTATAGCATGGATCAGTTGGTTATATCTTGGTGATTGTTACATCAATATCACTCAGCTTAGGCCCACTACTTTGAAAGTTCCTTGGTTGCCGAGAAGGATGTTGGTCAAAACTACATTTGGTGAGTCTATAGATCAGTTTGAGTATTGGGGAAAATGCACCAAATATTTGCACAACCAAGAGCCTAGATTATAAGAAAAATTCTATTTGACACAGGGTATGGTCACTAAAGAATTAAAAATCTCCATATTTGCATTGTATTCTTTGGCAATAGTTGTCTCATTTAATAGGTATAGGAGCAAGGCTTTTTGAGCAGTATATCATGACTTATCACATGTGCACAATGGACCTTAAGCAATTTGAGTCTGCATTGCTTGAGGAAAAACAATCTTGGGAGGGAGGACTTGTCATGTCCCTTTTTCAAAAAATAACACTTACTAAAAATAGTAAGTCCTCACTGTCCCAAAATAGTAAGTCAAAGGTAAAAGGACAACTTTGGAAAATATTATTATTTAATATTTTATATTGTTCCAATGCAATATTCATACCTTGGACAAATAAATATTAAATTAATAAATATTTTAGTGTTGCCAACACAAGTGAGGTGTATTTGTCAAAAATAGCAGGTCAAGATCACAAGATTACATTGGGAAATAATTTTTATTTAATATTATATTGTTAGGTGCAACTTCCAAATCCTAGAAAATAAATATTAAATAAATAAGAATAAATAAATACATGCATAAAGCAAGGCATTGAGATTTATGGAGCAAAAAAGAAAAAAAATTGTGTTATGGGAGATCTCTCCATTTATGGCTTTATTGGTTGGACCGACAACTTGGAGTGGTGGAGTTTTTTAGAAAATATTATTTTGGGAATTAATAATGCTTTTCCAGCAAGCATGGCATTGGGATTTGGGTGCCCAACTTGGAAATAACATATAAAAAACAAAGGCATTCATTTTGAAGGATTATTGTTGTTTGATCAGTTTTCTTCACATGGCTATTTAGCTTGTGTATTTTCAGTAGACGACGTATCCATTGAAGTTGGAGACTCTTGGGAATTTTTTTGAGGGTTTAAAATTTTCTAAGGCTGTTTAGCTTTAGATCTGAGGGTAATCTCACCCAGAGGTTACATTTGCATTAAAGATTCAAGGAAGTTCAACAATTTTTAGTGTTTTTGTTTGCAGGTGTTTGTAGATGTTTCAATGTTTTCTGGAGCAGTGAATGGTGTTTCTATTGTGTAACACATGGATAGTTATGTTTTTTCTTCTGTACATCCATCCCAATCATCAGAGATCAACTCTATCAATTTCAGTTGGGTTTATGGTGTTTCAGTGGTGCTTGTAGTGTTTATTTTCATAGTTGTAGTTGCCTTTTATGTATTTGTGGTTGCATGTCATTGTATGTTATTGTAGGAGTTGTATTTCATCCATTTTAGAGGTCAATATCAGATTGGATAAGTTGGGTATTGATGGTTTGATCTCAGGAAGTGTTGCATGTGCAGTATCTAGGTGTTGAAATACACATTGTGTAATCTAGTTTGTGTGCAGTTTGTAGTTGGTGTTGTGGGTAATATTGCAGAAATTTGTTGTGAGTGCTATAGGTGATCATTGGTGTTATTCCTACTATATCAGATCATATTTTTTATATTTTCTATGGAAAAATCAAACTATGCCAGTTTATGACATTTGTAGTGATATTCGGTGTAAACAAGATACATAGTTTTGTGGGTTTTGCATAGTTTTTTGGTTGTATAAGTTCATAGGTTTACTATTGTTGTTAATCAATGTATTAGACCTAATTCCATGTTATTTTTATCAAAAAACTAAAATAATAACTTTATGTAGTGTTTCAATGATTTGGAATGTTGTTTTGTGTGAGACTAGTTGACTAATTTCGGTGAAATTGGTATTTTTATAAGATATTTTGCAAATTTATGTTTCAGATCTGTAATATATTATAAAAATCACTTAAGGGAAATTTTAGTTAATTACATTTGAGTTGGAGTAATACTGGGATGGGTGGTCTTTCGGGAAGCCTCAATGCTTTAGTCATGTAAGCTTCACCTAGATGATGCAATGAGTGCTAAGTGGACCGTTCATGCTCATGAGAAGTGGGTTCATTTGAACTACTACTCATAAACTATGGGTCAATGAGTTTGACTCAAAAACTATATATTTAAATCCTAATAATGATGCAATGAGCACTGAGTAGACCATTCATGCTCATGAGAGATGTATTCATGTGAACCACTACTCATGAACTATTTGACTCAAAATCTTGATGTAGGAGCATTCCAGGTTGAAGAGCAATCTTGCATCAACCAAAAACATTTTCTTTCTTTTCATTTCTTGCATTTCAATTGCAGTTCAATCATTTGTAGTTTAGCATTTTCTACCACATTCTATTGCATCTTCATTTCATAGCTCACGGAGTAGGAATTATCTTCTATGTCATGTTAGCTACCTCATATTCAAATTGCAAGAGATTTGGATTCGTCTGTAGAGAGATATCGCTATCAAAAATTCACTAGCCTTCATAGAACAGAGCATTCATTCTTTAGCATGAGAATAGAAGGTTTGCAGAGCACTTTTGTGACTTGTGGAGCCAAATGGAACATCACACAAGGCAATTTGGGACTAGATAGACCTTCCCTGAGAATCGTACCATGTTTCATTCATTTGCAGAGCAATACCATGAGTTGTAGGCCCTTACATGTTTTCTACATGCTTCATCACTCGTTGGAGTTTGAGATTTCTTAAGGCCGACACGGAGGATTCTATGAGCTGGAGGATGATATATATACATCTCTTAGATGCATTAGAAAAACAAGTAATTGATATCATAAGATAGATAGTTAGATTCTTTTCGGAAGGCACTTCAATGCCATATCTTTCACATATGTTGTAACCCAAAAAGGAAACATGTGAGCCCTTTGATTGTAGCCCGAATGTTGCCAATGTATAAGCATTGTTATTGTTTTATATATTGAGTATATGAATCTTCCATTCCATTTAATTATTGTGTTGTTTCCTTTGTGTTTACTCTAACTACAAGGTTGGATTGTCCCTTCTTAGGACCCTCCATCCATGACTGCACCAAGTGGTATCAGAGTGGAGTTTGCAAATCTTGTGGAAGTGAAGGCATTCTAGAAGATTTTGTGGTGAATGGATCGCCAACATGAGGTAGTCTACTTGTGTTTGTCAATAGAGAACCGATTGTGAGGCAATTGCTACCTTGTAGTCAAATCACCAAATTGAGGCAGTTGCACTCGATGCTAGGAAGAGATGACACCAAGGAGGATGCCTGCTATGGCCAATGTTGCTAGAAGAATGGAAGAAATGATAGAGATGATGATAACAATGAAAGTTAGATTGGATATTGTAGAAGAAGATAGAAGAAGAGGACTAAACCCTAGACATGAAGATGCAAGTGATGATGATGAATTTCAAGTTGCTGACCAAAATGAAGAAGCCCTAGAAGAAGAAGAATCAGATCAGGTAAAGATGTTGAAAGGTATTTGTAAGATGGGTAAGAGACCTAAAATGGAAGTATCAAACTATACTAGAAATTTAAACCCTAGGGAATTGATTGATTGGATAAATGACTTGGAGGAATACTTTGAATATGAAGAAATTGAAGATCTAGAGAGAGTGAGATTTGAAAAAACTAAGTTGAAAGGACATGCTGCTATTTGGTGGAAAGAAGTTCAATTGAAAAGAAATAGGAGAGGAAAAGAGAAAATCATAAAATGGGATAGGATGGTGACAAAATTGAAGAATTAGTTTATACCTGCAGACTATGAGTTGGAATTGTTGAAGAGATTGCAAAACCTAAGGCAACAGGAGAAATCTATAAAGTACACTAAAGAATTTTATAAGATGATCATAAGGACTGGATATAGTGAAGCAAGAATGGAGAAAGTGGAAAGGTACATAAATGGATTGAGGATAAACATTCAAGAAGAACTAAGTTTGTAAGGATGACAACAGTAGAAGAAGCATATCAGTTTGCATTGAAAGTTGAAGATAAACTGAATAAGAGACATTAGCAAAGATAAAGAGGTAGAGGAGGCAAATTTCAAAGAGGTAGAACATATTCTGGAGGAGAAAGACCATGTGCGAAGAAAAACAAGGAGAGTAGCCCATACCAGAAGGAAGATAGAGACAAAAATTCATACCGGAGAGATGACATGAATTTCTACTGCAATAGCAGAGGGAATCATAATTTGGACTGCAATGAAGGATATTAGAGAGATGAAAGAGGATTTGATAAGAGACCATTCAAGGGAACTTGTTTCAAGTGTGGTGGTGAAGGACACAAAACATTTGAATGTCATCAAGGAAGTAATAGCAAGAGGACAGAGAACAGTGCAAGAGCAGCCTATGCGAAGGAAGAACTGGTTGGATCACTTAGTTTAGTAGGAAAGCTAGAGAAAGGAGAGTCATTAGTCATGAGGAGAACTTTATTTCAAGTAGATACAACTAAAGAACCACCGCAAAGGAAAAGTTTGCTCTGGACAAGATGCAAATTAGGAGGTAAAAGTTGTAAGGTTATCATTGATAGTGGTAGTACATATAATTTTGTTTCAGAAGAGATGGTAATGAAGCTAAATCTGGAGAGATTGAAACACCCGAAGCCCTACAAGATAGCATGGATTCAAGATGAGCACAATGTACTGGTGAGTTAACAATGTTTGGTAAAATTTCATATAGGATCTTATGTTGATGAGGTATTGTGTGATATTATGCCGATGGATGTATGTCATATATTGTTGGGGAGACAATAGAAGTATGATAGAAAGGCAATACATGATGGGAGGAAGAATACTTACACTATAACATCAAATGGGAAGAAACATATCTTGATACCTTTGGAAGAAGAGCCTAAAAGTGAAGTATGTGGAAATGCTAGAACCTGTTTAGTTGATGGAAGGAAATTTTGGAAGGATTGAGACATGAGAACATGTGTTTTGCTTTGATTCCAAAGAAGTGCAGTACTCTTAAGTGCAGAAACCGCCACCGCAAAAGAAGAACCACCACAAGAGGAGATAACTGAATTGTTGACAGAGTACCAAGATATCATATCAGGTAATGTACCTAAAGGATTGCCACTGTTCCAAAGTATTAGTCATCATATGGACCTTATACCTAGAGCTAGTTTACCTAACAAAGTGGCACACCAGATGACACCAGTAGAAAATGCGGAGTTAAATAGACAAATATAGGAGTTGTTGAGGAAAGGATTGATCAGAGAAAGTTTAAGCCCATGTGTGGTACCTGCAGTACTAGCATCGAAGAAAGATGGAGAATGGAGAATGTGTACAGACTCAAGAAATCAACAAGATCATAGTTAAGTATAGATTCCCATTGCCAAAGATGGACGACATCATGGACTGTTTGAGTGAAGCGAAATATTTCACAAAGATAGACTTGAAGAGTGGATACCATCAGATCGGGATTAGAGAAGGAGATGAGTGGAAGATTGCATTTAAGTCAAATGAGGGATTATATGAGTGGTTAGTGATGCCTTTTACATTAACTAATGCACCAAGTACATTCTTGAGATTGATGAATGAGGTATTGAATGTTATTGTATACTTGGATGATATTATGATTTTCAATAAGACAAAGGAGGAACAATTGTGGCATATTAGACAAGTATTGCAAAGGTTGAGAAAGGAGAAATTTATGATAAACATTAAGAAGTGTAGTTTCATGAAGGAAGAATTGGTATACTTGGAATTAGTGATTTATGCAGAGGGATTGAAAATGGACCCTGAGAAAGTAAGAGCAATTGTTGAATGGACAACACCTGTGAACATTGGAGAGGTAAGATCATTTCATGGATTAACAAGTTTCTACCAGAAGTTCGTCAGAAATTTTAGTGTAGTATGCACACCAATGACAGAGACAATGAGAGGTGACAGAAAGGATTTTAAGTGGACATCAAGAGAAAATATGAGTTTTGAATTATTGAAGCAGAAGGTGATAGAGCAACCAGTATTAGCACTACCGTATTTTGACAAAATATTTCAATTGGACTATGATGCTAGTGGGAATGCAATAGGAGCAACACATTAAGCCAAGAAGGGAGACCAGTAGCATATTTTAGTGAGAAGTTGAATGATGCTAGGACAAGATATTCAGTTTATGATTAGGAGTTCTATGCCATAATTCAAGCCATGAAAAAGTGGAGACATTACTTGTTGCCAAAGGAATTTGTGTTGTACACTGATCATCAAGTTTTGCAGTATTTGAATAGTCAAGTTAAGTTGAATCAAAGACATATGAGATGGGTAGGGTTCATGCAAAGTTACACATTTGTATTGAAGCATAAGAGCAGGAAGTTAAACAAAGTTGTAGATGCATTGAGTAGGAGAAGGAATTTGTTGATCGAGATGAGGGTAGAAGTATTAATTTTTGAGGAACATAAGCATATGCATGAAGATGATCTTGCTTTTGCAGAAGCATGGACAGCATGTAAGGAACCTATTGTGACAGATAGAAGCAAGTGGTTGGATTATTTCATTTAGAAGGATATATTGTTCAAAGGAAATCAATTGTGTATACCTAGGAGTTCAATGAGAGATAATTTGATCAAGGAGAAGCATAGTGGTGGATTAGCATGACATTTTAGGATTGGAAAGATAGTAGCTTTGGTAAGTGAAGATTATTCCTGGCCTCATATATATAAGGATGTAAGGAAATTTGTTCAGAGTTGCAGAGTTTGTCAAGTTGCAAAAGGAAGTAGTCAGAATAATGGATTGTACAAATGTTTGACAGTACTAGAGAGACCTTGAGAAGATATAAGCATGGATTTCATATTAGGTTTGTTAAGAACACAAAGAGGATATGATTTTATATTTGTAATAGTGGACAGATTTTAGAAAATGACACATTTCATTCCTTGTAAGAAGATAAATGATGCAGTGCATGTTGCTAAGCTATTTTTCAAGGAGGTTGTGAGATTGCGTGGATTATCTTAGAATATAGTTTTAGATAGGGATACAAGATTCATTCGATATTTTTGGAGGACATTGTGGAAGAAGATGATTCAAACAGGCCTAAAGTTTAGTTTAACATTTCACCCATAGATAGATGGACAAACTTAAGTAGTAAATAAGAGTTTGGGTAACTTGTTGAGATGCTTAGTAGGAGATAAGGTAGGAAATTGGGATCTAATTCTACTGCAAGCAGAGTTTGCATACAATAATTCAATGAATAGAAGTACAGGGAAGACACCATATGAAGTTGTGACAGGAGTACAACCTAGAGGAGTAGTAGAGTTAAGAGACATTAGCATGGATAACAAAATAAGTGCAAAAGCAGAAGAATTTGTAGGATATATGGAGATAGTGCACAATCAAGTTAGGAAACATTTGGAAGAGATGAACAACAAGTATAAGGAACAAGCAGATGAGAAGAGGAGACATGAGGAATTTTTAGTTGGAGATGAAGTTATGGTATATCTAAGAAAGGAGAGATTTCCAATGGGGACATACAACAAGCTGAAAATGAGGAAATTTGGACCATGCAAGATACTTAAGAAGTATGATTTAGGGAATGCATATGAAGTGGAGCTATCGAAGACATTTGGTATATCACCTATATTCAACATTGCAGATCTATATCAGTATCATGAGGGAGAATCAAGTGACAGTCTTGAAGATAGATTTAAGGACCAGTTACCACAGCGGCAACTAGAGCAGATAGAATAGATCTTGGATAGCAGAGTTGGACGCAGTACTAGAGGCAAGTAGTACAAAGAGTATTTGGTTAAGTGGAAAGGAAGACCTGAGGTAGACTGCCTTGGTTTTCCTCTAGCCCCAACAAAGTGAGGGACTCACTTTTTTAACAACCCCGAGTGTCTGATGCAGGAGCATCCCAGGTTGAAGAGCAATCTTGCATCAACCAAAAACATTTTCTTTCTTTTCATTTCTTGCATTTCAATTACAGTTCAGTCATTTGCAGTTCAACATTTTCTACCACATTCTACCACATCTTCATTTTAGAACTCACGGAGTAGGAATTAGCTTCTATGTCATGTCAACTACCTCATACTCAAATTTTAGGAGATTTGGATTCGTCTACAAAGAGATATCGCTATCAGAAATTTATTAGCTTTCACAAACAAAGCATTCATCAGTCAGCATGAGAATAGAAGATTTGCGGAGCATTTTCGTGACTTGCGGAGCCAAATGGAACATCACACAAGGCAATTTGGGACCAATTAGACCTTCCCTGAGAACCGCACCATGTTCATTCATTTGCGGAGTAATACCATGAGTTGTAGGCCAACCTACATGTTTTCTACACGTTTCATCACTCATTGGAGTTTGAGATCTCTTAAGGCCGACGCAAAGGATTCTATGAGTTGGAGGATGATATATACATCTCTTAGATGCATTAGGAAAACAAGTAATTGATATCATAAGATAGATAGTTAGATTCTTTCCAAAAGGCACTTTAATGTCATATCTTTCACATATGTTGTAACACGAAAAGAAGGCATGTGAGCCCTTTGATTGTAGCCCGCATGTTGCCGGCATATAAGCATTGTGATTATCTGATATATTGAGTATATGAATCTTCCATTGCATTAAGTTATTGTGTTGTTTTTGTTGTGTTTACTGTAGCTGCATGGTTGGATTGTCTCTTCTTAGGACCCTCCATCCATGACTACACCAAAACTACACACTTAAATCTTGACAAAACATCATAATACTTATGAACTTTCCAAAGACCAATAACTAAGATCCCCATGCATTGAGAAATTTTGTCCATAGTGGCTTTATCTCTTCTTTCTCAAGAGCATAGTAAGTTTATATCTTCTACATGGTAAGAATTTGATTCTCTTTCTTCTTATTCTCTTGTAATTCTTTTGGATTCTAATGCATCTCTTCTACCTTCTCCAATGAATACATTTATTTTTGCAAACTGAGCTCATCTTGAATTTGGGACAAGTCAATGGAGAAGAGGATGTTAATTAAAAACTTGTATTTTATTTTCTTCTACAAATCTTTCATAAATCCTGTCTCACAATTATTAAATTTTGACCAATAAAAATAAGATAATTATTTTTTACTTTTTAATAGAAATAAGGTATAAAATTACTATTGACTGTTTGACCATTAGAAAATGTAATATTACATACCCAACCCACCCTTCTTCTTTTCATAATCATCTATGTTACCGGCTTCAACATCTTTATGTGACATATTGGCTGGTTCTGATTTGACTTCAAATACGTGCTAGAACACCCCTGGGTTCAATGGTAAACCTTAACTGACCGGTACATTGTAAGTTCGACTATAGTTAAAATATATTCGAAAGAAATGATTACATGCATAGGCACATATGTAGAGCAGTTGGCAAAGACATATGTAGAGCGGGTTGGACCAGGGTCCGGATAGCAGATGTCTAGATCGTAAGGCCGGCGATTGACTCCAAAGCAGATAAAATCGAGTAAGAAATACACGGCGTTTGCTTCGACGATCAAAACGTCAAGATGAAGGTTGGATGGCACATTAGAGTCATACTTTATTTTAATTTTACCTTTAACACTTTTGTAGATATGCAGTCGGCATCAGCCAACTGTATGAAGACAGAGAACTTGGATGATTGAGATCTGACCCATTGGCTCAATCTTTAGTTCTCGGAGTGCACGAAGTTGGTGTCATCTCTTATACCGTTGAAAACAATGAGATATTTACTTAATCTGCTAATGAAATTGGCTTGGTTTTGTCCACATTCTTTTCAATAAAGACAAAGGTTGGAAGTCCTGATAATTTGGTTTAGAAAGAATTCTAGCCCCTCCAATGTAGACAAGCACAAAAAATAAATGGAGAGAACAATATGGAAAAGACCAAATGAAATATTCTGACAAACTTCATAAACTTTTATTTAGCTTCGAATGGACATTTTTTCATTTCTCAAAATTTATGAGGCATTGAAAAACAAAATCTACTTATCGACTGAAAACTTATACACCATTGTATGCTTGTACACTTGACCAGGATATACAATTTCAGAGGGAAAGTTTGGTTGATTGACTGCATTAGGAAAGTCTTGAGTCTCCAAACACAACCCAAAATGTTCCTTGTATACTGCCCCTCCTTTGCCCCCAGTTATGTTGAGAGTATTGCTGGTATAAAACTGCATGCCTGGTGCATTTGTCCACACCTCCAACATTCTCTTACTATGCTCCTCCTTAACTCTTGCAGCTGGTCTCAGACCATTCTTAAAATTCTTCCTCCCGTTAAGAACATAATTATGATCATATCCTGCAGGAAGCTCATTTATCCTACTCCCAACAGTAGTTTCTTTGGTAAAATCCAAAGGGGTGCCTTCCACAGGCAAGATCTGGCCTGTGGGAATAAGGGCCTTATCAGTAGGAGTATATTGTGAAGCCCATATTTTCACAGTATGTCCAAGAATGTCCCTTCCACTGTTATGGCCTGCAAGGTTCCAGTAAGTATGCTGGACTAGGTTTACAGGTGTAGGCTTATTCCTGGCCACTGCCTTCATATCAAGCCTCAATTTATTGTGTCCAAGTGTATATGTGGCAGATACATCAAGATCCCCTGGAAATCCTGTACTTACACCAAACATAGACTAAACGTCAAAGTGCATCGTAAACTTGAAATTTGGGAACACCCATTGTTTTATGAACTTAAGAAATCCAACATAAACTTCAGTTTTTTGAACACCCATTGTATTATTAACTTCAACATCCCGTTGTAAATTTGGACTTTTTCAACACCCATTGTATTATTAACTTGAACATCCTATTGTAAACTTGGACTTAACAACACCCATTGTATTATTCACTTCATAAACATGAGTTTTTAAAAAGATATTGTATTATTAGCTTCAAATATCCAGCATAAACTTGAATATTTTAAGCACCCATTGTATTATTAACTTAAACATCCTGTTGTAAACTTGGACTTAACAACAGCCATTGTATTATTAACTTCATAAACATGAGTTTTTAAAAAGATTTTGTATTATTAGCTTCAAATACCCATCATAAACTTGAATATTTTAAAGCACCCATTGTATTATTAAGGTTCTTATCTGTGTTTTTAATGTTTGTTTTACCTTGTTCGCCATCATAGCTGTGGTAGGTGAACCTAATAGATGTATGGTTTCCCAATTTATTTTCTTTGGCAGTCCATAACACCTTGTCAAAGCCCCTGATTCCTCCTGTGCAATCATACACAGATTATCCAAATAAAAAAATTCATTTCTCCAACTAAATTTACATTAAACAAAGTTTAAACAACAACCATGAATTGTGTTATTTCCATCGTTGGCAGGCAAATGGTAGGTGGTTCCATTGATTGTGAATTGGGCATTCTTGATTCTGTTGGCCACACGCCCCACAAGTGCACCGAAGTAGGGAGAAGAGCCATTCTGTGTGATGATCAAAATCAATCAATTAAACACACAATCATAACATTAAACTAATACTTCCTAGTACATAAAATCATAGCTCTAATGCAGCCAAACCAAACTTCAAAGATTTATTTCAAAACTAAACTCAGATAGACTTTGTAAGTCCTACATTTCAAGGGACATCAAAGTTCATCTCATCTCCATACATTTCAAAATCCTAATGATACACTTCATCTCATTAAATCTTATATCAAAACCAGGACTAGCTATTTCTGATATGGGTTTGAACTTGCCATGTATGGAGCGAGTGTGTCAAAGCCAAGAACTACATCAGCTAACTTCCCTGCACATGGATATCATTCATTATTAACATCTTATACACCCATCTAAACTGCAAAATGGATAGAATTATATGGAGCAACTATTTCAATAATTACTATAATATCTAATAAAATGTAGACCAAATGTAAATTTAGAGTACCTTTGGAATCTGGGATGTTTAGAGACAATATGGTGGCTCCCCAGTTGGTTATCTTCATATGCACATTCCCCCTGTGTAATTTAAACACCTTTGGAGTATCATCTCTCTTTGATAATTGTTCTTTCCTCACAAATCCGTATCCACTCAAGCTCTCTCCTTGCAACACGAAGTGACATGCCACAAGGGCAATGGATAATATGATTGAAAGAAACCTCATACTCACAGGTAACATAAGGATACTGGGTCCCAAAATCAATCCTTACACCTGCACCTTTTATAGAAGAGTTGAATCCAAAATCATTGTATAAAATAATAGGTCTTGTCCTTTCTTATGAAGATTACCCTGATATCTGGCGCACAGTTTTTTCATGATCAACGGTAAAACAGAAATCATTTGTAGCACTTATATCATGAACCGTACGATTTCGTTCCTAAACCAAGCGGCATCAACCCCATGGAAGGTTCATGCATAGCACAAGAGGCACATGAAAGTCCTATGAACAGTATAAATTATTTCAAACTCTCCATTAAATAATTGCCTACTTGTTAATCATTAATGTCATGTAGACAATGACCTTTGACTATAATCATAACGTGCATAATTTCATGGGCCTCCATTAACTATAAGGAAAAAGGGTCATTGTTGGGATGGTGGTATAGGTTTGATACCATGTGTTGGTAGAGAGAAGAAAACAAATAAGAGAGAGAGGGAGAGCACAAATAAAACACAACATAGATTTCTATTTATATGTATATTTAAAAATTTATATTAAAAAACTTTTATAAACAAATTACAGAGCTGCTACTCTATTTCTCCTTTCTTTACAAAGATTGCCCTCTCTGGAGTTGACTAGACATTGCAGCTATCCTTCTCTATCTAGAGTTGCTCATTGGTCTATTCCTCTGGAGCTGTATATTGTATCTTTCTGGAGCTACCTCCACTTTCTCCCTTTTTGGAGCTTCTACACTATCTTCAATGTCTGGAGTTATCTATTGTATGTTCTTTCTAGAGTTGTTCTTCTATCTGCACATTCCTTATTACTGTTGCAACAAACTCTTCTCTCTGATGCTGCATACAATATTCTCTTCTATTTTCATTCTTCTCTTTTTGTCTCTCAAAAAACCGGCCGCTCATTCACAACTTCAAACTCACCTACCGGAAATAACTATTTTGTCAGGCCAACCAAACAACAATAAAGGATTTTAGCAGGGTGGCAAAAAGATATCCCTAAAAAGATCTCTGATGGGTAGGTGGAGTTAATGCTTGGCTCTAGATTAAATTTGCAACACTCCCCCTTAATCTGAAGTCACATAATATGCATATACATTATCATTTTGTATCTCTAGAGCTGTTCGTAGCTGGCTTCTGGAGTTGTTGTCCAGGGCTAATTTCTAAGCCTATTTTCACGAGCTGTCTGGAGTTGTTTGGGGTTTTCTTTCCAGAGCTAAGTAGGGTGAATTCCGGAGCTGCCCACAATGCCTAGGTTTTCTCTTAGACGTTCAAAGCACTCTTTTGACAATGCCTTAGTAAAATTCTAGCAAGCTGCTACTCGAACCTACAAAATTGTAGTCCAATCTCTCCATACTCTATTAGCTCCCTTATGAAATGATAATGGATCTCAATGTGTTTTCTTCGTCCATGGAAGACTAGTCACTAGATTCTTTGTCAAGGCTATTGAGGATACATTGTCACAAAATAGTGTTGTAGCATTTTCTTATTCCTCATTCAAATCTGCCAATATTCTTCTAAGCCAAATAGCCTGACATGCAACTGCATTCGTTGCTATATATTTAGCTTTTGTTGTGGAGAGAGAAATAATTGGCTACTTCTTGGATGCCTATGAAATGGCTTCAAGAACCCATGTGGAACACATATCCCGATGTGCTCTTTTTGTCATCTACACTACTTGCCCAATCACTATCGGTGTAACCAATTAGTTCAAAGTCACTATATTCGGTATACAAAATGCCATAGCTTTTAGTGTCATTAGCATATCTCAGGATCCTCTTTTCTACTTGTCAATGTGTGTCCTTAGGTCTCTCCATGAACCTAGAAATCAGACTTACCACATACATTAAATTGGGCCTTGTAACAGTCAAATACATTAGACTTCCAACTAGGCTTTTGTATAAGGTTGGGTTTCCTTCACTGTTGTTGTCCTTCTTTCTTAATTTTAGACCTGTAGCTATTGGTGTTGGTGCAGGCTTGTTGTTCAACATTCTAAACCTCTTCAAGATCAGTGTGACATGATTTAGTTTGTGAAATGAAGATTCCATGATTCATTTGTTGTACCTCAATGACAAGGAAATAGTTTAGCAAACCTAGATTTGTCATCTCAAATTCTCTTTTCATTACCTCTTTGAAATTAACAATGAAGAGATTACTATTCCTTGTGAAAATTAAATCATCTACATATAGAACAACAATTAAAATCTCACCATGAGCTACTTTGCTGTAGAATTTGGGCTCATTGTTGCTTTTGCTAAATCCATTACTCAACATATATAAATCAATTATGTTGTACCATGTCTGAGGTGCTTGTTTCATCTTGTAGAGAGATTTTTTGAGCCTATATACTTTATCTTCTTGTCATGGGACTTCATATCCAGGTGATTGTTCAACATACTGTAAGAGTTGGCTATGATAGGAGCCACCCAAGATCTAGGACTTCATGAAAGCACAAGAGAAACAATGAGAGAATAATTATATTCTATCAATGAATGCAAAATTATTCATCTTATGTTACAATGTACATGAAGAGCCTTGCTTATAAAGGCAAGGATGAGAGCTAAGACAAGTGTCTTAATCCTATGACATGTGACAACTATAGCACATGTGTAGGATAAGACAACTATAAGACAACTATCAACAACTAGCAACAACTAGACACAACTAGAAACAACTAGAAACGTCTAGTAGACTCACTAAGTCAACTTAACATGTGAATTATGTATGAGAATATTATTTAACTAATAAATAGTTAAATAATATGAATTATTCTCACAACAAGGGAACTATATAGGAAATATCCCTATTCACAGTAACACCCCCTCTTAAGTACGATTTAGGGAGAAGCTAACTAATGCATAGATGCAAATATGGACGGGTCCTGGCTACTAGGCCATGTTAGGTACCCATACATACAAACAAGTCTCAAGTGGAGTAAAGGAGAAAACCTCATGGGAAAAAAACTCCTCTCCAAAAGTGAGAATGCATACAAACAAAACATGTACAAGTGATGGATTGATGGAAGAATCAAGACCCCCCAAATACAACATCCATCACAAATATACAATCAATAGCCCCCCCCCCATAAGAGGGAAAGAATGAGACAAGATTTTCCCCCCATGATGAAGTAGTTCCAGTGCCAATGGTGAATGCTCGAAGAAGATCAAATAGGATCCAAAACCTGTAAACAACATTCCTCCCCTTGGGAAGAAACCAATCCACGGGTGTATGTCAAAGAAACTTCAATTCCAAAACAAGAGATGAGGGAAGAATTCTCATGAAATATGATGTCTCTGAAAATTGCTCGTGTCTCCATGTCAATGCCAAATAATACCACAATCAAATTAGGAGTCTCGGGCCTAACTGATGAAAGTGACAATCCGGGATCTAGTGGAAACTGAAAACATCAAGCTCCAAAGACAAAGATGGGATGATAATAGTTGTGCTATCACTGTCATCAAAGAGGATAGATAACTCCTCAAATGTGTCCTCCAAATCTACAAGATGGGACTCACAAAACAAATCTGAAATACCTGTCAAATACTCATCCCATAAGGTTGTATTTGAAAGACCATAAGCATCTTGATGAACTGAAACACTGAACTCTGAAGAAGCAGGAGGTGGAGAAGATGGAAGTGTAGCATATGTCTCAAGAACCAATGAAGAGGCAAGAATACCAAGGTTCAAGTGACCAAACTTCTCCTCTAAAATATGATTCACACAAGGAGTGTGAATGTCAACCAACGGATTTGAATCATCATCAAGAGAGAAACCATAAAAGGTGTATAGCTGAGATGCATGATCAACCACCCCAGTAGCAATAATCTTTACATGCTCTCCAAGTCTCTGATAATGGCCAAATCAGGTGTGAATTCCACTATCTTCCTTGTACCACTATGGGTAATTTGATAAATGGAAAGAAGATTATTGGTCATAGAAGGCACACAAAGTACATTGAAAGTACCTTCATCAATATCAATGGTTCCCTTCCCAATTACATTCATATATGTGTTATTACCCATCAAGATAGGTGGCATATCACATGGCTCAAATGAAGAAAATATATTCTTTGAAGAAGCCATATGATGAGAAGCACCTGAATCAAGAAGCCATTTACCTGATGTAGAACTTGTACTTGCACAAATTGCTTTACCTTTATGTTTGGATTCCTTAGCTTTCATTGCATGACCTGATTCAAAAAGTTTTGGTTGTGTAGATGTTGAAGGAGTAGAAGAAGAATCAGGTGATGGAAGTTTGTTCTTTTGAACAAGTTGCATCAACATGTCAATCTATTTCTTAAAACAATTATGTTCATCATGCCCTAATTTCTTACAATAATACGCTTCTCCTTCTTAGGTGAATTTTGTGCTTGATCTGTTTGTGGATTTTTCTTACATTTCTTTTGTTTCTTGTCAGAAGGACTTGACACTTTATGTTCCTTAGGTTGTCCAACCACCAAAGCATGAGTCTGTGATGGCTTAATTATACCCATAGAAAGAACCTTTTGTTGCTCATGCATTAACATCTCATAAAAGGATGCAAATGAAGGCATAATGAAAGCAGATCCCACAGTTAACCTATGAGTGTTAAAGATAGAAACAAAAGTAGCATATTCAGGACCAAGTTTATTCAACACATTGTAGATCAACTAGATGTCCTTTTTCTCAATACCACATGCTTTACATTGTGCTCTTTGATCATTAACCTTAGTTATGCAATCCTGGATGTTGCTAAAGTTCTTAGGATCAAGGCTCATCAATTCATTATCAATTTGATAGCCTTTAACTTTATTTATTGTACCAAACAATGTTTTCAATTTATCCCAAGCATCATGTGAATTTTTACATGCCTCAATTTGAAATAAGAGATCTAGGGAAATGAAACTATGAAGACGTCCAAGATCTTTTGTATGCTTTATCATCGATTTTATCTTTTTCTTATCATATGTGGGTTCAGGTATCTTGTTTTCAACATATAAAGAATGTCCAAGATCCATTAGGGCATTCCATGCATGTTGACTCCATGTTGCATAATTATAAGGTGTTAACAATGGAACCCTTGATTTTGTCATGCCCAAGCTATCACACTTGAGCACGAACCCAAAAAAAACTTAGATCATAACCTAATTAATTTAATAAATGTTTAAATTTGGTTTTAAAAATTTTAAATCCATAAGAACAAAATTTTAGACTAATATACAATAGCATACATACCTTGAACAAATTTGTGCAGCTAACGGAAGTTTCGTATCATTCATCAAAAATGATAATCATAGGTTTAAACATTTCTTTTGCAACTATAAATAACACAACACAATTTAAGACAACAGGCAAGATAGAAATCCTAAATTATGTATAATAGTTGCTTTGAAGCATCATGGCACAAATCTCAAATGAATGCATAGGTCAATATAGAAAAGATTAATCATAGAATGTACATATGGGACTCTTATCCTACAAGGTCTATTTTATCAAGAAAGATTGAATAATAATATATTTGCAAGCTTCTCACTTAACAAAAATATTAACATAAGTTCATTATGCTCTTTTAGATTAGCACATCAATCACAGGAACTTATCATTCCAAACTTTTAGTATAGGAATTAAACATACAACTACCTTCCTACAATCACCAGATATAATTTCTATCAAAAATCCACCAGGTAGCAAGTAATATTATTACATGATCCACTCTTATCATACAACTATTTTCTAACATTCCTTGTAGTTACCTGATAAATCAGAAAGGTAATTCCAGAGGATTAAATAAAATAAAATATAAATCAAACATTAGCTAAATGTAATAATAGAAATGAAATGATCCATTTATGCCTTTGCTTTACCTTGTACCAATCCAAGTTATCTAGCGCTGATGCAATGTCGATACTCCTATAAAATTTTTCTTTCTACAACACTAAGTAAAACATTTAGTTTCTTCAAATACATAAGTTAATCATATTACACTTCCAAACCATGATAGAGTAAACCTAACCTAAGGGCTAGACCTGAAGCCTCGGGGGCTCATCCGTGATGGCCTTGCCTACGTACATGCAATGCAGAGGCTTTGTATTTCGGGGTAACTTGTCTTGCAACCATAAGGTTGACTTAGATATAAGAACCCATAAGGGAACTAGTTGTAACCCTAATTCATATTTCATTGTGTAACAGTGGAAACATCAACTAGTCCCAAAGAGGAAATAATAACTTTTTTAGAATAATCAAGTCAGATTCGCATAACATGAATAACATACATGGACTAAGCTACTGTAGATTTAACTAATGCTCTCGAACTCTCCTATCTCATCCCTCACCCGAGCTTAATTTGACAAACAAGTTAATTACTTATCATTTCAATACAAATATGATTAAGGAGATGCTAGTATTTCTCATTCATCTCGTAATTTTTAAACACCTCATAATCATCTTTGAACTATCCTTGAACCCCATTATAAGAAACTATTGATATCAAGAATCTACATCAAGAGCTAACTTGCCATAATTACATCCTATCAAATTATTCAATTACAACATCAACTTAACATTCTATACTAGTTTAAATCTAAACAAGAGGAGTTAAATCTAGTTACGACATCATGTATATCATAAACTTACTATAAAGTTAATAGAAGGAATACAGAGTACATGTAATGCAGATTTAATTAATCTTCTTCCTACATGAAATTCAATTTTTTGGATCCCTAAATATAATTTAGTTTCATTATAAATATAATTCAACTTCATGTAAATTCTAAGTAAATGTTACTCCATAGTGAAACATTACAACCAAATGCATACGGCTATAAAGCCACTATACCACAAATGCAATTTTTTATGTTAACGGCCAATGTAATGTCTCATCAGATGAAATAACCCTATGCCTTTACAGATGCAATGCATTCAAAATAAGCTTTCAATGAATAGTTTGATGCCTCTATAACAAGATAAATGCAATTTCACTTATATAAAAAACCTCTTAACAAATCGATACTTATAAGAATGAATATTGTTGCGGATTCATATTAATAAGAGTGCATGCAAATCTATTTGCTATAACAATTGTACTACCCAGAAAAGGGTTGACTTACACCCAGGTAATGAACATATATCAACAAAATAACCATAGATATCCATCTCCATACAACATTATGTAAATGACCAATCTGGGGTTATCAAACTATAACACAATATTAAATCTCAAAGGTTAACATAGGTTATCACTGAATACAACGGATTTCCAATTGATACTAAGGAAAGACAATCAAATGCAAATTTAGGAAGCAATTCTTAACCAATCTGAACTATAAAACCAATTTACAAACATGTAGATCTAATCACACATTATTCATTATTTGCACAATTTCACGAAATTCTTCATTCCTCAAATAAATGAAAATCTATGAAATGATTATGAGATAGCATATCCAATAAAGCATACCTAAAATATCATATAAATACAAATATTTTGATGCAACATATGTGCTTCCCAAAATAAACAGAGATAAATTTTATTCACTACCATATCAATATATTTTCTTAGATGTGTCCCTTCACTTCAAACATTTCTTGATCTACAATCTGATTCCACAAAATATCAAATTTTATGAGGAAGACAAGGAAGTAAATGAAGAATGCACAAAACACCCCTTTTAAAACCAAACAACATGACTCTTTGTCTTCCAAAAGAGAGTGACACTTCAAGAGAAGATGACTCTTCATCTGCCAATTGTTGTGTGGTCTCACAACACACCCCATTTTGCCTTAGCAAAACAGGGACCCAAATTTTGTCTGGCTCTGCTTGTGTGCTTCTCCCTTTGGGCAGTATGGTAAAATGTCATACCTTGACCCCCTCAAAATTCAAGGTTTGAATGTTCCTATGAAATGGTCACCAATGGATAGAGGATGAAATTTAGAGCAACTTTGCCTTTTGAACCATGTTGAAATTCATAAAAATAAGAAAGTTATTCACGGTCAAAGGTCGGGTCAAAGTATGGTCAATGTTCTAGTCAACCGGGTTGAAATTTTTTGTCACCCATTGAAAAATCCAGGTGGACCGATTTAAAAATCTACCTGTACCCCCCGCAACTACGTCACTTTTGAAGAAGTAAATTCGCAGTCAACATGGCGGCCTTCCATGCTTCTGTGCCTTTAATATTTGCTTGTATAAAGAGTTTGGCAGAATGGTAGAAAGGGCCCAAAGTGATTCCACCTGGCATCTAATATATCATCAATATGGTTTGCTATCATATCTGAGTCATATACATTGATTCCAAGCTTCCACGGTCAACCAATTTTGGTGCAATCAAGCTTTCGCGGAATGGTTGAATGACCTCCAAATCACACCAAGTGGCACTTAATAACCCACTCGACCTATAGAAGGCTAAAATAAGCCACCTACCACCTTTTCCACACTTCCATAGGCATTTCAGGGGCCCACCACAAAGGTTTGGCAGAACAGTGGAAAGCTAAAAAATGGGCCACATCAGCATATTGGAACCCACCGTAGCATACTCGGGTACAAGGTTAACCGTTGGTTACCTTTTGTGTGGTTCCGTAGGTAAGCTTTACCCCTCTATAATATGTTTTGCAGAATGGCGGAAGGCTTAAAAATGTGCCACTTCAACACACCGGGACCTACCATAGTACACATAACCAAGAGACTAGCCACGTTGAAGTATTTATGTGCTTCCGCTGGTGAGTTTTACCCTGTCAATATGTTTTCTGTGAAATAGCAAAAAATCAATAGCAAAAGGGCCATGTGTAGGTAATTCCACACTTCTACTAGAAGGTTCTACTCCTTTATAATGTGCTCCGCAGAACAACAGAAAGTCAATCAGAAGGGTTAAACCACTTGTCAGATCTTATTCTATGGTTCCGCGTGTTAGTTGTCCCCCTTTATAACATTCTCTGTGGAATGGCAGAAATTCCTTCCGAGTATCCATACATCCCTGTAGTCATCAAATTTATAGCAGCAAGCTGTAAGGCCGTCAGTCGGACAGATAATTGGATTGGGACATTTCACATATGCCAAATATGCATACCTTTGCAGGATATCCATATCCATGCTAACGTCTACCTCCACATCCGGAACAAGGACCTCACGCCACATGTCCTATATGTGGACTTTTCAACGTGGATATTCTGCATAGGGATATTTCGCTATAGGTATTTTTATACCTCATTTTCAAAAATGAATTAGGACTCGATATGCATTCCCTCAGTTAGCAATGGTTGACTATGGTCTTCTACTGACGTCATATATGGACATTGTCACATGGACATTGTCATATGGACATTTTAAACCCGATACTAACACACCGAATGTCCATATCTAGACCTCCTCTCACATTTAATGTTATGCACAATTTCATACAGAATTATCAAATGTTAAATGATTTAAACTAACATTGCAGGGAGCTCGAGGTGATTCAAAGCAGCTTGTAGCATGATTTTACACAGGTAAGGTTAAACTTTAAAGATTAATATGAACCTTAAATTAAATTGTGGTTGTTTGTGACTTGCAGGTAAATATGCAGAACCCATAAAGGAGAAAGACTTCTGGAGTGCTAAAAGATGAAGAATGCTAGAGTGTTAATAACAGAGGATTCAACAGAGGCTAAGGAGAGATGAAATTTCAAAGATGCTAAGGTGAAGATACCAACAAATATGATGTTCACCAGCTGGAAGGATGCTGAGGCAAAGATGTTGGGAATATTCCTTTTGCCAGTTGTATTCCACGGAATGGTTGCCAACGGCAATCATGTGCCATGAATCCTAATCGTTGTTTATTCTGAATGAGATCCTGACCATTGGATCATTGTAACTAATCTGGACCTTGCTCTATAAAAGGACCATGACCTCTCTTTTGAAAAGGAAGATTGAATTGTTGAAGCTAAGGGAGATTGAATTATTAAAATTCTGAGCACTAAGTTTATAATTTTTACAACTTTGTAAATTCTCTCTCAAGGTTCTCTTTCAAGATTGATGTAAATGTGTATATTCTTTGCATACTTAATGAAATGGAGCCACAGATTACTTCCTAATCGTATATCTTGTGTAATCTTCTGTTGATTTCTAATGTGTGATTGTGAATTGTTGCATCCTCTTGGATTGCATTCTATTTATTGCATATTGTCATCAATTATCCTTTGGAGATTCATACTGACCATGTGTAGCTATGGAGCATCCTGGTGAAGTATGGTTTGGTTTTGCTTCTTTTCATGACAGTATCAAAATATATATGTGGTTCAATGACCGAAACTCAGTAATTTTAGGATTTCATTTCAGAATCATTCTTTTGATTTCAATTTCATGAATAATTGCAAATCATAAGCAAATACTTTAAGTATATGTTGAATTGGTACAAATAATGACATATCTAGAGCATACAAGGTAAGAATTGCAAATGATAGCAAATATCATGCAAATAATGACAAATATCAATTAAATGCATGCTTTTAAGCACATTCTTTAAGCAAATTTAAGGTGCAGAAGCAAAGATTAGTTCAGATAGAGATAATTTTAGAGGAACTAATCAAAGTTAGGCTGAAATTCATATCAATTTGCATAAACCTAACTACATATTGTGAGATTTAACATAATTGTCAAGGAATATATACAAATCAGGTATCATATATAGGATATTCGTGAGTATTGATAGATTTTGTGGAAATTATGAAACAAAGTGCGTAAGGCCCCAACATGATTAACAACAAGACACATCAACCCTAGGTGATGATCAGATAGTCAAGACTTGACTCACGAAGACTTGGGATTATGAATTATTTCAAAATTCATCATATCTTTCAAGATAAATAAAGGTTTGTGTGAACTTTTATTTCTATTTGTGTGACTAACAAATGCATCAACAGATTTCAAATTACTCCTCTCTTAAAACCTCTACAAAATTGCTCCAGATCTTTTCTATTCTCTTTGCTTCCTTGTTTGCTTGAATATCTTCCTTTTCTACTAAAATTCTCTTGACATTATATAGCACTCGGGGTGGCTCATGGTCCAAGGTTGTGTCTCTTCATAGTGTTACACATATGGTTCATAAGGTTGTCATTGATGTCAACACTATCACAAGGTTGTCATAGATGTCTACACTATCAAGGATGTGTGATGGTGTTCATGGTTGATGTAGCAGAGAAGATACAGTTCATGGTTGGATGTCATGTTGAATATAATGAGGTTACTGAAGTTCAAGGTTGGATGTCATTCCTTGATCAATGCAGAGTTGAGTATGAAGTTACATTAATATGGGAATTAGAAGCACTAAGATGATTAGATGTGTTGCTAATGTTGGGAAGATGTTACTGGTGGCCTGATCCAAGTTTCATGATGTTTGGATCATCAGAAGAGTGTTTTGCAATTGATAGTCTAAAGATAGTGTTGTTTCTGTGAAGTTATTCTTAGTAGGGTAATGGAATGTTCTGCATTCCTCCTCATTAGCAGTTATGACTATGCAATTATAGAACTATGTTCAGGGTGTAGTGAAGGTGATAATTCCAAAGTTTCAGATCATTTATCCTTCCGCTGTGAAAGTTATGTATGATAGAGTACCGGCATGTGTTCTAGTAGAACAAGGTGGAGTTGAAGGCCTGTTGGAATGCTCCACATTCCTCCGGATGTGAATGTTTGCCTTTGTAGTTTTATGGACATGTTTATGGATGTGCATTACATGATTTTTTGTAGTTTCAAGTTTACTGGTGATCTGCAAGCTCAATTTTTCAATGACAGTATGTTGCAGAGTGTTCCAGATGACTTGTTCTTCAGAGTTCATGGTTGAAGAATCACGACACAAAATATTTGATGTGTGGAGGCAAAGGAGTGTTTGGAGATGTTTTATGAGTCTTGTAGACTCATCTGGAAGAGTTTCATGAAGATCTTTCTTGTTTCTAGTACCACACAAGGTTTTCAAGAAGTTGTGGTCATTATGCTTCAAGTTTCACATGTTTTTGCTTAAGGCTATCCTATTTTCAAATGAGTGGACTGTGCAGATGTAATTCCCTGGCGTTTGAAGCTGTGAAGGATGTTTTGGACTTGGTTAAGCAAGTGTTGATATCTGCAAGGCATAATTCTTCTGCTGGTGTAGCGTGTAATCTTGTTTAGGACTTGTCCTCTACACGTTTCATATTGTATGTTGTCTAGACGAATTGTAAATGTATTTTCATGTTGTCTTTGGCCGACAAGCATTGTAATCAATGTAATATCATGTATAAATTGTAAATCAATTTGAGTTAGGTAATGTGTGATTACAATGTGATTGATAAGGTTCACAAGCAAAGGAAGGAGCAAAATAAATGCATTATGATGTGCGACTGAAGGAGAAAGAGCAGAAGTGGTAGATGTTGTCTTGATTCATCTTGAAGACATATATATGACAGTGATCAAGTGTAGAATGTTCCTAACTAATCTGATCATTAGAAGGAACTGTGAAGAGGCAAAAGTGCAATCATCAAAGGTGTGAGCTTCATTGTTAGTTTTTTAGGCAGTAGAGAGATTGTCATACTGTAATCTGTTCTAAGTGTGTTCTCAATTCAGGGAGTAGTTGCTTCCTTGAGAGTGACCCTAAAACAAAGTCTGTAGGAAGTTGTAGCTGCTGTGGGAGTGACCCTAAAGCAAATTTTTTCAGGGACTAGTTGCTTCCTTGGGTTGTGGCCCTAAAACAAAGTTAGTAGGAAGTAGTAGCTTCCTTGAGTTGTAGTCTTAAAACAAAGTTGTTAATTTGAGCTTCATATATTGTGAGTTAATCCTCACTGTGGTTTTTCCCTTCTTGGGTTTTCCATGTATATATGGTGTCATGTGTTGATGTGCATTGTGTTGATTATTCATGGTTATGTTAATACTACAATGCTTAAGTTTTAATCTACTCCGGAGAAGTTAAAGTTTGTTTAGATACTGATTTAGCCCCTCTTAGTATCCTGGTGTATTCAACAATTGGTATTAGATCCAAATTCCTCGAAAGGAAGCTTAACCACTTGAGGAAGGTCCATGATGGCACATACCGGATCTGGCAAAATAGCTAGGTTCGATGGAACAAATTATGCTTTTTGGAAGCTAAGGATGGAAGGCTATATTAATTCTCTAGGGTGCAGTGCTTGATAATATATCAAGACTGGTTACACTACTCCTACAGATCCAGATGAAGCTAAGGAATATGATAACAATGCCAAGGCAAAGTTTGCTATCATGAGTGGGTTAGCTGATTTAGAACTTTCAATGGTAATGAGTTGCAGTTTTGTTAAATAAATTTGGGTTAAACTTGAAACCATTTATGAAGGGCAAGAAAAGATGAAAATCTTCAAAATCAAATTTGAGACCCTAAAGATGACGAAGGGTGAAGACATTGTTGGATATATGCTTCGGGTGAATGAAGTGGTCAATGGCATCAAAGGTCTTGGTGGCAAAGTGGAATAGGATGAAATTGTAAAGAAGGTTCTGAGATCTCTTCCTAAATCTTACAGTCATAAGGTATTTTCTATTGAGGAAATTGCGGACTTGGATACATACACTGTAGACAAATTATTTGGTTCCATTACTACCTTTGAAATGAGAGAGTTTGGCAGTGATGCTCTAAAGAAAGAAGTTGCTTTCAAATTCAGTATGAAGACAAAGGATGAAGCTGTTGATGAAGATGAGAGCTCTAATGAAGTTGAAGCAAATTTTGTGAGAAGAATGTAGAAAGGCACCAACAAATATAAAGGTAAGTTGCCTTTCAAATGTTTCAATTGTGGAAAGGTTGGTCACTTTGCTTCTAAATGTCCTTTTAAAGAATCAAGGGGTAGTATCAAGAGAGACAAGTTCAAAAGAAGTCTGTATTCCATAGAGAGTAGTTGTTCTTTAGAAGATGAGGATCATGATGATTCAAATGATGAAACACTTTTCATGGCCTTGAGTGTTGGTGACAAAAAGAATGATGTTGGAAAATGTGAGAAGACTGATGCAAACCAAAACAATGATATATCAATGGTTGTATAGATTGCCTTTCATGGAAGAGAAGAAGCCAAGGCTTGGATAATTAACACTAGTTTCTCAAATCATATGACTGGTGACAAGGAGAAGTGTATCATCCTTGAGAAGTGGGATGGTGGTGCTATCAAGTTTGGTGGTGATGAGTCCACAAATATGTGGAAAAGGTGTTATAACTATTGATGGGAAGAATAAGACCGAGGATGTCCTCTATGTTAAAGGGCTAAAGCACAATCTTCGTAGTGTCAGTCAAATGTGTAGAAAAGGTTATAATCTCACCTTCCATGCCAAAGGTTGTGAAATTAGGAAGGCAAGGTTCAGAAAACTAGTTGTAGAAGGTATCAAGACATATGGTGATATCTATCATCTGAAAGAGGTAAATGGAAGAACATGTTTGTTGGCTCAATCCAGTAAGTGTTGGTTGTGGCGCAAAAGAATGGGACACAACAATTTTGATAATATGGTAAGGATCAACTCTACTCATGTAGTGAGAGACATGCCAAAGATAATCAAGCCTGCAAACATAGTATGCAAGGAATGTCAAATGGGAAAGAAGATAAAGACAAGTTTCAAAAGCAAGGAGCATTCTTCTTCAAATCTATTAGAGCTGATTCACACTAATCTATGTGGCCCTACAAGAGTAAAGATTCAACAAGGTGAGAGGTATTTTATGTTGCTCATTGATGATTATTCTAGAATGACTTGGGTTACTTTCTTAAGAGAAAAATTAGATGCCCTTGATAAATTTAAGGTCTTCAAAGCTATGGTTGAAAATGAAGTGGATGCTAATATCAAATGTTTAAGGTTTGATGGAGGAGGTGAGTTTACTTCAAATGAATTTGAAAGGTTTTGTGAAGATAATGGTATTAGGAGACATTTGTCAGCCCCTAGAACCCCTCAGCAAAATGGGGTAGTGGAAAGGAAGAATAGAATTATGCAAGAGATGGCTAGGGCAATGTTGAAATATGTAGATCTGCCTGATATGTACTGGAAGGAAGTAGTTCACATTGCTCTCTATCTAATTAACAGAGTGCAACTGAGGGTCAATAGCACTAAGACCCCTTATGAGCAATGGTATGGAAGACCTCCCTCTATCAAATACTTCAGGATCTTTGGTAGCAAATGCTATATTAGAAGAGATGAAGAAGACCTAGGAAAGTTTGATTCAAGAAGTGATGAAGGGATCTTTCTTGGTTACTCAATCAGATGGAATGCCTATAGATGCTACAACAAGAGGTTGGGAAAGATCATTGAAAGCATAAATGTCAAAGTAGATGAAGACCTATATAAGATCTCATAAAAATCAAAGGACTCCAGATCTGATATCTTTCCATGCATTGAAGTTGAAGAAGAAGTGAAAGAAGAAAAGGAACAAGATCTAGTGCAGATGCCTAAGGCTCCAACAAAGTATGTTCAAAAGAACCACTCAGCAGATTAGATCATTGGAGATAAGAATGCAGGTGTGTAGACAAGGAGAAGGCTTGCTAAGACAAATGAGCAAGTAAACTTGTGTTTTTTTATTATCAAAAGTATAACCCAAAACATTTGCTGATGCTAGCAAAGATGATGGATGGATAAAGGTAATGGAAGAAGAATTGGATCAAATTAAGAAGAATCATACGTGGGAATTGGTTCCTAGACCAACCAATAAGAATGCTATAGGAACAAAGTGGGTGTTCAGAAACAAGCTGAATGAAGAAGGTGAAGTTGTAAGGAATAAAGCAAGGTTGGTATGTAAAGGATACTCACAAGTTGAGGGCATTGATTTTCAGGAGACTTTTACTCCTGTAGCTAGGATGTAGGCAATAAGAATGTTCCTTGCCCTTGCTAGTCATAAGAACTTCAAGGTATATCAAATGGATGTTAAGTCATCTTTCTTGAATGGTGATCTAGAGGAAGAGGTTTATATTGAGCAACCACATGGTTTTCAGATATCAGAAGATTTGGACATGGTGTGTAGACTTAAGAAGGCTTTGTATGGTCTCAAGCAAGCACCTAGGGCTTGGTATGCTAGGTTAGGCAAGTACTTACTTCAACAAGGCTTCAAGAAAGGTACTACAGATAGCAATCTTTACGTCAAGGAAGAAGGAGACTTGATATTGATAATTGCGGTATATGTTGATGACATCATCTTTGGTGGAGATGATGATATGTGTAAGAGGTTTGTAGAGGAGATGCAAAAAGAGTTTGAGATGTCTATGATTGGTGAGATGTCTTTCTTCCTTGGACTTCAAATTACTCAGCTAGATGGTGGTATCTTTATTTCTAAAGCTAAGTATGTCAAAAAATTGTTAAATAAGTTTGGTATGGAGGATTCAAAACTAATGAGTACTCCCATGGTCACTAGATGTCACTTGAGCAAGGATGATGAGTCTCCAAAGGTGGATCAGACTGTCTATAGATCTATGATTGGAGGACCATTGCACCTAGCTGCTTCTAGACCTGATATTATGCATGTAGTATGTGTTGTTCCAAGATATCAAGCCAATCCCAAGAAAACACATGAGAAGGCAGTGAAAAGGATATTCATATACTTAAAAGGAACTTTCAATTATGGTTTATGGTATCCAAAAGGTAATGACTTTGATTTGAGTGCCTACACTGATGTTGATTGGGTTGGTTGTGTTGATGATAGAAGAAGTACAAGTGGTGGTGCTTTCTTCTTAGGAAGCAGATTGGTTTCATGGTAGAGCAAGAAGAAAGATTTAGTGTCCTTATAAACTATAGAGGCAGAGTATATTGTAGCAAAATCCTACTCTACACAAATGTTGTGTATGAAGCAAACCCTAAAGGATATCAAGGTATTGTATGATGAGCCTATTCCTATTTTGTGTGACAATACAAGTGTTATCAATATTTCCAAGAATCTAGTGATGTATTCTAAAACCAAGCATATAGCAATTAGGAATTACTTTTTGAGAGAGAAGGTTGTAGAAAAGGAAGTAAGGTTGGAATATGTTCCAACAAAGTATCAGATTGTAGATATTTTCACAAAGGCTCTTGCAAAGGATACTTTTGAGGATCTCTGGAAGAGGTTAGGGTAATTGCCCCTCCTTCTTGCTAGATGCATAGTGGTGCATTTGTCTAGGGGAGTTCATGTTATATCTTTTTCCTGGACTGATGGTGGCTACCTCTTTGGGGGAGAAAGTAGTGGTTGTTGATGATAGGGGGAGTTTGTTTGCTACAAGAAGTTATGCCCTAAGAGAAAAGAAGTTGCCCTTTGTCCTTGATGTCAAAGGGGGAGAAATGTGTAGGTATATGTTGCCATCAATGCCACATGGGGAGATTGTTATACATATGGTTCCTAAGTTTGTCATTGATCATGGCAACACTATCACAAGGTTGTCATTGATGTCTACACTATCATGGATGTGTGATGGTGTTCATGGTTGGATGTCATGTTGAATATAATGAGGTTACTAAAGTTCATGGTTGGATGTCATGCCTTGATCAATGTAGAGTTGAGTATGAAGTTACATTAATATGGGAATTAAAAGCACTAAGATGATCAAATGTGTTGTTGATGTTGGGAAGATGATGTTTGGATTACTGGAAGAGTGTTTTGCAATTGACAGTCTGAAGACAATGTTATTTATATTAAGGTATTCTTAGTAGGGTAATGGAATGCTCTGCATTCCTCTGCATTAGTAGTTATGGATATGCGGTTCTAGAACTATGTTCAAGGTGTAGTGAAGGTGATAATTCCAAAGTTTCATATCATCTATCCTTTCATTGTGAAATTTATACATCATAGAGTATCGGCATGTGTTCTGGCAAAACAAGGTGGTGTTGAAGGCCTATTGGAATGCTTCGCATTCCTCCGGATGTGAATGTTTGCCTTTGCAGCTTTGTGGACAGGTTTATGGATGTGCATTACATGCTTTCTTGCAATTTCAAGTTTGTTGGTGATTCGCAAGCTCAGTTTTTCAATGACAGTATGTTGTAGAGTGTTCTGGATGACTTGTTGTTCTCAGAGTTCATGGTTGAAGATGTGCGGTGACAGGTTGTCATGAGGTTCTAACACTTTAGTTGAAATATGTCAATTATTTCGACCAGGTAGTGTCCAAGGCAATTTTCAATAGGGAATGAATTTGTGCATCTCATCTCAACAATGGTTTTCTGAGTTTTTGAACAAGATTTTATTAGAATGAATCTAAACTAGAAAGCATACCACTCTTAATCTTGAAAGCATTTGAATCTTTAACCTAGAAAGCATTTGAACTAACTAGGAATCAACACATGCATTTTAACTATGAATTTCAAAAAGGGCAGCTAACTATTAACTGAAAACATATTAAAACTTGAGCTAACAACTAATAGAAGATTTTATAGACAAAGTAGATGCTTAGGAAACTCTAGCAAAACAACAGAATTTAAAGATTTTTATCTTAGACACAATATTCTGCAGGAACACACAACAATGCTAAAACTGAAAGTTACATTAATCTAAACAAAAACATTTACTAAACAGAATTGAACAACATAATTACACAACAATAAAGCACTTATCTATACTATATCCTTCAAGTGGCCAGCTCTCAGGAGATCTCCTTATCAATTCAAATCACATGCATTATCTTCAACATATCCAATATAACTCCATCCTCATTTGTATTGCTCTGAAAATATTACTCAGAATAAACTCGGTTATTTTCTACCATAGAAAATTATCACAGAACATAATGTTGAACATTAATTTTGTATTGTATATCAAAACATAGCATAAAAAATCACACAACATAACTATTTTTGAGATTACCCATAATCTATACTACCAAAATCCTAAATTTTAGGTGACGCATAAATGCCACTTGAAGAAGTCTTCAACAACAGAAAAATAGTCTTTTAACTAAACTAGATGTCTATTAGATTTAACACAGTAAAGTCTCTGAGTGGAGTCATAAAATGTCTTAAGTATTTTTAACAGAAAACAAAATAACTGTCGATAAATTCATGATCATGTATTCCTAGATTTTCGGCCCTGAGATTCTGACACTGCTGACTTCAGTTGCTTTTAAGTTCCACTAGGTTCTTCATAAAAACATGCATAAATACATAGTCCTTTACACATGATCAAGTCAACATTAGTGGAAAACTTCAATCAATTGGACATCATTCCATCAAAAATAAACAAATGTTGCTCATAAAATTAGTAAATTGGCATGGTTTGGGTAATTTGGATGACATAGAAAGGGTTATATGATTTATTATGAAATGAGGTTAATTATACCTCATCATGCGGCACAAAATCTTTGATGTGTGGAGGTAAATGAGAGTTTGGAGATGTTTTATGAGTCCTATAGACTCATCTGGTAGAGTTTCATGAGGATATTTCTTGTTTTGTCATGTCCCCGTTTTCGGCTTGATCATTAAATAAAGAATGGATTAGCCTATTCCTCATTCCCGGAGGCTAATTCTAAAATATAAGGGAATGAAGTGGTTTTTGACTAACTTAATCTTTTATTTTGCAGAATCTAAGTCAGAAACTTGAAATTTGGCTAAGTCTGGAAGCCAAATTAACAGGAAGCTGACTCTTGGAGTCTGGGCACCAATTTCACATCAGACTTCCTAGATGAATGCCTAAGGACTTGAAGTTTGCTAATAGGGTTTGGAAGTACAATATGACAACCACACCATCTTCATAGCCTGTCAAAGATTAGAAATTGCCTAAGTGAGATTAGGTGCACTTTCTCTCTCCTCCAACTTCAAGTGGCGCCTAGTAGATCATGAAGTTCATCATTCAGGGCGCCTGGGTAGAAAGGTTGATTGATCAACAAGATGAAGTTTTCTAAGTGAATGGAATAATGAAGAAGGCCTATTCACTTTAGGCGCTAGTATCATGTTACATCATCCAAAATGAGCGCCTAGAGTAACAAGGTGCCAGTGCATGATTCCAGGACACTGAATTTGTGCCCAAGTTTAAAGAAGGAGTTTTGTCGGAGGCAAGTATGGTTGAGTCGTTAAGGTAAACTTAAGATGCCAAGATGATGTTGTATAACTTCAAGTAGGCGCCTAAGGATAAAGGTACCATTTCTTGTTCAAATAATCCTCTATGGGCGCTTAGGCATTAGATTAAGTCTCTGGCACTCTAGATATGCGCCCTAGTCAAGAAGTCACTTGTGAAGGCAAGATTCCAAGGCAACAAAGGTGTTGGACGTTCAGTTGAGCACTCCTCCATATCAAACATATGCTTAAGTAACAAGGCACCATATCTTGTTGTAGTAATCTCCTAAAGGCACCTAGGTGCTAGATCATGGCAGAGCAAACCTTAAATGGTGTCCTATAGTTTGAAGGGTTAGAATGCATCATCAAAAGTGCGCCTAGGTGTTGAGATGTTAGCTCTTGCTCAGACAACCTTGAAAGAGCGCCTTGACAAGTGGGCTAACTTGTACTATCTAAGGATCAAGTTGCATCAAGGGATTGTCATTGTAGATAAGCAAAAATCATAAGTGTGAATAAGGCGCACTCTACATCAGTTTTAACATCCCAATTGCGCTTTCCTCTGGGTAGTTCCTATTGCGCCTAGAAGCTTGCATTCCTCCTCCAAGTGAAGCTATTGAGTTTCATCTTCAATGAAGATCAAGTTGTTTGATGAAGTGATCTTTGCATAAGGATATGATCTTAGGTGCCTAGATGCCACTTTACAACACTCCAAGTCCACCTAAAAACATCAAGGCACCAAGACAAGATTCAATGACCTTGAAAATGCGCCTAAGTAGGAATATGATCTCCAGACTCCTCACGAGGTCAGGGCGCTTGGTAAGGCAAGTATTTTGTTTAATTTCAAGACTCCAGAAGTGAGCATTTGCATAGAAGATAAGCCTTTCAAGGTAAGGCGCCAATCTAGTTTCTTTCCTACCAATAAGTGCGCCTAGGTGAAGTTGAAGACTTAGACAAGATGTTAATGCTCTGTATGAGGGCGCTAGATTAAAAGGAGCTTCAAAAGGTTTGATTGCAAGTGTTTGAGAGTTTGAATAGTGTAGAACATCTTCATGAAGATGCTAGGCGCAGATACCAGTCAAAATTACCTCAAAGGTGCGCCTAAGATGGATGCAAGTCCCCAAGACCAGTTTAGATGCAAGGCGCTCCATCAGGGGACAATGTTATGTTCATTTGAAGTCAAATTGCCTTTAAATTTCCTTGAAAAGATGACAAGTTAGAACCTAGATACCAAAACCTCTGTAAATCCTTCAAATATGCGCCTACCCTGTGAGGTGATGAGTTGAACATTCCAAATCTTCAAATGTTTAAGTATGGATCCTGAGGAGTTCACTTCCTAAGACAGTATCATCCAAGGATGAGAGTTTATGACTTAGGCGCACTTCCTGGTGAGATCCTCCACAGCTGGCGCCCCAGTCAGAAGAACCCTTAAACTACGCCTAAGTGTTTCAAGAAGTGGTTAAGGTTGTTACAACTACCTGAATGCCCATTGGTCAGAAGGATAGCATTTGGATCCGTGTCAAGGTCTCTGGATAAGCTTGCCAACTCAGAATGAGTCATCAGATGGAATATTTCCTTGGATATGCTCCTTGGGAAACGTGCCTTGGTTCCTCTTTGTGCATTGAAAAATGTGCCTTCATTGCCTTTGGAAGGACTATAAAAGGACAAGCTCTCTCATTCATTTGGTATCTATTCATTTTGACAAAATTCTCTCTGCAAAGCTATTGAGCTTGTAATCTTGAGGCCTGCGAGTTTCAAGTGTTGGGGTGATGCTCCCTCAACAAGCAAGGTGATGCTCCCTTGTTGTTTTGTGAAGTGTTGACATTCAGTTAACATCATTGAGTTCAATTGAGTTGATCAAGTGTAGAAGTCATTGTAGACATCAAGGCTTTAAGGCCTCCTTTTGTAATTCCACTTGAATAAGGTTGTAACTTCGTGCTATTGAAAGCATCATCCATGTAATAAGGCATTGCAAGATGATTGAATCAAGTAATAAGACAAGTACCCATCTTTAAGGTTGATTCATTCAAGTAGTTATCTTTGATGTTTGTCATTAAGTGTTAAGTAGTTGATAAGCTAAGTACAAATAAATTTATCTAAGTTCAGGAAAAATTTTAGTAGAACTGGTTGGGTATCTTACATGTTTCTAGTACTGCACAAGGTTTTCAAGTTGTTGTGGTCATTATGCTTCAAGTTTCACATGTTTTTGCTTAAGGTTGTCCTATTTTCAAATGAGCAAAGCATGCAGATGTAATTCCTTGGTGTTTGAATCTATTAAGGATGTACAAGTGTTGATGTCTGCAAGGCACGAGGCTTCTGCTAGTGTAGTGTTTAATCTTGTTTAGGACTTGTCCTCTACACGTTTCATATTGTATATTGTATGGCCGACCTATAAATGTATTTTTCATGTTGCCTCTGGCCCACAAGCAATGTAATCAATGTAATATCATGTACAAATTGTAAATCAAATTGAGTTAGGTGATGTGTGATTGCAATGTGATTGATAAGGTTCGCAAGCAAAGGAAGGAGCAGAATAAATGCATTATGATGTGCGACTGAAGGAGAAAAAGTAGAAGTGGTAGATTTTGTCCTGATTCATCTTGACAACATATATGTGATAGTGATCAAGTGTAGAATGTGCCTAACTGATTTGATCATTAGAAGGAGGTGTGAAGAGGAAAAAGTGTAATCATCAAAGGTGTGAGCTTCATTGTTAGTTTTTCAGGCAATAGAGAGATTGTCATAATGTAATATATTCTAAGTGTGTTCTCAATTCAAGGAGTATTTGCTTCCTTGGGAGTGACCCTGAAAAAAAGTCTTCAGTGATTTGTAGATTCCATGGGAGTGACCCTAAAGCAAAGTTTTTCAGGGAGTAGTTGTTTCCTTGGGTTGTAGCCCTAAAACAAATTCGGCAGGGAGTAGTAGCTGCCTTGGGTTGTAGCCCTAAAATAACATTGTTATTTTGAGCTTCATATTATGAGTTAATCCTCACCATGGTTTTTCCCTTCTTGGGTTTTCCACATATATATGGTGTCATGTGTTGATGTGCATTGTGTTGATTATTCATGGTTATGTTAATACTATAATGCTTAAGTTTTAATCTACTCCAGAGAAGTTAAAGTTTGTTTAGATACTGATTCACCCCCCTCTTAGTATCTTGGTGTGTTCAACACATAGTGTCTTTTCAAATTAGGGGAATCTCTTGTCTTCGTAAATGGCATCATGTCAGCATCTAATAATGATTCAAATAGCCTTCCAAAACCCTCAAAACTTCTCTCAATGTTTACCACATCTCCTCCTTCTCTTATCTCCTTTATCCTTCAGCAAATTAACTCCTCTATATATTCCTCATCCATCTTTAAAATCTCCAGTGTTAACTCATATGTTCTAACAGTCTGTGACATAAACCCTAATTCACCTATTTCTTCTCTTTCCAATCTGCATTTCTCTCTAACAACACCCATAGTGGCGTGCTCATCAACATTCTTCATAATATCCTCTACCTCTTCACCTTCTGAACTCCTTTCTCTAGTAGCACCCTCCTTGGCGTGCTTAGCAGCATCCTTCATGACGCGCTTGTCTTCTTCCTTCCTTCTGACATCACCCTCAGTGGTGCGCTCTTCATATTCTTTTGTCTTTTCTTCCATACCTTCTATTATCCATCCTTCCTCCATCATTTGTGCCCTTTCCATTTTTCTGCAATAACGTTCTTTTCTTTCCTGAGTTTGCTTCAATCTCTCTTCTCTTCTTATCTCCACTCTAGTCCTAATTTTTTTTCGATCTTCTTTTTCTTCTATTGCTCCCCTTTTTCCATGGGTTTGCTTGATTCAGTGTTCCATTAGTCCTCTTATATCCCATGGAATCCTTATTTGAAGAGTCACATCATTTGAAAGGTCCTTGCGGACCCTACCCCCTTCCCACTTGTCATCCCCTTAAGTGCTTGCCCCCCTTTACAAAGGTAGAAACTTAAGGAGATTTGAATTCCTCCATAATTTGAAAAAATTTCTCACCAACCTGACCTTTTCTCTTTTCTAGAACTTTGTGCTACTTCTTCAGGTGTTTTTCCCTTTCAATCTTTAACTACCCTTTTCTAGGGTCTCGAAAATAGAACCAAATGTTAGCAAGAAATATAGAGGAGATACCAGTCTAGAGATCCGGTCCTTAGTCAAGTATTTGTAATTAGTTTATATCCCAGTCAGGTAGCTAGAGATTGACAGCAAAACATAAAGAATAACCAAACAAAGTATCCCATGCACATAAAAATAAGATAACACACAAAGTTACCTGGTACTGGCAGACCTCCATATGTATATATATGAACAACAATCAAGAGTACATATCACATGTTCATCCTCTAGAAGGTATGAGTCTCTACCTCCCCAGTTACATACATGACTTCTATGTCATTGTTTACATCAGAATATACTCCTATTCTCCCATCATGATTACTTACATTCTACTATCTCCTATCACTATATATATACTATATCTATTATAGGTAGGGATGTGTCTTCTGTCAGCTTCTAGCTTCCACATGGTGTGTAATATCCTCTAGTTGGCTTCCCTTTATGGTCTATGTCTTGCTAACAAGGATGATGTAAAGTACAACTTTACTTGGGGGATGAAGTAGATGATGGGGTTAGAAAACATGGACTAAGGTATGAGATATTGGGATTATGGTGTGATGACTTGGATTTGTTATTTTTTATGGATAATGGATGTGGCTTGAAATATGGATTTGGATCTCAAATGAATCAACATTTGGAAAAAGGTTCTTTGGTGTCTAAGACTATCTTAAAATTGGACTATGGACCCTAAGATGGTAAAAATGTTTGCAAAAGTTTGGATGTTTTGGATGAAGGGGATAATCACATGTTTAGTACAAAGAACACACACACCAAACACATGAATAAACCTAATTTTATTCAAGTGGAAGTGTTAATCCTTGTGGACTCACAATATACTATCTATCTAGTGATGGATAGCTAGGGAATGCAAGTTCATGTACCACCTTACACCCCTTACATTGGAGGCACAATGTCCTACCCAAGACATGAGCTCTATCTCACTCACTATGAAAGTACATGTGAGTATCTTCTCCTCCCTTGCAGCGATGCACCATAATAAATAACAATCAAAAGGTCTTAAACTAGGCTTGCACAAGTTCTCTAGGAGTGTCCCCAATATACACAAGGTATGTGGGGCTCAAGTCTGTGAACACTAGTCCGTTTACAAGTGTGAGACTGAAGTGAAGGCTCAGATGATCCCTTCACCTTGTGTCCTAAATCACCAGGGGCCCTAAGGCTACAATAGACATGATGATGACTAGATTGAGGTACAAATTTCACTCTCCCCTTTGATATACCATGCCAAAACATGTGGTTGAGGTCGTCTCTTGAGGTGATGAAATCCCCAATCAACCCTCCTAATGGGAAAGGTTAATGTTAGGTGTTTTTGATCTCCAAGATTGCATGAAGTGCAAGTAGAGAGCATACACACACTAACACACCTTAGGTTCTAATCTAATCACAAAAGGAAATGCAAGACTTTTGATCTCCAAGATCACACTAGGCATAAGGAGAGAGCCTACGTCTATACACTTTCACAAGCATGACAAACAAAGTAATTAACCTTCTAGCTAATTTTAGTGCCTATATTAGTGGAAAAATAAGAGGTCTTGGACAAATGAAGCTACAAAACAAATATGTTAGTAGTTTCACTTTTTAACCTTTGACTAGCAAAAGGCAAGATGCACCACTTAGCCCCAAAATTAGACAAAAGTTAGCTGAAAGAAACAAACCCTAATATCACAAAATGCTCAGAAGTGAAAGTGCCAATTTATAGGTCAAAAGTGCTAAAAGACACCCAAAAGTACTGCAATATAGAAGAAGCACTGTATTATAGAGAGAAAGAACTAAAATAAAATTAAAATGCTAAAACATAGAATCATAAAAGATTTTACCAGTGCAACAGTGCCAATTTGTAGGTGAATGCATTGGTTTGAAGCAAAAGCACTGGCTTATAGGTGAAAGCATTGAACCATGACTTGAGAAATAAACCCTACAAAAATGATTAATTCCCTACAAAATAGAGGATTAACAACATAGAAAACTTATCGGTAGTGGCACTCCCTTTGGGTACCTAGACCAACCACTATGTTGAAGTTGTGATGACCTATCATGGAATAAAACTTGCTCATTCTAGAGGTTTTAAGAAAGTTTGGATTGAGGGGGATTTGAGCAACATTATCAATTGCTTTCCCAAAAGCCTAGCTAGACTATAGCCACCCTCATCGAAGATGCCCTTAAACTTATGGAAACCTTTGAGGAATTAATCATAAGTCATATATTCTGTGAAGGGAATAAGGTTGCTAATGTGTTTGCCAATGTTGGCGTCACTATTCAAAACTTGCAAATATGGTATGTCATGGCAATGATTCATATAGAGGCCCAAACATTGATTAATAATGATTGCCAACAGGGAAGCCATCTCAAGGGTGTTTAATGCTATGATACTGGAGATGTATTTAGAGATTGGCAGTGTAATGATGAAGGGAAAGGTTACATGTATTATGGGTGATTTTAGCAACCTTTTCAGACCAAAGAGTTACCATTCTTATAGCCTCTATTATTGGAAGTTTACCCATATCAGTTTGAAGGTGATTTTGAATATGGGTGGGGACCAAAATCAGGTGGAGCCCTCATCTTGTGATGGGGTATGAAGGAACAGTAAAGTTTGAGAGATTGTTGAAAAGAGGGGTTTGATGCCTTATATGGAAATTCTTCATGGATATGACCTCGTGGCAATGTTGTTGTTTGCTAAGAGATGGAAAAACTAAACTGTGACTGCCTATGGGTGGGAGCTAAGCATTACTGAGGACCTGATTGGTGAAATTACTGGCCTCTCTACTAGCGGCAGGAAGTTCTTTAAGGAAAGGAAGGCGTGTTGAAATTAGGGTAGACAACTAAGAGGGGGGGTGAATCGGTTGTCACAAAACTTTATCTTTTGTTGCATTTAATCTTCTTTACCACTTATTAACAGATTAATGATATAACCATGAAAGCATGAACCAACAACACATGAGCAGAAACACAATCAACACACATAAAACCAAGATTTTTATGTGGAAACCTGGTTAAGGGAAAAACCATGGTGGGGGTTAACCCACAAGATTTATTCTCTATTAAAAGAATAGAAAAATGGGAACGCACCTGCCTTCGGGCACACTGCCCAGACCTCACTGCTCCAAGAGACTCACTGTCTACAAAAACATTCATATGGTTAACACTGAAAGGTTGAACTGAGAAACAACATCTTCTCCATACCAAGGTTCAGTTCCATTGAAGCTCACAACATCTCTGCTCTGCCCCCAAACACTTCCTCGCTACCTTTGCATATTCGAACACATGGGCACATTTACATGACTTCATTACACTTATTTATACATGACATCAACTTTAGTATGAACATCAAAGTCGGCCTTACAATCATCTATCTAGAACATTCTCCAAGATAAGCATTACAAGCAATTACAATCACAAGACTTGACTTAATACAAAATGCTACATGCGGACCACTACACTGTTGGCCAAACATAGCTGGGACTCAAATCTTCCTCGAACAATAGGTCACGCTCCATAGAACTTCTCTTAGATCATCTACAACATGCACGAAGCATCTGGTCGGCCAAGACTGGAAAGAACAGCAACATCCAAGGAGAAATCTTCAACTACAAGCTCAATCCTCAATGCGGACCACCAACACAATAGGCACACGATCCAGAGACCTCCACAAGCACAATGAAATCAACAAGAACAACCACACCACCTCAAATCACCATAATCACTTGCATCTTCATACGGGAACTTAAGAACACTAATTGTCATGACTGTCACACTAGAAAGATTGCTTGCAGACCTCTAAACCATGAACCACTTGAGTTGAGGATACACACCAACATCCCAAAGATACCTCTAGAACCGTAGACCATAATATTCCAATGTGGAGCAATCCGGACCAAATTCCTATCACTCTGTTACCTCTGAACAACTACAAAACCTGGTTCTACTCAGATGGCCATAACTTCACCAATCCTCCATGTGGACCTCTCAAATCTTAACTAGAGCAACTTCAGACAATCCTCTATAATACCCTTTAATCTGTAGACTCTTATCTTCATCTCACTAGGAATGCGGAGCAATCTACTTTACTGAATTGCACTGTCTTCACTATCTCTGACAAAGAGATATGTTGACATCAATGACAACACATCATAGGCACATATTTGCAACAATCTCCCCCTTTGTCATTGATGGCAACATATGATGTGAAAAAATGATTCAACCATCAAGACAAGGACTTCTCCCCCTTTCTCTTATCACACCTGCAACCACTTTCTTCACTGCCGCCCCTTTCACCAACAACTACTTACTTCTGAGTTTTTCACATGACTTCTCTCCCCCTTTGACATCAATGGCAAAGGGCACATATTTGCAATCATATCTCCCCCTTTTTGTTTCTTAGATAAAATCAAACTGAACTCCAGAATTAACATACTGACAACTCTCCCTGAGTAGCATCCCCTTAACACCAATTGGGATCACAAGATATGACTATGAGTTCCATCAGACTGATGCACACTAGTGCACCTTAGTTCTGAACAAGAGGGGTAATAACCCCTAGCTTCACTCTGAGATACTCAAAAGTGTCCTTAGGTAGAGGCTTAGTGAAGATATCCGCAATCTGATCCTTTGAAGAAACAAACTCCAATCTGACTTCATTCTCATTTACCTTCTCTCTCAAAAAGTGAAACTTGATGGACATGTGCTTTGTCTTTGAATGCAACACCAGATTCTTTGAGATGTTTATTGCACTTGAATTATCACAGAAGATTGTAACCAGCTCTTCAAAAACAATTCTGATATCCTTTAACATTTGCTTCATCTACAAAACTTGAGTACAATTACTTGCTGCTACTATATACTCTACCTTTGTAGTAGATAGAGATATTGCCTCCTACTTTTTGCTCAACCAAGAAACCAATCTCTTTCCCAAGAAAAATGCACCACCATTAGTACTCTTCCTGTCATCCACATCTCCTACTCAATCAGCATCTGTATATGCATGAAGAGTGAAATGATCATCCTTAGGATACCATAAGCCATAATTAGATGTCCCCTTCAGATATCTGAAAATTCTTTTGACTACTACAACATGAGATTCTCTATGATTAGCTTGAAATCTAGCAACAAGGCCAACTGCATTCATAATACCAGGTCTGGTTTGAGTCAGATAAAGTAGTCCTCTAATCATTGATCTATATCTTTTCTGATCTGCCTTAGGGGAATCATCATCTTTACTCAACTTGTATCCAATTATCATAGGAGTACTCATTGGTTTTGAATCCTCGATTCTAAACTTTTTCAACAACTCTTTCACATACTTAGACTGAGATATGAAGATGCCCTTATCTGACTGAGTGATTTGCAGACCTAAGAAGAAATTCATTTCACCAAACATGGACATCTCAAATTCACTTTGCATCTTATCAGCAAATTTTTTACACATGCTCTCATTTCCACCAAAGATGATATCATCAACAAATACCTCAACAATCAAGATGTGTTCATGATCAATTTTGAAATAAAGATTACTGTCAGCAGTGCCTTTGCTAAAACCTAACTTTAGTAGATACTTATCTAATCTTGCATACCAGGCTCTTGGGGCTTGTTTAAGTCCATACGATGCTTTCCTCAATCTGCAGATCATATCTCCTTGATTAGACAACTAGAATCCTTCCAGTTGCTCAATGTAGACTTCTTCTTCCAACTCTCCATTCAAGAATGTTGACTTGACATCCATCTGGTAAACTGTAAAATCTTTGTAAGCAATAAAGGCAATAAATAATCTGGCTACTTCAATTATTGCCACCGGAGCAAAAGTTTCTTCAAAATTAATTCCCTCTACCTGAGAATATCCTTTGCACACCAATCTTTCTTTGTTTCTCACAACTTCACCATCTTCATTCAATTTATTCCAGAAGACCCATTTAGTTCCAATTACATTTTTGTTTTTAGGTCTAGGAACAAGATCCCAAGTATGATTCTTTTCAATTTGCATTAATTCTTCTTCCATTACTTTTACCCAACTTTCATCATTACAAGCTTCATTCACTAATTTTGGTTCAATCTTTGAAATCAAACAATACTCCACTTGTTCTTCAACAATTTTTCTTTTAGTTTGAACACCTTTATTTTTATCTCCTATGATCTGATCTTCAGAATGATTCAACCTTACATACCTGGGAGTTTTGGGATTTTCTTGAACTCCTGATTCTTAAACTTGTTCCTCAACATTTGCACTAGCTTCTTGAGTCACTTGATTCTCTGGAGCAATCTGAATCTGAGTTTGAGTTTGAACTTGCTTTCCTTTATTTGGACTTTCATTTTGATCATTTGATTCATATCCACAAGACGTGGAAGGTATGTCCTTGCTTTCATCAACCTTGACATTAGCACCTTCAACAATCCTTTTCAATCTCTTGTTAAAGCACAGGTATGCCTTGCTTTGGTTAGAATAACCCAGAAATATTCCTTCATCACATCTTGCATCAAACTTGCCTAGATATTCCTCTTGATATAGCATTTAATACTAAAAACTCTGAAGTATTTCACAGTAGAAGCATTACCAAACCACAGTTCATAAGGTGTTTTACCAATATTACCTTTGATTTGCACCTGGTTAAGAGTGTAGACAGCAGTACTCACAGCCTCTCTCCAATAGACATGTGGAACATTTGCCTCCACCATCATGGTTCTAGCAGCCTCTTGAATAGTCCAGTTCTTCCTTTCCACAACTCCATTCTGTTGAGGAGTCCTAGGAGCAGATAATTGTCTTCTTATTCCATGCTTTTCACAAAATGCATTAAACTCACCAGAGGTAAACTCTCCACCTCTGTCATATCTTAGACACTTTATCTTCACACCAATCTTATTCTCCACCATAGCCTTGAACACCTTGACAAGAGCCTCTGATTTCTCTCTCAAGAAAGTGACCCACATCATCTAGGAGTAATCATCAATCAGCAACATAAAATATATGTCTCCTTGCAAACTCCTAACTCTGGCAGGACCACACAAATCAGTGTGCACAAGTTCCAACAATCCACTTGAAAATTGTTCTTTACTTTTGAATGTAGCTCTATTCTGTTTGCCCAAGTGACATTCCTTACACATGCTATTAGCAAGTTTCACAAGCTTTGGAAGATCTCTCACATCCTGAGTAGCACTTATCTTGACAATGTTATCAAAGTTTACATGACACATTCTCCTATGTCATAACCAACTCTAATCAATCTGAGCAATCAAACAACTTTTACCAGTACCACTTAAATGAAAGATATTACCTCTAGTCTGTGTACCAGATGCAATCTCAGTTCTAGAGCTTCCCAAAATTCTACATTTTCCATCCTTGAATCGGAGATCATACCCTTTGTCAACCAACTATCCAACACTGAGAAGATTATGCTTCAACCCTTCTACATACAAAACATCATTAGTGTTATTCTTACCATCAAGAGAGATGATCCTCTACCATGGATTCTACCAGCTGAATTTTCTCCAAACTTCACAATTCCACCTTCATATCTTTCCAAACCTACAAACTTACTTTTATCACCAGTCATTTGATGAGAACATCCACTGTCAATCACCCATTCATCCTTTTTTTCAACCTGAGCAACCAAGGCACTTTCCACATTCACACAATTAGCAGATTCAATAGGCATCGGATCTTCTTCTTTGATAGCAACGAACACCCATTCATTTCCAGAGGTACTTCCCATATCAGATTCATCATATGTGACTCCTGCATCAGCATCTTCTTGGACATAGTAGTATTTCTTCTGAACCCTAGGTCTGTTAGGGTTTATCTTTGAAACCCTCTCTTGACATCTTGAAGCAAAATGACGAATCTTATTGCAAGAAAAACATTTGAAAGGCAACTTTCCTTCATACTTACCAGATCCTCTTAGTAATCTTTTGGCAACAAGGGCATCAAGTTCTTCAAGCTCCTTCCTTGCCTTTTCATATCTGGTTAGTCTTCTTGAAGAGCTTTCACCTGGATCAAATCTTTGCTTTCTAAAAACACTAGCTTTAAATGCAAATTCTGATTTAGGAAGAGAATCACCAAACTCACTCATTTAAAATGCTGAAAGCTTGCCAACCAACTGATCCCTTGTAACATCTGTCATAGTCCTGATCTCCTCAATAGCAACAACTCTATGCTTGTATGAAGTAGGTAAGGATCTGAGCACCTTGGCAACAATCTCTGATTCTTCTAGTTTTCCACCAGCACACCTGATACTGCACACAAGTTCAGTCACCCTCTGCATGTAGGAAGTGATGTTTTCATCTTCACTCATCCTCAAACATTCGTATCTACCCCTCAGGCTCTGTAACTTAGCACATTTGATATATGCATCACCTTCATACAGAGTTTCCAACTTCTTCCAGATTTCATGAGTAGTTTGCAATTCTAAGACATTTGTCATTTCTATATTAGTCAAGGCACTCAATAATGCTTCTTTAGCATGAATGTTGTATTCAACTTCTTTGATTTCATTTGGAGTTGTAGGACCATTCTTCGGAGGAGTATACTTATTCTTAGTTATCAACCAATAAGGATCACCCATGCATTGCAAATGACACTCCATGTGATTCTTCCAAAGAGAGTAATTTGTTCCATCAAATCTCATACTGTCCTTCTTGTATGTTGACATCTTGGATCTCCTCAAGCGGTCAAGCTTCTTTTAGAGGAACCTTGCTTTGATACCAATTGTTGAAATTAGGGCAGACAACTGAGAGGGGGGTGAATCAGTTGTCACAAAACTTTATCTTTTGTTACATTTAATCTTCTTTACCACTTATTAATAGATTAATGATATAACCATGAAAGCATGAATCAACAACACATGAGCAGAAACACAATCAACACGCATAACACCAGGATTTTTACGTGGAAACTCGATTAAGGGAAAAACCACAGTAGGGGTTAAACCACAAGATTTATTCTCTGTTAAAAGAATAGAAAAATGGGAAGGCACCTGCCTTCGGGCACACTACCTAGAGCTCACTGCTCCAAGAGACTCACTGTCTACAAAAACATTTACATGGTTAACATTGAAAGGTTGAACTGAGAAACAACATCTTCTCCATGCCAAGGTTCAATTCCATTGAAGCTCACAACTGCTCTGCCCCCAAACACTTCCTCGCTACCTCCACATCTTCACACACATGGGCACATTTACATGACTTCATTACACTTATTTATACATGACATCAACTTTGGAATGAACATCAAAGTTGGACTTACAATCATCTATCTAGAACATTCTCCAAGATAGGCATTACAAGCAATTACAACCACAAGACTTGACTTAATACAAAATGCTACATGCAGACCACTACACCGACAGCCAAACATAGCTGGGACTCAAATCTTCCTCGAACAACATCCCACGCTCCATAGAACTTCTCTTAGATCATCCGCAACACGCACGAAGCATCCAGTCGACCAAGACTGGAAAGAATAGCAACACCCAAGGAGAAATCTTCAACTATGAGCTCAATCCTCAATGCGGACCACCAACACAATAGGCACATGATCCAGAGACCTCCACAAGCACAATGAAATCAACAAGAACAACCGCACCACCTCAAATCACCAGAATCACTTGCATCTTCATACAGGAACTTAAGAACACTAACTGTCATGACTATCACACTAGAAAGATTGCTTACAGATCTCCAAACCACGAACCACTTGAGTTGAGGATACACACCAACATCCCAAACATACCTCTAGAAACACAGACCATAATATTCGAATGCGGAGCAATCCAAACCAAATTCATGTCACTCTATTACCTCTGAACAACTGCAAAACCTGGTTCTACTCAGATGGCCATAACTTCACCAATCCTCCATGCAGACCCCTCAAATCTTAACTGGAGCAAATTCAGACAATTCTCTACAAAACCCTTTAATCCGCAGACTTTGATCTTTGTCTCACTAGGAATGCGGAGCAATCTACTTTACTGAACTGCACTGTCTTCACTATCTCTGACAAAGAGATATGTTGACATCAATGACAACACATCATAGGCACATATTTGTAACAAGGCGAGCGACAAAGCCATTGCTCAATTCTTCAAGGGTAATGAAAGGAATAAGCTTGTGAAGCTTCAATCGGGGGGCTATAATCGTATGTTGATCAAGCCCATCTGGACTGAAGTGGTCGAGGTCATTATGAGGTACATCACCCTCGACGGTAGATTCATTGCTCTGTATGGTTTTCATTTCAATCTTCTAAATCATTTTTGGCATAAGATGTTAGTGTCTTTTCCATTTTATCTTTTGGCTTCTTTGGAATTTTCTATTAAAGAAAAATGACAGAAACCCCAAGTTGCATGTGCTTCATGAAGGTTTAATCCTTCTGATAATGGAATATATGAAAGGTAATACCTCCATGATTGGTGTGAAGAGTAAATCTGTGAAGAAAAATGTGTTCTTGGTCTTGAATGATTCAGAGACTCAAATGGGGGAGGAGGAATGGGCTAAAGAGGAGGAATTGGAGGATGAGATTGAAACATCTGGTAAGAAGAAGAAGAAAAGTGCTATGAAGAACCAATGACAGAATAGGAAAGATATCCTCATTTCTTGGTCTGAGGTTTCCCAAACTGGTAATGATGAGGAGTCAGAGGGTAGGAAGGATAGTTTGAGTGTTGAGAAAAGGAAAACCATGGAGAAAGGGAAGAGCCTTGTGAAAGCTAAGAAGGTGAAGAGTAATCCTTCTGTGGAGGTAAAGAGTAAAACTACTTTGGAGCCGAGTACTGGTAAAGGGAAGAGTTTGTATTATGTGGAGTAGAGTGCTGGTAAAGGGAAGAATATTATTGTAGAGCTGAGTGTTGGAATCCCTTTCCCCTCTATACCTAATCCATCTCCTGGAATCCTCGAGGATTTTGAGGTGTTGGTTTCTAGGGTTGATAATCATGATGATTTATTTGAAGCCCTTGGTATAATTAGAGATGTGGTAGATGGCTAGCATAAAATGATGAAATGGTTCTTTCTAGAGATTAGCAGGATCAACATTAAGTTGAGAACCCTGTAGGAGAAATTAGACCATCCGAGGGAGACTAATGCTAAGCAAGATAAGGAGATTCTACACGGGTGTGAAGTGATCCCGAGGGTGGAGGAAATGGAAAGGAAACTTCTTAGGATTAAGTACTATGGTAGTCGGATTGAGAGCATGGAGGAGAAGCTAGTTAGGGTCAATGAGAACCTAGAATGAGTGGTTAAAATCAGCTAGTGCACGATCCAAAACAACCTTCAAGGTATGCACCTCCTTACTAATAAATTGAAAGAGCTCTGCAAGGATCAGGTCAGGGACCCTACTATTAGGGATAATCTTGTGTAGGAGGATATTATGCATGTCCAAAAGAATCAGAGGGACAATGAAAAGGCTAAATACGTAATTTAGAATGAACAGGGTGGCCCGTGTACGCGCACCAGAGGTAGTAAGAAAAAACACTTTTAGGAAGAGAAGGAGCTGGTGGGATTTGCCAAGTTACATGAAAATTTTTATGAATAGGAGTTAGAAGCAACTGGCACTTTGAAGAAGCTATAGTAGTAGGTTGTTTGGCTATTGGTCCTTTTTGTGCCTTTTAAGTATGTTGTTTGTTCTTTTTTTAGGCTATTGGTTGGTTGTTGGTTCACTTTCTTTTCTCTCTTGGCAACTTTTTGTAAAGGGTTTTGGGGCCCCTTCAAAACTTATTTTACCATTTAATCAAAAATAACATAGAAAACAAAGGAAGACTTTAGAAACAAATCCAAAAAAACCCCTGATCTGTAGAAAACTTGAGAACATGAGATAAGCACACTATGATGCAAAAGCGCTAGGACAAAATGAAAAGCACTAAGATAGAAGCAAAAGCACTAGGTTAAAGTAGAAGCACCGAAATTCAAGAAAAAGCACTGAGATATGAGAGAATGCACTAAACGACAGAAGAAAGTGCTAAGATCCAGGTGAAAGCGCTAAACCACATAGTGTAAGTGCTAATCTATCACAAAAGCACCAAACTATGACAAAAGTACTAAACAACATTCTAAAGTGTCATTCTAGAAATTTGACTAGAAAACACAGAATTTCATCAAAAATTTGTTAGTAATAGGGACGGGGTCCCACCAAGCATGCCAAAATGTGTATGCAGAAATATGGAATCAACATAAGGAAAAATAAATCAATCAAAGAACCTATTCCATAGTTGACATTACCTCAAGATTGAGCAAAGGACTAAAGAAATCATAATGAAACAATAATAACAATGTTACTACAATAGCCCTTGTTGCACCATGACAATGGTGGATATGCTCCAATGATATTTGATAAAGATTTTGATATGTTGGTTTCTCACTTTGACAACACAAATTTATCTTCAAAGCTCTTGATTATAATGGCTTGGTTGTTGTTTGATTTATAGATTTGTGGATAATAGGATGGATGGTTAAGATTAAGAGGTGGAAATGGATGACTAAGATTAAGAGGTGAGAATGAATAGGTAAGATTAAGAGGTGCAATATGAAATAAATGGTGAAGATTAAGAGGTGAAAGATAGAAGCTTTTAGGGCATTCTTATGTGAATGGCTAGCATTGAGAGATGTAGTATGAAATGAGTGGCGAGATGTAAAGTTAGTTTGAGTTTTGTGCAAGTGTCTAGGCTCAAAGAATTTGGACAAGCTCTTAGCTAGTCATGTGACTCTCAATAATTAATCAAATAATAAAATTATTTAATTAATTATTAGGCAAGGGTGATGATGTGGGAAATTTGGATTTATTAAATAAAAATATTATTTAATTAATTTGGCTAAAAGGGAGAAAAAATTAATTAAATAAGTATAATTTATTTAATTAATTTGGTGATGGAGAAAATGGATTTAAATTAATTAAACAAAGATAATTTTTTAATTAATTTGGGAATTAGGATAAACATGTTAATTAAATAAATATAATTTATTTAATTATTTGGGTGATGAAAAAGGATTTGCTAGAGGTGTTGACAAGAGACACTGCATAGCATTGATAGGTGTTATCATTGATGGCAACTAAGATTGTTCCACACATCTGTAGTACAATATCTGATCATACCAAAAGTCAGAATGATAATCTATCTAAGTCTGGGAGCCTGAAACAGAGCATATAGCAGAGTCTAGTATTTTGGTCAGCGAATCTCTCCAGTTAATCATTATGTGTTGCAGATCTGAAGGAGTGTAAAGGGACACCAGGACAATCTAAATCCAAGTTTTCAGCCTCTGGTGATAAAGGGATCAAAAGTTATGAGCATCTGAATACCGAATCCTATTATGATAGAACAGTTCAGTGAAGAACAGGTAGACTTATGTTAATCCTTGTGCGGACCCAATAGAAGTGTTTTGATGAACTGTGTATGAGATAGAATGTTAGTGGCCGACATGTATGATGATCTACATGTGTTATTTTTGGTACGCATCAATATTGGTGTATGGATCTAGCCGACAGAACAGACCTTTCTTAAAAAGTTCAAAGTGTTGTTGTTGCCGACTAGCAAGTGATTGCAATTCAAGATAAGGATATATATAGCTGATGATTGTGGATATTTTGTGTGTGTATGCAAAAAGGGTGTATATGTGAAAAGAGCATAAATCTGATATCCGAATGAAGGCAGAATAGAGAAAAGAGCAGAATAAAGATAAGTGTACAAAGTCAGTATTTGGACTTCACCGGAACTGATCTCTAGCATTGGCAGATGCATCTTACCAGTTCAAAATCTCTATAAATCTCTTGTAATCCTTTCTATAGGCAGTGAGCCTCCACTCGAGCAGTGAGCTTGGGCCAGTGAGCCTGAATGCATGTGCATTCACATTTGTAAAATACTTTAAACATGGTATTAATTATTGTGGGTTAACTGCCACCGTGGTTTTTCCCTTGACTAGGTTTCCACATCAAAATTCTTGGTGTCAAGTGTGTTATTTATATTTCTGCTTGTGTGATGCTGAAATGTTTATTTCATTAATTTGATTATCAGTGGTAAAAATAGTTTAAGGGAAGGAAAATTTGTAAATGTGTGACAACTGATTCACCCCCCCTCTCAGTTGTCTGGACCTAATCCAACAAGAGGGTGGTCCTAGGATGAAGGTGTCCTAAGATGACACAAGGTGATGTCAACAAGGGGACTTCTAGGTGATGGAGGACGTGGTCAATTTTAGGTATCTACAATACATTAATCAATCTAATTTCATGCTCAAGAATTAACCAAAATATCTTGAAAAAGATGTACTAGAAATATTATCTTAAAAACACACATATTTATTATCATGGAGGGGAGTGAACTTTCATTTTTCACACATTTCTTCACATGGGACTCATCAAAGATAACCATAAGCTTTTTTCACTTGGTTTTTTAGAGGAGATTTGCTAGTTGTTAAAGGCACAAGTTAAGATGCTTGACTTCAATATTTTATTGGATTTCCTTATCTTTTTCAATATGTTTTCTATGTCATCAACAGACAATGGATGATATATTGTATTGTAGTCATTAATGTTGACCTTATGGTGCTAATATTTCTCATACTTTATATGAACTATTTGTTTTCAAGGTCTGATTTTGGTTGTGAATATTTGGAGTTTGATTGCAGATGCATGGAAATTCATTCCAAAGGAAGATTTCCATTATTAAAATTAGAATATATCCAATTGCAAAAGGTCATACTTTGTATGAACTATTTGTTTCAATGTTTGATTTTTGTTATGAATATATGGCATCTAATTACAAATGTATGAGAATTCATTCCAAAGCAAGACTTCCATTATTAATACTAGAATATCTCCAATTGCAAAAGTAATAAAGCCTTTTTTATATTTCTTTGGGTTTTGCTTCTCATTTCCTCAAGTTCGAGCATGCATGATACCTTTTCCAAGAATCCTTTCATGATAAAAGGCATGAATTTTAAATGTTTAATATTTAAATATCCATATTTATTAGTTACTACAAAATGCTAGATAGAGGGCTTTCTTATTGGATGCATGCTTGTCTGTTCATAAGGTAGAAGGAGGATTTTTGTTAGATATTGTAGTTGCAAGTGTGTCGTTAGACATGTATGCAAAATGTAGAAGCAAAGACTAGGGACTTGAACTGTTTGACAAAACTCCTCAAAAAAATGTGGTTTCATGGAATGCCATGATTGTCAGATATGTTCAACATACATTTGCTAAAAAGGCCTTAAAACTTTTAAGCACCTCAACCTTTGCCAAAATTTTTCATGCCTCTGCTCAAATTGGAGCTTTGGAAGAGGGTGTGGACATTCATCAAACAGGAAAGTGGATTTTTTGGGTTAATGAAGTCCAAAAACTATTGTGTAATTTTTGTAGCTAGTCATGACTATTATTATTATCGTGAAGTAGTTTTATTATAAAAAATTTTGAGTCCTTTTGTTGACATAATATTATCTAGAATGTTTTTCATGTCTCATAATAAGCTATTTGATAAGAATTAAGTGCTTGAATGAGGTTGTGGTTCTTGATTAAGTTTACTATTCAGTCTTTTACTAGTTCTTTCATTTCAATTTTTCTTGTGAGCTGTTTGGATCAATTTAGCCCTTCATTAGGTTCTAGACCCTCGTGTTGCATCACCTCTCTTCCTTTAAAATCTCCCATCTACCAATCTCACATCAAACTTTGTGTGACTAGTCCCCATTTGACCTACAAGAACATAGAATAAACCCAAAAGATGTTTATCTAACTAGCTTGAATATTGTCAGAAGTGGAGATTTCCAAGATGAAGTGTTAGTCTATCTCAATAACCTGGAGCTACAAAATATGCATGTTTTCTCTTCAATCTCTTCCTTCAAAGTAGCCCATCTACCAATTTTACACCTAATTCAAGGATAAATTAGTCTTCAATTGGGATGCAAGAACATAGAATCAACACTCAAGGTGTCTATAATATGTATAACTAGCCCAAATGTCTTGATAAGCAAATAATTCCATGATAAAGTGCTAATCTAACTCACTATGATTGATGCACACGATAGCCATATTCTCTTCTCCATTTCTTACTTTAGATTCACCCATATACTAAATGTGTTGGTTAATATAGTAGCTAGGGTCTTGGTTTTCTCTCATATCTATGGAACTATGATCATAGAACTCATAGAGCCCTTATTTTTGTAATTTTTTTGATATGAATTGATAGCTACATTTACCATTATATGTATACATAAGTGCGCGTATAAGTTTGTGCATTTCATAATCATAAGATCTATAAATTTGTGTCTTCTTCTATAATCTGTCAAGGAATTCTATTGAAATTAAGAGGATAAATTTACTCAAGCAGAAATAGTTTTTCCAAAGATCAGAGAAAATGTAATTGGTAGATGCAAAACTAGACCTTGCAATCTTCATCTGCATCCTTGCAGCAATAAACAAAGAGAAGCCCTTTTTCCATGCTTTGTCTTATCAACATTTGGCATGGACTCCTACTACAACACAACCCTTGTGTTAATGTAAATATTTTATTATTTTATAATTAAAAAAATATCTATTTGAAGGCTCTTTGGTAGTTTTCCTGTCAAAATAGTTGTTACTTTACTTATTCTTATATAGGTAAATGCTATGGACTATATTATCAATATTTTTTCAAGTGAAATTATAAAGCCACATCACCTTTTTATAAAAGAAAAGGACAAAAACTTTTAACTTTTTAGTTTGAAGCACCTAAAATTGATATATGTTTCAAATCTTAAAAATATGTAAACTAGTGGTATGTAGATATTTTAATGTAGTTTATGACTATATTTAAAAATAAATAAAAATAATTTTGGGATAGTTTTTTGATAAAATTGTTAGTACTATTTAATTGTTAAAAAAGAATCATAAAATAAGGTTTATGGGGTGTTAAGGAATTTGTAACAAATTCCATTTTTTTCTATTTTTTCCTTATTGCTAACTCAATACTTTAGTGCAAGGGTCTTTTTTGAATTTCAACAAATAGTTTTTTTTTTAATAAATGTTCAGTTGCATGTCCCAAAAATAGAGAACTTTTATGTGGTGTCAAACATTTTTATTCTCATTTATCAAAAACTAAAAAAATAATATCAACTCGATTGAAACTCTCTCCTCTAGTGTAGTGATTTTTTTGTTACTTTTTAAAATAATACTTACTATTTTTTTGTCAATGGAATCAACCTCAACTTTTGGGTTAATCACCCACTTTTCATAAAAAAAAATAAGAAATAGTAAATTTAGAATTAAAATATAAAAAATATGTTTTCAAAATATCTACAACGAGATCTACCAAAGGGTATTTTTTATTTTTCCAAAAAATAAATTTGTGTATAAAAAATTTATCAAAAGTGGTGGGAAAAAATAAAAATGTCCCTCAATTTAAAAACAAAGGAATTTGGATCCAAAAACTTGACACATAAGTTGCCAATGGACATGTTTAGTTGAAGGGGGCTTGGGTTTAACCCCTTTTGGACTAAGAACACAAGCATACAAGATAAAATTTGTGTTTTTATGGTGAAGGGACTGTGTTCAACCAATCTTGGTTGGGTCAAACCCCCTTGCCATGTAGATGTCACATTTGTGTCATCCTGCAGTTGGGCCAAACACTTGTTCAACCAAACTCATTAGAAAAATGTGACTTTTCTAAAAGAGTAACACAAGTTTATTCTTTAACTCCTTGACAATGTGATCATTTGTTGTAATTGGACTAGTTTGAGAAATACATTTAGAAGTTAATGACATTAACATTGAACAACAATGTAAACATGGGTTATGACCCAATAAAATGATTAAGCATGGGTGGTTGTGGACCAATAAATATGAGAGGAGGACACAAAGCCAATTTCATCATAGCAAATGGAAATAGTCACACTAACATTAGAAGATGACATGGACTATAATTGGTATGCCAAATGCCAACATGAACATCAACTTTGGTGGAGGATATAGTGCTATGGTAGGTTGTGAAAATGGTGGAATCAACACCAATTTTAGAGGAGGACATGGTGTTGATGACACCATTTGACGTGCCCATTTCAACACCATTTTCGCCTCCAAAGTTGGTGTTATTGATATTTTACATGTCCATTGTAGTAGCATGTCCTCCAACATCCAATGTGACTATTACAATTTGACATGCCAATAGTAGTATCATGACCTCCTATGTTTTCTCTTGATTCACTAATGCTTATTCTTATTAGGTTGTGACTTATACCTACATTGTAACATATACTGTCGGATAGGGTTTTTTGTGCCAAGTTTTTTGCCTTTTTGAATGTTGTTTGGTTTAGGGTTTTATGTGTATGTTTGCATGTAGATTTTTTGCATTGAAAACACAAAATATAGTTCATATAAATAAACCCAGAAAATATACAATGAATATGCATAAACGAATAATGACCCAAATCATAAATTAAGCTAAAACTAATTACTATGACATACCCATTTTCAAATCTACAACTTCATTTCATTGTCGTACTTGGGTCAGCTTACAATGCAATAGAAAATCACCAGGAATCGCATACAAGGAAAGTTCTTCACCAATACAAGGTTGTTGTAGCAGAAACAGTCCTAAACGTCAAAGATGAAGGAGATAAATGTCATAAAAGTGAAGTAACATCAATATTAACAAACCCCACATCCTCCTAGAGCCTGTACAACCTGGCTGGGAGCAAACACCAACAACAATCACATGAAATGGACCTACACTCTGCCTAGAAATCTCGGTTGTCCCTGTGTGACCCTCAATGCCTAGGTTAGAAGCCAAAAACAGTCCCAAATCTCTCCAAAATTACCTCTGTATATAGTATGGCCTGGGGTGAATGGTACAACCAACAAGAGAGTTCAACAACCACACTCAAAACACTTCAAATCTATCATAAATCTGTCACTAAAACTTTATTTCTCAACTGCACATTGTTGTTCTCAAAATCAGCTTCACTCGTTTTTGTAGACAACCCCTATGAAACTTGTCCGTTTCGTAATCTACACTCTAAGTTCATGAGTCGAGACAGGTTCTCTTGGCCTCGTGCGAAGTCTTTTGACATCGTTAAAATAGCTTGTGACATTCCCCTTAGTCAATTTATCAAAATTCACGAAGTTTGACTAGTGTGCAAGTTTATCAAAATATCAATTTTGACCTTTTAAAGGTGTTAGAATTTTTTTAGGTTGCTGTGTGAAGTCGGCAAAATTTGCCGCTCATACATCTATATTTTGCTTCCAAGTGCAAGGGCGGCAAATTTCGCTGCCCATGCGTTTCTTTTTTTGTTTATGTGTCGAATCAGTAAAAAGTGTCGCTTCTACATGCTTGTATGAACAAGAAAGATGCAACATCAGTGAATTTTACCGCTCACGCATCTTTATCTTCATTTGTGTCAAATCAGTAAAAGGAGCCACTGATACATGCCATTAATGTCACCATGAGTTAACTCGTGTGACATTAATGGTGACTTTTAGTTTTGTTTTAAGTTTTTTAAGTGTCTTTTAAACTGCTTTCATTGTGTTTCTTTCATTTTATCCTGCCTAAGTCGACCTCTTACACCTATGGTGACGCCTTCTTGAGTTCGTGATTTTTGTGATCCAGAAGTGTCATCGTGAAAAGTCAGGAGCGGCATCATTTTTTTATGAGGTAAGGATACGTTTTTCATTTTCTTATATCTAGGGTTTGTTAATTGTTTAGGATAAATTTGTTTCGGTTGTTAAACCTGTCGTTTAACACATCTTTGTTTACGTTTCTTTTGTTGATTGATTCATACCTATGTTGTGATAACCCTAGCTTTTTCGTTCTAAACCAGACTGAACTTTCCCGACTATTTTCTATTGCTTGTGACTTAGTTTTCTTTTAGATTTAAGTTTTTAGGTTTTGAATCGGTATAAATTGCCAAATGTGTTATGTTTTGATTACCCTTGTGCAAGGGCGCGAAATTCGTCGCCCTTACACAAAAGCTTTAATAAGGTGATATGCATTATCGGTGATTTTTTCTCACCAAACCTATCTTACACCTGTGAAGTTGGCTATATTTGTCAATCGAAGCCTTTCCATGAATTTGCAGACAAATGTTAAGTCGACGAAAATCGTCACTTAAGCGTTCAAAGTTGTATCCAAATGCAAGTGTATGGGCAGCGAAATTCGCCGCCCTTACACGAAGAAAACCTTGAAACACCTACATGCCATGTCGGCATAATTTGCCGCTCGAACACTTGCAATTTTCCCATATCACATGCAGTGTCAGCATTTTTTACCGCTCAAACATAAAACACTTGCAATTCTTCTAAAAATGCAAAAGCGGTAATTTTCACCGCTGATACACATGCATTTTCAGTTTACCTACAGGGTCGGTAAAAATGGTCGCCCTGACACTTGAGAACTATCCCTTACATGCAAGGGCGGCAAATTTTGCCGCCCGTGCACACATTCTCTCAAAAAAATTCTAACTCTGGGATATTTTCAATTTTGCTTTTCCAAGCCCACTTTCCTCTGTTTTTTGACCTGCTCGCACTCTAGCCCTTTCAAGCGTATCTCCATAGTCGTGATCGTTGACATGTAATTTTCTCAGATTACCAGTATTTCCCCTAATTGCATGATCATGGCTTTTTGTTGCAATTTCTTCTACGAATTTCCTCTCTTCATCAACATCCTTCTGGTGATAGCTTTTTTAGATGACTGAGTTGTCTTCGAAGAAGTCGAAAGCGATGAAGTATAAGTATCAAGGTGTTTTTCCAATCACCTCGATTACTTCTAATGTCGACGACATTCGGGATACAGAGATTGGCCATGTGGACATGGCTGAATTTGTGGAAAGAACTAAGTCCAATAATCCCAATTCTGCAATGAAGAAGATTATTGACAGTAACATTCATTTGATGTCATCTTTCCCGGTGGCAGCACATAACACAGAGTTTGTTCTTCAGTGTGCTTAGTTTTACAACAAGGATACTAGGGTAGTGATGGATGCAAGTGGCAATGTGATAATTAGATTAGATCCTGAATTCATTGATAAAGTTTTCATGTGCCCTGCTGTTACAAAAGTCATAAAGCTAGATTTTACTGAAGCACAAAAAGAGTATGACAAAAATCCTGAGAAGGCTAAGAAGATAATCAATACTAAATGGCTCAAGACTCCACGATCAAACTTGTCTAAGTGGTCAAGGAGTTTTCTTAGAAGTGATTTTGTAGAAGAAGTTGGTGATCTCATAACTCTTCTCAGTAGGATAAGAGGATTGGCCTCTTCCTCACTTTTTCATGAGTGGATGTACCCTTTCATTAAGGTAATACTCCAAGGTAATCAAGCCATCTTCTGGGGAGAGCAAATTAGCAATGCTCTGCACGAGCCGTTGACAAAGGTATCTACTACCTTCAAATTCTACATGACTTCTTACCTGGTGTATATAGCAGCCTCCATGAGAATCTTTCCAGGTCTAACATTAGAAGGAGATAGGAGAGTAGTCCCTGTGTATCAGTACTATTCTCAATTGACATTGAAGGGCTCTATTCACCACTTCAGGAGGGTAAATGATGCTTTCTTCACAGTGTTCTTGTGTCTTTTTGACCCTCAGCTAGAACAAAGAAGAGTTTCAGATGAAGCTTGGTCAGTGGTAAATGATTTTGGATGTATGTTCTTACAATTTCCTTCTTTCTCATATCTAAGGGTTGGCTTTTTCCAAGGTCATCCTTATATGTTGCCAAGGTTCCCCTTAGACAAACTTGTTTTAATGGAATTATGTAGACAAATGATTGTCATACATAATAAACAAATAGAGCTCAAGAAACCAGGATTCAGGTTTCTGATTGAAATTGGTAGATTCTCAGTATTAACTGCTGCAAAGGCTAGAGTCATGGAAACTGAAATGTAGCTTGTAACCATGAAACAATTCAAACGAAGGCCAAAGTTTGATTACAGGGGTGTGAAAGACAAAATCAAGAGAAAGACCCAGTTCCATGAACCTATGGTTGAAGATGTCTGGGTGGATTTGAGAACAGAAGAAGATGTCAGAAAATTGGATTATAGCTGGTTATCTCTGGAGCAGATTGAATATCTGGGACTTGCTGATATTCCTGAAGACCTAGTGGATGATGGAGAGTTGATCGATGACAAATATAACACTGAACAGGTTGTTGGCTCTCCTCTTCCTCCTATCCAATGGTCTCAGAAAGAATTGACCTCTCTGAGGAAAAGATTTGAACCCATATTGGCTAACACCAATAACTGGCTAGCAGATAAGGGAATTGCTTTGAAAGAATTCCTTACAGGATCAGAGACTAAGATCCAAGAACAAATAGGTAAAAAGGTGGAAAATAGGACGAAGAACAAAAGTGATGTTCCCTCTTCTTCCAAGCCACATAAGCCCAGGATCAAATTTGTGACGAAGAAGTCAAAGGCTGTGGAGAAAGAGTCTGAGATAGAAGATATGGAAATTGAGAAACAAAACACTGAAGAACCAGCCACCGAGGAAATGGAGGTTGAAGATAGACCTATAGATCAACAAGGAGAGGAAGTTTTGTTTCCACAGGAGAATGTACAACAAGAAACGGGAGGCTCTTCTCCTTTGCTTGACACACCCGTTTTAGTTCCTCTATCTGTTTCACCCATTGACATCCCCTCTTCTGAATCTCCATCATCTTCCAAAACAATTTTTGACAATCCTCATAATACTTTTGAAGATGTTCTTCATTCCTCAGAGTCTATTCCTAGCTTGTCCTCCTCATCTTTTGATATTAGAGATATTTCTATATTTGATCATTTTGTAATGAATTCTGAACAGGGTCCTAATGTGAATATAATAGGTGCAGTTTTTACTAATACTCCACCCATTATTTCTACTTCCAGTGCAAGTACAGTTCCAGTAACACCAGCAATGGGAACAGATCCTAATGTGAGTACTTTTGTGCTTCCACCATGGTTATCAACATATACACCAAAAAGGAAGAAACAAGCCATCTCTCTAGATAACTTTGATTTTAGTAAGTTGGTGCTTGCGAAAGCTAAGACCTTGAAGAAGCCAAAGGTTCTTTCAAGAATGCTCGGGGACAAGGGACACAAATTTCTGGAGATTGCAAGACCTCCGCAGGATGGAACCATGGAAAATTTTAGTATGAATGATTATTCTAACTCTAGGGTTGAGTTAGGCAAAATAACTCATGAAAGTGCAAAGACTGACATGCAGTCAACAATGGACATTCTGATTCAGAAGTTTGACAGAGAGAAAGAAATGAAAGATCATTACAAAGCAATGGTTGAATAGTTGACTACAGTGGTGAGGAAAATCACTTTGAATTCAGAGTCAGTGACTCTCAAGGCAGTTTCTGTAGAAGACCCTATCATTCAAAAAGCTGAAAAGACCCATCTTAAGGGAAGAGTACTTGAAGAATATCTGGAAAGGATGTGTACCCAAGGAATCTCTCTGCTTATAGAACTATCTGAGAAGACAGACAAAATGGAGAAAATAAGAGTAGAACTTGATGACTTGACTGATGTTATTTCTCAAGATATCGAGCGCCTAGAATAGAATCATGATAAGTGGGTGGAGATGAGAAAGCTAAAAATAAGCGCTCTGATATCAATTGGCATCATTCCTAATAGAGATTCATATATAGAAACCAAAGAGGCATTGGCATACCGGGGTTGTGTACTAAAGGATTTGATCAATGACCTGGAAGCTGCAAGGAAACTAAGTGAACAGAGTGATGTTAGTCTTTTGCATAAATTGGAGGAGCTGTCGTGCAAACTTGTGTCATAGGATAACCAATTTCTCTCTGCAGAAGAGATGACTCAGGAATTTGAAAATATGTTCCAGAAAGAGTTCGAGGACAAAACATTTTCAATGGCCTCTGTGGACAATATTCTTGACAATCAGTTAACTTTGGATAATCTGAAGACCAAGCTAACTAGTCACGTAAAATCAGTCACCACGGTCAGAGATGCCATAGTTAGAGCCAGGATGATTTTCAAGAACACAGTTAGTCCAGACAGTCTTGGGATGCAAGCAACTTTCACCATGTATGATTGCCATATGAAGAAAGACGACAATGCAAGTTGAAGTAGCTTTTCCATGACTTAGTTTATTTTCCACTTCTCATATGTACTTTTGAAATAATTTTGGACATATTGACATGTACTTTTTCCATATGTAATTACATGTAAAAACATAGGAAGTCCTAAATCAAAAAGGACTCCTTTGTTGCATAAGTCATAGTTAGTTTTTCTTTTCCTATTTTTGCTCTCGGTTCCTCTTATAAATAAAGAGGACCCCCATTGTAAATATCCATCTTTTAGTTATTGAAGCGAAACTCTGCCAAATTGAAGAGCATTTTGAGACTTTGTGTTCAAATTGTAAATCAAATTTTATCAAGTGAATAAGAAAGCAAGTGATCATTCAATCTTTGTGTTGGAATAACTTGTGGCGTATTGGAAATTGTTCTTATGTCCTTTTCCTAATACTATCTTATCTGTTTGATCAAATTGTAGTGTGAGTGAGAATAATCTGAGAGATGTTCTAAAGTTGATTGTGGAGACTTTGTGCTACAACAATTATCTTTAGTTTGTGATTTTGTGTTTTGAAGTAAAAGATATTGGAAAGGCTTTGAACTACTATTATCTTTTGTGATCATATATTTTGTTGTAGTTTTCGGTGAAGACTTTGGGCTGCAACTTGGTTCTAAGTTATAAATTAGTAAAAGAAGCAACGATAGACTTTGTGCTCTCGTGGGTTTCTTGGTTATCCAATTTGTATCAAGAAAGTGCTATTTCATTTTGTAAACATCATTTTTGAAAAAAGAGAAATGGATGATATGGTCTCACCCCCAAGTTAGTATTTAGTTTAAATAAGTTTATGATAGTTGATAGGGAACCTCCCCTTGCTGAGAGGAGAGATTTATCTCATTACACTATGGTCGATATAACCATTTTGCCTTCAGGTAGTTGAAGACAAAATATTCACCCAACACACATAATAACTTCACTAAAAGCATCCATTCCTAGCTCAAAACTCCATCAAAATGAATCAACTAAATGCCCAAATGAAGCTCCTGAATGAAGCCTCCAATATTCCTTCCGGATGTGGTCTTTCACACATGAAGAAGGCGACTATGTAGAGGTTTTCCTCTCAACAAGTCTAGTCCAAACCCTCAAAGCTCTTCAAGCTCCAAGAATGCACAACAATATCAAAATCAAGTGAGTGAATGAAAATAATCCAAATGAAGCTCATTTCTTTTCTTTTATCTCACTCAACCCAAACGCCAAAGATGAGAGTATTTTAATATTTTATTTTATAACTTATTTAAGTCCCTTATATCTCCCATGAGGGTGCCCATCTCCTAGAGAGACAACTTTAAGTTATAACTTGTTTTAATAAAGTAAAATCACATTACAACTTAAAGTCACTTTACCCTTACAAATATTATAAGTTAAATCTTTAATTTAATTTATATTTTGATAAATAATACTCCGGGGTTATCGAATCCATAAACCACATGCTAAGCCTTCTGAACCTGTATTGGTATAAATAGCAAGTCGCTCCACATTACCTCGACCTGACTTACTATAAATAGTAAGTACTCATGAAATGATCCAATTTGGCTCCCTAACTAAAGCTATTAGCCTACGAGAACTAGTTGATAGGCTAATTCTCATCAACTAACCATCTGGGCTAAATGGGGGACATTATAGTCCGCCCTCTCCAAGATTGCTTGTCCTCAAGCAATCTCAACTCAGGATGATGAAGTATCTGCTCACTCTCCCAAGTTGCATCCTCAACTGGTAAGTTCTTCCATTTTACTAGGTACTCCTTGATGATCTGCTTCCTAAGATTCCTCTCAAGTGTGTCAATTATAGCTTCTATAATCAATATTAACTTCCCCTCCTCATCCAATGGTGGAAGCTCAGCTGAAGGAATCACATTGTGGCCAAGTGCTTTTTTGAGTCAGGAAACATGGAACACATTATGCATTCGACTATCTGCAGATAGCTCCAGCTCATAGGCTACTTCCCCCAATCTCCAAGCTACTCTGAACGGACCATAAAACCTGGGTTTTAATTTTTCTACTCCACTCTTTTTTAGAGTCGACTACTTGTAGGGTTGGAGCCTCAAGTACACCATGTCTCCAACCTCAAAACTCCTCTCTACTCAGTGTTGATCAACATAGAGCTTATGTTGATTACGTCCCTGCTGCATGCTCTCCTTGAGTTCTTTCATTATATCCTGGCTCTCCTATAGAAGATCTTTTGCATTTGACACTCTGTTGTCACCAAGTAGTAAATCTGTAAAGCATGGGGCATCATACCCATACAAAGCCCTAAATGGATTCATCCTAATCAACATGTGATAAGTCATATTGTAACAGTACTCCTCCAAGTACAACCATCTGATCCAAGCCTTTTGTTGCCCTGATACATAATTTCGAAGATACCCTTCCACCCATTTGTTTACTATCTCTATTTGGTCGTCAGTCTACGGGTGGTAACTGGTGTTGGGAGTTAGTTCAGTGCCACACAACATGAACAACTCCTGCCAAAACAAACTTAGGAACTTACTATCCTTGTCACTCACTATGCCCTTAGGTATCCCATGAAGTTTGAATATCTCTCTAAAAAAGAGATCAGCCACTTGTACTGTTGTATATGTCACTAAAATGGTGAAAAAATGTGTAAATTTGGTGAGTCTATCAACCACCACATAGATACAATCCTTTCCCTGAACCTTAGGTAGCCCTGTGATGAAGTCCATGGAGATATATTCCCACTTTTGATTGGGAATCGGTAGTGGCTGCAATGAACCTGCTGGATAAGTATGTTCATTCTTATTCAGTTGACATATGGGACATTCATGAACATCCTTAAGGACCTCATTCTTAAGTCCTTTCTATGTAAATCTCTCCCAAATCTATCTGTATGTTTTGAAAAACCTAGGATGGCTAGCCATGGGTGTGTCATTGAAAGTCCTCAGAATTTTGTTCTTAAACTGAGAGTTAGGTACCAAAAATATTCTGTCCTTATATATGATCAAATCATTCACTACAGTATACCTGTCATCATGAGTAGTGCCCTCAATGACTCCTATTGCCCAAGAGTTCTTAGCATACTCTACTGAAATCATCTCTTTCCAATCAACAAATATCTCTCCAAGCGAGCATAAGTGGGGTCTCTAAGATAGTGCATCTGCAACAACATTCTTCTTGCCCTTGACATACTTGATGTTGAAATCATAGGCCTAGAGCCTACTGACCCACTTTTGTTGTCGATCATTCAGATCCTTTTGGTTCATAAAATATTTTATGTTGTTGTGATATGTTTTTATAATAAACTTCCCACCAAGCAGATAAGGTCTGAATTTGGCCAATGCATGCATTATGGCCAACATTTCTCAGTCATATACCGAGTAGCTGTTCTCCACACCCCAAAGCTTCCTACTCTCGAATGCAATTGGGTGTTTCTCCTACATCAAAACTGCCCCTATCCCCTCTCCTAAAGCATCACACTCCAACTCAAAAGGCTTGGAGAAGTCATGGATTGCCAACACTGGGCAGGTAGACATCAAGTGCTTGAAGTGGTCAAAGCACTACTGAGCTGTATCTGTCCACACAAAGGCTCCTTTCTTAGTCAGATCTGTCAATGGAGCTGATGTCTGTGAGAAGCCTTTTACAAACCTCCTATAAAACCCGCACAACCCAAAGAACCCCTTAAGTTGAGTGAGGTTCATCAATGGAGGCCATTCGATGATTGCCTTGATTTTCTCTGGATCAACTCTAACACCATTTGCACTAATAATATGACCCAGATATAGAAGCTTTGTCATGCCGAAGTCACACTTGGACTCCTTGGCATAGAGGGACTCACTCTCGAGGATACTCAGAACCTCCTCTAAATGTCTCATGTGCTCCTCCCAAGTCCTGCTAAAGATCAAGATGTCATCAAAGAAAATCAATACAAACTTCCTTAGCTGCTTCCTGAAGATCTGATTCATGCAACTCTAGAAGGTCGCAGGGGTGTTGGTCAACCCAAATGGCATCACTAAGAAATCAAATTGGCCATAATGACATCTGAAAGCTATTTTTTCTATGTCCTCTTCCCTCATCCGTATCTGGTGGTATCCTGACCTCAAATCTATCTTAGAAAAATAACAAGCCCCATGCAACTCATCTATACGAGGAATCAGATACCTATTCTTTATGGTTTTCTTGTTCAAGTCCATGTAGTCAATGCACATCCTAATGGTTCCATCTTTCTTCTTAACCAACACAGCTATTGATGCAAATGGGCTTTTGCTCGGTCAGATGCGTCCCATCGCTAACAGTTTCTTGATGGTTTTTTCTATCTCATCCTTTAGCCTCTTAGGATGACAATAGGGTATAATCATCATGGGCTTAGTTCCATCCTCGAGCTCGATGACATGCTTGATACCTTTTTCAGGTGGCACTCCTGGAGGTATACTGCTAAACACCTTGTTGTGCTTGGTCAACAACTTTTGTATATCCAGCTGATAGCTATTTTTTGGCTGGTGTGGAGACTCTGGCGTAACAAGACACTCTGCTAACCACTCTACCTGATCATGGCACAACATTCTCTCCATCCTCTTGAGAGAGACTCCTCGTGGTCCTCCATCTGATATTGCCCTGAGAACAATATTTTTACCATTAGATTCAAATTTCATCTCTATTTTCTTCAGGTTCATAGTGAACTCACCAAGTGTCATCATCTAATGCATGCCTAGTACCACATCTATTTCTCCTATGCCAACCACATAGAAATCATCCTTAAGCTTGTATTCTCCCATCTGTATAGTCAGTCTGTAAATCTTTCTGGTACAAGTGAGTTTGAAGCCGTCAACTACCATTACTTTGAATCCTTCAAACTCTTCTACCTTAAGTCCTTATTTAGCCACCAACCTCTCATCAATAAAATTATGTGTGACACCTGTATCTATTAGGGTGATGATGCACTGACCTCCAAGGACTCCTCTAACCCTGAAGGAACCAACTTTCTGGAAGCTAGAAAGTTGTGCCAATATCCCATCACTGTCACTGCTATGCTGTGAGGCATTCTCATCTCCACTATCCTCTCTATCTGATGACTGGTCTAATACGTCTAAATGTGACTCCTCAGTTGAATAGTACTCTATTAACTTTGCCTTTGCCTTATTAATGCATTTGTGTGAAGGGTCCCATGGCTCCTTGCAATGAAAGCAAAGTTTTTTCCTTCTGTACCCATTCAACTGGTCATCATTTAACCGGTTTGTTTTCTCCTTGGGCTGGTTTGAATCCTTCTGAAAAGGTTTTCTATCTTTTTCCTTGTCCTTCCTATATTGAAAACCCTTCGATTGAAATATACTTCTAGATACTGAAGACTCCATGTCTCTAGCCTTCTTCATGGCCTCATGGAGAGAAGGTGGGTTAAGGCCCATAATCCAACCTCGCAATGGATCTTTAAGCCCATCAATAAACAAAACCAACAATATCCTCTATGAGATATCTGTAACCAACACTGATAGCTTCTAAAACTCAGAGATGTAGCTCTCAACTAAATCCCATTGCCTGAGTTGTGTCAACTCCTTAAACTATAACTCGAGGTCCTTCTTATCAAATCTCTCTATGAGACAACCTGTAAACTCTGCATATGAAGTAATACAGTCGTGTCCTAATGTAATCTTCCCATGGTTCCACCACTCATGGGCAATACCTTCCAAATGCAGAGCTACATATGTGATGGCCTCCTCCTCTGGCATAGGACTGAGCTGTAGGAAGTTGTCAAGCTTCTGTACCCATGCTCTGGTTGTGGTCTTTCCCGAGCCATCGAAGTAAGGTATGTTTAGTTTGTTGACCTTCTTCTGCAACTCTATATTATGTTGTCTACCACCCTTCGACCTATGCTTCATCCACAAGTCTAAGTATTCTCATAATGACATTTCAGCCCTGAACTCATCACTAGATGCATGCCATTCACGAACTATCACATCCTGAAACTCCAACTGGGTAGGTTCAGGTTCAGCTGCATGGTTTTGAGTGAAGGTGGGTATGCTAGGCCTATCATAAGTTGTGTGATGATGAACCTCCCTGTTATTCACTAATGCTTCACCCTTAGGTCTCATGTTCTCATCATCAATGTGCTTGTGTCTATCACCACCATTATTATTTCGTTCACCATTGTCCCTGTTACCTTGGTTGTTCCTATTCTTTATCATTATTATTGTTATTATTTCCAGGGTTACCAAACACATGGTTTGCCATCATCTCTCTCATCTGAATAAGGCTAGTCTCTATGTCCCTATGTCCCCTGCCCATTGAGTTTAGAATATCTCTCAAGCTAGGCTCAACATGATCTCTGTCTCTGTCTCCCATTACTTCTACTAGGACTATAACTGTATCGGGACTTGAAAAAGGATCTATATGCTCTGGTGCTTCTATTCTGGTTGTGATCTATTTTTTCTGAGCTAATATCTACTTGTACCTAGCTACATGCCTCAAAACCCTCTCTGCATGTTCAATCTAACCACAAAGGATGGCAAGATCTTCTGCTCTAATACCACTGTAACATACACTGTCAGATAGGGTTTTCTATGCCAAGTTTTTTTCCTTTCTGAATGCTATTTGGTTTAGGGTTTTATGTGTATGTTTTCATGTAGGTTTTTTGCATTGAAAACATATAATATAGTACATATAAACAAACCCAAAAAATATACAATGAATATGCATAAACAAACAATGACCCATATCATAAATTAAGCTAAAACTAATTACTGTGACATACCCATTTTCAAATCTGTAACTTCATTTCATTGTCGTACTTGGTTCAACTTACAATGCAATAGAAAATCACCATTAATCACATACAAGGGAAGTTCTTCACCAATACAAGGTTGCAGCAGCAGAAACAGTCCCAAATGCCAAAGATGAAGGAGATAAATGTCATAAAAGTGAAGTAGCATCAATATCAACAGACCCCACGTCCTCCTAGATGGGAGAAAACACCAAGAATAATCACATGAAATGGACCTGCACTCTACCCAAAAATCTCTGTTGTCCCTGTGTGACCCTCAACACCTAGGTTAGAAGCTAAAAACAGTCCCAAATCTCTCCAAAATTACCTCTATATACAATACAGCCTGAGCTGATTGGTACGACCAGCAAGAGAGTTTGACAACCACACTCAAAACACTTAAATATATCACAAATTTGTCACTAAATCTTTATTTCTCAGCAGCACATAATAACTTCACAAAACGTATCCATTCCTATCTCGAAACTCCATCAAAATGAATCAACTAAATGCCCAAATGAAGCTCCTAAATGAAGCCTCCAACATTCCTTCCTGATGTGGTCTTTCACACACGAAGAAGGTGACTATGCAGAGGTTTTCGTCTCAACAAGTTTGGTCCAAACCCTCAAAGCTCTTCAAGCTCCAAGAATGCACAACAATATCAAAATCAAGTGAGTGAATGAAAATAATCCAAATGAATCTCATTTCTTTTCTTTTAGCTCACTCAACCCCAATGCCCAAGATGAGAGTATTTTAATATTTTAGTTTATGATTTATTTAAGTCCCTTATATCTCCCATGAGTGCGCCCATCTCCTAGAGAGACAACTTTAAGTTATAACTTGTTTTGATAAAGTGAAATCACATTACAACTTAAAGTCACTTTACCCTTACAAATATTATAGGTTATATCTTTAATTTAACTTATATTTTGATAAATTATGCTCTGGGGTTCTCGAATCCACAAACCACATGCTAAGCCTTCTGAACCTGTATTGCTATAAATAACAAGTCGCTCCACATTGCCTCGACCTGACTTACTATAAATAGTAAGTCTTCATGAAATGATCTAATTTGGCTCCCTAACCAAAGCTATTAGCCTACGAGAACCATATGATAGGCTAATTCTCATCAACTAACCATTTGGGCTAAATGGGGGACATTACATACATTATCATTTAATATAATGTCATTAACATCGAGATGCATTTCCTAAACTAGTATAAGTATGAGAAAATATTACACCTTAGGGGTGAACACACTTGAGTAATAATGTAGTTCATTGTTCCAATCATATTTGTGAGAATTAGTGACAACTTGTAACTTGTCATCATTCTACCTTACTATATCCTATTGCATATCATCCTAATTGTGTGGAGGTGCATACTTCCTCTCTAATTCTTCCAAGATTTGTACACAAATTTGTCCTTTTTCTTTTCCAGGTCCACATGATAGATGGATATTTCCTTCAACAAGTAAATACGATACAATATTAGGGGTTTAGGGTTAGAAAAGGACCATAAGAGAATTGGATGGATGTAAAATTATCAAGGGGAAAATTCAAAGAGGTGTGGATTAAAATGAATGTTAATGTGACACAATAGCATAGGTGAGAGGGGAAATTATGCTAGGCATATTCCTATATTGTTGAGACTATTTCTTCAATATGAAGCCTATAAATACCATGTATAATATACTAAAAAAATCAATATCTAGACTTCTTTAATAGAGACCCTATTACCTTAGGATAAAACCCTAAATTCTTTTTAGAATAGAACCAATTCTTTATTCAATATTACTATCCAAAAACATAAATCTACTGAAAAAATAATGGGACATTAGAAAAAATCTAGAAATTTACCATAGAATTATCCATATCTATCCTCATTTCTACCCTTGCACTACATAATATTATAGAAATCATTCTCTAGAACTACTTATGGTTAAAAAATATACTATGCAAGGACAAATTATTTATCAAGCATAAATAATTTAATGTAATGGAACAAAATCTAAAGAACAACAATATCATTTCAGAGTTAACATTCATCTTGAATAACTATTTTAATAATCTAATTTAATAATTGGATAAGTCCATATATACAAATGAATTATCTTTAATATATAAGTGATAGTGAAAAGATGAAAGTACCAAATAAAAGAAGTATGAAAGAATAAATGTAAAAAAATTAAGAGATAGCTCCACTATTGAGCTCTATAATATGTTGGGAATTAAGGTGTCTCAACCTTTGCAAGTTCCTAATGTTGTATTTATTTATTTAGCACTATGTTGTAGGATCCCATAATCGACACCTTGTGTACATGCAATAAGATAAATTTTGGTGACTTTATCAACCGTGGTTTTCCCCCAAAGTAATTAACAGGGAATGCAAGGGGGCAGAGCACCTCTTGCGAGGCTTGGGGGTCTTATCCCCCCAGTGGGCGCTTGGGGGTGGAGCCCACGGTAGGGGTCTGCGGGCAACACCCCCAGCGGAGGTTGTTGGGGGCAGTGCCCTTGAAGCAAAAACTGTCCTATATTTAATAAAGGCATTAACAATTATTTTGTTATTGGTCGACATGGATAAACTGACATTGGATAACCACCAAAGAGGCTTGATAAATAAGTGGCTAGAGAATGTGAAAGGTCATGGGATGTGAATGAGAATCGACATTGTGTACTCTTGAAAGAACTTGCATTGCAAGTGTGTTGTAATCATCTTTTGATTTGGTAATACATTGTGCAGGGTTTGGAATGTGGGGTTTTTTACCTGAAAGGGTTTTCCCCACGTATATATTGTGTTGTGAGTTTTTTATTTACATTTGGATGTTGTTATTACCTTTTTGTTAATGTGCATCTAATAACCTATAACTGTAAAAGTTAAAATTTGCATAAATCTTTTCTCAGTAGATCAATGTAGGAAGCATTTCTGCATACCTTGCTTCCTTTCATAATAAAATTCCTAGCCTCTATTTTTAGATAATGTAAGGTTGAGGTGTCCTACTAATCCAAATGGATTCAATTACATTAAAATTAACAATTATAAAATCTTATGTCTATCACATGTTAGCCACTTCGTATCTCTACATTACAAGAGAATGAATACAATTCTATCACTCACATCTCAACCCACCTAACTCGACATGATACCACTCTTGTCACATATGTTATGACATATAACCAACCTAAATTAGTTCCTTTATAGCCCATTACCCCTAATATACTCTCTATGTAGTTTCTTGTAGAAACCTTTACTTTATTTATCCAAGCTAGTTAAACATCCCAAACTTTAGGATTTTCATCCCTACCATGAGCATTTGATCCTAGGCTTAAATTATCCAAGCCCAAGTGGCTCATTCATACTTGATTTTCAACTTGATTACCTCATTCCCAAGATCTACAACACTAAGTGACTTGTCCTTAAACCTACTTTGTCTAAATCCAAGCTTGTAAACCTAGGCTAAACTTTGAATGATTATGCATTTTAGAGCTTCTTGGCATTTTTCCACACGTGGAAAAGTCCTTGCGTTTAACATGCCACATACACAACTAGATTTATCCTAAATCTATTCCATCATTTATTTGCATGGTTAGTTATGTTCATTTTGTAGATGTCCATTATCAAGTCATGATAAATCTATTCCATCATTTATTTGCATGGTTAGTTATGTTCATTGTGTAGATGTCCATTATCAAGTCATTTCTTGTCTTAAATTATGCACTATTTCTGGAACTCTTTCTTTTAACAATGCTAAATCAGTCAAAATGCATGATTCTGGTGTCATTTTTTTAGTTTGCTTTCTTTTGAGAGTTTCATAGTGGCTAGGTGATGTTATGACCTTCATTCATATTTTAAACATTATAAACAAAATCCCACTTTGGAAACATTATTTTCTTATATGTTTATCAAATGAGATCTTTTTGAGGCCCCCTGTTTTTAAGTAATATAAAAATTTAAAGTTTTTATGTCTAAAATTATATTTACTATTTTGTGATAATATTTATGTTTTGCATTGCCTCAATAACATCTTTTCCCAATGATTTTTGGTTAGCATGCATCGACTATTAATTCTGGAAATACTACTAAGAGGTCTTATTAAGGAGTAAAGGGTTGTACTGGATCACCATGGGCTTAAAGATTTAATCAAGAGATGAATGAATTTTATGAGCCCAAAGTCTATCATAATGTAGTTCCATGCTTACGGTTAGGACCTTATGGGTTCTCTAAAAGTTTACATTCCATTGTTTGAATGTATTTTTAAAATTAAAAAGTGTAAAGAGTCAAAAGCGGGGTTTAAACCAAAGCTTATGAAAAGATACATAAGAGAGAATAATCCATGTACATATCCTTTGAGATCCTCTAGTGTTTGTCTTCTCCATTTCTAGCCATGCTTCTACACAAGCAAAATAATTAGAAAACATTGATAGTAAAAGGAAAAATCGAATAAAGGTGTAAATAATGCACAAGAAAACCTCTTATTTATAAGTTTCCATATTACTCAAAATCCCTTTGCTTTTGCTTCATTACTTTTGTGTCATAAAGTTAAAAAAGGGCATGTTATATAGATATGTATGTATGCATGTATATAAATGTATATGTATATATAAACATACACATTCACATACATAGATACATACATACATAGATACATACATACATATATGTATGTATGTATTTTAAACACTTATATATATATAAAATTGAGTTCTCATTGTGGAGACCCAAGTTCAAATCCTAAAGGGACATCTAATAAGTGGATTTTTCAGTTGTGACTCTTGGTCTTTCATAAGTGGTTTCTAGTGTGGTTGCTCGAAAAGAGCTTGTATTGGTCTCATGGTTGTGCTCGCAAGAGCTTGTATTAGTCTCATGTTGATGCTCAATTGAACATAATATTTGTAAACGATTAGCAATATAAAAAAATACACATATACATACATACATAGATGGAGTACAAAATGGTTAACATTAAAATAATTAAATAATATAAAATTTATTTTATGTATATCCATTAATGATTGGTCTTGTTGTATAAAATAGGTTACTAAATGAATGATGAATATTTATGTTTAAAATAGAGATTGAAAACTTCTAATTCTTTGCTTAATTTAATATTATATTTCATCAAATTTTCCTTCTTGTAATAGAAATCTTGACCCAAAGTTGGTCACTTGCATTAAAATAGATTTTGAGTTCAAATTTCTAAATCTTATGAGTACAACACTTACTTTAATCCTTTAAGACAATGTTAAGGATTATCAAATTTCCTTTAAGTCAAATTTATTTAATGCAATCTCTAAGAGTGTATTACCTTGGTTACAAAATCATCTAATCTGTAGCTTATTATCCTAAGAGAAAATTTGATTTGGATGAAATATTGGATATTAGAGATAATGGCTATGCAAAAATCTAGCATCATTGACTATCTCAATAAAAAAATTATAACAGAAAATTTACACACGTTATTGTTCCCACTTCTCTATGTTTAAGGTGATGAGCACTTGTATTTGATGAGCTCCATGGGGATCGATTTAAGGATAGATATGTAATAAAATGAATTTATCTTGCTTTCTCTATTGAACTCCCACAACCTACTGGTTGTAAGGGATTTGAATTTACGCTTGTAAGAGTATCATTACGAGACGCTCAAACATTTCAGGGAAGCCATGGAGAATACTCAGATAATGTGCGTCATTATGCTTCCAACTAAGGTGTGTAAGAAAACCTAGGCTGAATTTTGTTTGTTTTTTAAATTGCTAGCGCGGTTTAGGTTTACAAGCATTGGTTTTTCTTTGAAAAATTCCCTATTTCAGTTTTCGTTTGTTTTGCCGTCGTTTGTTTGAGTGCCTACAGCAGGGGAATTTCATATTTATCCATTTTCCATCGCTAAAATTTTCAGGATGATTGTGTTGATTTGGAGTTGGTGGGATTCAAGCCTCTAATGCCAACCCACGCTTATAAGAATGCTCGAGTTTAAAGCTTGGCTGCTGGCAAACTCTCATACAGGGGAATGCCCTGGTTGCCTCTGGTAGAACGATTCTGGTGACTTAGGGTTTGCACCTAATTATAAAAGGAACCATCCTAGCCCTGTGAATCCTAAAAGACCACTAGTCTAGACCACTAGTCTCACCTCTGAATGCATTACAAGATAATTCATCAGACATAATTGGGTGTTGGTTTGAGGAGACATTTAAAGGCATAAAGTTTGGTGGACAATTCATGCTCTATTGCTCTGTGATTCTCTGTAGTTTATTTGTTGCTACACTAGGGTTGATGATTAATGCTAGATGTACTTAATGATTAAAAGCCCTTGTTAGACTGGGGTTCTTTGTCACGGTAAATGTAATTAGCGTTTAGCAGTTAAACGTTACACTAGGGTTCTTCAGCAATACACTTAATATTCTGACAATAAATGTAGGGTCTGTTTGCAGTTAGTTCTTTTTAAAATTGCAGACAGGTCATAAAGATATTAAGACGATAGGCTATTTAGTGGGAGAAAGCTGCCGGCGAATCTTTTTAAACTCCTTGAAAATTGTCTTATTAGGGGAAAAGACACAATAGGTGAGATAGTTCCAATGATTGAGATAGTATATGTGCATTTAAGGCCCAATATTTTTAAAACTTTAGTACTAGTAGTTGTGATTTTAAGGTTGTTAGTGTCTGTGTTACTATAAGTACTAATAATTGAATGAAATGTGCCCTTTAGATTTAAAAAGCAACCAATCATGTGATGCCACATTAACCCACCAACAAAACATGGCTTAATGCACACCTATTGGTCTACCCTTTTTTTGGGAACTATTTGACACCTTAACAAAAAGCATGCTGATGTGGCATCATATTTGATGATGTGACCCTGAAACCTTAGTTATAAGCAGGGGCGTTGCCAAATAAGCTACTGTAAAATTTTTGGAGTGATTCGAAATTGCCACATATGATTTTGAGAGACATGAAGTTAGGGTGTACCACTACTGTGTCCTCTCCCCTAGCTGAGTTTATTTTGCCGGGCACATTTTGCTTTGTTAACCGGCATGGTAGGTGACTGACATGTCATTCAAGGACTTTAATGGTGGACAGCTGTGAAACTTTCCTGTATGTTGACCGGTTGGATGCTTAACTCCATGGCCAAATTCGCCGGTTTTGTAGATGCCAGATGGCCAGTATTTTGCCCTCACCTGTCGTGATTTTTATTGAGTGCTTGATGTATCAGAGAAGGCAGACGGATAGGTTTGACCACATTGATCGTCTCATTTTATTTCTTTCTGGTGTTTTTCTTCACATTGCTGCTTGCCTCCTTACTACCCTGGGCGGTTGGGTCACGGTTGATTTTGGTGGGCGTTTTGATGATGAAGGGCATTCTAGAGATCGTACGGGGGCAATTCCAGCATATAACCATGGCTTTGCAAAGCATTAGGGATTTTGACTTTAATCATAAACCTTGGTTTACCAATCCAAATCCATTCATAAACCTGAACAGTAGAATATTCTTGTTTGTCACTCTCCATTCTTCACGCATTTATTGAAAAATTAAGACAAAAACCGCTAGACATTCTGTTATATGATATTTGTAAGCCCATCAACAAAACCCATATGGCAGAACTCCATTTTAACCCCATTTAGCTCTGTGCCTATCCCATGTACATATGAAAGAACTTATATTCTTGATACAACTCCACTGGTTACGCAGGCTCTGTCACCTCAAATTGGGTAACCCACAAAAGTAATAGCATGTTGCAAACTCGGTAGTTCTCCAAACTGCACATGCGAATAATCTGCTCCTTCCCAAAACTCATCATTATTCACAGTTAACATGGCAATGGCACACTTTATACCAATTGCAACAATTGTAGCCACGTATTTGAAGACACGTGTGCATGATGTGCATGATCAACGCAAGATAGTTTTATTCATTTTTATTTTACAGACTGTTTTCTCCATGCAATCAGTTTGCATGAGATATATTGGTCTAAAACTGTTTTTACCAACTGCATGATTCAACGCATTGGGTGAAGATAATGTTTAGGTTTTTTATTTAGGACTTTTATTTTTAGATGGTTATTTTTTAGTTTTTTCAACTGCTGTAAACTCTTATATATGAGAGTATTGTAATTGCTGTTTTATATAGCAGAGTTAAGAATTGACAGGGTAATTGTTGATCGCTGTCTTGACCAGTAGAGGTGTAATAAACAATATTATACATTGTGTTCGCTGTTTCTCATTACAGCAGATTTATGTTTTTATTTCTGAGTTAAATACAGTGCTTTGTTTATGCTTATTGTGTTCGCTTGTATATTGAGCAGTTTATAGATTTCATTGAATGTTCATCTTAGTATTGTATAAGAGCTGTTTTTATTACCTTCAATTGGTATCAGAGCAAGTTGCAGAATTTTTTTTTACAGGCAGTTGCAGGTTAACAGTTTTCTCCAAGAATTATCAGAATGGCAAATGGTGGCAACAATTTTCCATTCCAACTTCCGCTGTTTACCGGAGACAACTACAAATATTGGAGTATAAAGATGAAGACCCTACTATTATCCCAAGATCTCTGGGAATTAGTAGGAGGAGGATACACAAAACCTGCAGACCAGAATGCTTTAAATGCCTTAACGGCAACTCAACGTACTCAGTTGAAAGAAGAGAAGAAAAAGGACAATCGAGCTCTCTTTACCATCCAATCCGCATTGGATATGTCAATTTTTCTCCGTATAGCTGGTATGACAAAGTCAAAGGATGCATGGGAGGCCCTACAAACTGCATACCAAGGATCTGACAAAGTAAGATTGGTAAAGACTTCAAACCCTTCGAAGAGATTTTGAAAATTTAAGGATGAAAGAAGCTGAGTCTATTCAAGAGTTTATCACTAGGGCTCAAAGTATTGTGAACCATCTTAAAACTCAAGGGGAAACTGTCACAGAGCAAAAAATTATAGAAAAGATTTTGAGATCCCTTCCTCCAAAATTTGATCCAGTGGTCATAGCCATTGAAGAAAATAAAGATCTAACCACATTCAAAGTTGTAGAGTTGATAGGTTCTTTGCAGTCTCATGAGAAGCGTATGCAGTGCTCTACGGAGAGTTTGGTACAAGCTTTCCAGTCTACAGTAAGAATTGAAGACAAATCTACAACTCCTTTTTCTCCATCATATAATTCTCAAGGGGATCCTTCTACTAGTAGAGGACGCGGTAGAGGAAGAGGAAGAAGTTCTATGGATCAGAGAAGCATCCAGTGCAGATATTGTGAAAGATATGGACACTATGAATCTGAATGTAGAAAGAAAAAATCTGATTTGAATAAATCAAGAGCCAACTATACTGAAGAGTCTTTTGAAGATGCAAAGCACTCCACCTTTTTTACTTGCAATTTGGCAAAAGAACCTCAAAAGGATGTGTGGTTCCTGGATAGTGGTTGCTCCAATCATATGACAGGTAAATTTGATCTCTTTGTCAAATTAGATGAATCTATGAGAAGTCAAGTAAAATTTGGTGATGATAAAGAGGTTGATGTAATGGGAAAAGGTACCCTTGCAGTGAAAACTAAGCAAGGAGAAACTACTTTTATTCATGACACTTTGCATGTGCCCAAATTACAGCATAATCTTTTAAGTATTGGGCAGCTTGTGGCAAAAAATTATAAGGTTGTTTATGAGGATAACTGCTGCAAAATATTTGATAAATCAGCTAACCATCATCTTGTAGCAAAGGCTTGTATGACAGAGAGTAGATTGTATCCTCTCACATTGGTGTCCACTAAGATGCTTGCCTTCAAGGCAACCACAGATGATTCGTGGTTATGGCACCATCGGTATGGTCATTTGAATTTTCAAGGATTAAATTTGCTTCATAAGAAGGATATGGTGAGAGGACTTCCTGAAATTCAGGCAAAAGAAGAAGTTTGTTCAGGGTGTGCACTTGGCAAGTAGCATCGAGACAATTTTCCGGTGAACAAATCATGGAGGGCAAAATCTCCTCTAGAGCTTGTGCATAGTGACATTTGTGGTGATATGCAAGAGGAATCTTTGGGTAAGAATATTTATTTTTTGACATTTATTGATAATTTCTCACGCCACACATGGGTTTATTTTCTTAAGCAGAAATCTGAGGCATTTGAATGCTTCAAGCATTTTAAGGCTATGGCAGAAAAAGAAAGCGAGTATTCTCTAAAAATACTTAGAACAGATAGAAGGGGAGAATTCACTTCTAAAGAGTTTACTGATTTTTTTAACACTCATGGTATCCAGAGACAGCTCACAGCAGCTTATACTCCCCAGCAAAATGGTATTGCAGAAAGGAAGAACCGTACCATTATGGAGATGGCACGAAGTATGTTGCAGTCCAAAAACCTTCCTAATTCCTATTGGGGAGTTGCAGTAGCAACCACAGTTTATATTTTGAATTGAAGCCCAACAAAATTGCTTCAGAATATCACTACAAAGGAAGCCTGGAGTGACGCAAGCCCTCAGTAGCTCACTTTCGTGTATTTGGTTGCCCTGCATATGTTCATGTTCCAGTTCAGAAGCAGAAGAAGTTGGATGCAAAATCCCAACTTTGTATCTTTGTGGGCTATTCTGATTCCACAAAAGGATATAAATTCTATAACCCTGACACAAAGAAATGGATTATTAGTTGGGATGTGGTTTTTGATGAAGGGGGAGTATGGCAATGGCAAAAAATAGTTCAACAAACTACACCAATAATCATGGGTATTGAAGATGATCAACTTCCTCCTCTCCCCACAAGCTCAAGTGGAAGTTCAAGTCCAAGTTCACCAAGTTCTCCAAGTTCCTCTTCAGGGGATAGTTTCAGTCCACAATCAAGTCCAAGCTCTTCACGAAAGGTACGAAGTTTAAATGAAATTTATCAAAGGAGTTCTAATGTGACTCCAGTTGCCAATTTTGCTTTGTTTAGTACCATTCAAGTTGAACCTTCTATGTATGAAGAAGCCGTGAAAGAACAAGTATGGATTGATGCTACGAATGAAGAGATGGAAGCAGATGTCAAAGTTGATGGTTCCTTGAAATGGCACAAGGCAAGATTAGTTGCCAAGGGATTTGCACAAACACCTCGAGATCGGGTAGGAATCATCGCCGTTGATCATCCAGGGCGAGATTGAAGACATGCGTGCATGATGTGCATGATCAACGCAAGATAGTTTTATTCATTTTTATTTTACAGACTGTTTTCTCCAGGCAATCAGTTTGCATGAGATATATTGGTCTAGAACTGTTTTTACCAACTGCATGATTCAACGCATTGGGTGAAGATAATGTTTAGCTTTTTTATTTAGGACTTTTATTTTTAGATGGTTATTTTTTAGTTTTTTCAACTGCTGTAAACTCTTATATATAAGAGTATTGTAATTGCTGTTTTATATAGCAGAGTTAAGAATTGACAGGGTAATTGTTGATCGCTGTCTTGACCAGCAGAGGTGTAATAAACAATATTATACATTGTGTTCACTGTTTCTCATTACAGCAGATTTATGTTTTTATTTCTGAGTTAAATACAGTGCTTTGTTTATGCTTATTGTGATCGCTTGTATATTGAGCAGTTTATAGATTTCATTGAATATTCATCTCAGTATTGTATAAGAGCTGTTTTTATTACCTTAAGTATTTAGAGTCTGATCCCCTCTTCTTCAGCTTCACCTGTGTATGGTACTCTGTTGTGTGAGCATTAGTTAGCACTCTGCACTTGTTGGTAATATATCCACTGCTGTTTGAGTTGAACTGGCGCTTACTTAGTGGGGAAGGGCAACAAAGCACCCTCTGAAAAATGGCCCATTGGGTTATTCAGTGAGTAATGTGAAAAGGAACAATGTTGTGGCTGATGATGTTATGAATGCGGTTGTCAAGCTTTTTTGTGTTCGCACAGAGGCAAACTTTTCTTGGGTATCAAATTCCCTTATCAGAAAGTATGGAAATGATAGGGTATCAAAGTCCCTCATCAAAAAATTTGGGCTTTCAATTCACAGAGCACAAGATGAAACCTCTCGATGTTGGGCTTAATTATTTTTTGATTTGGTTATGGGCTACTGCATGCATAATCAGGAATGTCGTGGCATTGGAGGTGAGTTGTTTATGGGTTTTGTCTTATCGATATTTGTATTGACATGTCACTTGTTATCTTTTAATTGGAATGGTGGATCGGCAGCAGTTGTTGTGCTATGCTCCTCGGGCTCTCATGGCCTGTGCCTTCGTGGCACCTACTCATTGCAAGTGTGACATCAGACGCGTCACAGATGTAGATATTTTGATTTTGCTCCTTCATCACAACTCAGAGTCCTTTGTATTGATTTGAATATGCATGTAAAGTCTAAAATAATTTAGAAAGTAAGACAAATCTTATATTATATAATTTGAAATTATATTAGTGGGAAATGGGAAGACTTGTTGCCAAGAAACCATAAATCATAAATCTATTTTATCCTTGGTTTCCATGAAATCAAAATTTGTTTGTGTTTAAGGTAATGAAATACACCATGCCCCTCTAATTTAATAACAATAAATCAATGGACACAAGGATTGATTTTGAATAAGCTATCGGCAGATTCGTTGCAGTGAACTTCGTGCAAGTGCTAGTACATTAGTGTCCAAGAATAATTTAAAAGTGGTCAGTGAGACTCAAAAGTGAAGCAGCTCCATAGAAGCATGGAGAGATCCTTAAATTCTCATCTTTATCAAATGAGATATCGGTCCTTTTCCTGCACTGTAAGGACAATGCCCTACTTCTAGTGTTCTTGATTTACATGTTTTGGTATTATGAAGATAAATATGTATGACCTGTCAATGAAGATAAATATGTATGACTTGTCAGAGGGCCGTTGATCTGCTGGTGAAGTTGAAAGGTTCTGAATGTGCACAACCAGGGATCAAGTCTTGCTGAGTGCAAGGCCCCCGACACCATAAGGGATGAGGCCGGGATTGTGCCCCAAGTGAATTTGGTGGAATGGACACCCCTCATTCCTTGGCTCTCAGCCGAAGAGGTTCATCCTAAGGCTTGTGCCCCTGTATTGGGTAGCAAAAACAATCTTGTGTATGATCTCCATAAAAAAAAAATGTATGATCTAATAACTCTTTTTATCTGTGAGAGTGGATATGATTTGAGATCCTAATACATATGTGTATTAAGTCATCTCTTCATTGGCCAGCTTACATGAGTAGCCATTCCTTCTATAACCTTTGAGGGAAAAAAGATGTTAACATGTCAACCTGGGGACATTCACCCCTAATCCTGTTCCAAATTGGCAAAGCTTTTGCATTATATAATCCTCATAAGCTTCTCTGGTCACAGAGTTATTATCAATGTGATATAATCACATTCGGATACTTTTTTATATTTGTTAATTTTCTGGAGCTTTTACTGTCAACTTTTAATTAGATACATTTGTTTTTGTCGGTTTTTTTTTAGCTTGCATTAAGCTATCTCTTTGAGGACCAATTCCAGTGAGTGGTCATTTCTTCTATGACCTCTCTCTCATGTACAGGGCTAACAATCAAGAGGAAAGAGGACCCCAAAAATACACACAAGCACCTCTAACTGATGTTAGTATTGGAGAAAAGGAAGATGCTAAAGCATGAACTTGGGGACTTTCATCCCAAAGCCTGTTCTGTACGGACAAAACTTTTGGTGCGTGTGCATTTCTTTTCCCTTACAAGTGAAAGAGACATACTTCGTTTGCATGATACACTCATGATAAAAATAAATTACAATAACTAATTGCAATATCTTGTTCTTTTTCAATGGATGCAGATCATATGGTTGAACTATGGAGGGTGTCACGTGGTAAATTTTATCATCAAACCAGTTGCTACAGACTGTTGTAGATTATGCTGGGTTCTACTGTTAGACTCTTTAATTGCTTGTAATCTTCAACCAGGCTGTAGAAATAGTTTTGGCTGAGCTAAATACATATTATAAATGCAGATTCAAAACCACAGTATTCAGGCTTGGTCATTGTGGTGAAATAATCTAGACCCTGCATAGACAAAGGATATGGCCCGTTATAGCTTCAAAGTGCATTGAGGCAAGCTGAAAAATATTCCTGTTGCATACTGTGTTGATCTGTTGTATAAAAATGGGCTTGAGCGTATGGGATGTCATCCTTGGCTTCTGCTATAAAACACGTGTTTAGCTTTTGCATGGTGCTGTGATGCAGGTATGACCTAAAGCACTTCCATTGTTGGGCTTAAACTGTGATGTAAAATAATGAGAACTAATCCAAAAAGTTTAGTTCACAGCTTCAAGTTTTGATAAATAATCTAAGGAAAAAGTCTTCCTTTTTTTTCTTAGATCATTGTCAAAATTCAAAATTGTAATGAATCTTAGAAAAAGAATTCAACCATATACAAACTCTTGTTCTGGTAATGTATAAGAAGAATAATATATTTAAAATAAACACCCTGGCATCTTTGGAGAAATGATTATAAAGAAATCTAATGATTTTAGAAGAATCAAATTCATCAAGCACTGATACCATTCTTGTACATGGAAAAAAATTAGTCTAATGCGGATTCAGTACATGCAGGTATGGAGCCATTACAAGTGCTTACTACCATGGAGCAGTAGGGGCTCTTATTGTGTATGACACCACTTGAGATATGACCTTTGAAAATGTTGAGAGATGGCTCAAGGAGCTGAGAGAGATCATACTGAGCCTTCCATTGTGGTGATGGTTGTTGGAAACAAGTTGGATATAGGGCACTTGAGAGCTATAGCTTCAGAAGATGTTGAAACATTTGTAGAGAAAGAAGGTTTATTCTTCATGGAGACATCATCCCTAGATTCAACAAATGTTGAGGAAGCTTTCACACAGATATTGAATCAGATTTACAGGGTTATGAACAAGAAGACACTGGAAATCAGTGAGGAGCTGACAAATGTTCCTGGAAAGGGCCAAACAATCCATATTAATGGCAAGGATGAAGTTACTACAATTAAGAAGTCTGGTTGTTATTAACTCTGAGATCTTGTTTATTTTTTCCTTAAGGCTACTTCTGTTTCCAAATCCTGAATTTTTGGGAAAGTTCTAGAGTATTTAGACTTCACTAGCCTGTCTGTCCACTCTGCCCATTCAAGCTTCCTGCACCAAATTCTTGCAGGCTTTAGGAGATTTATGCAGAAGACTTCAAGTCCAAGCTTGTTCATGAAACAATATCAAACAGAGGTTTTAAATACCTTCTTTTTTTGCTTCTAACAATTGTGATGTTAAAGAGACCTTTCAATAGCTTTTTAGATGTAAACAAAGCATGAGTAACTCATGGGACAATGTTCTGTTAGAGTACATATGGACTACAACCTGTAATCAGTCAGATGCTTGTTGAAAGAGGGGGGTTGTTTTTATCTTGGGAAGAATATGAATTTTACATGCTTTCAGAATTATATTTTCCTTCTTTTAGAGACATGTATCCGTTCTCTTTGACGGTAAAAATATTTGTCCTTAAAAAGTTAATAATATATGTGATGGTTCTGAATGATCTTCAATTGTATTCATAATTTTTTTCGAACCTTCAATTTAATGAGAAAAATAGTGCTATGTGCTCGAGTTGTTCTATAGTAATTTGCTAGTTCTTTGTATTACTTTCCCTCCATAAATAATGAAAACATTTCCGACCACATTCCATCTTTGAAGGAGAAGCATTTCCATGCTTTGAACACTGGCCCAGGACTTCACAAGAGACCCCATAAGGTTTAAATCCTTCTCATTGTGCTGTGAAGTAGTCTTGATATTTTGATTTTTTAAGGGGAGTAGTCTTCAAGTTGAGAGTTTATGATGAGGAAGTGGCTGGCCATGCAGACCCATGACTGCTGGACTATTTGATTGACGTGCACCATCTTGCACATTAATGTCATGATGATTAAACAGATATAGATGCAACATGCAAAACCTTATTGCATTGTCTGGAAATTTGTTATGGGGGCATACTTTGGGGTTGGTATGAAGGTCTCCATAACTCTGTCGCAAATGTGGAATGCTCACCTGTACATATTGAATTGTAAAGCATTGTAATATCTTTCATTTAATTGAAACAAGTACCTGGTTATAACTTATAAGTGCAAAGTATTCTTGTTGATCCATGTCATTTGCTTCCAATATGGCTAATTGTGTGAATGATTGGACTTTGCATGTTTTGATTTTTTTAGCAATATGCGTGGAATTCTACCTTAATTGTTGTTTAGTTACAATTGTTTCATTCTTCAGTACAGAAGCTTACAAGGTCAAACTACATGTTCCTTTCGCGTCATGTGTGGTCAGATTACTCAAAATCAGGCCATGTTAACTGCAAAATGGCATACCTGCAGAATAAAGTTATTCCCTTGCAGTATTCAAAAAGCTAAGAAAAAGGGTCTAATATTAGAAATTAGCATTGCATATTTTCAGGGTTCTGTGGCTACAAGATGGTTAGATATATCATGTTGGTTCACAAAGCCTGAACATAGCACACAGTGCCACTATAATTTCCTTTAGTGATTTTCAAATATTAAAAAATTGTCTTTGGATTGTGGGTGAATGCTGATTTAAGTAACATTACATACATCCATATCATTTTCATACATTCCATGGAATGGAGGCCATGTGATTATGCCACCTTGTTTAGTCATTATGCACTATATGTTGGTTCTCATAGTCTGATCGCATTATATACTGCCAATATAGTTGCCCTAGTGCTTTTCAAATACTACAAAAATTGTTTGTGATTGTGGGTGAAACACTGATTTAGGTAACATACATGCATCCATATCATTATTATACACTTCATGGAATATAGGCCATGTGACTATGCCACCTTGTTTAATCATTTAACGAGGGATAGTTTGGCAGTTATTGTACCTTTTGAAGTCAGTCATCTTAGGCAGTGCATTTTTTTCCCCTTTGGAATAGAGATTAGAACATGGTGCTTATCCTTCTTATACATTTCATGAATTTTAAGCCAAGTGAACTTGCTACCTTGGTTAATAATTTTAGAAGATTTCGCCAGTTATTGTGTCTTAGTAAGTCATCTTTGTCAGTGCATTTTGTTTCTTAACCCTCTAAACTATAGGTTAATACTATGATTGTGCTGTTGGGTATCTAATGTTGCTAGTAACAGTTGAACATTAAGAAATGAAGTGCACTTTCTAACAGATGAAGGAACCAGAATTGATGTTGTTTATTGAGATCAGATTCATGTCAAAAGTACTTTCGATGACTGGGATTTTAGCTGTAGAATCTGCTTGTTTCAATTAAATGCGTATTCTGCTTGGCACTTATACACATTATATTTTACCATATTGAGTACATTATTGCCCACCTAATTGATTGCATTTTTGCATGATTTTCTTAACCGTAATAATATTTGTATTGTGTGCTGTGTGATCAGAGACATTAGGTTATACCATGTTCACTACTGTACTATGCAACTCACGGTTCATTCTTTTTGCTTGCTTTTTATAATCATAATAATGTTGGTATTTTGTGCTGTGCTATCAGCACACAATTATATGTCTAATTCCATGTCCTTCCTTTAGTTTTTAAATTACTGTAATCTTAATATGCACTTTTTTCTTGCTGATGAAAGTAACATTTCCAATTATTAGTGATGAAAAGAGAGCTGTAACCTTTGTATGAGTGTTTTTCAGTGGCAGAAGATTGAAGTGCAAGTTAATGCTTTTTTAAATCTTGGACATGGAATAATTACGAGCACTGTGACAGGACAATTCCATTGTGCATCAAAAATTGTGAAATGCTGTCTGCAACATGCCCATTTTGGGGCTTCGTGGCTTTTCTTTCCCAGACAATGAGGCTATAGTGGCGGGTCTATGTTTCTATCAGGTTGTTTGTTGTTTGATCACTTCATCTGAGGTTTTATTTACTGAATTAAGCCATTGTGTGGAATTTCTACATTTGTTTTTATCGAGCTTCAACCTTTAAATTAAGTTTATGTTCCACTGCATTGCATTAACCTGACATTTCATTCGTCATGGTTCATTTGAATTCTCTTTGGTTAGATTAAACTGTCTCTGTTGCTCATGGATAATATTATATATGATGAAAGGAAGATCCAGTTTTATTTTATTCAACCACTTTGCCTTTTGTATCAAGCCTGCAGTAGGATAGTGATGCCAATTTCCTATGTCTATTTGACCCATTTTCTATCTAAGAGGTAAAGACTGTTTTGATCATGGGGTTCCTTAACTTCCTCAAATCATTTCCATCTCTCTTTTTTTAACTTGTTTAATTAGTGCCATTTCTTTTCCAAATTAGGCTTAAATGAATGTACTTTTACTCCATCCTTGTTTCTTATAACTGCATACTCCAAATCTTTTACTCAACAGTCACATTTTTTGTTCAAAATATTAGTAATAATTTTTGTATAATTGTGAACAACTAGATGAAAATTAGAAAATGCACTCAGATGGGCAATTGTTGATCTTGATAGAATTTACACTTCTGCTGCTGGCTGGATGCCCCTTTAAATTTCCCTCCCCATCTTTCTCCTCCTGCACCTGCTCTTTTGGTCACCTTCTCCTTACGCTTTGCTCCTTCATTCTTGTCTTTCCTCCCTTGTCGCCCCGTTGCCCCCCCTCTCCCTCTCTCTCCTCTCTTCACCCCAGCCCTCCCCTTTCTTCCCCTCTCTTTCCCCTTTAAAGGGCCAGAGCACAAGATTTTTGGGATGATGACTTCATGGTTGAGTGTTGGCAGTCGACTGAACTTTGAGTCAATCATTTTATGTATTGCTGAAGGCAATGAAGACATTCTGGTCAACTTTGCATATACACAATTTCTTGCTGCATTGCATAACATAATGGAGACATCTTATTTCGCTGAACTGCTTAGATGTTAAAGTATAGCATAAGATTTGTGACGTTATTGTGATTGAGCTCTTATATATTGCATCCATCTTGCTGTATTATTTTCCATGTGTTGGAATGCCTACATTCGCATTTCCATAGAAAAACACTTTAGACTTTGGGGATAATCTGCAACTTTCCGTTATAACACCTTATGCTGGTATGCCAAAAAATATTCTTTTAACACCGTGGTTGAAAGGCAACATGCCAAATTGAAGTATCACATTTTAGTTTTTACTTTTGCAGCCAGATTGAAATCAGTTTGAAGGTAGGAGACTAGGTCATTTTTTATGATTACGTGACATGACTAGGGAATTTTTTTTGATTGGTAAGTATTGAGTATACCAGGCCAGTCAGTGGGGACCACACAAGAGTGCCCAATCCTAATGCAAAACTGTCCAAACCCGGGAGCACACCTGCCCAAGCAGGGCTTTGAACCTAGTTGGCGGCTGTAACTGCACTAACCCTACCAATATGCTATGCCAATATTGGTGACATGACTTAAATGTTAATGTTAATAATAGTTCATAATTTACGCTCTACAATTAAAGAATTGACTCTGTGTTTTGTTGGATGTTAGAATGGAACTAAATTATCTGGATAATGCTTGGAATGCATTGCATGGAGAATCTGATAAATAAAAACCCAATTGCAAAGGTCCAGGTGTGTATTTGGAAGTTACACAAAATCCAAGTGCTGGGAAAATCTGCAAACGTCGCCATGGATCAAAAGCCAAGTTAATTAGGCAAATGAATGCTTAATAAAGATGAACTTATTGTGAAATCATGAAAGAGGAAGCCCACAAGACGTTAGATGTTGGATTTACTTATTTATCAAAATCGTTAAATTTACGTATTTATTAGCCGATAGGCTTTATATGTGAGCATTATAGTACTCGGAATTGTCTCACGCCGTAAAAATAGACGCCGGGAAATTTTCTCGTCGGTTGTTCCTATCGGCGTATTCGTTGAACCTCCTATGGGTGCAAGTGCTAGTTATTTAATTTGCTTCTAAACCTTCTTGATCTATCACATTACGTTCAAAGGACAAATCTCATATATTATATATAAGGTTGTGGCGTGGGCAAATTCTCAGAATACAGCCATCGAATCCTCTCTTTTATAAGATAGGTCGAATAAGACACTAACATATGGTGGATTGTACAAGGAACGCGGCCTTAAAACATACATCTTTAAGCCCTAATGTCAAACTCTTTACCGTTTGTATATCTCCATTAATTGTACGAAAGGCGAGAACAATTTTGAAAAGAATGCAATGTACAGTCTATAGTGATTGTTTAATTCATTCATTTTACATAGAAGGCAAAAGTGAATGGTGACCAAATGTGGTCGACGATGAAGAGTGCTGAATAAAATCATGATGGTCACTATCCATTTGTATATTTTTCTTGCTGCGTTTGTTTTGATAAGGGTAATGTCGCTGGCCTTTTCATATTATAAGTCTCAACCTCCATAAAATTAACGGCATGAATCTTTTCAATGCATGGATAAGTTCAAAATCCAATCGTTCATCTTCATGGATCACCGCTTGTAAGTGTGGGAAGGATAAATATTAAAATTGTTTGGGGAAAAACTGTGTTACAAACTATAAAGAATCAGTATACTATGTTGAGTGCTTGAGGTTCCACCTTCAACAATATCCTTAGACGCTCAATCATTCTCAACCACATAGAATAGCAAAGAGCAAAGAGAAGAGCGTTAACCACAGAGCCAACATGGCTGCTTCATGTACCACCTAAACTAGGTGGGACCTTACCCTTTATGGATAGGGTCATGCAAAAGAAACACACGGGGAAAAAATAGAGGGAACTAGTGGAGTGTAGGGGACTCCCCAATTGACATACATGCCATCAAAATATAATACCTTGCCCAAGGATTTCAATAAAGGTACATACATGCCACTCATCTCTCATAAACAAAGATACCCCTAGATAGAGGCACTTCCTAAGGTGTAGGATGTCTAAACACACGTAGGACACTTATACAATGTCCCTCTAGGATAGTGGCATGTGTTCAACAACTATCTAAAGATGGCATATAAATCCTTGAAATAAAACTAAAGTTATGTCCTTTGCCTATGAGACAAATATCAAACTACTTAGTTGTGTGGGAGTGCGTTGGCAATATGAGAGGAGATATGGGTCCTTTAGAACCTCTATCCTAATGTTCCTTTTTTAATTAATTTAATTTTGTGGAACAAAAGCCCATTCCAATATTTCTTGTGGGCTAAGGGGAAATTGCTAGGGAAATTATTTTAATTAATATTTAATTATTGGACCTAAACTGGTTATTACTTTAAAACTTGGTAAATTGGGCCAATTGAGTATTAAAATAATATTATTTGGTCTCAAGCAAGGAATATTATCATCCTTTTTTTCAAAAATAGCGCTTACTAAAAATAGTAAGTCCTCACTATCCTAAAATAGTAAGTCAGAGGTAACGAGACAACTTCGTAAAATATTATTATTTAATATTTATATTGTTCCGATGCAATATTCATCCCTCGAACAAATAAATATTAAATTAATAAATATTTTAGTAGTGCCAGCACAAGTGAGGCGTGTGATTTATTATTTTCAAATTGAATTTGGCTTAATAGGGAATATTGCTATTATTGCCTTTCTTGTAACAGACAAATCTGATTTTTGAAATCAAAAGACAATTTTATTGGAAAAAATCAATTTCACATATTTGGATCCTCCTTTGGAGCTATGGTATGATAAAATCATCAAAAGAAAAGGCATTTTCCATTTGGGGATTATTGCTATTTGATCATTTTTCTTCATAGAGTTGTTTAGCTTGTGGATTTCTTAGTGGGTGTTGGACCATTGGAGCTGGAACTTTTGAACGAGAGCCTATGAGTTTCAAGTAGTCCGGGGATGGGAGGCCTTGGATTACAAAGGGCAATCTCATCCAAAGGTTGCATTTGTGCTGAAAGATTCAGAGGAGTTTGGTAGTTTTCAGTATTGGGATTTTGCAAGTGTCTGTAGATGTTGTTTCAGTGTTTTTTGGAGCATTGTATGGTGTTGTTGTGTAACACGTGGATAGTTGTGTTTGTGCTATTGCACATTCATCCCAAGCATGAGAGATCAACTCTATCAGTTTGAGTTGGGTTTATGGTGTTTTGGTGGTGCTGACAGTGTTTATTTTCATAGTTGTAGTTGCCTTTTTGTGTATTTGTGGTTGCATGTCATTACATGTTATTGTAGGAGTTGTATTTCATCCATTTTGGAGGTCTATATCAGATTGGAGAAGTTAGGTATTGATGGTTTGATCTTAGGAAGTGTTGCATATGCAGTATCTAGGTGTTGAAATACACATTGTGTACTCCAGTTTGTGTGCAGTTTGTAGTTGGTGTTGTGGGTAATATTGCAGAAGTTTGCCGCTGAGTGTTGTAGGTGATCATTGATGTTATTCCTACTGTATCAGATCAGATTTTGTATATTTCCTATGGGAAAATCAAACTATGTCAGTTTATGACATTTGCATGATATTCGATGTAAACAAGATACATAGTTTTGTGGGTTTTGCATAGTTTCTGGTTGTATAAGTTCATAGTGTTTGATGTTGCTGTTAATCAGTGTCTCAGCCCTGATTCCATGTTATTTTCATTAGAAAACTCAAATAATAACTTTCTTGAGTGTTTCAGTTGATTTGGTGTGTAGTTCTGTGTGAGACTAGTTGACTAGTTTCGATGAAATTTGTGTCTTTTTAAAATATCTTGCAAATTTATGTTTCATATTTGAAATTTATGATTAAAATCAATTAAGGGACATTTCAAGTGGTATCAGAGAATAGATCTTGCTAGCTTGCAGGGTATTGAGTTGTTGATCATGGGAGAATTCTACAAATCCTTTTTGAGGAGTTTGGAAAATGATGTTTTAGTTTCCAAAATATCAGTATGGTTTGATGAATATTTTATGAAATGTATAATTTCAAAGGTAGCCCTCACCTTTTATGAATATGCAGAACTCATCGGGAAATATTTGCCTAAAGGAGTGGTTTTCAAAAAATTTGAAGAGTACCTTTTAGAAGGAAAATTTGAAGTATCATTTGAAGATTATTTCATTGGAAGAAGAAAGGAAGGAAAGTTAGATGAAGTGCTAGAGAAGAAGATAATGGAACCAAAGATAGTGGTAGATACATTTAAGGCACACCAAGTTATTACAGAACAAATCATCAAACACAAACACATGAAAAATTTCTTGCAGAAGGAAGAAAGAGATGAACCAGAGGCACTCCAAGCCATAGAGGTTGAAGGTAAAAAATCTTTGTTCATTGAAGATGTTTTATTGATTTCTAATGATTGCATATGTCAGGAAGTAATAAATGAAGTCAAAGAGGAAAGGGCATTAGTTGTTAGATGTGAAGAGCACAAGTGGAAGGAAGATGCACCAATTCATGCACTATCAGTCCAAACTTCCAAATGGTGAGCCATTGTTTGATTTGTAGAATAGCATTGTGTATGGGTATGCATTTGAGGAGAATATTTTGATTAGCCCTAATTCAAGGGGTTTGAATCACAAAAATGGAGTCATAGGGGACATCTCAATGAACTCTCTTTCAACAATTGAGGTTGAACATGTTATTTGCAGCCCAAGGTATGAAAACATTTCAGATTTGTTCCTTCGATGTCACTACAAAATTCTTGTCATCGTGGAAAGCATGCTAAAAAGGGTGATATAGTGAGGGATACAACTTGCATTATAGGTATGGGGACTCTTTGATTCAAGTCCAAAAAAGTACTTCATATGGGATCTGAGTAATTTCTTGAGGATTAAGGCAGAGAGAGGCATTAATGTTACTATTGGGTTTTCCATCCCTCGCATGTGGAATGAAAGGAAGTTTGTGAGGAACCATATAGGGATTGTTGTGCATGCCAACCACATTGTGAGGAATCAAAGCTCACAATTCATAGGTAATTCACTGGAGCTAAATCCCATAGCTAAAGACAAGATTGTTGGTGATAGATAACTAGAGATGGGCACAATGAAATGCTTACTATGGAAATGTGGTAAGCTAAATAGATATAATTTTGATCTATTGTTGATTTAATTACTAAGCATGACATGGTATTTTGGGATCAAGGCACATACATGTTTTCTACCATCGGCTATATGGAGGACTCATGAAGGATGAGACAATACAAATCTTGAGTATCACGGAGGCAAGGCATTTGATCATCTTGGTGGGTGACATGGTAAGAGACCTTGGAACACAAGTTAATTATCCTTATTACAATCTAGGAGAGAAGAGCCAAATCCAGAGCATGTTTTGGTCACAACCCAAGGAAGAGGAGATGTTGCCGATCTACTATTATTTTACCCTTTTGGTATTTTTGAGTCTAATGCTTTCTAACATTGAATGGCTAATTACATTCACGCACACTTGCATATGGGATGATTGGTATACATTCCTGAGTATTGCAGCCTACAATATAGTGAGAATTCTAGCCATGGAAAAAACTAATTTTCAGTTTGTGGCTATTGATGAGAAGTTTCTAGTTCTCACATGGTCTTCCACTAATGTTACTTTGACTAGATGGATGATTCTTGCTCAGGTTTATCATTTGTTTAGTTATTGCATCATTGGTATATGGCTGATTTTGATGATTTTAGTTATGGACAACCATATGTTGGTGCATGTGGAGGAAGCTCCCTTACATAATGATCTTAGTAGAGGGTCTCCACTACTAGTGGGAATTACTCCATCCATCTTTACACTAACTTGGAGGAGATCTAGGGAGGTTTGTGATTGCTATGATGTGTTTCCAGCCTACATGCAAGTTGATTTATGCTATGAGGGATTCTCATGGAGGAGATTCGAGGAGGGAGTTCACGAACACTCTAAGGAATGCATCATCTTCCATCAAATTGAGGTAAAGCATGTACTTTTAGTAAATTTGTTGCAGCCATTGATTACCCCTCACTAAGGTTTGGAAATATGTGTATGAAAATATCATTGTATGTATTTATGGAGTACATGATGAAAATTTTAGTTATGTTGTGAATATATTAAAAGAGTATACCTTCTTTGTGGCTATCCATTTTAAGTCTAGGGCACATCATGAGGTAGACTCATTTCTTAGAAAGGTGTTGAAGCTTGATGGTTATGTTGAGAATATTATCAGTAATAAGGATAGCATATTTCCCAATTCAGTTTTGGGGCAGATGTCTAGTTTGACCTTCTCCCAACTTATGTCTTATGTTATGGCACAATCACAAATGTGGGTTCAAGTAGAGAAAGGAAGATTATTGATGGAAGAAGATTGGAGGTATACTACATGCCAACAGGTAGCACAGAGTAGATGGTGGCACTTTGGAGATTGCTGCTACAAAGCTGCACTTCATGTGTTGTGGTATGAATGTTGTTATTGTATTATGCTAATGGATGCTCCACGACGGTACCTTGGCTCCTACAAATCAGTCCATGAAGCTGAAATTAACACCTCACAAGGCGGGGTAATGTATAGGTCTATTACTATACATTTATGTATTATGTATATGATCAACAATGTGAAGATGAAAGAAGTAATTGTTTCAAAAAGATGTATTTTTTGTTATGGAGGGTGCATTGACTATTATAACAGGGCCATAAACTATAAAAATTAGATTTATATCATTGGGAGAATTTGTAGGGGTTTCAGGTTTGACTTGACATTTGCTAGTGTGTATATACAACCGAAGAGGCAAGTTGTGAAAGGAAGGCTATTGATGGAGAATAAATGGAGCATGCTACATACATATTGCTAGAATGGAAGTGTTGGTTATGCCTTGGTGATTTCTACAACAATGTCACTCATCTCATATCCACTACCTTGAGAGTTTCCAGGATGTTAGGAAGGATGTTGTCCAAAATTGCATTTGGTAAGTTTATAGAATTTCTTTGGAAAGATATGGTTCAAATTTGGAATTGGGGTGAATATGTCAAATATTTGCATGGATATTCCTATTGGTTTCATGGCATTGTCACACAGGAATCTGAGTTTTCAAGTTTGCACAATGTTCCTTGCCAAAAGATGTTACACCTTACAGATATGAGATCACTTGGTTTGATATGCAATTTGACATGTTTCATCATTTTAGCATAAGGAGTATGGAGAATTATGAATGCAATTGCTTGAGGACAAGTAATTTTGGGAAGGGAGGACTTGTCATGTCCTTTTTTTCAAAAATAACGCTTACTAAAAATAGTAAGTCCTCACTGTCCTAAAATAGTAAGTTGGAGGTAATGGGACAACTTCGTAAAATATTATTATTTAATATTTATATTGTTTCGATGCAATATTCATCCCTCGAACAAATAAATATTAAATTAATATATTTTAGTGGTGCCAGCACAAGTGAGGCATGTGATTTATTATTTTCAAATTGAATTTGACATAATATGGAATATTGTTATTATTACCTTTCTTGTAATAGACAAATCTGATTTTGGAATCAAAAGGCAATTTTATTGGGAAAAATCAATCTCACATGCAAGGTGTTGGGATTTTGGCACCTCCTTTGGAGCTATGGTATGATAAAAAGAAAAAAACATTTTTCATTTGGGGATTATTGTTATTTGGTCATTTTTCTTCACAAAGCTGTTTAGCTTGGGGATTTCTCAGTGTTGGACCATTGGAGTTGGAACTTGTGGACGGGAGTGTATGAGTTTTAGGTATTCTAGGGACGGGAGGCCTTGGAATACAAAGGTCAATCTCATCCAGAGGTTTCATTTGTGCTGAAAGATTCAGAGGAGTTTGGCAATTTTCAATATTAGGGTTTTGTAGGTATATGTAGATGTTGTTTTAGTGTTTTTTGGAGCATTGTATGTTGTTGTGTAGCACATGGATAGATGTGTTTTTGTTTCTGCACATCCATCCCAGGCATCAGAGATCAACTCTATCAATTTGGGTTGGGTTTACGGTGTTTCGGCAGTACCAACAGTGTTTATTTTCATAGTTGTAGTTGCCTTTTTGTGTATTTGTGGTTGCATGTCATTGCATGTTACTATAGGAGTTGTATTTCATCCATTTCAGAGGTCTCTATCATATTGGAGAAGTTGGGTATTGATGGTTTGATCTCAAGAAGTGTTGCATGTGCAGTATCTAGGTGTTGAAATACACATTGTGTACTCCAGTTTGTGTGCAGTTTGCAGTTGGTGTTGTGCGTAATATTGCAGAAGTTTGCTGCTGAGTGTTGTAGGTGATCATTGATGTTTTTGATTAAGATAAGCAGGAAAAAAGGGTCTTGATCCCATTACAAGCAAGCCCCCAGGGATGAACAAGCAGGCTCAAATAGACCAGAAACAACAAAACGACATCACATGCACAACAACCCAGCTGGAAAAACCAACAACAAGAATCTACACAACACCAGATCCTGACCTAGAAAACCTAACTCCCTTGACTCTAGGGTGCAAAGCAGCCACAAAATGAGGAAGTCCTTTCTTCTTTCATTGAACCACCGTCCAGGAAAGCCCAGAGTCAAAATCTACATAACGAGAAGAGAGGGGATCCTCCCCCGAAGCCGCAACCAAAGAGGACTCATGGTGAACCTCAGCAAATGCCAAATCCATAGAATCCACATGCAGGGAAGTTGAGCTAGAAGTAGGCAAAATCGAAGAAGAAGAAGCAGGAACAGAAGTAGTCTGGCCCGGAGCTAGAGGAGCTGACATGTGAGCAAAGATATGATCATAAGAGTCCAAAGAGTGCGTGGGGATCGCAATAGGAGCTGCCACCACACCCTCAAGAACAGTCCCAATAGGGTGCTTATCCTCCTTAGAGGACTCATCATCCTGAGATGAACCATCCTCCTGGGAAGCACTGATGTCAAGTGATCTAGGAGAGCATCCTTCCACCAAGTTGTAACGCCCTTGCGACACGAGAGAGGACAACCAGAGGCCAGATGACCGATAGAAAAACATCGCCTGCATCTAAATGGGATAACCTCATAATCTAATAGTTGTTTCTAGGGCCTTTCTCCTACCAACAAAACCACATCTCCATGAAGAGGTTTGGAGATGTCAATATCCACTAGGATGTAGGCTACCGTGGAATGTCCCATGAAAGAGATAGTAGAATCAACCTTTAGGAAATGACCGATAGGTGATCATTGATGTTATTCCCACTATATCAGATCAGATTTTGTATATTTCCTATGGGAAAATCAAACTATGTCAATTTATGACATTTGCAGTGATATTCAGTTGTAAACATGATACATAGTTTTGTGGGTTTTGCATAGTTTTTGGTTGTATAAGTTCATAGTGTTTGCTAATACTATTAATTAGTGTCTCAGATCTAATTCCATGTTATTTTCAGCAGAAAACTCAAATAATAACTTTATGGAGTGTTTCAATTGATTTGGTGTGTTGTTCTGTGTGAGACTAGTTGACTAGTTTCGATGAAATTTGTGTCTTTTTAAAATATCTTGCAAATTTATGTTTCAGATTTGAAATTTATGATTAAAATCAGTTAAGGGACATTTCAAATATGTAACTCCTAAAACATTAGACATCTTCATTATGACAGATTCCATGACAATATTAATGGGGGAGTAACAAATGAGGAGTTATAATTGGTAATTATGGAAAGAAGGGGAATTAATGAGTTGGCAATTAGTAGTATCTCCATTATGACAGTTGCAAGTGAGGCATCTTTACTAGCAAGAAATAATTGTTGGATTAATTGTCATTGATGTCAAAGGATATCGAAGGGCAAGCGAGATCATTGAAGAAAGAGAGGTCAAATCATCAAAATTTGATGAAGTTTGGCACCCAATTTATGGCGCCCATGTTGGTGACATCACCCATTTAAATCGCCCCATCTTAGTGATGTTGCTGTGTTAAATTCAAGTTATATTTAATTATTTTGCGTACAACCCCTCTATGAATTCATCGCCCCATGTTCATGTTTGAAATGTAAATAAAATAAATTTATTTATTCTATTTTATGAGGGTCGATCCCTCATGTTTGGTGCCCCACTTTATGGCTTAAAAATTGCAAATAGATCATTTATTTATGGAGCTGGCCCCTTAATGAGGTGCACCCATACGATGACAAATTTGTCCCACTTAAGGAGTGTTATGAAGAGGTGCATATTAATAGAGAGTTGCCTCCCTTTGCCAAGCAATGCATCCATTCAAGAAGTCACCTTATTTGGTGAAGGTATAAAAGAAGTTTGTGGAATGTGGAGAAGTGTGCACATGGAGTGAAAAAGATATATCATATACACCAGCAGATTTGTGTGTGGAAGAATATAACAGAACATCATTCTAATGTAGATTTTTGAAGGAAAATTATCAAGAAGACATACTTTGTTGTGTAAGAGGTTGGTGCCTCTCAATTGAAGAGATTGGTGTCTCTTACTAAGTTGGTGCTTAGTTGTGGGGATTGGTGTCTCCAGTGGGTTAATGCCTACAAAATTTTTATAAAGAAGCAATTAATTTTATGGTTGGATTTGGACAGTAGATCCAAGCAGTCCCTTATTTGTGGTTTTCTCCCGAAAGGGTTTCCATGTAAATCTTGTGTTCTTCTTGTGTTCTTAATTGTTAATGTTGTGCAATTGATTTTATTGTGAATGTTAATTTGAAAAAGTAAAAGATAGTCTTATACTGATTCATCCCCCCTCTCAGTATAAGCATGTGCTAATCAATAACTAGATGGAAGAAATGAGTTATGACAACCAATTTTGTGGGCCTAATTTAAGAGAAAATCTTGTTTCAATTAAATAGTATTATTTTATAAAGATACGAGGTATTGGAATTTGGGCCCTCTTATTTCTATTTATACCAAGCTACAGCAGGAGAGCCCAACTCTGAGGGAGAAGCGGAGATAGAGAATGATCACTACAACACATATAGTGAGGAAGTTCTAGAAACCTAGTTGGCAAAAGAACCGGAACTAAAGATGTGCAAAATGGTTAGTTACCAAAGCATATTTATGATTAGGAGTGGCAAGGAAGACATACCTCAATCCTTTACATTTCATCAAAAGTCACTGTAGATCACTTGCGACACATTTAGGAAGGACAAGGAGGCTATATCTTAGAAATTTCACTAAATGAAGCAAAGGGAGTAGAGAAATTGACATACCAAGATGACTAAGTTGCGAAAGATACAAACATGACAGTCACAGGGAAAGAGGAAGAAGAAAATGGAAAAGATACTTGGAAAACAATGTGGAGAGGTTCTTTTAGATGCCAAACCACCATATCATCAATCTCCGGAAGAAAGAAACTGATTGCAAAGGGATTCCACCATTGTACCATAGTGTATGATAGACTATTTACTAACAAGAGACATAACTTAAAACACAAACAACAAGGATATAATATAACAAAAGAAAAAAATAGAGGGAAAGCAGAGAAAGATTAGGGCAAAAATAAGGGGTATTTAACCCCAATTGGGCATTACAAACCTCACTTTGCATTCAAACTTTGGTGAATTTGGAGCTCAGGGAGAAAATACAACGACGAACAAAGAAGTGAAGAGTGTAATATTGCAGATAAGCAGAAAACAAACAATGGCTAACCCTGAGATGATTGATATCACACACAAGCCAAGGCCGAAGTTCAAGAAATACCCATGGAAAGCCCTAGAAGTGGATAAAGTCGGTGCATTCTAACAGGTGCCACAAATGTGGTTTACACAGAGGATGTGAGGAAGTACAATCACAACACTTTGGTCGAGACCGACCACATGAAATTTGAGGAGTTAAGGGAGACATTGATGGGAGACAGAGGGTATATGCCCGAGTATGTAAATATACCAGTGAAAAGATTGGATGTGTGGAAGGATTACCCCGACTTCATGGATGCACATGAATGGGTAAGAATCATTCTTAGCTGAATCCATGATGAATTTATATATTTGGACAAACCATACAGAATCATGAAGGAGGCCATTAGGGTAGTAACAGGGTTAAGCACTGTGGCACCCTTACCAGTGATGAAGGCAATCAGAATTGATCAAGTAAGTGAATTGATGGGAGCAACAATTGATGGAAGAAATATGCATGTGAAAGAGATAACAAACGTTGGAGTCAGATATGCCGCCATGGACATTGCCTACAAAGTATACTATGCTAACCGAGAGGGTTCGGTCATGGCCACTGCTATTCACACTACCTATCAAATGGTGAAGGAGGACAAAGATTTTGATCTATGCGAGGTAATGCAACAACAACTGATGGAGAACTTACAGAAGATCAAGGATTCCACATATAACTTCCAGTATGGTACTTTGATTCTTTGCCTTACAGTTTTTTTCTTGAATGAATTACTGGGGTTTAAGGGGAAACACTGGCACTAAAATATATCGGTAGGGTTAGAAGTAAAAAGGCATATAGCTCAGTTTAAGGACACAAAAGCATAAGTGCCGCATATTGGGGTTTCTTTAAAACCCTAATAGAAGATATGAGGGCAAGGGAAATAATCCCTTATGGAGTAGTGAAGCAATTTATTAACCACATTACCTTTTTGGTGGACAAGGATTTCACTTACATGGAAGCAGTTGAGTCGAGAACAACATGGGTAACCCAATTGCCCTATGAGATAACTACGACAAAGGCTAAAGCTTATGCCCAAAATCTACTTAGTAAACCCGAGGATACAAGTGCGGAAATATTTGGCACTTATACAAAAGTAAAGGATAAGAAACATAAAAAGCATGAGGCAGAACACCTGCAAAAGCATAGAGATAAGTTGCACAAACAATGGGGAGTTTTGGAAAAGGGAATCACCTCAGATCTGAAACCTTTCGCATAAGCTCCCCTACCTAGCAAGGAGGCTCCTGCAATAAGATCATGAATAACTACATCTCAGACTCCATCATCAACAATATCATCCAGAGGAAGGGCAACACTAGAGGTATTGACATGGATGAAGAAGAATACACAAAACAAGGCTCCCCAACAGAAGCAACAAGCGAAAAGAAAGAAAACCTAGACCATGCCTGAGGTGATTGAATCCAAAGAAGAGGGTGAAGAACAAGAATCAAATTTGAAGAGAATGAAACAAGGACAATAGACACTGTAAGAAGAACCAACAGAACAATCAACAGAGGAACCGGCACAAGAGCTCTACAAAATGGATGCACTGCTAAATGCCATTGGAAAATATAGGTATGGTAAAAGAAACTACTGATTGATATGATGATTCATCTAAGGAAAACAAACAAATAATAGTTCAAGCCATGATCCAATATATGATGGATAAAGAGAACACATTAGATGAGGTAATGGATAGATTTCCAGAGAGCTTGATAGAAGCATTGAGGCAAAGAAGAAATAAGCCACTCCAATTGGAGGAAGAAATAAGGCATAATGCCATTGATAAGTTCACTGACACATTGTCATTGGAGGAGAAGAATGAATTAATACAACTACAAGCCATGGAGTTGAGAAAAAAACAAAGAGTAGACACACTCATGGGTGAAAATAAGAAGGAAAAGGAGAATTTACAAAAAGAAACTGAAGAAGTGACATCAAAGCTATATCAGTCTATTGAAACAACAAGAACAACAACCGATACCATCACCTTTGCACAACATTGAAATACCTGTAGAGGGACAAGACATAATAGAGGCAAGTCAGTAGAAGAGTCATCCAAAAAATTCTACACAAGGAGTACCTCCTCCGAAGAACACAAGGATGAAGGAGAGGAATACACAACAACAACAAGTAAACCCACAAACACAAAATGCAAAGAATAAAGGAGGAAAGGAGAACATAGAAGAACAAAGAGGATCAAATCAAGTAGAAAATCCAGAAGCCTCTTCTTCTTCAATTGAATCCAATAAAGAGTTTTTGGAGCAGCAAAAGTAGATAACACCCATTGTAACTCCATAATTGCTACAATTACTGGTTGTCGAAGGGCAAGTAAATCTAGCTAGAATATCTCCCTTACAGAAGTTGTAGTTAGGAGATTGCTTCCACTCCTCAACAAGAGCAAAAATCTTGAAACAACATGTAGAGGGAAGTGAATTGCTTCAAGAGGCAATGAACACATTGGCAAAGGAGATGTCGGAGACACCAAGGGATACCACTTTACCCTTTCTAGAGTAGTTGAAACAACTAACACAAGGATTTAAGGAGTATTCTAACAAGCTAGAGAAGAAAATCACATAGCAACTTAATAAGAAAAGGTTGGTGGAGATGATGAATAAGTGTGCCAAGGTACACTCTCAATTGGAGACACAAATAAAGAATATACAATAGAGCATTACAGAGGCAAATATTCTTTATCAGTTTTATTTACAATGGCCACAGTCCACTAAAGCAATAAAAGACTAGATGGATGCTTTGGAATTATAAACAACAAAAGTGGCATCCCAGTATGATCCCCTGACTGATAAGGATGGAGTAATAAGGGCGCAAGTAGAGACACTCCATAACCAGCATCAATAGCTCCAGGACCAGAGAGACCAAATAAGGAGTCAAATAAAGTAGTTAAGGAACCTAAGACTGGCTAATCTAATATGAAGTTTTGCAGAGGCTAAGCAGACTACACAAACAATACAAATACCAGCAACTATAGGAGAAGCAAAGGTCACATATGTCAAGATAGAAGGACAAATAATAATGTTGTCTAAGGCCAAGAAACAATGGGATAATAGTTTGACATCATTGAAACAGATCTACAAGAACATCTTACCTGGCAACTAATTTTGCATGTCTTGAGGAAAACACATAGTTTTGAAGGGGGGATGATGCTAGCACGATATAGGGCATGGAGCAGAGCCGATCGGAAGCTTGCACATACATCATGCGGAGGCTGGGAACTGACCGAATATGCTAAAGGACACATCCCTATCTGTAATAGATACAGTATATATGTAAGATAGGATAAGTAAGAAGAGAATATAGTATAGGAGAGATATAGAAGAAATTGCATAGTATGAAAATATAGTAGAAGTCAGATGAAGTATGTATGTAAGAGGATGCGACAGAGACTTAAACCCATCAGATAATGGATGTATGATGCTTGGTTGATGAATATATATATATATATATATATATATATATATATATATATATATATGGAGACCTGTTGGTACTTAATAATTCTTTTGTGTTTTACTATTATGTGATGTTTGTGATACTCTACACATGTTATTCTTGGTGTTTTGCTATTAATATTTAACTACTTGACCAGGGTATAAACTAACTACAAAGACTTGGTTGAGGACCAAATCTCTGGACTAGTATCCCTCCCCACTTATTTCCAACAATGTCAAAATACTCTTGGCTACAATTATGTGCTTTCAAGAATAGAAAAATAGAGACGGTCTCCTTTTGGAATGGGAGGTTTACGGAAATGAAGGGGATTATCTCTGTGCCAGCCATTTTGCTTCATCAATTTCACCTTCCACTAGCTGGAACCTGATGGGGAATATGCATTGTTGCTTAATCGCTCCAACTACATCTAGCTGCTCATTGCGGTACAGAGGAATCCTAAGTTCCAGTAGCCAATTTTGATTGACAAAATTAGATGTGTGGGTAGGGACGCTCCTTTCTAGTTCCTCCTCCCCTCCATATTGATGCGTCACAGAGGGAGAATATCACATTTGGGTGGTCCAGAAGTAGGTAATTGTTTGGGACTCTATTCACAAGGTCAAGGGAATGAGTGATAAACACTTGGCACCTTCTTCATCCCCATCTTCACAGCGAGTAGGTGTTTCCAGCTCAACTTTGACGGATGAAGATTAATTTATGAGCTCTCCCCATGACTGCCTAACATCCCATGACTGGTCATCATGCTATTTCTAACAAGATACAGTTTGTTCAAACTATTCGACGAGACAAATATAAACGTTCATGTGCTTTACCCCTTACCAAAAAATTATGGTTTAGTGTATGTGTCTTTCATCTAAGGAATTGTAAAAGGCTCCCCTATTCTATAAAAGAGATGTGCTCATTAATAGGTTGTTGTGAGGTCCTAACACCTTAGTTGAAAAATATCAGTTTGTCGACCGACGTAGTGTCTGAGGCTGTATGCAATAGGGAGTATTGTTTGGATAGCTCATCTAGAAACAATTTTATGGTTCCTTTAAAAAGACTTTAAACAACATATTAAACTAAAAAGCATTTGCATTCTATCCTAGAAAGCATTTGAACTCTATACTAAAAAGCATTCAAACTCTATACTAAAAAGCATTCAAACTCTTTAATCTAAGAAAGCATTAATCTTTATACTAGAAAATCATACATACAATTTTTACTATGATCTTGAACATTGACAAATCCTATAACTGCACGCACATTCTAACTTTCAACTAACAATAATCAATAGTTTAAACTAAAGTAGATGCCTCGAAAATATTTAAACAACCAAAGCTCTAAGAATTAACATCTTAAACATCATATCCTGTAGGTTCACAACATAAAACTAAACATAAAATAACACTATCTGAAACATAACATCCATGGAAACATAAATACTTATCTACTCTACAATCCCGCGAGTGGCAAGCTCTTGGGAGAAATCCGTCCTTTAACTCATATCACATTCAATTGTTTCATAGCAACATGGTAACTCCATTCATAACTTCATAACTCAAAAGGAAATACTTAGAATAACACTATTTGCATTCATGAAAATCTTGCAGAACATAACTCTCTGATTATTTGTCAAAAAGATTGATTTTCATCCATCACTCAGTATGATATATATCCATGGTTTGAGCAACCAACTAAAACTGAACTATTACGAACTCCTATATTTCAGATGGCGGTAAAATGCCATTTGAAAAAGTCTTATAATAGAAAAATAGAATTTTTAATGACTGATGTCTTTAAAACATATAAAAGGCTCTAAGTGGAGCCATAATGTCTCAGATAACCAACAGGAATAAACATAACTAAAAAGAGTCTTCAATCAATGCACGGCTAAAATTTATGGCGCCCTCAACTTCCGGTGCACTTGACCTTGATTGCATGAAGTCCACTCCTCTCATAGGCCATGCATTAATCCTGCACAATCACTCAACTCTACATACCATTATATCAACATTTAATAGCTAATTTCAATCAATTAGGAAATAAAGATTTGTACAACATTTCATTAAAAATAGATAAATATTGTTTATAAAAACAAACAAATTGGCAAGGCTAGAGAGATTGCGAAATGCAAAAAGGGTTATTTGTTTTATCAAAGGAATTAGGTTATTTAGACCTCCTCATCCTCCCCTTCTTAGCTTTGAGCAGGTCCTCATGCTCTCTAATGAATCCTCTGCCTTTATGCATCTCTTTTCTTGTTTAACTCGTCATATTTTTTAACTGAGGTCATACATTTCTTCTGCCTCTTCATCAATATGGTCAGGGAATTTTAGAAAGCCTTTGTTCAATTTGATTCTCATCTGCCATGTCTGTAAATCCCTAGGATCCTATTCTGTAACCACTAAGACTATAGGGGGTGGTTGTAAAAGTAGTGGAGGTCTATAACGCATCCCTGTCCACTTAGTTTTGAGTTGTTGTAATATCTATGTCAATGCCTCAGCTCTTTTATAGGACCATCTAAGATTGGTAGGGGAAATTTCTCTCCTTTTCAAATACATAGGTAGAGGGGTATATCTTTCTTCGCAGGCACTCCAAGCTCTGTCAATCAATGCTGGTCCATTAATTTTGAAGTCTTCAAAACATATCCTAATACTTTCATTGTATTTATCTTTCATATGTTCATAGCTCTTAACCCTTCGAAACTGAGCTTTAAAAGCAAAAGGCTTTCGATTAGGGTACCTCATTTGTAATCCCACAGTCCTTTCTGCATGGAGATATTCCCTCATTCTGTCCTGCTACTGAATCTGATTTTGCATGTTGGACATAAATGCCCTTAATTAAACTTCCCCAATAAACAAATTGATAAAGAAATCATTATGTTTTTCAAGAAACAAATTATGAATGAAAAATTCACATAACAAATTTTTTTGAATAGGAGGTGCTTCTTTAAATGCTTCAAGGAACTGTTGATCGTCTGGGTCATGTGGCAAGTTGCAAGAGATTCTCAAGAGCTTCCATCTTAATAGCTTCTCATTAAGGAACATGGAATACAGTCTAGATGGTTTCCTATAGGCCAGTAATAGTTCTCCAATTTTACATGCATCTATTTTAGCCTGATACAATCTATCATAAGATTCCTTTAACAATACCATTTCCTTCTTAAGTCTAGCATTTTCAGCCCCAGATTATCTTAGGAAATAGCATTGCTCCATCCACTTGGTCAACATGGGAGGAATGTGGACTTGAAACCATTCCATCTTAGTTGGCTCAGTTTGGACCTCCTTTGATTCCATAGTTGGCCTAACATTTACTTCCTGTAAATCCTGTTCCAATTCAATAGTTCTACTCACAGCTTTATCTAGTTCCAATTTTTGTTTTTCCTGCTCCTCTGCAAATGTTTTCAGACACTATTCCAAATTGAAGGTTAAATTCTTAATTTGTTTAACCTTTTCAGATAGACTGGCCAAACACTTCTTATCTTTTTCTTCAATTTGTTGCAATTGGGACCGCAATTCTCTAATGGTTTCATCCCTTTGTTCCAAATGTTCTATTTGTTTCTCTATCTCTTGTTGTTGCCTATTTAATTATTCCTCATTTTGTTGTAGTTTATTTTTCAACTGCATAATTTATGCTTTTAATTCCTCTGTTTCAGGTGTCATATACTCATTTTTGTTATCCTCTGCATCTGTAGAAAGGGGGGAAATAAAAATTTCTGCTTCACTACCAGACACATGTCCATTAATTGCTTCTAATGGACCTTGTTCTATGTCACTAACATTATTTAAAGGAGACAATTGTCTCACCTCAGGAACTATATCAATTCCCTGAATGTCTACTGGCTACTGTGAGGAAGGAATTATTTCTACAGCCTCATATTCATGACCCTCTTCTTCAACTAGGACATAATTGGGCATTTGTTCACTTATTCCCTCGTGTCCTTTCTCTCCTATTTCTTTTTGTTCTTCCTTAGATGGGTCAATTCCTTGTTTAGATTCAAGGGGTTTACTGCTTTCCAAGGTTTGAGTTGCATTCACACATGGCTGAGATACATTCTCATCTGGTTGGGCTACTTTTTCACAAGGCTGTCTTTCTTGTCTCTTTTTCTTGGGAATAGGGGGCAATTCACAGGCTGTGACACAACTAGATTTAGCGGCCAACCATTTGCTCCTTCTTGGAGGAGGACGTTGTTGTAGTTTTATTTTGGGCCTCTTCTCATTTTTTATGGGGCTGAATATATTCCTCCTCTAAATCTACTAAATCCACATTTTCTTGTTTTTATGGGGTCTCAGGTACATTATGTGGTTTAGGTCTTTCTTCAACTTCTGAAAGGTTTACTAGATTTTCTGGCGGCTCGCCGCCAAGAGCTTGTCTGTCACCTTGAGGCATAGGAGAGAGTTCTCTCACATTTTGGGCTGCCATACCAGACGACTCACCTTCCTCAAATTGTCTTGAGGGTTCAGGGTTCTCAAATTTCTATAGAAACTTCTGCCATTTTGCATCTGGTTTTCTTTTCTTATGGAAATGATATTTGCAAATAAAATGAACAATACCATGATGTTTCAAAGGCCCAGACCCTATTTTGAACCGCCCTATCATACTAACAAGGGAATCATGGAGGAAGGCAGGAAGATTAACCCTTAATTCAGGGTTTTCCAAGCCATGGTGCAGATGAATGAGCAGCTGAAAGGGGGGACCAACTACAGTGGCGCATTGCCCTTCACATGTGAAGTATTTCATAATCCATGCAATTGTTGTTCACCATGGTTCTGCAATAGACATTCTGTGGAATCCCTTGTTTTGCCCCCGGGTGTTTATAACTAGTAATGGGTGAGGTTCCCCTTCTCGTGCAAAAAGTTCTATCATTTTCTGATAGGAAATGTTTGTGGTTTCTGACAAATTAACACCTTCATTCCCAATACCAGATAAATTAGAGATAATTTGGGGGCTCACCTTGAATTTCTTCCCTCGCACAATTGACTGGTCGTCTGCAAAGTTCTCGGCAAATTCTTTGACCAGCTGTGCATGATGTTCTTCAAATTTCTTTATAAATTCCAGCCATCCTACCCTTTGAAATAGCTCCAAAATATTCTCTAATGCCATCAATTTTTCTAGTGAAGCTAGTTCAGACTTGCGTTTGGCTCCTCCCATTCTTATTTCTTACTGGTAATGTTGCTAAGTGACTACTAAAATATTGTGGCACTCCAAAATGATAAAACTGCTCAAGCAATTGATAGGCAACTTGAAGAAAATGTAGTTTTTAAGGCTACTTGTACTTCACAATGTTGATAAGACAAGAGTTAATTCAGGGTACTTGGCTTCTCAATAGTTAATTATGACATTGCATGGGATAGAATGAGCAAGCTGCCATCTTCTCCAGCGAAGTAACAGTTCACACATTTTGCCAAATTTGGAAAAGAAAAGGGTTCGTGCCAATTTATCTATTTTTATTCACAATAAATTATCTATTTAAAATAAAAGATGTACGTACCTTCTGTTCTGTCATTGATTTGAAAGTTGCTTATTTTCTGCTGACATAATAGCATCCTAGGTGGCGGTGCCATTTGATTCAGATGAAATGAATTTATTATGAAATGATAATGGGGTGGCTGAACTTATTATGATGATAGGTTGCCATAATAATATTATTTATTATGGTAGGGAATGACAAACTCATTATGGCTTAACATGGTGTATTACGGAGGTGACAATGGGTGTGTTTTAAGAATGCAAGAACATTTACACAGAAGGGAATCACAAACTCAAATTGGGTGAGGAAGATGTCTGAGGAATAGATATACAAGATATGAAAAAAATTCTAGAGCATCGCCTCAAGATGCAACCGGACTGAAGGAACAAAGTTCCAGAGCATCAGTAAAAGATGCAGCTGAAATGCAGGAACAAAGTTCTGGAGCATCACTGAAAGATGCAACGAAAATGCAGGAACAAAGTTTCTAGAGCATCGCTGAAAGATGCAGTCGGAATGTAGGAACAAAGTTCTAGAGCATCACTGAAAGATGCAGCCGGAATGCAAGAACAAAGTTCCAGAGCATTGCTAAAAGATGCAGCTGGAATGCAGGAACAAAGTTTCGGAGCATCGCTGAAAGATGCGCCAGAATTTTGTACTCTTAAGAGATGAAGCCCTGCAGAATAGTGAGGAAATTTAGACAAGTACGAGGATGATCATGTGAGTAAATGTTTCCTAAATGCATATACACTCAATTTTTTTTTTGACTCGTTATATTGTCTCTGCAGAAGCAGAGTCAACACATTGAGTTTCTCCTTGCATTTCTACTAGTCAAGTAAACTCCTCTTTGTTGACAAGTTTATGGTAGATCTGGAGTCGATGTCCATTGACTAAGAGAGTTCGAGAATCGCCATCAATGGGTTTGAGCTGTACTGCTCTATTTGGGAATACTTCAGAGATCTCATATGGACCCAGCCAATGAGTTCTTAGTTTACCTTTCTGGTCTTTGTATTGAGAATCAAATACCAACTCCCAATCTCCTTCATGGAATTCTCTTTCCTTGATGTGTTTATCATGCCAGGCTTTTCTTTGTTGTTGAACTAGCTCAGTTTGATGGATAGCTTCTAAGCGGAGTTCATCTAGTTCACTAAGCTGCAAGACTCTCTACCTGAGCCCGATTGAGGTCTAAATCTAACTCCATTGCTATTCTCAGAGTTTGTGGCTTACCTGGAAATGATTAGTAAAAGCTAACAAAACTTTAGACATAAATTGAGGTCCTTGATCTATGACAATTGACCTAGGGGCTCCAAATCTGAGAAAAATCCTGTTATACAGGAAGTCTGCAACTTGTTCTTCTCTAGCAACTTTTAATGCTTGAACTTCTACCCACTTGGTTAGATAGTCCGTACAGACCAAAATATATTCTTTTCCTTGTAAAGGGGGATCTATAGGACCGATGAAATCCAAACCCCACTTTTCAAATGGTTCAAAAACTACCTGCGGCTACAGAGGCATTTCGTTGGATACCGTAGGTATTCCCACTCGCTGGCATTCATCACAACAATGAACATAATTCTTAATATCCTTGTGCATAGAGGGCCAAGAATATCATGTACCTAATATTTTATGGGAAGTCCTTTTGGCAGAGTAGTGTCCACCGAATGGATCGTCATGGCAAGTTCTGATGATGTTGTATGTTTCATCTGGTCTGACACAACGTCGCAAGACCAAGTTAGGACCAGATTGGAATAGCATGCCATTAATACATTTGAAGTGAGCACTTTCCTGAATGAGGCATTTCTTTTGTTTTGATGTAAAGTCTGGTGGAAGCTCAGAGGTGGCTAAGTAATTGGTAATGTCTGCAAACCAAGGTGTTTTAATGGAGACAATGAATAAGTTTTCATCTAGAAATTCATCCTGTACAGGAGTACAATCTCCATTGTCTTATTTTATCCGAGATATAAAGTCTGCAACTACGTTGAATTTCCCAGGCTTATCCATTATGGTAACACTGAATTCTTGGAGAAGTAATAACCATCTGATTATTCTCCCATTTACTGAGGGTTTGTTCATCAAGTATTTGATAGCTAAATGGTATGTGAACATAGTCACTTTGTATCCTATAATGTAATGCCGGAATTTGTTTATTGCATGAACTATTGCTAGAAATTATTTCTCTGTGTGGTGTAGTTTTGTTCAGTAGGACTCAAGTTCTTGCTGATAAAATATATAGTGTACTTTCCTCCATTCTCATCTTCTTGACCTAATACTGCTCCAATAGCATCGTTGGAAGCATCGACATAAATATGGAAGGGAAGTTTCCAGTTAGGTCCCTGTAGGACTGGGGCCGAGACAAACTTTTCTTTAATAATGTCAAAGGATATTTGACATTCTTCTGTCCAGACAAAATCCACATCTTTCTGAAGAAGAGAGAACATGGGAGCTGCAATCTTACTGAAGTTTTCTATGAATCTACGATAATAACCAGCATGTCCTAAGAAACTTTTGGCGTCTGTTTGATTCTTTGGGGTTTCCAGTTGTTGTATCACTTCAATCTTTTTAGGGTCAACCTTTATCCCATCAGCGGAGATAGGATGTCCCAGTACTATACCTTGTTCTACCATTATTAGACATTTCTCATGGCTTAAAGACAATTGATGATCTTCACATCGTTTCAATACTCTATCCAGGTTTTTGAGGCCTTCATCAAAAGTGGAACCATAGACTGTGAAGTCATCCATATAGACTTCTACACAATCGTTTACAAGTTTAGCAAAGATAGCTAGAACGGTTCTATGGAATGTGGTAGGAGCATTACAGAGCCCAAAGGGAAGAACCCGATATGCGAATGTTCCCCACGAGCAGGTGAAAGTAGTTTTATCTTGGTCTGCTGTTGCCACTTGTATATAGTTATATCCACTAACTCCATCCAGGAATGAAAAATACTTTCTTCCTGCTAGATTATCCAAACCTTGATCTATGAAGGGTAGTGGGAAATAATCTCTGTAGGTTGCTTTGTTGAGTTCTCGGTAGTCAACACACACTCTCCATTTTTTGTTTTTCTTTGGCACTACTACCAAGGGTGAAACCCATTTGTTGTCAGAGATAGGATAAATGAATCCTATTTGTAAAAGTTTCTCAATTTCTATTTTAACAATATCTTTGAGAGCAGGATTTAATCTTCACTGTGGTTGATGGTCCGGTCTAACATATTCAGTATAGATGTGGTGGGTACAAACACTTGGGTGAATTTCTCTCATGTTTGTATAGTCCCAAGCAAAAGCTTTGGACCTATTCATCAAAACATCGAACAATTTGAGCTCATCTGATTCTTTCAACCAGCTATTGATATTTAAAGTTTTTCCTGGTAATAACATGATAGTCTTGGTCCCAGGGTGGTTGGAGGTGACAGTATGAACTTCTTTTGTTAAAGTGTTGAGAGGACAACTATGTGGTATAGTTCTATGGAGTCTAGCAATATCTTTGAAGAAGTTATCTACTTTCAGAATGATATTCACCAGGGGACAAGGTAAAGCCACAAAGTTGGTATAATCATGTTCCTTGTCAATGTGGGTTGGATGTCCCAAAATTTCTTCTACTTTTAATATCTCTTCATCACCTGAGTCTAAGGAACGGTCTTGGACATTTTCTAATTCATCTTCCAATTCTTCACCATGTTGTTTAATAACTACCATAGCAAGTGAAGCTAGATTCTCATGTTTGTTGGATTCATCTAATTCATCAACCCAAACTTGGTTATGCTTTGCAGGTTGAGTGAGGGGATATAGGCTTAAATGTTTGTTGTTGGGACCATGTGAAATGTTCATTCCTCCTGCTCTACAGTCAATCTTAGCTGCAACTATGGCTAACCATGACCTGCCTAATATTACTAGGTAACTATCCTTGGGTGTGAGGGACTGGAGAATTTGGAAATCTACTAGATATTCCCAATCATCGACCTTGACAGGGATATTTTCTAAGACACCTTTAGGAATGGCTATGGATTGATTTGCCATTTGTAATATGGTAGTTGTGGGACGCAAATCAGTGGGTCCTAGTTTTTCCATAACATCCACTGTCATAACATTAATGACTGCTCCCAAGTCCACCAATGCATTAGGTATTGCTACCTCATTGATTGTTATTGTTATGAGTGGACTGCCTAGGTCACCATATTTTGGGATTAAAGTTTTCCAATCCATAAGGTTAGCTCGATATCCGTTAATGTGCACCATATTAATCTGTTTCAGTTTTCTTCCTGGTGTTTTTATGCACAATTATTTAACTAGCTGGTTAAGTTCAGGAATTTCCTTAATCACTTGTAACAAGGGAATCTCGATATGGAGTCATTTTATTTCTTATATTAAAGTAGTTTCATTAGAAAATGGCATTTCCGGAGAGTTTCTAGGACTAGTTTCTCGAAGGCATTCCAAAAAGGGCGCCTGAGTTTTCTTCCTTAGCATAGAATCTTTTTATGGAGTGTTTGATGGTCGTTTGGCAACTTCTTCTTGAGATGATTCTATGGTAGGTGGTGAAGTTACTTGAAATTGTGTTGAGGATAATTTCTCCTGATCATTACCAGGATTGTGCTCTAAAGGTATAGAAAGAGTCTCGAGTTCTATGTTAAGTTCCTCATTTAGGTCTTCTGTGACTTCAACAATGGTAGGTTGATTAAGTGTTTTTCCTGACCTCAATTGAAGGTTTCCACAATAGATAGCATTAACCCCTGCCATGTTATCCTAATCAACAGCATATACTGGAGCATTTTGACGTGTCTTCTTGGGATTAGGAACATGTTGTGTCAGTAGTGGTGGTTGATTAACTTGTTCATTTTGCTGAGGTTTCTAGGGAGCCGGAAGAAGGTTCTGTTGCGTATTCGGCATTCCTCTTGGACCATTATAAAATTGATTTGGTGGTTGGGTCCATTGTGGAGGTTGATTGTGAGGGTGCCATTGTTGTTGAGGCTGATTTGACCATTGGGGATTTTCCCAAGCTTTGTTCGTCCATTCAGGTGATCCCCAAGGTGGGTAAGATCCCCAACCAAGTGGTGCTGAAGGCCAAGAAGTTGTCCACTGTGTGTTGTTCCAATTGTTTGGAGGTCGCCATCTAGGGTTGGAGTTTTGACCATGGGAGAAATTTCCTCCAGGTCTTTGACCCACAAAATTGATCTCCTCCTCAGTGTGGGATGCCCTTTTTTTAGAATTCTTGATTGCATTTAGGATCTCACATTGATCAGTGGCATGACTCTTTTCACAAGTTTGGCAATTGTCAGCTTTGTCCAAAGGGCATTCTCTTAACAAATGTTTGTTCCGACACCTAGGACAATAGATGGATAAAGTCTCAGGATTACGTGTTTTGGCTTGTATTCCATCCAAAGTGTTGTTCAGTTGAACAAGAATGTCAGTCTTCAAATTTGCTATTTCCTCTCGCAGTTTACCTATTTCATTTGAACTTCTTAAAAGGCTAGATTTTTGGATACCTCCTCGAGTACGGGAGAAATTCTGACATAACTCAAAGATATCACCAAGTTCAAGTTTGGACACATCTCCCTTTCCCATTAAATCTAGGCTTCTCCTAGCATCCTCATCAAGTGCTTTGAGAAATATAGTCTTCAAAATTTCTGGACTTATGGCTTCTTCACCACATTGTTTGGTTAGAAAGATAAACCTATCAAGGTAATCTTCTAGGCTCTCGTCTTCTTTTTTTCTTAGTTTGAACAATTCCTCTTTCCTATCACTAACTCTACAATAACTCTGGCATTTCATCCCACGTAGTTATTGACCCAGAAACTAATCCTATGAACCAACGCATTGTAGTATCTCTCAGAGTGGAAGGAAAGAGTTTAAGTTTCTGGTTATTGTTCTTGTAGTCGTATGTTTGACACAAGACTTTGAACTCAAAGAGGAACTATTCAAGATCTTCAGAGGAGAGTCCCCTAAAAGTTGATAAAATGGATGGTGAAATGTTTTTCATTGGTGCATCGTCATCTTCGTTGAGAGCAATAGGGTAGGTAAAGGTTTGTGCTGCCACTCTTCTCAGGATATCACCATCTCTGTGGTTTGCTCTCCCATTGAGAGGATTATTATGGTGACTGTTAGCCATGATGTCAAAAGGAATGTTCTCCTCCTTGAAGACTAGGTTGGTTGGCTAAATGACCACCTCCTCAAAGGTTTGGTCAACTGGTAGAACTTTTAAAGGTATTTTGGGAGGTCTTAGGTTGATCCTGCTCGATCAGTTCATAACTTAGTTCTTCAACTGAGACTTGTTCCTCCCTATTTATGGTTGGAACTACTATTGGGGGGATTTTTGGTATAAATCTTTCGTGTGGGCCTCATTTCCTGACCATGCAGAAAGAGAGGTTTGGTGACTATTTTTGGGTGTTTACTACAAAATTTCTCCAAGCATTTCCCTAATAACACTTAGAAAAGAATCATGTTCCCAACAACGGCGCCAAAAAGTGAAAGGTTGTCATGAGGTCCTAACACCTTAGTTGAAAAATATCAGTTTGTCGACCGAGGTAGTGTCTGAGGCTGTATGCAATAGGGAGTATTGTTTGGATATCTCATCTAGAAACAATTTTCTGGTTCCTTTAAAAAGACTTTAAATAACATATTAAACTAAAAAGCATTTGCATTCTATCCTAGAAAGCATTTGAACTCTATACTAAAAAGCATTCAAACTCTATAATAAAAAGCATTCAAACTCTTTAATCTAAGAAAGCATTAATCTTTATACTAGAAAATCATACATACAATTTTTACTATGATCTTGAACAATGACAAATCCTATAACTGCATGCACATTCTAACTTTCAACTAACAGTAATCAATAGCTTAAACTGAAGCAGATGCTCCTGAAATATTTAAACAACCAGAGCTCTAAGAATTAACATCTTAAACATCACACCCTGCAGGTTCACAACATAAAACTAAACATAAAATAACACTATCTGAAACATAACATCCATGGAAACAGAAATACTTATCTACTCTACAATCCCACGAGTGGCCAGCTCTTGGGAGAAATTCGTCCTTTAACTCAGATCACATTCAATTGTTTTCATAGCAACATGGTAACTCCATTTATAAATTCATAACTCAAAAGGAAATACTCACAATAACACTATTTGCATTCATGAAAATATTGCAAAACATAACTCTTTGATTATTTGTCAAAAAGATTGATTTTCATCCATCACCCAATATGATATATATCCATGTTTTGAGCAACCAACTAAAACTGAACTATTATGAACTCATATATTTCATATGGCAGTAAAATACCATTTGAAAAAGTCTTATAACAGAAAAATAGAATTTTTAACGACTAATGTCTTTAAAACATATAAAAGGCTCTGAGTGGAGCCATAATGTCTAGGATAACCAACAGGAATAAACAGAATTGAAAAGAGTCTTCAATCAATGCACGCCTAAAATTTATGGCGCCCTCAACTTCTGGCGCCCTTGACCTCGGTTGCATGAAGTCCACTCCTCTCGTAGGCCATGCATTAATCCTGCACAATTACTCAACTCTACATACCATTATATCAACATTTAATAGCTAATTTCAATCAATTAGGAAATAAAGATTTGTACAACATTTCATTAAAAATAGATAAATATTGTTTATAAAATCAAACAAATTGGCAAGGCTAGGGAGATTGGGAAATGCAAAAAGGGTTATTTGTTTTATCAAAGGAATGAGGTTATTTATACCTCATCACTCATTATTGCAAAAGGTTGGTGGGAAAATACATGGGATGTAACTTTTATTGTTTGTAGTCTGTATCTAGGAGATAGGGGATTTTGGTCAGTAAATTTCTTTGGGGTGTACTCTCATTAGTTGATTTAAATGACAGAATGCAAACTATTATGCATTTCATCTCCATTCGTGTTCTATAATTGACAATTAATAAAATCAATGATTTGTTATTTCTCCCGTAATACATTTGCTATTATGAATTATTGTATGTGTTAGTTTCTATTTCAAGCAGACAGAGTAATTATTTCATGCTAAAGATTAACATTTACAGTGCAAAAGGATATTCAAGAACGATCTGGATAGTGTTTGCCATCATTGAAAAATCAATATCAACATTGACTCATTGGTATCTTTAACAAGATCAATTGATTTTCAATTTTTGAAAGTCCCATTTGCAAAGTGCTACAAATCACATTGATTCTGTTTTCCCAAACAAGTACCGATCTTGAAGCTACATCAATTTCCCAACCACCCATAAACATTCAAAATGATAAATCATGCTCGTCATGTAATTTATTTCTAATTATTCACTGCTTTCACAGTAGTTGTTAAAGGTTAGAAGAGAGTTTTACTCATGAGCCTAGATACTTTAATCTCTTCATATTCCTTGTGAAAGAAATCTACTATCCAACATTGTGATTATTAACTAAGTCACATTTCCATAACCAATGTTTAAGAAGGGAAAGCCACCTAGGTTTCACAGAGCCTGAAGTGCAAAAGAGATTTGTCTTTCAGACAATATCTCCTATTCGTTGGCCATTTTCTACTGATTTGTCTAAACTTGAAATAGTTTAAGACATGGTGGCGTACAATTTGGAACACCAGTAGATTGGTGACTCTATTGGGGACTAACTAGAATTGTGTGTTATCTTGAATCATAGACTAGTGATTATATTCCCCTTGTTTACAAATACCAAAACTCTTGTAGCATATTGTCATGAAGGACTGGCCCAGTTGAGCCACCAACAGATTGGCGAATCTACTAGGGAACTAGTAGAAATCCTTGGGATAGTGTCATTAGTCATTTGAAATATCCATAACCTTTTGCCTTTTGAAATTCCCCTTGTTGATTTTGTAAGTTATTGTGATTTTCCTTATCCAAATCCTCGAGGTGGGTGGCCTCTGCAAATCAAAAGACCAAGAATATTTCACTTTGTAAAAGAAAGATGGATGGGAGAAGATCACTGCATCAAAATAACTCAAAAAAGAAGATGCTCAAAGACGCAAAGGGAAAAGATCATACATCTTGGAATCCTAAAGACATCGGTAAGTCATCTAATCCTCTTATTAATACTAAATGTCCAAGTAGTAAAGAGAAGTTGGTAGGATATGAAAGTGACATTTTAGCAAGTAGAATAATTATGTCTAAGGATGAGTAAACGTGGCACACTGTAAAGTCTCAAGAACTAGATGAAAAGGAGAAGCAAGAAACTTTGAGTAGGTTTGGTGAGGATGTAAGAGCTAGAGCTTCTCCTTTAGGCACTAATGTAGTGAATATAGGTTCTTGTGAAGAACCTAAGAATCAGACCCAGGGCAGTAATAATGCTACAAACTGGTACAATAAATGGATGAATGGCTATTATGTTGAAGATCATAATATTTGCTTTGATGAAGGAGATGAAGAAGTATTTGACGAGCCAAGACCTAGAAGAGGAAATGCTCCAAGAAATCAAGATCCATTAAGGAAAATTGATTTCCTCGGGTCAGAAATAGCTAGGTTGGAGGTTGAGAGGGAGTTAAGTGAACTAAGGAGGAGAATAGATCTTTCTAACAATGTTGGCTAGATGAATCACCTTGTTAGAGCAATGAATGCAAATGCAGGGGCCCAAAATAATCTTGGTAGGAAACCTGACCTGCAGAATAATGTAAGACCACCTCTAAACCTAGCTAGATACAGACAACTAAACTTTGTAGGGATCCTTGGATACCCTAACCCTGTTCCTAATGAGGTTAGGTCCAAACTTATCAAATTCCTAGGAAATAATGTTGTATCAGGAGAGGACCATCTCAGATACTTTGACAACTTGACCCATGACTTGATAACAATATTTATATCAAGACTGTGTGATGACATGTCGATAATGGTAGTGTATGTTGATGATATTATCTTTGGCAAAAATGAGGAGTTGTGCAAGCTGCTTGCTGAAGAGATGAAAAAATAATTTGAGATGTCAATGATTGGTGAGCTTTCATTTTTCCTTGGACTTCAAATTTCTCAATTAAACAAGGGTGTGTTTATTTCAAAAACTAAGTATGTCAAGGAGATGTTGAAAAAGTTTGGTATGAATGACTGAAAACCTGTGAGCACACGTATGGTTACAGGTTGTCATCTAAGCAAAGATGATGAGTCACCTCAAGCTAATTAGACTCTATACATATCCATGATTGGAAGTTTATTATACTTAACTCCATCTAGACAAGATATTATGCAAGCAGTTTGTATGGTGGCTAGATTTCAAGCTGAACCAAAAGAAACTCATGTAAAGGTTGTTTAAAAGATTTTTAGATATTTGAAAAGAACATTGGACTATGGATTGTGGTATGAGAAGGGAAAGGATTTCTCTTTGACAACATATACAAATGCAGATTGGGCAGGCAACACTGATGACAAAAAGAGCACAAGTGGTGGAGCTTTCTTTCTAGGTGGTAGATTGGTTTCATGACTAAACAAAAAGTAAGATTCAGTTGCATTATCAACAACAAACATAGAATACATTGCAGCAATAGCTTGTTGTACTCAGGTTTTGTGGATGAAGCAGGCATTGAAGGATGTAGGTGTTGTATATGATGAGCCCATTTCAATTTGGTGTGACAATACAAGTGCATTTAACATATCAAAGAATCTAGTGATGCATTCACGAACCAAACATATATCTATTAGGTATCATTTTTTGAGGGCAAAGGTTGTGTTGATCAAGAGGTGAAATTGGAATATGTGGCTACAAAGGAGTAGATTGCAGACATCTTTATGAAACTCCTTCCTAAAGAGACATTTGAGTATTTAAGGAAAAAGTTGGGAGTGATATCACTCTCATCAAATCAGTAAATATTTATGATAGAGCTTCTATCTAGGGGGAGAAGCACAAGGCATATCCTTTATCCCTAGTTGGACAGTGGCTACCTCTTAGGGGGAGCAAGTAGATAGAAGGCAGTTTAGATAATCAGATTTCGACATGGTGAGGAGAAGCTTTAGGCTTGTTTCTATTTGCAGTAAGGAAAGAGATTGCATCCCTTTGCCATTGATGCCAAAAGGGGAGAAATTTCAGAGGGTTCAATTCAGATTTCAGAAGTTGTGTTAGAGTAAGGGGAGCTTTGCTAAGGAAGAAATCTATGATTGTGTTTCCATCAATTACAAAGGGGGAGATTGTTGAAGTGTTGCCATTGATGTCAAAAGAAAGAGATTTCTGAAGTGTTGTCATTGATGTCAAAGAGAGAAAGATTTGTGTATAACGCAGAGAAGAAATGAAAAGGAGAAAAAGTGTCTAAGGCAGAAGAGAAGAAAATTTTCTAAGGCACGAGTTCTACCTTTAGTCAACAAAAATTTTGGTTACCGATTCCAAGTTGGCCGATAAAAAGTAGATAAAGAAAAATCTAAGGCAAGAATGGTTTCTGCCTTCAGTCGGCAAAGTCTTCGGTTCGCGAACTAGTTCGTCAATTTCTTAATTCGCTGATTTTTTCCAATTCACTGACAAAGGCTTGGTGATGGTAGTTTGAAAGAAAAATCTTAAAGTTAAGTTATCGGAAATATCTTTATCGGAAAAACTTTTGTTTTGCAAACTGGTTCGTCAGTTTCACAGTTTGTTGATTTGTCGATTCGCTGAAAAAGGAGAAAGCTGGGTGATGAAAGTTTGAAAGAAGGAAAAGTTAAATCTCAGCAAAAATTTAGTTCACGAGTTCGTAAGATCGTTGATTTGTTGATTCTTCGATTCGTCGATAGAGGCATGAATAAGAAAAGTTTGAAGTTCAAAGATAAGTTATCAGTAAATCTTTGGTTTCATGAACTAGTTTGCGAGTTTGTCATTTTGGCATTTCACTGATTAGGCGACAAAGGGCTCGACGGTGGTTTGACATTTTTGCCAATAAAAGGAAAAGGTGCAAGTTGGTTAAAAGTGTTTAAAGTCAAGGTTTGTGTGAACAAGATTTTGCCGATATTAATGAAAAAGTGTTTATGTGTTGGTTTGTGAAAAAGAGATTTCATTGATAAAGATAAAGTTGCTTCATGAGTCTTTGGGAGAAGTTTTGGTTTGCATAGTACTTAGTTTGCTAACAAAGAAGTTTGCCAACAGGCGTCCTTACCAATAAATCCAAAGGATGATGAAAAGAAAGTTTGTTGAAATAAGATTTCACCGATAGAAGAGAAATGAAATGTATTTAGGTTTGTGAAAGTAAGAATTTACCGATAAAGGTGACAAAGGTTGAGCTTCGAAAAAGGGAGAATTTTTTGATAAAGGCGACAAAGGCTGAGGTTCAAAAAAGGGAGGATTTGTCAATAAAGGCAATAAAGGTCAAGGTTTGTGAGCGCAAGTTTTTACTGATGAAGGCCTTTTAGGCTAAGTTTGTGATAGTGAGTTTTCACCGATAAAGGGATGGAAGTTAAGTTGGAGTGATAATGATGTGAAGATAAAAGATTTTCAAATTAAATATTTGAATATATGCCTTGCAACTAATTGGTAAGATGGATTAATGACTAAGTGAATTTGAAGACTTAAAAATACAGATTGAAGTTGATTTAATGACATAGAACAGAGAGTTTAAATATATGCATGGGGTCATTGCTATAACGTGTAGATGCTTCAGGCTTTACACTGATTCTTTTTACATTGAACATCAAGAATGCATCACTAACCCTCCTATAGTCTTTATTTCCAACTTATTCCTGCAATTGGAGGTAGTAATCATATACTTGGGTTTTATCACCATACACACCATATGTTTTCGACCCAAGCCATACTCTCTGTGTGCTTGCCAAAAGGTAAAAGAGATACAAAGACATTTGAAATTGTTTTTTCTTTGGAAAATTCTTATATTGATCATCCAAATTATCACTGTTCATTTTTGCCCAGTCAATATGTTGATAATCATTGCAAATAACCAGAATGAATTGACACATCAATTCAACAAAATAATTAGTATCTTTGTCCCCTACAATTTTATGTAGCAAGGTGATCATATTAGAAATATCTTGCTTGAAATGAGCTCTTACTAATTCTTGGGAATTTGAGATTTTCCCTTTCTTTCTTTTACCAACCAAGACTTTGCAATGCATGTCTTACACCAATCTCTTCTACCCACATAATAATCCCAACCAATTTCTCTTGGCACATTAGCAAATTCATCATGTACTTGTAGCTTTGAAACGTTACTGATAGTTTTAGCATCAAGTTTGACTATAACACTACCATCTACCTCAATTATCTAACGAGATTCAATATGATATTTCTCCACACATGTAAGAACTAGGTTGGGGAATTGTACTGTAGGGGGAAAACCAGCTGTGTGGGAAAGACCACTTAAAAAAATTCTCAGCTAAATTTGTCCTGGGGTCGGTATTCATTCTTGTCCAAAAATCTGCTAAATCAATGTGCCCTAGTTTTGTATCTTTAATTCCCGCCAGCCCATTTTCAATTATGGAAGATACATCCTACCCTTGATATTTATACTTCATTTTAGCAAATTTTACAATCCACCAAATCGAAAAAACAACTACTTCCAATAGAGGATGATAAGAAGTTGAAGGGAGAAAATGCACTGAAACGTTATAAACTGTATGTTGTATGCTGGTCATGAAAACCTCCTACGACAACGTTGCTCTTCTCAGGCAAGAATTTAAAGTACACAATATTATGAAAGTGAAAAAACAACTTGAGTATACTAAGATAACTATGAAGTGGGGCCTAGCTACGAAATCCTCAGTGTCACCATGATCTCTGGGTTTGCAACTGTTAGAACACACATATATACTGAGAGGGAGGGTGAATCAGTATATGCCACTTTTTAAAACAATTCTACTACATTGACATGATCTCTACTACATCAAACATAATTTGAAAGAACTATGCAAGCATAAGCAAATTCACACATCCACACATAAGTCCATAACACCAAATTTACGTGGAAACCCTAGAAGGGAAAAACCACAGTGAGCAAGCTGCTTGGATCTACTGTCCAAATCCATCCTCACAAAAAAAATGAAACAGTTAATTACAATATTTTGTAGGCTTCAACCCATAGGAATTTCAACTTGAGAAGGACTACAATCCTTTTTATAAATCTATGGGCTCCAACCTACCAGAGACTTCAATCTCAAAACAAACTAAGCAGCAACCCAGCACATAAGCAACAACTCCCTAATACACAGTTTTATGGGCAACAATCCAAAGGAAGCAGAAACTCCCTAAAGTTCTACAACACTTACAAACTGAGGCTTCAACCTCTCTATAGACTGAGCTTCAACCAAACAAACTAAAATAGAATCAATTCTCAATATAAACAAAACTTACTGTGCAAACTCAAAATCATATCCAATTCATGCTCTTCACACACTTCAACTCCACTTCTCTGTTCATGCCTGATCGCTTGATGTCAGCTTATACTTCACTTATCCAGTCACTTCGCATATGTTTAGATTTTTTTCTTCAATTGTTGTGCACACGTACTCATACACACTGATACACCGAAATGCACAAACTAATCTTTCTTTTATACCAAACTGTACATTTTCAAATCTCCAAGTCAGCTATACAGAATTAGAACAATATCTAATGTCGAGATCTGTTAATTCAAATTCCAAAATGTTTAATCCAAAGGATTGGGCCCAAATCACATATACTTAGGTCGAACCAAAAATAGGCTAGGACCCAAAACTGAACAATCCACACGTTATAGAAATGACCCCTTACATATATTTTAAACTCTTTGTTCTATGTTACTGAATCGGCTTCACTCTGCATATTAGAATTTTGAATTCACTAGCTATTAAACCATCTTCCCAGTTAGCCCCAAGGCATGTATTCAAATCTTCAATTTGAATACGTTAAGTCTTTGTATCGATGCCACACTGATTTAGCTTTCTGGCCCTTTATCGGTGAAATGACAAATCAAGGAACTATGACGCTGATGGACCAGTTCGCTAAACAAAAGTTTTTACGATAAAGATATCCGATAACTTAACTTCAAGCTTTTTCTTTCAAACTACCATCACCACGCGTTTGTCAACGAATTGACAAATCGACGAATTGAGAAACTGACAAACCTGTTCATGAACCAAAGACTTTTCCAACCAAAGGCAGAAATCATTCTTGCCATAGATTTTTCTTTATCTACTTTTCATCGGCCAACTTGGAATCGGTAAAACTGGTTGTCAGCAAACCTACAAGTTTGCAAACTGAAATTTTTGTCGACTAAAGGTAGAACTCGTGCCTTAGAAACTTTTCTTCTCTTCTGCCTTAGACACTTTTTCTCCTTTTCGTTTCTTCTTTGCCTTAGACACAGATCTTTCTCTCTTTGACATCAATGGCAACACTTCAACAATCTCTTTCTTTTGACATCAATGACAACACTTCAACAATCTCCCCCTTTGTCATTGATGGCAACACAATCATAGATTTCTTCCTTAGCAAAGCTCCCCCTTACTCTAACACAACTTTTGAAATTTGAATGGAATCCTCTGAAACTTCTCCGCCTTTGACATCAATGGCAAAGGGATGCAATCCCTTTTCTTACTGAAAAGAGAAACAAGCCTGAAGCTTCTCCTCACCAACAAGGGATAAAGGATATGCCTTGTGCTACTCCCCCTAGATAGATGCTCTATCATAAATCTGTACTAATTTGATGAGAGTGATATCACTCCCAACTTTTGCCTTAAATACTCAAATATCTCTTTAGGAAGGGCTTTTGTAAAGATGTTTGCAATATGATCCTTTGTAGCCACATATTCTAATTTCACCTCTTGATCAACAACCTTTTCTCTCAAAAAATGATACCTAATAGATATATTCTTGGTTCTTGAATGCATCACTGGATTCTTTGATATGTTAAAATTGCACTTGTATTGTCACACAAATATGAAATGGGCTCATCATATACAACTCCTATATCCTTCAATGTCTACTTCATCCACAAAACTTGAGCACAACAAGCTATTGCTGCAATGTATTCTTCTTATGTTGTTGAGGCAACTGAATCTTGCTTTTTGCTTAACCATGAAACCAATCTACCACCCAGAGAGAAGGCTCCATGTAAATCTAGTGTTATGTGTGTGTGTGTGCTCATTTTCTTTATGTGGTTTGAATGTTTACATTGGTTGATTGAATCTAAAGGAATAAGAAATAGAATATATACTAATTCACCCCCCCTCTCAGTATATCTATGTGTTCAACAATTGGTATCAGAGCAAGGTTCCTTGATGCAGTCTAACAATTGGAGGTAGATCTTGGATTGGAACGTGCATGGCAAGTCAAGAAGGATCATTCCCTGTTTATACAATTGTATGTGGTTTGACAAAGTCTGAATTTGTCAAAATAGTGCATTGCAAATCTGCTAAGGATATATGGCAAAAACTTCATAACATGTATGAAGACAATCATTGCACATCTGAAAGTGAAAGAGAAGTAGCCCTACTTATGGCAAATGAAGTTCTAGATAATGATAAGAACCCTATGGAGGATGATGAAGACATGATAGTCATTGATGAAGAAGAATGTGAAGTTGACCTTGAAGGAGAACTCATTTCTTCTCTAGATGATCTAAGAGAAGCAAGGAAGGAGAACAAAGAATATAAGGATAAGTTAAAAAAATTAGAAGAAGCAATTGACAACATGAAAGTTCCAATTGAAGAAGGTTAAAAAGTTGTAGATTTTTGAAATGCTAAGCTCAATGCCAAATCAGATGAATGCTCTAGACTTGAAGAAGGAATTATCTCCTTGAGGAAGGAACTGGAGAAATCAAAGGATCAAATAGACAGGAGTCTAAAACTCAAGAAAAGCACAAACATACTTGATGAGATAATCAGCTCTCAAAGACCACTCAAGAATAAGGGTGGCCTTGGATTTGAGAAAGTTTAGAATTCAAAAATAGATACCCCTGAAGGCATGTATGAGATGAAAAAGAAATAACCCTATACTAAAGTCTCTGACAAGACTGAAGATGAGAAGTAGAAGTTGGATAATGGCTTCATAAAGGTCAGTAATCTGAAGAAGAGATTCTGGGGTCCTCCTCCTACAAGACAATCCACTACGACCAGGTACTCTTCATTTTTTTATGGTTACTGTTATTCATGTAATAAGTTTGGTCATAAAGTTTTTGATTGTAAAACCAAAATAAGGAGAAATGGCTATTGTTATTCTTGCAATAAATTTGGTTATAAGGCTGATGATTGTAGAATTGAGACAAGGAGAAATGGTTATATGAAAAAAATTCTTTCTTGCCTTTGGTGCATAATGTTATATGCTAAAAAAGCAACAACTTTGTGCATAAAGCAATATTTTGTAAAAGTGGTTTTGTGTGTTCACCTAACTAACACAAGAAGATGAAGGGTACCATGAACAAGCAGAAGAAGATTACAAAAATATGGAGAAGGAAGCAAGAGAAAGTTAATGAAAAGATGGAAGAACCTTTGTATGTGCCTCATGCAAAGGATTTCATATTAGATTAAGAAAAAGCATGGGTTTAGGGGAAGCTAATCCTTGCATAATTCTCCAACCCTCTGAACAAGAGTGTTGCCTCCATTTTGAAGCGAGCCATACAAGTGATTTGATAAGATTTGAAAGAAGGATATGTTATTAGGGTAAGGCTAAGTCAATGTCTCAAATTTCTGGAATGAAAACATGAAATGCAAAGGAATTCTAGATGGAAATAGGTCTCTATGAACCTACAGAACTCATCAACAGCTGATAACCTAATAGGAAAAAGGTGTTGTAAATATTATCATTATTGATCTACTCCATCATTTAGTGTCAAGGTATCTGAAGAGTGAAATCATTGTCATGTCATTTTAGAGCATTTGAGATCTGTGAAGGATAGATTCATGTATCATTGGTTTGTCAAAATATTGCTTTGGTATCTATTATATCTGAAGGTATGGTGCATTTCCAATTGAATGGAATGTTATCTGGTATGTTTCTAGAAGTTTGTTTAAATTTTTTGTATGTGTACCCAGTTACTCTATATCTGGGTTTGGCTCCGCATTCTACCGCATTTATGAGTTATGGTCTATGATTTGGATGATGGGTAAAGCTACATATGAAGTATCATATTCCATAGTTTCAGATGTCAATTTGCATTAGAAATAAAGCAAGACGTAACAGAGTGTCACTGTTCTTATTGGCTGACAATTTTGATGGTTCTTGTTGGTTGAGCCAGAGGAATGTAACATGTGACCATCAGAGGTGGTGTGTGGATGTTTGTTGAGACCAAATAGGTTTACATTGAGTAACGCATAAAGCATCCTTTCTTCTGGAGAGTCTGTTGTGGATTGTTGTAGCACAAAAGGTGATGATCTCATTAAGACCAAGGAAATAGAATGCCTGTTGGGTAAAGAAAGATGAAAACTGGCCTGAGTATAAAAAGGAAGAGTATGATAACACTTTTAAGTTCTTTAGACAAAAGATGAGAGAGAGAAATCTCTCCTATTTGATGTCCTAAAGTTAGTACAGGTTCAGGGGGAGTGTTGACTCCCTTCTGCAAGAAGGCCTGGTGGCCTTGTGGTGAAGGAAAAGGAAAAGGAAGAAAAATATGACAAAAATAGAGTTAGAGAATGATGCAGTGGCATCACGATCATCAATTTTGGATTGCATTTTTAGTTTTTGGGTTTGTGTTGTAGCTCTTGTCGCCCTTATGACAACAACTCGATTAGCTATTATATTTTAAGCAATTTAATTTCTACTTTTTATAGAGGTTGTGGTAGCCAGTTATCTACAGATTTTAGGAATAAAAGGCCTTAGAACGTGGGTGGATCCAGCTAGAAAAAAACAATTAAAAGATTCTTTGTGGATCGACCAAAATAGAAACAACTCGTGGGTCGATCATTTAAGACCTTGTCTTAATATCTTTCCTTCTTATTACCTGGCTTCTACCATTTCCAGATTATCTATTATTTGCATCTCTGATCATGGGCAGACGTGCTATGAAGGCATCGACAGTTTAATGAATTTCTGCATACAGTGGCGATTGACAGTTTCTAGGAATGAATGCCTGGCAGTAAGGAATAAGAACATGCATCGGCGGTTTTCTTTCTATTTCTAGTTCTCTGCTGACATTTCACTTCATAATAGCATTTATTCTCCATATCATAGTAGTCGATGGGCATTAGAGGTAACCCTGATATGTTGGGTGCAGGGGAAGGCATTTTAAAAAGGGCATGGAGACTTAGCGATGGAGGGGGGAGTATTGTATTAGGGAGAGTGTAGTTTAAAGAGGCTGATGGCCTGAAGAAAGGAATCGTTGCTTGAAGAGAGGCCATTCAAAAGGCCGTGGAGATTAGAGAAGGAATGAAAGTCTGAAATTTGACTAAGGGTCGATGAGTTCGAGAAGGGAGAGCATAAGAGGAGGGCTAATTTTATGAAGGCCGACGGTCTGTGTGAGAGGCTGATCCATAATAGATGAAGAGCTGATTGCGGCCGACTACAAGAGAATTCCAATCGGAGCTTGTCATTTCTTTAAGTTTTAAAATTCTACATTTGGAAGGCCGTCTGTATAGGGCTGAAAATTGATTTTTGTAATAGACAGTAATATTAAATAATACAAAAATCTCTTTGTTGATATTTCTTGTCACTCTTGGGTTGAGTCTACTATCATTTTCATGTATTGATTTGTGAGATTTATTTCTGAAATTGGTATAGTGTAGGACTAGCAAGGCCAGTGCCATCAGTTTGGTATCAGAGCACAGTTAAAGGTCTGGGGAAGAGAAGTGGAGAGTTGCCAAGAAATGCTTGATAAAGAATCAGTTATGTTCTTAATATTATGTGTATTAATGTTTTGACAGATTGTGCAGAAGAAACCTAGAGCCCCAAAAGATCTGGGCAACGAGCACTATATGTGTTCTTGATTTTGATGGGTATTGTGTATGAGTGTTGCAATCTTATGAATGATGCAGAGACAGAAGATCACTAGCATGATGAAAGTATGTCGAAGAATGAGGTATGAGAAAGTTGGGAGAAAGTTGAGAAAGAGTTATTTGTTGCAGGCATGAAAAAGGGCTTGTAACTGCTATCCTCCAGCAGAGATAAACTGGGTAGAAGGTGTATAACTTCCTCCACTAAGAGAGAGTGGGTAGAGGGGGTTTTGAGAGATACATCTTCCAGGTCTTGTTGGGTAGAGGGTAGTCATGAAAAAAGTTGTGTAAACCAATCGTCGAAGGAGAGGCAGTTTGCACCTAAAGCTTGAACAAGTTACGAATTTACAATAGTGAGAAAGGATGGACATTTGTGTAAAGAGACCTATCATAATCCCATTTTGGGATAGATATTGGGATGAAATAGAAAATAGAAAGTACAATGAAGGATTAGAAGAGATCTCGAAAAGAATGGAGATCTTGGAAAAGATTTATTTTCCTGATAAGATGGTGACTGCAGAAAGCAGAAAAGGAGAGAGGAAGAAAGTTCTCATTGTAGAGGACTTGGATAAAAGTAAGAAAAAAGAGAAAAGAGGAGGTGCAGCAAGGAGCACCAGAAAAAGAAAAGAAGAAGGTGTCCATGAAGAAGGAACTTGAGGAGACATCATGGTCTCTTGATTTATTTTCTGATGAATTATTTGAAGTTGTGAATACAGGTGTGAAGAAGCCTAAGGACAAGCCTTTGGAGGCAAAGAAAGAAAGGGCGAGAAAAGAGCCCGCCAATGGAGCTGAAGATAAGAGCAAAAAAAGCTAGATTGTAGCAATAGATAATAAAAGACAGTTTGTAGTAGCAGTACCTAAAGGGGGAAAGAGGGCTGATAAAAAAAAGAAGAAATCCTATGAAGAGAAAGAGGTGGTAAATCATGGAGTCAAGGATATAAGAAAATTGGGACAGTAGAACAATGAGGAGGTAAAAGTAAGTCTTGGCAGTGATTTTGTTTGTGCAAGAGAAAATAGAAATGTAAACCTCCAAGTTAAAAATGAGAAGAATAACATAGTGGATCATGGGTATATAATACCATATTGGCAAAGGAAATCAGTTGTATATGTGCAACAAAGAGGAGTGGTTTGTGCTAACTTGTGTGACAAAAAAATGACACCAAGGATGGAAGATATGATAGAGATTAAAGGAAGGCAAGAAGATCGGCCAAGTGCCGAGGCCGCAAGACAACAATACAAGAAGATGAAGAATTTAGAGTGGGTAGAGAAGCATGCAACAGTAGTAGAAGAAGTTGACAAGAAGAAGCAGCCAAAGCAAGAGAAGAAGAGATGTGTAAATGATGACAAGCCCAAGGAAGAAGAACACATGATAAAGCCTATAGAAGAAAATGGAAAGGAGGATAATGCCCCAGAGCATACTGAAGAGCCTAAGAAAAGGCAACAAAGGATGTGCAAGGTAGGAGGTACCCAATTTGATAAATTTGAATCTTTGAATAAAATTTATGAGTATGAAGATAAGATGTGGCTAACTATGGGTGAAAAGAAAATGATAAAAGAAGGATATGAAATAAAGAGGGAGAATGGAAATCAGAGATAAAAGGTAGAAAAAGGCATGAAGAATGAAGAAGAAATTGAAGCAGTAGAGAACAAAGAAAAGAAGGACAATGCAGAATTTGAAGAAAAGACAACATACAATGAAGCTGGGGATGCAAAGGTTGAAGCATTGAAAACATAAAATATGGATTCCTATGAGAGGACAGCAGTTAAAGTAAGTTTTGATGAAAAGACAAGGAGTGCAGTGGAGAAGTTTGTTGGGGTAATCAAGAATGCAAGGTGGAAAATGGCAACAGAACTACAAGGAGGGGTAAAATGTGTTGTTTTTCATTTTGTTGATGGTTTGACATATGGGGTAGAAAATCTGCATAAGAATATTGTGAATTATAACATGTATAGGCTGATAGGGAAGAATGATTTTGCTGATGATGGACAAAAAGATAAGGACACGTGGTCCGCGACAGATGATATTAATTGTACCAAGAAGAATGCAAGGATAGGTGATGTTGAATGGTTGAGCATGGGTGAGATGGAGTCCAAGTTTGCGAGATATGTTGAAGGAAAGGAAATGTCTGGAAGATAACAGGACCTAAATGAAAGCATTAATTATGTGGAAGAAGAAAGATATGTTTTCTATAATGTATTTGTTTCTTGTGCAAGCATGAGTAGAAAAAAGAATGATATTGTGGTTTACAATAGGAGGAAGGATGGAAGAGAACATAGAATTATGAATACATATGAGAATTTGCAAGAGATCTCAGGTTGGATGAATACATTGGAGAATTGTTATTTTACTAACTGTATGGTGTTTGAAGGACATGCAGATAAGGAATGAGAGAATGAAGTGGATTTGAAGAAATGAGGTGATCAATGTGAGTTAAAGTATGAGGATAAACAACTAGAAGTGCATAATAGTTCGAAGGCAAATTCGGAAGGTAAAAGTGTAGACTTGGTAAAGTTGATTACAATAGAGAAAGAAAACACTGAAGCGGACAAACTAACAGATGGAGAAGGTCTAGATGATTTATTGGTTGCAGAAATAAAGATTCTGAAGGTAATTTCTTTTACACAAAGCAAAGATGAAGTCTTGTTTTCAGTTGAGATGATACCAGTGGAAGACTGTGACGATAAGTCTGAATGGTGGAGAGTTGGAATTAATAAAGAGAATCAATGGAGGAAGTATGTACAGCGAGAAAGAAGTCGCCAAATGTAGACAACAAAATTTCGAAGGCAACAATGCAAGTATGGAAGTGCAGAATTAAGAAACTGGAAGATGAGGAAAAAGAAAGTAGAAATGAAGTTTCCATCACAGACCTCATGAGCAGGAGCTCATGAATTTTTCTGCCTGGGGAGTCTGATGCAGTGGCATCGCGATCATCAATTTTTGATTGCATTTTTAGTTTTTAGGTTTGTGTTGTAGCTCATGTTGCCCTTATGACAACAACTCGATTGGCTATTATATTTTAAGCAATTTAATTTCTGCTTTTATAGAGGTCATGGTAGCCAATTATCTACAGATTTTAGGAATAAAAGGCCTCAGAACGTGGGTAGATCCAGCTGGAAAAAAAGTAATTAAAAGATTCTTTGTGGATCAACCAAAATAGAAACAGTTCATGGGACGATCATTTAAGACCTTGTCTTAATATCTTTCCTTCTTATTGCCTGCCTTCAACCATTTCTAGATTATCTATTATTTGCATCTCTGATCGTGGGCAGATGTGCTATGAAGGCATCGACAGTTTAATGAATTTCTGCATACAGTGGTGGTTGACGGTTTCTAGGAATGAACACCTGGAAATAAGGAATAAGAAGATGCATCAGCGGTTTTCTTTCTATTTCTGGTTCTTTGCTGACATTCCACTTCATGATAACATTTATTCTCCATATCATAGTAGTCGATGGGAATTAGAGGTAACCCCGATATGTTGGGTGCGGGGGAAAGCATTTTAAAAAGGGCGTGGAGACTTAGTGATGGAGGGGGGAGTATTGTATTAGGGAGAGCATAGTTTATAGAGGCTGATGGCCTGAAGAAAGGAATCGCTACTTGAAGAGAGGCCATTCAAAAGGTCATGGAGATTAGAGAAGGAATGAAAGTCTAAAATTTGACTAAGGGTCGATGAGTTCCAGAAGGGAGAGCATAAGAGGAGGGCTAATTTTATGAAGGCCGACGGTCTGTGTGAGGCCGATCCATGATAGATGAATTGTTGATTGAGGCGACTACAGGAGAATTCTAATCGGAGCTTGTCATTTCTTTTAAGTTTTAAAAATCTATATTTGGAAGGCCGTCTGTATAGGGCCGATAATTGATTTTTGTAATAGACAGTAATATTAAATAATACAAAAATCTCTTTGTTGATATTTCTTGTCACTCTTGGGTTGAGTCTCCTATCATTTTCATGTATTGATATGTGAGATTTATTTCTGAAATTGGTATAGTGTAGGACTGGCAAGGCCAGTGCCATCAGAGAAAAATCTAAAGAGAGGGATATTGACAAAAATGATTGAGATTATCAAAGGTCAAAGAAGAAGATAAATTCAAAGAAATAAAAGGACTCAAGGTACAAGGATTCTAGGGACAAGGAAAAGATAACAGTAAGAGTAGGCATAGGGATGATTGAGAAAGAAATAAGGATAAGTATAAGGATGATGATAGAGAAAGGGAAAGGAGCAAAGACAACAATAGATATAGGGATGATGAAGATGTTAGAAGAAGGAATAAAGGGAATAGGCATATGGACGAGGAGCAAAGGAAGCTTGATGAAGAAATGAAAAAGAGATGGCAGAGAGTTCATGTGTGGTGAGAGCTAAGGTGGAAAAAGGAGGAAAGTAAGAATGGGAAGAGAGGAGAGGAGAAGAATGAAGTGGAGCCTAAATCTAGGAAGAAGTGGACCTTAGAGGGTAAAGAATCGGTTGATGAATTGGATGGACCTTAAATTCTATACTTGAAAATGGTGATGTTAGAGTGGATGAGGCTGGAAATAAAAATCTATAGAATGGAGAAGCCATGGATTTTGAAGAAGTTGGTCCTCTAGATGCATTTATGAATACATTGGTTGTGCTTGATGCTGAGAACTTAAGCAACAAACTAATAATTTTGTAAGCATCAAAAAGGAAGTGAAGGAATTAAATTATGGGACAAACAAAAAGAAATCAAAGAAAGGTATTTGTGGAAGGATTATACCTAGCGATGATTCTGATGCAAATAATGATGAAGGTGAAGATGATGATTATTTCATGAAAAGAGTGAAGAAAACTAAAATTGAGAAGTTATTTGTTGTAGACCATTCCAAAATTTAGTTTCCTCCTCTTAAGAAAGACTTCTATCGTGAAGTAAGAGAGATTTCTCTGATGATAATAGAGGAAGTTGCAGCATACAGAAAGGAGCTAGAGTTGAAGTTTCATGGTGAAGACATGGAACCAGATAGGATTGACATGTAACGTCCTCAAATCCTTAAAGAAACTAGGATATGAAAGCCTATGTCTATTCAAGCCCAAAGTCTGTCGATTATCATGAATGGAAGAGATTGTATTGGTATAGTAAAACAAGCTTGGATAAGACTCTTGCATAATTTGTTTTGCCTATGCTAAGGCATATTAAGGATCAACCTCCTCTTACTTCAAGCGATGGACCAATTGGACTCATTATGGCCCCCACAAGAGAGCTTGTTCAACATATTCATGTTGATATAAGGTAGTTTTCCAAGGTTCTTGGTTTAAGTTGCATGCCTATCTATGGAGGTTCTGGCGTGGCACAACAAATTAGTGATTTGAAGCGAGGTACTGAAATTGTTGTTTACATGCCTAATAGAATGATTGACATCCTATGCACAAGTGGAGATTACTAGGATAGTTCAAAATAAAACACTAGACAGACAGACTATGCTCCTCTTTGCCATATTCCCTCGTCAAGTGGAGTTTCTTGCTCGAAAAGTGTTGAGAGATTCAAGATGGTGAGCATAGTGTTGTTAACAAGGATATTGCATAGTCCATTGAGATGCGTCCTAAAGGTGACATGTTTTTGCAAATTTTGGAGCTCCTTGGTGAGTGGTATGAAAAGGGTAAAATTTTAGTGTTTGTGCATTTTTAGGAGTAACGTGATAGTCTGTTCAAGAAATTGCTTAGACATGGCTATCCAAGTCTTTCATGGAGCTAAGGACTAGACAGACCGTGAGTCTACTATTTAAAATTTTAAAGCAGAGCAATAGCTAAATGTTATTTTGTTACAACAAGAAGTTTGTAGAAGATTGAAATTGTATAAGAAGTACCATTTTGAAAGAACAAGCCATTATAATGGGTTGAAATGTATATAGTAAATAACATGAAGAGGCTACATCTCAGAGGAAACAATTTAGGATTCATCTATCATCCCTGGATTGATAGTGGTTAATGCTCAGGGGGAGTAGGTATATAAGAAACTATAGATGATGACAAGAATTGTATAGACAGAGGGAGCTTGTATGTTTTGTAGGTACAAAGAAAGACCACTGGCCCTTTTCCCTTGATGTCAAAGGGGGAGAAAAATTTGTATATCAGGTTAGTGTTGCCATCAATGACAAAGGGGGAGATTGTTGCACATGTTGCCATTGATGTCAAAGGTGGATGTCAAAGGAGTGATGATCAGAGGAGTTGTGATGTGAAAGGTGTGATGATGAAAGACATGAGCATGTTGTTGGATCAGTATCATCTATACACAGTTGTACCTTATCTTCTAAAGTTCACAGACAAGTGAAATTTATCAAGTTAAAGGATATGCTAACATGAAGAAGTTGTGACTTCTTGTTTTTAGTGAAAAGAGTTATGATTGTTGCTTATGTTGTTGTGAATGTTGCATTTAGTACCTCTTGATGAAAAACATTGCATGAGATATGAAGGAAAGTGTATAATTTATCAAACTATTAAAGGCACAAGGAATTGAATTGTGGAAGCTCAGGAGATTATACCGCATTTTACCACAGATGAAGATATGGCCTCGAGGCTTGGAGGTTAGCTAGAAATAGCTATGAGGTATGCATGATCCAAGTTTCAGAGCATAAAAGTTACCGCAGAGTTTTTTAGAGTTAGTAGAGTGAGAACAAGTCATGTTCTTGTGAAAGGTCATCAGAGATAGAACTGAAAGTTGTCGCATTTCACAACATTTGCATGTATGACTTGGTGGTTTGGATATTAGAAATTGTACAAGAATGACATACTCAAGTTTCAAAGGACACAAAGTACCACAAGTGTTCTTTTCAATGTTCTATGTCAAGACAATGATGTTATAGTGTTGTTACAGTCTCAAAGGTACAGAAGAATGCTCTACATTTCTCTGCACTTGAAGATATAGCTTGGCAGTTTGAACCATACGTGAATAATGGTGTCTTGCATAAAATATCCAAATTTTAGAATGTAAAAAAGTACCACAAGTATGTTTAGCAATGTTCCAAAGTAAGACTGTGAGACAGGCAAGTGTAGGGATAACAAGTTTCAATGTCTTATCACTTGCGCTAGCAAAAAGATGCTTGAATCAGAAAGAAAAGTTTATGAGGAAGATGGTTAGGCCCCATAGTGCTTATTGTGTGAACTGCTTGTTGTTATTTTTCTTCTCCAATACCGCATTGGGTATGGAGCTAATGTATGAAAGGATAATTGATTGTTGATGAGTGTCAGGTAGCACTCATCTAAACATGCCTTTTTACTCCCTTTTTCTCATCTTTATACACTGCATGTCCTGGTAATTGCACTTTAGGAACTATGAAGTCTTGTTTTAGTTATGCTAATAAGAGATGGAATGTTGAAGATTATTGTTATGATAAGAAGACCTATGCTTGAAGTGAAACTGATAGAATTGTGTAGAATTATCTCTTTTTGGTTTCACAGGTATCCATCACTCAGGCGGATGACAGTTTTGAGGAACTTTGAAGATGATCCTAATTATCTTCAGAGCTGAGCAAGAAGGACACCACACATCACTCCAATGTTTTCTAGCTTGTTGGAGGACCTATGGAGTTATATAGCAGGACAAAAAAGATGGTGATCATGAAGACCTCTAGAGTTGTGTCTTGACAGGTTTTGAAAGCATCTCCTGAGCTGCTGGCAATAAGACAATCTCTGGAGCTACATAAAGTCTCTAGAACCACTAACTACTAGAATCTCTGGGGCTTCTGAGGAGCTATGGAGTCCGCATATCTAGGCCTAAGTGTCCTAGAAGATAACACCAGTGGTCCATGACGACATAATGCATTATTATTTGCTTTTGCATGAGATTAGATGATTTCTTATAGTTAGCTATTTTGGGAAGTCAAGTTCCTTTTTATCAGGACCTTACATCTTGTTATTGTTATAAGTCAAACTCCAGATTTAGTGACACCTTCAGTGTCACTTAAGTCCTTTTTAAGATTTGCATGATTATACTTTTGATAGACAGTTCCATGCTTTAGTTTTAAGAATAAGAGATCTGTTATATCTCAAGTTGAACTGATAGGAAAGGTAGTTTACTCCAGAAATATTATGTCACTTGGACTGATATATATGGATGTGGACAACATGATAAAAAAGAGATTTTTAGCAGAGTTTTTATGTAATTTCATTCTTCAGCAGAAACATATATTTTTTAATACAATATACTTTGGATAGGTTGGATTAGAGAAGATAGTATTGTTATACTTTTGCTCTGAGTTCTTTGTTTAGCCTTCATTTCTGAAGGTGTGGAGCAAGGGCCCACTCCCACCAACAAATAGGAGGCTAGTATCTCTGCTTTATTATATTATTGCAACTTTCATTAAGTATAGTTTTCTTATTTTCATAAGTTAGATCAATTACCGTTAAAGCAATCTTGTTTCTATTTAATGCATGTTTAAGCTTTTTTGTGAATTAGATAGATCATTTCAGAAAATTACTATTTCAGTCCTTAGATTAGGTTTTCCTTTCAAAGAAAAGTAATTAGAAGCATTAGTTTGATTAATTAGGAAAGTTCAATTCAGTAGATTAGTTAAGGACTGTTGATTATCAGGTTTCTATTGCAAACAACCATGGACACAACCGTGGATTTGACACATAAAATATGATTAAATTCCAAGGTACAATGACCCTTGTCATTTGTAGTGTCGACATGGTATACTTGAGTGATTGCACCGTGTGTATGGAAGCGTGCGCCAGCAAGAAAGGTTGGGAGAAGGTAAATTGAGTCCAGACCCCTTGGTATGAACCGCATAGTGGGATTTCACTCCTACATTACCGCAGATGACTTGGGAGTCGACAAGCAAGGCCAGTTACACATTTCATGTTACACGTTACATTTAGGCTGACAAAGATGATGTTTAGAAGACTTGCAGAGGGCATATATGAAGGATAGAAGATCATTTCAATGTGTGAGAGTATGAGCGAAAAAGGTGAATGGTCCAAAAATTGAGAAGTAACCTTGGAAGTTATGATGTATAATCCATAACAAAGCTAGTATTATATTGCAGAGGTGTTTGAGCTTGGAAGGTAACAAAGATGTTTGAGGAGAGGTGTTGAAGTCATTAGAATAAGTCAATATCAAAGTGTTAATGAAGTTGAAACTGTAGAGGGTATTTATGAATGTAAGAAGAATGCTACAAGTTAGTGTGTATGCGTGAGAGATATCAACTGTATGATCTAAAATGAGATAAGTAGCTATGCAAGCAATAATGCATAATTTATAGCAGAATGGATGTTGTAGAGATTTTTGACATATCAGAATCAGTCAAATGATCAAGATGATAGCAGAGAGGATAGTGTGGAAGTGTTAAGTCATTGAGAATATGTCAAGGATGTCAAATCTTTAGCAGAATTGATGTTGTGGAGGAAATTAAACCATCAAAATCAGCTGAATGTTTTAGAACATAGGTTGGAGCCTTATTTTGTAAGAGTTGTAGGTCTTTGGGGAGTTGTTGCTTCCTTTGGGTTGGAGCCTATAAAACTGTGTATCAGGGAGTTATCGCTTCCTTTGGGTTGGAGCCCATAAAACTTTGTATTAGGGAGTTGGTGCTTCCTTTGGGTTGGTACCCATAAAATTCATTATAAACTTCATTTTTGTTTGTGAGGTGGGATTTGGACAGTAGTGTTGCAAGTATGTGCCTAATTGGTGTTGTCATTGATGTCAACATATCCTTGTTGTCATTGGTGTCAACTGTATCTTATTCTATTACTTGTTTAGAAGACTTGTATGTTGAGGATATTGAGAAAATTAGCCTCTCCGGAAGGAACAAGTGAGTTACAGAGAAATGCAGTATAGACAGTGAGTTGTATGCTGAAGAACAGTCTGATAAACTGCTCCGCATTTACTTCTTCTTGAAAATCATAGTCTGTGGATTGGAAGTAAGTTAGAGGTATGACTAACGATGCTACATTCCGAGTTTGAGCCCTCCGCATGAAGATTTGAGTGAGTTGTGTTCACCAGAGTGAAACCTGCTTTTTTTGTAAGTTTAGTTGGGATAGGAAGAAAGTATTCTGCTCCACATTCCTCCGCAACAAAGTATTTTGCCCTGCGGTTCTAGAAGGAAGTCTAGGATGTTGATAATTGCCTACAATTGCAAGGGTTCGTGGTTTGGTGGTCCACAAGCTATCTTCCTTTTATGATAGTTGAAGACAATATAGTTCATGTGTTCAGATGAGAAGATTCCTATGGATAAAGTGGTTAAGGTTCGTACGGTTTCTCCTAATGATTATAACGTGCTTGTTGATATCTTCTAATCATGTTCCTATCTTGATATTAGTCCGCATTAAGGACTTGAGATCATGTTCGAAGATTGTTCCCAGATAGTGTAACGCGTAACCAGTTTTGGTGGACCTGGTTAATCCCAGTGATTGCGGAGATCTCTGGAAGATTGTGGAAGCATGTTGTGGTGTGGAAGATTGTGTTTGAGTCCCAACTAAGGCATGACATGATGCGCATTTCATTTCCTTTGCATAATGTTGTAATAGGTCAGGACCTATTTTGTAAATGTTTGTAATACTGACCTTGGAGATTGCTCCAATGGTTGATGATTGTGATACCAACCTTAATGATCATTCCAAGGTTGATGTACTGTATAAATACTTGTAGTTGAGTCATGGAAAAAGTGTCCTTGAGCGAAAATGGAAAGATAATAAGAAAGGTCCAAAAGGCAGAGAAGAGAAGAGGCAGAGGGAAGAAGAGGAAGAGCAGAGCAGAGGAAGAGGAGAGCAGAGGAATTATTGTACTTCAGAAAGGTGTTGATCGTGGCAGTGAATCTGATAGTAAGACATCAGTAGGGTTTAACAGTCCTCAGGGTTTAACAGCCCTTATTGTAATCTTGCTAGGTTTAGGGTTGAGGCAGTGAGCCTACTAGACCTAGTTGTTATTCATGGCAGTAAACCAGTATGTTTAGGCCTATGGAGTGACCAAGCCTGAACATCATTTTTGTAAATATTGCAATATATTTCTGAGAGCTAATCCTCTCCGTGGTTTTTCCCTTTTTAGGTTTTCCATGTAAAATCTTGGTGTTATGTGTCATGCTTTTGAGGATGCTGTCTAGTTGTATATTTTGCTTCTATTGGATTATTCTTTTGAAATGGTTAAAAGTAAAAGTGCAGGAAAATATTTATAGAACATTGATTCACCTCCCCCTCTCAGTGTTCTTGACAATCAATAATTGGTATCAGAGCAAGGTTCCTTGGAAAAAGTTTAACAGCTTAAGGAAGATTCAGGATAGTGTGATCATGGTAGAAAGAAGGTATGGAAATTATGAGAGATACAACCAACTAGAAGCAACTCTCGGGGATCTTGAAAATTCTGAAGCAGAGGTAAGGGATCTAAAAGACAACTTGTAACAAGCCGATGAATACATCTTAAAGCTAAAAGAGCAAGTCAAGAAATTCAAAGACAAATACAAAGAAGTTAGTGACTAATTGTTATCAGCAAATGAAGCCCTAAATAATTTGGAAGCAGAAGTTTCAGAAAGAACAAGAGTAGAAGATGATCTAAATTTGATTCTGAAGAATAGATTAGAAGATTGTGCAAAACTTGAAAAAGAAATTATAAGTTTGAAAATAGATCTGAGAAAGTTCAAATTCTGGTCAAATGAGCACTGAGTCAAGGGAAAACAAAGGATACCAGTTCAAAAATCAAAGAAGACCTAGAAGACCTCCGGCCAGACAACCAAATGCTCAAAGGTACCCATCTTTCAATGGTTTTTGTGATTCATGCAATAAGTATGGTCATAAGGCTACTCAGTGTAGGAGTAGAATAAATCAAAAAATTCCATCATTCTCTGGTCAATGTTTCAATTGCAAGAAAATTGGTCATAGAACAAATGAATGCAGAAATCACATCAGAAAAGGTTTCAACAATGGGAGGAATGAATAATCATTCAAAGGTAAATGCTTCACTTGCAATAGAACTAGTCATAAAGTTGTTGTATGTAGAAGTAAAGTAAGTCAGAATTCTATTAGGTGCAATACATGCTATAAAATGGAACACAAATCAAATGAATGCAGAAGCTTAGTAAGAACTAACTTTCAAAATACAAGGAACAGTCAATCATTCAATGGAAAGTGTTTTGCATGCAATAGATTTGGACATATGGAAAATCAAGGCAGATCAAATTCAATCAATGGAAGGAATCAAGGTCAAAATAATGTGATGTGCCTTAATTGCAACAAATTTGGACATGTTGCAAGATTTTGCAGAAGTAGAAATGTGAAGAGAAATCACTATTCTGAAGAAAGGAAAACAGAGCAGAGAAATGATAAAAGGTAAAGATAAAATTGATCTAGTTGAAACCAAGAAAGAATCCTCCAGGAAGTAAATCGAGAGCTTTGGATCAGGGGGAGCAGTGTTGAAAACTCAAAACCCCCAGCCAGAAAGTGGGTGCCAGAATCAGGCACGAAGATGTATAATTTGATGTGACAAAGCTAAGAAAAATCGGAAGTAAAAGGGTCAATGCGGCACATTGTGGAGAAATCTTATTTGACTGTGTTTTCCAGTGAGAGGTTTTCGACAGCTTTTTGGGAGTAAGCATTTAATATTGATTAGGTCAAGTGCGGAGGACAAAAGGCAAGTCATTTTTCTTATAAATCACCTTGCAGAGATTTCAAGGCACAACAAAGATTCAAAGCTTAAATCGATTCAGGCAAAGGAAACCCAATTTGGCATATCAAGTGGAGGTTCTCTTCTTGACTAAGGATAAATGATTCTATTTGGTCACACACATATATAGAAGCCCTTGGAAGGTTGTATTTGTAGTAGTTGTAAATCAAGTAGGGACTATGATAGACTTTGAGAATTTGTTGCTGAAGGCATCTAGTCGAACCAACGCCCATGATGGAAAGCATAGGAACCAAGCTTCAACAAAGAGGAAGCAATCTGGTTCTTTTTTAGATGATGTCAGTGATTCTAATTCTGATATTGGGGATGATTCTGATGATAGAAAGACATTTGGGTCAAGAACGCCTTTAAAGAAGGAGTATCAGATAATGGTGAACCAGATAATGCTAGTTCCTCTATAAATGAATGCTTCTTTATTGCTATTAAGGAAGATCCCGTGTCTACTAATTCTACTAGTTGTGTGAAGGAAGAAAAACCAGTGGAAAGTGCTTTGGCTGCTCAGGTCATTAAGGACAAGGATGAATGGGTTATTGATAGTCGCTGCTCTCACCACATGACTGGTGACAAGAGTAAGTTTGTGAGTTTGGAAAGATATGATGCTGGATTGGTTAGGTTTGGAGATGACACAGCTGTGGGTTAGATGTGTGACATGGGCTATGATTTAAGCTTCAAGGACAATGGATGCAAGATCAGGGAAAGCTCCGAAACAGTCATTGCAACTCATAAGAAGAATAGAGATAATATCTATCACTTGAAAGGAACTGAGAACTATTGCTTGTTGACTTAGACTGGTGAGAGTTGGTTATGGAATAGAAGGTTGTGTCACATAAATTTTGATAATATTATGAAGATAAGTACTGCACAGGTTGTTAGAGATTTGCCTAAGCTTGTGAAGCCCGCTAATCCTATTTGCAAAGAATGTCAATTTGGGAAATAGACAAGAACAAGTTTCAAAAGCAAGGACCAATCAGTTGGAGGACTACTTGAGCTAGTGTATACAGATTTGTGTGGACCTACCAGAGTAAGAAGTTTGCAAGGAGACAGGTATTTCATGTTGCTCATTGATGATTATTCTAGAATGACTTAGGTCACCTTTTTGAAAGAGAAAGCTGAAGCTCTAGATAAATTCAAGGCATTTAAGGCAATGGTTGAAAATGAGATGGATTTGAAACTCAAATGCTTGAGGCCTGATAGAGGAGGAGAGTTCACATCAAATGAATTCAATTTCTTTTGTGAAGAACATGGAATAAAGAGACAACTATCTGCGCCCAGAACTACACAACAAAATGGAGTTGTTGAAAGGAAAAACAAAACAGTTCAAGAAGCTGCTAGAACCATGATGAAGGAAGCTCATCTTTTGAAAGCATATTAGAGAGAGGCAATTCACACCGCTGTATATATCCTAAATAGAGTTCAAGTAAAAGGTAACAGTTCAAAGACTCCTTATGAATTGTGGCATGGTAGAGTTCCTAATGTGAAATATTTTAAAGTTTTTGGTGGCAAATGTTATATCAAAAGAGAAGAAGATTTAGCCAAGTTTGATGCTAGATGTGATGAAGGAATCTTCCTTGGTTACTCCACCAAGAGCAAGGCCTACCGGTGCTATATAAGAGGTTGAATAAGATCATTGAAAGTGCAAATGTTAAAGTTGATGAATGTAAGGAAAGGTCTTCATAATCAAGTGGATATGAGTCAGATGATCCAAATGTTTCAGAAGTGGTACAGCATGAAGACAACCCAGATGAAGAAGAACAAGCTCTGGTAAGTGCTACCAAAACTCCAAGATATGTAAGAATTAGTCATTCTGAAGATCAAATCATAGGAGATAAGAGCAAAGGGATCTTAACTAGAAGAAAAGCTGCAGAAGGACAACTAAATTTCTATCTGATTTCCAAGATTGAACCTAAAACTGTGGATGAAGCTTGCAAAGATGAGAACTAGATAAAGGCTATGGAAGAGGAATTGATGCAGATAGAGAAGAATCAGACTTGGGATTTGGTTCCCAGACCAGCAGACAAGAATGTAATTGGTACCAGGTGGGTCTTCAGAAACAAGATGAATGAGAATGGTGAAGTGGTAAGAAACAAAGCAAGGTTGGTATGCAAAGGATACGCTCAAGTTGAAGGAATAGACTTTAAAGAAACTTTTGCTCCAGTGGCAAGGATTGAAGCAATAAGGATGTTTTTGGATTTTGCAGGATACAAAGATTTCAAGGTTTATCCAATGGATGTGAAATCTGCTTTCTTAAATGGAGAGTTGGAAGAGGAAGTCTATATAGAATAACCGGAAGGATTTCAATCATCAGATCAGGATGACATGGTATGCATATTGAAGAAAGCTTTGTATGGATTAAAACAAGCTCCCAAGGTATGGTATGCATGATTGGACAGGTACCTGATATAGATAGGGTTCAGTAAAGGTACTACAGATATCAATCTCTACTTCAAGATCAATGATGAACAAACCCTGATTGTTGCAGTTTTTGTTGATATTATTTTATCAGAGTAGAAGAGTGTTGGCAAGAGACACCGCATGGCATGTCATGTGTTGTCATTGATGGCAACTAAGTCCATTCCACACATCCACAGTGCAGTATCAGATCATACCAGATGTCAGTTCCAAGATTTGTCAAGTCTAGATAGACAGGAACATGGTATATGATAGAGTTTAGTATTTTGGTCAGCGGATCTCTCCAGTTAATCATTGTGTGTTGCAAATCTAAGGGAGTGTAGAGGAATGTCAGGACAATCTAAATCCAATATTTCATCCTCTGATGACAAAGGGATTAAAAGTTATGAGCATCTAAGTACCGGGTCCTAATATGACATAACAGTTCAGTGAAGAACAAGCCAACTTGTGTTAGATCCTTGTACAGATCTAGCAGAAGTGTTTTGGTGAGTTGCGTATGGGATATAATGTTAGTGGCCAACATGTATGATGACCTTCAAGTGTTATTTCTGGTATGTTTCAATATTGGTGTATAGATTCAGCCGACAAAATAGAATACTTGTATTGTTTGTTAAGTTCTTCATAAGGCTGACATAAAGGTGATTGAATTTCTTGAGACAGATATATATAGCTGATGGATTCGAGTGTATTGTATGATGTGATGCGAATATGGAGTAAATGCAAAAAGGGTAGATAGAAGTGTGAAAGAGAAGAAATCTAAGGTCTGGAACATGGCAGAGAAGTAAACAGGGTAGAGTGAAGATGAAGTGTGTAAGATCAGTATTTTGTGCCTAACTGGAACTGAACTCTTGCATTGGTAGATGTTGTTCATCAGTTCAAACAATCTATAATCTTCTTGTAATCATTTTGTAGGCAGTGAGCCTCTCTTGAGTAGTGAGCTCTAGGCAGTGAGCCTGAAGGCATGTGCCTTCCCACTTGTAATACTTTCAACAGAGTATAATCTTTGTGGGTTAACCCCCACCATGGTTTTTCCCTTAACTGGGTTTCCACGTTAAAAATCTTGGTGTCAAGTGTGTTATTGTGCTTCTGCTCATGTGTTATTGATTCTTGCTTTTCATGGTTAAATCATTAATCTGTTATTAAGTGGTAAAGAAGAATTAACTGTAGCAAATATTAAAATTTTGAGACAATTGATTCACCCCCCCTCTTAGTTGTCTGTCATAATTCCAACAATTGGTATCAGAGCCAAGTTGCTTGGAAGAAGCTTAACAGCTTGAGGAAGATTTGGGAAGAAGTTTCAATGGGTTCACTCAAAGAACAACTTCAAATGGATTTAGAAGATCTTGATCAGTCCAAAGCAGAGGTAGAGGACCTGAAAGTAAACCTTAAAGATGTTGATGATTGCATTGAGATGTTAAAAGATAAACTAAAGAAATCTATGGCAAAGAAGAAGGAGCTACTTCTCCAGCTAGCTAATTTTTTTTGAAGAAAATGGCATGAATGAGGCTTTGGAAGAAAAAACAAAGGAATGTGAAAAGCTGACAAAAGAAGTTTTTGTTCTAAAACATGAGATGGAATCTGGGGTGATGAGACTAACCAAAGAAATTGAGCAAAGGAAGAAAACTGAAGAAGACCTGAATCAAACTCTAAAAGAAAGAACTAAAGAATGCTGCATATTGGACTGAATAGCTGGCCATCTAGAGTCTGATCTACAAGAAAGCAGAGACAATGAGAGAGAAATTGAAAAGCAAATTGTTATTCTCAAACATGACCTAGAAGTTGCAAACGAATACAAGGAGAAGTTCAAGATAAGCTCAGCTAAACTTGAAGCACTACTTGAAAGTCAGAAGAAGGCTGATGACAAGCATGGTCTTGGGTATGAGAAAGGTAAAAGCTCTGGATCTGGACAAAGAAATTTTCAACCAAGGAATGGAAGAAACAGACCTAGAAGACCTCCGGTAAGACAACCTAATGCTCAAAGGTATCCATATTTCAATGGAAATTGTTTCAAGTGCAATAAATTTGGTCATAGAGCTACTCAATGTAGAAGTAGAGTGAATCAAAGTAGTCCATCATTCTCCGGTCAATGCTTCAATTGTAAGAGGTATGGTCATAGATCCAATGAATGCAGAAGTATGATAATGAATAACCCTAACAATAAAAGAAATGGTAATTCTTTTAATGGATACTACTTTGCATGCAATGGATTTGGACACATGGTAAATCAGTGTCGATCAAGAGTAAATCAAGTAAATAAGCAAAGAAATGTTGTATGCTTTAATTGCAATAGATCTAGTCACATTATAGGATTCTGCAGAAGCAGGAACACTGATGAAAAAGGTTCAGTAAATAGAGATCAGAAACAAGACAAAGGAAAGGGCAAAGTGGATGCGGATGAGATTCAGAGTGAAATGAATAAAATTTGGGTGAAGAAAGGTGTAATGAACAGTGGTGATGGGTCTGCACTGGAATCAGGTGCTGATAATCCTTCTGGTAATTAAACTAGGAGCTCTGGCTCAAGGGGAGCTGCAATAAAAATCTAATTTCCCCAGCCAGTAAGTGGGTGCCTGAATCTGGCATGATGAGTAAAGGTAAAATGGGCTATTACATATCTTCTGAAAGAATTTTTGGAAGAAAAGAAGTGGATATGGCAATTTGTGGAGAGATTCATGAGAAACTGCATCAAGAAATAGAATAACCGGATGAAGTTAGGGCAACGAATTTATTACAATGTCAAATTAGGTTTTGCAAAGGATAAAAGGTCACTCACTCAAGCATTTGAATCACTTTGCATTTGAAGAGAACAAGAAGAAGAGCATCTGAACTAAAAATCTAGAGATTGAAGCACGAAGAACGAATTCGACTGACAATTGATCAACCCTAACTCCGCAGAAGAAAAAGGTACTTTTCTGTGAAAACTTGATTCTGTAATTTGTTGAGATGGCTACTCCTCTTGTTGATATTACTGAAAGGCCCCGTCCAAAATTTAAGAAGCATCCTTACAAGTTAGTCGAAGTCGAACCGTTAGGTGCATTTTCTAGTGTCCCATATGGAGTACTGCATTTAGAAGATATTAGGGTATACATCCGTTGCAATGTGGATGAATTTGGAAATCTGAGATTGCTAGAATTATTTAAGAACCATCTAAAAGATGATAACCATGATTTGAAACCGGAATTCAAAACGCTAGAGAGCAAACATTTTCTACAAGTCATTGAATTTCTGACATTTGATGAAAGTGAGTGGGTTCATTACATCTTGAGCCGAATACATGATGAGTTCATATGGCTATTGAAACCTTTCAAGATTACAAAGGATGTTATCAGAATTGTGATTGGGTTGAATTCAACCGGTGGATTACCCATGTTGAAATTTGTGTAAAACTAGACTGTTACTAATGCAACCGGTGCCAAGTTCGACAAAAGGGCAATGACCATCAATGATATTATTGATCTGGATGTCAAGTTTGCTTCAATGGTAATTGGTTACAAAATTTATCATTCTAGTAGGGAGAACTCTATCTCTAGAACAACCATATATGCTACATACAAAATGTTAAAGGAAAATACAGATTATGACTTGTGTGAATTATTGCAGAACCAACTAATTGAGAACTTGAACAAAATTAAGGACAAGAAAAACACCTTCAAATATGGTTCTTTGGTTATATGTTTGTTCTTCTAATTCATGAATGAAGTGCCTAGTGTAAAAGGTGTGCACTGGACCAGTGATAGGCCAGTTGCTACTCAAATAAGAGATCATCTACGCAACATTGGAGACTCTAATGCACAGAAAACTGCAATCTGGGAATACTTTAAAAATTTTCAAAGTATGATGCATTCTAGGGAAAGGGTCCCTAAATTAGTTGTTGAAAAATACAAGAATGACATATGTTTCATGGTGGACACTGATTAGTGCCTAATGGAAGTTGTAGAACCCAGAACTGTTTGGATTATGCCTATGGGTTATGAGGTTGATGAGAAGATTTTGGAAATGTATGCTAAACATCTCTTGAGCAAACCCAAGGATGACTCTGTTGAGAGGTTTGGGACTTATAAATAGCTTGATCAAAAGCTGCATGTTGAACTTCAGAAGCCAGATATTAAGAGAAAATCTCAGAAGCAAGTAGAAATGTATGTTGAAAGCATTGGGATAACAAAGGAAGCTGTGAGGCAGAACAAAGAAAGAATAGAAAAAGCTGAGAAGGAGAAGCATGATAAGAAACAAGGAAATACTCCAGTAGAATCCTCCTCCACTCTAAGGACTATTAGGAGCTCTGTTGCTTCCCCTATTCCCCCAAAACCTGCCAATCCTAAGAAACTAGAAGACATATCATCCGGTAAGGAAAAGAAGAGAACTAAAGTAAAGGCAAAAAGATCACATGACAGTTTGGAAAAGGAGGATGAAGAAAAGATAGACTCAGATGATGGGCTTAAGGAGCTAAAGGCCACATGTGCTAAAGTTGTTAAAGTATCTGAAGAGAAGCCTTCTGGAAGCAAGAAGACAAATAAGAGGTAGAGATCAAAGGCTGATGATAAGAAGCAAATTCCCTCTGTGAAAAACATTGTCGAGATAATCACTGTTGATGGGAATTTAAAACCATTGACTAAATTCTATAATCTTTACAATGACATTAACAAAAGACTTTTGGAAGAAGCCACTATCAAGTACTTGAATGTATTCAATCGAGCACTGGTGGAAATTCTGTCAGAAGTTCCAAAAGACTTAAGAAACATCTTGGAGATAAGAAAAGAAGTGGCCAAGTCAAAAGATATGGAGCTGAGGGAACATGTGTTAACCACTCTATGTCTGGTGATCTCCAGTAGAGAAGCAGATAAAATTTTTAAAGAGGTCAAAAATGAATTCAAGAGTAAGACAAGAATGAACAAACTAATGATTAGAGAGATAGATGAAATAGTCCAAGAAACTGAACAAATTTTGAGAAAGGCATTGGACAAGAACAAGTTTGTTGTTGTGTCAGATGAGCCTGCTAATGACACACCAGTCCCGAATGAAGAAGAGTAGTAGAAGGATAAGCAACAATTTGGAATGGATGATTCCTCTATCCTGGAAGAGGAAGCAATAAGCAGGGAAGTAAAAAGAACAGATGAAACTGCTGATATAGGAGGTACTCTAACTCCTCCGGATCATTCTGACAAAGAAGATACAGAGATGAACACATAAGCAGATGATCAAATTGAAGATGATTCATTGAAGATTGAAGAGCATGAAATAGAAAAGGCTAAGAACCAAGAAGAAGAAGAAGATGGTGCAAATGTTGATGCACACAAACAAAATAGTCCTGATACTAACACTGAGAAAACTCAAGGAAAGAAAGGTGGTCTAGAAATTGTGACAAGAGACATTGCAGATGTAGTGAAGAGTTTCCTAAGTAAAGAAATGCTAGAGTTTGATGAACCATAACTGATTCAAGGACCAATCAATCTGGATACTCTCTCTTCGGTCCAAATGATGAAGATAGCATCTTTTACACAAGCCAAGGTAAGAGAAAAGATATTGAAATCTCACATAGAGGACAGTGAGATGTTAGGCCTTGCATCCGGTATATTGGAGAAGATAATGCCAACTTTCTAGAAGAATCCATCTAATTCTCCCTTCAAAAATCTGAAGAGCCTTGTAAATTATGTAAGTACACACCTTGAGTCCTTTGAGAAGTCTGCAGAGATTAAAGTCCGGAATGAATTTTTGGATAAGAGATTTAGTGAGCTAAAGGGCCTAATAGGGAATGATAGAAAGGTACTTGATATCAGTATAAAGAGTATTCAAAATGCTCTTAATGACGGAAGTGATGTATACAAATTTTATCTATCTTGGCCCAAAGTTATTGAGGATATTGAGAAGAAGATAAAGGAGCGGGAACAAAATTTGTTGAATCTATCTCAAATTTTTGATCCTCTAACAGTTTCTCCGGTAAGCCAAGAGTGTCAAGCAATTAGCTTGACTAGTGAAATAAAGAAACTTGTTAAAGAAAAGAGCAATATTGTGGAGAGAATGTGTGATCTCTGAGGATTGATTGCCCCCAAGTTAGAAACAATGTTTACTGCTTTATCAGAAGCTCAAGTTGCAGTCCAGACAGGTGATCCTTCATATCTGAAGAAAGTAGAAACATAAGCATTCCTACTAAGTAGACACATCTCAATTTTGGATGGCATGAAAAGAAGTTGGGCCTTTGAACTTGTGCAGTTGAAAAATAATTTTGCAGATATTCTCAAGTTCATGTAAATATAATACATGGATTATTTGTACATATGTGGCCTTGTATACAGATTTCTTGTGTAAATTTTGGTTTGTGTATCCCACCCTTTACCATTGAGGTCAAAGGGGGAGTGAGAGATAGTGAAAAATGAAAGAAAATGAAGAATCCATCAAAGGGGGAGTAATGGAAGAATATATACGTGTACACAGTAGGGGGAGTCAGTCATGACACTTAGTCATTTTTCACTAAGTGATGCCATTAAAGCCAAAGGAGGAGATTGTTGGTACGAGACACTGCAAGGCATGTCATGTGTTGATGGCAACTAAGTCCATTCCACACATCCGCAGTACAGTATTAGATCATATCAGAAGTTAGTTCCAAGATTTGTCAAGTCCGGATAGACAAAACATGGTATATGACAGAGTTCAGTATTTTGGTCAGCGGATCTCTCCAGTTAATCATTGTGTGTTGCGAATCTGAGGGAGTGTAGAGGAATGTCAAGACAATCTAAATCCAATATTTCAGCCTCTGATGACAAAGGGATTAAAAGTTATAAGCATCTGAGTACCGAGTCCTAATATGACAGAACCATTTAGTGAAGAACAAGCTGACTTGTGTTAGATCCTTGTGCGGATCTAGTAGAAGTGTTTTGGTGAGTTGCGTATGGGTATAATGTTAGTGGACGACATGTATGATGACTTGCAAGTGTTATTTCTGGTATGCATCAATATTGGTGTATAGATTCAACCAACAGAACATAATATTTGTATTGTTTGTTAAGTTCTTCATAAGGCCGACAGAAAGGTGATTGAATTTCTTGAGGTAGATATATAGCCGATGGATTCGAGTGTATTGTATGATGTGATGTGAATATGGAGTAAATGCAAAAAGGGCAGATAGAAGTATGAAAGAGAGGAAATCTAAGGTCTGGATCATGGCAGAGCAGTAAATAGGGTAGAGTGAAGATGAAGTGTGTAAGATCAGTATTTTGTACCTAATCATAACTGAATTCTTGCATTGGCAGATGATGTTCATCAGTTCAAACAATCTGTAATCTTCTTGTAATAATTTTGTAGGCAGTGAGCCTGTCTTGAGCAGTGAGCTCTGGGTAGTGAGCCTGAAGGTATGTGCCTTCCCACTTGTAATACTTTTAACAGAGTATAATCTTTGTGTGTTAATGCCCACCGTGGTTTTTCCCTTAACCGGGTTTCCACGTTAAAAATCTTGGTGTCAAGTGTGTTATTGTGCTTCTACTCATGTGTTATTGATTCTTGCTTTTCATGGTTAAATCACGAATCTTTTATTAAGTGGTAAAGAAGAATTAACTGTAGCAAATATTAAAATTTTGAGACAACTGATTCACCCCCCCTCTCAGTTGTCTGTCACGATTCCAACAAAGAGTGCAAGTATGTGCCCTTTACCATTGATGTCAAAGGGGGAGAGAAGTCATGTGAAAAACTTAGAGTGCAGATGTGTAAGAGAAAGGGGGAGAATTTTGGATAAAGAAAGAGTGTAGGTGTGTAAAGAGAAAGGGGGAGAATCTTGTCTTGATGGTTGTTGTAGTTTTTCACACCATATGTTGCAATCAATGACAAAGGGGGAGATTGTTGCAAGTATGTGCCTAATTGGTGTTGTCATTGATGTCAACATATCCTTGTTGTCATTGTGTCAACTGTATCTTATTCTATTACTTGTTTAGAAGACTTGTATGATGAGGATATTGAGAAAATTAGCCTCTCCGAAAGGAACAAGTGAGTTACAGAGAAGTGTAGTATAGACAGTGAGTTGTATGTGGAAGAATAGTCTGGTAAACTGCTTTGCATTTACTTCTTCTTGAAGATCGTGGTCTATAGATTGGAAGTAAGTTAGAGGTATGACTAAGGATGCTACATTTCAAGTTTGAGCCCTCCGCATGAAGATCTGAGTGAGTTGTGTTCACCAGAGTGAAACCTGCTTTTTCTGTAAGTTCAGTTGGGACAGGAAGAAAGTATTTTGCTCCACATTCCTCCACAATAAAGTATTTTACTCTGTAGTTCTCGAAGGAAGTCTAGGATGTTGATAAGTGCCTATAGTTGCAATGGTTCGTGGTTTGGTGGTCCACAAGCTATCTTTCTTTTATGACAGTTGAAGATAATATAGTTCACGTGTTCCGGTGAGAAGATTCCTATGGATAAAGTGGTTAAGGTTCATGCGGTTGCTCCTGATGATTATAATGCGCTTGTGGATGTCTCCTAATAATTTTCCTATCTTGATATTGGTCCGCATTAAGGACTTGAGATCGTGTTCGAAGATTGTTCTTAGATAGTGTAACGTGTAACCAGTTTTGGCCAACCTGGTTAATCCCAATGATTGCAGAGATCTCTGAAAGATTGTCGAAGCGTGTTGTGGCATGGAAGATCATGTTTGAGTCTCATCTAAGGCATGGCATGATCCACATTTCATTTCCTTTGCATAATGTTGTAATAGGTCAGGACCTATTTTTAAATGTTTGTAATACTGACCTTGGAGATTGCTCCAATGGTTGATGATTGTGATGCTGACCTTGATGATCATTCCAAGGTCGATGTAATGTATACATACTTGTAGTTGAGTTGTGGAAAAAGTGTCCTTGAGAGAAAATGGAAAGATAATAAGAAAGGTCCAAAAGGCAGAGAAGAGAAGAGGCAGAGGGAAGAAGAGGAAGAGCAGAGCAGAGGAATTATTGTACTTCAGAAAGGTGTTGATCGTGGCAATGAATCTGCCAGTAAGCCATCAGTAGGGTTTAACAGACCTCAAGGTTTAACAACCCTTATTGTAATCTTGGTAGGTTTAGGGTTGAGGCAGTGAGCCTACTAGACCTAGTTGTTCTTCATGGAAGAAGCTAGTATGTTTAGGCCCGTGGAGTGACCAAGCCTAAGCATCATTTTTGTAAAGATTGCAATATATTTATGAGAGCTAATCCTCTCTGTGGTTTTTCCCTTTTGGGGTTTTCCACGTAAAATCTTGATGTTATGTGTCATGCTTTTGTGGATGTTGTTCAGTTGTATATTTTACTTGTATTGGATTATTCTTTTGAAATGGTTAAAAGTAAAAGTGCAGGAAAAGATTTATAGAACACTGATTCACCCCCCCTCTCAGTGTTCCTAACAATCAACAAGTAGATCCAAGTAGCTGGCTCACTGTGGTTTTTCCCATCTTGGGTTTCCACGTAAATCTAGTGTTATGTGTGTGTATGTGCTCATTTGCTTTATGTGGTTTGAATGTTTACATTGGTTGAATCTAAAGGAATAAGAAATATAATATATACGGATTCACCCCCCTCTTAGTATATATATGTGTTGAATAGGTAGGTATAGGGGTTTTAGCTTGCATAATGAAGTTTTCAAACCAAAGGTCCATGATGGAGATGACTAAGGATGATGGAAAGTTTGGAAAATTACTTAATCTTATGCAAGGGATGTGTTTGTCTTTGGATTTTGACACAAGATTTTCAAATTTGAAAAAGTTAAAATGTGCTTGGATGAGAAGAGGAATTCACGGGTTTTGACAAGAAAATGCTTCAAGCATGTGTGATGGTCTCCTACAATGATTTAACAACGAAGCCCATAAAGTTGTGACTTAGAGATTGGACATCTAACCTGAATAGCAGTCTTAATCACTATGAAGATGTATTTAACTTGTCAACCTAGGGATGTGAACTTGAAATGGGTCGGCATTGTATGTGCACTAGGAATTCCAAAGTAGCCACATTCATTCTATGGCTAAGAAAGACATAATGCTGAAAGTAAATTGCTTGGAAAGAAATAACATAAATGTTGAACATCAATCAACAACTATACTAAGTTGAAGTGCATGATAGAAAATGAAAATCTAGGCAAACAAACAGGAAACTACTCTGTTTGCTTTGGCTGCAGGAATAGACACAGAATGGAATTCTAGTGGCTGCAGGAACATATGGTGCCAGATTTGAACTAACTGCTTAACAGAAAATAACAACTAAACTAAAGGATGGAATGCTCACCAAGTGGGCCCCCTTGGATGAGTATCCCTTAAGACAAATCTAAACTCAGAGATGCAAACTTATAACTTCATTTTATTCATTGGAAAACATGAGTACAAATGAGCAACATAACTATATTACTAAAAAACTTAATAATGCGAGTAAAACCTCATATTAATCAACCCCTCAGAAGGAGCATCTGAGTCTTATTTATAGAAAGAAAAACTACAAACCAACTACCTAGCAAGGCGGTCAACTCCAACAGAATAGGAGGACGCCACTTTAAGGAAAGCATAGAAAGTGGAGAGGAGGTTATGCATGCGTGGAATATGGTCAAGCATGTTCACTTTAATGCAGATCTAGCACAACAGTAACTCCTATATTCGTTCAACAAGCAATTAAGACCAATTACAAGGTGGTTATCTTCCCTCCATTTGACATATGAACGACCACCTTGTTGACTTTGATGGTGAGTGACCAACTAACAGAATCTTCCTCAACTTTATAGGCTACTAATTATATCTGCATAACAATATTAGTACACACAATAATTGCATATCTGTAACTATCTTAGAGTAACATTCATTAACCAAATGTAAAATTAACATAGATAGTTCATATAGCATGTCAATGTCATTAAAGATTATAGGACATAACCTATGCCCAATATCTTATGGTTTTGAGGAAATATGATGAAAAGATCAAGATCTAGGTACCAAAGTCCATGATAACTATAGCAAATGGATAACAAATTCTAAAAAAATTGAGTCATAAACTAGACTCATCACTCTCCCCAACCTAAGACTTTGTTGGTCTTCTAGCAGAGGAAGGGTTGTTCTTCTGTTTGGTCAATGCCCTGAAATTAACAACTACCAGTTGTCCTATATCAGTTTTTGCAGTGCACAAATTAGGATCCCAATAGAACCCTTGCTATCTATCCAATCTACTCCATTTCTGTCTCTCTTCAGCAATATCATACTGGAAGTACCTAAAATTTGGCATAGGCCATAATAGGGTAGGTGGTTGGAAAATTAAGGGAAGCCAGAATTGCCCCTTTGTCCTCCCAATCTGTATATATCTATCCACTCTTTTACATGTTGCAACATAGTTCTATAGAGAGTGAGGCTCTGCTTGTTTTAGTTCATCAGACAAACTGTTCCACCTTTGTGCCAAATATCCCTTTACAGATTCCCCTATAGTGTTTGCTACCTTCTCATATTCTCTATAAATTGCTTCTCTCTCAGCCAGGATTCTATTGCCATAGCTTGGTCTATAAAGCATTCTGTGCCAATCATTGAAAATGCTCCCTAGATTTCTAGATTCAACTATGATGGACATGGGAGTGTTGAATTCTATTTGCCTATAAGCCCTGAACTGTTGTCCCCAACTAATCTCATTTTGTATCCAAGACATAAATGCCCTTAATTGAACATCCCCAACATACAACAAGGGATTCCAATCATGATCTTGGGACACAGCATAATTATGTAAATAGAATTCACACAAAAAATTCTTCATTTCAGGAGGAGCAATCCGATAAGCATTGAAAATTTCAAGAAGAGTTTCAATGGAAGGATTCAAACCTGAAACAATCCTTGCTAGTTTAAAAGAAAGATACTTCTCCTTCAAATATAGAGCATAGACCCTTGGAGGAGTCCTGCACTCTAATACCTGAGGCACTAAGGCTGCCATATTATCCACTCTCTCCTTTAAAGTCGCAATTTCTGTATTCTTATCTTCAATCTCTTCATCTTTCTTTTGAATTTCTTCCTTCAGCATACATTTCTCCTTTTTCCATTCTTCTTCTCTCCTCTGCATCTCATTCCATAAATTCATAGCTACCATATGCATTGGAAAATCAGAGGGCCTATGTATTCCTACCAAAAGTTTTCCTGGCACTGATGGTTGCCCTTCATATAGTACTAATTGCAAGGTTCCTGAATGTTCAGCCAATTCTAGCTATAGGGCCTCTTGTTGCAGGAACTCCTGGTTGTCTTCATGTCCCTGACTCTTAATTTGTTCAGCGATGATAGCAAGGTCTGCCAATGTTACATTTGCTGCTTCCTCAAATATGTCCTTTTATTCAACGTTCACCTGCCCCATTGGAGCCTTTGTGTCTTTTGGTGACGTTTCTTCAGCCCTAGGGCTTCTCTATGGAGGCACACCAAAGGCTGGCCCAGCAGGTCTTGATTTTCTAGGAGGGCTCTCATGTTTTTCTTCGATTGCAGGAAGAACAGTATCAGCCTTTCGTTTCTTAGAGCTTAGAGGTTCCTTTCCTGCAGTTTTCTTTTTAGCTTTACTCTTTCTTATTTCTACCTCTTTCTTTTGTGCCCTAGTTTGAATTAGGTTGCTAAGAGGAACATCATCATTAAAATCTGAAGAAGAACTCTCTTTGTCTGAATGCTCTGCCTCAGAAGAACTAATCTCTATAGTTTGTTCAGTTGCAGGAGGGTTTATACCAGAAGTTGAGGTTCTAGGAGTAGCATCAATAGAACTCACTCTCCTCCTAGTCCTACGTGGTTGAGGCACAACTGTAGGTCGCAAATGCTTTGGTCTAATTTGATCAATATTTAGGAATTCTTCCCAAGTCATATCAGACACATCATGTAGAGACTTTTCAACTAATAATTTGATCAAACAATGGTGAGAAATAGAATTAGCCCTACCTTTTTGGGTCTTGGCCACCATGATTGAGAGAAGGTGGTATAGCACGTTTGACACATTCATTCTTCTCCCATGCCTTATATGATTCAGAAGTTTGAAATGCACAAAATGAAGATTTGACTGACAACCTTCACAAGTAATGCACCTTACAACATGAACAACTACTTGCTTCCATGGCTCAAGCAAAGAGGCTCTCTTAGCTCCCTGTTTGTCCACAATTATTGGAGGGTCACCAGGTTCTGTAAATTCAGCCCTAGCTGACCTGGTGTCTCTGGAAACAGGGTAATTTTCACCGTCAATAGTTAATCCTATAACTTTTGCAATCCTTTCTTCGGTAACCAATACCTCTAACCCTTTTACCATGGCCTTACCTTCAGACAATGTCTAGGCAAATTCCAATGTAACATCTTCATTTAAACCATTCATCTTCAGGAAATAATCTAACCACCCGCAATTTCTAAACTCAACCTGGCTAGGTGCATTCTGCAGTAATACTTCATGAACCGAGGGTTCATTTCAAATTAATCCACCTCCCATTGTTTAGCTGTCTGAAAATAAACAATCACTCTGTAAAGTTTTTTCCTCCTGCAATCTTTATCTGAAAGCTAAACTTCATCTTCCTACAACACTGCTAAATTTCCAACACCAATGTCATCTAAATTTTCCTTATTTGGGGACTCAAGATTATGACAAGAGTAGTACAGGCAGTAAGGAGTAATCAATGAAGGCTATCACCTCACACTTGCCAGCCATCATCTTACTCAGAATTCAAATCAACTCAATTTTAAACATTGTTGTCGTGCTGGCGTAAACTTGCGAGCCGTCATCTCACTTAGAATTCAAATCAACTCAATTTTAAACTTTGATGTTGTGCTGGCGTAAACCAACATGGACTGACACGTGGACATGGTATTCAAACTCCCTCCCCAACCTAAATTTGAGCATGTGTCCTCACATGCGGAATGGTGATGCATGATTTGACAGGACAGGGAATAATTACATGCTATGGAGAACATCGACATTAATTTACAGTAATTAAATGAATGTACTAAAAGATAAGTAAGATATAACAAATTGATGTGCATGTACCTTGATGTTTGGAAGATCAGTTGTAAAAAGGATGGAGAAAGTACCGGTCACCTTTTAAGAGATTCATTGAGCAATGAATGAAAGTGAAGCGGAATAAAGTGAGGTGGAATGAAGTGAGATCATGTCAACATGACGAAAGAGAGAATGATGGATATAGATGGGCAGATGGGTGAATGAATGAAGTGGAAGTCTTTATTATGACAAGTGTCATACCTTGGTTAGCTAGAAGGAGGGAAACTAGGTCTGCTGCCTTTGGCTGCAGGATGTTCAGGAGTTGCATGTTGAGTGAATTGTTGCAGGAATTCATCCTTCGAAGTTGGCTTGTGATACAACCTAAGGCGATGACCATTGACGAGCAACTTAAATCTAACAAGGTCAATGGTGGTGAGTTGAACAACACCATTGGGAAAAACTTCAATAGCCTCATATGGTCCTAGCCACCTTGTCTGTAGTTTTCCTGCATTATCCTAATACCTTGAGTCGTAGAGCAGTGCCCAATCACCTAGCTAGAATTTCTTGTCTTTGATAAATTTGTCATGCCACTTTATTCTCTGATTCTTCACTGCCTCTATGTGATGCAAGGCTGCTTTCCTTATCTCATCCAAAGCATTGAGCTGCATGATTCTGTCCTTTTGTGCCTCAGAGATATCTATCCCCAAGTCTATTGCATTCCGAAGAGTCTTATGTTCAAATTCAATGGGCATCATAGTTGTCTTTCCATACAGCAACTCAAAAGGGGTGAAGCCTGTGGTTGTTTTCCAGGTTGTCCTATAGGCCCAGACCACTTCTGGCAACCTGTTTGCCCAATCCTTCCTATGGACAGCCACAATTTTGGTTAGAATGGCTTCAATTTCCCTGTTAGTCACCTCAACTTGGTCATTGGCCTGAGGGTGATAAGGAGTAGATTTCTTGTGCCTTATGTTGTACTCATTGACTAGTGCTGCAACTAGGGCTGAGGTGAATTGAGCTCCTTGATTAGTCACTCTCTCTGGGAACCCCATACCGTGTGAAAAATTCCTCATAAGAAATGTCGCAACCTTGTTATCTCTTGCATGCTTCATGGCTTTAACTTCTACCCATTTGGTTACATAATCAGTACATACTAAGATATAGGATTTACCATTGGATGGAGGATCAATGGGTCCTACAAAATCTAATCCCCCCTTATCAAATGGAGTGATCACTAGTTGAGGGTAAAGGGGTATCTCATCAAATTTGGTTGGTCATCCCATCCTCTGGCATCTGTCACATTTCTCTTGTATATCTCCCTGCATCCTTGTGGAGTGTTGGCCAGGAATAACCTATATTTAAAATATTCATTGTTGTCCTCTTGGATGCAAAATGCCCTCCACATGGTTCATTGTGGCATGCATGCAAAATGTCATATGTTTCATCTTCTCTCACACATCTCTGCATGACATGGTCTGGTCCAGTGTAGAACAAACATCCAGCAATCCATGAAAAAGGAAAAGACTTTTCAATAAGCATCCTTCTCTCCTTTGGAGAGAAATGAGGAGGGACTCTCCCTGTGACTAGATAATTAGCCATGTCAACATATTAGGGTGTTTGCACAGTGAAGGAAAACAAGTGTTCATTAGGGAAAAAGTCATCAATGACTTGGTTGTCCTCTGATGTAGTCAGCCTTGAAAAAAAGTATGCAACAACAGTGGCCTTCCCTAGCTTATCCACAGTGGTAATATCAAATTCTTGCATTAGCAACACCCATCTTGCTAATCTACCTGATATCAAGGGTTTATTCATGAGATACCTAATGGCTGCATGATCTGTGTGCACAAAGATTTGATAGCCTGTTATGTAGTGCCTGAATTTGTTGAGGGCATAGATTACTGCCATCATTTCCTTTTCTGTCACTATATAATTGAACTCAGCTCCCTGCAAGTTTTTTCTAACAAAATAAATAGCATGTTCAATGGCTCCTTTTTTCTGCCCTAAGACTGCTCCTATGGCATAATCTGATGCATCAGTATGAATGTGGAAAGGGAGCTCCCAATTGGGCCCTTTGAGTACAGGAGCATGAGTTAATGTTGCCTTAAATCAAAAAATGCATTGTTAGAGTCTTCATTCCATTGAAATTCAGCATCTTTAGTGAGAAGAGTATACAATGGGGCTGCCAATTTGATGAAATCCTTGATGAAACATCTATAGTACCTTGCATGACCCAAGAAGCTTCTGACATCTTTTTTCTTTGCAAGAATGGGTAGATTGATTATCACTTCAATCTTTGTTGGGTCTACCTGAATTCCTTTTGGAGAGACATAGTGGCCAAGCACTACTCCTTCCTGCATCATCATGAAGCACTTTGCACTATTTAGAGACAGATTGTGGTCTTCACATCTCTCCAAAACCTTCCCTAAGTTTTCCAATGCCTCATCAAAAGTAGCACCATAAGTAGTGAAATCATCCATATAGATTTCCATGCAATCATGTGAGATATCATAAAATATGCTAATGACTGCCCTTTGGAAAGTTGCAGGTGCATTGTATAAGCCAAATGGAAGCACAGAGTAGGCATAAGTCCCCCAAGGACAGGTAAAGGTTGTTTTCTATTGGTCCTCTGGTGCAATCTGTATCTGATTGTAACTGCTGAACCCATCCAAGGAAAAGTATTGCTTTCCTGCAAGTGAGTCCAATACCTAGTCTATGAAAGGAAGGGGAAAATGATCCTTTTTGGTGGAAAAGTTTAATTCTCTGTAATCAATACAAACTCACCATTTCCCTCCCTTTTTGGGCTCGAGAACTAGAGGAGACACCCATTGGCTATCTAAGATTGGGTAGATAAACCTGACATCTAATAGCTTCTGTAATTCTTCTTTGACAATCTCTCTTAATGCAGGGTTGATTCTCCTTTGTGGCAGTCTGACTGGTGTACAATCTTCCCTTATGTAAATCCTATGGGTGCATAATGTGGGATTTAGTCCTTTCATGTCATGGTAATCACATGCAAAGGCATTCTTTTGGTTCTTTAACAAGTTTGTCAAAGATAATTGTTGTTCTTGAGTCAATTATTTGTTAATATTTAGATATCTTTCTTTTGAAATCTCCACTTGAGTTCTTAATTCTACCATAGTGGCTTCACTAATGCTTGGTACCTTGATTTCTTATGGAAGCAATGTATGAGACATACTTGTTGCTGTAGGAAAAGTGGGAATAAGTGTTTTCATAGGATCAACAGAATGAGAGGATGATGCTTCCTCTACTTCATAATGATTTTGAATTATGTTAGACAATATTTCATCTTCCTCTTGAAGTTGCATGAAAGAGCTTCTGCCTAACATCATAAGTTGTACCACAGAATTAGCTTCTTCAGCCTCTTCACCAACATGTGGCCAAACAGGATTATCCATATCATGAGATGGCTATGCAGGTGGGTAAAGAACAAGCTTTTTAGTGCTTCTCCCATTAGAGATGGTCATGTCTCCTGACCGACATCCAATATAAGCATCAGCTGTGGCTAACCATGACCTTCCTAGAATGATGGGATACCCACCCAATGTAGCTTTAGGAGAAAGTACCATGAAGTCAACTGGATATTCCCATGAGTCTAGGGACACCACAAGGTCCTCTATTATCCCATCAGGTTTGACAGTAGAACTATCAGCAAGCTGCATGACAGTAGGAGTAGGTCTCACGTTTGCAACATTTAGTTGTTGCAGGTTATCCTTGGTCATTACATTTATTGCTGCTCCCAAATCAATCAGAGCATTCCTTATTTGGATCCCATTTATAACAACTCCTACCACAAGACTCCTTGGATCATTATATTTGGGAACAGTCACTTTCCCAAGCATGATGTCAGCCAACTGTCCCACCACATGAACCATAGTGGGGTCTTTCCTCTTTCTGCCTAGCTTCTTAAGGCATGCTTCCTTGATTACTTTGCCATATATAGGAATATCTTTTATGGCTTGAAATAGAGGGATCATGACACATACATGTTTCAACTGCTCTAGAATGTCAAAGGTGGGTTCCTCTTTCACTTCCTTTTGTTTCATAGTTTCCAACCTCTGTGGAAATGGTGGTTCTTGCGTAGTCTGCTTGACTAGGACTGGTTCAGGATTTTCAGGTGCATTTGGCTGAATGGGGGCATTTAAAGGCTCCTCTTCCTCCTCAGGAAGCTCAATAATAATGGGTGTGGAAGGAGCTGCCAAGGTAGTTCCTGAACGCAGGTGGATGTCACTTACACTCACAACATATGTAGGGAATTGATTTGGATCATCAGAGTATACCGACTACTGTTGTGGTCTATTATTTGGGTTAGGTGAGGGCTGAGTTGGTAACTGACTAGGTTTAGGTGTATTTGAATTGGAACTAGCAGGAGGAGGCATTATAGTAGGCCATTGGGGCTAAGAAGGTGGCTACATGTAATTAGTTGTCTGGTTTGGCCATTGTTGTCCTCCCCTCCATTGAGATGTTTGCTACCAGTTTCCTGGAGGTGACTACCAATTCCCCTAAGGTTGTTGCCACTGGGGTGCAGGGTTTTGGTAATTTTTCCAAGTGTTTGGAGGGTTATTCTGAGGCTGAGGTGAATATCCTCCATAGTTTGATGGAGATGGTTGTTGCCATTGGTTACCAGATGCATAAGTATTGAAATATGGTCCAGCAAATGATAATGGATCTAGTGACATAACTTGTCTTGGAGCCCATGGCCTACTTTGTACAACATAGTAGACTTGATCTTCTTCAACTTGGATTGGCTTGAACTCAGGTGGAATCTGCTTACTGTCAATATTAGCTACCATCTTGCATCTGCAGTCCCTCTTCTTTTGTCTACAATGAGGGCAATATTCTACCAACATTGCCTCTGCCTCATCTTGCTTCTTCTTTGCTTGAAGTGTGTCCAGCTGGGTGGCCATATTATTTATGATATCTTGCTTAAAATCAGACAGTAAGTGAGTTATCTCCATCCTTGTAACTCCATTGGTAGGGGTTTTGCCCATAAGGGAATGGTAACCTCTTCCTTTCTTCATGGCTGCTCTGGAATAATTCTGGCACATCTTCTTAATATCCTCCCAAGGCACTTAGGTAATATCTCCTCCTCCCATCAAATCCAAGGCATCCGTGCAATGCTCACTTATTCCTCTGAGGAAGAGTAGTTTCTGAGACTCCTCATTGAGTGTATGATGGGGCGATTTTTGCAAACAAAATTGGAACCTTGAGATGTAATCCTCCAAAGTTTCATCCTCTTTCTGCTGCATTCTGAAAATATCATCTCCTCTCATATCTCCACCCCTACAGTAGTCTTTATACTTAAGAAATTTCTCTTTCATCTCATCCTAGGTATTTACAATATCACTATCTAGACCCATAAACCATATCAATACAATATCTTTCATGGTAGTAGGAAACAACTTAAGCCTATGAGCATCAATGGTGTAGTCATAGCTTCTGCAAAGGCTATCAAACTCAAACAAGGTGTTTGGGTCCTCTGTTGCAAGTCCATAGAACTTGGGGAGAACTGAAGCAGGGATGTTCTTGAGGTTATCTACTTCATTTTGATGAGCAATAGGAAATGGAAAGGTTGGTTGATTGGGTCTATTTTGGGTAGCCATAGCTGCTTGGCTGATTATCAAAGCAAATGGATTGTCAATCAAGTTTTGAGCAATTTGTTCTTCAGAGGATGTTTCAGAACTATTCAAATCGTGTAATGCATGAAGAAAAGGATTCACTTATGCTTCTTCTGCGGGGTAGTTTGGATACTCAACTAAGCTGTCATTAGGATTAGGACATGATCATTAGAAGGGAATCTCCCTAAAGCATCTCTTCTTCTACTTCTATGCATGCAGTATATACTCAGTATCAGCCAACTCACACAAAGAATGTTGTGAATGGATTGTGGGTCATTACTTCCTAAATGAGGGGTATACTAAGAGCACACTTCAAAAATACTTCTGCAAGAAATAATACTAAAAATGACTCCAAATATCTTCCTAGTTTGACACCATCCCCGGCAATGGCGCCAAAAATGTTGGTCTCCTACAATGATTTAACAACTAAGCCCATAAAGTTGTGACTCAGAGATTGGACATCTAACCTGAATAGCTGTCTTAATCACTATGAAGATGCATTTAACTTGTCAACCCAAGGACATGAACTTGAAATAGGTCAGCACTGTATGTGCACTAGGAACTCCAAAGTAGCCACATTCATTCTATGGCTAAGAAAGACATAACGCTGAAAGTAAATTGCTTAGAAAGAAATAACATAAATGTTGAACATCAATCAACAACTATACTAAGTTGAAGTGCACGACAGAAAATGAAAATATGGGCAAACAAACAGGAAACTACTCTGTCTGCTTTAGCTGCAGGAACAGACAGAATGGAATTCTAGTGGCTGCAGGAACATACGATGCCAGATTCTAACTAACTACTTAACAAAAAATAACAACTAAACTAAAAGATGGAATGCTCACCAAGTGGGCCCCCTTGGATGAGTATCCCTTAAGACAAATGTAAACTCAAAGATGCAAACTTATAACTTCATTTTATTCATTGGAAAACATGAGTACAAACGAGCAACATAACTGTATTACTAAAAAAATTAATAATGCGAGTACAACCTTAGATTAATCAACCCCTCAGAAGGAGCATCTGAGCCTTATTTATAGAAAGAAAAACTACAAACCAACTACCTAGCAAGGCGGTCAACTCCAACAGAATAGGAGGATGCCACTTTAAGGAAAGCATAGAAAGTGGAGAGGAGGTTATGCATGCGTATAATTTGGTCAAGCATGTTCTCTTTAATGTAGATCTAGCACAATAGTAACTCCTATATTCTCTCAACAAGCAATTAAGACTAGTTACAAGGCGGTTATCTTCCCTCCATTTGACATTTGAACGACCACCTTGTTGACTTTGATGGAGAGTGACCAACTAACAGAATCTTCCTCGACTTTATAGGATGCTAATTATATCTGCATAACAATATTAGTACGCACAATAATTGCATATCTGTAACTATCTTAGAGTAACATTCATTAACCACATGTAAAATTAACATAGATAGTTCATATAGCATGTCAATGTCATTAAAGATTATAGGAAATAACCTATGCCCAATATCTTATGGTTTTGAGGAAATATCATGAAAAGATCAAGATCTAGGTACCAAAGTCCATGATAACTACAGCAAATGGATAACAAATTCTAACAAAATTGAGTCATAAACTAGACTCATCAATGTGAACAAGCCAATTTGCATTCAAGTAGGAGTTAATCAATCTTTATGGACCCACAAATGTACTATCTACTAAGCTACAGATAGTTAGGGAATGCAAGGTCATGTACCACCTATACACCACTTACAATGGAGGCCAAGGCCTTACCCACAATGAGCTATATCTCTACACAATCAAAAGTATAGTTGAGTAACTTTTCAAGGCTAACTATTTATTGGTGCACCACAGAAGAATGATCGAAAGGTACTATTTAGGCTCTACAAACAACTAGGGGATGTCCTTGCTATACACTAGGTATGTGAGGCCAAAATCCATGGACTAGTGTGTTGTCTAAGGCATGTGATTTATCACTTTGTTGAGTGTAGCATCTTTGACATGGGTCCAAAATGATAGGTTCACTTTTGAGGTACAACTTTTGCTCTCCCCCCTTTATATACCCTGCCAGAACACATGGTTCAGGTCGTCCATTAAGGTGATGAAATCCTTAGGTAGGCCTACTAAAGGGAAAGAAATCCAAGTGTTTCTAATTCCTAAGATCAATTTGCAATGTGAAGAAAGAGCATACACAACTTGGATTCTTGGTATTAACACAAAATAAAGAATTAAAAAGTGTTTCTGATTCCCAAGATCACCTTTTAGTGCAAGGGAAGAGCATACACACTTAGAAGCTCTCACAAACACAATAGACACTTGTTCATTCTTAATTAAAGAAAAAGATGTGTGCAACAACTAGTGATTAGAATTTGGTCTTCGACAGACGTAGATGTACAAACACATTAGTAGTTTTAGAAGTTTGAAATAAAAAATACAAAACTCAAATTAGAAGACCTAAATCTTGCTTTCAAATTTAATCGCAAACCTCGAGTAGAGTATAAGGAAAAATACACAAAAACAAGTGAAATAACATAGATCTCACCCAACTCTTCTTTGTTGCACCAACAATGGCAGTTGTGCTCCAAGATTGATTTGGTTAAGAATATGAGGATATAAGGTGCTCAGCTTAGCACAATAAGTTTTGCATTCAAATGTTTAATGATTATGGCTTGCAATATGTTCAATTTATAGAGTTTTGATGGATGGATTGATAAGGATATGATTTGAATATGGATAAGGATAAGATATTTGATTTGTTTCTATTTAACTAGTTACACATGAGTTAGAAAATAGAAAGAAGTCAAATGGGATAAGGTAGGACAATTGGAAGATAATTAATGGAATTATCTAATTATTTTAATTAATTAGATGCACATGAATTAGAAATGGAAAGAAATCAAAGGGGATATATGAATGGATAAATAACTAATTAAATATTAATTTACTCAGTGTTTGAATAAAATGAATAATGAATTGATTAATTAAATAAAAATAAATTATTCAATTAAGGCTAGGAAAATGATTAAGTGATGGTAAGACATGAGAATATGGGTAGAATTAGGTGGCGTTAGGATGTAGTTATATTTAGGTGTCTATAGAGAGCATATTCCTCACAAAGTTTGCACGCTATGTTGGTTCATAGCTACACACTTGAGGTTGTCCTCTGATTCTTAGACCAAAATTAGATCATTGGTGACTTCATACCTTTATCATTTTGGCTTGATTTTCCATGTACCAACAATGTGGTTAAGTATGAGCACTAATCATTGGGTTGTGGGTTTCCATCTCTCTCAAAGTCATATCTAATAATATACATGGCGACTTTCAATTTATGGTGAGATAGATAACATGTAATTACAAAGCTAAGGAAACAAAATTAGCACAATATTATGAGATAGTTTTAAAATTACTTTATTCTTTTAATGTGCACATTATTAACATTGTCCCATGAAAGGATAACCACCACACTGATGCTATTGCTAATGCTACTTCCTTGATAAGTTTGGAAGATGGTAGTCTTCAACTCACCTTGGTTATACACATATTAAAGCAACTTTCTATTCTTGACACATCTTGCGTGGTTAATGCTACACTCACAAGTGTAGGATGGTTTTATGACATGTACATTTACCCCAAATCAGGGGCATTCCCCCAATGTTCTAAGAACACTTGTATTCATATTTTCAAGTTTGTAGCTAAATACCTACTTATTGTTGGAGTACTTTACCGATATATTTTTAGTGGTTTATTACTTTGATGCCTTAATAATGCCAAAAATATCATTTCCCTTTAGCCAAATTGTAGGGCTATATGCAAGGGTAATGTTTGCACATAATTATTAGTTTAGAAGATCTTATGCACGGGGTACTACTAGAGTAAGATAGAAAAATACTCATATGACTTTGTCAAAAAATGTGCTACATGCCAAAAACATAGAAACCTAAAACATGCATCGCTCTTGAGTTTCATCCATATACATCACCATGGTCATTTCCCACATAGGGACTTGAATTGGTGGATAAATTCACCTTAGCCTCCTCTAAAGGGCATACCTTTATCATCACTATCGCATATTATTTTATGAAAATGCATCAAAGTAATACCATTAAAAACCACCACAATTGTTGATATTTGTAAATCTCATAAGGGACAATCTCATCTCCAAGTGTAGACTTCCATCCACATTGGTGATAAATAATGGTACATCATTTTAAAAAAGAGGTACAAATAAATTCTTATAACAATTCCATATCCTACAACGATTTTCAATGCCATATTATCCACAAGGTAATGGACAAGTTGAGTCCACTAATAAAATAATTGAGCAAGTATTAAGAAAAATAATCAACAAAAACGGTAGTAATTGGCATAGACAATTTAATTTGTTGTTATGGACATACCATTCTAGTATACACAATCGTACCATGTTTACACCTTATTCACTAGTGTATACACAATCATACCATGTTTTAAACACCTCATTCACTAGTTTACAATACATAGGCCACAATGCCTCTTGAGCTTGAGATCCCTTCATTATGTGTTTCCCTTCGTGACATCTTGATGATTATACATACCAAGAGCACCACTTACAAGAGCTTGAGACCCTTGCTAAGAGACATGTGAATGCATTAGACAATCTACATGTATACTAAAGATAACTAAGGAAAACATTTAACAAAGGCATTGAATCTAATGAGATTTCCAATTAGCAGACCTAGTCCTTCATGCCAACCCAAATAGCCCTAGTGACAAAAAGGAGTTGTGATGTGAATTTTAACCTCATTAGTTTGACCCTTACATCATCACATTCTAATTTGGCACTGATGCATTTATCCCTTTTCTCCTAACAAAAAATCAGTCAAAGACCCGATTAATATCATGCAACTAAAATGATACTATAATGTTGACCACTATAGGCAAGAGGGTAGACTATTTAATAATCATTATCTTTCTCATGCCTCTTTTATCTCACGAGTTTTATTATGCCATCCTACTAAATAGGGGGAAAATATCTTTGCATGTACCTTCATGATCATATCATATTTATCAATACCTTCTTGCATATCCATTGACATGACCACTTGACATCTATTACCAAATCTAGCCACCAACAGCCTTAGAGAATTTACTATATCATCTTATGCCTTATCACATTCATTTATAGGGTACTAAAAAATGCATCTACTTTCATTTCTACCTCATAATAGTTGATTAATGACACCCTCCCAATAAAATTTTCTAATTCTAAATAGCCCTTATTTTATCATATATACAAACTACCCATTTGTTGTGACATTTTTATACCTCTTTTTATTTCTACCTCTTTTGTATCTAAAATACCTATTTTGAATTTAATATGAAACTATTATTAAAGGGTATTGAGATCTATGAAATACTAAACCCATCATTAGACAACAATTCCTCCATGTCCATTCATGTAATATAAAAATGTTAATCCCTAACTATAATTTCAATGTAGCCTACCCTTACCATCCACATGGAACACCCCCAATATCAAAAATTATTCTTTAATTAGTTTATCCCCTTGACCCCTTGATATAAAATGGTATAACACCTTAGAATTTTAATGATTGTCAAATCCCCAAGTTATAAATGGATATGGTATGGTACCCACTATGTAGTGAATCCCCCATGCCAAGGGCCACCTTCATTTTTTGGATGACTTGATATTCCTAAATCATCATAGAAAACTATTAGTGTTATCTTCACATCAGAGGCATCATGTCTTCCTCCTTACATCACAATCTTTCATTGCCATGTATTTACATTTAGGGGCACCATGTCTTCCCCATTATACACTATGATTTAATTGATAGGTCTTTACATTCTAGGGCATGTCATCCTCCTCCCTTACACATTGTGTTCCTATTAGGCCACATGTTACATCAGGGGCATCATGCTTTCCCCATAACATCTCCTTGTGCCTCATAACATTATCTAGCCAATGTAGGGGCAATTACCTTTAGGATGTACTTCAATGCTTACACTTTACATCATTGTGCTTACATGAACTAGTTGCATTCTATGAACTAATTACCATCTTGGGGGTGTCATGCCTTCCCCATCACATTGTGCATTCACACAACCTTACCATATTATAAGAGTGAAACTAGGGACACTATAAGCCTTCCCCATATTATTGGTTACATATTATTCCAAGTATTAGAATCTCATCACCACTAAGGACCTATCACCTTACCTATACCATGGTATGCTCATGTTTCTACAATGAGGAAATATGCCTTTTCTCATGTCTTATATGTGTACACAGGTGTTCTTGGCCACTAAGGGCCACACCACCATTCATTATTTGTGCATGTTAGGGGTAAATTTTTTATCGATGTCATCTCTACCTCATGAGCTTACCACAACTATCAATCAAACATATTTTATTTGATTAATACATAGTGCATTTGTTCACAATTATTACTTTACATTACTTACATTCTTACATGCTTATCTCACATCTAGATTTCATGTGCTAACTTTCCCTCTCTTCTGATTCCTCATATCCTCTAGGATGGATGATCAATTGTAGGGGCATATTCTATTGTTAAGACTCCTATCTTAAGTTTTGCATATAGTTACAGGTGCTTATGTAGAGACTCATCATTCGTACATGAAATATGAGCACCCCATGCACCTTGTCATCACATCAGCACTTTCTATACAAGTGGAATTACTCTAACCTCATTTCACCCCTTCTCTTCAAATCATTGACAACAAAATTTAGGGTGCCGTTGTTCTTATTTCCACTTGCGTTATAGAAGCTACTCATGGAATATTTTTCCTTTATTTTGTAGGTTCTTTTGGAGAGAGCACACCAAAGGATGAACCTATATGATGACAACTTGTAGGCTCCATTAATTTATATGGACCCCCACAATATCCTTTTATGTTAGAATATTTATTTTGCATGCATGTTTGTGAGTGCTACATGCTTTGAGATGCACAATCATTTTATGATTCATATGCATCTCAAAATGGGGGCAAAATGTAATTGTGAAATTTGAATGCCTAAGTCATCTCCCTTATAGTTTTGTGCCCATTTTGAGGGAGTGCTTTATTGTATTTACATATTGACAAATGGCATAATCTTGTGCAAAATTGGGCTACTTCCTTCGTGCTACTTACTTGTCCACTTATAATGCTTATCCTCACACACTTACCCCTTACCTTATCGACACATACACATGTAATGTCCCCTTCTAAGGCCTAGTCAGTTTGGCGGTTGCCAGCCTATTCCCTAAGTTCTTGAAGGCTAATTGGTGTAGTAAGGGGACTCCAAAGATCTTAGAGAGCACAAATATTGTTTTTATTGTTTTCTATTTGTGGCTTTGACCTCAGTTGGCATTATGGATCACAGTGATGCTTTCATAAGATTTTTCAAACCCCTGATTTGTGCTCCACACTTCTTGGAGAGAACGCCTATTTTTAGTAAGTTACTGAGTTGTCATCATCCCACTGCTTTAGTTACGTCATGGTATGTTTACTTTCAATTTTCGACACCTTGGCAGTGCTTTCTGCAACTCGGGTGGAGTAATTAAATTATACACTTAAGTTTCTAATGTTTAATGTTTGATTATTCACTTAAGTGATGATTTATAAAGTTGTTTTATGACGCCTCCTTAAGTGGGTGCCTAGGGAGTGAGAGGGAATATGTTATTAATGTTATTTTAATTCTTTAAGAAGGGCGTTGGGAAAAAAGGAGGTAATTTTATATTTTAAAATTGGTTTTCCCTCCAAGAAAATATAAAAGGAGGTTTGAGCTATCATTTTTGATATGCTGAAGATTTCTTATGTTATTATGCTACCAGAATGAACTTTGTGTTCTCCTATGATCTTTTGAGGATAAAAGCCTCATTAAATTTTCTAGTTTTTGATTTAAAAGACAATCCCTAGCTAGTTTGGAGTGGTTCTACTCAAGAAAAAACCATTGTTAGTCACAGATTTTTAGTTTTAGGGTTTCATTGACAAATTTATCAAGATTGCAGGCAATAATAAATTTGTCAGTTTCTAAAGGTTATATGCAGAATTAAGGTTCATTTAAAATATATTTGTCAAGGGTTTAATATCCTAGATATTAGTGCCTATATTGAAGACCAATATTGAAGAGTTTGTGGAAATGAAAATAGTTGCTGCCTATCCTTCATCAACCACAACTCATTTTTTGAGACTAGGTGCAACCTTTATTATATTAGCCACTCCATATTGATACAAATTTGATTCCATATGTTGCCTACCTAAGATTTAAAAAGTCAACGCTTGGTATTAGTAATGAACAAATTGTGAGGTGGCGAGAGAGTTCATGGCGGGACCTTCATATCTTCAAGCACCCCTCTTTAAGGGATCTAACTAGAGATTGCAGCCTTCAAAGAAAAACGTGGAGTCTAAGTTGAATGCATGGAGGTTGGTTCAGAAGTGTTGAAGTATGCAAGGCATCACCTAGCTTGTGGGACCATTCCATATGCTAGCTGCCTAGTTGAAGATCATTCATACACGTGTATTGAGCTCTTTACTTGGTATGTATGAGGATTATGTTGAAAGTATTTTTAGTTCTATAATATCTGATAATAAACAACAATTGGGTGTTATTGTATTCAGTCTTCATTATTATAAGAGTGTAGTAAACTGTTTGACAAAGTGCATCTTTATGTTCTTTGTATTTTATGATATTTATGAATGATTTGTGTTCCAAATCTGTAAACAAATTGTTCTATCACAAAACACTCTGAGAGTATTGTGGAATGTGCAAAATGCAAAATGTTTGACAAAATCCTTGCATCATAGAAGTCAGAAAATTTTGTGGGTTTTGGATAAAAAATTGAGGGTGCTTATTACAGTGGTATCAGAACTTGTTTTTCCTACCAGCCTATGATTTTTAATTTTGAGTACAACTTTAGTTTAATCTATGAGTGAAAGAGAAATTAGATATTATAATAGAGAGAAAAAAAGACAGTTGTATCAAAGGCCACAAACCCCACTTGAAGATACTTTTTCTGAGGTTCTAAGAGTTCTTCAGATTCATACAGACGACAACGACATTTCTTCTAAGAACATGGCAGAAAGAGATAAAAGACTAGAACAACCAAATAGTCCCAATTCCAAAGCAGAGAAGAAATTTGATACTATGCTAGACATGATGTCTCAGTTGTTGGAAAAGATGAGTTAGAATGTGCCTCAAGCACCTCTAGTTTAGAATGGAGAAACTAGTGGTTCTAACAATAATCATTTGAATATTGGACACACTGTCAGAGCAACTTCTCGATCAGTTTCCTGACCTTTCCAACCTACCTGCACTCATAGGGAGGAGACCCTACATGTGCAAGAGGTCCAAATACCGATGGCAGATGAAGTAAGGGCTAGCTATGTAGAGTATATAACTCTTCCAGATGAGATCAATGATTTGTTGACATTACAATAGTTTATGAACCAAAAGAAGAAGAGGGACAGTGGAAGAGCTGAGCACAGAGGACCACCTATGCATAGAGACTACCATCAAGCATTGGGAAAGGTAACTTTGGCACACTTTAATGGGAGTGATAAATGTTCAGCTAGAGCCTAGGTACATAAGTTAGACAATTATTTGGCACTCATACCCATGACGGAGGATGAATCAATTAACTTTGCTACACTCCACTTAGATGGGACAACCCATGAGTGGCAGTACCATGGCTTGGTTACCATAGGCCACAACTTGATCACCACCTATGATGAATTTAGAAATAGGATCATTGAAAGATTTGACAAGAAATATCCTAAGTTACAGTTTAGAGAGCTTGCTCAGTTGAAACAATATGGTTCCATGGATACTTACATCTCAGAGTTTGAGAGACTTTTAGTTATGGTAACATCTCAGAGAGAAGACTTGTAGTCCTTTTAAGTGAGGGACTAATGGAGCCAATCAAAGGATGGGTTAAGGCATTTGACCCACTATCTTTACAAGAAGCAATAAGGAAAGCAAGGAGTATGGAGTTAGATGCCCCTAGAAACAAATTTTAGTCAAGGACCTTCCAATATAAGAAAGACAAGAAGCATTTTCATAAAGATTTAAATGAGACCAAAAAGTCATCATCAAGAATGGATGAAGAGGTCCTAAATGACTTGCAGAAGAGGAAATTATGCTTCAATTGCAAGGAATCATGTGCTCCAGGCCATAAGTGCTCTGTTAAGGGCAAAGCTCATCAAATAGAGTACTATTCTTCTAATGAATCAACAACAGAAAAATCAGAACAACAGTCTGATTTGGAGGAGAAAGAAGAAGAAGAATCTTCAGAAGAGCCAGAAAGGGAGAAAGAAAGTGAAGGCACACTTGCACAACTTTCAAGTTTTCAAAAAAATGAGTCTTTTAGAGTTTGTGGAGTATTTTGTGGGCAGCGTGTAGTGGCATTGATTGATACAGGAGCTACACATAATTTTAATGATGGAGTAGTGACTCGTAGAGGACACAAGACATAAGAGGTTGATGGTTTTAAGGTAATGGTAGATGATGGTGCACCAGAATGATCCCCCAGTTGAGCCTTCAGTTGGGAAATTATGAAGTCAAGGATGACTTCTATGTAGTGAATATTAGAGATATGGATGCAATGCTTGACATGCAATGGCTACAATCTTTGGGGGAGATCACATTGAATCTTCAAACCTTGGAGGTCAAATTTTAATCGGATGGTAAGAAGGTGGTGTTAAGAGGAATGTCTAATGGTGGGCCTAATGTAGTCACTTTCAAAAGGATGGGGGGATTGATTAGACATGATTAGGTTGAGTGGGCAACAGAGTGTATTATTATGCCTACCATCACAAAATAGGAAAAGAGAAGCTATCATCCAGATGTGTAGGCTTTGTTAACCAAGCATAGCAAAGTTTTTGGTGGTATACCTCCTTGGAGGCCTCTTGAGAGAGGCATGGAGCATGTGATAGAGTTAGAGGAGGGTGTCAAACTAGTCATAACCACTCCATACAGGCATTCAAAGAGACACAAGGATGAAATTGAAAAGGAAATTAATGAGCTCCTGGATATGGGTCATATTCGCCCAAGTAAGAGCCCATTTGCATCTTGAATTGTTTTAGTGAAGAAGAAGGATGGGACTATGCGTATGTACATAGAATACAAGGCTTTGAACAAGAAGACTCTCAAGAACAAGTATCCCATTATGAGGATTGATGAGCTACATGAAGCAGTCTAGTTCTCTAAGATAGACTTGAGATTAGGTTACCATCAGATATGGGTTTGTGAGGAGGACATAGAGAAGATTGCTTTCAGGTGCCATTTTGGTCACTATGATTTTTTAGTTATGCCCTTTGGTTTAACCAACGCTCCTTCTACATTCTAGTCTTGCATGAATTAGGTGTTTAACACGTAGCTCCATAAGTTTGTTTTAATATTTTTTGATGACATCTTGATTTTTAGCAAGACCTGGGAAGAACATATGAGACATATTGATGAGGTGTTGAGCATCCTTGAGAGAGAGTCTTTGTATGCAAAGTAATCTAAATGTGAATTTGGCATGATAGAACTTCTATATCTTGGCCATATAATTAGCTCTAATGGTGTTAGTGTTGGTCAAGAAAAGATCAAAGCAATAATAGATTGGCCTCCACCTACTAATCTCTTGTAGTTGAAGAGATTATTTGGTCTTTGTGGTTTCTATAGGAGGTTCATGAAAGGTTTTTCATAGGTGGTTGCCCGACTTACAGATCTAACTAAAAAGGGGGTTTTTTCATGGTCTAATATAACACATAAATGTTTTGATTAGTTTAAGAAAATCATGAGCACATGTCTTGTTTTAGCTATACCTAATTTCTCCAAGCCGTTTGAGCTTGAGTGTGATGCATTCGATGAAGGCATAGGTGTTGTCCTAATGCAAAATAAGCATCCTATTGCCTTTGAAAGAAAGAATTTGAAGGGTACATAGAAGAGTTATTCCATTTATGATAAGGAGATGCTTGCAATTATGCATGCCTTAGACAAGTTTAGGCAATATCTTGTTGGAGGTAAGTTCATTGTTAAAACTAATCACAATAGCCTCAAGTATTTCCTTAATCAGAAAGACCTCAATGATAGACAACAGAAGTGGGTTAGTAAGTTATAAGCTTACAAATTTGATATTGAATATGTCAAAGGGAAGAAGAATATAGTGGATGATGCTTTGTCCAAAAGGCCACATTTATGATCCATGATGGAGATCATTACTGACTGGAAAGAGCAAATTCTTGGAAAGTGTGCCAAAAACTCCTTTTCCACTAGTTTTATTGATGGCACTTTACAAGGTATACATTAATGCGTGAACTCACCCTTTACAAAGGGAGAATCTTCTTAGTACCTGAATCGGAGCTTAAGGTTAAGATTATGAGGTCATTTCATGATACACCCATGGCTAGTCACTCGGGTTTCTTTAAGACTTAACATGAAGATTTGGGAAAAATTTTCTTGGAAAGGACTTAAGAATGAAGTCCTTAAGTATGGTAGAAAGTGTCCTACGTGTCAACATAATACGAATGAACATACTTATCCTGCTGGTTTGTTGCATCCCCTGCCTATTCCCAATGGAAAATGGGAACAGATCTCTATAGACTTCATTACAGGGCTTCCCAAAGTGCAAGGTAAGGATTGCATATATGTTGTTGTTGATAGATTGACAAAATTTGTGCACTTCTTTGCTATTTTTACAATTTTTACATCAACATAGGTGGTAGATTTATTTTTTAGAGAAGTTTTTAGGTTGCACGGAATGCCTAAGAACATTGTAAGTGACAGGGATAACAAGTTTTTGAGCTTGTTTTAGCAGGAATCATTTAGATTGAGTGGGACTAAGTTCACTCCTAGCGTGATTTATCACCCACAAACTTATGGGCAAACATAAATTGTCAACAAGTGGGTGGAAGGGTACCTCAAGAATTATGTTTCAGGGCTTGATAGAATGCATGGGTGTGATGGTTGCATTTACATGAGTACTATTATAATTCTACTTGCCACATGTCTATCAAGATGTCATCATTTATGGCATTGTATGGATATGAAGCCCCTAGCTTCATAGATTTGTTATTTGGTGATTGTAGGGTGCCGAAAGCTAAGGATTTATTGCAATAGAACCAAGACATAATGGAATCCTTGAAAGACAACCTCCAACATGTTTAGAATCAATAGAAGTTGTATGCAGATCAACACCATATAAAGCGTACATTTGAGGTGGGTGACATGGTTTATTTGAGATTGCAACCCTATAGGCAACCCACTCTCAAGAAGAGTGGATCAAAGAAGTTAAAGCCACATTTTTATGGTCCATTCAGGATCTCCAAGATGATTGGAGATGTGGCATATGAATTGGAGGTACTTGAGAGTAGCAAGGTGTTGGGATAAGTTGCCATTAACTTGCAATTCTAACCAATTCATGTGTCTCCAAAGTTCTTGGAATGTATTCCCCAACACATTAAGACTTTGAGAGATTAATTATTTATTAATTATATCACTTTGACTTTTGCAATCAATTCCTAATTGATAAGTTCAAACTTGGGCATCCATTTTTAGAGTGGGGGCCATGAAGACTTTTTTGACTTCTCCTAAGTCTATTTTGAGAGTTTGATAATTCCTAGTGAGTGGGAGTTAAACTTGGGTGTCCCCTTTTGATGGGGACTTATATTTAGACTTGGAGTTGTACTTTTTTATGTATATGAGTGGATAATGTTGAGACACCTTGCATGGATATAATGTTGGAGTTAACTATAGTGTTAGAGATGCATGAATTGGATATTGCTTACATGTGGTCAGAATAGCTTGCATGGACTTGCATGTTTTTGCATGTAGCTTGCATGTACTTGCATGTTGTTGGATGTTACTTGCATGTACTTGCATATTGTTGCATGTTGCTCATATGGACTTGCATGTTGTTACATGTCACTTGCATGTGCTTGCATGTTGTTGCATGTCACTTGCATGTTGTTGCATGCCACTCCTATGGACTTGTATGACCTTGCATGTTGTTGCATGTTAGTCTTATGGACTTGTATGACCTTGCATGTTCTTGCATGTTAGTTATATGACCTTGCATATAGTTGCATGTCAGTTTTGTCAGATTACTTGTAGAACACTCCAACTCCAAAAACTTGCAGGATGGTACATCTCAGTGATTCAGGAAATGGGTATCAGTTGCATGTTGTTGAAAATACTTGCATGTCAGTTTTAAGATATGACTTGTAGGACACTCCAACTCCTGAAAGTTGCAGGATGATACATCTCAGTGTTTCAGGTAATGGGTATCAGTTGCATGTTGGATCCGATGTTTGCATGTCACTTGCATGTACAGAACAAGGTAATTCAGAATAACATTAGGGACATCAATTGTGCAAATTGTTGCATGAGAATTGGTGTGTATTGATCACTTCAGTTGACTGAAATAGATTGGGCTAACTTGAGCACCCAATCTTGGGATTTTCAATTGTTGCTTTTATTTGGAAATATGTTTGATGTTGGCAAAGCTAATTTTGGCATACTTGTGTGCACACATCATGAAGGGGCGGTTAACTCAAAGTTTGGACTTTGTTTGAGTTCAGTCTTCTCAATTTAAGTGAGCTTGATTTTTGCATGAGCTTTGGAAGCTATGTTATCAATTGTAATTTATTATAATTTGAGTTTCAAGCTTTTGAATTAAGAAGCTTTTGAATTAAGAAGCTTTTGAATTAAAAGAGGGTTTTTTATTTAATTGTAAACCCCATACATTTTCCAGAGAGTTGTTTTGAGGAAAAAGACTTAGGAGATAAAAGCAAGAAATTTTTTGTAAAAAACTTAGAATAAAAAAGCAAAGAGCTTTTTTGACTTAGCATAAAAAAGCAAGAAGCTTTTTTATTGAAGAAGTTTTTGAAGAAAAAAGCAAGAAGCTTTTTTGAAATTTTTTACAGGTTTGAAGATTGAAGAAGCTTTTGAAGTGCATCAAGGACTTAGAGAAATTTTAGTATTGAATGTAATCTTTTTCCATAGAGATTTAATACAAGCAGGAAACATCTTTGAGTGTGGAGTTTTTTCCCGAAAGGGTTTCTCCACGTAAATAATGTGCAATCTTTTTCTCTTCTCTTCTCCTCTTCTCTTCTACATTGGATTGAATGTGCAAAACAATTATTCATTAATTGTTACAGATTAATCTTGATTTCAGCTTTGCATATACAAAATTTTAAAGTTTATAGCAGTAGTTCTACCTTCATTTTCAACATTTGGTATCAGAGCTAATGGTTGTGTAGAGTGAGGGATGCCTTTCTCTTAAAGTGTTGAAGGTTTTTTGGCTACAATGGGAGATTTGTTTTGTAGGTTTTGCAGATCTGTGAGATTGGAAGCCATTGTATTTTTTCTCTCAGATGGATATTGTCAAAAGAATCTTTGTTGGGCTCTTAAGGCTTAAGGTTATGAATCTTTATGGAGTTGATCTTGTGGTAGTGATTTGGAGCTCCATTTTGACAATATGTGTACATTCTCTTGTTTGGTGGTTTTATTCCTTTACCTTGTGGTCATGTCCAGTGAAAGGGTGTTTACGTTGGATGGTTACTTATGGTACCTTAATCACATGGAAAAAACTCATTTCTTAGACTACAGTTTGGAGTGCTTATGTTGGGTTCATGGTTTCAGTCCATGGTTACATGAAAGCACTGGATAATTTTATCACTGGTTGTATGGAGGCCGTGGAGTTGGTATTTTTATGATATAGACACTCCTGAATAACTTGGTTTCTCCTTTCTCATATTCATGCTATTTTGAATATGTAGGTTTTCACAGTTTTCCTATTTCAAAAGATTGTGGGGTTTGTAGATTTGTGATATTCCATTATTTCAAATGACATATTTGATGGTGTTCATTGGTGTGAATGTTTGGATGTTTTAAGTGGTTTCAAATTTACAGAGATATGGTTTTGCAGATTTGACATGTTAATCAAAATCTGTGGTTTGTAGATTTGTGGAAAATTATGTTCATACATTTTCTGGATGGAAACAATTTCAGATTTGCAAGGCTGCTTGTTGGGTTCCTATGATCTATGGTTTCTCCTATGTAGATTTATTTGGCAAATTAGATTTAGAGTTGATTCTAGTGTTTGAGTCTTGGAAATCTACATGTTATACCTGGTTACATTTGTTTTACATGTTACTGATGTGGGGTTGAATCTATTTTTTAGTTATTAAAGATTGAAGCACTGATCATGTTCTTTTCTCCTATGAGATGTTGCATGTGTGTAGATCTTGTGAATAAGTTGATGAGGGTTCTATTTGGTAGGCCTCTTCTTGGTCACCTTAATTACATTGGTATTTTTGTATTGAGACAAAAGGGTAGTTTGGAGTACCTAATTTAGTTATTCATTGGAATCTATAGTAGTAAAAGTTATGTTGCATAAGAAGCTTTTTTCACTTTTAGTGGAGTTTTGGTAATGATGTTGATCATGATACCATGCATAACTTGGTATCTCTTTCAGTGGGAGTTTTGTGCAGCTACATAATGTGTTCTATCTTGTTTGTTTAAATATATTAGTTCTAAGCTGTTGTTGTTGCAGTGATGTGAACCATGCAAAATCTTTGATTAAAAGATGGATGATCTTTTGCAATGGTTGTTGGTGTCATAAGAAGCTCTTGGATTATGCCTTTAGTTTGCAGTAAGGGTTCATTGACATTTTTTTATTCTATTGACAAAGGATGATAGATCCTCATGTTTTTTGAAGAGGTGTTGACATCTTGGTTTTCCATGGAGGACTCTTGGAGTTTTTGGTGAGGTGTTGAGTTTATAACTTATCAGTTTTTTATATATGATCCTTGGTTTAGAGGATGTATAGTATTATGTCATGATGCACTCTTGATCATGAGTTAGAGTTTTTGGCATGATACAGGTGCTCTTAGGAGCAAAATATGTTCATTGGAGCATATGATCTTCTTTTGAGAAGATGTTAGATCATGATGTCATGATATATTCCTAATTCTAGAGTTGGAATTTTAACAATGGTTTGGTTAGTTCTCTTTGGTTTTGAAGTATTAATCATTTTCTTGGAGCTTCATGATTATGCAGATTGCATTTGAAGTTGGCATGGATTGATTGCTAAAAACTCATGGATACTATAGAGACTTGGGTGAGGCTTGATATCTCTTGAACTTAGAGATATGTGTTGGAAAGATTTCTCATTATGAGATGTCAACAAAAGGACCGAGAAGCCTACACTTGGAAATGGATGTGAGTCCATTATAGACCTTATGAGAAGGTTGTCTTTATTATAAGCTTTTATTGCTTGGTGTTATATGCAAGGACAATCTTGTATCCCACTCTTGGTCTACTCTGCAGGTAAATGATCTAATAGGTGTTGACCACCTGATTATTAGATGCATTCTTTATATGTATCTTGTCTTCTCTTTTACACTAGTCTTGAAAAGGATTGTTGAGAAGTAGATGCATGGGTTTATGGATTTCTACTGTTCTCATTATTATTTGATCTTGAGCTATGGAACTAGTTCTAAGGATTTGTTTTGGAGAGGTACAAAAATGGTTTGTGGTGTTTGGGCTCATTCCCTTTGTTGTGGGAATGTTTGGTTAGTTTGATCTACTTTCAGTGAGAGGTTAACATCTATTGCTACCATGTTTTCATCATAATTTGGATGTTAGATGTTGATACCTTTTCAGTTTGGGAGTGTTGAAAGAGATCTTACTTTACACAGTTTGGCACAAGTTAGTGTGGTATAAAGACATGGTATGATTTTGCAATTTCTCTTTTTCCTGGTATATTTTCTTCTTCTTGAAGGTTCTCATGTTTATGGAGTTGAGGTTTGCATTGGAGTCAAGTGTTATTGTTGTTAACAATAATTTGGTAACTTCTTGATCTCTTTCTTCATTGGTTAAGAGGACTTGGGAGAGTTATTCAGAGATTGGTAAAGAGAGATGTTTTATGCATATCATTATATGTTTTGACACTATATGGTAGAGGAGTTAGCCACATCCTCTAAGAGAAGTGCTATAGGAGGATTTGTAAATGCCTTGATCTTATTTTTAAATTTGACATTACCCGTGCAGTGGGAGTTCTTGGATCTATATATGCTCTTTATTGTCATGATATCTTCTTGGTTATCTTAGTTTATAGGTTATTGATGTGAAGATGATTTTGCATGTTTCACTAGTTGGATCTACGAGTTGTGCAGGTTTAGTGGGTTGTCTTTACCCGTTGGTTGCATTGAAGACTTGGATGTGGACTGCCAATATCCATAGATCCGTTCAGTGTTATTGCAGAGTTTGTTTGTTGGCCTTGTCTTTGGTCATTTGTATATTGGTATGTTGCATTGAGATGAGAGGATGGATGATTATCAAGATTATATTACAGGGACTTGATTGCAGTTTTGGGTTGGTATGTTGATGGCATGGAGTTCTACCTATGATGGTTTTGTTTACCCTGGTTTTGAGGTATGGATATTGGATGAGCTAGCAACTTGCTGTGGTTGCTTTTCCATTTGGTATGAGTGTGGCAGACACTCAGAGTCTTATGTTATCATATGATTTGATACTTGTGTTCATGTTGAGATTGGTGCAGGTTTCAGTGACAGTTGATATGTTTCATATTGGCATGTTTCTTATTTATCATGGGTGACATGATGTGAGGAGTTCTTGTTTGAGATGATGGTTATCATGGTTACTTTAGTAGGTATCTTATTGGAGCACAAAAGTATGTTGAAGAATCAATGGTACATTGATGGCAAGGGATGTTCTTCCCTGTGATTTAAAGTTTGATTATATCATTTAGAGTTATTGCTATGTATAATGTCAAGTGGGAGAATGTTGGGATAAGTTGCCATTAACTTGCAATTCTAACCAATTCATGTGTCTCCAAAGTTCTTGGAATGTGTTCCCCAACACATTAAGACTTTGAGAGATTAATTATTTATTAATTATATCACTTTGACTTTTACAATCAGTTCCTAATTGATAAGTTCAAACTTGGGCATCCATTTTTAGAGTGGGGGCCATGAAGACTTTTTTGACTTCTCCTAAGTCTATTTTGAGAGTTTGATAACTCCTAGTGAGTGGGAGTTAAACTTGGGTGTCCCCTTTTGATGGGGACTTATATTTAGACTTGGAGTTGTACTTTTTTATGTACATGAGTGGATAATGCTAAGACACTTTGCATAGATATAATGTTGGAGTTAACTACAGTGTTAGAGATGCATGAATTGGATATTGCTTGTATGCGGTCAAAATAGCTTGCACGGACTTGCATGTTTTTGCATGTAGCTTGCATGTTGTTGCATGTTACTTGCATGTACTTGCATGTTGCTCATATGGACTTGCATGTTGTTGCATGTCACTTGCATTTGCTTGCATGTTGTTGCATGTCACTTGCATGTTGTTGCATGCCACTCCTATGGACTTGTATGACCTTGCATGTTGTTGCATGTTAGTCCTATGGACTTGTATGACCTTGCATGTTCTTGCATGTCAGCTATATGACCTTGCATGTAGTTGCATGTCAGTTTTGTCAGATTACTTGCAGAACACTCCAACTCCAGAAACTTGTAGGATGGTACATCTCAGTGATTCAGGAAATGGGTATCAGTTGCATGTTATTGAAAATGCTTGTATGTCAGTTTTAAGATATTACTTGCAGGACACTCCAACTCCTGAAAGTTGCAGGATGGTACATCTCAGTGTTTCAGGTAATGGGTATTAGTTGCATGTTGGATCCGGTGTTTGCATGTCACTTGCATGTACAGAACAAGGTAATTCAGAATAACATTGGGGACATCAATTGTGCAAATTGTTGCATAAGAATTGGTGTGTGTTGATCACTTCAGTTGACTGAAATAGATTGGGCTAACTTGAGCACCCAATCTTGGGACTTTCAGTTGTTGCTTTTATTTGGAAATATGTTTGATGTTGGCAAAGCTAATTTTGGCATACTTGTGTCCACACATCATGAAGGGGCAGTTAACTCAAAGTTTGGACTTTGTTTGAGTTCAATCTTCTCAATTTAAGTGAGCTTGATTTTTGCATGAGCTTTGGAAGCTATGTTATCAATTGTAATTTATTATAATTTGAGTTTCAAGCTTTTGAATTAAGAAGCTTTTGAATTAAAAGAGGGTTTTTTATTTAATTGTAAACCCCATACATTTTCCAGAGAGTTGTTTTGAGGAAAAAGACTTTGAAGATAAAAGCAAGAATTTTTTTGTAAAAAACTTAGAATAAAAAAGCAAAGAGTTTTTTTGACTTAGAATAAAAAAGCAAGAAGCTTTTTTATTGAAGAAGTTTTTGAAGAAAAAAGCAAGAAGCTTTTTTAAAATTTTTTATAGGTTTGAAGATTGAAGAAGCTTTTGAAGTGCATCAAGGACTTAGAGAAATTTTAGTATTGAATGTAATCTTTTTCCAAAGAGATTTAATACAAGCAGGAAACATCTTTGAGTGTGGAGTTTTTTCCCAAAAGGGTTTCTCCACGTAAATAATGTGCAAGCTTTTTCTCTTCTCTTCTCTTCTACATTGGATTGAATGTGCAAAACAATTGTTCATTAATTATTACAGATTAATCTTGATTTCATCTTTGCATATACAAAATTTTAAAGTTTATAGAAGCAGTTCTACCTTCATTTTCAACACAAGGTGCACAATGTCTTCCACATGTCTCACCTCAAGAAGGCACTTGGGCATAATGTTGTTGCCTCTACTGAGTTACCCCCTTTGGATGAGGAAGGGAAACTTGCGTTGGTTGCAGAGACAATTATTAATTATAGGGAGCGTACTTTGATAAAGAGGATCATTGGGGAGCACTTGGTGAAGTGGAAGAATTTACCGGTGGAGGATGCTACTTGGGAGAGTGAGTAGATATTACAACATCAAGATTTTGTAATTGCTTGGGGACATGCAATTTTGGGGAGGGAGGACTATAATGTCCCCTTCTCAGGCCTAGTCAATTTGGTGATCATTAGCCTATTCCCTGAGTTCTTGTAGGCTAATCGGTGTGGTAAGGGGACACTAAAGATCTTGGAGAGCACCAGTTTTGTTTTTATTGTTTTCATTTTGTAGCTTTGAGATGAGTTGGCATTATGGATCACAATGATGCTTTCAGAAGCATTTTTAGACTCTTGGTTTGTGCTCCACACTTCTTGGAGAGCATGTTTATTTTTATTAAGTTACTGAGTTGGCCGCTGTCATCATCCCACTGCTTCAGTTAGGTCATGGCATGTTCAGTTTCAGTTTTTGATGCCTTGGCAGTGCTTTCCGCAATTCGGGTGGAGTATTTAAATTATACACTCATGTTTCTAATGTTTAATGTTTGATTATTCACTTGAGCGTTATAATTTATAAAGTTGTTTTATGACCCCTACTTAAGTGGGTGCCTAGGGAGTGAGAGGGAATATGTTATTAATGTTATTTTAATTCTTCAAGAAGGGTGTTGGGGAAAAAGGAGGCTATTTTATATTTTAAAATTGGGTTTCCCTCTAAGAAAAATATAAAAGGAGGTTGGAGCTCTCATTTTCGGTATGCTGAAGATTTCTTATGCTATTATGCTGCTAGAATGAACTTGTGTGTTCTCCTATGATCTTTTGAGGACAAAAACCCTCATTAGATTTTCTAGTTTTGGATTTAAAAGCTAATCCCTAGCTAGTTTGGAGTGGTTCTACTTAGGAATCACCATTGTTATTCGTGGATTTCCAGTTTCAAGGTTTCATTGAAAAATTTATCAAGATTGCATGCAATAATAAATTTGTGACTTTTTGAAGGTTATATGCAGTTTTAAGGTTCATTTGAAATATATTTGTCAAGGGTTTAATATCCTAGATATCAGTGCCTATAGTGAAGACCAATATTCAAGAGTTTGTGGAAATGAAAATAGTCGTTGCCTATCCTCCATCAACCGCAACTCATTTTTTGAGACTAGATGCAACATTTATTATATTAGCCGCTCCATATTGATGCAAATTTTATTCCATATGTTTCCTACCTAAGATGTAAAAAGGGAGCGCTTGGTATTAGTAATGAACAAGTTGTGAGGTGGTGTGAGAGTTTATGGTGGGACCTTTGTATCTTCGGCCGCCCGTCTTTAAGGGATCTAATTAGAGATTGCAACCTTCAAAGAAATACATGGAGTCTAAGTTGAATGCTTGGAGGTTGGTTTGGAAGTGTTGAAGTATGCAAGGCATCGCCTAGCTTGTGGGACCATTCCATATGCCAGCTGCCTAGTTGAAGACCATTCATGCACATGTGTATTGAGCTCTATACTTGGTATGTATGAGGATTATGTTGAAAGTAATATTTTAGTTCTATAATATCGATTTATAAACATCAACTGGGTGTTATTATATTCAGTCTTCATTATTATAAGAGTGTAGTAAATTGTTTGACAAAATTCCTCTATATCTTCTTTGTATTTTATGGTAATTTATGAATGATTTGTGTTTCAAATCTACAAACAAACCTTTCTATCACAAAACACTCTGAGAATACTGTGGGATGTGCAAAATACAAAATGTTTGACAAAATGTTTGCATCATATAAGTCAAAAATTTGTGGGTTTTGGGAAAAAATTTGAGGGTGATTATTACAGTGGTATTAGAACTGGATTTTCCTACTAGCCTATGATTTTTTATCCTGCATGTAGTTGTAGTTTATTCTATGAGTGAAAGAGAAATAAAAAATTATAATAGATAGAAAAAAAGATAGATATATCAGAGGCTACAAACCCTAATTAAAGATACTTTTTATGAGGTTTTAAGAGTTATCACATTCATATAGGTGATAGTGACATTTCTTTTGAGAACATGGTAGAAAGAGATAAAAGACCAGAAAAACCAGATAGTTCCAATTCCAAAGTAGAGAAGAAATTTGATACTATGCTAGACATGATGTCCCAGGTGTTGACAAAGATGAGTTAGAATGTGCCTCAAGCACCTCTAGTTTAGAATGGAGAAACTAGTGGTTCTAACAATAATAATCATTTGAATATTGGACACATTGTCAAAGCAACTTCTGGATCAGTTTCCAGACCTCTCCAACCTATCTTCACTCATAGGGAGGAGACCCCACCTATGGTAGAGGTCCAAATATTGATGGAAAATGAAGTAAGGGCTAGCTATGTAGATTATATAACTCTTCCAACTGAGATCCATGATTTGTTGACATTAGAACAGTTTATGAACCAGAAGAAGAAGAGGGATGATGGAAGAGCTGAGCACAAAGGACCACCTGTACAGAGAGACTACCATCAAGAATTGGGAAAGGTAACTTTGGCACACTTTGATGGGAGTGATAAGTTTTCAGCTAGAGCCTGGGTATAGAAGTTAGATAGTTATTTTGCACTCATACCCATGATGAAGGATGAAGCAATTAACTTTGCTACACTCCACTTAGATGGGACAACCCATGAGTGGCGGTACCATGGCTTGGTTACCCTAGGCCACAACTTGATCACCACCTATGATGAATTTAGAAATAGTCTCATTGAAAGTTTTGACAAGAAAGATCCTGAGTTACAGTTTAGAGAGCTTGTTCAATTGAAATAGTATAGTTCCATGGATACTTACATCTTGATTTTTAGAGACTTTTAGTTATGGTTGCCAACATCTCAGAGAGAAGACTTGTAGTCCTTTTCAGTGAGGGACTAATGGAGCCAATCAAAGGATGGGTTAAGGTATTTGACCCACCATCTTTACAGGAGGCAATAAGGAAATTAGGGAGTATGGAGTTAGCTACCCCTAGAAACAAATTTTATTCAAGGATCTTACACCATAAGAAAGACAACAAGCATTTTCATAAAGATTTAAATTAGACCAAAAAGTCATCATCAAGAATGGATGAAGATGTCCTAAATGACATGAGGAAGAAGAAATTATGTTTGAATTGACAGGAACCATGGGCCCTGTTGGTTTTTTCTTCTGAATCAGCATCAGGGTTTGCCACTTCTAATGCACAAGCAGATTCAGCCAACTAAATACAGGAGGTTGCGTGAGCTGCCTCCCCTTCACTTCTGGTTCTGCCGCACCAAGGGGGGTATCCCTATAACTCAAGATGTAACCTTGACTAGCTCAAAGATAGAAGGATCTAACTTGACAACAACAGGCAGAATACTCTCATGTATGGACCAAGATCTGCATGATAGATCACAAGGCTGGCAACATTCTTGGACATGGTGTCTGGTTAGGTATGAGAGCATGCAAGGGGTTCCTAATCCTACTCCTACAACTAACAGGTGGAAGTATGAAATGTTTTAGTTTGAATTTTGGATGCAAAGCTGGACATGGTGTATAACACAAGAACACAGCATGATTGGTGCCTATCCAGGGCTTGGAGTCGGTAGACATACACCTGTGAATGATCAGCATGAATAGCTAAAATTGGATTTCAAGGGGATACACATGATATCTGCCTTACAGATATCTCCCAATGAAGAGTGTTAAGTTATCTCTACTTATGGCATCCCTACTGCAGTATACCCTTCCCAATGTTCAACCTGAAAACAGTTTAATCTACCCCTTGAGCAGAAGTTAAAAGATCAGACATTCAACATAGGAATTCTATGCTCTAGAATCTAAACATTACGCAAATATCCAGATCCAGAAGAAGAATACATGCAATACTGGAGACAGAATTAACACAACACATGCTAAGATAGCATTACTCATATAAGATCAACCATGAAATCAGTGGATTCATGCCAAATCATACAACAGGAGATACATAAACTCACAAGTTTAAGCTGTACAGAGCAACCAGATCAGCTAGTTTTGGATTACAGAGCCAAAAATCCTCAACTTTCAACAACCTTGAATGAATAACACCGTCTGCATTATATAGCAGGAGGGTGTATTCAGCATTAACTACCAGGTTGACCAAAAGTCCCGCCAGATATATAGTACCAGGAAAATGGCGCTCAAACACTACCAGATTGGCGCCCAAACATGAATGCAGCAGGTAGGGGAGGAGACAGGAAGATATCTCGAGCCCTGCGCCACTGTCCGCTGATGTACACCTTCAATCGGGTACCAGATCCGCCCATACCTCTGCAACCTTCGCCATTAATGGCGCACCAACCCGCGGCCTCGGGAAAATGTCATTCTGCATCGCAACCATTTCCCGCCGAGATTCATCATCATGATATTTGAAAATGCAGGATATCAATTATCCCACATGCACCCCGCAGCAACCTCGTTAACACTTTATATACTAGGTCATGAGCATATATCATGTCGGTGCTTTTGCTCCTGACGACACTAGTATAAGACTTCATCATCATCATCCTCCAGCAGCATGATATCCTGTCGCTTGAAATATCACCCTGACGTCAGCATCATATCGCAATACAATCTGCATGATAATCGCCTTCATCGGCACAACCTGATCCATCGGAGGAACATCCTCCTGCTGAGCTTATACCAAAAGTCTGGCCGATGAACATCCTGATGACGTCATCATCATATCCTGCTGACGTCATCATCATATCTGCCTACTGCGCACCTCCTCATATCCGGATGACGTCATCATCATGTTAACATCAGGATGATATTCGGAAGACAACCGGATATTTGGAAATATCATCCTGATGCACAAATATCAGGTTGCACTGTAGCTCCACTATAAGATCAGGCCGATAACTGAATATGATGATGCTTGAAAAGATCACCCCCCACTAGATAATGCACGAAGCCGGCAGGCGGATATCTCCTTGACATCAGCATCATCACGACGCTGGAACAAACATACACCCGGGTGATATGAAAATATCACCCCCTCCTTCGGAAATATCATGATGCAGATAGGTAGAGAGAAAAAGATATCACCCTGAGATAAGAATGACGTCAGCATCATTAGGATGACAAAACAACGAACAAGAAGTGATACAACATCATCAGGATGATATTGACTAAGATCATCCTGACGTTCAAAATATGATGACCCCAGTGAATATCGGGTCACACTTAGAACTCTTCAACAACATCATCAGGATGATCATAACCAAGATCACCCGATGATAGAAATATCACCCCGGCGAAATATCATGAAGGCAGGAAATATGATGACCCCCGTGAGCAACACGGTGATAACTGGAAATATGATGATGATGATGACGACCCTTAAGAAAGAACAAGTCAGGTCGAACAACTCAAAGAATAACCCCTTCAGAATATCGGGGCAACATCATCATCATGTTTGGGCAAGGTGATAATTGGAAGATCACCGGATACTTGAGAAATCACCCCCGCAAGCAAATCAGGGCGCACTGTAGCTCATCAGCAGGATCAGGATAAAAACCAAACATCACCCGATATTGAAATATGATGATGACGATGAGAAACCGGTCGACGGAGAACATGATGATGCTGACCACCATCAAAGGAAATATGATGATGATGACCTCCTCTTCAAAGAAAATATGATGATGAAGCTGAAAAAATGCTGAGGAGGTCCAACACTTAGAAAAATGGGCAAGAAGATAAAGGGTTCAAATGAAGAAACCCCCTGATCATGAAAATCAACCCTAGGTCAAAATGAGTGCTAACAGTGGCTCTGTCTGGGGACGTGCAGGTGAAAACCTGCAGCGAGAACCAGATCTCTGGGATGCAGACCAGTCCCTTATCTATTGGGCATAGAGTCATGAAGTTATCATGATCTGCATCACCAAACACAATATTTTTAAACATTATTTTGGTGGCCCCGGGCAGCCAAAAAGGAAAAACCATAATTTTTTCTTGTCAAATGCCTGATTCCAAACTGAAAGATCCCAATCCCAACTGAAAAGATTGGCATAATCTGCCCATAATGTCACCTGCTTAAAAAGATATTCCACCAGCTTTGAAAGCTTGCCACCATCATTTTCAGCTCTGTCATTTTGGATTTCAGAAGTAGACATGTAACCATACACATAATATTCTTCAACATTAGGCAACACATGTATGTTATGTCCCTCAGACAGTACATCATACTGCTCTTGGCATTCTTTATCATTTATCGGGCTGCTGCACATTATCAGGCACTCATCCAGCTGATCCAACAATTCAAAATACTCAGAAAATATGAGACCCCTAATATCTACTGATTTTGAAAACAAAACCTGATCCACACACCCAATGTTGCACATGTCTGAATTAGGTGATGATGAACATTCATTATTCACAGCTTGCAAATCAGTATCATCATCCTCAAACAAAGGGTTAATCCTGCACCTCTGAAAGTCAAGACTCACAACATCATATGCATCAGCAGGCTCATCATAAAGGGGATTAACACTCACTGCAAAGGCCTCTGCTTCTTCTTCATGACATTCCAATTCTTCTTCATTACTATCAGATCCAGAGTCATAAGAAAAACAAACCTGATCCATGCACTGGTCATGGATATCATTTTTATCAACTGATTGCCCCATATACAAGATTGCTACTGTTTCAATGCACTCTGAAGTTGAACAATCTGCATCATTTTCCAGCCCTCCAATGCTTCTTGATGAAACTGATATTGATTCTTGATCCATATGATCACAACTCTGCACAACTGGATCATTTAAACATGAAGGCTCTTTGTTTAGGACTGGTATGCAAATATTACTTGAAAAATTATTATTTTCAACTTCACCTGCTGGGCAAAAAAGGACATCCTCCTCTATGATAGAAACATCATCTACTTGGAATGATGCAAAAACTGGGACAACAGGGGTGTGAGTGCTATGACATTCATTGTCAATACCAGAAATAAAACTTTCATCAACATTGGGGGCTGCAGGAGAACAAAAATTTTCAGAAAAATAACCCTTCTGTATTCCATACCTCCAATTGTTTTCAATATCTAATGCAAACTGATGTGCCTGATGCAATGAGGTGGGCTCCTTGTCTCTTAATCTGTAACTCATTTTCTTATCAAAGGCTCCCAAATAGATAACTAAGCACAGTGCATCATTAGGTCTCATGCATTCTGGAATTCTATTCAATGCCCTCATAAATCTGAGGTTAAAGGCTGGGATCAACTCATCTTCTTCAATATGGATGTACATGAAGTCACTAATAGCTGCATATTCAGAAACTCTTTCACCATACTGTACTAGAAATGCAGATTTAAAACCATGCCAAGAGTTGACAGAGTGAGCTGGAAGGTAGGAAAACCAGTCCCTTGCATCTTCATCTAGAGATTGAACAAATAATCTCATAACCACATTCTCATGGTCAATCTCAAAGTCATCTATCACATTCATGAACTGCTGCAAGTGTCTCTCAGCTGATTCATCCTTTATACCCTTAAATTTAGGCAAAAAAAATTCTGATTTTAGGTGGAAAAGCATTTGGATAGCCACAAATGCCACTGAAATTTATGGGCTTATATCTGTCTATGTTGAAACTTCTTTTATTACATTGTTGGGACTGACTACTATACATTTTTGCATTTGACACTTCACAAGGGTGCGTAGGCAGATAATACATCCTTTATGTTATTGCAACCCTCCTCTCTACTCAGATTTTCTACAAACAATGACTTTAGGCACTCAAAGTTTAGACTGTTTTTTCAAACTTTCCTAAAATCCTTTAAATGAGTCTTTTGAACAACATTGCATGCCCTTTGAAATACGGTGTAAGTTCTAATAGAAGCATGCAAGCTCTGCTTTCACCAATGTTCCCCTTTTAACCAGTGCTATCTCACCAAATAGGGAGTCTGTCAAACAATATAAAATACCTGGATATGTTGCAGAAACTGCAAATTCTTCTCTAGCTGATTTTGTTCTTTTATCAGGTTCTTTGATGCAGAGTCGCCACCTCCTTGAAGAGGAATGAGCTTCAAACAAGCTGAAGCTGCAAATTGGTTTCTTTCTTTCTAGGTCATCCACCAGCAGAGTCACATATACAACCTTTTTTTCTGCTGCAACAAACAGTTTCCAGGTCTAATTTTTTAATCTTGTGGACTCAAACTTTCATGGATATGACATTGATTTCCCCAGCAGAGTCGCCACTTTGTTGGTTTTTTCTTCTGAATCAGCATCAGGGTTTGCCACTTCTAATGCACAAGCAGATTCAGCCAACTAAATACAGGAGGTTGCATGAGCTGCCTCCCCTTCACTTCTGGTTCTGCCGCACCAAGGGGGGTATCCCTATAACTCAAGATGTAACCTTGACTAGCTCAAAGATAGAAGGATCTAACTTGACAACAACAGGCAGAATACTCTCATGTATGGACCAAGATCTGCATGATAGATCACAAGGCTGGCAACATTCTTGGACATGGTGTCTGGTTAGGTATGAGAGCATGCAGGGGGTTCCTAATCCTACTCCTACAACTAACAGGTGGAAGTATGAGATGTTTTAGTTTGAATTTTGGATGCAAAGCTAGACATGGTGTATAACACAAGAACACAGCATGATTGGTGCCTATCCAGGGCTTGGAGTCGGTAGACATACACCTGTGAATGATCAGCATGAATAGCTAAAACTGGATTTCAAGGGGATACACATGATATCTGCCTTACAGATATCTCCCAATGAAGAGTGTTAAGTTATCTCTACTTATGGCATCCCTACTGCAGTATACCCTTCCCAATGTTCAACCTGAAAACAGTTTAATCTACCCCTTGAGCAGAAGTTAAAAGATCAGACATTCAACATAGGAATTCTATGCTCTAGAATCTAAACATTACGCAAATATCCAGATCCAGAAGAAGAATACATGCAATACTGGAGACAGAATTAACACAACACATGCTAAGATAGCATTACTCATATAAGATCAACCATGAAATCAGTGGATTCATGCCAAATCGTACAACAGGAGATACATAAACTCACAAGTTTAAGCTGTACAGAGCAACCAGATCAGCTAGTTTTGGATTACAGAGCCAAAAATCCTCAACTTTCAACAACCTTGAATGAATAACACTGTCTGCATTATATAGCAGGAGGGTGTATTCAGCATTAACTACCAGGTTGACCAAAAGTCCCGCCAGATATATAGTACCAGGAAAATGGCGCTCAAACACTACCAGATTGGCGCCCAAACATGAATGCAGCAGGTAGGGGAGGAGACAGGAAGATATCTCGAGCCCTGCGCCACTGTCCGCTGATGTACACCTTCAATCGGGTACCAGATCCGCCCATACCTCTGCAACCTTCGCCATTAATGGCGCACCAACCCGCGGCCTCGGGAAAATGTCAATTCTGCATCGCAACCATTTCCTGCCGAGATTCATCATCATGATATTTGAAAATGCAGGATATCAATTATCCCACATGCACCCCGCAGCAACCTCGTTAACACTTTATATACTAGGTCATGAGCATATATCATGTCGGTGCTTTTGCTCCTGACGACACTAGTATAAGACTTCATCATCATCATCCTCCAGCAGCATGATATCCTGTCGCTTGAAATATCACCCTGACGTCAGCATCATATCGCAATACAATCTGCATGATAATCACCTTCATCGGCACAACCTGATCCATCGGAGGAACATCCTCCTGCTGAGCTTATACCAAGTCTGGCCGATGAACATCCTGATGACGTCATCATCATATCCTGCTGACGTCATCATCATATCTGCCTACTGCGCACCTCCTCATATCCGGATGACGTCATCATCATGTTAACATCAGGATGATATTCAGAAGACAACCGGATATTTGGAAATATCATCCTGATGCACAAATATCAGGTTGCACTGTAGCTCCACTATAAGATCGGGGCGATAACTGAATATGATGATGCTTGAAAAGATCACCCCCCACTAGATAATGCACGAAGCCGGCAGGCGGATATCTCCTTGACATCAGCATCATCACGACGCTGGAACAAACATACACCCGGGTGATATGAAAATATCACCCCCTCCTTCGGAAATATCATGATGCAGATAGGCAGAGAGAAAAAGATATCACCTTAAGATAAGAATGACGTCAGCATCATCAGGATGACAAAACAACGAACAAGAAGTGATACAACATCATCAGGATGATATTGACTAAGATCATCCTAACGTTCAAAATATGATGACCCCAGTGAATATCGGGTCACACTTAGAACTCTTCAACAACATCATCAGGATGATCATAACCAAGATCACCCGATGATAGAAATATCACCCCGACGAAATATCATGAAGGCAGGAAATATGATGACCCCCGCGAGCAACACGGTGATAACTGGAAATATGATGATGATGATGACGACCCTTAAGAAAGAACAAGTCAGGTCGAACAACTCAAAGAATAACCCCTTCAGAATATCGGGGCAACATCATCATCATGTTTGGGCAAGGTGATAATTGGAAGATCACCGAATACTTGAGAAATCACCCCCGCAAGCAAATCAGGGCGCACTGTAGCTCATCAGCAGGATCAGGATAAAAACCAAACATCACCCGATATTGAAATATGATGATGACGATGAGAAACTGGTCGACGGAGAACATGATGATGCTGACCACCATCAAAGGAAATATGATGATGATGACCTCCTCTTCAAAGAAAATATGATGATGAAGCTGAAAAAATGCTGAGGAGGTCCAACACTTAGAAAAATGGGCAAGAAGATAAAGGGTTCAAATGAAGAAACCCCCTGATCATGAAAATCAACCCTAGGTCCAAATGAGTGCTAACAGGCCCCAGGCCATAAGTTCTCTGATAAGGGCAAAGCTCATCAAATACTATTCTTCTGATGAATCAACAACAAAAAAATTAGAACAACAGTATGATTTGGAGGGGAAAGAGGAAGAAGAAACTTCATAAGAGTCAGAAAGAGAGAGAAAGTGAAGGCACAACAAAAAAAGAGTCTTTTAGAGTTTTTGGAGTACTTTGTGGGCAACGTATATTGGCATTGATTGATTCAACAGCTACACATAATTTTAATGATGAAGGAGTAGTGGCTCGTAGAGGACTCGAGACAGAAGAGGTTGATGAGTTTAAGGTAATGGTAGTTGATGGCTTCACTATCACATGCATTGGAATAATCCACTAGTTGAGTCTTCATTTTTGAAATTATGAAGTCAAGGATGACTCCTATGTAGTGAATATTAGAGATATAAATGCAGTGCTTGACATGCAATGGGTACGATCTTTGGGGGAGATTACATTGAATCTTCAAACCATGGAAATCAAATTTCAATCGGATGGTAAGAAGGTGGTGTTAAGAGGAATGTCTAATGGTGGGCCTAAAGTAGTCACTTTCAAAAGGATGGAAGGATTGATTAGACATGATCAGGTTGAGTGGGCAACAAAGTGTATTATTATGCCTACCATCATAGAATTATGCCTACCATCATAGAACATGAAAAGAGAAGTTATCATCAAGATGTGTACGCTTTGATAACCAAACATAGCAAAGTTTTTGGTGGTATACCTCCTTGGAGGCCTTTTGAGAGAGGCATGGAGCATGTGATAGAGTTAGAGGAGGGTGCCAAACTAATCATCGCCACTACATATAGGCATCCAAAGAGACACAAGGATGAAATTGAAAAGGCAATTAAGGAGCTCTTGGATATGAGTCATATTTGCCCAAGTAAGAGCCCGTTTGCATCTTCAAATGTTTTAGTGAAGAAGAAGGATTGGACTATGTGTATGTGCATAGATTACAGGGCTTTGAACAAGAAGACTATAAAGAACAAGTATCCCATTTTGAGGATTGACAAGCTCATTGATGAGCTACATGGAGTGGTCTACTTCTCTAAGATAGACTTGAGATATGGTTACCATTAGATATGGGTTCGTGAGGAGGACATAGAGAAGACTGCTTTCAAGTGCCATTTTGGTCACTATTAGTTTTTAGTTATGCCCTTTGGTTTAACCAACTCTCCTTCTACATTCTAGTCTTACATGAATCAGGTGTTTAACAAGCAACTCCATAAGTTTGTTTTAATATTTTTTGATGACATCTTGATTTTTAGCAAGACATGGGAAGAGCATACGAGACATCTTGATGAGGTGTTGATCATCCTTGAGGGAGAGAGTCTGTTGCAAGGTGTGCACCCTTGGTCTCCTTGTGTTGTGCAACACAACACTTGGGTTTGTGACAAGGCTTAACTGCCTCCCATAGATTCATTAACTCTAGCTGTTGTATTGGGCATTAACAGGTTGATCTTTTGGTGCAATGACAACCGTCTTGCTAACAATTGGTATCAGAGCCTAGGTCACAGGTTTGAACCCCTCACTTGCATTGGGGGGGATTGTTGCAAGGTGTGCACCCTTAGTCTCCTTGTGAAGGCTTAACTACCTCCCGTGGATTCATTAACTATGGCGGTTGTATTAGGCATTAACAAGTTGATCTTTTGGTGCAATGTCAATTGTCTTGCTAACAGAGTCTTTGTATGCAAAGGAATCTAAATGTGAATTTGGCATGACAGAACTTCTATATCTGGGCCATATAATTATCTCCAAGGGTGTTAGTGTTGATAAGAAAAAGATCAAAGCAATAATAGATTGGCCTCCACCTACTAATCTCTTTCAGTTGAAGGGATTCTTTGGTCTTTGTGGTTTCTATAGGAGGTTCATGAAAGGTTTTTCATAGGTGGTTGCCTGACTTACAGATCTAACCAAAAAGGGGGCTTTTTCATGGTCTAATGCAACGCATAAATGTTTTGTTTTGTTTAAGAAAATCATGAGCACATGTCCTGTTTTAGCTATACCTAATTTTTCCAAGCCGTTTGAGCTTGAGTGTGATGAATCCAATGAAGGAATAGGTGATGTCCTAATGCAAAATAAGCATCTTATTGCCTTTGAAAGCAAGAAGTTGAGGGGTACAGAGAAGAGTTATTCCATTTATGATAAGGAGATGCTTACAATTACGCATGCCTTAGACAAGTTCAGGCAATATCTTGTTGGAGGTAAGTTCATTGTTAAAACTGATCACAATAGCCTCAAGTATTTACTTAATCAGAAAGACCTCAATGATAGACAACAAAAGTGGGTTATTAAGTTACAAGATTATGACTTTGACATTGAATATGTCAAAGGGAAGAAGAATATAGTGGATGATGCTTTGTCTAGAAGGCCACATTTATGTTCCATAATGGAGATCACTGTTGATTGGAAAGAGCAAATTCTTGCAGAGTGTGCCAAAAAGTCATTTGCCACGAGTGTTATTGATGGTACTTTACAAGGTACACATTAGTGAGTGAACTCATCCTTTATAAAGGGAGAATCTTCTTAGTATTTGAATCGGGGCTTAATGTTAAGATTATGAGGTCATTTCATGGTACACCCATGGCTAGTCACTAGGGTTTCTTTAAGACTTACAAGAAGATCCGGGAAAGATTTTTTTGAAAAGGACTTAAGAATGAAGTCCTTAAGTATGTTATAGAGTTTCTTACATGTCAACTGAATAAGAATGAACATACTTATCCTACATGTTTGTTGCATCCCTTGCCTATTCAAAATAAAAATGGGAAAGTATCTTTATAGACTTCATTACAGGGCTTCTCAAAGTGCAAGGTAAGGATTGCATATATATTGTTGTTGATAGATTGACAAAATTTGCACACTTCTTTTCTATTTCTACAATGTTTACATCAGTACAGGTGACAGATTTGTTTTTTAGAGAAGTGTTCAAGTTGCATGGAATGCCTAAGAGCATTATAAGTGATAGGGATAACAAGTTCCCGAGCTTGTAAGGAGTTGTATGCAGATGAACACTGTATAAAGCATGCATTTGAGGTGGGTGACATGGTTTATTTGAGATTGCAACCCTATAGGCAATGCACTCTCAAGAAGAGTGGATTAGAGAAGTTAAAGCCACATTTTTATGGCCCATTCAAGATCTCCAAGAGGATTGGAGAAGTGGCATATGAATTGGAGCTACCTGAGAGTAGCAAGGTGCACAATGTCTTCCACGTGTCTTGCGTCAAGAAGGCACTTGGGCATAATGTTGTTCCCTCTTCTGAGTTACCCCCTTTGGATGAGGAAGGGAAACTTGTGTTGGTTCTAGAGGTAGTTTTTGATTATAGGGAGTGTACTTTTACAAAGAGGATCATTAGGGAGTACTTGGTGAAGTGGAAGAATTTACTGGTGGAGGATACTACTTGGGAGAGTGAGCAGATACTACAACATCCATATTTGCAATTGCTTGGGGACAAGCAATTTTGGGGAGGGAGGACTGAAATGTCCCCTTCTAAGGCCTAGTCAGTTTGGTGATCGTTAGCCTATTCCCTGAGTTCCCGTAGGCTAATTGGTGTGGTAAGGGGACTCTAAAGATCTTGGAGAGCACCGGTTTTATTTTTATTATTTTCTATTTGCCACTTTGAGCTTAGTTGGAGTTATGGATTGCAATGATGCTGTCAAATGCATTTTTGGACTCTTGGTTTGTGCTCCATACTTCTTGTAGAACGTGTCTAGTTTTAGTAAGTTATCGAGTTGGCACCTATCATCATTCCACTACTTCAGTTACATCATGGCATGTTCAGTTTCAATTTTTGATGTCTTGGTAGTGCTTTCCACAACTCGGGTGGAGTATTTAAATTATACACTCAAGATTCTAATGTTTAATGTTTGATTATTCACTTGAGTGTTATAATTTATAAAGTTGTTTTATGACCCCTCCTTAAGTGGGTGCCTAGGGAGTGAGAGGGAATATGTTATTAATGCTATTGTAATTCTTCAAGAAGGGCGTTGGGGAAAAAGGAGGTTCAAGCTCTCATTTTTGCTATGCTGAAGATTTCTTACGTCGTTATGCTGCCGGAATGAACTCGTGTGTTCTCTTATGATCTTTTGAGGACAAAAACCCTCGTTAGATTTTCTAGTTTTACATTTGAAAGACAATCCCTAGCTAGTTTGGAGTGGCTCTACTCAGGAATCACCATAGTTATTCACAAATTTCTAGTTTCACGGTTTCATTGACCAATTTATTGAGATTGTAGGCAATAATAAATTTGTGAATTTCTGAAGGTTATACGTAGATTTAAGGTTCATTTGAAATATATTTGTGAATGGTTTAATACCACAGCCATCAACACCTATATTGAAGACCAATATTGAAGAGTTTGTGGAAATGAAAATAGCTGCTACCTATACTACATCAATCGTAGCTCATTTTTGAGACTAAGCACAACCTTTATTATATTAGTTGCTCCATATTGAAGCAAATTTTATTCCATATGCAAGCAAATTTTATTCCATATGCTAGCCACCTAAGATTTAAAAAAGGAGCACTTGGTATTAGTAATGAACAAGTTGTGAGGTGGTGTGAGAGTTTATGGTGGGACCTTCCTATCTTCAGCCGCCCCTCTTTAAGGTATCTAATTAGAGATTGTAACCTTTAAAGAAATATATGGAGTCTAAGTTGAATGCGTGGAGGTTGGTTTTGATAGGAATTACATGCAGAAGATATCAATTAAATGCAAATAAAGATTAAACAGAGGAATGAAAAATACACAGGAATGATAACAGTGAGAGACAATTTTTAACGTGGTTCACCCAAAATCGGGCTACATCCACCAATAGAGAGTCCAATATTATTATCCAGCAATCGAACCGATTACAACCAGTAATCCTTGCAACTCAATATCGTTGCAAATGCTACAATACAATATCAACAGAAACCCTAACCCTTAGCTGTTTTTATCAAGACTTATGTCAGTTACAAAATAGGGTTTTTTATGTTGGCCAATAGAAAAAATAACTCCCGATGCCTTTATAAAATAATAAAAATTGTTTGAGGTTTCAGGGGCGCCGCCCCTCGATGCTGCCCTGTATCGTGACAGGGAGCGCGCCAGGGGCACTGCCCCTGGACCTTGCAAGGGGCACTGCCCCTTGACCTCATCTTAGGGGCACTGCCCTCAAACCCCTGTTAAATAATTTGGGGGAAACCACGCTGATAAAAGTGGGGAATATATAACCTCTGAGTCTGATTAGGCTCCATATAACAACAGGTTTGGAAGTGTTGAAGTATGCAAGGCATTGCCTAGCTTGTGGGACCATTCCATATGCCAGTTACCTAGCTGAAGACCATTCATACACATGTGTATTGAGCTCTTTACTTGGTATGTATGAGGATTATGTTGAAAGTATTTTTAGTTCTATACTCTCTAATTGTAAACAACAACTGGGTGTTCTTATATTCAGTATTCATTATTATAAGAGTGGAACAAATAGTTTGACAAAATGTGTCTTTATCTTCTTTATATTTTATGGTAATTTATGAATGATTTGTGTTCCAAATCTGCAAACAAACCGTTCTATCACAAAACACTGTGAGAATACTGTGGAATGTGCAAAATGCAAAATGTTTGACAAAATGCATGCAGCATAGAAGTCAGAAAAAATTATGGGTTTTGGGTAAAAATTTGAGGGTGGTTATTACAACACACATTGATCCAAATTATGAATCAATTATTCCCATTTATGCACATCCCAATATATTAGTTGGGCAACTTAACTTGATCGTTTCCTTATCCCAAATTATTTTCGCAAATATGGCTTCAACCTCACACTTGCAGACTTGCCCCCTAAATTTTAAAATTTAAATTCAAAATTTGGGAGATGTCTGCCTAGGGTTGACTCAACACAAAATTGTGTGATTTATTGCTATGTATTTGTATTCAAAGGCATTCAATTGCATTCATTTTAGACATTAGATAACACTAATATCATTCACATTTTACAAAGGAGCATGCTAGGAAACACTTCCATTGGAGTAATAAAACAAACCTTTGCATGACCGAAGACTATTATCCTTGATTGCTTACCTAATTTTTTGAGGGTCAATCTAGGTGAACATGTCCCCTTAGAACATAATGATAAAGTGATAATCCTTGAAAGGTATTTTTAAATACCACCATTTTTTGATAGTAGAGAAGATAGAAGAAATAAAGGTGAATCCAAAAAATCTAAGAGTAAGACACCAATTGTGAGGTTAGATATACATATAGAGAATAGATTCGTGAACATAGAAAAAGGCCTTGACCCATAGACTCAATCCAAGATAGAGTATAGTTCAAACACAAAATCATAGGCAATCTCATTACAACACACATCGATCCAAATTATGAATTAATTATTCCCATTTATGCACATCCCAATATATTAGTTGGGCAACTTAACTTGATCGTTTCCTTATCCCAAATTATTTTCGCAAATATGGCTTCAACCTCACACTTGCAGACTTGCCCCCTAAATTTTAAAATTTAAATTCAAAATTTGGGAGATGTCTGCCCAGGGTTGACTCAACACAAAATTGTGTGATTTATTGCTATGTACTTGTATTCAAAGGCATTCAATTGCATTCATTTTATAGATTAGATAACACTAATATCATTCACATTTTACAAAGGAGCATGCTAGGAAACACTTCCATTGGAGTAATAAAACAAACCTTTGCATGACCGAAGACTATTATCCTTGATTGCTTACCTAATTTTTTGAGGGTCAATCTAGGTGAACATGTCCCTTAGAACATAATGATAAAGTGATAATCCTTGAAAGGTATTTTTAAATACCACCATTTTTTGATAGTAGAGAAGATAGAAGAAATAAAGGTGAGTCCAAAAAATCTAAGAGTAAGACACCAATTGTGAGGTTAGATATACATATAAAGAATAGATTCGTGAACATAGAAAAAGGCCTTGACCCATAGACTCAACCCAAGATAGAGTATAGTTCAAACACAAAATCATAGGCAATCTCATTACAACACACATCGATCCAAATTATGAATTAATTATTCCCATTTATGCACATCCCAATATATTAGTTGGGCAACTTAACTTGATCGTTTCCTTATCCCAAATTATTTTCGCAAATATGGCTTCAACCTCACACTTGCAGACTTGCCCCCTAAATTTTAAAATTTAAATTCAAAATTTGGGAGATGTCTGCCTAGGGTTGACTCAACACAAAATTGTGTGATTTATTGCTATGTACTTGTATTCAAAGGCATTCAATTGCATTCATTTTAGACATTAGATAACACTAATATCATTCACATTTTACAAAGGAGCATGCTAGGAAACACTTCCATTGGAGTAATAAAACAAACCTTTGCATGACAGAAGACGACTATCCTTGATTGCTTACCTAATTTTTTGAGGGTCAATCTAGGTGGACATGTCCCCTTAGAACATAATGATTAAGTGATAATCCTTGAAAGGTATTTTTAAATACCACCATTTTTTGATAGTAGAGAAGATAGAAGAAATAAAGGTGAGTCCAAAAAATCTAAGAGTAAGACACCAATTGTGAGGTTAGATATACATATAAAGAATAGATTCGTGAACATAGAAAAAGGCCTTGACCCATAGACTCAACCCAAGATAGAGTATAGTTCAAACACAAAATCATAGGCAATCTCATTTGTATTTGTAGATTCCATAATCTTCACAAGGCATAATTAGACTAGGCCACTACATTTGCACCAATTCTTATAAACTGAAATATTTTGAGATTTTGTTAGAGCAAAGTGTGAGTATAGAACATATTGTTGGTGCTATATATCATATGTTATATCTAAGTTAGAAAAAGAACTAAAACTTGAAATATTTATTTTGACACTAATTTTTTAATGTGGCAAATAAAATTTTAATGGGTCGCTCCTTTGAATCACCCGGGTAAGACCATCGAATTTTTTGAAAAACATCTCGTTCGTAACCAACGGAACGGCTATCTTGCACGTGGGAGGATGTACTATTTGATATGCATATCCTTCATCGTACCGTTGGCTTTCTCTGACAACGGTAGCAGAATAGGCGATAGCGGAGGAACGCCAGAGACAGAGCAGAGGAATGGGAGAGGCACAGAGCAGGTGATAGAGGAGGAACGGGAGAGGCAGAATTCTTCTTCTTCCAGGTAATGTTCATGGGCTTTAATATTTATTATCTCATAGTTCTTGCAATAGCTAAAATGTGATGGGTAGATTTTGTATATGTTATTTTCTTTATACTTCCTGCCGGGCGTTATGATATGTTGAACATATTTTGGTGTGAAAAATTGCTATCGATGCTTCTCAAGTTAGGATTTCTCTTTAAGAGGTCTTTTCCATTTCCACAACCTGGTGCCTCCTCATGCTTCGCATTTGTAATTTTAGGAGTCTCCCATTGCCCTTCTTTGTCATCTTCAGTTTCCTTGGGCTCATCTACTAGCCATCATTTATTAAGGTTCCAATCTCTCCAATAAGTACTGGCGTAAACCATAAAAAATTTGGAGGAGGAGGAGTAAGTAAGGACTTCAGAGGACAAGGAGGATTTCCAGGTTGTCTGCCATCCGGTGCTCCCTAACATGTCATCACCATCAGACTGAATTGTTATTACTACCCACCAACATGGAACTGGGCATTTTATGTCATCACCATCAGACTGAATTGTTATTACTACCCACCAACATGGAACTGGGCATTTTTCTGGATTTTGACCCCATGCAAAATAAGAAAAATAGGTTAAGCGCATCATGTTTTTTGTAATGATAGATTGCATTCATGTTATACTTTCTTTGTTGTTTATTTCCAACAAGTTGTGGCAATTTGGGATTAATTAAAAGGTTTATAGGGTTTGAATACCGCACTGGGTCACGGAATTGTGTTGACTGTGTAATATTTTCAAGTAATTGGGCCTTTCTAATGCATATTTGAACCAAAGGAGGAAATCTATGTTTACAGAAATTGATACAATTCTCATAAGTTTTATTTAGAATAATGGTCATTTGGTCAATGTTAGCAAGTTTTCCCTACATTTAACTTGCGGTTCAAATTTGAGTTATACTATTGAATTTAAGTTAGTCACCAATGTTGTTTTGTGAGTGACCAGCTTGATACCAAGGACCAAATGACTCTGTAGGAATTTAAACATAAGATTGTTTGACTGGCACAAAATAACATTATGTTTGAGTTGCATCAACTTCTATACGCAGATTTTTATGGTTTTGAGTCTTTTGACAAATGTGGGTATGCAAATGAGGTGTTGTTCGAAAAGTGCAGGGTAATTTGCATGAATGGTTGTGATTGTGTAGGCTTTGGTTACAGATTTACAGGGACAGGACAATGTTAACAAAAGTCTCTTACTTATCAACAGGTTTTGGGGATTATGAATCATCAATTTCCTTGGGCTCATCCCTCTGGTTTTTTTGCATCTACATCCTCAATTTTCATAGGTGCATCCTCATCCCAGTCATCTAACTTTTTGGATTTTGGGTCTGGAATCTTAGCACATTCATCCCTGTCCATAGGTTTCTTATCATCAGGGTTAGGTATTGTCTTAGGCAGAAGAACAGGAGGATCAAAGTCATTAGAAATAAGGTTAGCTATTACAATAAACTTGCATCATTTACATAACAGAGGAAAAAAGAAAATTCTCCACCTGTGGAGGATGTCCCCAAACCAACCTCAATAGCATTTACTGAAAAGCAAGTCCAAAATAATGTCCAAAGCCCTTTTGCCTCTCACTTCACTTAGTTTTCTCGTGATGATCTCATAATAATATAACCCATTAAAAGCTGAACCGAAAATTTGCTCCTAGAAAAGTGAATATGTAAAATTCCAAACCAAGCTAAGAAGTGTCACCATATATCAATACTATCTATGTACGAGAGTTCTACCAATCCCTGTTTTACATCTAGATACTAGCATAATCATAATATACAAAGGACATTTTTTATCCCTTGTAATGTAGAATTATATTATAGTCTACTCCTCTTGAAAATTGACCAACTCATACTCAACAAGAGATAGATTATTGCCCACCTTCACAACAAAATCTGCAGGCCAGTTACCTCAATCCTACACTATTTATCAACAACAAGATGTATGGGTGCTCTAAAAATACCGATCTTTTCTATGCAAAAGACTACGATTGATCCTTCATAAGATTCATTGCCAAAACATGAAAACCCAACACACGAACAAAAGCACTTGAAATAACAAAGAAGCACACAAAAACTAGATTTCAAAGATTAATTAGCCAAAAAAGGGTTTTGGAAAAACCCCAAAAAAGGACAACATTTGTATGATAGATATAAGGTGCAATTAGCTAACATGATAGAGAAGAAAACAAATTAAGAGAAGTTCCATGCAGCCAAACAAATAGACTTGGTTGCATAAAGCCCATACCAAACATACTAGCACTGTTACACATGAAGCTTTGGCCTTTCAAGGTTAGGAATGGGGGACAATAGAGCACCTGAGTTATGGAAACTCCTACAACTTCAATCTGTAGCACTCCAGAACATTATGCCTAAGACACTCAGAGGTGCTCCTCATTCACTCATCCATGAGATTGTGTAAGATCCCTAATCAGATCTGCCCTAAATTTCTGATTTTTCTTCTTCTCAAACCCTAGATCTGAATTCTGATTTTTATTTCTGAATTATAAATGATTGTGGACAGCCAATTATGTATCTTTATGATGGTAACATCAACCATGAATTCTACCACAAGAAATAATCATCCAAAATGCAACACAAATGATCTATAATTCTGATTTCTTAATATAAAAGTCTGCTGCTACAAATCAGATTATTCTGAATTGGAATTACATCAAATGTATAGGCTCAAACATGCCCAAACATAGCCCAGATTTCTGCTATTACAAATCAGACCTAAACATAGGCTTATACATACCAAAAATGGTGAATAATGATGTCTAACAGCAAACCCTAGATTAGCGAATCCTCCAAATAGGCGGCGCTCCCTTGAAGATGACAAACGACATGCACAATGAGGGCTGCTGCTGCTAGGGTTTGGCTCCAACACTCCAAAATGTGAAATCACCCTCCTTGGGAAGTGGCACTCAACCTAGGGTGAAACCCTAGCAAGAATCATTGCTCAAAACCCTCCAAAAATTGGCGCTCCAAATCTGATCTAAAATCTGAATATATCTTCAACCTCCAAATTGTATTTGGCCACAAATCTCACAATTTGGCCCTAGGGTTTCTTCTCCAAATCTGCAGAAATAAATATATCTTTGAAGCTCTTTCTTTCCTTCCAAATCTCCAATGAAGTGCAAATATGAACTTCGTATGAGTCCACCTCCAAGATGGAATTGGATTTTCGTCCAATCCACCAATATTCCTAAGGGTTTTCATCCTTGGAATATGCTGAACCAAAGTTGCAGCCAGAAGAGAAATCTCCAATGAAAAGATATAATAATGAATGATGGAAATGACTCGCTTTTTGCCTTCTTTTATAGCCACCAATTGACTTCTCCCTTGGCCGACCTCCCTTTGGCAATTTACTTTATTTTATCCTTCTTTTTGGGCTGACCACCTTTTGGCAAATCACTTTATTTTATTTTACTTTATTTATCAAGTGGCTCACTTAAATAATAAAGTCATTTCACAGTACAATTAGGTCCAGCCTAATTAATTAAATATAAATAATCCAAAGTGACTTAGGATTACTTAGTATTTAACTAATTAGATTATTCCCTAGCACTTCCGACTTAGCCTACGGGAATAGAATAGGATAGCCAGCTCCGTTGGGAGATCACTCAGAAAAAGGGGACATTACAGATTGACAGCCAAGAGATTGCCAGTGGAGTGTTGATGAGAATGGTGACGATAGTGGTGATAGAGGCCATGGTTTGCAGAGGCAATGCAACTATCTTAAAACTGTAACTAGGACTTTCTTCACGCTATCATTGTCGCTTTTCTTCACCTTTCCACTCAGGATTGTGGAGGCAAAGGTGGAGGAGGTGGATTTGACACCGAGAGCAAGTATGAAAATACAAGGTAGAGGCGGAGGTCATGGTGCAAAAGGCCATGAAGGATTACGAGGACGTTTTCTTGAAGCATGAAGGCCCTAAATTTTCTTCTTAGGTTTTAAGCTCCTTTTGTCTAGCTAAACAAACTCTCTTTCTTCTCTTTCAGTCATGATTCTTGAAATTTCATTCCTAGATAATAATCATTACACTTAACTTGTAATTTTCTTTATTAATATGAATACTACTATAAATTGGCTACATTAGATCCTTGAATGAACAAATGACTCGGCATCTTGGTAGCATGTTGTTTGGTAGGCCATTGATACTCTCTTCACATTGAAGTTCGTTTGACGGTCCTGTGTCTTGTGCTACTGTTGCAAAGTATATGTTGTATTGTGCAGCTTAGGTTTATATATTTTTTTGTTTTTTCATTCAATTGAAATTATTTAATTTTAGGTATAACTTCGTTTTAAGGATTCTTTCCATTTTGTTTAATTTTAGGCATAGTTTTTGCGGCAGTTTATTGTTTTTTTCTGTTTGTGTGTTGGTAAATAGCCTTGTAATTAAAATATCTGTTAAATATAAGGGAGATTATTGCAGATCAGACTGAGAGTTTGCAGTTTCTAGTACACCCATTTTTTCTTAATGGTCTCCTTTTTCCAAATTTCTTTAGCTTTCTTTAAGGTTTTCCAAAGCTGAGGCTCAGCTCTAAATTTTTATTTTAAATGAAGAAACTAAATGAATTCCACAAACCTAGTACAAAATTGTCATTAAATATGATCACAAAAATAGTCTAAGAAAACAGAGAGTCATGGGTTTTCAATATTCAGTAAATGGGTTGTTAATAGTCAGCCATTATCTGGCCCTGCAGCTAATTTTGCTGTCCACACATCTCCTTTCCATACACATGATTGAATAAGCAATTTGAATTTGGACTATGATCAAGAGTACAAGGAATTCGTAGGCTTGGAGCTTTCAGAAATTGTATGTTCAATTAAATCTCTAAACATGTAAATCAATCGAAATTAATTATCCAATAGGCTTTTTATAAAGATAATATATGGGTTCTATTAGTGGGGCCCCTCCCTAGAGACTACAAACTGCATACAACTTAAGAATTGATAAACTGCATGAACTACCCTTAAGTAGGGCATAGCAAACCAAAATGAGATAAGGAAAGCATTAATAGACTAACTTAGATGCCTACATAGAGAAACAACCATACTTTCAAAACCCTTATACATCAATACAACAAATACGATACCATTGCACACCATATCTTGCAGAATTAGGGCGATTGCGACACACTCCATCCAGCCATACTGGTGGAAGGAGGGGCAGTAAGCCATCTATCATAAGCACGACTATATTCCCCATTTCTTGAGACATCAACGGATTCCACCAGTGGAACAATTGAACTAACTGCAGTATCCCGCCCATTAAATTTGAACCCTTTTATGATTTCTGCCGTTTTGACTGCCCTAACCAGCCTATCATTTTCCTAAAATGGCATTATATAACCAATTGCTATCTCCATAATCCCTTCATGTTGTGAAATTAACATATGTTTAATGACCATACGAAGGTCTTGACAAAAGTTTTCTAAAGCTTGAACATCCACCATTAATGCCTATATTGTTTCATCCATGGCCCTTATATCAACCTCCGAACCATCCATAGGCACCTTGCCCTTCACCTCCGCCAACAGAGAACCGGGCTGCAAACCCACCATCTCTTCCTGTGCCAAATGCTCCTCAGAAGTTGGGTTAACCAAAAGACCCAATAAACTTTTTCCGATTGCTGCATCATACACCACAATCTTCAGCTTCTTTAAGAAGTCATCTATTATAGTGCCCCTCAAATACACCCTACCATTATCCTCTAAACCATCAGAACCCAGGATAACTTTGACTACCTTTAGATTCCCTACATTATTGTAGTTAAAATTTTTCTTGAGCCTATGTTCCGATAACTTGTCAGGATTGAATGGGTCACGAGAGCATCCACCACTTGCTATTAACACTCGACCACAATAGAAACCTAAACAACCTTAAAAAAAACTAGAACCAAGACCAACAAACAAAAAGCATTTCAAGCATATGCCAACATAATACCCAACCTTCTCGTCATTAATTTGCACGCATCATGCCAGCTCCTTATGTACTGATTGCTTAGCCTTGAATGATAACATAATATCTTATATGTGTGACAAGATATATCTGCCTTGAGCATGACCTCCAATGAATACTTGCATCTCTAGCATTAAGGAAAATTACGGGAAAGGTTAACCAACCTGATTAACACAATAATACTTAAGGGGATGATCATATTTTAGAAGATTGGTAAGGTTAGGCCAATCCTTAGCTTGATGACTTTCCATGTAAGATATCTCTCTTTGTTTCACTCCATTTGCCAAGAAATCTGCCACCCTATTTTTGCTCTCGAAAACAGTGACACACTTCAAATGATGCAAACTTTTCTTTCCATTTTACAACTTCTTCAAGAATTACCCTGAGCTTCCAATTAGGGCTAAAGTCTTTTTTACCACATTAGCCACAATTTGAGAATTCCCTTTAACCTTTACGTTTCTATACCCTGCAACGTATAGAGCTTGAATACTCACTTGGAGAGCTTCCCATGGATATTAGCCCTAAAAGTTTTGAGCACCCAAGAACAAAATTACCATGACCATCTCTTATCACAAAGCCAACACCTACATCCCCGGGGTTCCTTTTGATGCACCATCTTAACTTTTACTTCCTACTGTTGGCGTTGTCCACTTTTGTGCCTACTATTAGTTTTCTTGGCTTAATTAACGCTTGAATGGGACTGTAATGTCCCCTACTTAGCCCATGCAGATAGATAGAGTTAGTCTATTATTGGGTTCTCGTAGACTAACCAGCCTAGTTAGGGAACCATTGTTGGCAGTGATTTGGATGGGTTGGTCAATATTTGAGTGGATGTTGGCTTGGTTTCGGTATGATCTTCAGTTGGGCATTTTTTTGAGGTGGTTTTGATTGCTTGGGCCCGTACTTGCTATTTTTGGCAAATTAGGGTTTCTATCCGTTTCGGGATTTTCAGTGTTGGAGATGAAGCGTCTTGGCGAGACCTTTCCAACGGTCTATAGATCATTGGATTCTGAGTTCACTTGGGCCTCCATTTTAAAGTCCATAAATTATTAATATTATTTTAATATTGGACTTTGGGTTATATTGGCTAAGTGTCAAAAATGAAATATTATTAAAAAGTCACTTAAGTCAAAAATGAAATATTATTAAAAGTCACTTAAGTCATGGAGTTGGACACCCACCTTGGGAAATATTAGAAAGTGATTTTAAATAAATTATTCCCTCCAAAAGTGAATCGACCCTCTTGAGGAAATATAAGAAAGGAAAAGGCAATTCATTTGTTATGTTTGGGATTATTCATTGCTTTGGCTTTTTGCTCTGGAAAGAGTTTGAGGGTTTTGGAAAGATTTGAAACCAAGGCTGTTGGGAACGAAAACTTCCATCAGTAATAGCATTCCGCAGGTGTGAAAGACCATCCAAGGGTGCTAGTAGAGGCAAATACATCCAGTGTTTGCATGTGTGCTTCATTCGATACATTTGGAGGTGATTACTGACAGATATTGTATGCATCCGGGCAGATTGTTTTTGCACAACAGATACACACATCTCAGTGCCAGATTTGAACAGATTTAGGGAGACTTTGGGACTGTACCCTCATTCCCTTGTTGGCCGTACATCAGCATAACAGGCCGTACCTCTTGTGGTGTTTCTGGCGTGGGTTTTGTGCATATCACTCCCTCTTACATGGTCGCCCTTAACAATCAACACCAAACATAGTTAGTGGAGGTATTTTGGAGGGTTATGGCATTTGTTATTTACTGAAATCTGCTACAACTGGGCCGTACAGCAGCCACCTAGGACATGGGTCCTTTCGGAACTTGATTTACTTGTCTTGGTCTTCAATACACATGAGATATGGGCGCCTAGGGTTTCAAATATTATTGCTTTCAGTTGTATGCAAATAAACTATCATTTGTGGGTGATTCGGAGTTGTTCTATGTTATCCATATTGCTGGTCCTTCTATAGCAGAAATACGAAGTTGAAAACTTGCAAATGGGTATGTCTCCATAATTCATTTTGATGCATAATACAAATTGGGTCTTTGTTATTTTGCTCATAGCTATCATAGTTTTTCTGGGTTTCATTTGCATGCTTCATATTTCTATATTACCTTGAAAAAGCAAATACATGCAAACAAAAAACCCCTTCTGCAACTTCTGTCTAGTTCTGAAAGACCACAAAATAATAAATTTAATATAATATAAATAATCTAAAAGTACAAACAAGGGCGGCATACTACAAAATCAAATAAGCTTTTTATTGTGGATTTACAAGTCCAAAATTTGCTTGAAACGTTGTCTTAGGCTTGAAGTAATATATTGGAAAAGTGGTTTCACACTGGGAAAAAATAATCATAACTCAATAGTAGAACGAGAATCCTTCAACTCTAACATTTTATTTTCATCTTGCTGCCATTGCTGCGGCTTTGCTGTCATATGGGATGGGAGGTTTTATGGATCAATCTTTATGGCATAGGCTTGTATGGAGAAGAGCATGGCCAGAGGTGGGGAAAACAATTTGGAGGAGCTATGGTAAGGGGCCCAGGAATCGATGGTAGTGGAGTGCAGGGTAAGCATGTGGCCATATGTTGTTGAGCATTGTGTAGTTTGAGAAGGTTAAGGCCAGGGCCCTGTGGAACTGCTATTTGGAGGTAGGGGGCTATGACTTCCGATTGCTGGTTTATCCTAACTGGGATTCACAGGCTCTTCTAGGCTATCCTTTAATATATTTACAGGTTTGGTCCCTATGGGGTCTTCATCTTATAATAGATACAAGCTTTAATCATGAGTGCTTTCAAGTGTTTAATATTTATGGGTTGGTTATTTAGTAAATGACTCATGATGTAAATTTCATATTTCTAGCAACCAGAGTCAGAAGACACAAAATTCATAGGGGCTTCCAGGCTATGTTTCAATATATTTTGATGCAGTTGCTAACAAGCTGCCTACTAAAAGGTAGTTGAAACTGCAGCTACTTACACTCATAGATTCTTATTTTCAAAGTAAATAAAATTTCTTGAATGAAATAACCATAACATAACAGAACAACCTAATAATGATTCAACTAAACAGATAGGAAAGCATAAACAACTTTACTTATAGGTATAATCAAAACATAATTGTATCACGCACAACAGTAATAGCAACTGCATTCTATAGGACACAGATTTCTCTATGGGTTTCAACCATAGTTACGAGACTCGGACTCGGTGAGGGTCACTCGGCTCAGGACTCGGGACTCAGCGCCTAGACTCGGCATAGACTCGACAAAGTGAAATACCCAAGAAATTTAGAGATTTTTAAGGATTTAAAACTTGTTTCATGCACCCTTTATTAAATAAACCTTAAAGACACAATAACATCATCAAATAGAAGCTAATTTGATCACATACACAAGTATACATCGATCACATAAGTATAAACGCAAATTGTAGCTGAGCTGCTGAAGGAAATAGCACACTTAGATATATAAAATTATAAATATAGCCAAATGTATACAAAACTCATGGAATATGAAATCCATGACATCAAATGTTCTAAACAAATATGAAATATCAAAACAATAACTAGAGTCTAGAAGTCTATGGCTCAGAGGAGCCTGCATCCTTCACCTTCCTACGAAGGCGTAAATGGTAGGTCTTAAATGATGCCAAAATTGACAAGTCAACAAAAACTTGGAGAAAACTCGGCAAAAACTCGACAAATCAATAGGATCTATCTCATCCAAATCAATAGGATCCAATGATTTGTCCTCTACTCTTTTTGGGCAAAATTGAAACCCTAAATTTGACTAAGTCTGAAACCCTGAAAAATTGGTTAAGTCTGAAATTTGATGGATCCTCCAAAATCTAGAATCTGCATGTTAAATCCCATGGATGCGGAACCTATCTCAAACATCTTGACAGTATATTTCAAAATATTTAAAGTATAAGTTATATACAAACTTATACTTAAATATATTTTGAAATATACTGTCACCGTGTTCCTGATTTTTTCACTTTTTCCCGAGTTTCCTTGACGGGACTCGCCAGTTCCAGGCGAGTCCGACAAGTCTAGAGAAATCGGCGAGTCTGGGAAAAACTCGGCCGAGTCCGAGTCCGAGTCTCCTAGACTCGGCCAACTTGGCTTGCCTCGGACTCGCCGAGTCTAGGCGAGTCCTGGCGAGTATTGTAACACTGGTTTCAACTACCAAAGATCAACCTAGCACATAAGAGATAACAGTAACAAAATACTTTCTTTACCATACATGTCTTCAAACCAAAAGACTGTAACATAAATACTAGCCACCTCAAATGCCTTTACTCACATGAACTTCGAAACACTAAGACTCCTATAATAGACTTGTAGATCTCCTTTCTGAATCTTATTCGACTCTAGCTCTGCTAAGAAAACTCACAATATTCTTATTGCTCCCAGAGTACTCGGTGCTGCCTAAAGTTGCCTTTCAAATGATTTATAAGGAAATTGTGACCCTCATGGTATTAACTCGCCATAAGCCGTCAATGTTTAAAAATAGGGAGTCGACGCCTAAATAAAGAACTAACATGTTAGGAGTGATTACTCCATAAGCCGCCAAGGATAATAAAAAATGCTAGAAGAAGCCACCTCCACTATATTCTGCCACGTCAGGTCTAAATTAGGCCTTTTAACTGCACATTTGCTGACTAGTAACTACCGCCTATTTTAAATAGTCTCTTGAAAATTAGAAACTGCCTTGCTACATATTGAAGAGGTATTGACTCAACTTTAGAAGCTAAGCCTTTAGGAGAGTTTTTTTTTCCCTTTTTTTTTAAGCAGACCTGCAAAACAAAGTTAGAACAACAAAATAGGAATTTTAAGATTATATGATGCTCCTGCATCATATTTACAGGTAATGGACCCCAGGGTGTCTTTCTCTTAGAATAGATACAAGGTTTAATCATGAGTGCTTTCAAGTTTTTACTATTTATGAGTTAGTTATGTAGTAAATGACTCACTATGTAAATCCCATCTTTCTAGCAACGGGAGAATTAGAAGACACACAAATTTACTATTTTGCAATATACTAAAATTAATCATTGGAAATTAATTAATAAATTTTTGTTTTACTCATAGTTGAAAACCATCTAGTCTTATCACAAGTAAGCCATTGTTAACCCCAAACAATCCTCAGTTATCAAGAATAAATCTTTTTAGCTTGACTAAGTAATTGTTTCTTTTAAGTTTTATTTCCCATTTTGGGCAACAAAGATCCAATTTGAATAAAGCAAGATCAATACAATATTCCATTTATATGAGTCTTTTGGCTATTTGGATTCTCTTATTGGATGTGCCTTATTGGAAGACTAGCAAACTTCCAAGTAGTGCAAATTAGCTTCCTTGATGAGATTGTCTTTTATATCAATGAACAACAACATCCAGCAAGGTCCGTTTCTTTCCTGTCAGTCATTCATTATTGTGAGTCATTTCTCATTCCATAGAGATGTTAATGAAAGAGTGGCAATTTTGAATAAATCCCCAGGTTGCAAGACAGGTATAATACTTTAAGTTCCCAGCAAAATAAAAATTAAGGTAATAAATTTCGAAGCCATTCAGTGAACTTGAAAAAGAAAAGATTGATATTATGGTAGGATCAAAGGGATGATGGTAAAACAAGTCTATCAAAGAAATTAGAATTTGAGCTTCACCAATACATAAAAAGTAGAAGGATTTAATAACCAATTATGTCAAAGCCTCCTTTGCAAGTATTGGTGAAATTTTAATATCAGAATGGGCATATGTCAGCATTTGCTTCTATATTTAAGACATGAATTCTTTCCTTGCATGTAATAGCTACCAAATATTATCTACATAATGCCTATCCAAAAGAGGCGGTTCCTAGTGGAGATGTTATTTCAATTGCGTCTCCTTACTAATTTGTCCGATTTCTGAGTTAAATGACAATGTGGTCTTTGCTTGTAAAACTTCTACACTCTATCAACTGCCACGGTCCATAAGGTGCTATATTGAGGTCCAGAAAATTTTGGAGGTATTAAAAAATAGTGCCATTCATCCCTACTTGTAAGTACTCCTTAGGCATGCTTCCAATTCTTGCTGGTTTCAAAGGGCATACATTCTGACATTTGGTACATATTTCTTCTACAAGTATTCTCTTAAAATGTTATTACCACATTTTAAAATAACACAAATGGGTGTTCCTGGAAATTGCTTGATTTGACATCAGCCAGCATTGGATTTGTATGCAGTATGAGTTTTGTTGTTATTTGGGCATTAGGCTCAACTTGGAATGCGGTAAAGTGTAAACAATTGTAATAATCTTGATACCACAATCTACTGCAAGGAAAAGTTTCATTTGGAAAATTTTCTAGCATATTTTACAACATTTAGCTTGACAGTACAAAACTTGCTTAAACTTGTTTTGCAGATTTCTGCTTACATGTTTTAGATGTGGTGATTCCTATTACATGTTTTATATTGGTGGGCCTATTTGCACTTCAACACTATGGTACACGATGGGTGTGGTTCATGTTTGCACCGATTGTCCTGGCTTGGCTAATATATGCCATGTTTCTCTATAATATCATTCACTGGAATCTCCATGTTTATCAATTCACCCAAAGCTCGGACCATTTTTTACACCTATCAAGTTGGTGCTAATTGGAGGTGTGCATAGCTTTGAATTGAACCTTCTTTGTGACATTGCTCTGTCTTTCCCACTAAAGCAAGTCCATCATATTATTTTGTTTCTATTTTCTTAGTTATATTTTCAATTCTTCAAAATATTTTAGATGTTCTTGAAGCTTTTCTCTCAGTCCAGCAGGTCCTTTCCCTAGCTTCAGCTCATAGATTTTAGACATTTAAACTGATCCATGTTAATGGATTTGTGGTTTTAGATTATTAGCCTTTAACGAACCTTTGGCTGCTTTTTATAATAATATTTTAAATGGGTGCATGATCTTCTTTCAGCTCAGTGCTCTTGCTGTAGCTTACACAGTGACACCATGGGCCTATGTCTCACTTTCATCTATTAGACTAAAATGGTGTGAAGTGTATTTTAGCTTTGACCTATGAAAATCAATTCCTTGTTTACATCATGCACACAAGAAGCACTTCATGTTGCTTTGTGTGGGCATTTTTATTTATTTTTCACAGTTTGTGTAATCAGATTGTTTTTCTGACATTAGACATACAAGATTCATATCACAAAGATAAACATTAATTCATATTTGGGTTTATATTATCAGTCTTTTTTAGACCTGTCTCATCTCTTTTGGTTTTTTTAATGTTTTTATGACAGTCATTCCTAGTTTAGCTGGTCACTGCCCTTGTTGCAGCTATATAATTTAAATCTATGAAAAATTGGTGTTAATGAACTTATGGTTCTATATTATCAGTTTTTCCAAATGTTAGTCTTTTATCCAATATAATTTTTTTTTGTCTTTTAAAATCTGTTTTAGATGAGCTTGATAGTCATAATGATTTTCTTCTATTTAGAAAAGTCTTTTCTTATGCTGTAGCTTGTATATTGGACATCTAAAAGTAGATTGGCAATAATAGATTTGCGGATTTTTAGTATCAGTCATTTTCTGCCATTTTTCTGCTTTATAAAATATTTCCTTGATGGATCTCATGACATTTTTCTTCAGTCTACCATGACATTAACTATAATTAGTCCTAGTCATGTAAAAGACCGACATTGATAGATTTGTAGCTTTATGTATCATTCTTGTCTCTTTAGGCATGTAAAAAGACCAGCATTTATGGATGAATGAATTTATGTTGAACCAGTGTAAAAGACACCCGTTAACTCAATCATTAGAATAACTGTTCAAGAACCTTTCAACCAAAGAGTGATTCTTTCAGCAGTATCAACTATTCTTCTTACTCTCAATGCCACTTGTGCTTTCTAGAATCATTCTGGTTGCAATTCAAATAAATTACCCACCTATAGAGTCTGCTTATAGGAAAGTATGTTTCCTTGCTAAGGTGCACAAAAACTGCTGATTGGCTTAGCTCTTTCATCTTTCTGAAATTCATATCAACTGAGAAATATTAAAGAGTAAAGAAAAGAGCTTAAAAAATAGCTTTTTTGCATGCCAATATTTATAGGTTAGGTTTTCATTGAACTGTCAATGGCGTAATTAAAACATAGTGAATCTAGTTTGAATGTTTATCAGCATCAACTGTGCATCCTTGAACATATCATTTCTTTTATTATTTTCTGTGATTGCCAGCTCAATTTTACCCTTTAACAGACTGAATAATGTTTTAAGAAGTTAGGTAGCTTAAGTTTATAAAACCCAAACTAGCCAACTGCATTGCATTAGGCATGAGCCACACGCTGTCATCTGGCATTCTGAATCTTATTTATTGTGAAATCCTTTGTTCATTTGATAGAAAGAAGGTTACAGATGATGCAATTTTTCAGGCCAGTGCCTAGCACTATCACATTCTACTCCTCATCCATGGCTAATATGCACAGTTGAATCAAGCAGAGAAAAAAGGACAGCCAAATGGGTGTTAATGTTTTTGTTGAATGGTGATTTGGGTTTATTTATAAGAATGTTGCGGGTACAGAGGACTAGGGTAAATGAAATCAAGTGGAGTACGTATAAATGGGTGGAGTGCAGTATAATGTGAATTAAATTAGTAGATTTGACAAACTATGTTTTCTTGCGGGATGTAGGTTAATATAAGGGTTGAAGGAGTGAGTGTGGATTGGCCTCTGCTAGTCAATGCCTCTCCCTTGCTCATTTGTTGGTATCTTATCACTCGCTTGTAGGTTCTCATTCGATTAACCTCATGTAGATCCTCATTTGATTGGTCTTGTGTAGGTCCTTGTTCGACTAGTATTGGGTCTCTCTTTTTATTAATTTCACATCTGTTCCTCACTTGATTGCTGTAATGATGACTTTGCTCAATTAATCTATTGTTGACATTATTCGATTTGTCTATCATTGACCTCATTCAATTGGCCAACACCAATCGTTGTCACTAGCATGCTCATCAGTTAGTGCCTATTGCTTGTTTGCATGTTGGAGTTTTAGTCACCTACACGTTATATCTCATTGCAGCCTACTCATTCGTTGATCTATGGGCTACTGACTACAATGAATATGAGCCATTGATTTCCTTCAGAGATGCAATGGATTTAAGTGACAAAGCTAGAGGAGTCGTAAAATGCATGGTGATGCATGCTAATGTTTTTTATTGGTTTGGAGGACCAATGTGTGATATTTAGCTAGGTTTGGCATGTGATAGTGATTAGGAATGTGCCATGTGCGTATGAGCTGGAAAAGATGGTGGGCTTGGCGTTTAGATTTGGTAGCACTTGATGACTTTTCAAAAGCCGCTTGTATTGTAGTATGAGTTTTGTGTGTCTGTTGCTTTTTGAAATGGATCAATGGTAAAATGGAAAGCAAGCAATTTTCTAGGTTGTGTTCAAGCTTCTGCTGTTGATCTTTAAGAGATCAACCTTGGTTGTTGATCTACATTGTTAGGCGTACTTTACATAGTTTAGTACTTTTGGCAAAATATGTTTTGTTAGTGGTTTCAGGAAGTATGTTTATGTTTTAGTTTCGGCGAGTAGTTACTCCCGATCGGTACGTTGGTTGGCGACGGTTGGCAACCATCGGACAAACTATATATGTACTTGTCAGGCCATTGTATGGACATGGAGTTTTTGGATTATGATTGTACTTGCTGTTTGAAATTAATATATGTAGTTGATATTCTAAGTACCAATTCTGTTGTTATTCTCGTACAATGTAATGCATTTCCGTACACTGTGATAGTGCAAGTATCTTTCCTGTTTACTTTGTATGGAAACAATTAGACTCCTTAGGCAGTAAACATTTTGGCGCCGTTGCCTAAGCGAATCCGGTGAACATCCAGACGGGAGAATGGCAGCATAATGGGGCAACCGGTCGATACCGACGAGGAAGTACAAGATAGAAGGCACGTAGAAGAGATAGTACGCGAAATTCAAGAAGAACGCCAAGGAAGCGACAGAGAAGAAAATGAACCAAGAAGTCGGGAAGATGAAGTAACTCAGGAATTGGTCAAATTGTGGTTATTATTAGTCGGACAATACGTGCGAGATGAATCCATCCGTAGAGAGGTTCCAGAGGAGATTATTTCAGAAAACCTGCGTGTCAATAGTGAGGTGGACAACCTTCTGAACCGCATTCCTCGACTTCTGGCGAGGAACCTGATAACCTTTCAAGACCTTCGAGAAGAAAGAGAAAGGGAAGTACGACAGCAACAAATACTCAAGAGGTATGAAGAACGTCTGAAACAAGAGGAGGAGGAACGTGACGCCGATCGCCGCCACACGCCGTCCAACTGAGAAGGATAAGCATAATTAATGCCCATACAACTTAATAAGGACAAGAATAAATTACCAGTGGGGCAAGCAACACCAGAAGAAATAGTGAGAAGATCATTAAGACTAAAAGAACAGGAAGAACGTAGAAAAAGATTAAAACAGATTTTTGAAAAAGAAAATGAACGACATGAAGAAGCAGATCAAGGGGTTGATGAACATAATTTTAGAACACCAATAACAAATAGAGGAAAAGAAAATGACAAGAGTCTGACAGAAGAACTAGAGGATAGTATACGTCGTATTGTGGCATTGTCCATTTCAGACGAAAGGCCGAGGAACAGAGGACTTGAGCCCGAGACACCTGCACAAAGGGAGAACCAAGGAGAACTAGAGGTAACTCGAAGTGTAGAGGATGCTGAGACTGGAAGTGGGAAAGAACCGTACGTGGCCGGCAGTGTCGGGAAGACACCGAAACGACACAGTAGAACCAGTCCAATCGGGTCAAAGACTCAGAGAGGGTACCTCGAGAAAAAGATGGTGACCCCACCAGCGAGTGAAAGGTAGAAGTTGCTGAAATTCATGGGGAACGGGTCAGAGGATCCTGTCCGGCACTGTAAAACTTGTGAAACCATATGGGTGGCAAACGGACAAGAGGACGAAGACTACTGGGTAAAAGGGTTCCTAGCGACGCTAAGAGGTATCGCCATTGACTGGTATATAGACCTAGGGGCAGCACAAAAAACCTCATGGGATGAACTGAGAAAAGCCTTCGAGAACGAATTTAAACTTCTAAGAGACGACAATGAGATTGTAGCGGAAATCTACAATACTAAACAAGGAAAGAATGAAAATGTAAGGGCATATAATAGAAGGCTCAAAGAATTACTCGGGAAACTGGAAACTTAGCTAGCTGATGGACTGAAAAAAAGATGGTTCATTGAAGGGCTAGTCTTGTTATTGAGGAAAAAGATGAAAGTGGTAACCCCCATCGTCGTACGCTGAAGTGTACAATCGGGCGATGGACATAGAAAGTGAGAAGAAAACATCATCCCGAAGTAAGAGAAGAACTGAAGATGATGACAGTACGGGGGACGACAACAGTGAAAGCGAGTCAAAAACCATTCAGGCACTGAGAAGAGACATGGTCCGCATGATGAAAGAACTGAAAACTGATAAAGAGATAACCAAAGAAGGCCGGGAATTATGGTGCACTGAGTGCAACAGGGAAGGTCACGTAAAAGCAAATTGCCCGAGAAAGTTATTTTGTGACATCTGTCAGGTAATGGGACATTCAATCAAGGAATGTCCATTTAACTTGAAAGCAAGAAGTACCCAAGTGTTGTTCACACAGGGAGAATCATCAACTCTGCCGACCACACCCTCGAAGCCTCAAAATAGTCCGAATGCATCCCCCGGAGGATACCGGAATAACAGAAGGTTTAACAATAACAGCCCCAGAAATAGATTGCAGTATGACAGCAAAGGGCGACCTATGATATAGTGCTGGCAGTGCAACGAGTGGGGACACTTTGCAAGAGAATGCCCGAACAACAGTCAGAACACAATAAATGCATTATGCAAGTGGTGTGGGCCCGGAGATCATGAAGAAAAAGACTGTCCAAAACAGAAAGGGGTAAACTTTATCAATGTCCAGGAGAATGATGAAGAAATCTTCGCTATCACCCGAGCACAGTGGAAAAAAGCCACTTACCCAGACCCCCGTATAGAAAAGGAAAGACTTCGAGATGCATGGAGAGAAGTAGAAACTGCCATGAAAAACGAAAAGAGAAACTCAGACAAGAAGGTAACCGCAACCCTACGATCAGAATCAGATAAGAACATAGCAAACCAAGTATTGCAAACTACCGTACCAATCAAATTGGCGGACCTCCTCCAGAGCTTACCTCAGTTAAAAGTAGCAATATCCAAGGTAATGGAAGGTAACTCGCACGAAGGCGAAGCCTACACAACAGAAGATATTATAGTGGAACCACCACCAACGGGAGAACAAGTACTCGACTCGAGGTTATTAGCGATCGATACCGGGAAGAAACCGGCTGTAGTACATATGGAAATCCTTAGAAGAAATCTGACAAATACAATAGTCGACGGTGGATCTAGAGTAAATGTATTATCAGAAGAAACCTGGAAAAGCTTGGAAAGCCTACTCTATGGCCACAAAACTTCCAGTTAGTGGGAGCCGACCAGCACGGGATCAAGGCACTGGGAGTGCTAATGGCTCAAAAGGTAAGAATCGGTACCCAGCAATTCTTGTTAAATTTTGTAGTCATAACAGCACAGAATGCATCGTACGATGCATTACTCGGCCGAGGATGGCTAATAGCCGCCAAGGCCAACCACAACTGGAAGAAAAACACTTTGTCCATAGAAAATAGACGTAAGAAGTTTGTCATTGACTTGAGGACACAAACCGTTAGTGAAGAGTTGGCGTCAGATTCTGACTCGGATGGAGGGTACTCGACAGAAAGTGGGAAAGGGCCGATGGAGCCCGATGGTGAAGGGGTGCTGAAATTACAGGAATGCTCAGAAGACGAGACAAATTCATTCAGTGGGATATTCCATTGGCAGATGGAAGACTACGAGTTTTTCCCTTCACAATGCAACATGATTTCAATAAAAGAAATCGGTGAAAGCTCGGGAATGACGAGTGAACAGAAAGACGACGGTGAAACATTGGAACAGACAAGTGATCAGGGGAAGGAAGTGGCCCACATGTTCCCAACGGCATATGGGGAATATAAGGAAGGGAATGTAGAAGTAGACAGCATGCCGGCACATCAGTTTGAACCGGAAAAGAAGATTATGTACGAAGAGCCAGTAATGAAGAGATTTAATCTCGGCAAGGAAAGCAACCCAAAGATAATTCTAGCCGGCGATGACTGGAATCCAGTACTCAAGGCAGTAGCGTTCAGAATCTTTCTAGAGTACAAAGATGTGTTTGCCTGGACCTACAAGGACCTGAAGGGGATACCACCAGAACTGTGCGTCCACAGAATTCCACTCATACCAGGAGCACGCCCAGTACAGAAAAAGCCATATCGCATGAATAAGAACTATGCGGCAAAAGTGCAGGAGGAAATTGAAAAAATGCTTGAGGTAGGAATAATATTTGAGGTAGAAATGAGTGAGTGGGTGTCACCGATTGTAATATCACTTAAGAAGGAAGGGGGACAAATCAGGATTTGCGTGGATTTTAGATGTCTCAATGCAGTAACAATCGAAGATCCCTTCCCCATCCCATTCACAGACTCCATTTTGGAAGAAGTGGCCGGTCACGAAATATATTCCTTTATGGACGGATTTTCGGGGTATAACCAGATCAGCATCGCCGAGGAAGACAAACTGAAGACAACATTTGTGATTGAAAACGGGGTATATGCATACAACCGGATGCCGTTCGGTCTGTGCAATGCACCAGCCACCTTTCAAAGGATTATCCTACACATATTTGACAAAATGTCGGTAGGAAACTTCAAGGCATTCCTCGATGACTGGTCAATTTACAGCGACCAGCAAACACACCTCAAAGCAATCACCGAGTGCATGGAGCGTTGCAGGGCCGCACGGTTGGCCTTAAACCTGAAGAAGTGCCGGTTCATGGTGTCACAAGGGAAACTTCTTGGCCATATTGTATGCCAAGCAGGACTAAAAGTAGACCCGGACAAAATTTGGGTAATTGTAGAAATGGAGGCTCCAGGGGATGTCATCGGAGTAAAGTCTTTTCTCAGCCATGTCGGTTACTACCGAAGATTTATAAAAAATTTTGCTTAGCTAGCGCACCCATTGGACATGTTGACAAGGAAAGGGGTGCAGTTTGTATGGTTGGAGGAACAACATAAAGCATTTGAAGAACTAAAAACAAGACTCATCAGTGCACCTATCCTAGCCTATCCAAATTGGGACAAGGAATTCCACGTGCACGTGGACGCATCAAACTTTGCAATTGGTGCCACTCTTGCACAGGTAGGATCTCATGGTTTGGATCATCCAGTGTACTTTGCCAGTTGGTTGCTCTCCAAAGCGGAATGGAATTATAGTACTACGGAAAGGGAGGCTTTGGGAATGGTCTACTCCGTACAAAAATTCAGGCATTATCTCTTGGCAACACCATTCACTTTTTATGTGGATCATCAAGCTCTAATGTACCTGGTCAACAAACCGATTATTCAAGGCAGAATCAGTAGATGGTTGTTACTTCTGCAAGAATTTACTTTCACCATTAGTGTATAGCCAGGAAAAAGCTATGTAATTGCCGACCAACTCTCAAGGATCAAATCAGGAGAACCAGGAGATGGGGTCAATGAAGACTTCTCGGATGCCCACCTATTCCAAATAGCTGCCCTGCCGCCATGGTACGAGAAAATTGGTGAGTACTTGTCCACTTCAACGTTTCCGCTAGAAATGTCTACAAGTGAACGATGGAAGATTGCACTGAAGAGTAAGACATTCCAACTGATAAACGGGCTGCTCTACAAAATGGGGCCCGATCAAATTCTTCGAAGGTGTGTGATGGAAGAAGAGATAAGGGGTGTATTGGAAGAAGTCCATGAGGGACTGGCAGGGGGACATATGGGTCCTGACGCCATGGCACGAAAAGTTCTACTCGCCGGCCTATGGTGGCTGACGTTACACACAGATGCCCGAGAGTGGGTAATTCAATGTGACACTTGTCAGAGGGTAGGGAAATTGCTAAAGAGGGATTATATGCCACTATGGCCATCACAACCTCAAGAGCTTTTCGAGAGAGGGGGGTTGGATTTTGTAGGACCACTGAAGGTCAGCCAACTACATCGATGTCGGTACATAATAGTGGCTACGGAATATTTGACGAAGTGGGCAGAAGCGAAGGCACTGGAAGTTAACACTGCATTAAGTACGGCAAAGTTCATATACGAGCAGATCGTGACGAGGTATGGAATTCCAATTCAATTGACGAGTGACCGTGGGGGAAATTTCGTCAACCACGTCATCCGACTTATGACTACAGAGTTCAAAATTCTGCACACCCTATCAAGTCCGTACTATCCAAGGGCGAATGGGCAGGTAGAGTCAACAAATAAGGTGCTCGTTTGGGTAATCCACAAGTCATGCAGTATCGAAGGGTCGGACTGGGAAGAGAGGTTACCAGCAGTGTTATGGGCTTACCAAACCACTTATAAGGTAACGACTGGACACACTCCTTTCCAGTTGATGTATGGGCAAGAAGCGGTAGTACCAGCAGAATACTTGGTTCCAAGTCTGGGAATTGCAGTGGAAAACAGACTAGGAGATATGGAGAGTTTGGAAGAAAGACTATTTCAGTTGAATAAATTGGACGAGAAAAGAAGTTTGGCTCAATGGTCGACGGAAATTATGCAGAAACGCCGGAAGTATTGGCATGACAAATACTTACGGAGAATGGAATTCCGGTCGGGGCAGTTAGTCCTCAAATATAACGGCCTTAACGAAATCAAACCGGGGAAGTTTAAAGTTCGGTGGTTAGGACCGTTCAGAATACGGGAATTGATGGACAATGGGGCTATAAAGCTAGACAATCTAGATGGAAGCCCAATCAAAGAAGTAGTGAATGGGTCAAAATTGAACATTTATAAAGAGAGAAGAGGAGAAACAATACAAATCAATATGCTCGGATTCGCAATAACAAACCAGGGCGTGAAGAAGGAAAGAGGCAAACAAAACGAGGAGGTAGAAAACAAAGTTGACGGGATGGTATTGGCAAGTACTCAGTTTGAACCAGTAACTGGGTTCTTTTCACCAAGGCCAGTGCAGATGGAAGCCCGTGAGGGCCAAATCGACGAAGACTATGGTGGTAAATGGATTAATAAGCACTACCCAGAAGAAGAGGAAGAAGAGGAAGAAAACTGGAACAACTGGATAAGAGAATGCAACCAGGTACGGAACAGATTTGAGTTCCTGCTACCAAAGGAGGTTCGGGACCCACCAAAAAGGAAGTACTCGGCAGAAGTAATGTTCATTGTGGAAAGATCACCCTACTGTGACGAAGTTTGGGAATTAAGGAGGAAAAATTGGCCAGTCGGACTACCTCACATACAGCTTCCAAGGAGTCAGCTCTGGAAGGCGAAGTACAGATGCAGGAATGTGAATGTGAAGATGAACGAATATGGAAAAACATTTCAGTGGGTCCAGGAGCCAATGGGGTGGAATTTGACATGGGTAAGAGATCAATCAGCAATCTTCGATCGGATATGGGAATTGGAAGAAATTGATAAATGTTGCTCGAATGATTGCCTGAGACAGAAGGGTTACATAAATTGCATCTTCCGTCAGCTGACGGAAATCGAGATCCTGGACGAGAAAGAGGAGAAAGACAATGACAAGGAGAGAGAAAACTGGGAGAGCGAATGGAAGATGACAGAGTTCGAGGAAATTGGAACCGTCAAGTCAGCAAAGGTAAAAAGCAAAAAAGATTAAAAAAAATTAAATAAAAAAAATAAAAAAAAATGTACGACATTATAAAAGGCAGACTGTATGCAAATGGAATAAATGCAAAGAAGCCGTACGGAATTTTGGGGAGAGACCGTACGGAATTTTGGGAAGAGACTGTACGAAAAATTGGAGAGAGACCGTACGGAAATTTGGAGAAGAGATCGTATGGAAATTTGAAGAGAGGTCGTACGAAAATAATTGTAGAACCGTACGAAGGAGAGAGGAAATCACCGTACGGAAAATAAACTTGCCGTACGAGGGAAAGAAGGGTTGACAGTACGTTTTCTACTATACACTTTCTGCTACATGCCGTACGCTTCTGTTACCGTACTAACTCTGCCATACGTCTCCTGTTGCTGTACGTTGCACTTCACTAGGCCGTACGAAGGAGTTTCCTTGTTCATTCTGTACATTTTTGCTAGCCGCCGTACGGATTCCATTGAGTTCTTGTTGGCCGTACGAAATTCTCTGACTAGGATGGCTATACAAAACCCTTGAGACCGTTTGCTACGTACAGATTTCACTACCAAGCTGACCGGACAAGTTCAAGACTGTACAATTCAGGTGTTAAGAGGAGAAAAATAACGGTCATAACTGAACTGTGGGATTATAAAAGAGGTCAGAATGTCATTCTCACCGGCGAACAGGGTCACTAGAGCACAAGGCAGAGAAAAACAAATTCAGATATCAGGATGGGCGGAAGACAGAAAGATGGCAGCAAAATTACTTGTTGAAGAAAAGCCAGCACAGACACCACAAATTGACGTGGGTTCATCAACACAGAAGAAGCAGCCAAAAAGGAAAGGGAAAGAAAAGGAGAAAATCACAGTGGATTCCTTGCAGTGGGAAAGCTTTACGGCGAACGAGTGTAAACAGTGGTGGAATAGTCATGCTGACGATCATCCTCTTAAGAGAGCACTACAGAAGGTACAAGTGGACAAGGTAATACAAATGCCCTATTTTAATTTCAGAGAGTTTGAGACAATACTGAAGAGCATGGTGGCGAATTACAACCCCCGAGCAAAACACACCATCATCAGATTCATGAATGTATCGGTCAAAATCACATTCTCGCCACAGGATTTCGAGAGAGTGATGGGTGTACCGCGCCAAGGATTTACAGTCTGCAAACAAAAAATGATTGTAAGACACAAGGACAACATTATGGCGAAGGTTTGTAGACCAGACTTGAGTGAGAAAGAAAAGAATCAATTGAAGGCTGCAGGGAATAGAGGACTTCGCCGAGATCACTTGGCGAATGAAGAATGGCGGTGCATAATGGATGTCATCAGGGGGCGGCTGACGGGAGCCTCACGCTCGTCAGACATTCCATTTTGGATGTCAGATTATATGATTGGTCTTAGCCAGGGTGCAATGTACAATTGGGCAGCAGTTCTCTCCGACAGGATTCACGAGTTCATGAAGATGACCCACAAGTCATTCTACATGACTCAGCAGGCCATTGCGTTGTTCCTGGACGCCATTTGCACTCACGTACCCTCATTGGCGCGAGCTCTATTTCAGCCGGATGAGCAGTATGACCCCACATGGCCGACTGTCTTCAAATGGACAAACCTGAAGGCCCCTGCACAAGGTGGGAAGGGAGACGAGTCAAGGAGCAGCAAAAAGAGAAAACAACAAGAGTTACCTGAGACTTCGTCGGAAGCTTCATATAGTGCACAAGGTGCTGAGGAGGATTGCATTGAGGCCTCGTTAGCCTCAGCCACTCCTGGCAACCCCGCCAGCGCCAGCCCTATATTACCAGTAGGGGAGAACAGATGAGATTTTTCACTGGCAAAGAAGCATGCACACTTGCACTTAGACACACGCACTTAGGCAGAGATTCCTGTTCAGCCTAGTACCATGCACGTCTCATGGGGTCAGGTCATGAGGATGAAGGGAGATGAGACCGTACCAGTTCCTCTCCCATCAGGGCAGATTACTCCGTTTGAGACTAGATCTCTAGAGAGCATGGCACATGTGGACAGTTCACTGCAGGTAGATAACTGGCTTCAGCTACTGGGCATGCCTTCAGAGTTGGCAGACATTCCTCCTCTAAGCCCCAATAGATCTACTTTACCGCCACTTGCACTTGAAGGTGAGATGGTACAGTCAGAGGAGGAGAAAGCAGTTGATGTTGCCATAATGATTAGTGAATCGGAAGCAAAGGAGGAAGGAACAACCACAGATAGCTCAGAGGAGGAAGGCACCAGTATGACAGACAATGCTGATAATACAGAGGATACTTCTCGCTCGGCTGAGCCAGCTGGGTTGACAGTACACATGGGTGAGCCAGATGAGAGTGACCCACTCGGCACCATTCTCAGGTATGCACAGGATTTAGGATCTATTGGAACCATCCTTCAGAGGGTGTCTAATATTGCTGCCAGGGTCAACCCCCAATACTCTTCGCCAGTAGTACGTGTAGAGATACAAAGAATTGAACATTTTGCCAAGAATGCTAAGATGGAGTTCGTACGAGTATTTTGGAATAAAGGTTGGCCGGAAGTGATTACTGAGGAGATGCAGAGGGCATGCAGGCTAGAGAGACCAGACTTGGGAGTGGGAGATGCCGACAGTGAGCTACTGGCAGCCCTTCATAGCATTGAGGATCAGTTCCGAGCATTATATTACGCTAGACAGGAGGACTTCCAGAAAATAGCACAGTGCAACAAAAAACTAGAAGAGGCTGCAGTTATCAGCAAGCAGCTGAGGGAGAAAATGGATGAACCAATGTGTGATATTTAGCTAGGTTTGGCATGTGATAGTGAATAGGAATGTGCCATGTGCGTATGAGCTGGAAAAGGTGGTGGGCTTGGCGTTTAGATTTGGTAGCACTTGATGACTTTTCAAAAGCCACTTGTATTGTATTATGAGTTTTGTGTCTGTTGCTTCCTGAAATGGATAAATGGTAAAATGGAAAGCAAGCAATTTTCTAGGTTGTGTTCAAGCTTCTGTTGTTGATCTTTAAGAGATCAACCTTGGTCGTTGATCTACATGAGATGTTTAAAAGGTTTTAAAGGTGTTGTGCACCCCTTGATGAAAACAAAGGAAGTGGTAAGCACCATGTAAGTTAGGGTTTAAGTGTAACGAATGAAACAACAAAAAATGGCAACTGTTGGTGTGGTGGTTGAGTTTTAATGGTACCCCTGATCTCTATAGGTAATTGGATCGCCTAGGCGATGCAATTTGTGACATGGCTGGGGCCTACAAGGGTAAATCGAATCCAATGGAGCCATGTGCAAGAATTTTTTTTAAGAATTAATTAAAGAGCTGATAACTGCCTATGCCATTTGCTGTAAACAATACAAAATGTAGTCCTTGGAGTATGGGTGATAGTGCAAACAATTATGGAGTTAGACGTTGCAAGTACTTGCATGCCTAAATATGGAGCTTTTTCCCCTATTCCTGTACCCTTTCAAATGCAATGAGGATTTCTTCCTACCAACACAACAAGATTAAAATATGATTGTGCCTTGTGTTGTAGAGAAATTTACAAAGAGCTTGTCTTGTAGTGCTTCAGACTGCTACAAGTGTCATGATTTGGAGATTCTAGAGCAACATAGGCTATTATAAATGTGTTCTTCTTTGAAGAATACATCTTTTGCCAAAATTTGGACTTGTATGTTGTATTTGGGCCTTAGGCAAAATCTGTACAGGTGTTTTTTCTGGTTTAGCATATTCTTGGGTGTCAAATGCTATATGTCTAGTCCCAGTTTTACATCTTTCATTCTTTGTAAATTTGGAGCTGTATTTTAGTAGGGTCCTTTCCATGATTAGTGTCTCCTCAATTGACTGAGATGTTTTAGGGGTGTAACGTCAAAATTGCATACCCTTGCAATTTCACGCTACGTTTTGTGACCACTTTGGTGCTTGCGCCTCTTTTCTACATCTTAGGCTCATGTTTGTTTCATTCTGGCCTCTTTTTCTTATTTTCATCAAATTCTATTTTAGTGCTTGGTGACTCTCCTAGCACGGAGATGATTCATGAGATTTTGAGGTAGATTCACTCGTACGTGTTGATGTTGGTTTTATGACAGCAGCAACATTTAGAATAAAACACAGAGTATTCTATCCTCTCTTGAGAAAAAGCCTCTCAAGTGCTAAACTATGTGATCACACAAGAGTGCTCCAAGGTTCCTTTTGGGGTAGGTCTTGACGTGCATAGGGATAGACTCAGTGAAATGATGTGATCTTGCTGGTAATCACAAAGGGACTTACGCTAAATTGCTCCTTCTTCATGGACATGGATGAAATCTATTACTCCTTGGATTGGTGAATGAATGGAACTTTTGAAAGAAAAGCAAAAGGGAAAGGGTTAAGGAAATCTAATATAAGGACAATGAAATGATGAACGATGCTTCGATAGACAAATTCTTTTAAACCAAGCTTCGCTTCGCCATGAGAGCAACAACTACACAAAACTAGTGTAATCTTCAAAGGAAATGAAGGATTTTCATATTGCAAACATGCATCCAAATACCCACAGTTGGCACAACTTGAATGAACATCTACGATCGAACTATTGCAACAAGAGGTTCAGGGTAACTTTACATTACAGCTTACCATCAGCAAACCACAAAAAGTATGAACCAAAGAATTCATCAAAATATCTTCACATAAATTCATCATATCAATGAACTGCTACTAAACTTATCTAAAAAAAATGCTTCGAATCATCTAAGAGAAATAGGAAACCATGCTAACATCCCCAAAATAACACAAATTTCACCAAGGTTCAATGAAAATGTATTGATTTCTGGTAGTGTCTTTACAACAATTTTGCCATAATCTCTCCAATGCTTCAAAAGCTTCTACTCTATCAAGATCTAACTATTTCTAAGAAGAAGAACTAAGGAGAAGAATGTTCTAATCTCCTCTCATATTTTTCATCTAATGTCCCTCTCTCCCCTTTAAAATGAGGCGAATGGGCCTTTATATAGGCTTACAAAAAGGGCCAAGATTTGATTTCCTAGAAATCAACGTCCAAATTGTTAGGTGTACTTTATATTTGTTAGTTTTAGTACCTTTCGGCAAAGTATATTTTGATTAATTGCATCGGGAAGTATGTTTATGTTTGTTAGTTTGTATTGGTGAGTAGTTACTCCCGATCGGTACGTCGGTTGGCAACCGTCCACAAACTTTATATGTACTTGTGAGTCCATTGTATGGACATGGAGTTTTTGGGATTGTTATTGTACTTGCTGTTTTAAATTAATATATGCAGTTGAAGTTCTGAGTATCAATTCTATTTTTGTCATTCTCGTACAATGTAATTCATTGTAGTACAATGTGAGTGCAAATATCTTTCTTGTTTACTCTGTATGCAACTAGTAGAATCATTCGGTAGTAAACATTTTGGCACCGTTGCCGATACGGAGTCGGGTAAGGTGACAAATAGCGGATGACAAGTAAAGCTTGACGAGTCGAACCGTTAGAGGAATTAAATAGTCGGTGAAGTAGGAAGGAGACAATGAAGATGGCAGCAAAATGGGGCAACCGATCCATATCGACGAGGAATTGCAAAATAGAAGACAAGTAGAAAACTACATGAATGCTCAAAAGACGAGACAAATTCCTTCAGTGGGTTATTTCATTGGCAGATGGAAGATTATGAGTTTTTCAGCCGGAATGCAATATGATTTCAATAAAAGAAATCGGTGAATGCTCAGGAACAACTAGTGAACCACTAGGTGATCTCCAGCCAAAGAATGAAACACTTGGCGACAGTGAAACAATGGGTAAGAAGGAACCAACAAGTGACAAGGGGAAGGAAGTGACCCACACGTTTCCAGCAGCATATGGGGAATACAAGGAAGGGAATGCAGAATTAGACAGCACGCCGACACATCAGTTTGAACCTGAGAAGAAGATTATGTACGAAGGGCCAGTAACAAAGAAAGTTAATCTCGACGAGGAGAGTAACCCGAAGGTAATTCTCATCAGGGAAGACTGGAATCCAGTACTAAAGGCAGCAGCATTCATAATCTTTCTAGAGTACAAAGATGTGTTTGCATGGACATACAAAGACCTAAAGGGGATACCACCAGAACTGTGCGTCCATAGAATTCCACTCATACTAGGAGCACGTCCAGTAAGGAAAAGGCAATATCGTATGAACAAGAATTATGCAGCTAAGGTGCAGGAAGAAATTGAAAAAATGCTGGAGGCCGGAATAATCTTTAAGGTGGAGACGAGTGAGTGGGTTTCACTGATTGTAATATCACTCAAGAAGGAAGGGGGACAAATCAGGTTCTGTGTGGATTTCAGATGCCTCAATGCAGTGACAATTAAAGATCCTTTCCCTATCCCATTCACAGACTCCATCTTAGAGGAAGTGGCCGGTCATGAAATATATTCTTTTATGGACAGATTTTCGGGGTACAACCAGATCAGCATTGCCGAGGAGGACAAACTGAAGACAACATTTGTGGTTGAAGACTGTGTATATGCATACAATCGGATGTCGTTCGGTCTGTGCAATGCACCAGCTACCTTTCACAGGATCATTCTACACATATTTGACAAGATGTCAGTGGGAAATTTCAAAGCATTCCTCGACGATTGGTCAATCTATAGCGACCAACAGACACACCTCAAAGCTCTCACCGAGTGCATGGAGCATTGCAAGTCCGCACGGTTGGCCTTAAATCCAAAGAAGTGCCGATTCATGGTACCGCAGGGGAAACTTCTTGGCCATATTGTATGCAAGGCATGACTGAAAGTAGTCTCGGACAAGATTCGGGTAATTGTGGAGATGGAAGCTCCGAGGGATATCACCGAGGTAAAGTCCTTCCTCAGCCACGTCGGCTACTACCGAAGATTTATTAAGAACTTTGCTCAGGTATCATACCCATTGGACGTGTTGACAAGGGGGTACAGTTTGTATGGTCGGATGAACAACAGAAAGCATTTGAAGAATTAAAGACAAGACTCATCAGTGCACCTATTTTGGCCTATCCAAACTAGGACAAGGAATTCCATGTGCACGTTGACGCATCAAACCTTGCAATAGGTGCCACTCTGGCACAAGTGGGATCCCATGGTCTTGCTCATCTAGTGTACTTCGCAGTCCGCTGCTCTCCAAGGCGGAACGAAATTACAGTACCACTGAGAGGGAAGCTTTGGGAATGGTTTACTCGGTATAGAAATTCAGGCATTAACTCTTGGCAACACCATATACTTTTTATGTAGATCATCAAGCTCTAATGTACCTGGTCAACAAACCAATCATTCATGGGAGAATCAGCAGGTGGTTGTTACTTTTGCAAGAATTCACCTTCACCATTATTGTGCGACCGGGAAAAAGCCATATAATTGCTAAGTAGCTCTCAAGGATTAAATCAGGAGAACCGGCAGACGGGGTTAATGAAGATTTTCCCGATGCCCATCTATTCCAAATAGATGCCTTACCACGTTGGTACGAGAAAATTGGTGAGTACCTGTCCACATCAACGTTCCCGCCAGAGATGTCTACAAGTGAACGATGAAAGATTGCACTTAAGAGTAAGACGTTTCAATTGATAAATGGGCTACTCTACAAAATGGGGCCCAATCACATTCTCCGAAGGTGCGTGATGGAAGAAGAGATAAGGGGTGTGTTGGCGGAAGCCCATGAGGGACTAGCAGGGGGCCATATGGCCAGGAAAGTTTTACTCGCCGGTCTATGGTGGCCGACGTTACACACAGATGCCCGAGAGTGGGTAATTCAATGTGACACCTGCCAAAGGGTAGGAAAGCCGCTAAAAAGAGATTACATGCCACTATGGCCATCACAACCTCAAAAACTCTTCGAAAGATGGGGACTCGATTTTGTAGGGACCATTGAAGGTCATCCAGCTACACCGATGTCGGTATATAATACTGGCCACTGAATATTTGACGAAGTGGGCTGAAGCGAGGGCACTTGAGGATAACATTGCATTAAGTACGACAAAGTTCATATACGAGCAGATCGTGACAAGGTATGGAATTCCAATTCAATTGACGAGTGACCGTGGGGGACATTTCGTCAACCATGTCATTCGATTTATGACTACGGAGTTCAAAATCCTTCACACCCTATCAAGTCCGTACTATCCAAGGGCAAATGGGTAGGCAGAATCAACAAATAAGGTGCTCATTTCAGTAATACATAAGTCGTGTAGTATCGAAGGATCAGACTGGGAGGAGAGGTTACCGGCCGTGTTATGGGCTTATCGAACCACTTACAAGGTGACGACTGGACACACTCCTTTTCAGTTGATGTATGGGCAAGAAGTCGTAGTACCAGCTGAATAACTCATTCCAAGCCTGAGGATAGCAGTGGAGAACAGATTGGGCGATACAGAAAGTTTGGAAGAAAGGCTATTCCAGTTGAACAAGCTGGATGAGAAGAGAATTCTCGCTTAGTGGTCAACAAAAGTCATGTAGAAACGCTGGAAGTACTGGCACGACAAACACCTACGGAGAATGGAATTCCGACCGGGTCAGTTAGTTTTGAAATATAACGGCCGCAACGAAATCAAGCCCGGGAAGTTCAAATTTGGTGGTTAGGACCGTTTAGAATACGGGAATTGATGGACAACGGGGCTATAAAATTGGACAATTTAGATGGAAGCCTGATCAAAGAAGTAGTGAACGGGTCAAAACTGAAGATTTACAAATAGAGGAGGAGAAACAATACAAATCAATATGCTCAGATACACAATAAGGAACGGGATGGACAAAAGGAGCAAACAACATAGTGAGACAGAAAACAAAACTGATGGGATGGTTTTTTCAAGTTCCCAGTTTGAACCAGTAATCGGGTTCTTTGCACCGAGACCACTGCAGATAGAAGTCCGACAAGGCCTAATTGACAAAGATTATGGGGGTAAATGGATCAATAAGGATAATCAAGAAGAAGAGGACGATGCATGGAACAATTGGATAAGAGAATGCAACCAGGTACGGGATAGATTTGAGTTTCTGTTACCAAAAGAAGTTCAAGACCCACCGAAAAGGAAGTACTTGGCAGAAACAATGTTCATTGTGGAAAGGTCACCCTACTGTGATGAGGTTTGAGCGTTAAGGATGAAAAACTGGCTAGTCGGAGTATCTCACATACAGCTTCCGAGGAGACAGATTTGGAAGGCAAAGTACAGAAGCAGGAATGTCAGGATGATCGATGACGGGAAAACATTTCAGTGGGTTCAGGAGCCAATGGGATGGAACTTGACATGGGTAAGAGATCAATCTGTGACATTCGACTGGATCTGGGAATTGGAGGAAATTGACAAATGTTGCTCGAACGACTGCTTGTGATAGAAAGGTGTTATATAAATTGCATCTTTCGCCAGCTGTCGGAAATTCAGATCTTGAACGAGAAAGAGGAGAACAATGACAAGGATAGAGAAAATTGGGAGAGTGAATGGATGATGGCAGAAATTGGGACCACCCAGTCAGTGAAGGCAAAAAGCAAAGTAAAGTAGGATAGGGAAAAGTTAAAAAAAAAAATCAGAAAAAGTAAAAAATAGAAAGAAAAAGAAGAAATAAAGTATGACCTAAGAATTATAAAGGGCCAAATAAGTCATTCAAAGAAATTCATTTTTCACAAAGGCCGTACAACCAAGCTGAAGGAAACACAAAACCGTACGGAGAGATCCCTACTGCCGCTGTACCAATTCCTACCATGCAATTGAAAGGTCCTTCTAACCGTACGAGTTGAGTTTAGCACTTGCCGTATGAAGCCTGGTCTCATTGCTACCGCTACTCTGCTCGAGTTTCATCGTACACTCTTAGCCGTGTACCATACGAGTCTGTAGCACCTGCCGTACGAGGGGGTTTTCCTGGCATCCATATGAGAAACATGCCTGTTTCTTCCGTATGGGAATCTACTCACCGTACCAGTTTTTTCCTGTCACCTTACATTGTACGAGTTAAAGAGCGTACCCTGACCGATTGACGTGTGTACCGTACGAGTTCTTTTTGAGCTGTACGAGTGACTATTGCCATTAGCCGTACAAGTTTATTTTACTTAGGCCGTACGAACTTTATGCTGTCATACGAGTTCTCTGCATCCGTATGGGTTCTCGAAGCGTTTTGTCGTACGGAGCTGATTTGTCTTTAGCCATATGACAAGTTTTTTGTCAAGCCGTACGATTTCCTTACTGTGTGAATCCTTGCCGACTGTCCGGATCAGCGGGGGAATTGACAGACTCATCACGCCGAACCAGTGCCAGATCAGCCAGTAAAACCCTAACGGGAATAACTGATTCAGTTGGGCAGTATAAAAGGGTCACTTTCACCAGCAAATAGGGTCACCAGAGCACAGGGTAGAGGGAAGCAAATCCAGATATCAAGAGGTACTGAAGGTAGAAAAATGGCAGCAAATGTGATTGTCGAAGAATCTCCACCAAAACAAAGGCCACAGGTTGATGTGGGTTCATCAGCACAGAAGAAGCAGCTGAAAGGGAAAGGAAAAGAAAAAGAAAAAATCACAGTGGATTCTTTGCAATGGGAAAGCCTCACGGCGACCAAGTGTAAACAGTGGTGGAGTAGCCATGCCGACGACCATCCTTTCAAAATAGCATTACAGAAGGCAAAGGTTGACAAGGTAATACAAATGCCTTATTTTAATTTCAGGGAGTTTGAGGCAATACTGAAAAACATGGTGGCGAATTACAACCCCTGATCAAAATACACCATCATCAGATTCATGAATTTATCAGTCAAAATCACATTCACGCCACAAGATTTTGAGAGAGTGATGGGAGTTTCGCGTCAAGGATTTATAGTCGGCAAACAGAAAATGACTGCAAGGCATAAGGACAACATAATGGCAAAGGTTTGTAGGCCAGATTTGAGCGAGAAATAAAAGAACCAGTTGAAGGCTACAGGAAATAGGGGACTCCGACGAGATCACTTGGCAAATGAAGAATGGCGGTGTATAATGGATGTGATCTGGAGGTGGCTGACTGGAGCCTCACGCTTGTTTGACATTCGATTTTGGATGACCAACTATATGATTGGTCTCAGCCAGGGTGCAATGTACAATTGGGCAGCAGTTCTTTCAGATAGGATTCACGAGTTCCTGAAGATGACCCATAAGTCATTCTACATGACTCATCAGGTCATTGCGTTATTCCTAGACGCCATTTGCACTCAGGTCCCCTCACTGGCACGAGCCCCATTTTAGCCAGATGAACATTATGACCTAGCATGACCAACTGTCTTCAGATGGACAAACCTAAAGGCCCCTGCTCAAGGTGGGAAAGGAGATGAGTCGAGAAGCAACAGAAAGAGAAAACAAAAGGAGGTAGTCGAGTCTTCGTCAGAAGCATCATATAGTGTAGAAGGTGCCGAGGAGGATTGCATTGAGGCTTCGTCAACCTCAGCCACTCCTGGCAACCCTGCCAGCCCCAACCCTATAGTACCAATAGGAGAGAGCAGATGGGATGTTGCACTCAGGAAGAGGCATGCACACTTGCATTTGGACACACGTACTCGGGTGGAGACTCCCGTCTAGCCTAGCACCACTCACGTCTCATGGGGTCAGATCATGAGGATGAAGGGGGATGACACAGTACTAGTTCCTCTTCCATCAGGTCAGATTACTCCTTTTGAGACTAGGTCTCCTGAGAGTTCAGTACAGGTGGATACTTGGCTTCAACTACTAGGGGTACCTTCACAGCTGGCAGACATTCCTCCACTGAGCCCGACTAGATCTACCTTACCGCCAGCACTTGGACTTGAGGGTGATATGGCACAGCTAGCACTTGCACTTGAAGAGGAGACGGTAAAGGTAGCCAATGCACCACAAGAGATGGTAATGATTAGTGACTCTAAAGTAAAGGAGGAGGGAACAGCCACAGGTAGCTCAAAGGAAGAAGGCACCGATACTGATACCAGTATGATAGACAGTGCTGATGATATAGAGGATACTTCCTGCTTAGCTGAGCCGACAGGTTTGACAGTACACATGGGTGAGCCAGATGAGAGTGACCCACTGGGCACCATTCTCAGGTATGCATAGGATTTAGGGTTTATGGGAGCCATTCTTCAGAGGGTGTCTGATATTTCTACTAGAGTTAATCCCCAATACTCTTCGCCAGTAGCACTTGCAGAGGTACAAAGAATTGAACATTTCGTCAAGGATGCTGAGACAGAGTTTGTAAGAGTATTTTGGAATAGGGGTTGGCCGGAAGTGATTACTGAGGAGATGCAGAGGGCATGGAAACCAGAGAGACCAGACTTTGGAGTTAGAGGTGCCGATAGAGAGATACTGGCAGCCCTTCATAGCATTGAGGATCAGTTTCGAGCATTATATTATGCTAGACAGGAGGATTTCAGAAGCAGGCACAGTGCAACAAAAGACTAGAGGAGGCTGTAGTTGTAAGTAAGAAATTAAGGGAGAAAATTGATGAGCAACAGGTGCACTTCCAACGGTAGCTGGCACAGGAAGCCAAGCTCACACAGTTAGAAAGGAACAAGGCCGATGCACTAAGGGTGGAGTTAGAGGCTACAAAGGAGTTGGCCGACTCTCAGGCAACACAGGAAAAAACTAAAAAGCAGTTGGAGGAGGCTGTCCATATGGTATGTCTCACCAGAGACAAGCATATCATTGCCACGACACATCTAAAACAAAAGACTGAGGAGGTTTACAGGCTTTGGCGATTAGTCCTACCTCAGCTGGAGACTTCGGGTTCAGCTCGGATGACATCCACACCTTTAGGGATGTCCACTGACCCTCGTTCTTCCTAGTTATTTTTGGATATTGCTTTGTAGTCGTCTGGAAGACAAGTTTTTTGGGGGGATGATGTTAGGCGTACTTTATATTTGTTAGTTTTAGTACCTTTTGGCAAAGTATGTTTTGATTAATTGCATCGGGAAGTATGCTTATGTTTGTTAGTTTGTATCGGTGAGTAGTTACTCTCGATCGGTACGTTGGTTGGCGACGGTTGGCAACCATCCACAAACTTTATATGTACTTGTGAGTCCATTGTATGTACATGGAGTTTTTGGGATTGTTATTGTACTTGCTGTTCTGAATTAATATATGCAGTTGAAGTTCTGAGTATCAATTCTATTTTTGTCATTCTCGTACAATGTAATTCATTCTAGTACAATGTGATAGTGCAAATATCTTTCTTGTTTACTCTGTATGAAACTAGTAGAATCATTCAGCAGTAAACACAAATTAGGTAAAAAAGAAACCCTAAAAGGAGGTAGGTGAGAAAGAAGATAAGGTTGCCTCCCTTATCTCGTCCTTTTGTGGCTAGGTACTTGGCATGCTTTGATTGGTTGATGGTGATTGGATGCCACCTCATCCTGCCCTTTTGTCTCAAGTGCACTTTGGACTTGGAATTCCATCTTTGTGCTGCATTTCCTTTGGATTCTTTATGCTGAACTGGAAATGCATCTACTCTCGTGGATAATCTTGATACTAGTCATTCTTTCCTTGGCATTCATGTGTAGTCCTCTTGATGTTGGAAGCAGTGTCCTTCTCCGGCATTGGAATGTTGGAATTCTCTGCATCCACCTTGAACATCCGGATCTTTGTCAAGCATCCTCCTCGAACTTTCGGATCTTTGTCCTCAGTTCCTACAAAACAAAGGAAATTTTGAGCAGTCATTGTGAATAAAAATCCTTGAATGTAATGAAATGCCAAGATAAAACATGAAATAAACTTGCATATTGATCAATTTCATTCCAAATTCTTGAGTGAACAAAAGATTTTCCTCATTTCATTTGTGGGGAATTCACTCCTCCCTAAAGAATTCTGTTCTTTTCTTGCAAATCTGCCCTCTTTTCAATGAAAACTTCACTTTTTATGAAGAGTTTTGTTCTAATTCGATAGATTTCTGTTCTGATTTAATGAGTTTCTGATCCTTTTGAGATGAAACCCTGCCCTTGTTTGATGAGTTTGCCGCTTCTATTCAATGGATTTTTGGTTTTTTATGTGAAACTCTGTTTTTTATGTTGAAGAACTCTGCCTTTTTCTAATGAAATCGACCTCCTTCTGATGAAAATCTACCTTTTCACTTGGCTAAAAATGACTTCCTTGCTCAGAAATCTGATTTTTACTTGGTCAAAATTGACCTCCTTCTACAGTTCGCCCCTTTGAAATGGAGATTTCTACCCTTGATATGATGAAAAATCTGCTTTTGAAGAGATGAAATGGTCAGGTTTTTTGATGAAACTCTCTGGTTTTGTGATGAAATCTTTAATGGATTCGCCCTTTTATTGAGGAAATCTTTGTCTTGGCTGAAGAAATCTCTGCTTTTGATTGGAGAATCTGCCCTTTTGATGAAGAAATTTGTGTTTGATGAAGAAGAAATCTCTGCCTTTTGTGAAGAAAATCTGCTTTTGATTGTTCTTTGGCTGAAGAAACCTGCTTTTGTTGAAGAAGAAATCTCTGCCTTTTGTGAAGAAATCAGTTCTTGATGAAGAAATCTATGCTTTCTTGCTGAAGAAATCAGTCTTTTGAGGTGAAGAAGTCTTTGTTTGGTATGAAGAAATTAGTTCCTTTGAAATGAAATACTCAAATGCTTATATATATGATTGGGTTTTACCTTTTAGGAGGCTGACCTAGCTAAGCACCTCAAGCTGCTCTTTGGCCGACCTAGACACAAGCAACTCAACTTGGCTTGGGCGTGGATTCTATCAAGTTGTGGATTTGCTTTTGTTCCTTGGAATTCTCTTTTCCCCTAGGCGCATATTTGGTGAAGTCTTGGATTTAGCTTTCACAAATATCTTTTTCTTGGATTTGGGAAGTTTTTATGACTTTTCCATGGATTTGGGTTTCCACCATGTCAATTCCTTGGATTTTAGTGCTCTTGACATGACTTTCCTTGGGTTTTGTGTCCCTTTGGAGTCTTCCTTGGGCGCACTTTGGAGGAGTCCATGGATTTGGAATTGTTTTTGATATTTTCCTTGGATTTCTTCTCAAGTCATGCCTTTTCCTTGGATTTGTTGAGGTGCTTAAGATATTTTTTCCTTGGATTTGTTGAGATGCTTAAGATATTTTTCCTTGGATTTCCTTTGCCTTTGCCTTTGCTTGGTTTCATCTCCCTAGGCGCACTTTAGGTGAATCCATGGATTTGGTTTTTGTGGATTCTTAATTCCTTGGATTTGGTCTTGAGTCGTGCCTTCTCTTCTGCTTGGAATTCCTTCCATCTCCTTAGGCGCACTTTTCACCAAGGCGTGGATTTTCCTTTGTTGTGGATTTTCCTTGAGTCCCTTCCTCTTGGTGTGGATTTTGTGACTTTGTGGATATGTTGATGTTCTTTCCTTTTTAAACTGGACGATGGGCCTTGGTTACTCCTGAAGCTTATCTCACTAAACAAGACTTTCTCTCTCCTTGAGGAGCTTATCTCACTAAGCAGGTTCTCTCTCTTTGAGGAGCTTATCTCACTATGCAGGACCTTCTCTCTCTTTGAGGAGCTTATCTGGGAATGACAAGTTTTGCCAAGGAAATGTTCAAGTTAAGGCAAGTTCAGGACTCTAGATTGGACTCAGGATTGGATACTTTTGGATCGGAGCTTTGGACAAAAACTTCATTTACCTTTAAAACTTTGAATAAAGACCCCCAGATTGTGGATTGGGATAGCCTATTCACCATGGATTACTATGCTCAAAGTGAAGGACTTAGACATTTTCCTATGGAATGATGGACTTCCTAGCAAGAATTTGGCGAAATTTGGGCACTACCAAATCTACAGACTTAGAGAAAAACTAAAACCTAAAGCAAAATGACGACAAAAAGCAAAAAAGAGGGGGTCCCCATTTGAAATGGGGAGATGGGTGAAAACGTCACAACAGTATGCTAGCGCTTAGCACAGACGTCCGTGCGTTGCGCTAGTGTCCCACAAGCACAAGATGCTCAGTGAAGCTATTTTTGGATACGTTGAATAACTCCTGTGGCTAGTGAGATTCTCGTAATGCCTCTCAAGCTCCAAACAACTATTTCCTCCTGCATGTGGTTTCATTCTTCCCTCTCATTCAAGGGGAATCTAACTTTTTAAAAAATCTCTCATGTTCTCTCTTGGCTCCTCTTCGTAATTTTGGTGAAATCTTGAAGGATTCTTTAGTGAATTTTGTCTCTACAACAACTATCTAGACTTTCCATGTCCTTTTAAGTTGTGGCGTTATCTCTACTAGCTCTTGAAGTTTTTCCTTACATTGTGTTCATTGAGAAGGCTCTCTTTTGTTGGGGTTTTGAAGCTGTGCAACCAAATTCTAGCCCTTGAGGAATTGCAACCTCCTTACTATTCAAGCTAGTAACATTGTTCTATTTTGTAGTTTAATATTTCATAGTTGAATTTGTTTATACATGGTTTAGCTATTTGCTTTGAAAGCTTCACAGTGTAGATCACCATTTGTACTTTTCCTTGGTGTAGACCACCATTTGTATGTTGTGGGGTATTCTTCCGCGTAGACTAGGGAAGCTACCTTTTTAGTCCATTTTCACATTGTCACTGCTCTTAATTCTTAGACACATGTAGGATAGGAGCACACACTATATTTTTCAATTCTCTTTATCATTCGCTGCTCGTAGAGGTCAAAAGCCCAAAACAGGGGCTGGACTGAGGCAAGCTCCTTAGATGTACAACATTTTCCTCTGTTCTTTGCAGGTGCTCGACTGAAAGCATTTCGAACGCACGAAGGTTTCGTTACTCCTTTCTTTCATTTACATTTTATTTTATATTATTTTCAATAGCTTCTTGTGCTTTATTTTGAAATCTGTGTCACCTAGAGACTGCTGGGTATTTGTTTTGTCTATTGCTGTGTTGTGCAGGTGTCCTAGGTCTGTACGGATGTGGAGATTTTATTTTTGTGGCTTGTAGGACACCAGCGCTTAACATAGACATCCCTGCGGCCCAGTGTCGTCCATGGCAGTGGGCTCCTCTTTTTGGTGGCAGGTTCCTTTTCTGGGCTTCTTTCCACTTGTGTAATTCATTTTCTAGAATTCTGTATACAATTGTTTATTTTCCAGCATTTCCTTAGTTTCTTTCTTTCTTTCGTATAAGCATCTAGTTTAGTTGCTTTACTTTTGTTGGAATATAAAGTGGTTCTGTAGGTCTAGAGTAGGCCTGAAGCATTAAGCAAACAAAACCCAAGTGTATTGTTAGTGAAAAGCTCCCTTAATTGACACGTTCGATTGAGGAGTAGTCTTTCCTACCTTACATTTTGGTGAACCCAACGTGTTCGTAAACACTTAGACCTTTTTTTTCCTTGCTGTGTTTCATCATTACACTTTGGTGAACCCACTATCCAAAAACACTTAAAACAAAAACCTTCCTCTTTCATCATATTGCATAGGTCTCTTAATCGATCTCACATAGGTCTTTGTCTCTATTGGACTCATGTAGCTTTCTCGTGATTGGTCTCATATTCGTATCTTAAATGATTCGTATCGCATTTGTATCTCACACGAATAGTATCGCTTTCATACCTTGCATAGACAATATTGCTTTCATACCTCGGACGATTGGTATTGCATTTGTTACTCGCACGGACAATATCGTTTTGGTACCACGCATGGATAGCATCGCTTTTGTACCTCGCACGGACAACATCGCTTTCGTACCTTGCACAGACAAGATCGCTTTCGTACCTCGCACGAATGGTCTTGCTTTCTACCTCGTTCAACCAATCTCCTGTCCAACCCCATTCGATCAATCTTGATTAATTACTCATTATAATATATTTATTCTTTTCATTGTTTTGATTATATCAACTACCTACATTACATTGAGTTGATTTAATGTGATTTGAGAACAAGTGATGTTTGATAGGTTGGAGAAATTTATTTAGCTTGCGACTTGCAATCTTGAGTAAGGTATGAAGAAATTATGAATTGTTAAGTGAATTGTTATGTAAAAATCACTATTAAATTATTTATGTAATGTTATGTTCTTTATCTTTAGCTTTAGGTACAAAATAGAACATATTTATTGTTTAAATGTTGTTTTATTAAACTAACTTCTTACATTACATTGGGCCAAATCTATTTGATTAATAGAACAAGTCACATTTGATTGGTTGGAGAAATTTTATTTAGCTTGTGAGTTGTAATCTTGGATGAGGTATGTAAAAATTGTGAATAGTTGAGTGAATTGGTATTTTTGATTTTATTTTCAAGTGATTACTCTTTGTAGTTTATATAATTGTAATTGTAGTCTTGTTATATAGTGTAATATGAGAATTAGATTAGCAGGTTTGACAAACTATATTTTGTTGTGGTGTGTAGGTTTATATAAGTGGGAAAAGAGAGGGTGTGAATTGGCCTTTGCTAGTTGTTGCCCCTCCTTTGCTTGTATGTTGGTGTCTTATCGCTCTCCTGCCTATAGGTCTTTGTTTGTTGGATTTCTTGTAGGTGCTCACCTGTTTGGATTTGGATAGTTCCTTGGCTTATTGGTCTCTCGTAGGTCCTTGTTCGATCAATCTTGCATCTTTCTTTTGATTAATTTTTCATCTATCCCTCGCTTGATTGTTCTATCAGTGATTTCGCTCAATTAATCTACCAACAACCTAACTCGATTGGTCTATTTTCAACCTTACTCGATTTGTCTCCCATAGGTCTCTCGCTTGATTGGTCTTGTGGAGATCTCTCACTCAATCATTTTCGTGTCAGCCCCTCATTTGGTTGTTTGATTATTGAGCTTAATCAATAGCTCTCCCATTTGGTTCAATTGGGCACTTGATGCTAGCATGGTTCAATTGTTTGCTCGTTGGCTTGGCTTTATGTGATCCATTGTCAGCGTTGCTCGAACAATCTTATGTTGGGTCACTGGCCTAATTGGTCTTACGTACGTTTAGTTGGTTTGTTTTTCGTGGTTTTCTTAGTCAATAAGGCAAGCATAGGTCCCTTGTTGGATTTGTCTCATGTAGGCTCATCATTGGATTGGTCTCATGTAGGTACCATTCTTTATCAATCCCATGTATGTCAATCAATTGATCAATGTTGTGTAGGTCCCTTGATTTATCAATCTCACGTAGGTCTCTATGTAGATTAGTGTTGTGTATGTCTCTCTTGATTGGTCTTGCATAGGTTTCTATCTCAATCAATCTCACAGTTATACTTCATTCGATTGGTTTTGCATTTGTATTTCACCCAATTGATATTGTGTTTGTACCTTGCTTTATAAGTATTGTATCTCGCTCGATCAGTCTCGTAATGGTATTGCACTTGATTGTTTGGGCAATCGTACCTAGCTCGACCATTCTTTCGTTCCTACCTCACTTGATCAGCTACTTATTATAACATATTTATTCTTAATGATCTTGATTATATTAACTTCTTACATTACATTGGGTTGGTTTAATGTGATTATGAGAACAAGGGATACTTGACCGGTTTGAGAAATTTATTCACCTTGCAACCAATCTTGACTAAGGTATGGAGAAATTATGAATAGTTGAGTGAATTGTTATGTAAAATGTACTTTTAATAAAATGTTATGTTCTTTATCTTTAGCTTTAGGTACAAATTACAACATATTTCTTGCTTGAATGTTTTTTATTATATTAACTTCTCACATTACATTGGGTCGATTTATGTTATCAGAAAAAGTGACATTCAATGAGTTGGACAAATTTTATTTGGCTTGTGATTTGCGATCTTTGATGAGGTATGTGAAAATTTTGAATAGTTAGAGTGAATTGGTATTTTTGAATTTATTTTCAAGTTATTATTTTGTATAATTTATATAATTGTGTTTGTAGTATTGCTACATAGTTTAATATGAGAATTTGATAAATTTTTTTGACAAACTATGTTTTATTGTGGTGTGTAGGTTGAAATAAGTGTGGAGCCTTCCTTGGTTGTTGCCTCTCCCATGCTGAATGTTGGTGTCTTATCGCTCTCTTACCTGTAGGTTCTCATTTGTTTGGTTTTAGGTAGGTGCTTATTTGATTAGTCTTTCGTAGGTCCTTGACATACGAAGGATAGGAGCACACACTATATTTTTCTATTTTCTTTACCATCGTTGCTCGTGGAGGTCGAAAGACCAAAACTGGGGCTTGACTAAGGCAAGCTCCTTAGCTTCACAACATTTTCCTCTTTTCATTGGAGGTGCTCGAGTGAAAGCATTTCGAACGCACGAAGGTTTATTTACTTCCTTTCTTTCATTTACATTTCATTTAAATATTATTTCCATTAGCTTTTTGTGCTTTATTTTGAAATCTGTGTCACCTAGAGACTACTGGCTATTTGTTTTGTCTGTTCCTGTGTTGTGCAGGTGTCCTAGGTCTTAACAAATGTGGAGATTTTATTTTGGTGGCTTGGAGGACGCTAGCGCTTAGCATACACATCCCTGCGGCCAAGTGTCGTTTGGGGTAGTAGCTCCTCTTTCTGGTGGCAGCTTCCTTTTCTGGTCTTCTTTCTACTTGTATAGTTTGTTTTCTAGAATTCTGTATACAGTTATTTGTTTTCAAACATTTCCTTAGTTTCTTTCTTTCTTTCGTATAAGCATCTAGTTTAGTTGCTTTACTTTTGTTGGAATATAAAGTGGTTCTGTAGGCCTAGAGTAGGCCCGAAACATTAAGCAAACAAAACCCAAGTGTATTGTTAGTGAAAACCTCCCTTAATTGACATGTTTGATTGAGTAGTAGTCTTTCCTACCTTACATTTTGGTGAACCCAACGTTTTCGTAAACACTTAAACCTTTATCTTCGTTGTTGTGGTTTATCATTACACTTCGGTGAACTCATTGTCCTAAAACACTTAAAACAAAAACCTTCCTCTTTCATCACATTGCATAGGTCCCTTAATCGATCTCACACAGGTCTCTTTCTCTATTGGTCTCGTGTAGGTCTCTCGTGATCGGTCTCATATTCGTACCTCACACGTTTCGTATTGCATTCGTACCTTGCACAAATAGTATCGCTTTCATACCTGGCACAGTCAATATTGCTTTCGTACCTCGCATGATTGGTATTGCATTTGTGACTCGCACGAACATTATCGCTTTGGTACTGTTGGTTCCCAAAAATGCAGGTTGCTAACCCTAAGAGGATGCCAGACTCTATGTTTGGATTTGCAACGTTTTTGGACCAATTGACAGAGCTATTAGCTCCCTACACTTCAGGTCCTGCAAACCTAGGCGGGTGTACCTTTGTAACTAAAGCAGACTTAACACTATATGACTTGATTGGATTAGTAAATCTATCACAATGGTATAAAATGTAATAGATGCAGTCTAAAGATTATCTCCTATTCCTAATGTACTGACTTGAAATAGAAATGTCTTGAATATGAGTTTGGATAGTAATGACTAGTGCCTACTTCTATTGGGCTATGGAGTCGGTGAATGGATGATGATTTAATGGAAACGGATGTATAAGGTAAGTTGATCTACTTCACAGCTTAACTCAAACTTGTAAGGCACATGGGATGTTTGCACCTTATGCAAACGTGCAAGAATGTTAGTTATAAAGCTCTTCTTATACTATCCCAATGATATTCCCCATATTACTGTGAACAACTGAGAGGATATTTAATTCTAGTAAGAAGGGAATTTAGACCAGACTTGTTTTTGTAGAACGGATTTACCTCTTGGTAGAGACCTTATGACAATTTTGATCAACTTCTTATGGAAACCAACCAATTCGAACACACTGAATCGGCAAATGTGACCAGGTAAATCAACAATATCCTTGATATGATAATTTAAACAATATGGGAAAACCATTCTGGAGACAACATTATAACATTTAGGATTTAATATTAACATTACAGTTGAACACTGAAAATAGATAACCGAATTGAAGCTCTCCTTTCCATTAATGAAAAAATGTGTATATAAAAGTTCTGATGAGGCGAATGGGTGGAGTGGAATTAAATAATTTCCTACTGCTACCCTAAATCTACTGATGATCTCCTATTGCCGGGTTTGCACCTTCATATATATCTTGCAATCTTAGGGTCATGACCCTTTACATCCCGGTGCATCTTTTGGTACAGTTCATCAATTGTCTTTGGTAGAATAAAATATTTAATTAATTGCCATTGGCAAATTAAATATTTTAATTAGACTTCATGCGGGCATAATTGTTCGCATTGCCGTCGGCTTGAGTTAAACCATTGATGTGAGAATATCATGTTGTCCCGATCTATCAAGTGTTACCGATATATTTATTGGAGAAAGTCTCATTGGCGAATGTATTTCTATCGAAATAAGATGTGTGATCGGAGTGACTTATTTCAAGTCACCCGATCGTGGTTATCTCCCCGATAGCCTTCCTTTACACTTTTCATCGGAGTGACTTCCACAACATGTCCCCGACATCGTTGTGATCATCGTGTCGGTGAGACTGACAGGTTTCATTCCGATTCATCTCTCTCGTTGATACAAAGACTTTTTTCGGGTTGTATCTGTAGACGGTGTCTTCTCTTGTATATTTAGAATGTATGTCGAAAATATACATTGGTATCATACAAACCCAATGTACAAGCGGTGGGACCCATTTATTTGTATCTAACTTTCATATGCCCGATATGCAAGCGGCGGGACCCACTTCTTGTATCCAACTTCCATGTGCCCGAGACATACAACGATTATTCTTTATTTCATAAATATTTCAGTTCCGCGTTGTATGTACACCGATGTATATCCCAAAGCATACAAACCTCGATAAAACCATATTTCATATTCTCCCCGGGTTCGTGATTTTGTATATCATCAATCATTTAGCATATCGGTGTGTCGAAGGAGGTTTATCGGCATGAGTCACAACATCGGGGTGATCTTCGGAGTACTCTCCGATATACTCATCTCAAGCCGATGTCGATTTAATCGGTATGACATTGCAATCTCCCTCCGATGAAAGGTCATCGGTACATCGGCGATATTTTATATCTTCTCACCGATAGTCAATTTCATGCCGATATTCACTTTCTGTAGTTTCTGGTATAATTAGAACACGGTCTTTGCCTGATTAGTCTTATTCGTGATTGTCACCACAGGCTTTTCTATCCATGATCAGGTATAACTCCCACAGTTCGGGACGATTTCTGAGACTTACTTCGATCGTATGCATCTGCCCGACATAATTTTGTTTCGGTTTACTTCAAGCATTTTGCACTTGTGAACCCAATGAACTGTTGAACCTATTGAACCAATGAACCCTAATGAACCGACTGAACCAATGAGCCATTTGAACTATTAAAGGTTCAATCTTGGAGGTTTCAAAGCTGACAACTTCTTAAAAAACAACAAACTTGACTGGACATACTAATTAATCGAAGGGAATGGAATGATAATGCCTACCCGAGGGAGAATAATGAGGATAAAACAAGGGCAGCAATTTTGTAAACTGATCTTGAAGTACATACAAGGTGACCATTTTCTGGAAAATTTGATTGAATATATCTAGTTCCAACAGGTACCTCGCACAGATAGCATCGTTTTCGTACCTCACATTGACAACATCGCTTTCGTATCTCGCATGGACAACATCGCTTTCATACCTCGCACGAATGGTCTTGCTTTTTACTTCGTTCAACCAATCTCATGTCCTACCCCATTCGATCACTCTTGATCAATTACTCATTATAATATATTTATTATTTTAATTGTTTTGATTGTACCACTACCTACATTACATTGGGTTGGTTTAATGTTATTATGAGAACAGGTGATGTTTGACAGGTTGGAGAAATTTATTCAGCTTGCGACTTACAATATTGAGTAAGGTATGGAGAAATTATGAATTGTTAAGTGAATTGTTATGTAAAAATCACTATTAATATAATGTTACATTCTTTATCTTTAGCTTTAGGTACAAAATAGAACATATTTATTGTTTAAATGTTGTTTTATTAAACTAACTTCTTACATTACATTGGGCTAATTCTATTTGATTAACAAAACAAGTCACATTTGATTGGTTGGAGAAATTTTATTTAGCTTGTGACTTGTAATCTTGGATGAGGTATGTAAAAATTGTGAATAGTTGAGTAAATTGGTATTTTTGACTTTATTTTCAAGTGATTATTCTTTGTAGTTTATATAATTGTTACTGTAGCCTTGTTATATAGTGTAATATGAGGATTAGATTAGCAAGTTTGACAAACTATATTTTGTTGTAGTATGTAGGTTTATATAAGTGGGAAAAGAGAGGGTGTGAATTGGCCTTCGCTAGTTGTTGCCCCTCCTTAGCTTGTATGTTGGTGTCTTATCGCTCTCTGTAACATATACCCCCTGTATATGTTTGCTCTGTGTATTTTTTCTGTAGGCCTAGAGTAGGCCTGAAACATCAAGCAAACAAAACCCAAGTGTATTGTTAGTGAAAAGCTCCCTTAATTAACATGTTCGATTCAGTAGTAGTCTTTGCTACCTTACATTTTGGTGAACCCAACTTGTTCGTAAACACTTAAATCTTTATCTTCGTTGTTGTGGTTCATCATTACACTTCGGTGAACCCACTGTCCTAAAACACAAAAACAAAAACCTTCCTCTTTCATCGCATTGAATAGGTCCTTTAATCGATCTCACATAGGTCTCTGTCTCTATTGGTCTTGTGTAGGTCTCTCGTGATCGGTCTTGTACTCGTACCTCACACGATTTGTATCGCATTCATACCTCGCACGGATAGTATCGCTTTCATACCTCGCATGATTGGTAATGCATTTGTAACTCGCACGAACTGTATCGCTTTGGTACCTTAGACGGATAGCATCACTTTCGTACCTCACACAGACAACATTGCTTTCATACTTGGCACGAATGGTCTTGCTTTCTACTTCGTTCAACCAATCTCGTGTGCTACCCCATTCGATGAATCTTGATCAATTACTCATTATAATATATTTATTCTTTTAATTGTTTTGATTGTATCAACTACCTACATTACATTTGGTAGGTTTAATGTTATTATGAGAACAAGTGACGTTTGACAGGTTGGAGAAATTTATTCAGCTTGCGACTTGCAATCTTGAGTGAGGTATGGAGAAATTATGAATTGTTATGTAAAAATCACTATTAATATAATGTTATATTCTTTATCTTTAGCTTTAGGTACAAAATAGAAGATATTTATTGTTTAAATGTTGTTTTAATAAACTAACTTCTAACATTACATTGGGCCAATTCTATTTGATTAATAGAACAAGTCACATTTGATTGGTTGGAGAAATTTTATTTGGCTCGTGACTTGTAATATTGGATGAGGTATGTAAAAATTGTGAATAGTTGAGTGATTGGTATTTTTGACTTTATTTTCAAATGATTATTCTTTGTAGTTTATATAATTGTAACTGTAGTCTTATTATATAGTGTAATATGAGAATTAGATTAGCAGGTTTGACAAACGGAGGATAGGAGCACACTATATTTTTCTATTCTCTTTACCATTCGCTGCTCGGGGAGGTCGAAAGACCAAAACCGGGGCTTGACCGAGGCAAGTTCCTTAACTGCACAACATTTTCCTCTTTTCTTTGCAGGTGCTCGAGTGAAAGCATTTCCAACGCACGAAGGTTTCGTTACTCCTTTCTTTCATTCACATTTCATTTTATATTATTTTCAATAGCTTTTTATGCTTTATTTGAAAACTGTCACTTAGAGATTGGTGGGTATTTGTTTTGTTTGCTTCTGTGCTGTGCAGGTGTCCTAGGTCTTTACGGATGTGGAGATTTTATTTTTGTGGCTTGGAGGACGCCAGCGTTTAGCATAGACATCCCCGCGACCCAGTGTTGTTTGGGGCAGTGAGCTCCTTTTTCTGGTGGCAGGTTCCTTTTCTAGTCTTGTTTCCACTTGTATACTTCGTTTTCTAGAATTCTGTATACAGTTGTTTGTTTTCGAGCATTTCCTTAGTTTCTTTCTTTCTTTCGTATAAGCATCTAGTTTAGTTGCTTTACTTTTGTTGGAATATAATGTGGTTTTGTAGGCCTAGAGTAGGCCTAAAACATCAAGCAAACAAAACCCAAGTGTATTGTTAGTGAAAAGCTCCCTTAATTGACATGTTCGATTGAGTAGTAGTCTTTCCTACCTTACATTTTGGTGAACCGAACATGTTCATAAACACTTAAACCTTTATCTTCATTGCTGTGGTTCATCATTATACTTCGGTGAACCCATTGTTCTAAAACACTTAAAACAAAAACCTTCCTCTTTCATCGCATTGCATAGGTTCCTTAATCGATCTCACATAGGTCTCTGCCTCTATTGGTCTCGTGTAGGTCTCTCGTGATCGGTCTCGTACTCATACCTCACACGATTCGTATCGCATTTGTACCTCGTACGGATAGTATCGCCTTCATACCTCGCACGGACAATATTGCTTTTGTACCTCGCACGATTGGTACTGCATTCGTAACTTGGATGAACGGTATTGCTTTGGTACCTCGCACGAATAGCATCGCTTTCATACCTAGCACAAACAACATCGCTTTCTTACCTCGCACGAATGGTCTTGCTTTCTACTTCGTTCAACCAATCTCATGTCCTACCCCATTCGATCAATCTTGATCAATTACTCATTATAATATGTTTATTCTTTTAATTGTTTTGATTGTATCAACTACCTACATTACATTGGGTTGGTTTAATGTTATTATGAGAACAAGTGATGTTTGACAGGTTAGAGAAATTTATTTAGCTTGCGACTTGCAATCTTGAGTAAGGTATGGAGAATTATGAATTGTTATGTAAAAATCACTATTAATATAATGTTATGTTCTTTATGTTTAGCTTCAGGTACAAAATAGAACATATTTATTGTTTAAATGTTGTTTTATTAAACTAACTTCTTACATTACTTTGGGCCAATTCTATTTGATTAACAGAAGAAGTCACATTTGATTGGTTGGAGAAATTTTATTTAGCTTGTGAGTTGTAATCTTGGATGAGGTATGTAAAAATTGTGAATAGTTGAGTGAATTGGTATTTTTGACTTTATTTTCAAGTGATTATTCTTTGTAGTTTATGTTACAGTAGTCTTGTTATATAGTGTAATATGAGGATTGGATTAGCAAGTTTGACAAACTATATTTTGTTGTGTGTAGGTTTATCTAAGTGGGAAAAGAGAGGGTGTGAATTGGCCTTCGCTAGTTGTTGCCCCTCCTTTGCTTGTATGTTGGTGTCTTATTGCTCTCCTGCCTATAGGTCTTTGTTTGTTGGATTTCATGTAGGTGCTCACCTGATTGAATTCGGATAGTTCCTTGGCTTATTGGTCTCTCGTAGGTCCTTGTTCGATCAAACTTGCATCTCTCTTTTGATTGATTTTTCATCTGTACCTCGCTTGATTGTTCTATCAGTGATTTTGCTCAATTAATCTACCAACGACCTAACTCGATTGGTCTATTTTCAACCTTACTCGATTTGTCTCCCATAGGTCTCTCGATTGATTGGTCTTGTGGAGATCTCTCACTCAATCATTTTCGTGTCAGTCCCTCATTTGGTTGTTTGATGATCTAGTTTAATCAATAGCTCTCCCATTTGGTTCAATTGGGCACTTGATGCTAGTGTGGTTCAATTGGTCATTTCTGTCTGCTATACGCTGCAAAAATTGTCCCCTCACTGTGGCACTTAGACATCTCTTCCAAATAGTCTTCATGGCTCCCATAAGATTGTTCTTCTATAACTGACAGATCTCTCAGAGAAGTGCATACTACAATTTGGTAATCCCTATATCCATACCTCAACTTTCCAAGTCATCATCACAGTATATATCACTCTACCACTATACCCTGCCCTTATCTTCCAAGACATTTGTCTTGTTCTGTTGCATCTTATCCTTCGTAGAGATGCATATATGTAGGCCTATGCTTACCTTTTGAGATATGGGACATACAAGAATTCTTGTAGACTAAATGAACCCTTACATTCTTTAACAATGATCTAAGATACCTTGAAAGATCATAGGAATTTTCAAAATGCTTTATAGACCCTCCTTTCAGACATACAGACCTTGTGGGTGTTTACCCTCAGCACTATATGGTTAGCACTGTATCAACCTTATGTTTTCTACATACCCTTGTACAGACCTTTGTAGGCATGATGCAAGGTTCTAGGTCTGAATCTCCTTACTGTTTGACAGAAGAAGAAGTGTTGCAAAAGACATCAAGACCTCGATGAAGATGCCATCAAACCCTAAAGGATAATGAACAAATGAAAAGTAACTTAGAGAGGTGTAGAGGATTGTTAGTTTTGAGAAGACAGTGGTTTAAGAACAATAAGAATATGCCCTTCAAAGGCATTTGGGAGTGTGATCAAAGGCCATTATCAAACAGTAAGGAGATTCAGACCTACAGCCTTGCATCGTGCCTACAGAGGTTTGTACAAGGGTATGTAGAAAACATAAGGTTGATACAGTGCTAACCATATAGTGCTGAGGGTAAACACTCACAAAGTCTGTAGGTCTGAAAGGAGGGTCTGTAAAGCATTTTGAAAATTCCAATGATCTTTCAAGGTATGTTAGGTCATTGTTAAAGAATGTAAGGGTTCATTTAGTCTACAAGAATTCTTGTATGTCCCATATCTCAAAAGGTAAGTATAAGCCTACATATATGCATCTCTATGAAGGATAAGATGCAACAGGACAAGACAAATGTCTTGAGACGATAAGGGCAGGGTACAGTGGTAGAGTGATATATACTGTGATGATGACCTTGAAAGTTGGGGTATGGATATAGGGATTACCAAACTGTAGTTTGCATTTCTCTGAGAGATGTGTCAGTTATAGAAGAACAATCTTATGGGAGCCATGAAGACTATTTGGAAGAGATGTCTAAGTGCCACAGTGAGGGGACAATTTTTGCAGCCTATAGCAGACAGAAATGACCAATTGAACCATGCTAGGATCAAGTTCCCAATTGAACCAAATGGGAGAGCTATTGTTTAAACTAGATAATCAAACAACCAAATGAGGGACTGACACGAAAATGATTGAGAGAGATCTCTACAAGACCAATCAAGCAAGAGACCTATGGGAGACAAATCGAGTAAGGTTGAAAATAAACCAATCGAGTTAGGTCGTTGGTAGATTAATTGAGCAAAATCACTGATAGAACAATCAAGCGAGGGACAGATGAAAAATTAATCAAAAGAGAGATGCAAGATTGATCGAACAAGGACCTACGAGAGACCAATCAGACAAGGAACTATCCGAATCCAATCAAGTGAGCACCTACGAGAAATCCAACAAAGAACGACCTATAGGCAAGAGAGCGATAAGACGCCAACATACAAGCAAAGGAGGGGCAACAACTAGCGAAGGCCAATTCACACCCTCTCTTTTCCCACTTATATAAACCTACACACAACAAAAAAATATAGTTTGTTAAACTTGCTAATCCAATCCTCATATTACACTATATAACAAGACTACAGTAACATTTATATAAACTACAAAGAATAATCACTTGAAAATAAAGTCAAAAATACCAATTCACTCAACTATTCACAATTTTTACATACCTAATCCAAGATTACAAGTCACAAGCTAAATAAAATTTCTCCAACCAATCAAATGTGACTTGTTATGTTAATCAAATAGAATTGGCCCAACGTAATGTAAGAAGTTAGCTTAATAAAACAACATTTAAACAATAAATATGTTGTATTTCGTATTGTTGGGTGAATATTTTGTCGTTTAGTTAACTAACGGCAAAATGGTTATATCAACCGCAGTGTGTGAGATAAATCTCTCCTCTCAACAAGGGGAGGTTCCCTTTTAACTATTACAAACTTATTTACACTAAAAACTAGCTTTGGGGGTGTGTTACATTCATCCTTTTCTTTTCTTTCAGAAAAGATGTTTACAATGTTTCACGGTAATATTCAATAATGCTTCTACACTTCTAATATTAACCTAAATAGTTATTACCAATATTCTTGTGAGTTGAAGCACAAAGTCTTTCAACTCACTTCACAAAAAGATTCACGAGCCAAGTGAATAATCTCAAGTACAAAGTCTTCAAATTATCCCTAGAAAGATTTTAAAAGTAACCGTATCACCAGTTGGAGTACAAAATTTGTCAACTAACAACACCACTGATCCACGCGAATGTGATTGAAAATCATAGCACAGTCTACAAGTTCTCAACATGATTCATATACAAAGTGAACAACTACAAGCTCAAAGTCTTTATAATCCTTCACCAAGAATTGCTTTTAACACATAGATTCAAGGAAATAATATAACACAAAGTTTATATAACTTATTTTGAACACCCTCCAATCGTAATAACCAAACACCACTTTCTCCAATCAATCAACAAGAGAAATCAACAAAAATGCCATATGTACATCCTCACTCATACAAATTCGATTCAACACAAAGTTTGATATCAAAACTCGCCTTCTTTATTGATTGGAATTGATCATACATTTTGAACACAAAGTCTCAAAGTTGTCACAATTTGGGCAGCACTTTGTTGCATAAGATTAAAGATAAAAATTATAATAGAGGCCCTCTTTATTTATAGGGAGAGGCCTTGAGCTAATCTAGGAAAAAGTCTAACTACTTTGACTTATTCAACAAAAGAGTCCTATTTGACTTGGGATTTCGTTTGTCTCACATGTAATTACATTTTGGAAAAATACATGTGAATATGTCCTGTTGATGATTGTTTTTAGACAAGTCAACAATAGAGTAAAACACTAGAATATCCCACTCTCTCTTGAATAAAGCTCTTCAAAGGCTGAACTATGTGATCCAGTGAAGTAACTTCAAGGTTCCTTTTTATGATTCATGATGGGTTAACTTAGTGATTACATGTGATCTTGCTAATAATCACAAAGGGACTTACATTAGACTTCTTCATACTTCCTTAGCTTATTCCTCCTTTCAGTGTGGATGATGTATCAATAATAAAGAAAAGCAAAAGATAAGGGTTCAAAAAGGCTAATCTAAGGTCAATGAAGCAATGACGATGCATGAATAGACAAACTCCTGAATTAACCTAACTCCACTTCGCCAAGGATGCCTACAACTACATGAAGTTGGTGCAATCTCCTAAGGATAGCGAAAGGTTTTCAAATCATGAAAGCTCATATAAGCACCTATAAGACGGCGCAGCTCAAACAAGCATTCACAATCGAACTCAAGCAAATGATAAGGCTTAGACTAGCTTTACACAACACCTCACCGGCGATGAATGTTAAAAACATGAGCTAGGAGTTGATCAAATATTCAATACAACATACATCACACCAATGAGCTCTAATCTACTTCTAATCTATTTTGAAACATCTGTCCATTCCATCGAAATACAAGAAACCATGTAACTCCACAAGACAACACTTAACACCAAATGAGTTCCAATGTTTTTGCATTAATCTTGAGAAATATGTACAACAACTTCAAGTCCTCTCAGAAAATTTCGAGAGTCTCTTCTATTCTACTCCTACTTGTCTACAAATTGAACTACTAGCTACTGAATTTACAAATGAGGCAACAAGGCCTTTATAGAGGTCCAGAAATACAATGAATGGCTAAGATCAATTTACGTAGCCAAGGGTCCAGATCATGCCACCTTAGTAGTTAGTTACAACAAATTGCTATTTTTAGTACATATGAGAGGCAATGAAGGCACACTTTCCAAGAAGATAAGGATAAGATGGAATCTTTTAGAGCATCTTCCACATAGGCGTCCCTTTGGCTTCTTTCTTGTTGTAGATACATTGAATGCAGTTGAAATGATGTGGCTGATTATGATTGAATGATGATAGGTACATGCTCCATAAGTGCCACCTCAGCATACTTGTGGATTTCAATTGTTTATACAATTTGTTCTGTGGGCATATTCCCAAATTGTATCATCTGTATGATATCTTCAATGTGATTGCTTTGATGATGAACACTTGACATGTATCTTGTTGATCTTGCCTTGTTCATGTTTTGTAGACTAGATGTGTACGATGCTTGTAGCTCATTTGTTTAACACTGTGACATTTCTTCTTGCAGGTAGGTTGATGTTGATCTTCTTCGATGATGATGCTGCTTCCTTCATGACTTGAAGTAGGAGATCTCTCTTAGACTTGAAGATTGAATGGAACTTGAAGTTGAATGGATGAAGTGTCTTTGACATGATGCTATTGATGAAGTATACTTAAACTTGATGTGATCTAACATGTCATTGATGTTTCCTCTACAATTTGAAGGTGACTCAGGTGCTTGTCCTTAGATGATTCCTTGGCTTCACCAACACTCCTCTCAATGAGGCAACTTGATGATGATCTTGAAATGATCTCCAAAGGTGGCTAGCATGATGCTTCTTCTTGCAATGACAATTTCTTGACTTCACTCCTTGTATGAAGGTGATTCTAGCACTTGCTCCCCTTAGCTCCCTTCCTGAAGGACAGATAAAACAATCATATCAAACAAAGTATAACATTACATTTCATAGCATATAAGAAGCATGTTTAAAGCATTCAACACCCTTCTGGGTCTAGGCGCAAATCTAGGTGAAAAGAGAAGCAAAGGGCACCTATCATAAGATAACTTCATAATTGTCATTTTAGATGATTTCAAACAATCAAAATAGCTTAAAATGATTTCTCCTTTCAAGGCGCCCACTTCAAAATGTGAATTGATGTGATTCTTCCCAGGGCGCCAATTTAGTTGGCATGGAAATGAAAAGGCGCCTTGGTCAATTTGGGCTCTATTTTGTCATTTTTTGTGACTTCAAACACTTAATCTTTGACCTAGAATAGTTTATTTCATCTAGGCGCTCACTTAATGATGTCCTTAGATGCAACTTCTCCAAGGCGTTCATGGAGGTGTAGAGTGACAAGCAAAGGCGCCTAACATACTTAGCCTATTTCCTTGGGTTTTTTATGACTTTAACACTTGAAGAACCTCCAATTTCATGTCCTCAAGCTCTCTCCTTATAAGGCGCCTATCCATGATGCTCTGACTGTGAAATAGCGCCTTGTTTTCCTTAGTGTTATTGATCTCTTAGAAGCGCATTTTAATAGTGGTTTGGGTGTAATAAGGTGCCTAAGGTCAATTTAACTTAAGTTTTGACATTCCAACGAGTTCTAGCAAGGGGAGAGGTCTTTAAAATGTTATATTCATCCAGGAGTCCACTCAAAGATATTGTTTCATGTGAATTCTTCCTAGGCACCGCCTAAGGTCAATTTAACTTAAGTTTTGACATTCCAACGAGTTCTAGCAAGGGGAGAGGTCTTTAAAATGTTATATTCATCCAGGAGTCCACTCAAAGATATTGTTTCATGTGAATTCTTCCTAGGTGCCAAAAATGTCTAAAATAGCAAGGAATTGCACCTAGATAAACTTAGTGATTTTGAGTTAATGTGACTTCACTTGAGGCGCCAATCCAAGGTGGTGGAGACTAACAAATGCGCCTAAACTTAGTGAATACAACCTCTTTAGACTCATGTGAATGCTCATTTGGACAAGTTTCATGCCTTCTCACCCTGAGGTGTACTTTTATGGTGGAATAGGTGTTAATGGGCGCCTTATCTTAAATGAATGCTCTCTCCAAGTTGGGCGCCCTTTTGAGGCTTTATGAGTTGAAAATTGCGCCTTAATTCTTCATGCTTGTTCTTTGGCACTTTGATGGTTTCAATCACTTGTTTAAACTTCTTAAGAAGCTCCTTACCACTAGGCGCAATTGGATGATCTTCCATATGCAAAAGTGCGCCTTACATCCTTAGGTGATTCTTTCTAATTCTCAATAATTTCAATCAAATGCCAAGTGTCTAAGGAAGCTTTTGTCTTGAGATGATTAAACTTTGAGGTTCAAATTCCTTTCTCAATCAAGGCGCAATCTGAGGGTTGTATAGATGAAACTTGACTTCAACTTGGGCGCTCATTTGAGTTGGGAGGAACTAGCATTTGATGATGATCTCAAGTTTCTCTACCAAGGCACATTTTGATGATTTTAGCACTTAGGCTTCAAGGCACCAAAATAAGGTTCTTTTGAAGGCAAAGGGCGCCTAAGGTTCAAGAGATGACAATCTAGTTCAGTTCGGAGGTTTCAACGCAACACAAAGGTATCTAGAGGATTCTGCACCTTAGACAACATTAAATTTCATATTCTCATGCATCCTCATGGCTGAGGCGCCATTTATCATTGGTTGAAACACCTCTTTCATGCTAAGGCGCCAAAATGGGGTAGTCTAATGCATAAAGGGTGCCTAGACTTAAATTTGCTCATTCTTGACATCTTTAAGGCTCTTCAACACTTGATTATACCACTGTGAGACCACCTCATCCTTAGGCGCTATCTATCATTGATTTAAACTTCATCCCATATCAAGGCGCCCAAAAATGGTGGATACACCTGCAGAATGCGCCTAGACTTGAGGGATGAATTGGCGTCTAACTTAAGTTGTTTTATTTTTGTCAAATTTTCAATGCCTAAAGTCTCATCAAGGCGCCCTGATCTTCATTTCTCCTTGCTCAAGGCGCAATCTTGAGGTTGTGCAAGTGGAGAAATGTGCCTAACATCTTCAAGCAAATTTGCGCCCAAAACTGAAAGTCCCTGAGGTAAGGTATATTGAAAAATATATTAAAGTATAAGTTTAGAGATTGAATTTCTTATACTTTAAATATTTTTCAATATACCTTTCAGAATGTTTGAGATAGGTCTCAGATCCACTGGATTTAACATGCAGATTATAGAATTTGGAGGATCCACCAGATTTCAGACTTAGCCAATTTTCAGGATTTTCAGGATCAGGATACCAGACTTAGTCATTTTCAGGATCTCAAACATCAAGATCAGGTCATCAGGGGACTATAGGACTCACCACAAAGCTATAGACTCAAATAATATTGACTTCATCATGAAAAAGAAATCATCCTGGACTTAGCAAAGCATCAGACCTCAAAAAAAGGGGGTCCCCATTTGCAATGGGGCAATGTGTGATTTGGTCACAACATGTCCAAAACAAAATACAAATTGCATATACAAAACTGAAAATAAACTAAACTGAAAATAAACTAAGGCATGAAGAAAGATTTCCAGCTGCCACCGTCATTCTTCTTCAGGAAATTATGATACATGGCCTTTACTGTTCCCATCTCATAAATGTCCGGTCCAACTGTATTGTCTGGAACAACATGAGGTTTGACGATTGTATCTTTCACCACTTTTTATCACCTTTTCATGCTTCCCAAGATTGTCTTTCAAATTATCAAGGGTTGATTGATAATCTTGGAGTTTATCCATCGAAGCAATTGAAAATGCTTCATTTTCAAAGTTCTTCTGAATCATCTTTTCAAAGGCATCGACCATCTCTTCTGCAGGAAGAAACTTATGATTTTCAGCTGTTGCTTGCAGAAACTGCAAAAGTTCATGATCGCGCTGTTGTTTACCGCAATATGGTGTGTTTCACAGAATATGAAGTAAACAGAATTAAGTAGTATAGTGCATAACACAGAGCATGAAATTATAACAGCATTGCACAGAATAAAGCATTGTTCCCATTCATTGAATATATCAGTATTACACTACAATGTCACAATGCCCCCTCTACATTGGAATGACGATACATATATAGGTTGTCTAACGGTTGCCAACCGTCACCGACACCGGTCGGGAGTAACTACTCGCCGATACCAACCAACCAACATATTTACCGATACAACAACATAACAAATATAATTTCTGCCTAACATCATCCCCCCCAAAAAAACAAGTCGTCTTCCAGACGACGGAAAAACATGAAGTATCAAGTGACGTTAGGTACGGTCTACCCAACTGATGACAATGTTGAAGTAGGAGCTTTGTAAACGTAGAACCAACACATTTGGAACACCTGCCAGTAGACCAACCAACCAAGGGACCCAATCTAGGAGCACATTGAATGCTGCAAATGTTGCACCCCATTGCCCATTGAATCAAGATAGTACTGATTTGATGGGGGTTTGGGGGCAACGCCTCCAACGGGGTCGAGGGGCAGCGCCCCTCGCGGGGTCCGGGGGCAGCGCCCCTGGCGCGCTCCCTGTCGCGATACAGGGTGGGGTCAAGGGGCAGCGCCCCCGCCGCCAAGCCCAAAATAACACCTTCAAAACCATTCGGACCTTCATTGCGCACATCATTTTTCTGACAAAATTGAACACTCATCTGCAATCCAAAAACTCATAATCGGCTGAGAACAAGAATTAGTACGGCGGAATCCACTTCAGGCATGGAAAAAAAATCTTGAAATGTCCTTTTCTTTTTCTTTTTTTTTTTCTAAAATTGTGGGGACGGGTCCTGGCCGTACGCCGCACGGCCTGGCCGTACACCGCACATTGCACGGCTTAATCGTACGACATACGGCCTGGCCGTACGTCGTACTCTTGTGTTTTGTTTTGTTTTGTTTTGTTTTTTTCAAAATTTTCAAAATTTTTCCGACACATTTTTTTTTGTCTTTTCCAATTTTTCATCCATGTCAACCTGAACCGGATTTTTCTATTTTTCTCCTACGGGATCCATGTTTGATCTGTAACTCCGACTTTAGAACTTTCTTGTCACGTAATCTGTCTCGTAGCATATTTCCCTTTTCTAGAATTTTGCTGTGGGGGTGATTTACCAGTACGACAAGTAGCCATATCCTCGAAATTAAATATTTTAACTTCATTCTTCGTACCTTTATTGATTTTGTAATCGTCGGTAGGATCGGGTGCCTTTATTGGGACCGGAACTATTGTCTTCAGAAAAATTAAACTATCTGACTTTTGAACATCATTTTTTCTTTGTTGATTGTCACCGATCGCCAAAACATTGCAAGTCGACGGAAATACTCTATAGTCCTTATTCCTTCTGTATGGTCTCTTTTTGGCCGATATTTTCAATGTTGTGTTCCCGTCGTTAGTTTCATCACCTCGATTCACCTTGCTTGTCAATGACTCTTCATACCTAATCACCTTGTCTGGTTCAAATGTATGTGCAAGTGTATCATCTATCTTGGCATTACCCTCTGTATATTCTTTCTGTGCCTCTCCTGGTTGATTTGTCTGTTTTGGTCGACATGTCTCTGCCACTAGTTGCTCTGTTACTTCTGACTGATTATTACCTTCCTCCCCTTTGTCACTCATTATCGGTTCCCTCTTACCAAGCGGTCGAGTGTTTGTCAATCCATCCAGTGCTTTATTTATCAACAATGTTTCACTGGGCCCAATATTGCCGATATTGCCGAGTGGTTCACTAGTCGCCCGAGAGCATTTGCCACTTTCTCTTATTGAAATCATGTTACACTCTGGCTTGAAGAACTCATAGTCTTCCATCTGCCAGTGGAAGAGCCCACTAAAGGAATTAGTTTCATTCTCAGAACATTCTTGCAGTTTTAATACTCCTTCCTCATCAGGTTCTATTGGTCCTCTGCCAACTGACTCCCCTCCGTCTGAATCGGAATCTGATGCCAACTCTTCACTTACAACCTGTGTTCTCAGATCTATGACGATCTTCTTACCTTTGTTCTCTATTGACAATGTGTTTCTTTTCCAGTTATGGTTGTCCTTGGCGGCTATCAGCCACCCTCGGTCGAGTAATGCATCGTACGATGCATTTTGTGCTGTTATGACTACAAAATTTAATCGAAAAAGTTGGGTGCCAATCCTTACTTTTTGAGCTATTAGCACTCCCAGCGCTTTAATTCCGTGCTGGTCTGCTCCCACTAACTGGAAATTTTGTGGCCATAGTGTAGGTTTCCCCAAGCACTTCCATGTCTCTTCTGTCAGAACATTCACTCCCGATCCCCCGTCGATTATTGTGTTTGTTAGATGACATCCACCGATTTCCATGTGTATGACGGCTGGGCTCTTGCCACTGTTTACTGCCGACAGTCTCGGGTCGATGACTTGTTCTCCCTCGAGCGGTGGCTCCACTATGATGTCTTCCTCCTTTGTTTGCCTGTTTGGTTCCCCTTCCATCACCTTCGAGATTGCCATTCTTAATTGCGGCATGCTCTGTAAAAGATCCGCTATCTTAACCGATACCGTGGTTTGTAGCACCTGGTTCACGATGCTCTTTTCTGACTCTGGTCGTACGGTAGTTGTTTTTCTGTTCTGTTCTTCTGTTTCCATTGCCATCTCTACTTCCTTCCTAGCCTTCCGAAGTCTCTCCTTCTCAGTCCGGGGATCTGGATACATCGTTTTTTTTCCTTGTGCTCGGGTAACCGCCAGGATCTCTTCATCCTGCTCCTTGAAATTGATCATATTCACCCCTTTTTGCTTCGGGCAATCTTTTTCTTCGTGATCTCCAGGCCCGCACCACTTGCATAATGCATTTATTGTGTTCTGATTGTTGTTCGGGCATTCTCTTGCAAAGTGTCCCCACTCGTTGCATTGTCGGCACTATATCATAGGTCGCCCCTTGCTGTCATACTGCAATCTGTTTTTCAGACTTCTATTGCTTTGGTAACCTCCAGGGGATGCATGGCTATTGTACTGGGGCTTTGGTGGTGTGTTCGGTGGGGTTGACGGTTCTCCTTGAGTGAACAGTACTTGCGTACCCCTTGCTTTCAGATTGTATGGGCATTCCTTGATGGAATGTCCCATCACTTGGCAGATATCACAAAACAATTTTTTCGGACAATTTGTCTTTGTATGACCTTCCCCCTTGCAATCTGTACACCACAGTTCTCTGGCTTCCCTCATACTCTCCTTGTCGGCCTTTAGTTCTTTCATCATTCTTATCATGTCCTTCCTGAGTGCTTGCACGGTCTTGGACTCACTGTCGCTGTTGTCATCCGTACTCTCCTCGTCGTCCGTCTTCCTTTTCCCTCGGAAGGATATTTTATTTTCACTCTCTATATCCATCGCTCGATTGTAGGCTTCATCGTATGATGACGGAGGCACGACTTTCATCTTCTTTCTCAGCGATGGACGCAACCCTTCGATGAACCATCGCTTCTTCAGCCCGTCGGCCGGCTGAGTCTCCAGTTTTCCCAACAATTCTTTTAGTCTCTGATTGTAGGTTCACACGTTCTCGTGCTTCCCTTGCTTTGTACTGTAGATCTCCGCTACAATTTCACTGTCGTCCCTCAGAAGTTTGAATTCGTCTTGGAATGCCTTCTTAAGTAATCTCCATGATGCCCTGTGTGCTTGGGCCAACTCTGTGTACCAGTCGATGGCACTATCTCTCAGTGTCGCTGGAAATGCTTTCAGCCAGTAGTCCACATCATCTTGCCCATTGGCTATCAAAAACGTCTCGCACGTCTTACAATGTCGTACTGGATCTTCTGACCCATCCCCCGTAAATTTTGGCAGCTTCTGCCTCTCGGCTGGCGGAGTCACCATCCTTCCCCGATGCCCTCCTTGTGTGTTGGGCCTGACTGGATTGGTTCTCTCGCAACGTCCCGGTGCGTCACTTGCACTCTCGGCCACGTTCGAGTCTTCCCCGCGTCCTCTGTCAGCGTCTTCTACACCTTGAGTCTCCTCGAGTTCGTTCTGATACTCCCTCTGCCCTGGGGTCTTAGGTTCAAATCTTCCAACTCTCGGCCCTTCGTCGTCCGATATGGATAACTCTCCGATGCGGCATATGCTATTTTCAATTTCTTCTGTCAATTCATTTTCATTCCCTTTTTCTTTATTTGTTAGCAGTGTCTTGAAAATTCCTTCGTTGGCATGATGATGTTCATTGACAATTTGCCTCAGTGTTTTCCTTCGTTCTTCTTGTTCCTTTAATCTCAATGATCTTCTCACTATTTCTTCTGGTGTTGCTTGCCCCACTGGTACTTTATTCTTGTCTTTATTAAGCTATATGGGCATTAATTATGCTTACCCTTTCTTAGTTGTACGGCGTGCGACGGCGATCAACGTCACGTTCCTCCTCTTGTTTCAGACGTTCTTCATACCTTCTGAGAATTTGTTGCCGTCGCACTGCCCTCTCTCTCTCTTCTCGAAGATCTTGGAAGGCTATTAGGTTCCTTGCCAGAAGTCGAGGAATGCGGTTCAAAAGGTTATCCACTTCGCTATTGACACGCAGGTTCTGTAAAATAACCTCCTCTGGAACCTCTCTGCGGATAGATTCGTCTCACACGTATTGTCTGACTGATAATAACCACAGTTTGACCAATTCCTAAGTTACTTCATCTTCTCGGCTTCTGGGTTCATTCTCTTCTCTATCGCTTCCCTCGCGTTCTTCCTGAATTTCTTGTATTATCTCTTCTACGTGCTTTCTGTCTTGTACTTCCTCGTCGGTGTCAATTGGTTGCCCCATTACGTTGCCATTTCCTTGATGCTAGTTACACCCGACGGCTTGTTCCTGACGATGTCACTTGTCTGATGGTTTCCGACGACTCAACTTGTCATCCGATGGCATCGGACGCCTCAACTTGTCATCGATTTGTCACCCTCGACCCGTTTTCGAACTGGCAACGGCGCCAAATGTTTACCGCAATATGGTGTGTTTCATAGAATATGAAGTAAACAGAATTAAGTAGTATAGTGCATAACACAGAGCATGAAATTATAACAGCATTGCACAGAATAAAGCATTGTTCCCATTCATTGAATATATCAGTATTACACTACAATGTCACAATGCCCCCTCTACATTGGAATGACGATACATATATAGGTTGTCTAACGGTTGCCAATCGTCGCCGACACCGGTCGGGAGTAACTACTCGCCGATACCAACCAACCAACATATTTACCGATACAACAACATAACAAATATAATTTCTGCCTAACAGCTGTTAGGGGAAAAATAGGCAAATTAGGGTTATTGCGAATTGATGATTATGAACATGGGATCATGCTTGAAAGGGCTACAGAGCACGCAAGTCGAGGAAATGGGCGAAAGCAGGCCAGAGGCATCATTTTCAAGAATTTTCCAGTGTTAAGAAATTTTTAGAGGAAGACATGCATGGGCGGTCATTTTGACCGCTCCTGCATGTGGTGTATTGCATTTTGGTGTATGAGCGGCCAAAATAGCCGCCTCTACATATGGGAGTGTGTTTTCAGGTGTAAGGTCGGCCAGAACGGCCGCCTTTGCATGTAGGAAGATAAACTTAGGCGAAGGTTGACAAGTCGGTCAAAATGACCGCTTTTGCATGTTAAAAGGGAAAGCATGTTATCATATGCACGAGCGGTGGTTATACCCGCCCTTACATGTTTGGACATCACTTAAGGTAAACTTGTATCTTAAATGTATAGGCGGTTGATTTAACCGCCCTTACACATGGGAAGTTAAACAAGGTACGCATGGTCGGTCAAATCCACCGACCTTGCATGCCTTTTGCAATGGGTAAGTTATATGCAGGGTCGGGCAAATTCATCGACCATGCATATAGTTTAATAAACCTCATACATATGCAATGGCGGGCATTTCAAGCGACCATGCATATGGTTTAAAAAGACAAGGTAAATCTTATAGCATCGAAAACTCAGAGAAACAAAGACCAAAAACGAAAAACACAAACCAAATAAAAACAAAATGCGGAAAGCAAAAACAAAAACCCTAAGTAAAAACCACATTCACGGAAAAGACGAAACAAAGATGCATCTAGGGTTTAACAAAAAGCTTACAATTTTTAAAGGAAACTAGGGTTTCGAATAAAAAATAAGAAGACAGATCTGAACATGAAAAACGATGATATTTACAAAAGGTAATGAAACAAGACAAGAAAAACACGAAGCAAAATGAATTAAAACAACTTATAAACCTTTAAATTGCGAGACTCAGAGTGTAATTAATACACACGAGTTCGTCATAAAGGAGTAAAAGATGCATTAGCGGGTGATTTCACCGCCGTAGCATGCAAAACGAAGAACGATGCAAGGACGGTCAATTTGACCATTCTTGCATCAACTAGGAGAAATAACATGTTCGGGCGGTCACTTCGACCGCCCTTACATGTAAAGTTCAAACAATAAAAATATGCATCAGCGAGCAACATAACTGCCCATGCATATAAACACTAAAAATTTTCTAACTCATAAAAATGATCAAAATTGATATTTCGATCGGCATGTAACTTAGTCAGATTCTCATGAACTTCATAGAGCTGATCTAGGAAACATTACAAGACCTTCTTAAGCGTCAGAGGACTATGCATCAGGTTGAGAAAACTTGCCTCGAAATGCGAACTTAGAGTGTAGGCTACAGAATGGAAAAGTTCCATAGGGGTCGTCCCACAAAATGAGCACAACTAATTTTGAGGACAACATGTACCTAAAGCTAAATATAAAGAAAATAACATTATATTAATAGTGATTTTTACATAACAATTCATAATTTTTCCATACCTTACTCAAGATTGCAAGTCGCAAGCTGAATAAATTTCTCCAACCTGTCAAACATCCGTGCGAGGTATGAAAGCGATACTCTCCGTGCAAGGTACGAATGCAATACGAATCATGTGAGATACGAGTACGAGACCGATCACGAGACCAATAGAGGAAGAGACCTATCTGAGATCGATTAAGGGACCTATGCAATGCGTTGAAAGATGAAGGTTTTTGTTTTAAGTGTTTTAGGATAGTGCGTTCATCAAAGTGTAATGATGAACCACAACAATGAAGATAAAGGTTTAAGTGTTTACGAACACGTTGGGTTCACCAAAATCTAAGGTAGGAAAGACTACTACTCAATCGAACATGTCAATTAAGGGAGCTTTTCACTAACAATACACGGGTTTTGTTTGCTTGATATTTCAGGCCTACTCCAGGCCTAGAGAACCACATTATATTCCAACAGAAGTAAAGAAACTAAACTAGATGCTTATACGAAAGAAAGAAAGAAACTAAGGAAATGTTGGAAAATAAACAACTGTATACAAAATTCTAGAAAACGAAGTATACAAGTGGAAAGAAGATCGGAAAAGGAACCTGCCACCAGAAAGAGGAGCTCACTGCCCCAGACGACATTGGGTCGCGAGGATGTCTATGCTAAGCGTTGGCATCCTCCAAGCCACAAAAATAAAATCTCCACATCCATAAAGACCTAGGACACCTGCACGACACAACAACAAACAAAACAAATACCCAACAGTCTCTAGGTGATACAGATTTCAAAATAAAGCACAAAAAGCTATTGAAAATAATATAAAATGAAATGTAAATGAAAGAAAGGAGTAACGAAGCCTTCGTGTGTTCGAAATGCTTTCACTCGAGCACCTGCAAAGAAAAGAGGAAAATGTTGTGCAGCTAAGGAGCTTGCCTCGGTCAAGCCCTGCTTTTGGTCTTTCGACCTCCACGAACAGCGAATGTTAAAGAGAATAGAAAAATATAGTGTGTCCTCCTATCCTATGTATGTCAAGGACCTACGGAAGAATAATCAAATGAGCACCTACCTAAAACCAAACAAATGAGTACCACAGGTAAGAGAGCGATAAGACACCAACATTCAGCACGGGAGAGGCAACAACCAACGAAGGCTCCACACTTATTTAAACCTACACATCACAATAAAACATAGTTTGTCAAATTTTTATCAAATTCTCATATTAAACTATGTAGCAAGACTACAAACACAATTATATATATTATACAAAACAATAACTTGAAAATAAATTCAAAAATACCAATTCACTCTAACTATTCAAACTTTTCACACACCTCATCAAAGATCGCAAATCACAAGCCAAATAAAATTTGTCCAACTCATTGAATGTCACTTGTTCTGATAACATAAATCGACCCAATGTAATGTGAGAAGTTAATATAATAAAAAACATTCAAACAATAAATATGTTGTAACTTGTACCTAAAGCTAAAGATAAAGAACATAACATTTTATTAAAAGTACATTTTACATAACAATTCACTCAACTATTCATAATTTCTCCATACCTTAGTCAAGATTGGTTGCAAGGTGAATAAATTTCTCAAACCGGTCAAGTGTCCTTTGTTCTCATAATCACATTAAACCAACCCAGTGTAATGTAAGAAGTTAATATAATCAAGATCATTAAGAATAAATATGTTATAATGAGTAGCTGATCAAGTGATGTAGGAATGAAAGAATGGTCAAGCTAGGTACGATTGCCCAAACAATCAAGGGCAATACCAGTACGAGATCGATCAAGCGAGATACAATACTGATCAAGCAAGGTACAAACACAATATCAATTGGGTGAAATACGAATGCAAAACCAATCAAATGAAGTATAAATGTCAGATTGATTGAGATAGAAACCTATGCAAGGCCAATCAAGAGAGACCTACACAAGACTAATCGACATAAAGACCTACATGGGATTAATAAATCAAGGGGCCTACACGACATTGATCAAGTGATTGACATACATGGGATTGATAAAGAATGCTACCTACATGAGACCAGTCCAATGATGAGCCTACGTGAGACAAAGCCTTATTGACTAAGAAAACCACGAAAACAAATTGACTAAACGTATGTAACACCAATTAGGCCAGTGACCCAACATGAGATTGATCGAGCAAGGCTGACAATGGATGGCATAAAGCCAAGCCAACAAGCAAACAATTGAACCAAATGGGAGAGCTATTGACTAAGCTAGATAATCAAACAACCAAACGAGGGACTGACACGAAAATGATTGAGTGAGAGATCTCTACAAGACCAATCAAGCGAGAGACCTGGGGGAAAGAATTCAAGTAAGGTTGACAATAGACCAATCGAGTTAGGTTGTTGGTAGATTAATTGAGAGAAATCACTGAAGATAGAACAACCAAGCGAGGGACAAATGAAAAATTAATCAAAGGAGAGATGCAAGATCGATAGAACAAGGACCTATGAGAGACCAATCAGACAAGGACCTTTCCGAAATTGATCAAGTGAGCACCTATGAGAAATTGAATCACTGACGACCTATAGGCAATAGAGCGATAAGACACCAACATACAAGCAAAGGAGGGGCAACAACTAGCGAAGGCCAATTCACACCCTCTTTCTTCAAACTTATATAAACCTACACACCCCAACAAAATATAGTTTGTCAAACCCGCTAATCTAATTTTCATATTACACTATATAGAGAGACTACAATAACAATTATATAAACTACAAAGAATAATCACTTGAAAATAAAGTCAAAAATACCAATTCATTCAACTATTCACAATTTTTACATACCTCATCCAAGATTACAAGTCATGAGCTAAATAAAATTTCTCCAACCAATCAAATGTGACTTGTTCTGTTAATCAAATATAATTGGCCCAATGTAATGTAAGAAGTTAGTTTAATAAAACAACATTTAAATGATAAATATGTTCTATTTTGTACCTAAAGCTAAAGATAAAGAACATAACATTATATTAATAGTGATTTTTACATAACAATTGATTTAACAATTCATAATTTCTCCATACCTTACCCAGGATTGCAAGTCGCAAGTTGAATAAATTTCTCCAACTTGTCAAATGTTACCTGTTCTCATAATAACATTAACCTACACAATGTAATGTAGGTAGTTGATACAATTAAAACAATTAAAAGAATAAATATATTATAATGAGTAATTGATCAAGATTGATCGAATGGGGTAGGACATGAGATTGGTTGAACGAAGTAAAAAGCAAGACCATTCATGCGGGGTACAAAAACTATGTTGTCCGTGCGAGGGATGAAAGCGATGCTATCCGTGCGAGGTGCCAAAGCGATACCGTTCGTGCGAGTTACGAATGCAATACCAATCATTCGAGGTACGAAAGCAATATTGTCCGTGCGAGGTATGAAAGCGATACTATCCATGCGAGGTACAAATGCGATACAAATCGTGCGAGGTACGAGTACGAGACCGATCAGGAGAGACCCACACGAGACCAATAGAGACAGAGACCTATGTGAGATCGATTAAGGGACTTATGCAATGCGATGAAAGAGGGAGGTTTTTGTTTTGAGTGTTTTAGGACAGTGGGTTCACCAAAGTGTAACGATGAACCACAACAACGAAGATAAAGGTTTAAGTGTTTACAAACATGTTGAGTTTACCAAAATGTAAGGTAGAAAAGACTACTACTTAATCGAACATGTCAATTAAGGGAGCTTTTCACTAACAATACACTTGGGTTTTGTTTGCTTGATGTTTCAGGCCCACTCTAGGCCTACAGAACCACATTATATTCCAACAGAAGTAAAGCAACTAAACTAGATGCTTATATGAAAGAAAGAAAGAAACTAAGTAAATGCTGCAAAACAAACAACTGTACACAGAATTCTAGAAAACGAAATATACAAGTGGAAAGAAGATCAGAAAAGGACCCTGCCACCAGAAAGAGGAGCTCATTGCCCCAGACAACACTGGTTTGTGGGGATGTCTATGCTAAGTGCTGGCGTCCTCCAGGCAACAAAAATAAAATCTCCACGTCCGTTAAGACCTAAGAAACCTGCACATCACAGCAACAGACAAAACAAATACCCAGCAATCTCTAGGTGACACAGATTTCAAAATAAAGCACAAGAAGCTATTCAAAATAATATAAAATGAAATGTAAATGAAAGAAAGGAGTAACGAAACCTTCGTTCTTTTGAAATGCTTTCACTCGAGCACCCGCAAAGAAAAGAGGAAAATGTTGTGTAGCTAAGGAGTTTGCCTCGGTCAAGCCGCGGTTTTGGTCTTTCGACCTCCACGAACAGCGAAAAGAAAAGTATAGTGTGTGCTCCTTATTACACATTTCACCCCTCGTTTCTAACTAAGCAAATATGATATTCGAGTTTAACTTTTATCATTTTGAGGTTTGTCTCATGTTCATGCTTATTTATTTTCGGGTGTCTTGCTACGCTTCTTTGAATCAAATTGAGTTGTGGAGGTTTGTCATTAGATCTAAGACCCCAAAAGTTGCTCTTGTATTGCGTAGAAGGCCTTTTATGAGTTATCAGGAGTATTTTAAATGAACTTCTTACTCTTTGATTCACTAAATGTTTTCTATCATGTTTAAAAGGGCATATATAGGTTTCATGTGCATATAAAGGTCAAAATGGTATCTAAAGTACTTTATTTTCCTCAAAGAGGCACGTATATCTTTGGAGGGAAGTTGTTTTTAAACCAAAGTCTTGTTTCCTAACCACGGTTTCTTGTAACTAGTTTCATGAAGGTTGAGCTTCGAGGTAGGGTTAGTTTAGGTTTAGGTTTGAGAGTCTTTTGTTTAGGTTTTCATCTCTGTAGAAGGTTTTCACAATGAGGCATGGAGGCAGTTTGGTTTCTCTGTTGCATGGCACATCTAGAACTCAAGGAGTACCTTCAAAGGTTAACATCCACGTCCCTGGTATATTCAGGCCTTTTTAGGATGAGGAAAATGTACGTGGTTTCACCTATGTTTGCAAAAAGGGATGTTACATTCTGAAGATTTTGGTCTAATGCTTCAAGGGTTTTCTTATACTTATCTTGAGCTCTAAAACAAAGAGATTTAGATCTGCATGAGATTGTTGGGAGATCTCAATGCATATTGAAGAAGTAAAGATTAAAAGAATTCCTGTCAGTGCAGTGAGCCTATAAGATATGATCTAGACCTTATAGTTTTTGAAAACCCTACGGAAGATTCAAACTTCTCTTTAAAATAGACTCAAACTTCTCTTTAGGAATTATATGATGAGTTATATAAGGTGAAGTATAGAGATGTTAGAGACATGTATAGAGATGAAGACATCTATGAGAGTAGTCTCAAACGCCCTAGAAGTGGTTACAAGACCTGGTGAAGGAGACAATAGAAACATACATATATGCTTCACAGTCATTGAGTTGGCAGTCATAGTATGACTGTTCAATAATGACAAGGTTTTGACGGCAGTCATACAAGTGTGAGCTAGTTACAGTAGATAAGATGACTGTAACAGTCATTTAGAACAGATATGATGACCATCCTACATGCCAAAGACAAAGATAACAGTTGGAAGGAGCTCACTACAGTTATAAGAAAACTTTACTCTGCAATAAATGTTTGCACTTCTTCACAGTGGCCAACCACTTTCAAAATATCTTTGTCAGGAGTATCTAGAAGTGCTGCCAGGATTGAGAGTAATGAAGGGACTGTCATGGTTTTGACATTATGCATTTGACCTTAAGATTCATTTTTAGGGTTCAAGAGACAGTATATCTATGAAGAGGGTGCAGTCCAACTATGACAGCAGGTCAACAGAGATGAAAGAAGCATCTGAGAAGTGAAGAAACAGTGAGGAGCTTGACAGTGGAGAAGAAGACTGGACAGCCTATTATTGTTTTGTCATTCTTCATGGAGGTGACAAAGGCAAACCCTAGACAAGACTTATATACAATGATGATATACAGTAGGCAGTGGTGTGTCCCAGAAGCATGAGGAAAATTGTCCCAAGGTAAACAAAGATCTGAGTTAGAGTTGGAAATGATATCAAACATCTAATGCTCTATTTAGAGTTCAAAAGACAGTGGTACAGTGAACACAAACTATCAAAAAGACAGTCAAAAGGGGCTTACATAGTGATCAAGAAATGAGACTCATCAAAGGTAATGAGGAGTTTTTCGACAGAAGTAGTGTTGCAAAAGACATCAAGACCTCGATGAAGATGCCATCAAACCCTAAAGGATAATGAACAAGTGCAAAGCAGCTTAGAGAGGTGTAGAGGACTTTTAGTTTTGAGAAGACAGTGGTTTAAGAACAAGAAGAATACACCATTCAAAGGCATTTGGGAGTGTGATCAAAGGCCATTATCAAACAGTAAGGAGATTCAGACCTACAGCCTTGCATCATTACCTTTGATGAGTCTCATTTCTTGATCACTATGTAAGCCCCTTTTGACTGTCTTTTTGATAGTTTGTGCTCACTGTCCCACTGTCTTTTGAACTCTAAATAGAGCATTAGATGTTTGATATCATTTCCAACTCTAACTCAGATCTTTGTTTACCTTGGGACAGTTTTCGTCATGCTTCTGGGAGACACCACTGCCTACTGTAATTGTATATAGGTCTTGTCTAGGGTTTGCCTTTGTCACCTCCATAAAGTATGACAAAACAATAATAGATTGTCTAGTCTTCTTCTCCACTGTCAAGCTGCTCATTGTTTCTTCACTTCTCAGATGCTTCTTTCATCTCTGCCAACCTGCTGTCACAGTTGGACTGCACCCTCTTCATAAATATACTGTCTCCTGAACCCTGAAAATGAATCTTCAGGTCAAATGCACAATGTCAAAACCATGATAGTCCCTTCATTACTCTCAGTCTTGGCAGCACTTCTAGATACTCTTGACAGCGATATTTTGAAAGTGGTTATCTACTGTGAAGAAATGCAGACCCTTATTGCAGAGTGAAGTTTTCTTCTGACTGTAGGAAGCTCCTTCCAACTGTTATCTTTGTCTTTGGCATGCAGGATGGTTATCATATCTGTTCTAAATGGCTGTTACAGTCATCTTATCTACTCTAACTAGCTCACACTTGTATGACTGCTGTCAAAACCTTGTCATTATTGAACAGTCATATTATGACTGGCAACTCAATGACTGAAGCATATTTGTATGTTTCTATTGTCTCCTTCACCAGGTCCTGTAACCGCTTCTAGGGTAGTTGAGACTGCTCTCATAGATCTCTACATCTCTATACACGTCTCTGACATCTCTAAACTTCACCTTATATAACACATATCATATAATTCCTAAGGAGAAGTTTGAGTCTGTTTTAAAGAGAAGTTTGAATCTTCCATAGGGTTGTCAAAAAACTATAAGGTCTAGATCATATCTTACAGGCTCACTGCCCTGACAGGAATTCTTTTAATCTTTACTTCTTCAATATGCATTGAGATCTCCCAACAATCTCATGCAGATCTAAATCTCTTTTTTTAGAGCTCAAGATAAGTATAAGAAAACGCTTGAAGCGTTAAACCAAAATCTTCAGAATGTAACATCTCTTTTTGCAAACATAGGTGAAACCACGTACCTTTTCCTCATCTTGAAAAGGCCTGAATATACCAGGGAGGTGGATGTTTACCTTTAATGTTACTCCTTGAGCTATAGATGTGCCATGCAACAGGGAAGTGAAACTGCCTCCATGTCTCACTGTGAAAACCTTCTGCAGAGATTAAAACCTAAACAAAAGACTCTCAAACCTAAACCTAAACTAACCCTACCTCAAAGCTCGACCTTCATGAAACTAGTTACAAGAACCATGGTTAGGAAACAAGACTTTGGTTTAAAAGAACTTCCCTCCAAAGATGTACATGCCTCTTTGAGGAAAATAAAGTACTTTGGATTCCATTTTGACCTTTATATGCACATGAAACGTATATATGCCCTTTTAAACATGATAGAAAATGTTTAGTGAATCAAAGAGTAAGAAGTTCATTTAAAATACTCCTGATAAGTCATAATAGGCCTTCTAAGCAATACAGGAGCAACTTTTGGGGTCCTAAATCTAATGACAAACCTCCACAACTCAATTTGACTCAAAGAAGCGTAACAAGACACCCTTAAACAAATAAGCCTGAACATGAGACAAACCTCAAAATGATAAAAGTTAAAACTTGAATGTCATAATTGCTTATTTAGAACCGAGGGGTGAAATATGTAACAAGGAGCACACACTATATTTTTCTTTTCTCTTTACCACTCGCTGCTCGTGGACGTTGAAAGACCAAAACCGTGGCTTGACCGAGGCAAGCTCCTTAGCTACTCAACATTTTCCTCTTTTCTTTATAGGTGCTCGAGTGAAAGCATTTCGAACACACGAAGGTTTCGTTACTCCTTTCTTTCATTTACATTTCATTTTATATTATTTTCAATAGCTTCTGGTGCTTTACTTTAAAATCTGTGTCACCTAGAGACTACTGGGTATTTGCTTTGTCTGTTGCTGTGTTGTGAAGGTGTCCTAGGTCTTTACAGATGTGGAGATTTTATTTGTGGCTTGGAGGACGCCAACGCTTAGCATAGACATCCCTGCAACCCAGTGTCGTCTGGGGTAGTGAACACCTCTTTCTGGTGGCAGGTTCCTTTTCTGATCTTCTTTCCACTTGTATACTTCGTTTTCTAGAATTCTGTGTACAGTTGTTTGTTTTCCAGCATTTCCTTAGTTTCTTTCTTTCTTTTGTATAAGCATCTAGTTTAGTTGCTTTACTTCTGTTGGAATATAATGTGGTTCTGTAGGCCTAGAGTAGGCCTGAAACATCAAGCAAACAAAACCCAAGTGTATTGTTAGTGAAAAGCTCCCTTAATTGACATGTTCGATTGAGTAGTAGTCTTTCCTACCTTACATTTTGGTGAACCCAACGTGTTCATAAACACTTAAACCTTTATCTTCGTTGCTGTGGTTCATCATTACACTTCGGTAAACCCACTGTCCTAAAACACTCAAAACAAAAACCTTCCTCTTTCATCGCATTGCATAGGTCCCTTAATTGATCTCACATAGGTCTCTGACTCTATTGGTTTCGTGTAGGTCTCTCCTGATCAGTCTTGTACTCGTACCTCACACGATTACTATCGCATTCGTACCTCGCACAGATAGTATCGCTTTCATACCTCGCACGGACAATATTGCTTTCAGACCTCGCACGATTGGTATTGCATTCGTAATTCGCACGAACGTATCGCTTTGGTACCCCGTACGGATAACATCGCTTTCGTACCTCGCACGGACAACATCACTTTCATACCTCGCACGAATGGTCTTGCTTTCTACTTCGTTTAACCAATCTCATGTCCTACACTATTCAATCAATCTTGATCAATTACTCATTATAATAAATTTATTCTTTTAATTGTTTTGATTGTATCAACTACCTACATTACATTGGGTAGGTTTAGTGTTATTATGAGAACATGTGACGTTTGACAGGTTGGAGAAATTTATTCAGCTTGCGACTTGCAATCTTGAGTAAGGTATGGAGAAATTATGAATTGTTAAGTCAATTGTTATGTAAAATCACTATTAATATAATGTTATGTTCTTTATCTTTAGCTTTAGGTACAAAATAGAACATATTTATTGTTTAAATGTTGTTTTATTAAACTAACTTCTTACACTACATTGGGCCAATTCTATTTGATTAACAGAACAAGTCACATTTGATTGGTTGGAGAAATTTTATTTAGCTCGTGACTTGTAAACTTGGATGAGGTATGCAAAAATTGTGAATAGTTGAGTGAATTGGTATTTTTGACTTTATTTTCAAGTGATTATTTTTTGTAGTTTATATAATTGTTATTGTAGTTTGGTTATATAGTGTAATATGAGAATTAGATTAGCAGGGTTGACAAAGTATATTTTGTTGTGGTGTGTAGGTTTATATAAGTGGGAAAACAGAGGGTGTGAATTGGCCTTCGCTAGTTGTTGCCCCTTCTTTGCTTGTATGTTGGTGTCTTATCGCTCTATTGCCTATAGGTCGTTGATGATTCGATTTCTCATAGGTGCTCACTTGATTGGTTTCGGATAGGTCCTTGTCTGATTGGTCTCTCGTAGGTCCTTGTTCTATCGATCTTGCATCTCTCCTTTGATTAATTTTTCATTTGTCCCTTGCTTGGTTGTTCTATCTTCAGTGATTTCTCTCAATTAATCTACCAACGACCTAACTCGATTGGTCTATTGTCAACCTTACTCGAATTGTCTCCCATAGGTCTCTCACTTGATTGGTCTTGTAGAGATCTCACTCAATAATTTTTCGTGTCAGTCCCTCGTTTGGTTGTTTGATTATCTAGCATAATCAATAGCTCTCCCATTTGTTTCAATTGTTTGCTTGTTGGCTTGGCTTTATGTGATCCATTGTCAACCTTGCTCGATCAATCTCATGTTGGGTCACTGGCCTGATTGGTGTTACATACGTTTAGTCGTTTTGTTTTTTGTGGTTTTCTTAGTCAATAAGGCTGGCATTGGTCCCTTGTTGGATTTGTCTCACGTAGGCTCATCATTGGACTGGTCTCATGTAGGTAGCTTTCTTTATCAATCTCATGTATGTCAATCACTTGATCAATGTCGTGTAGGTCCCTTGATTTATCAATCCCACGTAGGTCTCTATGTCGATTAGTCTTGTGTAGGTCTCTCTTGATTGGGCTTGCATAGGTTTCTATCTCAATCAATCTCACATTTATAATTATTCGATTGGTTTTGCATTCGTATTTCACCCAATTGATATTGTGTTTGTAATTGCTTCATCAATATTGTATCTCGCTCGATCGGTCTCGTAATGGTATTGCACTTGATTGTTTGGGCAATCCTACCTAGGTCGACCATTCTTTCATTCCTACATCACTTGATCAGCTACTCATTATAACATATTTATTCTTAATGATCTTGATTATATTAACTTCTTACATTACACTAAGTTGGTTTAATTTGATTATGAGAACAAGGGACACTTGACCGGTTTGCGAAATTTGTTCACCTTGTAACCAATCTTGACTAAGGTATGGAGAAATTATGAATAGTTGAGTGAATTGTTATGTAAAATGTACTTTTAATAAAATGTTGTGTTGTTTATCTTTAGCTTTAGGTACAAGTTACAAAATATTTATTGTTTGAATGTTTTTTATTATATTAACTTCCTAGATTGCATTGGGTCGATTTATGTTATTAGAACAAGTGACATTCAATGAGTTGGACAAATTTTATTTGGCTTGTGATTTGCGATCTTTCATGAGGTATGTGAAAATTTTGAATAGTTAGATTGAATTGGTATTTTTGAATTTGTTTTCAAGATATTTTGTATAATTTATATAATTGTGTTTGTAGTCTTGCTACATAGTTTAATATGAGAATTTGATAAAAATTTGACAAACTATGTTTTATTGTGGTGTGTAGGTTTAAATAAGTGTGGAGCCTTCATTGGTTGTTGCCTCTCCCATGCTGAATGTTGGTGTCTTATTGCTCTCTTCTCTGTAGGTACTCATTTGTTTGGTTTTAGGTAGATGCTCATTTGATTAGTCTTCCGTGGGTCCTTGACATACGTAGGATAGGAGCACACACTATATTTTTCTATTCTCTTTACCATTCGCTGCTCGTGGAGGTCAAAAGACCAAAATTAGGGCTTGACCGAGGCAAGCTCCTTAGCTGCACAACATTTTCCTCTTTTCTTTGCAGGTGCTCGAGTGAAAGCATTTCAAATACACGAAGGTTTCGTTACTCCTTTCTTTCATTTACATTTCATTTTATATTATTTTCAATAGCTTTTTGTGATTTATTTTGAAATCTGTGTCACCTAGGGACTGCTGGGTATTTGTTTTGTCTGTTGCTGTATTGTGCAGGTGTCCTAGTTCTTTACGGATGTGGAGATTTTATTTTTGTGGCTTAAAGGAAGCCAGTGCTTAGCATAGACATCATCGCGACCCAGTGTCGTCTGGGGCAGTGAGCTCCTCTTTCTAGTGGTAGGTTCCTTTTCTAATCTTCTTTCCACTTGTATACTTCATTTTCTAGAATTCTGTATACAGTTGTTTGTTTTCGAGCATTTCCTTAGTTTCTTTCTTTCTTTCATATAAGCATCTAGTTTAGTTGCTTTACTTCTGTTGGAATATAATGTGGTTCTGTAGGCCTAGAGTAGGCCTGAAACATCAAGCAAACAAAACCCAAGTGTATTGTTAGTGAAAAGCTCCCTTAATTGACATGTTCGATTGAGTAGTAGTCTTTCCTTCCTTACATTTTGGTGAATCCAATGTGTTCTTAAACACTTAAACCTTTATCTTCGTCGCTGTGGTTCATCATTATACTTCGGTGAACCCATTGTCCTAAAACATTTAAACAAAAGCCTTCCTCTTTCATCGCATTGCATAGGTTCCTTAATCGATCTCACATAGGTCTCTGCCTCTATTGGTCTCGTGTAGGTCTCTCGTGATTGGTCTCGTACTCGTACTTCACACGATTCGTATTGCATTCGTACCTCGCACGGATAGTATCGCTTTCATACCTCGCACGGACAATATTGCGTTTGTACTTTGTAGGATTGGTATTGCATTTGTAACTCGAACGAACGGTATCGCTTTGGTATCTCGCACAGATAGCATTGCTTTCGTACCTCGCACGGACAACATCGCTTTCGTACCTCGCACGAATGGTCTTGCTTTCTACTTCATTCAACCAATCTCATGTCCTACCCCATTCGATCAATGATCAATTACTCATTATAATATATTTATTCTTTTAATTGTTTTGATTGTATCAACTACCTACATTACACTGGGTTGGTTTATTGTTATTATGAGAACAAGTGATGTTTGATAGGTTAGAGAAATTTATTCAGCTTGCGACTTGCAATCTTGAGTAAGGTATGGAGAATTATGAATTGTTATGTAAAAATCACTATTAATATAATGTTATGTTTTTTATGTTTAGCTTCAGGTAGAAAATAGAACATATTTATTGTTTAAATGTTATTTTATTAAACTAACTTCTTACATTACATTGGGCCAATTTTATTTGATTAACAGAAGAAGTCACATTTGATTGGTTGGAGAAATTTTATTTAGCTTGTGAGTTGTAATCTTGGATGAGGTATGTAAAAATTGTGAATAGTTGAGTGAATTGGTATTTTTGACTTTATTTTCAAGTGATTATTCTTTGTAGTTTATATAATTGTTACAGTAGTCTTGTTATATTGGGTAATATGAGGATTGGATTAGCAAGTTTGACAAACTATATTTTATTGTTGTGTGTAGGTTTATATAAGTGGAAATAGAGAGGGTGTGAATTGGCCTTCGCTAGTTGTTGCCCCTCGTTTGCTTGTATGTTAGTGTCTTATCGCTCTCCTGCCTATAGGTCTTTGTTTGTTGGATTTCTTGTAGGTGCTCACCTAATTGGATTCGGATAGTTCCTTGGCTTATTGGTCTCTCGTAGGTCCTTGTTCGATCTTAATGATCTTGATTATATTAACTTCTTACATTACACTGGGTTGGTTTAATTTGATTATGAGAACAAGGGACACTTGACCGGTTTGCGAAATTTATTCACCTTGCAACCAATCTTGACTAAGGTATGGAGAAATTATGAATAGTTGAGTGAATTGTTATGTAAAATGTACTTTTAATAAAATGTTGTGTTGTTTATCTTTAGCTTTAGGTACAAGTTACAACATATTTATTGTTTGAATGTTTTTTATTATATTAACTTCTCAGATTGCATTGGGTCGATTTATGTTATTAGAACAAGTGACATTCAATGAGTTGGACAAATTTTATTTGGCTTGTGATTTGCGATCTTTGATGAGGTATGTGAAAATGTTGAATAGTTAGAGTGAATTGGTATTTTTGAATTTATTTTCAAGATATTGTTTTGTATAATTTATATAATTGTGTTTGTAGTCTTGCTACATAGTTTAATATGAGAATTTGATAAAAATTTGACAAACTATGTTTTATTGTGGTGTGTAGGTTTAAATAAGTGTGGAGCCTTCGTTGGTTGTTGCCTCTCCCATGCTGAATGTTGGTGTCTTATCGCTCTCGTCTCTGTGGGTACTCATTTGTTTGGTTTTAGGTAGGTGCTCATTTGATTAGTCTTTTGTGGGTCCTTGACATATGTAGGATAGGAGCACACACTATATTTTTCAATTCTCTTTACCATTCGCTGCTCGTGGAGGTCGAAAGACCAAAATCGGGGCTTGATCGAGGCAAGCTCCTTAGCTGTACAACATTTTCCTCTTTTCTTTGTAGGTGCTCAAGTGAAAGCATTTTTAACACACAAAGGTTTCGTTACTCCTTTCTTTCGTTTACATTTCATTTTATATTATTTTCGATAGCTTTTTGTGCTTTATTTTGAAATCTGTGTCACGTAGAGACTGCTGGATATTTGTTTTGTCTGTTGCTGTATTGTGCAGGTGTCCTAGGTCTTTACGGATGTGGAGATTTTATTTTTGTGGCTTAAAGGAAGCCAACGCTTAGCATAGACATCCCCGCGACCTAGTGTTGTCTGGGGCAGTGAGCTCCTCTTTCTGGTGGTAGGTTCCTTTTCTAATCTTCTTTCCACTTGTATACTTTGTTTTCTAGAATTCTGTATACAGTTGTTTGTTTTCGAGCATTTCCTTAGTTTCTTTTTTTCTTTCGTATAAGCATTTAGTTTAGTTGCTTTACTTCTGTTGGAATATAATGTGGTTCTATAGGCCTAGAGTAGGCCTGAAACATCAAGCAAACAAAACCAAAGTGTATTGTTAGTGTAAAGCTCCCTTAATTGACATGTTCTATTGAGTAGTAGTCTTTCCTACCTTACATTTTGATGAACCCAATGTGTTCGTAAACAGTTAAACCTTTATCTTCGTTGTTGTGGTTCATCATTATACTTCGGTGAACCCATTGTCCTAAAACACTTAAAACAAAAACCTTCCTCTTTCATCGCATTACATAGGTTCCTTATTCGATCTCACATAGGTCTCTGCCTCTATTGGTCTCGTGTAGGTCTCTCGTGATCGGTCTCGTACTCGTACCTCGCACGATTAGTATTGCTTTCGTACCTCGCACGGATAGTATCGCTTTCATACCTCACACGGACAATATTGCGTTTGTACGTCGCAGGATTGGTATTGCATTTGTAACTCAGACGAACTATATCGCTTTGGTATCTAGCACGGATAGCATCGCTTTCGTAACTCGCACGGAGAACATCGCTTTCGTACCTCACACGAATGGTCTTGCTTTCTACTTCGTTCAACAAATCTCATGTCCTACCCCATTCGATTAAATTTGATCAATTACTCATTATAATATGTTTATTCTTTTAATTGTTTTGATTGTATCAACTACCTACATTACATTGGGTTGGTTTAATGTTATTATGAGAACAAGTGATGTTTGACAGGTTAGAGAAATTTATTTAGCTTGCGACTTGCAATCTTGAGGAAGGTATGGAGAATTATGAATTGTTATGTAAAAATCACTATTAATATAATGTTATGTTCTTTATGTTTAGCTTCAGGTACAAAATAGAACATATTTATTGTTTAAATGTTGTTTTATTAAACTAACTTCTTACATTACATTGGGCCAATTCTATTTGATTAACAGAAGAAGTCACATTTGATTGGTTGGAGAAATTTTATTTAGCTTGTGAGTTGTAATCTTGGATGAGGTATGTAAAAATTGTGAATAGTTGAGTGAATTGGTATTTTTGACTTTATTTTCAAGTGATTATTCTTTGGAGTTTATATAATTGTTACAGTAGACTTGTTATATAGTGTAATATGAGGATTGGATTAGCAACTTTGACAAACTATATTTTGTTGTTGTGTGTAGGTTTATATAAGTGGGAAAAGAGAGGGTGTGAATTGGCCTTCGCTAGATGTTGCCCCTCCTTTGCTTGTATGCTGGTGTCTTATCGCTCTCCTGCCTATAGGTCTTTGTTTGTTGGATTTCTTGTAGGTGCTCACCTGATTGGATTCGGATAGTTCCTTGGCTTATTGGTCTCTCGTAGGTGCTTGTTCGATCTTAATGATCTTGATTATATTAACTTCTTACATTACATTGGGTTGGTTTAATGTGATTATGAGAACAAGGGACACTTGACCGGTTTGCGAAATTTATTCACCTTGCAACCAATCCTGACTAAGGTATGGAGAAATTATGAATAGTTGAGTGAATTGTTATGTAAAATGTACTTTTAATAAAATGTTGTGTTGTTTATCTTTAGCTTTATGTACAAGTTACGACATATTTATTGTTTGAATGTTTTTTATTATATTAACTTCTCAGTTTGCATTGGGTCGATTTGAGTTATTAGAACAAGTGACATTCAATGAACTGGACAAATTTTATTTGGCTTGTGATTTGCGATCTTTGATGAGGTATGTGAAAATTTTGAAGAGTTAGAGTGAATTGGTATTTTTGAATTTATTTTCAAGATATTGTTTTGTATAATTTATACAACTGGGTTTGTAGTCTTGGTACATAGTTTAATATGAGAATTTGATAAAAATTTGACAAACTATGTTTTATTTTGGTGTGTAGGTTTAAATAAGTGTGGAGCCTTCGTTGGTTGTTGCCTCTCCCATGCTGAATGTTGGTGTCTTATCGCTCTCTTCTCTGTAGGTACTCATTTTTTTGGTTTTAGGTAGGTGCTCATTTGATTAGTCTTCCGTGGGTCCTTGGCATACGTAGGATAGCAGCACACACTATATTTTTCTATTCTCTTTACCATTCACTGCTCGTGGAAGTCGAAAGACCAAAATCGGGGCTTGATCGAGGCAAGCTCCTTAGTTGCACAACATTTTCCTCTTTTCTTTGCAGGTGCTCAAGTGAAAGCATTTCGAACACACGAAGGTTTCGTTACTCCTTTCTTTCATTTACATTTCATTTTATATTATTTTCAATAACTTTTTGTGTTTTATTTTGAAATCTGTGTCACCTAGAGACTGCTGGGTATTTGTTTTGTCTGTTGCTGTATTGTGCAGGTGTCCTAGGTCTTTACGGATGTGAAGATTTTATTTTTGTGGCTTAAAGGAAGCCAATGCTTAGCATAGACATCCCCGCGACCCAGTGTCATCTGGGGCAGTGAGCTCCTCTTTCTAGTGGCAAGTTCCTTTTCTAATCTTCTTTCCACTTGTATACTTCGTTTTCTAGAATTCTGTATATAGTTGTCTGTTTTCGAGCATTTTCTTAGTTTCTTTCTTTCTTTCGTATAAGCATCTAGTTTAGTTGCTTTACTTCTGTTGGAATATAATGTGGTTCTGTAGGCCTAGAGTAGGCCTGAAACATCAAGCAAACAAAACCCAAGTGTATTGTTAGTGAAAAGCTCCCTTAATTGACATGTTCGATTGAGTAGTAGTCTTTCCTACCTTACATTTTGGTGAACCCAATGTGTTCGTAAACATTTAAACCTTTATCTTCGTTGTTGTTGTTCATCATTATACTTCGGTGAACCCATTGTCCTAAAACACTTAAAAGAAAAACCTTCCTCTTTCATCGCATTGCACAGGTTCCTTAATCGATCTCACATAGGTCTCTGCCTCTATTGGTCTTGTGTAGGTCTCTTGTGATCGGTCTCGTACTCGTACCTCACACGATTCGTATCGCATTCGTACCTCGCACGGATAGTATCGCTTTCATACCTCGCACGGACAATATTGCTTTTGTACGTCGCAGGATTGGTATTGCATTCGTAACTTGGACGAACGATATTGCTTTGGTATCTCGCACGGATAGCGTCGCTCTTGTACCTCGCACGGACAACATCGCTTTTGTACCTCGCACGGATGGACTTTCTTTCTACTTTGTTCAACCAATCTCATGTACTACCCCATTCTATCAATCTTGATCAATTACATATTATAATATATTTATTCTTTTAATTGTTTTGATTGTATCAACTACCTACATTAGATTGGGTTGGTTTAATGTTATTATGAGAACAAGTGATGTTTGACAGGTTAGAGAAATTTATTCATCTTGCGACTTGCAATCTTGAGTAAGGTATGGAGAATTATGAATTGTTATGTAAAAATCACTATTAATATAATGTTATGTTTTTTATGTTTAGCTTCAGGTACAAAATAGAACATATTTATTGTTTAAATGTTGTTTTATTAAACTAACTTCTTACATTACATTGGGCCAATTCTATTTGATTAACAGAAGAAGTCACATTTGATTGGTTGGAGAAATTTTATTTAACTTGTGAGTTGTAATCTTGGATGAGGTATGTAAAAATTGTGAATAGTTGAGTGAATTGGTATTTTTGACTTTATTTTCAAGTGATTATTCTTTGTAGTTTATATAATTGTTACAGTAGTCTTGTTATATAGTGTAATATGAGGATTGGATTAGCAATTTTGACAAACTATATTTTGTTGTTTTGTGTAGGTTTATATAAGTGGGAAAAGAGAGGGTGTGAATTGGCCTTCGCTAGTTGTTGCCCCTCCTTTGCTTGTATGCTGGTGTCTTATCGTTCTCCTGCCTATAGGTCTTTGTTTGTTGGATTTCTTGTAGGTGCTCACCTGATTGGATTCGGATAGTTCCTTGGCTTATTTGTCTCTCGTAGGTCCTTATTCGATCAAACTTGCATCTCTCTTTTGATTAATTTTTCATCTGTCCCTCGCTTGATTGTTCTATCAGTGATTTCGCTAAATCAATCTACCAACGACCTAACTCGATTGGTCTATTTTCAACCTTACTCGATTTGTCTCCCATAGGTCTCTCGCTTGATTGGTCTTGTGGAGATCTCTCACTCAATCATTTTCGTGTCAGTCCCTCATTTGGTTGTTTGATTATCTAGTTTAATCAATAGCTCTCCCATTTGTTTCAATTGGGCACTTGATGCTAGCGTGGTTCAATTGGTCATTTCTGTCTGCTATAGGCTGCAAAAACTGTCCCCTCACTGTGGCACTTAGAGATCTCTTCCAAATAGTCTTCACGGCTCCCATGAGATTGTTCTTCTATAACTGACAAATCTCTCAGAGAAGTGCAGACTACAGTTTGGTAATCCCTATATCTATACCTCGACTTTCCAGGTCATCATCACAGTATATATCACTCTACCACTGTACCCTGCCCTTATCTTCTCAAGACATCTGTCGTGTCCTGTTGAATCTTATCCTTCATAGAGATGCATATATGTAGGCCTATACTTACCTTTTGAGATATGGGACATACAAGAATTCTTGTAGACTAAATGAACACTTACATTCTTTAACAATGACCTAACATACCTTGAAAGATCATTGGAATTTTCAAAATGCTTTATAGACCCTCCTTTCAGAACTACAGACCTTGCGAGTGTTGACCCTCAGCACTATATGGTTAGCACTGTATCAACCTTATGTTTTCTACATACCCTTGTACAAACCTCTGTAGGCATGATGCAAGGCTGTAGGTCTGAATCTCTTTACTCTTTGGTAATGGCCTTTGATCACACTCCCAAATTCCTTTGAATGGTGTATTCTTCTTGTTCTTAAACCACTGTCTTCTCAAAACTAACAGTCCTCTACACCTCTCTAAGCTGCTCTTCACTTGTTCATTATCCTTTAGGGTTTGATGGCATCTTCATCGAGGTCTTGATGTCTTTTGCAACACTACTTCTGTCAAAAAATCCTCATTACCTTTGATGAGTCTCATTTCTTGATCACTATGTAAGCCCCTTTTGACTGTCTTTTTGATAGTTTGTGCTCACTATTCCACGTCTTTTGAACTCTAAATAGAGCATTAGATGTTTGATATCATTTCCAACTCTAACTCAAATCTTTGTTTACCTAGGGACAGTTTTCCTCATGCTTCTAGGACACACCACTGCCTACTGTATATCATCATTGTATATAGGTCTTGTCTAGGGTTTGCCTTTGTCACCTTCATGAAGAATGACAAAACAATAATAGACTGTCCAGTCTTCTCCACTGTCAAGCTCCTCATTGTTTCTTCACTTCTTAGATGCTTCTTTCATCTCTGCCGACCTGCTGTCATAGTTGGACTGCACCCTCTTCATAGATATATTGTCTCCTGAACCCTAAGAATGAATCTTAAGGTCAAATGCATAATGTCAAAACCATGACAGTCCCTTCATTACTCTCAGTCTTGGCAGCACTTCTAGATACACTTGACAGAGATATTTTGAAAGTGGTTGGCCACTGTGAAGAAGTGCAGACATTTATTGCAGAGTAAAGTTTTCTTATGACTGTAGCAAGCTCCTTCCAACTGTTATCTTTGTCTTTGGCATGCAGGATGGTCATCATATCTGTTCTAAATGACTGTTACAGTCATCTTATCTACTTTAACTAGCTCACACTTGTATGACTGCTGTCAAAGCCTTGTCATTATTGAACAGTCATACTATGACTGCCAACTCAATGACTGTGAAGCATATCTATATGTTTCTATTGTCTCCTTGACCAGGTCTTGTAACTGATTCTAGGGCATTTGAGACTGCTCTCATAGATGTCTGCATCTCTATACATGTCTCTGACATCTCTATACTTCACCTTATATAACTCATCATATAATTCCTAAGGAGAAGTTTGAGTGTGTTTTAAAGAGAAGTTTGAATCTTCCATAGGGTTTTGAAAAAACTATAAGGTCTAGATCATATCTTACAGGCTCACTGCCCTGACAGGAATTCTTTTAATCTTTACTTCTTCAATATGCATTGAGATCTCCCAACAATCTCATGCAGATCTAAATCTCTTTGTTTTAGAGCTCATGATAAGTATAAGAAAACCCTTGAAGCATTAGACCAAAATCTTCAGAATGTAACATCCCTTTTTGCAAACATAGGTGAAACCACGTACCTTTTCCTCATCCTGAAAAGGCCTGAATATACCAGGGAGGTGGATGTTAATCTTTGAAGGTACTCCTTGAGCTCTAGATGTGCCATGCAATAGGGAAACCAAACTGACTCCATGTCTAACTGTGAAAACCTTCTGCAAAGATGAAAACTTAAACAAAAGACTTTGAAACCTAAACCTAAACTAACCCTACCTCAAAGCTCGACCTTCATGAATATAGTTACAAGAAACCATGGTTAGGAAACAAGACTTTGGTTTAAAAACAACTTCCCTCCAAAGATGTATGTGCCTCTTTGAGGAAAATAAAGTACTTTGGATACCATTTTGACCTTTATATGCACATGAAACGTATATATGCCCTTTTAAACATGATAGAAAATGTTTAGTGAATCAAAGAGTAAGAAGTTCATTTAAAATACTCCTGATAACTCATAAAAGGCCTTCTACGCAATACAAGAGCAACTTTTGGGGTCCTAGATCTAATGACAAACCTCCACAACTCAATTTGATTCAAAGAAACGTAACAAGACACCCTAAAATAAATAAGCATGAACATGAGACAAATCTCAAAATGATAAAAGTTAAACTCGAATATCATATTTGCTTAGTTAGAAACGAGGGGTGAAATGTGTAACAAGGAGCACACACTATACTTTTCTTTTCTCTTTACCACTCGCTGCTCGTGAAGGTCGAAAGACCAAAACCGTGGCTTCACCGAGGCAAGCTCCTTAGCTGCACAACATTTTCCTCTTTTCTTTGCAGGTGCTCGAGTGAGAGCATTTTGAATGCACAAAGGTTTCGTTACTCCTTTCTTTCATTTACATTTAATTTTATATTATTTTCAATAGCTTCTTGTACTTATATTATGTGCAGGTTTCCTAGGTCTTAACGGATGTGGAGATTTTATTTTTGTGGCCTGGAGGACACCAGCGCTTAGCATAGACATCCCCACGAACCAGTGTTGTCTGGGGCAATGAGGTCCTCTTTCTGGTGGCAGGTTCCTTTTCTGATCTTCTTTCCACTTGTATACTTCGTTTTCTAGAATTCTGTGTACAGTTGTTTCTTTAACAGCATTTTGTTGGTTTCTTTCTTTCTTTCGTATAAGCATCTAGTTTAGTTGCTTTACTTTATAATGTGGTTTTGTAGGCTTAGAGTAGGCCTGAAACATCAAGCAAACAAAACCCAAGTGTATTGTTAGTTAAAAGCTCCTTTAATTGACATGTTCGATTGAGTAGTAGTCTTTCCTACCTTACATTTTGGTGAACCCAATGTTTTCGTAAACACTTAAACGTTTATCTTCGTTGTTTTGGTTCATCGTTACACTTCGGTGAACCCACTGTCCTAAAACACTCAAAAGAAAAACCTCCCTCTTTCATCGCATTGCATAGGTCCTGCTGTGACCAAATCACACGTCACCCCATCATGATGGGGACCCCCCTAGTTTGCTTTATTCTCCTTAGAGTCAGTTCGTCTTAGAGGTCGGTCAGTCAATCAAACTTTGTAAAGGCGTTGTAGAAGCTCCTTGAGGATCAGGAGTGAAGGTATTGAGTTGAGGCAACACCTTAGGTGCACTTTGCTGATTGAGTGCCTAGGATAAAATTTTCAAATGGACCAAAACCAAGCTTAAAAGGTAAGGGCGCTCCTTGTCACCAAGATCATCTTTATGAGCGTCCATTGGCTTTGGCGCACTTGATGCCCCCTCTCAGCTTACTCTAGCGCCTAGATGAAACAAACCATTCTAGGTCATAGATTAAGTGTTTGGAATCACGAAAATGCCAAACAAAGGTCAAATAGATCTAGGCGCTCTTTTAACCTCAAAATGCACGTTCCAAGGGGGTCAACTTCATTAAGTCTCAGGGTGCATATTCTCACCTAAATTGATCAACATTGGCGCCTAAGTGAGGAGGTCTTTACAATGAGTCAACATTATTTGGATGATAAGCATGAAGTCACTAAGGTTCTAGGCAGCCTTTTACTCCTCTCCATACCTCAATTAGCGCCTAGAAACTAGAATTGATTGGAGAAGTGAATTTGGCGCCTAAAAAACTAAAAGGCATGTCATTTGCCAACAAGATATTAGATCTTGGAGATTGAGCGCCCATTCCTTCTCAAGTCATCATTTTGAGCGCCTAGTATTAAAATAGATCCCAAGTAAATCAAAATGTGGAGTTGGAATGTTGAATGATAAATTGAGGCGCCTTGGCTCGACAGAGCAATGCTTATGAGCGCTTAGATTGAATTGCATTTCAAGACATCTCTGAATGGGGCGCTTAGATGATGGGAGCCTTTTAAGGCATGTTTGGTTGTTTGAGATCATCAAGATGGCAAAATTTAAGACCAAAGTGGCCAAGGCATCAACTCTACTCAGAACAATGCTTATGAGCGCCTTGGGAAAGGGTGCATGAAAAGACATCTTAGAGTTATAAGTTTGGGCGCCTAAAGGAGAGAAATCATTCTGAGTCTTTCACCATTGCTTAAATCATTAAAAATGACAAGTGATGTTTCAATGGACTTGGGGCGCTCTTTGCCTTTAGCTTCACCAAAATGTGCGCCTAGAAGAATGGGGTATTGAGTAATTCAACTTTGGGCGCACTTTTTATTTGGAATAACCTCACTCTAGCGCCTTGACAACAGGATAAACATCATTTGAACTTCTAAAAGTGGAGACCTAGATGGGCGCCGAATGTTACAAGTTCCTAAATGACTAAAATCTTACATTGAGACTTCTTAGCGCCTATGGTCACTAGTCATCAACTTTTGGCACCTTAGAGGTCATAAAAGGGTAAAGAAGATGTTTTGGCGCCCTTGTGTGGGTCTTTGAAGATGTTTTGGCGCCTTTGGGTGGGTCCTTGAAGATGTTTTGGCGCCTAGGCAAGAGTCTCCAATGAAAGCGCCCTGTATCAGAATTCCTAAAAGGCCAAGTTTCTAGTAAGTGAGTGAAGGCGCACTTTATGTCTTCTTTCAACACCTTCTGCCGCCTAGGAGGTAAGTCATAGGTTTGGGCGCTCTTGGCTATTAGCTTCATTGTTTGGCACCTTAGGGGCCTTTGTTTGGAGGATTAGGCGCTCCTTTGCAAAAAACATGAAAACTTCATTTTGGCGCCCTTATGAGGATTATAGTAATTTTGGCACCTAGCACCTAGGTAACCTTTTATCATCAAGGAACACTTATCGAAACCTCACAAGTGTTTAAGAACCCTCAAGAGTGAACTAGTCATATGGAGCAAGGCGCACTTCCTTGTTCAAATAGCCTCCAATAAGCACCTAGGAAGTGGATGATCTAAGAGGTGGTTTTGGCACCTAGATGAGAAGTTTATTTCGAAGTAAAAGTTGGTGAGTATATAACTAAAGACCCTTGGCGCCTTTTTGTTAGTCTTGTAATCACCTTTGGGCACCTTAAAGATCAAAAGGGCATTCTAAAACTCTCTATCAAATTACAAGTGTAAAATCATCCATCAAGTCCTAAGGCGCCCTTCATATGAGTTTTTTGCCCATTTTGGTGCCTTGAGTTTAAATGATCATCTTGAAATTTGGATCATGCCTTGTAAGGGAGTGTTTGAGCTTCTCCAAATGTGCTTGAGGGTGGTGAAGAATATGACAAAGTATGAAAAGGTTATTTTAAGCAAAGGCGCCCTGTAGCCTTGCAATGACCCCAAGGACTGCCTAGTATCAAAGGGTTTAGTAATCATATGCATTGGCGCCTTGAGTATAGAGAGGTGATTGAGGAGTTTTTAGGTGCCTAGAAGAAGTCAAGCATATGTTGGATGTTTAAATGAATATCTTACCAAGTAAGGCGCCCTTTTTTGCCTTCAAAAGAACTCCATTTTGGCGCCTTGGGAAGGATATTGTCTTATGAATGAAAGGATGTTGGAATCACCTCAAGTAGTGCCTAGAGGAATGGGGGATTAAACAATGAGTTTGGGCGCCCTTATGCACCTAAATCTTCATCCTTGGCGCCTTTCATATGAGATCTTATCAATTTTGGCGCTCAAGTGAGAGGTTTTAAATTTTGAAATTTATATTAAATGCATTAAATGCCTGACTAGGCCGACCTCACCCTTAGCCGACCAGCATTTAATGTAGGCAGGATTCACTACATATAGAGGGCACTGCCTTTTCATTTAGGCATAATTCACATTGCAATTAGAAGAGGTGGAGCGAATTTTCTAGAGGAGCGAATTTTCTCAAGGAAAGAGCAGATTTTTAAGGCAGATTTGTGTTTTGAGGACTGATTTATGACATTTTACCTCTGATTTTTGTCATTTCAAGACTGATTTTGTCATTAAATCCATAGATCTGCATTTTTATATCAGAAATCTGATCTAAGGTATGTTTCAATAGCCCTTTTTCTTCATAAAATTGCCTTTATTTATTTAATTTTGCAGATTATCATGATTTTATTATCTAAAAAATCAGGTTTGTGAAGTCAATTTTCATTTCAAGTCCCTTATTCGAGTCTTGTCTTGTAGATAGATGGGCATGACGACAAAAGAGAGGCAAGTAAAGATCAAGATGGATGTCAAGTCCAACATACCCGACTCCAAGCTTGAAACTCATTGGAAAAACATGGGAGACACTAACATGGGACACGTCAACCTGGAGGAGATAAAGGACTTCTTGCTCGCCATCACAAGGAATGAAGACATCAAGGCCATTGCGAAGAGTGGAATTGTTCAAGTAGCATGCTTTCCACCTACTTTGCCTAGCACTGAGTTAGTGTTGGAATGTGTTCAGCGTTATGACAAACAGAAGAGACAAATTATAGCTAAAGACGGGACTGTTCTCACCTATTTGCAAAGAGAAGCCATCCAGGAGATCTTCAACATCCCAAGCCGAAAGGGAGTGTTCATCTATTCTACAACTGCTCAATGTACTTTTGAAGGCAACCCCAAGCACTACATGCAGGAAGTAAGAAAAAGGTGGATGACAGATTCATCAATCAAGATATATAACTTTAAAGATCCAAAGTTTCACAAAGCAAACTTCAAACAGGAGATAAGTTACTTCATCATGTTCCTGAATCGAGTAATAGGTAGGCCTCAATCATCTACTTTCGAAGGATGGCTGTATACCTATTTTGATCATGTGTTTACAAAGAATAAGATGGTTGACTGGGCTGGCCTTATAACCCATTGCCTTGATGAGCAGTTTGAAAGGTTTGATGAAATAAAGTCATTCTTCATGACTTCCTATCTTGTTTACATCCTAGCAAGAAATGTGGTTTATAAAGGATTAACAGTTAAAGGAGAAGTAGGTACAAAGTTTGGACAGATTCTTTCACATCAGTGTTATCCTCAGCTTCATTTGAAGAACATCAATCATTACAAGAGGTTCAATGATGCCTTCGCTATGTTCATAGTGAGAAAATTGAGAGAACTGCATAGAAGACTAACAGGTGCTGCTAAGAACTTCATTGAACAGTATGGAAGGTACTACATCCAGTATGACAAGTTCACCTATATCAAAATTCAGGGTTTCACATCCTTTCCATACAGACTGCCAAGATATCCTACCAACAGGATGGTGTTGCTGGAAGTTTCAAGACAGTTGTTAGAGTTTCATAAAATGCAAAGGGCAAGAAAGAAAGCCGGAGTTCAGTTTCCTCTCCAGCTTGGCAGATATTATTCCTGTCCATCACTTCAAGCAACTGAGCATTCAGAGGTTGAGCTTCAGGCATATCATTTACATCCTCATGATTCAAACAGGGAGAACTTCGATCCACATGGAGCTATTAAGCAGTCATATTCTTCCTATAGGCATATTGAATAGCTTGAGGATCATTGGGCTAATGCTATTGATGATGATGATGTCAAGATGCAAAAGTGTTCAAGGTTGAAATGGGATTTAGTGAGAGCTACTAAGGTATTAAGGATTCCTGATCAATTAAATGATAAAAGAACTCTCTCAGGCAATGAATACAATAAGATCCGGAACCTGCCTTATGATATCAACTGGGCTGATAGAGAAAGGGTTCATGATGAAGGATTGATAGAGCCTATCATCGCTATCACTGAAGAGTAAATAAAAGAGCAAGTACAAGCATTGATAGATGAAGGAAAGAAACTTACCTACATCAAGATGGGAGAAGTAGAACAGCAGGAACATCATAGTGCACCTGGTAGAAGTTCACAGAGTAAGGACAATAAAAAAGATTCAAGTCAAGCAAAGAAAAGAAAACGACTTGAATCTGTACAAGGAGAATCAAGTAAGAAGAAGAAAAGGATAAGTATTGAAACTGCTTCTTCTAGACAGTTAGGTGATACTCCACTAAATCAAGACATAGTGGTGCGTGTTGAGGATGCAGTTCCAGAAACTCCATTTGAAGAAGTGCCTTCAAGTCCACATGATACTGAGATCATTGATGAAGCTAACACTGAAGACAAGGATGAAGCTGAAGAAGAATCATTGCCTGCACAAGGAAAGCAAATACAATAGTTACAGGATCTTTCATCATTGCCGGAGTGGCTGTAGGATAGAATCAGGGAAAATTACGACGTTGAGAAATTTCCTCCTATCCCAGTTGATGAGTTACTTCTAGATTTGTTTAGTGAAAAACCAAAGAAGAAAGCAACTATTCTTTCAAAGATCACTAAAGACGAAGCGGGTGTAAGAAAAGTTCATGTAGCAGTTCCAAGGCTTGAGAAGAATATAGAAGATATAACGCCTGATGATTATGACATCAATACAATCAATTTGGGTCCATTGACTGGAATGCAAGTAAAAGAACTTCAGGGTTCAATTGATAATGCTCGAGCTATCGTAAGGCAAGAAACAGAAGGTAGAATTAAAGCTGAGCAGAAGTGTCAAGCCTTAGAGCAGTATATTCAGCACTTGGTTCATCCTATTCGTCAACAGGAGATAGTTTCTACACCTCCATCTCTTCTTCCTCCAGAAACAGTTGTGCATCTTGAGCAGTTGAAGTCTTCATCTCACAGGATGAGAGATTGGATGAAAAGATCAAAGGAAGCTACATATAAACACCTAGAAGATATCATGCAAGTGTATGATAAGATCGATGATCTTAAAGAAAGGGTACTTGCATTGTTGAAAGTTTGTGCTGAATTCAAAGCTATCAAGGAACAATACTTACCGCATTTGAAGAGCTTGATGGAGACCTCAGTTGATGATTTGATACATGCTGAAGTGATTGAAGAAGGTAGAATATATGACTTCTCTTCTTGGTATTATTGCTTTCGCAATAAAGGACAGTTACTTGATAAGGTAGAAACAGATATGTTAAGAGTAAGGGGTGTACTTCAAAGAATTCAAGATGGAATACATGCATCCTTAATGAAGATATGTAATCCATTTGGAGAGATGACTCTTGATAATATGAAAGAACAAGTTCAAGCTTTCTACTTCCAAGAGGATGATGTTTCTGATGAGAAGCTTGATAGTATATTCTCACTTGCTGTCCACCTTGGCATCAACAAAGCTAGGTTGATTGATTGGGACAAGACACTTGGCTTCTATTCAGTTGATGTACTTGAAGCTGAAGGAACCACTAAAAATACGCCAAGTGTACCTTTTGATAATGTCAAACAGATAGTGTCTAAATTTATTGAATGTCAAAATTCTAGTGATGGATATTCACATGGGGACTCCTCATAGGCTGATGAGGTGTCATCCTTATCTTCTTGGAAAGCGTGCCTTCATTGCCTCTTTCAATATACTAAAAATAGGAGTTTGTTATAACTACTTGTGATGTGGCATGATCTAGTCCATTGGCTTGGCCGATCGATCTAGGCCTTTCATACATTTTGAAGTCTATAAAAGGGCTCCTTTTGCTCTCATTTGTACGATTGAAGACTTTAAAAATTGTTGCAAGAGCTCTCTGAAATAATATAAGACTCATTGTTTTGGTGATTCTATATATGTTTCTAAGTGTTGCATCGTTTGGATTTCTTCAAGCGAGTAGTAAGATTAGATTAAGTTTTCTTTAAGTGTTATGTTAGTTGGTGGAAGGCTTCATTATTGTTTGTGGTGAAATCTTGATGTTCACACCATTTGTAGTTTGTGGCTTGCAAATTGCAGTGTATGGTTGGTCTGAACAAAACTGAGCTTAACTTTGATCCCTATGTTTGTTGAATTCTTAATGAGCATAAGTGATTTAAATATCTTGTATAACCTTAGAAGATTGCATCAATCTTGTGTAGTTGTCTGACTTGGCGAAGCAAGATTTGGTCTGATTTCACTTGAACAGTGATCTACCTTGCATCTAGGACTAGATTAGTGTTACTAAACCCTTTCATCTTTTGCCTTTTCTTTTATCGATTTGGTTAGAATTAGGATCGAGAGCATCATTGCAATATCATACGTCATAAACTGTAGTGCTTAAACATTCCTGTGTCCACCTCTTTAATTGAAACAACAAGTTGTCGAACAATTGTGTAAGTCCCTTTGTGTTTACCAGCATAATCATACTTAGTCAGTGAGCTATCTCTTACAAAATCATAAGAAAGGAACCTTGGAGTCATCTTGTTTGATCACTTTGTTCAACATTCGAGAGACTTTGCTCAAGAGAGAGTTAGATACTCTGTATTTTACTCTATTGTTGACTTGCCGAAAAACAAACATCAACAGGTTCCTTAATCGATCTCACATAGGTCTCTATCTCTATTGGTCTCGTGTGGGTCTCTCCTGATCAGTCTCGTACTCGTACCTCACACGATTCGTATCGCATTCGAACCTCGCACGGATAGTATCGCTTTCATACCTCGCACGAACAATATTGCTTTCATACCTCGCATGATTGGTATTGCATTCGTAACTCGCACGAACGGTATCGCTTTGGCACCTCGCATGGATAGCATCGCTTTCATACCTCGCACGGACATCGTTTTCGTACCTCGCACGAATGGTCTTGCTTTCTACTTCGTTCAACCAATCTCATGTCCTACCCCATTCGAACATTCTTGATCAATTACTCATTATAATATATTTATTCTTTTAATTGTTTTGATTGTATCAACTACCTACATTACATTGTGTAGGTTTAATGTTATTATGAGAACAGGTGACGTTCGACAAGTTGGAGAAATTTATTCAGCTTGCGACTTGCAATCTTGAGTAAGGTATGGAGAAATTATGAATTGTTAAGTCAATTGTTATGTAAAAATCACTATTAATATAATGTTATGTTCTTTATCTTTAGCTTTAGGTACAAAATAGAATATATTTATTGTTTAAATGTTTTTTTATTAAACTAACTTCTTACATTACATTGGGCCAATTCTATTTGATTAACAGAACAAGTCACATTTGATTGGTTGGAGAAATTTTATTTAGCTCGTGACTTGTAATCTTGGATGAGGTATGTAAAAATTGTGAATAGTTGAGTGAATTGGTATTTTTGACTTTATTTTCAAGTGATTATTCTTTGTAGTTTATATAATTGTTATTGTAGTTCTGTTATAGAGTGTAATATGAGACTTAGATTAGCGGGTTTGACAAACTATATTTTGTTGGGGTGTGTAGGTTTATATAAGTTGGAAGAGAGAGGGTGTGAATTGGCCTTCGCTAGTTGTTGCCCCTCCTTTGCTTGTATGTTGGTGTCTTATCGCTCTATTGCCTATAGGTCGTCGATGATTTGATTTCTCATAGGTGCTCACTTGATCGGTTTCGGATAGGTCCTTGTCTGATTGGTCTCTCGTAGGTCGTTGTTCGATCGATCTTGCATCTCTCCTTTGATTAATTTTTCATTTGTCCCTCGGTTGGTTGTTCTATCGTGAGTGATTTCTCTCAATTAGTCTACCAACAACCTAACTCGATTGGTCTATTGTCAACCTTACACGAATTCTTTCCCATAGGTCTCTCACTTGATTGGTCTTGTAGAGATCTCTCACTCAATCATTTTCGTGTCAGTCCCTCGTTTGGTTGTTTGATTATCTAGCTTAATCAATAGCTCTCCCATTTGGTTCGATTGTTTGCTTGTTGGCTTGGCTTTATGCGATCCATTGTCAGTCTTGCTCGATCAATCTCATGTTGGGTCACTGGCCTAATTGGTGTTACATACGTTTAGTTGGTTTGTTTTTCGTGGTTTTCTTAGTCAATAAGGCTGGCATTGGTCCCTTGTTGGATTTGTCTCACATAGGCTCATCATTGGACTGGTCTCATGTAGGTAGCATTCTTTATCAATCCCATGTATGTCAATCACTTGATCAATGTCGTGTAGGCGCCTTGATTTATTAATCCCACGTAGGTCTCTATGTCGATTAGTCTTGTGTAGGTCTCTCTTGATTGGTCTTGCATAGGTTTCTATCTCAATCAATCTGACATTTATACTTCATTTGATTGGTTTTGCATTCGTATTTCACCCAATTGATATTGTGTTTGTACCTTGCTTGATCAGTATTGTATCTCGCCTGATCGGTCTCGTAATGGTATTGTCGTTGATTGTTTGGGCAATCGTACCTAGCTCGACCATTCTTTTGTTCCTACATCACTTGATCAGCTACTCATTATAACATATTTATTCTTAATGATCTTGATTATATTAACTTTTTACATTACACTGGGTTGGTTTAATGTGATTATGAGAACAAGGGACACTTGACCGGTTTGAGAAATTTATTCACCTTGCAACCAATCTTGACTAAGGTATGGAGAAATTATGAATAGTTGAGTAAATTGTTATGTAAAATGTACTTTTAATAAAATGTTATGTTCTTTATCTTTAGCTTTAGGTACAAGTTACAACATATTTATTGTTTGAATGTTTTTTATTATATTAACTTCTCACATTACATTGGGTCGATTTATGTTATCAGAACAAGTGACATTCAATGAGTTGGACAAATTTTATTTGGCTTGTGATTTGCGATCTTTGATGAGGTGTGTGAAAAGTTTGAATAGTTAGAGTGAATTGGTATTTTTGAATTTATTTTCAGGTTATTGTTTTGTATAATTTATATAATTGTGTTTGTAGTCTTGCTACATAGTTTAATATGAGAATTTGATAAAAAATTGACAAACTATGTTTTATTGTGGTGTGTAGGTTTAAATAAGTGTGGAGCCTTCGTTGGTTGTTGCCTCTCCCGTGCTGAATGTTGGTGTCTTATCGCTCTCTTACCTGTAGGTACTCATTTGTTTGGTTTTAGGTAGGTGCTCATTTGATTAGTCTTCCGTAGGTCCTTGACATACGTAGGATAGGAGCACACACTATATTTTTCTATTCTCTTTACCATTCGCTGCTCGTGGAGGTCGAAAGACCAAAAGTGGGGCTTGACCGAGGCAAGCTCCTTAGCTGCACAACATTTTCCTCTTTTCTTTGTAGGTGCAACATTTCAAACACACAAAGGTTTCGTTACTCCTTTCTTTTATTTACATTTCATTTTATATTATTTTCAATAGCTTTTTGTGCTTTATTTTAAAATCTGTGTCACCTAGAGACTATTGGGTATTTGTTTTGTCTGTTGCTATGTTGTGCAGGTGTCCTAGGTCTTTATGGATGTGGAGATTTTATTTTTGTGGCTTGGAGGATGCCAATGCTTAGCATAGACATCCCCGTGACCCAGTGTTGTCTGGGGCAGTGTGCTCCTCTTTCTGGTGGCAGGTTCCTTTTTTGACCTTCTTTCCACTTATATATTTCGTTTTCTAGAATTTTGTATACAGTTGTTTGTTTTCGAGCATTTCCTTAGTTTCTTTCTTTCTTTCGTATAAGCATCTAGTTTAGTTACTTTACTTCTGTTGGAATATAATGTGGTTCTCTAGGCCTAGAGTAGGCATGCAATATCAAGCAAACAAAACCCAATTGTATTGTTAGTGAAAAGCTCCCTTAATTGACATGTTTGATTGAGTAGTAGTCTTTCCTACCTTACATTTTGGTGAAGCCAACGTGTTCGTAAACACTTAAACCTTTATCTTCATTGCTGTGGTTCATCATTACACTTCGATGAACCCACTGTCCTAAAACACTTAAAACAAAAACCTTCATCTTTCATCGCATTGCATAGGTCCCTTAATCGATCTCAGATAGGTCTCTTCCTCTATTGGTCTCGTGATCGGTCTCGTACTCGTATCTCACATGATTCATATCGCATTCGTACCTTGCACGGAGAGTATCGCTTTCATACCTCGCACGGATGTTTGTCAAGTTGGAGAAATTTATTCAGCTTGCGACTTGCAATCTTGAGTAAGGTATGGAAAAATTATGAATTGTTATGTAAAAATCACTATTAATATAATGTTATTTTCTTTATGTTTAGATTTAGGTACATGTCCTCAAAATTAGGTGTACTTATTTTGTGGGACGACCCCTATGGAACTTGTCCGTTTTGTAGCCTACACTCTAAATTCGCATTTCGAGGCAAGTTTTCTCAACCTGATGCGTGACTCTGACACTTAAGAAGGTCTTGTAATGTTTCCTAGATCAGGTCTATGAAGTTCATGAGAATTTGACTAAGTTACATGGCGATCAAAATATCAATTTTGATCATTTTTATGAGTTAGAAAATTTTCAGTGTTTATATGCATGGGCGGTTATGTTGCTCGTTGATGCATATTTTTATTGTTTGAACCTTACATGTAGGGGCGGTCGAAATGACCGCCCGAACATGTTATTTCTCCTAGTTGATGCAGGAACGGTCAAATTGACCGTCCTTGCATCGTTCTTCGTTTTGCATGCTACGGCGGTGAAATCACCCTCTAATGCATCTTTTACTCCTTTATGACAAACTCGTGTGTATTAATTACACTCTGAGTCTCACAATTTAAAGGTTTATAAGTTGTTTTAATTCATTTTGCTTCGTGTTTTTCTTGTCTTGTTGTTTCATTACCTTTTGTAAATATCATCGTTTTTCATGTTCAGATCTGTCTTCTTGTTTTTGATTCGAAACCCTAGTTTCCTTTAAAAATTGTAAGCTTTTTATTAAACCCTAGATGCGTCTCTGTTTCGTCTTTTCCGTGAATGTGGTTTTTACTTAGGGTTTTTGTTTTTGCTTTTCGTATTTTGTTTTTATTTGGTTTGTGTTTTTCGTTTTTGGTCTTTGTTTCTCTGAGTTTTCGATGCTATAAGATTTACCTTGTCTTTTTAAACCATACGCATGGTCGCTTGAAATGCTCGCCATTGCATATGTATGAGGTTTATTAAACTATATGCATGGTCAGTGAATTTGCCTGACCCTGCATATAACTTACCCATTGCAAAAGGCATGCAAGGTCGGTGGATTTGACCGACCATGCGTACCTTGTTTAACTTTCCATGTGTAAGGGCGGTTAAATCAACCGCCTATACATTTAAGATACAAGTTTACCTTAAGTGATGTCCAAACATGTAAGGGCGGGTATAACCACCGCCCGTGCATATGATAACATGCTTTCCCTTTTAACATGCAAAAGCGGTCATTTTGACCGACTTTTCAACCTTCGCCTAAGTTTATCTTCCTACATGCAAAGGTGGCCGTTCTGGCTGATCTTACACCTATAAACAGACTCCCATATGTAGAGGCGGCTATTTTGACCGCTCATACACCAAAATGCAATACACCACATGCAGGAGCAGTCAAAATGACCGCCCATGCATGTCTTCCTCTAAAAATTTCTTAACACTGGGAAATTCTTGAAAATGATGCCTTTGGCCCGCTTTCACACATTTCCTTGACTTGCGCGCTCTGTAGCTCTTTCAAGCATGATCTCATGTTCATGATCATCAGTTCGCAGTAACCCTAATTTGCCTATTTTCCCCTAACAACGAGATCATGAACTTTTGCAGTTTCTGCAAGCAACAACTGAAAATCACAAGTTTCTTCTTGCAGAAGAGATGGTCGATGCCTTTGAAATGATGATCCAGAAGAACTTTGAAAATGAAGCATTTTCAATTGCTTCGATGGATAAACTCCAAGATTATCAATCAACCGTTAATAATTTGAAAGACAATCTTGGGAAGCATGAAAAGGCGATAAAGGAGGTGAAAGATACAATCGTCAAACCTCATGTTGTTTCAGAGAATACAGTTGGACTAGACATTTATGAGATGGGAACAGTAAAGGCCATGTATCATAATTTCCTGAAGAAGAATGACGATGGCAGTTGAAAATCTTTCTTCATGCCTTAGTTTATTTTCAGTTTTGTATATGCAATTTGTATTTTGTTTTAGACATATTCACATGTATTTTTCCAAAATGTAATTACATGTGAGACAAAGGAAGTCCCAAGTCAAATAGGACTCTTTTGTTGAATAAGTCAAAGTAGTTAGACTTTTTCCTAGATTAGCTCAAGGCCTCTCCCTATAAATAAAGAGGGCCTCTATTGTAATTTTTATCTTTAATCTTATGCAACAAAGTGCTGCCCAAATTGTGACAACTTTCAGATTTTGTGTTCAAATTGTATGATCAATTCCAATCAATAAAGAAGGCGAGTTTTGATATCAAACTTTGTGTTGAATCGAATTTGTTTGAGTGAGGATGTACATATGGCATTTTTGCTGATTTCTCTTGTTGATTGATTGGAGAAAGTGGTGTTTGGTTATTACGATTGGAGGACGTTCAAGATAAGTTATATAAATTGTGTTATATTATTTCCTTGAATCTATGTGTGTTGAAAGCGTTTCTTGGTGAAGGATTATAAAGACTTTGAGCTTGTAGTTGTTCACTTTGTATATGAATCGTGTTGAGAACTTGTAAACTTTGTGCTATGATTTTCAATCACATTCACGTGGATTAGTGGTATTGTTAGTTGACAGACTTTGTACTCCAACTGGTGATACGGTTACTTTTAAAATCTTTCTGGGAATAATTTGAAGACTTTGTACTTGAGATTATTCACTTAGCTCGTGAATCTTTTTGTGAAGTGAGTTGAAAGACTTTGTGCTTCAACTCACAAGAATATTGGTAATAACTGTTTAGGTTAATATTAGAAGTTTAGAAATATTATTGAATATTACCGTGAAACATTGTAAACATCTTTTCTGAAAGAAGAGAAAAGGATGAATGTAACACACCCCCAAAGCTAGTTTTTAGTGTAAATAAGCTTGTAATAGTTAAAAGGGAACCTCCCCTTGCTGAGAGGAGAGATTTATCTCATCACATTGTGGTTGATATAACCATTTTTCCGTTAGTTAGCTAAACGACAAAATATTCACCCAACAGTACAAAATACAACAAATTTATTGTTTAAATGTTGTTTTATTAAACTAACTTCTTACATTACATTGGGCCAATTCTATTTGATTAATAGAAAAAGTCACATTTGATTGGTACGAGAAATTTTATTTAGCTTGTGACTTGTAATCTTGGATGAGGTGTGTAAAAATTGTGAATAGTTGAGTGAATTGGTATTTTTGACTTTATTTTCAAGTGATTGTTCTTTGTAGTTTATATAATTGTTACTGTAGTCTTGTTATATAGTGTAATATGAGGATTGGATTAGCAAGTTTGACAAACTATATTTTGTTGTTGTGTGTAGGTTTATATAAGTGGGAAAAGAGAGGGTGTGAATTGGCCTTCGCTAGTTGTTGCTCCTCCTTTGCTTGTATGTTGGTGTCTTATCGCTCTCTTGCCTATAGGTCGTTCTTTGTTGGATTTCTCGTAGGTGCTCACTTGATTGGATTCGGATAGTTCCTTGTCTGATTGGTCTCTCGTAGGTCCTTGTTCGATCAATCTTGCATCTCTATTTTGATTAATTTTTCATCTGTCCCTCGCTTGATTGTTCTATCAGTGATTTTGCTCAATTAATCTACCAACGATCTAACTCGATTGGTCTATTTTCAACCTTACTCGATTTGTCTCCCATAGGTCTCTCGCTTGATTGGTCTTGTGGAGATCTCTCAATCATTTTCGTGTCAGTCCCTCATTTGGTTGTTTGATTATCTAGTTTAATCAATAGCTCTCCCATTTGATTCAATTGGGCACTTGATCCTAGCGTGGTTCAATTGGTCATTTCTGTCTGCTATAGGCTGCAAAAATTGTCCCCTCACTGTGGCACTTAGACATCTCTTCCAAATAGTCTTCATGGCTCCCATAAGATTGTTCTTCTATAACTGACAGATCTCTCAGAGAAGTGCAGACTACAGTTTGGTAATCCCTATATCTATACCCCAACTTTCAAGGTCATCATCACAGTATATATCACTCTACCACTATACCCTACCCTTATCTTCTCAAGACATCTGTCTTGTCCTGTTGCATCTTATCCTTCATAGATGCATATATGTAGGCCTATACGTACCTTTTGAGATACGAGACATACAAGAATTCTTGTAGACTAAATGAACCCTTACATTCTTTAACAATGCCCTAACATACCTTGAAAGATCATAGGAATTTTCAAAATGCTTTACAGACCCTCCTTTCAGACCTACAGACCTTGTGAGTGTTTACCCTCAGCACTATATGGTTAGCACTGTATCAACCTTATGTTTTCTACATACCCTTGTACAGACCTCTGTAGGCATGATGCAAGGCTGTAGGTCTGAATCTCCTTACTGTTTGATAATGGCCTTTGATCGCACTCCCAAATGCCTTTGAAGGGCATATTCTTATTGTTCTTAAACCACTGTCTTCTCAAAACTAACAGTCCTCTACACCTCTCTAAGCTGCTTTTCACTTGTTCATTATCCTTTAGGGTTTGATGGCATCTTCATCGAGGTCTTGATGTCTTTTGCAACACTTCTTCTTTTGTCAAAAACTCCTTATTACCTTTGATGAGTCTCATTTCTTGATCACTATGTAAGCCCTTTTTGACTGTCTTTTTGATAGCTTGTGCTCACTGTCCCACTGTCTTTTGAACTCTAAATAGAGCATTAGATGTTTGATATCATTCCCAACTCTAACTCAGATCTTTGTTTACCTTGGGATAGTTTTCCTCATGCTTCTGGGACACACAGTGCCTACTGTATATCATCATTGTATATAGGTCTTGTCTAAGGTTTGTCTTTGTCACCTCCATGAAGAATGACAAAGCAATAATAGACTGTCCAGTTTTCTTCTCCACTGTCAAGCTCTGCACTGTTTCTTCACTTCTCAGATGCCTCTTTCATCTCTGCCAACCTGTTGTCACAGTTGGACTGCACCCTCTTCATAGATATACTGTCTCCTGAACCCTAAAAATGAATCTTAAGGTCAAATGCATAATGTCAAAACTATGACAGTCCCTTCATTACTCTCAGTCCTGGCAGCACTTATAGATACTCTTGACAGAGATATTTTGAAAGTAGTTGGCCACTGTGAAGAAATCTAGAGCCTTATTGCAGATTGAAGTTTTCTTCTGACCGTAGCAAGCTCCTTCCAACTGTTATCTTTGTCTTTGGCATGCAGGATGGTCATCATATCTGTTCTAAATGACTGTTACAGTCATCTTATCTACTCTAACTAGCTCACACTTGTATGACTGCTGTCAAAACCTTGTCATTATTGAACAGTCATACTATGATTGCCAACTCAATGACTGTGAAGCATATCTGTATGTTTCTATTTTCTCCTTCACCAGGTCTTGTAACTGCTTCTAGGGTATTTGAGACTGCTCTCATAGATCTCTGCATCTTTATACATGTCTCTGACATCTCTAAACTTCACCTTATATAACACATCATATAATTCCTAAGGAGAAGTTTGAGTCTGTTTTAAAGAGAAGTTTGAATCTTCCATAGGGTTTTGAAAAAACTATAAGGTCTAGATCATATCTTACAGGCTCACTGCCCTTATAGGAATTCTTTTAATCTTTACTTTTTCAATATGCATTGAGATCTCCCAACAATCTCATGTAGATCTAAATGTCTTTGTTTCAGAGCTCAAGATAAGTATAAGAAAACGCTTGAAACATTAAACCAAAATCTTCAGAATATAACATCCGTTTTTGCAAACATAGGTGTAACCACGTACCTTTTCCTCATCCTAAAAAGGCTTGAATATACCAAGGAGGTGGATGTTAACCTTTGAAGTTACTCCTTGAGCTGTAGATGTACCATGCACCAGGGAAACCAAACTGCCTCCATGTCTCACTGTGAAAACCTTCTGCAGAGATGAAAACCTAAACAAAAGACTCTCAAACCTAACTAAACCCAAACTAACCCTACCTCAAAGCTCGACCTTCATGAAACTAGTTACAAGAACCATGGTTTGGAAACAAGACTTTGGTTTAAAAACAACTTCCCTCCGAAGATATACGTGCCTCTTTGAGGAAAATAAAGTACTTTGGATACCATTTTGACCTTTATATGCACATGAAACGTATATATGCCCTTTTAAACATGATAGAAAACGTTTAGTGAATCAAAGAGTAAGAAGTTCATTTAAAATACTCCTGATAACTCATAAAAGGCCTTCTAAGCAATATAGGACCAACTTTTTGGGTCCTAAATCTAATGACAAACCTCCACAACTCAATTTGACTCAAAGAAGTGTAACAAGAGGCCCTGAAACAAATAAGCCTGAACATGAGACAAACCTCAAAATGATAAAAGTTAAAACTCGAATATCATATTTGCATATTTAGAACCGAGGGGTGAAATATGTAACAAGGAGCACACACTATATTTTTCTTTTCTCTTTACCATTCACTGCTAGTGGAGGTCGAAAGACCAAAACCGTGGATTGACCGAGGCAAGCTCCTCAGTTGCACAACATTTTGCTCTTTTCATTGCAGGTCCTCGAGTGAAAGCATTTCGAACGCACAAAGGTTTCGTTACTCCTTTCTTTCATTTACATTTCATTTTATATTATTTTCAATAGCTTCTGGTGCTTTATTTTGAAATCTGTGTCACCTATAGACTGTTGGGTATTTGTTTTGTCAGTTGTGCAGGTGTCCTAGGTCTTTACGGATGTGGAGATTTTATTTTTGTGGCTTGGAGGACGCCAGCGCTTAGCATAGACATCCCTGCGACCCAGTGTCGTCTGGGGCAGTGAGCTCCTCTTTCTGGTGGCAGGTTCCTTTTCTGATCTTCTTTCCACTTGTATACTTTGTTTTCTAGAATTTTGTATATAGTTGTTTGTTTTCCAGCATTTCCTTAGTTTTTTTCTTTCTTTCGTATAAGCATCTAGTTTAGTTGCTTTAATTCTATTGGAATATAATTTGGTTCTGTAGGCCTAGAGTAGGCCTGAAACATCATGCAAACAAAACCCAAGTGTATTGTTAGTGAAAAGCTCCCTTAATTGACATGTTCAATTGAGTAGGAGTCTTTCCTACCTTACATTTTGGTGAACCCAACGTGTTCGTAAACACTTAAACCTTTATCTTCGTTGCTGTGGTTCATCATTACACTTCGGTGAACCCACTGTCCTAAAACACTCAAAAGAAAAACCTTCCTCTTTCATTGCATTGCGTAGGTCCCTTAATTGATCTCACATAGGTATCTGTGTCTATTGGTCTCGCGTAGGTCTCTCCTGATCGGTCTTGTACTCGTACCTCACGATTCGCACTCGTACCTCACATGGATAGTATCGCTTTCATACCTCGCACGGACAATATTGCTTTCGTACCTCGCACGATTGGTATTGCATTCGTAAGTCGCACAAACAGTATCGCTTTGGTACCTCGCACGGATAGCATCGCTTTCGTACCTTGCAAGGACAACATCACTTTCGTACCTTGCAAGGACAACATCACTTTCGTACCTCACATGAATGGTCTTGCTTTCTACTTCGTTCAACCAATCTCATGTCCTACCCCATTTGATCAATCTTGATCAATTACTCATTATAATATATTTATTCTTTTAATTGTTTTGATTGTATCAACTACCTACATTACATTGGGTTGGTTTAATGTGATTATGAGAACAAGTGATGTTTGACAGGTTGGAGAAATTTATTCATCTTGTGACTTGCAATCTAGTAAGGTATGGAGAAATTATGAATCGTTAAGTGAATTGTTATGTAAAAATCACTATTAATATAATGTTATGTTCTTTATATTTAGCTTTAGGTACAAAATATAACATATTTATTGTTTAAATGTTGTTTTATTAAACTAACTTCTTACATTACATTGGGCCAATTCTATTTGATTAACAGAACATGTCACATTTGATTGGCTGGAGAAATTTTATTTAGCTCATGACTTGTAATCTTGGATGAGTTATGTAAAAATTGTGAATAGTTGAGTGAATTGGTATTTTTGACTTTATTTTCAAGCGATTATTCTTTGTAGTTTATATAATTGTAACTGTAGTCTTGTTATATAGTGTAATATGCGAATTAGATTAGCAGGTTTGACAAACTATATTTTGTTGTGGTGTGTAGGTTTATATAATTGGGAAAAGAAAGGGTGTGAATTGGCCTTCGCTAGTTTGTCATGTCCTCATTTTCTGAGTGATCACATGTGGCATTGATGTTTAGCCTATTCACCATTCCCGTAGGCTAAAAGAATTGGTAAGGGAATGATATTAATTTTGGCTAGGTGTTTTTCAGTATATTTTCATATTTGCCAAAATTATTAGAGCTTCATTATGTGGAAATTACAATTTCTATTGTATTTTCACATATTCAGGGGGGTAGGACCTATAGTTTGGGGCCAATGTGATATGATATTTTATGAGGCCATGTGATGGAGGAGAAAATGAAATCTTTAATTACATTTTCTCTTTTATATTTTTATGAATATCTCTATTTTAGCATGTGGCTAATGAAGTGTGAAGATATGGCTCCAGGTGGGACCTAATTGTAAAGTGTAATTGCTAAATTAAAAGATATAGGTCCAAGCTTATGAAATTGTCTTCAAATTTTTCCAAACGGTCATCAGAAAGAGGATCGACCAGCTTTATAAGGTGGCACACATGGATTATGATTTTATTTGTTCTCAACGCCTGTGCAAGAGGTATTTTAATATTGTTTAAAGATTTTAAATAATGCATTGCTGGCCGCCGATCATGAGGAAGGAGGATTTTAAATATTTATTAGCAATTACATGGATCGATCATGCCCTTTGAAGGAAATTAAATGCAAATTTTATTTGCTCAATGATTGTATGAGGATCGATTGAAAAAGGAGAAGAGGGCAATTGGATTTGAAGGAATAAAATTAAATGTTCTATGAAGAAATTCAATGCATGAATCCAGCCGTCCAAGTTAAAGAAGAAGATTTTAAATGATTGATATGAAGTTGATATACTTTCATTTAAAAAAATTAAAGATTGTTTTAAATGATTGTATTTGTGATGAAATTTATTTACTTTTGTTCAAACTCTTTGATCATCATTGGTGGAATCCAAAATTTATTTCAAAATACCAAAGAAGAGGAGCGCTCAGCCATGAAGAGTATATATTGAGGATTCCATTCTCAATTGGAAGCTAATGATCAATCTGGTATGTTTTCTATTTCATAGTATTACAGGGAATTTGTATTTTCTAGTGATTTCATACAAGGAGATGACCCCTTGTGATATGGAGATGGCCTTCATTTTGCAGGTTTTGTGGAGTGTTTGAATAAAAGATTGCATATTTGAAATCATTGGTATCATTGGAGTTTAGCCAAGGTAGTCATATTTGCATATTGGATTATTTGATAAGCTGATTGGCTTCATTACAGGCACTGATATTAATTTCCAGCCAGCTGATATTCTCCCATTTACATGGTTTTATGAATAGGGACTCATTTGTGAAGACTTTACAAGGCAATTGGCACCATTGGGAGTCCATCGATTGCATGAGGAGGCACTTTTATGAGGTTTTCATCAATTATGGGCATATTCCAGCATGCTACAGGTCTACACCAGCAAGTTATAAGTCTGATAAGTTCTGAATTAGAAGCCAAGACTATATCAGTTTGAAGACATATGATACTACAGGATATTTGGATGCAATTTCAGTACTACCGATTTGTATTTTGAGCTATTTGAAGGTGTTTGTGGCTTGCAATCACCAAGGGGAGTCCATCGATTGCATGAGGAGGCACTTTTATGATGTTTTCATCAATTATGGGCATATTCCAGCATGCTACAGGTCTACACCAGCAAGTTATAAGTCTGATAAGTTCTGAATTAGAAGCCAAGATTATATCAGTTTGAAGACATATGATACTACAGGATATTTGGATGCAATTTCAGTACTACCGATTTGTATTTTGAGCTATTTGAAGGTGTTTTTGGCTTGCAATCACCAAGTTGTCTTTGTCTGGGCATTTAACAGTGTTATCAGCATTTTATCAGTCATATAATTAGTCATATCAGTCATACTTTCAGTGGCATATGTTCGTGTTTCATGATTCATTATTGGCTGGGATAATTGACCAATCATTCTTGATTGTTAAGACAACTTTTGTAATAAGTTTGCATGACATTTGGTACTCATTTTCCATTTGTATTTAAGTCTGATATAAAACAGTGATGTATTGACATATGGGACAGCGAATAACATATTGCACTTGTCATCATTGAAGCTATCAATAAAGTATTGAAGTTGTGGAGTTCAATTGTTCAAATGTTTATTTACTTTGAATGCTTTTAGAGTTTAGAAGTTGAAGTTAAATTTGGGCAAAACATTTCAGTCATATATAAGGGGTTCTTTACAGTGGTATCAGAGCCATAATCCTGCCAGCCTTTGGGTTATGAATCCAAGAGAAATTGGACCACACAGGTATTATACAAGGAAAGCTAGGCAACAGCATAATACAGGGACACAACCAAGCATGGATGAAGGAGGTGGTAGTGGTGGTAATGGAAGTCCTAGAAGGGAACAAGGTCAACCAAATGTTGATGACTTTTTGACTACTTTTGCTCAACATCAAGACTTTATGCAACAAATGTTTCAGCAATTTCAAAATAGTTTGGACACTTTTGTTGATAGGGCAAGAGATACACGATCTAGGAGATCTAGGAGTGTAAATAGTGGAAGGACAAGCATTGCAGTTAGAGATGCAAGGAGACATACACATAGAGAGCCAACTCCTACTCCTACAGGTAGAGCAACCACAATAGTTGATGATAGACCACTTCGTCCAAGATTTGAGCCAGTGATTGAGGAAACATCTTTAGAGGATGAGGAGGTAAATGTTAATCTCACGGATGACATTATGGTTGCACATGATGGATATCATATACTCCCACCTGATGTTAGGAGAGACCTAAACTTCAATCAATTCATGTTCCAAAGGAGTGAAAAGAATAAGAAGAAAAAGGAGCAAAAACCTAAAAAGAAGGAATCTAAGGAGTATAAAGAGGCATTGAATAAAGTTCCTTTATCTTATTTTGATGGCAATGGTAAGATAAGTGCTAGAGCATGGATTCATAAGCTTGACACCTTTCTTACACTCAAACCCTTGAGCGAGGAAAAGGCCATTCACTTTGCTACTATGCATTTGGAGGGTTTGGCATACGATTGGTGGCATCATGGACTTGTGTCACAACGACATGATATGGTTACTTCATATGATGAGTTCACTTGAAGGCTCATTAACAGGTTTGACAGGAAGGACATAGAGGTCTACTATAGAGAATTGACACAATTGAAACAGGTTGGCAAAGTAGACTCTTACATCAATGAGTTTCAAAACATTGCAGTTATGGTTCCTGAGATGCCAGAAAGGAGAGTCACTATGTTGTTTGTTGAGGGTTTGAATGATAGAATGAGAGGATTGGTGAAAGTTTATAAGCCTAAGACATTGGATGAGGCTATAGAGCTTGCTTTAGATCTTGACACTTACCCTACATCATTCCAAGGCCAAAAGAAAAACTTTGGTAAGGGTTCAAGTTCTAATCAAAAGAAGACATTTCAGCCAATCTAACCTAGTCCTACTTCGATAGAGCGTGATGAATTGAGGAGAAAGAAGTTGTGTTTTGATTGGAAACAACCATGGGAACCAGGACACAGGTGTAAAGGCAAAGGCAAGGCATATCTTATAGAGGTTCTTTCAGATGATGATGATGAGAGTGAGATACATGAGGATACTGATGCAGCACATGAGGATGATCAACCTACTTTAGAGCTTGAGACAGATGACATTGGCAATTCAGTGACTATTGCTACTATTTCAGGAGTTCCAAGGTTTCATGCATTAACTTAATGGGCAGCGGGTCACATGTTTGGTGGATAGTGGAGCTACTCATAATTTCATTGATGAGGGTTTAGTGATGAAGTGTGGTCTACAATCAGAGGATTTTGAGGGTTTCACAGTTGTACTGCTCGATGATTTTACTATGAGTTGTCAAAAAAACGTACCACAACTCAACATTCAGATGGGAGATTACACTTTGACAGATGATTTCTACATGCTTGGTCTATCAGGGATTGATATTGTTTTGGGAATGCAATGGTTGCATTCTATTGGCAGGTATATCCAGGACTTGAAAAAGATGCAGATTGAGTTCGTCCATCATGGGAAGAAGATAATATTGAAAGCTTTATCAGATGGGTCACCTAGAGTTGTTTCAGCTAAGCGTATGGAGACACTTTTTCGTCATGATGACAGATTGGGCAGCTCAAGTGAACATTTCTTCCAAATATTCTTCAAAGGGTGAGTATCATGTAGATATCCAATCTGTATTGGATAAGCATGCTAAGGTGTTTGGAGATATTCCACCAGGGAGGCCACCTGATCGTGGATTTGAGCATGTGATAGAGTTGGAGGATGGGACAAAGCCCATCAACATTGCACCATATCGACATCTTAGACACTTCAAGGTTGAGTTAGAGAAGACTATTAAGGAGTTGATTGATATGGGACACATTCGACCTTCATCTAGTCCATTTGCTTCTTCGGTGGTGTTGGTGAAAAAGAAAGATGGAACTATGCAAATGTGTATTGATTATAGGGGGCACTGAACAAGAAGACAATCAAGAACAGGTACCCAATACCCAGGATCGATGAGTTGTTGGATGAATTACACGGGGTCGTGTACTTCTCCAAGATTGATCTTCGTTCAGGCTACCATTAGATTCGTGTTCGTGAGGAGGACATTCTAAAGACAACATTTAGATGCCACTACGGACATTATGAGTTTTTAGTGATGCCCTTTGGTCTTACTAATGCACCTGCTACATTTCAGTCTTGTATGAATCATGTTTTCAATAAGCAGTTGTGTAAGTTCTTGCTAGTGTTTTTTGATGATATTTTGATATATAGTAAGACATGGGATGAGCATCTTCGACATCTTGATGAGGTATTAGGAGTAATGGAGGCACAATCCTTGTATGCCAAGGCTTCTAAGTGTGACTTTGGGATGGAGGAGATTCTTTATCTAGGGCATATGATCAGTGCTAATGGAGTTAGAGTATAGGAGGAGACGATCAAAGTGATACAGGAATGGCCTACACCAAGGAACCTTACTGAGTTGAGAGGATTCTTGGGTCTTTGCAGCTATTACAGGAGATTTGTTAGGATTTTCACAGTTGGCATCACTATTGACAGATCTCACTAAGAAGGGGGATTCATTTGGTCTGACAGTGCACAGGCAACTTTTGATCGACTCAAGGAGGTGATGAGTACTACTCCAGTATTAGCACTACCAGATTTTACACAATCATTTGTTCTTGAGTGTGATGCATTAGGAGAAGGTATAGGGGTTGTGTTGATGCAGAATAGGCATCCCATTGCATTTGAGAGCCGAAAATTGAGAGATGTGGAGCGCCTATATTCCACCTATGACAAGGAGATGCTAGCCAATGCATGCTTTGGCTAAGTTTCATCAGTACTTGGTAGATGCGAAGTTTGTGGTTAGGACTGACCACAATAGTCTGAAATACTTCTTGGAACAAAAGGATTTGAATGAGAGACAACAAAAATGGGTCTCTAAGATATAGGCATATGATCTTGACATTGATTTTGTGAAGCGTAAGAAGAATATTGTCGCAGATGCACTTTCTAGGAGGCCTACTATTTGTTCCTTGAGTGAGATTTCAGCTGATTGGAAATCTCAACTTTTAGTTGAGTATTCTAAATCTACTTTTGCATGTGAGATCATGGATGGCATTATACAGGATGACAGGTACAAGGTGGTGGATGATGTGATTTACTACAAGGATAGGATATTTTTGGTACCCGAGTCAAAGCTCAAACAGCAGATATTGAGAGTCGTTCATGACACACCTCTAGCAGGACATCCAGGGTTTTTCAAAACCTATAGGCAGATTCATGAGAGATTCTTGTGGAAGGGTCTTGTTGTGACCTTTTACAACATCAACCCCAATTGCAAATTGGGTCCCCTCTCTTTTTTTGACTTGTCTGGATCCTTTCTCTAATCCCATACTCTGATCCGGCAATGTTTTCGCAACTCAAATGATGTCAATGGCTTAGGCTAGCTCATCGGTAAGAAAGAGAAGTGAACACATAAATTTCCTCCTGCATAGGCCTGGAGCCCTAACTGCCCATTTCGGACTGTCCTCAGGGAAGGGTTTTGTTTTTCCATCCTCGGGAAATGAACCTGTTGTGACCAAATCACACATCGCCCCATTGCAAATGGGGACCCCTTTTTTTTTAGCTCTGATGCTTTGCATGAAGTTTTGATGATGTCTTTAGTTCATTACATGATGAAGTCAGTGGTGTTTGAGTCTTAGAGCCCCTTGATGACCTGATCCTGATGTTTGAGATCCTGAAAATGACTAAGTCTGGTATCCTGATCTTGAAGATCCTGAAAATTGGCTAAGTTTGAAATCTGGTGGATCTGAGACCTATCTCAAACATCCTGAAAGGTATATTGAAAAATATTTAAAGTTCAAATACTTAAATATATTTTTTAATATACCTTACCTTGGCAACTTGCATTTTTGGGTGCGAATTTGCTCTAGTACTTAGGCACGTTTTCCCACCTCTGCCAACTCACATCAGCGCCTAGAGGAGATCAACTTTCAAACACTTTGGAGGATGGCGCCTTGATTGGAAATGATATAAGAGACATTAAACATCAAAAGTCGACAAAGTAGTGATTCATGAGTCTTGGCGCCTTTTCATGTTCAAATTATCATCAAATAGCGCCTTCAATTGAAGTGGGTAAGCTTAGGAACCCATTCCTTGTTGCTCCTCTCCACTTTGGCGCCTTGATGTAGGATGGAGTTTAGATCAATGATAGATAGCGCCTAAAGTTCAAGTAGTCTTACAAGGATGTAATCAAGTGCTGAAAAGCCTTACAGATGTCAACAATGAGCAAATTCAAGTCTAGGCGCCTTCATGCATTAGACTACCTCATTTTGGCGCCTTAGCATGAAGAGATGTTAAGCTAACTCCAAGTTGCACCTTAGGAAGAAAGAGTATGATGTATGTTTGAGATCCTGAAAATGACTAAGTCTGGTAGCCTGAAATCCTGAAACATTGAAAATTGACTAAGTCTGAAATCTGGTGGATCCTCCAAATTCTATAATCTACATGTTAAATCCGGTGGATTCGAGACCTATCTCAAACATCCTGAAAGGTATATTGAAAAATATTTAAAGTATTCTAAACTTATACTTAAATATATTTTTCAATATACCTTATGCTTTGGGACTACTATTTCTAGGCGCGAATTTGCTCCACGTTTTCTCACTTGCAGACACTCAAAAAGTGCGCCTTGATGGGAGGAGAGGTCCAAGTCAATTGTGGATGGCGCCTAAAGAGATATTTCCTTCCTTAAGACTCAAGGATTGATCTAAGTCCACAAAACCTACATTTTGAGTTGGGCGCCAATTTCACACTCAAATGATCATCAACTCGCGCCTTGAGTTGAAGTAGTAGAATTTAGGCGCACTTTCTTGTTATTAACAACCACCCTTGATGCGCCCTACATTCGGAAGGTTAGAGAGATGATCTTATGGCGCCTTGGAGTGCATGGTATGGAGAAATTATAAAATGGCGCCTAGAGGAATGAAAACTTAAGTCAAAAGACCTTAGGCGCACTTTGCCTCTTAGTAAACCTCAAGGTGGCGCCTTTGAAGGAAGTCATGAATTAACACCAACAAGTGAGCATTTTGAGCGAATGACATACTCTTAACACTTCCCAGAGCTTTGAAATCACATGAAGCTCATTTAGAGTTTAGGCGCTCTTCTTGTGCTAGTTAACCTATTTTGGTGCCTTAACATGGGAGGGATGCTTCAACTAATGACTTTTGGCACCTAAGAGCAAGGATGTTTCTTGAGAGCTCAAACATGAAAATTAACTTTCTAGACAATCTAGGCACACCTTAAAATTCAAATTAGCACCTGGAGGAGAGAATGAAGGTTTGGTGAAGTCCAAACATGAAAAGAAATCATTTGAAGACTAAGAAATGAGCTAAGTGACCTTAGGCGCCCTATCTTGCCTTCCCAAATCATTTCTAGCGCCTTAAGATCATAGTGTGGGTGTAACTTCAAATCAACGCCTAGCCTTGTGAAGACAAAGATCAAGTATGAAGGACCTCACCTTGTTAAAGTAGAGAGTCATAATTGTCAAATTGAGTTTGAAATGATAAAAGTAAGGCTATTTTATCTAGGCGCCTTTTTACCTCCATGAAGACTTGAACTAGCGCCTTGAAGAGAATCACTCAAGTTCATACCTAGAAGTAGGCGAAATCACGTTAAACTATTGCAGTTGTTAGAAATCATTTAAACTTATGAATGTGGGATTAAATTGTAGTAGGCGCACTTTGCACCTTTATAATATTATATAGGCGCCTAGACTTGAAAAGACTTACTTGAATGTTTAAAGTTATTACTATCTTATGAAGTGATTAATACATTGTTTACTTTGTCTTGTAGGAACATTAGCCAAGCTAAGGAGTTGTTCAATGAGTCACTTTCGAGCGAGAAGCTTGGAGTCACCTTCAACACTCATCATGAAGTTGCATCATTGAAGGAAGGAGTATTGGTGAAGTCAAGGAATCATCAAGAGCAAGTACCTGAGTCACCTTCAAGTTGCAAAGAGAACACCACTTTAAGGGATCACCTTAAGTCTCCTACATCAATGATATCATGTTAGATCATATCAAGTTCAAAGTATACTTCATCCTTTGCATCATGTTCAAAGACAAGGCGTTCCCCATCCAAGCTTCAAGTCAAGGTTCGTCAAGCTTCAAAGTTTCTTCTAGAGGTTATCGACATCTACTTCACATCCAAGTAAGGTGTTATCATCTACACTCCAAGAGGGTCACTTCAAAGGCCATCATGAAGGATCACTTCATCAACTTCTACATCAAACAACGACACTTCATCTATTCAACTTCAAGTTTCATTTAATCTTCAAGTCCAAGAGAGGTCTCCTACTCCGATTCATGAATGAAGTTTCATCATCTGCTCTTACATGAAGGAAGTATACATCATCATCATCTACTCTATTATTCACTCTTCAAGAAGGAGCATCATCAAAGAAGATCATCATATCAACTTACCTACAAGAAGAAGAAAGAATCATGAAGTTAATCAAGTGAAGCGACAAGTATCATACATCCAGTCTACAAGAAGAATGGACAAGGCAAGATCTACAAGTTGTATTCCTAACATTCAAGTATCAAAGCAATCACATTGAATACATCACCACATTGATGATACAATTTTCAAAGTATGCTGAGGTGGCATCTATGTGGCAAGTACACATCATCTTAAATGAATTAAATGTATCATTTAATAAAAGAAGTCAAAGGGTTTCCTATGTGGAAGATATTTTAAATGCTTTCGCCTTATCCTTATCACATTGGAAAGCGTGCCATCATTGCCTCTCTCTTTTGTGCTAAAAATAGCAAGTTGTTGTAACTACCTTTGAGTTGGCATGATCTGAGCCCTTGGCTACATGAAATGATCTTAGCCATTCATTGTAGTCCTAGACCTCTATATAAAGGCCTTGTTGCCTCATTTGTTAAATTAGTAGTCAGTAGGCAAGTAGGAGTAGAGTAGAAGAGACTCTCGAAATTTCCTTAGAGGACTTGAAGTTGTATATATTTTTCAAGATTAATGTGAAGGACATTGGAGTTCGCTTGGTGTTTGAGTGTTGTCTTGTGGAATCACATGGTTTCTTGTACTTTGATGAAATGGACAGATGTTTCAACTTAGATTAGAAATAGATTAGAAGTTCTTTGATGTGATGTATGTTGTATTGAATATTTGATCAACTCCTAGCTCATGCTTTTAACATTCATCGCCGGTGAAGTGTTGTGTAAAGCTAGTCTGAGCCTTATTATTTGCTTAAGTTCGATTGTGGATGCTTGTTTGAGCTGCGCCATTCGATGGGTGCTTGTATAAGCTTTCATGATTTGAAAACCTTTCGTTTACATTAGGAGATTGCACCAACTCCATGTAGTTGTAGGCATCCTTGGCGAAGTGGAGTTAGGTTAATTCAGGAGTTTGTCTGTTCAATACATCATCATTGCTTCATTGACCTCAGATTAGATTCCTTAAACTTTTATCTTTTGTCTTTTCTTTATCATTGATATGTCATCCACATTGAAGGAGGAATAAGCTAAATAAAATATGAAGTCTGCGTAAGTCCCTTTGTGATTACCAGCAAGATCACATGTAATCACTGAGTTAACCCATCATGAATCATAAATAAGGAACCTTGGAGTTACTTCATTGGATCACATAGTTCAGCCTTTGAAGAGCTTTATTCAAGAGAGTGGGATACTCTAGTGTTTTACTCTATTGTTAACTTGTCTAAAAACAATCATCAACAGAACCCACTCCATCCCTGGCATGAAACTCAATTCCAGTCTTGTTCCAAGACTCCATGTCCCACTCAGGAAGTCATTCCTGGACTCCAGTCCAGGAATCCAGCCCGGAGGTCCAGTCCGGAGTCTTGTCCGGAAGAGCCTATCCCGGAGTCTTGTTCAAGGAATTCCTGCCCGGAATCCTGTTCCGGGGTTTATCCATGTTCTCATCCCGACCAGGCCCGGAACTCAACAAAGATTGCCACTCCTTGGCATGTTCATCCGCGGCATGAAACCCAGTTCCTAACCCGACAGCTCCAGTCCGGAAGTTCAATCCAGGGGATATCCTTCTAATCCCAATCCGACACTCAACCTCATTTCAGAACTCGGAAGATTCTCAAATCGACAGGTTTTTTCAAGGACTTAGGGTAATTTCCAAAAATAATCAGTGTTTAAAGGTACCTTTCTAGAAGGCTGGAAGTGCGATAGGAATATTCCTAGTCGCATATTCTAGTACCTGCTGGAATATGCGCTCAGGGAAGAAATTATCCCTAGTCGCATAATCCAGCAGGTACTGGATTATGTGCCCAGGACAATTTTTTGTCCTGGTCGCAAAATCCAGTACCTACTGGATTTTGCGCCCTAGGACTGGAAGTGTCCAGTTCTGCCTCCTGACCTGTCCAGTCAATCTGATGACTTGAAAATCGTACTCTGACTCCTCTATGGATGCCTGAATCCTGGAATTCACAGTCAGGATGGAAGAAACAAACTCCGTATTGTTGTGACCAAATCACACATCGCCCCATTGCAAATGGGGACCCCCTTTTTTTGAGCTCCAATGTTTTGCATGAGATCTTAGATGATGCCTTAGGTTCATTTCCTATGCCAATCCAATAAGTCTCTCTCCTAGAAGATTTTGCTTTATAACTGGAGGTCTCAACTGAAACATGAACTTGCAGTAATGAAGACTCTTGATCAAATTTCCATCCAAGTAATGAATAATGAGACCCTTCTTGATGTCTGTTTGAGATCCTGAAAGACTGAGTCTGGAGCCTGAAACCCTGAAATCCTGAAAAAATGGCTAAGTCTGAAATCTGGTGAATCCTCCAAATTCTATATTTTGCATGTTAAATCCGGTGGATTCGAGACCTATCTCAAACATCCTGAAAGGTATATTGAAAAATATTTAAAGTATAAGAAATTCAATCTCTCAACTTATACTTTACCTTTACCCTCAAGGATCCTGAAAAAACAAAATTTTCTGAGAGGACGCGAATTCCCCATCTAGTGCGACAAAAGAAGAGGAAATCGAATCCTTGAAGTGATGCGCCAAAAGAAGAGGAAATCAAATCCTTGAAGTGATGCGCCAAAAGAAGAGGAAATTGAATCCTTGATCTAATGCGCCCTTGTGGAGGGATAAAGCAGAGGATTCCAAACACCCCAACTAATGCGCCTCAATCCTAGAAGATTTTGAATACCTCAACCAATGCGTCCAAAGGTAGCAAAGATGATGATTCCGACTTCCTCATCTAATCCGCCAATTTGAAGATGATTTCGAGAGTGCTATCTATTGCGCCATACTCTAGAGGATCTTGGAAGGCCTATCTAATGCGAAAATCAAGAGGATTTTTAATTCTTTATCCAATGCGATCTTGTAGAGGGGAGTAAAGTCAAGTATTGAAGGCATGTTCTAGAGGATTCTTTATACCCCATCCAATGCGCCCTTGTGGAGGGATAAGGTAGAGGATTTCAAATCCCTTATCTAGTGCGCCAAACAAGGAGGATTCAAAAGGTGTGAACCAATGCGACTACTTCAAGAAGAATTTAAAATCAAGGTCTAATGCGCTTGGAGGAGGGGTTTATTACAAGGTAAAAATCAAGAGGATTTTGAAATCCTTATCCAATGCGACCCATCTAGTGTGCCAATTCTAGAAGAAACCAAAACTTCTATCTAGTGCGTCACCTTATGGAGGGAAGTAAAGTCACGTTTTAAAGCAAAATTCAAGAGGATTCCCAACACTTGAACCACCGTGCCAACATCAAGAAGATCTTCAACCTCTTAACCAAGGCAAAAACATTAAAGTTCCAGAGGATTTCAAACTCCCTAACTGCCGCGCCAATGTTAAGGGAAAGCAAAGTTTTAAAGTGATTGCCAGGGGATTTCAAAACCCTCAACCAAAGCGCCTAGTAGAAGAAGATTTCAAAATCAGCAACCAATGCGACCAAGGTGAAAGTGATCCGCTAAGGTGAAGGTTAGAAGAAGATTTCAGGTCCCTTAAGCAATACGCCACTTCCATAATAAGGCTAAATTTCAGTATCAAGGTAAATTTCAAGAGAAGATCCAATGACCTTGATCTAATGTGCTCAACACCTTTCCAGAGGATTTGAAATCTTGAAGCAATGCGTCAAGATGGAGAGGCAAGTTCTAAGTGTTAGAATGCAAATTTTAGGATGTTTCAAGAGGATTTCATAACTCTCAACCAATGCGCTCAAGGAAGAAAGAAGTTCATTTTGGAATTTAAAAACAAGAAGTAATCAAACTCTTATCTAATGAGCCAAAGAGGGAAGATAAGATGAAGATTTCAAACTCCTTAACTAATGCGCTCTCCTCAAAGATTAGAAATAGTGATTTAGAGTGAAATTTTAAGCAAAGATCTAATTTGACATCTAATGCGCTTGGCTTGGAAATGCATGAAGTGATTCTTATATGTTATAAATCAAGTATTATCAAGGAATTGATGTTGCTTCTTTGTTTGTTTGCAGGAGTTAGGAAATCATCCTAGGAGCTAAAGAGTTATCTCCAGGCGAGGGATGAAGCTAAGGAAAGGAGCTAAAGGCTGGAATCACTTTCATGTAGGAAGTGTTGTGACCAAATCACACATCGCCCCATTGCAAATGGGGACCCCCTTTTTTTTTTGAGCTCTGATACTTTGCATTTAGTTCTGACGATGCCTTGGGTTCGTTTCCTCTGTCAATCCAATAAGTCTCTCCTAGAAGATTTTGCTTTATAACTGGAGGTCTTATTTGGAGGATGAACTTGCAGTGATGAAGACTCTTGATTGAATTCTATCCAAATAATGAATATTGAGACCCTTCTTGATGTCTGTTTGAGATCCTAAAAGACTGAGTCTGGAGCCTGAAATCCTGAAAATCCTGAAGAAATGGCTAAGTCTGAAATCTGGTGAATCCTCCAAATTCTAGATTTTGCATGTTAAATCCGGTGGATTCGAGACCTATCTCAAACATCCTGAAAGGTATATTGAAAAATATTTAAAGTATAAGAAATTCAATCTCTCAACTTATATTTTAAATGCTTTCGCCTTACCTTATCACATTGGAAAACGTGCCTTCATTGCCTCTCTTTTTGCTAAAAATAGCAAGTTGTTGTAACTACCTATGAGGTGGCATGATCTGAGCCCTTGGCTATCGAATTGATCTCAGCCATTCATTGTAATTGGGACTTCTATATAAAGGCCTTGTTGCCTCATTTGTAATTCATTAGAGAATAGATTTTAGATTTTAGGAGTAGGATAGGAGAAACTCTCAAAATTGTTTGAGAGGACTGGAAATTGTTGTAAATATTTCTCAAAGTTAATGCAAAGACATTGGAGCTACTTGTTTGGTGTTAAGTATTATCTTGTGGAGTAACATGATTTCTTGTATCTTAATGGGATGGAGAGATGTTTCAAGTAGAAAGTAAAATAGACTAGAAGTTCTTTGTTGTAATGTATGTTGTATTGGATATTTGATCAACTCCTAGCTCATGCTTTTAACATTCATCGCTGGTGAATTGTTGTGTAAAGCTAGTTTGAGCCATATTTACATAAGTTCGATTGTGAATGCTTGTTTGAGCTACGCCATTTAATGGGTGCTCATATGAACCTTCATGATTTGAAAACCTTTCGCGTAACTTAGGAGATTGCACCAACTCCATGTAGTTGTAGGCATCCTTGGCGAAGTGAAGTTAGGTTTACTTAGGAGTTTGTTTATTTGTACAACATCGTTGCTTCATTGACCTTAGATTAACTTTCTGAACCCTTAACCTTTTTTCATTTTATTTATCATTGAGACCCTGAATACATCATCCACACTGAAAGGAGGAATAAGCTAAATAAGTATGAAGAAGAGTCTACGTAAGTCCCTTTGTGATTATCAGCAAGATCACATGTAATCACTGAGTTAACCCATCAGGAATCATAAAAAGGAACCTTGGAGTTACTTCACTGGATCACATAGTTCAGCCTTTGAAGAGCTTTATTCAAGAGAGTGGGATACTCTAGTGTTTCACTCTAATTGTTGACTTGTCGAAAAACAATCATCAACATTTTTGGTGCTAGAAGGAGGACATGAGCCTAGATATTCTTCATTTCAAGTAGAGCTCTAGATACTCTGAAGTTGTGGATTGATATTCCAAAAAATACAAAAAATACAAAAAAGTAGAAAAATAAAAAAATAAATAGAAAAGTTCAAAAATAAAAAAAAATAAATAAATAAATACAAAAAATACAAAAATCAGGAGATGGATTTCTCAACCATGGATTCTAGTTTGGATATGCGGCAAGTTGTTGGGTATGATCCTGCAAGTTCGACTCCAATTGTTCTTCAATTATGGTGGTCATTGAATGAGCGTCTTGGTGGCAAGAGTTTGAAAGACTTCGAGTGCAAGTATGGATGTCGTATTCATAATACAAATGAACATAGAGAAGCAGATTGTATAACATTCTTGTCGAGGATGGATTTAGCAGTCCAAAAGAAAATTTCATTCTTACAAGTACATGAACCAGTTGTATTTTCAAAGATAGATCCTAAAGCTCCTGTCAGTGGTGAAGCATTCAAGAAGCTGAAAGAGAAAGTTAAGGAGGAATTGAAGAATGCTAAGGATTTAAGTGTTGACGACATATTGCTTCCTAGAAGTTGGTGTAGGTTGCATGATATAGATCATTTGGAATACACTTGTGAGAAATGCTGGGAAGCAATTCATCAGGCTATGCAAGAAGTAGGAGCTGGTGTACCTGTTGAGGAAGAAGTCTTTACTACAGAGAATCTTGATAAGCAATGTACTAGTGAGAAAGAATATGAATATGAGTTTATCAATCCTGAAGCGATAGAAGTAGTCGAACAAAAGTTATTCGAAGCATTAGAGGATTGTAAACAGGGCTTAACAGATGTTAGAGCACTTCAAGCGGCAATTGAGAAAGAAAGAAATTCGAGCTTATGGCAGGGACCTGAATTCGACGAAGATAAGTTTCTTGAAGAGTTTGCATCTATGTTACATCAAGAGATCCTTGAGAATGAGCTACAAGAAGTACAGAGAACATTGTTAGCAGACCATCAGTTAGAAGCATTGCAAAGGAATTTAGAAGTCATCACTCAAGGGCATGCCGATGAAGAGCCAATGAATAGACAAGAGCAATTCGGGTCGACGCTCGACGTTTCTATCATCATACGAGAAGATATATTGCCAGAGAAAAGAATGACAATTGAAGAACATGCTGCTGTTATCAGTGACGACCTCCTAATGGATGCTTAGAGTATGATCAAATGCTTGGTAGGCCATGTCTCATTGAGAATGACGAGCATCAGGTTGTATCTTTCCCTTATATTGATTGGAGCAATTTTGAATTTGAACATCATGAACTTCTAGTTGATAACATTGATAGCACTGATAGTAATGATGATAATCTTGAACGTATTGAACACATTGAATATGAATTTGATTATGGAGAATTAGGTAGAACAACCTGCATTTGGATAAATCATGGTCTTGATGAAAATCCTCAACTGATTATAATACCGCCAGAAATTTTTCCTATGTTTGAGGATTGTCGCCTGAAAGATGAATTCTTCTCTGAATTCAAAGATGAATTTGCCCGGTTGAGAACCGGCACTGCTGCATTGCTACTTTTGTACATACTGAATAATCATGCCAGGGCTTGTATATATTCGGTGTCTTGGGTTGCATCTCTGTTGCTTGTACATAGCTAAGTTAGAGTAGGTTTTTATTTCATGTTGTGTCTTAGAGTAGATTTGCTCCTTGAGGTCATTTGACTCAAGTGTTAGTTTGTCTTAGTTTCGTATCGCTTGTTTGTTGTTGTCTTTTCCTTAGCTTAGTTTTGCTTTCATAGATTAGTTGTCATTTGCTTTTCGTGGGTGTTAGTTGTTTAGTTTAGTCGTTGTCATGTCGGGTTTCCTATTTGTAAGAAGGTGATGTATCTTAAACACACACTCTAGTTTCGATTTAGGATAACGTGTTGGTTCATCTCTTAGACATCCATTCATGAAAGTCTTAGAATTGGAAGATGCTTTTCTTTCTAGTTTATCATCTTGTTAGATTTTGAACTTGACTTGGAAGTTAACCATCTATTGTGTCTTGACACTGCTATCTTTTGAACATATGTTTTAAAAAGCCAAATCTAATTTTATGAGTTCCTATTTGTTCCATTGAGAAACTTGAGTCATGATTGATGGATTTCCCGTGGATTCCATCGCTAGTATCAGATAGCACGACTGCTTGCTCCTGGAAGATGAATCATTTGTTCGGTCTTGACTGAAGTATTTTGAGGTTTTATATCTTACACATCTTAATGATCCCAAAGTTCCTAGGAAAGTCTTTGTAAGCTTGGATCAAGTAAAACATCTCAAGGTAATTCATGATTCCCGCTTCCATTCCATCATAAGCATCTCTGCACACTTCCATCCATTATTTCATCCTCCATCCATTTCATTTCAAAGCAATAAAAACCTCCATCCACGTTGCATTCTTCATCCAATAATGAATTCAAGTCTGATGTCTAAATCATTTATACGGTCCTGTTGTTTGTTGTATACTCCAAAAGGATAAAAGTTGAAGTCTGAATCAAGCACTTGGAGTTTTTCATGTCAATCTCCTTTTCAAATGACCTTATCCACTGCATATAAGACAAGGTCAAGATGTTGGTGTTCCCATCTGCTCCGTCTGAAATCTATTATCTCCATTATCCACCCATTATATATATCCACTTCGCCTTCGTTACTATGCAAAGTCTCAAGGCATGTAACTATTCGTACCTTCTGTCATCCATCTTACCTCCGCCTTTCCTATCATATTATTATACCCTTTACCTTCCACCCGTCTCCTAATCATGATTGATGAATGTGAGTGTCGTCTAAGCAAGAAGCTTGCAACTCCTTCCGCCTATCCCATTATTTCATAAAATAAATACTTGGATGCTTATACCCATCAAACAAGAACTTCCTGAAAATATTTTAGATCTCTATGCCTTATGGTACAAATACTAAAATTCTAAGCCAGGCATGTTCAAAAGCTATACTTTCAATAAAGGCTTGAAGAATGAAGCTCTGGGTACTTGTAGCCAAATCCAAAGAGGCTACCGCATCCAATCCATCTAATCATTCCATTCTATTTTCCATTCCATTCATTACTTCATCCTGTGAACCAAAGTAAAAAAAAAAGGAAAATCCTAAGTTCGTGAAGGATATGAAAGTATCATTATCGGTTATCATTCATCCCGTTCCCTGTTATATATCCCTTTCCACTTGCGAGCTTCGAAGTTTAGGTTGATACAAACATGAGTTGATTGTGATTCCCTTCCATTTCGTTCCGCTATATATCATCCATTTCCACTACCTTTCCATTATTCAGCATATCCCACCACTTACCTGGTTTATGTCTGAATCCATTTTCATTTACTTGTTTGGTATGATCCACATCATACTCCATTGTTTCCTCATATTCATCGTTTCTTGCCAACATTTGTAAGTATTACAACTTGACATGGTTGTGTTTGGACCCCTGTGTCATCTGCAGAATTAGACTCTTGAGTTCTTTCCATTCGTTACCTCGGTGAAAACCTGGCAAACAGGCGCCGTGTGTAATTTGTAATTCAAAAAAAAAAAAAAAAAAAAAGAGAAAAAAAGAAAAAAAAAAAATGAAAAAATGAAAAAAAGTAAAGAGAAAAATTTCGTCCACTGGTGAAAACCTGGTAAACAGGCGCCATGGATAAGTATCATGATGAAAACCTGGTAAACAGGCGTCATGGTAGAGACACAATGTCTCATTGCATTCACCTCCATTTCATGTCATTCCATTACTGATCATTTGCATATCATCCCCGTTCATCATTGTTTTGTTCAAGGGCATTGCATATTCCATTTCGTTCATGTGTATATGTATCCATTCATCTGTTTGCTTTCATGAATCTACCTAGCTTGAGACAGGTTAGCTTAGTCGATCCTGGTTTCTAAGGGATGGGAATGAACTCAAGTGCTTGCACTTCAAACCTCAAATACGGATAGTTACGCTGGCCCTTGGTTCTGATCCTTTGATTGGGTAATTGTGTCTGTTTGATCTAGTGTGTGGGTGTACATGGAGATGTTGAAACTTGACACTTATTTATCTTTGGAACATTTAAGAAGTTGTTTTAATTGAAATCAATCTTTAATCACACATCAGAAGAGATGGAGTGTCTTGATCCAATCTATGATTCTTTTCCTTTTCGATTTCGTCGTTTAGCTGGCTGATAGATAGAAAAGGGGTGTCTGAAGTTTTTAAGTCTGGATTGAGTCTTTGTCTTTGAAATGTTCAGGAACATTTATTCGGGTTGACGCTAGATGTTTTGACCAAATCACACATCGCCCCATTGCAAATGGGGACCCCCTTTTTTTTTTGAGCTCTGATACTTTGCATTTAGTTCTGACGATGCCTTGGGTTCGTTTCCTCTGTCAATCCAATAAGTCTCTCCTAGAAGATTTTGCTTTATAACTGGAGGTCTTATTTGGAGGATGAACTTGCAGTGATGAAGACTCTTGATTGAATTCTATCCAAATAATGAATATTGAGACCCTTCTTGATGTATGTTTGAGATCCTAAAAGACTGAGTCTGGAGCCTGAAATCCTGAAAATCTTGAAGAAATGGCTAAGTCTGAAATCTGGTGAATCCTCCAAATTCTAGATTTTGCATGTTAAATCCGGTGGATTCGAGACCTATCTCAAACATCCTGAAAGGTATATTGAAAAATATTTAAAGTATAAGAAATTCATTTAACCTCATGACCCTGAAAAACGCCTGACTCTTCCAGAGGATTCAAAAGATTCATCTAGTGCGACGGGGCATCTAAGTGGCGCAAAATCATGATGAAAAAAGCGCTTTCAATTACAAAACAAGATGAGGATTTCCAAATCATCATCCAATGCGCCCATCTAAAGCATAAAGGGAGACGAAAATTTTAAAGGATTTCAAGCCTTCAAGTGATGCGATTTTAGAAGATTTCCACGCCTTTAACCAATGCGAAATTCCAGAGGATTTCAAATCTTTAACCAATGCGAAATTCCAGAGGATTTCAAATCTTTAACCAATGCGAAATTCAAGAGGATTTTTAATTCCTCAACCAATGCGACCTTGTAGAGGAGAGTAAAAGTTGAGTTTCGAAAGGAAAATTTAAGAGGAAATCACACCCTTCATCCAATGCGACCACCTCTAAGAAGATTCAGTATCAAGATCTAATACGATGGGGGAAGGGTTTATCATTAAAAATGTGTTAAGTTCCTAGAAGATTGCAAATGGGTCATCTAATGCGCCTAGGTCAGGAGGATTCCAACATGGGAAACCAATGCGCCACTTCAAAGGATCCTTTACCTTTCAACCGATGCGTTTAATCTAGAAGATCTTCAAACCCTTGACCGGTGCGCTCAAGCAAGAGGAACCCAAATACTCAAACCAATGCGCCAAGGGAGATGCTAGAAGAAATCAAAAACTTGATCCAAAGCGCCTAGAGGAAGAGGATTTTGAAGGTGTGAACTAATGCGACTACTTCAAGAAGAATCTAAAATCAAGTCTTAAAGTGAAATTCTAGAGGAATTCAATCCTTTGATCCAAAGCGCCACTAAATCAGGGTAGTCTAGGCAAAATTCAGAGATTTTCAAGACGAATCCAAAGTATCCAACCACTCCGCCACCTCATGAAGGGAAGAAGAGTCAAGTGTTGGAGGCGTGTAAGGAAGATCTCAATGTATCAATCCAATGCTCCGCTTGAGGATAAGGTAAAGTTTAAAGGTTCATCAAGGCGGAATCAAGAGAATTTACTTACCTCAACCACTAATCCAACGACAAGAAGATCTTCTACACCCTATCCAATGCGCTCAAAAGAAGAGGATTTCGAAACCCTCATCCAACGCGCCTAAAGCCTAGAGGTTTATGAAGGGAAGATCAAGGTATTTTCAATCACTAACCTCAAGAAGATTCAACACCTTTAATCTAATGCGCTTGAGGAAGAAGGGGTAATAGGTATCAAAATTTCAATCTAGAAGAACTCAGTACCCTCATCCAATGCGCTCAATGTAAGAAGATCTTGAAGACCTCAACCGTTGCCCCACTTTGAAGAGGATTTCAAACTTGCTAACCGATGCGCTAGTCCTTATAAGATCTGAAAGTTGATTCAAGGCATTTAAATCAGTAAGAAATCTGAATTATCAACTAGTGCGCCAGCTTTATAGAGCATGGTTTTGTTTAAGTAAAATATCTTTTGATCAAGAATTCACTTTCTAGATCCAATGCACTTAAGGTTGGAAAGGTTAGAAATTGATTTATAATGATTATTTTGTGTTGTAAGAATAAGGATTGATATTGCTTTTTGTTTGTTGTAGGAGCTAAGGGCTGGAATCACCTTCATGCTAAGAGTAAAGTCAACAAGTGGCTGTGTGTAAAGAAGACATCAAGTAGCTGTTCTAAGAAGTCACTTCAAGTACCAACTACTTCATCATCTTCATCAAGGCTTCCTAAGGCATCAATTCTACTTCAAGTTCGTCAACCCTCAAGGAAGCATCATTCCAAGAGATCTACATCACTTCAAGTACCAGCTGATTTCTTCATCAATCTACTGGAACTCTTCATCAAATGGCATCATGTTCACAGACAGGGCATTCATACATTATGTTCAAATCTTCAAACGTTCATCAAACTTCAAAGTCTCCTTGAGAGGTTCATCAAGCTTCAAAGATCATCATGAAGGATTACTTCATCAACTTCTGCATTAAACGAAGGCATTCATCCATCTAAACTTCAAGACTTTACAATTTCAAGTCCAAGAGAATCTCCTACTCTTACATGAAGGAAGCATCATCATCATCTACTCTACTCTCTTCAAGAAGGAGCATCATCAGAGAAGATCATCATACCTGCAAGAAGAAGAAAGAATTACAAAGTCAATCAAATGAGCAACAAGTATCATATATCCAGTTGCAAGAAGATGTACAAGGCGAGATCTACAAGATGTATTCCTAAACATACAAGTTCAAACAATCACATTGAATACATCACATAAAGATGATACAATTTTCAAAGTATGCTGAGTTGGCATCTATGTGGCGAGTACACATCATTTAATTTTGATTAGCCGCATTATTTAATGCATTCAATGTATCATTTAATGAAAGAAGTCAAAGGGATTCCTATGTGGAGGAATATTTTAAATGCTTTCGCCTTACCTTATCACATTGGAAAACGTGCCTTCATTGCCTCTCTTTTTGCTAAAAATAGCAAGTTGTTGTAACTAACTATGAGGTGGCATGATCTGAGCCCTTGGCTATCGAATTGATCTCAGCTATTCATTGTAATTGGGACTTCTATATAAAGGCCTTGTTGCCTCATTTGTAATTCATTAGAGAATAGATTTTAGATTTTAGGAGTAGGATAGGAGAAACTCTCAAAATTGTCTGAGAGGACTGGAAATTGTTGTAAATATTTCTCAAAGTTAATGCAAAGACATTGGAGCTACTTGTTTGGTGTTAAGTATTATCTTGTGGAGTAACATGATTTCTTGTATCTTAATGGGATGGAGAGATGTTTCAAGTAGAAAGTAAAATAGACTAGAAGTTCTTTGTTGTAATGTATGTTGTATTGGATATTTGATCAACTCCTAGCTCATGCTTTTAACATTCATCGCTGGTGAATTGTTGTGTAAAGCTAGTCTGAGCCATATTTACATAAGTTCGATTGTGAATGCTTGTTTGAGCTATGCCATTTAATGGGTGCTCATATGAACCTTCATGATTTGAAAACCTTTCGCGTAATCTTAGGAGATTGCACCAACTCCATGTAGTTGTAGGCATCCTTGGCGAAGTGAAGTTAGGTTTACTTAGGAGTTTGTCTATTCGTACAACATCATTGCTTCATTGACCTTAGATTAACTTTCTGAACCCTTAACCTTTTTTCATTTTATTTATCATTGAGATCCTGAATACATCATCCACACTGAAAGGAGGAATAAGCTAAATAAGTATGAAGAAGAGTCTGCGTAAGTCCCTTTGTGATTATCAACAAGATCACATGTAATCACTGAGTTAACCCATCAGGAATCATAAAAAGGAACCTTGGAGTTACTTCACTGGATCACATAGTTCAGCCTTTGAAGAGCTTTATTCAAGAGAGAGTGGGATACTCTAGTGTTTCACTCTAATTGTTGACTTGTCGAAAAACAATCATCAACAGGAAGGAAAGTCAGGAAGCAGTCCACAAGAAGAAGGCATCATAAGCTGCTCAAAGTGATCACTTCAAGCATCATGTAGCTGCTTCAAAGGAACCTTTCATCATCCTTGTGTTGGAACTCCTCATCAAGTAGCATCATGTTCAGAAGACAAGGCATCTATCCATCCAAGCTTCAAGACAAGATCATCTTCAAGGAAGAGATATCATGTAGCAACTCTAAAGGAGCCTTCCACATTCATTCATGCCAGAGACTTAAGATGGAAGTAATCACTCCCGAGGAAACATCACTTCAAGAGGTAGCTGCTCCAAGACGTCACAGCAAGATATATCTCAAATCCTCTTCATCAATGACATCATGAAAGATCGTGCTTCAAGTTTCAAGATTCATCAAGCTTCTAAGTTTCTTCTAGAGGTCATCAACATCTACTTCACATCTAAGGAAGGTGTTATCATCAAGCAAGGGCATTCATCCTTCAAAACTCTTCAAATTTTCAAGTCCAAGAGAGATCTCATACTCCGATTCATGAAGCGAGCTTCATCATCTACTCTTCATGAAGGAATCAAGTGTCATCATCTACTCTCTACTATCTTCAAGAGGATGCATCCAAAGAAGATCATTCATATCAACTTACCTACAAGAAGAAGAAGCAGAACAAAGTTAGTCAAGTGAAGCAACAAGTATCATACATCCAGTTGCAAGGAAATGTACAAGGTGAAGATCAACAAGTTGTTCAAGCAATTACATTGAATACATCACACAAAGATGATACAATTTTCAAAGTGTGCTGAAGTGGCATCTATGTGGCGAGTACACATCATTTTAAATGCATTAAATGTATCATTTAATGAAAGAAGCCAAAGGGATTCCTATGTGGAGGAATATTTTAAATGCTTAGGCCTTACCTTATCACATTGGAAAACGTGCCTTCATTGCCTCTCTCTTTGTACTAAAAATAGAAAGTTGTTGTAACCATAGAAGCAGAAATCGGATATAAATCGCGATTTCTGCAAAAAATCGCGAATCGGGAAGAAACCCGATTTTTACCCTTAAAAAATCGCTAAAAATCGGGCGACCGTTGACCGGCGACTTTCAACGATTTTTTTCAGTTTAAATCGCGATTTAAACGCCGATTAAAACGCGATTTTTAGTCATGTAATTTCGGCAGGAGAAATTTCGCGATTTTTGTCTTGTCCGCGGGAATTTTACGCGCGTATTCGCGTCTCGTCTCTGCCTATTTTAGGCATTTTTACCCCGCATTGTCTCTCAAGGAAGCGGACTTCTGCAAATCGTAGCTGGTGGCCTGGAGTCTGGACTTCTGCAAATCGTAGCTGGATTTGGCGAGTTGTTTTTGGCGAGTTTGTTTTTGGAAGTATTTCCCTATTACTTATTTTATTTGTTCCAAGAGATGAATCAGAATGGAAGTCTCCTTTAAAGTTTAAACAACAATTTCTTCAGCTATGCGGTACCTACTGCCTATTCTATGCAATGTTTGTGCATAGCAATTCCTTTTCGTAAAGGACACGGACTCTGCAGTATTGTTTTTTTATCGATGACTAGAGTATTGTCTTTTTTTAATCAATGACTCTGAGTATTGTTCCTATAAAAGAAATACACAAAAGTAGATTGTATGGTGATATTTAGTAAGGGTTGTAGAGAAAAATAATAAATGGAAAGTAGAGTCGATATATAGTATTTTTAAATTTAACATAGTAATGGGTGATGTATACAGATTTTATCTCATAACTTCAAATTACTAAACAAAATGGACATCACAATAAAAAAACAAAATGTTAGAAATATTTTAATTCACAAGTAAAAATGAACCTATTATCCGTCAGTAAGGAGAATGTTAATGAAGTTCAGCTCTAACAAAAATTCTTCAAATTCTTTCACCTAAAAATAGTTTAACAAAACTATTTCTAAATGCATCGATCTCCAATGATACAATAGAATGAAGTTATAGGCCAGTATCATGCTTTGGTAAATTATCATTTACTGATACTTTGCCATCTGGTTCCATATTCCATCAACATAACACCTTGATTGTCAAGGAGCATTTAGTACTCACTATCTCTATTTAAATTACCTTTAGAAATGCCACTAGAGTTTAGCAATACACATTGTTTAGGCAGAGGATCCAAAGAAGTTTCTCGAGAAGATAAACAATAATTGTTATCTGAAAGGAGGGTCATTCAAAAAGTGTATAGAAATTGCCCAAAGCGTAGTGATTTTTTCTCACATGGAACCAGGCTAATATTTTCTATCATGAATCAGAAAAAACCTAAGTTACTAGCATACAAATATGGATACACGCACCAGAATACAGTAATTTTCAGGAATCCATGAATACAATACTATATGGACACATCCATAACTATGTTACACAGAGTTCCCTAATAGGGTTGGCACGAAACAAAAAGACAAAATAAATACCCAATGTAAAGTAGAGAATGAAGAAAATTATTGGAACTCTTGGGTGTTAACATGTATTGATCTTCTTCAGAACAATTTCCTCTGGTTGCATATATTCCAAAAGCACCCATTATTTGAAATTTTGAACACCTTATAAGGAGGCTCACAGAATATAATTTGCATGCCCTCCAAGGACGTTAATATAATGTAATTTTTATGTCATTTCTCTTTTTGTAGTGTGGAATCTGTGGATGTTTAATTGTTACTTCAGAATATTACAAAAATAAAAGGGTAAACAAAATGTAATTTATCATTTAATTTTACTTCTCTATGCCCTCTTTTCTGGTTTATAAATATTGATTCCACCATTCCTTAGCGTTTCTTTTTCTGTAAAGTCTTGTCAATTAATTTTACTCTCTGGATAGAGAAGCCTTTGCATATCTACACAATTCGGCATCCAATAGTACTTTACATTTATGAGTATATTCTACTGAGCAGATAATATCAGATTGGAGTGATTGGAAATATTGAGCATAATTTTGTAGAATCGAGCTCTCAAACTAATGCAGTTTGTAATACAGTTTGGTACCATTCTTCCGACTGATTACTAACATGAAGCCAGTGAGATTAGCAGATTAATATACTATTCTTTCATACTATTACAGCAGATTAGTCAATTATGTTTACACCCTTTTCTTTCAATGTCTCTGAACCTGAAATGTTGGAAGGAAAGATCTGACGACAGTTATATCCAAATATATGACTTCAAATATTAACTTGTACAAATCTCAAAGTTTTAATAGTTAGCACATCATTTTCGTGTAGAAACTTATTTATCATGAAAGACTGAATTCAAATGTTTTTACAGCTTTGATCATAATGCCACGTCCAAGAGACTTTGCGTGGACTCATTGCACATCAGTCTCGGGTACAAGCAGGGTCAAATGCAATTGGTGTCAAGCTGAAGTACCTGGTGGCATTTATCGCTTCAAATGGCATTTGGCAAAGGAGGTAGGACATGAGACCATTATTTGCAAAGGTTGCCTTGCAGATGTCACATATCAGGCAAAACTAGCTCTTGGGGCCATTTCTGATAATAAGGCAAAAAGGGCAAGAACTGGGACAGAAATGGCATTAAATTCTACATATGCTAAGAGCAATCCTTCTAATGAGGGAAGCAGTGAACAAATGTCTTTCAAGGAGTCTGTGTCAACGCCTTCTTCTACAACACATGGCCCAAACACAGGTGGAGGAAACATTAATTCTTTCTTTGCACCTCGTACTACACCAGGATCACAAACCACTTTGGAGAGTACAGGATGGAGAAAGAACGTCCATGAACATGCAAAGAAGGCAATTGCAAATTTCTAGTACTACTCTAGCTTGTCGTTCCATGTTGCCAGATCTCCATATTGGCAAGGTATGGTGGATGCGATTGCAGGTGCAGGTCCTGGGTTCAAAGCCCCATCTTATGAGACATTGAGAGTTGGTATGCTCAATGATGCAGTAGAGGATGTTAATGATGTTGTTTCTGAACATCGACTAGCGTGGACAAAGACTGGTTGCACCATAATGTCAGATGGATGGACAGATAGAAGGAACCGAACCCTCATCAACTTCCTTGTCTCTTGTGATATTGGCACCATTTTTTTGAAATCTGTGGATGCATCAGATAGGATCAAATCTGCAGCTGAAATGTTTGAGTTGTTTGATGATGTGGTCAAGGATGTAGGGCCAGAATATGTGGTACAATTTATTACAGACAATGCTGCTGCTTGTGTCGCTGCTGGGAAACTCCTGATGGACAAGTATCCCTCTATGTTTCTTACTCCGTGCGTGGCACACTGCCTTGATCTAACCCTAGAGGATTTTGGAAAACTTGAATGGGTGATGGAGGTATTGCAACAGTCTCGCACAGTTACCAAGTTCATCTACAATCACACGAGGCTGTTGTGTCTAATGCGCTCCTTCACAGAGGGCAAGGAGCTAATTCGGCCAGGGGTGACACGATTTGCTACGCACTTCCTTGCATTGCAGACTCTTTGGCAACAACAATTAAATTTGAAGCGAATGTTCCTTTCTCCTGAGTGGATAGAGTCTGGCTTCACAAGGCTAGCAGATGGCAAAAAGGTGGTACAGTACATTTATTCTGCAAGTTTTTGGGATGCAATTGAACAAGTTGTACAATTTTCTGAGCCTCTGGTCAAAGTTTTGAGGCTAGTGGATGGGGATAAATCCCCCATGGGCTATTTGTATGAGGCCATGGATAGGGCTAAGGAGGTGATGAGGGGTAGGATGGAAAATGACAAGGACAGGTACATGCCATTGTGGGACATAATTGATAGGAGATGGGATCAACAGATGCACTCCACTCTCCATGCTGCTGGGCATTATCTCAATCCATCCTTGTTCTATAGCTCCTCATTCAAAGATGATGATTCTGAAGTCACACGTGGCCTATTCATATGCATGGAGAAATTGTTCCCTACCCCAGGAAAGTTGCACTCAGTTATGGCAGAGTTGCCAATGTACAAGCAGGCGAGGGGTGTTTTCTCAAGTATGGCTGCGGTGCAAGGCAGGAAGACCTACCAACCAGGTACACTCTATTAGCTTTGGACAATTTCTCTTTATTGTGGACATGTAGATTAAAGATGTTAAGATTTTAATATATCTTACATGAAATCATCATGGTAATAATTTGTGTTTTTCAGCACAATGGTGGGATTTTTTTGGTCAAGAAACTCCAAATCTTAGATGGATGGCAAGGTGCATATTGAGCCAACCATGTAGTTCATCCGCTTGTGAGCGTACTTGGAGTGTTTTTGAACACATACATTCCAAGAAACGCAACTGTCTAACACAAGAACGGATGAATAATTTGGTGTTCGTTCACCACAACCTCCGCTTGAAGCTAAAGAAAGCTCAAGGTTAGACTTCTAATATACTTACAATCATAGTTATAAATTGTATTCATTATGTTTTTCACTTTCTATTGCCATGACTAATTTATATATATGGACAAAATCAGGTACTGTTGAGGATGACGCGTCAATTGACCTTGATGAAATTGATCCAGAGTCTGAGTGGATTGCCGCTGATGATGATGATGATGATTTTCTTGAACCTGACGATCTTGATATCCTAATGGAGAGCAACATGAGTAGTGAATTGCTTGACGAGTTAGGACAGGCTCTGACCCGGGAGCTTCATCATCAAGACCTACAACTCTCTAGTGTAGCTCTCTTTGTATTAGCAAGACTCATTGGCTACGTCTAGTTTTTTGGAATTTTGTACTCAGTTTCTATATTGACATTGTATAAACTGGATTGTAATTGAAATTTTGTCAACTTTCAACATCTAGTTATTAGTTATGCACTATGAAGTATGCTTTGTGCAATGCAATGTAATCAGTGATTCAGCGATATGAATATAAACAACTACAATCTATATTTTACAAGTCATGGGCAAAACTCTCGATTTTATTTGCTCTCTATATCTCTATGTTATGGAAATGCCTTTAAATTTAAAATACAAGAAGTTTTTGTCCTTTCTTCTACATTTTTAATGGTTTTTTTGAAATCCGATTTTTTTCCGATTTATTCCCGTTTAAATCACGATTTTTTTGAAAAAATCTTATACTTTTGGTTTGCCGATTTTTACCCCTGCGATTTTTTCCCGATCTTTTCCCGATTTTTCCACGATTTTTTGAAAAAGTTTTATACTTTTGGTTTGCCGATTTTTTCCCTAAACGATTTTTGCTTCCTTGGTTGTAACTACCTCTGAGGTGGCACGATCTAGACCCTTGGCTATTGAATTAATCTTAGCCCTTCATTGTATTCTGGACACTATATAAAGGCCTTGTTGCCTCATTTGTAATTCAGTAGATCATTAGTAGTAGTAGAGAGTAGATTTTAGGAGTAGAATAGGAGACTCTCAAAATTCTCTGAGAGAACTTGAAATTGTTGTAAATATTTCTCAAGGTTAATGCAAAAGACATTGGAAGTTTATTTGGTGTTCGAGTGCTGTCTTGTGGAATCGCATGGTTTCTTATACTTAATGAAATGGAGAGATGTTTCAAATAGATTAGAAGTAGATTAGAAGCTCATTGTTGTAATGCATGTTTGTGTTGGATATTTGATCAACTCCTAGCTCATGCTTTTAACATTCATCGCTGATGAAGTGTTGTGTAAAGCTAGTCTGAGCTTATTTCCTTAAGTTCGATTGTGGATGCTTGTTTGAGCTGCGCCATTTGATGTGTGCTTGTATAAGTCTTCATGATTTGAAAACCATTCGCGTAACCTTAGGAGATTGCACCAGTTTCATGTAGTTGTAGGCATCCTTGGCGAAGTGAAGTTAGGTTAAATCAGGAGTTTGTCTATTCAATCATTATCATTACTTCATTGACCTTAGATTAGCTTTCTGAACCTTTACCCTTTTTACTTTTCTTCATTATTGAAACCTTGTACATACATCATCCACACCGAAGTAGGAACAAGCTAATGAAAGGAGAAGAGTCTGTGTAAGTCCCTTTATGTTTACCAGCAAAATCGTACTTAGTCACTGAGCTATCTCTTACAAAATCATGAGAAAGGAACCTTGGAGTCATCTTGTTTGATCACATAGTTCAGCATTCGAGAGGCTTTGCTCAAGAGGGAGTCAGATACTTTGTATTTCACTCTAATTGTTGACTTGTCCAAAAACAAACATCAACACGTATCTCGCTATGGAAATGAGATATTCTTTGAGAGGATGGAAGAAATGAAAGATGGAAGAAACGAAGGATGGAAGAAACGAATTCCGTATCTCGCCATGGAAATGAGAGATTCCTCGAGGGGATGGAAGAAACGAAAGATGGAAGAAACGAAAGCCCCATGTTTCGGATCCCATGTCGATAATTGAACCTCCGTGGAACAGCTAAAAGTGTACCTGGTGCAAAACTGAAACCCCCACTCAAAACTGAAGAAAAGATATTTCCAAGGCCAAAATCCATGAAACTGGATAGGCAGGGTCAAAAGCACAAAATCCTTGACTTACTGAAATGTGCGCTCCAGGACAGTTTTTGTCCTTGGGCGCAAAATCCCTGACATATTGAAATTTGCGCTCCAGGACAGTTTTTGTCCTTGGGCACAAAATCCCTCACTAGTGGAAATCTGTGCTCCAGGATAGTTTTTGTCCTTGGGCGCAAAATCCTGCACCAATGGAATTTTACGCTCTTGGACAGTTTTCTCCAGTTCCTCCACAGACTGTTCTTGTCCAAAGTAGAATGTTAACCTTCATAAATGACTATCCTGACCCAGTCATGGATGCAACTGAACAACTTGATCCGGGACTTGCGGGAAAACATGCCAGATAGATTCCAATTCTTTCTAGAAGATTCAACTTGAGTGGATTCTTGTTCACAAGATGCAAAATTGCAACACTCCCATCTGAATGAGGTTTCAAGGAGGCAACATTTCAAGGCTTAGCCAGATTTTAATAAAAAGTTAAAGAATCACTCCAAGGGAGAAAATCCAGGACATCAGGAAATCCCCGATGTCGGAAAATCCCTGACATCGCAAAATCCAGGACATCAAGAAATCCCGGACGTCAGAAAATCCCCGGCATCAGGAAATCCCCGACAATGGAAATTCCCTGACTTACCAAAATCCCCGACCACCAACAAAGGAGAAAAGGACAAAAAATCCAAGTCGGCCAGAGATAAAGTTTGGCGGCTAATTTTCTCTTCCTCCAACCTACGTCGGCCAAGTGGCAAAGAAGGTCAAGTTACCTATATAAAGGGGGCGCTCAAGTCATTTTTACTCATTCTAATTCAAGTCCAAAGCAGAAATATACCTTTCAAGAGCAGAAATTACATTCCAACGACAGATTTCATCAAGTGAAGGACAAATTTATCCAAGGAGGATTCCAGATTTTAGCATTTCCAAGGCCAAATTCTTCATTAGGGCAGAAATTTCTGTAGGTATAAAGCAGATTTCTGAACTTTCCAAGAGCAGAAATTCATCTTCCAAAGGCAGAAATTCATCCTCCAAGACAAAACTCCTCCATTCCAAGGTAAGTTCTTCACCAAGACTCATATTTCTGAATATTCCTAGGGCAAATTTCTTGTTGGAAGACCCATTAAAACTTAGAAATTCCTGCATAAAAATCAAAAAATCCATTGGAAGGTCAGAAATCCATCAAAAAAAATCAGAGATTCCATTAAAGGTCAAAAGTTCCTTGTGCAAGGAGAGGTATGTGAATGCATAGGAAGGATTCTTCTTAGAATATTGTTATTTTGTCCTTCCTATGTACTTGAAAATTCATGATTTTAGTCCCACATGCATAAAATTGTTGTACTAACGTCCCATGTGTGGGAATAAAACCCCCGTCTCACCTCTATCCTTAACGCTTTGAAAAACTCATACTTTGCTATTTCTTTCCTTGACTCCACAGGTGAATAGCAAGTGCCAAGGCGGGTTCCTCAAGACAAACTCAGATGAAGGCTGCCTTCAAGGGAACACTCCCACAGTCCAGAATCACCTCGAAATGGGCAAACATCGGAGACACCAACATCTATCCTTCAGTCATGGAAGAAATTGGAAGCGAATGTGTGGAATGGATGGACATCCTCCATCCCTGCTTGCAGCCAAGATTGTCCGGAATGGAGTAGCCGCCGCCGCATGCTTCCCACCCGCCATTCCTTGTCCCGAGCTGATCGTGGAATGTTTCATGAACTATGATCCGGAATGAAGGATGGTCGTCGATCTCAACAACACAGTGGTGGCCTATTTCACCAAGGAAAAGATTGCGGAAGCTTTCAACATACCTGTCTATAGTCCCATCGAGTTCACAAGCCAGGAGGAGTCAGCCGAAATGTTCCAAGCCGATCCGGCAACCTGTTTCGGGATCGTCAACAAGACATGGATGCAGAAGAAAAGGCCTCACCGTTCCAAGTTGCCAAGGACACTCCTCAAATCTGACTTCAAGCAAGAGCATGGAGACCTCGTCGTCATGTTGAACAGGATCATGGGAAGTCAGCAGTCCTCTACCTTCGAGCCATGGATGTTCTACTACATCGAGGAAGTCATCGCTGGGACAAAGATGATTGATTGGGCTCGACTCCTCAGTAACAGTATTGATGCACAATTCCAAAACCTGGAGAAATCGAAGACCTTTTACATGAGTTCCTATGTGATCTAAATGCTGGCAAGGAACAACAAATATCGAGGACTGTCGTGGAAGGGATGTATCGGCAATCAAGAAGGGCAAGTCAAGGTTTACAACTGCTACACCCAGCTCCATCTCCAGAACATAAACCATTTTCGGAGGTTCAATGACACATTCGCCATGCACATTACAAGGACCCTCCAGGGAGGCATTCACCAAAGGTTATCACCCAAAGCCAAGCAGCTGATCATAACTTATGGTTCCTGGTTCATCCAATTCCCAAAGTTCACATACATCAGGGTGCAGGGATTCTCCGGCTATCCGTATAGGCTGCCAAGATATCCGTCGGACAAGATGGTCCTATTGGAATTGACAAGGCAACTCTCGGCATATGACAAAGTCCAGAAGAAGAAGAAGGTCGGGGTGACCTATCTAGTCGAGATGGAAGGTGCGATCGAGTCATGTCCATCTCTTCAAGCCGTCGAAAGATCCGAGGAGCAGCTGTAGTTCTATAACCTGGTGACTCATTCCTTGCGGGAGAACTTTGACCCGTACAATACCACCCGGGTAGCATGTGGACGGAGGCATAGGCATAAGGTGCACTTGGAGGACCACTGGGCAAACGCTGAGGATGACTTCGAAGTGCAGAGGACATGTTCCCGACTTTCAGTTGATATGATCAGGGCCATCGGGATCTTTGCAGTCCCAAATCAAGTCAAGGAGGATGGAAAGCAAGTCCAGCCATTCTTCGAACAAGAGAAGGATAAGCCTCTTCCACTCTTGATTTGGTCTGATCTGGAGGTCACCCACTTGGATGATCTAATGGCACCCATGCTAACGATAACACAGAGATGGATAGGCCAACAGACAGAGAAATTGCACAAAAGAGGTATCCGCCCGACCTATGACCTGATGGGAGACTTGGATTCTCAGTCTTCCGAAGAAGATATGATCGAGGACACTCCTGTGAAGTTACAAGGAACAGGAAGACAGGAAGTGACGAATAGGACAGTGGAAGATCCACCAACGAAGAGAGTAAAGGCTCGGAAGGAACTTATCAGCAGGCCTGACCAGGAGGAACAAAATACATCCAGGCCTCACTCTGCCAGCACTTCTTCCGTCCGAGAGGTGGATCTTTTTGAAGATGTGCAAACAGTCAAAGGTAAGGGACCCATGGAGGAGGAAGTGGTCCCAAATGAGCAAGATGATCAGGAAGATAATGAGTCCATGGATTTCACCAGGGAACGGACACCCAACCTCAGTGGGAAATCAGCGTAACCCTCCACCGCGGAATCTAGGGGAGGTCTGACTTGAGGACATGCTCCATCACCCTGATTTGGAATTCCTCGACGAGGAGTTCAATTCTGACAAAGTACCGACATCCACACCACAGATTGGTCAGGATCCATAGGAACCGCAGAAGGAAGTCATGCCGTCCACAAAACCCAATTGGTTACAGGACAGATTGCGGAAGAAGACAATCAGGAAGAATAATCCTTCCACCGTACTTGGTGATTTTCTGGCTAGGATAGGGAAGTCCGTAGATCCAAAGAAGGCAAAGAAGTTTTCCAGGATTACAAGGGATGAACCCGAATCTTGCTGGGTAGAGGTGGCAATTCCCAGGATAACCAAGGCGAAGGAAGACATCAGTCCGGATGATTTTGACATCTTGAAGGTTGACCTCGGACCAACCACGAAGGATCAAGAAATGGAAGAATTGGAGGATTTCGTTGCTGCCATCCAAGAAAGGTTAAGGAAGGAAGAAGAAAAGAAGAACCAGTTGAAGCAAGAGAACGAGGAACTGCGGCAGCACATCTAGCAACTCATGGGCCCATTGCAGTTCGCCCAGGGAGCAATGTCCCAACCTCTAGGCATAACTAAGGATTCATTAGCTGAGGTTGAAGTTTTGAGGACAGCCGGCCACACAGCAAAAGGTTGGATCATAGTTGAAAAACTCGCCAAAAGCAAAAACCCGCCAAGCCTGAAAAATTCGACTAGGCAAAAACTCGGCAAAAAACTCGCAAAAACTCGGCAAAAAACTCGGCAACTTAAAAAATTGTTTAAATTTCATTAAAAACACATTTTTTTGCAAAATTCAATGATTAGATGCATCCAACAAGTCAATAAATGAGAAACAAGCTGAGTCTAGTTGTATTTGATTGATTTCAAAGTAAATTGGATACAAAATGGCATCCTCATGAGGAATGCGCTGATACTGATAGTCTGAAACAAAATGGAAATAGCAAATTGTTTTTGTAAAACTGAAACTGAAAGTAAATACTAAATACTACATCTTCCTCTTCCCCTTCCCCTTCCCCTTCCCAAGTCTTCTGAAAACTAGGGGAGTGGTAGAACTAGGTCTAGTCCTAGGAATCTGCTGTGACTCCTCCCTCCTCGGCATGACAAACCGTGGCTCAACCTCCATCCTGGATGTAGATGCTGGTAGTGGTCCTGGTGGCAATGTCTTCTGACTCTCCTCATCCTCCTCATCCTCCTCATCCTCATCCTCCTCATCCTCAATGTCATCCAATGAGAATATCAATCCATCGATTCCAGCGGCAGCCCCCTCCTCCATTGCCTATCTCTCCAAATCATAGATCTCATCCTCAGAAAACAATGAAGGCTGCTCATCCTGCCCTGTCCAATCACTGTAAGGATCTATCTCATCCAAATCAATTGGATCATCTGATATTTCCTCTACCCTTCTTGTGCGCAGCCGAAGATTATATTACACATAGACAAGGTCATTGAGGCGTTTCTGAGCTAGCTTGTTCCTCTTCTTTGTGTGGATGGCCTGAAATAAGCTCCAGTTGCGCTCACAATTGGATGAACTACATGGTTGGCATAAGACACGGAGGGCAAATCTCTGGAGATTTGGGGTATTTCCACCCCAATTTGTCCACCAAACCTCTGCAAAAAAAATATTGAAGAGTTAGAAACTTAGAAAGGAAAGTGAAAAGTTCAAAACATATTAAATATCAAATTATCAATAGTTGTAACTTGTAAGTTTGTAACTTGTAAATTTGAAATTTTATACCTGGTGACTGATTGTTTATTGCTCGTGTAGCCAGGTCTGAAGAAAAGAGCCTACCCCTTCTTTCCCTATAAGCTTGCAATTCATCAACAATGAGGTCTGCCACCTCAGCCTGGGGTGTCATCCTCTGAATGCAAGAAGTGAGGCCCTCCATAACCTCTCCAGTAGGATCTGAGAAGGTGCCTGGATGGAAGAAACGGGGGTTCAAAAAGTACCCTGCTGCATGGATGGGTTGGTGGAGTTGATTGTTCCACCTCCTATCAATAATCTCCCATATGGGATCAAATTTGAGGCTGTCCCCCTTATAATAAGTTTTAATAGCTTCCTTGGCCCTATCCATGGCCTCATAAAGATACCCCATTGGGGTTTTATCCCCATCTACCAAGCGGAGGACTCTAACCAAGGGCTCCAACACCTACAATATAAAAATGCAAAAAGATTAAAGGTACTAATTTACAATGAAAGACATATTAAAAATAAATAAATATTCAATTTGAATTTAAATTCAAAGTTTTGAAGTTACCTTCACAATCTCTGTAGCTCTTTCTACAAATACTTTGTCAAAGATAATGCATGCAACTTTGTCTCCTTCTGGCTTCTTCGCATAAGATGATTCTGTCCATTTTGGGCACACAAACATTTGTTTCAAAGCCCCCAATGCACCAAGAATGCTTTGCAACGTTAAGAAAACCGTTGCAAACCTTGTCACACCGGATCTCACCAACTCTTTCCCTTGGGTGTAATCCCTCATCATGTTAAGAACCCAAGGGTGATTGTAGATAAATTTTGTGATCCTCCTTGCATCCTTTACAATCGGTGTGACTCAATCAAGCTTGCCTATGTCCTCCAAAAGAAGGTCAAGGACATGTGCTGCACAAGGTGTCCAAAAATTGTGTGGTGTCTCTCTTGGAGGATTCTACCAGCTGCCACATATGCTGCTGCATTGTCAGTAATTATTTGCACAACATTTTCAATCCCAACCTCCATGCAAACTTGCTCCAACATTTTAGCCAAATTTTCTGCATTTTTCACTATGTTGGAGGCATCCACTGATTTCAAGAACACCACTTCATTCTTGCAAGCTACCAAAAAATTAATGATGGTGCGGTTTTTACCATCCGTCCACCCATCGGAAAGAATAGAGCAGTCATATTTTTTCCATTCATTTCTTTGGTTTTCCACCACTGCCCTTGCCCTATCCCTTGCATTTGTAAGCGACCTACAAGTACAAAGTGAAATTAAGTACAAAAATTTTGTTTGTAAACAAAAAATAGCTTAAATTCATCATAAATTTCTATAAATTAAAGAACATAAATTTATCAAAAACTTAAAACGTAAAAGATTAAATTAACTAACCTCCCACTCAATTCTGTGCGAGAAGGTGCCTTGAAGCCCTTTCCTGCAACCGTCAGTGCAGTAACCAAATTATGCCAATAAGGAGAATTTGCAACATTGAAAGGGATGTTGTTGAAATACCAAAAATCGGCACAAGCAATGTATGCATGCTCATGCACCTCCTTATTCCACCCAGTTGCCTCTAAGGAAGTTTGTGATCCAGGTGTGTTTCTAGGCACAAAAAAACTATTTACTGTGCGTGTAGGTGCTGATCCTGGTGCTCTACTGGAAGTAGATGAAGGGCTCGCAGTGGTGGTGGGTTGCCTTCGGTTACGTGGACCACGAAGAGAGCCCACTATGCCCTGAAGTGCATCATCATCCGACTCAAGGTTAACTGGAGCACCTTGAGAAGAAGCTATGGATGCTTGCATGGCTGCCTTTGCCTTCTCCCTTTGTAATTTTCTTTCTTTTGCGGCTGCAAGTATGGCATTCATTTGTCTTTTTATTTCTTCCGTGGTTCCAGTACAGGTCTTCGCATCACGACGACTGATGCCTGCAAGATGGTATTTGAGGCGGTTAATGCCTCCACGGTATACGTTTTGGCATTTGATGCAAAAAACTAAGCCAGGGTACGGTCCTAGATAGGCATATTTCCACGTAGGATCTCTAGCTCCTGGAGGACGTTTGCCTACAAATGATGATGATGCAACAGGGCCTGAGGCTGAACCGGATATAGAAGCATCTCTATCTGCCATTATAAATTAACCTGCACATACAAAGAGAAAGCACAAGTTAGTTTTTTAATAGAAAATTAAAAAACAACCCAAATTAGATTTCTACTTGATAGATCAAATTTAAACTAACGTAAAATTCTAAAGTTAAACATTTTGTTCCAAGAAAACATGGATTCAACCAAAAAAAAAATAACTAGGGTTTGGAAAAAATATGAAAACAATGAAGAAATAAACAAATTACTCTAAATTACTAAAAATGCAAACTAATCTAATAAGACTTAAACAAAAAAAAATTGGATTGAAATAAGAAGAACGAAGAAAAATGAAAAAAAATGAAAAAAATGTGAAAAAAATGAAAAAATCAGAAAAAATGCAAACAAAACAGTGATGAATCTTGTTTTTATGAATATAAATCTTGTTTGGATCAATACAAATCCATTTATACTACATTCATGATGTTTTTTAAACTTAGATGCTTCGAAAATGAAGAAGAAATTTCAAAAAAAGAAAGAGAAAGAAGAAAAACAAAAACCTACCTGGAAATCTGATTTGCCTTTCAAATTTGATTCGAATCCGCCTCAAAATCTTGTTCGATCAATGCCAAATTGCTGCAAATAGGTGTAAAATGGTTTGGAGGAGTTTTTTTCTAGTTTGGAGCAAGTAGAATGACAAAAAATGAGTCAAAAAGAACCTTTAAACGCCGCCGAAATCACTTTTTCCCGCCGGCCGAGTTTTCTCTACGGACTCGCGAGTTTTTCTGAAAAACTCTTTTTTTTTTTTTGTGAGTTTTTGCTTGAAAAACTCGTCGCCTGAAAAAACTCGCGAGTTTTTCAAAACTCGGCGAGTATTTGGCGAGTCATGCATCTATGGGTTGGATAGGGAGGGTCTCGGATAGAGCCCATAAATTCATAGAAGACCTCGTCCAGGTGAACGACAGAGTTACAGCACTCATGGATAGGATTCATGCAATTCTAGATACATGTCAGCAATTCATGGTCGTTCGGGAGGAAACTATCCCTAGACTGAAGGCACTGATGAACACTCCACAGCCAGACTTGATCAGGAACAAGGTAATACAAGCAAATTCAGTATGACTTCCTCAGCTGGTATTCCGCCTTGCTTATGAAGAGAGATAACTTGGAGAAAATTGAAGGTGATACATCCCGGGCCCACGCCATGTTGAAGGAGATCCAGGACAAAATCCTTGTATCATTGGAGACCTGGTTTGATCTGGATGTAGCACCGGATGGAGTCATTGACTTGGAGGAGTTGGAAGTTGTCCTGACCAGGTTCCAGGAAGTAGAGACTAGGGAGCAGGAGGAAGTTTCAGACAGGCAGGACAGTCCTATCCAGGAGTCCTAGACAGGTGGCGACCAGGACAGGTGGCAGTCACCTACATGTGGAATCTGATGACCCCACCTACTTTCTTAGGGTTTCTGACCCATTGCACTCTTTCCAAGGAAATCTGATTTCCTTTGTTGCCCTAATGTATTTTGGTTGCGTATATAAAGGCTGAGAGGTCTCATTTGAAAAGACCCTTCTCTTTTTCTTATTTCTATTTTCTGATGCTCTTAGAGCAAGTAGCTAGTTAGCTTTTCATTTCTGTTACACTCCATCTTTGGAGCAAGGAACTTTGAAGAATCAGTAAAGTTGTTGTAAGAAATTCCCAAATCAATACATGGACATTGAAGATTGGTGTTCTTGGTATTCTTTGGATTGTGGCATGGTTTTCTGACTTCTTTGAAGCAAATCATAAGCTCCAAGATTTAAGTTGTTTCATTTCTATTTTCTTTCATGTTTTCATTAGTTAGAATGATGGAGATTATTACTGTTGAATGATTGAATCTGTTTGTTCATACCATTGGTGATCTGTGGCTTGCAAATCACCATGCATGGTTAGCCTGAACTAATTCCAAGTCTAACTTCGACTGTTCTGCATGATTAATTCCATGTCCTTTGCTGGAGCAGTCTGAAAATCCTTACTTCCCCTCTGAAGATAGAACCATCCCTGCCTAGCTGTTGTCTCATGACGAAGCAGAGGACTAGTTTCAGTTTCCATCCTCAGCAGTAGTCCTTTTCCATCGATTAGTTAGACTCCTGAACCCTTACCTCATCTTTTGCATTTTCTTTTAGATCTTCACTAGGATTAGTTTTCCAGAGCCTCATTGCCAAATCATCCGCCTCTTCAAGAGTAGAACCTAGGAATTCCAAGTTGTCCACTTGTGAAGGAATTCATTCACCCACAAGTCTGAGTCCCAGGAATGAATTACATGTCCATGAAGGAGCAATCTTACGTAAGTTCCCCCTCGTGATTACCAGCAAATCACATCATTCCACTTAGTCTATCCCACACCAGTCAAGACCTGACACAAAAGGAACCTTGGAGCAGTCTCATTCGATCACATAGTTCAGCATCTGAGAAGCTTTATTCAAGAGAGGATAGAATACTCTGTGTTTTATTCTAATGTTTGTTGCAGTCACAAAACTCGCATCAACATAAATTGGCGCTAGGAGGGCCGACAAAGGCATTGGCCGATTGCTTCCGACAAACTGTTTTCATTTCCAAGGAAGGTAAGCAAAAGAGCACGCTGGATCGAATCATCTCTTTCTCACCAGAGAGGCACTAGAGAATCCTACGGTCCACCCCAGGAGCCTCCCAGAGTCACGTGGAACTAGACTTCCTCTCAAGAGCCAGGCGAGGAAAGAAGGTAGCATCATCCAGTCAGGGATCTCCTAGTGGAGGAGACCTCTCGAGTCTGTTCCAGACCCCGCCGCCTGGAAATACATTTCCAAGAGTTGCTCAGCCCAGCAATCCGCAAGGCCTAGCTCAAGCAGTTTCGCTCCAACCAGCAAACGTCCCAATGGCTTGGCCTCCGATGAATGCTTCCCCTCTCACGACCTTCGCCAACTACAATGATATGCCAAAGAATCCCAAACACTTTTGCTCCAAATTCCACATCAATGATGTGAACCGGACAGCGGAAGAGCATATCAAGATTTTCGAGGACGTGTTGCATAACAGACAAGTTAGGCATGAGGATGTGGCCTGTAGACTATTTCCATACTCTTTGGAAGGAGACGCGTTTTATTGGTATATCAACCTGCCTGCTAATTCAATCATCAGTTGGGGGAATTTGAAGGATGCCTTCCTAGCCAAGTTCAGATTTCCCATTAGCCCGACGGAGCTGTACAAACAGTTTGTTGATGTACGGAGACAAGAGCATGAATCCATCAGCACCTTCAATAATAGGTTCCATAGGGCCTACTCAAGGGTACAAGCCCCGTATGCCGTGAATGATGATGCGGCCCGAGCCGTGTATTATGCGACATTGGATCGTCTCACTTCTATGTTCGTGCAGAGGAAGACCAATCCTTCGACCACCCTACTAGAGGCATATGCTGAGGCTGTCAAAGTGAATGAGGAGTTGGGAATGAATACCCACGGTCCACTTAACCATTTGGGGTATGCTGCTATGCCAAATCAGATCCAAGGGATCAATCAGGCGTTGGCACATCACACCCCAGTGATGAATCCCATTCCAGCTCCCAACAACCAGTTGGTACTTCACCCCGGAGTGCCTATCTCCCAGGCAATGCTTGCACAACCAGTGTACCTTCAAGGCGCGTCCTCCACAAGAACTCAAGAGGATGGAAAACAAGTCCAGCCATTCTTCGAACAGGAGAAGGATAAGCCTCTTCCACTCTTGATTTGGTCCGATTCGGAGGTCACCCACTTGGATGATCTAATGGCACCCGTGCTAACGATAACACAGAGATGGATAGGCCAACAAATAGAGAAATTGCACAAAGGAGGTATCCGCCCGACCTATGACCTGATGGGAGACTTGGATTCTTAGTCTTCCGAAGAAGATATGACCGAGGACACTCCTGTGAAGGAACAAGGAACAGGAAGACAGGAAGTGATGAATAGGACAGTGGAAGATCCACCGGCGAAGAGAGTAAAGGCTCAGAAGGAACTTATCAGCAGGCCTGACCAGGAGGAACAGAATGCATTCAGGCCTCACTTTGCCAGCACTTCTTCTGTCTGGGAGGTGGATCTTTTTGAAGATGTGCAAACAGTCAAAGGTAAGGGGCCCATGGAAGAGGAAGTGGTTCCAAATGAGCAAGATGATCAGGAAGATAATGAGTCCATGGATTCCACTAGGGAACGGACACCCAGCCTAATGGTAGGAAATCAGCCTAACCCTCCACCGCGGAATCTAGGGGAGGTCCGACTTGAGGACATGCTCCATCACCCTGATTTGGAATTCCTCGACGAGGAGTTCAATTTCGGTGAAGTACCGACATCCACACCACAGATTGGTCAACATCCGCAGGAACCACAGGAGGAAGGCATTCCCTCCACAAAACCCAGTTGGTTATAGGAGAGGTTGCAAAAGAAGAAAATCAGGAAGAATGATCCTTCCACCATACTTGGTAATTTTCTGACTAGGATAGGGAAATCCGCAGATCCTAAGAAGGCGAAGAAGTTTTCTAGGATTACGAGAGATGAATCTGGATCCTGCCGGGTAGAGATGGCAATTCCTAGGATAACCGAGGTGAAGGAAGACATCAGTCCGGATGATTTTGACATCTTGAAGGTCGACCTTGGACCAACCACGAAGGATCAGGAAATGGAGGAATTGGAGGATTCTGTTGCCGCCATTCGAGAAAGGTTAAGGAAAGAAGAAGAAAAGAAGAACCAGTTGAAGCAAGAGAATGAGGAACTGCGGCAGCACATCCAGCAGCTCATGGGCCCATTGCAGTCTACCCAGGGATCAACGTCCCAACCTCTAGGCATAACTAAGGATTCATTAGCTGAGGTTGAAGTTTTGAGGACAGCTGGCCACACAACAAAAGGTTGGATAGAGAGGGTCTCGAATAGGGCCCATAAATTCATAGAGGACCTCGTCCAGGTGAACGGCAGAGTTACAACACTCATGGATAGGATTCATGCAATTCTGGATACGTGTTAGCAATTCATGGTCGTCCGGGAGGAAACTATCCCTAGACTGAAGGCACTGATGAACACTCCACAGCCAGATTTGATCAAGAACAAGGTAATACAGGCAAATTCAGTATATGACTTCCTCAGCTGGTATTCCGCCTTGCTTATGAAGAGAGATAACCTGGAGAAAATTGAAGGTGATACATCCCGGGCCCACGCCATGTTGAAGGAGATCCAGGACAAAATCCTTGTATCATTGGAGACCTGGTTTGATCTGGATGTAGCACCGGATGGAGTCATTGACTTGGAGGAGTTGAAGGGAAAGATGCGGAGCATATACTTCAAGGCAACTTATCCTACTGAGGAATCCCATCTTGAGGATGCATCCTCATTTTTGATTCTCATTAACAGTATCCAGGAGCTGAGGGCGGATTGGGAAAATATCCTTGTTGCCTGCACCACCACCGTATCCATCATGAAGTTCCGGATTGAAAACATGCCCGGTATTCCTATGGAGGAATTGGAAGTTGTCCTGACCAGGTTCCAGGAAGCAGAGACTAGGGAGCAGGAGGAAGTTCCAGACAGGCAGGACAGTCCTATCCAGGAGTCCTAGACAGGTGGCGACCAGGACAACTGGCGGTCACCCTTTCACCATCTGACGCCCAGGACAGGTGGCAGTCACCTACATGTGGAATCTGACGACCCCACCTACTTTCTTAGGGTTTCTGACCCATTGCACTCTTTCCAAGGAAATCTGATTTCCTTTTTTGCCCTAATGTATTTTGGTTGCCTATATAAAGGCTGAGAGGTCTCATTTGAAGGGACCCTTCTCTTTTTCTCATTTCTATTTTCTGATGCTCTTAGAGCAAATAGCTAGTTAGCTTTCCATTTCTGTTACACTCCATCTTTGGAGCAAGGAACTTTGAAGAATCAGTAAAGTTGTAAGACATTCCCAAATCAATACATTGACATTGAAGATTGGTGTTCTTGGTGTTCTTTGGATTGTGGCATGGTTTTCTGACTTCTTTGAAGCAAATCATAAGCTCCAAGATTTAAGTTATTTCATTTCTATTTTCTTTCATGTTTTCATTAGTTAGAATGATGGAGATTAGGACTGTTGAATGATTGAATCTGTTTGTTCATACCATTGGTGATCTGTGGCTTGCAAATCACCGTGCATGGTTAGCCTGAACTAATTCCAAGTCTAACTTCGACTATTCTGCATAATTAATTCCATGTCCTTTGCTGGAGCAGTCTGAAAATCCTTACTTCCCCTCTGAAGATAGAACCATCCTTGCCTAGCTGTTGTCTCATGATGAAGCAGAGGACTGGTTCCAGTTTCCATCCTCAGCAGTAGTCCTTTTCCATCGATTAGTTAGACTCCTGAACCCTTACCTCATCTTTTGCATTTTCTTTTAGATCTTCACTAGGATTAGTTTTCCAGAGCCTCATTGCTAAATCATCCGCCTCTTCAAGAGTAGAACCTAGGAATTCCAAGTTGTCCACTTGTGAAGGAATTCATTCACCCACAAGTCCGAGTCCCAGGAATGAATTACATGTCCATGAAGGAGCAATCTTACGTAAGTCCCCCTCGTGATTACTAGCAAATCACATCATTCCACTTAGTCTATCCCACACCAGTCAAGACCTGACACAAAAGGAACCTTGGAGTAGTCTCATTCGATCACATAGTTCAGCGTCTGAGAAGCTTTATTCAAGAGAGGATAGAATACTCTGTGTTTTATTCTAATGTTTGTTGCAGTCACAAAACTCGCATCAACAGGTCTCAAAGATGATGTCTTACAGCATGTTAGAGAGTGTTTGATTTGTCAGCAGAACAAGTCTGAGCATACTTTTCCTGCAGGTCTACTTCAGCCATTGCCTATTCTTGAACAGAAGTGGGAAAGTATCTCAATGGATTTCATCACTGGTCTTCTGAAGGTAAATGGTAAGGATTGCATATATGTAGTTGTTGACAGATTAACAAAATATGCATATTTCTATCCTATTGCAGCGAACTATTCAGCTTTACAGGTTGCAGAGTTAGTCTTCAAAGAGTTATTCCGACTGCATGGCCTTCCAAAGACCATTGTGAGTGATCGGGATAGTAGGTTCATTAGCATGTTTTGGAGAGAGCTATTCCGATTAGTAGGTACAGAGTTGACACCAAGCACCAGCTATCATCCTCAAACTGACGGACAGACGGAGATTGTTAATAAGTGGCTTGAGGGTTATCTTCGTAACTATGTTGCAGGTCATCAGCGTGCTTGGGTTAAGTGGTTGTATCTAGGTGAGTATTGTTACAATACCACCTACCACATGTCGATTGGCATGACTCCATTCAGAGCACTTTATGGATATGATGCACTTTCTTTTCTTGATTTGACATTTGATGACAGTCGAGCTCCTATAGCTAAGGAGTTAATGTAGGACACACAGGATATCCTTAGAGTTCTTAAGGATAATATTCAGCAGGCATAGAATCAGTAGAAGATATATGTAGATAGACATCGGGTTGAGAGAGTATTTGAGATTGATGACTTGGTTTTCTTGCGCCTACAGTCATATAGATAGAGTTCTTTGAAGAAAAGTGGTGCAGAAAAGCTCAACCCAAAATTCTATGGGCCATACAAGATCATCAGGAGAGTTGGTGAGGTAGCTTATGAGTTGGATTTGCCAACAGGGAGCTGCATACATAATGTATTTCATGTATCATGCCTCAAAAAGGCATTGGGTCAGAATGTGGTTTCTTCCATGGATCTTCCACCTCTTGTTGAAGAGGGCATGTTGATATTGGAGCCTGATGGTATTGTGGACATGAGAGAACACAAATTGCGTAACAGGATTATCAGGGAATATTTTGGTGCGTTGGAGAGGCTTGCCAATGGAGGATGCTACATGGGAAGGTGAGAAGATTTTAGAGCATCCTAATCTTCAATTGCTTGAGGACAAGCAATCACGAGAAGGGAGGACTATCATGTCATCATTTTCTAAGTGATCACATATGGCATTGATGTTTAGCCTATTCACCATTCCCATAGGCTAAAAGAATTGATAAGGGAATGATATTGATTTTGGCTAGGTGTTTTTCAGTATATTTTCATATTCGCCAAAATTATTAGAGCTTCATTATGTGGAAATTACAATTTCTATTGCATTTTCACATATTCGGGGGGGTAGGACCTATAATTTGGGTCCAATGTGATATGGTATTTTATGAGGCCAAGTGATGGAGGAGAAAATGAAATCTTTAATTACATTTTCTTTATTATATTTTTATGGATATCTCTATTTTAGCATGTGGTTAATGAAGTGTGAAGATATGGCTCCAGGTGGGACCTAATTGTAAATTGCAATTGCTAAATTAAAAGATATAGGTCCAAGCTTATGAAATTGTCTTCAAATTTTTCCAAACGGTCATCACAAAGAGGATCGACCAGCTTTATAAGGTGGCGCACATGGATTATGATTTTATTTGTTCTCAACGCCTATGCAAGAGGTATTTTAATATTGTTTAAAGATTTTAAATAATGCATTGCTGGCCGCCGATCATGAGGAAGGAGGATTTTAAATATTTGTTAGCAATTACATGGATCGATCATGCTCTTTGAAGGAAATTAAATGCAGATTTTATTTGTTCAATAATTGTATGAGGATCGATTGAAAAAGGAGAAGAGGGCGATTGGATTTAAAGGAATAAAATTAAATGTTCTATGAAGAAATTCAATGCATGAATCCAGCCGTCCAAGTTAAAGAAGAAGATTTTAAATGATTGATATGACGTTGATATACTTTCATTTAAAATAATTAAAGATTGTTTTAAATGATTGTATTTGTGATGAAATTTATTTACTTTTGTTCAAACTCTTTGATCATCATTGGTGGAATCCAAAATTCATTTCAAAATACCAAAGAAGAGGAGCGCTCAGCCATGAAGAGTATATATTGAGGATTCCATTCTCAATTGGAAGCTACAATCTAGTATGTTTTCTATTTCATAGTATTACTGGAAATTTGTATTTTCTAGTGATTTCATACAAGGAGATGACCCCTTGTGACATGGAGATGGCCCCATATCTGATTTAGAGGTGATATCACACAGATATTCACCATTAGAGCTTCATTTTGCAGGTTTTGTGGAGTGTTTGAATAGAAGATTGCATATTTGAAACCGTTGGTATCATTGGAGTTTAGCCAAGGTAGTCATATTTGCATATTGGATTATTTGATAAGCTGATTGGCATCATTATAGGGACTGATATTAATTTCCAGCCAGCTGATATTCTCCCATTTACAGGGTTTTATGAATAGGGACTCATTTGTGAAGACTTTACAAGGCAATTGGCACCATTGGGAGTCCATCGATTGCATGAGGAGGCACTTTAATGAGGTTTTCATCAATTCTGGGCATATTCCAGCATGCTACAGGGCTACACCAGCAAGTTATAAGTCTGATAAGTTCTGAATTAGAAGCCAAGACTATATCAGTTTGAATACATGATACTACAGGATATTTGGATGCAATTTCAGTACTACCGATTTGCATTTTGAGCTATTTGAAGGTGTTTTTGGCTTGCAATCATCAAGTTGTCTTTGTCTGGGCACTTAACAGTGTTATCAGCATTTTATCAGTCATATAATCAGTATCAGTCAAGTGTTATCAGCATTTTATCAGTCATATAATCAGTATCAGTCATACTTTCAGTGGCATATGTTGGTGTTTCATGATTCATTATTGGCTGGGATCATTGGCCAATCATTCTTGATTGTTAAGACAACTTTTGTAATAAGTTTGCATGACATTTGGTACTCATTTTCCATTTGTATTTAAGTCTGATATAAAACAGTTATTTATTGACATATGGGACAGCGAATAACATATTGCACTTGTTATCATTGAAGCTATCAATAAAGTATTGAAGTTGTGGAGTTCAATTGTTCACATGTTTATTTACTCTGAATGCTTTGAGTTTAGAAGTTGAAGTTAAATTTGGGCAAAAAATTTCAGTCATATATAAGGGGTTCTTTACATAGTTGTTGCCCCTCCTTTGCTTGTATGTTGGTGTCTTATCGCTCTATTCTGGGTTTAAGAATTGTTTTTTTAAATAAAAATAAAAACAGCTGAGAACTCCCAGACAAAGATTATTAAATATGTATATTAGTTATGAGCTTTATGCCAAGAGTTTTCAAGTCAGTCGTGCAGCTAAGTTAGTACAGAACAATAGAAGCTTGTTTTATTTTAGATTCCTTACTTGTTAATCTTCTGATTTTGATTAATCAATCTTATAGTAACAATCTAATATCAGCAACCCATGTCCAATGTCTAGTTGTCTGAAATGCAAAAGGTTATAGCAACAGCACCTTCCAGCAATTTAGAAAAAGAACAAACCTTAAGCACAGATGCATAGATATAGTAGATACAGATATGGATAGCATGTTTGAAATACTAACAATATAGTGGAAGCAATTATATCAAATACAAAAAAGGATATTTCGGAAAACACTCCATCTCTATCGCAATTTTCACTTCTGGACTCAAATGCCAATGAGGGATGTTTTCTTTCTTTTTCAAAAGCTTATGCTGGTTATGCAGCGATACAATTCTTTTCCTAGTGCCAGATATAAGGGCTTTTACTGGTGAAGCACTATGGGCGCTTCATTGAGTTCTGAGGTATTAAAGAAAATATGACACTTTTGAGTACAAAATGCAACACTTGATTGCCAATTGGGAAGTGGCTTGCAAAGGAAGGATTGCAAGCAAGTATAATATCTTTTCTTACATTAAATTGTAAATTCCTTCCCCTATCAAATAGTATTTATCCAATGATGCATATCTTATAGGCAAAATGAAGCAAACCAATGTTCAAATTGGTGGTTTATTACAACTAGAAGTTTTATGATTTGAGGACATTTGATATTTCCAGATTACAAGGATACGTTTACTTGAGCTATAAATATCTGTTTTTTTTTTTTTTTTTGGCAGTGCAGGGTAGGGTCTGCAGCTGCATTGCAGCCCTTATTGTTTTAAATGGCCTTTAAGTGGTTATTTAGACAATAAATTTAATATAAGTGTGTATAATAGTATAGATATCTTAAATATATTTAAAAAACACCTACATACATACATCAATTTGATAATTCATAAAAAATACGCCCACATCAATTTGAACTATTACACTATATTTTTTGCTTGATAATTTATAAAAATACACCTAAATCAATTTAAACTATTACATTAAAATTATAGTTTCAGAATCTGATTTTGCTATTCAAATCATCCATTTAAATTATAATTTATTTATTGTAAAATCAAATAATATATATCTCCATCTAATAAAAATGTTGATTGATTTCAAATAATCCAAAAATATTATATAATTCTTACATATTCCAAACAAAAACTTCAATATAATGATATGTTTGTTCTAATTATCTCTCTTAGAATCCAAAAACATAATATAATTGATACATATCCCAAACAAAACTTCAATATAATGATGTTTGTTCAAATTATCTCTTCATAAAAATTTCACTACTCGTGAACACATTTTTTGGTCCAAGTTTGAAATAGAGTCAGCACCAATTCGATAAGCAGGTTCAGTGAGATGTACTCCATCCTAATTGATAAATTTTGATGGATTTGGACAAGCTTTCACATTATTATTGGTACCACATAGTTGAAGAATGTTAAAATTGTATTTTCCTCCTCCACTTCCACAAGTTTGAAAAGTTTCTTCAAAACCTGCATGACAAATTTTATAAAGTTTATAACTTTCATATTAACTTTTATAACATTATACAAACATCTTTAAACCAAAGCCTTCTATATTTTAACTTTTACAAAATATGAGAAATAGTGACCCCTTACCATTTTTAGGTGCATTCTTGAGAATATTTAAAGCAATGTTGTAGTAATCTGCATATGCCACATTGACTCCTGAATATTTGTTGTTCAACTGTTTGATTGTTTGTTGCAATAATGAATTTTGGTTTTGAAAAATTTGATTGTATAATATTAGGCACCCATTTTCATCAAAATCTGTGGAGTTGAATTGGGTCATAATGTAAGGATTGATGGAGAGCATCCACCTAATGTGGAATACCTTGAACAAGAATGTTTTTATGCCGAGAGACGTTATACAATCACATCAGGGTGGGGATGAGAGCACTCATTTTTCTGCCTAAATTTATAAGGAAAAAAATTAAAAAACAAAAAAGAAATTGGAAACTGTTGGAAGGAGAAAAAGATAGAGAAAATTAAAATACCAAAAGGAAATAAAAAATAAAATAAAAACTAAAAAAAAATTGGAAAAAATAAAAAATAAAAACCAAAAAATTGTAAACTATTGGAAGGAGAAAAAGCTAGAGAAAATCACATAAACTATGGAACTAAAAAAGAAAATTTCTTTGATAATATATCATATAAAACAAAGCTATACATATTCTCTTCTAAACCCTATAATAACATTATAAAAAAATTCAAATTAAAAATAAATAAATAAATTCTATTAAAAAAATATCTTAATTAATAATATTATTATAAACTTAATTAATTTATAAGTTTATTTAGATTTATTTTTAAATTTAAAAAATAATAAATATCTCTATAAAACTTCTTATTTAAAAATAATTTTTGAAATAATTTTATATATTTTAATATTAACCTATTAAAAAGAAAATTATATTTTTAGAACTTTAATCTAACTAAATTTTAAAAGTCTTTTTAATTAATTACTTTTTAAATTTTTAATTTAATTTATAAAACTATTTAAAACATATTTGAAAATTATAAATAAAATGATTTTTCTATTAATTTTATATATTTTAATATTAACTTATTAAAAAATATATATTTTTAGAAGTTAATCTAATTAAACTTTAAAACACTTTTTGATTAATTATTTTTTAAAATTTTAATTTAATTTATAAAATTATTTAAAATTTATTTTGAAAATGTATAAAAATGATTTTTCTAATTAATTTTATATATTTTAATATTAACATATTAAAAATAAAATAATATTTTTAGAACTTAATCTAACTAAACTTTAAAACATTCTATTTAACTAATTATTTTTAAATTTTTAATTTAATTTGTAAAATTATTTAAAACTTATTTTAAAATATATAAATAAATTGATTTTTCTAATTAATTTTATATATTTTAATATTAAATATAATAATTATGTATCCTATTTCATTATTATTATTTTTTAAAATTCACTTTGTTTTATTTTATTGAGATATTCACCTTCTCTTTTAAAATTCTTCACTTAACTTTGTTTTGCTCTCTGCCATGTAATTACATTTACCTTCTCTTTTAAAATTTAACTTAACTTTGTTTTATCTAATTACACTAAAGTATATATGTTAGGAGTCACATTAATTTGAAATTAGTTTTTTTTTAAACTAATTTTTTTAATTATTATTTTATTATACATTTAAATAATTTTTATAAATATAAATTTAAATTAATATTTTTAAAATTATAATAAGTTTATAATCAATAGTTTATAATTTTTTAAAAATGATAATAATATTTTATATTTTTAGTATACATTTAAATAATTTTTTATAAATATAATAAATTTATAATTAATGATTTTGATTTTTTATATTACTAATTTGGTATCCAATTATATTAATAAAACATGAAATAGTAATATTATATTTTAAATTTTAAAGTAATTTTTTTTGGCAATTTTAAATGCATGCCCTTTCCACAAGGGGTGCAACACAGAGGCAGCACAAAGCTGTCCAAAAAGAGATTAATTAACCTACATATTTATAACTTTCTTAGAGGATCAAAAGGCCATTGGATGCAATTGTTTTGATGATGGTATTTTCTTCCTTTTCACCTCAGTCCAAACTTGTTCTGTCTCTGAATGAAAAGAAATATTGTCATTTTCCACCTGCAAAGTTTCACCCAAATTGCAGTTCATAGAAGGAACTGATGAGCTGGATGAAAACTCAGTGTTCTTGTGATGGGAAACAAATTCCCCTAGGGGGGAAGGTGAGGACTCTGTGGGAACAACTCTTGGCTCTTTTTTAGTCACGATATCATGGGGAGGGTCTTGTGCATCAACCAAGGAGCTCAAGATTGGAGCATTTTCCTGAAGTGGTGGAGAAGTGGCAGCAACATTTTGCACAAAAGGAGAGACGATATAGTGGCTAGACTCGACCCTGTCCCACCAAGAGGGCTTGCAGACAGAGGCATCATTGACCTTCTCAATTCACCTTCAACACTTTGTAGTGACATAATCTGTCGCAAAACATTTTATGCACCTAAAGGCGATTCTTTCATAATCTATCAGTTGGCACCATCGCCTTTTACCAACTTTGAGGAAAATTTCAGCCAGAAGACCATTAGAGACATCCATTTCAACACACAGGCGAGCAAAGGTTGAGTTTTCATAATTGATTGTTTCCTTTGATATATTGTGGAGTTTGCCCAAGCCATTGCCAATCGCCTTTAGACAGTCAATTTCCCAAAATTGCAAGGGAAGGTAAGGTAAACAAACCCACATATAGGCCGACAAAAATGCCTCAATTCCAATTCAAACAAATCTAGGAATGAAGATCACAAAGCTTCAGCCATACCTTTGAAAATCTACAAATAAGGGCATGGGATTGTAAATATTCTTCTGTCACCCGCTGAATCGTCTAGGCAAACTTCTGGGGTAGAAGAGGAATGGTGAACTGGGAACAAATGATTTTGAGAGGCTTCATCGTGAGAGGAAGGCAAGATCTCCCCAGACGAAAAAGAACGCCCAGCCGATGTGTGGCCAAGGGCATCATTGCGAAGGACATTCTTAAAATTTAATGGTCCATCTGTACCACGCAGGGGAAAATGCAGACCAGTGGAAGGATTGGCTAAAATTTTATTAGGGTGGCAGCCAACCCTAGTCCCCACATCCCCATAGGAATCTGACCTAAATTCAATTCCTGACACATCTTCAGCCCTGGATCCAAGGTGAAACCCTTGCTTCGGGCTTTATGGCCTGGCACCCGAAGATCATACCCCTCGAGAGCAGTAGACGTAGGAGCAGAAGTGAGCGAAGGCATTGCTGAAGCTTAAATCCAATTTTAAAGTAATTTTAATTATATAAATAAATTTAATATTATTTTATTATATACTATTTTTCACATAATTTTTAGTTTAAATTCTATTTTTAGATCAATTCATTAGACTCTAATTTTATATTTTTAAATCTATATTTTTATTTATTTAAAAATTCTCTTTTAATTATATAAAAATGGGGTCTCCCACTCCTCTTCCCACTCATGCTTCTGGTTTGCAAGTTTCATCTGTTACTGGGTCATTAGCGGGGTTTTCCTCTGCTGTTGGCATGGTTGCGACTACTGGTGAGATGTTTGTGGCTGTGGGCTTAGTTGTTGAAGATTCAACTGTGGGTGGGGCTGTTACGGTGGGGAGCTTGCAGGGTCTTCCTATTTCTGTTGTTGTTGGAGCACCTCTTGTGACTAAGACTTCGACTATTACTGCTGTCTCTGATGTAAATGCTTCTGGTCTACAGGTTTCAGCTGCTGCTGGGTCAATAGCAGGGATTTCCTCTACTGTTGGTGTGGTTGCGACTGTTGGTGAGCCGTATAAGGCTACGTCTGTTGCTACTGCCTCTTATGCAAATGTTGTTGGTAAGGGTTCTCCTCGAGGGCATGAGGAGCCTTCTAATGCTGCTGCTACTCTGGTTGCTAAGAGATTGGTTTCTCAGTATGACTTGCCTCCCCCTGTAGTGGTCTTAGGGGACGAGGTTTTAAAAAATGTGGACTATTTTTTTAAGCAGGGTTTGATCTGCTGATTTGACCGATTGTGGCCTAAGCTTGGAGATTTAAACCTCTAGATTTTAGAGCATTGGCACCCTATCACAGAGGGGAAAAAAGAAATTTACCCTTGTACCAGGGGTTTCTTTGTAGTCATTTTTGATTCAGTTTTTGATTTGAATGTTGTATTGGATACTCATGCTTGGTTCTGGGGCCAACATGCCCTCCTTCTCAAGCCTTGGGTTCCCTCTTTTAACCCTTTGACTGAATCCTTCAACAAAATACCTATTTGGATTCGCCTCCTAAATCTTCCACTGCATTTTTGGTGTAATTCCTGTTATATGGGTATTGGTAATTCATTGAGTACTTTTATTATGGTGGATCAAGCGACTACCTTGTTCTCTTATACTACTTATGCTCGTGTTCTTGTAGATCTAGATCTCTTTAAGCCTCTCCCTGCGAAGATTGTGCTGCAGGTTGCTGATAGTTCTTGGAGGCAGGTTTTAGACTATGAAGGTCTTCCCTTCCGATGTCGTAGGTGCTTTGCTACAGGCCATCTGGCTTCTGGGTGCCCTCATTTATAGCTCCCTCGTCCTTCCTCATGGTGGAAGAATGCTTCGCCTGATCTTCTCACAGTTGATGCTGCTGGGGATACTCCTAGTTTAGTGGAGGTTGATTCTTCCTCTGATGATGATGGGTCTGCCCCTATTACTGGGGTGATTCTTGATTTGTCAGTCCCTTTGGGTTCTACTACGGGGACTACTGTTGTGACTTCTTCTGTTGTTCCTGCTTTGGCAGTCCATTCTGGGGCTATGGTTGTTGCTGTTCTTTCTGATGTTGGGATTGCTGCTATGACTTCTACTGCTGTTGGGGCTCCGTCTGTTGTTGGGGTTGCTACTGTGTTGGCAGGGACCTCCCCTGATGTTATTATTGATGGGAACGCTGAAGGGATCTCCCCTGCTATTGGTGGTGCTTCTGGGATTGTTGTAGGGTCCTCCCCTGCTGTTGTTGTTGTTGCTAGGACTGTTGCAGGGGTCTCGCTTGTTGATGCTGTTGTGTATTTGACTATTGCTATAGGTACATAGTTTGATGTGGGGGCTGGTGTTGTTCCCCATGCTCACCCCCCTTCCGAGGATTCGGTGAGAATTTCACCTCCTTCATCTCCTATTTCTGTGGATGGAGATAATGATGTTTTTTGGACGGTTGTCCAAAGGAGGATGAGAGGTCTTCCCAAGTTTGTTTCTCAGATTCTCTCACGAGCCAAGGGTATTCGACCTGCTAGGTCAGGTTTTGCTATTGTTTAGGTTGTTATTCTATAGCTTAGCCTTTTGGTCTTTGATGTCCATTTGTTGTTAAAGCTTTGTTTCTGGCCTGTGTGTGGCTATCTTTGCCATCTGGCTTGTTTTGTAAAGGGACCTGCACCCCAGTTTGCAGCTTACCATTATCAAAAACATTTATTTTTTCTTTTACAAGTTAAAAAATAGGGTAAGACTTATCTATTATCGATACATGTAATTAAGCATGTATAATAACATCTATTCAATTCAAGTTTTTAATTAAAACTAGCATACCTATATTTTAAAAAAATTTAAAGTATGCAGAGAGATATATTTAATGTGTAGGTAGAATAGGCGCCTCCAGAAGGATATCTCTCGGAGTACTTTAGGTATATTTTTTTAAATATAGATATATTTTTTAAATATAGGTATGCTAGTAACGTCGGAGCCACAAGCCTAATTCTAACTATATTACATAATTATATGGATTATTATAATTATATAATATAAGATTATAATATAGATTAGATATATTATTATAATATATTATGTATAATAATTATAATTATAATATATAATAATTAAAATTATATATTATATTATTTAATGATTCTAATTCTAATTATATTATATATTATATTTAGGATTAGAGTTAGGGGTTAAAATTAGGGTTAGGGTTAGAAATATAATTAGGGTTCAAATTAGAGTTGGGATTATGGTTAGCATTAGGGTTAGTGTTATTTTTAGAGTTGCGACCAAAATTATGGTTAGAATTATGTTAAATAAGGTTAGATTTAGAAATATTGAGGGTTTTGAAGCTTATAAAACAATTCTAATTAAGCATGTATAATAACATCTATTCAGTTCAAATTTTTAGTTAAAATAAATAATTATGCTGAGAGGCTTTTACAATCACAACAGGGTGGAGATGAGAGCACTCATTTTTTCCATGTAAATATATAGCCAAAAAATAAAAAATAAAAACCAAAAAAGAAATTGGAAAAAAAAAGAAATTGGAAACTCTAAAATCACAAAAGCTATGGAACAAAAAAGAAATTGGACAAAATAAAAAATAAAAACAAAAAAATTTGAAAAAAAAACACCATAAAAAATCACAAAATCCATAGAAAATGCAAAAAGCATTGAAACCTTGAGAAGATATCTCTCGGCATATTGTAGATATATCAACTAATTAAAATTAAGTTTTTAAAATTATTATACTATTTCAACACCGTAGGATCCAAGGGAGGGACTCTAGTCATTTTTTTCAAGGTTTGTTGTCGAAAAAAAATTGAAGATTTAGTTCCACTATAATACTCTCGAATTGCCAAGCCAATAGTCAAAATAAGATAGAAGAAACCACTGGCCAGATAGAAGAACCCAAGCACAATCTCCCTGATTGTAGAAAGAATCAAGAAGAACCCCATTTCCATGGTTGAGATATCAATCTGGCCACACACTTGTCAGATTGATAATTCATTACACTCTAATTTTATTTTAAATCCATGAGTAAGTGCAAGAAGATGGGGGGCCAAAGAGGGGTCTTAAGTGGCCACTTTTTTTTTCTTCTGAAATCAGGAAATATTGGCCTTGGATGAGAAATTGAGCATAGTTACACTCAAAATTTAGAGATACAACCAAAACAATGTTCGTAGTGCTCCGAGTCTACTTTCTAAACTACTATTTTTTTTAAATGGTATAGATTAAGGGGTTCAAAAGAGGGAGCCACATAAATTGGTGTTGTTTCTGTCAAAAAAACATAACATAGCATGTTTTGTGGCTCCCTCAAAAGGTTAACTTTTTTTTGGTATTTTTAAAATCACTTTAGTGAGAAATTAGCTAACATGTAGTTTATGCCCAATTTTTCTTATAATTTTTTGATGAATATTTAATTTTTTACTAATTTTCAAAGTGGACAAATCCTTAAACAAACAAAAGAAATTAAAGATGAAAGGCTTAACATTGTCAAAATGTGAAAAAATTACATTGTTAAATAGCTAAGAGAAAGCCTAACATTACCTAGGTGTTCGATTTGTTTGACTTTGAAATACGTGCAAATCTAAGGTTTAGCATGAACAAAATTATGTGAAATCTTGTAGAATTTGCAAAAACACATCTGTGGATGTTGAAAAGGCACTTCAAGCCTTTAGGTTGGAAATCCAAAGCAAATCCCAAGCCCAAGGCTTGGGATTCCCAAAGCACAATATAACGCGAGCGCGTTATAACTCGCTCGCGTTATGTCTTCCTTTGAATGAGATATGTTCAACTTTCATAAGTATGTCTCATGGATGTTTATATCTATTCTTGTAGGTATGTATGCATGCTTGTATGTATGCATCTTTGTATGCATGTATGTTTGTATGTATGCATGAATGTATGTATGTATGTATGTAAGTGTTTTGGGTTTAGTGTATATAAGGACCTGAGCCTATATAGTTTTGAGGGTTGAGGATTGAGGGATTAGGGCTTAAGTAATAGGTAGAGGGTAGAGGGTAGAGATTAGAGGGTTGAGGGTAACAGTTGAGGGTTAATATTCAGGTTGTTGAGTGTATAATATTAAGTTTGTAAGGTACAGGGATTAGGGTTTAGGGTTTATGATATGGATTGAGGGTATATAAGGCATAGGGTGACTTGGGTTGAGAGCACGTATGGTTTAGGTTTAATTTAAGTATAGGGTTGAGGCACAATATTCAAGGTTTAGGATATAAGGGTGAGGTTATATGGTCTAGGGATGAGGGTTTGAGGGTGTAGGCTTCAAGGTTTAAGGTATAGGGTTGATGATTGAGGGATTAGGGCTTAAGTATATTGTTGAGGGTATAGGGTTGAGGGTTTAGGGATAGGTTTTAGGGTTTAAGGTTTAAGGGTTAAGGGTTGAGGGATAGGGTTTAAGGTTTAGGGGCAAGGGATTAGGGTTTAAGGTCTAGTATCTTGTGTTGAGGGTTTAGGAATAGGGATAGCATTTAGGGTTTAGGGATGAGGGATTAGGGTTGAGGGTTGAGGGTTGAGGGATTAAGATTTAAGGTATAACTTGCTGAAGCTTGAGTGTTTAGCGATAGGGTTTAGGGTTTAGGGTTGAGGGATTAGGGTTTAGTGTTGAGGGATTAGGGTTTAAGGAATAATGTTGAGGGTTGAGGGTTTAGGGATAGGGTTTAGGATTGAGGGATTAGGGTTTAGGGTTGATGGATTAGGGTTTAAGGAATAGTGTTGAGGATTGAGGGTTTAGGGTTGAGAGATTAGGGTTTAGGGTTGACGGATTAGGGTTTAATGTTGAGAGTTGAGGGTTGAGGGTTGAGGGTTTAGAGATAGGGTTGATGGTCAAGGGATTAGGGTTAAAGTAGAGTGTTGAGGGTAGAGGGATTAGGGATAGCATTTAGGGTTGAAGGTTTAACGATTGAGGGTTGAGGCTTTAGGGTTGAGGGTTAAGGGATTGGGGTTTAAGATATAGTATTAAGCATCAAGGGTTTAGGGATAGGTTTTAGGGTTTAAGTTTTAAGGGTTAAGGGTTGAGGGATAGGGTTTAGGTTTCAGAGATAAGGATTAGGGTTTAAGGTATAGTGTCGAGGGTTGAGGGCTTAGGAATAGGGATAGCGTTTAGGGTTTAGGGATGAGGGATTAGGGTTAAGGGTTGATGGATTAGGGTTTAAGGTATAGTGTCAAGGGTTGAGGGTTTAGTGACAGGGTTTAGGGTTGAGGGTTGAGGGATTAGGTTTTAGGGTTGATGGATTAGGGTTTAAGGTATAGTGTTGAGGGTTTAGGGATAGGGTTTAGGGTTGATAGATTAGCGTTTAATGTCTAGGTTAGGGTTAGAGTGTCAAGGGTAGAGGGATTAGGGATAGGGTTTAGGGTTGAAGGTTTAAGGATTGAGGGTTGAGGCTTTAGGGATGAGGATTTAAGGCTTAAGATATAGTGTCGAGTGTTGAGGGTGTAGGGATATGGTTTAAGTTTTAAGGGTTAAGGGTTGAGGGATAGGGATTAGGGTTTAAGGTATAGTGTTTGAGGGTTGATAGTTTAGGGATAGGGTTTAGGTTTGAGGGATTAGGGTTTAGGGTTAACGAATTAGGGTTTAATGTTGAGGGTTGAGGGTTGAGGGATTAGGGTTTAGGGTTGACAAATTAGGGTTTAATGTTGAGGGTTGAGGGTTGAGGGATAGGGTTGATGGTCAAGGGATTCGGGTTAAAGTAGAGTGTCGAGGGTAGAGGGATTAGGGATAGGGTTTAGGGTTGAAGGTTTAAGGATTTAGGGTTGAGGCTTTAGGGATGAGGGTTAAGGGATTAGGGTTTAAGATATAGTGTCGAGGGTGTAGGGATAGGTTTTAGGGTTTAAGTTTTAAGGGTTGAGGGTTGAGGGATAGTATCGAGCCCATTGAGGGTTTAGGAATAGGGATAGTGTTTAGGGTTTAGGGATGAGGGATTAGGGTTGAGGGTTGATGGATTAGGGCTTAGGGATAGGGTTTAGGGTTTAGGGATTAGGGTTTAAGGTATAGTGTTGAGGGTTTAGGGTTGAGGGATTAGGGTTTGATGTTGAGGGTTGAGGGTTGAGGGTTGAGGTTTGAGGGTCGAGGGTTTAGGGATAGGGTTGAGGGTTAAGGGATTAGGGTTAAAGTAGAGTGTCGAGGGTATAAGGATTAGGGATAGGGTTGGAGGGTTTAGGGATAAGGGATTAGGGTTTAAGGTATAGTATCGAGCCTGTTGAGAGTTTAAGAATAGGGATATCATTTAGGGTTTAAGGATGAGGGATTAGAGTTGAGGGTTGAGGGATTAGGGTTGAGGGTTGAGGGATTAGGGTTTAGGGATAAGGTTTAGGGTTTAGGGTTGAGGGATTAGGGTTTAAGGTATAGTGTTGGGGGTTTAGGGATATGGTTTAGGGTTGAGGGATTAGAGTGAAGGGTTGAGGGATTAGGATTTGACATTGAGGGTTGAGGGTTGAGGTTTTAGGGTTTAGGGATAGGGTTGAGGGTCGAGGGATTAGAGTTAAGGGTTGAGGGATTAGGGTTTGATGTTGAGGGTTGAGTGTTGAGGTTTGAGGGTTGAGGGTTTAGGGATAGGGTTGAGTGTCGAGGGATTAGGGTTAAAGTAGAATGTCAAGGGTATAAGGATTAGGGATAGGGTTAGAGGGTTTAGGGATAAGGGATTAGGGTTTAAGGTATAGTATCGAGCCCATTGAGGGTTTAGGAATAGGGATAGCGTTTAGGGTTTAGGGATGAGGGATTAGAGTTGAGGGTTGAGGGATTAGGGTTGAGGGTTGAGGGTTCAGGGATAAGGTTTAGGGATTAGGGTTGAGGGATTAGGGTTTAAGGTATAGTGTTGAGGGTTTAGGGATAGGATTTAGGGTTGAGGGATTAGAGTGAAGGGTTGAGGGATTAGGATTTGATATTGAGGGTTAAGGGTTGAGGTTTTAGGGTTTAGAGTTTAAGGATAGGGTTGAGGGTCGAGGGATTAGAGTTAAGGGTTGAGGGATTAGGGTTTGACATTAAGGGTTGAGTGTTGAGGTTTGAGGGTTGAGGGTTTAGGGATAGGGTTGAGGGTCAAGGGATTAGGGTTAAAGTAGAGTGTTGAGGGTATAAGGATTAGGGATAGGGTTGGAGGGTTTAGGGATAAGGGATTAGGGTTTAAGGTATAGTATCGAGCCCATTGAGGGTTTAGGAATAAGGATAGCGTTTAGGGTTTAGGGATGAGGGATTAGAGTTGAGGGTTGAGGGATTGCGGTTGAGGGTTGAGGGACTAGGGTTTAGGGATAAGGTTTAGGGTTTAGGGTTTAGGGATTAGGGTTTAAGATATAGTGTTGAGGTTTTAGGGATAGGGTTTAGGGTTGAGGGATTAGAGTGAAGGGTTGAGGGATTAGGATTTGATGTTGAGGGTTGAGGTTTTAGGGTTTAGAGATAGGGTTGAGGGTCGAGGGATTAGAGTTAAGGGTTGAGGGATTAGGGTTTGACGTTGAGGGTTGAGTGTTGAGGTTTGAGGGTTGAGGGTTTAGGGATATGGTTGAGGGTCAAGGGATTAGGGTTAAAGTAGAGTGTTGAGGGTATAAGGATTAGGGATAGGGTTGGAGGGTTTAGGGATAAGGGATTAGGGTTTAGGGTATAGTATCGAGCCCATTGAGGGTTTAGGAATAGGGATAGTTGGCTTTAGGGTTTAGGGATGAGGCATTAGAGTTAAGGGTTGAGGGATTAGGGTTGAGGGTTGAGGGATTATGATTTAGGGATAAGGTTTAAAGTTTAGGGTTGAGGGATTAGGGTTTAAGGTATAGTGTTGAGGGTTTAGAGATAGGGTTTAGGGTTGAGGGATTAGAGTGAAGGGTTGAGGGATTAGGATTTGACGTTGAGGCTTGAGGGTTGAGGTTTTAGGGTTTGGGGTTTAGGGATAGGGTTGAGGGTCGAGGGATTAAAGTTAAGGGTTGAGGGATTATGGTTTGACGTTGAGGGTTGAGTGTTGATGTTTGAGGGTTGAGGGTTTAGGGATAGGGTTGAGGGTCAAGCGATTAGGGTTAAAGTAGAGTGTCGAGGGTATAAGGATTAGGGATAGGATTAGAGGGTTTAGGGATAAGGGATTAGGGTTTAAGGTATAGTATTGAGCCCGTTGAGGGTTTAGGAATAGGGATAAAGTTTAGGGTTTAGGGATGAGGGATTAGAGTTGAGGGTTGAGGGTTGAGGGATTAGGGTTTAGGGATAAGGTTTAGGGTTTAGGGTTGAGGGATTAGGGTTTAAGGTATAGTGTTGAGGGTTTAGGGATGGGGTTTAGGGTTGAGGGATTAGAGTGAAGGGTTGAGGGATTAGGATTTGACGTTGAGGGTTGAGGGTTGAGGTTTTAGGGTTTAGGGTTTAGGGATAGGGTTGAGGGTTGAGGAATTAGAGTTAAGGGTTGAGGGATTAGGGTTTGATGTTGAGGGTTGAGTGTTGAGGTTTGAGGGTTGAGGGTTTAGGGATAGGGTTGAGGGTCGAGGGATTAGGGTTAAAGTAGAGTGTCGAGGGTATAAGGATTAGGGATAGGGTTGGAGGGTTTAAGGATAAGGGATTAGGGTTTAAGGTATAGTATCGATCCTGTTGAGGGTTTAGGAATAGGGATAGCTGGCTTTAGGGTTTAGGATTAAGTGAGACCTAGATGGCTAAGGATAGATGGAGAGGTAGACAAGGAGTGACTGAGAGACATAGAGAGGGGAGAGGTAGAGAGGTGAGGGGGAGAGATAAGTGAGATATAGAACATGAGCTAATGGAACTAGAGGCGAGATATTGTAAAGGTGCTATCGAAGGTGAGATAGACACAAATATTTATGGATCAATCTATAGTAGGACAAAAATGTGCTCGCATTTTGTCCTGCTATAGAAACGGTAAAAAAGCGTTGACCCCCATGATCCAGGCCCACATGCTCTATTTTCATGCTGATTATGCGCGTCTTCTGACAAAAAAGAAGTGCTTTCATGCTGTTGGGAAGTTCACATGCGCATTTTACACATTCTACCACCTTTGCATGATCTTTCCACCACCTTTTCTGCTTTGCCAACTTGAGAAGGAGGAAATAACATAGTTTTCACACCAAATTTGATATATATATATTCAAGTTTCAATTTTTGTAGTGTTGCAATGTTAATTGTGATTCAATTTTAGGAATTTAACATTATAGATTGGTTAATAGTATTGTTGTTACTAATTATATTTGAGTGTTATTCAATTTAACATTGAAAATGAAGCAAGTGGTGAAAAACTCAAATTGTTGAGGAGTTTGATGCAAGAAGAAAAATACACTACATAATTGGGTACTCTCTCCATTTGAATCTCCATTTTTTAGGTATGTCAAGTATTTACATGCATGTTCTTTACATTTTCCTTAATTCTATTTGAATTACATTATCATGCTTTATCATACATGCTTAAAATAGACACATTCCCAATCAAGAAAGTAGCCTACAATCTCACATGATGCCATGTATATTTTCTACACTTGGGCTCTTTAATAATTATGTGTAATAAACAGACCTTAACATACCATGATGTCAAACTATACAAGAATAAATCCTTACAACATAATAAAAATACAATCCCACTATTATCTTGTCTATATGTTTAGATTTGCATACTAACAATGTTTTGCAGGGTTGTGGCATACATGCCCCACCAACATCTTCAAGAGACTTCATATCAGGAATTTTATTTGAAAGAGAGGAAGGTCAAATATTCTACAAGAAATTATGCTTGGATGGCACATGTCGTCGTTGCAATGGCTTGCAACGTTTGCCAATATGTGAACATATGGAAAGAACACATGCAGTTGGAAATGAACTAGTAGAGTTCAGCAAGTATAAAACAATGGCATACAATACAAAAGATGGTAAAGAAGCAAAGAGGTGTGAATTGGTTATTGAAAAGATTCAAGTGTATCAGTTTATGCCTATATTTTGTGACAGCATAGTGTATGAGTATGCAAGACACGCCCATAGAGCTCGATGGTTGGACTTGTAATTCAAGTTATGCAAGGACACATTTCCAGTTGGTAGCATTGTTTCAGTCATCAACTTTGCAGAGAACTACATGTAGGAGTCCGGACAACACTGAGAGGGGGGGTGAATCAGTGTTGTATTAATTTTCAAACATTTTACAACTTTTTAAAAGCTTTCTCTTACAGAACAGATGGAAAGGAATACATTAATGATTTGTTGAGTTTATATGCACAAGACTTACAATAACAGATGTAAACAAAACATGATCAAACCAATAATATGCACACACATAGAAGAAATTAAGACACAACCTTTTTACCGAGTGGAAAACCCTCAGGGGTAGAAAAACCACTCATGAAGTGCCTCACTGGCTTAACTGAAAAACATGCCTTACTGGCAATACAAATTGTCTCACTGACAAATATTAAGGTCTCACTGACCACAAGCTTCACTAGCATAGAATGGTCTCACTGACCACAAGCCACACTGGCATATTGTGCCTCACTGGCAAACCAAATTACCAACAAATGTAATAAGCAAATCAGAGGGATAATCTGTTTCATTCAATACAAATATATATCTGTCAAATACCCATTCTATTCAATCTGACATCCGGATATACTCAACAATCCTTTATTCTGATCCAATCAACACTGCATTCTAATCCATTCAACAACACTGCATATCAAATCTGTATTCTAATCCAACACTTCACAACACTGTTTGTTTCATCTCTTTCCTTCTTAATACTTTTATCAATGTACCTGGAAAACAAATTTATACAAGTTGAATGTCTTTTCACTGCCTTGAAACCTTTCACATTCCTTCATAAATTTCTCCTGCATTTGATCACACAAATTTTGCAAATATAAACAACAAGACTTTTGAAATTTTACTTCTCTGCAAAAACACATTTTTCTGACCCTTGACATCTGCAAAAATTACAAACTTGACTTTTCATTTTCTCCGATATTTCAGTGCCCTGTAGGAGAAAATAAAATCTCTGAACACTTTCATCTTAAAACAGAAAAACTCTGATATTCTTCCAATCTGTCTTTTTCGTCTTCCTCTGCAAATAAAAAATCTTTATCTCCACAATTACAAAATATTTCTCAAATCTCTGCATGATGTTTCATATTCTCCAAAACATAAAAAAAACTTCAATCTGTTCATCTTCTGCATAAAAAATTTCTTCAACTTCTTCCTTCAACTCCTTCATTTTTCTTTTCAAAACACATCTCTGCAAAAATAACTTTTCACAAATTTGTCTGCAAAAAGGTATAATCTTCACACTACAAAAAAAATCTCTTCATAAAAATTCCTCAAAAAAATCCATCATAAATCTTCTAAATGTGAAGAGAAGATTTAAAATTAGAAAAAAATATTGTTAAAAAGAAACTCCACTTGACATCATTTTAGAAAGGCAATAAAATAGGGAATTTCTAATTTTTTTAAAAAATTAATCAAAAAATCTCAAAAGCAAATTCGATGCTTTTCTTTCCATAAAAAATGATGTCTTTTTCTTTCCCCATTCGATGTATAAAGCATGCTTTTTAAACTCTCTATACAAAATATGTCGGGCTCCCAAACCGTTGCCTTTTTAAAACTTTATTCAAGCGACCATTAGCATTTCAAATTTATAAACTTTCCCATAAGAAATCACTTGATGGTCTTTTACCCATTCGGGCCGCTCCATGGACTATGTTAATTGGATTTTGGCGCTTAGCAATTTTAAACAAGACCACCGATGATATCTAACTTAAAATAAGACTTGCATTAGAACACAAGATGTGTGTGGAGACCGCTTCACTCGGTGAGGTAAGGAGAGGGTCAGTCAAGGGATGTATACCAATCCCTTCAAAAGGTAAAAATTAAGTAATACACCTGCTATTCCAGGTCATCATTAAAATATAAAGACAATAGGAATATTGAGTAGAGTTTGAGAGGAGATGACCTATATTTGTTTAGATCTTTAAGAGCAAAGATGTTTATTAGGATAACAATATTGACAGGGGAAAACCATTAAAGGCTTGAAACCCACTTTATACCTTTGCACTTGTCACAACCTTGTCTTGTGGACACTTGAGTGTGAAAGCAATTTGATAAAACCAACTTATCTCCTTCCTGTGAAAACTTGAGGTGAAAGAAACTAGATGATATAGTTTTCTATCATGATAAGTTGAACACCTGCTAGGTATTATGAAGTCCTGATTCAACAACTAGTAAGACAAGAACATTGCTTGAATATGAACATGCATGTAAACCGTTTGAACTCCTATATGATCAACATCTGAAGCACATGACTATCCTCAAATGTTAATTCAAACACAACCCACTATCACTGACCTTAACTGATCTTGAAGCAACCTCTCTCAGATCAATGCATAACAATGACTATACTGCAAACAATCTTTCATGACATCACTTACCAAAGAACATATGAAGACATCATTGGAGGCCAAACCTGATCAAACAAGTCATGTGATTAATCATAAACCAACACCAAACATCAAGTGTATTCATGTGATCCTGTAAGCACTGGATGAGCCTGATTGGTACATGAATGTTATCAAACACTTGTAATATTATCATTCATTTATCAAGTCAATCCCACTGACAACATCCTTCAACACTATGTGAACAACTGTGAAGTGCATGATCATGAACAACTTTCTCAATACCTTTTGACATCAATGACAAACTATCACCATCACTACAGTCTACAGCCACATCGTGAGGTGCAATCACAATATTACAACTATACATAGATTTCTATATTTGTGCACATCACATTCATTCATGCGAATGATAGTACAGAGGATGACAGAAAGATCATAAGGGAGTATAATTTCTATATCGGTGATGATTGCACGCATTCTACGAAGTTCGTGCAAGGTTGCTTTCAGGTGTTCTATAATGATTTGGCTAGAAGGGGCATATCATTCAGTCAACATATCATATGGTCAGATAATTGTGCGTCACAATTCAAGAACTCGCAGAATTTCTATTGGCTGAGCAGGAGGCATAATTTTACAGGTATTCAGCATATGTGAAACTTTTGTGAGGCCAGGTATGGAAAGGGGGAGCATGATGGTGCAGGAGCATGTATCAAAAGAGCCATAGCATGAGAAGAGTTAAAGTATAAAGATAATGCAAAATTGACAGATGCAAAATTGATCGTCGAGTGGTGTAATGCTTCCATGGGTCCAGGTAATGAAGGTAAGTCTTCAGTTCGTATATTTTTTGGTTGATAGATGATACTAACATTGCACCATATGAGGATTGTTCTACACTGATAGGATCAAGTGAGATGCAGTCTTTCAAAAGCTCAATTGCAGGTTCATGGAGTATCCATACGCTAAAGATGTCATGCTTTTGTTCTTCTTGTACAATTCAAGCCTGGGATGAGTGCGAGTCAAAGGAGTGGGTTGACGAATGGCAGTTAAGTTATCTTAGCCCACTTGACACGTATCAACCCCTGATGACACTGAAACTAACACAGATGGAATCATTAGTTGACTTTGACCACATATCAGATCTAGTTCAACCAGGTAATATATCTATTTGCATAGTTTTTGAAATTCCTAATGTCATCTTACTTTGTAGTGTTTTTGTAATGTTGACTAATTTCATCTAATTTGCTACACATATCAATGTAGGGCATGTATATGTAGTTATAGCAGATGAAGATAACAAAGAGGGAATAGATTATTACTTATGTCGTGTTGAGGCCAAAAAGAAATTGGAGGCCCTGGTTACAGATGGAGAAAATATCGAATACTCTATAGGCTAAGTGGTTATTACTGGAACATAGCTTAGAAGGTACCCACATAAGAGTGTTAATGTTTGGCTGTTTCAGGACTTTGACACACATCGGAAGATTCTCCATTACTCAAACCTTGTCGTGGCATCCAATGTTCATTTGATACAGTATCGGGGTAGACCTTTGAACAAGACCTTGTGGAAGGTGCGTGAGTCTGACCATGAAGCAATACTTGACACAATAAAGAGTAGAGCAGACCCAGATAGTTCATTGGATTAATTTGTAAGTATTCACATTGATTTTGTAAAGTCATGTTACATTGAGTTGTAAGTATGCACATTAATTTGTAAGGTTTGTCTTTTTTTATTTGCTGCTGCATTTTTTCACATATACATTTTTACATCATCATGTTATGCTTCATGGGGTTAGACCTAAGTAATGGATGAAGTTGATCCTGAGAATAATGTATAAAATCTAGGTAATGTATAAAATATAGGTGTCTCTAGGTGTCTTGGTTTCTAACTAGATAATAGGTGTCTCTAATTGTGTCTTAAGTATATACGATATGTCAACTAGGTAGATAGAGAGTAGAAAAAAGGTATTTAATCTAATCTAAGTGTCTTAGGTAGATACTATATATCAAAAACCTGTCTAGAGACTAGAATAAGGTATAATCTAGAATGATCTACGTGTCTTCTAGGTAGGTGTCTTCTATAATTTAATCTAGGTGTCTTAGGTAGGTACTATATGTCAACTAGGTCTACCATAATAGGCGTATTAGGTAGAACTATAATCTAGGTGTCTAGTTGACTTAGGTCTAGACTATGATAAGGTATAAATACTAGGTGTCTTAGGTCTACTATGTCTATAAGATCTAAATGTACATACTATACAATAGGTGTCTTAGGTGTCCTACGTCTACTAGACTACATGTGTCTTAGGTCTTAGGTGAGGCCACATGAGCTTCCACCTTCACATGGTTGGCCTTGTCAATATAGAATATTTATATTTCTTGAATCTAAGGGAAGCTCTTTTTCTTAATAGGAAAACTTTATCGACTTCAGTTGCACTAATGGTGCAGAGGCACCCAAGTTGTCATGCCTCCAAGAGGGGTCAAAAAATGAAATTTTGTTTTGATTGAGTCAATTGTATGTAATAAGGTCTTCTAAGACTATTTCATTTGTTTTTGAGTCATTTGGGGTCAGTTTGAGTCTTTGAGTCCTGTTGCAAAAAAGTGTCAATGTTGTCAAGTTGCACAAAGCAACTTTTGCATTTTTGGTGTCCTACTCTTGATGCGACCAAACTGACAGTTCCAACATGTCCGGATGGGTACGTTTAGGCTAGGCATGGTCCTGTTTTTCACCTAAATATGCCGAAATAGTCCGAGCTACATTGTACCGACGATATCCCTGAAGAGTCCAAAGTGCAAAAAGGCAGCAATCTTTGACGAGATATTACTCAAAAATTGTCACTTAGAAACATTCCATCTAAGGCAATCACATAGAGTCCCTCTACAATAACCTCTGTCAGTTTTTTATATCTCTAAGGCGTTAGCCCGTGGTGAAAGGTTTTCTGCTGCCCCAAAAATCGTCAGAAGGAGGTAGTGTAAAGTTGCAAAGGGGTGTAACTTTTGCCTTGCTCCTGATGCGACCAAATTGACTATTCCAATGCATCCGGATGGGTACATTTACGCTATACATGGTCCTATTTTTCACCCAAACATGTCGAAATAGTCCGAGCTACATTGTACCGACGATATCCTTGAAGAGTCTAAATTGCAAAAAGGCAGCAATCTTTGACAAGATCTTACTCGAAAACCGTGTCACTTATAAACATTCCGTCTGAGACAACGTGATCATGTAGGGTTCCTCTACAATAACCTCTCTCAGTTTTTTATATCTCTGAGGTGTTTGCCCATGGTGAAAGGTTTTCTCCTGCCCCAAAAATTGTCAGAAGGAGGTAGTGTAAAGTTGCAAAGGGGTGTAACTTTCATCCTGCTCCTGATGCGACCAAACTGACTATTCCAACACATCTAGATGAGTGCATTTACGCCAGGCATGGTCCAATTTTTCACCCAAACATGTCGAAATAGTCCAAGCTACATTGTACCGACGATATCCCTGAAGAGTCCAAAGTGCAAAAAGGTAGCAATCTTTGACGAAATGTTACTCAAAAACTATGTCACTTAAAAATATTCCGTCTGAGGTAACACGATCATGTAGGGTTCCTCTACAATAACCTCTCTCAGTTTTTTATATCTCTAGGTGTTTGCCTGTGGTGAAAAGTTTTCTGCTGCCCCAAAAATCGTTAGGAGGTAGTGTAAAGTTGCAAAGGGGTGTAACTTTCGTCCTGCTCCTGATGTGACCAAACTAATTATTCCAACGCATCTGGATGGGTACATTTACACTAGGCATGGTCCTATTTTTCACCCAAACATGTCAAAACAGTCCGAGCTGCATTGTACCGACGATATCCCTGAATAGTCCAAAGTGCAAAAAGATAGCAATCTTTGATGAGATGTTACTCAAAAATTATGTCACTTAGAAACATTTCATCTGAGGCAACACGATCACGTAGAGTCCCTCTACAATAAACTCTCTCAGTTTTTTATATCTCTGAGGCATTTGCCTGCAGTGAAAGGTTATCTGCTGGTCAGAAGGAGGTAGTGTAAAGTTGCAAAGGGGTGTAAATTTCACCTTGCTCCTGATGCGATCAAACTGACAGTTCCAACGCATCGGGATGGGTATGTTTAGGCTAGGTATGGTCTTGTTTTGCACCCAAACATGTCGAAACAGTTCGAGCTACATTGTACCGGCGATATCCTTAAAGAGTCCAAAGTGCAAAAAGGCAACAATCTTTGACGAGATGTTACTCAGAAACTGTGTCACTTAGATACATTCCATCTGAGGAAATACGATCATGTAGGGTCCTTCTACAATAACCTCTCTTAATTTTTTATATCTATGAGGCGTTTGCCCGTGGTGAAAAGTTTTCTGTTGCCCCAAAAATCGTCAGAAGAAGGCAATGTAAAGTTGCAAAGGGGTGTAACTTTTGTTCTTCTCCTCGTGTGGCCAAATTGATAGTTCCAACACATCTGGATGGGTACGTTTAGGCTAGGCATGATCCTGTTTTGCACCCAAACATGCTGAAACAATCTGAGCTACATTGTATCGGCGATATCCCTGAAGAGTCCAAAGTGCAAAAAGGCAGCAATCTTTGACGAGCTTTTATTCAGAAACTGTGTCACTTAGATACATTCTGTCTAAGGCAACGCGATCACGTAGGGTCCCTCTATAATAACCTCTCTCAATTTTTTATATCTCTGAGGTGTTTGCCCGTTGTGAAAGGTTCTCTGCTGCCCCAAAAATCATCAAAAGGAGGCAGTCTAAAGTTGCAAAGGGGTGTAACTTTTGTTCTTCTCCTTGTGCGGCCAAACTGACAATTCCAACGCATCTGGATGGGTACGTTTAGGCTAGGTATGGTCCTATTTTGCACCCAAACATGCCGAAATAGTCTGAGCTACAAACACTAACTAGTCTTCAATCTTCAAACACTACAAATACCATGATATCCTGCATAAAGCTATCTTTTAGCCTTTTATAAAGGTATGCCCATCAAATTCAACCGCATAGAGATGATTGTTTGTATTCTAAATTCCTTTTAAATACTGACCTTCCAATCCTTTTTCCCGCCCTCATATCAATTAAATATGACCTTCGATTATGATATGACGCTCGAGCTTATGATAGTTTACCAGAGATGCCGGTTGAGTTAGGTTGAAGGGCTGGTGAACTAATGACTTAAATACCCTTTAGTAGGTTGATTTAAGTGATAGTAACTTCTGATTATAAGTCAATATTAAATTAAAATAAAAGTGTACTTTACACACGACAGGCAATTGAGGGTTTTAAAGTCTTAAGAAAAGTAGATTCTTTTTAGGGTTTAATGCCCAATATGCAAGCCCTAACTATCAATAAGATTATGATTATGAAAGCTTGTGTCTTCTCTAACTTCTTATTGCATGAACAAAACCACATCCACCATGAATATGAATCTTGTATCATATCAACCTTCCAAGATAGACCTTATCATGAAAACCATATTCACAACAAAACCTTGCATGAACAAAACCACATCCACCATGAACATGAACCTTGCATCATATGAACCATGTTTGTCTTGTGTAGCATCAACATGAATTGAGAGACCTTATCATGAAAACCGTATTCACAACATCATGCACCTCATGACCATCACCTACCTTGAATCATTGTATCACCTTATCAACATCATGGCATCAACCTTGACATCAATGACAAACAACCTTGACCCTTTGACTTCAATGACAACCTTGAACCTTGATTGTTGATGACTTATGGAAGCCTATAGCCCCAATGTTATGTTGCATACTAAAATTAGGTAAGACTCAATGTAATCTCATAACCTCACCTTATATGCAAGAGGAATTACATTTAATAACCACAATGGTCATCAGGTGCTCATAAGCATATGATTTTGACTATCTTATTCAAAACAACAAACATACTCTTTGCATCCCAATATGGTATAATACCAAGAAATTAAGAAATATTTTCAATTGACCAACTCATAAAGAATATGGATCAGCATACTCATTTGAATATTTTCAATTGAGCAACTCATAAAGAATATGAATATTTTCTGTTCAACATGATGATTCATTTTTATTTTAAATACAACTTTTATCTTTTAGTTCCAAAATGAGGTTTAGGTGATACTTGAATAACAATAGCTAGCTTATTGGATCAACAAACATCTATGTAAGACAATTGGACTTTAAATATTTGAAGTAACCATCTACAAATATCCATTCAAGCGTGGATTTATAATGCAAGTATGGACGCCATCAATAAAAAATATTTGTATTAACCAAATATCCATATAGGCATACATCAATATCTGTCGATATAAGTAGTTAACATATATACAAAATAGCCATATAGGCTTAAAAGAATGCCATATAGGCTTACGAGAATGCCATATAGGCATACAATGTCAACTATATGCAATACAAAATATATGTCCACAAATGCCATATAGGCATACAACAAAGGAACACAATAAAAAGTCATTCCCCTCTGGCTGGTGAAGATAATAGATCACAGGTAGCCTTTGATCTTCTAGGGGATGGAGACGCATATGTGGGTGGTCTACTACGAACCCGAGGACTGCTCCTCCTATTTAGTTGTTTGTGCATATGTAGCTGTTACAATAAAAAGTATAGACATTAATATATAGAAATTACATGTTATAAAAAATAAAATATTTAACAAAATAATCACTTACCGCTACCATATAATATGTCTCCTCACTTGCCTTAGTAGTAGGATTAGGTTGTGGTGATGTCATGTCCTATAGAAACCATCCAGATAGAAATTAAACTTCAAATCAATAATCTTTTGATTTTTAAAAAATAAACAACTATAACAATGAATGTAAATTGAAGTTTACTAATCTGCCTCATACCCCCGTCAATGGCATGGAGCTATGAATCGCAGAGGACACACCATGCTCCATTGCCCTATGAACATCAGGAGGTGTCTTTACAGCCTGCATCATTTGGAAATAAAACAACATTATTCAATTACGAAAACTATAACAGTGATGCAAATCATGGCTCCTAACATACAGACACGTTCACCTAAACATGAAAGTACACACAATAAAGCACACAAGTCACATACAAAAATCTAGTAAGTACAATTCATTCATTAAACTATTTATTTTATTACCTCTGTGAAGCTTTGAATTCCACCACTGCTGGCAGGTGTTGCCGTGAAATCTCTAATATTAACCTATTCAACATCCAAAATCAGATATTAGAATACCATTCATATAACGATGCTATTCACATGTAATATTTATAATTGTTTACTAGTTACATACCCCGATAGTAGATGATGTAGTGTAATATGTAGGTGGAGAACCACTAAAAATTGCATCAACGCTATGACCCTGAAATTTCATTAAAATCATAAAACTAAATTAGTTAATCTTGCATTTCAAAAATAAAATTTAATAAATTAAATTCAATGAACTTGCTAAGATTTACCTAAGTATCAAGCTTGAAAGTCTCACTCAAGAGGGCATCTGTCATCGCCATCTGCTTAGCTGCAGATGTAGCTTGCGCACCTGCGTCATGACTATCTGTGGGGTCATAACCACATGCTGACCCGCAAGTTCGACAAGTATGGGGTGGAACCGTACTTGAACTCTCCCCCAGCCCACGCTGTACTGTAGGACTAGCATGCTGTAAGATGCTCTAGGTTAAGGCACTAATGGACTGAAATGCCTCAACCTCAACACTGTCCTTCACAATGGAAGGGATAAAAACGTGCTCATGGGCCAGTCTGGCGAGTGCTCGTCTCGCTGGCTGCTGTGGGTCAACACGTGCCCCTGGTCTATCTTGTGCTGACCCCCTACCTCTACCCTGGAACTCCCGTATATCAAAATAATTTGGCTCTTTATTTTTGACAAACTCGCAGTAGAGTTTCCTCAAAAAATATTGCGGGACCTCATTATTGTTGCATGGAGGATGGTCAAAAACCATCCACCACCTTTGTGCAAAATTGTCCCTTATCACTTGGTTGTTACACCAATGGATAGGTAACCTCTTGCATGTAAGGGGTAGAGATTCATTTGTTCATGGGTCTGTGAAAATAGAACACAAGTTGAGTTTTGTAATTTGTTCCTTTTTAACTTGTTCATATGACTACTTGTCAGCATAATACTCTCTAAATTCTCTCCTCTTTTCTGTCGAACTAGTGATTTGCTTGCTTATTGAATCTACATTTGATAACATAGATTCAAGGGATTGAGCAAGCGTGGATCTATGCAAGGTTGAAGTTGCAGGTTCTTTCAACCTTGCAATTATGTCTTCAATTTCTTTTTTATTGTTTTCAATTTACCCCATTAAATTTTCTTGTGTTCTAGGGGCATGTCAAGAAATGGATGGAGGAGTTTGTTGTTTGGGTTGTTCTTCGACGGGTATTTCCTCTTCAGGATTTTATGGATTTTGAGGAGGAGGAGGAGGTGCATTAACATTTCTTGACAATTAAGGAAATTTACATCAAAAATCAACTCAAACCTACCTATTTAGAAACAAATTCAAACAAATAAATAAATAAAACTCACTCCTTTGGCCTGCTCGACATCGTGGTGGGATTTTGGTGATGAATTGGCAAGATTTTGGTATCAAATTGGGTCTTCAAAAATGCGAGCGCACTCCTTAGGGTTTGTAGGCCGCGGATGTAGAGGGAAAAAAGAAATAAAATGAGCAGAACACTTATATATTTATATATATATATATATATATAAAATTAAACATAACGCGCTCACGTTATAATGCGCTCGCGTTATAACGCGAGCGCGTTATGGTTTAGTTTTTCAAAGCCTTAGGCTCGTCATTACCAAACCATAGTGCGAGCATGTTATAACACGCTCGCGTTATGTCTTAACTTTTTTTGAAAAAAGTTTGGCCACTTTTTGGCCCCCCAACTTTTTGCACTTACCCCCATATCTCTATTTATTTAAAAATAATATAAAATTAGAGTGTAATGAATTATTTTTAAAAATTGGTACCCACGTTTTCACTTTATGAAGGAGGTCATCAAACAAGTCTCTATTTGGGTCAGACTTTCTGAATTACCTTTGGAATATTGGGATGAGGAGATGTTGGAAGGCATTGCAAACTCCTTTAGGCAATTCAATATTGCCATGGATTCAATGACCAAATCAAGAACATGTCTATTTTTTGCGAGATTTTGTGTCAATGTTAATGTTGACAAGGTACTTTCATCTTCTGTCACTTTGTTTCCTAAGCTTGGGAAATGGGTTTAGAAAATTGTCTATGAAGATTCTAGGGCGCTATGCCTCAAATGCAAAAAGCGTGTCATTCAACGTCTTGCTACATGTATAATCAAAGGGAGCAAAATTTGGGGAGAAATAAGATCGAGACGGGGCCTCCTATTTCTTAGCTAGTTAATGGTCCATTAATAGATAGTACTAGTGTAGAGGTTCCACCTTATATTGTTAGGCCTGTTTCTGATAAATCACTTTTAGAGGTTGGGCCTCTTTTCGAGGCTCATGGGTTAGAAAAGGATGGCAAGAATTTGACTATGTTCTACTACAGTTTGACTTCAAAGGATGATCGCCTAATCAAGAAGAAAATTTGTACTAGTAAGACAACTGAAGGGGATATTGGGAGGGCCCAATGCTCTCTGAAGAATTCTATTTTTGAGCCACCTTGAGCATTGGGTTTTTGGTCACTTTGGTGGGTGTTTTATCCTGTTAGATTGTCTTTGTGTTGTTGCTTTTAGGTGGGTTTTTTTCTTTTGCTTAGGGGATGTTTGTCTCTTGTTGGGACTTTCTTGGCTTCTTGGTGCTCTTGTTGTTGGCCATTGGTTGTTCTCTTTTTCTGGGCAGCTTGGCTACAATTGTGCTATCTTGATGGTTGTTGTTCCTATGCTAGTATTTTTCATTGTTTGTCTCACTCCTTGTGGGACTTGTCTCTTGGGTCGTAGGGCTATCTTTTTGTAAAAGGGTGGGCCCCCTTCCAAAACCTCTTTATCTTAATCAAAAACATTTATTTGGTAGAGACCATGAGATGTAGAGAACAATATAAAAGGGGAAGCTTTTTATTAGTCAAGACAATCTATGCCCAAGGTTATTGTTCTAAATTATAAGTATCTAATTGGTTAGTGGGTAATGTCAAGCCTTTTTTATTTGAATAAAGTAGAAATACAAAAAAGAAGGAAAGTCTAGTAGATTGTGAAGAAGATATTTATAATAGTTAAACAAAACATGAAGATAATAAATATCTATATAGAGACTTACAAATCAAGCTATGGATAATACAAGTCTACATTTTTGGGATATGTTGTAAAATGTTATTTTTATATAATTATAATGGAAAATTGAACTATAATTAAAGGGATACTTTTCAAACCTACCATTTTATGTCATTAATAGTTAGATCATGATCTTAACTTATAAGAGGGTGGAGAAAGAGAGTTTTCTTAATACAAGTATATAATAAGTATCTTGATCATAAAAGAATGTAGACTCAAGCTCATAAGGAAGTGAAAATGGTGAAGGGTACAACTCAAAATCAAGTCAAAACAAAGGTTCTATTTACAATGTAGCCATCAAGTCAAAATGAACTAAAATTATTGACTTGCATATCCTGTAGTCTATAGAACCTTGTACAACTTGCGCATACCATATAAATGAGAATTAAAAGTGGCTAGCTAGTTTAGTACTCTTCACTCAAGGTACTTACTCATGAAGTTTTCCATCTCTATTAGGAAAATGTTTATAAAGGTAGATGCAACTCCAGTTTGAAAACAATGGACCAATCTTTTTTTAAAGATATGTGATACAATTTGTTTAAAGTGTTTTTGATATTTTATTTCTACATATTTAGATATAGACATGTTATAAAATTTAATCTACATTTTTTTGATTATTGGTAGGAGGATGAGATTTTTAAAGGACCCAAACCCTTGTGTAACCATGAAGCAACTAACCAAGAAACCCAACTCAAAACAACCAAACAATAAGGTGACATGAGACTAAGTTGGAACATTGCTGCAAAGTAACAACTCCACAAGACCAAGAAGATCAATATTAAATAGTCTCTAATCTAGATCTTGCTCCCTTTACTTTGTCTAGACATTTTTTTATTATATATAAATAAATTTATTTATACAAATTAAATAAAACATAATAATATTTTGAAGAAGGTATTAATTATTAAGTGACATTTGTTATGATTTTAATGTATATTAAAGTGAATGAAAATTTTCCCTTAATTTATGATCAATATGAAAATGGTAGAAGAATAAGACCTTGAGATCTGGAAGAAGGTATACAAACATTTCTTAGTCAAAATAATTTATGTTTAAGATTTTTTTATGGGTCAAGAGGACTGCTTCCATTTAAAAAAAAAAAGAGAAACAAAAATAAAATAGTGCATTAGACCCATAAATAGGGGTGCATTACATTAAAAAAAAAATCCTTCAAAACAAAAGGATCTCATCACTGTCAACCTAGATTATGTTAAAGCGTTAGTACCCATTTTAGAGTGTCAACCTAGATTATGTTAAAGCGTTAGTACCCATTTTGGAGTGAGAACGCAAGTGCATTTTGCTACTAACGGCTTCACTTTTGGGAGTCTTCTTCCCACACTTGACCGTAATCCAATCATCCTTGCTTGGGTCTTCAATGTCTGAATTTTGGCTTATTTCCTCCCAGGGTGGCTTTGCACCATTAGAAACCAAATTGTCTTTGCTTGCTTCTGCTGCTACAGGCTGTTCTTAAATATCATCCACTTCAACAGTCAAAGGTCAATTTTGGCCAATAAAATAGGACAAATATTTACCACTTTTTGTTGTGAATGAGGTGTAAAATTTCTATTGACTGTTTGACCATTGAAGTGGATGATATTTAAGTAGAGTGGCTGCGTCACCATTCATTGTAGTCTATTTAAAGCCACTAGAATCTGAATTGGAAAACTCTGAAATTGCAGAAGCATTAACCTCCTTTGTAGTTGCTTTAAAATATTGATGGTTGATATTCTAGCTCCTTTCCACTAGGCAGCTTGCTTTGGGTAGGATTTGTTTCCAGGAGGTAAGGATTTTGAACAATCCTCATCTTTGTGATTTGTTGCATAACAACGCTTTCATCTAAAAATGATGCCCTCATAGTCCACCGTTTGGTTCCAAGTTTTGGAACCAGCTTTAATTTTTATCTTACCCAGGAGAGGTTTTGATACGTCTATTTCCACTAAAATTCTAGCAAAAGTGAAGGAAGAACGCAGAATGAAGGAAGATTGGGCTTCAGAAGATGCAAGACCTGAAATGAATTTTATGATTGAATTTTCGATGGATAGGAGGCAAGAAAAACCCCAGAAGTGCAAAGGTAAGTTTGGGAACGTCTCACCTAGATCGAAGTAGCAACAAAAATGTCTGTAATTGGGTCAAATTCTAGGAACCATGGTTTCATTCCAAGGTAGGATTTGTCCCAAGTCCAGAGACCTTTCTGGAGAAGCATTTCTCTATCCTATGGGAGTTCACAAGTAACATAAAAAAAAAAGCCTTTAGCACAAGGACTGATGCAGAGTTCCCCATCCAGTAGAGGCTGCCAATGTTTTTTAACCCACTTATTCAAATCAACTAGATTGGGCCAAAAGTTATGGAAGCGGCAGATCAAAGATTGTTTTCTGTGTAGATCTTCCTCCGTCATCGTAGAATCCCCAAGATCAATAATGGGCATCCTCTCCTTTCCCTGCACTAGAGAGCCAACCGAGAGCCATGGTTCAAGTCTCAAGGTGTCATCAACAACACCCTTAGCTGTAGCATCCTTGAAGGATAGCCCTGAGATTAGTGAAGGGCACGAAAGAGGAGCACCCTTCTTCGAAGAATTGCCATTGGCAGTCATGCAACAGGTACTGTCAAGCGAGTGAGAAACCCTTAATAGCTCTCCTCAATAGCGCCATATTTTACACCTTCCCTAGAAGGGTCATGATGGTGGAACCCTGTCCCAGAGCCAGAGATTTGTGCCGATTTACCTGCTTCATTTTGTGATTGTATAAGGCTTTGGGCCCTTTCAAAACCCACTTTTTACCTTTAATCACAAACTATATTTTATTTTTTATTAGAATACACTTTTATGCATAAAATTTAATATTGTGTTAATATTTTAGGTGTATGGGTGAAATTGTTTTAAGTATTCTTCAGACATATCACAACTATTATAATATATTTAACTACACAACAACATCACGCAACATATTATTCTAATTTGGATACTCAATTTGTAACACCACCCTAAATATTCAACTTGTGAATATTGTTTACTACATTCAACCCTACTCCAAAATTTTCAAATTTAGTAAGCACGATAGGGTCTTTTGAATCTATTTGCATGTTGATGTCGAGTAGAGCAATACTAAATTCGTATACCTTCATTTTAATCTTTTACATGATAAAGAAGAAATGAATTTCTATGTGTTTTGATCGTTCCTACATAATAGGTTCTTTTCCATTTTCAAAACACTTTGATTATCACAAAATAAATCTATTGGTTAATTTATTGATGTCTCCATATCACTTGGCCTAGATTTATGTTGTTCCATATATATACCTCCTATTTTTTGTAGTCTACTTCCATAGATGAAATAGTTGCCATCAACTACTTTTTGCTAAACTAAGAGATAGATCTAAGCCCACGTATGATACATGTCTAGATGTTAACTTGTGATCATTAATAGATCCTACCCTCTACATTTGTGTATCTATTCAATACCATAATTCATAATACTACATACATATCTCATCACCAGGTTTTAGCCACTTTGCACTATGAAATTCTAGGTTTTGTAATAGATCTTGAGAGATAGTTCACTAAAAATCTTAGATCTATACTAGTTTTGGTAAGATAAATGAGACTTCCTACCAATTGCATGTAAAGTGTGTCATTTACCTTTTTTGATTCATCAAATATAGTAATCTTGAGGTCCACTTCCAAAGGTGTTGCTATTGGCTTGCATTCATTCTTATTAAATTTTTCAAGTAACTCCTTGGCATACTTTGTTTGAGAGATAAAAGCATAACATTATGTTTGTTATACCTCCAATCTAAGGCAACATTGCAAGAAATCAAGACCAATAATCTCAAATGACTTATTTAGATCTTTCTTAACTTGAGAAATTAGTTTTTTACCCATTTCTGACTACTCCTATTGATGAATAAACCATCAACATATACAAACAAGATTGCAAATTTTCTATGTTCTTACAAATGTACAAGTTGTAGTCTGAAAGGCAACGAGAAAACCCATTTGTGTGGATATAGTCATCAATCTTGAGATACCATACACGAGGTGCTTGGTTCAAACCATACAAGGATTTAGCTAATTTGTATGCCTGATTTTCCTTTCTTGTGATGAAAAATCCTATAGATTGATGCATGGAAACTTTCTCTTACAGATTTCCTTTTAAAGAAATGCACTTTTGAAATCTATTTGATGAATGCACCAACTAGATTGTGTGGAAAATACAAAATAATCTTGAATGTTTTCAACTTTGTGGTGGAGGAGAAGTTTATTTTTAGTCAACTCCTCACTTTTGTGCATATCCATTTGTTACAAATCAAGCTTTGTATTTTCTACAATTCTATTTTCCTTATAATTTGGTTGGAATACCCCCTTGTAAGTTGCTACCTATGCATTTCTTTCCTATTGGCATGTTGAAAAGCTCCCATGTATGATTTTCCATGAGAGCATCATATTTTGTATTCTTTGCATTAGTACATTATTTAAATTTTCCAATTCTTCAAAAAATAGAGTTTAGTTCTCAAGATTGAACCACCATGCTCATCAAAGACAAATTTACCTCTTCTTAAGATGCATGTTTGGATGGTTCTATATTTTTTTCATACCTTCTAGATTGGCCTTTAAACTCTTGTTTTTTATTAAGGTAAGTAGGGATTGTGAAAGGGCCCAAACCCTTATACAAGAGAAAAAGCATTGAAGCCCAACTAACAAACAAAATAACCAACCCAACAAATAACACAAAAATAGTAGCCCAGCTGCAAAATAAATAGCTTAAAGAAGACAAATCAGTTGTAAAAACATCACTAAGACAACATCCCATCTATAAAAAACAATGAGATACAACCACAACTACACAACCAACACGCATCTAAGATTCTTTGAATTATGGGGCATAAAAAGACCTCATTTCCGCCTTTGAACCACTGTCCACAAATCAAGGGGACAACTCAAAGAAGTATCAGAATACACCAACTTGGTGGAAAAACAAACAACAGGAGGAACATTCAGCTGAGGCATAGGAGCCTCTAAAGACAAGCCTATAGGAGCAGAAAACACTCCATCAAACGAGGCAACTTCTCAACTTTCTTCCCAACTAGGGCATTAACACCTATATCTGGCATAGTAGAAGTAATTTGATCTGCTACATCCTTCCTTGCAATAAAAGATTGATGAGAAGAACGGGACATCATCTCAACGTTCTTCCTAATAGGATCATTAGCCCCCAAAAGGGGCCCAGTGGACGTTTAACCTGATCCACATTAGTCTTCCCTACAACAGAGGATTGAGGAGAAGTAGGGGGAACCAAAAATCGTAAAGTGGTGAGGAAGGGCCTTCTTCCACCATGATGAAGAACTCCAAACCTTACACTCGGAACTAGGTAAAACAAAAGCGAGGTGGCCTATAGCAAAGAAATGCCGACACCTAAAATGGAGGCCTTCAAAATCCAAGGATTGCAACCAAGGACGCTTCCCAACCATAAGGGTGATATCCGCTGGAAGATCCTTATAAACATCAATATCAACTAATGGTATGCATGAACTTTCTGGTAGCTAAATCTACCAATACAAAATGGCCTAAAGCATCACCAATGGCCTCGTAGCAAGAAGTGATCTATAACTGAAGTGGGAGATTGAGAATCTCACCCAAATTGGTATAACAGAGGAGGACTCAAAAATTGGATTAAAAGATGGAAACCAGGGCTTAAGAGATAAAAAGGTGCTGCCCCCACAGTCAAGGCCCACCATCAATCACAACCTCACGATCCTCCTCTGAATCAAACACAACAATGAAAATAAGGATAAATTTCCATAGATCCCTCGATAAGTGAGTGCTAAGACTCGTAAATCCACTCATGAAGCTCCAACAAACTAGGCCAAAGACAGTGGAAGTGGCAGATCAAACCTCTAGTTTCGCCCAGAGGCAAACTACAGTCGCAGGGGGTTGAGATGAGAGCACTCTTTTTTGGTTGTAATTATAAACTTAAAAAATAAAAATAAATTGCAAATGATAAATTAAATAAAGGTTGTCAGGTTGCCAGCGCCAAATAAAGAAAACTCACATTAAATTTTATATGCTGTATGCATTAGACAATTTGTTTAAGGGCATCAATATATAATATTTAATATAAATATAACATTTATTTAAGACTGTGTGTAACGCTGAAATATTAATATATCTCATTTGAGAATGAGTGGATGATTATTTAAGATTGTGCAACGCCCAGAGATTAATATATCTCATTTGAGAATGAATGGATGATGGAAATTTCATTTTCTTTTCTCTCAGTCGCCAGATCTGGTTTAAAATTTGTGGTTTTTGTCCTTCATGCTATGTGTGATTTTAGCTGGATGTTTCCAAGGTGGAGGAGAGCATATTTCACATACGGATCTACTGCAAGAAAGGGTCCGGCATGTTAATTGGACTGGCAAAAGCCCTTGAATCCATTCACCTGGATTTTCAGAATGCCAACCTTACCTCATTTGAGTACGGCTAGATTATCAAAACAACCATTATTAAGGTACTGAATATCTTGGGGTTTCTTACCGCTTGCATTTTTTGATTGTACAGATGAAGAAATGTGAGGCAGAGAGAAGCAGTGAAACAAATTATTTTGGAAGCTGCACCAAACCATGATTTTGAGATAGCATTAAACACAAGATTCTCATAAGTTTAAGGATTCTTAAGGATTCTCTTTGATTCAGCTCCTGAAAAAAAATTGTACGTAGGAAAACTTTGATATTGTATTTAGCTTATTATTATTATTTTCATTTTAATTTAAGATTTTTTATTTTTGAGAATGATTATATGTTAGTCAATTATAAAAATATTAACCCTAATCATAGATTAACCCTATAATTATTAAGATATATAATATTCTTGCTATTTAATATGTCATAACATTACTTTCTTTTAGTAAATTTCTAAATCCTCTTTAAGTTTAAAAATTCATAAAGTTTGTAAAAGACAATAGAAGTATATTAGAATATAAATATAATTTTAAATTAACCTCCCATTCAAGATTGTATGATTAGGAAAGAGAGATAATTTGTTTTATTCTTTTCTTTTTTAAAACAAAAGGATGCCTTTATATATATATTTTTTAAAAATCTACTTTATCAAATTTTTAATATTAAGGGAAAATAATGGAATTTTAAAAAAAATTGTTTTATCAAATTTTTAATATTAAGTAAAAATAATGGAATTATTATAATGGAGTTATTATTCTTTTCAAATAAATATGCTTAATGTTTTCTTAATATTTTAAAATTATATTAAATTAATAATGATATGTTAGATTATAGAGTAATATGCTAAGAAATGAATTATGGTTACAAAATTAGACTCCAAGTTTTAATGAAACCTGTATGTATAGTTATTTTAAGAATTTTATGAAATAAGATAAAACTTTGAAGAGATTTCCCTCTTCATTTCTTTGGATGCATTTCTATGATTTTGATTTTGTCATTTGCTTGTTTTTTATTTTGTCATACAATAATTTCAAAGCTTCTTTCCTAATATGCAACTCCTTGGACAAAAAAAAAGTTAGGGTTTGAAAAGAATGCTACAAAGCAAATAGATTCAAATAAAAAATAATAATTCATGGCTATGGAGTTCCTCAACTTCTTTTGGAGAGTCTCCCTCTAACATTTACCACAAAAAAATAAATAAAGCAAGCAAATGAATCTTTTTCTTGTGAATGAAATGTTTTATATAACTTAAATAATTATAATTATTGCTTAAGTCACTACATGATATGTTCCTTATTTGTAGCCAGTGAATGAAATGTTTTATATGACTTAAATTTCAAAAATAGAAAAAAAATAATTATTGTTTAAATCACTACATGACATCTTCCTTATTTGTAGCCAACTTGATTATTTCCTTAGCAATTTTTTTTTTTATTTGTTTTAAAATTATAATCATATGTCTCAAATGTAATCATTAAATTAATATATAACTCTATTCAAATTTATTAATTGTGTGAGGTGTTTATTTTATTTTATTTAAATAGTAAGTTTAAATTTTATTTTATTTTTATTTTTATATGTAGAGCAATATATCTATTTAGATGTTTTCTTTTTATTTATTAATTATCAGCATTAATATGTTTTAATAAAATAATAATAATATGAGAAAGTCCTTTTAAAGGGCAAGTATAAATCATACTACATAAAACTACTCTTAATATAAACTAATCTTATAGTTATAATATTTATTTTAAAGGGAAAGTAGAGATAATTACTTGGTATTAATGAGACAAGATTACTTGGTATTAGTTCCTATTAATCTTATCACATGCGATTTAAAAAAATGTATTTAAAATGTAATATTATTCTAAAGATCAAAAGAAGGTACATAAAGTAATTATTTGAGGATGATCATAGATTCATAGAGGCTTGAAGCTACATACTTCATAGTATTTTCAAAGGGGTTACTCAAAGGCCTTATGACTGAAGAATTCATGCTAGCAATAACTAAATCCTCTTTATTCAACATGTTAGAATAAGGCCAATTTGGTGCAGAGGTTTATACTAAGGATAGTGAACAAAAAAGAGGAAAGCGTGGGAGATTAAAAAATGAAATTAAAAGATGGGGAATTAATTATTCCTCCTATTTTTAATAATTGCACTGTTGTTTTGAGTGAATCTGATGAGCTTAAAGCAAGAGATTTGTATTCAGAAGTTGTCAATGAGTTACCATTTCCATTAGGGTTAGGGTTGGAATTGAGGTTGGGGTTAGAGTTAGAAGATTAGGGTTACTAAATTAGGGTAAGAATTAGAGTTACAGTTAGGGTTAGGGTTAGGGCTAGAGTTAGGGTTAGAATTCATGTTAGGGTTAGGGTTAGGATTATATTTAGGGTTGAGGTTAGGGTTAAAATTAGGGTTAATGTTAGAATTAAAGTTAGGGTTAGGGTTACAATTAGGGTTAAGTTTAGTATTATGTTTACGGATAAGGTTTCAATTAGGATAAACCTTAGGGTTAAAACTAGAGTTATGTTTAGGGTTAGAATAAGGGTTAGGGTTAGGGTTAGATTTAGGGTTAGGGTTGGGATTACAATTAGAGTTAGGGTTAGAATTAGAGTTAGAATTAAGGTTACTAAATTAGGGTAAGCATTAGAGTTACAATTAGGGTTAGGGTTAAAATTAGAGTTATGTTTAGGGTTAGAATAAGGGTTAGGGTTAGGGTTTGGGTTAGGATTATAATTAGGGTTGGGGTTAGGGTTAGAATTAGGGTTACAATTTAAATTAGAGTTAGGGTTAGAGTTCAATTAGGGTAAATGGTTAGGTTTTGAATTATAGTCGAGCTTAGGGTTAGAGTTAGGGTTAATGTTAGAATAAGGTTAGGGTTATAATTATGGTTAGGGTTATAATTACAGTTAGGGTTAGAGTTAGAATTAGGGTTACTAAATTAGGATAAGCATTAGAGTTATAGTTAGGGTTAGGGTTAGGGCTAGAGTTAGGGTTAGAATTTAGGTTAGGGTTAGGGTTAAAATTAGAGCTATGTTTAGGGTTAGAATAAGGGTTAGGGTTAGGGTTAGGATTATAATTAGGGTTGGGTTTAGGGTTACAACTATAATTAGGGTTAAAATTAGGGTTAGGGTTTAAATTAAAGTTCAAATTAGAAATAGGTTTTAGGTTAGGAGTAGGGTTAGAACTATGGTTAGAATTAGGGTTAGGGTTAGGGTTAAAATTAGGGTTAATGTTAGAATAAGGTTAGGGTTACAATTAGGGTTGGGGTTTGGGTTAGAATTAAAATTAGGGTTACAACTATAATTAGGGTTAATGTTAGAATTAGGGTTTGAATTATAGTCAGGCTCTGGGTTAGAGTTAGGGTTAGGGTTAGGGTTAAAATTACGGTTAATGTTAGAATAAGGTTAGGGTTATAATTAGGGTTAGGGTTGGAATTAAGGTTAGGGTTAGAGTTAGAATTAGGGTTACTAAATTAGGGTAAGCATTAGAGTTACAGATAGGGTTAGGGTTAGTGCTAGAGTTAGGGTTAGAATTCAGGTTAGGGTTAGGGTTAAAATTAGAGCTATGTTTAGGGTTAGAATAAGGGTTAGGGTTAGGGGTAGGATTATAATTAGGGTTGGGGTAGGGTTAGAATTAGGGTTACAACTATAATTAGGGTTAAAATTAGGGTTAGGGTTCAAATTAGAGTTCAAATTAGAAATAGGGTTTAGGTTAGAGTAGGGTTAGAACTATGTTTAGAATTAGGGTTAGGGTTAGGGTTACAATTAGGGTTAATGTTAGAATTAGAGTTAAGTTTACAATTACGATTAAGTTTAGTATTAAGGTTAAGGTTAGGGTTTCAATTAGGATCATGATTAGGGTTAGAATTAGAATTAGGGTTACTAAAATAATGTTAGGATTAGGGTTGGGGTTAGCGTTAGTATTGGGATGAGGGTTAGGGTTAGGGTTAGAATTAAGGATAGAATTAGGTTTATGGTGAGCATTAGTATTGGGGTGAGGGTTAGGGTTAACGTTAGGGTTAGGGTTAGAGTTAGGATTAAGGTTCCTATTAGAATTAGGGTTAGAATTAAGGTGGAATACTATTAGAAGTAGGATAATGAATAGGGTTAATGTTAGAATCAGGTTAGGGTTATAATAGGGTTAGGGGTTGAATTGAGGCAAGGGTTAGAGTTAGAATTAGGGATACTAAATTAGGGTAAGCATTAGAGTTACAATTAGGGTTAGGGTTAGGGATAGAGTTAAGGTTAGAATTTGGGTTAGGGTTAGGATTAGAATTAGGGTTAATGTTAGAATCAGGTTAGGATTATAATTAGGGTTAGGGTTGGAATTGAGGTTAGGGTTAGAGTTAGAATTTTAGGGTTACTAAATTAGGGTAAGCATTAAAGTTACAGTTAGGGTTAGGGCTAGGGCTAGGGCTAGAGTTAGGTTTAGAATTCAAGTTAGGGTTAGGGTTAAAATCATAGTTAGAATTAGGATTAGGGTTAGAATTAGGGTCATTGTTAGATTTAAAATTAAGGTTATAGTTAGGGTAGAATCAGGGTTATGATTAGAATTAGGGTTAGGGTTAGAGTTAGGATTAGGGTTCCTATTAGAATCAAGGTTAGAATTAAGGTGGAATACTATTAAAACTAGGATAAGAAATAGGGTTAATATTAGAATCAAGTTAGGGTTATAATAGGGTTAGGGTTGGAATTGAGCTGAGGTTTAGGTTAGAATTAGGGTTACTAAATTAGGGTAAGCATTAGAGTTACAATTAGGGTTAGAGTTAGGGCTAGAATTAAGGTTAGAATTTGGGTTAGGGTTAGGATTAGAATTAGGTTTAATGTTAGAATTAGGTTAGGATTATACTTAGGGTTAAAATCATAGTAGAACTAGGATTAAGTTAAGGGTTAGGGTTAGTATTAGATTTAAAATTAGGGTTATAGTTAGGGTAGAATCATGATTATGATTAAAAGTAGGGTTAGGGTTAGAGTTAGGGTTGGGGTTCCTATTAAAATTAAGGTTAGAATTAAGTGGGTTACTATTAGAATTAGGGTAAGAATTAGAGTTACAATTAGGGTTAAGCTTAGTACTAAGGTTAGCGATACTATCTCAATTAGGATTAACCTTAGGGTTAAAATTAGAGATATATTTAGGGTTAGAATAAAGGTTAGGGTTGGGGTTAGAGTTAGGGTTAGAATTACAATTAGAATTAGGATTACAATTTGAAAAAGGGTGACAATTAGAAGTAGGGTTAGGGTTGGAATTGAAGTTAGGGTTAGAGTAAGAATTAGGCTTACTAAATTAGGGTAAGCATTACAGTTACATTTAGGGTTAGGGTTAGGGCTAGAGTTAGAGTTAAAATTTGGGTTAAGGTTAGGATTAGAAATAGGGTTAATGTTAGAATCAAGTTAGGGTTATGATTAGGGTTAGGTTTGGAATTAAGGTTAGGATTAGATTTAGAGTTAGGGTTACTAAATTAGGGTAAGCATTAGAATTACAAATAGGGTTAGGGTTAGGGCTAGAGTTAGGTTTAGAATTTAGGTTAGGGTTAGGGTTAAAATCATAGTTAGAATTAGGATTAGGGTTAGAATTAGGGTTATTGTTAGATTTAAAATTAGGGTTATAGTTAGGGTAGAATCAGAGTTATCATAAGAATTAGGGCTAGGGTTAGGGTTAGAGTTAGGATTAGGATTAGGGTTCCTAGTAGAATTAGGTTTAGAATTAAGGTGAGTTACTATTAGAATAAGGCTAAGAATTAGAGTTAGGGAAAGCATTAGAATTACAGGGATAGGGTTAGGGTTAAAACCATAATTAGAATTATGATTAAGGTAAGTGTTAGGGTTATTGTTAGATTTAAAATTAGGGTTATAGATAGGGTAGAATCAATGTTATGATTATAATTAGGGTCAAGGTTAGAATTAGGGTTAGGGTTCCTACTATAATTAGGATTAGAATTAAGGTGGGTTACTATTAGAATTAGGGTAAGAATTATAGTTACAATTAGTGTTAAGTTTAGTATTAAGGTTAGAGATAGTCTTTCAATTAGGAACAACCTTAGGGTTATAAGTAGATCTATGTTTAGGGTTAGAATTATAATAATTAATATGAATATGAATATGCTAGAATTATATTTAATATAAATATGTTATAATTATTATTATAATATATTATAATAATTATTAAACCATAAAGTGTTGGAAAACATAACGTTATGGTTTCCAACAGGTTATGGTTTCCAGTAGGTTATGATTTCCAGTAGGTTATGGTTTCCAGTTGATTATGATTTCCAACACATTATGATTTCCAACAAATTATGGTTTCCAACTGGTTATGATTTCCAACAGGTTATGGTTTCCAACATGTTGGAAATCATAAACAGTTGGCAATCATAACCTTTTGGAAACCATAACATGTTGGAAATCATAACATGTTGGAAACCATAACTTGATGGAAACCATAACTTGTTGGAAATCATAATCTACTGGAAACCATAACATGTGAGAAATCACAAGTTGTTAGAAATCATAACCAGTTAACATGTTAGAAATTAATAAAAATTATTAAATATATATTTTAAATTTAGATATATTTTTTTGTATTTTTAAGTATAATTTATATAATTTAAAGAAATTATAAAAATATTTTAATTTATTGATAAATAATTTGGATTAGGGTTTAAAATAATTATGGTTTATAATAATTCTATAAATATAAATATAATATCATTATTTAATAATGTAATACGAAATTAATTATACATTAATTATATATTAATGTCTTATTATACGATATAATTATATATTAATTTAATTAACATTTGTTTATAATAATGTAATAATAATAATTTAATTAGGGTCAAGATTACAATCAGGGTCAAATTTAGGGTTAGGGTTAGCGTTATGGTTATGATTATGCTTGTGCTCTGAATGCCACTAGCATATTTACATTAAATATAATATATCTAAAGTGCGCCGAGAGATATCCTTCTCAAGGTGCCTAATGTTAGGATTAGTGATTAAAAAAATAGGTGCCTCGAGAAGGATATCTCTCGGCGTACTTTAGATATATTATATTTAATATAAATATGCTAGTTTGATAAAAAATCTCATTGTCAACATCTTCACTGCCAAGCGACACAATAGGGCAATGCTTGGTGCAAGGAAGGGGGGAAAGAAACTGTCGAGCCTCCAACCGCTCACCAGAAGCCAAAGGAGGAATGAGTCGAGGTCTGGCACAGATAACATTAGCAAAAGAATCATTCTCAAACACCGTCAAACCCTTTAAAGCATCAACATGTACCAAATTGCTACCAGTCGTGTCATCATAGATAGAGACGATGACATTAGAAGGGAAAAGATTAATCTTCTTACAACCAGGAGAATCCTTCCCTATAGGAATTGAGGATGTGGGAGGATCAAGGTTGCGTGCAGGGATGATTCCTATGTAGATGGGAAATGGTGTGGCAAAGGCCATTCAAACGACATGAGTGAGATTCCTTTAAACTCTTGTTAAGAGACAAAATCCATTAGTATTATTAGGTTTTGTTATATTTGGAATCTTATCTCCTCATGTTAAGTTTTTTGTCACTACATCTAAGATTTCTTGAATATCAAGATCCACTTACTCATCTTCTTACTAAAGTTATTCTTCTTTCTAAAGGTCTTTTTTGAAGTCTTCATTATCATTTTCTTTGTTTTCCTTCTTGATATCATATTCATCTAATGAGATACAATTTTTTAAATATCTTCATTAAAGAGATCATTTGGGTTATAGGGTCAACTAGACTAGATAGGCCTTAGATTCTCACCATACCTAAGAAAGACACACTTATGTTTTTAATGAAGTTTATTATGTTTTTGTTTTGGAATGTATATGAGTTATGCTCCCAAAAATCTTGTAAGCCTACTTCCTAACCAAGATTCTTTAGGCATCATATCATATAAAGATTTTGTTGGTAACACTTCTTGTTGGAATTAAGGAACACTGAGAGGGGGGGGGGTGAATCAGTGTTCTACAAAACTTCTTTGATTGTTCCTTAAATAAATTTGCCACATACATTCAAAAGAAAGAAGCATGAACATAAGAATAGAAACAACAAGATCATAACACATGAACACCAGGATTTTTATGTGGAAACCTGGTTAAGGGAAAAAACCACGGTGGGGGTTAACCTGCAAGAAATTATACTCTGTTAAAAGTATTACAAATGGGGAAGGCACATGCCTTCAAGGTGCATTGCCCAGAGCTGATTGTTCCAAGAGGCTCACTTCCTACAGAAATGATTACAAGAAGATTACAGAATGTTTGAACTGATGAATAGCATCTACCAATGCAAAAATTTAGTTTCGATTAAGCACAGAATACTGATCTTACACACTTCATCTTTACTCTACCCTGTTTCACTCTTCAGCCATAGCCCAAGCTTAGATCTTCACCTTCGCACTTCTTTTTGCCTTTTTCACACTTACTCCATCATCACACCACACACAAACACTTCAAAACATTCAAATCCAATGGCTATATATATCCGCATCAAGAGATTCAATCAATTGTAATCGGCTTCAAGAAAATTTGGAACATTTATTAAGAACTCTGTTTTGTCGGCTAAATCCATACACAAACAATAATGCGGACCAAAAACTTGTATTCTCAGATCATTAATCATGTTGGCCAATACCACTGGTTATCATAAATTACTTAACCAACAACTTTTCTTCATCCGGACCAAGATCAATTATGAGGTCAGCATGTTCTTCTTGTGACTGTACTGACTAACTGGAACCCAATACTCAGATGCTTATAAATTTTGAATCCTTCATCACCAGAGGCTACATTCCTAGATTTAGATAGTCCTGATAATCCTTATTAATCCCTCAGATCTGCAACGTACTATGATTTACCACCGGAGAGATCTGGACCAAGATACTGGATCCTGTCACATGCTCTATTTCTGGCTACCCAGACTTAGACAAATCCTCACTTTGACTTCCGGTATGAGCAAATTATGTAATGAGGATATGTAAGATGGACTTAGTTGCCATCAATGACAACACCTGTCATGCGTAGTAGTGTCTCTTGCCAACAATCTCCCCCTTTGGCATTGATGGCAACACTTAGTGAAAATGACTAAGTGTCGGAACAACTCCCCCTTACTTTGTACACTTTTGGTTTTCATTGTTCTCCAGTGCTCCCCCTTTGTTGGATTCCTCATTTTTCATTGCTCTTAACCCCCCCCCTTTGACATCAATAGCAAAGGCTGAACTTTTTGAATGTAACAATTCCATAATCTCACATTCCTCCACAATGGAGTGTATATGCAATACAACTTTATAGCCAGAAGTAAATATTGCCTTGTGGTCCAGTAGTTCCAATATCTATAATTGAGCATCAAACTCGACAAAATCCACACTCCAAAATTCACCAAAAATTTTATGTATATAAGCATATATACAAACAACCCTATGACTTATTTACATAAGTTTAAACACATCACCAAAGATATTCTTCAACAGTACCAACTCATTGTCCCAACTCTTCTTCATACTGTTCAAAACTGAGATGTGACCACTGAATAGGAATGCTTGAGACTCTACTTTTTGCAAGTCAGTAGGATCACTTGATTTAGCAGCAGTTTGGGCTTCTGTCATGGTATTGAACATTGCTTGGACCAACTTAGGGGAAATCAGTCCCCGGAGCTCACACATTCTTGTCTCAATGTTGTCCTTTTCCTTCATCAATTTCTTTATCTCTTCTATCAGGCTGATTGTCTAACATTCTTGGCTCATCACTGATACTATCAGAGGATCAAAAGATTGGGATACATTTGACAATTTTTCCTTAGACTTCTTTATTTTTATTTCAATGTCCTTTATAGCTTTAGGACAAGATAAACAAAATTTATATACATTCCCTCCTTCTGTAAGAGCATTTTGAATATTCTTAACATTGGTATTTAACACAATTCTATCTATTGCAATCATCCCTTTCAGAGCATCAAATCTTTTATCATTGAATTCATTTTGAACCTTGACCTCTGCAGACTTTTCAAGGGATTCGAAATGAGAACTTACAGAGTTTATTAGACTTTTCAACTGGCTGGAGGGAGATGCCGATGAGTCCTTCTGGTATGTTGGCATGATTTTCTCAAAAATCCCTGATGCCAGACTAGGTAGCTCATAGTCTTCTATGCGAGACTTCAAAATATCTTCTTTGGCCTTAGCTTGAGTAATGGAGGCTGACTTTATCTTTTGCACCGGAGATAAGGTATCAAAATTTATTGGACCTTGTATTATGTCTTGATCTTCTTTAATTTGTTTGTCTCTTTCCAAAATTTCCTTTACTGCTTCTGCAGTGTCTCTTGCCCAAAATAATGTTTTTGACTTGTGCTCTTCAGGGCTTGCATCTTCTCCCTTTTGAGAGTCAACCATATTGTCCTGCTCATAATTTTCATTCTTCTTCTCAGCTTCTACGTTCTCTCCATCAACATCAGAGGCATCCTTGCTTTTATCTATCTTAGAAATATCTTCTACATTTTCTTCCGGAGGGTTTGGTGTATCCTTAGTGGTAGTTTTATCAGGTTCCTCAACATATGGAATGGAAGAGTCAATTCCATCATTAGTTTCTTTTACTTGATCTTCTTTCACCATTTCTTCATCTTCTTTATTCAAAGCTTCTTCTTCCAGAAAAGGGTTATCATCTACTCTAGTTTGTTGCTCATCCTTCTGCAACTCTTCATCATTCAGAATTGCTGCATCCTCAGTATCAACCGGTTCTTCTGTGACCACATAGAACTTGTTCTTGTCAAGTGCTTTCCTTAAAATTTGTTCAGTTTCTTGAACAACTTCCTCTATGTCTCCAATCATCAGCTTATTCATCTTGGTCTTGCTTCTGAATTCGCTCTTGACTTCTTTGAAAATTTTGTCTGCTTCTTTTCTAGAGATCACTGGACACAAACTGGACAAAACATGTTCTCTCAACTCCATATCCTTTGACTTGGTAGCTTCTTTTCTGATTTCCAAAATGTCTCTTAAATTCTTGGGAACTTCTGACAAAATATCTACTAGGGCCCAGTTGAATACATTCAAGTATTTGATAGTAGCATCTTCGAAAAGTCTTTTATCATTATCATTGTAAAGATTATAGAATTTAGTCAATGGCTTTAAATTCCCATCAGCAGTGATTGACTTAACAATGTTTTTCACAGAAAGAGTTGGCTTCTCAACATCAGCCTTTGACTTTTGCCTCTTGTTTGTCTTCTTGCTTTCAGAAGGCTTCTCTTTTGACACTTTAACAACTTTAGTACCTATGGCCTTCAACTCTTTAAGCTCTTGACCAAAATCTGTCTTTTTTTCATCCTCCTTTTCCAATGCTCCCATATGACCTTTTTTCCATTACTTTTGTTCTTTTTCTTTCTTTTGGTTTCTCTGTTCTGACAGGTTTTGTTTGAATAGGGGCAACAATAGAACTTCTGGTTTTTCTATGGTGGCTGGTGGAGACTTCTAGAGCACTTCCTTGTTTCTTATCCTGTATCTCCTTTTCATCTTTTTCTATCCTTTCTTTGTTCTGCTTCACAACTTCCTTAGATATGTCAATGCTTTCAGCATACATTTTTACTTGCTTTTGGGCTTTCCTCTTGATTTTAGGTTTTATGAGTTCAACACGCAGTTTCAAACTGAGCTCCTCATATGTCCCAAATCTCTCCATAGAATCATCCTTGGGTTTGCTCAAGAGATGTTGAGCATACATATCCAAAATCTTCTCATCTACCTCATACCCCATGGGCATGATCCAAACAGTTTTGGGTTCTACTGCTTCCATTAAGCACTGACCAATGTCCACCATGAAATAGATTTCATTCTTGTATTTCTCAACAACCAATTTAGGGATTCTTTCCCTAGAATGCATCATGCTCTAAAAATTCTTGAAGTAACCCCAAATTGTAGTTTTTTGTGCTTTAGATTCACCAATGTTGTTCAAGTGCTCTCATATCTATATAGCAATAGGTTTATCATTTGTCCAACACATGCTTTTCTTGCTGGGTAACTCATTCATGAAATATAAGAACAAACATAAGATCAATGTACCATATTTAAAGGTGTTCTTCTTATCCTTCTTTACCTTACTCAAATTTTCCATCAGCTGGTTCTGTAACAACTCACACAAGTCATAATCAACATTCTCTCTTAACATTTTATATGCAACATATATGGTCATTCTGGAAATAGAGTTCTCCTTGCTGGAGTGATAAATTTTGTAAACAATTACCATTGAAGCAAACTTAACATCTAGATCAATAATATCATTAATTGGCATTGCCCTTTTGTCAAACCTTGAACCGGTAGCATCAGTTATTGTTTGATTCTTCACTGCTTTCAACATTGGTAGTCCACCGGATGAGTTTAACCATGTCACAGCCTTGATGGCATCCTTGGTGATCTTGAAGGGTTTCATTAGCCATATAAATTCATCATGCATTCAGCTCAGCACATACCAGAGCCACTCATCTTTATCGAAGGATGGAAACCCTATAATCTGAATGAAATGTTTATCATGTAGTGCCTTATATTTAGGTTTAAGACTACAAATTTCATCCCTTAGATGATTCTTAAACAAATCTACAAACTTTGAGTCCCCAAATTCATCTATGCTTGCATGAATATAGACCCTAATATCTTCAACATGCAATACACCATACGAAACACTTGAAAATGCACCTAACGGGTCGACTTCTACTGATTTGTGTGGATGCTTCTTGAATTTGCGTTGGGGCCTTTCAGTAATATCATCAATCAATGTTGTAGCCATTGCAAAAGATTACAAGATCAAAGCTTCACAGAAAAATACCCTTTTTTTCTTTCACAGAATTAGGGTTAGCTGATGAATTCGTCGATCGCAACTCAAATCCTTGAAATCTTAGCTCAGATGCTCTTCTGCTCGCTCTCTTCAAATGCAAAGTGATCCAAATGATGAAAGGATGACCTTTTATGCTTCGCAAAACCTAATTCTCCATTGTAATAAATGTGTTGCCCTAACTTCATCTGGTTACTCTATTTCTTGATGCAGTTTCTCATGAATCATTCTGCAAATCGTCATATCCACTTCCTTTCTTCCATAAATCCTTTCAAATGATCTATAATAACCCAAATTATCTTCTCTCATCGTGCCAGATTTAGGTACCCACTTACTAGTTGGGGGAATTTAATTTTCAATGCAGCTCCCCCTAAGCCAGAGCTCCTAATTCAATTTCTGGAGGAATTACCAACACCAGATTCTGGTACGGACCCATTGTCAATATTCATTTCACCTTTCTTCACCCATGTTTTGTTCATTTCATTTAGATATTATTTACATTAACTTTTCCCTTGCCTTTGTCTTGTCTCTGCTCATCTGGTTTTCTGTTTACCAGACTTCTTCTTTCATTATTCCTACTTCTGCAGAATCTTGCAATATGACCAGATCTATTGCAATTAAAGCACACAACATTTCTTTTCTTATTTGCTTGATTTCCTCTTAATCTGCATTGATTAGCCATGTGTGGACAAACCCATTGCATGCAAAATAGTAGTCATTGAAAGAATTGACATTTCTTCTGCTGTTAGAGTAATTTATCATTATACTTTTGCAATCATTAGATCTATGATCATACCTTTTACAATTGAAGCATTGACTAGAGAAGAATGGACCACTTTGATTCACTCTACTTTTGCATTGAGTAGCTTTATGACCAAATTTATTGCAATTGAAACAATTGCCATTGAAAGATGGATACCTTTGAGCATTAGGTTGTCTTACTAGAGGTCTTCTAGGTCCGTTTCTCCCATTCCTTGATTGAGAATTTCTTTGTTCGGGTCCAGAGCTTTCACCTTTCTCATACCCAAGACCATGCTTATCATCAGCCTTCTTCTGACTCTCAAGCATCACTTCAAGTTTAGCAGAGCTTATTTTGAACTTCTCCTTGTATTCATTTACAACTTCTAGGTCATGTTTGAGGATGACTATTTGCCTTTCAAGTTCCTCCTCATTATATTTGCATTCTTGTAGATCAGATTTTAGGTGACCAATTACTCTATCCATTATGCAACATTCTTCTGTTCTTTCCTTCAAAGTTTGATTCAGGCTTTCTTCAATCTTCTTCCTTTCCTCAATTTCTTTGGTTAGCCTCATCACCCCAGATTCCATCTCATGTTTTAGAACATAAACTTCTTTTGTCATCTTCTCACATTCCTTTGTCTCTTCTTCCAAAGCCTCATTCATGCCATTTTCTTCAATAGAATTAGCTAGTTGCTCAAGTAGCTCCTTTCTTTCTGCCATACATTTTTTTAGTTTTTATTTTAACATCTCAATGCAATCATCAACATATTTAAGGCTCTCTTTCAGTTCATTTACTTCTCCTTTGGACTGATCAAGATCTTCTAAAGCCAATTAAAGTTGTTCTCTGAGTGAACCCATTGAAACTCCTTCCTAGATCTTCCTCAAGTTGTTAGGCTTCTTCCAAGGAACCTTGCTCTGATACCAATTGTTGGAATTAAGGAACACTGAGAGGGGGGGGTTGAATCAGTGTTCTGCAAAACTTCTTTGATTGTTCCTTAATTAATTTGCCACATACATTCAAAAGAAAGAAGCATGAACATAAGAACATAAACAACAAGATCATAACACATGAACACCGGGATTTTTACATGGAAACCCAGTTAAGAGAAAAACCACGATGGGGGTTAACCCACAAGAAATTATACTCTATTAAAAGTATTACAAATGGGGAAGGCACATGCCTTCAGGGTGCACTGCCCAGAGCTCACTGCTCCAAGAGGCTCACTGCCTATAGAAATGATTACAAGAAGATTATAGAATGTTTGAACTGATGAATAGCATCTACCAATGCAAAAATTCAGTTCTAGTTAAGCACATAATACTGATCTTACACACTTCATCTTTACTCTGCCCTGTTTCACTCTTCAGCCATAACCCAAGCTTAGATCTTCACCTTCGCACTTCTTTCTACCTTTTTCGCACTTAATCCATCATCACACCACACATACACACACTTCAAAACATTTTAATCCATTGGTTATATATATCCACATCAAGAGATTCAATCAATTGTAGTCGGCTTCAAGAAAACTTGGAACATTTATTACGAACTCTGCTTTATCGGCTAAATCCATAAACAAACAATCATGCGGACCAAAAACTTGTATTCTCAAATCATCAATCATGTTGGCCAATACCACTGGTTATAATAAATTACTTAACCAACAACTTTTCTTCATCCGGACCAAGATCAATTACTAGGTCGGCTTGGTCTTCTTCTGACTGTACTGACTAACTGGAACCTGATACTCAGATGCTTATAACTTTTGAATCCTTCATCACCGGAGGCTACATTCCTGGATTTAGATAGTCCTGACAATCTTTATTACTCCCTCAGATCTACAGCATACTGTGATTTACCACCGAAGAGATCCAGACCAAGATATTGGACCCTGTCACATGCTCTGTTTCTAGCTACCCGAACTTAGACAAATCCTCACTTTGACTTCCAGTATGATCAAATTATGTAACGCAGATATGTAAGATGGACTTAGTTGCCATCAATGACAACACCTATCATGTGTAGCAGTGTCTCTTGCCAACACTTCTTTGGTTACATCTTTAGCAAGCAATTGCCTCTCCATATTCATGTCGTTGAGCATGTAGTGTATGGGCTAGTGCAAGTTAATGATAGGCCAATCAACACCCTTAAGTGGCAATGAAAATGTTGAAAAATAGACATAATGTAACTTTGTGTAATAAATCCAAAGGCTTATCCAAAAAGTCTTTTGAAAAACTAATAATAAAGTTATAGAACTTTTTTTTAATGAGGGTTACTTAGGTTTTTAGCCTGGTCTAAGCCCAGAGAGATCCTTTTGGAGGATCTCCTCCCATGGATTTATCACTGAGACCTTAGTCTCCAAGGAATTATCGCCAAATTCTAACCTGCGAGCTCATTGGCCTAGAGAAGGGCCACTACCTGCGATCACGACAACCCAACGTAGGCACATATCCTAAGATCATGTTAGCCTAGAAAAGGCACAAGGCTTGAGAGATCTTTGGCCTAGTGGGGGTTTGAACCTTGGTGTCTGCCACAACAACCCTGTGACTTGACCATTGAACCACGCCCTTATCAATAAAAGTTATAGAACTTTGAATGTAGTTTATAACATATCAATTTTTTTGAATAATTTCAAATTATTTTGGTGCAAATAACATATTTCCAAGAGGCACTACATAAAATTGAATGAAACATGAGTAGTGGTCATTCCATCCATTCTTTTTTTGAGAAAAAAATAATATTTTCTTATAAAACCTTGTATAAATGTAAAGGAAACATGTGCAGAGGGACCTGGTATTTTTTAAAAAAATTTATAAATAAAAATTTTATTAATTATTTAGTTTTAATTTTTGAAAACATTAATAAACAATTTTTCATCTAGTCTAGCTTGATTAAAAACATGAAATTCATTTTTTTTAAAGTATAGCCAACAAGGCATATAGTGGGCAAAACTTCACACACCTACATACATATATGCATATACATACACATACACACGCATATATCTACACACACACACACACACACACACACACACACACACACACACACACACACATATCTGTGTGTGCATGTAAATATGTATACATGTGTATGTGTGTGTGTGGCAATTCCCTTTCTCATGTTTTTCATTGAATTTAGCTTGTGTCTTATGATTTTGAACCATTTTCAATACATAAAATGTATTTAGAAATAATTATGTCATGTAATAAATTTGTAATGAGAAAAAAATTACATTTTTTAGATTTTGAAAGTTTTCTCTACAAAACCTTTTTCATTTTATCAAATCAATTTAATATTACATAATGTGAATTCAAGACCAAAGTCAAGGAAACTCTTAGGATAAATTGAGCCCCTAATTTATAATGTTTTGGAAAGTTTTTGACTCCCAAGCCTACATCCAATGAATTCCCAAGATATTTTTGGAGTAGTCCAAATTTGTTTCAGAAATATTAGCTTTTTTCTATCTAAATCCAAATGTTAGAACTCTTCCATCCAATGAGTTTTCATTGCCATTATTTAACCCATCATTAACTTTCTCTCACCCACATTATTTCTTTGATTACTCTAGGCTTGTGTTTCGATAGTCCATTTTTTATGGAGCATAAGTAGATGTCAATTTCCACTTGAGCAATTTTGTGAAACATAAATGCTCAAATTATTGGGATATGTAATCTCCCTTGATCTATGTAAAGGATTTTGATGGGATAACCTATCTCTTTGTCCAATTTATCCTTGAAATGCTTGAAGTGTCGAAATGTATTTGATTTGTTCCTCAAGACATATATCCATATCTTTTAGAAGTAGTCATTAACAAAGTGGATAAAATATTTGATCCTATTGAAGGATTCTTTAAAAGGTTCTTAGATATCATGATGTACTAAGAATTGAGAATATAATTTGTGATTGTGACCCAAAATGACTAGCCACTCTTAAAATTATTCATATATGTTATTTCTCAAAAACACATTTGGAGAAAAAATCCATGTTATACTTGACATTTGGAATCCTAAGGATTGTCTTCTACTTACAAGTTAATGCATTTTATTATATAGTGGTCAAATAACCAAAACACCAACTCTTGGATCTGCCACTTGATTTCATCATTCTCTAAAACTGACATTTGTATAGTGGCCCATTTGGTAATGGTGTCCCTGGAATTAGGTCAATTGGATGCTTGACTTGATAGTGCAATGGTACCCCTACCAGTGAAATAAATACATCTTCATATGTGGACAATATCTCATCCATATGTTTTTGTTGAGTGGTAGTGGTGACCATTTTTATGGGTGTTGGCTACAATTAACCTCCTTCCCTCAGGTCGAACCATTAATAGAACAAATGTTCCAGTATGAGCAATTAAACGTTTACATTGTTTTGCAGCAATCAAAGATATTGGTTGAGTAGGACTTACCTCAGGTATCTGATACTTCTTTTCGCCCAGCTTGACAATGACACTGTATGGTCTAGACTCATATACAACATGATGCTTGTACATATATGGTTGCCCCAACAATACATCACAAACATCCAAAGGTTTCACATCACATATCACTTCACCTTTAAATGGTTTGATGGAATAGGGTAAATGACATTGCTTGTTAACCTAAATGTCTCGTCCTTGGCTTACCCATCCCATATGTTATGGCTATGGATGACGTGTGGTATGTAGGTTCAATCTTTTAACAGTCTCAATAGAGATCAAATTCTTCTGACTTTTTCTATCAACAATGAAATGGAGAACCTTTCCATTTACCCACATTTGTCAATGGAATAAAAATTCCTCATCTTCACGAGGAAAAATTTTAGCAGTGGCAACTGTGGCATATGGATCAGCTTCAATTATTTTGTCATCATCATTTTGCTCAAAAGGGTCTGTAGGCAATGATTTAGGTTCAACCTCTTTTTGATGTAACTCTACCATCAACATCTTGGTAGCTCGACAATCCTTGGTGTTATGTTTGGGTCTTTTATGGAATTCACACCACATCTCCTTTCCACTCTTGTTTGCTATTGATGATGCTTGTGAGGAGAAATCCTTAGTTGTTTGCTTTCCAACAAATTTGCTGCCACCTTCACTCTTAGATTTGTTATGAAAAATAATCTTTCTTCCCCTTTTGTTTAAACTTTTCCTCAATTTTCACTGCATACTTGTAGGCAATCCCCAAGGTCTCAATATTGAGAGAATCCATCTCTATTTGGATTTAACGATGAAGCCCACTATAGAACTTCAAAATTTGATGTTTCTCTATATCAATGATGCCAAGCTTTGCCAAAAGAGCATGGAATGTATTAGTGTAGTCTTGAACAAATTGATCATTCTTTGGTCAAAGCAATTGCCACTCCATATATTTGTCTTCATATGGATTCTCAAGATATTCTTCTTCTTTGATGTGTTCCACAAACTCTCCCCAAGTGGTATTATCATCTACTGCCACATCAAACTCTGCACCATTGGGGTTTTCTCTAGATAACAGTATATTTTCCCATGATTGTTTTACATGATGCTCAGCCTTGAGGAGAGCAAACACTATTTTTCAAAATTTACCTGCCCTTGAAAGGAGTATGATCACCGATTGGTACTCCACCTATGTTTTGTTGTTGATTACCTTGATTTTGTTGTAGTAGATGAGAAAATTGACTTATCATCTCCTCACATTGTTTTGTCAAAGATTCTTCAACCATCACCTTGAAAGGATATGATTGATCACCTTATTCTTCTATCTTCAGTTGAGTGCATCTCAAAGGGAGATAATCTGATGGGTTGTGTGTCTTCAATCCCAACTTTTGGTAACTTGACCGTGTGTGATGTGGCATACATGAGTGAACAAGCTCTGATACCACTGATCTAGACAATAGCTAGTGTTGGGCCTATAGTATTGTAATACACATATATAAACAATGTATGAAGGAGTTTCTACAAGTAGGCAAACTCGTTGTGAGTTGTATATTGCTCACAAAACTGCTTTATTCACTTCCAAATCAAAATATATATATTTGTGCGGAATATGAAAGGTCACCTTATCCTTGAAATTCAAAATGAACAATTGGAAGGTGACAAAACTATTACAAAATTCAAAATTTTAAAACAATTATGAAATTTGGGTTCCCCAACTTGGCAAGGTCATAACTCCTAGCCATTTGGTCAGAATTTAGACTTTTTTGAATCGTTGGAAAGATATCCAAGAGAACTAGTATGAGTTGCTTCGGACCCTGCTTATGACTACTTTCCTAAGAAATTGATGAAAGTCTTGAGGCCCAATTTCGCTTTGAAGGCCTCTGGAAATGTAATTTACTGAGATGTAGAAATACCAAAAAATTAGAATTTCAATAGTTTTTAGTTTTGGCCCCGCAAATGCCACCCAAATGCTCCCAGACCTTTGTCAGATCAATGACATAGGTGAAATTATGTTACAAATCCAAGAATAAGCCAAAAATGGTCAAATGGGGATATAATTAGTTACAAATCCAAGAACAATGCCAACAATAACTTGGGCCTCAAGCATCTATTTATTTGTAGAAGATTTCACAGTTTTTATTATCCTTTTGTATCTTAACTATTTTGTAAACTTGGTTTAGACACTTAAATGTTCAATCTTTCATCTATGGACAAAACCCCATAGGTGTTGAGATTAGTGGATGAAAATCAATTGATTTCATTAGTCATAGGATGAAAACCCTTTGTCTTCTAGGGGGTTAATCTCATCCAGAGGTTGTATTTGGGCTAAAAAGAATTGCAGAAGTTTTTAGATTTGCTAGTGTGTGTAATTGTAGATTTTTGGAGGAAGAAGGAGTATCTAGGTTTGAATGTTTGATTTCAGATTTGTTCTTATTTAATATTTCTATTGTAATTGTTGTTATACATCACTTTTTTATACATTTCATCCATCTAGAATATCTACAAAAGTTTTAGGAAATCATTCTATGTTCTAGTGCAAAAATTGTTAAATTGTTTTATGCTACAAGGGTTTAATTTCTAGTTTTTTGTAATTTCATGTATTGTTGTATAATTTATGTTATTTTACAACATTTTTCTATTCATTTGAAGAATATAATCAAACCACATGCATTTGGGTGAATAAATCTTTCATATGTACAAATTTGAGTGAATTTCATGACACAGTTTGTGCAAAATCAACATCGTATGTTCCATATTTTGTCATATAAATTTGATGGTGCTTGTTTCAACATATTTTATGTTGCATCTACTAATTATATTTTAATTTTTATTTCTTATAAAAAAAATTGTTTGGGACATTACAAAATCAGAGATGGTTGTTGTAATCTCCTTTGAGCATCTAGTAATGTAGACTTCAAATAGTTTGGTCAGTTGTTCATGAGCCGAAGCTAGCTCACTTTGCCTGGTTACAGTCTTTTTTATAGGCCTTCTAGTTGGGTCTATACTAGCTCATGTTAGGATTAGGGATCCTCCTTACCCATTTTGTGGTCACTAGGAGACTCTCAAGCATATTTTTTGGTTCTATCCTAGAGCTCAAGTTGCTTGGGATTGATTTCATGATTTCTTTAGACCCTTCTGACCTAAGTTATTTTCTTAGAATGTGGTGTTATTAGGGGATTGACATCAAATTCCCTCCAAATATACCTAGATTTGGCATGCTTTAAGGGTGGAAATTTTTTTTAGCATTTGGAAGGATAGAAATTATGTTTTATTCTTAGGATGCTTTGTTGATCCTAATTTCTCTTTGTACACTAAAGCAATGATTTGTTCAAATGTTCTTATGCGGATTCAAGTGCAATCTAACAAGGTTCCACTTGAAGTGACACATCTTCAAGTGTTTCTAGTGTTATATTCTGCAAGAAGTGAGAATTGAGCTAGGATCTAATGCCGGCCATAGATCACATACATTCCAGTCGACAAATGATCAAAGATCAAAATAGAGAAATGGAGAGAGAATCTTGAAAGAGATAAAATAAGAGATAATTGAAAGAGAGTTTAGGCAAAGCTCACATTACTCTCCCTTACTAGTTACAGAACTAGTTAAGGTGAGAGGAGAGTGTTGTATATATAGCAAATAATGGGCAAATACATCCAAGAGGTGTAATAATGCCAACTACCGAAAATAGGTAGAAGTTTTACCTACTTGGTAAAAGCCAAAACATGTGGCATAACCTCCTCAAGTAAAGATAAAAAGGAGGTGGCACATAAAGCCAAAAGAGGGTGTGAAACCCAACTACCCCATAACCTACTTAGGTAAATACATAATAGTGGTTATGAGAGGTGGCACAATAAGCCAAAAGAAGGTGTGTAACTCAACTACCCATGTGCGGGAGAGAGTGACACATGTAGCTTATGTATTTCACCATGTGTCCTCATATTAACCACATCTAATAAACCTAAGAAAGCTTAATAATGTGTAGGAAAAAGAAATGTCCCTAAGGAAAATAAAAAACCTACACTAACACCCCCCCTTAAGTATAGCTTAGATGGGTGAAATGATATGGGTCTCAGAAAATGAAGCTTGATGAGGTACACATGTGCAAAGAATTCCCCCCAAAAGAGAAGAAGCCCTCCTCCCACAAAGGAATAGCCCCCCACTAAATAGAGATAGATAGAGAGAGAGAGAGGACTAAGAAGCCCCTCCTAAAGTAGACACTCGCTGCACCCCCAACAAAGCTCGCAGATGAAGGAACTTGCTCTCAGTGAAGGGTTTAGTGAATATGTTTGCGATCTACTCTGATGTCTAAATGCACTTGAGATCAATGATGTTTGCATGAATCAACTCCTGAATGTAGTGCATATGTATCTCAATGTGTTTTGTCTGTTGGTGATGGACGAGATTCTTTGAGATCTATATTGCACTTTGATTATCACAAAAGATGACTGTGGGATTTTTTAATGAAATGGCAAACTCAATGAGAATATTCTAAAGCCAGATGGCCTCAGTGGTGGCATTAACTACCCCTAGATACTCAGCCTCTGTAGATGAAAGAGCAATTGTAGACTGCTTCTTGCTCGACCAATAAACTGGACCAAAACCAAGTGAAAAGTAATACCCTAAAGTAGACTTGTGATCTTGAGAATCACCTGCCCAATATGAATTTGTGTATCCCACCAAGTCAAAATCCATGTCCACTGTGTAATGAATCCCATAGTTGTGAGTGCATTGAACATAGTGGAGAATCCGCTTAGCTGCTTTCCAACGCAACACATGTGGCTCCTGCATAAACCAAGAGACCATGCCCATGACATATGAAATGTTAGACCTCATGTGAATTAGATAGATGAGACTCCCAACACGCTGTCAGTATAAAGTACCATCAACCAAGGGTGAAGAACACTTAGCCTCAAGTTTGACCCCAGACAAAAATGGAGTCAATGCAGGCTTACAGTCAACCATGCAAAATTTGAAGAGCATGTCAAGTGCATACTTGGGTTGTGCCATGAAGATACCTAAGGATGACTGAGTGATCTCAATTCCTAAGAAGTAGTAAGACCTAATTTTGACATCAGAAATTGATCATGTAGAGCAGTTTTCACTTGATGGTGGATGAGTGACTCCCTGTGATCAACAAGTCATCGACATAGAGAACTAGGAATGTTAGAGTATCATCCTACTACAAAATGTATACATTCAAATCAGAATGGTATCAAGTGAACCCAACTGACAGATGGAAGGAGTCCATCTTGGCATACCAGGCTCGAGGAGCTTGTTTGAGGCCATAGAGAGACTTTTGAAGATGACAAACAAGTGAAGGATCCTGAACGAAGCCCTATGGTTGCTCCATGTAGATTTCCTCCTGAAGGTCACCATGAACAAAAGCACTCCTCATGTCCATCTGATGAACTTCCCAATGATGGGTTGTAGCTATAGCAAGTACAAGTCGGATGGAATTAATTTTGACTACTGGCGCAAAAGTCTTAGAGTAGTCAATCCCAGGCACCTGGGTGAATCCTTTGGCAACTAGATGAGCCTTATGTGTGTCAACTGACCCATCTATTGCAAAGTTTGTTCGATAGATCCACTTGCATCGAACAAGTTTTCTTCCCTTAGGAAGAGGGACTAAATCCCATGTATGATTCCTTTCCAATGAACTTAACTCTTCCTGCATTACTGCATCCCACTCGGGGATACTAGAAGCTTCCTGAAAAGTCTGTGGATCAGAAGCTGAAGCAACGAAGAGATGTGGAGCATGCTGAAATTGTGACCTTGTTCTTCTTGTAGCTAAAGGATCACCAACCCAATCACCTACTGACTGCAAAGTCTGGCAAGCCCGAAGAGGCCCTGTGGTAGGAGAATCTGGAAGAGAATCATCAACCTCTGAATAATGACTAGAAGAGGGTGAATCCTCATCATCATTGTCACCATCTGAAGTGGAGGAAGAAGAATCCTCATCATGATTAGGAGGATTAAGATCCTCTGAAGAACAATCATCATGCTGCAATATCTCCAATGTGATTTTTTATGAGAAGTAGGAGAAGAACTAGAAGAGTCCTCCTTAAAATGAACACTCCTCTCAATGAATAGCTCATGTGTAGTGGGATGAAGAAGCTTGTAGCCCTTGACACCGTATGGGTACCCAACATATATGCAAGGCTTTCTTTGCAGATCCATAGCCTTCCATTTCTCTGCTAGAATGTGCGCCCATGCAAGAGAACCAAACACTTGAATGTGCTTAACTGTGGGCTTCGACTGGTCCAAGCTTGAAAAGGAGCTTCCCCCTTCACAACTTTGTGAGGAACCTGATTTTGGATATAACACATATAGTTGATGACCTCTACCTAGTACTGAGGTTCCATAGACCTGGAGTGAATCATACATTTGGCCATCTCTTTCAAGGACCTATTCTTGCATTTTGCAACACCATTTTGCTATGGACTGTAGGGAAATGTGTGCTGAAGATCAATGCCCTCCAAGGCACAAAACTATTCAAACCCGCGGTTGACATATTCCCCCCATTATATGTATGCAGAATCTTGATGGCCTTCCCAGATTGTTTCTATGCAAAAGCTTTGAAGTCCTTAAAAGACTCTTGAAGACCTCAAACTTCTCTTGAGAAAATAAACCCATGTGTATCTAGAAAGACCATCAACAAATGTCTGAACATATTGAGCCCTACTGAAAGAAGGATGTGGAAATGGTCCTCCCAAATCACTGTGTACCAACTCCAAAAGCTATGTGGCCCTCCACGCTTTGCCTTTGTCAAATTTTTCCTCTAGATGCTTACCAAGAATGCATCCTTGGCAAACCCATCAAAAAATTGAATTAAAGGCAACCCTAAAACCATGTCATGTTGACTGAGTTGCTACAAGTAGCGGTAATTCAAGTGGCCAAACCGTTGATGCCACAAATGACCCACCTCATCTAAGTGAATGAGTAGTACTATCAAAGGAGAGTTAGGAAAAAGTGAGAAAACTGATATAGTCTAGAATGATGATTTGCTTTTCCCACTACTATAGACCCGTCATGCAACTCACTGATTACCACTTTGTTTGGAGTGAACTCAACCCACTTACCAGAGCCAGTGTGAGTGTTTTGATAAACAGATAAGAGATTAGTTGTCAAAGGTGGAACATAGAGAACAGCCTAAAATGTTCCTTCACCCACGTCAACATACCCTCTCCCATGCACTTCAACAGGAGTGTCATTACCCATTAGTGTGACAGGCATAGTACATGGCTCTAAGGAGGCAAAACCATCCTGTGAGGAAGCCATGTGGTGAGAAGCACCCGAGTCAATGATCCATGTATCAGGTTGTGAAGTAACAAAAATTATGGCCTTGCCCTTTCCTTTCCCCTTACTCTTTTCTATGTCCTTTGAAGACCCTTCTGATGAACTCTGCTTGATAGAATTAGGCACCTTGATATTGTTCTTCTCAAGACATGTTAGGTGATCAATTTGCTTCTTTAAACACTTGTGCTTACCATGTCCAGGTATCTTACAATAAGAACACTTGACCTTCTCCTTTCTAGGTTGTTCACCTTTTGATGAAGAGGACTGATTAATTGCATTTGAAGCAACAAGTTTCTGATCTTTCTTCTTCTCTCCCTAGTTCTTTTGTTTCTTTTCCTATTTGCCAGACCCTTTCTGTTCTTTTGTGCCTTGATTTGTAGGTAGGGCATGTGACTTAGAGGGTTTGATTGTACCCATGTGAACCAGTTTATCTTGCTCCATTGTGATTTTTGCAGCAAACTCATATAGAGAAGGCATTTTATAGTTTGAACCTAGGGCACTTTTTGTGGCATAAAAGGTAGAAACAAAAACATAATAGTTTGGACCAAGCTTAGAAAGAATGCTTAAGATCAGTTGTTTGTCTTCTTTTTCCATTCCACACCATTTCAACTACAATCTGATGGCTTTCAACTTTGTGAAGATGTCATGTATGGTGTCAAAATTTTCAAGACTCAATCCTATGAATTCATTCTTCAATTGATGACCCCTTAATTCATCTTGCTTACCAAAGAGGTTTTCCAATGTGGTCCACACATCATTGGGTGTTTTAGCAGTTTCAATATGAAAAAGTAAGTTAGGAGAAATTGACATGCACATATTACCAAAAGCTTCATCACATTTATTAAACCATTTTATCTTTTATGCATCTTGTGTGGGTTCTATTTCAAGTCCCATAGTAACCTTGTGATAGCCATGCCTTTTGAGATAGATTATCATCTTTGATTTCCTTCAAAATAGTTATATGTTGTTAAAACAGGAATTGTTGAAGCATCCATTTGTGCAGAAATGTAAACTGAAATGCAGAAGGAGAAGTACAAAAAAGAGACACACGAGACACCCCCCTTTTCACTAATTTCTAAAATGACCCCATAAATTACAATGTTGGCACTTTATAATTAATGTGATTTACAATGCAAATGTCAGATATTCAAACTCTTATAGGACCCAAAATGGCAAAAACACTGAAACTACATCTCAAGTACAATATTAGATCAAATTGAGAGCACCAATGCGGAGTACACAAAAAATATGAACTTTGGAAAAAATGGCACCAAAAACAGAGTCTGTTTGCACAAGTTATGGGTCTCGGAAGGTCTCAAAACGAGAACTACACAACAAATTTTGAAAGAATCTTCAATTTCTAAAAATCTGGAGCATCAAATTAGAAAAATAACTTCACCACATCATAGAGCTTGAAATTCTAAGCCAAAAAAAAATTGTGCTCAAAAAGGCCTCCGTATGGCCAAGAACGGGCATGTCGAAGTTCGCCTTCTAATTTCAAAAGTGTAATGGTGAGGGGGGCAGAAAAATCAAAACCACCCTGCTGACATTAGCACTATGTCACCACCAATTTTAGTAAAACACCTCCAAGTTTGGCGCCATCACTAGTTTTAGTTACAACTTGCTAAATTTAATTGTCGCCAATTTTGGCCAAAAGCCAGATAAATTTGGGGGTTTTATTTTTGGCAGACCTATCAAGTTTATTGCCAAATCTAGAAGGATAAGGTCAGCAGCACTGGAGCTGGTTTTGGGTGGTAGAGGGGCCGTGCTCTAGCGATGACGGATTTACAGAGCCACTCGTGGCGGTCTCGGGGTGGCCTGACGACGGCGATGATGTGGAATGGTGGGTTGCGCCATTGATTTAGGTGGCGGAGGGAGGAGCCCACAACGCTGCTCTATCGGCCGTAAAGGGTGGAACCCGCGCTAATGGTGGCCGAGCCCGTAGGGGCGGAGCGCCACCCATGTAGTGTTTTAACCCCTGCACTCAAAGCGCTAGCCGCAGAGCGGCGGGGTGGTGTCACCCGTGCTGGGTAGTGGTGCCTTTGAGCGCTATTGCTACAATGGCATGCGACCAAAACATTTTTTTTTGAAAAATCTGTATGGTACAGTTAGACATATGGCTCGCCAAGCAAATTTTTTTTTCCTTAGAGGTTAACCTTTTGGAATTCAACTTTTGGACAGTTGATCCTTAGGTTTTGATGCCTTCTAAGCATGATGGCAAGGTTCGTTTGGGCAAAAAATGCACTGATTTATCAGCTACCTCTAGAAACCCCTCAAAAAACCTTTGATGCAATTGGGTCCTCCGATCTCTGATTTTAATGAAACAAAAGCTAATCTTGACTTTCTCAAGCCTTTTGGACGCTATGGAGACATTGAAAATGCCTCCAAAATTACCAAAAAGCTGCAATCACCCAGATCTCATAGGAACACAAATATGCAAACTAGAATATTATAGATGCTTATTTTCCTTCAAACTGTTATGATTCTCCTGATCATCCGAGAATGTAAGAGAAGATCATACTAGGTTTTTGAGATAATATTAGTAATCTAATAGTCTCAAATCTCTCAAATATCAAGATTACAAAAAAGAACTAAACCAAACAAATAGGCTCTGATACCATGTTAGATTTTGCGAGAAGTGAGAACCGAGCCAGGATCTGATGTCGGTCGTAGATCACATACACTCCAGTCGAGAAATGATCGAAGATCAAAATAGCGAAATGGAGAGAGAATCAAAGCTCACATTACTCTCCCTTACTAGTTACCGAACTAGTTAAGGTGAGAGGAGAGTGTTGTATATATAGCAAATAATGGGCAAATACATCCAAGAGGTGTAATAACACCAACTACCCAAAATAGACGGAAGTTTTACCTACTTGGTAAAAGCCAAAACATGTGGCATAACCTCCTCAAGTAAAGACAGAAAGGTGGCACATAAAGCCAAAAGAGGGTGTGAAACCCAACTACCCCATAACCTACTCAGGTAAAGACATAATAGTGGTTATGAGAGGTGGCACAATAAGCCAAAAGAAGGTGTGTAACTCAACTACCCATGTGTGGGAGAGAGTGACACATGTAGCTGATGTATTTCACCACGTGTCATCATATTAACCACATCTAATAAAACTAAACACGCTTAGTAATGTGTAAGAAAAAGAAATATCCCTAAGGAAAATAAGAAACCTACACTAACATCTACATCATTGGGGTAACGCCCCATGTACCCTTGTTAGAGTCCCTTTCACTCCTACTTCCAGTCAAGGCTATTCTCTGCCTCATGGGCATTATCAAGGGTGTAGTCACTCTACTGGTGGGAACCATGATGCTCACTCTTATGCCTCCTAGCCTCCTATGAGATGTTCTAGGGATCGAGCTCATAGAGGGTGGTCTCGGCCCACTTGCCATCACTCTACTTCTCCCCAAGCTCTTGGCCATGGGCTTAGTGGTTGGCTGAATTCTGGCAAGTTCCCTTGCCTGGGTTTTACAATTTCACTTGTTCACGACAATCAACGCTTAGTTGAAGATAAAAAGTTGACGAAGACAATGATGATTTGGAACTCCTTGAGGATACTCTGGACCCCGCTGATGTATGGTATAAACCGAATCGCTGGGATCCTCCCCCTCCTCCTTCTAGCTCTATAGCTCTTGCCGTGTAGCCACTTGCTTATGCTTTTTGTTCCAAGTTTGTCCCCATTTGAACTATTAAAGTGTGATTTTTTTCCACCCACCTTTTTTTTGTGAATATATGTAAATATTATTTCTTAATTAGTAATGGCACTTATTCATTTAAAAAAAAATGGGACCCATCCTAATTTTTTTTGAAAATACCCGTTGACATGTTTTAGGATTTCCCCTCAATAATACCGCTACCTTATTTTATAAAAGAAAAATATTGGTGCCAAAATAGGAATCATAGTAGAATGTGCGAGTTTCTTGTCGAAGATGCATTCCACGAGTTAAGAGTTACAAGATATATAGTTGGATCTTTTCAGGCTTGAAAACTATTTTCCAATAGCGAAATTACAAATCCTCTTGGAATTCACGATGTTCAGCCAAACAGTTTGGATCTTTTCAGCTCGTCAAAACTATTTTCCAATAGCGAAATGACAAATCCTCTTGGAATTCACGATATTCAGTCTGAATCTTTTCAGCTCATGGAAACTATTTTCCAGTAGCTAAATTACAAATCCTCTTGCAATTCACAAAATTTTGGGACGGAAACGGACATGTTTTCGGTTACAAAACCATTGTATCTGAACCAAAAAAAAATACACACCCAGAAGGCTATAAATTGTAAAGGCTAATGGTGGAGCTACGCATTCACTCAGACTAGAGCCCTATCTATTTGCGACAAATAAAGTATTTCCATTTGCATTTTAACTTTGATGATACCTTGCATTCAAATAAACAAGTGGATTTGAAAGAAGCATTGCTAATTAATCTGGGTAACTTGTCTCACTTTAGCAGGGAAGATGAAGAAGATAGTGAGCGTGACAATGACGACGATATTTGGGCTAGTGATCATAATGATGATGATGATGATGAGCATGATCATGGTGGAGTCCGCACCATTGGCAACCTGTAATCCCGCCGGATATTTGGAGGGCGGCGACCACCATTGCGGCGAGCGAAGCAGCTCGGAGTGTTGTAAGGCAGGGCACAAATACGCACAGTACAAATGCTCGCCTCCTGTCACAAATTCCACCTCGGCCACCATGACTTGGAATTGGTTTGAGGAAAGAGGAGATATTCCTCCTTCCTGTGACGGACGCTTCTACTCTAACAATGAATTGGTGGTTTCTCTGTCTACCGGTTGGTATGACAGTGGCGGTCGTTGCCACTCCTACATAGAAATCAGTGAACCAGAGAATGGACGGAGTGTGCGGGCTTTAGTTGTGGAGGAATGTGATTCTTTCCATGGCTGCGATGCGGATTTTGACTATTCACCGCCCTGTAATAACAACATCGTTGAGGCCTCTCAAGCCGTGTGGAAAGCCCTGGGAATCAACAACTTCGATCAAGAGAGCCAAATGCAGATCACCTGGTCTGACGCTTAATGCTCATACAATTTAAATTCCTCTTCCATTTTCCTTCTTGCAAGCCTCTTTGTGGTCACTCTACGTAAACATCATCATTATATGACGTTTAATAGGGGAGAGGAGCCAGTAGTTGAACAGCCTAACTTCGTGCCTCTCAAAATCATACATGGTAATTTCAAATTACTCCGAAATTTTTATAGCAGCGTACTTGGTAAGGCCCCTACTTATAACTAAGGTTTTAGGCCCACATCATCAAATATGATGCCACATGGGCTATTCTTAAACATCATCCACTTCAACAGTGAAAGGTCAATTTTGGCCAATAAAAATAGGACAAATATTTACCACTTTTTGTTGTGAATGAGGTGTAAAATTGCTATTGATTATTTGACCATTGAAGTGGATGATGTTTAAGTAGAGTGTCCCACATGAGCATGATTTTTGTTGAGGTGTCCAAAAAGATTAAAAAAAAAAAAAAAGATTGGACCAATAGTTGTGCATTAAGTCATGTTTTGTTGGTGCACCAATGTGGCATCACACGATTTGTTGTTTTTTTAGAAATTTCATTCAATTATAAGTACTTATGTTCAACATTTGGTCATTTTTTATTTACATTTGGAATAATTATTTGCTATATATAGTATATAGGGTGTTCAATTACTGGCTCCTATACCCACAAGTACTATAACAATAATTGGACCCTGTTCAACTTTCCTTTTCCCTTTTCCTTCTTGCAAGCCTCTTTGTTTTCACTTTACTTAAACATCATTATATGTACCCTTCCTTGCAAATGTCTTTGTGTCACTCTAGTAAAGATCATTATGTGTTTAAGAATACTCTTTGTCGTAAGCATTTGTTTATCTTAGATCATTATATGTACCCTCTTATATGTGAAGACATCTCTTTAGCTTTAAAACTAGCACTTGTACTGGTGCAATGGTTATGTTTAATAAAAAAATTTATACTCTCGAACATGTTAGAGAGTGCAAATCAAAGAATGAAATAAGAATTATATTATTTATTTACAACTTTTACTATATAAATATTATTTACAAGTAGATGTATTAGATTTACAATATTATTCTACAAGATATATTTGTATTTGTTTGCAGGAATTTTTTAGAACATCTTGAGTTTGATCTTTACTTTGACACCATTGATCTATTTTTTTGTATTCTATGTTGATCTTTTGCTACTTCTAATTTGAATTTCCTTTTGTTTCTAAGCATTAGATTAGAATATTATTCCATACAAATCATTACATAATAATTGTTGTTATTATAAGAATATATTATAAACATTAATTTTTTTTATATAAAGTAAATAAAGAAAAGTGTATAAATTCTCAATGAGGCTCAGGACAAGTTATATGATGTAATAGTTCTTGATTTTGAGTATTCACTTCTAAATCACAAATGTTATAATAAGTTGGTTATAAATGAATATTTTTAAAAACTAATGATTAAGTGAATATTGAAATAAGGAATTTGAATTGTTATTTGATAAAGAGTGGAATGGAACTTATATACCTACATTTACTATGATAAGATTTATTGTAGGTGAACCTCTTCTTATCTATAAAGATTGATCACTTTCCAAATATATAGATAAGGGGTGGAACTTTTTTACATTGACATTCCATTCTACCCACCTCTTAGAACCATTGCTAGCCCATCTAACCCAACTAAACTTTAGTAGGCCCCTTATACTTGGACTAAACCTTCTCCAAAGCCTAAAGACAAATCTAACCAGCCTAAGGACAAAGATGACCAACCTAAAGACAAAAATAGTGGATTGAATGAGAGGGCCTAAAGATAAAGATGTTGTACTAAATTCCCCAACCCCACCTCTAACTATAGTCTAGTTTAGTTTAGTTAGAGCAGGGCCCTATAGATAGTAGGGGGTTCAATTGGCCCTACTATCCATATGTCCTCCTTGTCTAATGTAAGGAAGTGATGGGTTATGCATTCTAAGAAAAGTCTTGCATGAACATATGGTAATATCCAACTAGCCCTATGAAGCTTCTCATCTTAGTGATACTAGAAGGTGTTGGCCAGTCCAACATGGGTTAAATACTTGATGAATCTACTGAAATACCCTCATATGAGATTATGTGTTCTAAGTACTATACCTTAATTTCTAAAAGAAATCACATTTAGTTAAGTTGGCATATAATTAGACATCCTAAAAATAGTGCAACACTTGTCATAAGTGCTCCTCGGGCTCATACTCAAGCACCTTGATCAAATCAAAATGTCAACTAAAAACACTAACACAAAACGGTCTAACAAGGTGCACACCTTGTTCATGAGGCTTATGAACATTGTAGGGGCATCAATTAATTCAATTGGCACTATTGTGAACTCATGATGCTCATAATGTGTTTTAAAAGTAGTCTTATAAATGTATGCCTCTACTATTTTCACTAATGATATTGTGGTTTGAGATCAATCTTTGAGAACACTTTTGTTCCCACCATCTAATCAGACCAGTCATCAATCCTTAGTAAGGGTAATGATTCTTCACTATCACCTTATTCATTTTTTATAGTCTATGCATAAGAGAATGGATCCATCCTTCTTTAGGAAGATCATAGGTTCTCATAAGGAGAAATAATAGGATAGATGAGGCCATTCTCAAGAAGTTCCACTAAATACATCTTGAGCTCAATGAGGTCGTAGATTGTCATCCTTTAAAGTGCTATAGAGATAGGCATAGCTCCTAGTACAATGTCAATTTGGAAGTAAAACACACATCGAGGAGGTATCAATAAAAACTCACATGGAAAATAATTAGAAAACTCTTGGAGGATGGTAGGGTCATACAAGGAGATCCCAATCTCATTCTCCTTAGATCCGTCATTAACTATAATTGCATACAACTGTTCTCCCTTTCTCAAGCTTCACTTCAGCTATAGGATGAAAATTATATGAAGGGAAATGAACCTTTGAAACCTTAAAATAATTGTGTTAACATCAAGGTTATCACAACACTCAATCACCTTGTTGCAATAATCACCAAAAAGATCAACAATAGTGGTGAAGACTCATAAGTCCAACACACAAAAAATGACTAAGGTAACCACTAATTTGGCCCCCATGTCCAACTCAAGCTCCCACCTATCATCTTGCCTCTAGATGCCATCAACCTACAATAATACATAATTGATAGGTTAGTAAAAAAATCTAATGCTTTTGAGTCAAATAATTTATGGACATAAACATCAGCAATCATACCTACAGTCTTCATGACTATAGCTTGATGTTTTTCCTAGTGATTATTTACCACTACATGAACTCTATGGGCTCTCTCATTATCCCCCATTATCTACTCCGAACTTGCAAATCTCTAGTCTCTTATGGAAGTAAATTTATATTGATAATCTCTAGTATAATGGCCCACTCCCCCACACACATAACATGAACTTCATGTCTATCAAAATTATATACTAATAGGTTGTTAAAAAACTAATATGTTAGAACTAGCTAGTCCTACTATCAAAAATTGTTGGGTGTGGGTTGGTCCCACATTCTATCCCTTTAGCCTCATATCCCTATATTGTCCCACATCTATAATACTCTACATCAATCACCTTGTGTTCCTTGTTGTGGGGGGAATTACTATTATTGTTGGAAAAGGCTTAGGAGAAAGGGGTGCTCACCTAAATTCTCCTCTAGTTGGGGGTTGTGACCCCTTAAAATTTAACTCCTACTTATCTTGAATCTTGTTGTGCACTCTCTCACCTATTGGGTCTTACCCTAATTTTCCTCTATAATGTATGCTTTGTCCATAGCAACCTTTAAGGTCTAATGAGAGAATAAACATAGCATGAGCTAAATAGATGTTTAGGCCTCAATGAACATTTTGATGACAATATTATTTTTATGCATTTATAATTAACCTATTACAGAAGCTCCAAAAACCTCATACTGAGAAACTATGCTAAGCCACTATTGGAGATCTATAACTCATCAATTTATCGGTGGTGAAAGTGCTTTAGTAAGTAATACAACTTGAACCTCTCTACCTGAACATCTCCCATGTTAGTGTCTTTAAATATAGTCTATACTTCTACTCCTCCTAGCACAACCAAGTAGATGCAATACCCCTAAGTAAATGAATCAAAACAATTACTTTCAGGTTACTCTCATAGGTGTGCTTTTTGAAGCACTTAGTACTTGATTCACAAGCCATGTTTCTACCTCAACCCCATCTATAGATCTAGTAAATATTAATTACGTACAAAAAGCCTTAATGGATCTTACATATGATAACCTATGTCATGTTGACCTATAATGATGTCTCTAACCTCCTATTTCTATTGGCCTTGAGGCAATTATTCTCTATGCATTGATTCCATTGATGCATCCTGCTCTAGTTTGACCCTATCTCTCAAAGGGTTTGGGTATCACTCACATTATGTATTAAATGATCTTGCACCTCTTGAGAAGATAGAGGTGTTAAGTTGTTTGAAAACCTCAAGTCCCTAGGATAAATTATTATGAACTACTCCTATCAATTATTGTTGCGCTTGAACAATTCGTGGTTCAAAGTCTATTGGTATGTCTTGATAAGTGTCTCTAGGTGGCATGGTTTCTCTTTGAATCTCATGTGATGGATCTCTCCATTTTTCTAATGCACTATCCTTTCAAAACCAAGGATATACACATGCCTTCTTAGCCTTAGGTATCATCCTACATGAACTTTGTGAGAGAGTTAACCAGTCGTGTAAGGCCAAACATAATTTGAGTTCCTAGAGATCCTAGTGTTGCAACTATGCTCTAATACTAAGTGTAATGTTGTTTAGAATGTGTCATTGGAAAAACTCAAAAAATGGCTAACAATATCTTCTATTAGTGCATAATAATAGAATTGATAGGCCAACAAGAACTAATGTCATTATTGAGTGTGGACAACACCTGGTAATGACCATGTGCATTGATAAGTCATGACTTGAATTGTAATGCTCACCCATACACACATGATCAAGTGGGCGCGCACACACACACACACTTATTTTTTTTCAAATTACAAGTAGTAGTTTGGATTAAATATTAAATTCAAACTAAATTAAGAAAATCTCCTAAAGTTTTCCAATGCCACTCTACTTGACATAGAGACTTTATAAGGTGAGTATGTGTACTTTTTTCTTCTTGTAAATCAAAGAAAAAAACTTTTATAGTTTGGTTCATGTGAGCCCACTTGTATGTGATTGTATGGGTGGGCATTAGATGAATGATGGTAGAGTGGAGTGATAGAGTGACATGTCACAACAAATGAAGTAGGTAGAATCCAAAAGGAACCATCAAGTGTATCAAGTGTATCAAGTGTGGGTGGAACACATCCCCACATGATACACATGACTCATAAGAGGAAAGGTGGTTTAGTCTCAAATCACTAAGGTGATAGAATTTTCTTGGGGTGGAAAGGGGTTAAAATTAAGTCACTAGGGTTACCAGGCCTTAAGAGGTAAAAAAGTATGCAAACTCACCTTATAAATTCTCTTTAAGTGACATTATTATAAAGTTTCCAATGGTACATAACTTAAAGTTATATCCCTAGGGAGGTAGACCCTCCCATGTGTTTGAACCCTCAAATACTAAACACAAGATTAAGAGGTAATTAAAGCACCCTCATCAAGGTTTTATAACAATGGAGAATTAAATCTCATCTATTAGATCATATTAATCCTCACCCTAGGATCTAGGGTAACACATGGGTATCCCTAAATATCCAAGGGTTGGCTATAAGAGGGAGCCTCATAGGTGTGAGACCCATTAAAAAGGATAAGGAGGAAGGGGAGAGGAGAGATGGATGGTAAAAGACAAAGTCTTGAGCTCAATCTAAATCCCCTCTCCATGGACCCATGGCTAAAACTAGGGTTAGGTTTAGCGTAGAGATATATTGTTTTATTAGTTTAGTATCTTCCATATTGTTTAGATTTATCATAAATGTTTGATTGTTTCCATTAGTTTTTTAAGATATAAAGGAGAAAGGGCCAATGACAAGCGAAATATAATATGACTTAGTTATATAAATTATTTTTTAAATATATTTAAAAGAAATGTATTTCCCTTTGGGTCAAATAAACTCTCTTAAGATATAAAATTTGTTTAAATTCCTATTTATTTTAGTTTATCTTTATTTTATAGATTATAAGGTTACAAATAAATGTATTTCCCTTTGGTTCAAACAAACTCTTTTAAGATAACAATTTGTTAAACTCTTATTTATTTATTTCATTTTTATCTTTATTTTAAGAGCTATAAGGTTACACAAAATTTATGAAATATATATAATATTAAAAGAAACATTAATATAAAAAATATTGCATTAAAAAGAAATAGATTGTGTTAAAAAAACACCCAAGGGTATGGATACGGTTAAGCCCTAATAACAAAGGCATGTGACTAACCCTACATAGGGTATCACTAGCCCAAGCATCAATGTCACTAGCCTTGAGTGAATGATTATTTGTGTAAGTTGTTGATGGCCTTAAAGTTCAATGGCTAGCCAAGACACACACCCCCTCTTTGAAAATAAATACAATCACTCTATTTTTCCATAAAAGAAACATAGTCAAGTTTTAATTTTTAAACAATATATTCAATATGTGTGTGTTTTTATTTATGTATATAAACCAAAAAATAAAAAATCTAAATTAGAAAAAGGCAGAGAGAAGATTATGTAAATCCATAACACTATCCATTAATTTCTCATGGAATTAATACTAACAACCATAGATATTTTCCTTCACTAATGTTTACAAGTAGGGATATAAATTTTTTAAAACAAATTCAAAAATATCCTATCTTTTGTTGATACAAGTGATAGAATAAATGTTGCAACACTCATATGATACATCAATAAAATAACTTGTTCCACCATACTCTACTACCCAAAATTATGATTTAAATTACAAATCATAAACACAACAAACTTTCTATAAGGTCTCAAAGACTTCAACATGTCAATAATGATAATAAAAAAATTACATAAATACTTTCTTCATATTTATCTTACCACTTGACATGTAGTTCTTCCAACTCTAATGTGACAACCAAGCAAAGATGGTGGTTTACCACATGACATAGTGGTATCATTAAGATATATTCTCTATCCAACCCTAAGCTAAGAGGGTACCCAAGTGCCATAGAGTTTCTAAACGAAACAAGCATGAATCACAACATAAAAATTTTCCATGAACATAAGAATGTGACACAAGGGTGATTATAGTATTCACTTTGAGCCTCACCAAAGATCTATAAGGGGAGGAGGAGAAGTTATTTATCTCCATAAAGAAGCCATAAAGTCATAGAATCTACTCAATAGAGAAAGAAAAAAAACAAATAATCATTTATCTCAACGACCCACAACCAACCATAAATCCACTCAAATCCCATAATCTTTTATCTCTCCCAATAAAAAGCCAAGTAAGAAATCACTAATGTCTCTAAAAATAGAGGAAAATGGTCCAAGATTTTCCCATACAAACCCCCCATCCCTTCCCACCATGATTTCATTATAAGCATGATGTTTACCTTAATCCCCCTCAACCCCCACAAATAAAATCATGATACTTAATGTGAAGGGGGGTCTCATGTGCTAGGTTAATCCAACACAAAAATGACCCATAAAACCATTAAAACAATTTACAAAGAAACATCATTATTCGATCAACACATTAAAAAATAATCATTTTCTTTTTCAAACCATAAAACCATAAGAAGGTTGAGAGCCTACCTTGTTCTCATAAGCTCCAATTGAAGAAGTCAATCTATTTTCTTCCCAAACTCATTCTAAAACTCTAACAACCACAAGATGAAAAGCTACATTCCAAAAATAAGAGAAAGACAAATGAACACTTGGGTGAAAGAACAATAGTGTGGACCCCATTTTTTAGCCTTATTGGGCCAAAAAAATAGCATTTTTCAACATTCAATGCATTCTATCAATTATATTGAACAAATTGCCAAGAGTTTAAAGACAATGTAAACTAGTGGTTTGTGTCATTTTCTTGGTAGATTCAATCTATAGTTTAAAAAAAAAACTATGATTTTTGGTTTATTTTCATCAAAATTTTATTATTTTTCATTATTTGATAGTGAGTGACATTTTACCATAATGCTTAACTTTTATTACAAATAAAATATTTCCAAGATTTCTTAGAATTAGATTGTTAACTCCAATATCTAGTGTATAGATAATTTTTGGTAATTTTTATTGAATATTTTATTTTACTATTAACTTTTTAATTCTAGCACTAACAAAAATTTAGGCCTACATGTCATCATAAGGTGTTTCTCTTTGCATATTTATCAATTGACTGTTTTGTTAAAAATATGACATAAATGGGAATTGTAATGTAATTTTTTGAATTTTTTGACCTAGCTTGCCATTTTTCCTAGTGTCTTGATTAGAAGTCTTTATTGTTTGTAATGAATCTATCTTGTTTATACAATAACAATATATAAAATGGCAAAAAATATATATATTATATTTTTTGGAAAGATAATTTTGAGGGCTAAGTACTAATCAAATCTTGTCTTTAGATGAATTCATTTGACCCCCATGCACATGACATAAAGTTTATTGTTTTGACCAAAGCCCCTTACTATTTCTATAAAAGGTAGGACTAACTGATTGTTTTGGCACTTCTTCCTATTGAGCACTAACTTAATAAGGTCAATGATTCAAGAAGTAGATAATTTTATTAACCTAAATTGTTGACATGTCCACTTCTTGAATCACTAACCTTATCAATTTGTGATAAAAACATGGGGTTGGCCATTTGTTTTGGAACTTCTCACTATTCTTAATTTTTTCATCTTATCATAGTGGATAAATTTGTTAGGAAATCTCCAAGTATGGGTGTGATATCAAAAGAGGAAATCTCCAACTTGATCACAAGAAATCACCTGAGTAGGTTGTGCAATGTCAACAAATCTAAGGTAATTGAGGGTTTTGTCAACATTACACAACAAACTTATGTGATTTCTTCTAATCAAGTTATAAATTTCCTATTTTTCTATCACACCCATACTTTGATATTTCTTAATAAATTTCCCCACTATGATAAGATCAAAAAATTAAGAATAGATAGACTAGTGTCAAAATAATTCGTCAACCCCATGTTTTAGCACAAATTCATCAGGTCGACAATTCAAGAAGTAGACATGTTAATAATTTAAGTTAATCCAACAATATCCACTTATCCAATTGATGACCTTATAAAGTTAGTTCTTAATAGGCAAAAATATTGAGAGAGAAAGAGAGGAGGAATGTTATAACACATCAAATTTCATAAAAAAGGAAGGTATATACTAAGTGACAAAAATGGTTCCATCAATTCAAAATCTTGAATACCCATCTATCATGTCATGTCACATTTAACTTAGATCACATTAACCATAGCCACCATTGTAGTTGGGTTATCCCTTAGATATCCATGAAAGGATATTTTTTACCCACATTTTACTCACCTTGAATTTATACCAGATGGCATGGATCTAAGAGCCTTGGATCGAACTCCTAATGTTATTAATGAAGGCTCATATATCATATTAGATTTTTCCACTAGCTAGTTAGTGGTGGTGCTAGAAAACTAGTGTAAAATTCTTGATTTGATTGACCTGGACCTTTGAGTGCACAACCTCTAATGATTTTAATGCACCAATTTGTAGGAAAAAGAGATAAACAATTAGGAAACACACTTAATTTAATATTTTCCCTCATCAGAAAGTTGATTGGTTTCCATAGTGGTCTTTTCCTTTTCTAGCTAAGATATAACATCCAACTTTGCTAAAGAGTGTCTACCCTCCAATTGAGCCCCTTCTTCCATTACTTTCTTCCATCAATTTCAAGGTTTTATTTATTAATTCATAATAAAAAAATTCCTTCTCATCCTTTACCATATGTTGTTCCACATTAAATGTTTTTAACACACTTAAAATCACTTTCTAAGGTTAAGGACTCATAGGCCATACCTTTTGTAGCATAGATTCACAATATAATCAGTACACTAGTGGAATGGGTTCTATGAGTTACTAAATTGGCTGTAGATAAGCAATCCATCATAGGGATTAAAGGTGGAGTCATTGATGGAATGTATTTCATCTATGATTTCAGTGGATGCTTTGTTGCTAGTGGGACTATAATCTTAGCTACATTACCCAAACTAGTGAGTAAGTCTCTATTGTTGATAACTGATAATTGTGAATCCCATATAGGGTAAGTGCACAAAGATGGGGGACCAAAAGGGGGTTGTAAAATGCCACTTTTTTTTTCTGAAATCAGGAAAGACTAATGTTGGATGAGAAATTGAAGATAGTTACACTCAAAATTTGAAGATACAACAAAAACAAGAGTCGTACTACTCCAAATCTAGTTTCTAAACTACTATTTTTTTTTAAAAATGGTTGAGATTAAGGGGTTCAAAAAGGGGGACCACACAAATTGGTCCTATTTTTTTGAAAAAACATAACATAGCATTTGGTGTGGTCCCCTAAAAATGTTTAATATTTTTAGTATTTCAAAAATGACTTCAGTGAGAAATTAGCTAACACCATGTAGTTTATCCGTAATTTTTTTGATAATGTTTTCATGAATAATTGGTTTTTACTAATTTTCAAAGTGGACACATCCTGAAAAATAGAAAATTAAGCGTACTCCCCCCTAATTTTTTTTAAAACTAATCGAAAATAGATTTTTTAATACATGTAGAATGGAGTCTAGTTTCTAAAAATGTAATTTATTTGAAATTTTGATGAACGGTTAAAAAAAAGGTCAAAAATACCAGACACTAGTTTTTGACAAAAACGGATACACTAACAAAAGAAATTAAAGAAGAAATCCTTAACATAATCAAAATGTGAAAAAAATTATATGGGTAGAAGGCTAACAGAGAGCTTAAGATTATGGTGATATTTGTTCGACTTGTAATTGAAAAAAGTCCAAACTTGATGGGGAGCATGCTCTAGATTATGTGATTTTTGTTACAACATGGAAAAACATGTCTTTGGATGTCCTAAACACAATCCAAGGTTTTGGGTTGGAAGTGTTATAATGCACAGAACAAATGAGAGGGGGGGTGAATCAGTTGTGTATTAAAACATTAAATCTTCAAAGCAATTCCAAATATCAACCTCTTATTATGCATTAGCAGAATGCAAACATATGAAGCATCAATGCAAACACATAAGAACACCATATTTACATAAAAATACCCTAGAAAAGAAAAACCATGGTGAGGATTAGCTCACTTATATATGAATAACAACACCAAAATCAAATAGGCTCACTACCAAGGGGTCACTGCCCAGAAGAAAGGCTCACTGCCAAGGGCTCAATGCCTAAAAGAGAGAAGAAAGAAGATTGTTATAGAGAGATTCACTATCTCAAAGCAATAGAAGAAATCCACCACTGCCACTCCTTGCCATCTGCAACCTTTAGCTCATTGCCTCCAACAACTTCTGGCAAATTGAAATGTAGACACCTTCTGCTCACTGCATTCTAAAGTCATAAGAATTTAAGCTCGCACACAACTTACTACCCTTGATTCATATTCACATTCTCTTTTCTACCTTTCTCCACTCAACTTCATCTTTTATTTCACCTGTCTACAACCAAAACCTATTTCAATTAGGTCAGTCCTAATGAAGCGTGTGCACCTCAAATGTGCAACACCAATTAGGTTGGCACTAAACATTTCCACGATGGAAATAAGTGAAAGTGAACCATGTCAAGGGTTAACTAGGACTCAAATCTGTATCACGAAGCTGCTCATCACATCCACAATCCACAAGGTACCTCTGCAAATGGCGCTAGTAAGCTAGGTCAGCCAAACCTGAGCTAATGACCACATACACGCTTCTCCAAGTCCAAAAACATCATACAGACCACAAAGAACTAGTATACAACATCCACACACCTTTCCATAACATTCAACACCATAAAAATCTCTTGCAACACTTCCACAACCTCCTAAAACAAAAAAAATGTCTTCAATCTGTACATCAGGATCCACTACCTCTAAACACCAACACAATATCTGAACTTGTAGAGCAACCCATCACTAGAAACTTCAAGGGAAGATAGATGTAGACTGTATAAGCACATCCCCAAATTTGCAAGATAGGAAACCTCTTGATGCGGAGAGATGTAGAGCAATCTCATTTCTCCTAGATAGTCTTCTACATAGGCAAACACTCTGTAAACCTTCTATTGGAAAATATCATTATTTTGTCACTTTCATTGATGATGTATCCAAACTCACATAGATTTATTTTATGAACCATAAATCTAAAGTTTTCACTAAGTTTAAGGAGTTTAAAGTATTAGTAGAGAACCAATCAAGACTTAAGATAAAAATATTAAGATCTGACAATGGAGGAGAATATTTCTCTAAGGAATTTGATAATTTATGTAAGCATGTAGGTATCATATGAAAAAAGACAACTCCATATATGCCACAACAAAATGGTGTTGCAAAAAGGATGAACTAAACAATAATGAAAAGAGATAGAAGTATGTTAAGTGATGTACAATTGGATAAATGCTTTTGGATGAAAGCTGTGAGTACTGCTTGTTACTTATTAAATCAATCTCCATGTAAGGCTCTTGATTTGACACCTTATGAAGTGTGTATAGGTAAGAAACCTTTTGTTTCACATTTAAGGGATTTCACTATGATGCTTTTGTTCATGTGCCTAAGGAAAAGCGATCTAAGTTGGATACAAAAGCACATAAATGTATCTTCATTGGATATGGTGAGAATGTAAAAGGTTATAAGATTTAGGGTTCTCTAACCAGAAAAGTTATCTTTTCTAGAGATGTGATTTTTAGGGAACTTAGAGCTATTTCTAATCTTGTACAGTCAAAAGAAAAAGAAAGGAAAAGTATAGTGCATTTTAATTTACAACAAGAAAATGTACATAAAAAAGAACAAAATGATGGATCAGGGGATGATGATGAAGAAGAAGAAGATTCAAGTGAAAGTTTAGATGAGGAAGACTCTATTGTTACAGAAGAAGTTGAGCATACAAAAGAACATGAGGAAGAATCTCTTACTCCACCCTTGAGAAGATCCACAAAACAATGGAAACCAATTGATAGGTATAGTCCACCATATTTCTATTGTGTATTTTCATCATTGAGTACTGATGATAAACATAGATACTACAAAGAAGCTATTCATGCAAATGATAGTGAGGTTTGGCAGTTAGCCATGCAGGAGGAGATGATGGATTTAAACTTGTGTGACACCTAGGATCTTGTACATTTTCCCAAAGAAAGAAAGGCCATAAGATGTAAGTGGGTCTTCAAGAAGAAGTTTGGAGCAGACGGTTTATTATAGAAGTATAAGGATAGACTGGTAGCCAAGGGCTACTCCCAGAGAAAGGGAATCAATTTCGATGAAATTTTCTCTCATGTTGCTAAATTATCTTCTATTAGATTTATTTTATCCATTGTTACAGCTTATGATTTTGAAATCGAGAAAATGGATGTTAAGACTACATTTTTGCATGGAGATTTGGAAGAAGAAATTTATATGCAACATGCAAGGAAGCTAAGATAGTGGAACAACTTCCTACATTAATCTTGAGAAGAGGGATGTGCAAAAAATTTCAGATCTTTACAATAGTTACAAAAATTTATATAGAAATAAACATAAATAGCAATCATACCATAACATAGTGATTTACACGGGAAAACCCTTTCAGGAGAAAAACCCCACACTCCAAAAGTCACCCAATATATTATTCAAAAATCAACAAGATTACAATATACTTACAAAACAAGATTCATAGGAGTATAACCAACTAGAGATCCAGAGGCAACTCAACATCTATAAGACTCTCTCACACATAACCTCCATCTCAAGCTCCTGATATATAGGAGATATAATACATGAAACCATCAACAGTAATTACAAAACCATGAGCCAAAACCACCCAAAAGTGATGCCCAAATGATCTCCAATCAAAGATGTCTTGTGATGTGCCAACTCACACATCAACACATATAACTCAACATCTATAAGACTCTCTCACACACAACCTCCATCTCAAGCTCCTGATATATAGAAGATATAATACATGAAACCATCAATAGTAATTACAAAACCATGAGCCAAAACCACCCAAAAGTGATGACCAAATTATCTCCAATCAAAGATGTCTTGTGATGTGCCAACTCACACATCAACACATATAACTCTTCCCTTTACATCTCTTTTAAGTGTCCAACACATTTTCACATTTCCCAAAACAAGAGGGCCAACTTCTGGAGACCATAACCTTTGATTCAGGTGTCTGATTGATGAATCATTTGATGCATAGGAACGATCGTGAAGATTTCTATCAAGATATAACCCAATTCATCAATTATGACAACTTTTAGGGAAAGTTGGGGCCTCTACGTGCATCAAACCTAAGTTTAAAACTTTTCTTGAAGTTTCAAAAATTGAAGCTTTAATATCTTGCAATCCAGGTGTAATCTTGGGGTCAAAACTCACCCAGGATGAACATTTATTTGGCAGTTTCATAGCTTTTGGAAAACAAATTGGTCCATCTGAGCTCAAATGTAAACTTACTAAAAATATTAAGCCCTACCCTTTTTAGCCATTTTGGAAACTTTGAAAGTTCTAAACCATTCTTCAAGATAAAGGGTATTCAAAAAGACCAAAATTGAAAAGAATAGTAAACTTTTGTAGTTGCAAGGTTGAGACACCTTTCCTAAAATTCTCCCACTTGTCAAACACCTTGCAAGAGAAAAGGGAGTATTAACACAATGATTTAATTGCTAAGAGCCGAGAGGCCCATAGACTTCAAACACCATCTGAACTTCTTTGAGCTCACAGACTTAGTTAATGAATCTATAACATTCATCAAAGTCTCTACCTTACTAGCTTCACCCTACCATCATTGAACATATCTTTGAAAAAATGATACTGTACATCAATGTGCTTGGTCCTGGCATGAAATGTCAGGTTCTTAGCTAGGCAGAATACACTCTGACTATTTGATCTCATAGAGATTTAGAAGCATTAGGGTGGCATTTGTTCAGGCAACTATATTTTAGTTTTTCAATATTTTTTTTTTCCATCTTTGTCTACATCCTAGTAATTGGCATTTTTGGAGGCCTTCGGAGTGGAATTTGGGGTCAAGAGTTTCATTGGTTGCTTTGAGCAATAGCTGCAAGAAGGGCTTGACGCAACTCAATCTAGCTCTTTAGGAGATCTTTCCAATTAGTCTAAAAAGTCTAGGATTTTGACTAGCTGGCTAGAAGTTGTGACCCTGCCTAGTGGGGTCCCGAATTTAGTAGTAGTTTTTTTTAATTTTGAAAATTTTAAAATTTTGAATTTTAGTAGTTTTTGTCACCTTCCAACTATCCATTTAAATTCTATGGATAAGGTGACCTTTCACATTCTTTCTCATTGTATATAATCAACTCTTGATGTAATAAGAAATCCTCTTTGGTTGCCTGCAACTTTTTACAAGTTCTGCACATTAAACTTTTGTTTATTTTCACAATACCACAGGCTCAGCGCTAGGTATTGTTATCTAAATTCTCCATTAAAATTAAGATCAGTGGTTTGATCCTGTATGTCACATCGTACACAGTCTAGTTATCAAACTTTGGGATTTAAGACAAGAGACCAATCAGATTACCTACCCTTGAGACGTACACAACTGAAGATGGAAGAACAAGGAGATGTATCCGACCCTTTCAAGGAGCTGGGACAAGAAGCTTTGGCAAAGCAATGTGAGGATATGATGAATGAATTCTCTCAAATCCTCTAAAAAATTATCAACCACAAGATGCAGCTGGAGCGCCATTTCATGATCACACCCCATTCAAGGTACAAGTAAAATTTGACATTCCAAATTTTGAAGGAAAAATTAATGCAAATGCTATTGATGATTGGCTATCAAAACTAGAGAAATATTTTTTCTGTAAACCACTTCACAGATGTTGAGAAAATAACCTTTTCACTCCTCAAAGCCGAGGAACATGTGAAACAATCTTGGGAGAATAGACTACTATCCAAAGATGGCCTTGACAGCCAAGGAATTGAAACATTGGAGGATGACAATCCCACATGGGGAGAATTTGTGGAATACATCAAGGAGGAATGCTGCCCTAAAAATTCATATGAGAAGTACATTCAATGGAAATTACTTCGACAAAAGAAGGACCAATCTGGTCAAGATTATACAAATACATTTCATGCACTTTCTACAAAATTGGGAATTTGTGACACAGAAAAGCATCAGGTATTGAAGTATCGCAGTGGGCTTCATCAGTATATTTAGACAGAAATGGATTTCTTACATATTTGAGACCTTGAGTACCACCTTCAAATATGCAGTAAAGATAGAGGAAAAATTCAAACAAAAGGGGAAGAAGGATTATTCCTCAAACAACAAATTCAAGCGTGAAGGTGGTAACAAATTTGGTGGGAAACAAACAAGGACTTCTCCTCACAAACCTCATCAATAGAAAATAAGGGTAAGCAAAAGATGTGGTGCAAATTCCATAAGAGCCCTAGTCATAACACTAAAGACTGTCGTGCCCAGAAGACTTTGTTGGCAAAAATCTATCAAGGAGAGATGAAACAGGAGTCGTCGCCTACAAATCCTTGTGAATAAAATGATGGTGAACAAATCATTAAGGCTAACCCACATGTCATAGTTGCCACTGCCAAAGTCATGCCCCATGAAGATTATGAACACTTGTTCCACTCACAGATGTGGGTAAACGAAAAGGCTCTTCATTTCATTGTTGATAGTGGAAGCCAAAAGAATTTGATTTCTACCGAAACTATGAAAAGATTGAATCTACAGACAACACAACACCCATAGTCGTATCATATGGGATGGGTAAGTCAAGGACAAGACATTATGGTGAATAAACAGTGTCGCTTAACTTATTCTATCAATCCATTCAAAGATGAAGTGATATGTGATGTGGCACCTTTGGATGTATGCGATGTATTGTTGGGGCACCCATACATGTACAAGTGCCATGGAGTCTATGATTCAAGGCCACACAATGTTACCATCAAGTTGGGTGAAAAGAGGCATCGAATACCTGAGGTAAGTCCTCCAAAACCAATATATTTTATTCTTGCAAAACAATGTAAGTGTTTGATTGCTCACACTGGAAAATTTGTCATACTAATGGTTTGACTTGAGGAGGCAGGGTCCGTTGTGGCCAATAATCATACCAAAGTGTCCACTACCACAACTGAACAGAAACAGATGGAGAAAATATTATCAACATATTAGGATGTATTCAATTCACAAATAGGGGTACCACTGCACTGCCAAGTCAAGCATCAAATTGATCTAACTCCAGGGACACCATTACCAAATGGGCCACTATACAAAAGGTCAGTTTTGGAGAATGAAGAAATCCAATGGCAAATTCAAAAGTTGATCAAGAAAGGACACACTTGCCCAAGTGCTTCGCCATGTGGAAGTCCAATTGTTTTAGCCAAAAAGAATGATGGAACGTGGAGATTTTGTATTTATTATCAGGTTCTCAACAAGATCACTATCAAGAACTAATATCCACTCCCTCGCATTGATGATTTGCTGGACCAACTCAGGGGGCAAATATTTTCACCAAAATTGAATTGAAATATGGATACCACCAAGTCCATGTTGAGCCATCAGATGTGTGGAAGACTACTTTCAAATCCAAGGAAGGGTTGTTTGAGTGGCTAGTCATGCCTTTTGGCTTGACCAATGCCCCTGTTGACTTTTTCCCAGACTGGATGCTTATTCCCAGATTTCCCTACAAGGTAGCCATCAGTGATCAACAGGATCTCTGGGCCAGGGGGCCAATAGTGTAGGAGATAGACTCTATATTTTATCTCCTCTTCTTCTTCAGGCTCTGCAAGACCTAGGGGGGTATTCCCTACTCAACATCCATGAGGATATGCATACAAGGCTGGGATGCTGACAGAAAGCAGATAGTCCTCTTGTAAGTAGACCAAAACTGAAAGATAAGAGCAAAGGGGCTAGCTTTGGGCCTATTTGCAGTTGTAGACAGAGGACTGAGGATCCTAAAACTAACTCTAATGTCCTAATGTTTGTTTTAGATTTTGATTTGGATTTTAAGTTTGGATGCAAAGCTGGACATGGTTATAACACAAAAACAAAGCATGATTGGTGCCTATCCAGGGCCTGGAGTCAGTAGACATACACCTGTGAATGATCAGCATGAACAGCTAAAACTGGATTTCAAGGGGATATATGTGATATCTGCCTTACAGATATCTCCCAATACAGAGTGTTAAGTTATCTCTACTTATGGCATCCCTACTGCAGTATACCCTTCCCAATGTTCAACCTGAAAACAGTTTAATCTACCCCTTGAGCAGAAGTTAAAAGATCAGACATTCAACATAGGAATTCTATGCTCTAGAATCTAAACATTACCAAACATCCAGATTCAGAAGAAGAATACATGCAATACTGGAGACAGAATTAACACAACACATGCTAAAATAGCATTTCTCATATAAGATCAATCATGAAATCAGTGGGTTCATGCCAAAAACATACAACAAGAGATACATAAACTCATAGGTTAAGCTGTACAGAGCAACCAGATCAGCTTGTTATGCATTACAGAGCCAAAAATCTTCAACTTTCAACAACCAACAAATGAGCAACACAACCTGCTTATAACAGCCAGGTAGGTGCTCAGCAATTAATTACATGGTTGACCAAAAATCCTGCCAGATACACAGTATCAGAAAGATGGCGCTCAAACACAACCAGATTGGCGCCCAGACTTGAATGCAGCAGGTAGGGGAGGAGACAGGAAGATTTCTCGAGCCCTGCGCCACTGTCCGCTGATGCACACCTTTAATCGGGTACAAGATCCATCCACGCCATCGCCCATACCTCTGCAACAATCGCCATTAATGGCGCACCAACCCGCGGCCTTGGGAAGAACATCTAACAGTCGATCGCAACCATTTCCCGCTGAGATTCACCATCATGATATTTGAAAATGCAGGATACCAATTATCCCACATGCACCCCGCAGCAACCTCATTAACACTTTATATACTAGGTCATGAGCATATATCATGTCGGTGCTTTTGCTCCTAACGACACTAGTATAAGACCTCATCATCATCATCCTCCAGCAGCATGATATCCTGTTGCCCGAAATATCACCCTGATGTCATCATCATATCGCAATATAGCCTGCATGATAATCGCCTTCATCGGCACAACCTGATCCATCGGAGAAACATCCTCCTGCTGAGCCTATACCAAAAGTCTGGCCGATGAACATCCTGATGACGTCATCATCATATCCTGCTGACGTCATCATCATATCTGCCTACTGCGCACCTCCTCATATCCAGATGACGTCATCATCATGTTTGCAAATATCGGGGGATCTCCATAAGATGATCAGTGTTAGAAATATGACCCCCCCGGACCTTGATGACGTCATCATCATATCCACATCAGGATGATATTCGGAAGACAACCGGATATTTAGAAATATCATCCTGATGCACAAATATCAGGTTGCACTGTAGCTCCACTATAAGATCGGGGCGATAACTGAATATGATGATGCTTGAAAAGATCACCCCCACTAGATAATGCACGAAGCCGGCAGGCAGATATCTCCTTGATATCAGCATCATCATGACGCTGGAACAAATATACATCCGGATGATATTCAAAAATGAAAATATCACCCCCTCCTTCGGAAATATCATGATGCAGATAGGCAGAGAAATAGATATCACCCTGATATAAGGATGACGTCAGCATCATCAGGATGACAAAACAACGAACAAGAAGTGATACAACATCATCAGGATGATATTGACTAAGATCATCCTGACGTTCAAAATATGATGACCCTAGTGAATATCGGGTCGCACTTAGAACTCTTCAACAACATCATCAGGATGATCATAACCAAGATCACCCGATGATAAAAATATCACCCCGGCGAAATATCATGAAGGCAGAAAATATGATGACCCCCGCAAGCAGCATGGTGATAACTGGAAATATGATGATGATGACGACGACCCTTAGGAAAAAAACAAGTCAGGTCGAACAACTTAGAGAATGACCCCTTCAGGATATCGGGGCAACATCATCATCATATTTGGGCAAGGTGATAAATGGGAGATCACCGGATACTTGAAAAATCACCCCCGCAAGCAAATCAGGGCGCACTGTAGCTCATCAGCAGGATCAGGATGATATCCAAACATCACCCGATATTGAAATATGATGATGACGTTGAGAAACCAGTCGACGGAGAACATGATGATGCAGACCATCATCGAAGACAAGATGATGATGATGACCTCCTCCTCAGGAAAATATGATGCTGCAGCTGAAAAATGCTGAGGAGGTCCAACACTTAGAAAAAATGGGCAAGAAGATAAAGGGTTCAAATGAAGAAACCCCCTGATCATGAAAAATCAACCCCAGGTCAAAATGAGTGCTAACAGTGGCTCCGAATGGGGACGTGCAGGTGAAAACCTGCAGCGAGAACCAGATCTCCGGGCAGACCAGACAAAAAGCCAAAAAAAATGCGAGCTGTACAAGGCATTTACACTACATACATATTTTTACAAATGTGCACAGCAACCAGTCATTTATGCAAAATAGAACTTAAGGAATTGGCCATGCACAGGCAATTCCAGAATTTCACCATCTAGGGCCTGGAGGAAATAAGAATCCTCCCCATGAGCATTGCAAACCTGATATGGGCCCATCCATAAGGGTTGAAATTTACCATGTTTACCCTTTTCCTGACCTTTAGCATTCCAAATGAGCACCAGATCATTGACTTGAAACTTCCTTTTTGTAGTTCTCTTGTCAAACTGATATTTCACATCTTGTTGTCTTTTGAGATTGATCTGGTGGGCTTTCCTTCTGTCTTCATCCAATGCAACCAGCTGATTCACTCTTTCTGTCATGGAATCTTCAATCTCCTCATCATTTTCCTGAATGAATCTGTAAACTGGTAGGAGATTGTTTATGGGCAGTCTAGCTGATGCACCATATACTAGCTCAAAAGGTGACTTCCCAATAGCCCTTTTCACTGTCACTCTGTCAGCCCATACTGCTAAGTTCAACTTTGAGTCCCAAGCTCTCTTGTTCTTGTCCAGTATCCTCTTGATAATTTTCATGATGCTTTTATTGCTTGATTCTGCTTGACCATTTCCTTGTGGGTGATATGGTGATGTATATGACAGATTTATCCCATACCTGTTGCAAAAATCAACAAATTCACCTGATCTAAAGCACATAGCATTATCAGTGATTATCTTAAATGGTACTCCAAACCTGATGATAATGTTTTCTAGTATGAAATCTGTCACCACCTTACTTGTAGCTCTCTTAGTTGGAATGGCCTCAATCCATTTGGTAAAGTAATCAGTTGCCACCAAAATCCAACTGTGTCCCCCACTTGATTTGTCTGCAATTTCCCCTATGAAGTCAATTCCCCATTGCTGGAATGGAGCATCCACAGGTACAGTTCTGAGGGGTAAAGCACCATCATATTTCAGCTTTCCTGAAAATCTTTGGCAAGGGTCACACTTTCTCACTAACCTTTGTGCATCTGAAAAGAGAGTAGGCCACCAATATCCTGCCCTGAGAATTTTATGAGCTGTTGTTTGGGCAGTATAATGTCCACCACACAATCCTTTATGCATATCAATCAAAACATTGTTAGCCATATCCTCACCCACACATCTCAGCAGCACACCATCAGGGTTTTTCCAGTACAGCTCACCTTGAACAATAACATACCTGATTGCATGTAACTTTAAAGTCCTCTTTTGATTGTCACTGAAATGGGAAGGACAATTCAGATTTTGCAAGTAATAGATAATATCCTTGTACCATTCAGATCCTGATACATTTACACTCTCATCTTGGACTGCATTAATCTTGGCATGCTTCCAAGTTTGACTGTGCCATCATCTTGGCTAATCCTTGTCCTCTTATCAACTTAGTAACTTGTATGTCTATGTTGAACTCCTGCAGTTTGTTTATCCATCTGCACCTTCTTCCAGTCACCTCCTGCTGAGTGAATATGTCTTTGACTACTGCATGAGGTACATATGCAATTATATATGACCCTACCAAGTACGGTCTGAAACTTTTGATGGCTCTAACTAGTGCATATGCCTGTTTTTCCATAATATCATACTTCAACTCAGAGGCCTGCAGGGACATACTAAAGAAAGCGATGGGCTGTTCAAAACCATCTTCATTTTTCTGTAACAAACATGCAGCAACAGTATGAAAGGAAGCAAATGAAAATACTTGGAATGGCCTAGAAAAATCAGGAGATTTAAGAACAGGGGCCATCTTAATTGCCTCTTTGATATTCTGAAATGATTCTGTTGCTTCCCTTTCCCAGTTGACAGTTGCATCCTTCTTCATCATCTTGGAAATGTTCCTTGTGGTTTCTGCAAAGTTGGGAACAAATCTTCTAACAAAATTTATCTGTCCAAAGAAGGACTGAACTCCTTTCACAGTTTTTGGCATTTGAATCCTGTCAATAGCAGCCACTCTCTCTGGATCTATCCTGACTCCATCCTTGGAAACAATATGTCCCAGAAGCTTTCCTTCAACTACCCCAAAGGCACACTTCTTTGGATTTAAAGAAATACCATACTCTAGTGCTCTTATGAAAATCTGCTCCAGATGCAAACAATGCTGCTCTTCTTTCTTTGAGTAGGCAGTCAAGTCATCCTGATATACAGCCAGGATTGAATCAATCAGCCCTGCAAAAGCAACATCCATTGCTCTTTGAAATGTAGCACCTGCATTTGTTAGTCCAAATGGCATTCTAACATACACATACGTTCCCCATGGAGTGGTAAAGGCAGTTTTATACTGTTCTGATTCCTTTACCTTTACCTGATTATATCCTGAAAATCCATCCATCATGGATAGGAGTTCACAACCAGTCACTCTCTGCAACATAGCTTCCATATTAGGCAGTGGATAGTTATCCTTTAAAGAGGATACATTCAAGTTCTTTTTTCTGACTGGGACAAGGTTAGACACCCAAGTTGAATGTCTGATTGGCACAATTATTCCAGCTTCCCTGAGCCTTTTGAGTTCTTCTTGCATCTTGGGAGCTAAGGTAGGATTAATAGGTCTTTGCCTTTGTCTAAATGGCTTAGCTTCAGGCTTCAATGGGATCTCATGCTGGAATAAGTCTTCCCTATAGGCTTTTAGGTCCTCATATGACCAAGCAAAAACATGTTTATACTTTTTCAGTAATGCAATCAGCATACTTCTAATGTGTGGTTTGAGTTGTTTACCAATATATACCTTCTGAGGGGCCTGAGATGTCCCCAAATTTATTTCTTCTAAATCCTCCTTATTTGTGGGGGATGTCCTTGTGACCATTTTATCTCTACTGTCAAAGGCTCTTTCCAAAGCTACTAACCCTCTAGGGATCTTGTTAGTCTTCAACTGAATTATCTCTTTTCCCACAAGAGTTTCTTTTCCATCTACAGTCTCTACAAAAGCTTGGAAATCAATTTGTTGATTCTCATATTCATCTATGCAGTGCAAAAATTTCAGCAAATCCCTATCATCATTAAACACTTGCCAACTGCATATATTTTCTGGTACTGCAGGCCTAGTTTTAACTTCTACATTTGTAACACCTGACAGAGTGATGTCATCTGGCCTTATTGCAACATTGGCTAAGAAATCAGCCATAACATTTTTTGACCTTTCTACCCAGCCAATTGAAAATGCATCAAAAAGTTCAATGGTATCCCAAACAGCATGCTTGTATTGTTTCAGTCTTTTATTTTTTGCAGCATACTTATTTCTAATTTGGGATACAATCAGCTCAGAATCCCCAAATACTCTTAACATTTTAATTCCATGTTTGAGAGCAATATTTAGGCCTAAGAGTAAAGCCTCATATTCTGCAATATTGTTTGTGCAATCAAACCTCAGCAAGAAAGAGAATTTGAGGAGCTTACCAGTTGGAGACAGGAAAACAACTCCAGCTCCAGAGCCTTCTTTTGCACAAGCTCCATCAAAAAACATGGTCCATAAGCCTTGCTGATCCAGCTCTTCAATGCAGACATTTTTCTTTTTGTCTTCTGTATCATCTGAGACAACCTTGAAGTTATCACAGTCAGTGTCTACAAAGCATACCTGTTCATTTGCTTCTTGGTCTTCCACTGTCTCTGATGATCTTTGCTCTCTGATTAGCTTGACATCCCTGCCATTCATTGGAATCATGGCATATGACAGGTCCAGCTGCATACTTCCACCAATTAGTGTTGCCCATCTTCTTGACAGCAACATACCATACTGTGGCTTGATGTCAACCACTGTTATATTCATTTTATAGCTTTTTTCAGGAAATGCTGCCAGTTTGAAATCTACATCCTTCATGATTCCAATAACTGGTACCTCTCTGGCATCCATAGCATAACATTTTCCACATGCCTTGTCAATTTTTAAGCCAGTTTGTTGCATGATAGCCAAAGGCATGACATTTGTAGATGCTCCAGAGTCAAGCATACAATTTCTAATTATTTTTCCATTTATAACCAGGGAAACATAAAATGGTTCCACTTGTGAAGGACACTTTGTCATGGTCATTCCTAAATAGACTTCAGGAGTCTCATCTTCTTCATTACACATGACATGTTTCTCACCCTGGGTCTGATCATTTTGTTTAGCTTGAAAAGGTACCCCTGAGATTAGGGATATTGTCCTATTCTTGATCTCTTCCACTTTCATGAGTTCCATAAGTGGAACAAAGACCTTTACCTGAGAGAGGATCTGGGCTATATCAAATGGAGCACAGTTTTGTACAATAGTTGTAGCTTGCTCCACAATCTTGCTTTTATCCTGAGCTGATTTAGTTTTCATTTTCATAGTTCCCTGATCATCATTCTTGTCTTGGAAACCTCTACTTTGATCTTCAGCCTGAAGGATTTTGTTTTCTGGTCCTTGAAATTCATGACCTGTTCTGTGTCTAAAGTTCTGTTTATTATTTACCCACTGCCTTTTTTGTGGTTCAGTTCCTTTATGACCATGCACCAGCTGACCTGCAGAAATATCTTCTGGCTGATGTGGGCTGCCTACTTGATTTTTACCTCTGAGATTGTAGTTGCTTTTGACCTAAGCAACTGCTGCAGCTGTGAAGGCTCTAATTTCCTCATCAGAAGGTCGTTGTAAGTTACTCAGAAAATTGTGTGAGTTCTGAGCATACACATAATTATCTTCATCATCTTCATCATATGGGGACTGTTGGCAGGCCTGAATTTGATGATCTGTCTTCTCATCAGCATCATAAAGAGTATATCCATTGCCTATGGACATCATATTAACATCATCATCCTGCACATGATGTGGCTCATTGCATTCATTACAAGATGTAGCATTATCATACAAGGATTGAGCAATCATGCACTGTGACTGTGAATGTGGCATCTGACAAATTATACACCACGGAGCATCATCAGCAATATTTATAGTTTTCTTTAGGGGATCAGGAGTTTCCTTGACATGTTGAGCCCTCTGATTTGTGTTGTTACGTGGGAATACAGGCTTACCATCATGCCAATTGGTGTTATAAGGCATATCATGTAACGATGGCCTCTTTTCCTGCCTTTGATAGACTTGCCTATCAGGTCCCATCCCTTTTTCACTTCTAGCTAATCTATAGCTTAGGTCCTTAACAACATTTGCCAGTTTGTCTATCTTATCTTCAGGAGCAGATGTACTACCTTGAGTGTTCTGAGGCTTGTTTGGATTCTACAGAATTTTTATATCATCCCTTCTATTTGTCTTGCCTGATGCTTTCCTATTGTTTTCAATATTTACTGCAATTCTGAAAGCATCCCTGAGAGTGGCAGGACCTTTATCTCTCAGTCCATATGCAGTCTTTGCATCAAAGGCATTGATATACAAAATTATGCACATTGGTTCATTTGGCCTCATGTGATGTGGCAATTTGTTCAACACTTTAGTAAATCTTGCATTAAAGTCTGCAACCTGCTCATTTGACCCTTTAGTGATACTGGTGAACTCATTTACAAAAAAGCTAGGGTCAGTTTTATCACCATATTGCTCCTTGAACATTCTTTTAAAATCATCCCATGATGAAATACTCCGGTCAGGCAGATTCCTGTACCATTCTCTTGCCTCATCTATTAAGGATTGCATGAATGACTTCATGAAAACATCCTCATGCTCAACCTCAAAATTATCCATGACATTTTGAAAGGCCTTTAGATGATCTTCTCCTGACACTGTGTTGTTTCCTGAAAATTTAGGCACTTGCAGCCTCAGATGCTTATCAATGGGGTTAGGATACCCAGGAATACCATCAAACACCAGCTGCCTGAATCTATCTAACTGCATGGGCTGTCTGTTTGGCTGATTAACATTAACATTTCTGTTTGCATTCTGGTTTCCTGTATGGTTTAGTGGTATCCTAGCATCATTCACATTTTGTCTCTCATCATGATGCTGATGTTGCACTTCATATCTTTGCTGATGTCTTTGCACATTTGCATTCTCTAGGGTAGGAACTGAATCATTTTGGGCAGTTCTTAAGGCTTGCACTTTCTGCTTCATATCATCTCTGATTTTCATGGCTTGTAGGTATTCTAGTTCTGCTCTTAGACTTCTAATTTCTTCAGCTAACTGTTCATCCTTAGGTCTGGAGGTAGATGGTCTCATGCCATTCTGGTCATCATCTTCATCATCCCTTAGAGACTCTGCCTCTTCAAACCTTTCACTTGGGTCTAGAAAAGGGCGTTCTTGGAACACCTCTGACCTCATTCTCATGCTACCACCCTGTTGTCTTTCATATGCACCTTGAATATCAGCTTCTGCATTTGAAAAATAAGGTGCATGCTGTCCTGATGGCCTAGGGTTATCTTGTACATCATCACTTTTTCTGGGGGAGCTCTCATGACTAACTGAGACAGTTCCCTTTCTTCTGTACATCATTCTTTTTGTTAATGGTAACTCTTCAAATAAAGGATTTTGTTGGGATCTTCTCCCCTGCATATAAATTCTACTTTGACCGGTTAGGAGATTACTTCGGAGTCGCCACCTATTACTAGGAACTGTTTTCTTCTGAAAACCAGGGTTCTTTCACAAGGTTCCCCAGCGGAGTCGCCAATTTCTGTTGACTTTTTCCCAGACTGGATGCTTATTCCCAGATTTCCCTACAAGGTAGCCATCAGTGATCAACAGGATCTCTGGGCCAGGGGGCCAACAGTGTAGGAGATAGACTCTATATTTTATCTCCTCTTCTTCTTCAGGCTCTGCAAGACCTAGGGGGGTATTCCCTACTCAACATCCATGAGGATATGCATACAAGGCTGGGATGCTGACAGAAAGCAGATAGTCCTCTTGTAAGTAGACCAAAACTGAAAGATAAGAGCAAAGGGGCTAGCTTTGGGCCTATTTGCAGTTGTAGACAGAGGACTGAGGATCCTAAAACTAACTCTAATGTCCTAATGTTTGTTTTAGATTTTGATTTGGATTTTAAGTTTGGATGCAAAGCTGGACATGGTTATAACACAAAAACAAAGCATGATTGGTGCCTATCCAGGGCCTGGAGTCAGTAGACATACACCTGTGAATGATCAGCATGAACAGCTAAAACTGGATTTCAAGGGGATATATGTGATATCTGCCTTACAGATATCTCCCAATACAGAGTGTTAAGTTATCTCTACTTATGGCATCCCTACTGCAGTATACCCTTCCCAATGTTCAACCTGAAAACAGTTTAATCTACCCCTTGAGCAGAAGTTAAAAGATCAGACATTCAACATAGGAATTCTATGCTCTAGAATCTAAACATTACCAAACATCCAGATTCAGAAGAAGAATACATGCAATACTGGAGACAGAATTAACACAACACATGCTAAAATAGCATTTCTCATATAAGATCAATCATGAAATCAGTGGGTTCATGCCAAAAACATACAACAAGAGATACATAAACTCACAGGTTAAGCTGTACAGAGCAACCAGATCAGCTTGTTATGCATTACAGAGCCAAAAATCTTCAACTTTCAACAACCAACAAATGAGCAACACAACCTGCTTATAACAGCCAGGTAGGTGCTCAGCAATTAATTACATGGTTGACCAAAAATCCCGCCAGATACACAGTATCAGAAAGATGGCGCTCAAACACAACCAGATTGGCGCCCAAACTTGAATGCAGCAGGTAGGGGAGGAGACAGGAAGATTTCTCGAGCCCTGCGCCACTGTCCGCTGATGCACACCTTTAATCAGGTACAAGATCCATCCACGCCATCGCCCATACCTCTGCAACAATCGCCATTAATGGCGCACCAACCCGCGGCCTTGGGAAGAACATCTAACAGTCGATCGCAACCATTTCCCGCCGAGATTCACCATCATGATATTTGAAAATGCAGGATACCAATTATCCCACATGCACCCCGCAGCAACCTCATTAACACTTTATATACTAGGTCATGAGCATATATCATGTCGGTGCTTTTGCTCCTGACGACACTAGTATAAGACCTCATCATCATCATCCTCCAGCAGCATGATATCCTGTTGCCCGAAATATCACCCTGACGTCATCATCATATCGCAATATAGCCTGCATGATAATCGCCTTCATCGGCACAACCTGATCCATCGGAGAAACATCCTCCTGCTGAGCCTATACCAAAAGTCTGGCCGATGAACATCCTGATGACGTCATCATCATATCCTGCTGACGTCATCATCATATCTGCCTACTGCGCACCTCCTCATATTCGGATGACATCATCATCATGTTTGCAAATATCGGGGGATCTCCACAAGATGATCAGTGTTAGAAATATGACCCCCCCGGACCTTGATGACGTCATCATCATATCCACATCAGGATGATATTCGGAAGACAACCGGATATTTAGAAATATCATCCTGATGCACAAATATCAGGTTGCACTGTAGCTCCACTATAAGATCGGGGCGATAACTGAATATGATGATGCTTGAAAAGATCACCCCCACTAGATAATGCACGAAGCCGGCAGGCAGATATCTCCTTGATATCAGCATCATCATGATGCTGGAACAAATATACATCCGGATGATATTCAAAAATGAAAATATCACCCCCTCCTTCGGAAATATCATGATGCAGATAGGCAGAGAAATAGATATCACCCTGATATAAGGATGACGTCAGCATCATCAAGATGACAAAACAACGAACAAGAAGTGATACAACATCATCAGGATGATATTGACTAAGATCATCCTGACGTTCAAAATATGATGACCCTAGTGAATATCGGGTCGCACTTAGAACTCTTCAACAACATCATCAGGATGATCATAACCAAGATCACCCGATGATAAAAATATCACCCCGGCGAAATATCATGAAGGCAGAAAATATGATGACCCCCGCAAGCAGCATGGTGATAACTGGAAATATGATGATGATGACGACGACCCTTAGGAAAAAAACAAGTCAGGTCGAACAACTTAGAGAATGACCCCTTCAGGATATCGGGGCAACATCATCATCATATTTGGGCAAGGTGATAAATGGGAGATCACCGGATACTTGAAAAATCACCCCCGCAAGCAAATCAGGGCACACTGTAGCTCATCAGCAGGATCAGGATGATATCCAAACATCACCCGATATTGAAATATGATGATGACGTTGAGAAACCAGTCGACGGAGAACATGATGATGCAGACCATCATCGAAGACAAGATGATGATGATGACCTCCTCCTCAGGAAAATATGATGCTGCATCTGAAAAATGCTGAGGAGGTCCAACACTTAGAAAAAATGGGCAAGAAGATAAAGGGTTCAAATGAAGAAACCCCCTGATCATGAAAAATCAACCCCAGGTCAAAATGAGTGCTAACAGCCCCTACCACATTCATGAGATTGATGGATGATGTCCTCAGACCATTCATTGGTTCCTTCCTTGTCGTCTATGTAGATGACATACTCATCTTCAGCAAAACATGGGGTGACCATATGTAGCATGTTCAGCAAGTGATTTCAACCTTGCAACAACACAAGCTATATGCTAACAAAGATAAGTGTTCTTTTGGTATGGAGAGTATTCAGTATTTAGGATACATTGGGGATAGAACGAGTGTTCGTGTGGACCCTAAAAAGATACAGGTTCTTAAGTGTTGAAATAAGGGCAAACAATTGAGAGGGGGTGAATCAATTGTCACAAAAACTTTTATCCTTTGCTACAATTAAACTTCTTTACCACTTATTAACAAATGAATGATATAACCATGAAAGCATGAATCAACAACACATGAGTAGAAACACAATCAACACACATAACACCAGGATGTTTACGTGGAAACCTGATTAAGGAAAAAACCATGGTGGGGGTTGACCCACAAGATTTATTCTCTGTTAAAAGAATAGAAAATGGGAAGGCACTTGCCTTTGGGTGCACTACCCAGAGCTCACTGCTCAAAGAGGCTCACTACCTACAGAAATATTTATAAGTTTATCACAGAAAGATTGAATTGGAAAACATCATCTTCTTCATGCCAAGGTCAATTCCATTGTTGCACACAACACTTCTGCTATGTCCCTCAAACACTTCTTCACTATCTCCTCATCCTTTACTACTCTTCCTCTTCTACTCTTCCTCTCCTCTACTCTGTCTTTCTTCCTTTCTTATGATCTTATCATTTTCGCACAAGGATGCCTTTCCACAACTCAATCACACATATTTATATGCTTCATCAACCTTGGAAAAAACATCAAGGTCGGGACTACAAACATTTGACTTAATGCGAATCACTATACTGTCGGCCAAACATAGCTGGGACCCAAATCTTCCTCAAACAACATGCCACACTTCATAGAACCTTTCTTAGATCATCCACAATATGCACAAAGCATCCAGTTGGCCAAGACTGGAAAGAACAACATCTGAAGAGAAATCTTCAATCACAAGCTCAAACCTCAATGCAGATCACCAACACAACAAACACACAATCCAAAGACCACCACAAGCATAATGAAATCAACAGGAACAACCACACCACCTGAGATTACCAAAAGCACTTGCACCTTCATCCAGGAACTCAAGAACACCAACTTCCATGACTGTCATACTAGAAAGATTGCTTGTGAACCTCCAAACCATGAACCACTTGAGTTGAGGATACACACTGATATCCCAAACACACCTCTAGGTCCGCAAATCATAATATTTCAATGCGGATCAATCCGGACCAAATTCCTGTCACTTTCTCACCATTGGACACCTGCAAAACCCAGTTCTACTCAGATGGCCATAACTTCCCAAATTCTTCATCCAGATCCCTCAAATCTTAACTGTAGCAACTTCAGACAATCCTTTACAACACCCTTTGGTCCATAGACTTTGATCTTCATCTCACTAGTAATGCAGAGCAATCTACTTCACTGAACTGCACTGTCTTCATTGTCTCTTACAGAGAGATATGTAACACACTTGTTTCTTTCAGAGAGGCTAATTTTCTCAATATCCTCAACATACAAGTCTTCTAGAATGGGATACAGTTAACACCAATGACAACAAGGATATGTTGACATCAATGACAACACTAATTAGGCACATATTTGTAACGATCTCCCCATTTGTCATTGATGGCAACATATGATGTGAAAACTTGTTTCAACCATCAAGACAAGAACTTCTCCCCCTTTCTCTTATCACACTTGCAACCATTTTCTTTACTGCTTCCCCTTTCACCATCAACTACTTACTTCCAAGTTTTTCACATGACTTCTCTCCCCCTTTGACATCAATGGCAAAGGGTGCATATTTGCAATCATATCTTCCTCCTTTTGTTTCTTAATCCATAATCAACATACTGACTACTCCCCTTGAGTAGCAACTCCTTAACACCAATCTGGATCGCAAGATATGACTGTGAATACCACCAAACTGATGCACCTTAGTTCTGAATAGGAGGGGTAATAACCCCTAGCATCACTTTGAGATACTCAAAAGTATCCTTAGGTCGAGGCTTAGTGAAGATATCTGCAATTTAATCCTTTGAAGAGACAAACTCCAATCTGACTTCATTCTCATTTACCTTCTCTCTCAAAAAGTGAAACTTGATGGATATATGCTTTGTCTTTGAATGCAACACCAGATTCTTTAAAATGTTTATTGCACTTGAATTATCATAGAAGATTGTAACAAGCTCCTCAAACACAACTCTGATATCTTTTAACATTTGCTTCATCCACAAAACTCAAGTACAGTTACTTGTTGTTGCTATGTACTCTACCTCTGCAGTAGATAGAGATATTGCCTCCTGCTTTTTACTCAACCAAGAAACCAATCTCTTTCCTAAGAAAAATGCACCTCCACTAGTACTCTTTTTGTCATCCACATCTCCTACTCAATCAACATCTGTATATGCATGAAGAGTGAAATCATCACCCTTAGGATACCATAAGCCATAGTCAAATGTTCCCTTCAAATATTTGAAAATTATTTTGACTGCTACAACATGAGATTCTCTAGGATCATCTTGAAATCTAGCAACATGGCCAACTACATTCATAATATCAGGTCTAGTATGAGTCAGATAAAGCAATCCTCCAATCATTGATCTATACCTTTTCTGATATACCTTAGGGGAATCATCATCTTTACTCAACTTGCATCTAGTTACCATAGGAGTACCCACTAGTTTTGAATCCTCCATTCCAAACTTTTTCAACAACTCTTTCACATACTTAGGCTGAGATATGAAGATGCCTTTTTCTAACTAAATGATTTGCAGACCTAAGAAGAAATTCATTTCACCAAGCATGGACATCTCAAATTCCCTTTGCATCTGATCAACAAATTTTTTACACATACTCTCATTTCCACCAAAGATGATGTCATCAACAAATACATCAACAATCAAGATGTGTTCATGATCAATTTTTAAATAAAGATTACTGTCAGCAATGCCTTTGTTAAAGCCTAACTTCAACAGATACTTATCTAGTCTTGCATACCAGGCTCTTGGGGCTTGTTTAAATCTGTATAATACTTTCTTTGGTCTGCAGACCTTATCTTCTTGATCAAACAACTGGAATCCTTCTAATTGCTCAATGTAGACTTCTTCTTCCAACTCTCCATTTAGGAATGCTGACTTGACATCCATCTAGTAGACTTTGAAATCTTTGTAAGCAGCAAAGGCAAGAAATAATCTGACTGCTTCAATTCTTGCCACCGGAGCAAAATTTTCTTCAAAATAAATTCCCTCTACCTAAGAGTAACCTTTGCACGCCAATCTTGCCTTGTTTCTCACAACTTCACCATCTTCATTCAATTTATTCTGGAAGACCCATTTAGTTCCAATTACATTTTGTTTTTAGGTCTAGGAACAAGATCCCAAGTATGATTCTTTTCAATTTGCATTAATTCTTCTTCCATTGCTTTTACCCAACTTTCATCATTACAAGCTTCATTCACTAATTTTGGTTCAATCTTTGAAATCAGACAATACTCCTCTTGTTCTTCAACAATTCTTCTTCTAGTTTGAACACCTTTATTTTTATCTCCTATGATTTGATTTTTAGAATGATTAAATCTTACATACCTGGGAGTTTTGGGATTTTCTTCAACTTCTGATTTTTGAACTTGTTCCTCAACATCTGCATTAACTTCTTGAGTCACTGGATTCTCTAGAGTAAATTAAACTTGCTTTCCTTCATTCGGACTTTCATTTTGATCATCTGATTCATATCCACAAAACCTTGAGGGTCTCTCCTTGCTTTCATCAACCTTGACATTAGCACTTTCAACAATCTTTTTCAATCTCTTGTTAAAGCACTGGTATGCCTTGCTTTGATTAGAATAACCCAGAAATATTCCTTCATCACATCTTGCATCAAACTTGCCTAGATCTTTATCTCTTTTGATATAGAATTTACTACCAAAAACTCTGAAATATTTTATAGAAGGAGCATTACCAAACCATAGTTCATAAGGTGTTTTACCAGAATTACCTTTGATCTGCACCCGGTTAAGAGTGTAGACAACAGTACTCACATCCTCTCTCCAATAAACATGTGGAACATTTCCCTCCATCATCATGGTTCTAGCAACCTCTTGAATAGTCCAGTTCTTCCTTTCCACAACTCTATTCTACTAAGGAGTCCTAGGAGCAGACAACTATCTTCTTATTCCATGCTTTTCACAAAATGCATTAAACTCTCTAGAGGTAAACTCTCCACCTATGTCAGATCTCAGGCATTTTATCTTCAGACCAATCTCATTCTCCACCGTAGCCTTAAATACTTTGAACTTGTCAAGAGTCCTTGATTTCTCTCTTAGGAAAGTGACCCACATCATCCAGGAGTGATCATCAATCAGTAACATAAAGTATCTGTCTCCTTGCAAACTCCTAACCCTGGCAGGACCACACAAATCAGTGTGCACAAGTTCCAACAATCCACTTGAAGATTTTTCTTTACTCTTGAATGTATTTATGCTCTACTTGCCCAATTAACATTCCTTACACATGCTATTGGTAGGTTTTACAAGCTTTGGAAGATCTCTTACATCCTGAGTAGCACTTATCTTGACAATGTTGTCAAAGTTTATATGACACATTCTCCTATGCCATAGCCAACTTTGATCAATCTAAGCAATCAGATAACTTTTACCAGTACCACTTAAATAAAATATGTTACCTCTAGTCTGTGTACTAGATGCAATCTCAGTTTCGGAGCTTTCCAAAATTCTACATTTTCCATCCTTAAATCAGAGATCATATCCCTTGTCAACCAACTGTCCAACACTGAGAAGATTATGCTTCAACCCTTCTACATACAAAACATCATTAGTGTTATTCTTACGATCAAGAGAGATGGATCCTCTACCATGGATTCTACCAGCTGAATTATCTCTAAACTTCACAATTCCACCTTCATACCTTTCCATACTTAAAAATTTACTCTTATCACCTGTCATATGATGAGAGCATCCACCGTCAATTACCCATTCATCCTTTTCTTCAACCTGAGCAGCCAAGGCTCTTTCCACATTCACACAGCTAGCAGATTCAATAGGCACTGGATCTTCTTCTTTGATGACAATGAACACCCATTCATTTCTTGAGGTACTTCCCTTATCAAATTCATCATCAGTGACTCCTTCAACAACTTCTTGGGCATAATAGCATTTCTTCTGAACCCTAGGTCTGTTAGGGTTTGGTTTTGAAACCCTCACCAGACATCTTGAGGCAAAATGACCAATATTATTACAAGAAAAATATTTGAAAGGCAAGTTTCCTTCATACTTACTGGATCCTCTTGGTAGTCTTTTGGCAAAAAGGGCTTCAAGTTCTTCAAGCTCTGATTCATCTTCTTCAAAATCCTTCCTTGCCTTCTCAAATCTTGTTAGTCTTCTTGACAAGCTTTCACCTGGATCAAATCTTTTCTTTCCAAATACACTGGCCTTAAATGCAGATTTAGATTTAGGAAGAGAATCACCAAACTCACTCATTTCAAATGTTGAGAGCTTGCCAACCAACTAATCCCTTGTAACAGTTGTCATAGTCCTGATCTCCTCAATAGAAGCAACTCTATGCTTATATGAAATAGGTAAGGATCTGAGCACTTTGCCAACAATCTCTGATTCTCCCAATGTTCCACCAGCACACATGATACAGCACACAAGTTCATTCACTTTTTGCATGTAGGAAGTGATGTTTTCATCTTCACTCATCCTCAAATTTTCGTATCTACCCTTCAAGCTCTGCAACTTAGCACATTTGACATATTCATCACCTTCATATAGAGTTTCCAACTTCTTCCAAATTTCATGAGAAGTTTTCAATTCCAGGACAGTTGTCATTTCTGTATCAGTCAAGGCACTCAACAAAGCTTCTTTAGCTCGAATGTTATTTTCAGCATCTTTGAGTTGATCTAGAGTTGAGGGACCTTTCTTTGGAGGCTTATACTCATCCTTAGTTATCAACCAATAAGAATCACCCATGCATTGCAAATGGCACTCCATGCAACTCTTCCAAAGAGAGTAATTTGTTCCATCAAATCTCAGACTATCCTTCTTGTAAGTTGACATCCTGGATCTCGTTAAGTAGTCAAGCTTCTTTTAGAGGAACCGGATCTGATAACAAATGTTGAAATAAGGGCAAACAACTGAGAGGGGGGGTGAATCGGTTGTCACAAAAACTTTTATCCTTTGCTGCAATTAAACTTCTTTACCACTTATTAACAAATGAATGATATAACCATGAAAGCATGAATCAACAACACATGAGCAGAAACACAATCAACACACATAACACCAGGATTTTTATGTGGAAACTTGGTTAATGGTAAAACCATGGTGAGGGTTAACCCACAAGGTTTATTCTCTATTAAAAGAATAGAAAATGGGAAGGCACTTGCCTTCGGGCACACTGCCCAGATCTCACTGCTCAAAGAGGCTCACTGCCTACAAAAATATTTATAAGTTTATCATAGAAAGATTGAACTAGAAAATAGCATCTTCTTCATGCCAAGGTCAGTTCCATTGATGCACACAACACTTCTACTCTGTCCCTCAAACAATTCTTCTTTATCTCCTCATCCGTTAGTGCTCTTCCTCTCCTCTGCTCTGCCTTTCTTCCTTTCTTATGATCTTATCATTTTCTCACAAGGATGCCTTTCCACAACTCAATCACACATATTTATATGCTTCATCAACCTTGGAATAAAAATCAAGGTCAAAACTACAAACATTTGACTTAATGCGAATCACTATACTATCGGCCAAACATAGCTAGGACCCAAATCTTCCTTGAACAACATGCCACACTTCATAGAACCTTTCTTAGATCATCCGCAATATGCACAAAGCATCCAGTCGGCCAAGACTGGAAAGAATAGCAATATCTAAAGAGAAATCTTCAATCATGAACTCAAGCCTTAATGTGGATCACCAACACAACAAACACACAATCCAGAGACCACCACGAGCACAATGAAATCAACAGGAACAACCGTACCACCTCAGATTACCAGAAGCACTTGCACCTTCATCCAGGAACTCAGGAACACCAGCTTCCATGACTGTCATACTAGAAAGATTGCTTGCAAACCTCCAAACCATGAATCACTTGAGTTGAGGATACACACTGATATCCCAAACACTCCTCTAGATCTGCAGATCATAATATTTCAATGCAGATCAATCAGGACCAAATTCCTATCACTCTGTTACCATTGAACACCTGTAAAACCTGGTTCTACTCATATTGCCATAACTTCCCCAATTTTTCATGCAGATCCCTCAAATCTTAACTATAGAAACTTCAGACAATCCTTTACAACACCCTTTGGTCCATAGGCTCTGATCTTCATCTCACTGGTAATGCAGAGCAATCCACTTCACTAAATTGTACTGTCTTCACTGTCTTTTATAGAGAGATATTTAACACACTTGTTTCTTCTGGAGAGGCTAATTTTCTTAACATCCTCAACATACAAGTCTTCTATAATTGGATACAGTTGACACCAATGACAATAAGGATATGTTGACATCAATGACAACAGCGATTAGGCACATATATGCAACATCAAGGATTGCATCTCCCAAAAATTTCATAGAACTTCGTAGCTTCTTAGGTCTAGCAAATCTCTATCAGAGATTTGTACTTGGTTTTTCACATTTGGCATGGCCTATGAATTAGGCACTAAGGGGAGGACCAAGGGCAAAGTTCTACTGGACAGAGGTATAAGAGAAAGAATTCATAGAGTTGAAGAGGAGGCTATGTTCTGCACTAGTACTAGCACTTCTAGATCTGTAACAATCTTTTCAAATTGAAACAGATGCTTCAGACTATGCACTAGGGGCAGTTCTCATGCAACACAGGCACCAGTTGCCTACCACAGTGAGACTTTCTCTGACATAGTTCGTAAGTACCCCACCTATGACAAAAAGTTGTATGCTATTGTGCAGCCATACAAACAATAGAAACACTACATTCTGGGGAAGGAGACTATCATTCACACGGATCATAAACCTATACAATTTCTACAAACACGAGGAAAGCTACAAAATGATAGGCATCAAAGATGGTTTGCCTACTTGCAACAATTTCATCTCAATATCTACCACAAGAAGGGAGCTACTAACAAAGTTGTAGACTATTTGAGTAGACTTTCAATCACAACCCTAACAAAGGTATTAGATTCTTGTGGCCACCACATAATAGATTGGCCTCAGTTGTATGACACATATATTGATTTTTCTGAGATCTACAACAATCTAGCAGAGGGAAAACAAGCCACTGATTTCTACTTGAAGGATGGGATTCTCTGTCACATGGGACACATATGTGTTCCAGCCAAGGAGTGGCAAAAGACGATATGGGAGGCACACTACAGCGGTGTTGCAGGACACTTTAGGGTGGAGAAGACCATTGATGTACTTCAGAGGTATTTTTACTGGCCCAAATTGAGACATGATGTCATTTTATACATCCAAGCTTGTATTGCTTGTGCCATTGCAAAGCCTGCCAATCGTAAACAACGATTGTATACACCTATTCCAGTCCCTGAAAAACCTTTCCATTCAGTTTCAATGGATTTCACTACCAGACGTGGGCATGATTATGTATATGTGGTGGTAGACAAGTTTTCAAAAATGGTTTTCATAGTGGCTTGCAACAAAAGAGTCTCTACGGAAGAAACTACCAAGCTTTTCTTTGAGAATGTTTGGGTACACTTTGGATTGTCACAAACCATCATATCTGACAGCGATAGCAGATTTCTGAGTAATTTTTCATCAACACTTTGGGCCTTGATGGACACAGAGTTGACAAAATCCACTGCCTTCCACCCCCAAACAGATGGGCAGAGTGAGGTGGTGAATCAAATGATCATTCACATTTTGCGGATGTACCATTCCAAACATCCTCAGACTTGGAATGAAAGTTTTCCATATGTACAACATAGTTGCAATCGAGCACTACATGGTTCCATAGGGCATATTCCATTTGAGGTATGTCTTGGCTACCAACCATTGGCTCCAATTAATGTAGCATTGCCAACTATGTTGACTGACCCATCAACACATTCAGAAAAAGAGGTAGATAGGGCAACTAACTTTGTGGAGAAGATTTGCCATATTTAGCAACAAGTCCATGAGATACTACAATATAGTAATAAGAAATACAAGGACAGACATGATCAGCATCATACACCTCATAAGTTTAAGGTTGGAGACAAGGTTTGGCTTCATATTCAAAAAGAAAGACTTAAAGGGCTTGTTGGAGTTTTTTCCCAACTGGATGCTTCCCAGTTATCCCTACAAGGTAGCCATCGTTGATTAATAGGATTCCTGGGCTAGAGGCCACCAGTACAGGAGATAGACTCTATAAATATCTCCTCTTCTTCTTCAAGCTCTGCAAAACCTAGGGGAGTATTCCCTATTCAACACCCATATGATACACACATGAACTAACTGGGATGCTGACATAAAGCAGATAATCCTCCCTTATGTAGACCAAAACTATGAAATAAGTGTAAAGAGGCTAGCTCTGGGCCTATGTTCAGTTGTGAGACAGAGGATTTTGATCCTAAAACTACTTCTAATGTCCTAAAGGTTTGTATTTGAAATTTGAGTTTGTATTTTGTATTTTGGATGCAAAACTAGGACCTTGGGTTGTAACCTCAATACTGGACTAGACAAGTGCCTATCTCAGGGCTCGGAGTCAATAGACATACACATGTGAATGGTTACCATAGACTTGAATCAATGACTGAGTTTCAAGGGGATTTCTAGTGTCTGCCTTACAGATACTTCCCAACACTGAGTATTAAGCCATTCATGCTTACTAATATCCCTATTGCAGTATACTTTTCCCAATGTTTAATCTAGAACATTTAATTTGCTCCTTGAACAAAAGTAAGAAATTAGACACTCAACACAGAAAGCCCATGTTCTTGAATCCAAAATAACCCTTAATTACTCAGATTCAAAAGAAAAGATGCCCACAACTTGGAGACAAATGACTGAATACATGCAACAATGCACTTCTCACATAAAACAACACGAAACCAGTAAATTTATGCATAAAACATTCAACAAGTGATTCATAAACTCACAAGACACCCAAAACAGAGCCACCAACGAAGTTGTATCTTATCACAGCGCCAAAGTTTTTCTAGTTTTCAACAACCCAGAATTGAGTAACACAGTCTGCTTATAAAGCAAGAACCTATACTCAGCAATTAATTACATGGTATTCTCCAATATTTTGCCAGATACAAAGCATTATCAGAATGGCACCAGAATCATTCAATGCGGCCGCGAGAAGAGGAGGAAAGGACAAGCAGGTTCAAGATGTGAGCCACTGAATGAAGGTTTTCACCTTAAACATGGCAATTGACCTATCCTCTTGACCCATGCCTCTGTAAACTTTATTGTTAATGTCAATTTTCCTGCTTTGGGATGCAACAACAGTTCGCATGCCTCTAAAGTTTCTTCCTACCGAGATTGCAGTCACAGATATGAAGAAATCCTTCCCTCTAAAAATTTGAATCAGGACCATTGATTTCCTTCCTTCCCGCCGAGATCTGCCATGCTGATTACATTGACTTCCTCAGTCAATCAAATCACGCCACGTAGGCACTTCATTTCCCATTGCTGACCCTTTAAAACCTTTGTATATGCAGAATTTATATACATTCAAATGCTCACTGTATTCAAACTTTTGCATATATGGTTGTATATGTGATTGTATATACATACAATTGCCAACATACAAGGCGGACCCCAAATTTCCTATAAAACAAGCTTGAAGGCACCATTGGGTCTGGCTTGTATCTTACCCTTTTGTATATTGCATTGTATATTTCAAACATACAAACATTTTAACATACAAGCTGCGGACAACAAATTTTATAAAACATTTTGAAATTTGATTGAGTTTCGCCTTGTATCTCTCTTGTATCTCCATCTTGTATGTCGCACATACAAAAACAAATATACAAGTCACAGATTCCAACTCATTTATCAACTAGATTGGAAAACCTTTGGAATCCAACTTGTATCTCATCCAATGTATATTTCCTTTGTATATCGCATATACAAACGCAATATACAACCCGTGGAATTCAAAATCCATCTACTGCAACATCCTATCCTTCCGTGTCCAGGCTTTGTACATTTTTTCTTTGTATATTTACTTTGTACATCGCATATACAAATGCGATATACAATCATGCGGGCCCACCATACTTGAGGAACTTTGACTTTATATGTATCTTGCTTGCATATTTTCTTTGTATCTTTTGCTTGCACATTCGATTCTATATTTGGAATATACAATCCCAAACATACAATGGCGGATTTCAAAATATTTCATGTATACTATTAAGTCTTTGGCCGCATCCACCTTGTACATCTTCGCTTGTATATGCGAACATACATTTGGTGGACCCCACCAAATGTATCTTCCCTTTTATAAGCATCAGGCTATCGATGAGACTGTTGCATGAATCACTGATAGGGAAGGTCTTGGCGATATGAGTGTTGTATGTCGGCCTTGCACATTTGTGTTATACATTTGAACATACATACAATCCCCTTTGTATGTCTGTGGGCCCGAGATCTTGTATCCCTTCTTAACTTGTTTCCCTTAAATGTTTCCTTTGTATGTGCAAACCTACAAGCAAATGCATATACAACCTGTGGAGCCCACCACTTGCATCCCACCTTGCATATATCCTTTGCATCAGCTTGTCGGGGAAACAATGAACTCGGCCGCCGATGAGACATGTCACGCCGACAGGCACTTTGTATGCCGCTCCTGCATGTTAAAATACATAGAACAATATACAAAGGATTTCACCGCTACACAAAGGGCCTTTTGGACATAGCATTTTTTTCATTCTTTTATGCAGCATGACAGGGGAAAAAGTGATAATGCAATGTATAGGGGTCGGTCAACCAATGAACAATGAGGCACGAAAATGCAACTTAGGTTATTGACGACCTGCTACAGGAGGTCAACGCTAAATTAGAAGATACAAAGCAATAGAGCATGGGACTTAGAAATTTTTGCAAGAGTTTTAATGAAAAAGGCTGCAGATGTTCTAACTTGAAACCCTAACCCTTGGTGGGCACCACCAATGGCTCCGACTAGGGACGTGTAGGCGCAAGGCTGCAGCGAGGACCAAACAACTCCGGGGCAGACCAGGCAAAACACAAAACACAAAACACTACCAACTATACAAAGTTTATAGACTATTTACACCTAATTTACAATGTGCACTCAGGACATTTATTCATGAGAAGTAAAGTTTTAGGAACTGACCATGCATAGGCAATTCCAGTAGTTCACCATTTAGGGCCTGGAGAGAGTAGGAATCTTCTCCATGAGTATTGCTGATTTGATATGGGCCCATCCATAAGGGTTCAAATTTACCATGCTTACCCTTACCCTGACTCTTTGCACTCCAAACAAGGACTAAATCATTTATCTGAAACTTCCTTTCTGTGGCCCTTTTATCAAACAAATATTTTACCTTCTGTTGTTTCTTGATATTTGTCTTCTGTGCTTCTCTTCTGATTTCATCCAGTGCAACCAGCTGATTTATCCTTTCATTCATTGAGTCTTCAATCTCTTTATCATTCTCTTGTATGAACCTATAAATTGGCAAGAGATTGTTCACAGGTAACTTAACTGGGGCACCATACACTAGCTCAAAAGGTGACCTTCCAGTTGCTTTCTTCACTGCTATTCGGTCAGCCCAAAGTGCCAACTTCAGCTTTGAATCCCATGCCTTTTTGTTCTTGTCTACCATCCTTTTGATGATTTTCATGAGGCTCTTGTTACTTGATTCTGCCTGACCATTTCCTTGTTGATGATATGGTGATGTATATGACAAATCAATCCCATAGTTGTTGCAAAAGTTAACAAATTCACCAGACCTGAAGCACATGGCATTGTCTGTGACCACTTTGACTGGCACTCCAAATCTAATAATAATGTGTTCCAAAATAAAATCCATCACCACCCTACTGGTAGCCTTCCTAGTTGGAATGGCTTCAATCCATTTAGTGAAATAGTCAGTAGCAACCAGAATCCAACTATGTCCTCCACTTAATTTTTCTGAGATTTCCCCTATAAAATTAATTCCCCATTGCTGAAATGGAGCCTCCACAGTTAAAGTTATAAGGGGTAATGCACCTTCATACTTGAGTTTTCCTAAGAACCTTTGACAGGGATCACATTTTCTTACCATCTTTTGTGCATCTGAAAAAAGGGTGGGCCACCAATAGCCTGCTCTAAGAATTTTGTGAGCTATTGTCTTGGTAGTGTAGTGTCCACCACACACTCCTTTGTGCATGTCACTTAAAATATTTGTAGCTTGATTTTCATCCACACACCTAAGTAGTACACCATCAAGACTCTTCCAATATAATTCTCCTTCAAGGATTATGTATTTAATAGCATGTCACTTTAAGGTCCTTTTTTGACTATCACTGAAATGGGAAGGACAATTCAAATTCTACAAATAATACACAATATCCTTGTACCACTCAGATTCTGACATGTTAACAATCTCACCCTGAACCACATTTACCTGGCATGCCTCTAGATTTGAATCTGTCATCATCTTAGCCAAACCCTGTCCTCTTACCAATTTTGTGATTTGTATCTCAATGTTGAAATCTTGCAACTTGTTAATCCACCTGCATTTTCTTCCTGTTACTTCCTGCTAAGTGAAAATGTCCTTAACTGCTAAATGGGGCACATATGCAACTATCTAAGATCCTACTAAGTATGGCTTGAAGCTTTTGATTGCCCTAACCAATGCATATGCCTGTTTTTCCATGATATCATATTTCAATTCTGCTGCTTGCAATGACATGCTAAAGAAAGCAATAGGTTGCTCAAAACCCTCTTCATTTTTCTGTAATGAACATGCATCAATAGTGTGGAAAGAAGCAAATGAGAACAACTGAAGTGGCTTAGAAAAATCAGGAGATCTCAACACAGGAGCCATCTTAATAGCTTCTTTGATGTTCTGAAATGATCTTGTTGCTTTAATTTCCACTTAACAGTTGCACCCTTCTTCAACATTTTAGAAATATCCTTTGTAGTCTCTGCAAAGTTGGGAATGAATCTTCTAACAAAGTTAATCTGCCCAAAGAAAGACTGAATACCTTTCACTATTTTAGGCATTTGAATTCTATCAATTGCAGCAACCCTTTCAGGATCAATCCTGACTCCATCCTTGGAAACAATGTGTCCCAATAGTTTTCCTTCTACTACCCCAAAAGCACATTTCTTTGGGTTAAGTGAAATACCATAATCCAATGCTCTAATAAAAATTTATTCTAGATGCACGCAATGTTGCTCTTCCTTTTTTGAATAGGCAGTTAAATGATCCTGATATATAGCCAAAATTGAGTCAATCAGTCCTACAAAAGCAACATCCATAGCCCTTTGAAATGTAGCACCTGCATTTGTTAATCCAAATGGCATTCTTACATATACATAGGTTGCCCATGGAGTGGTGAAGGTAGTCTTGTACTATTCAGATTCTTTTACCTTCACCTAATTATATCCTGAAAATCCATCCGTCATAGATAAATGCTCACAACCAATCACCTTTTACAACATAGCCTCCATGTTAGGCAATGGATAATTATCTTTCAAAGAAGATACATTCAAATTTCTAAAGCCCACACAAAGTCTTATGTCACCATTTTTCTTTCTAACTGGGACAAGATTGGACACCCAAGTTGAGTGTCTGATAGGCACAATTATTCCATCCTCCCTGAGCTTTACAAGCTCTTGCTACATTTTTGGAGCCAAAGTTGGGTTAATAGGTCTTTGTTTCTGTCTGAATGGCTTAGCTCCAGGCTTCAAAGGAATCTCATGCTGGAATAAATCCTCTCTATAAGCTTTTAAGTCCTCATATGACCATGCAAAGACATGCTTATACTTTTTCAATAATGCAATCAACATACTCCTGATGCGTGGCTTGAGTTGTTTGCCAATATATACCCTTTTGGGGGCATGGCATGTCCCCAACTTTATCTCCTCCAAATCATCCTTGTTTGTAGGAGATGCCTTTGTAACAAATTGGTCTCTATTGTCAAATGCTCTTTCTAAAGCAACTAGCCCTCTGGGGATTTTATTTGTCTTAAGCTGAATTACCTCTTTCCCCAAAAGAGTTTCTTTTCCATTCACAACTTCTACAAAGTTCTAAAAATCAATCCCCTGGTTCTCATACTCATCTATGCAGTGTAGGAACCTCAGCAAATCTCTATCATCATCAAACACCTGCCAACTGCATACATTATCTGGCACTGCAGGCCTTATTTTAACCTCAACATTTGTAACATCAAACAGAGTGACATCATCAGGCCTTATGGCCACATTAGCTAAAAAGTTTGCCATGACATTCTTTGATCTTTCTATCCAATTTATTGAAAAATCATCAAATAATTCAGTTGTATCCCACACAACATGCTTATACTGTTTTAACCTTTTATTTTTTGAAGCATACTTATCCCTCACCTAGGAAACAATTAACTCTAAATCTCCAAACACTTTCAGCATCTTAATCCCATGCTTCAAAGCAACATTTAATCCTAGTAGCAGAGCTTCATATTCTGCAATATTATTTGTGTAGGCAAACTTTAACAAGAAATAGAATTTTAGAAGCTTACCTATTGGAGACAAAAACACAACTCCAGCACCAGAACCTTCCTTTGAACAGGCTCCATCAAAATACATAGTCCAGAGACCCTGCTAGTCAAGCTCTTGGGTGCAAAAATATTTCTCTTTATTTCCTTGATCATCTAAGACAACTTTGAAATTCTCGCAGTCAGTATCCACAAAATAGAGATGCTCTTCTGAATCTTGATTTTCAACTGTTTCTGGTGACCTTTCTTCTCTGGCCAATTTGAAATTTCTGCCATTCATTGGGATCATGGCATATGATATATCTAATTTCATACTTCCTCTAATTAATGTTGCCCATTTTCTTGACAACAACATACCATATTGTGGCTTTATGTCAACTATTGTTATGTTCATTTTGTAAGTCTTTTCTGGATATGCTGCTAGCATAAAATCCACATCCTTCATGATCCCTATAATTGGTACCTCCCTAGCATCCATTGCATAGCATTTTCCACATGCCTTGTCTATTTTCAATCCAGCTTGTTGCATGATAGCCAAAGGCATAATATTTGTTGACGCTCCTGAATCAAGCATATAATTCTTGATTACTTTTCCATTAATAACAAGAGAGACATAAAATGGTTCAACCTGAGAAGGGCATTTTCTCATTGTTACTCCTAGATAGACTTCAAGAACCTCATCTTTGAAGAGACTTAATGTCTCAAATTACTGCTTGGAACCTATTTTCTTTCATGTTTCTTGTTCATCGTTCAATCAACAAAAGTTGAACTTTCGGTGAACTCTTGAACTTGGTTCATCGGGTTCAATGGTTCAATCGCTATCCATTGGTTACTTTGTTGAAGGCTTGAACTGTTCATCGGGTTCAATAGTTCATTGAACTGTTCATCAGGTTTAAGGTTCAATGTTGAAACTCAAGTTCAATGGTTCATTGAACTGTTTAGTGGTTCCACAAGTTCAATGGTTCAGTGAACTGTTCGTTGTTTCCATAGGTTCAATGGTTAAACCATTGGTTCAAGGTTCAATGGTTCAACCATTGGTTTGAGGTTCAATGGTTCAACCGATGGTTCAATGGTTCCACAGGTTCAATGGTTTAATCGATAGAGATTGAATGTTTGGACATCAGTAAGAAAATCATCATCGGCGAAGTTTAGAGATATCTCTCCGACTGCTAGTATCTTTTTGATGGACGGTGAATGGTAAACCCGTTGGTTTTGTCAACATATGTGTCGACAGTCTATATTCTTTTGGGTGTGTATATATATTACTGTTACACCCGATGTCCGATGCATGTGGGATTAATCATCTCACTGGAATTGTCATGCCCACATCTCCCATGCAGTCACGACAGACAAACACACGTGTCATGTCCACATTTGCCATGTGGTCATGACACAAACTATGAAAAACTTTTCTACTTTTCCCTAGGAACCCACTCGCACGCGTCTGCGAGCTCGGTGCTAATACGCATAGACGTAGACATGTCATCGTAACCGTGATGGCAAAGGCCGTCTAGGGGGTATGCGACACATAGGGTATCACTTGTAGGGTTAGACTGACTTAATCTGAACCCTAAGTTTTTTAGGTGAAGATGGATCTACCTGTAATGAACCCTAATTAAACTCGTATCGAAAAGTGATTGATCAATATGGTAAGATGGCGCATGTGGTGCAGGAGCACCTACCTGACAGCTGGCCTTCATGAGGCAGTTAGTAGTTTAGGTCTTGTTTGTGTTTCCAAGAAGGTCTGTTAGACCAAATGCATGTAATAAGGTCATGCTGATCAGGATAAGATCATGCTGACCAGGCTTTTGCTATTTTTAGCTAGTTAGTTGTAACAGCTGTCATGATGTATGTTCGGTGGGATCTCCCAGCCGCTTGGAGAGTTCCCAGCCGCTTGGAGTCGGGTCAGTAGTACTCGTAGGCAAATCTTTATAAGCATGAGATCGGTTGATATTGCACATACAGACAGATATCATCGATCGGCAGTGTAGTGTTGCATCAAGCAGAGGAGTTGAGTGTTCTGTGTGAGGAACATCATATTGTATTGCATCTTTGAGTCAATAAAGATCCTGTTTCGTTTTCTGTTTGATCTCCTTCCTGTAATCGATTGCTGGTTTGAGAGGTTTTCATGGATTCACTGATCCATTCCACCGGTTGACTCATCTGATCGGTGGAATGGCAATGTACAGTAGGTTAGTAGGTAGTTTGTTTGTTTGCATGCAGGTGTGCAGGATCGCGGTCAAGAGATGTTGAAGACCCTAGCATCCTCATGTGCTAGGTCAAGTTGAGAAGTTCAAGTTGAGAGAGCTCACCCTAAGACTGGATCGGGTCATCCCTGGAGGATCGGCGAAGTGAGATTTCGCTAAGTGAAGAAGTTCGTGAAGACGGCATCATCAGGATATCTGGGTGAATATCCTGCAGACAGTTCGGACATCGTCATCCGGATAAGTGGAGAAGATCGGCATGATGATGTCGATTGCATGAAGTGCAAGTTCATCGGGGTGATCATCAGCAGGAGGAGCCGAGGAGTGTATCGGCATCAGGATCATCATATCGGAGTGCCAAACATCCGCATATCGCGTGTAGATGCGAGAGTGGAAGTTGAGTTTTTTTGACTAAGTGTTGAGAAGGTCATCAGGATATCGGGTGACGTCATCGTCATCAGGATATGACGTCATCGTCATCAGGATATTGAGATATCCCCCCCCCTGTGCGAGTTTATCCTGCCGTCGTAAGGTGTTAAGGTATCGGCGGAAGTCCGTGGCAGGAAGTTGTGTTAACATCATCAGGAGGTTTCGAAGACAACCGGATAAATTATATCATGATGCTGTTGCTTGTGTCGTCGGGTAGCGGAGCATCGAAGGTAAGCTGCTGAAGGTGAACGTCATCAGGATATTTGGGACAACCGGATGTTGAATATCCTGCTGATGAAGGAAGTGTTGCATATGATGATGACGATGGAGTTCGGAGCCCGATGAACAGTGCAACCGGAGGATGTGTGCGCCCGCTGAACATCATGATGATGATGTTAGGAGGAAAGCGGAGGAGGTGAACAGTAGTCGGCAGGCGGATGTTTGCGATCGTCTGAAATATGATGATGCTGTTGGTTTTAGGAAACATGATGATGATGCTGACAGTATAAAGCGGAATATGATGATGATGGCGAAGATGATGATGATGAGGTTGGTCTGCAGACATTCATGCTATATGCGAAGGTTATAGTGTGGATGCCTCTGCATCAGCATGACTCAAGTGGAAAGATGGAATGGAATAGATAAAACATCGCATCAATTAAACCCTAGGAATCTAGCAAAATTTCGGCAGCATAACGTGTTTTTGATAAATGCAAAATAAATTTAAATAAAACACCAAAAGGAAAAATAAATAAAATAAATGATTAAATATTAAATTAACTTAGAAACAAAATCAACGAAATAAAGTAAAATAATAAAATAAATTTAAAATGACAAGACGTCAATTAAATTCAACCGAAAAACCGAGTTCGTTATTAAACATAATTTTGGCGTTATGTTTAATATCTCACTCAAAAATTTAATAGGTGAGGGAAAAGAGTTTAATTAACTCCCCTTGTAAAATAAATGATAAAATAACTCAAGAGAAAAATTCTCCTCAATAAGCATAAATAATCCCTCCCAAGTTTTTTTTTAAGTCAAAAGACAATAATCAAATTTGCAATAATTTATCCCATTCCAAATTTTTGAATTCATTTAAAGAAATTTCAAAAGATAAATAAAACAATAAAAAAAGAAATGGAGTTTTTTTAAAAAAATAAAGGATAAATTAAAAAACTTCACAAACAAAATGAGGAAAGCCCTAAATAATATAAAATTGTTTTCTAACAGCAAGTTAACTTAATCTCCTCTATTCTATTTTGCCCTAACTTCATTTCTCACTCCTCTTTTGTTTTCCTCATGTTTTTGTTTTGCCTTCTCTTTTTTTTTTTTTGTGTGTGCAGGTAGGGTTTTGGGAAGCCATTGGAGGCCAAGGGAATGCTCACATCTTCCATGGACAGTGAGCACAAGGGAGGCTTATTTATTTTTATTTATTTTTTGTTTGGTTTTCTATTTTGCAGGTTTGGGTTTAAACCAGAATGGAAGCCATGGATCCTTCCTCAAGCTCCACAGAGGTATAACAACAAAAATATTACCCTATATTTTTTAAATCTAGATATCAAATAAATGGTAAAGTAGGGATGGAGTTGCATTTCTTTTTTCTTGCCCTGATTTCTCCCTTCTTATTTTCTCTTCTCTCTGGTGTTGTTTTCTTCCTTTGTGCAGGTTAGGGTTTGAAGTTTCCCATAAAGGCCACGGATGAGCTTGCTGATCCATTCCATGGAGAATACATAGCACACAAGGGAGTGTGGGGTTTGGGGGGAGGTGTGGGAAAATACCCTCCTTCCCCACACTCCTTCACAAAAGAGGAAATGCTGTGGGCGGCGTCGCGGCCCGCAGTCCGTAAAAAAAAAAAAATTTAAACTATAAAAGGAATACCAACCCTACTCAGCATACTGTTAAATGTAAACTGTATTTTTTTTTAAAACATAATATATATTTGTTAACTAGAAAACACCCATTATGTTTATTTGGACATTCATTACATTTTTTTTTTCCTTTTTATAAATATATAAACAGCATATAACTTCAGTAATTTCTTAAATACCCAGAAGAGAAATAAAAGCAATAGCTAGGTTTTATTCAATTCTGAAAATTAATGAAACAAACAAATGCATTTCTCTATTTATATGTAAATATTTACTAACTCTACACAAAAATAGAGAATGCATTTACTTCCTCTCAACTCCACCGGAATAGGCAAGAACAACATTAAATAACAGGGAATGCATTTCTTTTCTTTCATTTTCAGCAAAATCAAACATAAACTCTAAATACTATGCTTTTTTTTTTTTAAAGAATAATGGTAAAATTATATCTATGTCTATTTTCCCATGCATATCTCTATACAAGGCTAGTTTCATAATTAGGGAAATAAGCTATTTCAACCCCAATAACTAAAAATTATATTGAGTAATCTTTTACAGCCAACTACATGACAATAACATAGTATCTTCATACAACATTACATTGCAACAAGGCCACAATGGTCAAGTCTCCAATCAACCTTTTGCTCAAGTAAATAATACTTTTCATACCACATATATTACAGCCAACTCATGGCAAAAATAACCAAATAATCTTGTACAAAATAAAATATAATGAGGCCACAATGGCCATGGCTCCAACAGCCATTAAAACACTACAAAGCCACACAAAGAGGAGTTTTCAATCGCTTCTTCTTTTTCCTTTTTGTCTCTCTAATCCTGCAATGAGCACAACACAAGAAACAGAATCAGCCACTACAAAAAGAAAGCTCTCCTCCCTACCGTAGACCCACAAGTGGGTCACCCTCGAGCTAGGGAGGTAGGGATTTCACACAGGGTTTCATTCCACAACAAAATAAATCACAATAACACAAAAATCAGAACATCCCCATAGGTTTTACACATAACTTAACTCATGTAAACGAGTTTGGTGAGGGTAGAGAATAGACCTCTCAACTTAAAAGGGCTCCCCAAATGATGAAAATCTCAACACATGGCCTCAAGCCAAAATCTCCAAACACACCAACTTCCACAAATATCACATAAATTCTCTATGGCACTCTTGCCATTCAACATTCTCCTCCACAAATAAAAGCCCTCAAGGCACAAATACAACTATGGGAGAGCCCCCAAGGATTGTTCCTCTCCCCTACCCATACAAGTTGAGCATTACCTCCATTGGAGGTGCTCTCATCATAACACCCATCCCAACATCACAATGCAAAACCACAAAACAACCACAAACTAAAACACCACACATTAGACAAGCAAAGTTGAGATCACAAGTTAAGAAGCCTACCTTACAAACCCTTATAATGGATGAAGTTTGGTGAAGAGCTCCAAGCCTTCCCAAGCCTTCCAACTTTCAGAATTTCTCCCAACTCCTCCAAAATTAGAAAAGATACTAAAATTTGTAAGAACTCCCCTAAAATTGCAAGGAAGAACTAGAAAAGAAGAACCCCCTTCTCCTCAACAAAAGGAGATAAAATAGGCCATAATTTTGGCCTTGAGGAATGAGAAGGTGACACTTGTCACCTTCTCCTTCCTCCTCCCATGCCACTTGCAAGGGAGAGGAAGTGTGAGGATGACAAGTGTCATCCTCTCATTCCCTCTCAATCCTCACCTCATCCACTTGTGCTCTCACACAAGTGGGGGGGACAAATGGTGAGTTGGATTCCCACTCACACCTCCAAGAAAACAAGGGTCTTGGAAGGAGCACCCACTCACACCTCCATGAAAACAAGGGTCTTGGAAGGAGCACCCACTCACTTGGGAAATGATTCCCAACTTTGGGATGGGAGATGAGTCCTTCCAAAGGCATGGCCCATCCCCCATTTTCATTATTCCAAGAAATTCGTCACTTATACTAACCCATGGTTTACGGTGACCTAAGGTGAGTCAAAACCAGGGTTAGATAGTCCAAGTTGACCCTAGACTCATGGTTAACCACATGGTTAACCACCTAGGGTAACTTTTGGGACCCTAGGATTCATGAAAAGGGTTAAAAATCCTCATTTAAATGGCCCAAGAAAAAAATAAAAATACCAAGTGGCATAAATCAAATAAAATTTTACAACACTTAATATTAATCAAAAATAAGAAAAAGATAGGGTACTAAGGCTAAAAATACTTAAAATTAAACCAAGCACAATAAATCATCATTCAATTACACACGTGATCCTTATCCCTCCTGGGAATGGATCGGCTTTACAGGGAATAACATGGTGTGAATCCTACATCCGATTTCCCGTGGCTAGGGAATGTAAAACCTGCACATCTCGATCAAGTGTCAGTCCTGTCATGAGAAGTCATAGCCAAAGCAACTGAAATTAACTTCATGCAATCGAAATAAACATAAATACATAACTCTAAATTAAACTGCATTTTCCATCATATGACAAATAGTTCACATTACATAAATAACTAGAATCTCATAACAAAATAACATCTAATATAAATCCCATATATCAAACCACAACATATCATCCAATATGACCGAATCAAATCACATGTATCAAATCAGTGAGATAAAACATCAAGTCTGCATAATGAAACATAGTCACTAAGGTCTGATAGTGTCATCTACTGAATAACATAATGATCAAAATATGGGAGGTAAAATTATCGGCCTCACATCCTCCCCCCCTAAGACTAAACTTCCTCCTGGAAGTCGTCAAAAAGGTGAGGATAGAGTGCCCTCAAACTAGCTGCATCCTCCCAAGTCGCCGTGACCTCGTCATATCAATCCCACTGGACCCTAACCTGGTCCAGCTCTCAACCTCAAAGGCCCAGCGTCCGACGAGCCAATATGTGAATTAGCTCCAAAGCCAATTGCCTGTTTGCCTCTACCTGTAAAGCACTCCAGTCCAGTATGTGAGATACATCAGACATATATCATCTCAAAATAGAAACATGAAAGACATCGTGGATATGTGACAGGCTAGGTGGCAAAGCTAGACGATAAGCAACTGGTCCTATCCGCTCCAAAATCTCAAAGGGTCCTACAAACCGTGGTGCGAGCTTAGAGCCCTTTCCATAACGGATTGGACTCTTGTGGGGCTGCACTCTAAGGAAAACCTTGTCACCCACTGAGAAGCTTCGATCAGTCCTCTTAGCATCGGCATACTTCTTCTGTCTATCCTGTGCCTCCTGCAACCTTTGTCTAATCAATGTGACCTGCTGCTCCATGCCCTGAACTAGCTCTGGGCCAATTGCAACTCTGTCCTCTATCCGATCCCAACTCAATGGTGTCCTGCATGGTCTGCCGTATAACGCCTAAAAGGGAGGCATACCTAACGAGCTGTGATGCCCATTATTATAGGCAAACTCAACTAGATAAAGATACTCCTCCCATCTAGGCTGATGGTCCATAACATACATCTGAAGCATGTCCTCTAATATTTGATTCACCCGCTCTATCTGCCCATCTGTCTCGGGATGATAAGCGGAACTAAAATTGAGCTGTGTGCCCAATGCCTGTTGTAAGGCTCTCCAGAATGCTGAAGTGAACACTAGATCTCTGTCTGAGATGATGCGGCGAGGTACCCCATGTAGTCTCACAATATCACCCAAGAATACCTTCGCCATAGCTGGCGCATTGTACGTCGTGCGTACAGGTGAGAAATGCGCTACTTTGGTCAACTTGTCGACTATCACCATGATGGCATCATGGCGACGTGAAGACATAGGAAGACCGACAATAAAATCCATGGAAATGGTGTCCCATTTCCACTCAGGTATATCATGTGGGTATAGAAGACCCGCTGGATGCTGATGCTCGGCCTTGACCCTCTGGCACTCAAGGCATCGAGCAACAAACTCTGCTATATCTTGTCTCATCCCTACCCAATAGTACAGCTGTCGAAGATTGGCATGCATCTTCTTCACCCCCAGATGTGCCGCATATGGTGCTCTATGAGCCTCTAATAGCACTACAGTACGCAGGTCACCTGCGCGGGGTACATAGATGCACTGTCGATGACGAAGTAAACCATCTGTGTCAAGTGTATATCCTGCAAACTTGCCCAAAAGGGCCTTCTGTGAACTGATCTCCTGCTGCACCTCAAGAAACCATCCATCCTCTGGTAGATGCTGTAAAATGCGATCCCTCAAGTCCACACTCAAAGTCAAGGTCAAGAGCTCGTGGTGCCTCCGACTCAATGCGTCAGCAACCACATTCTCCTTCCCTTTGATGTAGTGGACATCAAAGTCATATTCGCATAGGAACTCCATCCAACGCCGTTGACAGGCATTCAGATTCGGCTGTGTAAAGATATACTGGAGGCTGTGATGATCAGAATGGAGCTCAAAGCGATGACCCTCATGAGTCTTGAGCTTTCACGACTCATACACGATAGCTCTACCACCCTGCATAAGTACAGCTCCCAATCCCTCAAGTGATGCATCCGTGCAAACCATAAAATCTGCTGTAGGATCAGGAACTGCTAAAATAGGAGCACTGGTAAGACGCTCCTTGAGGACCCCGAAGGCTCTCTCACACTACTCAGTCCAAGCAAAGCTCTTCCCTTTCTACTGAAGGGAAGTGATGGGGTGCGCTATCCGAGAAAAGCCCTCGACAAAGCGGCGGTAATAACCAGCTAACCCCATAAAGCTCCTAACCTCTGTCACACTAGTGGGTGCTAGCCAATCCCTGATAGCCCTGATCTTCGATGGATCTACTAAGATCCCATCGCCGGAAAAGATATGCCCCAGATACTGAACCTCTGTCCTAAAAAATGCACACTTCGCCAAATTCCCATAAAGTTTCTGCTCTTGCAAGCACTAAAGAACCCGACGAAGGTGCTCCTCATGCTCCTCCTCGGTCCATGAGTAGATCAAAATGTCATCGAGAAATATGATCACGAATCGATCTAAATATGCACGGAACACCCTGTTCATGAGACTCATGAACACTACAGGGGTGTTCGTCAAGCCGAAGGGAACCACTGTGAACTCATAGTGTCCATAGCGAGTTCGGAAGGCAGTCTTATGGATATCTGCCTTTGCGATACGTAACTGATGATACCGGGACTTCAGGTCTATCTTAGAGAGCACCCTGGCTCCCTGCATCTGGTCGAAAAGATCATCAATCCTAGGCAGAGGATAGCGGTTCTTCACCGTCACCTTATTCAACTACTTGTAGTCCATACACAAACGAAGAGACCCATCCTTCTTCTTCATGAAGATGACAAGAACGCTCCAAGGTGAAACGCTTGGTCCGATGTGCCCCTTCTCCAACAAGTCCTCCAATTGCAAATTGAGCTCAGTGAGCTCTTATGTGGTCATCCTATAGGGTGCACGAGACACTAGCTCGACACCTAGCACTAAGTCTATGTGAAAGTCTACCTCACGTCGAGGAGGCATCCCTGGTAACTCTGCTAGGAATACATCGGCAAACTCTCTAAGGATGGGATGATCATCCAAAGATGCCTCTGGCTCGTCATCTGATCTGTCGCTCACAGTAATGGCAAACATCTGACATCCCTTCCGCATGTCGCGCTTAAGCTGCTGAGCGGATATCATACGCACTACTATGGGCTTCCGCATGCCCACAATCTCAACTGATGCACTGTGATCGTCTAAACAGCTGATCGCCTTTCGGCGACAATCTAGCTTGGCTCGATGAACCGCAAGCCAATCCATACCCAACACCACATCATAGGATCCTAATGTCATGACTCTAAGGTCGCATACTGTGGTGAAGGGTTCCAAAGCAATCTCACAGTCGTGGACTAAGGCATCTATTGTCAGTTTGGCCCTGAGGCCAACTCAACCACCCACCTATCACCCTGCCTAGAGGCCACCAACCTGCAACACTCCACTAACGATGGAGATATGAATGAATCAGTAGCACCAGAATCAAAAAGAATAGAAATGGGGTTGCCCCCAATCATACCTAACGTCTCAATCACTGACGCCTAAAAATTTGCCTGGCAGTTATCAACTGTCGCGAACATATGGTGGGATCTACCCACATCACCAACAGTCTGCTCTGATCCTCCTGCATGAGGCTGTCCCCCTGCTGTAAAACCCTGTGGACACTCTCTAGCTAGGTGTCCTACTCCACCACAAACATAACAAGGGCCCCTAGCCTATACCTGTACAGTCTGAGTCCTACTCGACTGCTGTTGTCCTGACCTGTCAGTAGACCCTTGTGAGCCCCTATAAGACTGCTGCGACCTCGTGGGTCCCGCAGGTGGTCCCTGCTGTCTCTGATCTTTGCGCGGGCCCTGCTACTGCCAACCTCTATTATGTCCCCCATGTGACCTCTGTTGTGTCCTGGCTCTCTGCTGCTGCTGTGACTGCTGCTATTGTGAGCGTCTAGGAGGTAATGAAGCTAAACTAAATCCTCCTGAGGTGGCTGTGATGGTCTACGGAAACTCTGCTGATGCTATTGCTGTCCACGATCTTGAAACTGAGGGCGAGAACCTAGCCCTCGTCCCTGAATCTCCTCAGCAATATATGCCTTCTCGGTAGCATCACTCAAAGTCTGGGGATCTGCCATCTGAACAAGCCCTGCTATACTGTGGTTAAGTCCTCTGATAAACTTATGCACCAGGAGTTTCTCGTCATAGAGATACTCTGCATATCTAGATAGCTCTGTAAACCTAGCCTCATACTAAGCCACTGAAAGTACCCTCTGCTGAAGGTCATAGAACTCGTCTATACGACGCTGTCTGTAATGGTCTGATAAGTAGCGCGCATTGAAGCGCTCAATAAAAGTCTCCCATGTGAGGGTGTCTAAAGAAAGGTGGTGCTTGCACTCCTCAGTGCACCACCAGGTAGTTGTTGCATCCCGCAATAAGTGTACTGCCACCTGGGCCTTCGTGTTGCCCTCGTAAGGACGCAACGCGAAGCACCTGTCTAAACTGATAAGCCAGGCCTCTGCCTCAGCTCCCTCTATGGTCCTGATGAATGTAGGAGGGTTCAACCTCAATATGTCCCTAATGGGATCTCCTCTATCTCTGTGCCCCCTGATAGGCTCATCTGTATGATAATCATAAGGCCTATGACCAAGGTGTTCTACACCCACTGCCTCGTCCTGCCTAGAATGATGTGTGGGGCTCCTGCTACGGGCCCTGTCGGCCGAACCAACCTCATCTATCTTTGGCAACTTGACAAATCCACACGTGGTGCCTCTCACGACTCTACGCAGGGCTCCACACATGGCTCGACATGAGACTCAGCTCGTGGCTCCACGTGTGGCTCCCCTCGCGGGGCTCAACACGTGGCTCTACGCGTGGCTCAACTAGAGCTGGTGGAAGCCTATCTAAGATTGCCTGTAAGGCCTGTAATATCTGTGGACCAATATCTGGTGGGGCCGGTGGTGCCTATGGTACCTGAGGAACTGGCTGTGGCTGTAGGAGTGGCTGTACCTGTGGATCTGGTTGTACCGGTGGAACTAGTTGACCCGGTCCCACTGCTGATGAATTAGTGTGCACCTCAGCGAGTGGAGTGCGGTGGGACGGTGCTCGCCGAACTCGTCTGGGAGGCATCCTACAAAACGAGGTAGCCACAAGTCAATCATAATTGCGGAAACAATAATGTGCCTAAAAGAAGCCCAGTGTTTTAAAAACTTGGCTCTAATACCAAATGTCATGCCCACATCTCCCATGCGGTCACAACACACAAACACACGTGTCATGTCCACATTTGCCATGTGGTCATGACACGAACTATGAAAAACTTTTCTACTTTTCCCTAGGAACCCACTCGCACGCGTCTGCAAGCTCAGTGGTAATACGCATAGGCGTAGACATGTCATCGTAACCGTGATGGCAAAGGCCGTCTAGGGGGTATGCGACACCTAGGGTATCGCTTGTAAGGTTAGACTGAATTAATCTGAACTCTAAGTTTTCTAGGTGAAGATGGATCTGCCTGCAATGAACCCTAATTAAACTCGTATCGAAAAGTGATTAATCAATATGGTAAGATGGCGCATGAATCAAGTGGAAAGATGGAATGGAATAGATAAAACATCGCATCAATTAAACCCTAGGAATCTAGCAAAATTTTGGCAGCATAACGCGTTTTCAATAAAGACAAAATAAATTTAAATAAAACACCAAAAGGAAAAATAAATAAAATAAACGATTAAATATTAAATTAACTTAGAAACAAAATCAATGAAATAAAGTAAAATAATAAAATAAATTTAAAACGACAAGACGTCGATTAAATTCAACCGAAAAACCGAGTTCGTTATTAAACATAATTTTGGCGTTATGTTTAATATCTCACTCAAAAATTTAATAGGTGAGGGAGAAGAGTTTAATTAACTCCCCTCGTAAAATAAATGATAAAATAACTCAAGAGAAAAAATTTCCTCAGTAAGCATAAATAATCCCTCCCAAGATTTTTTTAAGTCAAAAGACAATAATCAAATTTGCAATAATTTATCCCATTCCAAAATTTTGAATTCATTTAAAGAAATTTCAAAAGATAAATAAAACAATAAAAAAAGAGTTTTTTTAAAAAAATAAAGGATAAATTAAAAAACTTCACAAACAAAATGAGGAAAGCCCTAAATAATTTAAAATTATTTTCTAATAGCAAGTTAACCTAATCTCCTCTATTCTATTTTGCCCTAACTTCATTTCTCACTCCTCTTTTGTTTTCCTCATGTTTTTGTTTTGCCTTCTCTTTTTTTTTTGTGTGTGCAGGTAGGGTTTTGGGAAGCCATTGGAGGCCAAGGGAATGCTCACATCTTCCATGGACAGTGAGCACAATGGAGGCTTATTTATTTTTATTTATTTTTTGTTTGGTTTTCTATTTTGCAGGTTTGGGTTTAAACCAGAATGGAGGCCATGGATCCTTCCTCAAGCTCCACAGAGGTATAAGAGCAAAAATATTACCCTATATTTTTTAAATCTGGATATCAAATAAATGGCAAAGTAGGGATGGAGTTGCATTTCTTTTTTCTTGCCCTGATTTCTCCCTTCTTATTTTCTCTTCTCTCTGGTATTGTTTTCTTCCTTTGTGCATGTTAGGGTTTGAAGTTTCCCATAAAGGCCATGGATGAGCTTGCTGATCCATTCCATGGAAAATACACAGCACACAGGGGAGTGTGGGGTTTGGGGGGAGGTGTGGGAAAAGACCCTCCTTCCCCACACTCCTTCACAAAAGCGGAAATGTTGTGGGTGGTGTCGCGGCCCGCAGTCCGTAAAAAAAAAAAATTTAATTTTTTTTTAAACTATAAAAAGAATACCAACCCTACTCAGCATACTGTTAAATGTAAACTGTATTTTTTTTTAAAACATAATATATATTTGTTAACTAGAAAACACCCATTATGTTTATTTGGACATTCATTACATAATTTTTTTTCTTTTTTATAAATATATAAACAGCATATAACTTCAGTAATTTCTTAAATACCCAGAAGAGAAATAAAAGCAATAGCTAGGTTTTATTCAATTCTGAAAATTAATGAAACAAACAAATGCATTTCTCTATTTATATGTAAATATTTACTAACACTACACAAAAATAGAAAATGCATTTACTTCCTCTCAACTCCACTGGAATAGACAAGAACAACATTAAATAACAAGGAATGCATTTCTTTTCTTTCATTTTCAGCAAAATCAAACATAAACTCTAAATACTATGCTTATTTTTTAAAAAAAAGAATAATGGTAAAATTATATCTGTCTATTTTCCCATGCATCTCTCTATACAAGGCTAGTTTCATAATTAGGGAAATAAGCTATTTCAACCCCAATAACTAAAAATTATATTGAGTAATCTTTTACAGCCAACTACATGACAATAACATAGTATCTTCATACAACATTACATTGCAACAAGGCCACAATGGTCAAGCCTCCAATCAACCTTTTGCTCAAGTAAATAATACTTTTCATACCACATATATTACAACCAACTCATGGCAAAAATAACCAAATAATCTTGTACAAAATAAAATACAATGAGGCCACAATGGCCATGGCTCCAATAGCCATTAAAACACTACAAAGCCACACAAAGAGGAGCTTTTCAATCGCTTCTTCTTTTTCCTTTTTGTCTCTCTAATCCTGCAATGAGAACAACACAAGAAACAGAACCAGCCACTACAAAAGGAAAGCTCTCCTCCCTACCATAGACCCATAAGTGGGTCACCCCCGAGCTAGGGAGGTAGGGATTTCACACAGGGTTTCATTCCACAACAAAATAAATCACAATAACACAAAAATCGGAACATCCCCATAGGTTTTACACATAACTTAACTCATGTAAACGAGTTTGGTGAGGGTAGAGAATAGACCTCTCAACTTAAAAGGGCTCCCCAAATGATGAAAATCTCAACACATGGCCTCAAGCCAAAATCTCCAAACACACCAACCTCCACAAATATCACATAAATTCTCTATGGCACTCTTGCCATTCAACATTCTCCTCCACAAATAAAAACCCTCAAGGCACAAATACAACTGTGGGAGAGCCCCCAAGGATTGTTCCTCTCCCCTACCCATACAAGTTGAGCATTACCTCCATTGGAGGTGCTCTCACCATAACACCCATCCCAACATCACAATGCAAAACCACAAAACAACCACAAACTAAAACACCACACATTATACAAGCAAAGTTGAGATCACAAGTTAAGAAGCCTACCTTACAAGCCCTTATAATGGATGAAGTTTGGTGAAGAGCTCCAAGCCTTCCCAAGCCTTCCAACTTTTAGAATTTCTCCCAACTCCTCCAAAACTAGAAAAGATACTAAAATTTGCAAGAACTCCCCTAAAATTGCAAGGAAGAACTAGAAAAGAAGAACCCCCTTCTCCTCAACAAAAGGAGATAAAATAGGCCATAATTTTGGCCTTGAGGAATGAGGTGACACTTGTCACCTTCTCCTTCCTCCTCCCATGCCACTTGCAAGGGAGAGGAAGTGTGAGGATGACAAGTGTCATCCTCTCATTCCCTCTCAATCCTCACCTCATCCACTTGTGCTCTCACACAAGTTGGGGGGACAAATGGTGAGTTGGATTCCCACTCACACCTCCAAGAAAACAAGGGTCTTGGAAGGAGCACCCACTCACACCTCCATGAAAACAAGGGTCTTGGAAGGAGCACCCACTCACTTGGGAAATGATTCCCAACTTTGGGATGGGAGATGAGTCCTTCCAAAGGCATGGCCCATCCCCCATTTTCATTATTCCAAGAAATTCGTCACTTATACTAACCCATGGTTTAGGGTGACCTAAGGTGAGTCAAAACCAGGGTTAGATAGTCCAAGTTGACCCTAGACTCATGGTTAACCACCTAGGGTAACTTTTGGGACCCTAGGGTTCATGAAAAGGGTTAAAAATCCTCATTTAAATGGCCCAAGAAAAAAATAAAAATACCAAGTGGCATAAATCAAATAAAATTTTACAACACTTAATATTAATCAAAAATAAGAAAAAGAAAGGGTACTAAGGCTAAAAATACTTAAAATTAAACCAAGCACAATAAATCATCATTCAATTACACATGTGATCCTTATCCCTCCTGGGAATGGATCGGCTTTACAGGGAATAACATGGTGTGAATCCTACCTCCGATTTCTTGTGGCTAGGGAATGTAAAACCTGCACATCTCGATCAAGTGTCAGTCCTGTCATAAGAAGGCATAGCCGAAGCAACTGAAATTAACTTCACACAATTGAAATAAACATCAATACATAACTCCAAATTAAACTGCATTTTCCATCATATGACAAATAGTTCACATTACATAAATAACTAGAATCTCATAACAAAATAACATCTAATATAAATCGCATATATCGAACCACAACATATCATCCAATATGACCGAATCAAATCACATGTATCAAATCAGTGAGATAAAACATCAAATCTACATAATGAAACATAGTCACTAAGGTCTGATAGTGTCATCTACTGAATAACATAATGATCAAAATATGGGAGGTAAAATTATCAGCCTCACAGGAATGCAAACTGTCAGAAGGTAGTTACACGACGGTTGTGACAGCGATGCTGAGTCAGTTGAAATGAGTAGTTAGGGCAGAAGTGAAAACGGTTCTTGCTCTTGAAGACTGTGGTTTATATACAGATTTGGTGAGCTCGTCATTGATGATGAAGAGATTTCATTATATAGTTTTATTCTGTAAATATACAGATGAAATAAAACAGTTTGGTGTAATTGTTGAGGATCGATACCTGAGCAAAAGAGCTGGGATCTTTATTGTAACTATTCTGTTTACTGTAATAAAGATAGTCTCTCTTGTGGTGGTGGGTTTTTTACCCGAAAGGGTTTTCCCACGTAAATTTGTTGTCATTCTTTGTTGTCTGAAATGTTTATTCTATTTTTCTGATGTGTTTATCTGTAGTTTTTGAATTGAAATTTACCTATCTGCATTATTCCCTTTGAATTAACATTAGGGAAGCTATATTCCACACCTCTGCTTTCCTTACAATCTTCATCAACACACAAGGCTTGTTTCTTACCCTGAGTCTCAACATTCTGCTCGTCTTGACATTCTACTCCTGAAATTAGGGACAATGCTTTATTTCTGAATTCTTCAACTTTCATCATCTCCATTAATGGAACAGAGACTTTTATTTGAGATAACAACTGAGTTATGTCAAAAGGAGCATGATTTTGTATAACAGTTGTATCTTGAGCCGTGATTTTATTCTTATCCTGAGCTGATCTAGCCTTAATTTTAGTGGCCTTCTGACTGTCGTCCATGACCTAAGAATTTTTATTTTGATCCTCATTCTGGGGAACCTCACTTTCTGGTCTTTGAGAATCATGACTTGGTTTTTTCTTAAAACTTTTCTTATTATTATTCCATTTTGTCTTATGTGGTTCAGCCCCTTTATGATTATGCATTGGTTGGTTCACAAAGGTGTCTTCTAGTTGACATGGATCACTTACCTAAGCCTTACCTCTAAGGTTATAATTGCTTTTGACCTGAGCCACTGCTGCAGCTGTGAGAGCTCTAATCTCTTCATCAAAGGGCCTCCTCAAGTTATTCACAAAGATGCGTGAATCTTGAGCATACGCATAATTGTCTTCTTCATCCTCATCACTGGAAATCTGCTAGCAGACCTGAGTCCCATGATTTGTGCTTTCATAAGCATCATCAGAAGAATACTCCCCAATCATGAGCAACATAGTGACATTATCATCCTCCACATAATGTGGATCATTGCACTCATCACAAGCAACAACACTATTATACAAAGATTGAGCAATCATACATTATGATTGTGAGTGAGGCATTTGACAGATTATGCACCATTGGGTATCATCAACGATGTTAACAGCTTTCTTCAAAGGATCAGGAGTCTCTTTAATATTTTGAGCTCTTTGATTGGTGTTACTACTTGGGTGAACTGGTTTACCATTATGCCAATTGGTGTTATATGGCATATCATGCAATGATGGTCTTTTCTCTTGTCTTTGGTAAACCTGCCTTTCTGGACCTATGCCCTTTTCATTTTTAGCAAGTATGTAACTTAGGTCCTTGACAACAAATGTCAATTTATCCAATTTCTCTTCAGAAGTAGATGCACTACCTTGGGTACTTTGAGACTTATTATTTGGATTTTGTAGAATCTTTACATCATCCCTTCTATTTGTTTTACCAGATGCTTTCCTATTATTTTCAATATTGGTTGCAATTCTAAAAGCATCCCTGATGCTATTAGGACCCTTATCTCTTAACCCATAAGCTATTTTAGCATCAAAAGCATTTATATATAGTACAACACACATTGGTTCATTAGGCCTCATATGAAGTGGTAATTTGTTCAACACGCTAGTGAACCTAGCATTAAAATCTGCAACAGGCTCATTTGACCCCTTAGTAATACTTGTGAGTTCATTTATAAAAAAACTTGGATCAGTCTTATCACCATATTGTTCTTTAAAAATCCTTTTGAAGTCATCCCATGATGAGACACTCTGATCCGGCAGACTTTTATACCACTCTCTAGCTTCATCAATTAAGGACTGCATAAACAATTTCATAAAAACATCTTCATGTTCAACCTCAAAGTTGTCCATAACATTCTGAAAGGCTTTCAAATGATCTTCCCCTGACATAGTATTGTTTCCTGAAAACTTTGGTATCTGAAGCCTTACATGTTTATCAATGGGATTAGGGTAACTAGGAATACCATTAAAAACTAGCTTCCTAAATGTATCCAACTGCATAGGCTGCCTACCAAACTGATTGACATTTGCATTCCTATTTACATTCTAATTTCTTACATTGTTCAATGGTACCCTAACATTGTTTGTATTTTGTCTCTGATCATTCTGCTGATTCTGGACTTCATTTCTTTGCTAGTTTCTCAGCACATTTGCATTATCAAGGGTGGGGGTTGCATCATGTTGAGCAGTTCTTAGAGCTTGCACTTTTTGTCTCATGTCATCTCTAATCCTCAAAGCTTGTAAATATTCTAATTTAGCTCTTAGGCTTTTGATTTCTTCAGCTAATTCTTCATCTTTGGGCATAGAGGGCATAGAAGAGGATGGTCCCTTTCCATATTGGTCATCATCATCATCCCTTGGGGATTCAGTCTCTTCAAATCTGTCAGAGGGATCTAAGAAAGGGCGTTCCTGAAACACCTCTGATCTCATTCTCAAATTAACACCTTGTTGTCTTTCATATACATCCTGGATTTTAGCTTCTGTGTTTGAAAAATAAGGTGTTGTCCGCTCTGAAGATCCTGGATTATCTTGGGTACTATCATTGTTTCTAGGGCTGAGAGAACTTTCATGACCGACTTGAATAGTCCCTTTTTTCCTATACATCATTTTTCTGGGTAATTCTTCAAACAAAGGATTACGCAAGGATCTTCTCCCTTGCATACAAGTTTCACTTCACTGGTTGGGAGATTTTGTTTGGAGTCGCCACCTACAACTAGGAATTAGTTTTCACCAGGGTTCTTACACAAAGCAGTCCCCAATAGAGTCGCCAAATCTGTTGGAGTTTTTTCCCAACTGGATGCTTCCCAGTTATCCCTACAAGGTAGCCATCATTGATCAACAAGATTCTCGAACCAGGGGCCAACAGTACAAGAGATAAACTCTATAAATATCTCCTCTTCTTCTTCAGGCTCTGCAAAACCTAGGGGGGTATTCCCTATTCAAAACCCATATGATACACACAAGAACTAACTAGGATACTGACATAAAGTAGATAAATCCTCTCTTATGTAGACCAAAACTATGAAATAAGTGCAAAGGGGCTAGCTCTAGGCCTATGTTCAGTTCTGAGATAGAGGATTTTGATCCTAAAACTACTTCTAATGTCCTAAAGGTTTGTATTTGAAATTTGAGTTTGTATTTTGGATGCAAAACTAGGACCTTGGGTTGTAACCTCAATACTGGACCAAACAGGTGCCTATCTTAGGGCTCAGAGTCAATAGACATACACATGTGAATGGTTACCATAGACTTGAATCAATGATTGAGTTTCAAGGGGATTTCTTGTGTCTACCTTATAGATACTTCCCAAGACTGAGTATTAAGCCATTCATGCTTACTAATATCCCTGTTGTAGTATACTTTTCCCAATGTTTAATCTAGAACATTTAATTTGCTCCTTGAATAAAAGTAAGAAATTAGACACTCAACACAGAAAGCCCATGTTCTTGAATCCAAAATAACCCTTAATTACTCAGATTCAAAAGAAAAGATGCCCACAACCCGGAGACAAACGACTGAATACATGCAACAATGCACTTCTCACATAAAACAACATGAAACCAGTAAATTTATGCATAAAACATTCAACAAGTGATTCATAAACTCACAAGACACCCAAAACAGAGCCACCAACGAAGTTGTATCTTATCACAACGCCAAAGTTTTTCCAGTTTTCAACAACCCAGAATTGAGTAACACAATCTGCTTATAAAGCAAGAACTTGTACTCAGCAATTAATTACATGGCATTCTCCAAGATTTCACCAGATACAATGCATTATGAGAATGGCACCAGAATCATTCAGTGCAGCCATGAGAAGAGGAGGAAAGGATAGGCAAGTTTGGGATGTGAGCCATTGACTGAAGGTTTTCACCTTAAACATGGCAATTGACCTGTCCTCTTGACCCATGCCTCTGTAAACTTTGTCGTTAATGCCAACTTTCCTGCTTTGGGACGCAACAACAGTTTGCATGCCTCTGAAGTTTCTTCCCGCTGAGATTATAGTCATAGATACAAAGAAATCCTTCCCTTTGAAAATTTGAATCAGGACCATTGATTTTCTTCCTTCCCATCAAGATCTACGGCACTGATTACGCTAATTTGTCCTCAATCAATCAAATCGCGCCATGTAGGCTCTTCATTTCCCATTGCTGACCCTTTAAAACCTTTGTATATGCAGAATGCATATACATTCAAATGCTCACTGTGTATTCAAACTTTTGCATATATGGTTGTATATGCGATTGTATATACATACAATCGCCAACATACAAGGCGAACCCCAAATTTCCTGTAAAACAAGCTTGAAGGCACCATCGAGTCTGGCTTGTATCTTACCCTTTTGTATATTGCGTTGTATATTTCAAACATACAAACATTTTAACATACAAGCTGCGGATAACAAATTTTATAAAACATTTTGAAATTTGATTGAGTTCCGCTTTGTATCTCTCTCTTGTATCTCCATCTTGTATGTCACACATACAAAAGTAAATATACAAGTCGCGGATTCCAACTCATTTATCAGCTAGATTGGAAAACCTTTAGAATCTGACTTGTATCTCATCCAATCTATATTTCCTTTGTATATCGCATATACAAACACGATATACAACCCGCGGACTTCAAAATCCATCTACTGCAACATACTATCCTTCCACGTCCGGGCTTTATACATTTTTTCTTTGTATATTTGCTTTGTACATTGCATATACAAATGCAATATACAATCATGCAGGCCCACCATACTTGAGGAACTTTGACATTTTCTTTGTATCTTTTGCTTGCACATTTTCTTTGTATCTTTTGCTTGCACATTCAATTGTATATTTGGAATATACAATCCCAAACATACAATGGCGAATTTCAAAATATTTCACGTATACTGTTAACTCTTTGGCCACGTCCACCTTGTACATCTCCGCTTGTATATGCGAGCATACATTTGGTGGACCCCACCAAATGTATCTTCCCTTGTATAAGCATTGGGCTATTGGTGAGACTGTTGCATGAATTGCCGATAGGGAAGGTCTTGGCGATATGAGTGTTGTATGTCAGCCTTGCACATGTGTCTTATACATTTAAACATACATACAATCCCCTTTGTATGTCTGTGGGCCCGAGATCCTGTATCCCTTCTTAACTTGTTTCCCTTAAATGTTTCCTTTGTATGTGCAAACCTACAAGCAAATGCATATACAACCTGTGGAGCCCACCACTTGCATCCCACCTTGCATATATCCTTTGCATCAGCCTATCCGGGAAACAATGAACTCGGCCGCCGATGAGACATGTCACGCCGACAGGCACTTTGTATGCCGCTCCTGCATGTTAAAATACATAGAACAATATACAAAGGATTTCATCGTTGCACAAAGGGCCTTTTGGACTTAGCATTTTTTCATTCTTTTATGCAGCACGACGGGGGAAAAGCGGTAATGCAATGTATAGGGGTCGGTCAACCAATGAACAATGAGGCACGAAAATACAACTTAGGTGATTGATGACCTGCTACAGGAGGTCAACGCTAAATTAGAAGATACAAAGCAATAGAGCATGGGACTTATAAATTTTCGCAAGGGTTTTAATGAAAAAAGGCTGCAGATGTTCTAACTTGAAACCCTAACCCTAGGTGGCCACAACCAGGGCCTTATAAGAAACTTTGTCCTATTTGATATGGTCCATACATCATCCTTAAAAAAGTTGGTGAAAATTCTTTTGAACTCAATCTGCCATCTTTTCTTGGACTACATCATGTTTTCAATGTTGAATTATTGCGTTCATATTTTCCACCATTGTTGGACACTTCAGATGTTGCAGAACATATAAGTTTCTCAGAGTTGAATCTAGACACTACTGCCACTCTCACATATGATCAGATTACTAATGTTGTGGTGAAAACATTGAAGAAACAACATATTCCTCTCTATTGGGTGGTACAGGTAGGACAACATCCACATCAAGGAAAATGGTTCACTAAGGACTAGATTGAAAAGAAATTTCCACATCTGCTGCAACACACAAGTGCAATTGGGCCCATTGCCTCTCAAGGGGGAAGCACTAATCCCACAGAGATTTAGAATCATTAAAGTGGCATTTCTTCAGGCAACTATAATTTAGTTTTTTAATATATTTTTTTCCAGTTTTGTCTACATCCTAGTAATTGGCATTTTTGGAGGCCTTCAGAGTGGAATTTGGGGTCAAGAATTTCATTAGTTGTTTGGAATGATAACCACAAGCAAGGCTTGATGCAACTCAATCTAGCTCTTCAAGAAATCTTTCCAATGAGTCTGAAAAGTCTAGATTTCGACTAGCTGGCTAGAAGTTATGACCCTGCCTCCTGGGGTCTCAAATTTAGTAGTTTTTTTGAAATTTTGAATTTTAGTAGCATTTGTCACCTTCCAACTATCCATTTCAAATTCTATGGATAAGGTGACCTTTCACATTCTTTCTCATTGTAATTAATCAACTTTTGATGCAATAAGAAATCCTCTTTGGTTGCCTGCAACTTTTTACAAGTTCTACACATTGAGCTTTTGTTTATTTTCACAATACCATAGGCTCAGCGCTAGGTATTGTTTTCTGAATTCTCCCTTAAAATTTAGATTAGTGGTATCAGAGTGGTTCACTCCTATATGTCACATCATACACGGTCTCATTATCAAAGGTTGGGATTGCAGACAAGAGACCCATCAAATTACCTACCCTTGAGACGCACACAACCGAAGATGGAAGAACAAGGAGATGGATCCAACTCTTTCAAGGCGCTGGTACAAGAAGCTTTGGAAAAGAAATGTGAGGATATGATGAATGAATTCTCTTGAATCCTCCAATGAAATCATCAACCACAAGATGTAGTTGGAGTGCCATTTCATGGTCACACCCCATTCAAGGTACAAGTAAATTTTGACATTCCAAATTTTGAAGGAAAAATTAATGCAGATGCTGTTGATGATTGGCTATCAAAACTAGAGAAATATTTTTTTGTAAACTACTTCATAGATGTTGAGAAAATAACCTTTGCACTCCTCAAAACTGAGGAACATGTGAAACAATCTTGGGAGAATAGACTACTATCCAAAGATGGCCTTGACAACCAAGGATTTGAAACATTGGAGGATGACAATCCCAAATGGGGAGAATTTGTGGAATACATCAAGGAGGAATACTACCCTAAAAATTCATATGAGGAGAAGTACATACAGTGGCAACTAGTTCAACAAAAGAAGGACCAATCTGGTCAAGATTATACAAATACATTTCATGCACTTTCTGTAAAATTGGGAATCTGTAACACAGAAAAGCATCAGGTATTAAAGTATTGTAGTAGGCTTCATTGGTATATTTAGACAGAAATGGATTTCTTACATATTGAGACCTTGAGTACCGCCTTCAAATATGCAGTAAAGATAGAGGAAAAATTCAAACAAAAGGGGAAGAAGGATTATTCCTCAAACAATAAATTCAAGGGTTAAGGTGGTAACAAATTTGGTTGGAAACAAACAACCAAGGACTTCTCACAAACCTCATCAACAACAAATAAGGGTAAGTAGAAGATGTGTTACAAATTCCATAAGAGCCCTGGTCATAACACTAAAGATTGTCGTGCCACGAAGACTTTGTTGGCAGAAATCTATCAAGGAGAGACGAAACAGGAGTCGATGCCTATAAATCCTTGTGAACAAAATGATGGTGAACAAATCATTAAGGCTGACCCACATGTCATAGTTGCCACCACCAAAGTCATGCCCCATGAAAATGATGAACGCTTGTTCCACTCACAGATGTGGGTAAAGAAAAATGCTCTTCATTTCATTGTTGATAGTGGAAGCCAAAAGAATTTGATTTCTGCTGAAAGTTTGAAAAGATCAAATCTGCAGACAACACAACATCCACATCCATATCCTATGGGATGGGTAAGTCAGGGACAAGACATTCTGGTGAATAAATAGTGTTGCTTACCTTATTCTATCAAGCCATTCAAAGATGAAGTGATATGTGATGTGGCACCTTTGGATGTATGCGATGTATTTTTGGGGCACCCATACATGCACAAGCGTCGTGGAGTCTATGAGTCAAGGCCACACATCATTACCATCAAGTTGGGCGAAAAGAGGTATCAAATACCTGAGGTAAGTATCTTTGATTACTATAAAATAATGTAAGTGTTTGATTGCTCACATTGGAAAATTTGTCCTAATAATGGTTCGACCTAAGGAGGCAAGGTTTGTTGTGGCTAACAGTCATACCAAAGTGTCCACTACCACAACTGAATAGAAACAGATGGAGAAAATATTATCAACATATCGGGATGTATTCAAATAACCAACAGGGGTACCATTACACTAGCAAGTCAAGCATCGGATTGATCTAATTTCAGGGACACCATTACCAAATTGGCCATTGTAGAGAAGGTCAGTTTTGGAGAATGAAGAAATCTAGCAGCAAATTCAAGAGTTGATCAAGAAAGGACACATTCACCCAAGTGCTTCATCATGTGGAAGTCCAATTGTTTTGGCCAAAAAGAAGGATGGAACGTGGAGACTTTGTATTGATTATTGGGTTCTCAACAAGATCACTGTCAAGAACTGATATCCACTCCCTCGCATTGATGATTTGCTGGAACAACTCAGGGGGGGAATTGTTTCTCCAAAATTGACTTGAAATATGGATGCCACCAAGTCCCAGTTGAGCCATCAGATGTGTGGAAGACTACTTTCAAATCCAAGGAAGGGTTGTTTGAGTGGCTAGTCATGCCTTGTGGCTTGACCAATGCCTCTGCCACATTCATGAGATTGATGGATGATGTCCTCAGACCATTCATTAGTTCCTTTGTTGTTGTCTATTTAGATGACATACTCATCTTCAGCAAAACATGGGGTGGCCATCTGTAGCATGTTCAACAAGTGCTTTCAACCTTGCAACAACACAAGCTATATAAAAATAGAGATAAGTGTTATATTGGTATGGAGAGTATTCAGTATTTGGGATACATTGTGGTAAGAACAGGTGTTCATGTGGACCCTGAAAAGATACATGTTCTCAAAGATTGGCCATCTCCCAAAAATCTCACAGAACTTCGTAGCTTCTTGGGTCTAGCCAATTTCTATTAGAGATTTGTACTTGGTTTTTCACATTTGGCATGGCCTATGAATCAAGCACTGAGGGGAGGACCAAGGGCAAAGTTCTGCTAGACAGAGGTATAATAGAAAGAATTCATGGAGTTGAAGAGGAGACTATGTTCTGCACCAGTACTAGCATTTTTAGATCTGCAACAATATTTTCAAATTGAAACAGATGCTTCAAACTACTCACTAGGGGCAGTTCTCATGCAACACGGGCACCTAGTTGCCTTCCACGGTGAGACTTTCTCTAACACAGTGCGTAAGTACCCGACCTATGACAATGGGTTGTATGCTATTGTGCAGGCCTACAAACAATGGAAACACTACATTCTGGGGAAGGAGACTATCATTCACACGGATCATAAACCTCTGCAATTTCTACAAACACAAAGAAAGCTACAAAATGATAGGCATCAAAGATGGTCTGCCTACTTGCAAAAATTTCATCTCAATATCTGCCACAAGAAGGGAGCTACTATTAAAGTTGTAGACTATTTGATTAGACCTTCAATCATAGCCCTAACAATGGTATTGGATTCTTGTGGCCACAACACAAAAAATTAGCCTCAATTGTATGGCATAGATTCTGATTTTGCTAAGATCTACAACAATCTAGCAGAGGGAAAACAAGCCACTGATTTCTACTTGAAGGATGGGATTCTCTTTTACATGGGACACATATGTGTTCCAACCAAGGAGTGGCAAAGGATGATATGGGAGGCACACTATAGCCATGTTGCAGGATACTTCAGGGTGGAGAAGACCATTGTTGTACTGTAGAGGTATTTTTATTGGCCCAAATTGAGACATGATGTCATTTATACATCCGAGCTTGTACTGCTTGTGCCATTGCAAAGACTACCAATTGTAAACAAGGATTGTACACACCCCTTCCAATCCCTAACAAATGTTAGCATTCAGTTTCAATGGATTTCATGTCTAGACTACCTTCTACCAGACATGGGCATGATTGTGTATATGTGGTGGTAGATAGGTTTTCAAAAATGGTTGTCATAATGGCTTGCAAGAAAGGAGTCTCTGCGGAAGAAAATACCAAGCTTTTCTTTGAGAATGTTTGGGTACACTTTGGATTGCCACAAACCATCATATCTGATGGGGATAGTAGATTTCTTAGCAATTTATGGTTAGCACTTTGGGCCTTGATGGACATGAAGTCGACAAAATCCACTACCTTCCACCCCCAAACAAATGGGTAGATTGAGGTGCTGAATCGAATGATCATTCACATTTTGCGGATGTACCATTCCAAACATCCTCAGACTTGGGATGAAAGCTTTCCATATGTGCAACATAGTTACAATTGAGCACTACATGGTTCCACAGGGCACAATCTATTTGAGGTATGTCTTGGATACTAACCATTGGCTCCAATTGATGTAGCATTGCCAACTATGTTGAGTGACCCATCAACACATTCAGAAAGAGAGGCAGATGGGGCAACTAAGTTTATGGAGAAGATATGCCATATTCAGCAACAAGTCCATGAGATACTACAATATAGTAATCAGAAATACAAGGACAAACATGTTCAACATCGTACACCTCATCAATTTAAGGTTGGAGACAAGGTTTGGCTTCATATTAAAAAAGAAAGACTTCAAGGGCCTCATAAGAAACTCTGTCCTATTCGATATGGTCCATACACCATCCTCAAACAAGTTGGTGAAAATGCTTTTGAACTCAATCTGCCATCTTTTCTTGGACTACATCCTGTTTTCAATGTTGAATTATTGTGTCCATATTTTCCACCATTGTTGGACACTTCAGATGTTGCAGAACATATAAGTTGCTCAGAGTTGAATCTAGACACTACTTCCACTCTCACATATGATCAGATTACTGATGTTGTGGTGAAAACATTGAAGAAACAACAGATTCCTCTCTATCGGGTGGTACAGGTAGGACAACTTCCACATCAAGGAAAATGGTTCACTAAGGACCAGATTGAGAAGAAATTTCATCATCTGTTGCAACACACAAGTGCAATGGGGACCATTGCCTCTCAAGGGGGAATCAATGATCCCATAGAGATTCAGAAGCATTAGGGTGCCATTTGTTAAATCAACTATATTTTAGTTTTTTAGTATTTTTTTTTCTAGTTTTGTCTCCATCCTAGTAATTGGCATTTTCGGAGGCCTTTGGAGTGGAATTTGGGGTCAAGACTTTCATCAGTTGCTTGGAGCGATAGTGGAAACAAAGCTCGATGCAACTCAATCTATCTCTTCAAGAGATCTTTCCAATGAGTTTGAAAAGTATAGATTTTGACTAGCTGGCTAGAAGTTATGACGGTGCCTAGTGGGGTTCTAAATTTAGTAGTTTTTTTTTAATTTTGAAAAATTTGAAAATTTGAATTTTAGTAGTTTTTGTCACCTTCCAACTATCCATTTCAAATTCTATGGATAAGGTGGCCTTTCACATTCTTTCTCATTGTATATAATCAAATTTTGATGCAATAAGAATCCCTCTTTGGTTGCCTACAACTTTTTACAAGTTGTACACATTGAGCTTTTATTTATTTTCACAATACCACACGCTCAACGCTAGGTATTGTTATCTAAACTCTCCATTAAAATTTAGATCAGTGGTATCAGAGTGGTTCGCTCTTGTATGTCACATCGTACATGGTCTGGTTATCAAAGGTTGGGATTGCAGACAAGAGACCCATCAGTTTACCTACCCTTGAGATGCACACGACCGAAGATAGAAGAACAAGGAGATGGATCTGACCCTTTCAAGGAGCTAGTACAAGAAGCTTTGGCAAAGAAACATGAGGATATGATGAATGAATTCTCTCGAATCCTCCAATGAAATCATCAACCACAAGATGCAGCTAGAGCGCCATTTCATGGTCACACCCCATTCAAAGTACAAGCAAATTTTGACATTCCAAATTTTGAAGGAAAAATTAATGTAGATGTTGATGATTGGCTATCAAAACTAGAGAAATATTTTTATGTAAACAGCTTCACAGATGTTGAGAAAATAACCTTTGCACTCCTCAAAGCTGAGGAACATGTGAAACAATCTTGGGAGAATAGACTACTATCCAAAGATGGCCTTGACAACCAAGGATTTGAAATGTTGGAGGATGACAATCCCACATGGGGAGAATTTGTGGAATACATCAAGGAGGAATACTACCCTGAAAATTCATATGAGAAGTACATATAGTTACAATTACTTTGACAAAAGAAGACCAATCTGTTCAAGATTATACAAATACATTTCATGCACTTTCTACAAAATTGGGAATCCGTGAAATAGAAAAGCATCAGGTATTGAAGTATCGTAGTGGGCTTCATCGGTATATTCAGATAGAAATGGATTTCTTACATATTGAGACCTTGAGTACCGCCTTCAAATATGCAGTAAAGATAGAGGAAAAATTCAAACAAAAGGGGATGAAGGATTATTCCTCAAACAACAAATTCAAGGGTGAAGGTGGTAACAAATTTGGTGGGAAACAAACAACGAAGGAATTCTCCTCACAAACCTCATCAACAACAAATAAGGGTAAGCAAAAGATGTGCGAATTCCATAAGATCCCTGGGAATAACACTAAAGACTATCATGCCACAAAGTTTTTGTTGGCAGAAATCTATCAAGGAGAGATGAAATAGGAGTTGCTGCCTATAAATCCTTGTGAACAAAATGATGGTGAACAAATCATTGATGCTAACCCACATGCCATAGTTGCCATTGCTAAAGTCATGCCCCGTTAAGATGATGAACGATTGTTCCACTCACAGATGTGGGTAAACAGAAAGGCTCTTCATTTCATTGTTGATAGTGGAAGCCAAAAGAATTTGATTTCTACCAAAACTATGAAAAGATTGAATCTGCAGACAACACGACATTCATAGCCATATCATATGGGATGGGTACGTCAGGGACAAGACATTTTGATGAATAAATAGTGTCACTTACCTTATTCTATCAAGCCATTCAAAGATGAAGTGATATGTGATGTGGCACCTTTGGATGTATGCGATGTATTGTTGGGGCACACATACATGTACAAATGCCATGGAGTCTATGAGTCAAGGCCACGCAGAGTTACCATCAAGTTGGGTGAAAAGAGGTATCGAATACCTGATGTAAGTCCTACAAAACTAGTATCTTTGATTACTGCAAAACAATGTAAGCGTTTGATTGCTCACACTAGAAAATTTGTACTACTAATGGTTTGACCTGAGGAGGCAAGGTCCATTGTGGCCAACAGCCATACCAAAGTGTCCACTACCACAACTGAACAAAAATAGATGGAGAAAATATTGCCAACATATTAGGATGTATTCAATTCACCAATAGGGGTACCACTACACTGCCAAGTCAAGCATCATATTGATCTAATTATAGGGACACCATTACCAAATGGGCCACTGTACAGAAGGTCAATTTTGGAATATGAAGAAATCTAATGACAAATTCAAGAGTTGATCAAGAAAGGACACATTCACCCAAGTGTTTCACCATGTGGAAGTCTAATTGTTTTGGCCAAAAAGAAGGATGGACGTGGAGACTTTGTATTGATTATCAGGTTCTCAACAAGATCATTGTCAAGAACTGATATCCACTCCCTCGCATTGATGATTTGCTGGACCAAATCAGGGGGGCAAAATTTTTCACCAAACTTGACTTGAAATTTGGATACCACCAAGTCCCAGTTGAGCCATTAGATGTGTGGAAGACTTCTTTCAAATCCAAGGAAGGGTTGTTTGAGTGGCTAGTCATGCCTTTTGGCTTGACCAATGCCCCTGCCACATTCATGAGATTGATGGATGATGTCCTCAAACCATTCATTGGTTCCTTCGTTGTCGTCTATTTAGATGACATACTCATCTTCAGCAAAATATGGGATGACCATTTGAAGCATGTTCAACAAGTGCTTTCAACCTTGCAACAACACAAGCTATATGCTAACAGAGATAAGTGTTCTTTTTGTATGGAGAGTATTCAATATTTGGGATACATTGTGGTAAGAACAGGTGTTCGTGTGGACCCTAAAAAGATACAGGTTCTCAAGGATTGGCCATCTCCCAAAAATATCATAGAACTTCATAGCTTCTTGGGTCTAGCCAATTTCTATCAGAGATTTGTATTTGGTTTTTCACATTTGGCATGGCCTATGAATTAGGCACTAAGAGGAGGACCAAGGGAAAAGTTCTGTTGGATAGATGTATATCAGAAAGCATTCATGGAGTTGAAGAGGAGGCTATGTTTTGCACCAGTACTAGCACTTCTAGATCTACAACAATCTTTTTAAACTAAAACAGATGCTTCAGACTATGCACTAGGGGTAGTTCTCATGCAACACAAGAACCCAATTGCCTACCACAGTGAGACTTTCTTTGACACAGTTCGTAAGTACCCCACCTATGACAAAGAGTTGTATGCTATTGTGCAGGCCTACAAACAATGGAAACACTACATTCTGGGGAAGGAGACTATCATTCACACGGATCATAAACCTCTGCAATTTCTACAAACACAAGGAAAGCTACAAAATGATAGGCATCAAAGATGGCTTGCCTACTTGCAACAATTTCATCTCAATATCTCCCACAAGAAGGGAGCTACTAACAGAGTTGCAGACTATTTGAGTAGACCTCTGATCATAGCCCTAACAATGGTATTGGATTCTTGTGGCCACCACACAATAGATTGGCCTTAGTTGTATGACACAAATCCTGATTTTTCTAAGATCTACAACAATCTAGCAGAGGGAAAACAAGCCACTGATTTCTACTTGAAGGATGGGATTCTCTGTCACATGGGACACATATGTGTTCCAGTCAAGGAGCAGCAAAAGATAATATAGGAGGCACACTACAGCCATGTTGCAGGACACTTCAGGGTGGAGAAGACCATTGTTGTACTTCAAAGGTATTTTTATTGGCCCAAATTAAGACATGATGTCATTTTATACATTTGAGCTTGTACTGCTTGTGCCATTGCAAAGCCTACCAATCATAAACAAGGATTGTATACACCTCTTCTAGTCCCTGACAAATCTTGTCGTTCAGTTTCAATGGATTTCATGTCCAAACTACCTTCTACCAGATGTGGGCATGATTGTGTATATGTGGTGGTAGATAGGTTTTCAAAAATGGTTGTCATAGTGGCTTGCAAGAAAGGAGTCTCTTTGGAAGAAACTACCAAGCTTTTCTTTGAGAATGTTTGGGTACACTTTGGATTGCCACAAACCATCATATCTGACAAGGATAGTAGATTTCTTAGCACTTTTTTGTCAGTACTTTGGTCCTTGATGGACACAAAGTTGACAAAATCCATTGTCTTCCACCCCTAAATAGATGGGCAGACTGAGGTGGTGAATTGAATGATCATTCACATTTTTTGGATGTACCATTCCAAACATCCTCGTACTTGGGATGAAAGCTTACCATATGTACATCATAGTTAAAATCGAGCACTACATGGTTCCACAAGGCATAGTCCATTTGAGGTATGTCTTAGCTACCAACCATTGGCTCCAATTGATGTATCATTGCCAACTATGTTGAGTGACCTATCAACACATTCAGAAAAAGAGGTAGATAGGGCAACTAAATTTGTGAAGAAGATATGCCATAGTCATCAACAAGTCCATGAGATACTATAATATAGTAATCAGAAATACAAGGACAGACATGATCGGCATCGTACACCTCATCAATTTAAGGTTGGAGACAAGGTTTGGATTCATATTCAAAAAGAAAGACTCCAAGGGCCTCATAATAAATTATGTCCTATTCGATATGGTCCATACACCATCCTCAAACAAGTTGGTGAAAATGCTTTTGAACTCAATCTACCATTTTTTCTTGGACTACATCATGTTTTTGATGTTGAATTATTGCATCCATATTTTCCACCATTATTGGATACTTCAAATGTTGCAAAACATATAAATTTCTCAGAGTTGAATCGAGACACTACTACCCCTCTCACATATGATTAGATTATTGATGTTGTGTTGAAAACATTGAAGAAACAACATATTCCTCTATATCGGGTGGTACAGGCAGGACAACTTCCACATCAAGGAAAATGGTTCACTAAGGACCAGGTTGAGAAGAAATTTCCTCAGATCTATTGCAACACACATGTGCAATGGGGTCCATTGCCTCTCAAGGGGGAAGCAATGATCCCATAGAGATTCAGAAGCATTAGGGTGGCATTTGTTCAGGCAACTATATTTTAGTTTTTCAGTATTTTTTTTTTCTAGTTTTGTCTACATCCTAGTAATTGGCATTTTCAAAGGCCTTTAGAGTGGATTTTGGGGTCAAGACTTTCATCGGTTGCTTGGAGTGGTAGTCATAGGCAAGGCTCGATGCAACTTAATCTAGCTCTTCAGGAGATCTTTCCAATGAGTCTAAAAAGTCTGGATTTCGACTAGCTGGCTAGAAGTTATGACCCTGCCTAGTGGGGTCCCGAATTTAGTAGTTTTTTGAAAATTTTGAAAATTTGAATTTTAGTAGTTTTTATCACATTCCAACTATTCATTTCAAATTCTATGGATAAAGTGACCTTTCACATTCTTTCTCATTGTATATAATCAACTTTTAATGCAATAAGAAATCTTCTTTGGTTGCCTGCAACCTTTTACAAGTTTTGCACACTGAGCTTTTGTTTATTTTCACAATACCACAGGCTCAGCGCTAGGTATTGTTATCTGAGTTCTCCATTAAAATTCAAATCACTATCACAATAAACTATCACTGCACCTTGTTTTATGGTGCAGGAACATCCAATCCATAGTGGCCTCCATGAGGCATTAATTATTTATAGTTCGTTTTGTTGTTTCCAATAAGGTCCTAAGCTGACCATTCAATGTAATAAGGTATGTTTGACCAATGCATGTTATTTTAGTTTGTATCTAGGTTTGTGTTGTAAAGTCCCGAAGACACTTGTCGAGCTGTAATCTCGAAGGTTGTTAGGCAGTTAGAGGTTATTAGTTGGTTGTGATCTCCCAGCCGCTTGGAGGTTGTCTCCAGCCACTTGGAGTCGATGAAGTACTACGGAGGGTAAGTAGTTAAATACCCCAAGATCAGATTGATTGTGATCATGATAGATAGTTGTAATTAGTTGTGAAGTTGAGTTGCGCAATTGTAAACAGATCATCTGTGTGTATTCGCACTTCTGGAAAGCATAATAAATGAATCCCATTTGTGCATCTGTGTCATTCGAATTCCTCTGGTTTTCTCTATGCAAATCAATTTCCTGTTCTGAGACCAAGATGGGTTCTTAGCCCATTCCACCAGTTAGATTTCTTCAAAATTGGTGGAATGGCTGTACATATTGATTTGTGTTTTCATTTTGTTTTCTATTTTGTTCGTGTTCATATTTGCAGGATCGCATACATTATGCTCTGAGAGGTCCTAGCATCCTCATGTGCTAGGTTAACAGGGTGAAAGGTCTGTAAGATCGTCGAAGAAACGGATATGTGAAGTTACAGAGTTTGCAGCGGATCAAATCGGTGAAGATTCACACTGTTTCACTGAGTATACATTCTGTGCGTATATCGCTAATGTACGTCAGGTTCATTTCCTGTGTATCCCGCAGTTGTCTGTTCATGTGTATCTTGCAAATGGTTGTTGCGGTTGTATGTGGCAGATGTACATTGTGAATGTACAAGTGTATCGGCATACAAAGGAGAGAGAAAGTTGAAGCTTCTGATCGGCATACAAGGGAGTCAGTGATTCAGTCAAACCCATCAAATGCATATTTGAAATGCATGTTGTGAATGTACATCGCAAATGTACATCGGGTTTATATACAAAGGAGGTCAATGATCGGTTCTGTATGCATGTTGAGGAATGCATCTTTAGGATGTATGTTTGAATGTCTATTGCAAATGTACATTGAGTTAGTTGCAAGGGATGACTGGCAGTGATGGTAAAAGGAACCGGCATAGCAGGTCGAGTGTTGTATGTGTGAAGTTCATCGGATATGCAAATGATGCAAAGGATATACGTTGGAAAGAGGTGTGTGATTGGGTGACTAGGTTAAAGTTGTGCTGATAGTAGTTGTTTTTCCAATAGGCAAGTAAAACGTGGACATATAAAGGGAAATGCAAGTCAGGGTGTTTGGCTCTGCATCATAGTGGTATCAGAGCCTGAAAAAGATTTGGGTGGAAAATTGAATTGAGGATTTGCAGGAGTGTTGGCATTTGGGTGTTGTCTGTGAATGTTTATGTCAGACAGAGGAAGCGAGCCAGAGGCGGAGAGGATGCCTCCCAAAAGTATGTCGCAGGACGCCATTAAGAAGTTGATTGAGGAGATGCTTGCAACCAAGTTGGGAGAGTTCAAGCAGTCCAAAGGCAAAGATAAGGAAGATGACAGTGATAGTGATGAAGAAGATACAGAAATTGGTGAAACCAGTAAAAAGGCAGAGGAGATACTAGCAGACCAAAGGGCATTTTTAAATGCATTGAAGTCAGTCAATAGGGACACCATAGATGGATTACCTATGTATAGTGGAAGTATGGAAGCTGAAGAGGTGATTGATTGGATTGAGGCATTGAACAATGATTTCGAATATAGGGAAATCCCTGATGATAAGAGGGTTAAGTTGGCAAAAGCAAGACTGAAGGGATCTGCTCTTGCATGGTGGAATTATGAACAAGGAGAGAGAGTCAAGGAGGGGAAGAATATGATAACCTCCTGGGAAAGGATGAAGACCAAACTCAAGGCATAGTTCTTACCTCTAGATTATAACGTGTAGATGTATAAGAAGTTGCAGAATCTCAGACAGAGAGATCTTGATGTGAATGCATACACACAAGAGTTTCATAAACTCAGTCTTAGATCAAAGAGGCATGAAGAAGAGTCAGAGAAAGTGGCCAGGTACTTGAATGGCCTAAGGATGAACATCCAAGATGAGCTCAACATTTTAGCACCAGAAACAGTGAACAAGTGTTTCCAAATGGCCTTAAGGGCTGAAGAGAAGATAAAATGGAGACAAGATAAGTCCATGAGGGGAAGAGGCAGCAATACAAGAGGGGCAAGATCAACCCCCACAACAAGGCAAACCAATGAGAACCAAGAAGAGACTAGTAAAGGACACGAGCAGTCTGATTTCAAGGATGGATGGAAAGGAACAAGAGGCAGATCTAGAGGTGGTAGATGTTCTAATGTTTTCACTAGAAGATGTTATCATTGTAATGAAATTGGTCATCCAGCATTCAAATGTCCAGAAAGGCAAGGTTCATCATCAAGAGGTGATAGGACGAATGACAAGAGGGTTCAATATGTGCAAGAAGAGAAGGTAGATGAAAGTGCTAACTCTCCAATGGGAAGTGCAGCCCCAGCTGAAGATGGAGAATCATTGATGCTAAGGAGAACAATCCTGAAGACATCCAAGGACACGCTACAAAGGAGAGCTCTTTTCAGGACCAAATGTAAAACTAAAGGTAAACTATGCAAGGTAGTAATAGATTCTGGTTCAATAAATAATATGGTATCTCAAGAAATGGTGGATAAATTGAAATTGGAAAGGATTCCACATCAAACCCCTTACAAAGCGTCTTGGGTAAGTGATAGCCAATCACTTTTGGTATATGAACAGGCATATGTTGATTTTTAGATTGGAGAATATCAGGATAAGGTCTTGTGTGATATTTTACCAATGGAATGTTGTCACCTACTTTTGGGTAGGCCATGGCAATTTGATAGGAGAGCATTGCATGATGGGTATGCTAACACCTACACCATCAACAAGGATGGGAGAACTTTTGTGATGACACCATTGCAGGAGGATGTTGAATCCAAGAAGGCAACCAAAATCATTTTGGTAGAAAAGAAAGAGTTTGTGAAGCTCCATGTAGAAGACACACAGATAGTTGAGGATACCTCGGGGAATGGGATTGCTAAGGATCAAAGTTTGAAGGCAATTTCAGTTTTGGATGATGGAGATCAGAAGGATCAGCAGAAGGTCAAAGAGAAGGTTTACAAGCAGCCACAAGTTAATTGGAAAGACAAGGATGTTATCATAGTAGGGATAATTGTTTGTCCTCTAGAACCAACAAAAGTTGAACAACAAACATATTCTGCCATAGCAGCAGTACAAGAAGCATTACCCAAGGTGTATAATGCAGGTGTTCAGGCATAGATGACAATAAGAAAGCAAGGTGTGAGTAGAGCCTACAATGCTAGGCATGAGTTTTTGACTCCATGGAAGCAGGTTGCAGTCCAGAGAACATGGGGAAGACATGAGACAACAGAATATACAGCTAGAGCAAGACACAGACCTAACTCATGTGGCATGAGTTCTTTTCACGATGGGGTGTATGGTGCAGGAGCACCAAATCCACAGTGGCCTCCATGAGGCATTAACTGTTTATAGTTCATTTTGTTGTTTCCAATAAGGTCCTAAGCTAACCATTCAATGCAATAAGGTCTATTTGACCAATGCATGTTATTTTAGTTTGTATCTAGGTTTGTGTTGTAAAGTCCCGAGGACACTTATCAAGCTGTAATCTTGAAGGTTGTTAGGCAGTTAGAGGTTGTTAGTCAGTTGTGATCTCCCAGCCGCTTGGAGTCGATGAAGTACTATGGAGGGTAAATAGATAAATACCCCAAGATCAGATCAATTGTGATCATGATAGATAGTTGTAATCAGTTGTGAAGTTGAGTTGCGCAATTGTAAACAGAGCATCTATGTGTATTCGCACTTCTGGAAAGCATAATAAACGAATCCCATTTGTGCATCTGTGTCATTCAAATTCATCTGGTTTTCTCTGTGTAAATCAATTTCCTATTCTAAGACCGAGATGGGTTCTTAGCCCATTCCACTGGTTAGATTTCTTCAAAATCAGTGGAATGGCTATACATATCGATTTGTGTTTTCATTTTGTTTTCTATTTTGTTCATGTTCATATTTGTAGGATCGCGTACATTATGCTCTGAGAGGTCCTAGCATCCTCATGTGCTAGGTTAACAGGGTGAAAGGTCTGTAAGATCGTCGAAGAAACAGATCTGTGAAGTTACAGAGTTTGCAGCGGATCAAATCAGCGAAGATTCGTGTTGTTTCACTAAGTATACATTATGTACGTATATCACTAATGTATGTCGGGTTCATTTCCTGTGTATCCCGTAGTTGTCTGTTCGTGTGTATCTCGCAAATGGTTGTCGCGGTTGTATGTGGTGGATGTACATTGTGAATGTACAAGTGTATCGGCATACAAAGGAGAGAGAAAGTTGAAGCTTTTGATCGACATACAAGGGAGTCAGCGATTTGGTCAAACCCATCAAATGCATATTTGAAATGCATGTTGTGAATGTACATTGCAAATGTACATCAGGTTTATATACAAAGGAGGTCAATGGTCGGTTCTATATGCATGTTGAGGAATGCATCTTTAGGATGTATGTTTGAATGTATATTGCGAATGTACATTGAGTTAGTTGCAAGGGATGACTGGCAGTGACAGTAAAAGGAACCAGCATAGTAGGTCGAGTGTTGTATGTGTGAAGTTCATCGGATATGCAAATGATGCAAAGGATATATGTCAGAAAGAGGTGTGTGATCAGGTGACTAGGTTAAAGTTGTGTCGATAGTAGTTGTTTTGCTAATAGGCAAGTAAAACGTGGACATACAAAGGGAAATGTAGGTCAGGGTGTTTGGCTCTGCATCATTTTATCCCAATATCTGAACACAATATCTTAAGCCAAATGGCTTCCTTACAAGCATGAGTAACTACCATATACTCATCTTCAGAGTGGAAAAAGCAACTATAGCCTATCACTTACTCATCCAACTAATTGCACCACCAAATAAAGTAAACACATAAGCACTGGTGGATCATCTGCTATCTGTTGTTATATGGAGCCTATAGACTCAGAGATTAAATTTGCCCCACTTTTATTGGTGCGGTTTCCCCCCAAATTCTTACAGGGTGAAGGGGCAGCACCCCTTGTGGGGGTTTGGGGGCAACGTCCCCAAGATGGGGTCAAGTGGCAGTGCCCCTGATGCGCTCCTTGTCATAATACATGGCGGGGTCAAGGGGCAGCGCCCCTGAAACCTCACACAGTTTTTTATTATTTTATTAAGGCATCGAGAGTTATTTTTCATTGGTTGACATAAAAAACTGTATTTTGTAACTGACAAAAGTTGTGATAAAAATAGCTAAGTGTTAAGGTTTCCATTGATATTGTATTGTAGCATTTGTAGTGGTATTGAGTTGCAAGGATTGTTGGTTGTAATCGGTTTTGACTTTCTGGATAATAATATTGGACTCTCTGTTGGTGGATGTAGCCTGAGTTTGGGTGAACCACGTTAAAACTTGTCTCTCGCTGTTATTATTTCTGTGTATTTTCATTCCTCTATTTAATCTTTATTTGCATTTAATTGATAGCTTCTACCGGCTATCCCTAACACTATCAATATCACCTGCCCAGTCTGAATCCACATAGCCATGAATATCAAGGGAATGCATGTCTCCTATCAAATTACCATGATAAAATAGGGAATACTCTGAGGTACCCCATAAATATCTGAAGACTCTTTTAACTACATCCCAATGAACTCTACCAAGATTAGACATATATCTGGAAGAACTCCCACTGCTTGGCTAATGTTTGGTCTAGTACAAACCATAACATACATCAAACTTCTTACTGCACTCTAGTAAGGCACTCTGCTCGTGTCTTCCATATCTAATGGGGATGTTGAAATTTTGAAGTAGATAACTTCATTCTAATTGTAAAAGGAACACACAATGGTCTATAATCCTACATGTTAAACCTTTGTAAAACTGAATTGACATACTTACTTTAGCCAAGCCATTGTTTCCTATTCACTCTATCTCTTCTTATTTCCATTCCAAGAATGTGTTTAGCTACACCAAAATCTTTCATTTCAAATTTAGCTACAAGTTGAGACTTTAGTTCTGAAATCATTCCTTTCCCTTTACCAATAAATAACATATCATCAATGTATAATGCAATAAACAGGAAATGATCACCATCAAATTTATAATAAACATAGTGATCAGATTTAGAATGCTCAAATCTAAAACTCAACACATATGTATCAAATTTTTGCTACCACATCCTAGGACTTTGTTAGGACATACAAATATTTCTTCAATTTACAAACCAAATTACTTTTACCTTTCACCACATAGTGCTCTGGTTGTGTCATATAAATATCATCCTCTAAATCACCATGAAGGAACCTCATTTTTAGATCCATTTTCTCAACCTCTAGATTATAAGTAGTAGCAATAAAAAGCAAGAATCTAATGGATGCCATTTTTGCAACAGGAAAAAATCTCTCATCATAATCAACACCCTCAATCTGGGAGTAACCTTTCACAACCAATCATACTTTGTACTTCTCAATACCTCCATCTAAACCAATGTTTTTCTTGAACATCCATTTGCAACCAATAGGTTTTCATCCTTCAAGAAATGATACTAGGTCCCATGTATCATTCTTTTTCAAAGCTATCATTTCTTCATCCATAGAAATCTTCCAGGACTCTACATCATTCATACTTAATGCCTCTTCGACAAATTTGGGTTCATCTATGTTAGTATTCAAAGCAAAGATACATCTCCAGTCATCAGGTGAATACCTTTCACGTGGTTGTCTATGCCTTGTAGACATTTGAACAAGCTGAGTTGGAGGTTCTTCCTCTTCTTCTGAAGATTCAGTGCTAGATGAGCTCTCCTAAACTTCTTGTTTGTCTAGGGGCCTCGATTCAACTTTCTTAGGCGTCGAAGGGAGTTGAATGACATATTTCTATTCACTTGTTCTAGCTACAATGTAATAGAACAAGACTTAGTTTCTCTAAAAATAACACTTCTACTATATAATACCTTATGTGCAATAGGGTCCCAAAGCGTGTATCCTTTCACACCATAACTGTACCCAATGAAGATACATTTCATAGCCTTATTCTCCAACTTAGTTCACTTCTCCTTTGGCACATGTCCATATGCCTCACAACCAAAAACTCTAAGATGTCTTAGTGAAGGTTTGTGCCCCAACCACACCTCCATAAGAATTTTATCAACAAGAGCTGATGTAGGAGACCTATTAATCAAATAAAAAGCCCAAAACCTTTGTTCTAGACTAGCACCACTAAGAATATTCCTAGCCTTCTCCATCATTGTATTGTTCATTCTTTCCATAACTCCATTTTGTTGTGGAGAATATATCTAGTTGTCTTTTGTCTCTAAATGCCACAATCTTTCCAGAATCTATCAAAATCGTTAGATCAAAATTCACCGCCATTGCCAATCCTCAAAAAAATTATTTTCTTTCAAGTTTGTAACTCAACCATTGCTTTAAATTCTTTAAATCGACTAAAAACTTCAGATTTACTCTTTAGAAATTCTTCTATAATCATCAATAAATGAAACATAATGTGTATTTTATAATGGAAGGAACATCTATAGGGACAAACACATTAGAATGAATAAGATTGAATACACCACAAGATTTATGAGAACTTGAGTAAAATTGAACGTAGTTTTATTTACCATAAATGCAATGCTCACAAAAATTGAAATCAAGATTATAATCAGTCAACCCGTTAACAAGATTTTTATTTTTCAAGGTCCTTAGACCCTTTTCTCCTATGTGGCCTAATCTTTGGTTCCATCACATAGTCTTCTTTGTAGGCAATTTTGATTTAGAAGAAAGAGCACCCTTAGGTACCTAGAAGCCACGACCATCCAATGAAAATGAAACCCTCTCCTTTTCCAATGAAGTAGTCACAGACTTGCTTTTCACAAAAGTATGATTACACTCAATAATGCATGCATCAAGATTAAATACAATGTGCCAAATTTGACACCTCTAGCGATCACCATAGCACTCTAACCATCTTACATCTTGTATTAGAAAAGACTACCTGCACAACTGCATCTATTAGTTTTCTCACAGCTAATAAATTTTGTGCTAATCCACTCTACCATCAAGAAACCTAATTTTAACTTTACCATGGCCAACAATATTTAAATGAGAATCAACATCGAAGTACACCTTACCTCCATCAGATTATTCATATTCGGGAAACCAATCTCCATTAGGGGTCATATAGAAAGGTGCACTTGAGTCAATTAACCATGCATCATTACCTGCACGAGTGGCGAAAGCTGCAATGAATGCATCAGCATCTTCTTTCTTAGACTCAAAATCATAATCAAATTTCATCTTCTTTTCTTCTTTACACTCCTTATGGAACTGTCAAGGCTTATCGCAATTCCAACAAATAATTTTGGACTTTTTAGGAGATTTGGATCTCCCCTTGGACTTGTATTTTTCACAATTCTCGCTCTTCTTTCTTTTTTTCTATAGGTCTTCCATGAACATTTAAGGCTTCTTTAGCACTGATCGAGACCTTCCTCCCCATCTCTTCAAAAATAAAAGAACCCACAACATCTTTAACTTTCAAGACAACATAAGTAATTCCAACCATAACAAAAGAATCCCACGAATCTGGAAAAGAACAAAGCAGGATCTAACATATTTCCTCATCCATTTTTACACCAAATGATGCCAATTGAGCCTCCAACATATTGAATTCTTCCAACTGGTTTGCAATTGGTGAAAAAATAAATACCGAAAAGGAGTTATTACGAATAGAAATAAAAAACAAGATTTTGAAACTAGATGCTGAAAAGAATTCAGCAGCTGATAAAAGCGCATGGGATGAAGTTAAATTTCAATTGGATTCTGCATTCAACAATAAAGAAAACCAAACCGAAATACAGGAAGAAATAACACAAGAAGAGAATAGCCAAATAGAAAAAGAAAAAAAACAGAGAAAAGAAAAGAGAAAAGAACAGAAGCATGAAATAGAAAATAGAAAAGAACAAGAAGAACGAGAAATGAGACGAAAAATAAAAAAAGAGAAATTGGAATATCGAGAAATGGCGAAAAATATTCGCAAATGGGCAATCAAATACAAGCTGCAAAAATTGCCACTAGGTCCTTGGCTTTCCAAGGGCAGAAATGCATCTCGTTTCTTAGACAAAAAGAAATTGGGAAACAAGGCCGCTGTATCCCAACTAACTAAACTGTATTTGCAAAATGGGGAACTTGACTTGGAATTAGTTGAAATTATTTTGTATCTGAAAAGTTGCTTCAATAAGAATGATTTTTTTAGAATTTTTGGGAATGAAAGACGACGGTCTATGCCACTTCTATCGGCGTACTTTAATGACCGATTCTTGATCTATAAAATTGCAAGTCTTCTCTTAAAATTAAAGAAGAAAGGGATACATTAGTTGACCGGTGATAACAAGTCATGTTATGTATAGGCTAAATTGAAGACATCGGACTGACAATAGTTATCAGAGAGACAAAGTTCCATTGAGCCGACAACATTGATCTCACAGATCAAGTCATATCGGGGTGACAATCATTAAGTGTCACCGATGGGTTATTTATCGGCACATCAGAAGAACAGTTGAGAACTACACCGATGAGAGGGAGTCACACTGACAGAAGGAACATCGGAAAGAGATGGACTCTCAGAGGTGAGAAGAAAAGTGTCACTGATAGAGGCGGTCTGGCCGATGGTGTAGTTCGGTGTTTATTCTTTCGGTGTGAGATACGATATCAGAAATTGAAGAGAATGTCTGACCGATGTAGAAGTCTTACCGATGACTAAAGGATGGTAAACACATCGGGGAGAGTTATAACGTCGGAATGCAAGTAAAAAGTCTCACCGAGGGTATTGGTCTTACCAATAGACATGGGTGGTGAATCTCACATCGGAGTAAGTGTGTATATATCCTGCAATCATCTTATTCCATGAGACCACATTTCTTTGAGGCATTTTTTCAAACAGTTCATGTGTCTTGTCTATGCCTCCACACTTTCCATACATGTCTACCAGAGCATTTCCAACTAGAATATCTACAAAAATCCCACTTCCATTATGCTTTGATGAATGTCCATACCCTATTCCAAAACCCCCATTTTGGTAGAGGTAGAGAGGATGCTGACAAAGGTTGTAGAATCTAGCTTTACACTTGCCAATTGCATTTGCTTGAAAATTTCTAAAGCCTTTTCAAGAAACCCGTTTATGCATATCCTACAATAATAGTAGTCGAGGAGACCACATTTCTCCAACTAGACTTCTACCAATTCAGAAAATGTGCGCTTCTGGACCAGTGTTTGGTACAAGAAACATACCAATAGAGTGGTTGATGCGGAGGAAATTCCACAGTTCACCCTAAATGGCGCTGTCGGCCTATATCGGCCAAACCCTTTCGACGTTCCCCTGAAAAAACCCCTATCCGTTACCAATTTGATAGGGAGTGCGCTGCGAAAACATAAATGTCTTGCCGATAGTAAAGAAAGAGTGTATTTCGGTCTCGTTTGGACCTTGGGAAGGATATTTTAAAAGCTATTTGAGCAATTGGTGGGTTAATGGGTATTTTACACCTTGTTTGTAAGCTTTTGATGTGTTGCTCTGCATCACTTGTCTACAACATACAAAGTTTACCTTTCTCACCCATACCTTCAGTATATAAAGGACATTAATAGGGAATTTGTAATTTCCACTCAGTCAGTGCAATCTAGGAGAGGATAGATTGTCTAAAGTTGTGATCTATTTCCATTTACACTTGCAATAACTACAAATGCTTAGTGTTTATTCTCAACCCCGGTATATGAATAAAATGTGACCTATTGTTCTAATAGGCCTATAGGGACAAAGAGGTGATAAAGCCTTTAATTTTAAACATGACATGGTTTTGATAACTTCCCATATTGGTAAGGTCCTGGATGACAATCCTTTGATGCACCTAATTATAATAGGTGTTATGATAGTCCTTGGTATCTTTTCATTTCTTTCTTGAATGGCCTGCAAATAAGACATAAGACATATTAGATCCTTCATAAATAAGAATTCTCATACATTACATTTAAACTTAAACTCCCTAAACATCCATCAATCCATCCATTAATATCAAAATGCCATGAATATCCTATGATCAACCATTCTAATTCCTAGGATAGTCATATATTGCAATTTTGCTTCTCTATACTAAAATAGCCCAAGGAATATCTAACCTCGAATTTGTATTTTAACAATCTAATGTCTTTACGAATAACATTGAGTCTTCTTTTGGGACAACATTTTTGCCTTTAAAAGCTCCTCATTTGATGATAGCCTAAAATTAAATAATGGCTTATATCCAGAGCTTTATTAAGTTGATACCTAGGTGGATTAGTGTGTAAACATTGAAATTAGATGGTAATTCACAAGTTTATTGAATAATACAATGAATCCCTAGTATAGAATCCAAATGTACATAATAAACCGGATATCTATTTTGTAGTAGGCATATGGACGTTGCAAGTGTCCATTGCAAAGAATTGGGTTTTCCAAAACAGATATCCGTTTCCAAAACGGATATCCGTTTTGGAAAAGCAAAAAAAAGACAAAAAGAATATTTCTGGGCCCGACTTCCGCAACCAGAGACCCTCTGCTGTCGAAATACTCATGATTTCTGGCTATGATAGTGAAAGGAATATTTTTATGCACTTTTGGAGACACAATTTTCTTGTTACAATCATAAGGGTGATAATTTTTGTTCCCCTAATGGGGAGCAACAGTCGTCGTAAAGCAAAAAGGAGGAGGAAAGTTACATTGGAGGAAATTGAAGCAATTAGGAAAAAAGATAGGGAAAGGAAGAGGATTGGAAGGGTGGGTTTGGCGGATGCTCATCAAGGTGAATCTTCTTCTTTACCATCTAATGACATGCAATTTGAAGATGTTAATTTTGATTATAATGAAATGTTAGATAAGAATGAAATTCACCATGATATTGCAAATGAAAATATTGAAAAATGTTATGAAACACCTATTCATAATAGCAATACCATGGACAAAGAAGAAGAAGAAAAACGAAGACGTGCACTTGAAGAAAGTGGATATAAACATCATGATATTGAAATTGCACTCCATAATCCATTTGTTGATAAAATTGATGAGGTTGAAAACATAGATGAAACAAGAACAATCAATGTATCTCCAAATTTCATAAGAAGAGAGGACATTTGTCAAGAAGAGAATAACCGTGATGAAATTGGAAAACACCCAAAAACCCCAAAATGGTTACTTGAAATTGATGAGAACATAATGGAAAAACTTGAAGGCAAGAGGTCATCACGAACGGTTCGGTTGTGGGCTACAAAACTCTTCAATGAATACTTTGAGAAGAAAACATTAACCGAACAATGCCAACTTTTTGTGCAATTATTAAAGATGTACAAAATGAGACCTTTACTAAAGAAATTAAAGATTCGGTTAAACAAAGTGTCCGATCGGAATAAAATTATTGTAAGAAGCCTTTTCAATGCACTCAATTCTATTGGAAAGACTAGCAAGGAGAAAGATAAAAGAGCTGCACGTAGAGTAATAACAACCTCAATAGTAAGCAAACAATTAAGAAATGCTCGATTAATGAGGCAAACTTGTGTTGACTTAAGATTGAATCGTAAAACATTGTCAAAAGCACTAGCATTAAGATCAAGGCTAGATAGTCCTGTTGCCAATGATACTTGGGCTTTCAGTGGTAGGCTTCCATGAGTTGACAAGAAGCTAATTGATAGCACAAAGGAAGAAATTGAACGATTTTGGCACACTAACTCTAGGGTATCACCGAATGCAAAAGATGTTGTAAAGTTAAGAATTGGTGATAAAGACCGCACACCACATCCTAAACATTACTTGGAATGTAGCCAAACAACATTGTACAAACAATATTGTGAAACTCACCCAGGTATGACAATCTCACAAAGAGCATTTGAATCTCTTAAGCCATTTTATTGTGTTTCTCTTAAAGTTCGTAATACATGTTGTTGCAAATACCATGTAGAATTTTCTATGTACCATGAATTATTATGCAATATTCGTTCTACTTTGCACACTAACGAAATGTTACAGGAGTGTGGTGCAATTCAACTACCCAAGTCATCTAGGGACTTATTGGATTTATTTCTATGTATTAGAGATGATGGTTGCATGTTCTACAAGAATGATTGTTTAAATGAAAAGTGTTTACAATGTGGTGGGTTATCAAAGTTTATATCATGTTTTCATGAGGGCAACGAGCATGATTTTGGAAAGAGAATGGTTGAGAAAAAGAGATATGAGACAGTGAAATACAATTTGAAAAGTGGAGGTGAAGGTTCTAGATGTGAGTTGATTGGAAGAGAGGTAAGTATTGCTGATTTTATTGATGATTTTAAGAAAAATCTTTTCTACAAGTATGTCAGACATAGCCACAGGTCTCGATGGTTAGATCAACAGTTCAGGATGTGTAAAGACTCTTTCCCGATTGGAACTATTGTCTCTGTAGTTGATTTTGTAGAAAACTATACATTGCAACCCCAAAATAAAGTTCAATCCCAGTACTACAATTCTATTCAGATTGCTATTTTTGTTCACATCACATACAAACATGCCCCCGAGAGTACAGAAGAGAACAGGAAGATTGTCAGAGAATACCATTTTTACATGAGTGATGATCGATCTCATTCAGCAGAATTTGTGCAATATTGTTTTCAACAATTTTATGGGTTCTTGCAAGAAAAAGATATTAGAATAGATCAACATCTCATTTGGTCAGATAATTGCACTGGTCAATTCAAGAATGCTCGTAATTTCTATTGGTTGAGCAAAATGCATGTAGAGAAGGGTATACCTCATATTTGGAATTTTTTTGAAGCCGGGCACGGAAAAGGTGAACATGATGGAGCAGGTGCATGCGTGAAGAGAGCTCTTTTTAAAGAACAACTAAAGATTAGAGGTGGTGCTACATTCAGTGATGCAGATTCCATTGTTAAGTGGTGTAACTATGCATTGTCATGAGGAGTGGCTCTTGATTCTGAAGTGCGCAGGTTCTTTTGGTTGGTTGATGATGGGATAGCGATAGAGAAATTGGAATGTCAGAGAATCAGTGAATCATCAAAGATGCATTCATTTCAAAGCTCAAATGCAAGTACATGGACTATTTGGACACGAGAATTAGCTTGTTTTTGTCAGAGTTGTATTAAATGTAATTGGAACAATTGTGAGTCAAGTGAGTGGGTAGATGCATAGATTCCACAATATTTAGTCCCTTTATATGAAGGTCAATCATCTTCCGTCAATGACATGGAGAGCTCATTTGACTATGAACATCTTTCAGACCTTGTACAGCCAGGTCATGTTTATGCAGTTGTTGCACCGCATGGAAATGAAGAGAGGCCAGACTATTGGTTGGCACGATGTGTACAGGGAAAACAAAAGCTAACACAACCTATGACAGATGATGATGGGTTCACATATCCTACAGGATCAGTTATTATTGCTGGGACTTGGTTACGAACATATATGGTTAAAAAGAATGGCATCCCAGCCTTTAAAGACTTTGAGAAGCATAAAACCATATTGATGTATTCTCACCTAGTTGTAGCAACAAATGTCAAGTTACTAAAGCATCGTGGAAGACCAAAATCAAAAGAACTATGGACAATTAGTAATGCTGATCATGAAGCAATATTGGATACTTTGAAGGTAAGAGATGACCCCTCAGGTACGCTTGACTAGCATTTAAACTTCCAGTTGGATAGGTATGACATTTTTTATCTTAACTTGTTCTTGTTTTTTCTATTTTTTAGAATTGTTTTATTAAAAATCTTTTTACTTTAATAACTATAATGCATGCTTTTGACTATACAGGACAGCAAATAAAGTTATTTTATATGGCATCGTAGATTATTTTGCATGGCATTGTAAATTATTTTGTATGGCATCGTAGGTTATTTTGACTATACTCGAGGTATGATTTTTAGTTCTCATTTGTATTTCTTAATACTGCACATTTGTACCTTTTTCTACATAAGGCATTCCATGAGGTGACATGTATTTGATGTCTTTTGCCAAATAGTTCATGTGCCTTGTCTATGCTTTCACATATTACATACATGTGTCACATGGCAATTGCAACTACAACATCTGACAAAATTCTCATTTCTTTGAGGTATTCCACCAAACAGTTCATGTGCCTTGCCTATGCTTCCTTACTTTGCATTCTTATAAAAGTCCTATAACAGTCATAATTAATCTAGCCTTGATCTTGCCATCATTGTATTCCATGAGATGACAGTCCTATACATGTCTACTAGGATAGTTTTAACTACAACAGTCCTACAACAGTCCTAAAATAGTACTAGAACAGTCCTATAATAAGCACAGCATTTAATGTACATATTTATGATATTCATGTTTACTTTTAAATCTGCTTGTTCATGCTTCTCACAGGACGTCACCTCCCCTACCCATCCAGCTCTATAGAAGAAGAGAGACAACAAATGATCAAAAGGGATGACCAATTGGTGGTAAGTGATTGATTACTTATGTCATGTTATATATTTTGAATATTAAATTCTATATTAATGTGCACGTTGTTTGATTGTATTAATAGGTGGAAATTCAAAAATCTCTATCGAGGAGGTCTAGTCGATGAGCGATGGAAGATGAGTCATTGACTGGTTCACCATCTTCATGGCCTAGCAAGAGCCATAGATTATTTGATAGCAATCCATAGGAGATTTGATTTTGGGACATTTTGTTACATATGTGTATTTGGCTTTGTAAACATACTTTTGTATGTTATCGATGTATATCATTGTATATACCCATATGGTTTTATTTGTACATGCCTATATGGCTTGATATATACACTATACATTATTTTCATGACATTATGTGCATATATGTATATATAAGATCCTAATTTGGCACAAGTAGGGAGAATGCTTGCACAGGTTATGGAATTTGGTTTTAAACGTTCCAATTGTATTTGCTTCAAAGTTTCTAAAGCCTTTTCAAAAAATCCATTTTGTGCATATCTTGCAATCATTGCATTCCATGAGATAGCATCTCTTTGAGGTGTCATGCCAAACTATTCACATGCCTTGTCTATGCTTCCACACTTTGGATTTACACCTGCCAATTGCATTTTCTTAACATTTTCTTTCAATCTTTATCAAAAATTTCGTTTTGTGCAAATATTGCAATCATTGCATTCCTTCATTTACAACACATGATTAAATAAGAAGATGCATATTTACAACACTTAAGACCTTCATGAAATGATACATTGGTTTCTTGATATTCAATCATGCATTGGAGACCTTCAAAGTGTTAAATATGTTTGAAGTGATGAAGAAACTTGTTATTTTGATGTATTTCAACTCCAAACTTCCGCCTAGAAATGAAGGCGCTAATCCTTTATCAAACTAATCTAAAAGTGCGCCTTGGTACTTAGGGCACTAGATTATGATTGATCAACCTAAAATGTGCGCCTAAGGCTAGATAGTGAATAGGAAGGATAAAATGCATCATCAAAGGAGTTTATAGTTATTAAAGGCATCAAATGATGACTTGGGCGCACATCTACCTCTCTACACCATATGTGACTAGTGCCAATTATTGAATAAACAACCTAGAATGAGTGCCTTACTATTTGAGGTGCTAGTTCATGTTTCTAGAACACCAAAAGTGCGCCTTGATGTTGAGGCGCTAGCTCTTGCTCAAGCAACCTTGAAAGTGCGCTTTCACAAGGAGGTTAAAATGTATTATCAAAGGATTAAGTTGAATCAAGGAATCATCATTGAAGACAAGTAAAACATGACTGTGAATGAGGCACACTTTTCATCATCTTAACCTCACAATTGCGCCTTCCATTGGAAGCTCATATTGTGCCTAAAGGAATAGTACTGAGATATCATCCATGTCAATGATTGAGAATGTGTCAACTGGAACAATATTTTTTGTTCTACTCATCGTGGGGTCGAACGGACTGCGCCAACGCGTCGGGGTGGGTGGGTAAATGCTAGGGGAGGTCTCGTTTCATGCGCCAAGTGTCCCAGTCATTCCGGGCAAGAGGCTACCGGCAAAGTCCCTTAAGATCCCTGAGACCAAAAAACTGCCAAACTTTGATGGGGCAGTTCTCAAAATTCGTGAAAGTTGGGAATGTTTTGTTTGGACCTACAGGTGCATGTGACATCCTTCCACAATAACCTCTCTCATTTTTGGTCAACTGCATTCCATTTGACCGTGTTGAAATCAAACGCATTGGCGCAAAATGCTTCAATTTGATGCAGTGGAAAGGTGCTAGGTGCGACATTTTTCATTCCATAGCTCGTGCAGTCGAACGGACTACGCCAACGCGTCGGGGTGGGTGGGTAAATGCTAGTGGAGATCTCGTTTTGTGCGCCAAGCGTCCCAGTCATTTCAGGCAAGAGGCTACCGACAAAGTCCCTTAAGATCCCTGAGACCAAAAAACTACCAAACTTTGACAGGGCAGTTCTCAGAATTCGTGAAAGTTGGGAATGTTCTGTTTGGACTTATAGGTGCACGTGACATCCTTCCACAATAACCTCTCTCATTTTTGGTCAACTCCATTCTGTTTGACCGTGTTGAAATCAAACGCATTGGCACAAAATGCTTCAATTTGATGCAGTGGAAAGGTGCTAGGTGCGACATTTTTCATTCCATAGCTCGTGCGATCGAACGGACTGCGCCAACGCATCGGGGTGGGTGGGTAAATGCTAGTGGAGGTCTTGTTTTGTGCGCCAAGTGTCCCAGTCATTCCGGGGAAGAGGCTATCGGCAAAGTCCCTTAAGATCCCTAAGACCAAAAAACTGCCAAACTTTGACGGGGCAGTTCTCAGAATTGAAAGTTGGGAATGTTCTGTTTGGACCTACAGGTGCACGTGACATCCTTCCACAATAACCTCTCTCGTTTTTGGTCAACTCCATTCCATTTGACCGTGTTGAAATCAAACGCATTGGCGCAAAATGCTTCAATTTGATGCAGTGGAAAGGTGCTAGGTGCGACATTTTTCATTCCATAGCTCGTGCGGTTGAACGGACTGCGCCAACGCATCGGGGTGGGTGGGTAAATGCTAGTGGAGGTCTCGTTTCGTGCACCAAGCATCCCAGTCATTCCGGGCAAGAGGCTACCGGCAAAGTCCCTTAAGATCCCTGAGACCAAAAAACTGCCAAACTTTGACGGGGCAGTTCTCGAAATTCGTGAAAGTTGGGAATGTTCTGTTTGGACCTACAGGTGCACGTGACATCCTTCCACAATAACCTCTCTCATTTTTGGTCAACTCCATTCCGTTTGACCGTGTTGAAATCAAACACATTGGCGCAAAATGCTTCAATTTGATGTAGTGGAAAGGTGCTAGGTGTGACATTTTTCATTCCATAGCTCGTGGGGTCGAACGGACTGTGCCAACGCGTCGGGGTGGGGGGGTAAATGCTAGGGGAGGTCTCGTTTCGTGCACCAAGCGTACCAGTCGTTTCGAGTTGTAATCTACCGGCAAAGTCAAAAGTTGCTAGGATTGAAATTTTGCATTCCACAGGTCCTGGGGCCGAACGGTTTGCGCCAACACGTCGGGGTGGGCAAGTAAATGCTAGGGGAGGTCTCGTTTTGTGTGCAAAGCATCCCAATCATTCCGAGCTGTAAGCTACCGGCAAAGTCAAAAGTTGCTAGGATTGAAATTTTGCATTCCACAGGTCCTGGGGCCGAACGGTTTGTGCCAACGCATCGGGGTGGGCGAGTAAATGCTAGTGGAGGTCTTGTTTCGTGCGCCAAGCATCCCAGTCATTCCGAGCTGTAAGCTACCGGCAAAGTCAAAAATTGCTAGGATTGAAATTTTGCATTCCACAGGTCCTGGGGCCGAACAGTTTGCGCCAACGCGTCGGGGTGGGCTGGAAAATGCTAGTGGAGGTCTTGTTTCGTGCACCAAGCATCCCAGTCGTTCCGAGTTGTAACCTACCGGTAAAGTCAAAAGTTGCTAGGATTGAAATTTTGCATTCCACAGGTCCTGGGGCTGAACGGTTTGCGCCAACACGTCAAGGTGGGCAAGTAAATGCTAGGGGAGGTCTCGTTTTGTGTGCAAAGCATCCCAGTCATTCCGAGCTGTAAGCTACTGGCAAAGTCAAAAGTTGCTAGGATTGAAATTTTACATTCCACAGGTCCTGGGGCCGAACGGTTTGTGCCAACGCATCGGGGTGGGCGGGTAAATGCTAGTGGAGGTCTTGTTTCGTGCGCCAAGCGTCCCAGTTGTTCCGAGCTGTAAGCTACCGGCAAAGTCAAAAGTTGCTAGGATTGAAATTTTGCATTCCACTGGTCCTGGGGCCGAACGGTTGGCGCCAACACGTCGGGGTGGGCGAGTAAATGCTAGGGGAGGTCTCGTTTTGTGTGCAAAGCATCCCAGTCCTTCCGAGCTGTAAGCTACCGGCAAAGTGTGACTTTGCCGGTAGCTTACAGCTCGGAAGGACTGGGATGCTTTGCACACAAAACGAGACCTCCCCTAGCATTTACTCGCCCACCCCGACGTGTTGGCGCAAACCGTTCGGCCCCAGGACCAGTGGAATGCAAAATTTCAATCCTAGCAACTTTTGACTTTGCCGGTAGCTTACAGCTCAGAACGACTGGGACGCTTGGCGCACGAAACAAGACCTCCACTAGCATTTACCCACCCACCCCGACGCGTTGGCGCAATCCGTTCGAGCCCATGAGCTATGGAATGAAAAATATCGCACCTAGCACCTTTTCACTACATCAAATTGAAGCATTTTGCGCCAATGCGTTTGATTTCAACACGGTCAAACGGAATGGAGTTGACCAAAAATGAGAGAGGTTATTGTGGAAGGATGCCACGTGCACCTATAGGTCCAAACAGAGCATTCCCAACTATCACGAATTCTGAGAACTGCCCGGTCAAAGTTTGGCAGTTTTTTGGTCTCAGGGATCTTAAGGGACTTTGTCGGTAGCCTCTTGCCTGGAATGACTGGAACGCTTGGCGCACGAAACGAGACCTCCCCTAGCATTTACCCCCCCACCCTGACGCATTGGCGCAGTCCGTTTGACCCCACGAGCTATGGAATGAAAAATGTCGCACCTAGCACCTTTCCACTACATCAAATTGAAGCATTTTCCGCTAATGCATTTGATTTCAACATGGTCAAACGGAATGGAGTTGACCAAAAATAAGAGGTTGTTGTGGAAGGATGTCACGTGCACCTGTAGGTCCAAACAGAACATTCCCAACTTTCATGAATTCTGAGAACTGCCCCGTCAAAGTTTGGGAGTTTTTTGGTCTCAGGGATCTTAAGGGAGTTTTTTGGTCTCAGGGATCTTAAGGGACTTTGCCGGTAGCCTCTTGCCCGGAATGACTGGGACGCTTGGCGCACGAAACGAGACCTCCACTAGCATTTACCCACCCACCCCGATGCATTGGCGCAGTCCGTTCGACCGCACGAGCTATGGAATGAAAAATGTCACACCTAGCACCTTTCCACAATTATGGTGTGTCTTAAAACTTTCTATGACTTATCTAAAGCTAGTCAAACACCTACATGGACATGATATTTAGTGTTGAGCCATCTTTGATGGATTAAATGTTAAGAGAGGCTAGAATCTAAATAATCTTATTTAGTGTTGAGCCACTAAAAAGGTTCATCTTTGATGAATCTAAATAAGCTTGGCTAGAAGTACTTATTTGAGTATGGTGTAAAATGTTAGAACAATGATGAAAAGAAGAAGGGAAAGTCTAATAAGAGGTGAGACAAGTACACAATCTCTCACTTTGCCGGTAGCTTACAGCTTGGAAGGACTGGGATGCTTTGCACACAAAACGAGACCTCGCCTAGCATTTACTCGCCCACCCCGACGTGTTGGCGCAAACCGTTCGGCCCCAGGACCTGTGGAATGCAAAATTTCAATCCTAGCAACTTTTGACTTTGCCGGTAGCTTACAGCTTGGAACGACTGGGACGCTTGGCGCATGAAACAAGACCTCCACTAGCATTTACCCGCCCACCCCGATGCATTGGCGCAATCCGTTCGAGCCCATGAGCTATGGAATGAAAAATATCGCACCTAGCACCTTTTCACTACATCAAATTGAAGCATTTTGCGCCAATGCGTTTGATTTCAACACGGTCAAACGGAATGGAGTTGACCAAAAATGAGAGAGGTTATTGTGGAAGGATGCCACGTGCACCTGTAGGTCCAAACAGAGCATTCCCAACTATCACGAATTCTGAGAACTGCCCGGTCAAAGTTTGGCAGTTTTTTGGTCTCGGGGATCTTAAGGGACTTTGCCGGTAGCCTCTTGCCCGGAATGACTAGGACGCTTGGCGCACGAAACGAGACCACCCCTAGCATTTACCCCCCCACCCCGACGCATTGGCACAGTCTGTTCAACCCCACGAGCTATGGAATGAAAAATGTCGCACCTAGCACCTTTCCACTACATCAAATTGAAGCATTTTGTGCCAATGCGTTTGATTTCAACATGGTCAAATGGAATGGAGTTGACCAAAAATGAGAGAGGTTATTGTGGAAGGATGTCACGTGCACCTGTAGGTCCAAACAGAACATTCCCAACTTTCATGAATTCTGAGAATTGCCCCGTCAAAGTTTGGGAGTTTTTTGGTCTCAGGGATCTTAAGGGACTTTGCCGGTAGCCTCTTGCCCGGAATGACTGGGACGCTTGGCGCACGAAACGAGACCTCCACTAGCATTTACCTGCCCACCCCGATGCATTGGCGCAGTCCGTTCGACCGCACGAGCTATGGAATGAAAAATGTCACACCTAGCACCTTTCCACAATTATGGTGTGTCTTAAAACTTTATATGACTTATCTAAAGCTAGTCAAACACCTACATGGGCATGATATTTAGTGTTGAGCCATCTTTGATGGATTAAATGTTAAGGGAGGCTAGAATCTAAATAATCTTATTTAGTGTTGAGCCACTAAAAAGGTTCATCTTTGATGAATCTAAATAAGCTTGGCTAGAATCAATAAAATGAGAGGAGTGAGAGATTGAGTACTTGTCTCACCTCTTATTAGACTTTCCCTTCTTCTTTTCATCATTGTTCTAACATTTTACACCATACTCAAATAAGTACTTCTTCTAGACATCCAAGAAGTAGTTGGGGCCTAATTAGGGAATTACAAGAAACACTCACCCTTAGGCTATGAAGATGTATTTTGATTAGCACACTCATCCTTATTACGATCATAGAAACACTAGAAAGAGCAATAGTTGGAAGGATTAAAAATGGGTGTATAATTCTTCTCACTCTTCAATTTGGCCTTCATAGAGACCATCCATAGTCACATTGTGATTAAAATCATGGTAGGAGGAAGAACACAAATAAGTAGTAAGTTGATGATTAGTATAAATCCTAGTCATGTCTTGTTGTAGGACTTGATTGAACACCTCATCATGGGATGTGACTTGACTAGTAAGAACTTTTCTATGAAGGTTTTCTCTCAATGAGCTTGGGTGAACATATCGAGAAGATAAGAATCAAGGATATAAACTTGACAAGAATGGACATCTAATCTCCATTGTTGTACAAAATCAAATGTAGACTTGTTCTTTCCATATTTAAAGAAACAAAGGTTATTAGTGTTGAAGAGCCTAGAAACATCAAAATAGAAGATGAAATTGTTGACTAGGTTATCAAAACTAATCAATGAATTAAGGTTCAAGTTTCACAACCAAACTAGAGCATCGCCTTAGAGGGTTTGTGTGAAGAGATTTAACAATAGTTGATCATTGTGTTCAAAATCCAAGAAGGCCTTAAAGAAGGTTTGGACATTTTCTATGGTTTCCTCCTTTGGATACTTGTGAACTTAGGTAGTTCAGGGAGTAGAAACAGAAGAGGGATCACATAGACTAAAGGAGCCAAGGGGTTCTTACGAAGATCATCATAGGGAAAAATCTTGAAGGGGGATGATGATCTAGAAAAGGTAGAGGAACATCACCACTTGGCTAGGAGTACAATAGTTAAACTTCCTGTGATGACAAGAGCCAACATACCCACTAGTTTGATGAGGGAGACCACAAGGGGGGTTGTGAAGGGGAATCCATTTAAAGGGAAAGTGTCTTATAGAGAAGGGTCACATAAGTGATTGGTCCTGTTGGTGCCTGAATTGACTGTCAGTTAATTTAGCAATTTACATGCAGGCACCTTCCCTAAAAATCCAAAACATATTCTAAGTGTTGGACCTCCTCAGTATTTTTCAGCTGTAGCATCATATTTTCTTAAGGGGAGGAGGTCATCATCATCATCATATTTCCAGACATCACCCTGATGTTGCTTGCGAGGGTCATCATATTTTCTGTTTGCATGATCTTTCGCCGGAATGATATTTTAACATCGGGTGATCTTGGTTAAGATCATCCTGATGATGTTGCTGCAAAGTCCTAAGTGTGACCTGATATTCATCGGGGTCATCACATTTGAACATCAGGTGATCTTAGTCAAGATCATCTTGATGTTGTTTTATCACTTCATCGGGATTTTTGGTCAGGGTGATATCTGCTTTTCTGCCTGTCTGCATCATGATATTTCCAAAGGGAGATATCCGCCTGTCGGCTTCATGCATTGTCTAGTGGGGGGTGATCATTTCAAATATCTGTCATATCCATATATCACCCTGATGTTTCGTGGAGCTATAGTGCAGCATGATATTTGTGCATCAGGATGAAATTTCCAAATATCCGGTCATCTTCCGAATATCATCCTGATGCCGATATGGTGGTGACATCATCAAGGTCTGGAGGGTCATATTGTTAACACTAAGTCATTTTATGGAGATCCCCCGATGTTGCGAATATGACGATGATGTCATCCAGATATTTGGAGGTGTGCAGTAGGTAGGATATGGCGATGACGTCATCCGGATATGAGAGTTGCACGGTATGCAGACGGGTGATGGTGACATCATCAGGACATGATGATGATGTCATCAGGATTTTTGAAGGCATCGGCAGGAAATTGCATATCGGCATAGGTTTGAGATGCTGGGCCGATGGTGGTCGTCTTGCCGAAGAAGGTGAGGTTGTTGAAGGACCATCGGGGTGACTTGTGTTGTCGGCGAAGGATCTTTTGTGCTTGCCGATGGCTTTAGTCATACCGATGGTGAAGTGTGGAGTTCGCGGTCGGTGAGACAACTGAGGTCGGCAAGAGTTTTTCGGGGTGAGCCGATGGTAGAAGTTTGGCCGATGGGCTTTTGGAGAGAAAGGTGTGTGTCAAGCGTGGCAAAAGCGCTCGACACCTATTTTGCTTGCGGCCATGTTTTTAAAGTGGCAAGGGGCTCCCCGCACCGTGCATGTGGGATTAATCTCCCTGTATTATCTTGAACCTTCAGAAAATGTGTTTTGGCGGGAACTCCTTTTTTGAGTGCTGCGACAGTTTCCAGGTGGGCCGCGGGTGGTTGAGCCATCAATGGGTGATGGTACAAAAGGTGAGGCTACTCAATTATGGATGAAGACTTCCAGATGGTGGCACATGGCTCGAGAACCTCTTCTGTCCCCTCTTTTACCTGCCACATTCAATGCGTTGAGCGCCATTTTTCTGATACTGTGTATCTGGCAGGATTTTTGGTCAACTATGTAATTAATGTTGGGAACCTTCCTTGCTGTATATAGCAGGTTGTGTTGCTCATTTGAAGGTTGTTGAAGGCCTGGGGCATTTTTGTGTAAATAATGAAGAACAGGGCATGATCTTGGTTGTTTTATCCCATTTTGGAGTTTATGAGTTGCAACATGAATGTATTTTGCACATATTTTTAGTTTCAGTGTTAATGTTATATGAAAAATGCTTATTGCATGTGTCTATCTACTTGTCTCCATTTGCTACATGTTATTCTCTTTCTTTTGAATCTGGTTGCATGTTAGCAGGGATATCTGTAAGTAGAGGCAGTTAGGTACCCATTCTTGGGTGATGTTTGTAAGGCAAGCATCAGTCCAACCCCCTGAAACTTGAGTGAAAGTTGCAAACCATCTGTTGTATACATCTAGTTGACTCCTTGCCCAATGGATAGGCACCAGTCTGCTCCTGGATCAGTAGTTATGAGCCAAAACCCCTTGTCTTGCATCCCAGACATTATGTCCGCCCATTTCATCACTTCCACATGTTAGTTGTAGGATTAGGAGTAGGAAAACCCCTGCATGCTCTCATACCTAACCAGACATTATGTCCAAGAATGTTGCCAACCTTGTGATCTATCATGCAGATCTTGGTCCATATATGAGAGTATTCTGCCTGTTGTTGTCAAGTTAGATCTTTCTATCTTTGAGCTAGTCAAGGTTATATCTTGAGTTATAGGGACACCCCCCTTGGTGCGGCAGAACCAGAAGTGAAGGGGAGGAGCTCACACAACCTCCTGTATTAGTTGGCTGAATCTGCATGTGCATAGGAACTGGCAAACCCTGATGCTGATTCAGAAGAAAAACCAACAGGTCCCATAAAAAATACAATAATAGCCTTTGAATAGAAATTAGGAGGGGGCCTTCTAAATAAAGGCCAACTTATGGATGATCATTAGGATAGACTCATAGGAGGTGGATATCTAAACTAAAATTGGTGTTCCTTGTGGGAGTGATTATTAGTATCATGGGGATCCCAATGATCCCTATGGATTGTGTGATTATCATACTTATCATAACACATAGAAAGAATCTTGGACCTGGTAGGTTAAGAGCACTCAGTTTATCAAAGGCTTGTGAGTACCCATAATCTATAAAATGGTCTCTATAACAAGAGGACGTCCATACATCCCTCTAGAATAAGGGAAAATCTTTATATTAGGGAGGGAATCCTAGTTCCTTTGTGAAGCATGAAAAATTGAAGCAATCACATCTGAATGGGAGCTAGCTTTGGTCAATACCCATAATCTACAATATGGTCTCTATAACAAGAGGACGTCCATACATCCCTCTTCAACTCAACTAACAACATAGAACTTATCCATACATCTCTATAACAAGAGGACGTCCATACATCCCTCTTCAACTCAACTAAACAAGCCAACTCAACTGACAACACTTATTCTATCCATATGATCAACTGACAATTCCTAATGTATGAAGGCACCAATTCAAACTCAAAACCATATTGATATCAAATATTCATCCTAAAGATACCCTGAAACACTCTGCATCCCTGAAACATTCTCGAAACTCTCTTGAGAACATATTATCAATATGAACACACTAAAGTAACTCCAAACCATCAATACCTTTTTGACTCAATGACAAGCTGACTCCATCAAGTTTATGCATATTTATACATGATTTGAGGGAAACCAATAGTCTCCAACTGACTCTTGAGTACTTGACTATTCATCTTCCATACTTTTGCATTTTTTTTACATTTTTCATATGACAACTTTGACATATTTACAAAATTTGACAAGATGAAGACTAAATACATGATGAAATGGTTTATCATGACCTTATTTGATTAGGGCATATATAAGGAATTTTTTCATATTGATTCTATTGATCTAAAACCATTCTCTTGATCTAAAACCATTCTCAATGCTAAACATATCATCAATGGACTAAAGAACTATCATCATAATGTATGGCATCATGGGAAGTATCATGACTTGCACATAAGGAATTTAAATTATATTGTATATCAAGCTGTATATACATTAAAATCTAGTCCATAATGGTAGACATATACAAAAATTTGGCAAATATGCCAACTCAAAATATTTTTTACAAAATGTGGCATATGCCATGTCTCAAAATCTATATACAATCTACATGCCAAATAGCTACATCAAATACTACAAGTCCACTTGACCCTCAATCTGTGATGGATCCACAATCTGTGATGGATCCTGAAAAAGTGTCCTCTTTGTACCAAAATGTCTAGTAATTGATGGAGGTGAAGTTTCTTGCATTAACAAGTCAAAACACAAGTTAAAGTTAGTAAATAGATTCTTATCTACTACAATTAAGAACTTTCATTTATTTAGAAAAACTATCAATTATTTAGAAAAATTCAATTCAATTACCTCAACTCTATGTTGTTGTTCGGACAATCGTTCTGCAAATAATTTTCTCTTAAGACGATCAGGTGTCCTAATGAAGCATGATGGCAAAGGTGGCACATCACTCACATTCTCAACAGACTACATAAAAGCAAAATAACATTGAAATAAATTAATATATAATTATTAAACAAAATAGGAAATGCATACATTTAAAATAGGAAATGCACTACACAAAAACTTATCTACTAGAAAACAAGCACATACCACCATCGAGGCCTCCCGCATCAATTAAAAAGGACAAGAATGTAAGACTCTAAATGACTATAATCAAATATTTAAGTTTTCTAAATTATCAATTAAAGTACAATTCAATCAAATTACCTCCACCCTTTGTTGGCGTTGAGAAAGTCGTTCTACAAATGATAGTCCCTTGGGTCGATCAGGAGTTCGAGAAAAGACTATTGGCAAAGATGCCACATCATTCACATTTTCGATTGGCTATAAAATAAAATTAACATCAAGATATAAATTAATATATAATTACTCACAAAGAAATAAATGCATAAAAAAAAAGTTAATGTGTACAACAATTTATACCGGCAAGTCCAAGCCAAATTGGATGGCAGACAAAGTTGCATGATGAACTTCTGTCAACTCCTCCTCTGTCATCAACTGTTATCCCACTTAGATACATTAGTACTAATAAAGTTGTTTATATATTCAAATGGAATAGACCATAAAATTTAACTTTAAATTTTACCTGCACAAAAGATTGCTCATGCATTTCTCCTTCTCTAATGTTTACTGATCCAGTAGCTTCTACTCTTGTCCCTAACCCCTCAGCTTGAGTTCTGGACCCCATTGCCTCATCTTGTGAATGGAGATCATACTCTGATGTGTTCAACGGTGGCTCACTACTCTCCATAATAGGACCCAAGCATAAATGATTGCAAGAAATGCAATGATGGGGCACACATATATGTCTGGACAATGACGGTCTAGTGGTACCAGGTGATCCAATATCATCACCTTCATCATGTGCTTGTGCAAACTGAGATGTCTGTATGATCAAATGCTCGGTCAAAGAGTGTATGGCACTAAGGCCCTGTTGTGTTGCACTTGCAACAACGTCTGGGTGCTGCATTAGGGGTGGAGAAGGGATAGTAGGAGGGGGAATATAGGGACCTTGTACTTGTCTAATTGCCCCAGGTCTATCTTGAGGCATTCCTTTGCCCACTCCTTGAAACTCTCTAAAATCAAAATAATTGACATGTTGACCCATGACGAACTCTGCATAGAGTTTACGGAGGAAATACAAAGGCACATCTAAATTATTGTTGGGTGGTTTATCAAAAACCATCCACCAACGATCCCAAAAGTTTTGACTAATGCCCTCATGAATACACCATTTGATTGAAAATTTGGGCTTACGGACATCAACATGCAATCCGGTTTTAGGATTGACAAAGTGTTGGGCCAACATAGTTTTTGTAATCTCTAAATCTTTGACTTCCTCATATGACAAACCGTCAGCATATTCGGCCTTCTTGGCTTCTCGCCATTGCCGAAATGATTCGTGTTGGGTGGACAAGGTTTGAATATGATTAATAATTCCCTCTAAATTCGATGTCATTAAAGACAATCGAGGGTGGCGGCGATACATTTCTATGATCCTGCTTATATGATCAATATTTCTTTGAATATTCTCTTCTACTATTGGAGGGGGAGGGTTTGGTGGTGGAGGGTTTGGGTTTTCATTTTGTGCATCCATTTTACCTAATTAAATTATAAAACATACCCACTTAGCATAAAAACCAAAAAAATTGCTTGAAAATACAAAACAAACCAAAAAAATACATGAAATCTTACCTCTTTGGATCAGATATCCGTTCCTCAGCGCTGATATCCATTTTTTTTAAGATGAGACTACGTTTTTGCAAGCCGTGGGTTTGCAAAAATGCAGTCTTTTTTGCTTTTTATGATCTCCAAAACAGATATCCGTTTTGGAAACGGATATCCGTTTTCCTTTTCCTTATTGTATTTCATTTTTTTTATTTTATTATTTTAGCATTGCATACATTTTAAGTATTTAGGCATTTTAGCTATAAAATACTATCAAAATTTATATAGGATTATGATGATATATATATTTGATTTTTATATGATTTACTTATACTAAGGTATCTCATAGTATTTTAAAGGCACTTTTGAATAGATACAGGAGAGAGGTAGATGCGGGTTAGGGGTTCGGGATTAGGGCCATTATTTAGGGTTTACAGATTTAGAGAGAGAGAGACTACTTTTGACATGCAACCATAAACCCTAAATAATACCCCTAAACCCTAAACCCAAGTAACCCTAAATAATTCTTCCAAATACTAAACCCTAACCCCTAAACCATAAACCCTAAATAATTCCCCTAAGCCCTAAACCCTAAACCTGAGAAAGGGAGTCCTAGTTTTCTTGTTTCCATTTGCTTCATCGATAAGGGAGAGGGAAAGATAGAGGGGAGAGATAGGATATATAGGAATGATAGGGGAATGACTGGGATGCATGATTAAACCTAACCCCTAACCCCTAACCCCTATTTCCTAACTCCTAAACCCTAAACTTGAGAAACCATAAACCCCTAAATCCTAAACACTAAACCCAAGAAACCCTAAACCTCTATCAAGCTCTATCTCCCTATCTCACTATCTCCCCATCACTATCATTCCTCTACCTCTTAATCTCTCTCCCTATGCTTTAGCCATGTCCCTCACTCTATATCTCCCTATTGGTCCTCTCTCTCTAAACACTAAACCCTAAACCTCTAAACCTTAACCCCTAAACCCTAAACATGAGGAACCCTAAACTCTATCTCCTATCTCTCCCTTATCTCCCTATCTCTATCGTCCTTCTACCTCTCAATCCTTCTAGCTATTTCTCTAGACATATCGCTCACTCTCTATCTCCCTATCTCTCCCCTTTGTCACCTCTATCTCTCCCTATCTGTCTCCTCTATCTTTCTATCTAAACCCTAAACCTCTAAACCTAACCCCTAACCCCTAAACAATAAATCCTAAACCCTAAATTATAATGCCCCTAAACCCTAACCCCTAACCCCTAAACCTAAGAAACCCTAAACCCCAAACCCCTAAACCCTAAACCCAAGTAACCATAAACCACTATCTCCCTATCTCTCCCCTATCTCCCTATCACCTTTGTCCCTCTACCTCTCAATCTCTCTTGCTCACTCTCTATCTCCTTATCTCTCCCCTTTGTCACCTCTATCTCTCCCTATCTGTCTCCTCTCTCTTTCTATCTAGCTATCTCCAAAACTGAGAAACCCTAAACCCAGGTACACCCTAAATCCAATCAACTCTAAACCTATATCTCCCTATCTCTCCCCTATCTCCCTATCTCTATCATCCCTCTACCTCTCTTGATCTCTCTCCCTATGTCCCTGGCCATGTGCCTCACTCTCTATCTCCTTATCTCTCTCCTCGGTCTCCTCTCTCTATCTCCCTATCATTCCTCTCACTCTATAAACCCTAAATCCAAAACACTAAACCTCTAAACCTAACCCCTAAACAATTTAAATCGTAAACCCTAAATAATGCCCCTAAACCCTAACCCCTAACCCCTAAACCTGAGAAACCCTAATCTCCTAAACCATAAACCCCAAACCCCTAAACCCTAAACCCAAGTAACCATAAACCACTATCTCCCTATCTCTCCCCTATCTCCCTATCACCTTTGTCCCTCTACCTCTCAATCTCTCTCTCTATGTCTCTTGCCATGTCCCTCACTCTTTATCTCCCTATCTCTCCCCTCGGACTCCTCTATATCTCCCTATTGGTCTGATGCAGAGCACACAGTGGAAGCTCTCAAAACACGGTGAAATACCCATCAAAACCCATAGTTCAAATAGATTAAAGCTTAATCAGCTTTAAGAAACCTTCTCAAAGTCCCAAATAACATCAAATCATATACATTCTTCCTATCGGCAAGATAAACACTATAGACCAACTCAAAAATTCTTATACCGATGCTCCGATCACTCCACTTTTGACGAGCCTTTGAACCTTTCGTTGTGACATATATCCATCGGCCCAACTTTAAACTAGTCTTCCGATCTCCCATACCACCCATTTCTCACTCCACAACCTATATTAACATGTATGATTAAACCTAACCCCTAACCCCTAACCCTTATTTCCTAACCCCTAAACCCTAAACTTGAGAAACCATAAACCCTTAAATCCTAAACACTAAACCCAAGAAACCCTAAACCTCTATCTCTCTATCTCCCTATCTCACTATCTCCCCATCACTATCATTCCTCTACCAGGTCTCAATCTCTCTCCCTATGCTTTGGCCATGTCCCTCACTCTATATCTCCCTAATTGTCTTCTCTCTCTAAACACTAAACCCTAAACCTCTAAACCTTAACCCCTAAACCATAAACCCTAAACCCTAAATAATGCCCCTAAACCTTAACCCCGAACCCCTAAACCCTAAACCCTAAACCCGAGCAACCCTAAACCCTATCTCCTATCTCTCCCTTATCTCCCTATCTCTATCATCGAGCTCTACCTCTCAATCCTTCTCCCTATTTCTCTGGACATCTCGCTCACTCTCTATCTCCTTATCTCTCCCCTTTGTCACCTCCATCTCCCCCTATCTGTGTCCTCTCTCTTTCTATCTAGCTATCTACAAAACTAAGAAACCCTAAACCCAAGTACACCCTAAATCCAATCAACTCTAAACCTGTATCTCCCTATCTCTCCCCTATCTCCCTATCTCTATCATCCCTCTACCTCTCTTGATCTCTCTCCCTATGTCCCTAGCCATGTGCCTCACTCTCTATCTCCTTATCTCTCTCCTCGATCTCCTCTCTCTATCTCCCTATCATTCCTCTCTCTATATAAACCCTAAATCCAAAGCCCTAAACCTCTAAACGTAACCCCTAACCCCTAAACAATTTCAATCCTAAACCCTAAATAATGCCCCTAAACCCTAACCCCTAACCCCTAAACCACTATCTCCCTATCTCTCCCCTATTTCCCTACCACCTTTGTCCCTTTACCTCTCAATCTCTCTCCCTATGTCTCTGGCCATGTCCCTCACTCTTTTTCTCCCTATCTCTCCCCTCAGACTCCTCTATATCTCCCTATCATTCCTCTCTCTCTATAAACCCTAAATCCAAAACCCTAAACCTCTAAACCTAACCCCTAACCCCTAAACATTAAATCCTAAACCCTAAATTATAATGCCCCTAAACCCTAACCCCTAAACCTGAGAAACCCTAAACCCCAAACCCCTAAACCCTAAACCCAAGTAACCATAAACCACTATCTCCCTATCTCTCCCCTATCTCCCTATCACCTTTGTCCCTCTACCTCTCAATCTCTCTCGCTGTCTCTTGCCATATCCCTCACTCTTTATCTCCCTATCTCTCCCCTCAGACTCCTCTATATCTCCCTATTGGTCCTTTATCTCTCTCTAAACCCTAAACCCTAGACCTCTAAACCTTAACCCCTAACCCCAAGACCCTAAACCCTAAACCCTAAATAATGTCCCTAAACCCAAGCAACCCTAAACCTCTATCTCCCTATCTCTAATATCCCTCTACCTCTCAATCTCTCTCTCTCTATGTCTTTGGACATGCCTCTCACTCTCTATCTCCCTATCTCTCCCCTCTGTCTCCTCTATCTCTCCCAAACTCTTTTAGTCCCCTCTCTCTATCTCTCTTTAAACTGTAAACCCTAAACCCCTAAACGCGAGCAACCCTAAACCTCTAAACCCTAAATAATTCCCCTAACCAACCTCTAAACCACTTCTCTATATAGGTGCAACTAATACCACTTTTTCATTATTCAACTTGATGTTCATCTTGTTGGTTCTATGTCATATAATGTTCCACATCGAGCTCTTTATCTCAATCATCCGGTTGTTCTTTATCTTGCTCTTTATTCTCATCAACTGGATGTTCCTCTGTTTCCTGATCTTTTCCAAGATCCAAATACACTTCCTGTTGTTCTTCTTGATGTTGGTCATAAGGATGTGTCACTTCACCTTGTTTCTTTTTAAAATAACCAAGAAGAGGCAACAAGAGGCAACAAATTGTTACTTTTCTTAGGCAAATTTAAGTTTTCTAATTACTACTGAAATCTTTTTAAAATAATGTAAAGAACATGCGAAGCTTCAAGGAATCTTTTTATGGCACCTGTGCTAGCTTTTGTCCTCAAGGATCCAACATCTTGGTATCCTCCTTTGTAGAAATTAGAACATCCTCTTGATGACAATGGGAAGAATAAGGATGCCTTGAGAACTTGGAGATTTTATGGAGAGTGTAAGAACCTTCAAATCCTTAAAATTGAAATGGAAAAGGCTCACAAAGTTAGGACTGTAAAAGTATAATAATTATTGTGGGGGTTGTAATGAAAATATGGCTTAACTCTTTTGAGGTGACTCACTATCCATGATGTGTTGGGATCAATGGAAAATGGAATAAGAGATATTAACAAGAATTTGACATAAATGGAAGAAACGGATAGTCTCCCCTAAAAATGATGGCGAGAGATGTATTAATAGTAGAAGAAGCAACATGAATGGTGGGGTTGGTTGGGAGTGGACTAAAGAATTGATTGAGAGATTATAGAAGACTAATTGGGAGTGGACTAAATAATTGATTGAGAGATTATAGAAGACTTATTAAGAGTGGACTAAAGAATTGATTGAGAGTCAAGAGGATAGGAGAATTAGTTAGGGGAAGTAATGGTTCAATCAGGGGTGGAGAGAACTCTCAATCACAAGAATAAATGATGCCAAAATGGATGGAACTAAAAGAAATCATGCATTGCAAAAGATGACAAGGTTGCCCCTTTCATATGATATAGTCTTTCTAAAATTTAGATTGTATTTTATAGCTAAAATGCCTAAATAGTAAAATGCTAAAAATGCTAAAATAATAAAATAAAAAACAATGAAAACAATAGAGAAAAGAAAACGGATATCCATTTTGGTTTGGCACCAAACCAAAAACAAACCAAAACAGATATCCATTTCAAAGTCAAACTTTGCCAAGTCGCGAATTTGGCTAAGTAAAAACGTGATTGTTTTCCTATTGCCACTGTTTGGCCCACGATGATCCTGCACATACCCAGAGTCTAACAAGCACAATATGATTAGATCCTTGGCTTTATGGTCCATAACATCATATTGAGTAACCAAAGTAGCATTTACAGGCCTTGAAACATTATCATAAATAGCATCCCATAGATCTCAATCAATTAACAGATCCTCCATCTTCAACTTCCGCATCTCAAAATTGTTACCAAAAAACTACTCTACCTCTACTCTCCCTGATGTGGTTGCCATCTAAAAATTCATGCAACAAGATCACAAAGTATCTTCTACACAAGTTCCCACTCAAAATTGGATTAGTTCAAAAAACCCAACAACCCACAACTGAAACCAAAGGCGATCAAGCTCTGATACCACTTGTAAGGAAGCTAAGGTAGAATATCAACTTCCTACACTAATGTTGAGAGGAGGGATATGCAAAAAAATTTAGATCTTTATAATAGATGCATAAATTATATAGAAATAAACATAAATATCAATCATACCACAAGACAGTGATTTATGTGGGGAAACCCTATCAGGAGAAAAACCCCACACTCCAAAAGCCACCCAATATATTATTCAGAAATCAACAAGACAACAATATATTTGCAGAGCAAGCTTTCACAGGAGTATAACCAACCAGAGATCTGGAGGCAACTCAACATCTATGAGACTTTCTCACACACAACCTCCATCTCAAGCTCCTGATATATAGGAGGCGCAATAAAGAAAACTATCAACAGTAATTATAAAACCATGAGCCAAAACTACCCAAAAGTGGTGCCCAAATTATCTCCAATCAAAGATGTCTTGTGATGTGCCAACTCACACACCAACACATGTAACTCTCCCATTTACATCTCTTTTAAGTGTCCAACACATTTTCACATTTCCCAAAATGGGAGGCCCAACTTCTAGAGGCCATAACTTTTGATTCGGGTGTTCGATTGATGAACCATTTGATGCGTTGGAAAACTCGTGAAGAGATATATCAAGATATAACCTAATTTTTTGGTTACAAAAACTTTCATGGAAAATTAGGGCTTCTAAGTGCCTCAAACCTAAGTTTGAGGCTTTTTTGAGTTTCTAAAATAGAAACTTTAATATCTTACAATCCAAGTATGATCTTGGGTCAAAACTCATCTCAGATATTTATTTGGCAATTCCATATCTTTTGGGAAAATTTTAGGTCCATCTAAGCTCAAATGTAGACTTACTAAAAATAGTAAGCCCTGCCCTTTTTAGCCCCTTTTGGAAACTTTGAAAGTTCTAAATCATTCTTCAAGATAAAGGGTATTCGAAAAGACCAAAATTGAAAAGAATACTAACCTTTTGTAGTTGCAAGGTTGAGACACCTTTCCTAACACAACAACCTATAGTTTTTGAGGTAAAACGGAAATAACACTAGGTATGCAGTTAAAAAGATCTCTTTATGGTTTAAAATAGTCCCCCAAAATGTGATACCAGAATCTTGATTTAGTTGTTTTGAAATTAGGTTTTGTTAGAAGTGAAGAGGATCACTATCTACATTCGATGTATTGATGATAATATTCTAATTATTGCCTTGTATGTGGATAAGTTGTTTTTAGTAACAATAAGGGTATGATTAGTGAGTTGAAAGCTCAACTTTTAGGTGCATTTGACATGAAGGATCTAGGGGCAACTAGGTATATTCTAGGAATGGAGATCAAAAGGGATCAAGGTAACATAAAGCTTTGGTTATCACAAAGTAAGTATGTGAATATTATTTTACACAGATTTAACATGCAGGGTAGCCATATATATACTGGGAATGGAGATCAAAAGGGATCGAGGTAACAGAAAGCTTTGGTTATCACAAAGTAAGTATGTGAATCTATTTTGCATAGATTCAACATGCAAGATTGCAATCCAGTTAGAATTACTTTACTAGTTGGTACTAATCTTTCATTAGATATGTGTCCTAAGAATGAAGATGATTTAGAGGATATGTTTGATGTGCCATATGCTAGTACTATAGGAAGTTTGATGTATGCAATGGTTTGCACTAGACTAGATATTACCCAAGTTGTGGGAGTTTTGAGTAGGTTTATGTCTAACCCTGGTAGACAACATTGGAATTATGAAAAGAGGGTGTTAATATATTTGTGTGGTACTTTTGATTACTATTTGGTACTAATAATGTGGATAAGACATTGGACATATAGGGTTTTGTTGATGCAGATTAGGCAAGTGACTTGGATCGTCGAAGGTCTACTAGTGACTATGTGTTTACTTTGTTTGGAGGAGCTGTGAGTTGGATGAGTAAAAGGCAGCCCACCATTTCTTTATCCACCACTAAAGCATAGTATATGGTTGCTACTCATGTCTCTAAGGAGGAAGTTTGGTTACTGAGATTGTGTACATGTATTGGTTTTGATTACATGATTATTTAGATTGGTTGTGATAGCCAGAGTGCAATGTTTGTCCAAGAACACCATGTATCATGCACAGACTAAGCATGTGGATGTTCAATACTATTTTGTTTGTGAAATGATTGCTAATGGTTAGATTGAGTTGAATAAGGTTGAGACTCAGGAGAATGTTGCATATTCACTTACTAAACTTGTGAGTACAGAAAAGTTTATATGGTGCAGGAAGGCCATGGGCCTTGTTCCTAGTACTTAGTTGCTTTATGTTTTCTATGGGTGTATTTACAATGTATGATGTCAATTGGGGGAATGTTAGGATTAAGGTTCCATCAACCTTGTAAATCCTATGTAATTTATTATTCCTATTATTGTTTATAAATCACCCATAAGGGATGAAAGGTTTCACCAAGGCTTGATCTTGTTTTAGCTACATGTTTGATCCCAGTACTTGACAGATCTTGGTTATGGAGCACATTTCATTCTGGGGGATGCAGGGAGCACTGCCTCTATGGGGTCTGGGGGTTGCGCGCCTTAGCGGAGGTTTGGGAGCAATGCCCCCGAAAGACACAATTTATAAATTTTTTCATTGTAAATCTAGACTGTTCATCATTAGGTCACAAATAGGTTATGTTGGCTTTTCTTGCTCTAGAAGGCAACCCCTTTATGAGGATATTGTATTATGGCTATGAAAGAGTAGAGTAGAAATTTGAGACTGGAAAAATAGGCACTATTGGATTGAAGACTGAAGAGGAGATTAATAGTGTTGTATTGTATACTCTATTGAAGTTAATACATATTGGTGCATCTCTTATTGTGTAGAGTTTTTTTCCAAAAGGGTTTCTCCATGTAAACACTGTGTTATGTGTTTCATATTCTATTTCGTTATTTCTTTGTGTTGATTTCATACTATCTCTATTTTGGTTCTACACATTTAAATATCTATATTACAATTGTAATCAGATTTTCATTGATAGTTGTTTACCTTCATTTCTAACAACCATTATGTATAGAAAGCTAAGAGTCATTTGTGGAGATATTGTACCACTGTCATTCTATGGTGTATATGCAAGGTTGTAGTTATCAACTTAATAAGAGGTCTTGTATGTAGGTAGTTAGTTTTTGTCCTACTGACAAATTTTGGGGTCAAGTGCACATTAGGTATAGCCATGGTTGGTTTAGTCTTGTTCCATCTTGTTTGATAGATGTCCAATTAAGGATACCTCTAGGAAATACCCTCTTAGGTTTAGTTGAGCCCAAAGATGAAGATGAGCCTACCCACTCATAATCATTGGTTCATTCATGCCACATTCTAATGATAAGCCCTTCCCACCACCTACATTGGCATTCCCTAGCCTTAGGTGTTGGAACAAGCCTTTAGGAATTGTGGAGCCATATGCCTGAGCATCAATAAAATAACCCCATTGTCGGGGATGTATTAATCTAGCTCTTATCTTAAAGACCTTTGCAACATAATCATTGAATAAAGTTTGTGTTTTGTAATGATGTATTTTGTTGTGTGTAGTGTTGGAATCCCATCAACTTGCACCAACAAAATAACATCATTTCCAAGGATGATTTGATCAACTATTGTAGTGGTGTATTTTTGTTTGTGTGTAGTGTTGGAAGCCTATCAACTTGCACCTATGAAGTGGCACAATAGCTAAGGATGCAGTAAATGGTTGATGTGTGTTGAAGACTCCACTAATGGAAGACAAACCAAAATCTATTCTTACCTTAGCAATATCTCCTACTCCAAGGATTTCCTCATTTAGTGAGGTGGTGACTTTGCTATCACAAACCAAATGTTTTAAGGTTGTACTAGTATGTTGAATGTGTCGTAAAGTTGTTTCTTCTATGTGTGGCATTATGGAAAGGTATATGCTTCTTCTCCTCTTTCTCATGGTGAGGCTATGCTAATTTTATAAAGAAAAAATCTACCCATAAGGAAGTGTAGCATTGTACCAGCATTTTATAGACCTATAACCATGAATTTCAGGCCTATGAGTGTTGATAGGGTTGTTTCTTCATAGCCCTAGATATTATGTTGATGAATATGACTCTAAGCATTATGGTGATGCATCTTCCTATTGTGGTGGTCATACTCGTCTATATCATTCCCAAAGCTTTTAGGTGTCCTTACATAATCATAATGAACTTGTCAAGAAGCAAAAAGAAATTGAAAGCCAAATCCAAATGCTTGAGTTTAGGTTGCATGCCAAAGCCCTCCCTACTACCACAAAGAACCTAGTTGCTCAGAACTCCATCATTCCCCTTGGAACCACTTAGAAGCAATTAGACTTGTCATGGGTTGACTATCAAATGTAGAAAATGACTCGAACAATTTTAAATCAAATGCCTTGGTTTGATGAGCTAGATGTCATTGAAGGAGAGGCTCATGTTGACACATTCTCTTCTTTCATGGAGGAGTTTCATTTTGATGATGAAGACATGTGGATCTAGTTCTTCGTTAATTCTTTATGTGGGAATGCACTAAAATGGTTTACTAGTTTTTATTCACACTATTTTTCTTCTTGGAATGACCTAGAGTGATTGTGTTTGTTGAAGAGTTCTCATGTGGTGCTGACCTTGTCTCTTGTCCAAAATTTTTTAAATATCAAAAGGTAGGAGGCAGAATCAGGTCTAGACTTTAGTTAAAAGTTTGCAGTGGTGCATTCTGGTAATCCAAGGAAGTATATGCCCAGTATGTCTTCCTACATTGATCTATTTTTTGATGCATATGAGGATGGTCTAAGTGCGATGATGCAAGAAATGATACCCACTAGTCTGTGGTAGCCATATGTGTGGATTGACAACCTTGAGAAAGCCAAAGATGAATACATGAAAGGGTTGTCAACTCCACAAGGTCAAATTAACAATGTGCAGTGTCTTTTAGATGCTCGAGTGACTCTTGTTGTTGGTCATTATTCTTTGAAGGCTGAGGCAAATGATGTAGTGGCATGGGATAGTCATGAAAATGATACAAACAATTTTTGCATTGATTTATGATTAGATGAGTCAACTCCTGAAGATGGAAATGATGATAGGTACACCAATGTTGATTCAAAGAAGCATGAAGAAGACTTATTCAAAGAGTTGTTGTTCTTTGTCCTTCATAGTGATGAAGTTGTTTTCCCTGTTACATGTACATGTTCGAGCATGAGAGTACAGTCAAAGTTTTTTCACCACGAGATGATTATGTTGATAGGACAGATTGAGGTGACTTGTAGCTTGAATCCTTCACTCTTGAAGGAATATATGAAGTTGAAAATGATGCCTTAGGTGTTTGTGACAAGAAGAATGCCCTGGTGTGTCTTGCAATGTTCTCAAGTGTTTTCCTCCTTTGTTGATGACTTATACACTGACTTTTATTAGTTAGATGATTTGACCACTCATACCCTTAGCTCTTATGGCCACAATGATATGTGCATTAATGATGACTTCACTAGATGTGCCAAAAGTGTAGATCTTTGCTTTGTGGTGATCTCTTATGTTTGCATGTGGGGAGAGGATCAAGAAGAAATTGGTTAAGTGTATAGCTTCTAGAATCACTGTGTTTTGCTTTTTTTTGTCAACATTTCAGATCATACTCAATGATCCATCATCAATACAAAAAGAGGAGAATGAAATAGATTACCCGTTTGGTTGCATTGGTAATTATGGCACAACAGGTCACAGTGATGAAATTGCAATAGAGAGACAATGAGAAGGGTTCAATTGTTCATTGGATGTGCCTTAGTTTTATTCTTATGTTGATGATGAAGAAGATGTGGATAATATGTTTGATCCAAGTATGGAACAACCCATCAGCATATCTAAAGATGGTGTATGCTAGCCACAAGTCATCCAAGGGCCTATGGTGAGCACAAATGAATATAAAGATTTCATTTTTTATGAAGAACAAGCTTCTAATGTTGTGGGTGATGGTGATGCACCAGAGTTGGAATCATTTGTGTGGGTCCAACATATAGGAGAAGGTGATGTGAAGCTATAGCTTGTGGCAACTCAAATTGATTATGTACCCAAGATTGAGACTTTCCATTTTGAGCTACATGATTTGGTGTTCTTCCTTGTGTAGATAAACTTTGTAGCCAGGTATACTTCTCAATGCCTTGTGAATTTAATACATTCAACTTCTATCTTGACTCATTTAATGTTGGTGGCAACTATGTGGATGGGATTGGCATGAGTTGTGAGAGTCTTCTCTTCCCTATGTAATTGAATTAGGTTATTGAATTTAGTAGGTAGGAGGTATCTTAGCCTCAACTTGGTGCCTTGTGTATTTTTAGTTGGTGCATACTTTATTTTGGTGGATGCAATCTATTGTAGTTGGGTGGTGCATACACATTTTGTTTAAGAATATTCAACTCATTTTTCTAGCTAGCCTTTGATAGGGGTAAAATAATTGTGGCACTTTATCCATGGCCTTGTACCATGGATTTCCTTTATAGGATCTAACCTGCAACTACTCTAAAAATTTATATGCAACCATACTTTTATGTTTCCTTTAATTTCATGCTATTGGTCGCACGTTGTTGTTTGTGTCTTGTACTCACATGTTTTGTCTTATGTCTTTTGTTTTCTCCTTTTTTCCTTTTTTCCTTTTGGTCTACCTCTTATAAATCTCTTGTAGATTCTCATTGTGCCCACAAGGGGCACACATCCAACCAGAGCCAATGTTGGCCTACACCCAAATTTTACAATTGAACTTGGTGCTTATATTGATGCAGTGCTTTCCTATTCACCCAAGTGCCTTTTGTAGGTCTTCATTCTTGTGTTCCTTTCATCGCAAACCATGAAAATGTAAAATCCTTCACTTGTGGTGTTCTTTGGTGGATTGTTCTACTCTCTCTACCTACTTCCTTATGCATTGTAGTGCATTGTTTATTCTTGTGGTGCCCCTTGCTACCTTATTATGACCTCCTATCACCTTCCCTTGCTTGTTCTTGGCATCACATGTGCTTTAGTATGTTTTTTCTCACTGCAAAGGAAATATGCCTCAATTGTTTGCCTCTATTGTTCCCTTTTCAATGAACCTTTTGCATGTGGTGGGTTTTCTTGGCTTGTAGTAGCCAGATATGATTTTGCAAGTATATTATTATGTTGTAACAATCTCCATATGATCCCTTTGGCCCTTTGTGGTAAGTTTCTTCTTAGTGCGGTGGGTTTCTTCTTAGTGCAACATGATTCTTCATGTTGGGCCTTGCGATTGGTGTAGTGTCTATAATCTTTCTCATGGTGGTTCTTGTTTATCTTTTGGTTATTTACTTTATCCTTGGTTGCATCTTGATGGTCTTTGGTGCATCTTTTCTTTTGTAGTGATGGTACATTTCTTTGCAGAGGTTAGTTCTCTCTCCACGATGGAAGTGTTGTTCCCATGGTTTCTTTCTTTAGCCTTCACAATGTGTTTCTTTCCCATGGTGGTCCTCTTCAGTTGATAATGCTATGAGGATGTATGTTGGTTAGATTGACCTATTAGGTTCACTATGTTGTGACTACGAGTACTCTTATGGTCAAATATATCTTTGTGGTGGATTGACGTGTTATTGCAGTGGCACGTTTGTGACTTTGAATGCATGGAGGGCTTAGGGTAGTTGGTGGCTTCATACTCTTCTTCTTGGTGTGATCCTAGAGTTATCCATGTGTCATCCACCATCTGATCTAGTTTGCTTCTGTATACGTCTAAAAATGACACAAATCATCCTAAATAAATATTCTAAATATTTATTCCATTCTTCTATTAATTAAATAAATATTCCAAATTTATTTAATCAATTCACTATCTCATAATTAAATAAATTCTATTTATTTAATTATAATTCTTCTATTTGTCCTTCACAATTAAATAATCATAAATTATTTAATTAAGCCTAATTCCTCTATCCTAAAGTTCTAAATTCAAAATTCCACGTCACCTTTACACCTCACCTTTTCCACCTCACCTTTTCCACCTCACCTTGTCCACCTCATCAGGTTGCACATGTAATTAAATATATTTAATATTTAATTACCTTATTTTCCCTCACCCACATGGCCTATTTCTTCTCCAATCAGAGGTCAGTTGACCAATCAATCAAATCTGTTAACTAACCTGTCAGTTGAGTCAAATCCTCAATCAACTCAGTCAGTTCCACAATCCACTCTTCTAACTGATCAATCAATTCTGTTAACAGACCAGTCAATGGAGTTAACTCTCCAATCAGTTTTGTCACATCCCACCTTTCATGATGGAGCTAGGACACTTGGCACGTTTCCACTGGTTGCACATTCCTCAACCATCCTCAACCGTTGATCTTCATATCTTCTCTCAACCGTTGATTCCTCTTCCTCCGAGTCTATAAATAAAGCTTCATCCCTCCATTCTAACCATCCAGGCTTTTGACATCGTTACTCTGCAGAAATATCACCAGCGCGCCTTTGGCACCCACTTGTCATCCACAAGCTTGAGATCACCATTGTTGCATTGGAGCTCACCTTCATTGCATATCACACCATAGCCATTCACCATCGACTTCCTCAAACAGCTTTAAAAGATTGCACTCTCTGAGGGCTCATCTCATCTGCGAAAGGATGATTCGTGATAGGCGAACAACAGAAGTTTCAAAACGGAAGAGGTTTGCTGTGTTTGTTCATTGCTTTGTGTACTTGAATCTTCTTTGTTTCTCTATTCTGTTGATGTTTGGGTCATCTATTATTCATTTGATTGATACACTATATTACCCTCACATTTTTGGCGCCCACCGTGGGGCCGTTGCCCCTTTATTTCACTATTTTTGAGCTTTTTTGAAGGCAGGCTCCGTACAGGTCCCACAGAGTCACGCACAGGTTCTTTCGGTGCATCTGTTCATTTTTACGGCGCTTTTGAAGACTATTACGGCGCTTTTGAAAACCCTGCGCATCTGTGCATTCTTGCTGCGCTTTTACAGACTATCACGGCGCTTTTGTTAAAACTGCGCATTTGTTGACTGTTACTGCGCTTCCATAGACTGTTGCTGCGCATTTGTTACAACGGCGCATCTATCGACTGTTACGGTGCTTATGAAGACTGTTGCAGTGCATATGTTAAAACTGCGCATTTAATCATTTTAACGACGCATACGTTCAAAACTACGGCGCATTTGTTAATGCTGCGCTTCTGTTGATCACTTTTGCGCATCTGATCACTGAAGCTGCGCATTTGTAACAGACTTAGCTTTTAGTACTTTTCTAGAGGTTTTTGCTAACGCTAACCCTTTTGCAGGTGTTTGCTGGAGCGGTTTTGCAGGATAGGCTCAGGTTTAGTTACATGTAGTTGCATCTAACTAGCTCACATTTCATTTTCTGGGAAAGAGTAAAATGGTTGTTCATTACAAATCTTCATCTAGTCTTAATTAGGGAGGAAGTAACTGGTTTATTTCATGCTTGCATTGCAAACAACTTCCAAGTTATTGTTACCTAAGACTTAAAATTGAACTCACAACTGCTTTTTGAAGTTAAAATGAACCATTGCTATATCGTGAGACCTGAATTTCAAAGTTAACAATCTCGTGCAACGTGGACTTAAAATTGAACTCACAACTGCTTTTTGAAGTTAAAATGAACCATTGCTATATCGTGAGACCTGAATTTCAAAGTTAACAATCTCGTGCAACGTGGACTTAAAATTGAACTCACAACTGCTTTCTGAAGTTAAAATGAACCATTGCTATATCATGAGACCTGAATTTCAAAGTTAACAATCTCGTGCAACGTGGATTTAAAATTGAACTCACAACTGCTTTCTGGGATTTAAAATTGAACCACTGCAATATTGTTGAAATCACTTCAAAGTTCTGTTTGAGTAGCTTAGCCCATTTAGTTTTTATCTTTTAACTAGGGTGGATTAATCAGTGTATTCTGTGCTTGCAAATGACAATAGGCTTATGCTCTCCCCTCTTCTGGGTGATCAGAGTGCCAGACTTGTCATTCTACTTGTTTAACCTTTAGGAGGGGCCTGCCCTTGGATGCACGCTTGTCCAAGCGGGAACGACCCTGAGTGGTAACAGGCTAATGCCAAGCCCTACCGAGCCACTTAAAATAAATTGTGCTTGAGGTGAAAACCTCCTGCAACGAGTGCTGTTATGTTACACCGACGGCCAACCTCCCCCAAAACCCTCTCAGGCGCAACCCTGTGAGGCTGGGAGACTCCATAACGGAGAGTAGCGCCGCCGCACGTGTAACCACTTGAACGGTTGCCTGAATTAAATACCTTTTGTTTTAGTGGCCCAAATCCCTTATAATCCATTTCTCACCTAGGATTTTGTGCTTGCTTTTGTCCAAAATAGAGTCAAAAAACTACAAAAACAATGGAAAACTACAAAATACTCTTTGTGCTTGCTGTGTTTTCTTCCTAAATTAATTCATAATATCAGATCAGGAAGACCTTTTCCAGCCAAAGAATACCAAAAACAGAGAAAAATCCCAAAAATTTGCAAAAAAATACCAGAACTGCGCATATCCGTTTCTGCTGCGCATATACAGTGACTTGCTGCGCTTTTGTACCGACTTGCGGCGCTTTTATACCTTTTTGCTGCGCATATACACTGTTATGCTGCACTTTTACAGCGACTTGCTGCGCATGTACACCGACTTGCTGCGCATATACTTTTCTGCTGCGCATTTGCGCACTGTTACTGCGCATACATACTTCACCAGAGCGGCGCATATATAGCGACTTACGGCGCATTTGCCCATTCTAGCTGCGCATCTGTTTCTGCGCATGTGTGACAGTGAGCATCTGCCCTATTTTTGAGAAATTTTCGTCAGCTGTTCAGAGTACCCATTTCAGCCTAGTTTCATTTTATGAGGTCAGAATCAACCTTGCAGTCAATTTTCATCCATTTCACCCATTTCTCTCTCTTTCGTCGATCGTCCCAGTCACCTTCTGTCCAACGTCACTCTGTCCCATACCGATTCGACATAGGTCCTTCTTCGTTTCATTCATGAATTCACGTAAGCCTAGTAGGTCACAGTACCTTTTGCTAGTAGTCTTGTTGAACGACTAAGCCCTACACAGTGAGACTGGTATCGACTACCCTTGCTAGTGGCTAGAGTCTTGTGTCAACCGTCTTACCTGAAGTCATTGAGCGAGAGAACCCTTTGTCCAAGTCTTGTCCTAGATACCCCATTCATTACAGTCTTGGTCGGCACCTTGCCAAGATTTCTAGTCCTAGTCCATTTCATCCCACCCCACCTTGCATGGTTCTTACTCGATCCCAGTACAACAAGCTAACTGAAATGGCCGACTCTTTCGATCACATCGCCCCACCACGCGATGATGATGAAGAAATTTCTCGTGAAGAATTAGTGGCACACATGCAAGATAGCAAATTCCAACGCCTAGTGGAGAGAGTACTCCTTGAGGATCCCACCAAATATTTCCATCATCTTGCTAGTCTCGGACTCAAACTCCCCGCAGACTTTGACATTAGCTCCATCATAGAAAATGCAGACAATGAACGTGAGAGGGACACAAATGACACAGTCCCAAATGCACATGAGAGAGGCACAAATGACACGGTCCCCTAGGCCAATGAGAGGGGAAAACAACACATAGATCAAAATGCTCCTATGGCGGATGTGAGACAACAAATTGAGAGTCTAAAGCTAGAAATCTCCAACCTTAAGATCGGCACCAGTTCCAAGAACTACTCCTTGGAAGATATAGCACCATACCCCTTTGACAGAAGTTTGGTCATGAAACCATTCCCCTTTCAGTTCGGAATCCTGAAATTCGACAAATACAAAGGGAAGGGGGACCCTAGAGATCACATCAGGGAATTCACTGCAGCATGTTTAGAAGTAGCTCACAACGAGACCTACTTAATGAGACTGTTCCCAAGATCTTTAGGAGGTCAAGCTATGAAGTGGTTCTCGCGTCTCCCACCAGGAATCAAAACTTTTGATGAACTTGTCAATAAATTCATAACGCACTTCTCTTACAACATAGAACACGAGGTATCTATGCTAGACCTATGCAACACCAAACAAAAGGGTGGTGAGTCTTTCGCCACCTTCTTACAATGATGGAGACAGCTAGCTAGTAAGTGTTCTTACGATATGCCTGAGAAACAACTATTGGAAATGTTTGTCCACAATTTGAATCCTGATCTTAGCTATCAGATTCAGATACAATGCCCTACCTCATTCACCAAAGTCATTGAAATGGGGCTATTCATTGAGAAAGCTATGATCGCTAAAGGAGCTCTCAAGCTCTACAAGGACACACCATCTTCCAATTACACAACTGACAAGTCAAAGTTTTGGACCAAGAACAAGAACGTGGTCAACGATGGAGTAGTGGATGCCAAGGCGGCAGCCCCTAAACAACAACCCATATTCACTCTTAAGGAAGAAGCAAATAACGGTGCACTCAACAAGCCACCCCCTCGGGAACCTCGACCTTGGTTCAATTCGAATCCAAGGAGGAAATTCACACCGTTAGGAGAATCTCAAGAATCAGCCCTCAGAAAGTTGTTGGCTAACAATGAAATTTCTCTATCGCCAACAAGTGACTATGAGCCTATAGTCAAACCTCCCTATTGGAAGGACACAGACTATTGCGAGTATCATCGAGGAAGGGGGCACACAACCAATAATTGCATCCGTCTTAAGAACGTCATACAAGATATACTAGACCAGAATCAGGGAGGGACACAACAGCATACCTCCAATGAATCTCATGTGGCCTACCGAGATCCTCTCCTAAACCACAACCGGCCGTATAACAACAATCACAACAGCGGTCACAACAACAATGGTTACAACCACAACAATGGTCACAATGGCAACAACTCCAATAGCCATAACAATAATGACAACAATCGCAACAGGCCAAACCAGAACAGTGGGTCGAGTAATGCTAACTATCCAAGCGTTCCCTTTGAGTACACCATTAACTGCATTTCTGAGCACGTTCCGCAAGTCAACGTCATATCCCCCAACCAACAACCAGGACCTAACGGAACTGGTTGTAGTATAATTACCCGCAGTGGTAGAGTCACGATCAACACCACTCCTCCAAGGTCGTCACCATCTCCGTCCAACTCCCGCCCGTATAATGTCATCGACCAATTGCAAAAGACTCCGGCCCACATTTCTATATTGGAGCTCTTGCGTCTATCTCCTTCTCATAAGGAGATTCTTGAGAAAGCCTTAGTGGAAACTACTGTCCCCACTAACCTAGCCCAAGAAAAGTTTCAAACCATGGTGGGTAATTTGACATCCTCCACTTCCATCTCGTTTACAGAACAAGATAACCTTTCCATGTCTCAACCCCACAACACTCCTCTACACATTGTCGCATTCGTACACAGGCACCGCATCAAGAGGGTTCTCATTGATGGGGGGGCCGGTTTGAATATTTGCACTCTGAAGCTAGTCCTTGCATTGGGGTTTTCTGAACAGGCAGTAGATCCTAGACGGAAAATTACTATCAAAGCCTACGACGAGGAGGAACACACCACAAAGGGCACGGTTGTCCTACCCATTCAAGTGGGACCGGTAATTAAAGATGTGGTGTGCCAAGTCCTTGATCGGGAGCTTGCTTACAATATTCTACTAGGGAGACCATGGATCCACGCCATGAAAGCTGTCCCCTCCACCTACCATCAATGCATAAAGTTCCCACACGATGGCAAACAGGTCACCATACACGGCGATCCTGATCCCTACCAACACTGCAATTCTTTCCAAGCTAAACCTGAATGCGTCATTCCCAACAATAGAGCCCATATCTCCCCTACTCCGCCACAAGACCATACTGCCGAAGCTTCCTCTTCACGGCCCAAACCAATGAAAATCACCATAAAAGAAAATAGCGTGGGGGAATACCAGATTGAGCACAGCCTCAACCTTGCAAAAATGCCCTTGTCTCCTCGCTCCTTTGGCCAGCCCAAGCATCAACCCAGGCATTTTCCAAAGCCCTCTGCTCCTCCTACAACTCCCGCAAACCCCTTTGTCAAATGGGGGACCTTATCCGATGAATCAGAGGAGCGAGATCTTTTGCAATGGCTTTATGCCGAAGAAGAAAACACATCCCAAGAGCCACCTAGACTCCCTACAGAGCTCTATGGGCAAGGTGAAACCATCTTGCATAGGATGGGATATGAAGGACAAGGCCCTATCAGCCTCAGAAAAGAGGGGATCATCGAACCTATACAACCTTCTTCCTCCTCTTCGGCTAGAAACACGACTGGCCTAGGGTACAAAGGTAAAGGTAAAGCCAAAGAAAATGCCTGCCTAGTGGAGACAATTCAAACACTCCAAGTGGACAGTGACACAGATTCAGATGATTCCAATCAATATGAATGGGACGAGCTGACAGAGCACTCCTACGATGACAAGGAGATTGACACCATCCAAACCCTTAGCCCATATCATGAGAGACAAACGCAACGGGACAGACCACTGGAGTCTGACTTGCCCCTCCCTGAAGTTATGGCTTTCGAGGAAAGTTTTGATTCCATTGCGATAAACAACCTGGAAGACAGTACCACCCAGAACACTACCCCCACCTGTGCTCCTAATATTTCCATCCACACTATCAACGAATCAGGTCTTTCATCCGACTCCCTTCCCCTCTTGCACCCTGAGCTTCTTGACTGGGATCTGCAAGGAACCCCCCAATTAGATGTGTTCCAGAACGATGATGCCTACATTGACTATATGGGACTTCGAGATCATTTACCAAAAGGAGATCATAAAGCCAGTTTCGCTATCGAACTCAATACTGTAGCTTACTTCGGGGAGGGTGCCAAGCCTTCTAGTCGCAAAAATGTAAAGATCAAAAAGGGATCTGACGGTGAAAACTGCCATGCGGCAGTGTCAGATCATAAAACAGTAAAAAGAAAGGACGTATCTGAAGGTGAAAACCCAACTGTGGCACCTGACGATGGATTGCTTGACACCCTCCCAAGTGACATGTATCAAGAAAGGTCACAGATCGTGGTAGAGCCAACAGAGCCAGTGAACATTGGAACCGAAGAGCAGCCTCAGATTATCCACTTTGCAAAATCTCTCACGCCGCCTGAGAAAACCAAGTTTGTACCATTCTTTAAAAAGAAGAGAGGCAGCTTTGCTTGGTCATATGCCGACATGCCAGGTTTGGACCCAAACCTGATTCTACATCACTTGCCATTGGATCCAGGGGTGAAGCCCGTAAAACAAAAACTGAGAAAAATGCATCCCCATATAGCCCTTCTGGTCAAAGAAGAACTCAAGAAATTGTTAGACGTGGGGTTCATCAGGGCCATTGATTACCCTGAATGGATATCAAACATCGTGCCCATGTCTAAACCAGATGGCAGGGTTCGACTATGCAACGATTTTAGAGACTTAAACAAAGCATGCCGCAAGGATGACTTTCCCTTGCCTAACATTGATATCATAGTCGACCTCACGGCAGGACATACAATGCTGTCACTTATGGATGGATTCTCAGGGTACAACCAGATCAAAATAGCACCAGAGGATCAGCACAAAACCGCTTTCACTTGTCCATGGGGTACCTTTTGCTGGAATGTCATGCCATTTGGGCTGAAAAATACAGGTGCTACTTATCAGCGGGCCATGACAACCATATTCCACGACATGATGCATGTGACCATGGAAGATTATGTTGACGATATCTTGGCAAAATCACTCACCAGGGACTCACACCTGGACACATTAGAAAAATTCTTCCAACGGTTGGATCAATTCCAAGTAAAACTGAACCCGAAGAAATGTGTGTTTGGGGTCACATCAGGCAAGCTGCTAGGCTTCATCGTGTCAGCAAACGACATAGAGGTAGACCCGGCCAAGGTCAAAGCAATCATGGACATGCCTCCGCCCAAAACTCTAACACAGTTGAGATCCTTACAGGGCAAGCTACAGGCTATCCGCAGGTTCATCTCACAGCTGGCAGACAAGTGCCACCCTTTTAGCCATCTCCTACATAAGAACGTTCCATTTAAATGGGATGAGCAGTGCGAAGAGGCATTCAACAAGCTCAAGGAGTACCTCATGAATCCTCCTATACTCATGCCTCTGATCCAAGGAAAACCTTTGATTCTCTACATATCTGCTACACCTACTGCTCTTGGGGCTCTCCTAGCACAGCAAGACTATGAGAACAAGGAAAGAGCTGTGTACTACATCAGTCGAACCTTAGTGGGCTACGAGTTGCAGTACTCACAGGTGGAACGTTCATGCCTTGCGGTGGTTTTTGCCTCACAAAAACTCCGACACTACATGTTGGCACATCCTGTCAAACTCATTGCCAAGATCGACCCACTAAAATATCTTCTCAGCAAAGCAGCTCTCACAGGTCGACTAGCCAAATGGGTTATGCTTCTTAGTGAATATGATATAGAGTATGTGGATAGAAAAGCCATCAAGGGGCAAATCATCGCAGACCAACTAGCTGAGGCACCGTTACAGGACACTTCACCAATGCAGTTTGAGTTCCCAGATGAGTCTTTATTCACTCTGTCAACATCTCCTTGGAAACTCTACTTCGATGGGTCTTACACCAACCATGGATCGGGGGCAGGTATCTTGTTTATCACTGCCCAAGGCGACACAATTCCAAAGTCCTACAGGTTGTTATTCCCATGCACTAACAATATAGCAGAGTATGAGGCTTTGGTAATTGGTCTCAAGATGGCCACTGAGTGGAAAATTCAAGCACTATGTGTCTATGGTGATTCTCAGCTTGTCATAAACCAGGTCAACGACGAGTATCAGACCAAAGATGAGAAGCTCATCCCATACAAGCGAATGGTCGACGACCTCAAAGAACATTTTGGGACCATCTCGTTTGAGTAAATACCCAGGATAGAGAACAAAGCAGCCGATGCAATGGCGACCATAGCCTCTCTTCTTGAGATACCTGAACAGGAGTCACGGTATGAGTTCTTAGTAGAAACAATTCGACAGCCGGCTTATGATCTCCTTGAAACCCATTCCATTTGCCACCTAGTGGGATCTGATTCACCTTGGTACGGTAAGACCTACACTTACCTCAAGGACAATGTCCTTCCTTTGGACCTCTCTTCCAACCAAAAATGAACTTTCATCTGGCAAGCCTCCCGTTACACCATTATCGCCAATACCCTTTACCGACGTGCTCTGGATGGTACTTTACTCCGTTGTCTAGAACAAGAAGAATCTATAACTGCCTTGCGAGACGTGCACGAAGGGATCTGCGGAACACACTCCAGCGGTCCTTCCTTAGCTAAAAAACTCATGCGTTTGGGTTATTACTGGCCCAATATGGAAATGGATTCATATCAGTTCGTCAAAAAGTGCAAACAGTGCCAGATACATGGGAACCTGATTCATGCACCTGCTCAGGAGTTAAGACCTCTAACGACACCCTGGCCCTTTTGCCAGTGGGGACTTGACCTCGTGGGAAAGATTCATCCGCCCTCTTCCAACGGCCATAAATTCATCATAACCGCCACTGAGTACTTTACAAAGTGGATTGAAGCCGTTCCCTTATCAACCGTCACAGGAAAGCAAATTTCCTCTTTCATTCTGAATTACATTATCTGCCGATATGGCATCCCTTCATCCATCATAACGGATAACGGGAGACCCTTCAAAAATCAAGATGTCCAGGAACTTTGTGACCGTTTCAAGATCCAACATCGCTTCTCCACTCCATATTACCCCCAAGGTAACGGCCAAGCTGAGGCATCGAACAAAACCATTCTAAAAATCCTAAAGAAGACTGTCAATGAAGCTGGTCGCGATTGGCACGTCCAACTCAATCCCGCTCTGTGGGCCTATCGAACCAGTATACGCACTCCCACAGGTGCTACACCCTACGCCCTCGTCTATGGTTCAGAAGCCATCCTTCCCATTGAGGTCGAACTCCCATCCCTTCGGGTGTCGTTGAAAGGTCTCATATCAGACGAAGAGTACAGAGTCTCCAGGCTACAAGAGCTAGAACTGCTAGAGGAAAGGCGCCAAAAAGCTTTTGACCATCTCAAAGCCTATCAACAGATGATGTCAAGAAGCTACAACCACAAGGTTAGACCAAGATGCTTCAAGGTTGGGGACCTCGTCCTAAAAGAGAACCCTCGCAATCAGCAGGACAGAGAAAAGAAAGGTAAGTTCGAGCCTAACTGGCTTGGACCCTATGTAATTGTAGCGGCTTATGGATCGGGGGCATATCAGTTGGCCACATCAGAAGGTGAGTTGTTTGATGATCCAATCAACAGCATGCACCTTCGTCGGTTCTATACCTAAGAGAACCCCAATGCAAGGGGGCACAATAAAGTCAAAAAAAATCAAAAAAAGTTACAAAGAGAAAATACAAAAAAATTGAAAAAAATAGAAAGCATGCAAAAAAATCGTCCTTTGGTGAAAACCTGGCAAACAGGCACCTTGGATAGGTATCATGATGAAAACCTGGCAATCAGGCGTCATGTTACTTTCTAGCTTCTCGTGCAAATAAAAGCAAGTGATGAAAACCTGGTAAACAGGCATTACTTGTGACAAACCGCATTCTCCATCTTTGGGAATCCAATCACCTTGAGCCCATTCTCCCTCTATTTTCCCCATTCGACCCATATCCATCCCACAATAAACACTTGACAGTTACCTATCATGGCTTGATACTCACTTTGTGGCCTTGTCAACCAAGGTTTTGTCCCATACCGTCTCCTCGAAGTGAGCCTAGCGTAGTGTCTCTCGTCAGTGTCTATGGTCTGAATCCGTGAACTACGTTGCCTCTGCGCCGTCACGTAGGCAAAGCCATTATTCTAATGCGCCCCCGAGGCTTCCATCTCTCCCAAAGTCCCATTCGTCTCCTCTCTTGTCTTCATTCTTGTCGTCTTACTTCTAGTCCATCCATGGTCCATTAGGGTTTACCCCAAACTACGTTGCCTCTGCGTCGTCACGTAGGCAAGGCCATTTAGCAATGAGCCCCCGAGGCACTAGGTCAGTCCCTTAGGGTCCGTCTTCTCAATAAGGATTGTGCAATCTTCTCACCAAGCAAGCAAATGCAAGCAAACACCCGCGCTTCGAGCAGCAATCTTGACTATGAGCATCTTAACCTATCCAATGCAAAGCAAATACCCAAGGTCTTCTAAAATGATTTTATGCAAATTAAGGCAAGAAATTAACACATATCAACGCAAATATGCTTTTGTGGATTGGAACCTAGGGTTAAGTTACAGAGTCTTGATTTTTGCTATCATACCTTCCTATGCTACTCAAGGATGCCAAAAGCTAGAGATGCTATGATGGGGGCATGATTACTTTCTTTGTTTGTTGTTTGTGGATTAAACTTTAGTAATGCAACGCCTTGTCTAAGGACATGATCAGCAAAAAGATCATCGAGGACATCCAAGGCCTTACATGAACTGGGGCAATCCTTGCTTGTTGAAACACAAGAAGTACTCAGGTCATCTAGATTCAATTTTGACTAGATGCTTGTATTAACTTGCTCAATCACACTCCATGTAAGTGATACTCAGGTCATCTCGGTTTAATTATACCTAGATGCTTGTATTCACTTACAACATTTCAGAAAAAGTACCAAAAACAAAATGCCCAATGATGAAATAAAGCAATCTAAAAGCAAAACATCCGTCCTATATCCATACACCCATCCATACAAATCCTCATTATTCAAAGTATGCAGAGTAACGATATCAAGTAACGTTCCTAGGTCATTCTATCGCAACCATTCTTCTATCCATCATGTCATTCTTATGTCGATAGAGTACATTTGGACTTCACAAAAACAAGGCATATAGGCGCATATCATATCATTCGTAGAAACTAGTCGTGCACATGATTAGGTTAGTAGAATGCACCATCCAATGCATTAGGTCACCAATACATTTACATCACATCTTAATCTTAAAAGCCCAGAAAATCAAACAACATAGCTAAGTGCATCACATATATAGTTACATCACCACATAGTACTCATGTTACAACTGCATACATTCAAAACATTACATCATATAAACATCCAGTAGCATCTCACATATCTATACAGCATCATAACATAGAAATCATGTTCCATACGCACATCTGCATTAGCTCATTTAGACACCACATATACAGTTGCATCATAACATAGAAATCATGTTTCATATACATACATTTGCATCATCACATAGACATCATATTACATTTTGCATCCATTTGTCACATTAGATCATATAGACATCATATAGCAGCATATCAAAGTATTTCTCACATAGCATCATATAGACCATCTAACTATGCAATAGAATCACATCATACAATAGAAGTAAAATCATCATCTCATAACGCATGCAATAGATACACAAAGCTGCATCATCATCCATACTATCATATACAAAGAGGTCCAAATGTACAATATCACCATCTCTCTCAAAATCAAAGTGTCATATACAATATGCATCTAAATAGACGGTGATACATGTCCCAAAAATGTACAAAATCTGGTATGGGTCTACCCCTGCTGCTGTGGGCCACCACTGCCAGCGCCTGACTGCTGAGGTCCCATCACGGATGCCCCTGACTGTGAAGGCCCTGCTCTGTGAGCCACCCCAGACTGACTCCTGAAACTCCCTGCCCTCTGGCTCGACGCCACGGCACCATGGTACAAGCCTCGGTAGTACTGTGCCTGCTGCTGCACTCTGGCTAGGTCTGTCTGCGCCTGTGCCAACTGCGTCTGCAACTGGCCTACCTGTGCCTGTGCCTGTTGCACCTGCCCAACCAGAAATGAGCTCGCTGCGTCGGTACCCATGGCAGCCACTGCTGTGTCCCTCTCTACTCGGATAAGGCGTACCCGGGCATCTGCCATGTCTCGCTCACGAGTCAAACCAGCGATCACCGCTGCGTCTGTATCTCGCCTCCTCTCCACTCTCCTCAGCTGTGCCTGCAGCTTTCGCACCTGTCCCCTCAGGCTGGCTATAGTCCTCTCATGTGCCTCACCCTGCACTGGCCCCTGGGCTGCCTCTGCCTGTCCTAGCCCCTGCTGCTGGGGCACCTGCTGCTGGGGCACCTGCTGCTGCGGCACCTGTTGCTGTGGTACCTGCTGCTGTGGTACCTGCTGGGGTGGTGGCATCTGTACCTGCTGCTGCACCTCTCCCTGTCCTGGCACTGCCTGCCCAGCTCGATCTATCCTCCTCCGCTGCCTCGGCCTCTCTACAGCCTGGCCACCCCGTCCTCATCCTCCTCTAGTGGCCCTCTGCCCTGGGCCAGCCTCTCCCTCCTCCTCTGAGTCCGCCTCGTCAATACGAGGCACCAGCATGCCAGGTCCTGAATATCTCGGGAATGGGTGTGCGGTAATCCAATCCTCATACTCCTGTGTAACCCCCGCATCTGCTATCTCTCGCCTCATGTCCCATGCCACGTAAGGCAACTGCTGGAACTCTGCCAAGGCCTCCTCGTAAGAAGCCATCGGCCCCCATCTGACCCTCTCTGCGTGTGTCCGGGCAAACATGGCCTGTCCCTGTGGCATGCCCTGTCTCCTGCCAAACTGTCGCAGCACTCGGCCCACCATCTGCCTCTCCAGTATGTGCCGTGTCCGGCCTATCAACCACCTGGTCTGAAAGCAGAAAGGCAGCTCATCTCCCTCATCATCCCAGGGCTCGCAGTCCAGATATGGTCGCCAGACGACCACATCTATCCCATCCAACGTGTGCCGCCAATACTCTAGCTTCCCCAGCCTGTGCTGGGAAATCACTCCTGCGTAGCCATAGCTGTATGGCTCTCCTCTCTGCCTAGCAAAGACGCATATCGGCCTGGTCACCGCTATGTGCTCCCACAGCCAGAACTGTAACAGCAACACCCCAGCCGATAGACTCGTGCTGCGATGGTAAACCACCTGATGCATGTCGTGATAAAGGTGGGCCAGCACGCAGGGTCCCCACGCATATCGGGTGCCCTCAGTCAGCATCCGCTCCATGATCCTGCCCCATCCAATGGGGAACCCATGCGATCTCCTGTCCGGGCATACAACGCCCCCAATCAGCCCAGCCACAATCCCAGGGAAGTAGTCGTAGCAGTCATATATGTCCTGCCACGGGATGACCTGTCCCACCAGCTCAGGATCATCAAATACTCGCTGACACTCGGCGAGTCCCGCGTCCCGCTGAGCATCGTACTCCACCAACTCGCCTACTAAGGGCAAGTGCAGTATCCTGTAGACGTCCTCCAGCGTCACCGTCATCTCTCCGGTGGGGAAGTGGAACGTCCCATCCTCGCTGTGAAATCTCTCCACGGCAGCTGTCAATAGTCCTCGGTTCGCCCGCACCTCGGGCATAAAGCAAACGAAATCTAAACCCATGGCACCAAGCACCACTCTGTCGGCCTCTGTCAGCATATATCTCTGCAACAACGGCATAGGGAATGTCTCCCTCGACTGTAGCGTCTCTCGTATCTCCTCCTGCAAGCACGCAAAGCAAGGCGTCAGTCTCAAGCCGCATATACCATACTCAACATATCTACTGAACTATATCAACTAAACTTAGCATTTCAAATTGATCAAAACAGCATACTACATCTCTTGACTAGATTCCTGCAATCTCGGAGATAGCTCATTAATTCCCGCGTCAAACAGGACGCTAATCGAATCAATTTGGCTAAGTAATTTGCCATCCCAAGCAAATGCGCCACTACAGGTGGTAAATGCACCATTTCTGGTATATGCACCGCATAAACCCACATATGCGCCGCAAAAATGCATATGCGTCGCTACAACGCACGTATGCGCCGTTATAACACATGCGCCGCAGAAATTCACACATGCGCCGCAAAATTACGCATGCGCCGCAAGAATCCACATATGCGCAGCTTTAACAAATGCGCTGCTGCATTTCACGCATGCGCGGCAGAAATACAAAAGCGCCGCCCAATTACGAAAGCGCAACTAGAATGCACAAATGCGCAACTTTAACGCATGCGCCGCCGAAACCGGCATATGCGCCGCGAAATTACAAATGCGTAGCTTCGCAAGACATATGCGCCGTTCTGCGTTTCGGCGCATTCATTTCACCTATTTTCTACGTGCATTTATGACACCTTAACTCGACCCTAGGAGAAATTTTTCGAAGCACATACCGGGGGTCCTGCCTCTGCTGGCCGCCCGAATCGTCGGACTCGCTTGAATCGGTGCTCCTCGCGTGGAATGTCTGCTGCTCTGGCTGCCATGCCGCTCTAAGTTTGCTCTGAGCTCTCCTTCTCCAATCCAGATCAACCAAGTGTGCAAATGACTATTCTTGTGGACCCAGCTCCTATTTATAGCCTCCAAACCCTAATTCTGGCTAGGTGATGACTGTGACTACTTCCCGTGTCCGTTTTTCCCCCCGTTTCCTTCCCGCATCCCTGACCACGTCCCTTTTCTTCCAACCTATCCTAACCCCTTCCTCGTCGTGAGATTGTCCGTCTCTAAAACTTTCCCCGTTTTTTCCCGTCCAATCTCCCAAGGGGGCATCCTATCGTCATTTAACCTGTACCAGGGGCAAACTGGGGCATGTATCATCATTCAGACTATCAATTTCTTTGAAGCAACGCTGTAAACTGCATTGCATCAAAGAGGGGCAAAATGTATACGTCTAAAAATGACACAAATCATCCTAAATAAATATTCTAAATATTTATTCCATTCTTCTATTAATTAAATAAATATTCCAAATTTATTTAATCAATTCACTATCTCATAATTAAATAAATTCTATTTATTTAATTATAATTCTTCTATTTGTCCTTCACAATTAAATAATCATAAATTATTTAATTAAGCCTAATTCCTCTATCCTAAAGTTCTAAATTCAAAATTCCACGTCACCTTTACACCTCACTTTTTCCACCTCACCTTTTCCACCTCACCTTGTCCACCTCATCAGGTTGCACATGTAATTAAATATATTTAATATTTAATTACCTTATTTTCCCTCACCCACATGGCCTATTTCTTCTCCAATCAGAGGTCAGTTGACCAATCAATCAAATCTGTTAACTAACCTGTCAGTTGAGTCAAATCCTCAATCAACTCAGTCAGTTCCACAATCCACTCTTCTAACTGATCAATCAATTCTGTTAACAGACCAGTCAATGGAGTTAACTCTCCAATCAGTTTTGTCACATCCCACCTTTCATGATGGAGCTGGGACACTTGGCACGTTTCCACTGGTTGCACATTCCTCAACCATCCTCAACCGTTGATCTTCATATCTTCTCTCAACCGTTGATTCCTCTTCCTCTGAGTCTATAAATAAAGCTTCATCCCTCCATTCTAACCATCCAGGCTTTTGACATCGTTACTCTGCAGAAATATCACCAGCACGCCTTTGGCACCCACTTGTCATCCACAAGCTTGAGATCACCATTGTTGCATTGGAGCTCACCTTCATTGCATATCACACCATAGCCGTTCACCATCGACTTCCTCAAACAGCTTTAAAAGATTGCACTCTCTGAGGGCTCATCTCATCTGCGAAAGGACGATTTGTGATAGGCGAACAACAGAAGTTTCGAAACGGAAGAGGTTTGCTGTGTTTGTTCATTGCTTTGTGTACTTGAATCTTCTTTGTTTCTCTATTCTATTGATGTTTGGGTCATCTATTATTCATTTGATTGATACACTATTTTACCCTCACAGCTTCCATGTGGATGACTTGCATTATGAGGTTTAAAATGTTTACCTACCCTGCCATCCACTATTCACTCCCACCTACTCTATTTCTTCATGTGCTTCTCCAATGATTGAAATACAAAAGTTATTGCTAGCTCGTAGGTGGTTGGCATGTCCTCCCATTTCCTACCTTCCTCCTTTATGTGACAAAGTGTTTAATGTTGTTCTAATTAGTGGTTGTGCATGGTGGTTAGTTTTTCTTCACTGTTTGATTTTTTTTTCTAACCCACAATGGTAAGGGTTTGACGTGTTAACCCTTGCTAAGTAGATCTTGCATGATCCTAGGATGATCTCTCATTCTAGCAGCTCCCTTCTTTTGACATGGCCTTGTGGGTGTCTTGGAGGCTGGATTTGTTTGGATGTGTATTTTAAATCTCCCTCCAAGAGCCTTGACGTAAAATGTTATATTACATGCATGTTCGTTATATTCCATGCATGTTCGTTATATTCCAGGTTGGTCATTGAGCCAATTTTTTGGATGCATATGTGTCTTAGGTTATTATAGGGCATGAAGCAATGCACCTTTAGTTTGTAAGGGGATGGGATACACATTGTAACTCATAGAAAAGTTATTTAACAAACACAATGCTTGTGAATGGTATGTCTCCATGACAATCTATAACTATTCAGGGGATGCTCAAACTGAGTTGTGTATCCTCTCTTACCACATTTGTTGGTATGAGTGAAATATGAGTTTGTGTCGCAACACTATAATGCATTGCACGATTTCTTACAATGGTCTTACTCCTATTTTGCATGAGCTAGATGAATGAGTGAATGAAACTTGCAATGGTCTTACTCTTATTTTGCATGATCTAGATGAATGAGTGACTGCATTCTAATTCATTGTACAAGCTATCTTGCAGTGGTCTTTCTTATATTTCACATGAGTAGGTGTAGCATTGTGATTGGAGTATTAAGTATATCCATTTACATGAAGTGTATCTTTGATTTGTATGCATGTGCATGTTTGGTTCCATTATGCTTTGCAAATTGTGTATCCTCTTCTCCCTTGCATGATTATGACTTTGTTGCCCATTGGAGTAGATTAGAGTTCCAACACTTCGTATTTTAACCATCTCTATGTCCTTGTTAGTTTAAGACATAATAACTCAGGGAACATCTTAATGACTGCAAACTACTTAGATAGTTAGAGGATCATGTCATGCATGCCTACACATTGGCATTGTGTATGAAAAGTTAAGTGGAATTAGTGGAGATATTGTACCGTTGTCATCCTTGGGTGCATACGTGAGGTTGTAGTTATCAACTTAACAAGAGGTCTTGTATGTAGCTAGTTAGTCTTTGGCCTAGTGACAAATTTTGGAGTCAAGCATACATTGGATATAGCTATGATTGGTTTAGTCTTATTCCATCTTATTTAATAGATGTCATGTTAAGGATACCTCTGGGAAATACCTTCCTAGGTTTAGTTGAGCCTAAAGATGAAGATGAGCCTACTCACTCATAATAATTGGTTCATTCATGCCACATTCTAATCATAAGTCCTTCTCATCACCTATGTTGACACTCCCTAGCCTTAGGCGTTGGCGCAAGCCTTTATGAATTATGAAGCCACATGTCTAAGCACCAATAGGGTGAATACAAGTACCAAAGATTAGATTTTATAGAGGACAAGATTGTAGAAATCAAACAAAATCACACCATTGGGAAGACATGATCATTGCCACAATTCTATTACAAACCTTCATGAACTCAAGATCGAATTGTTTCTACTCCCTAATTCATAATCTAGTCTCATATCTCAAATATCAAATATCTATTAAAACATGTAATAAAAAAGACTCCACAACCCAAAATACCCAAACCTAATTCTCTCATTTCAATTTAACACATATTTGATTTCACTATTAAATTACATATAGTCTCAATTATTCATACTAAACTCCCATATTCAAGGTTTTCAATTTAACACATATCTGATTTCACTATTAAATTACATTTAGTCTCAATTATTCATACTAAACTCCCATATGCAAGGTTTTCATTTAAAATTAATTTGTCCCTAGATACCTTTGGTCATTTTATTGCCCTTTAAGAGGATCGTAAAAGACAATTGTGTTTATAATAATATGCACAACTTTGAACTATTAATAAATTTTAAAATAATATTTTAAATCTAACTATGAGACTTGATTTTAAAATAATGAATATTCATTTAATAAATATACTTTACTTAGGACAGAGTGGACTGTCCTTTGTTGTTATTAGCACAAATAATCTATTAAATAATGGAAAAGATAACCATAAATTTGACCAAGATAGCAGAGGACGGTCTTCCCAAAGTAGAATTTAAAAGTGCCCAAATTTCCTGTAATTTTCAAACACAACCTGTAATTTTATTATTGGGGGGAATGACATAGAACAACTATAAGTTAGTGGAATTGGGGAGATAAACATGAATAACGAGATGGTAATCATGCGCTATTAGCTCCGCAACAAAGATTTTCTCTCGCACATTTTCAATTTTCCGCGTTTACCCTCAAAATAGATTTGAAAACTACATATATTTGTTATCCAAAACATAAGATCAGAGCTGTCAGACTCTATGTTTGATCTTATCTTATCTGGCGCTTGCCTTATAATTAGGCCATTCAATCTCAATTTAAGTCAGTTGGGTTCTCTTCAATCTTCATTCCTGGTGAGCTAAATGCTGGTTTGATCATGGGAAAATTATATCAGAATATCTGTTTAGTGGGATGCATAGCCCTTTTGGCTTCTCTTAATGCAGCCCAAGTTTGTTCGGAAAGTCCAAAAATCTTTACATTAGAAAAGGGTGATCTACGCATCAAGCTCACGAATTTGGGGGCCACCATATTGTCTGTAGTTGTCCCAGATGCCAAAGGTACATATCGTTTTGTATTTTCACTATATATCTGCTTTAAATCCTTAAAATCCAAATGGAGGAAGTGGGTATATGCATATATAATTTTTTTCTTTATATGTACATATAATTTGCCACAGAAGATATATTTCTGCTTCTGTCCAAATGGAGGAAGTGGGTATATGATAGTTTTGATATAAAAGGTGGGGAGCATATTTTAATTTAAGCTTTTCGCTGATGTATTTCATAAAATTCATGTTTTTAATGCTGATGGAGGAAATAGGCATAAGTTTAATTTTTTGGGGGTGAAGGGGAGAGAGACACAAAATATTTCTGTAAGTGCGGGTATGGTTTTTTGCCACATGCTTACAGTTTCTGATTTCAATCCTAATGGAGGAAGTGGGTTTAAGTTTAATTCATGGTTTTTCGGTCACACATATAATGTCTATGTAAGGTTTCATGGGCTTTTTTAGCCACATACATACTTTTTTTGTTTTAATAAAAATAGAGGAAATGCGGATAAGGTTTGTTCATGTTTTTGTTTAAGCTAATGATGTTATTAATATGCAGGGAATCTTGGAGACATTGTTCTTGGCTTTGACTCCCTTGATTCATATGAGGCAAGTGTCTGATTTGATGTATTTTTCCTGAGATTATGAGATCTGTCATAAAATTGCATGTTTTAACTCCAAAACTTTTGCATACAGAATGGCACTTTGGACCCTTACTTTGGCGCAATTGTGGGGCGGGTAGCTAACAGAATCAAGGATGCACAGTTCACCTTAGATGGAAAAGTATATCATCTGTCTGCCAATGATGGCAATAATACACTCCATGGTTAGTTAGTTTCCGCATTTATTTCTTTCATATATTAAGGTGATGTATTAGTTTTAACTTTCTTGGTAGATCATGGTTTTCTGATTTGGTTTTGTAACAGGGGGGAAAAGGGGATTTGACAAGGTGTTATGGAAGGTAGCAAAAATTAGGGGGGGAGCTCAACCCTCTATTCAGTTCACTTACCACAGTTACGATGGGGAGGAAGGTAAGAATTAGATGGATTTCTTCAGAGATCAAGAGTTATTATCTTTTTTAAGAAATGCATCTTTGATTGCACAAAAATGAATAGCAGAGTTTCACGGCTGTCTGCCATTGATTTGCTTTGAAATTCAGATCCCCTTTTAGTTTAGTTGCAGAGTTTAGAGAGCTTTGGTCATGCATGTTACAGGAAAATTGTTTTTTTTTTCCCGAAGAAGTTCTACATTTTGAATATAAATTCTGTTGATTGTTGGTTAATAGGATTCCCTGGTGATCTTGACGTATATGCTACTTATACTATAACTGGAAATAAGGAGCTAGCGCTTGTTATGAAGGCCATTCCTAGGAATAAGCCCACCCCTGTGTGCTTGGCCCAGCATACTTACTGGAACCTTGCAGGCCAAAACAGTGGCAGGACCATACTTGATAACAAAGTGAAAATATGGGCTCACTCTTATACTCCGGTGGATCAACATCTTATTCCAACAGGGGCTATTGTGCCTGTAAAAGGAACCCCCTATGATTTTAATAGGGAAACCACTGTTGGGAGCAGAATCAAGGATGTGCCTGGGGGTTATGATATAAATATGGTTCTGGACCCTCCAAAGAAGAAGAATGGTCTGAGACATGCAGTGAGAGTGAAGGATAATTTCAGTGGCAGGATTCTGAATTTGTGGACAAGTGCACCAGGCTTGCAATTTTACAGTTCCAATATGCTGAAGAGAACTGTTGGAAAAGGAGGTGCAATTTATGGGAAATATTCAGCCTTGGCCTTGGAGTCTCAGACCTTCCCTGATGGTGTCCACCACCCAAACTTTCCAAATACAATTTACAGTCCAGGGCAGACCTACAGTCATACCATGGTGTATAGATTTTCAGTGCAGAAATAGGCATTGCATGTTCAATGTGAAGGATGCATAACAGGGCTTGCCGGTCTATCTAATAAATTTAATGTTTAAAGATAGTACAGATGAGAATTGCATCTATTGCCATTGAATACAATTTGTTAAAATTTCTTTTGGGAAGAAAATGTATATGGATTTTCTTTCATGAAATAATTTTTTCTGGTTTTCTTCATTTTGTCAAATTATTAGTTTTCATCATCTGGTACAAATTACGGGATGGGAAGAAAATGTATGGCTTATCTTTCGTGAAATAATCTTTCTTTGGCTTCCTTCATTTTGTCAACAAATGATTTCTTCATTTTGTATATTGTTTCCAGCAAAGACCACTAAGGTCTTTGTAATGCTGAAAGCTAACATGTTCTCATTATATAGGAACATAATGTAAAACTTAAGAACATGCTAAAAGCTGACATGTTCTCATTATATAGGGGAACACAATGTAAAATTTTAAAACTTGAATGTTTTATTGTATTTGTGTTATGTGGCATTTTTTGCAACTTAGGATAGTATTCCTTTGAAGTGCCAATTACCATTGCAAACAATTACTGCAGCTCACAAAAGAGACATGCTTCTTCAGATGGCAACAACCAAAAGGTTATCCAGGTTCAAGAGCATGTAAAGCTTATCCAAGGCCAAGAGCATAGAATTTACAGTGGCTGTGTCTCATATCATAAAACTAAAAGAGGTTGGACATTATCTTGTGATTGAAATGATATATTATATCATCTTTTATGTGTTCCCACATTTCTATTTCTCTCATATAGCATTCTGCATCCATGTTATCCTACTATCTTGGATTGCATTGTTGTGTTCCATTATTTTCTCGACCTCATTCATTATAATGTTATATCATATTGCTTTCTTCTTTAGTGTTGTGTATCTCCATATTTTCTTGCATTCTTCCATTGTACTGTTATATCACATTGTATTCTCTTCCACAGTTCCACTTGGGTGCTTCTACATTTTCCCTCAATACTGTCTGCTACCTCTTCTATTTTTGTTGCCTTTGGCAATGAATATCCTCCCAAATCCCAATTTTTATGGGGAACTCTCTGTCTCATGACTTTCACAATACTGTAGCTTTTCTCATGCACAAGGCCAAGCAAAGCACATTCTATTCCGCTAATGCTCTGCACAACTTGGCCTCAATAATGAAGAGTGTGCATCAGCAAACCTGTATCCTTAATGTATAAAATGGTTCAGTGGCCATCAACTATCAAGCATTGCAGTTTTCTAAGACTATTAAACATTTTTGGCATCCTTTTGCACTGCATGTAAAATTGGGTTCATCACAACTAATATACCATACTTTTAAAAAACTACTGGAATGGTGAGGAATGGCCTCATAGATTTTATGTTTTTCTCCTTGCCTGAGTGAATCAGTCGTTTTCTGAAAAGCACACGCGACTTACATGCTGAACATTTCAAAAGGGCCAAAATAAAAATAAATTAAAAAAGATCTGTAAAACCAAATAAATGGGTCAAAGTTGAAGTCACAGATTTAATTACGAAGCATGGGAAACCCTCAGCAATAAATTCAATTGACACGAGTTTGGAGGGGAGTCATGGAGTAAGGTTAGAAAACTTTGTCAGATGTGGTAGTTAAGTTTGCCTTGGTAAACATGAATACAAAAGCCTAAAGGAATTCTTGTTGAGTAGATGGGGGAGCAGAACATTAATAAAAGGAGCAGTAGGGAGCCACTCTAAGTCTTTGAAGGTCGGCCTGTTGTTTTCTAGTCAAGAGAGTTTCTGGAAGCTTCATGATGGATGGAGACTCCCTTACAACAACACTGCCTGGTAGCTCTCCCACATCCAACATGTTCTATGGTGGCTTCATCTTTTTCTCAATGGCAATGTCATCATCCTCAAGGAATGACGCTATTGATGACTGTTATTTCTACTGACTGGCCTCATCAAAATCTTCAGCAACCTGATAATAAGGTTGAAGATGCATCATGGTACATACCAAATGAGCAGAGAAACCCACTGCAAGAATTTCAGGATGCTATTAGGCTTAAAGCTAAGTGGAAAAGTCTTATTGCTTCAAATTCGATCAAATCTGGGTTTGAAAAGCAAGGGTGGAGATGGAATGAGAACCCTGAATATCTGAATCATTCTCTACAGTTTGTATGCCCACTAAAATGGGGTCTGGTTATATGAAGCCTGATGTTGAAACTTGCTACCCTTCAATGTATCCGCATTAGAGAGTCCAACTTCAGAAATGTTTTCAAGGATGATGAAGAGCGATTTGTAGTGGGAGAGAGCCTACATGACAGGCAAAGAAGATGCAACTGAGGATTGTGATGCTGTAGGAGTGGTGGGAGTTGATTTTGAGACTAAGAATCATGCAGCTAATATAGCTAAACTAGATTCTGGTTATAACACTCCCAATTCCAGATTTGTATGGGGGAAAGATGATTTGAATTCTGCAGAATTAAATTGGAGCTCTAGGAAAGCATCTTCGCTTTTACACTCTGGATCTTTTTGCTTTCGGGGACCCCACCACAAGTAGCTCTAAACATTCAGAGATATTCCAAAGTGGAGTGTGAGTTGTAATTGCAAGTGCAAAGCATAATCGTGGTCGGCCACAGCTATGGTGGGTTTGTGGACTTCTAGATGGTGCATTGATTTCCTAATATGATCCGTGACTCGTAATCGTGACCTTCGGTATTTGCATGATGCCCTCGAGCAATGAGGATCTCTTGGTACCAACACCACCATAAGTATTGTTGTTAACCATCAAGGTTTCATATAATGCTTATGTGAACCTTGATAATGTATGTCATGTCTCATTAAGAAGAATGTTATACTAGCACTTGCACCTATAGGAGGTTCAAGGAAAACACCGGTAGGAACAATCGATGAGTTTAGAAAATTTTCTGGCATGAGACAATTCCGAGCATTATAATGCTCACATATAAAAGCCTATCGGCTAAATATAATATAGTTATGATACTTGAACTCGTGATTACTTTGAATTTGTAAGTATTAAGAATTATACGAAATTGGTCATAATATGAATGTGTGAGCAAAGAGAATTTTCATTAAGGGTTCTAGCATGTTTATGTTGAATTACCATACTAATGGTGGAGAGGTCTAAACTTGAGATCTTTGTGTGCCTAGGTGGAAGTTCTTTAGTACAAGTTTGCTATATTGGGAACTTAGTTGGGTTCCTCTATCTACTATTAAGCATTACGAATTGATGGGAATCATTAAAAGGAACCTTGTTGGGATATGCAATAATAATAAATGAAACTCAATGAGTTATGGCCTTGTTTTAGAATGGGTATTGGTAAATAGTAGTTTGTTACACTATTTGGTTTTAATACTTTCTATGGTTTTCCTTCTATTGTATTCTTTCTATTTCTCTTACATGAGGAAGTTACTTTCAAGTGGTTATGAAAACCTGGGTATAGGAATCTAGGTGTGTGTTCCTTGAGAGATAAAGCGAGGAGAAACTACATGGGACTTTGAGCCCGTTTGGAAGTGGATATGTATGCAGTCCTTGGGTGAAGGATGCCCCTAGACCCAAGTCCATAAGGGAAGGGTTGAGGGAATAGCTCCAAGACTAGGGTGTTCCTAAACTTGATCACCCTTCCTGCTTCAATACATTTCAACTTGAGGTTGAAATTTGCATCATATGATTGTGAACTCACCATCCAATTAATATGTCCTCACTATATAGGTTTGTCCAATCTTGGATGAACTTTTAGAGTCACTATCATCATGATCTATCTCTAATGTGGATGTATAAGAGTACCTTTGGACTCGTCTAACTATAATTAATAGAGTTTTCTATGTAGAGCACTAAGGCATGGTGTCTTCACTTAAGGATAAGTATGGGAAGATATTGGTTAGCTTCAAGATGTTAGGGAGGTTTATTCTTTCAAAGGGCTTGATAAACATGGCTACCACCATCTCTTGCTACCAACACCACCTCCACAATAAGAGATCTAATAGAATCAAACAATAGGATAATAATATGCACATTATCAATCAACCTTGCTCTCATGACTGAACAAGAAAGAGAATCATTGGTAAAAGTAAAAAAAGAGAACCTAGTCATAACCTCCAAAACACCACCATGATGAGATACCACCAAATGCTTTATCACTTGCTACAAATTCTAAAGCATATACATTATAATCCACACATCCCAACAAAAGGAATTGAAACTATCCACTAAAATCTCCTTACTCATCAATTCCTAGCCAAAAGGAATAGTAGCTAACTTCGGCCCTAGCTCTAAGAATACCTAATAAATTGTATGATTACAAGAATCTAGATCCTTATGTAATGTGCCGTACCTGTTTGTATATTTTATGAATCTTTTATGTGTGATATTTTATTAATTTTTGTGTGATCTTTCAGACTAGAGAGAAGAATGCAGAAGGGGTTTTCAGTTTTCCTGCAGATGTGTTGCCGGAGCATACAATATATAGCATATAACCCAAACCCAGAAAATTTACAACAGATATAAAGAAACTATCAACTACCCAGATAGTAAAATGACCAATAATAAATTACTGTGACATACCCATGTTCAGATTTGCAACTTCATATTTCCGCTGTTGCCGGACCAGCAAATGGGCATAGCCAAAATCACTCCAAACTCCAAGGATTAGAAAATATCATGCCTATATTAATTAGCAGCAATACAAGAGGCCCTAGACGCCTTATACAATGTAAAATAGAAGCTGCCCGCAAAGAGAAATGAAGCTCAAAACTTCAACTTCATGCCTGGATGTGTACGGCCATCGCTGGAAGTGTATATCAGCAGCAAGGAACTTCCACAAACACTCTGAAATCTGCCTACACAGCCCTTCTTAATCAACAAATGACAATATCATAAAGAATATCACATTCAGCTCAGCAACTTTTCGAATATCTCTATTATCAGCGCATTTGTGAATGCCGAATACATCCACTGTCAATGGCACCGTTGGGTGGTATTGCACACTTGTGGGATACCGTCACTAATGGAGGTTTCCGTCTCCAATAGCCTGATGCAAAATCTCCAACTCCAAACCCTAGCAGAGCTCTCATACACAATATCAAAACCTAGCATAAAAACCAAATGAGCTCCAAATGACCTTTTTATCTTCCTCCAAGATAAGTGTTGGGCAATTAGGAGGGAAAATAACAATTAATTTCACTTTATGTCTTCTAGGGATGGAGAATAACAATTTATTTTCACTTTGTCTCCATTTCATTAATTTCACTTTTCCAGCAAAAATATAATAAAGTCCATATTAATATAAATTAATAAATCTTCAGACTTTAAAATAAGTATGAAGACGGTGTCGGAATTCATTGATCTTTGGCTCGCCGGAAAGGTCTCGATGAAACGTATCTGATCCAACTCTGAAAGACATAGTACCCGAACTTACTAAAAATAATAAGTAACGGCCAAGAGCCCACTGAACCAACCATGAAGATGCCAACTGGATCCGCAAGTGTGAACCAAGACTCCGTCATTGCCAAGGACCTCCAGAGCCAAACTAACCACAGTTCCCTAACCAAACTGCTAGCCCACGGGAACTCCATGATGGACTAACCATGGTCTAGAAGGGGATATTACAGTCCGCCCTCCCTAAGATTGCTTGCCTCAAGCAATCTCAGCTCAGGATGCTCCAGAATCCGCTCATTCTCCCACGTAGCATCCTCAACCGGCAGGTTTTTCCATTTGACCAGGTACTCTCTGATAGTCCTCCTCCTCAAATTGCGATCCCTGGTGTCAATGATTGCCTCGGGTACCAATATCAACTTCCCCTCATCATCAAGAGGAGGCAACTCAAATGAAGGTGTCACATTGTGCCCCAGTGCCTTCTTGAGGCGAGAAACATGGAACACATTATGTACCCTGCTCCCTGTTGGTAACTCTAACTCATAAGCCACCTCGCCAATCCTCCTGGAGACCCTAAAAGGTCCATAGTACCGTGGCTTCAACTTCTCCGCTCCACTCTTCTTAAGAGTGGATTGCCTATAAGGCTGCAGCATGAGGTAAACCATGTCACCAACCTCAAATGATCGCTCAGTTATCTGCTGATCTGCATATTTCTGCTGATTCTGAGCCTTTTGTATGTTTTCCTTCAATGCCCTCATGATATCCCGACTCTCCTGAAGGAAATCTTTGGCCTTCAGCACCCTGCTGTCTCCAAACAGTAAATCAACAAAGCTCGGTGCCTCGTAACCATATAATGCCATAAAGGGTGACATCTGAATGGACATGTGGTAAGTGGAATTGTAGCAATACTCTCCCATGTGAAGCCACTTAAACCATGCCTTTTGCTGCCCTGAAACATAGTTTCGGAGGTATCCTTCCACCCACTTATTCACTATCTCTGTCTGACCATCAGTCTGGGGGTGATAACTTGTACTGGGTGTGAGCTCTGTCCCTGACAACCTGAAGAGCTCCTGCCAAAAATTACTAAGGAACCTGTTGTTTCTGTCGCTGACAATACTCCTAGGCAACCCATGAAGTCGAAATACCTCACGAAAGAACAACTCTGCAACCTGAGCTGCAGTGTGAGTGCTAGGAATAGCAAAGAAGTGTGCATACTTCGTCAATCTGTCCACCACCACATAAATGCAATCCCTACCTTGGACTCTAGGTAACCCTGTGATAAAGTCCATAGAAATGTTGTCCCACTTCCTGTCAGGAATGGGTAGCGGCTGCAATAAACCTCCTGGAAGCGAGTGCTCTTGCTTGTTCTGCTGATATATTGGGCACTCTCTTACGTACTGCATCACCTCGGTCTTGAGGCCCTTCCAGGTGAACCTCTCTCTAACCTGTCTGTAAGTTTTGAAGTATCCTGGATGTCCTGCCATAGGCAAGTCATGAAATGCCCTCAAAACTTTTTGCTTCATTTGTGAACCTGACACCAAGAAGATCCTGTCCTTGTAAATGATCAAGTCATTTACCACCATGTACCTGTCATCTTTGATGGTGCCATCAATCACTCCAGTAGCCCACTCATCCTTGGCATACTCTGCTGAAATCAACTCTCTCCAATCATCAGCTATAGCACCTAGTGCACATAGATGAGGTCTCCTGGATAATGCGTCGGCAACAACATTCTTCTTTCCCTTGACATAAACAATGTCAAAGTCGTAGGCCTGTAACTTGTTGACCCACTTCTGTTGTCTCTCGTTCAAATCCTTCTGTCCAAGGAAATGCTTCAGACTGTTGTGATCCGTCTTAACCACAAATTTGCTGCCCACCAGGTACTGTCTGAACTTAGCAAATGCATGCATGATGGCTAACATCTCCTTATCATAAATGCTGTAACTCCTCTCCACACCTCTCAACTTCCTACTCTCAAACGCAATGGGGTGCTTATCCTACATGATTACCGCACCAATGCCTACACCCGAGGCATCACAGTGTAGCTCAAAGGGCTTGCTGAAATCTGGAATAGCTAACACAAGGCAAGTACTCATGATCTGTTTGAACCTGTCAAAACACTCCTGCGCCTTATCTGACCAACTGAAAGCATCCTTACGAGTCAAATCCGTAAGGGGGGCTGCTGATTGGGAAAACCCCTTCACAAATCGGCGGTAATATCCACAAAGGCCAAGAAATCCCTTAAGGTATGAGAGATTCTTTGGCGGTGGCCAATCCACAATTGTCCGAATCTTTTCCGGATCTACTTTCACACTACCAGCACTAATGATATGACCCAAGTATAGCAACTCGATCATCCCAAACTCACACTTTGACATTTTGGCATACAACGACTCACTCTCCAAAATGCTCAGAACAATGTCAATGTGCTTCAGATGCTCTTCCCATGTCCTGTTGTAAATCAGTATATCATCAAAGAAAATCAGCACAAATCTCCTCAATTGCTCTCTGAACACCTTGTTCATACAGGATTGGAAGGTAGCTGGTGCATTGGTCAAACCGAATGGCATGACCAGGAAATCGAAATGCCCATAATGACACTTGAATGCTGTCTTCTCCACATCCTCATCTCTGACCCGTATCTGATGGTAACCAGATCTCAAATCAATCTTGGAGAAGTAACAGGCCCTGTGCAACTCGTCAATCAGCTCATCAATTCTGGGAATCGGGTACCTATTCTTAATGGTTTTCTTATTGAGTTCCCTGTAATCGATACACATTCTAAGAGTCCCATCCTTCTTCTTTACTAGTACCACGGATGATGCAAACGGACTCTTACTCGGCCTGATGTGACCCATCTCGAGAAGCTCTTTGATTGCCTTCTCGATCTCATCCTTATACCTCTTTGGGTGCCTGTAAGGTGTTGTGATCACTGGCTTAGCACCCTCTTCCAACTCGATCACATGCTCAAAACCTCTATCAGGAGGTTTACCTGGTGGAATATCACTAAACACTTTGGTGTGTTTAGTAAGTATAGACTGTATGTCAGGGGGATATGCATGCTTCTGCTGATCTACTACAGGCATCACCATAACCTCGGCTGCCCATTCCACCTGATCATGATGAATCAAACGCTCCATCCGCTTGAGAGAAACAACTCTCAACCCACCATCTGAAATGCCTCTGAGCACATGTCTAACTCCATCCACCTCAAACTTCATTTCCATCGTCCGCAAGTTGAGAGTGAACTCCTCAATTTCATTCAACCACTTCATACCCAACACAACGTCCATCTCACCCATACCGACAACATAAAACTTTGATTGGCAAGTGTACCTGTTCAGCTGGATTGATAGATTGGGTATTCTCCTAGTGCAAGTGAGTAGAAAACCATCTGCAACCTTCACCTTAAATCCTTCAAATTCCTCTGTTTTCAGCCCTCTCTTGGCGACCAAGCCCTCGTCTATGAAGTTATGAGTGGCACCTGTGTCAAGTAAGGCAATACATTGTTGCCCGCTTAGTACCCCTCTAATCCTGAATGATCCTTCCTTCTGAATACTTGTGATACGTGCTGTAGGTCGAGCTAGATCATCCTCTCTATCTGATGCTTCCCCTGAGCCCTCTGATTCTCCACCCTCGTCCTCTGAATGGTAATCCGAGTGGGGTTCCCCATCAACAGACTCATCGGCTAAAAAATACTCTAACTATTTGGCTTTCCCTTGGGCGGCACACTTGTGTGTGGGATCCCAAGGCTCACGACAATGAAAACAGAGCTTCTTCCTCCGCAAGTCATTGCTGATCGCTGTCCAATCTAGAAGAACTCTTATGCTGCTGTCCTGCATCTCTCTGAAATGGTCTCCTATCCCTCTCCTTATCCTTCCTTGGTGGAAATCCTTTGGATTGAAATTTGTTCCTCCATACTGATGATTCCATGTCCCGGGCCTTCTTCATGGCCTCCTGAAGTGTAGTAGGGTCAAAACCCTTCATCCAACCGCGAAGTTGATCTGACAATCCGTCAATGAAGAGAACAACCAACATGCGCTCAGTAATATCTGGAACCATAACAGATATATCCTGGAAATCAGCAATGTAGGAGTCTACTGATCCGCTCTGTCTCAACTGAGTCAACTCCTTGAACTGTAACTCTGGGTCCTTTTTATCAAACCTGTCGATCAGTCTAGCTGTAAATTCCACATAGGAAGTGACCTGATCGTGACCCAATGTAACCTTCCCATTACTCCACCATTTGTGAGTAGTCCCCTCCAAGTGTAGAGCTGCGTAAGTAATAGCGTCCTCCTCTGGCATGGGACTAATCTGCAAGTAGCTGTCCAATTTCTGGACCCAAGCTCTCGCGGTGGTCTTGCCTGATCTGTCAAAGTAAGGAAGTGTCATCTTACTTACTTTCCTCTGCAGTTCTTGGTTTTGTGATCTACCTCCCCTTCGAGGTCTGCATCTAGTCCTCATCTCAGAATATTCAGCAAATGTCATCTCATTTCTGAAACCCTCACTGGATGCTCTCCAGTCCCTCAGAACCTCCTCCTGGAACCCTGCTTGAGTAGGGTCCTGTTCAAGAACTTGATTCCTGGGAGCAAATATCGGAATACCAGGTCTATCTCCCACAGTGAATTGTGAAGCCCTACGGTGATTAACCGAAGCCTCATCATCATCTCTATCTCTGCGCCTATCATCATGATACCTGTCCCCATTATTCTGTTCTTCCCGATTCCTATCACCGTTATGCCTGTCATTCCCATCATTTCTGTTCCTTTCTCCCCCATCATGTCTGTTTCTATCACCGTCTAGGTACCTGTTCCTGTCACCTCCGTTGTATCTATTTCTGTCACCTCCATGGTACCTGTTCCTGTCACCTCCATTGTATCTGTTTCTGTCACGGTGATTGTCTAAGTCATTACCCATCCGTTCGATGGCATGTGCTAACTCAGCCTGTACCTCTACCATCTCACGTCGAGACTCTCTCATCTCTCGAGTGAGTGCGATCAAAATGTCACGCGCACTAAGTTCTGGTTCTTTCCTGTCACCCATATCTCCTGTAGGACCTGTAACTGGTGGAAGCTCTCCAGAAAATGGGTCTGTCCTTGATACCTGAGAATCGTCCTCAGTAGTTGCTACCACTATCTCAGTATTTGACTCAAAAGGATCTATTACGGGAACTGGATTCTCTGGATTATTCAACTGTGGAGCCTGTGTTCCCTGTCTTGCCCTTGTACTTCTGAATGGATATCTATCAGTTGGTCGCATGTCTCATTTTACTTCTGCATGTCAAAACTGAACTCACAGGATGGCAAGATCTTTAGCTCTGATACCACTGTAATGTGCCGTACTTGTTTGTATATTTTATGAATCTTTTATGTGTGATATTTTATTAATTTTTGTGTGATCTTTTAGACTAGAGAGAAGAATGCAGAAGGGGTTTTCAGTTTTCCTGCAGATGTGTTGCCGGAGCATACAATATATAGCATATAACCCAAACCCAGAAAATTTACAACAGATATAAAGAAACTATCAACTACCCAGATAGTAAAATGACCAATAATAAATTACTGTGACATAACCATGTTCAGATTTGCAACTTCATATTTCAGCTGTTACCGGACCAGTAAATGGGCATAGCCAAAATCACTCCAAACTCCAAGGATTAGAAAATATCATGCCTATATTAATTAACAGCAATACAAGAGGCCCTAGACGCCTTATACAATGCAAAATAGAAGCTGCCCGCAAAGAGAAATGAAGCTCAAAACTCCCAACTTCATGCTTGGATGTGTACGGCCATGGCTGGAAGTGTATATAAGCAGCAAGGAACTTCCACAAACACTCTGAAATCTGCCTACACAGCCCTTCTTAATCTACAAATGACAATATCATAAAGAATATCACATTCAGCTCAGCAACTCTTCGAATATCTCCATTATCATCACATTTGTGAATGCCGAATACATCCACCGTCAATGGTACCGTTGGGTGGTATTGCACACCTCTGGGATACCGTCACTAATGGAGGATACTGTCACTAATGGAGTTTTCCGTCTCCAATAGCCTGATGCAAAATCTCCAACTCCAAACCCTAGCAGAGCTCTCATACACAATATCAAAACCTAGCATAAAAACCAAATGAGCTCCAAATGACCTTTTTATCTTCCTCCAAGATAAGCGTTGGGCAATTAGGAGGGAAAATAACAATTAATTTCACTTTATGTCTCCTAGGGATGGAGAATAACAATTTACTTTCACTTTATGTCTCCATTTCATTAATTTCACTTTTCCGGCAAAAATATAATAAAGTCCATATTAATATAAATTAATAAATCTTCGTACTTTAAAATAAGTATGAAGACGGTGTCGGAATTCACTGATCTTTGGCTCGTCGGAAAGGTCTCGATGAAACGTATCTGATCCAACTCTGAAAATCCCGAACTGACATAGTACCCGAACTTACTAAAAATAGTAACGGCCAAGAGCCCACTGAACCAACCATGAGGATGCCAACTGGATCCGCAAGTGCGAACCAAGACTCCGTCACTGCCAAGGACCTCTAGAGCCAAACTAACCACAGTTCCCTAACCAAACTGCTAGCCCACGGGAACTCCATGATGGACTAACCATGTGTCTAGAAGGGGACATTACACCTTAGTGTAATGAAAATAATCACATTCTTCACCTAACCTTCAATTTTATTACGAAAATATACCAATATTATAGCACATGACCTTAGAAGACTCATATCATAAGTATTATTAAGATTGAATATAGCCTTCACAAGATTAAGGACCTAGATTGAAGAACAATGGAAGATCTTCAGTCAAAAGTATAAAACATGACCATATCTAAATAAGTCCCTGTAAGAGCCATCACAATGACCAACCATGCAACAAACTCTAAGACCAAACCATAGACAAAAAACAATGTTCATGAATCAACAACCAACACCTAACTATTCATATTAAGAAGAAAACATGATACCATCGAAAGCACCAACTAGTAATGGAAAGTAAGCGACATCAAATTCCAAATAGCTCTACCATGTCGTATGGAATTCATACACCAAACAACATATTAAAATACTTTTTCACATGATAAAACATGAGAGCAATACACCTCCACTTAGAGCCATCAATGATCCCACAACCAACTACTGTAAAAATTCAAATGAACATAACATAGGGTGTATTGATGTTTTACTAAGCGTTCCCCCTACCATCCTTAAGCGTAATATCATGGAGACCATTGCAATAAAAAAAAAATCCTTACTTTCAAATGTCATAAGAATAGAATTATCAATTCCAATATTTGTTAGAATGTTGGTAGCATGATTTGTTCCCTATGAAAATGGAGTAATTGTATTTAAAATAATTTCCTTATGTTAAAAATGTGTAACCATTATTCTAAAAGGAAAAATACTTTTTTGAATGTTGGAGGTTCAAACTTAGATTCTAAAGGTTTTAATCAAGGTTATATGCTAATAGATGAAGCTAAATTTGGTCCTTCAGTTGGGATGAAGAACAAAGTTCCACCTTCTTACTTTGAAAGAATGACTAGAGTGGTAATAATTCTCCTCCAAGTTACTAGCCTTGTCCCTCTTTTTGTATTTCTTTGATGAAGATTTTAAGTTAGAATGTGAGAGGCCTTGAGGGATGTTGGTGAAAAACATGTAGCTTCACTTATCCTAAAGACTTGCACTACCACCTAGGGCCAATGGTATGTCATCATAGGTGAAAGCAAGGCTAATGATTAGATAATGGCATGAAAGGGCCAATTGATTAGGATGGATATTTCCTTCTTCTTTACGCTGTACTAAACCAAGGGGGTATTCTTTGAGTCGTGCCTCTTGAAAAGTAAAAATGCAAATAGTAATGGAACAAACATTGGGGTAAACCATATCTACAACACATAAAACTCCTATTGAATTGTCACTAAGTGCCAATGTGCTAGTTTACCTTGGACCAAGGGTATAACTTCTCTATGAGTAGATTCAACAAACATGTGGAGACTAGGATGTATTCTTATTAAACCCTTAAGATTTGTGGTACATTATCTTACTTCACACATGGATGTAATGGCGACAATAGTGCATATTTCACTATAAATAACCTTCTTGAGGTTTGTAGACACTTTGTGATAGTAGGGTAGTGAAATCAAGTAGTGTGGTGGGTCAACTGACTCTATTTCTACTACTAATAGTTGATTTTTTATGTTTTCTATTAAGTGCAATGGGATGGTAGCATGTTGAAACAAATTGTAGATGGGCGCCTTTAACAAGTATAGGCAACAACAATGTTTTCATCAACAAAAGGTATAACTTAGGTAAACCACTATATGACACTTTGTAGGAAATGGCATGGAGGATAATTCTTTGCAACCTGACACATAAGCTAGGCTCTATATACAAAGGTGAAAAATAGATAATACTTCAAATCAATCACATGAACATATCTTACATATCCATGAATAGATCCATACACTTTCTGTATTACTTTGAGAGGATACTTTTGAAAAAAAAACTTACAAGGGATTTCATAATCTCTACAATGACAAACCAATCAAGGGCAATACTCAAATCAACAAATATGATTAAGATAGTTTGCCAAACTATCAAAAGTATAGAAGACACTCATGGAGACATTAAAATAATTGAAAACTACACTTTATATTCATTCCTTTGGTTGATTACACAAGCAATATCACAATGATACAATGAATCCCAAACTTATACATTTACCATCTTGCTTAGGTTAACACAAGATACAAGGTAGACTCTATGCATTCCCTTCCCTACTATATTCTACATTCATTCTAACCAACATCCAACCCTTTTTCCCTCTCTGACTCATGAATACATAGCTCATTTAGATTTAAATATTGGGGGAAATTCAAATTTTTGCCATCTCATCACCATCAATGGGATACAAACAACATCACGCTAGAAGATTGCATGGGATGACACAAGATCAAGCTAGATATTACCTTGAGACATGCCACCATAAATGTGGATCAAAAGAATGCCTCATAGAAAATAAGAAACCATGAAACCACATGGAAAACCACTTCTATCTTACTCATCAATCAGGTCAACATTAAACATACCACCATGTTGAGAGGAGCAACATTCAAAACTAGTGAGACTACCATGATACACACAAGTCTCAAGATGCACTCGATCCATGCACTACAAGAGCACATCATTTCCTAAGGATGATTAGGGATAAACCATTAAAAGGAAAAGAGACAACCAGCCACCAGCCAAGTCAGTTGTAGGAATCAAACATTTAAAAATAACCTATGAACTTGAAGCACAGGGCCATAGTAGGTGAGAAAGAGCAATGAAAAATGGGTACGTAAACATTTGAAGTTTCATTTGAATACTAGTTGTCAACATAGAAAAAAAGATCTTAAATAGTAGATAGGTGAGGCAGATAGATTAATCACTTCAAGATGATGAACAACTGCCTTAGATGAATAAAATGTTAAGGCATCATGAAGCCACCATTACCACACCACTATGAGAAAGGTACAAGTCCACCCTAAAGGCACAAATTGCTTAGAAAACAATAGTGACAAGAATGGGAGAAACCACAAGCCACCTCAACCACCAAATGCCCACTATATTATAATAAACTAAAGATGGACAATTGCAAGGAAGGAGTGTACCATAGGGATGAGGAAATACCACCATAGATGAACTAGGGCAACCATAGCAACTGTAAAGTGAAACAATTGATAAGAGGAGAACAATCCACCACAGGTCCATATAATGTACTAATAACAATAATGAAACTCACTACAAATGAAAAACACTTACCACACAAAGGATTAACCACTGCAAAGGAAACAAAAAATATGATAGTCAAAGAACCATCCCTTGTAGTAACAATAACAACATGAAAAGATTGTGTGGTGACAACTTACAAGTAGGGTAAATGACAAGGGTCACAATAGGGTGTGGGAAGACACCATGTCATAAAAAAGGCACCCCATAATAGATGGATGATATGGGAGACCATAAAACAAAAAAAGACAACACCACAATTGAAACATAATCCCTGTAAGATGTGTGGTGTGCAACATAGCAAAATAGGGCTTGTAACACATCTTTGAGATCAATATTATAAAGATACCACAATGAATAAAAAACTAGAGTTAATCAAGCATTTAGATTCATTCCAAGAATGTTTCTAATTAAGGGCATGCATCTAAAATGGATCCAACAAGAACCATAGCCAAATATATAAGGTAGACAATAAAATACACTCTCACAAGCAACAAGGCAAAACATAAAAACTAACCAAATAAAACATGAGATAATAACACTACTTAGGGCATGTCTCCATGCTGCTAATTAGCTTATTTTGGCTAGCAGCCACTGCTTAATTTTTTTAGCAGATATTTGTGGAGCTAGTGACCCCATGAAACTTTATTTTTCTGCTTATTTTAAGCAGTTATCTTAATTTGGAGTTTTTTATTATATAAAAAGTAAAAACTAATAGAAGAAAATTGAAAAAAAAAGAGGGAAAAAATTATATGCAACCACATGACATGTTTTTCATTATGCAGTCGCTGCTTATTTCCAGCTTCCCCTTTTTTTTCCAAGCTTATTTGAAATTCCTAAGTAGTAGCTGCTCCACAAAAATAGGAAAGATTCTATATTATCCTTTTCCCACTATTATAAATTTGCATGGGGCCACTCCAACTGCTTAAAACTGCTTAAATTTAGGCAGAAAATTAACTTAAACAGCCGCATGGGGACATGGTGTTAATGACCAACAAGGATCATGGCTTCACAACACAACAAAATCTTTACATTAGAAAAGGGTGATCTACGCATCAAGGTCACAAATTTGGGGGCCACCATATTGTCTGTAGTTGTCCCAGATGCCAAAGGTACATATCGTTATGCATTTTCACTATATATCTGCTTTAAATCCTTCAAATCCAAATGGAGGAAGTGGGTATATGCATATATACATATAATTTGCCAGAGAAGATATATTTCTGCTTCTGTCCAAATGGAGGAAGTGGGTATATGATAGTTTTAATACAAAAGATGGGAAGCATATTTTAATTTAAGCTTTTCGCTGATGTATTTCATAAAAGTCATGTTTTAAATGCTGATGGAGGAAATAGACATAAGTTTAATTTTTGGGGGGTGAAGGGGATAGAGACACAAAATTTTTTTGTAAGTGCGAGTTTGCTTTTTTGCCACATGCATACGGTTCTGATTTCAATCCTAATGGAGGAAGTGGGTTTATGTTTAATTCATGGTTTTTCGGCCACACATATGATGTCTCTGTAAGGTTTCATGGGCTTTTTTAGCCACATACATACTTTTTTTGTTTTAATAAAAATAGAGGAAATGCATTATGCGGATAAGGTTTGTTCATGTTTTTTAAGCTAATGATGTTATTAATATGCAGGGAACCTAGGAGACATTGTTCTTGGCTTTTACTCCCTTGATTCATACGAGGCAAGTGTCTGATTTGATGTATTTTTCCTGAGATTATGAGATCTGTCGTAAAATTGCATGTTTTAACTCAAAAACTTTTGCATACAGAATGGCACTTTGGACCCTTACTTCGGCGCAATTGTGGGGCGGGTAGGTAACAGAATCAAGGATGCACAGTTCCCCTTAGATGGAAAAGTATATCATCTGTCTGCCAATGATGGCAATAATGCACTCCATGGTTAGTTAGTTTCTGCATTTATTTCTTTCATATAGTAAGGTGATGCATTAGTTTTAACTTGCTTGGTAGATCATGGTTTTCTGATTTGGTTTTGTAACAGGGGGGAAAAGAGGGTTTGACAAGGTTGTTATGGAAGGTAGCAAAAATTAGAGGGGGAGCTCAACCCTCTATACAGTTCACTTACCACAGTTACGATGGGGAGGAAGGTAAGAATTAGATGGATTTCTTCAGAGATCAAGAGTTACTATCTTTTTTAAGAAATGCATCTTTGATTGCACAAAAATGAATAGCAGAGTTCCATGGCTTTCTGCCATTGATTTGCTTTGAAATTCAGATCCCCTTTTAGTTTAGTTGCAGAGTTTAGAGAGCTTTGGTCATGCATGTTACAGGAAAATTGTTTTTTTTTCCCGAAGAAGTTCTACATTTTGAATATAAATTCTGTTGATTGTTGGTTCATAGGATTCCCTGGTGATCTTGACATATATGCTACTTATACTATAACTGGAAATAAGGAGCTAGCGCTTGTTATGAAGGCCATTCCTAGGAATAAGCCCGCCCCTGTGTGCTTGGCCCAGCATACTTACTAGAACCTTGCAGGCCAAAACAGTGGCAGGACCATACTTGATAACAAAGTGAAAATATGGGCTCACTCTTATACTCCGGTGGATCAACATCTTATTCCAACAGGGGATATGGGGCCTGTAAAAGGAACCCCCTATGATTTTAATAGGGAAACCACTGTTGGGAGTAGAATCAAGAATGTGCCTGGGGATTATGATATAAATATCGTTCTGGAATGCAGTGAGAGTGAAGGATAATTTCAGTGGCAGGATTCTGAATTTGGTGACAAGTGCACCGGGCTTGCAATTTTACAGTTCCAATATGCTGAAGAAAACTGTTGGAAAAGGAGGTGCAATTTATGGGAAATATTCAGCCTTGGCCTTGGAGTCTCAGACCTTCCCAGATGGTGTCCACCACCCAAACTTTCCAAATACAATTTACAGTCCAGGGCAGACCTACAGTCATACCATGGTGTATGGATTTTCAGTGCAGAAATAGGCATTGCATGTTCAATGTGAAGGATGCATAACAGGGCTTGCTGGTCTATCTAATAAATTTAATGTTTAGAGATAGTACAGATGAGAATTGCAGGCATTGTCATTGAATACAATTTTTTAAAATTTCTTTTGGGAAGAAAATGTATATGGATTTTCTTTCATGAAATAATTCTTTTTGGTTTTGTTCATTTAGCGAATTATTCGTTTTCATCATATAGTACAAATTACATGATGGGAAGAAAATGTATGGCTTATCTTTCGTGAAGTAATCTTGCTTTGGCTTCCTTCATTTTGTCAACAAATGATTTCTTCATTCTGTATGTTGTTTCCAGCAAAGACCACTAAGGTCTTTCTAATGCTAAAAGCTGACATGTTCTCATTATATAGGAACACATTGTAAAACTTTAAAACTTGAATGTTTTATTGTATTTGTGTTTGGAACTTCATATATAGCATTTTTTGCAACTTAGGATAGTATTCCTTCAATGTGCCAATTAGCATTGCAAACAATTACTGCAGCTCACAAAAGAGACATGCTTCTTCAGATGGCAACAACCAAAAGGTTATCCAGGTTCAAGAGCATGTAAAGCTTATCCAAGGGCCAGAGCATAGAATTTACAGTGGTTGTCTCTCATATCATAAAACTAAAAGAGGTTGGACATTATCTTGTGATTGAAATGATATATTCTATCATCTTTTATGTGTTCCCACATTTCTATTTCTCTCATATAGCATTGTGCATCCATGTTATCTTACTATCTTGGATTGCATTGTTGCGTTCCATTATTTTCTCAACCTCATTCATTATAATGTTATATCATATTGCTTTCTTCTTTAGTGTTGTGTATCTCCATATTTTCTTGCATTCTTCCATTGTACTGTTATATCACATTGTATTCTCTTCCACAGTTCCACTTGGGTGCTTCTACATTTTCCCTCAATACTGTCTGCTACCTCTTCCATTTTTGTTGCCTTTGGCAATGAATATCCTCCCAAATCCCAATTTTTATGGGGAACTCTCTGTCTCATGACTTTCACAATACTGTAGCTTTTCTCATGCACAAGGCCAAGCAAAGCACATTCTATTCCGAGAATGCTCTGCACCACTTGGCCTCAATAATGAAGAGTGTGCATCAGCAAACCTGTATCCTTAATGTATAAAATAGTTCAGTTGCCATCAACTATCAAGCATTGCAGTCTTCTAAGACTATTAAACATTTTTGGCATCCTTTTGCACTGCATGTAAAATTGGGTTCATCACAAGTTTGCCCCCATTGAGTACCTACATAAAGGAGATTGGGATGGACAAACCTAAGATTCATGTAACATCCCGCCCTGCAAACCCCGAAGGTTAAGGGCCAAAAGAGGACAAGATAATTTTTTTTGACATAAGTAGAAAACATAACGAGACATGGTTGTCGATTTGTTATATCGATGGCATTCATGGCCACACATGGCTGAATGCACATCTTAGAGGAGAGGACTAAATCACTCTCCAGACCAACGCAGCAAAAGGGAGGGTTCGTTACAATTCATATGCTCAGATGTTCTGAAAAACTGTGTTGCATGCTAATTATAGTGATTTGAGTGTGCTATAATCTAAGCAGGATATAAATCTATATGTACATTGGTTAGTGTTCAAGGTACTGGATGGAAGATAAAATAATAATAATGAACTGCAATAAAATTCTCTTGGAGAAAACAAGTTAGAAACTAGTTTGGAAGCAAGGTTTAGACAAAAATATGTAGAGATAACTAAAGGCGTAGTTCCTCCTAGTTCCATTTTGTCGACATCTGATAAAGCATTAGTCCTAAACCATCACAACATTATAAACAACTCCACCAAGGCCATCTTAATTCCAACATATTAACCACAAGCATAAAGAGATTAAGATTTCATATACAATTTCCTGCATAATTAGAGATGTGGAAAACTTAAGGATCATATTGCAGATTCTCACATTCAAACTTTTGTTGGCAGGCAGGGGGTTTGATTGGCTGTCCAAAAAACAGATTGCTACAGCAATGTGGACAGCAGAAAACAAACACACTAGAGAGAGAGAGAGAGAGAGAGAGAGAGACAACAGATGACACAAAACAGAAATATATGTATTTATATTTTCACTTTCAAAAGTTACATTCAATATTTCACACACTTGATGCAGAGCTGCTGCTCTGTTTGTGATTTGCTCCAACTCCGGAGCTGCCTATACCTTCACTGTGCTGATGCACAAATCTTCTGTTCAACTGCTGCTGTTCCAAACATTCTTTCTGCTGCAATATTCTTCTTCTGTCTGCTGTTCACATTCTCCTTCTGCTGCTGCTGCAGGCTTCTTTTTTCTCTCTGTCTTACTCTCTCTTCTCATCCGTAACATTCTTGTTGTCTTATCTTTCCTTGCCAAAAACTAGCGCTCAAACATTTCAAAATTACTTACCATATTCAATGCTGGCAGGCCAAACGGTTTCAGGGGCAGATTTGTAAGATCCCTAAAACTGATGCAGGGGCAAGCTGAAATAAATAATGACTGCAGATTAATTAATATTCCAACAACTTTAACATAAAAATACTTACAATAAGAGAGAAAGCATATCTCCTCTGGTATAACTCGGATAATTTGATATTTGATTCTTGCCTATTTAGCTCCACTGCACTCTAAAGCACTGTAAAGTTTCACATTAATTGTAGCAAAGTCTTTTTCATGAAAACAATTGCCAATTTCCAATTGCAGGTTTGCTCAAGTAAATGAATAGCTCATTTGAGGAGATTAAAGGCTAAGAAGGTGTTTAAAGGATTGCCTGGTAAAGGAAAAATGGTGCAAGATGTTTCTTTCTGCTTGGACAACCCAATGCAAAGCCAAAAAGAATGGTAAGAATTTTTTTGTTTCATTTTTATTTTGATAGAACAGTAGAACTTGGTATAAAGGAAATTAATGGGAGATTAAATTTTAGGTGAAAGAATTACCCTAATTTCAGTTGCCTCAAGGGAAACATCAGAGTCAAACGCACGAAGGGTTTGTAAGGAAGCTTCAAGGTCTAAATCTTTACCAATAAACTACAGGGAACAGCACCTGTGTAGACACAAAATACTGGGAATATGAGCATTCTTTAGCAACCATTCCATGCAATTTTAACATGACAATTTCAACTATACCTTCTCCTCTCTTTCATATATTTGCCACCAATATACCTGCAATTGCAAGATGCCTCCAGGAAATGAACATTCCCAATAGATATACCACAAATATCCCAATTGTTATAGAAAGCTGTTTCACAAATAGTCTCTTAATTTGTTACAACTCAGATTTTGAAAATGATATCATTGACCATATGATCCCCTTAAGGACAGTAAAAAGGTTGAGTTATCAGCAAATACTGATAATGGGCGAGGATCTTACCATGTTGAATGTACCAAGACCTCCACGCAAATGCTTAGGAGCTATCTCAGAAATATACACAGGCACCTGAAAAGAGCATGGCATACATTGCAGACAATTACATCAATATCTAGGCCATTTTTCTTCCTGATAACTCCAAAAAGTAATCCATGTTATTAGTCATGGAAGTTTTTGATTGGCTAATTTCCAAATGAAGAGAAGCAGTGCAATATGGGAGAATAAAATATCTGATCAATACAGACAAATGTCTGGCATTAAGGAATTTGTATTGTTTTGAGTTCTTGACAAGGTAACTATGTTTTCATCTCATAATGTTGACAAGATGTTCAGTTTTGAGTGTATATTCTTTTCATATGCAAGCTACAGAAGTCCCGAGACTGAACTTTGAAACATGCATGTCATAATTCTAGAACTATTTTTTGTAGGTCATGCCTATATGCTACAGAATTCATTAACACAAGAACTAAACTTGCCTTTGCCAAAAAAAATGGCTATCCACCCTAGAATATTGGATATCGACTCTTGAGGCTACTACGAGTGCCTGTGTATGTAAAGAGAAATGTCTAAAGAAGATCAGAACTCATATAAGGGGCATCTTACATCAATTAAGATTGAAAGGATTAATTAATTCATATATATAAACTTATATTTTCCTTCAACAATCACGAATTCCTAAAACATACCCCTTTTCTTCCAATATAATCAGCAAGTAGCCCACTGACCACAGCAAATAAAGAAAACTGTGTTAAATTTAGCAACCAATTCATCAACAATGGTAAGCTTGACATCCTCAATTCTAGCTGAGACAGGCACATACAATGCTCCAAGAGTAATGCAACATACCTCAGAATGGTTAGGTTGAGATCATTCATAATACTACTCTCAGTAAGCGATGCATGGTACATAATAAATAAGAATGAAACATTTGTGGGAATTGTGAGATTTGAGACTGAATTTTGAAATATGCATGTCGTATGCAAGGTAACTATGTACACTGGTCTATAATGAAAACCGCAACCATACATTCACCATCAAAATTTACAGCCTTCTTACAAGATTCACAAAGTTGCTGGCTCAATTAAACGATTCTTCCAGAAAACCAAAAAAACAAATGGCGAAATTTGTATCATTTGAACTGCAATTCTTGAATCTGCTCAAAAAGATAAGGCACCGTTCTTGAGGGAAAAAAAATTCAAAAGAAAAACAAAAATTTCAAGGGATTCCACATAAAAGCGAGAATTTCAATGAACTGTCACGCAATTTGTGGTGTCAAGGTAGTGGGTATGTACGATGTCGTTGACAACATGTATGGATCCCATTCTCCCAGGGCCTGCTGCTCTAACTCAATGGTATCCCATTCTGGATCAACAGCCACACCACAATTGATGGGCAGGGCGTCAACGTTACAGTCACTTGCAAGAACATTATCCTGCCTGCCATTCGTAACGTCATTCTCCACAACTGCCAGATAAGTCGCATAGTTAATATATTCTGTGGAACCATCATGCTCTGGGTTTCCTGCACTGTCACCAACTGTGTCTGCCTCCAAGAATTTGTGAAGTGCAGGGTTATACACTTTGGGCTTGCGGGTTGAACTCACAATAGCATCAGGGTAGTCAAGTGTAGATGTGCCCAACTTTTCACTCTGATAAACAAAGCGGTTACCATCTTCATCTTCAGTAGCAAAATGAATGTCAACACCGCAGAGTACAGAAAGCTCATGAGCCTTCTTGCATATTCCTTTCATCCGCTTCATAAAGTGCAATCGTCTTTTAGCCTTTTCTTTCACATAAGATATCTCCAGCTTTTTCCGACCCATCTCTCAAAACAATTTACCAAAACTGTACGGTAATTGGATGTGTAAGTAACTAAGCCCAAGCACTGAAGTTTGATGTTGACTGTCTAATGCAAATTTGAATATATATGGTTTAGGGATCACACTAGTGATTATTTTTAGAAAATTTATCTAGGAAGTCTTTGAATTAATTTGTTTTAATTTGATTCATTTAACTCCAGTTAAATCATTAAATCGTGAAAAGTGTTTGAATTAATTTTTTTAATTTAGTTTATTTAACTCCATGCAATTACTAAATAAGGAAAAGTAGAAATAACATGATACATATTTTAATATTGTCAATACAATTACTAAAAAGGGAAAAGTAGAATCCTTAAAGAATATGATACATATTTTAATATTGTCAATACTTTCTAATAAATGCATAGCAATGCATTGTATTTAACATTTAATTATAATATAATGCATTGTATTTAACATTTAATTATAATATTGTAAGAGTGAAAGTAATTCTTTTTAGATTATAGATTTATTAAATATACTTTGTATAGATATTTTATTTACTTAAGTGTTATTTTATTTTATTCGCTATATTGAATTAAATTTTTTAATTTGTTGTTCATTTAAGTCCATGCAATTACTAAAAAGGGAAAAGTAGAAATAACATGATACATATTTAGTAAATGCATATCAATTTATTATGTCTAATTATAATATTCTAAGGGTCAAAGTAACCTTTATAAACTAATTTAAATGAACACATATTAGTATTAATAGATATCTTAACATGCATACTATTATAGATAGTTTATTCTTTAATATTATTTTATATTATTTATTATATGAATACATAAATTTTTATTTTTATTTTAGAATTATTTTATTTTATTATATTGTTTACTTTATTTTATTAATGAATATTTCATATTTAACTTTATATTAAAGAAATAACAATATACTATTAAAACAAGTGCCACTACCTACCTTGTAGTGTTGTAATTATAGTATATGTTTTAGTTGTAATTTTTTCTTAGATTATGTTAAACAAATAATTTTTTTAAAGTCTATATAAATATTATAACAAAATTGTAATATTTATAATTCATATTAATGTGATTATTTAATTTTGATTCAATATATAATTTATAAATTTGATATTTTAAATATTAATGAAATTGTATAATTAATTATATATTGATAATAAAGAATATTTATAATAATAAATTTAATAATAAATATAATAATAAATACAATAAATAAAATAATTTAATTATAATTATAATATTATTATAATTTATTATAATTATTATATTATTATAATATTATATTTTAATTATAATATGATGAGAAAAATCCTCTAAGTCTTGTTCATATGTTCCCAACATTGCTGAGAAAGGAAAAGACTTAGTTTATTTTTTTAAGAGTTCATTGGTTCTAATAAGGGCTTAAATTTGACAGTTGTATAGCTGTATTTAGGCATTTTAGTTGTAAAATACAATTGAAATTTTGAAAAGACTGTATCATATGAAAGGAGAGATTTTGGGCAAACTGTCAAAATTTATATAGGATTATGATGATTTATATATTTTGTTTTTATATAATTTACTTATACTAAAGTATGTCATAGTAATTTAAAGGCACAATTGAATAGATAACTATCATAAAAAAATTGCTTAACAATCAAGGAGGTTGACTTTCAAATTTAAGCCCTAGTTCTAATATTCTCATTCCCCGACTAAGGGTGAAAACGAATAACTTAAGTTTCCTTTGGTTTTAAAACTCTCCACTTTGCCGACTAAGGGTTTTGAATTGAAGCATTTGAATTTTTACTAAGGTAAAGCCTTATGAGAGAAAAGGTCATCGGGGAAACCTAGGATTTTAGAACTAGTGTCTTGGTTCGCAGTTGTTAACATTTGCCGATAGTAGCTTTAAAGCCAAAATGATTAGAATTTTATTAAGGCAAAAGCCTTATCGGGGAAAAGGCCATCGGGGAAACTTATGTTTTCCGAACCGGTTTTAAAGTTTGAGATTCTCTCGATTTACCGATAGGCAAGGTCTTTAAAAGTTCTTAAACCACAGCTTTTGTTGATAAGCCCAAATAAAAGTCAAAGTCGATATTTTATCATTTTTCTGATAACTCAAGGACATAGGCAAAGTTAGATATTTCAACCTTTTGTCGATAATATAAGGCACGAGCTTTTGCTAAGGAATAAGATAAGTTTGTAATCCTTAATTTTTGGCCGATAAACTTAAGACATGACAAAGTTCTGGATTTTGAGTTTTTATCGACAATAGTGAATATAGGCAAAATTTATAAGTTCAGATTTTGTAAAAATTGTCGATTACCTTAGAAGAAGGCAAAGTTATGAATTTCATAACTTTGCCGATTAAGTCCAAGTAAAGCTTAGTTTAGATTCTCATACTTTTGCTAACTAAAAGATTTTAAAAGGAACGAAGGTAAAGTTCTTAAAAGTTAAAAAAATACCGATAAGAAAGGCGTAAAGGTAAAGTTCAGAATTGTTGGAAATCATCGACATAGGGGTAGAGTTTGGGATTGTTACAAATAGGTGACAAAGGCAAATAGGTGGTGGTGCTAAGAAATTAAACTTTGCTGATAAGAGGATTAAAGAGCCATGGTTTTAAGAAGATAAGGTTCGTTGATAAAAGGACTTAGAACACAATTCACCAAAGTATAAGTTGGTCGATAAAGGGATAAAATCAAATGGATAATTTGTGAAAAGAGTGAAACCTTCAAGTGGTTTTCTTATCCGGATATCTATATCCCAAATATCCCGATCCATGCGCAAGGTCATGTTCCAATGATGGTGAAATTTATGGTCCTATTGGAAAAGACTTGATCTTTACCATGTTATCGGCAAATTGAGATATTTTGAAAATTATGGACTACTTCTAAAATCCTAAGTTTTGTTAATCGGTGTTTTACCAATGGACTTTCTCTGCTTTACCTTAATCATTTTTAACACATTGCCTTCAACACATGTTATCACAAATCGGGAGGATGACGAACTTTGAAACTGAGTTCGAAAACCCTAGGTTAGGCTAATGGGAATTTATGAGCATCATATGGAGGAAGAGGGGGAGGATCCAGAAAGGGGGAAACTCCTTTTGGAGGCGTAGTGGCTCTTAAGAATGGACCAAAGTTAGAAAGAAAATTGGTTGTAAATTCCAAAAAATGATGCTGCAAAGTTGAAGGGTAGGGAAGTTCTATGCAAAATCTATGTGCCCAACAAAAAGATAGGAATTGACTGGTAGTGCAGAGGATCTTTTAAAAATCCGTATTGTTTATGTCAATTGATGGGTCATAAATATCACGTTGAAATAATTAGACCAAGCATCAACTTTTGTGGGCCCTGACTGCCCCATCTTTATGGAATTCAAGAGTTGATCTCATCACCAATTTATTTCAATTAGGGATTTTCATTCATCTGACAGTCTTAAAAAGACATAATGGCCCCCTAGAAATTATTTTGGGCTCCGATCATGTTCAAATACATAATGTTGTTGCAAGTTATGAGATTTTCGAGATGGGCTTGATAAAGCAAGCTTTGAGCATGTTATTTCTACTGTAGCAATGTATTTTATATTTCTACAAGTAGAATAGAAAATGGCACAGCATAGCATGCTTGTTTTAACTACTATTTTGTTTTAACTTCTTATTACAATTTGATAGTTTTAGCTTGTTTAATCTCGCATTATTAAAAATATGTTGTATATTAATTTTTTTAATGTATATTTTAATTATATTATTTCATTATATGATACCAAATGAAAATAATAACAAGAACAAAGAGATGAAATACAAACCAAATGTTTCTTCCTGTTCTTCCTCACTAGTTTCATTGATTAATAAGAGTGTTAAAATTATTTCTGGTTTCATTTTTGTTGTTTGTAGCTGCAAAGAACTTTGTTGTGTAGACCAATACCTTTTGTAAAAATCCAACAAAATTCTGTTGTGTAGCTATATGATTGGAACTATTGTGAACTCCAACACAAATTTGTTGTGTAGCTCAAATTGGCAAAGACAATTTCAAATGTTGTGTTGCTCTGATTGGCACTAGTGTAAAGCTTCAACATAATGTTGTTTTGTAGCTCAAAGTGACACTGGTGTAAGCTTAAGAATAGTTACAACCACATATAGGTATGTGTCATATCATTCCTAGTTACAATTAATTCCAAACATCTTACAAAGGGCACTGATGTTTGAGTACACCACTTTCCATGTCATGCAACATCTATACTCTTCAACATGCATATTCTATAACATTTACTCAACATTCATAATGTATACAATCTAACAAAATTCATACTCTACCATGCACTCTAAAACAAAAAGATGATTGTTCTAGAATAGAAACCATAGTTGCATCATTCTTTTTTATCCATCAAAGAGGGCAGGGGCCCTCACCCAAAAGTATTTTATACAAAAAAAGTGATTACATGAAGATTTGCTTCCTTGGCTGACAAGGGGACAACAAGAGCACATAGAAGCCATTCTTGTGTGGTTTTACAGACAAAACAACATTATATATAGTTAATTGATTATTACATTTTCATTTCCATGATTTACAAAAAGATTACTGTAGATCATATTTACACAGAGCCTTTGTATTTTTATGCACTTCCACCCTCGTTGCCATCAAGCTTGATGAAACACTATTCATACTTCCTATCTGCACCTTAAGCCATCCCAACCATAATTACATTACTAAGGCATGTTGTCAGAAGAAATATTATAGGAAGTTTTACAACAATGAAATGGTTTTTGAAGAATTTTCTCATGTTAGGATACTGGGAATTTCCATGACCCCAATTTACTAAAAATATTCTATACCTTAGTCAAACCTATCATACATTAAGTTTCTGATCATTTAGTATCTCAGTTGCTACAATCAAAATTCACATGTGAGATATAATTTTAGATTTCATTGTCAAGGAAGTCAAGATGCTGAGTTTAAATCCTAGTTTACTGGGGACTTCTTTAATGCAATGCATAATGGACTTCTAAAGTTATATGCAGTTAGATTATTTACCCTACTTGCCATAAGAGATTTTCATTTGACATATTAAGTGAAAGTTCAGTAGCTAAAATTTGCAATGGATTATGAACTTGAGCATGACGAACAAGGCCCACAGACCCCAATATAAGCCTTTGTTCTTTACTCTGTTATCAGACTCAGTAAAAGTAGATTAACAATGCTCACAAACCCCAATACAGATTTCCATGATTCCATTAAATTAACATTATGCTACAAAAATGTATATGCATCCTTAGACATATAAGAACAATAACCAAATTCCCATTCTCCATGAGCAAAGCAGGGAGAATCAAATTTGATATAAGGCCAATGCCCATTTTATCATACAGGCAAGGTGGAGGTCTAATCAAATTTAACAAAATACTAATTGATCATTATCATTATACAACACAAACGATTAATGGCATGTTACAAAACCTAACAACCTGTCAAATGTGAAGTTGAACCAAGATTATAAATTGATTAATGCCATTGATCCCAAACATGGTAGATATGCTATTGTGGACACCTTTAACTAATTTTATAAGATACAATAACAAATTCGACATTGTCTGCAAAGTGGAAGACAAATCAAACCAATGAAAAGATCAACCATTGGCAAAGCACAACAATATAAACTTCAATAAACTAGTGATAAAATTCAAGTAGCACAGGGTGACCCTCAATAAAATGATCAAGTTGATTTGTCTTGCATAAGATATCTTAAATATTAAATGTTTTTCAAGAGTACAATAAAATTAATAATATATGTTGAAACTACATATTTCCATCCACAAATAAATTGCAAACTAGACATATAATAGAGAGAAAAATATATTCATATTAAGTCCTAATGCAGATTACATCATCAATTAAGAACAAACCATAAAATCCAAATATTCTAATCCCTTTGTAAAGGGTGTGCCCCATACCATCACTAAAATAAGAATAGAAAATCCCCACAGTAGACTAAACTTTATTATAATTGTGAGTACATTGGTAGGAAGAACACAATAGGGGCTAGTTGCAGCAATTCGTAGCACAAAACGACAATTTTAGATGCACAATGTATAAATAGAAAATTCATGGCAAACATCCTTATCACATGCTAGTTGTTGCCTTTATTTATGGACAACTTTTAACACAAAATCATGCAACACTATTGTGAGTCCAAATCTAAATGTTGCTACATGGTCAAATCCTAATTTATCATGTTTAAGTTTGAATGAAATTCAAGCAGTATATCATCCAAAATTCAAGAATGGTGATAATATATAACATTGGCAATACACAACAACATTTTAAATTTCTATAAACTGGTGATAGAATTCAATTGGTGAAATCTGACCCTGGAGATAAAAATCAAGTTAATTTTGCTTGAATAAGAAATCATAAATGTAAAAAAAAAAGTGCAACAAACTTGATAACCCATGTTAAAACCACACAATTCCATCCACATGAATTGCAAAACAAACATATAAATGGAGAGAAAGATATCTTCGAATTAAATTCTAATGCAGCATCATTTAAAAATTAAAATAGAACTTCTAAACCCATTGTAAAGGGTGTACCCCTTACCATATCTAAAATAAAGCCAAAAAAAATGAAAAATCATATTCTAAGTAAAGAAACAACTAAAAGGACAGCAACTATGTAAGCAAATTCATTGGCCTTGTTAACTTTTAAAATTCCCTACAACAGTAATTCCAAGCTATGTCTTCTATTGAGTAAATTATTTCTTAGAAAACAAAAACAACTTTGCCCAAGTAGCTTATTGCTCAAGGCACGAGAAGTAGAAACCACATAGACATTACAGACACTGTCAAAACACTAAATAAAATGAGCATAACATAAATCTTTTGAAATTAAAAAAACTTGTTGTAAACTCTATAATATTGCAGCTTTCGGTCTTCTGACTACAATAATCAAGATTTCAAGCAAGACCATGGAACTTTCTAGACTTCTAGAAAAATATTTATCTACTATAAAGAAAAAGTATGACAAGGATTGTACTAGTGCTATCGTTGAAGGGAAGCAAATAAGCCCATAAGAGGTGATTTACTAAAAATAAGAAAGGCAATACATTTTTTTATAGATTTTGCAACATTTAAACTAGTTATTACACAACAATATTAATAGACTTCAGGGAGTGACAAAACTAGAAGAAGAAAGCCAATTGTGATTAGGGTTAAGTTCTATTGCACATCCAGAAAAGGCCTTGGCTAATTCATAGAATTCCCCATAGAGTTAATGTAAATACGGTGAATCGAGCCTGTGACCACCACACACTTTAAAAAAGGCATATACAAAACAACTATATAGCAAAATAACATGTAGGCCGACCATAAAAGATAACAAGGACTACAATCTTTTAAACCTAAGCAACAAATAAAAAATAGAAAATAAAAATTAGGAAAACTAAGAGCAAAGAATAAAATTATCAAACCTAAAGAGGAAAAAAAAATAAAGAAAATAGATGATTAAGAATTTAGAAAACTAGGTTGGGAGGGAGCCTTGCCACCTCATCTTCTTAGGTGGCAAGGCCGGGGCAGCGTGCGAGTTTAGGGCCAAATTCATTCTTTTTAATGATCACAGGGGAAAGGAACAATCCAGAAGGTTGGTGCTTCGAGAAGCTTCTAAGGGAACAAAAATCATAAAAGGTTTTGGGTTTGTAGTTTTAGCAAACATTTGGCCTAGTCTCGATACCTATCAGATTTTTAGTTGTGTTCTCCGTTGAAGCAATTAGCTGTGCTAGTATGGAAACCCCAGTTAGGTTAGTTAGCAGCAAGTGCCAGATGGCTTTTCTTGGCCATGTTTCTGACCTATGGTTGTAGAGGATGCTTGGTCGTTCAGACGAGTTGATGGTGGGTGCAATCAGAATAATCGTGGGAAAAAATTTCTTACAGAATGATGAACGTTACAAGGTAGATACTAATATATCTTCGAGGGTTCTGGCCATGCTTCTGGAGCTCAAAACGCCCAAGGCAGAAGTGGAAATAATCATGAAAGGCATCTTCTATACAGAGCATTTGGGGGACCTGGATTTAATTCTGCAAGCGGCTAATTTAGGAGTCAGAGTCTCGCGACTCAAGGATATGGCTCTCCTTGAGGATCTAGAGGCAGTAGTAAAATTATATCCCTTCATTCTAGATATCAAAGGTTTCGAATTGCTGGTGGCAAAGGACATTGCTTAGACCACTATCGACTTCATCAAAAAGGTGCTGGGTTTCGAGCCAGTGGAAGGTTTCAACTGGGCGGTGGATTTCAATTTGCAACTGCTAAATTTTGATAAGGTGGAAGCTGTCTAATCTCAGTAATGTAATTCTTTAGTTTTTTGTCTATAGTTTTATGGCTCCTTTTTGGTTTATGGAAGCACAAAGATTATGTTATTAGGTGTCAGTCATGGTTTGACCCTGTGAGGTCTTTTTGGAACAATATAGGGTGATAGACAATTTGAAGATAGTAGTAGAATAGTAGTAGAATACTCAGAAGAGCCATGTCTTGGCACAAAACTATGTAATTTCTTATTTTTAGTTTAATATAATATCAATATTATGAATCAAAAAAAAAAATCAGAAAACTAACCACAGATCTTTATGGGGGCCTCAAGCTCAAGCAAATTAGGCTGGCTGAGAAAAATATCCTTAGAAGCCTGACAGAGCTGCCGGATTTCTGTCTCTGTAACCTGCACTTACCGTAAAGTTCTCGCTCCCTATTATATCATCCAATACATTATTAACTATCGATATCTTCTGCAACCCCCGCTAAAAACCCTGTCTTGCCTGGGGAAATTTTTAGAAAGTTTCGAAAGCTTTCAAAGTCTTGTTCTGTGTAGTAGTAGTCGAATGGATCTTAATGAAGATGGCGATGAAAACGGTTGTGCGTGCTTGCAAATGGTCATTGACAAACCTTTTAACTTAAGACTTAAAATTATGAGGGAAAACCAAATTCTCGTAAAAATTTACTCTCTCATAATTAAATGAAAAAAATTATTAGCATTGTCACCTCCTCACTTTTAACCACAATTTCCTCTTCAATTTTAGCTGTTTGTTTCACTAAAAATAGTATGTCCACCAAATCCTCCATTAAGAGGTATTTTTTTAGCCAATCACAATAGAGATAATTCATTTCCCCAATATTCTTTGTTAAAAATTTCTCACGTTGACATAGCAAAACATAGGAAAAATTAAAATTTGTGCAAGATGAAAAAAATGCTTTGTTTTGATTGGTTTACCATAGATAGATTAATAACTAGATAACACAAATTGATTGCAATAGTACTCCAAAGGTAGGTACTAAAAAAGTAGGGTGGTAGAGAGGCACACCCACATAGTTTAAACACGCCAAAGTTCAAAACAAAGACAACAATTAAACAAGGCCAAGCCCAAACAAAACTAAATAGCTAAAGCAATGCTACAAGGAGGAGGACATCACTAATAGAATCTATTTACAATAATACTAAAAATTAATGATCTTCTTACAAACATGTAGGAAAAGGGTGGAAGTCAAGAATTTTTAATTTAGGTTAGATCTACATCATGTAGGATTGTTCCCATCAATCACAAAAATGACCTACAATAGGGAATGCTAATTATTTTCTAATTGGTCACTCAATAATTTTTACCCTGGCCTATGCTAGGTGAGGCCACAAATCAAGGACCTCAACCTCGACATGAACACACTGCAAAGTGTGGGCTAAAAAAGAGTCGAATGATTGGGAATAGGTGGGTTAGTGCAAGAAGTTGGGTCCACTTTTTGGCCAAAAAGTGGAAGTGTTTTCCCTGATTTTCAGAATTTGTCGCATTTAACCTTAAAATTTGAAGCACTTAGAAATGGAATCTTTTAAAAAGTCACTAAATATAAAATGTAGTACTCGGAGTCTAGTTTCTAAATATGTAATTTTTTTCAATACCCAGATGATACAAATTAATTTTCAATAGGCATTTCTAAAAACCACTATTTAAAAGTCATTTTTTTTTTTTACCATACCATGCACGTGTACGGCCAACATAATTTGACCTAAATAAAATTATTTTTCAAAATCCTTTTGGGAAAACATGTGTAGTATAGTGAAGTTTGATGAGGATATTTTTTTATAATTTTTTTCCAAATAATTTTTTTTTATTAATTTTTTATTAGGCCTAATTGGTACTTTTGAAAACCCCTCGTGTACGGCCAACATTATTTGAGCAAAAAAAATCATAAAATTAATATTTTTTTTATTGTGTAAAGAATGATGTGTAGATTGATGACATATAATTTTTTTTTTTTAAATTTAAAAATTAAAAGTTATTAAAAAAATACAAACACCTGTCATTTCAAGTTTTTGGACTAGTTTGCTTATAAATTAAATAATAAATAGAAGAACATGTCCAATAACAAAAAAAATTATATATTTGAAAACTAGACAATGTCATCTGTAATGGGTTTTTATTTCGTAAAAAAATTCAGAAAAAAAAGCTCTCAGCCATACAAGTAAACTCAGTGTTTCTTCTTGTTTTGTACTTAGAAAAAAACTTGCAGGTCCAAGGCTCAAGGTCGGTCAACCGTGCCTATCCCAAGCCTAAAACCCAAGCAAAGGTCAGGGAAAAAGCGGGCGGAGATTTCTAATTTCAAATAACGGGTACCCGTTATAAAACGGGTACGCGTTATAAAACGGGTACCTGTTATATAACGACTACCCGTTATATTTTCAATAACGGGTACCCATTTCTATTATACCCGTTATTTCCCATATTAGGGAAAAAAGTACTTTCCCTATATCCTTGCAACTTGCAAGTCTGATTCGTACGGCGCGACAGCGACAATTTCTACATTTTTTTACTTACAATTATTTTGTGGAATCTCTTAACAGGTCATATTCTATTCAGATTTTGAAAGGAGTCAATCACATGAACAATTCTGAAGTGAAATCAAGTGCATGAGCAATTTTCAAGAGGAATAAAGAAAGAGGGTTTTTATTTTTACATCTACCTTTTACTTCAAAATCTATGGAACAAAGGATCTACATCTAATTCTACTTCAAAAGTTCAAATAAGGACATCAATTATGAAATTGGATTAAGTATCAATTGTTATTTTATCAAGAGGGCTTGGTAATCATGGGATCAAATCAACGTCAAAGAAAAAAAATAAAGGAGGGTAATGACACCTCAAGAAATTGAAGCAAATAGAGAGAAGGAAGCCAAAAGGCAAAGAGATAGAAGAGCAAGGATTCAAGAGATGAAGAATATTGAAGCATCTAGTTCCATGAGTATTGAAGAGAAAGACATTCAAGAGAGTAAAAATGATGGGATGAATGTAGATGATGCAAATGTGGAAATGGTGAATTTGGAAGAAAATGTGTCTATAGAAACAAATGCATGTATGTCTTCAAACCCAACTTTCGAAGATATGGAAAATGCGACTATACAAACAAATCCAGGTATGTCTTCACAGCCAACTTTCAATATTATGGAAAACAGGACTATAGAAACAAATCCAGGTGTGTCTTTGGAGCCAACTTTCAATGATATAGAACACACGACTATAGAAACAAATCCAGGTGTGTCTTCGGAGCCAACTTTCAATGATATGGAAAACACGACTATAGAAACAAATCCAGGTATGTCTTCAAACCCACCTATTGATGATATGAATGAGAATGATATCCCTTTTAGGAGTGAAAATGAAAATGTTTTATTTGAGATTGAAAGAAATGTCTTAGATAATCTTCCTGGTAAGATTTCTTGGAAGCAAATGAGAACTCATGCAAATAGATTATATAAAGATTTTTTTTATAGAAAAAGTCTTGGATTTCAATGTCAACTTATGATGCAATTGATGAAGATGTGGAAATTGCGAAAAGTAATGAAAAAGTTAGGCATATTTGTAAAACCTAAAAAAAAAAGATGAATCAATGAAACAAGTTTTATCTAGTGTTGCTAATGCTATTGATTCTATTGGTAAAAAGAGTCGATCTAAAGACAGCAATGCAGCACGAAGAGCTATAACAACTGCTTTAGTCAATAAATCGTCTTCTAATAAAAGAATGATAAGTAAGACAAGTGAAATTTTAAAGATAAATCCTAAAACTTTGAGAAGAGAAGCAAAGAGAAGAGAATCTATTGAAAAAGATCCAATTAACCAATGTTGGAGTTTTAGTGGTATACTCCCAAGGTATGACATGAAATTAAATAGTGAAATCAAATTTTTAATTGAAAAATATTGGCATGATAATACAAGGGTATCATCTAATGTTAGAGATGTTTTAAAATTACGAGTGGGGTCTAAAATTCGTGATCCTCATCCAAAACATCTATTAGACATGACTCAAACTGAATTATATAAAAAATTCTTAGATGATTTAGTGTTAGAACCTTTTAATATTACCATAAGCCAAAGATCTTTTGAGAAATGTAAACCTTTGGTATGTGAAAATTAATAAACAACGAATCTCTTGTTGTTGTAAAACTCATGTGCAATTTCGTTGTTATTATGATCTTTTTCGATAAATATGTTCTACTTTGCATACTAACGAAATTATGCAGGAATGTGGTATTAATATGCCACCTCAAACAATTAAGGAGTTTGTAGCAGGTTTGTTTTGTGAAACATCTACTGGATACTTATTTTATTCGAAAGCATGTATTTCTAGACAATGCAATAGATGTGGCAACTTTTCATTGTTAGGAGAATGTATGCATGAAAATATTTCACATGAATTTGGACAACAATTAGTGGATGTGAAAAGATTCAAGAATGTTGAATATTCTTTAAAAGATGGAAAAATTGGAAAGCGTTGTGAGTTAGTCACTGAAAAAATTTGTGTGCATGCATTCATCAATGATTTTAAGGATAATATTGTATCCAAATATGTCAAACACTCCCAATATGCTTGATGGCTTGATGGACAATTCCGTTCATGTAAAAACACCTTTCCAATTGGAACTATCCTATCAATGGTTGACTTTGCAGAAAACTATACTCTTGCTCCACAAGAGGAAATTCAATCTCAGTATTATAATTAGTGCAGGTGGCCATATTTGTTCATATTGTATACAAACATGCAGATGATAGTATAGAAGATAATAGAAAATTTTTGAGGGAGTATCATTTCTATTTGAGTGATAACCGGTTACACTCTTCAGAGTTTGTGCAATATTGTTTTACAAAATTTTATGAAAGTTTAAAAGAAAGAGGAATCCAGATGACACAACATTTCATATGGTCAGATAATTGTATAGGGCAATTCAAAAATGCAAGAATGTTTTATTGGCTATGTAGGGCTCACAAAGAAATCAATATCCAACATATGTGGAGTTTTTTTGAAGCTGGACATGGTAAAGGAGAACATGATGGAGCTGGAGCATGTGTGAAAAGAGCTCTTGCTAGAGAGCAACTAAAATTTGAGGATACAGCCAAATTTAGAGATGCACGTGCAATTGTGGATTGGTGTAATGAAAAGTTATCTACGGGATCAAGTCAGAACTCTACAATTCGATGATTCTTTTGGTTAGTTGAAGAAGAGAATATTCCTACTTGACTTGATTGTGAGACAATAACTGGATCAACAAAATGACATTCATTTAAGAGTTCAAATGCAAGCACATGGACTATATGGACTAGGGAGCTTGCATGTTTTTGTCAATTTTGTATTACAGGTGATTGGGGAGCATGTGAAAATACAGAATGGGTTGAAGAATGGAAACAAAGATCCTTGACACCTACAGAAACACAAGATCAACTTGAAACAACAATTGAAGATGATAATCAAATGTTTGCATCAGATGACTATGATCGTGTTTCAGACCTTGTATAAGAAGGTACTTTTGTTTTCAATTTTTTTTATTGTCATTTTTTTGTACATCCTGTATATAATTAATTATATATGTATGCATCCACAAATTTATGTGATTTAGATACATGTCACACTTTATTGAATTACATAATTTTTTTGTAGGACATGTCTGTTGATAACTGAGAGGGGGGTGAATCAGTTATCCTAATTATTTCTTCTTTTTCAACTTTCTTATTAATCAATGCAGCATCAATTCAAACAAGCAAACATTACCATGAAATGAAAAACACATGACAGTATTTTTGACGTGCAAACCCTGTTAAGGGAGAAAACCACGGGGTGATTAACCCAAAGATTATTCTCTGTTAGAAGAATAAGGAATTACAAAATGGCACTTGCCAATTAGGGCTCACTGCCTGAGCATACTGCTCACAAAGGAGGCACACTGCCTACAAGGAGACACACTGTCTACAAAAGAATGTTATACAATACTTGAACTGATTGGAAGCATCCACATATGCTGGAGTTTAGTTCTGGTTAGGCTCAGTACACTGATCTGCTGCACTTCATCTTTCCTCTTCTCTTTATTCTGCTTTCCTTTCACATACCGGATCTTTCTTGCTGCTTCTACTCTGCTCTGCACTTGTTCGCATATCACATAACCTTCCATCGCATCTCACAACTAAATCCATCCTATATATATATCCGCACTAGTGATTTCATTATCTTTCTAGTCGGCACCCGGAATAGTCTATCTTCTCACAAACTATGTTCTGTCGGCTGAATCCTTGCACATCAAGTAATGCGGATCAAGCATATACTTGTAGAAATCATTAATCATGTCGGCCAAACATAATCCATGTCTTCATAACCTTTACCACTGTCAGAAAAACATCCGGAAAGCAATCTGATGTTCAGTCAGTCAATTCTTCCTCTGTTCACACTATTACTCAGGAATCCGGTACTCAACTGTTCATATCTTTTTCCTTGTCCATCACCGGAGGCTAAATCCTTGGAATCTATTACTCAAGGTAGTCCTCTTAACTTTCCTAAATCCGCACTTCACCAAGATACTTCCTCTGAGAGATCTGGACCTATCTGTCAGACCTTGCCATATGCTCTGTTCTTGTTTATCGAACCTCAACAATCTTCATTCTGACTTTCGGCAGAGACACACCATGACTTGCGGATATGTGGGATGGCCTTTGTTGCCATCAATGACAACAACCATGAATCCATATAGTGTCTCTTGCCAACAATCTCCCCCTTTGGCATTGATGGCAACACCTAGTGAAAAATGACTAAGTGTTTACACTATGCTCCCCCTTGACTGATGCTCTGTCTTTATATACATTTTCCGGAGCTCCCCCTTAGTTGGATTCCTCATTTTTCACTGCTCCTCACTCCCCCTTTGACATCAATGGCAAAGGGTAGGGTCTGCACACCAAAATTTTTAAAAATTTTACTATACTTAGCCGCATATTACATACTCACATAAACTGAAGAATGTCTGCAAAGGATGTCTTCAATTGGACCAGTTCTGTAGCCCAACTTTGCTTCATTCTATCCAAAATTGAAATGTGACCACTCAACAAAAATGCAAAAGCTTCTGACATTTTGAGATCTGTCGGATCATTGGTTTGGGCGGTAGTCTGAGCATCGCTTATGGCCTCATGCATGGTCTCTAACTTAGGGATAATAATCCTTCTAAGTTCTCCCATCCGGTTAGTTATATTCTTCCTTTCCTTCTCAAGGTTCTTTATTACATTTGTGATTGCAATAGTTTGACATTCTTGATTTACTATGGAGGAAAAGAGAGGATCAAAACTTTGAGACAAACTTAGTAGTTTGTCCTGTTCCTCTTTTATTTTCTTCTCAATTTCTACTGTTGCTTTTGACTAGGAGATACAAAATTTGTAAATGTCACCGCCATCCTTAAGAGCATTTTCTAGGCTCTTTATCCCAATACTCATATTTCTCCTATCTTGAGAGATTAATCCTAGTACCTCTGAGAATCTCTTATCCAAAAACTCCTTTCGGACCTTTTCTTCAGCTGATTTTTTTAGAGAATCAAAATATGTACCAACACTGCTGACTAAGGTTTTGAGATTACCGGAAGAGGAGGTTGTGGGATCTTTCTGGACCGATGGCATAATCTTTTCAAGCACTCCGGAAGCAGCTTCTATCAACTCACAGTCTTCCATATGAGACTTTAGGAGTTTTTCATTTGCCTTAGCATTTGCAAATGAAGCTATCTTCATTGTCTGTACCGGAGAGAGGGAATCAAAATTGAATGGACCTTGTAGAAGCTCTGGTTCATCAATCTCTATTGTTTCTTTGCTCAGAAATTTTTGGACAGTTTGTGCAGTGTCTCTTGCTGGAGACAGATGTTTCTTCTCTTCTGTAGTCTTGGAGCTGTCCTTTGGAGTTTTCTCTCCTTCCACATTCTTACCACTATCAGTTGTGGTTTTCTCTGGTGAAGTCTTCTGTCCTTCTGCAATCTTGCACTGTCACCTTCTTTTTCCTTCACTGCTGCTTCTTTCTCTTGTAACTTCTCTTCTTCTTTGGATCCGGAGACTGTAGGGGAAACCGGAGGAGAGATGTTAGTCTGTTCAAAGGCCACTTCTTTCGGAGCAGAGGATTCCAAGTCCATAGCTGTTTTTGCACCCAAGTCCTCTATTATTGGAATGTTGAACCTTTTGAATGTATTCCGGAGGGTCTCTTTAGTGTCCTTGGCTACCTTGTCGATCTCACCAAGCATAAGCTGATTCATCCTTGCTTTGCTCCTGAATTCATCCTTGCAGTCTTTGAATACCATGTTCATTGTCTTGTGATCAATTGAAGGATATAGCTGAATAGCTATCTGTTCCCTAATCTCAAGGTCTTTTGCCATGGCATTGGTCTTTCTCATTTCCAACTCATTCTCTAGACTCTTAGGAATTAGAGAGATGATTTCAATAAAAGCTTTATTGTAAATGTTCAGATACCTGATTGTAGCTTCCTGTAGGATCTTTTGGTCAGCCTCATTGTAGTCATCATAAAATTTAGCCATTGGTTGAAGGTTTCCATCCACAGTGACTGATTTGATTACACTTTCTAGAGACAGGGTGGACTTTTCAACAAATTCCTCTGCCATTTCTTCCTTGTCTTGGCCTGTGGAGGGTTTACCGGATCCTTTCTTCTTCTGCTTCTTTATTTCCTTTACTCCCTCATCTGATTTGGTTTCCTCTTCATCTCTTTGACTTGCATAAGCCCTTGTGGCTTTTGTCTTGGATCTTTTGCCGGATGCCTGGACTTCTGGTTTTGAGCTTTTGGCTATGGCAGGTGCAGATCTTTTTGATGATCTGGTCCGGGTGGAGGTTTCTACCAAAACACTTTCCTCACTTTTCTTTTCTGCCCTCTTCTTTTCTTTCTCATCCTCTTCCTTCTTCTTCCTATGAGCATCAAGTGCCTCCATTGAGATCCCAAGGCCTTGTGCTATATGTTCTACTTCTTTTCTAACCTTCCTCTTGATCTCTGGTTCTCTAAGTTCAACATGGATTTTTATACTCAGCTCCTCAAAGGTTCCGAACCTTTCTGCCTTTGGATCTTTAGGCTGACTTAGCATGTGTTGAACATGCAGCTCCACAATTTGGTCATCCACTTCATACCCCATGGGCATGATCCACACAGTTCTTGGTTCTATTGCCTCCATTAGGCACTGATCTGTTTCTACCATAAAGCATACTATGTCTTTGTACTTCTCAACAAGAGACTGGGGAATTCTTTCTCTTGCTTGCATCATGCTTTGAAAGTTCTTGAAATATCCCCACAGGGCTGTATTTCTTGCTTTAGCATCCCCAAGTCCATGTAAATAATCTCTGATTTAGATGGCAACTGGTCTGTCATTCTGCCATATCCATCCACTAGATCCGGGAAGCTCATTCATGTAATAAAAGAATAGGCAAATGATCAAACTACCATACTTGAAGGAGTTCTTCTTGTCCTTCTTAATCTTCTGCAGATTTTCCAAAAGTTGGTTTAGAAGAAGCTCACACAAATCATAGTCTGCATTCTCCTTTAGCATTTGATAAGCTGTGTAAATTGCAGTTCCCGGTACTGAATTTTCCCTACTAGAGTGATAAATCTTGTAACCAATTATCATAGATGCAAATTTGACATCCGGTTTAGTGATGTCTTCAATTGTCATAGCTCTCTTATCAAATTTTGATCCGGTTGCATCACTAACTATCTGATTTTTGACAGACTTGAGGATAGGTATTCCACCGGATGAGTGCAGACCGGTTATAGCCCTAATTGCGTCTTTGGTGATCTTGAAAGGCTTGTTCAACCATAGGAAATTGTCATGCACTCTACTCAGTACATACCAGACCCATTCATCTTCTTCAAAACAGGGGAAATGACTACACTGTGCAAAGTGCTTATCCCGGATGGATTTATACTGAGGTTTAATCTCAAAGGAATTGTCTATCAACTATTTGTGATAGATATCCATCAATTTTGATTCTCCAAAGTCTTCAATATTCGCATGTATGTAAACCCTAATGTCCTCTGTATGTAATACACCATGCGGAACACTAGAGAAGGCTCCTAGGGGATCTACCTCCAAAGATTTGTATGGATGTTTCTTGAATGTGGGGCGAGGTCTATCAGAGATCTTAAATATATTCGGAGTAGCCATTTTTCAAAAGATTTGCAGTGAGATATTGAAAACGGAAAATACCTTATGCGCCTTCGGTTACACGGAGTGGTTGGATTGATTTCTGTATGTAATGACTTCTGCAAGTGATCTTCAGTGAACTTGATGAATTTTGTTACAGAGCTCCACTTTTTGCTTCTTCTTGAGTGTAGAATGAACAAGTGATTTATGAGAAATCCCTTATATTGCTTTGCAAACCCTAATATCTGTTTGCAATAAATGCTCGACCTACATTATTTCAGTTTGCCTTATTCGGATGACTTGAAGAATCGGATCAGTCCTGATCTATGAACATCATGCGGATCTTTCAACCAAGAACAAATCAAGATGACACATCACAAGGACATCCCAAACATTCTGTCCAATCTGCAGAGTCTGATAATGCACCTCTGGATCTCACCGGACCTTTTTGTAACACTCTGTCATTCCGGAGCATCTCCCGGAACCGGTTCTACTTGATCGATCACAACTTCTTCACATATTCATGCGGACCTCTGAAATCTTAGCTGGATCATCTCAAGATTCATATCTACAAACCCTTTACTCCGCATCCTCTTCTTGTGCCAAATCCGGCACCACTTGATTGGCTGGGGGAACAGGGTTTTCTTTGTGTCTCCCCCTGAGCCAGAGCTCATTTTTTAATTTCTGGAAGGAATATCAGCACCAGAGTCTCATGTGGATCCAACCTCTACATTTTCTAAACTTTTCTTCACCCAAATCTTGTTCATCTCATTCCTAACTTCATCCGCATTCATCTTTTGTTTACCTTTGTCTTGATTCTGATTATATACCAGACCTCTTTTGTCCTGATTCTTGCTTCTGCAGACTTTTGCATTATGACCGGACCTATTACAGATTTGGCAAACAACATTTCTTTGCATATTTGACTGATAACCTCTTGATCTGCATTGATTAGCCATATGACCTATTCTATTGCATGCAAAGTATCTACCATTGAATGATTTGTTCATTTGCATATTTCTGCATTCATGAGACTTGTGTCCATACCTTTTGTAGTTAAAGCACTGTCCGGAGAAGGATGAATTAGTCTGATTCATTCTCTTTGTGCACTGATTAGCTTTGTGACCAAAGTGATTGCAGTTGTGGCAGTATCCATTGAAGGATGGATATCTTTGAGCATTGGGCTGTCTTACCGGAGGTCTTTTAGGCCTGTTCCTTAGATTTTCTGATCCAAAATTCTTCTAACCGGATCCGGAGCTTTCTCCTTTTTCATATCCCAAACCACACTTGTCATCTGCCCTCTTTTGACTTCCAAGAAGAACTTCAAGTTAAGCAGAACTTATCTTGAATTTCTCTTTATATTCATTTGCTATTTGAAGATCCCTTTTGAGAGAGACAATTTGATCCTCAAGTTTTTCTTCTTTATCTTTAGCATCTTCAAGATCAGATTCAAGATGTCTGATAATCCTATCCATCTGGTGGCAATCTTCTGATTTCTCTTTGAGAGATTGTCTTAGATTGTCTTCAGTTTTTCTTTTCTCTTCAACCTCTTGAGTAAACTTTATAACTCCTGATTCCATTTCATGTCTTACCATAATGACTTCTTTTGATAACTTTTCACATAACTTGGTTTTCTCAGTCAGCTCTTCATTTGCATTACTTTCTTCACTTTGTCTTGCCAATTGCTGGAGCAGCTCCTTTCTCTTTTTCATAGAGAGACTTAATTTGTATTTTAGTTCTCTCATGAATTCATCAGCCTGTTTGAGTCTTTCCTTTAATTCATTGACTTCAGAGTTTGACTGTTCAAGATCCTCAAGGGCAGTCTTGAGTTGCTCCCTTAAACCATATGCATCCATTTGAACTCCCAGATCTTCCTCAAGCTGTTAGGCTCTATTAGGAGGAACTTAGCTCTGATACCAATTGTTGATAACTGAGAGGGGGGGTGAATCAGTTATCCTAATTATTTCTTCTTTTTCAACTTTCTTATTAATCAATGTAGCATCAATTCAAACAAGAAAACATTACCATGAAATGAAAAACACATGACACAGTATTTTTGACGTGGAAACCCTGTTAAGGGAGAAAACCATGGGGTGATTAACCCAAAGATTATTCTCTGTTAGAAGAATAAGGAATTACAAAATGGCACTTGCCAATTAGGGCTCACTGCTCGAGAATACTGCTCACAAAGGAGGTACACTGCCTACAAGGAGACACACTGTCTACAAAAGAATGTTATACAATACTTGAACTGATTGGAAGCATCCACATATGCTAGAGTTCAGTTCCGGTTAGGCTCAGTACACTGATCTGCTGCACTTCATCTTTCCTCTTCTCTTTATTCTGCTTTCCTTTCACATATCAGATCTTTCTTGCTGCTTCTGCTCTGCTCTGCACTTGTTCGCATATCACATAACCTTCCATCGCATCTCACAACTAAATCCATCCTATATATATATCCGCACTAGTGATTTCATTATCTTTCTAGTCGGCACCCGGAATAGTCTATCTTCTCACAAACTATGTTCTGTCGGCTGAATCCTTGCACATCAAGTAATACGGATCAAGCATATACTTGTAGAAATCATTAATCATGTCGGCCAAACATAATCCATGTCTTCATAACCTTTACCACTGTCAGAAACACATCCAGAAAGCAATCTGATGTTCAGTCAGTCAATTCTTCCTCTGTTCACACTGTTACTCAGGAATCCGGTACTCAACTGTTCATATCTTTTTCCTTGTCCATCACCGGAGGCTAAATCCTTGGAATCTATTACTCAAGGTAGTCCTCTTAACTTTCTCAAATCCGCACTTCACCAAGATACTTCCTTTGAGAGATCTGGACCTGTCTGTCGGACCTTGCCATATGCTCTGTTCTTGTTTACCGGACCTCAACAATCTTCATTCTGACTTTCGACAGAGACACACCATGACTTGCGGATATGTGGGATGACCTTTGTTGCCATCAATGACAACAACCATGAATCCATATAGTGTCTCTTGCCAACAATGTCTATGTTGTTATTGCAACTGAGGGCAATGAAGAGGAAACCGCGTATTGGTTGGCTCAATGTGTTGAGACAAAACAAAAGTTGTTACATCCTAGAGTAGATGATGATAACATGGAGTATCCAACAGGTTCTGTGGTTGTTGTTGGCACTTGGCTACGAAAATATCTAATAAGAAGGAATGGTGTGCCTGCATTTGAAGATTATGAAACACATAAGAAGATCATACACTACTCACATTTGGTTGTGGCAACAAATATAAAACTAGTCAGATATCAAGGCAAACCTTCTAATAAACAGTTATGGACACTTTCGATGGAAGAACATGAGTCAATTATAGATGCGTTACAAAAAAATGAGGATGCAGATGGTACAATGGAATAAATTTTTAGGTAAGTAAACAATACTCTTACATCCCCAAGTTAAATTCTTTCATTCTCATTTCAGCTTCTATATTATTCCCCTTGTCTTAAATTTTGTATCGACCCATGGAAATATATAGTTAATTTACTTGTACATTTGAACATTACTTTTTGCAAGTGTACCCTAGACAAGTAGTCAAATGTGCATGATTGTCAATAGAAGTTATCATCATACAAGTATGTGAGGTCAATTTTGTAGTCTTCAACTAAAAGTGAATGCAAATTAGGTAATTACATATATATATACTCAAATATTTATCATCCATCCTCTAAAGACACCCGCTTGTACATCCCCTTAATTTAGATGTCATCTTAGCTCCCCTTAAGCCATCCTCTTCCATCCCCTTAAGCCATCAAGTTTTATTTTATACTTTGTAAATTGACTAGTGTACATCTCTCCAAGTAAGCTAGCCTCTTTTGTATTCCCTTAAGACATCCTCTTCTAGCTCCCCTTTTAATTAATCCTCTTATACATCCCCTAAAGCCATCCTCTTATGTATCCCCTTAAGACATCCTCTTAGCTCCCCTTAAGCCATCGTCAAGTTGTATCCTCTTTTTTGTTAATTAGTACATATTGCATTAATATTTTGTGTTTTTGGTACATATTCTTTCATTCTCATTTACATTCATTATTTCTTGTAGGTGTATCCTACAAGTAGATTTTTCCATGATTGCCACTACAAGATTTGATCATAATGTAAATTGTAGATCAATTTTGTAGTCATGTCAAACTAATGTTAGTCAAGAGGTTTTCACAGTAATTGATGATCAAGTATATTGTGTGGATAAGATTCAAATGAATTTCCTTAGATAGTTTCTTCTTTAAAAGAGTTCTAGTTTCTCTACAAGAATTGTTCATGCTACTTCTTGAGTAATTTCAAATTGTGATAAAATTTTTTGTATCTTATATTGTGTGGATAAGAAAATTGAATTTCCTTGTAGTTTCTTCTTTAAAAGAGTTAGTTTCTCTACAAGAATTGAATACTACTTGAATAATTAAATCCAAATGTGATAAATTTTTTTGTAGCTTATATTGTGTGGATAAGATTTAAATGAATTTCCTTAGATAGTTTCTTCTTTAAAAGATTTAGTTTCTCTACAAGAATTGAATGCTACTTCTTGAATAATTTCAAATTGTGATAATTTTTTTTGTAGCTTATATTTTGTGGATACTTGATTTGAATTGAACCTTTTAGTTTCTTCTTGATTTGAATTGTTTGAGATTTGTGAAGGAGGCTTGCAAAGAGCCAGTCATGGTTGAACTTTGTTGAACATGCTTGGGCAGAGCTTAGAGACTTAATATAGGTATTGGTTGGTTGTTGCACAAAACTAGCTATGTGATTAGTATAGTGTTGGAGTCATTTAAAGTAGGTTGTATTAGACAGAGCCATACATGGTTGAAGTCCACAAAGAATGATGTCTTTTGGAGACAAAGCTTAGAAAAGTTGGTGGCATCTTGAAAGCAAAAGTGTTGATTGTATGTAGGTTGATACAGTTATTGAGAGTCCTTGATAGAGGTATAGATTGCAAATAGACTGGAGCCATGTTGTAAGTTTACAGTAAAGCTTGTGAAGCCGGTTGGTTGATAAAGATTCAAAGCCTTATGACTAACTAGATAGTTGATTATGGTTGGAAGAGAGGTTGCATGCAAAGTCAATTGGGATTGTTGCAATAAAATTTTGGACTACTATTTAAGTGGTGTTTGGAACCCATGCATGGAGCTCTCATCCTTCATTCTCCACCATTGCAAGAGGAGTTGTAGGTCATGATCGATTTTAGAGAATTGTGCATTTGGATAATTTAAGTCATGTTAAGGCTATGTAAAAGCCATTATATATTATGAATTAGTGTCATTAGAAGCATTGCTCACTCTTTTGAGAATTTTATGCCTAGTTGAGAGTTTCTCCCAAGTTTGAATTCTTGTGTTGTATACTATTTATTTATGTGTGATGCAAGTTTAAATGTTCCACATTTGAGATGTTGTCTTAGTCTTTTAATACACATTTTAGATAGCCATTAGAGGTGGTTGATTGAAGGTAAAGGAAGTTGGAAGTATCTCATTTTTAAATCCATATGTGATGTATCGAAGTGAGGCATCTAGCTACCCCGAGTTTATGGATTAATTGTCATTTGTTCTATACAATGTGTAGAGGTCTAGAAATGTGTCAACTTTCATGGACTAGAGAATGCAAAGTGTCCAAAGGTTCTTTTGGTGGAGCTTGTAAGTGTGTTTGGGAATGGTGTGCACAATAGGGCCTATGACAAATGGAAATCCCTCTATGAGGAGTGGGACGTTCGATGCATTAGGGAGTGCCAAAGCTCCCTCAAAATGTTGATGTGGTTTGGTGTTTTGTTTGTTTTTTAGCTTTCTATTAGTTGTGTTGGAATTTTGTGCTTGCTATATGTATTGGGGTATTGATATAGTTGCATATGGGTAGTTTAGAAACCTTTATGGGATGTTGTGCTTTCTACTGCTATGCCTAGTCTTGGGTTGTTAGCACACTCATTTATATATGTTTTCTAAACTATTTAGTAAGGATGGGTCCCCTAAGTAGAACACCTATATTATAATTCAAAAAAATTAAACCAAACAAATATGAAATCCACACTAGGAACTAGGTATGTTAAAGATGTAAAGTAATTTTGAATTGGGAAAATATTCATAGGAATCTCTTCTTTAATTCCTTTCCTTTATGAGAAACTATATGTGATTCAACTTCCAAAGGCCAAGGAAGTTTTGGCTATTATAGTGGTTAAGTAAGAAAGATGATAACAAAGTCTCGGTTAAGTAAGAAAGATGATAACAAAGTCTCGGTTGCAAATTAATAAAATTTCAAGGACTATACAAATGATATATATTGAAGGTTTTGTAATCAAAGGATGACCGCAATCATTTAAAGGAACATGTATCTCAATTGAGGCTAACTAGGTGAGTCTAACATCCTTATCATTTTATCGTGATTTTGTAGGTTTATCCTAGGTAAATTACCTTGTTATAAAGTGCCCTAAATTTATCTATTAGATAATTGTAACACCAAACTTATCCATTAGATAATTGTAACACCATTTACCTATCTATTCCACTATGTAAATTAACTTAATTTAGGTTTGTGAGGCAGTTAATAGATTGTTCACTATGCATAATGATTGATACAATGGGAAAGGTGACAAACCTAAAATAGTCCAAAATTTGGGATGCATATTCACATTTAAGGAAGTCTCTGGACAATCATCATGTATTTCTTAAATGTGAATATGCATCCCAAATTTTGGACTATTTTAAATAAATATGGTGCATTTAGGAACTTGGTGATTGTTGGGGTAAAGAGGAATATATGATCATACTAGAAGAGGTGGATTAGGCTCATAATTGGCCAAGGTTGCTTTGAATAAGGTTAAAACAAGGAGATACCCATGTTGATATTCACACCCTTTGGTCCACACCTACATTGGGATGGATTAAGCTTGAAATTTTGATGGGTAGCCAAGGGTAATCCTAGTGAAGTAGGAGGAGTATGTTTATTAAGAGATGATAAGGGAAAAGCTCTACCTATCTTAGCTTATGATTTTGGTGTCAAGAACAATAATATGGTAGATTCTAGGGCCATGATATCCAAGGCCTCAAGATGACTTGGAAACTAAAAAAGATATCCCTTAGTGTGGAAGGAGATTCCAAGATCAACATTGATCATATGAAAAAGCATAGATGAAGCTTGTGGTTATTGGAAACTATTCTATTGGAAGCTAGAAACTTGGTGAATAAGTTTAAATCTATCTCCTTCAAACATATCAAAAGAAAAGGTAATTATATTCTAGACTAGGTAGATAATGGAAGAAATCATTAAATTGCTCCTAGACATCTAGCATTTGTTGGGAAGAATAATTTTTTTACATTCAACTCAATCCCTAAGTTGTGCCTCCATGCTATCAAATGTTACTTGTATCTACCTTCTATACAATGATATTGAAGGGGTAGAAGGTTAGGCTAAGGATTTCTATATTGCTACTTAGATAAATTCCACATCTTCAATGTGTGGCATGAGCATATGCACAAAGCCTTGGAGGATATTTCTACGATAATGAAGATAAACCTTCATCTTGATGCTAAATTGGATGATTCTATCTACTATGAGAATTAAGATGAGGAGGAGGTGACATAAATCCCTCCTATCAAATTCGAACAATGTTAAAAATGTCAAGGAAGTGGTAGAGGCTTTGTAAGGCTTGTGTAATTTGTCCCACCACCCTAGGATAAAGTTTTTTAGTTTATTAGTAATTCTAACACTACTTCAACTTATTACTCTAGGGTGAGGGCCACTATAATTTTCCCTACCACTAATATATCTTAAGACACCTATTGGTTTATGTTTGATGTCATCGTAGTATGTACCTTTTTAAAGATAGATAGTATATTTTATGGAGTTTGAGATAATAGGGAATATCACAAACTTTTATGGAATAGTTGATGTCATGATATGTGGTGTTTCAATTCACATATTTTAATAGAAACTCTTTAGTATTGATGGTAGTATGTTCTTGGCAATGACACTTTATTTTAGAAAAGAATCACATCCTTAAGGTTGAATCCATTTTTGGCATTTCTAGTGAGACAAATTTGAGAGGGATAACACATATAACATAGATGGATCTACTAAACACTTTGTTACCAAAATCCAAACTTTTGGCATTCTTTTTGTTCACTATTTCAAGAAAAACTATTGAACCATAATGCATTTAATCACTTCTTAAAAATTTAAAAATGTAGTAGAGAGAAATCTTCTAACATACATCTCAATTAAATAATTTATAATCTAGAAGTGAACAATGAAGCATATTTAACATATTTAACAATGAAGCATATTTAACATACTAAACTACATTCAAGCATATATACTCAATAATATATACATGTAGATCTAGATCTAGATAAGTCCATGAAATACTATAAAATATCTAGGTAGGACCCATGAAATGTGTACTTTAAAACATCTACTCATCATCAGCATATAAATAAATACAAATCACAGTTCATGAAATACTGAAATATATCTAGAAGAACATGTCATAGCAAGTTCAACATAGATAGTCAAAGTCCTGGAATGGCATATATAAAAAATAATGTGCACATCATACAGTTTAGTCTATGAAATAAAACTCTATGTCAGGGATGATCATCACTCAAGTTCAAATCTGAAAGAGGCCTCTTTCTTCCTCGTGAAATGGATGGATCTACCTCATGCTGTACACACAAGAGAAAGAACTTGCAATCAGATTTAAAAATTTTAAAAATGACATGAAATTAAATATTTAAATGTAGGCTTTAAAGTATGCATTTAAATTACCGTCTCACTTCCCACATTTTGTTGTGCAGGTGGTATAACTGTTTCATCTTCGTGACCAAAAGTTTGACTTGCTAATTGCTAGAATTTCAAATAAAGCAAGTTTGAAATAAGTTACAATTTAAAATTAGCATATAAAGACCTAGAAATTGCACATATAGAAAATTTTAAAGTAAAGTTTAGGACCTAAAAATGTGTAGATGGCTCATGAATTTGTCCCTGAGTACCAACCTGACCAATAGTCTCACTCCTATCATCCTGCACTTACATATATATGGGTGCATATATAAATTTATATAAACTCAAAAAAAGACCTAGAAATTGCACATATAGAAAATTTTAAAGTAAAGTTTAGGACCTGAAAATGTGTAGATGGCTCATGAATTTGTCCCTGAGTACCAACGTGACCAATAGTCTCACTCCTATCATCCTACACTTACATATATATGGGTGCATATATAAATTTATATAAACTCAAAAAAAGAAACTTAGTACAAATTTAGTACAATTTTTTAAAACACACACCAGGGAATACTCAGGCATAATAGCTGTCGATGGAGGATCAATGGAAGAAACACCTAAGCCAAGTGGTCGGTCAGACATGGGAACTGCCACATGACCTGAGCCTCGCTGCAATAGTAGTGTTTCACATACATGTATGTATATATAGTTATTTATTTAATTATACACAGTTTGTTAATTTAAAATATAATATTGATAAGTTTGAAAAGAAAAATTAAACTAGAATTAGATACATATGGTTTTAGGGTTAAGATATATTGGTTTACCCCGTAAGGTGTGCCAACCTCTACAGCTGTCGATGCAAAACTTAATGTATCAAATCGTGATGTGGCCCTAGAGCGACTTGAGATCTGTACAACAAATAGTTTACAATTATATAAATTAATTCATTAAATTATTTATAAAAAATTTGATCTACGTTCAAATTATACACTTGAAATATTTAATAAAATGTGGTCAATGTACCTGTGTAGGATTATCATCCGAATATAGTAGATCTAAGTATGACTCCACTCCGGCTGTAGCTGCATCTGATGTGGATGTAGGAGTAGGACCATAACACGGTTGATTGCAATTTGTACACAAATGTGCCCCTGACAGGCCTGGGGCTCTATGCTGAGATGCATCGACTCCTCCATGATGCTCTCCACCACTGAATTCAGCTGCCATGTGGGCAACTTGTTCAGTGAGATTGCTTGAGAGTCTACTCAATGCTCCTAATGTCGACAAAACTGACTGTTGCTGAATAGGTGCAGGAATCGTGGGAAAAACAGGAGCAACCATAGGAGCAGGAGGAACAGGTTGATTGGGGTCAACTCGTGCCCTTGGTCTGTGTTGTGGCATGCCACGACCAACACCCAGAAAATCTCTCATATCAAAATAATTGGGTTTTTGACCCAATTGAAACTCCACCCATAATTTTCTCAAAAAATATAGCGGCACCTCACAATTAGCATGTGGTGGGTGATCAAACACCATCCACCACCGATCCCAAAAATGTCTCGAAATCCTCTCATGCGTACACCACTTAATTGATATTCTTTTTTTTGTTGCAGCTATAGGTTGATTAGTTTTTGGGTGACGAAAAAATGGGGCTAATGTTTGTTTTGTAATGTGGAGGTCATGGATGTCTTTATATGAAAGACCATCCACATAGAATTGCCTCCTCTCCTCCCGCCAAAGCTGAAATCTATTTAGGTCTGCATCGATAGACCTAATAGAATCAATAATGGTTTGCATCGAAGATGCAAACCGAACCACATGAGGAGGCATCAAGTGAGGTTAATTATTAATCAAATTAATGTTCTCCTCAATTGTATTAATATTTTCATTAATGTTTTGCCGCAATCGGGCCTCATCAAATGGAGGGGGTGGGGGGTTTTGAGGTGGATCACGGGGTGGGGGGGTTTCATAAAGAATGTCATCTATTAAAAATTCATCTAGACTCTGGTCATCCATTAGATCTGTCTCCTGCAAATTTTCAAATATGTAAATTCATATAAAAAACTTACAAATGTATAATTTCACAATTTATATATATATATATATATATATATATATATATATATATATATATATATATATGTATATTGAAAACTTACAAACAAATATCTATAAATTTAAACTTAATCTAGAATAGATCTATAAATGATTTAGTTTAAAATATCCATGAATTCAGAGAGCATGTAATACTTGAAAATTAAACACATGCACAAGTTTATCATATAATATGATCAAATGATGATGCCTCATACCAATGTCTCCTTAAATTAATCTAACATTCCCCTAAAATATTATATTCTCCTTCCTACTTCATTCCTCTTTAACCATTTTTTAGAGGGTTTTTGAACTATAGAATTGGTATTTATAGATAAAATATGGAATAATTAGAAAAAAGATCTCACAAAAATTACCAAGAGGAAGTTATGCAAAAAATTACAACATAAAGCTATGTCTAAATTTTTAGATCATTAAATTCACATAGTGGACAAGGTTGCAGGTTCTAGGTCCAAGTCATACACCAAGGTGTCACTCTACCTAACAAGGTCTTGTCGTATCATCATTTTTCTCAAAATTATAATGGAAGTTACATTTTGACATCTTATATAGTCCAAATTTAAAAGTGCATGCCAAGTGTATTAGATTCCCATTTCTCTATTAATCAGGCTACTTCTAGCTTCTAAGTTAAGCTCAATTGTGATGGTGTGACATGAAGATGTCTACGTGATGCCCTGACATTATAGGTTCTAAGTTAAGCTCAATTTTGTAAATAGTATTTCATTTCTATTCATTTATTGCTCTTAACTTAGAAAAGTTATATTTTCTAATTAATAGCATTATACTCAATTTGCTAGAGCTATCATTCCTATTTCTCTTCCTATATTAACTCCAATTTTACTATAGGCTTCTCATGTGTCTTAAAAGAGCGGTACAAATTATGACTTAATTGAACATTGCATGCTACTTTTATACTACATTTATTACCAATACTACATTTATAACAATAGTGACCTTGCTAAAGACTACATTTATACCAATACTACAACATTGTATTCCAACAATATGAGTTACCTTCTGCTGAAGTGTAAAAACCCTAAAATATCATTTTGAAACCTTATTAAATGTTAATTTCCAAACCCTAATATGAGAATTTGAAACCCTAAAATGTCATTTTAAAACTCTATTACGTGAATTTTCAAACCCTAATACACCATTTTGATACCCTAAAAGGTGAAAAGTGAAGCCCTAAACATCTACTTTAGAACCCTAAAATTTATATTTGAAACCCTAAATTGTGGATGTCAAGTTCCCTAAGTTGTAAATTTGAAACTATAAAATGTGGATGTCAAGGGTAGAAGAATGTTTTCCTCAATATTTTTAAATGAACTAAGGGTAGGTGAAGGATCAAGGAATGATCCCAACTTCATATAAGATTGGACACCGTATGTTGATATGCAACTATATTCATCCATCTACTAGAATGGACCCAAAACTAAATGAGAATTAGCATAGGTCTACAAATGTCACCATTGCACTAGTTAATACATTGATGTTATCTAAATCATATTTAATTGTGAAACTAAAACAAGAGGAGAGAAAATTATTTATTGAAGTAAAATATAGATGCAAATTTGTTATTCCAAGTTTAAAGTTGTAGTGAATTTTTTTCAAACCATAGTGGACTATAAATTTATTTTTCATTTCTTACATGAAACTTATGGATAAGTTTACCACAACTGATAAAATGTACATTTAAATCCATCCATAAAATCTTATGGCCATAGTGCATCAAACGTGTTGGATAAACACTATCCTCAAGGGAAGCAGGTAAAACAAGTATATAACTAGAACAACACAGGCTATAGAAAACACATCCTCATTGGTCCATCATTTAAATGTATCATGAAGGTATCAAGGATGGAAGGATCACATGTCACAAAAGATTATCCAAGCTTCTAGATAGGTTGAATCAAAAAGGTATATATCACTATTTACATGCTCAAACCCTAATCAAGATATGATAGGAAAAGATAAACAAGGATGAATGCAAACCGTAGGTAAATCTATTTAAGAAAAAGATAAAAGTGAGAAATTAGATCTAAGAACTGTAATTAAAAAAAGGCCAAACCAGTACTATAAAATCCTAGGTGATGGAATGTCAAGTTCACTAATAAATATAAAGGAAATCCATTTGACTATTACTAGATACAATTTCAATACATCTAACAGTTGTGTTACACAAAATGAACCCCTAGTCAATGATCATAGTGCCTTACACTTGAAGATGATTGGGGTCCATTAGAATTTATATCTTATAGTTTTGGTGAGTATCATGTGGATCTTAAAAGGCTTATGGTATTCCATTATTAAATACATATGACCAAATATCGTTCTATTTTAATATGGACCCTTAAATAATGTGATATTTCATAGAATGGAAGGAGTCTAGGAGTTTAATATGGTTCATAGGTACACTCAAGTGAAAACTATGGTCAGGTTCACAAATAAATGTAAAGGAATATCATTTAACTATTATTGGATACAATTTCGATATATCTAACAATTAAGTGACACAAAATTAAGCCCTAATCAATGATCATAATGTTTTACAAGAAGATGATTTGGGTCCATTAGACTTTATGTCTTATATTTTTGGTGATAGCAACCTTACTGGCATATCAGATAGGAACTTCTAATAGCCAACAACGACAGATATCAAAGATAGGGTATAGTCTTATAGCCAACAATGACATAAATAAAAAATAGGGTATATAGTTTTATATGATTCCTCAATATTCCTCTTGATACATTTAGTGTACCCTAAGTTAATCATCAACACTGAAGCATCCTACATGCCTCCTCTTGATACATTTTCATCTTCAAACTTATCCCTTTTATCATTATTACATATACTAATTTGGTTTTTTAGGGTTTAGGGTTTAGGTTTTTAGGGTTTGTAGGACAACATGGTTTTAGGGTTTATAGTTTGGTTTTTTAGGGTTTATAGTTTACGTTTTTAGAGTTTACAGTACAACATGGTTTCAGGGTTTATAATTGGGTTTTTTAGGGTTTATAGTTTAGGTTTTTAGGGTTTGTAGTACAACATGGTTTTAAGGTTTATAGTTTAAGTTTTTTAGGGTTTATAGTTTAAGTTTTTTAGGGTTTGCAGTAACATGGTTTTAGGGTTTGCAGTAACATACAATCACAAAATTCTAATAACAAGTAAAACCCTTAAATAACAAATAAAACCCTAATTTTCATTTTAACCCTACAATTAGGAAAAAAAACATTTAAAACAAGCTAAAGATAGGTAGAGAACCAACCTAGAAGAGCTCAGTGGTGACGAGGTGGTGGGAGGAGGTGAGAGGGAAAAAAAAACTCTGTTGTTTTCCTTGTCTGGTCTTTGGCAACGCGTACCTATTTTTTGCTGTCCGCTATCGCTATCGGCCTCTGTGGGTGAAAATGAGCCCGCAGAGCTCTTTTTTTAAAATATATAATTTTTTGAAAACGGGTACCCGTTTAGTAATGGGTACCCGTTTAGGCTCGGGTGCCTATTACTAAACAGGTACCCGTTTAGGCTCGGGCACCCATTCCTAAACGGGTACCCGTTACTGGCGGCATTTTTTTTGCTCGCGCAACTTCCCCTATATGTGGACCGAGTTTCTTGCGGGTACCTAGGTGTAGACATGATTAAGATAAAGTTAAATGTATGGAACTACATGTTGCTAGAAAGAGTAAATGATGATGGATAGGGATCAATAAAATGCCAAACATGGCACAAAAGTGTGCCATATGTTGCTTTGTAATATTACTAAGACATTAGATCTTAAAGAAAGTCCAAAACTAAATGGGAATTTGTATAGGTATGTAAATTTCACCTTTATATTTTAGCCCCACTTTGAGATGCATTTAAATTGGAAATGAACATGTATTTCAAAGTATATCAACACTCATAAGTAAATATTAGGGTGCATGTAGAGCAAACGACCCACTCAATCTTTTCGTCCTCTCACTAGCATGCATGTTCCATAAGAACTTGAAAATTAGGGAAAAGGGGTTCAATGAATAGCTTTTTTCTCAGAAGTAAAATGGGCACAAATTATAAACTTGCTTAAGTGACTATAAAAATGAAAAAGTAGTAGGCTTCCAAAAAGAATTCCTATATAAAAAGTGTTACTAAATTAGTCTACCTCATGTGGTGGTAATAGGATAGTATGACATATCAAGCAATGCCATGTCATATGATCAAGATTTGTTGAGGAATGGTGAAGAGTCTCTATGTAGGATGAGTCACTACCTAAAATCTCAACAAAGGAATACTATCAAATGCTTACATCCATTGGATGTAAGGAATTGGAGGAGAGGGAAAAATAGTACATTAAATATAAATGATGGCATAATATGAAAGCATCACATAATAAATAAGTAAATATTGAATGATAAATGTGTAAGTCAAGATAAAGGGTAATCATCTAGGGATGTGGTTACTCCTAGTATGAAATTGAAGAGTTGAAATAGCACTAAAAGCACACAATGTAAGTGGTGTGGGGAAGGCATGGTGTCCTTGATGTGGTTCTTAATACATGATAAGGTATGCAAGCACATAGGATAGGGGAAGGGTTGATGCCCTCAGTGGGATAAGATATCTCTAGGAACATAATTAGATATGTGAGCACAAAATAATATGGGGTAGGTATAATGCTTTTCAATGTAGAAGGGTAGTGGCCTTTGCCCCAAAATGCATCATTTATGCTTTTTGAATTGTGTTTGGGTTGCATTTGGATAATGAGGATATGGAGTAGTCGTATGATATTGCACAAGTCAAATATTGTGTTGCACAACATTTCATGAAGGCACTATACAAAAATGAATCTGAAGTATCTTAGCTCTAGAGTAGCCACACATGACTCACTCTTAAGTTACCATTTCAACTTGTCTTCCATGTTTACTCTTTCAATATTTCTCCTAAGTTTAGGGGTATGTGCAGTATCATCATGGGCTAAATAGTTGCAATGAAAAAAAATCTTGTCTTTACTTAGCCAAATTTGCAAATTGGCCAACCTTGACTTTCATAGGCATGTTAAAAATATCTGTTTGGAACGGATATCCATTCCAAAAAGGATATCCATTTGGAATGGATATCCATTCCAAAAGGGATATCCATTTTGGGGTCCCAAAACAGATATCTATTTTCCAAAAATGGATATTCATTTCCTACAACTATACAAATGGTTTTTTTTTAATTCTTTTCCTTGGTTTATGCTTAGAACTTTTTACAAATTTCTATTGTTACATGGTTAACATCTTTTCAACCAATCAACAAAGTTGCATCTCTTTAAACTTTGAACCTCTCTCTCTCTCTCTTTAGAGATGTCCAGAGAGATAGGGAGATGTCAAGAGAGATAGGGAGAGAGAGAGGCAAGAGATAAGGAGATAGAGGAATGATAGGGGAGAGAGAGGAAAGAGACAGGTAGAGATAGATAGGTAGATAGAGAGAGAGGAGATAGATTGGGAGAGATAGAGGAGTTAGAGGGAGAGATAGAGGAGTTAGAGGGAGAGTGAAATGTCTAGAGAGATAGGGAGAATGATTGAGAGCTAGAGGGATGATATAGAGAGGGAGATAAGGGAGAGATAGGGAGATAGAGGTTTAGGGTTTAGGGGTTACAAGTTAGGGGTTAGGGATTAGGGGCATTATTTAGGGTTTAGGGATATAGAGAGAGACTACTTTTGACATGCAACCGTAAACTCGAAATAATACCCCTAAACCCTAAACCTGAGCAACCCTAAACCTCTAAACCCTAAATAATGAGCCTAAACCCTAACCCCTAAACCATAAATGCTAAATAATGCCTCTAAGCCCTAAGCCCTAACCCCTAAACCCTAAACCCAAGAAACCCTAAACCCCTAAATCCTAAATCCCAAACTCTAAACCCTAAACACTAAACCCAAGCAACCCTAAACCTATATCTACCTATCTCTATCATTCCTCTACCTATCAATCTCTCTCCCTATGTCTCTGGCCATGTTCCTCACTCTATATATCCCCATCTCTCTCCATGTCTCTGGCCATGTCCCTCACTCTCTATATCTCCATATCAGTCCTCTCTCTCTAAACACTAAACCCTAAACCTCTAAACCTTAACCTCTAAACCATAAACCCTAAACCCTAAATAATGCCCCTAAATCTTAAATCCTATCTCCCTATCTCTCCCCTATCTCCCTATCACCTGTCCCTCTACCTCTCAATCTCTCTCCCTATGTCTCTGTCCATGTCCCTCACTCTATATCTCCCTATCTCTCTCTTTATATCTCCCTATTGGTCTTCTATCTCTCTCTAAACCCTAGAAACACTAAACCTTAACCCCTAACCCCAAAACCATAAACCTTAAACCCTAAATAATGCCCCTAAACCCTAAACCCAAGAAACCCTAAACCTTTATCTCCCTATCTCTCCCTATCTCCCTATCTCAAAAGGACATGACTGGTCTAGGTTTCTCAAAAGGCTAATGTTCACATGATAATTAGCTTAAAGGTAAAATGCCTTTCAGATTTTTTTGTTACTGTTTCTATTGTTATCAATATGGGCATATAACAAATGAATGCAAGTTTGCATCTAGAAAATAGCATAATCTTTTGAATGGCAAATTCTTTAATTTCTTAAACAAGTTAAAATGTTTTAACTGCAAAGAACTTGGGCACATAGCCAAGTTTTGCAAATCAAAAATCATTTCTCTTACAAAACAACCCAAGATGAAGTGGGTGCCAAAAATCAGCAAAGCTATGATTGTTGAAGGTGCCTTTCATGCTAAGAAAAATGAAATCTGGGTTACAGATAGTGGCTGTTCCCATCATATGACTGGGGATAGAAGTAAATTTACTTCATTTGAAAATTGTTCAAGTGGGTCAATCGAGTTTGGTGATGATTATTGTTTACAAATCATAGGAAAAGGTACAATCCTTCTAGAAGATAACACACCTCTAGAAGATGTTTATTTTGTTGAAGGACTAACTCATAATCTATTGAGTGTGAGTCAGATTTGTGATAGCAGATTTGATGTAGTTTTCACATCACAAGGCTGCAAGATTCTCAAAAATTTAGGGCAAGTCATTGCTTCAGGTTTGAGAACTAAAGGTAACATTTATAATCTGCATGGATATGCTAATGATTGCAAAAACAATATATGTTTTACGAGTCAAATTGAGGAAAGAAAACTCTGACATAGGAGGTTAGGGCATATTAATTTTGATAACTTAGTTAAAATCAGCCACAACAAAAATGTTAGACATATGCCTATAGTTTCTAACCTTGCAAATCTAGTTTTTAAAGAGTGTCAGCAAGGTAAACAAACAAGGAATGTTCATAAATCAAAAGAATAATTTTCTGCAGAACCTCTTCAGTTGGTTCATACTGACCTATGTGGTCCAACCAGAACTAAATCTTTGAATGGTGAAAGATATTTTATGTTGTTCATAGATGATTACACAAGGATGACTTGGGTCACCTTTCTTAAACATAAATCTGAGGCTTTAAACAGATTTAAAATTTTCAAGAGAATGGTAGAAAGAGAAACATACTTAAAATTGAAGTGTTTAAGGTTTGATAATGGAGGAGAATATACCTCTACTGCTTTTTTGGAATATTGTGAAAAACATGGCATAAAAAGATAGTTTGCAACCCCTAGAACACCTCAACAAAATGGGGTGGCTAAAAGGAAGAATAGGACAGTAAAGGAGATGGCTAGAACCATGCTCCAAGATGTTGGACTGTCAAATGCCTTTTGGAAAGAAGTAGTTCACACAATAGTCTACACTTTGAATAGGGTACAAATAAGAGTCAAAACTAGGTACACACCTTATGAACTTTGGTATGGTAAGTCTGCTAATGTTTCTTATTTTAAAATCTTTAGTAGCAAATGTTACATTAGAAGGGAAGATAATCTAGGAAGTTTTGAATCACGTTGTGATGAAGGGATCTTTCTAGGTTACTCTACTCATAGCAAAGCCTACAAATGTTACAATAAGAGGTTAAGAAAAGTAATTGAAAGTTCTAATGTCAAAGTGGTTGAGAATTTGCAGCAACAACATCAACCTCAATTTCAACAAGTTGAAGAAATCATTCAAGAAGAGCCAAGCACAAAAGAAGGGTTAGAGAAATCTAAAGAAGAATCAGATCCTGGAATACCTCAAGGACAATCAGTAAGTCCTAAAACTGAGACTCCTTCTAAATCCTCTATATATACTCCTTCTAGAAGATTGTTACAAAAGAATCATCCAAATGAACATGTTATTGGTGACTTAGACTCTGGCATACAAACTAGAAGAAAAACCGCTCAAGCAAATCAATAGGTTCATATTTGTTTAGTGTCTCAATTAGAGCCTAAAACCTATGCTGAAGCTAGTAAAGATGACTTGTAGGTTCAGGCTATGTTAGATGAATTAGTCCAGATAGAGAAAAATAAAACTTGGGAACTTGTCCCAAGACCCAAAGATAAAAATATTATTAGGGCCAAATGGGTTTTCAGGAAAAAACTTGATGAAAATGGAGTTGTTCTTAGAAACAAGGATAGACTGTTTTGTAAGGGTTACTCTCAAATAGAAGGCATAGACTTTGATGAGACCTTTGTTCCTGTAGCAAGACTAGAAGTAATCAGATTATTCCTTGCAATCAAATGGATGTTAAAACAACATTTCTTAATGGCGACCTAGAAGAGGAAGTCTATATGGATCAGCCTAAAGGCTTTGTTTGCAGAGATAAACCACACCATGTGTACAGATTGAAAAAGGCACTATATGGCCTTAAACAAGCTCCTAGAGCTTGGTATGCCAAATTAGAGAAACACTTACAATCACAAGGCTTCACTAGAGGGGGAGCTAATAGTAATATGTATTTTATGACTAAAAATGATCACATTCTGATAGTGGTTGTATATGTTGATGATATAATTTTTGGCAGTGATGATGATGAACTCAGTTCATACTTTCCATAGGTTATGACATCCAAATTTGAAATGTCAATGTTGGGTGAACTTTCTTTCTTCCTTGGCTTATAGGTTTCTCAACTTAAGGAAGGTATTCTTATCTCTCAAACAAAATATGCAAAAAATATGCTAAAATGTTTTCAGATGAATGAATGTAATCCTGTAAGTACACCCATGGAAACTGGTTGTAAATTAAATGCTGATGTTGATAAACCTGATATTGATCATACTTTTTATAGGTCTATCATAGGCATCTTATTGTATTTAATTGGGTATGTGCAGGATCATCGTGGGCCAAACAGTGGCAATAGGAAAAAAACTGCGTTTTTACTTAGCCAAATTTGCGACTTGGCAAAGTTTGACTTTGAAACGGATATCTGTTTTGGTTTGGATACCAAACCAAAACGGATATCCGTTCTCAAAACGGATATCCATTTTTTAGAAAATTTTCAAAAAAAAGCTTTTTAGTCTTTTTAAAAATATACCTCTTAAATCTTGGATCTCCCATCAATATATGAACCTCCTTACAGACCGTTTCTAGTGAAGGAGGAGGGCAAATTAACATTGGTAGCTTCTTTACACATTAATCCATAAGGATTTGTTAAACACTAAGAATCATCACTAATGAATTACTCAAATAATCAATAATAAAATATTCAGTTTTGTTCATCATCTGAAATAATCACTTTTAGACTATGTTCCAATATTTCGGGGATAGGAATGGTGGGGCAGCAAGGGATGTGTTTCGAGGCATTTTGGATTTCATGCCCTAAATTGCTTTACCCAATCCTTCATATGATTTGATTCATGATACATGGTTTGAGAAGGATACACATGATATACCCTTACCCTCTAGTGATAAAATTATGAATGATACTTTATGTGGTGAAGCTACACCTTCGTTAATCCTTCATGACATTGTTATTCCTTGTGATGATGAGGTCCTTCATGTGATATGTTAGGACATAATGCAAAGTTAACATGGCATGAACTCTCTTGGAAGGGTAAGCATGGACTATAAGAACATTGAACTAGTTGGATCTGTTAAGCTCGCCATTTATGAAAGAACCTTAAAGGTTAACCTTAATTAGGTAAGGTTATGTTTCAGTGTGGTTGTTTGTGCAACAATGTGTAAATTAATGTTACTGAAGGATAAATCTAACTATACTAACATTTTAATAACCATGAGAGCTGGGACTAACAATTAGACTAAAAACTTGACAAACAATACAAATTGGACACATGTAGGACTTGGAAAATGGAAAAGAATATAATTAAATGTGGAAAACAATGAAAAAGTGGTATTAGTTGCACCTATATAGAGAAGTGGTTTAGAGGTTGGTTAGGGGAATTATTTAGGGTTTAGAGGTTTAGGGTTGCTTGGGTTTAGGGGTTTAGGATTTACAGTTTAAAGAGAGATAGAGAGAGGGGACTGAAAGAGTTTGGGAGAGATAGAGGAGACAGAGGGGAGAGATAGGGAGATAGAGAGTGAGAGACATGTCCAAAGACATAGAGAGAGAGAGATTGAGAGGTAGAGGGATGATAGAGATAGGGAGATAGAGGTTTAGGGTTGCTTGGGTTTAGGGGCATTATTTAGGGTTTAGGGTCTTGGGGTTAGGGGTTAAGGTTTAGAGGTCTAGGGTTTAGGGTTTAGAGAGAGAGATAAAGGACCAATAGGGAGATATAGAGGAGTCCGAGGGGAGAGATAGGGATATAAAGAGTGAGGGACATGGCAAGAGACATAGCGAGAGAGATTGAGAGGTAGAGGGACAAAGGTGATAGGGAGATAGGGGAGAGATAGGGAGATAGTGGTTTATGGTTACTTGGGTTTAGGGTTTAGGGTTTCTTAGGTTTAGGGGTTAGGGGTTAGGGTTTAGGGGCATTATAATTTAGGGTTTAGGATTTATTGTTTAGGGGTTAGGGGTTAGGTTTAGAGGTTTAGGGTTATGGATTTAGGGTTTATAGAGAGAAAGGAATGATAGGGAGATATAGAGGAGTCTGAGGGGAGAGATAGGGAGAAAAAGAGTGAGGGACATGGCCAGAGACATAGGGAGAGAGATTGAGAGGTAGAGGGACAAAGGTGGTAGGGAAATAGGGGAGAGATAGGGAGATAGTGGTTTAGGGTTACTTGGGTTTAGGGGTTTGGGGTTTAGGGTTTAGGGGTTTAGGGTTTCTCAGGTTTAGGGGTTAGGGTTAGGGTTTAGGGGCATTATTTAGGGTTTAGGATTTAAATTGTTTAGGGGTTAGGGGTTAGGTTTAGAGGTTTAGGGTTTTGGATTTAGGGTTTATAGAGAGAGAGGAATGATAGGGAGATAGAGAGAGGAGATTGAGGAGAGAGATAAGGAGATAAAGAGTGAGGCACATGGCCAGGGACATAGGGAGAGAGATCAAGAGAGGTAGAGGGATGATAGAGATAGGGAGATATAGGTTTAGAGTTGATTGGATTTAGGGTGTACCTGGGTTTAGGGTTTCTTAGTTTTGTATATAGCTAGATAGAAAGAGAGAGAAGACAGATAGGGAGAGATGGAGGTGACAAAGGGGAGAGATAAGGAGATAGAGAGTGAGCGAGATGTCCAGAGAAATAGGGAGAAGGATTGAGAGGTAGAGCTCGATGATAGAGATAGGGAGATAAGGGAGAGATAGGAGATAGGGTTTAGGGTTGCTCGCGTTTAGGGTTTAGGGGTTAGGGGTTAAGGTTTAGGGGCATTATTTAGGGTTTAGGGTTTATGGTTTAGGGGTTAAGGTTTACAGGTTTAGGGTTTAGTGTTTAGAGAGAGAGGACCAATAGGGAGATATGGAGTGAGGGACATGACCAAAGCATAGGGAGAGAGATTGAGAGGTAGAGGAATGATAGTGATGGGGAGATAGTGAGATAGGGAAATAGAGAGATAAAGGTTTAGGGTTTCTTAGGTTTAGTGTTTAGGATTTAGGGGTTTATGGTTTCTCAAGTTTAGGGTTTACGGGTAGTTTAGGGTTTACGGGTTAGGAAATAGGGGTTAGGGGTTAGGGTTTAGGGGTTAGGTTTAATCATGTGTTAATACAGGTTGTGGAGTGAGAAATGGGTGGTATGGGAGATCAGAAGACTAGTTTAAAGTTGGGCCGATGGATATATGTCACAGCGAAAGGTTCAAAGGCTCATCAAAAGTGGAGTGATCGGAGCATCTGAATAAGAATTTTTGAGTTGGCCAATAGTGTTTATCTTGCGGATAGGAAGAATGTATATGATTTGATGTTATTTGGGACTTTGAGAAGGTTTCTTAAAGCTGATTAAGCTTTAATCTATTTGAACTATGGGTTTTGATGGGTATTTCACCGTGTTTTGAGAGCTTCCACTGTGTGCTCTACATCAGACCAATAGGGAGATATAGAGGAGTCCGAGGGGAGAGATAGGGAGATAAAGAGTGAGGGACATGGCAAGAGACATAGCGAGAGAGATTAGGAGGTAGAGGGACAAAGGTGATAGGGAGATAGGGGAGAGATAGGGAGATAGTGGTTTATGGTTACTTGGGTTTAGGGTTTAGGGGTTTGGGGTTAGGGTTTAGGGGCATTATAATTTAGGGTTTAGGATTTATTGTTTAGGGGTTAGGGGTTAGGTTTAGAGATTTAGGATTTTGGATTTAGGGTTTATAGAGAGAGAGGAATGATAGGGAGATATAGAGGAGTCTGAGGGGAGAGATAGGGAGATAAAGAGTGAGGGACTTGGCCAGAGACATAGGGAGAGAGATTGAGAGGTAGAGGGACAAAGGTGGTAGGGAAATAGGGGAGAGATAGGGAGAGAGTGGTTTAGGGTTTAGGGGTTTGGGGTTTAGGGTTTAGGGGTTTAGGGTTTCTTAGGTTTAGGGGTTAGGGGTTAGGGTTTAGGGGCATTATTTAGGGTTTAGGATTTAAATTGGTTAGGGGTTAGGGGTTAGGTTTAGAGGTTTAGGGTTTTGGATTTAGGGTTTATAGAGAGAGAGGAATGATAGGGAGATAGAGAGAGGAGGCCGAGGAGAGAGATAAGGACATAGAGAGTGAGGCACATGGCCAGGGACATAGGGAGAGAGATCAAGAGAGGTAGAGGGATGATAGAGATAGGGAGATAGGGGAGAGATATGGAGATATAGGTTTAGAGTTGATTGGATTTAGGGTGTACCTGGGTTTAGGGTTTCTCAGTTTTGGAGATAGCTAGATAGAAAGAGAGAGGAGACAGATAGGCAGAGATAGAGGTGACAAAGGGGAGAGATAAGGAGATAGAGAGTGAGCAAGATGTCCAGAGAAATAGGGAGAAGGATTGAGAGGTAGAGCCCGATGATAGAGATAGGGAGATAAGGGAGAGATAGGAGATAGGGTTTAGGGTTGCTCGTGTTTAGGGTTTAGGGTTTAGGGGTTAGGGGTTAAGGTTTAGGGGCATTATTTAGGGTTTAGGGTTTATGGTTTATGGGTTAAGGTTTAGAGGTTTAGGGTTTAGTGTTTAGAGAGAGAGGACCAATAAGGAGATATAGAGTGAGGGACATGGCCAAAGCATAGGGAGAGAGGTTGAGAGGTAGAGGAATGATAGTGATGGGGAGATAGTGAGATTGGGAGATAGAGAGATAGAGGTTTAGGGTTTCTTGGGTTTAGTGTTTAGGATTTAGGGGTTTATGGTTTCTCAAGTTTAGGGTTTAGGGGTTAGGGGTTAGGGGTTAGGGTTTAGGGTTTAGGTTTAATCATGTGTTAATATAGGTTGTGGAGTGAGAAATGGGTGGTATGGGAGATCGGAAGACTAGTTTAAAGTTGGGCCAATGGATATATGTCACAGCGAAAGGTTCAAAGGCTCGTCAAAAGTGGAGTGATTGGAGCATTGGTTTAAGAATTTTTGAGTTGGCCGATAGTGTTTATCTTGCCGATAGGAAGAATGTATATGATTTGATGATATTTGGGACTTTGAGAAGGTTTCTTAAAGATGATTAAGCTTTAATCTATTTGAACTATGGGTTTTGATGGGTATTTCACTGTGTTTTGAGAGCTTCCACTGTGTGCTCTACATCAGACCAATAGGGAGATATAGAGGAGTCCGAGGGGAGAGATAGGGAGATAAAGAGTGAGGGACATGGCAAGAGACATAGCAAGAGAGATTGAGAGGTAGAGGGACAAAGGTGATAGGGAGATAGGGGAGAGATAGGGAGATAGTGGTTTATGGTTACCTGGGTTTAGGGTTTAGGGGTTTGGGGTTTAGGGTTTCTCAGGTTTCCCTCAAATCATGTATAAATATGCATAAACCTTCATGGAAAAGGCATTGGAGATGTATTGAAAACATTTTGAAGATGAATTGAAGACAAGTTTGAATGAAATTAATGTCAAGAAACTTTGTTTTTGCAGATTTTACTATTTTCCTACTATTTCTTTGTTTAGTACAACCCTGTATGGATGTGTTAGGGCCTAAGAGAAATTGTAATTGAAAGCTAGTGGAATCTACTTTCTTGTGTTTTAGGTGCCAATAAGGCCAATAAGGATACTATTTCAGTTGGGTGTGTGTGTATGCAAATCCCATTTATGGCCGAGAAGCTCTCTATTTACTATTATTCAACTCTCGTTGATAGGAGGTTGGCTCTACAACTATTGTAATTTGTGTATGAAACCTAGATGCCTACGAGATCATATATATATATATATATATATATATGTATGTATGTATGTATGTATGTAAATCTTATTTATGGTCAAGTAGCTCTCTATTTACTATCATTGAACTCTCATTGATAGGAGGTTGGCTCTCCGACTATTGCAATTCAATCCATTTGTAATGATGCCTCTATCATGTTGAGTTGGATCCTATCTCTGCATCAAGTTAAAATCATGAATATGACAACACCATACAATCCTCATTGGGCTGTTAAAATGCACAAAACAATCATACAAGATAGTCTTTCATGAAATTACTATACAAAGAGGGTTTATAAGCTGCATTAGGGTTTGTATAAATGATCTAATGGATTTATAAGGTTGTCAAACACCAAAATGGATGATTTATATGAGTTTTGGGACTGTCACAGTCCATGTACAACTTGCCCTTTATGATTGTTAAAAAGATACATATGGCTATCCAAAAACTGCCCTTTATGACTATCCTAAAACAACATCGTGTATATGCTCATAAAAGCCATCAAACTCTGTGAATAAACTCGTCATTGAATAAGGAGTGGAAGGATAAATTCACATTCCCAAAAACCTCTTAAAATCACATGTCTCCCCTTATGAAAACTAGGGTCTTTGCCTATACATTGTTCTGTAAGAGCAAAAACCTTGCTAGGTGCCATATTTTTGGTTTTGCTCATCGTGGGGTCGAATGGACTATGCCAACGTGTCGAGGTGGGCAGGTAAATGCCAGTGGTCTCATTTCACGCGCCAAGCATCCCAGTCGTTCCGGGCAAGAGGCTACCAGCAAAGTTCCTTAAGATCCTTGAGACCAAAAATGTGCCAAACTTTGACGGAGCAGTTCTCAGAATTTGTGATAGCTGGGAATGTTGTGTTTGGACCTACAGGTACACGTGGGGTCTGTCGATAATAACCTCTCTTGTATTTGGTCAACTCCATTCTATTTGATTGTGCCGAAATCAAACGCATTGTTGCAAAATGCTTCAATTTGATGCAGTGGAAAGGTGCCAGGTGTGACATTTTTCATTCCATAGCTCGTGGAGTCGAACGGACTACACCAATGCGTCGGAGTGGGCGGGTAAATACTAGTGGAGGTCTCATTTCGTGCACCAAGCGTCCCAGTCCTTCCGGGCAAGAGGCTACCGGCAAAGTCCCTTAAGATCCCTGAGACCAAAAATGCGCCAAACTTTGACGGAGCAGTTCTCAAAATTTGTGACAGTTGGGAATATTGTGTTTGGACCTGCAGGTGCACATGGGGTCTATCGATAATAACCTCTCTCATTTTTGGTCAACTCCATTCCATTTGACCGTGCCGAAATCAAACACATTGTTGCAAAATGCTTCAATTTGATGCAGTGGAAAGGTGCTAGGTGTGACATTTTTCATTTCATAGCTCGTGGGGTCGAATGGACTACGCCAACGCGTCAGGGTGGGCGGGTAAATGCCAGTGGAGGTCTCATTTTGTGCGCCAAGAGTCCCAGTCATTCCGAGCAAGAGGCTACCGGCAAAGTCCCTTAAGATCCCTGAGACCAAAAATGTGCCAAACTTTGACAGAGCAGTTCTCAGAATTCGTGACAGCTGGGAATGCTGTGTTTGGACCTACAAGTGCACGTGGGGTCCATTGACAATAACCTCTCTCATTTTTGGTCAACTCCATTCCGTTTGACTATGCCGAAATCAAACGCATTGTTGCAAAATGCTTCAATTTGATGCAGTGGAAAGGTGCTAGGTGTGACATTTTTCATTCCATAGCTCGTGGGGTCGAACGGACTATGCCAACACGTCGGGGTGGGCGGGTAAATGCCAATGGAGGTCTCGTTTCGTGCGCCAACTGTCCCAGTCGTTCCGGGCAAGAGGCTACCAGCAAAGTCCCTTAAGATCCCTAAGACCAAAAATGCGCCAAACTTTGACGGAGCAGTTCTTAGAATTTGTGATAGCTGGGAATGTTGTGTTTGAACCTACAGGTGCACGTGGGGTCTGTCAACAATAACCTCTCTCATTTTTGGTCAACTCCATTCTGTTTGGCCGTGCCGAAATCAAATGCATTGTTGCAAAATGCTTCAATTTGATGCAGTGGAAAGGTGCTAGGTGTGACATTTTTCATTCCATAGCTCATGGGGTCGAACGGACTACACCAACGCGTCGGGGTGGGCAGGTAAATGCTATTGGAGGTCTCATTCCATGCGCCAAGCGTCCCAGTCCTTCTGGGCAAGAGGCTACCGGCAAAGTCCCTTAAGATCCCTGAGACCAAAAATTTGCCAAACTTTGACAGAACAATTCTCAAAATTCGTGATAGCTGGGAATGTTGTGTTTGGACCTATAGGTGCATGTGGGGTTCGTCGATAATAACCTCTCTCATTTTTGCTCAACTCCATTCCGTTTGACCGTGCTGAAATCAAACACATTGTTGCAAAATGCTTCAATTTGATGCAGTGGAAAGGTGCTAGGTGTGACATTTTTCATTCCATAGCTCGTGGGATCGAACGGACTGCGCCGACGCGTCAGGGTGGGCAGGGAAATGCCAGTGGAGGTCTTGTTTCATGCACCAAGCATCCCAGTCCTTCCGGGCAAGAGGCTACCGGCAAAGTCCCTTAAGATCCCTGAGACCAAACATGCACCAAACTTTGACGGAGCAGTTCTTAGAATTCGTGATAGCTGGGAATGTTGTGTTTGGACCTACAGGTGCACGTGGGGTCCGTCGACAATAACATCTCTCATCTTTGTTCAACTCCATTCTGTTTGACTGTGCCGAAATCAAATGCATTGTTGCAAAATGCTTCAATTTGATGCAGTGGATAGGTGCTAGGTGTGACATTTTTCATTCCATAGCTCATGGGGTCGAACAGACTGTGCCAACGCGTCGGGGTGAGCGGGTAAATGCTAGTGGAGGTCTCGTTTCGTGTGCCAAGCTTCCCAATCATTTCAGGCAAGAGGCTACCGACAAAGTCAAAAGTTGCTAGGATTGAAATTTTGCATTCCACAGGTCCTGGGGTCGAACGGATTATGCCAACACGTCGGGGTGGGTAGGTAAATGCTAGGGGAGGTCTCGTTTTGTGTGCAAAGCATCGCAGTCATTCCAAACTATAAGCTACTGGTAAAGTCACTTTGTTGGTAGCTTACAGCTCAGAAGGACTGGGAGCCTTGGCACATAAAATGAGACCTCCCTTAGCATTTACTCACCCACTCCGACGTGTTGGCCCAATTTGTTTAGCCCCAGGACCTGTAGAATGCAAAATTTCAATCCTAACAACTTTTGACTTTGTCGGTAGCTTACAGCTCAGAACGACTGGGACGCTTGGTGCACAAAACGAGACCTCCACTTGCATTTACCTGCCCACCCCTACTCGTTGGCGTAGTCCATTCGACCCCATGAGCTATGGAATGAAAAATGTCACACCTAGCACCTTTCCATTGCATCAAATTGAAGCATTTTGCAACAATGCGTTTGATTTCGGCACAGTCAAACGGAATGGAGTTGACCAAAAATGAGAGAGGTTATTGTTGACGGACCTCACGTGCACCTGTAGGTCCAAACACAACATTCCCAGCTGTCACGAATTTTGAGAACTGCTCCGTCAAAGTTTGGCGCATTTTTGGTCTCAGGGATCTTAAGGGACTTTGCCGGTAGCCTCTTGCCCGGAAGGACTGGGATGCTTGGTGCACGAAACGAGACCTCCATTGGTATTTACCCGCCCACCCCGACGTGTTGGTGTAGTCCGTTCGACTCCACGAGCTATGGAATGAAAAATCTCACACCTAGCACCTTTCCACTGCATCAAATTGAAGCATTTTGCAACAATGCGTTTGATTTCGGCACGGTCAAATAGAATGGAGTTGACCAAAAATGAGAGAGGTTATTATCGACGGACCCCACGTGCACCTGTAGGTCCAAACACAACATTTCCAGTTGTCACGAATTCTGAGAACTGCTCCGTCAAAGTTTGGCACATTTTTGGTCTCAGGGATCTTAAGGGACTTTGCCAGTAGCCTCTTGCCCGGAATGACTGGGACGCTTGGCGGATGAAACGAGACCTCCACTAGCATTTATCCACCCACCCTGACACATTGGCATAGTCCGTTCGACCCCATGAGCTATGGAATGAACAATGTCACACCTAGCACCTTTCCACTGCATCAAATTGAAGCATTTTGCAACAATGCGTTTGATTTCGGCACGGTCAAACGGAATGGAGTTGACCAAAAACGAGAGAGGTTATTGTCGATGGACCCCATGTGCACCTGTAGGTCCAAACACAACATTCCTAGCTATCACAAATTTTGAGAACTCCTTCGTCAAAGTTTGGCACATTTTTGGTCTCAGGGATCTTAAGGGACATTGCCGGTAGCCTCTTGCCTGGAATGACTGGGATGCTTGGAGGACGAAACGAGACCTCCATTGCCATTTACCCGCCCACCCCGACGCATTGGCGCAGTCCGTTCGACCCCACGAGCTATGGAATGAAAAATGTCAAACCTAGCACCTTTCCACTGCATCAAATTGAAGCATTTTGCAACAATGCGTTTGATTTTGGCACGGTCAAACGGAATGGAGTTGACCAAAAATGAGAGAGGTTATTGTCGACGGACTCCATGTACACCTGTAGGTCCAAACACAACACTCCCAGCTGTCACGAATTCCGAGAACTGCTCTGTCAAAGTTTGGCGCATTTTTGGTCTCAGGGATCTTAAGGGACTTTGCGGGTAGCCTCTTGCCCAGAATGATTGGGACGCTTGGCACATAAAATGAGACCTCTACTGGCATTTACCCAGCCACCTCGATGCATTGGCGCAGTCCGTTCGACCCCACGATGAGAAAAATAAAAAATATTGTTCTAGTTGACACATTCTCAATCATTGACATGGATGTTATCTCAGTACCATTCCTTTCGGCACAATATGAGCTTCCAAGGGAAGGCGCAATTGTGAGGTTGGAGATGATGAAAAGTGCACCTCATTCACAATCATGTTTTACTTGTCTTCAATGATGATTCCTTGATTCAACTTAATCCTTTGATAATACATTTTAATCTCCTTGTCAAAGCACACTTTCAAGGTTGCTTGAGCAAGAGCTAGCGCCTCAACATCTAGGTGCACTTTTGGTGTTCTAGAAGCATGAACTAGCACCTCAAATAGTAAGGCACTCATTCTAGGTTGTTTGTTCAATAATTGGCGCCTTGTATTCTTTGGACATTCTTTCAACTTGTGGAGACAACCTCAACTTGCAAGATCAATTCATTATCAAGGCGCATATCCAAAGTCATAGAGATATGAAGTGGTGCCTCACTAATCTAGGTGCACATTTGATGGTGTAGAGAGGTAGATGTGCGCCCAAGTCATCATTTGATGCCTTTAATAACTATAAACTCCTTTGATGATGCATTTTATCCTTCCAATTCAATATCTAGCCTTAGGCGCACATTTTAGGTTGATCAATCATAATCTAGCGCCCTAAGTACCAAGGCGCACTTTTAGGTTAGTTTGATCAAGGATTAGCGCCTTCACTTCTAGGCGCAAGTTTGGAGTTGAAATACATCAAAATAACAAGTTTCTTCATCACTTCATATTGTCACATGTTGTAAGCCATGTATGTGAAGATGTAAACATAGTATTGGTGACATGAGCAACACTACTACATATTCTTAAGTGTTGTAAATATGCATCTTCTTATTTAATCATGTGTTGTAAATGAAGGAATGCAATGATTGCAATATGTGCACAAAACGGAATTTTTGATAAGGATTGAAAGGAAATGTTAAGAAAATGCAATTGGCAGGTGTAAATCCAAAGTGTGGAAGCATAGACAAGGCATGTGAACAGTTTGGCATGACACCTCAAAGAGATGCTATCTCATGGAATGCAATGATTGCAAGATATGCACAAAATGGATTTTTTGAAAAGGCTTTAGAAACTTTGAAGCAAATACAATTGGAACGTTTAAAACCAAATTCCATAACCTTTGCAAGCATTCTCCCTACTTGTGCCAAGTTAGGATCTTATATATACATATATGCATAATGTTATGAAAATAATTTGTATAGTGTATATATCAAGCCATATATGCATGTACAAATAAAACCATATGGGTATATACAACGATATACATCGATAACATACAAAAGTTTGTTTACAAAGCCAAATAGGCATATGTAACAAAATGTCCCAAAATCAAATCTCCTATAGATTGCTATCAAATAATCTATGGCTCTTGCAAGGCCATGAAGATGGTGAACCAGTCAATGACTTATCCTCTATCGCTCATCGACTAGACCTCCTCGATAGAGATTTTTGAATGTCCACCTATTAATACAATCAAACAACGTGCACATTAATATAGAATTTAATATTCAAAATATATAACATGACATAAGTAATCAATCACTTACCGCTAATTGGTGATCCCTTTTCTTCTGTGAGAAGCAAATTTGAGAATATTGTTCACTAAACCTAGAACTATCACCAAGCAACATCCGTTTCATAAGATGTGATAAACAAACATGTAAGAAAAATGGATATCAACCTTCTTGGTTATGCGTACTTGATAAGAGCCCATACTTTTCACAAGGAGCCACCAATTTTTAACTAAATATTCCATTAGAAACGGATAAAAAAATGTTCCCCCAAATGAGGAAACTAGATTGTTAATTAGAATTCTGTGTAATGTGATATGAAACAATAGATACACCTATAAATGACCAACTAACTTTAACTTCTTGTATTATTGCCTCGATGTTTCAAATATGTTGCTTCTCTTCATCCAAAACCAATGGTACAAAATTTTTCATAGATCAAGGAAACGGATATCCGTTTTTAGAATCAGTTCTTTGGCTTGGACGGGGCATTTAGTTCATGTCGCTATTCCTGAATCAAGAGGACAACACATAAGATGGGATAATTTCTTGAATGTATTACCATATCCCGAAGGTTTGGAACCACTTTTTACAGGTTAGTGGAATTTTTATGCTCAAAATCCTGATTCCAGTAGCCATTTATTTGGTACCTCTCAAGGGTCGGGAACTGCTATTCTAATTCTTCTCGGAGGATTCCACCCACAAACTCAAAGTTTGTGGCTAACTGATATCGCTCATCATCATTTAGCTATTGCATTTGTCTTTTTCATTGCTGGTCATATGTATAGAACCAACTTTGGGATCAGACACAGTATAAAAGATATTTTAGAAGCACATATTCCTCCAGGAGGCTTATTAGGACGCGGACATAAGGGTCTTTACAACACAATCAATAATTCTCTTCACTTTCAATTAGGTCTTGCTCTAGCTTCTTTGGGAGTTATTACTTCCTTGGTAGCTCAACACATGTATTCTTTACCTGCCTATGCATTCATAGCACAAGATTTTACTACCCAAGCTGCATTGTATACTCATCATCAATACATTGCCGGATTCATTATGACAAGGGCATTTGCTCATGGAGCTATATTTCTCATTAGAGATTATAATCTAGAACAGAATAAGGATAATGTATTGGCGAGAATGTTGGAGCATAAGGAAGCCATAATATCTCATTTGAGTTGGGCTAGTTTATTCCTAGGTTTTCATACCTTGGGACTTTATGTTCATAACGATGTTATGCTTGCTTTTGGTACTCTAGAAAAACAAATCTTGATTGAGCCTATATTTGCTCAATGGATACAATCTGCTCATGGTAAGGCCTTATATGGTTTTGATGTACTCTTATCTTCAACAAATGATCCAGCATTCAATGCTGGTAAAAGCATATGGTTACCCGGTTGGTTGAACGCAATTAATGATAATAAGAATTCACTGTTCTTAACAATTGGTCCTGGAGACTTTTTGGTTCATCATGCTATTGCTCTAGGTTTGCATACAACTACATTGATTTTAGTAAAAGGTGCTTTAGATGCGCGTGGTTCTAAGCTAATGCCTGATAAGAAAGATTTTGGTTATAATTTTCCTTGCGATGGTCCGGGACGGGGCGGTACTTGCGATATTTCGGCCTGGGATGCTTTTTATTTAGTAGTTTTCTGGATGTTGAATACCATTGGATGGGTTACTTTCTATTGGCATTGGAAGCATATCACCTTATGGTAGGGAAATGTAGCTCAATTTAATGAGTCTTCCACTTATTTAATGGGATGGTTAAGAGATTATCTTTGGTTAAATTCTTCACAACTACTTAATGGATACAATCCTTTTGGTATGAACAGTTTATCTGTTTGGGCATGGATGTTCTTATTTGGGCATCTTGTTTGGGCTACTGGATTTATGTTTCTTATTTCTTGGCGTGGATATTGGCAAGAACTGATTGAAACTCTTGCATGGGCCCATGAACGCACACCTTTGGCTAATTTAGTTCAATGGAGGGATAAGCCGGTAGCTCTTTCCATTGTTCAAGCACGATTAGTTGGATTAGCTCACTTTTCTGTAGGCTATATATTCACCTATGCAGCTTTCTTAATCGCCTCTACATTAGGCAAATTCGGTTAATTCTTTTTCATTTAAGAGAATATTTCTATTTTCAATATAATCTCTATGGATAAAAAGGAGTAATCCACGTAATACTTCTCCATCTCAAATTTGATCTATATTTTTATATAATGAATATAAACTGACTGAATCATTATGGCAAGAAAAAGTCTCATTCAAAGAGAGAAAAAGAAACAAAGATTGGAAAGGAAATATAATTTCCTCCGCCAATCTTTGAAAAAAGAAATGAGTGAAGTCTCATCACTGGATGAAAAATTGGAAATTTATAGAAAATTACAATCTCCACCACGTAATAGTGCACCTACACGTCTTCGTCGACGTTGTTTGAAGACTGGAAGACCTAGAGCCAATTATAGAGACTTTGAATTATCCAGATATATAATCCGTGAAATGGCGCACGCATGTTTGTTGGCTGGGGTAACAAAATCAAGTTGGTAGGGTAAAAAAAAGGATTCTTTCAAGTTATTGTGATGATAGAAAAGTCCCTTCCTATATAGGGAGGGAAGATAGCATACCCAAGGGATTGCTCGATGTACCAATTTTTGGGTATTATAACAAAGGTAATATGAAGGGATAGCGCGGAGTAGAGTAGTTTGGTAGCTCGCAAGGCTCATAACCTTGAAGTCACAGGTTCAAATCCCGTCTCCGCAAAGACAAAAAAGGATGGTCTCATTCCATTTATATTGACCGTATAAATAAGATAAAAATACGATTGAACCAATAACTAGTTCATAGTTATATTCTATCCTACAGATGGGCGGGTAGCGGGAATCGAACCTACATCTTCTCCTTGGCAAGGAGAAATTCTACCATTCAACCATACCCGCATTTGACTGGTTATATGGGTATAATATATACCCATATATATTCCCATTCTATGTAGGTAAATTTGAATAGACTTATGGATCAATTATCGATCATACCAATAATAAAATAACCCCTCCCTTGAGCACTTTCATTACCTGGTTTTTTTTATTTATCAGAAATTCCCTTGCGAATTAATAATGCCCTCTAGGGAGGGGGGGGCCAAAAGAGCTTAAAACATATCTTAAGATATGAAAGAATTTAGAATACCTACTAAAAAGACTGATCCAATCCATAATGATACGCCCAAAAATAGTACATTTTTGCTACTTAACCAACCATTAGGAGAGGCAAGTGCGATAGGTACACCAATAACTAGGAGAATTGAAATTGCAATTAATGCAAACATAGATGATTCGAACACAATAGTCATGGTTGTTATCTTAAAAGCTTCCAACAGATTCAAAAGGCTATACCATTTGATCCCTATCCGGTCAAATTTGAATCAAATGCACTACGGATTTTATTTGATCATAAATTCATCGAAATTTTCAAATGTTTATTTTAGTATAAAAGAATGAAGAAATTTATATCTTTTTATCATTATGATGTATCAATATCATTCAGGAAAACGGATATCCGTTTTGAGTTGCTTTTACCAAAGCAAAATAGATATCTGTCTTGCTTTGGTACTGTTGGTGCCTGCATGAGCAGTCAGTTTTCAAGCATATAAACATGCAGGCACCTTCCCAAAAAATCCAAAAAGTTCTAAGTCTTTGGGCCTCCTCAGCATGTTTTAACATCAGCATCATATTTTCTTTGGAGGAGGTCATCATCATCATGTTTCCAGACATCACCCTGATGTTGCTTACGAGGGTCATCATATTTTCTGTCAGCATGATCTTTCGCTGGGGTGATATTCTAACATCGGGTGATCTTACTTAAGATCATCCTGATGATGTTGCTGCAAAGTCCTAAGTATGATCCGATCTTCATCAGGGTCATCATATTTGAACATCGGGTGATCTTAGTCAAGATCATCCTGATGTTGTTTTATCACCCTGATGATGCTGACGTCATTCTTATGTCAGGGTGTTATCTATTTCTCTGCCTATCTGCATCATGATATTTCTGAAGGAGGGGGTGATATTTTCATATTTGAATATCACCCGGATGTATGTTTGTTCCAGCATCATGATGATGCTGATATCAGGGAGATATCCGCCTGTCGGCTTCATGCATTATCCAGTGGGGGGTGATCATTTCAAATATCTGTCATATTCATATATCACCCCGATCTTATAGCAGAGCTACAATGCAGCATGATATTTGTGCATCAGGATGATATTTCCAAATATCCGGTTATCTTCCGAATATCATCCTGATGCCGACATGTGGTGGTGACGTCATCAAGGTCCCGGGGGTCATATTTCTAACATTACTCATCTTATGAAGATCCCCCAATGTTGCGAATATGACGATGACATCATCCGGATATGAGGAGGTGCGCAGTAGGCAGATATGCTGATGACGTCAGCAGGATATGACGGTGACGTCATCAGGATGTTCATCGGCCAGACATTTGGTATCGGCTAAGCAGGAGGATCTTCCTCCGATGGATCAGGTTGTGTCGATGAAGGCATTTATCATGCAGGTGATATTGCGATATGATGCTGACGTCAAGGTGATATTTCAAGCAATAGGATATCATGCTGCTGGAGGATGATGATGAAGGTTTATACTAGTGTCGTCGGGAGCAAAAGCACCGACATCATATATGCTCGCGACCTAGTATATAAGGTGATGAGGAGGTTGCTGTGGGGTGCATGTGGGATAATTCGACCCTGCATATTTTCAAATATCATGACGATGTATCTTGGCGGGAAACGGTTGCGACGCACAGTATTCTGCATTTCCCAAGGCCGCGGGTTGGTGCGCCATTAATGGCGATTGTTGCAGAGGTATGGGCGATGGTGTGGACGGATCTAGTACCCGATTGAAGATGTGGATCCCTAGGCGGCGGCGCAAGGCTCGAGATTTCTTCCTGTCTCCTCTCCCACCTGCTGCATTGAATGTTTGAGCGCCAATCTGATGATACTGTGTATCTGGCGGGTTTTTTTGGTCAACTATGTAATTAAGGCTGAGCACCTCCTTGTTGTATATAGCAGGTTGTGTTGCTCATTTGAAGGTTGTTGAAAACTGGACATTTTGGCTCTGTAATAAGATACAACTGGTTTTGGTTGCTCTGTGCAGCTAAACTTGTGAGTTTATGTATCTCCTGTTGTACGATTTGGCATGAATCCACCGATTTCATGGTTAATCTTATATGAATAATGCTATGTTTGCATGTGTTATGCTGATTCTGTCTCCAGTTTTGCATGTATCTTTCTTACTGCAATAGGGATGCCATAAGTATAGACAGCTTAACACTCTGTATTGGGAGATATCTGTAAGGCAGATATCATGTGTATCCCCCTGAAATCCAGTTTTAGCTATTCATGCTGATCATTCACAGGTGTATGTCTACCGACTCCAAGCCCTGGATAGGCACCCATCTAGCTCTGTGTTGAGGTTATACACCAGGTCCAGGTTTGCATCCAAACATCATTTCAAACCATCTCTTCCTTCCATCTGTTAGCTGTAGGATTAGGATTAGGATCCTTGCATGCTCTCATACCCAACCAGACATTATGTCCAAGAATGTTGCCAACCTTGTGATTTGTTACACAAATCTTGGTCCATACATGAGAGTATTCTGCCTGTTGCTGTCAAGTTAAATCTTTCTGTCATTGAGCTAGTCAAGGTCATATTTTTATCAAATAGGGAAACCCCCCTTGGTGCAGCAGAACCAGAAGTGAAGGGCAGGAGCTCACGCAACCTCCTGTATTCAGTTGGCTGAATCTGCCTGTGCATTAGAACTGGCAAACCCTGATGCTGATTCAGAAGAAAAACCAACAAATTGGCGACTCTGCTGGGGAACTGAGAAGTAAAAGTACTATCTAATCATCTCCAGTAATATATCTGTGACCCATCCGAGTCAACCAACAGAATGGCGACTCTGCTGGGGAACTGAGAGAGTCAAGTAACCTGAGGGCTGGAAAATCTAGTTTCCAGTGAAGTTGTTGCAGCAAAAAGGAACCATGTGGTGCTCTGCTGGGGTGATGAATCCAGAAAACAAAAGTGCCTTGCTGACATTCTGTCCTCTCTCTGAGAGGTGGCGACTCTATTGAAAGAACCTATCAGTGCTGCAATATATATCCAGGTATTCATCTTTGATTCAAAATGTTGAGTTTAGAACATCAAGCCTGGTCGTGCTCTCAGAGAAGACCATTCTTTATTGAAAGATATAAAGCCCTAAATTCCACAGGGATATATGGTTACCCAAATATTATTCCCAGTAAAATTAGAAGATGTTTGCCAAAATATAGTGGATCAGATTCTGAATCGGCAAACAAACATCTGCAAAGATTTTGTAATTTAATAGAAGATTATGAGGTAGAGGATGAAGATGTAGTAATGAGACTCTTTGTTCAGTCATTAGAAGATGATGCTAGGATATTGTTTTCAGACCTGCCTGTTTGTTCAGTTTCTTCATGGATAGATTTAGAAGTTGCATTCCTAGGGCAGTTTGGTGAAAGGTTTGATGTGGCCTCATTGATCATACATTTTATGAATATCCAAAGGGAAGATGAGGAACTGGTTCCAGCCTTTAATCTTAGGTTTATTAAATTGCTCAGGCAGATCCCTGAATATATGAGACCTAATAATGCATTGTGCTTGACAATTTATTTGGCTACATTTGATGAAGAAATGAGTTATCTGTTGAGAGATAAAGAACCAGTCACACTTCACCAGGCTTTCCAATTTGCTATGGACATAGAAAACAATGAGAAATATGGAATGCCAGTAGGTTTCATGGCTGCAAGTTGTCAAAGCAGTTATCAAAGTGAATATATTTCAGCTCTCCCAGTATGTGCATTGAGAGATGATTGTATAGAGGGAAATATATTTCAGAATAATGTGTGCAGCCATGATGTGATGCATGAAGAAAATGTTGTAGAAAATGTAAGCACATCTTGTAATAATGAAAACAAAGATTGTTATCAGCCTTTAGAAGACAAGCCTGCAGACACAAGGTGCCCTCCAATTGATCAAATGAGAGACATACATGAAGTTGTGTCTTGCAGCAGTGTGCATATCTCAGTTATGCCTGATTATTTATATGAAGTGGATATGCAGAGCTTCACTCTGAATATAGAAAATATTGATTCAAGGGATGGCAGTGAATATGCTAGTGATTGCCAGCATTCAGATGGATATGTGAGCCTTTCAGATGAAGAAATATATTTGGATGCTGATTATGAATGTTTCCTTGAAGATTTTGGCCACCTTCATAGTGCAGAGGTTGAAAACTTTGTTTTTGATTATCAGGGCACTGGTGAAGATAAAAAACAAGGTCACTATTCAGAGGTGGATGGGAAAATTGCAGATGTGTGTGCTCATACAGTTGGGAATAGTGTTGATTGCAGGGGTGACTATGAAGCTTTCAGTGTAGGGCTGCATTCTGAGTTATTTCTGCCTTCTCTTGAGACATTTCAGGTGGACATTAATGACAAAACTGTCGTGCATGATGATGATGGATATCTATATGTTCATCAAGATAAATTTGATTATGAGATGTTGCTTGTGCCTGAATATTGCATGTTTGATACAGAGGAGCTCTTATTTTTTGAGGAGGGGCAAAATTCTGATGTGGATTCATTTGATTCATGTGAGTCTGTTATTTTTCCAAGCAACAGCAGTGACTCATATGATGATGACATTCTACAACTGATAATTATATATGCTGATGAAGCTAGCTGTAGATTTGTTGAAGAAAAAGGAATGAGCAGCAGCACAAATAATTGCCAAGGGGCTTGCTGCAGACAGTTAAATGCTTTTAGGCTTCATTTGAAGAAATCAAAAGAAAATCAGGTGTTTGACAAAGGAAAAGTCTGGTTTTTCCTTTTTGGTGGCCCTGGGCCACCATTTTTATTTTGAAATAATGTGTTTGGTGATGCAGATCATGGTAACTTCATGACTCTGTGCCCAATGGATAACGGACTGGTCTGCATCCCAGAGATCTGGGGTTCTCGCTGCAGTCTTGCACCTGCACGTCCCCAGACAGAGCCACTATTGGTGCCTGCATGAGCAGTCAGTTTTCAAGCATATAAACATGCAGGCACCTTCCCAAAAAATCCAAAAAGTTCTAAGTCTTTGGGCCTCCTCAGCATGTTTTAACATCAGCATCATATTTTCTTTGGAAGAGGTCATCATCATCATGTTTCCAGACATCACCCTGATGTTGCTTACGAGGGTCATCATATTTTCTGTCAGCATGATCTTTCGCTGGGGTGATATTCTAACATCGGGTGATCTTACTTAAGATCATCTTGATGATGTTGCTGCAAAGTCCTAAGTATGATCCGATCTTCATCAGGGTCATCATATTTGAACATCGGGTGATCTTAGTCAAGATCATCCTGATGTTGTTTTATCACCCTGATGATGCTGACGTCATTCTTATGTCAGGGTGATATCTATTTCTCTGCCTATCTGCATCATGATATTTCCGAAGGAGGGGGTGATATTTTCATATTTGAATATCACCCGGATGTATGTTTGTTCCAGCATCATGATGATGCTGATATCAGGGAGATATCCGCCTGTCAGCTTCATGCATTATCCAGTGGGGGGTGATCATTTCAAATATCTGTCATATTCATATATCACCCCGATCTTATAGCGGAGCTACAGTGCAGCATGATATTTGTGCATCAGGATGATATTTCCAAATATCCGGTTATCTTCCGAATATCATCCTGATGCCGACATGTGGTGGTGACGTCATCAAGGTCCGGGGGCTCATATTTCTAACATTACTCATCTTATGAAGATCCCCCAATGTTGCGAATATGACGATGACGTCATCCGGATATGAGGAGGTGCACAGTAGGCAGATATGCTGATGACGTCAGCAGGATATGACGGTGACATCATCAGGATGTTCATCGGCCAAACATTTGGTATCGGCTAAGAAGGAGGATCTTCCTCCGATGGATCAGGTTGTGTCGATGAAGGCGTTTATCATACAGGTGATATTGCGATATGATGCTGACGTCAAGGTGATATTTCAAGCAACAGGATATCATGCTGCTGGAGGATGATGATGAAGGTTTATACTAGTGTCGTCGGGAGCAAAAGCACCGACATCATATATGCTCGCGACCTAGTATATAAGGTGATGAGGAGGTTGCTGCGGGGTGCATGTGGGATAATTCGACCCTGCATATTTTCAAATATCATGACGATGTATCTTGGCAGGAAACGGTTGCGATGCATAGTATTTTGCATTTCCCAAGGCCGCGGGTTGGTGCGCCATTAATGGCGATTGTTGCAGAGGTATGGGCGATGGTGTGGACGGATCTAGTACCCGATTGAAGATGTGGATCCCTAGGCGGCGGCGCAAGGCTCAAGATTTCTTCCTGTCTCCTCTCCCACTTGTTGCATTGAATGTTTGAGCGCCAATCTGATGATACTGTGTATCTGGCGGGTTTTTTTGGTCAACTATGTAATTAAGGCTGAGCACCTCCTTGCTGTATATAGCAGGTTGTGTTGCTCATTTGAAGGTTGTTGAAAACTGGACATTTTGGCTCTGTAATAAGATACAACTGGTTTTGGTTGCTCTGTGCAGCTAAACTTGTGAGTTTATGTATCTCCTGTTGTACGATTTGGCATGAATCCACTGATTTCATGGTTAATCTTATATGAATAATGCTATGTTTGCATGTGTTATGCTGATTCTGTCTCCAGTTTTGCATGTATCTTTCTTACTGCAATAGGGATGCCATAAGTATAGACAGCTTAACACTCTGTATTGGGAGATATCTGTAAGGCAGATATCATGTGTATCCCCCTGAAATCCAGTTTTAGCTATTCATGCTGATCATTCACAGGTGTATGTCTACCGACTCCAAGCCCTGGATAGGCACCCATCTAGCTCTGTGTTGAGGTTATACACCAGGTCCAGGTTTGCATCCAAACATCATTTCAAACCATCTCTTCCTTCCATCTGTTAGCTGTAGGATTAGGATTAGGATCCCTGCATGCTCTCATACCCAACCAGACATTATGTCCAAGAATATTGCCAACCTTGTGATTTGTTACACAAATCTTGGTCCATACATGAGAGTATTCTGCCTGTTGCTATCAAGTTAAATCTTTCTGTCATTGAGCTAGTCAAGGTCATATTTTTATCAAATAGGGAAACCCCCCTTGGTGCGGCAGAACCAGAAGTGAAGGGGAGGAGCTCACGCAACCTCCTGTATTCAGTTGGCTGAATCTGTCTGTGCATTAGAACTGGCAAACCCTAATGCTGATTCAGAAGAAAAACCAACAGGTACAAAGCAAGACGGATATCCATTTTGGTTGTTGACTTTTTATGGATTCTAACGTGTTTTCATGTTTCAATCTCTTCTTCGAACTTCACCCTTCGTGCTGACGACTTTTTTTTTATGCAAAATTGATAAAACAAAAAGGGTTTATAGAAAAAAATGTTAGCTTTCTAAAAATATAAGATTTGTTTGGTTATCATTTTATTAAATAATTATTAATAATTTTCTATATACCATGTGTCTGAAATCCTGATGGACACACTGATTGAAAAACATCCATAACTTTCAAACCATTTCACCTTTTTGAGATCCGAAACCTGCGTCACACTCTATGCTTTTCTGGCTATAGGTTAAAATAAATTTTTTTTGAATTTTAATTTTTTTTAATCGAGTTAGGTTGGCTGGAAAATTACTTTATATTTTTTTAAAAAAGTCACAGTAAAAAAATCATAACTAATTATTTTATTGGAAAAAAATTTCAAATAAATATGCGTCACATCCGGACATGAGTCCTCTACTTATTTTGAAATTTTAAAAAAAAAATATATATTTTTACTCATAGTTAGGTTGGCTGGACAGACACCCACTTTTTATTTTTTTTGAAAAATTTAATAGCTGTTCATTGAAATATTCAATTTTCACTAAGTCAATTTAGTTTTTTTTTTTTAAAAAATAGTAGCCTATAAACTAGATTCAATTCTCTACAAATTTCGTTCTTACATCTTTTTCAAATTGTGTAGATAATCCATTCAAAATTTCACATGAACTTGATAAATTCTGATTTTCTGTATTTTCATTGCCACTTAGAGGTATAGTTTGGCCCATCATGATCCTGCACATACCCAACTGCTACTAGGCCGGACATGATGCATGTAGTATGTTTGGTAGCCTAGTTTCAATTTGCCCCTAAGCAATCTCAGCTAAATGCAGTGAAAAGGATACTTAAGTATATATAAGGAACACTAGATTATGGGCTTTGGTATCCAAGGCATTCTGATTTCACTTTGACAGCATACACAGATGTTGATTGGGCTGGCAGTCTTGATGACAGGAAAAGTACTTTAGTGGTGCCTTCTTTCTTGGTGGAAGGTTAGTTGCTTGGCATAGCAAAAAGCAAGATTCTGTTGCATTGTCATCAGCTGAGGCTGAATACATTGCTGCTACTTCTTGTTGTACCTAGATACTTTGGATGGTTCAGACTTTAAATGACTATAAAGTCACTGTTTCTAAACCAGTCAAGATTTTGTGTGATAATGTTAGTGCAATCAATATCTCTAAAAATCTTGTGATGCATTCCCGCACTAAACACATTGATATCAGATATCACTTTCTCCGGGATAAAGTGCTTCTTAATGAAGTTGTTTTGGACTATGTTTCCTGAACAGATCAAGTGGCTGATATATTTACAAAACCTCTACCCAAAACAACTTTTGAGAACATCAGGGATAAACTTGGCATTGTTTCATCTTCTTCTCTGCAATAATATTCTTACAGTTGTTGGTTTTAGGGGGAACTTTGACAGCTTCCATACTTTTGGTATCATTTGCTTATTCATTCTTCTGGTTCTGATAGCTTATTGGTTTGATCTTTGGTTTCTACATAGGTACTTCTTCATGCCTTTGGCATTGTTGTCAAAAGGGGGAGAAGTTGTGTCATCATTATTCAGTGGTAATTGTGGTAATTCATTATCAGATTCAGATTGAATTTGATTTCTTTTTTATTTCTTTTAGTTTTGTAATGCATGTGAATGTGGATCTTCCATAGTTTGACATCAATGCCAAAGGGGGAGTTTGTTATCCCGTTTGGCATTTTGGCAGTGATGTGGCAAATTGGCAATGATGTCAAACGATAAATGGTCAATGCATATTTGTGATTTGGCATAGCATTGGTTTCATATGTGCCTAAGGATATTGTATAAAGTGTTAAGTCATATGCTTTGATAAAGGTTGTGACCTCAAGAGCAATTACCTAGCACCATATGATGTCAAAGTGGCAATTCTTAATGTGGCCCCCGAATGAAATTATTTAAGCATTTTGATAAAGACAAAGGCAAGTTAAATGTTTTTACTTTGTAAAAGGGATGAAATGCTATCACATAGAAGCTTCGGGTTTCTTGTGTAACCTGCCAAAAAGGTTTTGACAACAGTAAGAGGTAAAAGTAGTGTTTTGTTTTTGAGCCCTTTTTAGGGCATATTGGCACATCCGGTTAATCAGCTCAAAAGGCAAGAATATTGCAATAAACATTTCATTTCATCATTCTGCTATTTCTTCTTCGTGAGGGTTTGGTTTTCATCATGGAAGCTAATGGAGAATTTGTTGCATAACCAGTTTCGGAATTCGAATGTTGACTTAGGCAAAATAACAGAGCTATTATGAGTTGAGGCCGTTGAAAATCAGTTGTAAAATGATGACTCCAGGTGCATCCGTTCCTCTCTTTCTCCTTTTTTTTTTGATGGCTGTTTACATGTCTCATTCCTTGCACAGTTTGGTATATTTGTCATACCCACAAATTTTTGGTTAAGGGTTTGTGTTTAAGGTTCAGATTTAAGATCTCCGTTCTGGGATTAACAATCTTTGCTTTAGAAAACAAAAGTTTTTTATTTTACCCATAAACTATTGTTAGGGTTTAGTGTATAACATTTGGGTTTCACTGCAGAGTCAAAATGATTTTTTTTTTTTGTTCTTTTTGGTTGACGACCAACTTATATGGTGTCTATGAAAGCTGTTCCCCTCCGAAATTGTTAATACCCTAACTCACTTCAGCTATCTCTGTGTTTAATTTCTTGAAACCCTAACTATAGTGAGTCGGTTATACTTTAAAGTCACACCTGAAAACTTAATCTTCCAGTTGGTTTTTGGGCTTGACTATATTTCTTTTGGGGTTTAGTTGTTGTTATGGTCCATGTTAACAAACAGTTTGTTGTGTTGTCAATGTTTAATTCATTCTCAGTTTGAAGATTGTTATGACCTCAAACTGTGACATTTTTTGGGGTTTCAGTTATGAGAAAAGACTAAACAAGTTTTCTGTCGGTGGCAACTGTGATTTGTTAAGTGACTCCTTGACAACAGTGATAAAGATTTTTTTTTTTTTTTATCATGGTTCAGTTTTTTGATTATGATTCAATTTTTCTAGTATACATTATACATTCGGTGGCACTCATGTAACAAGTTGAAAAAGATTATAATTTCTGTGGATGGCTTTTTTAATAATTTAGTTGTAACAGTTGTACTTGCAAGGGTTAGTTTGACCCTTAACAGTGGATTAGCACTCAGTTATCATCTGAAAAATAGTTTCATGAGAAGATGTAAGAAAATTATATATGTGTAACTCTATTGTAGTATTTACGATGAGTGTATGTGTAATGAAATACATCATTGTTGATGTTACAATAGAGGTGTGAAGATCAACGAAACAGAGCAATCCTCTGTACTTGTTTTTACATTATCTCTTGATAAGTTGTATGCCAGTGAGGCAATATTGTAAGCCAGTGAGGCAATATTGTAAGCCAATGAGGAATTTTTGAGTGGTTTTATGCCAGGGGCTTTCCACTCAGGACAATTTTTTTGTGTTACAATTCTTTGTGTGGTATGTGTTCAAACTGTGATTCTCAATTCAGTTTTATATCTTGCTCTCAGTTCATGTATATTTGAATGTTTACATTGATAACATATAATTGTGTTTAAATTCTCAAAGAGACCAATCTGATCTAGGATACTGATTCACCCCCCCCTCTCAGTATCCTCACCACTCCATCAAATTCCTAGCCAAACACTTCTTTCAATCCTAGGGAAAAATTAATCACAACTATATGGCTATGGGTCAAAATGTACATCCAGTGCTATGGGTCAGAATTAATCCACCAAATTTTTGGAATCAATTTGATCAATTCCAGTGCAAATGAATTAGACCCCTAATCACATAATCACATGAGCTTTTCAATTATATGAGATTTTGTCAATGTACATCTCTTTAAACAAGGGCTGCAGAGCAGTTGAAGTCCCTGCCAAACGCTGCTAGATGGGAATTGGATTTAACAGAAACATATGACTAAAAAACAACAGTGTGAAAACTAAAAATGGAAATAGTTGATTATCTGTGTTTGGACTTTCTTACAAATGCCTCTAAGTGTAGTTCTTACCAAATGTTGGCAGTGCGGTTTTAGAAAACATGTTATTTGATATAACAATTGCCCATTTGCAGAGATGACTAACTGCTTATACTATTTTATGTTCCAAAATTGATGCAAACATATGATAAAATAGAACACAAGATATAAATTATGTCCATCTTCAAAGTGAAGTGATCAAAACCCAAGACATACAAACATTAAGGTGTCTCATTGTTCCAGGGAGGTCTTATACACTCTAGGCATGTGCATTTCAGGATATCAGATTGCCAATGTTTAAGGTTTGAAACTTTATATTTGTTGCCATTCTTTTTCTAGTGAAGTTTATCTCAATCATATCATAAGTTTATTTGTTGACTTGATGTTTCCTCATATTTCTCAAGGATGAGCTTGAGGAGCTATGCTTATTGAATAAACAATGCCACTAGCAAAGCCTCATCAAAAATTGCAGGAGCCATTAGGGCAATATTGCATCATTAAGCCTTATTAAACCTTGCATCTTTTCTAAGCTGATTTACCTTTTAATGGGCTTCATAAGAGCTTGTGCAAGCAAATGTGGAGAAATTGGTTCCATTATACTTAGCCCTCTAGAAGAACAAACGATTGCCATTGGGGAGCTATAAACAATGACACAAAAATGTGGTAGTGGAAATATGTTCAGATCAGTCTTATCCAATATATATGAAGACATAGCAAAGAAGAATTTTACAAATAAAGAGCCAATTGCTCCTATTGAAGGGTTTGTTCATATCCAGTTTAGTGGACATGCCTGAATTTTCTTATGGACTAAGAGGTCTTTACTTCTTTTACAAACCTAAATCAAAGAAAATGCTTTGAATTCAACTTTATACATAATAATTTAATAAAAGTTGCCAATGAGATGCAATGGAATGAAGTGCAGAAAATAATATTGACTAGTAGCGAACTCCATACCTTGTATTCAAAGACATAAAATCATAGAACGCCAAGTAATAATTGTTTCTAGTTTAGATAGATTTCCTTAACAAGTCCAAAACATCGACAAATTATTTTAGAGCATTCAACTAAAGATCAAGCTGAAACCTCTTTTCTCTAAACATAGATGATGTTAGATATTCTATAACTCTATATATAAATACTAAAAACATGAGGCTCTACATTCTTACTAGCAATGAAGAAAAATAGGCACAAATGTCAACTTGAAAGTCATTCTATCTCCGACAGTTAAATGAGCATACACAGTCTTTTCGTTGAAGTCTCTTACACTGTCAATTCTTGTGTAAAACTAAGTTTCCTGTTTTGGTAAATTTCCTTGACAATTTTAAAACATTAACAATATATTTTACGACAACCAACAAAAGATCAGACTGAAACCTTTTTACTGTAAACATAGATGATGCCACATATTTTATAACTCCATAAATAGTCTAGTTTGTAAAGTGTGGCTGGATATATTTCGACTCTAGCAATATGAACGAATATTAGAACAACATGGCAACATACACAACCCCATGTAGCAATGCAAGCCACCAAAATATCAGACTTGCAAACATACAGTGGAACTCAATTCTAAGAATTAAACCACCGAAAGTACAGAGATCTTGAATTGAAAACACTCTGTTTCAGTATGAGCCTCTGTACACAAAAGAATTCTGTACAAATTCCATCAATCAACAAGCCCCTGATGATTAATGATCCAAGCAATAGATTGCATGTCAACGAAATTAACAGACTCCTCTTTTTGTCATTCCAAAAGAAAATCATGGTATGCATTGAGAAGAATAATCACACATTAGCAGCTAACGTTCCTGAGGTACTAATTTAACGAGTTGTATAATCATCTAACTGACCAAATCTTGGCAATACATACCTTACTTGGAAATATTCCATAATCATTTTTTTAGAACTTCAAAATAGCTGATGTATGTATGGTTCTTTACAGAAAATAATTAATGGTTAGTAAATATTGAAATATTCACAACTGACTTGTAGCAACAACCCCTTGCACTTGACTGAATAGATAAAAATGACATAAGTTTTCCAGGACCTTCATCTTGAACAGTAAATTTCTTTTGCCAAAGTGTCGTGATGTTGATAGTTTTACTTTTGTAGCACTCATCTTACCAATGATAATGTGTTCCAATAGATGACTAATGGCTAGATAAAGTTCACCTCTAGATTTGTGCAGACACAAAATAATTTATTCAATGAAAGATTCTAGACAAGAAAATTATATTACATTAATCCATTAATCTTAAGGGGAATTTTTCACTGCAGCAAACAGAGACCCTAGGAACATCAACATCATTTCCCTTCTCATTTTCACAGACAACTTCCAAATCAATACGATGACGATTGGAAAGGTTTAGCCAAATCTCCTGCATCTTTCACGAGGTCTATCACTTTCTGATTAAGCCTTTCCTTATGCTTTGGAAAATAAACCACTGTAAAGTAAGACATTCTCCCATGATATTACATATACTGTTAAACCTTTGGCTTGGAACCATTCTAGAAGCTCTTGTATAGTCAAATTTTGTTGAATTCGCTTGTAAAGTTCTAAGCACACTAAACCAGTTGCCATTGTAGTTGTAGTGGCAATAGGGGGAATAATCTTCCCAGCTATGATTTTAGCTTTTAACTTGTCCACCTCAAGAATGTTATAATTCTTTGCACACATATCGGCAAGTCCTACTATAAGATCCTGCAGTTTAGTATAGCAGAAAAAAGCATAGAGACAAGTAAAGTACAGGTAATAATTTATCTCCTTCCCTCACACAATCCTCCTCTCTATCTCTATCTTTCCCTCTTCCCTCTTCCCTCCCACCTAGGAATGCTAAGATTTACAAGAAATAGAAAATTTGAGTTTACAAAGAAATTTTAGAAAAGAAAACTTTTCAAACCAAATTGGATTCATTTGAAATCCTGTAGGCAATGTTAGCGTCAATTTCTCCCGTCTCCGTGCTAAGCTAACTAAGAAACCACAGTTAGTTGATTTTCATGCAAACTACAACAAACATTAGTTTGCTTTGTTTTCTACCCCTGTCCCTTTGGGATTTCTCTCTGCTCAGCCATTATATACATGTAAATTTGCATTTGATAGTATTATGAACAATGAAGTCGATTTGATGCATCTCTGTTTTATCTGTGCTTGATTTTCTTTATCTCTGTAGATCTGTGAAATTTCACATGGTATCAGAGTAGGAGGAGATAATTTCAAGCCATTAGTTAAATAGTTTTTGTTCTTTTCCAAATTGGCTAGAAAATAGGATCGATGCAAATTCAGGCATTCAATTTTGGGAGGTGTTTGTAGATTGGAAGGTAGAAACCCATGATCTAGTGGTGTTTTGTAGACACAGGGATTTGGGAGAAGGCAGGCTGAAAGACTCTTTGCCTTGCATTTGACTCACTAGAGGCTGGCTCGATTGCCCTCTTCCAACACCCCCTGTCTTGCCTTTTTCTTTTATGCGGGAATTTTTCTGCTCTAATCTGGGACACTAAAAATGCAGGCATGTGAAGAAGGGCATACTGCCCACACAAAAGGATGTCTTTGTTGAAGCGCTACCACACATTAAAGAGAGGGTCGTTGGATACAATTACCACCATCCATAGACTTTAGATTCTGGCTGCAGACTCGTCCCAATTTGGGATTGTATGTTGATTCCTTGTTTATGTTGAAGGCTGATGCAGGCAGAAGGAAGGCCAACACATGCAGGAGGCTACTCATTTTGCAAGGATCATGTGGTAAGGGTTGTTTGAGGCCTTTAACAGGCTTAAGAAGGGTCATTCTGCAGAGGCAAAAGCACCAAAATCTCGTGCAAAGTCACCAAATCGGTCCACAATCTCATAGCCTTGTCCAATATCTGGTGATTTCTTTCATTAACAACTTAATCATGTCTTTTAAATATCAGTTTCATCATTCTGTTGTTAGGCTAGATTCAGAGAATTTCTTGTTTTGGAAACAAGGGATAAAGAATCACTGCCTTGAGCAGGATCTATTACCCTATCTTCTTGGACTGGTTCCTGAGCCAAGTGACTATGATGAAAAAAATGCATGGTTTAATAATAATGACATGGTCTATGGACTAATATGTCTTACTATTTCTGAGGATATTCTACATCACATAGAGCACACTGAGTGCCTTTTTATTGCTTGGATCATCATCCAATAGTTGTATGGAGACATTGAATCTCCATCTAAAAGTGATGTTTTCTTGGAAAACCAGGCTATTGATGATGTTGAGACTTATGCTGCCTCATCTAATATGGACACATCTAGTATGGATGATCAGTTTATTGATACCCCATCAACAACACCTGTTGTAGATCTAGATTCCAAAGATGCTTCTTCGAGAGCCTCCAGTGATTCATTGTAGCAGGTTCATTTATGTCTTTTGGATTTAGTACATTGGGACCTCATTCTACCAGACATTTCTTTTTTGTTTGTAGAGTCCCTCATTTCAGATCTAGATGACACCATTGAGGACATATGTCTTCTCTTTGAGGACCACTCTTTTGTCCTTGCATCTATTGCTACTTCTGAGCTCTGTGTTGCTTCTTCGAAAGCTTCCAATGGCTTCTTGCAGCAGGGCATCCATAGTCTTCTTGATTTAATTTTCTGGGATGATCTCTTGACAGAAGTTTCAAACTTGTTTATGGAGACTCACATTTCAGATTTGGAGGACACATTTAAGGAGTTATCTCTCCTCTTTGTTGACAGCCACATCAACTTTGTTGGCCCACCATCTTCATCACCTTTGCAGCTTGCTCTATATCAGTCTTCACGGGATCTTGGATCGCCATCATCGCTTTCCCACATGTGGGCATGTGAGCAGTTTTCAGATGCACACACCATCTGGATTTGGATTCCAGTATCACTCATATTTTTTGATTGGCTTCTCCAATCACCAGTGGATCCTTTTCTTCCTAAGGGGAGAAATGTCGTTTGTAGGCAATGGATCATATTCTGTCTCCAGGCGTTCATCATTGGCACGTGAGCTCTTTCATTACGGGGGGCTTCATATCTTTTGTTCTTATATTCTCTCTATATTTGTGGGGAAATTTTATATGTACATGGGTACCTAAAATGGCCTTGATGCCAGGACCCATCTTTGTTGGCTATATTGGCTTTTGTCTTCTTAGTTAGATTTTAGGGGGGGGGGGGTGGGGTTTGTTCCCATTGGGTTTTTCCTCTTTCCTCTTTTTAGGATTTTGTTTCCTTAGTTAGACTTAAGGGGGGGTGTTAGCGTCAATTTCTCCCGTCTCCATGCTAAGCTAACTAAGAAACCACAGTTAGTTGATTTTCATGCAAACTACAACAAACATCAGTTTGCTTTGTTTTCTACACCTGTCCCTCCGGGATTTCTCTCTGCTCAGCCATTATATACATGTAAATTTGCATTCGATAGTATTATGAACAATGAAGTCGATTTGATGCATCTCTGTTTTATCTGTGCTTGATTTTCTTTATCTCTCTAGATCTGTGGAATTTCATAGGCAATAGTCAAACCCCTTGTTCTAGCATCCAAATCATATTCTTAGTAACTGCACTGTCATTTTTGTCTATAGAATTTATGTTTGTGGCAATTTCATCTGTCACAATTCACTCCCTTTTCTGGCTGGAATCTGGAACGTGCACTTTATCCACAACCTCTGCTAATTTCTTTGAGCTAGTAGCCCATTCTGGAATTAGAATACCATAAGTTTGTGCTCGCAAAATTGAGGCTACAGAAAAAAAATGAAAGGTGAGAAGGATCACTAGAAGTGAACTGCAGGGGATTTGGAAAGCACTTAGGAGCAGCCCAGAATAGGGTATTTTCATCTGTCTTTGCATTCTTTGGAGATTGGTATGTAACTTGCTTCACACAATTTGCAAAGTAGTCTTCAAATCTACAAATTTTTAGTTTCCATGATATGTGAGAACCTAATTCAATAAAGCAAGCAAAAAATAGAATAAACACCAAATACCTATATACTATAACAAATGTCCAACCTTACTTTCTTCTAGACCAAGGTATGCAATCTTCAAATGCCAAGCATCTTTCAGACACCAGACACTCAAGGACACGCTCCAGAAGATTTCAAACCTGTGGATCACTTCTCAACCTAATAGATGTTATAAACTCTTTTGGTTTAGAAAGAAATGCATTTGCAGATGGTGTTTTCTCCAACAGACTTTCAAACTCAGAACTTGCCCATGCAAGACAATGTTAAATATTATGTGGAAAGTAGTGCAGAGTGCACACAGGCATCTGTTTCTCTGGAGGATCTCTTGAAGCCCCATAGTTTTCAGTCAAATGAGGAATGATCGCTTGTGTGTGGCACTTGGTTCCTAGAGTTCCAGACTCTAGCATAGGTTTCTGAAAATAGACACATCTGCGATCTATATAAAGCTTGCATCACTATTGTCAAGTGCACTTATAACAACTCCCACATTCTCCCAGAATGTATCACCAAATATGTTCTCGGTGGCTGCAGACACACGGCTTTGTAATGCTTCAATCTGTAGACAAGGATTGATCTCAGTTGCCGTAGATGCTGCAGCTGTTGATTTAGCCTGACCAATATTCCAATCTCAAAAAGAGAACTGCCTGCTAACGTTACTTGTATCAGTAACATCATCATCTGTTATAGTTAACTTCCCTTGATTTCCATAAGAACCTCCCATCAGAGCTAATTTTTTTAAGAACTCGCATCCTACAGCACCAGCTCTAACAACAAATATTTTGGCTTTCTCCAATTTCGGCTACATCTATCTTCGAAAAATAGAAATTTGAGCATCATATTGACAGTTTAAAGGCATAACATTTTCTGGCCTAAGGGGACCAATAGGAAGAGACTCCACTGAATCAAAGTAAAAGAACTACAGAACAGAGGATTTAAATTGGGCCTTGTATACACCAATTTTATCCGAAGAGGCCCATATAGAAACATTGTTAAATCAAATGGCAGTGAGAGAACATAACTTCAAATTTACACCTCATAAGTGAGACTTAATAACGAGTACAAGTCACGGAAAAGTATTTCCATGAGGGAATAAATGAGCAACAACTTAGAGTTTGACAAGTTGTCACTTACCCATGAAAAAATGTTCAGAATAGACAACCTAAAAATTTCTGCATAGGATAAATTACATTTCAGGACAAAAATTTATTACCTGCACCCAAATAAAATCAGGCCTGATTTCCTTGGTGCTAGAGACCACATCATGAAATTCGCACAAGCCATTTGGGTCACTCAGAAGTTCAGAACTAAAAAACTGAAGGCCCTGGTTAGTCTCTGAAAACAGACATATCAAACAGCCATAAAAGAATAAATAGATTTTGGTAATGAAAAGCTAAATCAATTAGTACTTGTGTTGAGTTGATGATCAACTGTGGAGTTGAAGTGAGAGCCTAAATTGCATTGGAATTTGACGAATTCAAAGAGTTTTCACAATTTTCGTATAAAGGGGTTTTATTCTGTCAGGTAGCTACCTTCTAAGCTAAGTAGGAGCCTCCTAGGGGTATCCCTCTGTTACTTGCAGCAGATAGGTCAATTAAACTTAGAAGTTAGGTACAAGGAGTTTCTATTCTGTCAAAATTTACCTCACCCAGCCTTGACTTGTCATGTGTGGCATGGAATTACTTAAAGGCCATTTAGTAGACGTTCATATTGGCAATTTTAATAGCTTCGCCTTCCCACTAAATCATGAGCAACACCAGCTTAGTATTAGCTTTATTTTAATTATCCTCTAATACATAATCTTCTCTTGATGAGAGAGGAGTGAATGAGTAGATCAATAAATTGTTGATTGATTCAGGTACAGTACGTTAATGGTAGTAAAGTTTCAACTTTTTCTTCTCCCCTGACTCCTAACTAAGAGCAGTATACAACACTTAAGTATGAACAAACATTCAATTGTTTCTTTTTGCAAACTAAGGCTACAACATGGTATTAAGGAGTAATATGATAAAAACTATCGACCTTGTCCTCTGCAAGCAAGTGACATCTTTGAAGAAAAGCTCTCTACAAAAATAGCTACATATCTCTAGTGTCCATATCTGAAAATGGATGTGAGTGACCCCCCTGGTTCTCAAAGAAGCTACTTCTCCCCCTTGCATCTCAAGCATAGTGTACAGTGAGAATAACATATGGCTTACAAGTTCCAAGCATTATTAGGATTGAGAATAGTAAAATATTTTTCATGTGAACCATCATATGATGCTACAATATTAACAGTTTAAAAGAAATAGATAAAAGTATTCCCATGATGAATTGTATCATATAAAGTGTATAAAAATGTTAATTTCCCAGAAATGGTTAGGTTGGGATCATAGTGCAAGCCTGTCACGAAAGAGCACCAATTGGTCATACTGATCACTAGGCATCAGCTATAATGGAAGTGTTATCGTTTGCAGTGAAATCAGAAAACCTGATAGGTAACTTGATTGCCAAGCTTACCAATAAACCAATTAAAGCCAAAATACTGGAAAAATAAGATGCTGCTAGCATAGGGCTCTGCAAGATTCCATGAAACATGAGATCAAACTTCAAAGTGAGGATTTACTCAAGTTTCAGTCTTCTGATCATCAAAAATACATAAATAGTTGCTTAACAATAAGATTTTTTTCTCCTGTTTGTAAGCTTGACATCTTCAACTCTAGCTGAGACAGGCACATACAATGCTCCAAGAGTAATGCAACATACCTCAGAAATGGTTAGGTTGAGATCATTCATAATACCACTCTCAGAAGGCGATGAATGGTACATAATAAATAACAATGAGACATTTGTGAGATTTGGGACTGAACTTTGAAATATGCATGTCATATCCAAGGTAACTATGTACAGTGGTCTATAATGAAAACCGCAACCATACATTCACCATCAAAATTTACAGCCTTCTTACGACATTCACAACGTTGCACGCTCAATTAAACGATTCTTCAGAAAACCAAAAAGAAAATGGCGAAATTTGCATCATTTGAACTGCAATTCTTGAATTTGCTCAAAAAGATAAGGCGCCTTTCCTGGGGGGAAAAAAAAATTCAACAGAAAAACAAAAATTTCATGGGACTCCACATAAAAGCGAGAATTTCAATGAACTGTCACTAAATTTGTGGTGTGACGGTAGTGGGTATGTACGATATCGTTGATAAGAAGTATTGATTCCATTCTTCCAGGAGCTGCTGGTCTAACTCAATGGTATATTGTGGATCAACAGTAACATCACAATTGATGGGCAGGGCGTCAACGTTAGAGTCACTTGCAAGAACATCATCCTGCCTGGCATTCGTAACGTCATTCTCCACAACTGTCAGATCAGTGGCATGGTTCATAAATTCTGTGGAACCACCATTCTCTGGGTTTCCTGCAACTGTGTGTACCTCCAAGAAGTTGTGAAGTGCAGGGTTATACACTTTGGGCTTGCGGGATGAACTCACAATAGCAGCAGGGTGCTCAACTGTAGATGTGCCCTTACCCTCACATACAAAGCGATTACCATCTTCATCTTCAGTAACAAAATGAATGTCAACACCGCAGAGTACAGAGAGCTCATGAGCTTTCTTGCATATTCCTTTCATCCGCTTCATAAAGTGCGATCGTCTTTTAGCTTTTTCTTTCACATAACATATCTCCAGCTTTTTCCGACCCATCTCTCAAAACAATACCAAAACTGTATGGCGCACAGGTAATTAACTGTGTAACTGACTAAGCCCAAGCACTGATGTTGACTGTCTAATGCAAATTTGAATATATAGTTTAGGGATCACACTTACGATTATTTTTAGAAAATTTATCTAGCAAGTCTTTGAATTAATTTTTTAATTTGATTCATTTAACTCCAGTTAAATCATTAAATAGTGAAAAATGTTTGAATTAATTTTTTTAATTTGATTTATTTAACTCCATGCAATTACTAAATAAGGAAAAGTAGAAATAACATGATACATATTTTAATATTGTCAATACAATTACTAAATAAAGAAAAGTAGAATCATTAAATAATAAGATATGTATTTTAATATTGTCAATAATTTCTAATAAATGCATAATAATACATTACATTTAACATTTAATTATAATATTGTAAGAGTGAAAGTAATTCTTTTTAAATTATAGATTTATTAAATACACTTTGTATAGATATTTTATTTACTTAAGTGTTATTTTATTTTATTTACTATATTGAATTAAATTTTTTGATTTGTTGTTCATTTAACTCCATACAATTACTAAAAAAGGAAAAGTAGAAATAACATGATACATATTCTAGTAAATGCATATCAATTCATTATATCTAATTATAATATTGTAAGGGTGAAAGCAACCTTTATAAACTAATTTAATTGAACACATTATATATCTAAACATGCATACTATTCTAGATAGTTTATTTAGTTATGTGTTATTTTATTTTATTTATTATATGAATACATTCATTTTTATTTTTATTTTAGAATTTTTAATGTTATTGATGAATATTTGGTATTTAATTTATATTAAAGAAATAACAATATAATATTTAAAAAAAATTCAAAACAAAGACAAGACAACAATTAAACTCGTATAGATATCTTAAATACATCTATTTAAAAAAATGGAGAAGAGATATCAATTTGAAACTATTTTATTAACTTCACATTACAATTATTTTATTTACTATATACATGATTTTTGTTAATTATGTAATTATTTAAGGTTTATATTTTGCCCATCAAATTTTCAACTAAATTAACAAATAAAATATCTCAAATTAACAAATTTAAACTTTTTATTTATTTTTACACTATTACATATTTTTATATAAATTAATTAAGATTCAAACTTAGGCCATAGGCATTGTAGAAAAAAGATATATCCAAATATAATGGAGAAGTGAACCATGATGGCATATCTTTGTTTTACCTCCTTATTTTGTAAATATTATGTTTACTATTAAATATTAATATTAATATTTTATTATTAAATATTAATATTAAAGAGATATTAATTTGAAGTTATTTTATTTACTTTTAATATTTTATTTTACTTCATTTTACTTCAAATTGATATCTCCGCACATTTTTCTTCACTCAACTCTATGTCCATCAATTCCTCAATTATAATTAATAAATTAAAAAAATTCAAAATAAGAAATCAAAATATTTTCTTTGTTATCCCATAAACGTTTTTTTACACTTTTGAAAATGAGAGGAATGATGATTATCCAAAGTTGTCCATATCTTTATTCTTACATGCTACTTATTTTGGATTTATAATATTTAATAATAATTTGACATGTAAATGACCGCCAATTTTAAAGTAAAAGGTAAGTGTTTTTTTAACACACTCATGCCATTACACTCCACCCCATATTGCCATGACATTAACAAGGCCAAGCCCAAACAAAACTAAATAGCTAAAGCAATGCTACAAGAAGGAGGACATCATTGGCAGAATCTATTTACAATAATACTAAAAATTAATGATCTTACAAACATGATTTTTCTCTCACTTGAATTATAGGAGGACTGTTATGTCCACTGTCATGATTTGATGCAAACTTCTAATACCACTAATTGTTTGACAATTAGTAAAAGTTGATCGATCAATATATGTTTAAATTTCAATCATCCAATTAAAAAGTGTATAAAATTAAAAATTCAATTCATATACACACATTGAAATTTAAAATAAATATTTATGTACCTTTAATTTCCTAAAAATAGCGTGTTTTGTATATTGAGTGACGGACAACAAAATAAATTTTACACTATTCAATAATTTCATTTGCATTCCTTATGGCATTACCTGCAAGTTCATGTTGGTGAAATGTTAGGTTAAGAGGTTTTCTAGTTGAAAGGAAAAGATGATCTCAAAAAACATAATTAGATTTTTAAAAAAATCCAACAAGAGAAATACTGAAAATCTGCAAAATTGGCTATATATCAAAACCACTAAATTGCATAATAGTTTAAGCTTCCACTTCTCAACACATGCAATATATTGAGATCTACACTTTTTTCGTAACATGTTTAAATTCATTTAAAATATATTTAATAATTTAAATTTGTAGTCCATATGGTATTACCTACAAGTTCATGTTGTCGAAGTGCACGCTTCACACATGCTCCAGCTCCATTATGCTCTCCTTTTCCATGTCCACTCTCATAAAAATTCTACAAAAATTATATGTTCAGTTTAATATGTTGTTGGCTTAACCAATTAAAAGCTTTTGCAGACTTAAATTGTCCTGTGAGGTTACAAACAATTTCAAATTTAAAACCAAAATATTTAAAAAAAAACTATATACACACCTACAACATATTTAAGTAACTGAACAATTCAAGTCTACAAGTTAATTACACAAATAAATATAATATAAAATTTTAAAAAAATTAAATCAACACTTACTAGCACATCCATCAGACCATATCCAATGTTGTGAAGCATCTATTTGACGTCATCTTAGGTCTTCAAAAAATATTGCAAAACAATGGGCTACATAGCTTCTATCATGATCTATATCATCACTGATATAAAAGTGAACCTCTTTGATGATAATTCGTTCATCTTTTCTACTTTGTACACCATCCACATGTTCTTCGACATGACTATAACAAACTTGTACAAATATTGCAACTTGTTCTTAATGATAATATTGACTTTGAATCTCACTTTGAGAACTAAATGTATAGTTCTTAGAGAAATCAACAATAGAGAGAATACAACCTGGTGGAAAGCAATTCTTTGAGTCACAAAATTTCTTAGCTTGCCATCTAGCACCATGACAATGTTCAATATGTGGATATATGATATTGCAATTTTTTTTCATAAACTCATTGCTTGACAATTCACTCTCTTTGAGAGCAATTTTTTTGCTCTCAACTCTTGACTTTGTTGAGTACTTCTCATTCAAATCTCTTCCACATAACTTGCATTGAATGACCAATATTGTCAACCTGTACAAGATTCTTCAAATTTACACAATCATTACATATATCTTTTATACACTGCTCTTTGAATTCATTTGCATCTTTTGATTTTTCACATAGAAAAGACTTCACTGTTTCTTGTACTTCCAGGGATGACTATATTTGGATTAATTACTGCCATAGATTTTTTGTATGACTGTAGGTGTAGATGAAATTTGACATGATTTTGACAACAAATTTCACGTACCTTATTTATACGTACAAAATTTGGTCATAGTCTCTCAAACATCCTTTGACAAATCTTCACATCTAAAAATTCTTGCTTGAATACTTAAAAAAGTTCACTTTGTGTTGTATCTATAAAATGTTTTGGATGTGAAATTTTTGTACAATCTTCACCTTTTATTTGTATAGTGTCTTTTCTATTGGAAGAAGCATGAGAGTGGCTGGTCCAATATTCAATCACCTGTTTATTTCCATCTTCTGAGATTCTATCTTTTTAAGGAACCTTGCAAATATTTACTTAATTATTCTCAACATTTCTATCCAATTTATTTTTCTTTGTAATATATTTTTGAATAGTTCTCCTAGAAACATTGAGTAATTGAGAAATTGCTTGAGCTTGTCTTCTATGTGATAATTTCTTACTAAAAATTATAGTCATTAATGTTCTATGTGCAACACTTAAATCAACAGCTCAACTCTTGCTTTCAATAGAATTCAATGTTTCTTGTAGGTTTTTAACTATTGTTTGCTTTAATGAACATGATGATTTTTTCTTATTATTAACCCCTAACAACTCCAAAAAAAGGTTCATCTCTTTCCTCCTAAATAACTTTGCAAATAATTGTGCTCTTCCAATTATAGACTTATTTTCAAAAAATTCATCTCATATTTTTTAAAATGTAATTTTGTTAGGGTTAGCCAGCAGAAGATATCAATTAAATGCAAATAAAAATTAAACAGAGGAATGAAAATACATAGAACTAATAACAGTGAGAGACAATTTTTAGCGTGGTTCACCCAAACTCGGGCTACATCCACCAACAGAAAATCTAATATTATTATCTAGTAAATCAAATCAATTACAACCAGCAATCCTTGCAACTCAATACCATTGTAAAATGCTACAATACAATATCACCGGAAACCCTAACCCTTAGTTGTTTTTATCACGACTTTTGTCAGTTACAAAATAGGGATTTTTTTTTATGTTGGCCAATGAATAAATAACTCCTGATGCCTTAATAAAATAATAAAAAACCATGTGAGGTTTCAGGGGCGCTGCCCCTCGACCCCGCCTTGTATCACAACAGGGAGGGTGCAAGGGGCGTTGCCTCTGGACCCCGTAGGAATTTGGGGGGAAACCACACCGATAAAAGTGGGGAAAAATTAACCTTTGAGTCTGATTAGACTCCATATAACAACAATCTCCCACTTGGAGATTGATCAAACTCCACACCATATCATCTCTCACTTAGAGACTGATCATAAGACTGCTAACCCTATAGCTCCCACTAGAAATAAGCACCCTGGACTCTACTGTTTTGATTTTGTTTTCAATCTTGAAGACCAACCGAAGCTGAAGAGGAACTCAAATTCTCCCTTGTCACTGCCTTTGTAAACATATCCACTGGATTTTCATCTGTATGTACCTTTTCTAGCCGTAACTGTCCATCATCCAACACCGATCGAATGAAGTGATACCTCAACTATATGTGTTTCATCTTTGAATGCAAGACAAAATTCTTTGTAAGATGTATGACACTCTGGCTATTTGTAAACAAATAACTATTAACCTGTTGTTTGCCTAATTCTTCCATGAAAGATTGCAGCCATATCATCTCCTTGTTTGCCTCTGTTGCAGCTACATATTCTGCCTCTGTGGTGGATAAAGCAACCACCTTTTGCAATCTCCAACTCACCACTGTCCCACCTACAGTAAAGACATAACCTATAGTACTCCGCCTGGTATCAATACCCCCTGCCAAATCTGAGTCTACATAGCTTGCTAAATCAATATTAGAGCCCCCAAAACATAAGTGTTTATTGGATGTACCTCTCAAATATCTGAGAATCTATTTTACTACATTCCAATGCTCCAATCTAGGATGACTCATATACCTGCTTACGACTCCTACAACATGTGCAATATCCAGTCTCATGCATACCATGACATACATTAAACTTCCTACAGCTGAAGTATATGGTACCTTGGACATTTTGTCTTCCTCCTCTTATGTCTTAGGAAACATCTCCTTAGTCAATTTCAAATGACTAGGTGTGCTGATAGCTTTTACATTCTCCATATAGAATCTCTACAAAACCTTTTCAACATAATCAGCTTGAGATAGAGTCAATTTTCTATTCTTCCTATCTCTGCAAATTTTTATACCAAGGATTTGTTTTGCTGCCCCCAAATCCTTCATAGCAAATGATTGTGCTAATTGCTATTTTAACTCTCTTATGTGATCCATGTTAGACCCTGCTACAAGCATGTCATCAACATATAAACATAAAATAATGTAGTTATCATTATCCAACCCCTTAAAATAAACACAATGGTTAGAATTACACCGGCTGTAGCCTTGCTTAGCCATAAAACTATCAAATTTTAAATACCATTGCCAAGGTGCTTGTTTCAGGCCATACAAACTCTTCTTCAATCTACACACTTGTTTCTCCTTACCTTTAACCTCAAATCCTTGGGGCTGTTCCATGTATATCTCCTTCTCCAAATCACATAGAAAAAGGCAATTTTCACATCTAGTTGTTCCAAATGCAAATCTTCAGTAGCCACAATACTTAAAACAGTATGAATAGAAGTCATCTTAACAAATGGAGAAAATATCTCATCAAAATTAATGCCTTTTTTTTGTGCAAATCCTTTTACAACTAACTTGGCTTTAAATCTTTTCTTACCTCCATCTTCTTCTTTTAGCCTATAAACCCATTTGTTTGGTAAAGCCTTTTACCTACAGGTAACTTACATAATTTCCAAGTCTAATTTTTTAGCAAGGAGTCCATTTCTTCTTTCATTGCAAGCTCCCACTAAACATTTGTATCCACTTGCATAGCTTCATCATATCCTTCTGGCTCACCAGCATATGTTAACAAAATAGAATATAAAGAGAGAGAAAACCTTTTAGGAGGTCTACTTAGCCTTGTTGACTATCTAACATTAACTAGAGTTTGTGGTATTTCTTGTTGCTGTTGAGGTGCATGAGGAACCACTGAAACATCACTATTTAGAGTATCATCCAGCACCACATAATCATTTTCTTTCTTCTCATGCTGCTGCAACTAATTTTTGTACAACACCTTCTCATTGAATATAACATCCCTACTTCTCACAATTTTTTGATTTTTAAAATCTCAAAGCCTATAACCAAATTCATCAATGCTATATCCAACGAAGGTACACTTTTTTGATTTTGCATCCAGCTTGGTTCTATTTTTAGAATCTACATGTGTAAATGCTTCACATCCGAAGGTTTTGAGAAAAGAATAATTCACCTTCTTACCTGTCCATGCTTCCTCTGGAATACCACAGCCTAAAGGAACTGAAGGACCTTTGTTAATTAAATATACATCAGTGTTGATAGCCTCTGCCCACATGTTTAAAGGTAGCCCAACATGCAATTTCATGGTCCTTGCACACTCCATTATTGTCCTATTCATGCGTTCAGCTACTCCATTCTCCTGTGGAGTCCCTGGAACCATTTTCTACCTACGGATTCCATTAAAGGAACAATAATCTTTAAATTCTTTGCTGCAATACTCACCCACCATTATTAGATCTAGACATTTTAATCTTTTTCCCGTCTCATTCTCAACCAAGCTTCTCCATTTCTTAAATGTTTCAAATACATCAGATTTCTGTCGGAAGAAATAAATCTAAACCTTCCTAGTTGCATCATCTATGAATGTAACATAATACAGTCAAGAGCCGCGAAGAGAAGAAACCTGAGCTAGTCCCCATACATCTGTATGCACAAGCTTCAACTTTTCATCTTTCTTTTGCTTCCCATCATTGAGAAAATTGACTCTCTTTTGTTTTCCATACACACAAATTTCACAAAAATTCATATTAATACATTTTAGACCTGATAAAATTTTCTTAGAATGAAGTACCTTCATACCTTTTTCACTCATATGCCCAAGTTTGCTATGTCATAGTGTTGTCTCAGAACCTGTAACAACTATTTCAGTCTCTTCTTATGAACCTGCAACAATTGTTCCTAAACCTGCTTGTTTTTTCTTTGCAACAACTAAAGTAGAAGGAACAATATGACCTGTGCAAAGATATAAGGTGCCTACTTTCACACCTTTTGCTACTATTAAGGCACCTTTTGAAACCTTCTAATTTTTATCAGTAAATGTAACAATGCAACCTTCTTCAACTAGTTGCTCTGTTGAAATTAAATTCCTACTGAGCCTTGGGACATGCCTTACCTCTTGTAGTAGCCAATGATTCCCTTTCTGCAACTTAATCTTAATTCTTGCCTTTCCAACAATCTGATAGGGTTTGTTATCTCTCAAATAAACCAATCCAAAATCCCCTTGGACATAATCAAGAAAATAACTTTTATGGGGTGTAGCATGAAATGAGGCCTCTGAATCTAAAACCCATGAATCATCAGTATTATCTAGGGAAAGAATCAAAGCATCATCTTTAGATTTATTACTTACCACATTTTCCTCCTTATCGCCTTCCTGTTTGTCTCCTTTATTCTTCCGAGACCAACAATCTTTCTCCAGATGACTTAGTTTCCCATAGTACCAGCAATCCTTCTATCCTCTAGATTGGGATATCTTGTCCTTTGATTTTTTTCATGACTTCCCATGACCTCCAGAACCTTTTCCTCCTTTGATTTGCCCCTACTTTATACATTCAAAACACTACCTGATGTGGACTCTCGTGAGCTTTTCCATCGCATTTTCTCGCTAGGGATAACACCAACAACATTATCAAATTTTAAAGTGTTTGAACCAGAGACAGAGTTACTTATAGCCATTACCAAGCTATTCCATCTTTCTTGCAAAGAACATAAAACTAAGAGAGCCCTTGAACCTCTTCATCAAATTTCACCATTATAGAAGTTAACTGACTAACAATCATATTAAACTCATTTAAATAATTTGTCACAGATCCACCTTCAATCATTTTCAGATTAAACAAATGCTTCATAAGAAATACCTTATTTGAGGCTGAGGGTTTTTCATACAATTTAGCCAAAGCTTTCATTAGTTCACTTGTCTTTGCTTCTGTTATATTGAATGCCACAGATGGTGCTAGGCATAACCAAATGGTTTCCAGTACCTTTCTATCCAATCATATTAAACTCATTTAAATGACTTGTCATAGATCCACCTTCAATCATTTTTAGATTAAACAAACACTTCATGAGAAATACCTTATTTGAGGCTGAGGGTTTTTCATACAATTTAGCGAAAGCTTTCATCAGTTCACTTGTCTTCGCTTCTATTATATTGAATGCCACAGATGGTGCCAGGCATAACCAAATGGTTCCCAATACCTTTCTGTCTAGAAATTCTCAATCCTCATCTATCATTCCTATCAGTTTCTTAGATACTCCTTCTAATGGCCTCCATAAATCCTTCTGATAGAGGTAATCCTCTATCTCCATCTTCCATAATTGATAGTTCTACCCATTAAATTTATCAACCTTCAATTTACCCTCGTCTGACATTGCTCCCACTCAATTGTGAGACTCCCACTCAACCGTGAGACCTTCTTGTAGATGATAATCGAACACAATTTGGCTCTGATACCACTTGTTAGGGTTAGCCGGCAAAAGATATCAATTAAATGCAAATAAAGATTAAATAGAGGAATGAAAATATACAGAAATAATAATAGCGAGAGACAAGTTTTAACGTGGTTCATCCAAACTCAAGCTACATCCACCAACATAGAGTCCAATATTATTATCCAGTAAATCAAGCCGATTACAACCATCAATCCCTGCAACTCAATACTATTACAAAATGCCATAATACAATATCAACAAAAACCCTAAACCTTAGCTATTTTTATCATGACTTTTGTCAGTTACAAAATAGGGTTTTTTTATGTCAGCTAATGAATAAATAACTCCCGATGCCTTAATAAAATAATAAAAAACTATGTGAGGTTTTGGGGGCACTGCCCTTGGACCCTGCAAGGGGTGCTGCCCCTTGACCCCATAGGAATTTGAGGGAAACCATGCCGATAAAAGTAGGGAAAAATTAACCTCTGAGTCTGATTAGGTCCATATAACAACAAATTTTACTATGCTTTTGGTACCATATCTTCAAATGAAATGTTTTTGAAAACAGAATCCTCATCCATTTCCATCAGATTTTTCATACCAAGGAAAAATTTTCTATCACCACCTTCAATTTGTTTTGGTACCTGTACTCCTTAGTCATTAACAATTTCCATGGGTTGTCCTTGAGTAGATGTTCCTTCATTGATATTTGTAGTATCTCTTCTTTGATCATACAACCTTTTTCTTGTCTTTATATTGCCCATCACAAATTGCTCAAATTTGAATTCACCTGCATGCAAAAATAACACATACAAATACTTTAACCTCTATTTTTGAAGATCTAGGTCTACATTCAATAATCAATGACTTAATCAATTACATGTTTTAGATCATGGTACCTGAAAATACAACTTTGCCCCTATTGAAATCAATAGTTCTTTTTTCTCCAAATTTCTATAATTTAATAATTTAAAAAAAGCCCAAAAAACTAAAATAAAAAAAAAAACCAAAAAAGGTATTAAAAAAACACTTTCAGATCATGTTTTTGAATATGACTCTAACCCTATTGAAATTAGTGGTTCTTTTTTCTCCAAATTTCTATAATTTATTAATTTAAAAAAGCCCAAAAAACTAACAAAACTAAAAAAGCTAGAAAATCCAAAAAAGGCATTAAAAAAATACTTTCAGATCATTGTGTTTTTGAATATGACTCTTGCCTGTCGAAATCAATTTTTTTTTTTCTAAATTTATTGTAATTTAATAATTAAAAAAATTAAAAAAGTAAAGAAATAGTTTCAACCGAATGGGATTCGGCTGAATCCCATTACATAGAATCCCATTAGGTTGAATATGTCTATGTGGCATCCTATTTGGCAGCCAAGTCACCATTTTCTCAAACTTTCTCAAACTTCCAACTTCTGCTAAATATTTTTGCAATCAAAATTATTTTTTTTAAAAAGAAAAATACCTTTTTGTAGAGCTCAGAGTGCTGAATCTGGAAATATATATATATATATATATATATATATATATATATATATATATATATATTTATATTTTGAGTAATTTTAGGATATAAATATTTGAAAATAATGCAAGTAGGTTGTTCAAGTTCAAAAAGAGGCTAATTTGAAATTAAAAAAAAAGTAAAACATGATTAAAAAATTTGGAAAATATATGATGCCCTAGAGGAGAGAATCCTCTTCAAAAGGGTATAATTTGTTTTTTGAAAATTAAAAAAAATTAAACAATAGTTGACATCAACTGAAAACTATCAAAATTGGGTAAGTTTGACTTTAAAACATTATTATGAGAAAAATATAGATCAAAAATTTATTTTTTTTCCATGCCCTAGATATTGAAGTCACCTATTTGGGAAAAAAAATAGGAGAAAATGCATTTTTTTTCTATTTGTTTCTTGAGTCAATTGAACGTCGCTTTTTCTTCAAATTTTCAGTGTTTCAAAATCTGCTTTTAAATTGATAAAAAAAATATCAAAACAATTTTTTAAAAAATAAAAAAAAATAGAGTAATAAACTTCAACAAGAGATCCACATTTTCTTAGTTTACATCATTTTAAAATTCAAAACATAAAGATCACTTTTATGTGGTTGAAGTTGAGATTTTTTTTGATATTGGCCGATTCCTTTATAATGTGTGACACAGGTTTGTACTTTTACCGATCGTGGTTTAAAAATTGTTTAAATTGCAACATTTATTATTAATGCTTCAAAACCTTGTGATATGTATTGTGTATGACCATTGATGAATCTTTAATGTGGAATTTTCCAGGCACTTTAATTGCTGGAAAAATTTAAAACCATTATACATGTGATCATATCATAACCAAATCGTCAACAACCAAGTTTTAATCACGAGAGTGTCCATTTCTAGCCCTTGGAGGTTGTTTTTTCCAAATTAGCATAACTTTCGGATTTTCACGTTTTTGCTAGCTTTAGAAAGGAAATTCAGAGAAATTTGTAACAGTATAATCATCTCTTTCAGATTCTATCCTGATTTTCTAGTATAGTCATTTGAAAGTTAATCTTTTGTTGCAAAGTATCACACATTTTCTTCTTGTCATCCATTTAACATTTCATTTTTTGCAGGATCATTCATTTTGGTCTAACATTTGTTTTCATAACTTTCGCTTGTCAAAGACTATTTTGCAAACTACTAATCAATGTGTTGCAAGTTCGATTGTCAAAAAATCTAATCTTGAAACATTGTGTCTTCTTTTTATAGATTAGATCACATCATAAGCAAAGGTTAAAATTAACAAGTGTTTTCCATGTTTTGTGGTTTGCATTTTTGTCATTGAATGTGTATGCTCTTCTCTCACGTGACTTGGCGATCTTGAGAATCAAAAGCATTCCTTTGGCATTTTGTATAACCACCCACACATTTGGATTTGGAATTAAAATGAAGTGTGAGGCAAAGGTGTTGTGTATGCTATCTCCTTATGCTTCTTGCGATCTGGGAGATCAAAAACAATGTGCTTCTTTGCTTTTGTTACCCTTTAGAGTGGGCCTACTCTTGAGACACGTCTACAAGGAGAACTCATTTGTGACCCCAAACAGTACTTTCATCTGGTCGACTATATAAATTGAGGATAAAGCGAAAGCCAAGTCTAACCGATATTAGCGCTTACCGTACAGTGCTAGCTCGAAAGGAGGTATACCTTTGTGTATATTAAAACTCCTATTAGGGTTAGTCAAAGCCTTTAGTGGCTTGTTGGATGCTCTTAAGGTGCCGGTCCCCCGGATATTCACTATGAACCTTTGTTTAGTGGCCAAAAACCCTCTCCTTGTTGATAAAGGAGGTCAGATGATAGATCTCTAATAGCCATCCCACATTTTCACAGCTTATGGTAGAGATAGCAGAGTATCTTAAGATCTACGTGTCTTAAGGACTTGGAACTTGGTGTGCTTGAGAAGTGAGTGCATTGTAAGGGGGAGCCCGCACCCCATGTTCCTGGAGCTATACACCATAAGTAGGCGCGGCTAGGTAAAACCAAGTGGGAACTTAGTAAGTATTGTCCTTTCCTAGCCTAGGATCGTGCATGTTCACAAGTTTTTGCAAAACACTAAGATGTCATAAAAACAACCAATTTGATTGCCATGTATCTTATATGATTGATGTGTGTGCTTGCCTAATCATCACCCTTAGACATTCTTTCCATCCATTCATTTCAAATCATCATATTTTGTTTTCTAATCACCACTACAACTTGTCTCCTATATCATTAACTTGGCCTTCAGAATTAGGAACCTATCATGGAACCTTGTCACTTTGAATCCGAAGAAGCTCTTTCAATTGACCATTCATCCAAATCCATTCACTCCCAAAATCTCTTTTCACTAGTGGACTCCCATTATCCTATCGATCATATATCAACATCCAAATCCTCAAGAGACTAAGACCTTTTTTGTAATTAATCCCATATCAATCCATTTGCTTAAGAGGCCTTGTACTCAATAAGCCTTGACTTCCCTTGAGTAGATCTCCTTTCTTGCTTAGGCATATCATAACCCTGAGTGTCTTAAAGGAGCTCTTTATCCGTATCCAATCCTAAGGTCCATCTAGTCTCTTTGAGTCATCATTTTGATTCTATTTTATCCTAAATCAAACAATCCGTATCCACATATCAATCTGATCCATATCATTTACCCCATCTTTTGGAGTCCTTCATATCACCCAAAATTATCCTTCCTCAACCAATTGTCCAATCTTTTAAGAGCTTTTTACCTTTCCAAATTGTCATCTATTTTCATGGTTACTACCCATGCCCAAGCCAAGAAAAACAATATGGAGTCCACTCCTCAAAAATGGAAACCTCAATCCTTAGGATTCCTTAAATAAGAGCCCATTCATGATCAAATCAATCCCTCTCAACAAAATCCTAGTTCATCATCATATTTTCATAATGATCCACATGGAGACCTTTCAACTTATGTAGACAGCCGAGATGACATATCAAACCAACTAGGTACCCCAAAATGATCCACTTGGATACCTTTCAACTTATGTAGACATCTGAGATGACGTATCAGACCAACCAAGTACCCCCAAACCTCCTAGATCCACACATGACTATACTGAAACAAATCTAGTTGCACTTCAACTACAACAAGATCCTAAAACTTTACAACTTATTCATCTCTCCATGGATCATGATCCTAATTTTATATGCAATATCTTTATGATTATGGGGCTAGAGTCCCTAACGATACCTATGAGAGAGAAAAAGCATGAATAAAAGTAGAAAAAGCTAAGACCAAAGCTCAAACTCATTCCTCTCTCCATCAACCACTTTCAACACCTATCTCAAACATTTCCCAATCTATCTCATCAATCTCATCATCATAGAATTTCACCTTTGGGATGCCTCAAGATACATCTACACTCCAACCCCCCTCTCTCCATCAACCACCTTCAATGTCTCTATCAAACATTTCCCAATCTATCGCATCATCACAGAATGTCACCTTGGGGATACTACAAGATACCTCTATTCCTACAATCCAACCTCTCTCTTTCCATCAACCACCTTCAACACCTATGACAAACATCTCCCAATTTATCCCATCACATACTTACATGTTGGGGATGCCTCCAGATTATTCTACTCCTGTGGTCTAACCCATTTAGTCATCACTTGCACCTTCATCACTTCCTTCATTAGGGTAATCTCTTACAATCCCTTCAATTCCACCATTAGGGATGTCACAATCTATGCTTGTATCTTCCATATCAAAAACCTCCAAAATTCCCTCATCTCGATTAATCCCTAATACAACTCATGTTTCCATACCTCAAACTTCTTCTATCCACATCCATCACATCAATACTCAACCAACCCAGGTATATACTTCCATACCCTCAACCTCACGAAACTATAACCCTACCAATGTCTCATCCTCAAAACCCATTGATCCCCAAGTCCTTCGGCTACAACAACTTACCCAATCACAACAACAACTCACCTAATCACTACAACAAAATTTGAGATTCCAATTGGCCTAACAATCCCAATTATCGTCACAACATCAAAATCACCCACAAACATCACCCCAATCATAGTTCCACACTCAATCAATCAACACTCTACCCAATCAAGATGAAATTGAATGAATCATAGATAATCAGATTGGTGCTTGACAAAAGAATTACTCATTTGAAGAACTATACCCTGATCCATTTGACAAATCTTTAATCATGGTACCTTTTCCTGAAAATCTCAAAATACCAAAATTTGACAAATTTAAAGGAAAGGGTGACCCTAGAGATTATATTCGTGAATTTTGTTGATGAGGGTTGTTGCAGTCCTCATCATTTAATTTTAATAAATATCAGTCCAAGGTGGTGTCCATGGCTATATGCAAAAGGGAGAAGGAATAACTTGCATGGAAATCCTTTCTACAAAAGGAAATTGATAACAATTACATGAAACAGACTAGGCTTTAACTCTACTGAAAAACACAATTTAATCTAAGGAAAGCAATAGCTTGAGCAACTAATCTAATTCTGAAATAAAACATGAACATCAAAAGTAATTTTGAATAAAGAAACTGTAGAACATCAAAACAACTAATGAAACTAAGCAATGTAGTTAATGCCCTTCAGTTAGAGTGGGCCCTTTCTCCTTCCTCCAGAGAGAGACTAATCAATTCCAACAATTAGCAAATAGGTAGAACAACTTATTTATTCAAAAACCTTCAAGATCCAAATTACATGCTGTTGAAAAATAACAGAGTTCTTCTTTTTCTTCAAATAATTCTTTTACAACTTCCTTCCTCTATTCTATGCCATAGTTCTCTATATATAACTATGATTATTAAATTCTAATTGAGAGTCTCTCTAGAGTAGAGAACTTATTCATGTAGCTAACTAAACTTACTTCTATCTAGTTAACTAAACTTATTCATTTAGTTAACTGATTATACAATTGTTGATTACAAGGAAGACATGCAATATCTTTTAGAAAGACATACAACACTAAATGTGTATTTTTTGCATGAAATAATTAATCTTTAGTTAGATCCATTAATTTAGGAGTAATTATAGTCAATCTATCCTTTAGAAAATTTTAGAGTGTGTATTGGTAGATTGGAATAATTTGTAACAACTTCATAAAGAATTTCTGGAGCATCTCTGGAGCTTGTGGAACAGTCAACTTCTGTCATAAACTACTCATTTGTTTTACTAGATCTCCTCAAATGATTTCTAGGTTTTGTTCCCCTAGCTTTCCACTTTCCATATAATTTTTAATTTATGAATTTAATTAAGAAATGATAGAGATATCATGGTTTTACTAAACTATTTTTCTTGACATTTTCTGTTCTGCATCTCCAAAATTTTATAACAGTCAACTTCTGTCACAAAATTTTGAAATGTTTTGATGATTTGTCTCAAATGCCTTCTGGGTTTTGTGTACCTCATTTCTAGGTTTTTAAATCATTTTGAAATTCTAAATTTCATTTAGAAATGAGGGATATCTTGCTATTTTATTGAGACTAGGTTTTTAACTTTTTCTGTTCTACATCTCCGGTGCTCTATAACAATCAACTTCTTTCATTAACTATTTATTCATTTCAATGAATCTCCTCAAAATGCCTTCATATATTTGTTCCTCTCTCTTTAATATTTTTTAGATCATTTTGAAATTTTGATTTTCATTAAGAAATGAGTGAGATATTGTAGTTTTATTGAAACTATATTTTTGACTTTTGCATCTCTAGCACTCTGTGCATCTCCAGCGCTCTACGCATCTCCAACGCTCTGTGTATCTCCAGTGCTTTGTGTATCTCTAGAGCTCTATGCATCTCCAGAGCTCTGTGCATCTCTGGCGCTCTGTGCATCTCTGGAGCTCTATGCATCTCCGGAGCTCTGTGCATCTCTGGCGCTCTATGCATCTTTGGAGCTATGCAACTCTGAAACTCTAAAACTCTACAACTTGACATAAAATAGACTTTCTCTTCACTTTATTGATAAAATAATTTCTGATTTCGAGGTGAACATGTAATATTAAGATAAACTCATGCATGTCATTGATTGTTGCATTTAGACAAGTTTATTTGATATTTAACTAAAAATCTTCAAACCCATACTCAAGTCCACTTCAAAAACTGATTTAATGAATAGAAAACATATGCTTTTATTTGAATAAAGATGAGACACTTTATGGTCTCATCATTTGTATCACATGTATGAAATTTTGACACGAACCTACATACCTAATGAGACTTTTTCCTAAAAGTTTGGCTGGGTCAGCCCTTGAATGGTTCTCACGTCTCCTAGGAAATATCAAATCATTTGAACAACTAGCAGAGTAATTTGTCAAGAATTTTGCCTACAACATAGAACAAGACACCTCCATGCAAGACCTTTATAATACCAAACAAAAAGGAGGGGAAAACCTTTCCTCTTTTCTACAAAGATGGAGGCGTATTGTTAGTCGACTTCCTTGCCATATTCTCAAGAAACAACTAGTTCCAATTTTTGTACAAAATATTAATCAAGATCTAGCTTTTCACTTACAGGTACAATGCTTTGATTCATTTAGGGAAATCATGACAAAAAGCAAGATGATAGAAATGGCTCTTATCAATAAAGGTCTCATTAAAATTTACAAAGAAAATAACAATCTCAATTCCAACAACCAAAACAGTGATAAGTCCTAATACTGGAATTGAAACAAGAACATTGTGAATGATGGAATCACTGATACAAAACATGTCCAAAATGTGCAAAACAAACCATTTGTCCTTAGTTCTTCAGCAATTCACAATACACCTCGAGATCATCCACCAAATGTACAGAAGAAATTTACCCTTCCAGGATTGAGACCACCATGCAAATTTTCAGATTTAGCAGAGCCTCTTGAATCAATATTTCAGAAATTTAAACAAGAAAACATGATTGAACTTCTTGAAATTGCTAGACCTTATGATGAAAGTTGACCAAAACTTCGTTGGTTCAAAGAAGATCAATATTGTGAGTACCATCGTGTCAATGGCCATGCAACTAATTCATGCATGAGATTGAAACATTATGTCCAAGATCTAATTGATCAAGGAGAGATAAAAATAGATCAAATACCTCGTGAGTCTCCCAATGAGAAGCTCAAAGCCTATCAAGAACCATTTCCTTACGTCACACCATGAAGTCCATTATGACTATAACAACCACAACCTAGTTGGTCGTATTGAAGCTTCATATCCTTATGTCAATGTTATAACTATTAGAGGTAGAACTCCCGAGTGTGATGTCACTACATAAAGAGTCCGTATCACTGTTCAAGGAAATCCTTCTCCATCTAATCTCATAATACCTCTTGTTTCATCCCACAATGCTCCTAAATATAATATCTTGGATCAATTAAAAAAGACACCTGCCCAGATCTCAATCTTAGAGATTTTAAGAATGTGCCCCCAACACAAACAAATCTTGGATAAAGCCCTTGTAGAATCTCAAGTACTACGTGATATTGATGTAGATCAATTCCAAGCTATGGTGGGGGCTCTTACATCCACTCCTTACCTCATCTTTACAAAGCCAGAAAGCTCCTCTCTAGATCATTTCCATAATGAAGCCCTTCATCTAGAAGTTATTATTAACCAACGTATCATGAAAAGAGTCCTGATTGATGGTGGATCAACTTTGAATTTATGTACCTCAAATTAATAAAACAAATGGGATACTTCGATGAGAACATTGAAGAAAAGTATCAAATCACGATCAGAGCTTATGATGAAGGAGAAAGAAAATCAGCAGGCACAAGTAGACTCTCAATCAAGGTTGGTCCTATTACAATGGAAACTACATGTCGGGTCTTAGATCTTGATCTCCCCTACAATAGTCTCCTAGGGCATCCATGGATTCATGTCATGAGAGCCGTACCTTCTACATACCACCAATGCATAAAATTCCCATTTAATGATCGTGAGATTACCATACAAGCAGACCCTCACCCATTTCAATACTGTAGACGATTGGAGGGCCCCTATCAACACCAAAATTATTTCCCAACTAATGAAGTTGCCCAACCATCACCCAAATACATTGACTCATCCACACTCACCCCATCTTCATCATCCACATCGTCCACTTCCCAACCAGAGATCAAGGCTAAGATCAGTGATAAAGGCATGGGGGAATACATTCTATTTCCTCTTTCACCTAAAAGCTATTGGCGACCTTGTCAGGCTATTCATGTCTTAGTTACTCATCCGCAATTGAAAAATTTCAAATATTGGGGGCAAATGAGTCAAGAAACCATTGAGGAATATATCTCTAAATGCCTCTATAGAAAAGAAGATAAGCAGAGACAATTATCATTGAGTATTTATCACAGAGGTTATCCTATCATTAAAAAGTTAGGCTATAAAGAAGGTCGGCTTGGGCAACAACAACATGGAATCTTAGAACCTTTAGAATTTCATCGTTGACCTAAGATTGCTGGGCTATGGTTTGGATCCACTAAGTGTGAGTCACCCAATGTTGAGTTTATCTTAGACAAAGTGGCACAAGCTTTTCCCATGGTCAATTCATTTAATTGAGACACTTTCATAGATCCTTTTGAAGCGGTCGCCGATGTCTTTGAGGATAATTCCATCTATACCATCACTTATTCCTTTGATCAACCATCTTCCTCATCCACCCCATCCACTTCATCTCACTCATTATCCCTTGTATATCCAGATCTCATTGACTGGGACCAACACAGACCTCTTGTCCTTGATGTCTTTGAAAATGATGAGGCTATTGGTGAATTTCTAGGACTTCGTACTCACTTACCAATTGGATATCACAAGATCAGTTACACTATTGAACAACACTCTGATGCCCACTTTGGGGAATCCATTAAATTCCTTAGTCAAAAAAATAAAAATGAAAATAAAAATATAAAAATAATGTCCCCTGGTGAAAACCACTTCGTGGCACTTTCAGATGATGAAAAAGTAAAAATAAAAGACGTATCCGATGGTGAAAACCTCTTTGAGGTGCCAAAGGATGAGGAATTTAAGCTCCCCAAAGTGGGGGCACACCAAGAAAAGTCCACTATACTCATAGAACAGATAGAAGAGATGAATCTTGAAACTACAAAAGAACCCAAGATCACATATGCAGCAAAGTCATTATCACAATCTGAAACTCAGGACTTTAATTCTTTCTTTAGAATGGGAAATCAATTTTACTTGGTCCTATGTACATATGCCAAGATTAGATCCATCATTGATAGTACATCATTTAACAGTCCATAGAAGAACAAAACTGATCAAGCAAAAATTGAGAAAGATGCATCCCAAAATTGCCTTAATGGTTAAAGCAGAGTTAGAAAAGCTCTTGGCAGTTGGTTTTATCAAACTAATAGATTGTCCCGAGTGGATCTCAAACATTGTACCTATAGCCAAACCAAATGGAACTATCAAAGTTTGTAATGATTTCAGAGACATCAGCAAGGCTTGTCTAAAGGATGATTTTCCATTACCAAACATTGATATCATAGTGGATCTAACAACAGGACATCAGATGTTATCATTGATGGATGGATTTTCTAGGTATAACTAGATCAGAATAGTTGAAGAAGATCAACATAAAACCTCTTTCATTTGTGTCTGGGGAACATACTGTTGGCTCGTCATGCCCTTTGGTCTAAAAAATGTTAGAGCCACATATCAAAGAGTAATGACTATTATTTTTCATGATATGCTTCACAAACAAACAGAAGATTATGTAGATGACATACTAGCTAAATCAAAAACTAGAGAAGGTCACCTATACGTTTTAGAAAATATTTTTGATTGTCTCAAAAAGTACAATGTCAGATTGAATCCTAAGAAATGTGTCTTTGGAGTAACATCTAGAAAACTCTTGGGTTATATTGTGTCTCGAAGAGGAATTGAAGTTGATCCAGCAAAAGTTAAAGCTATAATGGAAATGCCTCCTCCTCAAAATCTAAAACAACTTAAAGATTTGCAAGGAAAATTACAATCCATAAGGAGGTTTATCACTCAGCTTCCAGATAAGTGTCAACCATTCACTCACTTGTTGAAGAAAAATGCACAATTTATTTGGGATCAAAACTGCCAAGAAGCATTTGACAAACTCAAAGAGTACTTAGGATCTCCTCCTATGTTGGCGCCACCTATTCATGGAAAACCCCTTATTTTATATATCTCAACAACATCAGCAGCATTAGGAGCTCTTTTAGCACAAAATGATGATAATGGAAAAGAATGAGCAATCTATTATATTAGCAGAACTTTGGTGGGCTATGAACTAAACTATTCACCCATTGAAAAGACATGTCTCGCAATTGTATTTGCATCACAAAAGGTTAGGCATTACATGTTGATTCATCAAACTAAGCTTATATCAATGATCAACCCTCTTAAATATCTGCTATCTGGAGCAACTTTAACTGGTTGTATGGAAAAATGGGTGATGATGCTTAGTGAATTTGACATTGAGTACATCAACATAAAAGCTATAAAAGGACAAATAATAGCAGATCAACTAGCAGAAGTACCTGTAGAATCAGATCATCCAATGGTAATAGAATTCTGTGACGAATCAATTTTGGACATAGAAACTATTCCATCTTGGCAATTATATTTTGATGGTTCTCATACTCAGTGTGGCTCAGGAGCCAGAATACTCCTTATTACTCCTCAAGGCAATTATATACCAAAATCATTTCACATTCAGTTTTCATGTACAAACAACATCGCCGAATATGAAGAACTAATCAAAGGATTGAAATTGGCTATAACCTAGAATATCAAAGACTTACAAGTTCATGGAGATTCTCAACTAGTGATCAAAAAAGTAAACAATGAATATCAGACAAAAGATGATAAGTTAATGCCATACAAGAAACTAGTTGATACATTCAAAGCATATTTCAACAAAATCACATTTGAACAAATCTCAAGGCTTCACAATAAAGTTGTTGATGCTATGGCCACAATTGGTTCAATGATAGAGATGCATGTAAATGATCCCAAAATTGAATTCCTGATAGAACAATTGTTTATACTAGATTTCGATATCCCAGAATCATAGTTGGTATGTGATATTGTTGGTCCTAACTCCATTTGGTTCAATGAGATCTACCATTACCTTCATAGCCAAATCATCCCACCAAATCTTTCAAAATCCCAACATCGCTCCTTCAATCACCGTTCTTCCCAATATGTCGTTCTTGGCAACATGCTTTATCGAAGGTCACTAGATGGTGTCTTGCTTAAATGTCTTAACCTAGAAGAAACCCAAACTGCCTTGCATGAGATACACGAAGGCATATGTGGTGCTCATTCTAGTGGTCCTTCCTTAGTTAAGAAATTGCTTCGCATAGGATACTATTGGCCTACTATGGAGCAAGATGCGCACTATTTTGTTATGAAATGTGTACCTTGTCAGTAGCATAGTGAGCTAATTCATGTACTAACACAAGAACTGCAAACTATCACTACTCCATGGCTGTTCTCACAATGGGGGCTTGATCTCATTAGAAAAATACATCGATCTTCCTCAGATGGCTACAAATTTATTATCACTGCTATCAAATACTTCACCAAATGAGTTGAAGCAATTCCTCTTACTTACATAATGGGAAAGCAAATATCTAAGTTTATCTTCCATTATATCATTTGCCGCTATGGTATTCCTCAAGCCATAGTCATCGATAATGGCCGCCCTTTTAAGAATCAAGATGTCAAAGAGCTTTGCAACAAATTCAAGATCCAATATCACTTTTCTACTCCATATTATCCACAAAGCAATTTCCAAGTTGAAGCAACTAATAAGACTCTTTTAAAAATCCTGAAGAAAATAGTGAACGAGGCTAGTTGTGATTGGCACTTGCAACTTAATCCTGCTCTTTGGGCTTATCGAACTAGTATCTGCATTCCTACCAGTGCCACACCTTATTCCTTGCCGTATGGTTTAGAAGCTATTTTACCCATTGCGATCAAGCTCCCATCATTGGGAGTATCCTTACAACATTTAGTTTCAGATTTGCTTTTTTTACTAGGGGCAACATTGTGTATGCATGCTTTGCTTGTTTTGCTTGTGGGTGTTAACTCATTGTTGTTTTGTTTCTATTATCAGTCCTTACAACATACCTACCATAACATCATCATGGGCTTTCATATCATGGTGCCATTAGGCATATGCTTGCTTGTAACTTTACTTCTTTCTGCATTTGACACATTGTCACCCTGGGTCTTATACCTTGGTGCATAATGTCAAGGGCTATATCAAACATTTGGTTGCTCAAATTTTAATCTGCATAACTCCATCCCCTTCTCTTCTCTTCCCTTTTCAATAGCCTATCCATCTCCTTCATCCCTGCATATCCTCTTGAGGGGTCATCAATCGTTCGATCTAGTCCTTCATTTTATAAGCCCCATCTGATCCAATCCAATCCAACCCAAAATCTAAATTCAAAATTTATGTTTTAATCTTCTTTGAAACGATATTGCTTTGCAAGATCGAGGGGCAAAATGTAGACACAAAAAATTATCCTCTATTTATCCATCCCTTAATTAATCCTATTTGCACATAAAATTTAATTAATTAATTAAATTTCTCCTTTAAGTATCTTTTCTCGTAAATAATATAATAAATTTAACACATTTATTTATTATTTACTTCACCAATAAACCTTAACCTAAATTTATACTTCTGGTTAACTTAAACCTAAAAACCTAACCCAACACTTGTTAATATACCAACCTTTTTCCCGTGCAACTACCCAAACCAAATTTACCAAACTTTATAAAAACTTACCTTTATTCTTAATTTAACCCCTAGAGAAATTATTTTGGAGTTATATTTTAACTACTTTAATTTATTATTAAGTTAAACCTAAAAACCTAACCCAAAACCTGTTAATATACCAACCTTTTTCCTTTGCAACTACCCAAACCAAATTTACCCAACTTTATAAAAACTTACTTTATTCTTGATTTAGCCCCTGCAAAAATTATCTTGGAGCTATGCAATTACTAGAGCAACCACAATCAAATATTTGATAACGATTATCTAATTTATCTTTATTTGGTGCATTTGATATGAATTCGAGGTTTTATTATATTGACTAATCTTTTGTTCGAATTTACATCGCTGCATACAATAATGTTCTCTAGGAAATGGCCCCAGAATCTGGTAGAGTTGTCCTTTGATGCTACTAGTTCCAAAGTACTATCAATTCTCGTAATATCTAAGGTCAAATATCTCATGGGAGAGATGAAAAATTGGCAATACCAGTCAAATCATGAGATCCAGAACAAGCATAGAGAGGAGCAGATGTCACCCAAAACTGACAATAGGCCTAATCAATTCGAGTAAAAGTACATTACCTGACAGGTCCTTTTTACTAGCAATGTCAGTGAGAGATGCAAGGCACTTGACAGCCTGCCAAGAGAGATCCGGTAGGTCTAGGAGGTCATTGTAGGCAGTGGACGAAGAATTAAGTATGAAATAATCAATCGAGTAGTTCTAGGAGATAATATCAATACTTGACACCTGAAGACAACTACCTTGCAGAGAGACAGAGTGCAACATCTTTAGTCAGAATGGTAGAAGAATTGATATATGTTTCTTCCCATTATCCTCGAATAGAGAATATTATACCTATTGGATCACAATATGAATTGGGCTCCTCACTTTGAAGTGCTTCTTGACCTACAGATGTTGAACATTGCATCACATTCAGATTTAGATTTCAATAATCCAATATTGTGGTTTAATCAAGTCCTTTTGTGTCTCAGTTGTATTAAGTGCTACTGCTAATTTAGAACATTCCAGTTTGCTCCGCTTTTGGATCATATCAAATAAATGTCCTTTATCATTTGAGACCAATCTATAGGTGTATTCTATCACAGAAGAAATTGGTGATGAGCTGCTCATTCATATTCCAAGTCTTGTAGTTTTCTTGTCAAAGAGTGCTCTTAGAGGCAATATGTGCTATCTCCTACCCTAGGAGTGTGAAAGGAGCTCTGGGGTTTTATGGATCTCCAAGTATGAACATAATATTCAATTGTTTCTTTTTCCAAACTAAGGCTACAACACGATATTAAGGAATAATATGATAAAAAACTATCGACCTTGTCCTCTATAAGCAAGTGACATGTTTGAAGATAAGCTCTCTAACAAAAATAGCTACATATCTATAGTGTCCATATCTAAAAATGAACGTGAGTGACCCCGTGATTCTCAAAGAAGCTACTTGTCTCCCTTGTATCTCAAGAAAAGTGTACAATGAGAATAACATATGGCTTACAAGTTCCAAGCATTATTAGGATTGAGAATAGTAAAATATTTTCTATTTGAGCTATCATATGATGCTACAATATTAACAGTTTAAAAGTGTTGATGTTTTTAGCTTCTATCGGATCCTTCTACAGGGCGAGCAATTAACATTGTAATGAGGCCGACCGCTTGTGAAAGGGTGCGTCCCTCACACACACACACACACACACACACACACACACACATATATATACAAGGTCATTGCTCTCTCAATACAACACATTCAATTACAAGCTTAATTCACAAGGCAGAGCAGACTTCTAAGGTAGAGCAGACTTCTAAGAAGCAGATCAAGTTATTTCAAGATCAAATCAGATCTATCAAGTGTGGACTTATTCATTGTGCTTCAAGAAGTGAAGCCATAACTGTAGGCCTTGGATTTGGCCATTGTAAAGTAGATTGCTGTTCTTATCATTCAATATATAAGAGATATATTGTTGCTGGGTTTTTCCCCTCAAGTTGGAGGGTTTTCCCAGGGTATCTTGTTGTGTTCAATGTTTATTGTGTTGTATTTTCTGATTGTTTTAAATCTGATTATAAAACTAACATGGTATCAGAGCGGGTTTGAAGAAGATTGTGATCAGATTTGTCATTGTAGCAATACTCTCTATTATCCCTATTTTAGTCAAGATGGTGAACGGTCTTAAAATTGAGGATAGACTCGAAGGAGCATCCAACTTCACAGCATGGAGATTTAGAATCATGCTCACCTTGGAAGAAAATGACTTGGCTGAATTTGTCGAAACCAAAGTTCCTGAACCTTCGGAGGAAGAAGAGAAGTTGCAATGGAAAAAGAAAGACATCAAGGCGAAGAAGATATTGGTTGACTCCGTTAAAGATCATATTGTTCCGATTGTCTCCAAGTTGAAGATGACAAGGGACATGTTCAAAACCTTGGAGGAGATGTACGAAATCAACAACACCAGCCGGGCTCTTGCACTGAAGCAACAACTACATCATGCGAAAATGTCGAAAGGAGAAACGATTATTTCTTACTTCATGAGGATTTTGGAATTGAGAAATCAGCTCTTTTCAATTGGTCATGTGGTTGATGACAAAGACTTGACCATGCTTGCTCTCAATGGTCTTCCTTCATCATGGGAATCCTACATTCAAGGAATCAGTGCAAGATCGAAGCTTCCCAAGTTTGATCAATTGAGGATAGATTGCATTCAAGAGGAGTCTAGATTGGCCTCTAGAGGAATTGGTCAAAGCTCTACAAATGAAGACATTCATGTCCTTCCCTCTCAATCATCTAAGAAGAAAGGCAACAATGGGAAGAAAGGATTCTTTAAGAGGAATAGAAATAATGGAACTGATGATGCTCCTGCATTCAAGAAGAAGAGGGACCTCTCCAAAATCCAATGCTTTAGGTGTGACAAGTATGGTCACATTGCCAAGTTTTGTCCATCCAGGCCTAAGCATTAGCCACCATTGTAGATGTTGATGATGCCTCTCTTCAGAAGGACTCAAGTGAATACTTGTTCTATTCGGCATTGTAAAGCAATGTACCTACCGACACTAACACTTGGCTAATTGATAGTGGTGCATCTCGGCACATCACTGGTTTTAAGGAGCATTTATCAAACTTGGTGGAGGGAAATTCTAGTGAACAAGTCATCATTGGAGATGATGCTAGCTGTTCAGTGAAAGGGATTGGGATCTTTACTCTCCACTTGGATTTTGGCATTACCCTAAAGTTAAGTGACATTCTCTATGTTCCAGGCATCAAACGAAATCTGGTTTCTATTTTTGCCTTGGAAGACAAGGGATACCAAGTTGCCTTCTCTGAAGGCAAAGTTCTTGTGTGGGTAAAGAATTCCAACTTCAAGACTGCTCGAGTAATTGGAGTTAGACATGAGAGCCTCTATAGGCTTCTCACTTGTCCACTTCAAGCATTAGTACATGATTCTTCAAGCTTGTGTGACCTTTGGCATCGAAGATTGGCTCACCTACACTTTCGGGCTCTACCTTTCATGGAGAAGATGGTCACGGGTCTTCCAAAATTCAACCAGGAGCATGAAGGTACCTGCAAAGGTTGTGCCATGGGTAAGAATACTAAAAGTCCATTTCATAGTAGAGAAAGTAGATCTAATGTATTCTAGATCTCATTCATTCTGATTTATGTGGTCCAATGTCTGTTGCTTCCTTGAGTGGTTTCTTGTATTACATTATTTTTATTGATGACCACTCTAGAAAGACTTGGATTTATTTCTTGAAATCTAAAGAATCTAAAGAAGTACTTGAGAGGTTCAAAGAGTTTAAAGCTCGGGTAGAGAACTTATCTGGGAAGAGGATCAAAGTTTTGAGATCTGACAACGGAGGGGAGTACACCTCTGAAGAATTCTGTAACTTTTGCATTGAAGCAGGGATTAAGAGGGAGTTTTGTGTCCCTTACAACCCTCAACAGAATGGTGTTGCAGAAAGGAAGAACAGATCTATTGTGGAAGCCGCCAAAGCTATGATTCATGACCAAGATCTGCAAACCTTGCTTTGGGCTGAAGCATCTAGGACAGCTGTTTATGTTCAGAATAGAAGCCCTCACCGCATTTTAGAGAACATGACTCCTGAAGAAGCATTCACAAGGATGAAGCCGGAAGTAAGTCATTTGAGGATCTTTGGTTGTCCAGTGTATGTTCATATACCAAAAGATAAAAGGACAAAGTTGGATCCATCTGGCAAGAAGGGAATATTTGTAGGCTACAGTGAGACTTCAAAAGCCTATAGAATTTACATTCCAGGTCAGAAGTTGATTGAGATCAGTAGGGATGTTACATTTGAAGAGGATGTTGCATTCAAAAGATCTAAGAGCATTCATATGGAGATAGATAATGAAGACCAAGAGTCTCCTCAGGATATGGAAGTTGCCCATACTCCTGAGATTCAGAGGGGGGCTTTTGATTCAAAAGAAGATGATGATCCAGTTGAGCCTTTGGAACCAACCGATGGACCTAGTGATATTGTTGTAGTATGAAAAAGGCCTCGGTGGACTCAAGAAAACATGCAAGAGGCGGGAAAATATGCAGCTCCCCGAAGATCTCTTAGAGAAAGCAAGAGACCTCATAAGTTCTTAGATTATGTGTTATTAATGAGTCAAATTATTGATTCTGAGCCTTCTAGTGTTGAGGAAGCTACTAGTCAGCAAGTATGGAGAGATGCTATGGCTGAAGAGTATCAATCCATCCTCAAGAATGATGTTTGGGATATCGTACCTAGACTTGAAAGAAAATCTGTTGTTTCTTCTAAGTGGCTTTTCAAGATCAAGCATGCGGCTGATGGAAGCATTGAGAAGTACAAGGCTAGATTCATGATTAGAGGATTCTCTCAAAAAGAGGGAGTAGATTATGAGGAAACCTTTGCTCCAGTTGCTCATTATACATCTGTCAGAACCATCATTGCTATTGCAACATTTAAAGGATGGAAAATACACCAAATGGATGTGAAGACAGCATTTCTAAATGGTGTGATCGAGGAAGAAGTATATATTGAGCAACCTGATGGCTTTGAGGTTCATGGGAAGGAGTGGCATGTTTGCAAGCTGAAGAAAGCTTTGTACGGCCTTAAGCAGGCTCCTCGTGCTTGGTACGAAAGAATTGATCGATACATGATGAGCTTGGGTTTCTCCAAGAATGATGCTGATTCAAACCTATACTTCAAGGTAATTGATGGCGAAGCATTAATCTTGGTTCTCTATGTTGATGATCTACTTATTACCGGAGAAGATCACCTCATTTTCAAATGTAAGGAGGAGTTAGCTTCAGAATTTGAAATGAAGGATCTTGGTCTCTTACATTACTTCCTTGGTTTAGAAGTATGACAGAAACTAGATGAGATCATTCTAAGTCAAGGGAAGTATACTATTGACATCTTGAAGAGATTTGGTATGATGGATTGTAAACCGATGTCTACACCGATGGAGACAAATTTGTTGAAGTTAAAAGAGGCTGCAACTAGTTCAGATCTGGTGGATCCTAGCATGTATAGACAAATGATTGGATCATTGATGTATCTAGTTAATACTAGACCAGATATTTGCTATGCAGTGAGTGCACTTAGTCAGTTCATGTGTGAACCAAGGCAAATACATCTAGTCGCAGTGAAGCATATCCTAAGATACTTGCGTGGCACAGTTGGGTATGGCTTGAGATATTCTTTTGGTGTAGACTTGAAGCTGCATGGATATATTGATTCTGATTAGGTAGGATGTGTCACTGATCGGAAGAACACCTCTGGATGTTGCTTTAGTTTGGGATCTGCTATGATTTCCTGGTGCAGCAGGAAGCAGTCATCTGTAGCATTGAGTACAATAGAGGTAGAGTATATTGCAGCTTGTATGGCAGCTCGAGAAGCAGTATGGCCTCGTAAGCTCCTTGTAGGATTGTTTGGACAATCAATGGAGCCTACTATCATTCATTGTGATAACCAGAGCTGTGTGAAGCTTTCTGTCAATCCAGGGTTTCATGACAGAATCAAGCATGTTGAGATCAAATACCATTATATCAGAGATATGGTAGTGAGGAAAGCTATAGAGTTGAGGTATATCAGTACTAATGAGCAGACGACAGACATTCTCACCAAGCCTCTCTCCAAGTTAAAGTTTGTGTACTTTCGAGATAAGCTTGGTATAGTGGAGAATACAACCTTAACTGAGAAAGAGTCTCAGTATCAGTGATCCCTTGATAATGAGTTCTTCTCTGTGAGAGAAGTTCGAGGTGAAATCCCTTGATAACGAGTTCTTCTCTGTGAGAGAAGTTCGAGGTGAAATCCCTTGATTCCACCCTCTGGGAAAGCCATAGTGAATGTCATCCATTGTGGTTGACATCACGATGAGGTGATATGTCTCATGCAGCTGGAAGTATCCTCCCTAGCTAAGAGGGAGTGTTGATGTCTTTAGCTTCTGTCGGATCCTTCTACAAGCCGACCAATTAACATTGTAATGAGGCCGACCGCTTGTGAAAGGGTGCGTCCCTCACACACACACACACACACACACACACACACACATATAAGGTCATTGCTCTCTCAATACAATACATTCAATTACAAGCTTAATTCACAAGGCAGAGCAGACTTCTAAGGAGCAGATCAAGTTATTTCAAGATCAAATCAGATTTATCAAGTGTGGACTTATTCATTGTGCTTCAAGAAGTGAAGCCATACCTGTAGGCCTTGGATTTGGCCATTGTAAAGCAGATTGTTGTTCTTATCATTCAATATATAAGAGATATATTGTTGCTGGGTTTTTCCCCTCAAGTTGGAGGGTTTTCCCAAGGTATTTTGTTGTGTTCATTGTTCATTGTGCTGCATTTTCTGATTGTTTTAAATCTGATTATAAAACTAACAAAAAGAAATAGATAAATTTATTCCCATGATGAATTGTACCATATAAAGTGTATGAAAATGTTACTTTCCTAGAAATGGTTAGGTTGAGATCATAATGCAAGCCTGTCACGAAAGAGCACCAATTGGTCAAATTGATCACTAGGCATCAGCTATAATCGAAGTGTTATCGTTTGCAGTGAAATCAGAAAACCTGATAGTTAACTTGACTGTCAAGATTACCAATAAACCAATTAAAGACAAAATACTGGAAAAATAAGAAGCTGCTAGCATATGGCTCTGCAAGATTCCATGAAAGGAAAGAATCATAATTTTAAATATCTCACATGACAGTTTTTGCAGTAAATCTTCGAGTTTAAACTGCATTTTTAAACCATTGCAAACTTTCGATGATACAAAATAATAGATAAATATAACTTCAAGCGTTTCTGAAGAGGAAACAATTCTGATTGAATCTTGACAAAACCAAAGCTAAATAAGAAAAACACAGCTTCAAATGCACCTTTTCAGAAAAAATAGTTAAAACATATATAACTCAAAAAGCTCCAAGTTCTGCAAACAACGTCAGCCACAGGAATTTGTACAGAATCAAACGAACATAAAACAATGTGGCAAAAGGTGAAATCTCCCCCTTAAAATTCTTTATTAAGGCATAATAACAAAATCTAACCATAATTCCAAAACAAAAACCAAAGATTAAAGAAAATTTGGACCCTTTCAAAATAAAAGATAATAAAGTGTAAAGAAATTGTAATGAACCCAACGATAGATTTTGAGGAACCAAATTTTATCCCCAAAAAAATCATAAAATATCATGCACTTAAATCAATTCAGCATCTTAACTTTTAATAAGCTGGTGAAACATCAGAGATCATCCATTCCAATACTACTCTTGCTTCTCAGTTTCAAAATTTCAATTAAAGGCATAAAATATTCATCAAAAAGCAGTAACTTTTGCCTCTGCAATTACAGAAGAAAAATCCAAAAGAAAATTTGTAAATATTGTCCTGTATTCCAAATAAAACTTAACAAAAAGAAAAACCCTCTCTTCTGAAATTCTCTTAATTTTTGCAGAAAAACTTGCAATGGGCAGGTCTTTAAGGGAAACGAAATTACCAAAAATGAAACGCTAGAAAAAAAATCATAATTGTCATAATGCGCCGTTCCCGAGGGAAAAAACAAATTCAAAAGAAAAACAAAAATTTAACGGGTTTCCACATAAAAGCGAGCATTTCAATGAAGTGTCACCAAATTTGTGGTGTGCAGGTAGTGGGTATGTACGATGTCGTTGACAACATGTATGGATCCCATTCTCCCAGGGCCTGCTGCTCTAACTCAAAGGTATCCCATTCTGGATCAACAGCCACATCACAATTGATGGGCAGGGCGTCAACGTTAGAGTCACTTGCAAGAACATCATCCTGCCTGCCATTCGTAACGTCATTCTCCACAACTGCCAGATAAGTCGCATAGTTCATATATTCTGTGGAACCATCATGCTCTGGGTTTCCTGTACTGTCAGCAACTGTGTCTACCTCCAAGAATTTGTGAAGTGCAGGGTTATACACTTTGGGCTTGCGGGATGAACTCACAATAGCATCAGGGTAGTCAAGTGTAGATGTGCCCAACTTTTCACTCTGATAAACAAAGCGATTACCATCTTCATCTTCAGTAGCAAAATGAATGTCAACACCGCAGAGTACAGAGAGCTCATAAGCTTTCTTGCATATTCCTTTCATCCGCTTCATCAAGTGTGATCGTCTTTTAGCTTTTTCTTTCACATAGGATATCTCCAGCTTTTTCCGACCCATCTCTCAAAACAATACCAAAGCTGTATGGTAATTGAATGTGTAACTAACTAAGCACAAGCACTACAGATGTTGACCGTCTAATGCAAATTTGAATATATATAGCTTAGGGATCACACTTATGATTATTTTTAGAAAATTTATCTAGGAAGGCTTTGAATTAATTTTTTTAATTTGGTTTCATTTTACTTCATGCAATTATTAAATAGGGAAAAGTCTTTGAATTGATTTTTTTAATTTGGTTTATTTAACTCCATGCAATTATTAAATAGAGAAAAGTAGAAATAACATCATATATATTTTAATATTGTCAATGCAATTACTAAAAAGAGAAAAGTAAAATCCTTAAATAACATGATACATATTCTAATATTGTCAATAAATTCTAGTAAATGCATAGCAATGCATTGCATTTAACATTTAATTATAATTAGCAGAGAAAGTAATTCTTTTTAGATTATAGATTTATTAAATACACTTTGTATAGATATTTTATTTACTTAAGTGTTATTTTATTTTATTTACTATATTGAATTAATTTTTTTAATTTGGTTGTTCATTTAACTCCATACAATTACTAAAAAAGGAAAAGTAGAAATAACATGATACATATTCTAGTAAATGCATATCAATGCATTATGTCTAATTATTAAATTGTAAGGGTGAAAGTAATCTTTATAAACTAATTTAATTGAACCTATATTAGTACTAATAAATATCTTAACATGCATACTATTATAGATAGTTTATTTACTTAAGTGTTATTTTATTTTATTTATTATATGAATACATACATTTTTATTTTTATTTTAGAATTATTTTATTTTATTACATTGTTTACCTTATTTTATTGATGAATATTTCATATTTAACTTTATATTAAAAATAACAATATAATATTAAAACAAAAGTAGGGTGGTAAAGAGACACACCCTGATAGTTTAAACAAGGCAAGGTTCAAAACAAAGAAGGCCAAGCCCAAACAAAACATCACTTGGCATTTGCAATAATACTAAAAATTAATGATCTTACAAACATGTAGGAAAAGGGTGGAAGTCAAGAATTTTTAATTTAAAAGATTAAGTTTTGGGTTAGATCTACATCATGTAGGATTGTTCCCATCAATCAAAAAAATGACCTACGAGAGGGAATGCTAATTGTTTTTTAATTGGTCACTTAATAATTTTTAGCCTAGCATATGCTAGGTGAGGCCACAAATCACAGACCTCAACCTCGACATGAACACACTACAAAGTGTGGGCTAAAAAAGAGTTGAATGATTGGGAATAGTTGTAGACATGACTAAGATAAAGTTAAATGTATGGAACTACATGTTGCTAGAAAAAGTAAATGATGATGGATATGGATCAATAAAATGCCAAACATGGCACAAAAGTGTACCATATGTTGCTTTATAATTTTACTAAGATAATAGATGTTAAAGCAGGTCCAAAACTAAAAGGGAATTTGTATAGGTATGTAAATTTTACCTTTATATTTTATCCCCACTTTGAGATGCATGTAAATTTGAAATGAACATGTATTTCAAAGTATACCAACACTCACAAGTAATATTAGGGTGCATGTCGAGTAGAAGACCCACTCAATCTTTTGGTGTGTGTCCTCTCCCTAGCATGCATGTTCCATAAGAACTTGAAAATTAGGGAAAAGGTGTGAACAATGAATAGCTTTTTTCTTAAAAGTAAAATGGGCACAAATTATAAACTTGCTTAAGTGACTATAAAAATGAAAAAGTAGGAGTAGGGTGCGAAAAATAATTCCTATATAAAAAGTGGTACTAAAATAGTCTACCTCATGTGGTGGTAATAGGATTACTTTATTTTATTGATGAATATTTCATATTTAACTTTATATTAAAAATAACAATATAATATTATAAAAAAAGTAGGGTGGTAAAGAGACACACCCTCAAAGTTTAAACAAGGCAAGATTCAAAATAAAGAAGGCCAAGCCCAAACAAAACATCACTTGGCAAAATCTATTTGCAATAATACTAAAAATTAATGATCTTCTTACAAACCTATAGGAAAAGGATGGAAGTCAAGAAATTTTAATTTAAAAGATTAAGTTTTAGATTAGATCTACATCATGTAGGTTGTTCCCATAAATTAAAAAAATGACCTACAAGAGGGAATGCTAATTGTTTTTTAATTGTTCACTCAATAATTTTTAGCCTAGCATATGCTAGGTGAGGCCACAAATCACAGACCTCAACCTCGACATGAACACACTACAAAGTGTGGGCTAAAAAAGAGTTGAATGATTGGGAATAGTTGTAGACATGATTAAGATAAAGTTAAATGTATGGAACTACATGTTGTTAGAAAGAGTAAATGATGATATAGGGATCAATAAAATGCCAAACATGGCACAAAAGTGTGCCATATGTTGCTTTGTGATTTTACTAAGACATTATCTATCTTAAAGCAGGTCCAAAAATAAATGGGAATTTGTATAGCTATGTAAATTTCACATTTATATTTTATCCCCACTTTGAGATGCATGTAAATTTGAAATGAACATGTATTTAAAAGTATACCAACACTCACAAGTAAATATTAGGGTGCATGTTGAGTAGAGGACCCACTCAATCTTTTGGTGTGTGTCCTCTCCCTAGAATGCATGTTCCATAAGAACCTAAAAATTAGGGAAAAGGTGTTCAATGAATAGCTTTTTTTCTTAAAAGTAAAATGGGCACTATAAACTTGCTTAAGTGACTATAAAATTCAAAAGTAGGAGTAGGGTGCGAAAAATAATTCCTATATAAAAAGTGGTACTAAAATAGTCTACCTCATGTGGTGGTAATTGGATAGTATGACATATCAAGCACTTCCATGTCATATGATCAAGATTTGTTGAGCAATGGTGAAGAGTCTCTATGTAGGATGAGTTACTACCTAAAATCTCAACATAGGAATGCTATCAAATGCTTGCATCCATTGGATGTAAGGAATTGGAGGAGAGGGGGAAATAGTACATTAAATATAAATAATGACATAATATGAAAGCATCACAAGTGCATCACATAATAAATAAGAAAATATTAAATGATAATATGTAACAACCCTCTCTTAATGTGCTTGAGTTGCTACCATTTATCATCCTTGATAACATATTGAAGTCATTGGAATACTAATGGTGCCTTAAACTTTCCCTTAGTAGGATTTGCATGTTTTTATAATGAATATTGGATGGCACGTAATGTCTTGATTTGAGGAGAAATCTATTTCTCTCCTTTCTTAGTTGTTGATGGTTGTGCAATTAAGGTTGTTAGTGCTTACTTTATGTAACACTTGCTTTTCTTGGTCAAGATGTTAGATTGATGGATTATGGATTTAATTAGTATGTTAGAATTGCAATAAGTAAAAGAATTAGTGAAGAATAACTTATGTTCGGTATGGTTATGCAATTGAAAGTGATTACATGTTTATGAGTAACCCCTTATTTAATGAGTTTACATGAGAATGATAATTGCTTATGGATATATCTTGTTGATGAAATTTGATCTCTTCTATTGCATTGTGATTTCAATGAGACTTTATAGGTGAATGTTTGTATTTTAATGCAACTGAAAATAATGCATGTTAGAGTAATAAGAATGTTGCATATCTTGCTTGATGAGCAATTGCATGCCATTGACATGACCATGGTTACTTAAGTTAAAATGTATGGATGGAAATGTAGAGAAATGATTAGAGTTCCTCAAACAAAACTCATTCCATTATATTATTAGCATCTGATTCTCTTGTGAATGAATGGTATTCCTATGACTGGTGACATGATGTTGCATTATGTGTCATTATGAGATGTATATCATTATGTGATTATAGAAGTGACTGTAATAATGATTGTGAAAAATGTTACTTATGTTTATGCATTCATATAAAAGTGATAGTGATGATGCAATACATGTTCATACACTATTGTGTTATGCTGATAGAATTCCAAAGTGAATTTAAGATGTTACAGGTAATGAGTTGCCCTTGTGAAAAGAGAAAATTGGTATGGCTATTTGGGAGTACCTATTCTTTGGTAAAGTTGTGTATTTTGCATCTTGTTACATAGTCATGTGTGGGCTATGGTTATGCCTAGGTAAGAAAAAATGTGATTGTATTCCCTGATATGTGAACATCCATTGATGTATTCTTGTTGAGTGTTGTGATTAACCAGTACTTGAGATGTGTGCCCATGGGATGGTGATACTACGTACCCATCCATGGAGGATATGTATGGATTATGTGTATGGGGGAAAACCATACCATCTATGTGTTTTCCTGTTGTCACCCTTTTGACTGCCAACCTGAGGGTTGTTGATAGGTCAATATGTGGAGCGTAGTAGCAGCAACAAAGTTCCTTGGGAGGGAATAACACAACATACATATAATGGCAGCACGAAACAACAGCGATCGTTTCAACCTCTTGGGAAAGTACTCACCACTTCCTCTTATTAATGGACCAGATACTTGGTTCATATAGTGTTAACCTAATCCACTCAGTTCTTGAGGATGATATTAGTTGTGGTTGAGCACCTATGATAGCTATGATCTTACCTTGATGTGATTGTTTTAGATATGATGCCAACCCCCCCACTGGTGTTCCGACACAGTGCTGGTGAGGATGCCGTGTCACTGATGGTAGTGAGCCGAGCTCGAGGACACAATACCACGTACCAAGATGCGTGAAGGCATAGTATATATATTGTGTCCCTACTTGTACAGAGAGGAGTGGTTGCTCTCACAAAGAAGAAAGTTCACTCAAGAGGGCCTTGATTCTGATCAGTTGGCATGCGAGTGGAACCTAGCCATGTGCACCTCTGGCTCGGTATGTTACCGCACGTGCCTTCTCTGTGGGTACACACTATGTGGGATGTTCCTCTAAGTAGAACATTGTCATGCAGTATATGGCCATTGCATGCTTTCTTGCTTGGCGTATACCATGCGCGGTCGCGCCGCATGAGGTATGTGACTTGGGAGTTTTGGCACAGTACTTTTCCATGTGAGGGTTGCATGAGTTGGCCGCACCCACATGAGGGATTGTTGAGAAAGTCACGTTTGTTTTCCTCCTTCCTCGTGTGGTGACTAGCGATAGTCACGTAGTGTTGTGATGTGTATATTTTAAAGATTGTGAATCTTCTTTTCGGTTATTGGTGACTTTTACTTTGCTTGTGTGGACTAGCACCTTGGTTATCTTGCTTGTAATGGTTTAGCCATGGATGATTTTCTTGGCTTGTAACTCTTGCGTTTACATTTGATTTATTATTGAAACTGTGTGAATTTTCTTATCTTATTGTTGGAATTGAGATTTATTTCTCTTTATTTACATTTTTGGTGGCTAAACTAATTGACTTTTTTGTTTTGGAATGTTGGTCTTGTGTTGTGTTGTGATGTGATCCCTCATCGGGTATGCTGAGATCCACCCGTTTGAGTGTATACAAGGAAGTAGATGTAGGGAAACCCTTGAGGATGGGGGTATGTGTGAGCTATTCTAAGCTCTAATTCACTACCTTCCTATTGTTTGACTATCTCTTGGAGGCTAAAACTCTTACACAAACAAGAGATAGGTCATTGTGGCTTGTATGGAAGGGCTCACTAGGTGGATCAATGCCATCAAGACATATGGATATGGACATTGGACATGGTTATTGGTTATGGACTCATGGATATGTTGGATTTGGATGGTACTACGACTTCCACGTGAACCCTTGGTGTAGCCTTGTGATGTGAATGAGTATTTATGTATATGTAGGTTGTACAATTGTCATGTATGTAGTTGCATATTAAATATAGAAGAGAACAAAACTTGCTTCAGTATGCCTTGAAAAGTAACAACCTATTGCATTATATGTAAAGAGATGTCATGCATGCTATGAAATTAGAGTTTGAAATTATGTATATGTGCTCCATTTTATAGATAGCTACATATAATAGTTAGAGAATTGAAAATTTTATGTCTTGAAAGTGCATTTTGCTGTAAATTATGAGAAAATTGTGTGGTTTATGCTAGTATATATTTGCAAATCGATGGTTGTTGGTTTTCCTTGATGGATTTTGATATTATTATGATGTGACATGATTGGTTATCATGAAGGATTACATGCTTACTATTGCTTCGGCTATGATGTATGTTATATACACATGTTCTTTGACATGCGATCAGAGTGATGCAGGTATTGGGTATCGACTCCACTTGGACTCACAGGCTTGAGCGTACACTTATTATCCCTGATGGTGGTTACTAGAGATAGTCATAGGACCTGTTCCCTACCCTAGCCACTATACCCTGCTAGTCCAGTGTTCTCGTGTTGTTGTCTTATCATCTGGTTACCTAACGGTAATATCTGGATTGCCCCTTATAGTCATGTGTAGTTTGCCAGTGCGGTGGTTGAGGATTTTCTCCTTGGTTTCCATTGATTGTTTGATGTGGTTTCCTTGGCATCATTCTTTATTTTGATTGGAGAAATTTTTTTTATGCTAATGTATATTTTTGTAGGAATGAGTGCCTTGCCTATTCCGTACCCATGTACTGGGACTGATTGCATGTAGATGTGCATGTGATAACCTAATTTTACAATGGTATTGAGTTTCTTGGGCTAGTGTGTGCTTTGGTTGTATCTTAGCATTTGTAGGCTTCCAGGAGTAATCCTAGTCCTAGGGCGTAGGATGTAACAACCCTCTTTGGCTGACATAGGAGAGTTTGGTGAGGACGGGTCACCCAATTTAAAGAAGTGGGTGAGAATGTTAATGGAAAAAGAAATATCTTTGCATTGGGTGAGGAAATTTATGGCTGGAGGGAAGGAGAGTCAATGGAGATATATTTTGGGAGTCTCTTACAAACAAGGGACAGAGAAAAAAAAGAAAAAAAAAGAGTCAGTGGAAGGAAACGTAAGCAGAGATAAATTGCAGGAGGAGGTGAATCATTCAGGAAAGCATATCAATCTGCAAGATTAGAGGTGCGCTGAAGGGGGTGCGCTTGGGTAAAAGGTATGTACATCAATTCTTTGTTTTTTTTTCAGCACAAAAAAAAACTTGTTTGCTGCAATTTTTTTATGCACAAAAAATCTGAAACCCCATTCCTACGTTTGAAAGAATATGCCATAACTTGTTTTCCAATGCAAGATAATTACATTGCCTCTTTCCTTGAATTTATTTTTTTACATGCTGAGCTATTCCCTTGATTCATTGGATAAGGGATTTCAAAGAAAGATCATGTGTTTTCAGATTTTTAGATTTGAATAAAGCAAGGGTTCGATCTTATAATGAATATATTAAGGGCAAATCACGCGTCCTGGCTAAGCCTCCACCTTTTTTCATACATGTCAAACAGAGCATTGCCAACTCTTATATCTGATAAAACTCCTCTTCTGTGATGCTTTGTTGGACGTCCATACCCTGTTCCATAGCTCCCATTTTGGGCAGGTGGCATGGTTGCTAGAAAAGGTTGTTTTGTGTGGCTTTACACCTCCCAATAGCATTTTCTTGATGGTTTCTAAGGCCTTCACAACAAACCCATTTTGTATGTACCCTGTGACTATTGCAGATATTTCCTCCTTATGACAAGCCTTCGCTCTTTCGCATGTCAACAGCATCACCTTACCCGATTATCGACAGCATCATCATGTTTGACCAGCGCGAACATCCTCCTGACGTCCACTGTTCACTTCAGCGACAACTTCCGTCTTCACTATCTTCAGCATCATGATATTCAACATCATGATAATCAACAGGATAAAGAACATCCGGTTCCTTCCATTTATCCTGATGATGACAAACCTTAACTTCTCGCACCTTCCCTTTGATGCTGACGTCACCCGATATCCTGATGACGTATATCCTGATGACGATGACGTCACCCGCAGCTCCTCAATATCCTGCTGTTCTGAAATATCCTGATGACGTATATCCTGATGATGATGACGCCATATCCTGCTGTTGGCCAAACTTAGCTTTTTCGGCCCGCGATCAACCTGATCTTCTTCCTGATGCCGATGCACTCCTTCTCGGCTCCTCCTGATGATGATCACCCCGACGCTCCTTCACTTCATGCACACGACTGCATCATGCTCTTCTCCTCTTACTCGGATGATAATGCCCGAAGCAACTGCAGGATATAAGCAGAAATATCCTGATGATGCCGTTTTCATGACTTTTCAACCTTAGCAGATTTTCACTGTTCTGATCCGCCGAACCTCCTGGGATGACCCGATCCACTCTCAGGGTGATCTTCCAAACTCTCTCAGCTCGACCTAGCACATACCCATGCTAGGGTCTTCAACATCTCTCGACGGCGATCCTGCACACCTGCATGCAAACAGAAAGCAAACTAACACCTAACCTACTGTACATCGCCATTCCACCGATCAGACAAATCAACCGGTGGAATGGATCCGTGCATCCATGAAAACCACCAAACCAGCAGATCGATTACACAAAGGAGATCAAACAGAAGATGAAAACAGGATCTTTATTAATTTCAAAGATGCAATACAATATACTGTTTCTCTCTCTCTGCCTCACTCTCTGCAACCTAGCTCGATCGATGATATGTACAATATCAACCGATCCTCATGCTTAAATAGATTTTCCTACGAGTACTACTGACCCGACTCCAAGCGGCTGGGAAATCTCTCCAAGCGGCTGGGAGATCCAACCGAACATACATCATGACAACTGTCCTAACAAACTACCTAAAAATAGTAAAAGCATGGTCAGCATGATCTTATCATGATCAGCATGACCTTATTACATGCATTTGGTCTTATCAGACCTTCTTGAAAACATAAACAAGACCTAAAACAACTAACTGCCTCATGAAGGCTAGCTGTCAGGTAGGTGCTCCTGCACCATATTCCCCAACAGAAAAGAACTCATGTCCCATGAGTTTAGTATGTGGAAATCCTCCACCTTTACACTTTGCCTTTGCAATATTCTGACCTGTTCCAGCTTTGTCCTCTGCTGGCTCTTGGCTGCTCCAAGTCTTCTGTACTGTACCTTGCTTGCTGGCAAGTAAATCCTCATGCCTGTCAATGTAGGCCTTTCTCAGGTTGTCTTTGTGTTTGTCAGAATGTCTGACCAGAACCTCTGTCTGAACTGCCTCTTGAACTTCTGTAATGTTCAATCCTATCTTTCTGTCAATCTTTATAGGACAAACAATAGTCCCAACTATGACAACATCCTTGTCATTCCTCTCAACTGATTGCTGTGTGCAAACCTGTTTCTGCACCTGCTGCTGACCTCTGTCAGTCATAACTAAAACTTTCTTCAACCTGTTGGCCTGAACAACTTCTTTCCCTACAGTATCCTCAACTGTCTTTATGCCTGCTCCTTTAGGCATCTGCACAAATTCCTCCTTTCCCATTAAAATGATTTTGGCTGCTCCCTGTGCTGCAGCATCTGCCTGCAATGGCATCAACTTCATAGTCTTCCCATCTTTCTTGATGGTGTAGATATTAGCGTACCCATCATACAGTACCCTTCTGTCAAATTACCATGGTCTACCCAACAGTAGGTGACAACATTCCATGGGCAAAATATCACACAAAATTCTATCCTGATATGCTCCAATCTGAAAATCCACATATGCCTGTTCAGAGACAAAAAGTGATTGACTATCACTCACCCAAGATGCCTTGTAAGGGTGTTGATGTGGAATCCTTTCCAAATTCAGTTTATCCACCATTTCCTGAGATACCATGTTGTCTGTTGAACCAGTATCAATGACAACCTTACATACTTTACCTTTGCTCTTGCATATGGTCTTGAAAAGAGCTCTTCTTTGTGGGGATTCTTTGTCAGGTACCTTCATGGTAGTCACTGTTCTTCTCATCAGCAGGGACTCTCCACTCTCTGGGTATACATAATTATCAGGCTCCTTATCCTTTTGATAAGTGTTTGAACTCTGCGCACTTTGCTCTACTATCTCTTCTTGTACAAGTTGTACCCTCTTGTCACTAGTTCTATCATTTCTGGATGATGAACCTTTATTTTCTGGACATTTGAAAGATGGATGACCAAACTCACCACAAGTGTAACATTTACCTGAAAATGTAGTAGAACCTCTACCACCTCCAAATCTCCCTTTATTACCTTTCCATCCACCTCTGAAATCAGACTGTCCCTGTCCTTTACCAGTGTCTTCTTGACCCTCATTGGTTTGCTTTTGTGTAGGGGCTGCTCCTCTTCCCCTCATATTGTTTCCTCTTCCTCTCATGGACTTATCATGTCCTCTATTCATCTTTTCTTCAATCCTGATTGCCATTTGATAACAATCCTCCACATTCTTAGGGTTAGCTAAAACTAACTCATCATGTATGTTAAATCTCAAACCAGCCAAGTACCTAGCCACCTTTTCTACCTCATTCTCATGATGACCAGATCTCATACTCAATTTGTAAAACTCCTCAGTATATGCCTTCACATCCCTTTCCTTCTGCTTTAAAAATTGCAGCTTCTTAAACATCTGAATTTCATAATCCCTTGGCAAGAATTTACCTTTGATCCTTGCTACCATCTTATCCCATGAAGTGATCTTTGACTTCCCTTGTTTCCTTCTCTCAGATTGTACATAATCCCACCATACCAAAGCATGACCTCCTAACTTGGTCTTTGCAATCTTTACCTTCTGATCCTCAGCAACATCTTCACATTCAAAGTGATTATCAAGTGCAGCAATCCAATCCAATAACTCATCTTCATTCAAACTTCCAGTATACTTGGAAACATCAACCTTTACCTTAGGTTTATCACTCTGCACTGCCTTTAACAATTTTGCCAGTCTCTGGTCTTCAGCATCCAGATCTTCAGCTACCTCTTCATACTCTTCAACAGTATCTTCATCTTCTTCAGACTCACTGTCTGCCACTTCCCTCTTTTTGTTCTTTTCCAGGGCTACAAGCCTGGCTTGAAGTGCTTCAGCAAGCTCCTTCATCTTCCTCATCTCTCTGGCATGTTTTTCCTTCATCTCCTGCAATTCCCTTGCAGTACCACTACCTTTCGGAGGCATTTTATCAACCTCTCACTCAACACACAACACACAATCAACTCTACCTCTGCCCTTTCGGTGACAGAATCAACACACAACAGCCCAGACCTTTTGCTGAGCTCTGATACCACTATGATGCAGAGGCATCCACACTATAACTTTACAATACAGCATGGATGTCTGCAACCCATCATCATCATCATCATCATCACCATCATCATCATATTTTGCTTAACACTGTCAGCATCATCATCATATTTCACCTGCCGACCGATATCCTCCTGATGACAAGCCTTCGCCCGTTCGCATGTCAACAGCATCACCTTACCCGATTATCGACAGCATCATCATGTTTGACCAGTGCGAACATCCTCCTGATGTCCACTGTTCACTTCAGCGACAACTTCCGTCTTCACTATCTTTAGCATCATGATATTCAACATTATGATAATCAACAGGATAAAGAACATCCGGTTCCTTCCATTTATCCTGATGATGACAAACCTTAACTTCTCGCACCTTCCCTTTGATGCTGACATCACCCGATATCCTGATGACGTATATCCTGATGACGATGACGTCACCCGCAGCTCCTCAATATCCTGCTGTTCTGAAATATCCTGATGACGTATATCCTGATGATGATGACGTCATATCCTGCTATTGGCCAAACTTAGCTTTTTCGGCCCGCGATCAACCTGATCTTCTTCCTGATGCCGATGCACTCCTTCTCGGCTCCTCCTGATGATGATCACCCCGACGCTCCTTCACTTCATGCACATGACTGCATCATGCTCTTCTCCTCTTACTCAGATGATAATGCCCGAAGCAATTGCAGGATATAAGCAGAAATATCCTGATGATGCCATTTTCACGACTTTTCAACCTTAGCGGATTTTCACTGTTCTGATCCGCCGAACCTCCTGGGATGACCCGATCCACTCTCAGGGTGATCTTCCAAACTCTCTCAGCTCGACCTAGCACATACCCATGCTAGGGTCTTCAACATCTCTCGACGGCGATCCTGCACACCTGCATGCAAACAGAAAGCAAACTAACACCTAACCTACTGTACATCGCCATTCCACCGATCAGACAAATCAACCGGTGGAATGGATCTGTGCATCCATGAAAACCACCAAACCAGCAGATCGATTACACAAAGGAGATCAAACAGAAGATGAAAACAGGATCTTTATTGATTTCAAAGATGCAATACAATATACTGTTTCTCTCTCTCTGCCTCACTCTCTGCAACCTAGCTCGATCGATGATATGTACAATATCAACCGATCCTCATGCTTAAATAGATTTTCCTACGAGTACTACTGACCTGACTCCAAGCGGCTGGGAAATCTCTCCAAGCGGCTGGGAGATCCAACCGAACATACATCATGACAACTGTCCTAACAAACTACCTAAAAATAGTAAAAGCATGGTCAGCATGATCTTATCATGATCAGCATGACCTTATTACATGCATTTGGTCTTATCAGACCTTCTTGAAAACATAAACAAGACCTAAAACAACTAACTGCCTCATGAAGGCCAGCTGTCAGGTAGGTGCTCCTGCACCATACTCCCCAACAGAAAAGAACTCATGTCCCATGAGTTTAGTATGTGGAAATCCTCCACCTTTACACTTTGCCTTTGCAATATTCTGACCTGTTCCAGCTTTGTCCTCTGCTGGCTCTTGGCTGCTCCAAGTCTTCTGTACTATACCTTGCTTGCTGGCAAGTAAATCCTCATGCCTGTCAATGTAGGCCTTTCTCAGGTTGTCTTTGTGTTTGTCAGAATGTCTGACCAGAACCTCTGTCTGAACTGCCTCTTGAACTTCTGTAATGTTCAATCCTATCTTTCTGTCAATCTTTATAGGACAAACAATAGTCCCAACTATGACAACATCCTTGTCATTCCTCTCAACTGATTGCTGTGTGCAAATCTGTTTCTGCACCTGCTGCTGACCTCTGTCAGTCAGAACTAAAACTTTCTTCAACCTGTTGGCCTGAACAACTTCTTTCCCTGCAGTATCCTCAACTATCTTTAGGCCTGCTCCTCTAGGCATCTGCACAAATTCCTTCTTTCCCATTAAAATAATTTTGGCTCCTCCCTGTGCTGCAGCATCTGCCTGCAATGGCATCAACTTCATAGTCTTCCCATCTTTCTTGATGGTGTAGGTATTAGCGTACCCATCATACAGTACCCTTCTGTCAAATTGCCATGGTCTACCCAACAGTAGGTGACAACATTCCATGGGCAAAATATCACACAAAATTCTATCCTGATATGCTCCAATATGAAAATCCACATATGCCTGTTCAGAGACAAAAAGTGATTGACTATCACTCACCCAAGATGCCTTGTAAGGGTGTTGATGTGGAATCCTTTCCAAATTCAGTTTATCCACCATTTCCTGAGATACCATGTTGTCTGTTGAACCAGTATCAATGACAACCTTACATACTTTACCTTTGCTCTTGCATATGGTCTTGAAAAGAGCTCTTCTTTGTGGGGATTCTTTGTCAGGTACCTTCATGGTAGTCACTGTTCTTCTCATCAGCAGGGACTCTCCACTCTCTGGGTATGCATAATTATCAGGCTCCTTATCCTTTTGATAAGTGTTTGAACTCTGCGCACTTTGCTCTACTATCTCTTCTTGTACAAGTTGTACCCTCTTGTCACTAGTTCTATCATTTCTGGATGATGAACCTTTATTTTCTGGACATTTGAAAGATGGATGACCAAACTCACCACAAGTGTAACATTTACCTGAAAATGTAGTAGAACCTCTACCACCTCCAAATCTCCCTTTATTACCTTTCCATCCACCTCTGAAATCAGACTGTCCCTGTCCTTTACCAGTGTCTTCTTGACCCTCATTGGTTTGCTTTTGTGTAGGGGCTGCTCCTCTTCCCCTCATATTGTTTCCTCTTCCTCTCATGGACTTATCATGTCCTCTATTCATCTTTTCTTCAATCCTGATTGCCATTTGATAACAATCCTCCACATTCTTAGGGTTAGCTAAAACTAACTCATCCTGTATGTTAAATCTCAAACCAGCCAAGTACCTAGCCACCTTTTCTACCTCATTCTCATGATGACCAGATCTCATACTCAATTTGTAAAACTCCTCAGTATATGCCTTCACATCCCTTTCCTTCTGCTTTAAAAATTGCAGCTTCTTAAACATCTGAATTTCATAATCCCTTGGCAAGAATTTACCTTTGATCCTTGCTACCATCTTATCCGATGAAGTGATCTTTGACTTCCCTTGTTTCCTTCTCTCAGATTGTACATAATCCCACCATACCAAAGCATGACCTCCTAACTTGGTCTTTGCAATCTTTACCTTCTGATCCTCAGCAACATCTTCACATTCAAAGTGATTATCAAGTGCAGCAATCCAATCCAATAACTCATCTTCATTCAAACTTCCAGTATACTTGGAAACATCAACCTTTACCTTAGATTTATCACTCTGCACTGCCTTTAACAATTTTGCCAGTCTCTGGTCTTCAGCATCCAGATCTTCAGCTACCTCTTCATACTCTTCAACAGTATCTTCATCTTCTTCAGACTCACTGTCTGCCACTTCCCTCTTTTTGTTCTTTTCCAGGGCTGCAAGCCTGGCTTGAAGTGCTTCAGCAAGCTCCTTCATCTTCCTCATCTCTCTGGCATGTTTCTCCTTCATCTCCTGCAATTCCCTTGCAGTACCACTACCTTTCGGAGGCATTTTATCAACCTCTCACTCAACACACAACACACAATCAACTCTACCTCTGCCCTTTCAGTGACAGAATCAACACACAACAGCCCAGACCTTTTGCTGAGCTCTAATACCACTATGATGCAGAGGCATCCACACTATAACTTTACAATACAGCATGGATGTCTGCAGCCCATCATCATCATCATCATCATCACCATCATCATCATATTTTGCTTAACACTGTCAGCATCATCATCATATTTCACCTGCCGACCGATATCGTCCTGATGACAAGCCTTCGCTCTTTCGCATGTCAACAGCATCACCTTACCCGATTATCGACAGCATCATCATGTTTGACCAGTGCGAACATCCTCCTGACGTCCACTGTTCACTTCAGCGACAACTTCCGTCTTCACTATCTTCAGCATCATGATATTCAACATCATGATAATCAACAGGATAAAGAACATCCGGTTCCTTCCATTTATCCTGATGATGACAAACCTTAACTTCTCGCACCTTCCCTTTGATGCTAACGTCACCCGATATCCTGATGACGTATATCCTGATGACGATGACGTCACCCGCAGCTCCTCAATATCCTGCTGTTCTAAAATATCCTGATGACGTATATCCTGATGATGATGACGTCATATCCTGCTGTTGGCCAAACTTAGCTTTTTCAGCCCGCGATCAACCTGATCTTCTTCCTGATGCCGATGCACTCCTTCTCGGCTCCTCCTGATGATGATCACCCCGACGCTCCTTCACTTCATGTACATGACTGCATCATGCTCTTCTCCTCTTACTCAGATGATAATGCCCGAAGCAACTGCAGGATATAAGCAGAAATATCCTGATGATGCCGTTTTCACGACTTTTCAACCTTAGCAGATTTTCACTGTTCTGATCCGCCGAACCTCCTGGGATGACCCGATCCACTCTCAGGGTGATCTTCCAAACTCTCTCAGCTCGACCTAGCACATACCCATGCTAGGGTCTTCAACATCTCTCGACGGCGATCTTGCACACCTGCATGCAAACAGAAAGCAAACTAACACCTAACCTACTGTACATCACCATTCCACCGATCAGACAAATCAACCGGTGGAATGGATCCTTGCATCCATGAAAACTACCAAACCAGAAAATCGATTACACAAAGGAGATCAAATAGAAGATGAAAACAGGATCTTTATTGATTTCAAAGATGCAATACAACAGGAGGATATTTCTGCTTATATCCTGCAGTTGCTTCGGGCATTATCATCCGAGTAAGAGGAGAAGAGCATGATGCAGTCGTGTGCATGAAGTGAAGGAGCATCGGGGTGATCATCATCAGGAGGAGCCGAGAAGGAGTTCATCGGCATCAGGAAGAAGATTAGGTTGATCGCGGGCCGAAAAAGCTAAGTTTGGCCAATAGCAGGATATGACGTCATCATCATCAGGATATACGTCATCAGGATATTTCAGAACAGCAGGATATTGAGGAGCTGCGGGTGACGTCATCGTCATCAGGATATACGTCATCAGGATATCGGGTGACGTCAGCATCAAAGGGAAGGTGCGAGAAGTTAAAGTTTGTCATCATCAGGATAAATGGAAGGAACCGGATGTTCTTTATCCTGTTGATTATCATGATGTTGAATATCATGATGCTGAAGATAGTGAAGACGGAAGTTGTCGCCGAAGTGAACAGTGGACGTCAGGAGGATGTTCGCACTGGTCAAACATGATGATGCTGTCGATAATCGGGTAAGGTGATGCTGTTGACATGCGAAAGAGCGAAGGCTTGTCATCAGGACGATATCGGTCGGCAGGTGAAATATGATGATGATGTTGACAGTGTTAAGCAAAATATGATGATGATGGTGATGATGATGATGATGATGATGATGGGCTGCAGACATCCATGCTGTATTGTAAAGTTATAGTGTGGATGCCTCTGCATCATAGTGGTATCAGAGCTCAGCAAAAGGTTTGGGCTGGTAGAGTTGATTGTGTGTTGTGTGTTGAGTGAGAGGTTGATAAAATGCCTTCGAAAGGTAGTGGTACTACATCAAGAAGACACTGGTAAAGGACAGGGACAGTCTGATTTCAGAGGTGGATGGAAAGGTAATAAAGGGAGATTTGGAGGTGGTAGAGGTTCTACTACATTTTCAGGAAAATGTTACACTTGTGGTGAGTTTGGTCATCCATCTTTCAAATGTCCAGAAAATAAAAGTTCATCATCCAGAAATGATAGAACTAGTGACAAGAGGGTACAACTTGTACAAGAAGAGATAGTAGAGCAAAGTGCGCAGAGTTCAAATACTTATCAAAAGGATAAGGAGCCTGATAATTATGCATACCCAGAGAGTGGAGAGTCCCTGCTGATGAGAAGAACAGTGACTACCATGAAGGTACTTGACAAAGAATCCCCACAAAGAAGAGCTCTTTTCAAGACCATATGCAAGAGCAAAGGTAAAGTATGTAAGGTTGTCATTGATACTGGTTCAACAGACAACATGGTATCTCAGGAAATGGTGGATAAACTGAATTTGGAAAGGATTCCACATCAACACCCTTACAAGGCATCTTGGGTGAGTGATAGTCAATCACTTTTTGTCTCTGAACAGGCATATGTGGATTTTCAGATTGGAGCATATCAGGATAGAATTTTGTGTGATATTTTGCCCATGGAATGTTGTCACCTACTGTTGGGTAGACCATGGCAATTTGACAGAAGGGTACTGTATGATGGGTACGCTAATACCTACACCATCAAGAAAGATGGGAAGACTATGAAGTTGATGCCATTGCAGGCAGATGCTGCAGCACAGGGAGCAGCCAAAATCATTTTAATGGGAAAGAAGGAATTTGTGCAGATGCCTAGAGGAGCAGGCATAAAGACAGTTGAGGATACTGCAGGGAAAGAAGTTGTTCAGGCCAACAGGTTGAAGAAAGTTTTAGTTCAGACTGACAGAGGTCAGCAGCAGGTGCAGAAACAGGTTTGCACACAGCAATCAGTTGAGAGGAATGACAAGGATGTTGTCATAGTTGGGACTATTGTTTGTCCTATAAAGATTGACAGAAAGATAGGATTGAACATTACAGAAGTTCAAGAGGCAGTTCAGACAGAGGTTCTGGTCAGACATTCTGACAAACACAAAGACAACCTGAGAAAGGCCTACATTGACAGGCATGAGGATTTACTTGCCAGCAAGCAAGGTACAGTACATAAGACTTGGAGCAGCCAAGAGCCAGCAGAGGACAAAGCTGGAACAGGTCAGAATATTGCAAAGGCAAAGTGTAAAGGTGGAGGATTTCCACATACTAAACTCATGGGACATGAGTTCTTTTCTGTTGGGGAGTATGGTGCAGGAGCACCTACCTGACAGCTGGCCTTCATGAGGCAGTTAGTTGTTTTAGGTCTTGTTTATGTTTTCAAGAAGGTCTGATAAGACCAAATGCATGTAATAAGGTCATGCTGATCATGATAAGATCATGCTGACCATGTTTTTACTATTTTTAGGTAGTTTGTTAGGACAGTTGTCATGATGTATGTTCGGTTGGATCTCCCAGCCGCTTGGAGAGATTTCCCAGCTGCTTGGAGTCGGGTCAGTAGTACTCGTAGGAAAATCTATATAAGCATGAGGATCGGTTGATATTGTACATATCATCGATCGAGCTAGGTTGCAGAGAGTGAGGCAGAGAGAGAGAAACAGTATATTGTATTGCATCTTTGAAATCAATAAAGATCCTGTTTTCATCTTCTGTTTGATCTCCTTTGTGTAATCGATCTGCTGGTTTGGTGGTTTTCATGGATGCACGGATCCATTCCACCGGTTGATTTGTCTGATCGGTGGAATGGCGATGTACAGTAGGTTAGGTGTTAGTTTGCTTTCTGTTTGCATGCAGGTGTGTAGGATCACCGTCGAGAGATGTTGAAGACCCTAGCATGGGTATGTGCTAGGTCAAGCTGAGAGAGTTTGGAAGATCACCCTGAGAGTGGATCAGGTCATCCCAGGAGGTTCGGCGGATCAGAACAGTGAAAATCTGCTAAGGTTGAAAAGTCGTGAAAACGGCATCATCAGGATATTTCTGCTTATATCCTGCAGTTGCTTCGGGCATTATCATCCGAGTAAGAGGAGAAGAGCATGATGCAGTCGTGTGCATGAAGTGAAGGAGCGTCGGGGTGATCATCATCAGGAGGAGCCGAGAAGGAGTGCATCGGCATCAGGAAGAAGATCAGGTTGATCGCGGGCCGAAAAAGCTAAGTTTGGCCAACAGCAGGATATGACGTCATCATCATCAGGATATACGTCATCAGGATATTTCAGAACAGCAGGATATTGAGGAGCTGCGGGTGATGTCATCGTCATCAGGATATACGTCATCAGGATATCGGGTGACGTCAGCATCAAAGGGAAGGTGCGAGAAGTTAAGGTTTGTCATCATCAGGATAAATGGAAGGAACCGGATGTTCTTTATCCTGTTGATTATCATGATGTTGAATATCATGATGCTGAAGATAGTGAAGACGGAAGTTGTCGCTGAAGTGAACAGTGGACGTCAGGAGGATGTTCGCGCTGGTCAAACATGATGATGCTGTCGATAATCGGGTAAGGTGATGCTGTTGACATGTGAAAGAGCGAAGGCTTGTCATCAGGAGGATATCAGTCGGCAGGTGAAATATGATGATGATGCTGACAGTGTTAAGCAAAATATGATGATGATGGTGATGATGATGATGATGATGATGGGCTGCAGACATCCATGCTGTATTGTAAAGTTATAGTGTGGATGCCTCTGCATCACCTTCACAACAAACCCATTTTTTACGTACCCTGTGACTATTGCAGTCCATGACATCGTGTTTCTTTTAGGTATTTTTCCAAATAGTTCGTGTGCCTTCCCTGTACTTTTGTTTTAGCATAAGCAGTGAGGATGTGATAAGGTTGTGGAGTTTGGCTTTACATCTACCAGTTGCATTTGCTTAAAAGTTTCTAAAGCATCTCTAAACAAATCCATTTTTGTGCTTATCCTACAATCGTTGTAGTCAATGAGTTAACATCTCCTCTAGGCATTTTGTCAAACAATTTGCGTGCCCTACCTACACTTCCATTGTTTTGCTTACATGTATACTAGGGCACTTACAACTACTATAACATCTAACAAGAATTCTCTTCCATTATGCTTTGATGGATGTCGCTTAATCATTACTAGAGATCTGATGCAACATATTATTATAGTGTAATCATAATTCTTCAATTTTGCTTCATTTAGTATCACCAATAATTTCCACAAGAAAATTGTCCTTGTTTTAATGATGGAGATGGTTCACATCTCTCACATTATTTTCTCTTGCAACAATCTTAGAAATAAGTTTCATTGCAGTGTGGCAATCAGCACATACTCAAAGGTTCTTAACAACTCTAATAGTTGCTCTACAAGGCATGTTTAATAAATCAAATGTGATTGCCAACTTTTCACTATGAAGATAGAGAAATAATTCCCTTTCTTCCTCTTCCACAACATTAAGTTAATGTATTGAATCTATAGTTTCACCTATTATGAATCAGTCACTGCAGATCCAGTGATTGTAGTAGAATGGGAATTAGTATCAATGGCTGCTTTTAAAATCAAATTTAAAGAGGATGATATGGATTTCCCTTAGATTCTTTTATAGACCCTTGGGGACCCAATTGCATGTACTTCCATTAACTTATTCATAGAAATGGTGGCCTATTTGTAAGATTCCTTTTAAGGTACGCTTTGTCTCAGTGGTGGTTTTGGTGTTATGATTGTGTCTTTGTTCACTTATCCTTAAGCAAAATTTGGTAGAGAAAAACCTATTAGTTTTTTTTTAAGACAATTCCACTACTCACAAATGTTATACCCCTGTTATTGCTGTAGAAACATTTTATGTGTTATGCCCTCAAGTGTGGGTCCTCATGTGTTTGCTTAATTCTTATGAATGCAAGTTAAGCTTTTTAGTATGGGTGTAGATGATTTGGTGGGTTGGGAATGTGGATCTTAATGTGGCATTGAGCAAGAGTGCTCACTAGTTTGACCCATTGGAGGTTATAAGAATCATGTGTTCTATGAACGGTATGAGTTTGTGAGACGAGTATACATTGTTTAGTCACTTCTTTACTGTTGCCCCCCCATCTTCTCACCCCTTCTCCTTGTGTGGTACTTTATTGGCATGATTCCATGTGCCTATTTTATCCTCTCCGTGAACAACGTGCTTATGATGTATTCATGTGATCATTTGTGTCATATAGATTGTCATGTTGCACCGTGTCTTGCATGTGTGTAAGCCTTTATCACCTTGTGCGAATGGTGTTTTGATGGCCTTGTGATTACCTCCAAGCACAGTGGGGTGGTCTCTTATGAGTCCACATGGTTGGGAGGCATTGCCACCACCATTAGGGACTAGTGTACAGGTTATTGGAACACTAGCTGGAGATGTTCTCTCTCTCTCTCTCTCTATTACTTTATCAGTTGATGTACTCATTTAGTTATTGTATCATGTTCATGTTTACGCCTTTGTTCTTGTATATTCCTTTATGTAGTTTTGTACTCTCTTAAGAGAGAAGATATAGTCATGTAATTTAATGAGAAGAAATGTGATGTTGTTCTTATTTGACTTACGGATTTTAGTGTGGGTATTGGATCCACTTGTACTATGATTATTATGGTCTATGTTTAAAAGAAGATGGGATTTAGGAACATTTGGGTTGGTTTTTAAAATGAATGTAGTTTTACAATGTTTTCTCTAGAGGGTGAATTAGTCCTCTCCTTTGGGTTGCACATTCGGCCATACTTGGCCATGAATGCCATCGATCTATCGAATCGACAATTGCATCTTGTGTATGTTATCTTGTTATTCAAAAAAAAAAAAATCTTTTCCGCTTTTGGCCCTTTCCCTTTGGGATTGTAGGGCGGGATGTTACATAATCATTTAAGTCATATAGATAGGAGGTAACCATCTAGGGATGTGGCTACTCCTAGTATGGGAAAATTGGAGAGTCATAATAGCACTAGAAGTGCAATGTAAGTGGTATGGGGAAGGCATGGTGTCCTTGATGTGGTTCTTAATGCATGTTAAGGCATGCATGCACATAGGATAGGGGAAGGGTTGATGCCCTCGATGGGATAAGATATCTCTAGGAACATAATTAGGTATGTGAGTACAAAATGATATGGGGTAGGTATAATGATTTCCAATGTAGAAGGGTAGTGGCCTTTGCCTCAAAATGTAAGATTTATGCTTTGTTGTTTGTGTTTGGGTTGCATTTGGATATAATGAGGATATGGAGTAGCCATATGATATTGCACAAGTCAAATATTGTGGTGCACAATATTTCATGAAGGCACTATACAAAAATGGCTCTAGAGTAGCCACACATGACTCACTCTTAAGTTATCATTTCAACTTAGCTCCCATGTTTACTATTTTAGTCTTTCTCCTGAGTTTAGGTAGCTCCCAACTATTTTAGAATAGCTCTCAAGTGTTTCAAGCAATTACAAATTATTTGATAAGCTAGCTTTTGGTATTGGTGATGGCATAGTATTTGGTTGGTGGATCCCACTTATATAAAAAACATTATCCACATAACATAAAAGAGTGAAAAAGTTTTGAAAATTTCTAATTTTATTATTTTTTCAAACAAACACCTAAAAAAGAGGAGAGGAATTAGGTTATAAGGGAGGAGGTGGCAACGGAAAGCAAATAACTTTTTAAATTTTTTATGATTGAATCAATATTTGGAGAATTTGGTTATGAAACAATTCATTTATGCTTATTATTATTATCCAAATAATTTTTAAAACACTTTTCCTTATTGGTTATTAAAATGTTATATGATAATTATCATTATAATAATTATAAAATCATTGTAATATTTATATTATTACAATATATAATGATTTAATGTATTTGTCGATTTCTATAGTATTTTTATTGTTTTGGGTATAAAAATATTAAAAATAACTAACAAATTATTTTATTTTTTTATTAATATTAATATTATTATTTTATTCTCTTAAGTTTGCTAAATACTAAAAATTAGTAACAAATATATATATATGTATATATATATATATATATATTAAATATATTAAGACTAAAAAAACAAACACATATAAGGCTTTCCTCTCAAGATGTCATCATATAGTATTACGTAGCCTATTGGCTTGCTATTACATCAGTTCGTGCATGATAAACATGATCCCTTCAGCAGCTTCTATGAGCTTGGTAATCTCTATGGTCTTGAAGATGTTATCTTGCACTTTGGTCTAGTTGATCGAGATGCTTAGGTTTCTGCAATCCACGCCAACTTTGACCGCGACCAACATCCTTTCAGCCACCTTCCTAGGCTGCCTAATCCTCTTCGCATACGCTTTTCTCAGGACCGTGTCACTTATCTAGCTTATCTCAATGTAGTTTAGATTAGACTACGTAGAAGGAGCCACTTTGGGGTAGGGTACCTCTACTATTCTCTATGGCTATAGACTAGTACTGATATTCTCCATCCAATCACCCAGGTGAGAAGTCCTTCCCTAGGATTATGCGTAGTTTATTTGGGAGCAAGGCATCATAAAAAAAATGCCATTTGGTTCAAGCTCATCTACCACCCCTAGGTTGGCAAGCGCATCAGCAGTAGAGTTGGCCTCGTGGTAGATGTGATTGATGGAGAATTCATTAAACTTCTCTATTAAACTTCCAATCCTGTCAACCCATTTTTGAACCTTCTAATTTTGGACCAACTTTTTCTGAATGACATTGATATAGATCAGTGTATCCCCTTTGATGTCTATTTTCTTAATTCCTGTTTCTATGCAAAGAGAAAGACCATTTTCTAGGGCCTCCATTTTTGCCTCGTTGTTTGTAGCTACTCCCATGAATTTGGCCATTGACTAAATGCATTTGCCTACCTCATCTCTGATTATGTAGCCTATTCCAGCTGGACCCAGATTACCTTTAGAAGTGCCATCAAAGTTGAGCTTGTGGTGCGATGGTAATGGGGGAGACCATTTGACTTTTTATCTTAAGATTTTTTTCTGAGGAGTAATCGACCTTTGAGGTTTTAGATTTGGCCATTTATTTTGAAGCTCGACATCCCATCGAGTGAAATAAGATCCTTTTGGCATCCCTTGCTTGGAGTTGGCCACTTTGCAAATGTCTAATTCAATCTTCTTGATTATTTCCTTCGCAAGCAAGCTAGATTCCTTGAAGACTCTTTAGTTCCTCTCCTTCCATAGTTGCCAAGCCACCATTGATGGGGCTATGGTCGACACATTTGTCTAGAAAGAATTCCTTTTCAGTGCACCTACCAGCTAAGGGCAAACTCCAATATGTCATTTTGTCTAGGGGTCACCCATCCTAGAGACTGGAAGAGCCAATCCCAACAGTCTGAGGTGAAGGTACAAGTTAGCAAAAGATGGTTGGTTGTTTCCCCATCATTATAACAAAGGGGGCATCTTTGGGGGACTTGGATGCCAATTGAAGATAATCTGTCACCGGTGAGGATTCTTTTGTGGAGAGCTATCCATAGGAAGGCACCTACCTTCAAGAGTATGGATGCACTCCAACATAACTTTGCTGGCCACCCATCCCTAGAAATTATAGTCGATTGGATTTTATATCCGAGATTTACTGTATATTCACATGGCTTTGAGCCTGCCCATATAATTTCATCCTCCATTTCTGAGAACAAGATTTTCCTTGAGTCCAGGATCTTCAACTTTGCCAAGTCATCTTGAGGAATATCTAGGGAGTCCCAGTTAATCCATACAGTTTTCCCTAAGGAATCCATTGTTGTCCTATCTATATAATCTGCTACTTTGGAGCCTCGATTCCCTTTGATCCTTTCAATCCAAAGTGCCTCTTTGAATGAGTTCACCAATAGCTCATGACCATTCTAAGAGTTGAACCAAAAGTTAGCTTTAAGTCCATTGCCAATTTTCTACGTCAGGTGGTCTGTGATGATGTCTCTACACTTCCATATGAACTGAACCATATTGTAGATCCTCCATTGGAGTTGGCCAGAGTTAAGATGCGACTCAGATCTTCGCCATCCAAATATTTCTTGTGAATTATTTTGCACTACAATTTGTTGGGATGGCAATAGAAGTTCCAACTGAGTTTTGCACCTAGAGCCTGATTCTATTGCCTAAGCTTTTTGATCCCGATACCTCCTACATCCTTGCTTTGGCAAGCTTTTTCCCAGCTGATGAGGGGAACACACTTCACCTCTTTGGCTCTGTCCCACAAAAATTTCTTCATGAATCCTTCTGCATCTAAGGAGGCCTTGTTTGTCATGTCTAGGCATGACATGAGGTAAATAGGGATCGCAAACAGTACAGACTTTATCATAAGGATTTGACTTGCTAAGGAGAGCCACCTGGATTTCCAAGGTTCCACCTTTGCCCTGCAATTTGACATTATTTCTTTCCAGTGCTCTGTCTCCCCATTCCTTGGAAAATGGGAATGCCCAAGTGCTTAGATAGGAGAGAAGAGATTTTGAAGCCAAGTGAGTTCGTAATTCTTCTACGAATCCCCACCTTAGAGTGAAAAAAGAATATCTCTGATTTCTCTTTGTTAAAGGCTTGTCCAGAAGATTTAATGTAGGTTTCCAAAGCTTCATTTATCACATCTTCTTTCTCCATAGTTGCTCTCCCAAACAACATCGTATCATCTACAAATTGGGAATGAGTTATGGGTTCTAAGCCTTTAGCTACCTTGACCCCTTTCCACCATCCTAACAACCTTAACTATTTAAAATATCTCCCCATTACTTCCATGATGATCACAAACAAGAACGAGGAAATTAGGTCCCCTTGATGCAAACCATTTGAGGTATTGTATAAACCACAGAGGGAGCCATTTACCTACACTGAGAAGTAGGGGGTAGAGATGTAGAATTTGATCATGTTGATCCAATCCTCTGAGAAGCCAAACTTCTCCAAGATTTTTCAATAAAAAGTCCCAACACACTTTGTCATAGGCTTTACTTACATCCAACTTAATGACCATACTTGGCTTCTTATCCTTTGAGATGGTGTGAATTGTTTCCACTGCAGTGATAATGCTATCAAGGATTCCCTTCCTAGGGTAAACCCACTTTGTTTCTTAGAGATGACCTTGTCTAGCATGCGCTTGAGTCTGTTTGGTAGCACTTTAGAAAGGATTTTGTAGACTGAATTACAAAGCGATCTATTGGTCTGTAGTCTACAAATGAGACAGACTTGCTTTTATTTAGAACTAGGGCTATGACAGTATTGTTGAAGTCCTTAATAAACTTCTTCTTCCTGCAAAAATCTTCTGCCATCTCCAAAATCTCTGGTCCCAAGAAGCTCCAACATTTCTGGTAGAATTTCGCAGGAAATTTGTCTGGCCTCGACACCTTATCCAGGTGCAGTTCAAAGGTTGCAGACCAGAGCTATTCCAGGGTGAAAGACTTATCAAGGAGGCTATTATCATCCTCATTAAGGCATCTCGATATGGTTGAAAGGATGGCTTCGTTAACTCCTACCATGGGATAATTTGTTGAAAGTAGGGATTCAAAAAATTTAACCACTTCTTTCTCTATTTCTTCTTTCTCATCAACCATCGATCCATCCATCCGGGCTATCCTTTCTATTCAGTTCAAGCCCCTTCGGGCTTTTGCAGAGATGTGGAAGAATTTTGTATTTGTGTTACCTTCCTTTAGCTAGATTTTGCGGGCCTTATCTCTCCAGTATAATTCTTCTCTTGCTAATAACTTTGAGTGCTTGGCTTTGAGTTCTTTTTCTTTCTAAAATTCATTAACAGTCATTCCGCTCTGATTACTTGTTCATTTAGTGTCTCCAGTTCCAATTCCACCTTCTCCTTCTCTTTGAAGATATTTCCAAAGACCTCCCTATTCCATTGCTTGAGCTGGTTCTTTATGTAGGCTAGCTTGTTTTTGAACTAGAAGCTAATCATTCTAGTTTGAAATGATTCCTCCCCCCACCATTTCTTAAGGTCACTAGTGATGATTGGATCCTGCCACCACATAGATTAGTATTTGAAATAGCTCTTCCTTGGCTTTTCACTTGGTCCAATGTCCAGCTTTACCAGAAAGTGATTCGAGACCACCACTGGTAAAATGGTTGATTTGGAGGAGAATTCTTCATTAAGCCATCCTATCCCAATTAGGAATTTGTCCAAACGTTTTGCTATGTTGGTTAAGCCTGCTCTGCGATTTGTCCAAGTGAAGAGGCCATTTGTCGAAACACAATCAATTACATGCATATCCCTAACAAAATCCCTAAAGTCTGAGATTGCTTTTGTTTCCTTTCTAAGACTACCACTCTTCTCTTTCAGATCCAGGATTGAGTTAAAGTCTCCTCCTATGATTAATCTACTATTTGCTTCCCCTGCCAGCCTAGCTTTGATGTGATTCCAGACTTCAAGCTTATTGTTGGTCTCCTACAATGATTTAACAACTAAGCCCATAAAGTTGTGACTCAAAGATTAGACACTAACCTGAATAGATGTCTTAATCACTATGAAGATGCATTTAACTTGTCAACCCAGGGACATGAACTTGAAATGGGTCAGCACAGTATGTTCACTAGGACTCCAAAGTAGCCACATTCATTCTATGACTAAGAAAGACATAATGCTGAAAGTAAATTGCTTGGAAAGAAATAACATAAATGTTGAACATCAACTAACAACTATACTAAGCTAAAGTGCATGAAAGAAAATGAAAATCTGGGCAAACAAATAGGAAACTACTTTGTCTGCTTTGGCTACAGGAACAGACACAGAATGTAATTCTAGTGGCTACAGGAACATACAATGCTAAATTTTAACTAACTACTTAACAAAAAATAATAACTATACTAAAGGATGGAATTCTCACCAAGTGGCCCCCCTTGGATGAGTATCCCTTAAGATAAATATAAACTCAGAGATGCGAACTTATAACTTCATTTTATTCATTGGAAAACATGAGTACAAACGATCAACATAATTGTATTACTAAAAAACTTAATAATGCTAGTACAACCTCTGATTAATCAACCCCTAAGAAGGAGCATCTGAGTCTTATTTATAGAAAGAAAAACACCAAACTAACTACCTAGCAAGGTGGTCAACTCCAACAAATTAGGAGCACGCCACTTTAGGGAAAGCATAGAAAGTGGAGAGGAGGTTATGCATGCATGGAATCTGGTCAAGCATGTTCACTTTGATGCAGATCTAGCACAACAGTAACTCCTATATTCACTCAACAAGTAATTAAGACCAATTACAAGGTGGTTATCTTCCCTCCATTTGACATTTGAATGACTACAGTGTTTGACTTTGATGGCGAGTAACCAACTGATAGAATCTTCCTCGACTTTATAGGCAGCTAATTATATATGCCTAACAATATTAGTACGCACAATAATTGTATATCTGTAACTATCTTAGAGTAACATTCATTAACTGCATGTAAAATTAACATAGATGGTTCGTATAGCATGTTAATGTCATTAAAGATTATAGGAAATAACCTATGCCCAATATCTTATGGTTTTGAGGAAATATCATAAAAAGATCAAGATCTAGGTACCAAAGTCCATGATAACTACAACAAATGGATAATAAATTCTAACAAAATTGAGTCATAAACTAGACTCATCACTCTCCCCAACCTAAGACTTTGTTGGTCCTCCAATAGAGGAAGGGTTATTCTTTTGTTTAGTCAATGCCCTAAAATTAGGAACTGCCAGCTATCCTATATTAGTTTCTGTAGTGTGTGAATTAGGATCCCAATAGAACCCTTGATGTCTATCTAATTTGCTCCATCTCTATCTCTCTTTAGCAATATCATACTAGTAGTACCTAAAATTTGGCACATACCATAATAGGATAGGTGGTTGGAAAATAAAGGGAAGCCAGAATTGCCCCTTTGTCCTTCCAATCTATATATATCTATCCACTCTTTTACATGCTACAACATAGTTCTGCAGAGAGTGAGGCCCTGCTTGTTTTAGTTCATCAGATAAACTATTCCACCTTTGTGCCAAATATCCCTTTACAGATCCTCCTATTGTGTTTGCTACCTTCTCATATTCTCTATAAACTACTTCTCTCTCAGCCAGGATTCTATTGCCATAGCTTGATCTATAAAGCATTATGTGCCAATCATTGAAAATGTTCCCTAGATTTCTAGATTCATCAATGATGGACAAGGGAGTGTTGAATTCTATTTGCCTATAAGCCCTAAAGTGTTGTCCCTAACTAATCTCATTTTGTATTCAGGACGTAAATGCCCTTAATTAAACATCCCCAACATACAACAAGGGATTCCAATCATCATCTTGGGGCACAGCATAATTATGTAAATAGAATTCACACAACAAATTCTTCATTTTAGGAGGAGCAATCCGATAAGCATTTAAAAATTTAAGAGGAGTCTCAATGGAAGGATTCAAACCTAAAACAATCCTTGCTAGTTTAAAAGAAAGATACTACTCCTTCAAATATAGAGCATAGACCCTTGGAGGAGTCCTACACTCTAATACTTGAGGCACTCTATCCTTTAAAGTCACAATTTTTGCGTTCTTATCTTCAATCTCTTCATCTTTCTTTTGAATTTCTTCCTTCAGCTTGTGTTTCTCCTTTTTCCATTCTTCTTCTCTCCTTTGCATCTCATTCCATAAATTCATAGCTACCATATGCATTAAAAAATTAGAGGGCCTGTGTATTCCTACCAAAATTTTTCCTAGCACTGATGGTTGCCCTTCATATAGCACTAACTGCAGCGTTCCTGAATGTTTAGCCAATTTTGGCTGTAGGAACTCTTGGTTGTCTTCATGTCCTTGACTCTCAATTTGTTCAATGATGGCAACAAGGTTTGCCAATATTACATTGCTACTTCCTCAAATATGTCCTTTTCTTCAATGTTCACATCCCCCATTAGAGCCTCTGTATCTTTTGGTGATGTTTCTTCAACCTTAGGGCTTCTCTGTGGAGGCACACCAAAAGCTGGCTCAATAGGTCTTGATTTTCTAGGAGGGCTCTCATATTTTTCTTTGGCTACAGGAAGAACATTGTCAGCCTTCCTTTTCTCAGAGCTTGGCACTTCTTTTCCTACACTTTGCTTTTTAGCTTTACCCTTTCTTATTTCTGCCTTTTTCTTCTATGCCCTAGTTCAAATTAGGTTGCTAAGAGGAACATCATCATTAGAATTGGAAGAAGAACTCTCTTTGACTAAATGCTTTGCCTCAGAAGAACTAATCTCTATAGTTTGTTCAACTACAAAAGGGTTTACACCAGAAGTTGTGGTTCTAGGAGTAGCTTCAACAGAACTCACTCTCCTCCTAGTCCTATGAGGTTGAGGCACAATCATAGGTCGCAAATGCTTTGGTCTAAATTGATCAATATTTAAGAATTCTTCCCTGGAAGTCATATTAGACACATCATGCAAAGACTTTTCAACTAACAATTTGATCAAACAATGGTGGGAAATAGAATTAGCCCTACCTTTTTGGGTCTCAGCTGCCATGATTGAGAGAAGGTGGTATAGCACATTTGACACATTCATTCTTCTTCCATGCCTTATATGATTCAGAAGTTTGAAATGCACAGAATGAAGATTTGACTGATGACCTTCACAAGTAATGTACCTCACAACATGAATACCTACTTGCTTCCATGGCTCAGGTGCAAAGGTTCTTTTGGCTCCCTATTTGTCCACAATTATTGGAAGGTCACCAAGTTTTGTAAATTCAGCACTAGCTGACCTGGCATCTCTAGAAACAGGGTAATTTTCACTGTTGGCAAGCAACCTTGTAACTTCTGCAATCCTTTCTTTAGTAGCTAATAACTCTAACCCTTTTACCATGGCCTTACCTTCAGACAATGTCTGGGTAAATTCCAATGCAACATCTTCATTAAAACCATTCAGCTTTAGGAAATAATCTAACCACCCAAAATTTCTAAACTTAGCCTGGCTGGGTGCATCCTATAGTAATACTTCATGAACCAAGGGTTCATTCCAAATTAATCCACCTCCCATTGTTTAGCTGTCTGAAAACAAACAATCACTCTGCAAAGTTTTTCTTCCTGCAATCTTTATTTGAAAACTAAACTTCGCCTTCCTACAACACTGCTAAATTTTCAACACCAATGTCGTCTAAATTTTCCTTATTTGCTAGACTTAAGATTATGACAAGAGCAGTAAAGGCAATAAAAGAGTAATCAATGAAGGCTATCACCTCACACTTGTGAGCCGTCATCTCAGAATTCAAATCAACTCAATTTTAAAATTTGCTGATGTGCTGGTGTAAAGCACATGGATTGACACGTGGACATGGTATTCACACTCCCTCCCCAACCTAAATTTGAGCATGTGTCCTCACATGTGGAATGGTGATACTTGATTTGACAGGACAAGGAATAATTACATGCTATGGAGAACATCGATATTGATTTATAGTAATTAAATGAATGTACTAATAGATAAGTAAGATATATCAAATTCATGTGCACGTACCTTGATGTTTGGAAGATCAGTTGCAAAAATGATGGAGAAAGTATAGGTCACCTTTTAAGAAATTCATCGAGCAATGAATGAAAGTGGAGAGGAATAAAGTGAGGTGGAATGAAGTGAGATCATGGCAATGTGATGGAAGAGAGAATGATGGATATGGATGGGAAGATGGGTGAATGAATGAAGAAGTGGACCCCCACAAAAGTCGTACCTTGGTTAGCCAGAAGGAGGGACACTAGGTCCATTGCCTTCAGCTGCAGGAAGTTTAGGAGTTGCATGTTGAGTGAATTATTGCAGGAATTCATCCTTCGAAGTTGGCTTGTGATACAACCTGAGGTAATGACCATTGACTAGCAGCTTAAATTTGACATGGTCAATGGTGGTGAGTTGAACAACACCATTGGGGAAAACTTCAGCAACCTCATATGGTCCTAGCCACTCTATCTGCAATTTCCCTGCATTATCCTGATACCTTGAGTCGTAGAGTAGTGCCTAATCACCTGGCTGGAATTTCTTGTCTTTGATGAATTTGTCATGCCACTTTATTCTCTGATTCTGCACTACCTCTGTGTGATGCAAGGCTGCTTTCCTCATCTCATCCAAAGCATTGAGCTGCATGATTCTTTCCTTTTGTGCCTCAGAGATATCCATCCCCAAGTCTATTGTAGTCCAAAGAGTCTTATGTTTGAATTCAATGGGCATCAGAATTGTCTTTCCATATAACAACTCAAAAGGGGTGAAGCCTGTGGTTATTTTCTAGGTTGTCCTATAGGCCCAGACAGTTTCTAGTAGCCTGTTCGCCCAATATTTCTGATGGACAACCACAGTTTTGGTTAGAATGGCTTCAATTTCCTTGTTAGTCACCTCAACTTTTCCATTGGCCTAAGGGTGATAAGGAGTAGATTCCTTGTGCCTTATGTTGTACTCATTGACTAGTGCTGCAACTAGGGTTGAGGTGATTGAGATCCTTGATCAGTCACTATCTCTCTGGGAACCCCATACCATGTGAAAATTCCTCATAAAGAAATTCTGTAACCTTGTTATCTCTTGCATGCTTCATGGCCTTAACTTCTACCCATTTGGTTACATAATCAGTGCATACTAATATATAGGATTTACCATTGGATGGAGAATCAATGGGTCCTACAAAATCTAATCCCCACTTATCAAATGGAGTGATCACTAGCTGAGGGTAAAGGCACATCTCATCAGATTTGGTTGTTCGTCCCATCCTCTGGCATCTATCACATTTCCTTGTATATCTTCCTACATCCTTGTGGAGTGTTGGCCAGCAATAACCTATATTTAAAATCTTCATTGTTGTCCTCTTGGCTACAAAATGCCCTCCACATGGTTCATTGTGGCATGCATGCAAAATATCATATGTTTCATCTTATCTTACACATCTCCACATGACATGGTCTGGTCCAGTGTAGAACAAACATCCAGCAATCCATGAAAAAGGAAAAGACTTTTTAATGAGCACCCTTCTTTCTTTTGGAGAGAAATAAGGAGGGACTCTCCCTGTGACCAAATAATTAGCTGTGTCAGCATACCAGGGTGTTTGCATAGTGATTGAAAACAAGTGTTCATCAGGGAGAAAAATCATCAATGACTTGGTTGTCCTCTGATGTAGTCATCCTTGAAAGAAATTTTGCAACAACATTGGCCTTCCCTAGTTTATCCACAATGGTTATGTCAATTCTTGCATTAACAACACCCATCTTGCTAATCTACCTAATATCAAGGGTGTGTTCATGATATACCTAATGGCTGCATGATCTCTATGGACAAAGATTTGATAGCCTATTATGTAGTGCCTGAATTTGTTGAGGGCATAGATTACTGCTAGCATTTCCTTTTCTGTAACTATATAATTGAACTCAGCTCCTTGTAAATTTTTGCTAACAAAATAAATAGCATGTTCAATGGCTCCTTCTTTCTGCCCTAAGACTGCTCCTATGGCATAATCTGATGCATTAGTATGAATGTGGAAAGGGAGCTCCCAATTGGGCCCTTTGAGTATAGGAGCATGAGTTAATGCTACCTTTAAATCAGAAAATGCCTTGTTACAGTCTTTATTCCACTAAAATTCGGCATCTTTAGTGAGAAGAGTATACAAAGGGGCTGCTATTTTGCTGAAATCCCTGATGAAACGTGTATAGTACCTTGCATGACCCAAGAAGCTTCTGACATCTTTTTTCTTTGAAGAAATGGGTAGATTGATTATCACTTCAATCTTTGTTGGGTCTACCTGAATTCCTTTTGGAGAGACATAGTAGCCAAGCACTACTCCTTCACGTATCATCATGAAACACTTTGCACTATTCAGGGACAGATTGTGGTCTTCACATCTCTCCAACACCTTCCCTAAGTTTTCCAGTACCTCATCAAAAGTAGCACCATAAGTAGTGAAATCATCCATATAGATTTCCATGCAATCATGTGAGATATCAGAAAATATGCTAATGACTACCCTTTGGAAAGTTGTAGGTGCATTGCATAAGCCAAATGGAAGCACTGACTAGGCATAAGTCCCCCAAGGATAGGTAAAGGTTGTTTTCTCTTGGTCCTCTAGTGCAATCTGTATCTAATTGTAACTGCTGAACCCATCCAAGAAGGAAAAGTACTGCTTTCCTGCAAGTGAGTCCAATACTTGGTCTATGAAAGGAAGGGGAAAATGATCATTTTTTGTGGTAGAGTTTAATTCTCTGTAATCAATATAGACTCGCCATTTCCCTCCCTTTTTGGGCACGAGAACCAGAGGAGACACCCACTAGCTATCTAAGATTAGGTAGATAAATCCCGCATCTAATAGCTTCTATAATTCTTCTTTGACGATCTCTTTTAATGCATGATTACTTCTCCTTTGTGGCAGTCTTACTGGTGTACAATCTTCCTTTATGTCAATCCTATGGGTGCATAATGTGGGATTGAGTCCTTTCATGTCATGGTAATCCCATGCAAAGGCATTCTTGTGTTTCTTTAACAAGTTTGTCAAAGACAACTATTGTTCTTGAGTCAATTTGTTGTTAATATTCAAATATCTTTCTTTTGAAATCTCCACTTGAGTTGTTAAATCTACCATAGTTGCTTCACTAATGCTTGGCACCTTGATTTCTTTTGGTAGCAATGTATGAGACATACCTATTGCTGTAGGAAAAGTGGGAATAAGTGTCTTCACTAGATCAACATAGTAAGAGGATGATGCTTCCTCTACTTCACAATGATTCTAAATTATGTTAGACAATGCCTCATCTTCCTCTTGAAGCGGCATGAAAGAGCTTCTGCCTAACATCATAAGCTATACCACAGAACTAGCTTCTTCGGCCTCTTCACCAACATGTGGCCAAACAAGATTATCCATATCATGAGATGGCTGTGTAGGTGGTGAAAAGACAAGATTTCTATTGCTTCTCCCATCAAAGATGGTCATGTCTCCTGACCGGCATCCAATATAAGCATCGGCTGTGGCTAACCATGGCCTTCCTAGAATGATGGGATACCCTCCCAATGTAGCTTTAGGAGAAAGTACCATGAAATCAATAGGATATTCCCATGATTCTAGGGATACCACAAGGTCCTCTATTATCCCATCAAGTTTAACAGTAGAACTACCAGCAAGCTATAGGACAGTAGGAGTAGGCCTCATGTCTGCAACATTTAGATGCTGCAGGATATCCTTGGTCATTACATTTATGGCTGCTCCTAAATCAATCAAAGCATTCCTTATTTGGATCCCATTTATAACAACTCCTACCACAGGACTCCATGGATAATTATATTTGGGAATAGTCACTTTCCCAAGCATGATGTCAACCAACTTTCCCACCACATGAACCATAGTGGGGTCTTTCCTCTTTTTGCCTGGCTTCTTAAGACATGCTTCCTTGATTGGTTTTCCATATATAGAAACATCTTTTATGGCTTGAAATAGAGAGATCTTGACACATACATGTTTCAACTGCTCTAGAATGTCAAAGGTGGGTTCCTCTGTGGAAATGGTGGTTTTTGTGCAGTCTGCTTGACTGGGACTAGTTTAGGATTTTTAGGTGCATTTGGCTGAATGGGGGCATTTTAAGGATCCTCTTCTTCCTTAGGAAGCTCAGTAATAATGGGTGTGGAAGGAGCTGCCAAGGTAGTTCCTGAATGCAGGTAGATGTCACTTACACTCACAACATATGTAGGGAATTGATTTGGTCAGCAGAGTATACTGGCTACTGCTGTGGTTTGTTATTTGGGTTAGGTGAGGGTTGAACTGGTAACTGAGTAGGTTTAGGTGTATTTGATTTTGTACTAGTAGGAGGAGGCATTATAGCAGGCTGCTGGGGCTGAGAAGGTGGTTGCATGTAATTAGTTGTCTGGTTTGGCCATTGTTGTCCTCCCCTCCATTGAGATGTTTGCTACCAGTTTCCTGGAGGTGACTGCCAATTCCCCTGAGGTTGTTTCCACTGGGGTACAGGGTTTTGGTAATTTTGCCAAGTATTTGGAGGGTTATTCCAAGGCTAAGGTGAATATCCTTCATAGTTAGATGGAGATGGTTGTTGCCATTGCTTACTAGATGCATAAGTATTGAAATATGGTCCAACAAATGATAATGGATCTAGTGACATACCTTGTCTTGGAGCCCATGGCCTCCTTTATGCAGCATAGTAGACTTGATCTTCTTCAATCTGGATTGGCTTGAACTCAGGTGGAATATGCTTATTGTTAATATTAGCTACCATCTTGATTTTGTAGTCCCTCTTCTTTTGTTTACAATGAGGGCAATATTTTGCCAACATCGGCTCTGCTTTGTCTTGCTTCTTCTTTTCTTTAAGCGTGTCCAGCTGGGTGGCCATATTATCTATGCTATCTTTCTTAAAATCAGACAACAAGTGACTTATCTTCATCCTTGAAACTCCATTGGTAGGGGTTTTGCCCATAAGGGAATGGTAACCTCTTCCTTTCTTCATGGCTGCTCTAGAATAATTCTAGTGCATCTTCTTAAGATCCTCTCATAGCACTTGGGTAATATCTCCTCCTCCCATCAAATCCAAGGCATCCATGCAATGCTCACTTATTCTTCTGAGGAAGAGTAGTTTTTGAGACTCCTCATTAAGTGTATGCTGGGGAGATTTTTGCAAACAAAGTAGGAACCTTGAGATATAATCCTCCAAACTTTCATCCTCTTTCTACTACATTTTGAAAATATCATCTCCTCTCATATCTCCACCCCTACAGTAGTCTTTATACTTCTCAAGAAATTTCTCTTTCATCTCATCCCAAGTATTGACAATATCACTACCTAGACCCATAAACCATCTCAATGCAACATCTTTCATGGTAGTAGGAAATAGCTTAAGCCTTTAAGCATCAGTGGTGTAGTCATAGCTTCTATAGAAGATATCAAATTCAAACAAGAAGGTGTCTGGGTCCTCTTTTGCAAGTCCATAGAGCTTGGGGAGAACTAAAGCAGGGATGTTCTTAAGGTTATCCACTTCATTTTGATGAGCAATAAGAAATGGAAAGGTTGGTTGTTTGGGTCTATTTTAGGCAGCCATAGCTACTTGGCTGATTATCAAAGCAAATGGATTGTCAATCAAGTTTTGGGCAGCTTGTTCTTCAGAGCATGTTTCAGAATTATTCAAATCAGGGAATGCATCAAGAAAAGGATTCACTTTTGCTTCTTCTGCTGGGTAATTTGGATACTCAACTAAGCTATCATCAGGAATAGGATCATTAGGAAGGAATCTCCCTAAAGCATCTCTTCTTCTGCCTCTATGCATGCAATATACACTCAGTATCAACCAACTCACACAAAGAATGTTGTGAACGGATTGTGGGTCATTACTTCCTAAATGAGGGGTATACTAAGAGCACACTTAAAAAATACTTCTGCAAGAAATAATACTAAAAATGACTCCAAAGATCTTCTTAGTTTGACACCATCCCTGGTAATGGCACCAAAAATGTTGGTCTCCTACAATGATTTAACAACTAAGCCCATAAAGCTGTGACTCAGAGATTAGACATCTAACCTAAATAGCTGTCTTAATCACTATGAAGATGCATTTAAATTGTCAACCCAGGGATGTGAGCTTGAAATGGGTCAGCACAGTATGTACACTAGGACTCCAAAGTAGCCACATTCATTCTACGGTTAAGAAAGACATAATGCTAAAAGTAAATTGGTTGGAAAGAAATAACATAAATGCTGAACATCAACCAACAACTATACTAAGCTGAAGTGCATGACAGAAAATGAAAATTTGGGCAAATAAATAGGAAACTACTATGTCTGCTTTGGCTGCAGGAATAGACACAAAATGCAATTCTAGTGGCTGCAGGAACATACGATGCCATATTTTAACTAATTGCTTGACAGAAAATAACAACTAAACTAAAGGATGGAATGCTCACCAAGTGGGCCCCCTTGGATGAGTATCCCTTAAGACAAATGTAAACTCAGAGATGCAAACTTATAACTTCATTTTATTCATTGGAAAATATGAGTACAAATGAGCAACATAACTGTATTACTAAAAAACTTAATAATGCTAGTACAACCTCCAATTAATCAACCCCTCAGAGGGAGCATTTGAGTCTTATTTATAGAAAGAAAAACTACAAACCAACTACCTAGCAAGGTGGTCAACTCCAATAGATTAGGAGGATGCCACTTTAGGGAAAGCATAGAAAGTGGAGAGGAGGTTATGCATGCATGGAATCTAGTCAAGCATGTTTGCTTTGACGCAGATCTAGAACAATAGTAACTCCTATATTCGCTCAACAAGCAATTAAGACCAGTTACAAGGTAGTTATCTTCCCTCCATTTGACATTTGAATGACCACCTTGTTTGACTTTGATGACGAGTAACCACCTAAGAAAATCTTCCTCAACTTTATAGGATGTTAATTATATCTACATAACAATATTAGTACACACAATAATTGCATATCTGTAACTATCTTAGAGTAACATTCATTAACCACATGTAAAATTAACATAGATAGTTCATATAGCATGTCAATGTCATTAAAGATTATAGGAAATAACCTATGCCCAATATCTTATGGTTTTGAGGAAATATCATAAAAAGATCAAGATCTAGGTACCAAAGTCCATGATAACTACAACAAATGGATAATAAATTCTAACAAAATTGAGTCATAAACTAGACTCATCACTTATCCTCCGTTCTGATTGGTCCATACACATTTGTTATGAGGAAACTCATATTTGAGATTCTATTGGTTGCCTTGGCCAGAATCCAGTTTGAGTATTCCTCTTTGATTTCGATGTCCACGCAGTAAGGAGACCACAAAATTCCCAATCCTCCAGCTACGCTAGATGCCTCTTTAAATCTCCCAGACCATCTTTTGCAAAAGCCTAAGAATTTGGATCCTTCCTCTTGGCTCAGTTTTGTTTCCTATATAAGGATGATGTCTGCATTCATTTTATCCAAATGACTCTTTACCAAGCGTCAGGGGCATTCAAAACCCTGACATTCCAAGTGAGGATCTTTGTTGGCCTCCAAGGGAGGTCTTCGCTCCCTTGGATATCAGAAAGTCTTTAACACTTAACAGGCCTTTCTCCATCACCTCCTCCTCCCTTTTTTGCCTATGTGATTTCCTCCCCTTCCCTTTCTTGGCTCTACGGATGATCTTTGCTGCCATCTGGTTGATTTGTCTGGGATTGATGATATCCAATTCATCCTCCTTAGAGCTGTCATCCATCAATGGGTCCTCCTCTTGGTCTGAGTCTTCCCCATTGGAATCTTGTATTTCCTTTTCCATAATGTAATGTCCCCTTATGGGAAGTTGAAAATTTCTTAACCTCTTGATCAATAAGTATAGTTCAATTCACGGATGGCAATATATCTTCTTGTTGTGTCACAATCGTTTATATGACTTGATTGGTTGATGAGTCCAATCTGCTACTATATATGTGTATATATGTGAATGCGACTGATTTATATTTCTATATATCTTTCCCTTTTGTAAATCTAAATTTTAATTCAGATACATATATATATATATAAGACCGAATATTCATATATATATAATTTTATTCCCATATATTTCAAGTGTAGATCTGAATATATTAGAAATGCATATGTCTCAAACTCTGAATATATATTATTCTTCCTTATATATCTGTTGTTTACGTTCTCATGTTTATCTATTTGCTGAGAGTGAATTCCTTGATTGATCGCTGTTGAGATGATATAAAATGAATTGTGTGTTGATGAAATTCTATTTGAATTGCTTGCAGATCGGTACTGAGAAGAATTGTTGAATCCAGATATCCTTAATCGATGGATGATCTTTTTCTTCTTATATGCAGATTGGTATGTGACCGGATGTGTGTATTGATGAATATGAATTTATTTATTTTTTGAAGTACTTGTTGTGTAATGCCTCATCATGCAACCCTAGAAGAGTTAGGTTAAAACTAAGCAATAAAATGTAGATTTTTTTTAAACAAGTAAATGCATTAATCACTAGAGGAAGTAACCACTAATTACATCATTTAAACCATTCAATACACTAACATCTCTAGGGAACATAACTGCATTAATAACACATAGATTATTAACCTAATACATCATAAATGTCCATAAGCAGTCTTGTTACATCATAGAAAGATTACATCCTTTCATTTACAAAATGGGTACAAGTACAAATGAGATCATGTATACATGATTACATAATTACAAGGCCTCATGATTGAATACATCAAATTACAATATAAGTTATGGCTATACAATTCTGGAAGCATATTATAGATCTTCAAATGTAAAAGTAGATCTGGAACTGGAAGGAACACATTTGTCACAAACCAAGATACAAAGGAAAACCAATGGATTAAGCTCTTCCACCCAACCATGTGGAACCCTGAGGTCCACACCCTGAGCTAGGAGATAACAATGAGGTCCCCTGACACAAGCAAAAATAGGACTAATTGAAGGTAGGAATACCTCAAGTTTCAAATGTGGACATCACTGAACTCAACAATCAATATCCAGAGGCAAGAGAATAGGGTAGGCTAGGGTGCAGTAGGAAGGAGTGTCATCGCATGGTTCTACATGGGTTACCCTAACTATCTCTCTCTAGATGTTGGCCCCCATCTATGGTTACCCTGACAATCTCTCTCTAGGCACCAACCCCATAGGACACACATGCGGAAACCAAAACTCTCTTATCCCACCCTTAGCCTAAACTAGCACTACAGGTGAGGAGGAAAAATACTTATCTTGATTAATGTGAGGTCTACCCTTTCCCCCTAGGTCAATTTTTAGGTTTTCACTTGTTTAACACTTCCAATGGGTTACCTAGACAACCACTTAAGGGCGTTGGCCCCGCATTGGAAGCCACTCCCCTATCTACACCTAGTTGATCCAAACCAATCAAGGACAACACAAGGGCATGCAAGAAATACCTCCTACTCTCATGACAAGCCAATACTATAACACAAGGTATCACAATATATAAGAATTCAAGAATTAATCAACAATCAATTTTCCCTTTCATCATAATACCACACATCTCAAAATCTTTGCCAAAACAAGAGTCATATCAATGCCTCTGGATTACAACCTAGTCCAAGGAAAATCTACGAAAACCAAAGACCAAAACAACCTTTGACTTAACTCAGCACAATATCCATTATTCATAAACACACAAGAACAACTGAAATCAAGCAATATGGATGCAATATTATAATAATACTATTTTTCTTAAAACTTAAGCCAATTGAATTAATCCAATTCTACCAACTATCTAGCACATTAAACTATTCTAGTATGTACTTGATAATGATTACACTTACTTCGAAACTTGAAAGCAATAACAACAATTAACATTCTAATCTGCCATATTCTATACAAATATATTATTAACAAGTACCAATTGCTATTATTTCAAATAATAATCCATTCAAGAACCTAACATAATAAATTTTGTTTCCTATTCCAACCAAAAATTTAAACCAAAAATATAAAACAATAGTATTCATATAAAACTTTTACAACAACTATAGTAAGGTATTGTCATGTTCTCTAACCTAGACCATAATGTATTAACTACCCTTACCTTAACTATCCTATGGAACTATAGTTATAGACTACCTATTAAAAACAATACTATTTCTATCCAATTGCCATTCTAACAACTATTACACCAAGGAGATAGTTCAAATATTAAGAGTTCTACTCTAACTATATTGTTAATTACACATATAACCCCTACATGGAATTACCGATATTTCTACCATTCCTATAGCTATTATTTCGAAGAGAGAGAACATGAGGTATAGAACGCTACTATTAGACTTATCTTATATTGCTAATCTATAAACATAAACTATCTAATTTTTACCAAGAACAATGCGTTGAATGGAATAAAAATCTAACCATAGATATCGACTCACTAAGCTCTAATAAAAGACTAATGCAATTTCTAAATATAAAACTCTTATGTTGCTGTCAGAACTGGAGGAAACACAACCTAACTATCAGCTTAACGTTTGAAAAGAAATAGCATATTACTGATCTTGTGATAGCAATGATTTAGGACTATGATAAGAACTAGTTTAATGGCTGTGAAAGGTAACAATTTGAAGAATTTACTCTGATCTGTATGGCGTTCAGTGTGGCTGAAGGTGCCCAATAGAGATTTTTTTGTTAAAAGCATGAAGCCAAATGACTCAAGGAGACCGAATGGCTACCCTAGACTCTGAGCAAGGAGAACAAAATTTGCTCCTACATCTATTGCCAGATAAAAGGAAGAAATTCAAACATTGATTTACTGACAGGCACGCTATAGGGAAATTGGTCATCAAAAAATCGTGTGATGGAGCTTATAAGGAAGAAGAAATTTTTGTAGGATAGAATAATAAGAAGTTTTCAATAGTAAGTGTGCAAAAAGGAGGATTGATCAAGTAATAAATCCTATCTTATGGTGGCATAAAATGCTGAGACCTTAAAAGAATTTCACAACCGATTTGTAACTGGTTTAAAAAAACATGTTTTGCAGATTGCTACAGGACGCTAAGGCTGGAATAGTCGATTGGTCTAACCAATCGATTTTGTCTGATAAAAAAATGGAACGGCTTAGATAGATATGCAAAAAGATAACAGAAAAGCATGACTATCAGTTTGAAATAGGTCAATAACTACATCTCAGGAAACATAATCTATTCTATTTTGCTATTCTTTTCTTGTCGATCATGGTACAGTAATTTTGGCTTTGTGATGTGTGGCCTAGGCAACTGAGCTGAATTTCAACAGGTCGAAAGAACATAGATTTTAAGAATCTTAATTGAAATTAGGCAAGGGGTTACAAATGTCAAAAATCCATAGATGTGGCTGATAAAAGAAATGGTTCATAACTATCATAGAAGTTTTCTTTTGATAAAAAGAAAATCATTGCATGCTGTCAGTCTAGGACACGAACTTGCAAAGGTGAAAAGATTGAGTTTTCTTGATGTTTGATGGCTTAAGACAAGTTCACTCACTCTCTCAATGCCTAAGCAAAGCTGTTATGATGAAGTATATGGATGGTCACAAAACTGACAAAGTTAATGAATTAACGAGAAATCTAAAACTTAGATGGCGACAGGAGAGCTGAGACAAGACAGGTTTAAAGAACAATGTTCAAGCTTAAATGCATACCCAACTGAATCCTACAGAGACTTAAACTAATACCCACAAAATTCATTTAGTCACTTCAATATACATACCCAGAGATAACTTCAGAATCCTTTTCTCGATTGAATTCCTCTCCTCCTTTTTCCCCTATTCTTCCTCTACCAAACTTCCCCAATCTTTTTCTGTTTGTCCTTCCTAAGAACTCTCCCCTCCAAAAATATTCTTCCCGTAACCAAAAATAGACTAGGATAATAAATTCCTAAATCCCTCAGTCTCCCTTCACTGACATCCACTAACCAAAAAATTTAAATAAAATTAAATCTCCCATGTTAGATAAAATCAATAACGTATTAAATATTAACAACATTATTATTATTGCTAACTTACATAGCTACTAAATTAATACAAAGATCAACTAATTAATATTCTTAATTTTCTACATTAATTAAATAACTAATATATATATATATATATATATATATATAAACTTATTATTATTATTACTATAAAAATTAATAAATCTCCAACAAATATACATTGCTTATATAACCAAATGATCAAACATCAACACATCTATACACCTAGATCATTTTTTCTATAAAATGAACCAATGACTATAATCAACAACTTAATACCTTGGTCACTAAGTTCAATTAAATGAACCTTAAACTAAAATAAAATAATAATAACAATCACATACCAACGAATGACCAACATCCAAGGACAAGTACCAGCTGAACGACAACTACACCCAAGACAAGAAATAAATAAGTTGACAATTGAGGGAATTGACTGACATAGGGACCCCATGTTATCTCCCATCCACAGTATCTATTGGAGTAAAGGCATGCTTAGACCTACTAGTTTAGGTGGAGTCGATGCCTAGTACCTGCAATCTACATCAAAATAAAGTTTTGCATACAAGCAAATACATATATAACAAACACACTGTGATAGGGAGTTGCAGCGTAGTAGGGTACTCATAATGAGTAGTACTACATCGTCCCTTCACCGAAAGCATGACATATAACATAAACATCTCTAACTAACATATATCAACCAATCACATAAAACATGATAATTCTACTTCGCAAAATCATCTAACTATTAATTGCTTATGTCAAAACACATCATACACTAAAATCTCAACAATGTCATCATAATGATCATAACAAAATATATCAATAGCTATATCGATAATCCATAATCCATGATGAGCATAACTAGGCATAAATAAGAAGTGTATCATTCACATGTCTTAGAAATGTCTAAGTATAAATGAAATACTATCAACTGTCCAAAAGCCAAAATGAGGGGCACTACATGTTGGTTCGATGATAATTCCTAATTGTTGTTGTGTGGATCGTTGGATTGTGAGTGATGGTATGATTTTCAAATTGTATTCCTTGTTGATCTTGTATGAGATGCCATGCCTTATCTAATTACCACTATCTCCTTTAATACTTTTGAACAATCGCACCTTAATGATTAGTTGCATCCTTTCATTGTTGACTTGGTTGTATTTATTCGTATCTTGTCTTTTGTATAAGTGATGCCCTCTTAATTGCTTTAATGATCATTTTTTATTTGTGTATAATCATTGTTTTGTCTTTCATTATTTTGTCCTATTCTACGTGGATGCTAACTTGCACCCCTTAACCGATTATTAATATTCTTTGGCTACTAAAATAATATGTCTTTGATTATCCTTAACTTCAATGTGGGCCCTCCTTTGATTGCTGCTTTACTCTTGTCTCCTTTATGGGATACAAACATGTATATTTAAATGTTTATGTTTATATTTTATATTGATATTATTATTATTTATATTGATGATTATAATTTATATAATTATATAATAATAATATTTGATATTTATATTTATATTAATATATTATATATTATATTTAATAATATATTATATTATATTACTATTATATTTATTAGTATCTAAATTAATAATATTTATATTTATATTTATATTTATGTTTATATAATATATATCATATTTTAATAAATAATATTATCATGATAATATTATATTTTATTTATATTGATTATTTATAAGTATAATAAGTATATAAAATAATATTATTTAATATTATTATATATTAATAATCAAAATGACTTATCTGTCTTATTGTGATGTTTAAATCTTTAATTTAAACAATGCCTTGATATCAGGACATGACAGCCCTCCCCACTCAAGATTGCTTGTCCTCAAGAAATCATGAGTTCTTTCATTACCTTGCACTAACGTCTCCCTTTCGATGTGTTGAGATGGAGTTGTGTTTTAATCTAGAATGAGTATTATTATGAACATGCTTTAATGAAGAGTAAATGATTGTGACTTCATGAAAGAGAATTTGCGACCAAAGAATACTTGAAATGTCTAATGAAGACAAATGTATAGGTAAGCATTTGTTTGATGTTTTGAATAACAATAATGTGATGCAAGTATTATAGATGAAGATGTGGGTTTTAGATAATAAAAATAATTTCAATGCTGAAGAAATTTTTGAGAGTATTGAGATTCCAAAATTCCAATGAATGATGAAGATATCTCGATCTTTGATTACGAGATTCGGTCTTATACTTGTCATATGTTATTGACCTCAAAATTGAGAAGAGTCATATTTTTGAGGAGTAATTGATTATATGATGTCATGGAGAGAAATTTTATGATCAAAGATTTGGTAAGCTTTAATTTGAATAGCGATATGCTTGATGAAATATAAGTGTTATAGATGAAGAATGATCCTAGGAACTTGTGGGTTATGGGCCCATAATATAACTTAGTATCGGTTTTATGTTACTTAAATCAAGAGAAGAATTCAAAAAAGAATCTTGGAAGAGATGAATTTGGTTCAAGTGTCATTTTGATTAATAAAATTAACTTTTTGTGTTCTATACTTCCCTAATACCCCCTTGTAAGATATACTGATTTTTCACTCACACACGAAAAATAACTCTTGAAAGGGACATTAGTAATATTAAAGATCAATTTAAATTAGCAATGAAATCAATACATCATAACATAATTAATGATATAACAAAAATAACATTTAATTTCAACATATAGTTATCCATACCTCAAGTCGATCCTTTGATAGAATCCATAGAAATACTTGCAAGTTAGAGCGTGATGGAGGGCACACTTCCTACCTATCACACCTTGACAAGAGCATGATGGAGGGTATTCTTCCTACCTATCATGCCTTGATGAGGGAATAATGGAGGGCATTCTTCCTACCTATTATTCTTTTAACATAATTAGATAAGAGCATGATGAAGGACATTCTTCCTACGTATTGAATCCCTTTAACATAATTAGATAAGAGCATGATGGAGGGAATTCTTCCTACCTATCATCTCTTTAACATAATTAGATAAGAGCATGATGGAGAGAATTCTTCCTACCTATCATGTCTTACATGGTTTGCTCGTACTTGAGCAATTATAAACATTCCTCTTCACCTTGTTTCTTTTTGTTCTCATGCCTTTCATTTTGGTCCATCATGTTTTTGGTAATTGCCTCCATGAATGCTCTCAATTTGTTGTTCATTTGGCTCTTTATTTGGTTGTTGTTTCGTGTGGGATACCTCCTTGAGTAAGCTTGCATTAAATTCTTTCATAGGATGGCAGGTCGATAGCTCTGATACCACTTGTAATGTCCCCTTATGGGAAGTTCAAAATTTCTTAACCTCTTGATCAATAAGTATAGTTCAATTCATGGATGGCAATATATCTTCTTGTTATGTCACAATTGTTTATATGACTTGATTGATTGATGAGTCCAATCTGCTGCTATATATGTGAATGTGACTGATTTATATTTCTATATATCTTTGCCTTATGTAAATTTGAATTTTAATTCAGATATATATATTCCCAATCTTATATTCTTCTTTTTATGCAGATCTGAATATTTAGATATATATAATTTTATTCCCATATATCTCAAGTGCAGATCTAAATATATCAGAAATGCATATGTCTCAAACTTTGAATATATATATATATATATATATATATATATATATTATTCTTCCTTATATATCTGTTGTTTATGTTCTCATGTTTTTCTGTTTGTTGAGAGTGAATTCCTTGATTGATCACTGCTGAGATGATTGTGAGGCCGATTATTTTACCTCCCTTATTTTGATCGATTATGTTATTTTATTGATGACATTATCAGACCTTTAGTGACTATGGTTTTATTATGTAGACTTGTTTTTATCTCCTGATTATGATAGGACACTGATTTGGTATATGTGATTTGTTTTCAGTCATATTAGATGATATTTTGTGATTTGACATATGGATATATTAGATGATACTTCGTGATGAGTTTCTAGTTATTTATGTGATGTGGACTATTTGACATGTGATTTAAAATGCAGTTTAATTTGGAGTTATGTCTTGATGATTATTGATGTATTCGAATTGCGTGAATTTAATTCCAGTTGCTTCAGCTATGATTTCCATGATATGACTGACACTTGATCAAGATGTGCAGGTTTCACATTCCCTAGCCATGAGAAAATCGGAGGTAGAATTCACACTATGTAATCCCATGTAAACCGATCCGTTCCCAAGAGGGATAAGGATCAAGTTTGAATTTGAATGATGATTTAAGTACTGGATTTAATCTTATAATTTGGCCTTAGTACCCCTTGTCTATTCATTTAATAATAAGTGTTGTATAATTTCACTTGATTCACACCACTTGGTATTTATTTTATTGTTTGAGGCCAATTTTATGTGATTTTTAACCCCCTTTGTGAACCCTAGAGTCCTAAAAGCTACCCTAGGTGGTTACCCATGAGTCTAGGGTCAACTTGGACTATCTAACCCTAGATTTAACTCAAGTTTGGTCACTCTAAACCATGGTTTAGTAAAAGTGACGAAAATTTGAATTAAGGGAAGTGGGAGATGAGTCATGCCTTGGGAAAGACTCATCTCCCTTCCCAAGGTTTGGGAATCCTTTCTCAAGGAAGACTTGGGAGGTCTCCAAGACTCCCAAGTGTGGGAGCTTCCCCCAAGACTCTCACACATGTGTGAGAGCATCTTGGAGGAAGATGGCTCCTTGAGAGAATAAAAGGATGCCATATGGCATCCCTTATCCTCTTGAGGATAGGAGTGGGATTGCCACCTCACCACTTGTCCTCTCACACATGTGTGAGAGCACAAGTAGATAAGGTGAGCATTGAGAGGGAATGAGAGGACAACACTTGTCATCCTCACACTTCCTCTCCCTTGCAAGTGGCATGGGAGGAGGAAGGAGAAGGTGACAAGTGTCACCTTCTCATTCCTCAAGGCCAAATTCATGGCCTATATTATCTCCTCTTGTTGAGGAGTGTGGGGTTCTTTAATTTTCATTCTTATTACTATTTTTGGGAAGAGTTTGGGAGAGTTAGAAGTTTTTTTTGAAGGATTGGAAGGCTTGGAGCTCTTCACCAACTTGCTTCCATTATAAGGGCTTTGAAGGTAGGCCTTTTAAACTTGATTTCTCACCTTTGCTATTTAATGTATTGTGCCTTGCTATTTAATGTATTGTGTATTAGTTTTGGTTGTTTTGCTGTTTGCATTGTTTTTGTTGGGATGGGAGTATGGTGAGAGCACCTCCAATGGAGGTATTTCTCAACTTGTTATGGGTAGGGGAAAGGAACCTCCTTGAGGTCTCTCCCACTTTATGTATTTATGCCTTGAGGGCTTTTATTGTTGAGCAGATTATTAATGGCAAGAGTGCCATGGAGATTATTGTGATTTTTGTGGAAAATGGTGTTTGGAGAGAGTTTGGCTTGAGGCCATGATTTTGATATTCCATCTTTTGGGAACCCTTTGAAGTTGAGGGGTCCATTCCCTACCCTCCACAACTCATTTTTATGAGTTGAGTTTTGTGACAATCCTATGGGTTGTTTTGTGTTGTTGATGTTTTTTTTTGTTTTGTTTTGTTGTGGAATGTATACCCATGTGGATTTCCTACCTCCCCAGCTCGGGGGTGACCTGCTTGCAGGTCTACGGTAGGGAGGAGAGCTTTTCGTAGTGGATGGTTTTGTTGTCTTGTTGTTGTGTTTTAGTTACAGGTTTATTAATTGAAGAGATGGAGTGGTTGGAGTTTATGTTGGTGCTCTTTTAGTCTCCTTAGTTGGATGTTGTAGCCATGGCCATTTGGGCCTCATTGTATCTTGTTTGGCAAAAGTTGCTATGGTCCAAGCCATGGAGTTGGCTGTGTTGGTTAATGAAATGTAAACAGTTAGTTAATTTATGTAATACTGTTCACTTTTTTTTTGAAGCTATGAAAATTGTGAAATATTGAGAAGTTGTATTTACTTTGGTTGTCTTTATTATTTCCAAACAAACAAAAAAAAGAAGTATGCATATGCTATAATGTTGCTGTTTTAGTTCTTGTTGTGAAAAGAAGAAAATAAATATATATATCCTCTGTTTGATTAATGCAGTAAAAAAAAAATAGGAGTGATATTCACTACATACTAATGCTACCAAACAAGAGAAAGTTTAGTACGGCTATCTGTATTTTACTTGGAGGATGTTTTAATTACTATTGTTTTAGAAGAAATATTTATTAGTTGCTATTTGAAAGAGAAAAGAAGTTGTTATGAAATTAAAACCCTGGTTGCTGTGATATGGAGGAAACTGTTAGAATTTTATACGAATAGCATAGTTCTGTTCTAATGTTGCAAAAAGAAAAAAAATATACAAAAAAAAGAGGCATTATTATGTATAATCTGCTCATATAGTTTTCAAAAGGAAAGTCAATGTTGACGCAATTGTTTGAGGCAGTGAAATAAATGGTAAAAGAAAATATATACTCAGTCCAATTCAGTGCATTCTGTTATTATATTTTGCTGTGTATGCATACAGAAAATTAGAATTAGTATTCAGGGAACTTATTGACCATTGCACTAAATAAATATGTATATATATACTTATATATATATGAATATATATACAAATATACATATATATACGTATTGGTGCATACCATCATTCTGGGTATTTTAAACCAACTGTAATAACTCTTGAAAATAGTGTATATACTTATGTGGATATACATATATACACACTATCTATATACTTATGCATATATATATTGAAGGTGTTAGATCAGAAAATATTGCAAACAATGCTGAGATCAAATATTGTAAGGGTGGGTTGTGCTTATGCAGTTTTATTTTTGTATTGAATATACAAAAAGAAAAAAAAATACTGGAGGGACTGTGGCAGCACCCACAGTCCCTTAAGATTCAAAGGGGGGTGTGGAGGAGGTGGTGCCTCCACCACACCCCAACACCCCTTCCACACCGCTTACCCTCCCCATAGTACCCACGGTGGTCTCCGCAGGCCCTAAACCTCGCAGCACCCTTTCCCCCCGTCACTATCTCCGTGGCCTCCGCAAGCCTTGATCTGGCCATGACCCCCTCCTTACCCTTTGTGCTTCCTTCCCCGTCGGAACTCCCGCACCAAACTTCACTCTCCGGTGCTCCGTCACCACGCCTCAGTAGGACTCCATGCCGCCAACTCCCATGCGGCCCACAGTCCTCCGTCCTCTACACCACCGCTACCCTCTTTAGCCACTTCAGCGTCGCCTCGACTCAGTACCTTCACCATCGTTTGGCGCTCCACCTCTCCCATACTCTGCGACATTTATCTCACTCTTGCTCTTTCATGGCCTCCAAGGTACTATCTAACCCTAAGCCTGCAATAGGGTGAAACAAAACACAAACTATGATAAAACAAAACCAAAACAAAAGAGAATGAGTAATATGAGGATTAGGGTTTCTTTTAGAAGACAATTTTAGATGGTAATAGGGCTTTTCTTATTTTATTTGTGAGAATAATTAGTTAGGGGGGATTTTAGTTTTTTTTAGGAGATAATTTTAATATCTCCTTTTGCCCTTTTATTTTTTACTTTGATTTGGAATTCCTTTTATTATGCTTGAATTTCATTTGAAGGTTGGCAATTTATCCTTTAACCTTGTGTATTTGATTTTCATTTGGGAAACTAATTTTATTTCTTTGGGAGGAATTTTTTTTACATTGTTTTATAATCGATTTTATTACTTATATTTTATGGGTTTATTACTATTATTTTACGGGGAGAGTTATTTAAACCCTCCTCCCTCATCCATTAAATTTTTGAGTGAGATATTAAACATAATGCCAAAATTATGTTTAATGACAAACTCAGTTTTTTGGTTAAATTTAACCGTCTTGTCATTTATTTTAATTTTAATTATTATTTTGTCGTTTTGAATTCATTCTAAAGTATTAATTTAACTTATTCTTAAATTCTATTTAATCCCTTCTTGATGTTTTATTTCTAAAATTTATATGGCGTTTATCGAAAATGCATTATGCTACCAGAATTTTACTAGATTTTTAGGGTTAGTTTTATGCGATGTTTTATTTATGTCATTCCATCATTCCACTTGAATCATGCGCCATCTTACCATATGATTTAATCACTTTACGATATGAGTTGAGATAGGGTTCGATGTTGATGAGATCACCTCCACCTAGGAAACTTAGGGTTCAGATTAAATCAGTCTAACCCTAGAAGCGACACCCTACGTGTCGCATACCCCCTAGATGACCTTCACATTTGTGTTTATGTTGTCATGCTTACGCCTTAGGCATGATGCCACCGAGCACGTAGACGCGTGTGAGGGGGCTCCTAGGGACAGGTAGAAAAGTTTTTTGTAGTTCATGTCATGACCACATGGTAAATGTGGACATGACACGTGTGTTTGTGTGTCGTGACCGCATGGGAAATGCGAGCATGACAATGATATAAAATGAATTGTGTGTTGATGAGATTCTATTTGAATTGCTTGCAAATCGATACTGAGAAGAATTGTTGAATCCAGCTATCCTTAATTGATGGATGATCTTTTTCTTCTTATATGCAGATCGGTGTATATTCATGAATATGGATTTATTTATATTTTGAAGTACTATCTGATTCGATGATAATTCCTAATTGGTTGTGTGGATCAATGGATTGTGAGTGATGGTATGATTTTCAAATTGTATTCCTTGTTGACCTTGTATGAGATGCCATTCCTTGTCTAATGTCCACTATCTCCTTTAATACTTTTGAACAATCGTACCTTAATGATTGGTTGCATCCTTTCATTGCTGAGTTGGTTGTCTTTATTCATATCTTGCCTTTTGTATAAGCACTGCCCTCTTAATTGCTTTAATTATCATTGTTTATTTGTGTATAATCATTGTTTTGTCTTTCATTATTTTGTCCTATTCTACGTGGATGCTGACTTGCACTCCTTAACCAATTATTAATATTCTTTGGCTACTAAAATAATGTGTCTTTGATTATCCTTAACTTCAATGTGGGCCCTCCTTTGATTGTTGCTTTACTCTTGTCTCCTTTATGGGATACAAACATGTATATTTAAATATTTACGTTTATATTTTATATTGATATTATTATTATTTATATTGATGATTATAATTTATATAAGTATATAATAATAATATTTGATATTTATTTAATAATATTATATTATATTCTCATTATATTTATAATAGTATCTAAATTGATAATATTTATATTTATATTTATGTTTATATAATATATATCATATTTTATTTTATTTATATTGATTATTTATAAGTATATTAAGTATATAAAATAATATTATTTAATATTATTATATATTAATAATCAAAACAACTTATCTATCTTATTGTGATGTTTAAATCTTTAATTTAAACAATGTCTTGATATCGGGACATGACACATAAATAGTTGATTCTCTAGCTCAAAAGGGTGAAGATCCTCCTTTTCCCCGCTAGGGTTTCCCATAGTTGTGGAGGTGCCTATGGCCGGGGTTGGTGGAACACTTCCTAGGAGAGCCAAGGCCCTGACTTCCTCAAGGATGTTATCTTCCCTACAATCACCACCTTCCTTTATAGAAGTTAGGTTCATGCTTCCTTCCCTCTATTGGACACCATTCTCTAACTTTGAGATCGAAGGAGGATTCATGTTTTGTTCAGTCGGGATCGAGCGAGGGTGCCATATAGATTTCATCTTTTTTGGTTTTTTACATGAGGAAGAGCCATGCTTTCTATTCTCGCACCTTAATCGATAAAATTTGACTGCTTCCACCTCAACTTGGATCAGCCTATCGTGTCCTTCTGCAGATAGGAGAATTTCTTCTGAGACCTTCTTGATTGCAACTATCTGTATCCTTGCGTAGATGTATGAGTCTCCTTCTGTGATCTCTTCGTCAACATCGATTAGGGTTCTTAATGTTCTTCCTATCTTTGCTAAGCAATCATCCATCCAGAATCCCAGCGGGAGGGTGTAAAGCTAAATCCAGACTGGGTTTTCATAGGGTTGCATTTTCACTAGATTAAAGTTTGGCCTCCATTTCTCCATGTAGATTGGCCAATCTTTTAGTTTCCATAAACCACCTTGAAGTATTGCTTTGCGCTCCTTAGGAGATCAGAAAATCATGATGAAGAAATCCTTTGGCATGAATTTGACTATCGGCGAATGCGTCTAATTGGTCATTTAACCAATTCCTGATTGTCTGTCGATCCTATATAGGGCCGATAATGCGGCATATTATCGCCAAATCCTCCAGTATTTCCAAATCCTCTTTGGCTTCTTCAGACAAGTCAACTGTAATCACCTTCGGGTGAACCTGGTTTTGAGCAACATCGTGGCTTGAATCCGCTTCATGTTTCTCTTGGCCACCATGCTCTCCAGTTTTTGGCCACCCTGGATAAGTTGCTATCATATATAACAAATTATTATTATTATTATTATTATTAATTTAATTCTTTTATGTATAAAAATATAAATATTACTAACAATTTTTTAAATTTAATATTATTATTATTATATTGTGTAATATTATATTGTTTTTGATAAGATAAGCGGCAAAAAAGGGTGCCGATCCTATAACAAAACAACCACCAAGGGCTCACCAAAACTTGAACAGTTTAGAGAAAACCATTAAAGTTAAGCAACATATCAAAAGATAAAAGAACCAGTACATAAAACATAATAGAAACTGGACGCCATAGAGAAAGTAGACTAACCACGAACCGATAGCAGACAAACCCCAAGCCACCAAAGGCTAATTGAACATCTTGTCCCAATCATCAACTAGGAACTGGAGCACATCCTTGCACTTCTTCATCTTCTTGTCTGTCTTCTCTTAACCTTTGGGAACCATCTTTTGGAGAGCCGCCAGAGTCGTGGTGGACCTATGCATGACCCTGGCAGAGAAATTGGCTAGGGTATTAAACTTCTGCTCTAGATGGGTCATCCTATTCTCTAGAGTCTCTTTAGCCTTGCCCTTGTTGTTTTTAGTACCTTTCTTCTTCTTACTGGTCTCTTTATTCTTTTCCTTAGTGCTGTCAGTATTTGAGCTTTGCACATTAAAATCTGGGAAGTTGCTGGGACATTCTTCACCAGCATCCAACACCTCAATCTTGTTGCCTTTGTTAACAGAAACATCACCACCCTTTTGCTCTCTCTCTTCCACCACAGTGTCCATTTTGATGTTAGCCCCAGACTCTGAACCCTAGAGCTCCGCAGAACCCTTCTTGTTATCTTCTTTAGAATTACCCTCTCTCTGCTCATCCTCCTCAATCTTAGAATTCTTCCCCTCTGGCTGGTCCTCTTCCTACATAACCACAACCTCCTCCTTCTCAGACACAACAGCTTTCCCCATGGCCAAGGAAGTCAGCTTAGCAGCCAGCCTAGACAAGCTCCTGGTAGTCAGAAAGTGCAATTTGCTTTTAGTGGGGGTATAATCCTCCTCTTCAACGCTGTCAGAGTCCCCATTATCTTCCTTAGTACTAACTTCTTCAACCACAGAGATAGCTTTCAAAGTTCTAATCTCACTGGCATTTTCATAGCCTTCTTCCAAGCCCCCCCGTTTCTTCTTACTATGCAGGGAAGGGTTAACATAACTGATTTTTCTTTTTTTCGAGGTAGTAACAAGAGAAGTGGGGGTGAGGTCCTCGGTGGTGGGTTTAGGGCTAGTAGCCATCGTAGGTTTTTTCTTACCAGATTTTAAAGACTTGGCATAAGAATCTGGGGTAACTTCAGTTACGATGACCGGGCCTTCCCTCACCATGGGAGGGTTATGGGGTTCAATCCTGATAGGAGTGGGAGCTTTTGGCAGGCACAGAGCAAGGTGAAACTTATACAGTCTCATGATGAGACCTTGATGTAGCGGGAGTTCAGGTTTATTGGGGTCAAGGGCATGCTGTTCTTTGGCGGCCACAATGGAGGACTCCAAGGAAGAAAGCAGATAGAAGGGGAAACTGATATGTTTACTCCTCCTAAAGTGATTAAGAAAAGAGAAATGATAATAAAAGAACTTCCTAAACCTCCCTTTGAGGGTAAAATATTTCATAATCATAAAACATACCTCGTCCCATGGCGGAGGTAAAAGTTGGCGGTCAAAACCCCTTTGCAGGCTGTTTAGAACCTCCCCTTTGTTAAGAAAAAGCTTCATACGATAAGGAACAAACACCTTACTCTTCCTAGGATGCTTCATCCCATCCATAGGTAGGCGAGTAGCCATCCCAATCACCTCTTTAGAGACCTCAAACCCCACATTGCCAACTTTAACCCTTCTGCCATTATAAGACTACAGAAACTGAGCCGAGAGACTCTTGTCATAGCCTTGAAGGCATTCTAGGTAAGAGGTGACCCCGCCCTCCTGACAAATATGCCACATTGTCTCATTATTTTTGAATTCCTCGCACATCTCTGGTTCAGTCCAAGACCTATCTCCCCCATAATACTATCGAACATGTAAAAAATTCAGTCGGTTATCAGAGCAAACCCAATGCAGAGATCCGTCTTAGTGTAATTCTTGGTAAGCTTCTTGCTAATGATAAATAACATTAGAGATATTAATTTGATAGTAATAATGATACCATCTTTTCCCATGCCTAAGGTGGTGTACTTTCTATTATTATTCAGACGGGCATATTTACTCCCTTTCAAATCACCATTTTTAAGCCTTATAAGATCATCATTGGATCTTATGATGAGCTTTCGCAAGCTGTGAAGTTAGGTTTTCATGTGGCTAGGCATGTCAAAGGCTTCCTCAAGATGCCAACTCACCTCGTTATCAATGCAGCTGCTGTTGAAATGACAAGACCCCACATTGTCGAGGTAGCACTTAACCTCTGTGGCTTCCACTATTTTGTGCCCTTCATCTAGCTGTCTGAAGATCCTAGAACTCCAACAGTCCCACCCTCTCTCCCCAACATTAGATCTCATGAGGCACTGAGAGTAGGGCTTAACTCCTTAATGAGGTTTTGAATCAGACACGAGAGATTCTTTTCATTTCTCCAACAATGCCACGTGTCCATTCCTTGCCCTAAATTTGTCATCACGTTAGCCACTTTGTTACACTCCCGACAGACATGACCGATGGACATATGATTGAAGCCAGATAGTAAGTAGATGATGTCTTTGACAAGGCTCCTCAGCTTCCAACCACTATTAGACCTTCTCCTAGCCGCATCAATAATTAACTTAGAATCTTCTTCCACTTGAATGTTGTCTATACCCAAAGCATGGGCTATCTTTAGACCTTTTAGGAGAGCCAGACCGATGCCCCCAGCATAAGCAGCAATGGGGGCACCAAGAAAGTCCCTCAATATCCCACCACCATTGGCAGACCTTGATATCTTTTTTTTCGCTCCATCAAAGTTAAGTTTGGTCCACCCTCTGGGGGGTGGTCTCCAGTGAGTGTTAAGCCTGGATAACTTGTTAGAGGTGTCCACTTTTCTCATGTCCTCCTTCAGCTGTCAGTTCTTGGCAATTTGAATTTCAATAGTAGTAGGGGGATGCTCAGCCACATGAATGGAGCTAGAAGAAGTGTTTTCTGTAACTGCCCTGCAAAAGACCAGAAAACCTTATCAGTATTATGGGTACTTTCTCTAAAAATACAGTTGTTTCTTTCTTTCCACACACTCCAACCCAGGTGTGGGGGAATCTGTCTCCAGAGCTCTTTTATTCTGGGGTGAGAGAAAGGAGAGGACCAACTCAAAGCAAAGTCCTCCAAGCAGTCCTAAAAGACCCACTCCAGATTGAGATTTTGTGGAGTTTTCCCCATATTTGTCTGGTGAACTCACAGTGAAGGAACAGATGTTGTAAGGACTATTGCTCTTGACAATAAAGCATACATCTGTTAACCAATTGAAACCCCCTTTTATTAAGGTTATCAATGGAAAGGACTCTGTTGTGTGTCATTGCCCACCAGAAGAAGTTGACTTTGGGTAATAACTTGTTGTTCCAAACTTTTTTCCATTGCAGATTCGGTTGACCCCCGTTAGATAGCATATGTGAACTTACCTTTTTGATCTTGGCCCCACAACATCTCATCCTCTCTTCGAAACACCAAAATTCTATACTTTTCAAGCTCCTGTTGAATAGACTGATAATCCTGCATCTCATTTTGGTAGATACAACATTCTGATAAGTTCTTCCATCTTCTTTGTCTATGGGGGTGGATGGTCAAGTAGTTACTCACCTTGGTGCCAAAAAATCTCACCACGCTAGCCATCATAGAATTACATCCTTTCCTTAGGGGATCCTTCCTCAGCTAATTGTTCTCCCAAAACCTAATTTTATCTCTTCTTCTTAGATTCCATGATGCCTAAAGAGAGGAAGTTCCTGGTTTTTCATAATTTATTCCAGATGATAGAACCTTTGGGAAGGGAGTCCCTTAATAGAATCTTAGAATTAGAGTCACTCTGCAGGTATTTGGCTTTCATGATACCAACCCATTCCTTCTCTTCCTTAAGGAAAATCCACCCAATTTTGGTCAGCAAGGCTTTGTTCATACCTTGGATTTTTCTGATCCCCAAACCCCCATTACCCTTAGGCTGACAAACAATATCCCAGCCAACTAGCGAAATCCTCTTCTTTTCCTCCACTCTAGTCTAGAGGAAGGTTCTTTGAATCCTTTCTAATTTCTCTGTCATATACTGGGGAATTTTGAACAAAGCGAGGAAATAGGTAGGGATGCCTTGGAGGGAGGCCTTCAACAGTTGAAGTTTACCAGCTTGACTAAGGAGCTTTCCTTTCCAGCCTTCCATTTTCTTATTGATATGCTCTAGGACCATGTTCCAGAAGGTCTAGGTCACATCTTTGACCTTGAGGGGCAGACTAAGGTAGGTTGCCAGGAGGGTAGCCTGATTGCATTGGAGAATGTTTCTAACCTTAACTTGTAGATCCCCTTTAGTGTTAAAGAAAAACACGTTGCTCTTATCATAGTTAATGCATTGCCCCAAAACCTCCGCATACGTGTTTAGTAGATTTTTCCAATTCTTGGCCCCCACCACCGAAGCCACCCCGAACAACATGGTGTCGTCCATCAACTATTGGATAGCTGATGGACCAAGGGTGGATGCTGCTTTAACACCTGATAGGGAGAGTCTGTCCAGGTGGGACATAATATTTCTTCCCAAGACCTCAGCCAATATAATAAACAAGTAGGGGGACAGAGGATCCCCCTTACCTTAAACCTCTTCCTACCTCGAAAAACCCCCGTGGCGTGCCATTGACCAACACTGAGTATTTAATTGTGGTGACATACTCCTTTATCAGATTGAGAACTCTATTGTTGAAGCCCATCTTTCTGAGAACCTTGAACAGGAAGTCCCAAGACATTCTATCATATGTTTTTGATATGTCCAACTTAAGGGCCATGCTTGGACTATTATTTTTATCGATAGAGTGAATGATCTCATGGGTCGAGGTAGCCGCATCTAGAATCTGTCTCCTAGGGACGAAGCCTTTCTGACTGTCAGAGATGAGCCTATCTAGGAGTGGCTGGATCCTAAGGACAAATACTTTAGTGATGATTTTATAAATAGTGTTACACAAACTAATGGGGTAGAAGTCAGCTAGAACTTTCGTGATAGTTTTCTTAGGGATCAGTGCGATGAATGTGGCATTGATATGCTTGAGAAATTTTCCTGTTCTGAAGAAGTCTTTGATAGCACTCATAACATCATAACCCACTATATCCCATAATTTAAGAAAAAAAGCAGGGGGGAACCCGTTCAGCCCTGGTGCTTTGAAGGTCCCCATTGAGAACACCATGGCTCTGACTTCTTCGTCTATAATAGGCTTCATCAGTTCCTCATTGATGTCCTCAGAAAGAATTTGAGGGATACACTCTAGAAGGAGGTATTCTTTAGCATTGTCAACTTTGATGTTTTGCTTAGCTAGGAAGTTTTTGAAGTAATTAGAGGCCAGTCTACCAAGATCTCCATCATCCATCACCTTGATATTCTGCTCATTTAGGTGTTTGGTAATACTATTCCTCTTTCTATGTTTCATGGCTGATTGATGAAAAAAAGTCATGTTTCTATCTCCCTCCTTCAGCCATTGAACCCTAGACTTCTGCTTCTAGAAGATTTCTTCCTTGCTGGTAATGTCATTCAATTTTCTGACTAACTCTTCCTCAATTTTGTATGAGCTCTCATTCCCATCTCCCTTGGCCATTTTTCCTTGAACCTCTAGCAGGCTCTTTAAGAGGTGCTTCTTGGACCTCATCACATTACCAAAGTAGAACTTATTCCAACCTTTGAATTTGTTTTTTATGTGTATCAGTTTTTGAGTGAGCTTGTACATTGGAGATCCATGAACCTGAACTTTCCACCAATCAACAATACAATTTTTAAAGTCTAGGTGGGAGGCCCACATTATTTCATGCCTGAATGGGAAAGGGCCCTTGTTATTCTTCTTAGTCCAATCCAGAAGCATGGCATGGTATGTGGAAGAACAGACAAGTAGGCTTGTTGAATCCTGTCCCAGTTTGAAGAAACCAACACTCTATCTAACTTGACTTGGATCAACTATTCCTCCAATCTTCTGTTGGTCCAGGAAAACCGTTAATTGATGACTTCTAGGTCCATAAGACCAGTATGGCCCAGGAAATCAGTAAGATCTGCCATGCTGTCAGAAAAGTCCTCATTACCCCCAGATTTTTTTGAGGGGTAGAGAGGGGTGTTGAAGTCTCCCCCCACGATCCACAGAGTTTTACTCTCCTCATTGATTTTGGATCTCAGCCCATCCCACAAATCTTTCCTGGCTCTTTTAGTATTGGGGCATAATTGTTAAACATCTTCTGGGTTTTGTTGTTCATCTTACAGGTAATCTCCATAGCATTTTTACAGTGTGAGCAATAACTTCCTGAAGCATTGTACCTATTCCACATAGTAACCAGAGCCCTGGAAGCACCAGTTGAGGGGATGACGATGAAGTCTGCCATAGGCTAGATATTGTTAGTAATTTTTCTAAAGTTTTCTTTAGACATTTTAACTTCTTGAAGAAGGATGAAATCTATCTTATTATTGTAGATAAAGCTCTTAATCATGAGCTATTTTTGTGGGCTATTGGGCCCTTTGACATTCCAAGTGATAATCTTCATTTGCAAGCTTTTCTAGAGAGGGCCTCCAGTGTGCTTTGTCTCCCATATGCAATCTCCTTGGTTGCTTACCTGGATCTAGTTTCTCTCTGGGAAGGCCTCCTCACTCTTCCTTCAGTTCCCACATTAGTAGTCTTCTTATTATGACCTTTCGATTTCTTTTTGGGGGTGATCCATCCTCCTTGGTTGTTGGTACTAGCCCCTGGGGAAAGAATTTTGTCGGGAGAGGCCAAGGCATTCTCTGTGACTTCCTGGTCTTTACAAAGTGGATCTGATGCCAATGAGGACCCCAGAACTTCTAGCTGATCCCGCAAACCAAAATCTTGAGCATCCGTCTCTAAAATGGGAGAGCACACAGTAGGAGAAAAGACTTCTACTTCTTCTGTAGCATCTGAATTTAGGGGGAAGTCTTTAGACTACTCTCGACCACCACCAACCAAGTCTGACCTTAACTCACCCGGGGACAGAGGTGGGGAAGGAGCGAGAATCTCCATGGAATGAAGATTCTGCTCCTTGTCACCAACCAGAACTTGAGGCTTGATAGGAGACTGCATTAGATCTAACAGATCTTCTTTAAATGGGTATTCATCTGCTAGGTTATCTATTTCTGGGAACTGCTTATCAATAGGGCTATCAGTTTTTTTACACTCACTGATTAGGTGCCCTTTTTTCTACATTTTTGGCAATAGGCCATGGATTTTTCATATAGAATTTGCTGCTCCCAGCTACCATATTTTGACTTTAACTTGACTGTATTAGGAAGAATTTTATGAATGTCTACATTAACACAAAATCAAGTGAAAACCAACCTGCTTTTATTTCTGGTAGTACTATCCATGGTTATGAAGTGACCAAAGGAGTTGCCAATCCATGTGAATATCTCCTTATCCCAGTACTCGAGGGGAAGGCCAGGTAGTCTGACCCACAATGGGGCTATCCTGTTAAGCTCCATAGTAGCATCAAAGCCTGGATTCCAATGGCCTAAGCTGAGGTTATGCTTCGCATACAGCCAAGGACCTCCCACCAAGATAGAAACTAAGTCCTCCCTAGCCGTGAACTTGAACATGAAAAGGCCGCCCAACATCGTACTAGTCGACAGACTACCTTTGAGGTTGCATCTAGCAGTAACCCAACGTCTAACCATGTCGATGTTGGGTCTAAGGGCTTGGAAATTACCAACTGAGGCTAGTTCCAAGGAAGAGGTTATTTTGTCCATCATTCTATCTGGAATCTAGAAATCCATTCCATCTTGAAGATCTGGCAACATCTGATCTACTGAATCTTCCTCAGGCCTACTAGACTTTCCTAGCAGGGCTTGTTTCCAAGCCTTGGGGTCTAAGCCCAAGCCTTGGGGTCTAAGCCCAAGGCAGGGGGAGAGGTCTCTTTAGTACTAACTGAGGCAGTACTGACATCAGCAGGGAGCTCCTGTGGGCCCCAAGGGGGGGCAGGGGGCCCCCTTGGGCTGACGACCTGCATGACCGTAGCAAATTCAAACACCAGTCAGAGCGGGAAGTTACAGATCTTTTCACACATATTATATTGTTATTTTCATATTAATATATAGTTTAATTTGTATTGGATAAAACAATATAATAATAATAATAATAATAATAATAATAATAATAATAATAATAATAATAATAATTCGATGGGATTATTGATTTTGCATACTAAATTAAAATATTGTTATGATATAAATATTTATATATTATTATTATTATTATTATTATTATTATGAGTGAGTAATTTTTTGTGGGAATTTGGTTATTAAAGGAATATTTTTTAAGTTACACAAATATTATTTGTTTTGTTGAAATGTGTATTATTTCACTCATAGAAATCTATATTCTGTTGACAATATAATATTTTGATTTAATTTATTCGTAGTTACGAAATAAAAGTTTATGGTAGAAGTAAAAAATAATCTTAAAATTATTAACTATTTATTATTTTAAAATTAAGAAGGAAATAGTTTATAGTTCCTTATTTTTCTGGCAACTATTTTAAGGAGTAGTTATTTGCTTGGAGTTGGATTATTCAAAGTAATAAATGTATGAATGTTATTCTGTAATGTTTTTTATTACATTATTTTTATTTTTTATTTCAACAGATAACAAGTTAATAATATTTGTGTTATTATTTTCATTTTGATTTCGTGTGATTTTGTTTTAATTCTAATTGTAGTTGTATAGGCAGCTGACATTATTTTAAAGTCAGGAGAGGACAAGGATCACTAGTTAGGAGAGGATAAGGATCACCAATCTGTAGTGGTTGTCATACCTATTAATCACTAATTGATTCAATTGTAGTGGTTGTCGTACCTATTACATTTGTTTTTCCTTAAATCATTCATGTTGAATAGGGGTTTGTGTTGAACTAAAAGGCTCTCAAATATCTTGAAACAATGTTGGATAGGGTTTTGTGTTCCACTAAAAGACTCTTATGAAGGGTTTCCTATGTCTCTTATGGATATGAGAAACTTAGTTTAAATACTATAAAATTTATCACATGTACTCTCTTCATCTTCAGTTCTCTAGCATTTTGTATAATAGTTGTCTTTACCATTGTGATCTTGGCAATACAAAGTAAATAGTGAGAATATGTTAATTAATCATATTTTATTATGGTATTCTTCTCATGAATTCTTGAACAATTTTTTCATACAAGATGTTTTTTGTTTTACATTATCCATAGTTGTATTTGAAAACCATATTCTAAAAGGCAATGCTTTAGATTAAATTAATAAGTGTTTATACAACCCTTGATTAATACCAAAGATGGAAAATTTCAAAGAAAAAGAGATATTGTATTTAATTTTAATTTTAATATTATTATAAATTTATTATAATTATTATATTACTATAATATTATATTTTAATTATAATTATAATATAATATTATATTTATATTATTATTACAATATTAAATAGAATAATATTATATTTGTATAATTGCATTATTATTATATTATATTTATGTTTATGTTTATGTTTATATTATTATATAATATTATTATAAGACTATAATATCAATTAATATAATATATCAAGTGTTATAATAAATATTAATAATATAATAAATATTATTATTAATATTATAATTATAAATAATAACAATTTTGTTTGTTTGATGTGGGTGGATGGACAGGAGTCCTTCCACATCCTGGATGTGGAAGGACTGAGGTTAACCAAAGTAGTTAAGGGAATGATAATAGATTTTAGAGGGTATTGAGGCAGCCAGCAGATGTAGACTAGGGGACACGTGGTGCCATGATCACTAAACATAATGCCTCCTTGGCAGCATGGCAAGTGCAAGCAATGACTAGACTTTTTCACATGTCATGAGGGGAATGATAACCCATCAATAATGATTCATAAATCCTTAAGTCATTTCTTGAGCAAGTTTTGTAGATGAGGATGAGGATCTCATGAGCAGGAAGATAGTATGAGGACTTCGACAGAGTGTTTTAACTACGGATTTGATAGTTGATATGATTTCATAGCATCCCTGAAACACAAATAGTTTCTTTTTATATCTGTTCTCTCCATTTTCTCGGTGCTAAATGAAATGTCTGTCAAACTAAAGGTGTTTCTCTTCTCAACTGAGTGGATTAGGTGTGGAGGTATGGACACTTTGATTCCGCTAGTAAGCGCCAAAAGGTAGATGCATTCTTGGGTAGCATCTCAGATCTGTGCATTAAGCGAATCTTGAAATGTCAGGATGTTCTAGTTCTGGGGGCAGTTAAGATGATCCTTGGGAAGGAGTTTGTGGATAGCAACGAGCAATACTGGGTGGACTCTGATATAAGCTCTTAGTTTGTGGCAACTTTGTTGGACTTGAACGTTGTAAAGACATGGGTCGATTCGGTAGCGCGAAGACTTTTCATTCCTAGCGTGTTAGGAGGTCTAGCAAAGGTTCTAGAGGTTGCTTCTTTCGACATAGGCATGTCGCAGCTAAGGAACATTCGTCTCCTATAGCAGCTAGGTAGCGTTGTTAAGTTTTTTCCTTTTATTCTGCATGTAAGAGGGGAGAACCTGGTTTGGTTTAGGCAGAATGAGCGGGTCAGGGTAAATTTCCTGCTGAAGTATTTCAAAATTTTGGAGACTCAAGGCAGTGACTAGACCGAGGATTTCAACATTAAATTGCATAACTATGAATTGGAGGCTTGAAGCAGTTAGGGTTTCAGTGGGGTGTCTGGTTTCAAGTTAGGGTTTTTTTGTATAGTTAGTTATCGTAAAATTTTCCTTTTGTTTAGTCTGTATGCTCATATGCTCTGCCCTGCGTAGCATTTTGAAGCAGTATAAGATAAGTGTAGTGGTTTAGTGAGATTTGGAGTAGCCTTTAGGCTAGTTTATGTCAAAGTTTAGAACTAGAAAACTGTATCTTTTTTATGATATCAATATAAAAAGAAATCTTATTACGTAGCAAAAAAAATTTCGTTTGTTTGACAAAAAGTAAATTTGAAGTTTACCTAATGAATTAAAAAATTAAAACTAAAACACAACTATAATTACAACTAAAACACATACTATAATTACAACACTACAAGACAGGTACTACGTGGCACTTGTTTGTTAATTGTTGTCTTCAAATATCCAAAATGTAGCATTAATAATACATTTGATGGTTGTTATTTGATTGTTGTTTATGATATCACATTCATTATGTTTTAACAATGAAACAAATCGTTCTTACCTAGAGTGAAGTCGACCCCTTGAGGGTATGATTTCAAATTTAAATCTTATCCTTAGGGCCAATTCTATATTGTTTAAATCTTTAATTTAAACAATCACATATCTACTAGTAGGCCTTTAAATGTAATGTATGAGAAGGTAAAATGTATCATTTTAGGGACATGACATTTTTTCTCCTATTTTACACAAATGAATAATAGATTGCTCAATCAAGGAAAATAGCCAGCATCCAATGACAAATCCAACAAATATTATTTTCATATTCAATGAAAATCGAACCAACAACAAAACCTTAGTAAGGAGGGACTAATAAATAGTTTGATTATGCACAACCTAAGGAACTTGGAGACACAGAATTAAATTATGAATGCTTGCTTTTAATGCATACAAATTCTCCATCATACAAAAAAATATGTCATGATTACATTTAGGGAAGGAAGAAGGAAAAAACCGGCTCAATTTAATAAGTTTGTGAGAATCTAGAAATTCAAGAATACCCTCTTAAGTTAATAAGCAATGGAATATGATAAATTCTTAGATAATCCAACTCCTTTAAAAAGACTTAAATGGGATGATGAAACCTATATAAAAATAAATAAGGCTAGGAAAATAGACTTATAAGTAACAATGGAAGAATTATGATTCAAGAACACATTCAAATTGTGATAGTTATCCAACCACAAGCATTTTTCCTTAGTTTAAACTCTAAAGAAAATTTTGGGCAGTGTCATATTGGGGACCAAAAACTCTAAAGAAAAATTTGTTAACAAACCTCTTGAATTGCAATCCAACAAAAATAATAAATCCAAATAAATATTTGTTGACTAATACAATAAACATCCAAATCTTACCCTTTAGAATCCCATGAGTTCTTCCAAATGCATATTCATCAACTTATTCTACAAAAGAAAATACAATAAGTCCAAATAAAAATTTGCTCACTATTTTCAAAATAATTAATATAGCTTAAATTTTAAGCAAATAGCAGTTCGTCCCCTTTAAAATTCCATTAGTTTTGCAAAACAATTATCGGAGGCAAATTTTGTGAATTCCAATCATAATTTTAAATATCTCACATGACAGTTTTTTGGTAAATCTTCAAGTTTAAACTACATTTTTAAACCATTGCAGACCAAAAAAAAACTTTCGATGATCCAAAATTAAAGATAAATATAACTTCAAATGTTTCTAAAGAGAAAACAATTATGGTCGAATTCTAACAAAACCAAAGCTAAATAAAAAAAACACAACTTCAAATGCACCTTTTTAGAAAAAATAGCTAAAACATATATAACTCAAAAAGCTCCATGTTATGTAAACAACGTCACCAATAGGCATTTGTACAGAATCAAACGAACATAAAACAATGTGGCAAAACATGAAATCTCCCCCTTAAAATGGTGATTACCAATGGCAAACATTTGTGGATAATGCCATGATCAGTGTACCTATTCATGTGGTTATGATGATTGTGCAAGATGGATAATGCCTTGCTTAGTGTACCTATTCATGTGGTTATGATGACTGTGTAAGATGGATAATGCCTTGCAAGCAGTGTAACTATTCACACAATTATGAAAGATGATTAATGCCTTGCTCTATGTGATGTGAAATAATGTATATTTCGTGTTGTAAATGTATCATGATGAGAATGTGATAGTTCATGCTTGGTTTATGTTATGGGTTGTGAGAATCTAGATGTAGTGAAGGGGGAGTGGTTTCCAATGTGGGGCCAATGCCAAAAGTGGCTAGCCAGGGTAACCCATTGGGAGTTTGTAATCAGGTGATATAACCTAATAATAAATCTAGGGGTTGGGTAGTTTCACACTAATTAAGATAATTAGATTCCTCACCCATGCTTATAGTGCTTGTTCAGGCTAAGGATGGGATGAGAAGGCTTGGTTGGCAAGATCAATTTCTTTGTCCTCACGAAAGGAATGCTAGTTCCACATGTGTCACCCTATGGGGCTGACATCTAGTAAGAGACTGTCAGGGTAACCATAGATGGGGGCCGGCACCTAGCGAGATACTGTTAGGGTAACCCATGGATGGGGGCCAACGTCTAGCTAGAGACTGTCAAGTTAACCCATGTTAGGACAATGCAATGACACTCATCCCTACTGTAGTCTAGCATTCCCTAGTTGTGTTCTCCCCATTCATTATGTGATTGCTCTGGAAGTGGTGTTGAGTTACTTGTGATATTAACCTGTGTTGTTGGATTCATGTGTTGTCCCTATTCCTTATAGTCTACTATCTACCTGACTGTCTATTGTAGTGGGACTTTATGTTATCTCCTAGCATGGGGGTGGACCTCAGGGTTCCACATGGTCGGGTGGATGTGCTTTTTCTCCATTTTTTCTTCCCTTGCTGTGGTTTGTGTGCGAGGAGGATGTATCTTGTACCAAATTCTAGATCTTGTACCAGTTTAAGGAGATAGTCATGTATGCTCATGTACTGGTCTTATGTGTCCGTTTAAACATAATGTATGTATTCTAATGTAATCAAGAAATGATAGTGTAAACAATGTAATGATGTACCCATGTGTAAGGAAAAGTGCATATGTACTTGTAGTTCTATTTGTATGATCTTGATGATTGATTATATGATGTTATGATGTATATGTTTATTCATTATGTGCAACAGATTTAGAATAAATTACTATTGTCAGCAAATATACAATGTATGTTAGATCTTGTTAATAGTTTGTTTAGTAATGCAACTGTGGAACCCTAGAGAGTAATGCTCAGTTTAATGATATGTATAGATATGTTTTAACATTACTTGTTATTTCTATCATTTAAAAAAAAAAGTCCAATTTGTATGGCATAGTTGTGTTGTTCTCTGGGGTTTCCTGGTGGGGCATTACATTGATAACCAGTAAAACACATGCAATTGTTTGACACCATCAAAATTTGTTTTGTAGTATGACTCCACATGCTACTTAGTGGCTATAGGTGGAATCAGCTATGGAATAAATGATAGCTAAGTTAATTTGCAGTGATTCCACAAATTTTCACAAAATAGGGAAAATTGTTAGCTCTAATAGTTAATTTTTAATGAAATATTTTTAATAATTTAATTTAAATGATACTAAAAACTTATTATATTTTTTTACAAGAATTAATTCTCATAGTAAAAACTTATTATAATTTTTTAAATAGTCAACTCTAACTTAAACCAAAAAATTGACAAATTTCAAGATTATTCTAAAGTTATTATATTATCAACATTGTTGCTAAAATTAAGCAAACACAAGAAATTAAAACATGACTATTCATGAACATTTTGGCAGATAAATTTTTATTAGTACCTACCTTAGCCAGTACTATTGCAATGAGTTCACACTTATCTAGTTATTAATCTATTGATTGTAAACCAATCAAAAGAGAGGATTATTTTTCTCGTACAATCAAAAGAGAGGATTATTTTTCTCGTCTGGAAAATTTGATTTAAATTTGTACATTTCCTATGTCAACATGATTTAACAAAACATTATTGAAAAATGATTTATCTATATTGTCATTGGATTAAAAAAATGGCATCTTCTCTGAGGATTGTCTAGAGAGTGCAACAAAAATCTATAAATGTGGAGAGAATTTTGGTTTGAGGAGAGGATGTGGCAAGTAAACAAATTATGAACACAAATTTTGTCTCCCACTAGTTGGCAAGAATCATCAGTTTTTATGAATTTAAATTTCTTGCTTCATTAGCTAAACCTAAAAATTAATTTTTGTCAAACGGACAAAGTTATAATATTAATAATATTATTAAAAATATAGAATTCTACACATTTTATTTTATGAAATTAGATTATTTTTGGGATTTCAATTTTATTTACTCAAGAGTTAAAAATTCGTGAAAAATATTTCTCCATGTTAGTACATTTTTTATTTTATTCTTCAAACATACAATATTTTACTACATTTTAAATTATCATAATATTAATATTATTACATTTTAATATCCTAAGCAAACATTTCAAATCACTATACACTCAACTAGGGCCAGGGCTCTCACATAAATACAACTTTATAAAGTTTAGTTTTATAGTTAAGGAAATATTTGTGTTATTTAATAGGCTTTGTAAAGTTTAGTTTTATAGTTAATGAAATATTTTAGTGCTATTTTATTTTTACCAAATTAAATTATTTTTGAGATTTCAATTTTATTTACCCAAGACATTTCAAAACGAGTTCACATAAATTTTTCCTCATAAATTTAGTTTTGCAAATATAATAGTTACAAATTTGAAATGATAAACAATTCTTTATCTTTAGAAAAAATTATTACTAAACCACAATATTAGATTAATTAAAATAATTAATATCATGTTCTAAGTATGTACTATTATTACTTAAACAAAAAATTAAGTGACTAAGATAAACTATTGTGTTATAAAAGTATTAGTATTATTACATTTTATTATCTTAAGGAGACATTTCAAATCTCTATACACTCAACTAGGCAGGGCTCTCCACATAAATACAAATATGTAGGCTTTGTAAAGTTTAGTTTTATAGTTAAGGAAATATTTTAGTCCTATTTTATTTTCCAAGACATTTCAACACTTTTCATAAATTAATTTTTCAATTATTGGAATGCAATTTGTCTATTCTATACAACCAATACCTAATCAACAAAACAAAATTACAACTAAACAAATACTATAGTAACATCAAAAAATTAAGTAACTAAGATAAAATATTGTATTATAAAAGTATTAGTATTATTACATTTTATTATCTTAAGGAGACATTTCAAATCTCTATACACTCAACTAGGTAGGGCTCTCCACATAAATACAAATATGCAGTGTAAAGTTTACTTTTATAGTTAAGAAAATATTTTAGTCCTATTTTATTTTTACCAAATTATATTATGTTTTAGATTTCAATTTTATTTACCAAGACATTTCAAAACTCTTCAAAAATTAAATTTTCAATTATTAGAATGCAAGTTTTCTATACAAACAATAGCTAATCAACAAAAAAAAATTACAACTAAACAAATACTGAGACACCCTCATAGTTTAAACACGGTAAGGTTCAAAACAAAGAAGACCAAGCCCAAACAAAACTATATAACTAAAGCAATGCTACAAGGGGGAGGATCCTTATCCTCAGGTTTCCCCAAACATCACTAGAAGAATCTATTTGCAATAATACTAATAATTAATGATCTTCTTACAAACATGTAGGAAAAGGGTGGAAGTCAAGAATTTTAAACTTAAAAGATTAAATTTTAGGTTAGATCTACATCATGTAGGAATGTTCCCATCAATCACAAAAATGACCTACAATAGGGAACGCTAATTGTTTTTTAATTGGTCACTCAATAATTTTTAGCCTAGCCTATGCTAGGTGAGGCCACAAATCAAGGACCACAACCTCCAACATGAACACACTGCAAACTGTGGACTAAAAAAGAGTTGAATGATTGGGAATAGGTGTAGACATGATTAAGATAAAGTTAAACGTATGGAACTACATGTTGCTAGAAAGAGTAAATGATGATGGATAGGGATCAATAAAATGCCAAACATGGCACAAAAGTGTGCCATATGTTGCTTTGTGATTTTACTAAGACATTATCTATCTTAAAGCAAGTCCAAAAATAAATGGGAATTTGTATAGGTATGTAAATTTCACCTTTATATTTTATCCCCACTTTGAGATGCATTTAAATTTGAAATGAACATGTATTTCAAAGTATATCAACACTCACAAGTAAATATTAGGGTGCATGTAGAATAAATGACCCATTCAATCCTTTTGTGTGTTTGTCCTCTCCCTAGCATGCATGTTCCATAAGAACTTGAAAATTAGGGAAAAGGTGCTCAATGAATAGCTTTTTTCTCAGAAGTAAAATGGGCAAAAATTATAAACTTGCTTAAGTGACTATAAAAATGAAAAAGTAGCAGGGTTCCAAAAAGAATTCCTATATAAAAAGTGGTACTAAAATAGTCTACCTCATGTTGTGCTAATAGGATAGTATGACATATCAAGCAATGCCATGTCATATGATCAAGATTTGTTGAGGAGTGGTGGAGAGTCTCTATGTAGGATGAGTCACTACCTAAAATCTCAACATAGGAATGCTATCAAATGCTTACATCCATTGGATGTAAGAATTGGAGGAGAGGGAAAAAATAGTACATTAAATATAAAGGATGGCATAATATGAAAGCCTCACAAATGGATCACATAATAAATAAGAAAATATTGAATGATAATCATGTGAGTCAAGATAGGAGGTAATCATCTAGGGATGTGGTTACTCCTATTATGAAATTGGAGAGTCGAAATAGCACTAAAAGTATGCAATGTAAGTGGTGTGGGAAAGGCATGGTGTCCTTGATGTGGTTCTTAATACATGATAAGGTATGTAGGCACATAGGATAGGGGAAGTGTTGATGCCCTTGGTGGGATAAGATATCTCTAGGAACGTAATTAGGTATGTGAGCACAAAATAATATGGGGCAGGTATAATGCTTTTCAATGTAGAAGGGTAGTGGCCTTTGCCCCAAAATGTAAGATTTATGCTTTCTGGTTTGTGTTTGGGTTGCATTTGGATAATGAGGATATGGAGTAGCCATATGATATTGCATAAGTCAAGTATTGTGGTAACTATGTACACTAGTCTATAATGAAAACCACAACCATACATTCACAATCAAAATTTACAGCCTTACAACATTCACAATGTTGCAGGCTCAATTAAATAATTCTTTCAGAAAACCAAAAAAGAAAATGGTGAAATTTGTATCATTTGAACTGTAATTCTTAAAGTCAAATTTAAGTTTAGGCTTTTGCTTCCGTGTACCTAGAATGTTGAAAGAATAAGTAAAGACTTGTATGTTTTTCCCACAAAAGACACCGAGATGATTTAATTACTCACTTGGGATTAAAATACATTAGATTTGAGAGAATTCATTCCAAGGGTTGCATGTCAGGGAGAAATATGCGATGCAAGCCACTCCAAACTAGAAAAGAAAGAAGGGATGTATTAAATGGAGAGGACTTAAAAAACAACTAAAATGAGACATAGACCACTCCAAACTAGAAGAGAAAGAAGGGATGTACTACATGGAGAGGACTTAAAAAACAACTAAAATGAGACATAGACAAGACACGTGAGTTGTGCCTTAATAGAAAACACATATGTCAAACATGCAAAATGTGGAGACATAGGCAAGGTACGTGAGCTCTTTGCATAATGCCATGTGAGAGCATGCATCCACACGTGTGGTGTTTTCAAGGATGAGCCAACACCCTGGACAAACAAAAAAAATTAGAAACATTCACCCAAAATTTATAAAGATTTTATGAATGCTAAAAATCAATGCCCTTCTGTTATTCTTTAGTTTTTTTCTCTTATTTTACACAAATGAATAAAACAAAAAACAAAAAATTTTAGGCTATCCCAGAAAATTTTCCATCCCCTTCTCCAATTCATCAGTTTTTTTCTCCTATTTTACACAAATGAATAATAGACTGCTCAACCAAGGAAATACCAGGCATCCAATTAGAAATACAACGAATACTATTTTCAAAAAACAACTAAAATGAGACATAGACAAGACGCCTTAACAGAAAAACACATATGTCAAACATGCAAAATGTGGAGACATAGGCAAGGTACATGAGCTCTTTGCATAATGCCATGGGAGAGCATGCAGCCACATGTGTGGTGTTTTCAAGGATGAGCCAACACCCTGGACAAACAAAAAAAATTAGAAACATTCACACAAAATTTATGAAGATTTTATGAATGCTAAAAATCAATGCACTTCTCTTATTCTTCAGTTTTTTTCTCTTAGTTTACACAAATGAATAAAACAAAAAACAAAAAACTTCAGGCTATCCTGAAAAATTTTCCATCCCCTTCTCCAATTCATCAGTTTTTTTTCCTATTTTACACAAATGAATAATAGACTACTCAACCAAGGAATTACCACGCATCCAATCAGAAATACAACAAATATTATTTTCATATTCAATGAAAATCCAACCAACAACAAAACCTTAGTAAGGAGGAACTAATAAACAGTTTGATTATACACAACCTAGGGAACTTAGAGACAAAAAAAATTAAATTACAAATGCTTATAATTTCAATACTTTTAGTGCATACAAATTCTCCATCATACCAAAAAGATATGTCATGCTTACATTTACGGAAGGAAGAACGAAAAAACGGGCTCAATTTAATAAGTTTGTGAGAATCTAGTAATCCGAGAATACCACCCTCTTAAGTTCAGTAGAAATGGAATACTATAAATTCTTAGAAAATCCAACTCCTTTAAAAAGACTTAAATGTGATGATAAAACGTATATAAAAATAAATAAGGCTAGGAAAACAGACTTATAAGTAACAATGGAAGAATTATGATTCAAGAACACATTCAAATTGTGACAGTTACCCAACTACAAGCATTTTTCCTTGGTTTAAACTCCAAAGAATATTTTAGGCAGTGTGATATTGGGGACCAAAAACCCCAAAGAAAAATTTGTTAACAAACTTCTTGGATTGCAATCCAACAAAAATAATAATTCCAAACAAATATTTGTTGACTAATACAATAAACATCCAAAACTTGCCCGTTAGAATGCCATGAGTTCTTCCGAATGCATATTCATCAACTTATTCTGCAGAATTGAAAATACAATAAGCCCACATAAAAATTTGTTCACTATTTTCAAAATAGTCAATTTTACAGCTTAAATTTTAAGCAAATAGCAGTTCGTCCCCTTTAAAATTCCATTAGTTCTGCAAAGCATTTATCAGAGGCAAATTTTGTGGATTCCGATCATAATTTTAAATATCTCACATGACAGTTTTTTGAAGTAAATATTCAAGTTTAAACTGCATTTTTAAACCATTGCAAACCAAAAAAAAACTTTCGATGATGTAAAATAAAAGATAAATATAAATTCAAGCGTTTCTGAAGAGAAAACAATTCTGATTGAATTCTGACAAAACCAACGCTAAATAAGAAAAACACAACTTCAAATGCACCTTTTCAGAAATAATAGTTAAAACATATATAACTCAAAAAGCTCCGAGTTCTACAAACATCATCACCAACAGGAATTTGTACATAATCAAACGAACATAAAACAATGTGGCAAAACTTGAACCCCCCCTAAAATTCTTTAGTCATCAGAAATGATTACAGTGGGAAACATTTGCAGAGTCCAAAGTTTAGCAATTAAAATTTTTTCCAGTTGACAATTTTTTTTAAGTAAATGAATTAAATTAAGGCACGATAACAAAATCTTAACCATAATTCCACAGAAAAAAACCAAAGATTAAAGAAAATTTGGAGCATTTTAAAATCAAAGATAATAAAGTCTAAAGAAATTGTAATGAACCCAACAATAGACTTTGAGGAATCAAATTTTATTAGAAAAAAATCATAAAATATTATGAACTTCAATTCAATTCAGCATCTTAAATTTTAGTAATATGGCAGAAACATCAGAGGTCACCCATTCCAATACTACTCTTGCTTCTCCGTTTCAAAATTTCATCTAAAAAACATAAAATATTCATCAAAAAACAGTAAAGCCTCTGAAATTACAGAAGAAAAATCCAAAAGAAAATTTGTAAATATTGTCCTGTATTCCAACTAAGACCTAACAAAAAGAAAAAACCGTCTCTTCGGAAATTCTGTTAATTTTTGCAGAAAAACTTGCAATGGGCAGGTCTTTAATGGAAACGAAATTACCAAAAATGAAACGCTAGAAAAAAATAATAATAATTGTCATAATGCGCCCTTCATGAGGGAAAAACAATTCAAAAGAAAAACAAGAATTTTACAGGATTGCACATAAAAGCGAGCATTTCAATGAACTATCATCAAATTTGTGGCGTGAAGGTAGTGGGTATGTACGATGTCGTTGACTCAGAGAAATATTCATATTGTGGATCAACATCCACACCACAATTGATGGGCAGGGCGTCAACGTTACAGTCACTTGCAAGAACATCATCCTGCCTGACATTCGTAACGTCATTCTTCACAACTGCCAGATAAGTCGCATAATTCATATATTCTGTGGAACCATCATGCTCTGGGTTTCCTGCACTGTCACCAACTGTGTCTGCCTCCAAGAAGTTGGGCTTGCGGGATGAACTCACAATAGCAGCAGGGTGGTCTACCTCAACTGTAGATGTGCCCAACTTTTCACTCTCATAAACAAAGCGATTACCATCTTCATCTTCGGTAGCAAAATGAATGTCAACACCGCAGAGTACAGAAAGCTCATGAGCCTTCTTGCATATTCCTTTCATCCGCTTCATAAAGTGCAATCGTCTTTTAGCCTTTTCTTTCACATAAGATATCTCCAGCTTTTTCCGACCCATCTCTCAAAACAATTTACCAAAACTGTACGGTAATTGAATGTGTAACTAACTAAGCCCAACCACTGAAGTTTGATGTTGACTGTCTAATGCAAATTTGAATATATAGAGTTTAGGGATCACACTTATGATTATTTTTAGAAAATTTATGTAAGAAGTCTTTGAATTAATTTTTTTAATTTGGTTCCTTTTAACTCCATGCAAAAGTAGAAATAACGTATCTTTGAATTAATTTTTTAATTTGGTTCATTTAATTCCATGCAATTATTAAATAGGGAAAAGTAGAAATAACATTATGCATATTTTAATATTGTCAATGCAATTACTAAAAAGGAAAAAGTAGAATCCTTAAATAATATAATACATATTCTAATATTGTCAATAATTTCTAGTAAATGCATAGCAATGCATTGCATTTAACATTTAATTATAATATTGTAAGAGTGAAAGTAACTCTTTTTAAATTAATTTAATCCAATACATATTAGTATAGATTTATTAAAATATATTTTGTATACATATTTTATTTAGTTAAGTGTTATTTTATTTTATTTACTATATTGAATTGATTTTTTTAATTTGGTTCATTTAACTCCATGCAATTACTAAAAAGGGAAAATTAGAAAGAACATGATACATATTCTAATAAATGCATACTAATGCATTATGTCTAGTTATAATATTATAAGGGTGAAAGTAACTTGTATACAGTAATTTAATTTAATTTAACACATACTAGTATATTTATATTTAAAAAACATATCTAAGCACGTGAGAGATATCTTCCATATCTTCCAATTTGTTGGCATTTATAAATTATTTGCAGTTAGAATATTTGATATGTTCATATGAGCTAATTTAAAGAGACTATGGTGCAAGAATTTCCATATTTTTCAAACCTAATAAAGATTTCACTCCATAACTGCCCAAGTTTTTCTATTTTTCTATCCATTTGGCTTCAATGAATTTATTTATTTACACATTTTATGAATTTTGTTTACTTGGGAATCTCAATCTTAACATGCATACTATTATAGATAGTTTATTTACTTCAATGTTATTTTATTTTATTTATTATATATGAATACATAATTTTTTATTTTTATTTCAAAATTATTTTATTTTATTACATTGTTTATGAATATTTCATATTTAACTTTATATTAAAAAATAACAATATAATATTAAAACTAGTATAGCTATATTTAAAAAATATATCTAAAGTACCCCGATGATCCATCTCCTTTTAATCAATTTATTTTAAACTATAATTGTAATTATTGTATACTTTAATAATTTTAAATCATAATTATGTAGTATAATATTAGTAAACATTATAATGATGTATTTATATTATTATTATTTTATTATTTTACGGGTAAATAGTTTCATATTTTAAATCAGAATAATTAATTTAAATTAGAATAATTATTTCATATTTTAAATCACAATAATATAATTTAAATTAGAATAATTATTTTAAAGTAAAACTATTTTAAAGGTTCAATATTATATTTATATTATTATATTATTGTAATATTATTGCATTTTATAGAGAATGTTTATAATAATAATAATAATAATAATTACTATATATTAAAGAAAATTACTTAATGATAATTAATATTATTATAATTAAGGAAGTGCGTTGGTTGAAGAAGACCGAAAAAAAGTAGGTGATCTAGGCGAGAAGGCATGGGGCGATGTTGAGGATGACAGGCAATCTAGGGAGGATTTAGTAGGAAGATGAACCTCGGAATGGAAGCACATTCCACAGTGGGTTTTTTTAGGAGGGCATTAGGTGGATAAGTGTCATCCCAACTTCAGATCAAACAAGCTAAGGAAGTTCAAAAACCATGAGTAGGGGATGCGCAATGGGTGTAAGGCATGGGGTACTTAGAGAGGTCTCCCATGGCTACAGCCAAGGAGATAGACTGCACATAAATATGTGAATCTTAAGTCTTGAGGGTAGGGGGAGCACTGGCAAAGGAATGACAATTGGAACTCAACTTCATGGATTTGTTCCTCGTAAGGGCACCATGGGTGGTTCAGAGAAAAGAAGTTTTTCAAAGTAGATACTGCAGAAAATTGGTGAATCAAGGAAGATAGCAAGAAGGGAATGGATTAGGATGATTAGATGAAGACTTCTTGGAAAGGAAAGAAAAAGGTGATGATCGAAGAAGAATCCCCGCACATTCACAAAGATCTGAAAGGTAAGGTTCCAAACCCTAATTTGTTTAGATCACAAGTTACTCTAGATAAAAGGTAAATTGAAAAATCCATAGGAAGGCTCAAGAAATCTAGGGTTCAAGCCAAATGGGGTAGGGGGTGGATTGATTTAGAATGCATTCAAAAATTGTGCTAGGGACTATGGGGAAACCTTGTCTAGATCACAGCGATTCCAAATGCGTTATTTTTGGTAGAATTCCCTTCAAATACAAAAAATGGAAAGCACTCAATAGCGGGTCGCATTACCTTGATGGTGTGGGAATGCATATGATTGACTGGCATCCCAATTTTGACCCATGGAAGCATAAATTTGAGGAGGGACCAATCTGGATATGATTGTACAACCTCCCGGTAGAATACTGGGAAGAGGATTTCATTAAGGTTTTTGGGAGGAGCCTGGGAACACTCATATCAATTGACAAATTGGTAGAAGATAGATGCTAGGGAGCCTATGTCAGAGTTTGCATAGGTTTGAAGCCACATCAATCCCTGCCTCAGGAGATAGAGATCCTCATGGGGGACAGAGATTGGATCCAAACAGTACTAAGGGAAGACCAATTGAAACTATTCTCAATATGCAAATAGAGGGATCATGGAAATATGGAATGCAAGATCTCTGTGAAGGTAGACAAAGCCAACATGTACAATTGGAGATATTTGCAGCCAAGGGAGAGTAGGGAGGGATATTCACAACAAAACCCTAGCCTGGAGGAATGTCAGAAGGATGAGGAAGGTAGATTGATAAAGGATATCCTTTCAGTTAAAGGGGAGTCATGCCTTGAAAAACAAAATACCAGACCCACTACCGTAGAGATATGTGGACAGGCTGAGTCTTGGGAAATGGTAGTGTATAGTCCTCTAGATTTTGGGAACCTGTTGACCTGATGCTAGCAAGAATTGGTGAAGGAGGCTTTAGAAAGGGAGGAAATGAAGGAAAAAACCCAAGAGAAGTCAAGAGATATATTAGATAGCATTACTCAAGAGGCGATGCTGGAGTCAAGGGATTTGGAGCAGGTTGAACCCCCCTTAGGACTGGAGGAGATCGAAGAAGAGATAGATTATGAAGATGAAGGTGGATTGGGGGGTCAAAAACCAAACATCAAGAAGAGTGGCAAGCGAGCCTCGAAAACTAACAGAGCTAAGCTAGAAATTGCAGCCAATGCAGCAACGTAAATGAAACTCATCTTAGGGAAGGACGTATTCCTTCCCCAGGAGAAATTAGGGCAATAACCTAGAATGTTAGGGGCATCAATGTCCCTAACAAATGGCCTCTGGTCAAACGCCAAATTAACCAATCAAAAGTAGACATCTTTCTTTTACAAGAAACCAAACCAAGGAAAGAGGAAAGTGATAGGAGACTTAGCTGCTAGAGACAATGGAAGGGCCATTTCTATGAAGCTGAGGGAGTCTTAAGGGGTTTGGGAATCATTTGGAACCAACTCACAATAGAAGGGGAAATTATGGAGGAAGATAGGAGTTGGATAATAATGAGGTGCATAATGCTGCAAAGGACTGAGAAATTCTATATCATCAATGTGTATGGCCTAACTACTACATTGGACAAGAGATCATTGTGGCAGCAAATCACTGGTAAATTGTGAAATTTTAGTGGGGAGAAAAGCATCATAGTAGGTGATTTCAATGCAACTATGAATAATGATGAGAAGAGAGATGGTTTGCAAAGAATTATGAATGTGCAACAAAACTTTCAAGAATTCATAGATAACAATCAACACAAAGATGTGCAAACAAGAAATAAAATCTCCACTTGGACAAATAGGAGGAAAGGTTTCACAAGCATAGCAGAAAGACTTGACATATTTCTATTGGCTGGGGACTAGGAAGGACAGGCAAATCTAGTGGAAGTAGTCATTTTGCTGCTCTCTGGCTCTGATAACTTTCTGGTCCAACTGTCAATTCTACCATATGAACCTCCTAAGGTATCTCTTTAAAATTTTAAAGTATGTGGTTGAGGGATGACACTCTCCTAGAGTTGATGGCAATATGGTGGGACAAAAATTGAATAGTAAATCAATCCAACCTCTTCAAACTAAGCAAGAAATTAGGGTTTGTAAAATCCAAGCTAAAGGAGTGGAACAAAACTCACTTCAAGCACATTTTCCAAGAAAAGAAAAGAGTAGAACAAGAAATAGCCAACCTAAATGATCACATAATTAGGAATGGAATGAGGGAGGAGGAGTTTGAATCAAAAAAAGCACTAAAGGAGGAATGGGTAGAACTCCTAAAAAGGGAGGAATATTACTAAAGGCAAAAATCTTGGGACACATGGCTAAAAGGAGACATGAACACCAAATACTTCCACAGAATAGCAATGGCCAACAGAAGCAAAAATAGAATAAAAAAATGAAAAGGATGGATGCAAGTATGACACAATCAATAGATGAGGTAAACCAGGAGGCAGTGGCATTCTTTGAGGCAATTTTGAACAAAGAAGCTCCAAATCAAAGAACAACAAGGGATAATATTCTAGCCTCAATTCCCACAGTGGTCTTTGAAGAACAGAGTCAGGCCCTATTCAAGCAAATTGAGAAAGCGGAAGTGAGAACTACCACCTTCCTACTCAACCCAGACAAAGCCCTTGGACCAGATGGATTCATAGCCAACTTCTTTCAGAAATTCTAGGAGATTGTTGGGGATGATCTCACTAATGCAATGGAGGAATCTAGAAGAAATATGACTATGATGGGGTCCATTAAACACACTTTCCTAGATTTAATCTGTAATAAAAAGAACCCTCAGGAAATGGGGGACTTCAGACTGATAGCACTTTGCAACACAGTATACAAGATTGTGACTAAAATCATAGCCAACAAGCTTAGAGAAGTTTTGGACTCAATCATTTCACAAGAACATAGTGGTTTTGCCCCAAGGAAATCAATTGTGGAAGCAATAATTATTGCTCATGAAGCAATTCATTCAGCTAGGAAGACCTGGGAGGTAAGTATGATCAGGTCAAGTTATACATTCTAAAGGCTTACGACCTAGTGGATAGGCAATCCTTGTTGGAAGTACTAGAGGTTTGGTTTTAGTGGCAACTAGAGGGAGTGGGTCAAAAGCTACATCTTAACACCAAAATTTTTAATCCTGGTCAATAGTGTAGCACATGGTTTCTTCACTTCCACAAGAGGCCTTTGGCAGGGAGATCCTCTCTCCCCCTTTCTTTTCATCATCATGGTTGAGGCTCTAGGAAGAGGGATCAATGCACTCAGGAGAGAAGGGAAATGGAAAGGAATCATAGTAGCAAATAGAATAGAAAATGTGACACATTAACAATTTGCAGATGATACCATCCTATTTGGTGAAGCATGCAGAAGAAAAGCAAGAACCGTTAAAACTTTTCTAGATGAGTATTTTCTAGCTTCTGGTCAGGGTGTCAATTGGAGGAAATAAAAGGTTTTCTTTCTAAATATGCAATCCAATCTCCAAAGGGATCTAGCAAGAATCCTGAATCTACAGGTGGCCAACTTCCCTGGGTGTTACTTGGGAACACATCTTTTTGCAGGTTTTAACAAAAAGAGCTACTAGGAAAACCTGGTCAACAGTTGCAAGAACAAAATGGGAACTTGGAAAGGAAAGTGGCTATCCTCAACTGGTAGGCTTTTGATGGTAAAATTTGTCCTATCGGCCACCCCAGTATATTCGATGGCATGCTTGAAAATTCCCAAATCGATTGAAGAAGCCATCAATTAGATACTTCGTAAATTTTTCTAGAGTGGGTCAAGAGGGCACAATAAACTCTTTCTGGTAGCTTGGAATAAGGTTTGCACCCTAAAGGAGGCAGGCGGGACAGGCATAAGACAACTTGCAATAATGAACTTAGCCATGGGAGCTAAGCTTGTATGGAACCTCTATGAAAAAGGAGACCAGAAGACTAGAAATGGGTTAAAATCCTCAGAAGAATGTATTTGGACATGGATGAGTCCACAGGAATTCTAACCATTGCAGACCTGCTAGGGGCTCTACAATCTGGGACTACATTCTAGAATACAAGGACATAATCTCAAAACATGTCTCGTGGGAGGTCAAAAATGGTCAAAGAGAGATGTTCTGGAGTGACTCTTGGGGTGGTGGTGTGACACTTGCCAACTACCTCAACCTTGAGGGAATAAAAAATGAGACCTTGCGAGTTTAGTGTAGTAAGGTTTGCCACTATGGAAAAATAAAAGTTCAAGATGGGGTTCCAACTTGGGAGTGGAGGTCCTTGGAAGAGATTAAGGCCCCCCAAGAGCTGAAAAGAGAGCTAGCTACAATCTTGAAGAATAGATCCTTTTCCCCTTTAGTCCAAATGGATACAATCAAATGGTGTGGCTCGACCATAGGGTCCTATAAGGTCAAATGCAGATATAAACTAAAGGAAGCGGCAATAATCAAATAAAATTGGCTAACAAGGATTGTCTCTTGAAAGCGAGGGTTTTTTCTTGGTTGGAACTTTAGAAGAGGATCCTAAGAGAGGATAGAATGGCAAGATTTGGAATAGCTGGGCTAGGAAGATGTGTCCTTTGCAAAAGCAACAATGAAAATGCCAATCATATCCTTCTGACTTGCCCCTTCGTGATTGAATGTTGGCAGTTCTTTATGAAAAAGGTCAACTTTTAGAGCCCTCTCCCCCAGGATATTGAAATGTGGTTTAAAATGTGGCTAGAAATCCATAAGAAGGTAATTTTTGGAAGCATTTGGAACATCATACCCTCAACCCTCATATGGGAGATATGGAAAGAGCAGAATAGGTGCATCTTCCAAGACAAGGAATTGAATTCTAAGAGCCTATGTAAGAAAACTAAAGACCTCATTACAGAGCTAGTTAATGAAGCCACACATAAGAGATCGATCAAAAAGAAGAATTTCACTTGCTGGGATGATGGGATAGCTAAGGTTTTTCCTAGCCTAAAAATACCCATAGTAAATGGAGAAGGGGAAGCAGGAAGGGTGAAAAGGCAGGAGGTGAAATGGGAACCTCCAGAGCTGGGTTGAATAAAGATAAACTTTGATGGTGCCTTGAAGGGCAACCTAGGCCCGAGTGGTGCAGGTTGTGTGGCCCGTGGTGAACATGGAAATATTCTAGCAAAGAAATCCATTAGTTTGGGAGAGTTGACAAATAATCTAGCATAATTCAGAGCAACATTTATTGGATTATAATTAGGGATTGAACTAGGTGTTAAGCGTATACATCTTGAAGGTGATTCATTTATCACAATAAATGTAATTAGGTTAAATTCTACTCCAAATTGGAACCTAGGTCAGTGGTTACAACCCATCAGACATCTACTGGGTGGGTATGAAGACTTTAGATTGAGCCATGACCCACGTGCTTAGAGAAGGTAACACTCTAGTTCATGAGCTAGCAAAGGCGACGGTAGAGATTCCTCATTCTTAAGTCACCAAGTGGCCGAGGAATGATGGATAGACTACTCACACATTAATTAAGTTGGCAGTTTCATTTATGAAAAGTGTGAGATCATTTTGCTTGTTGGGAAATGATTTTGTAAAGTGATGAAAGTACTTAAGATACGTCACTATAGGTAGCAAAGTATAGTGATCGACTGATCCCTCTCGGAGTATTGATAGGTGAAAGATTTTAAGATCTTTGGTTTCATGCAGAAAGGTATGCCTTCACAAGAATAATCATTATGACACAGTGTGGGGGCTTACAAATATGGCTCAGGTGGTAAGTACTCAAACTCATTCTTATTCTGTTCAAGAAGAGCTGGAGGGGTGCAAGCCATGGATACACCAATATGTTTGGAGTCCACTAAACAACAAATGTCTTTCCATGGGGAAGTCTCAGACAAAAGGCTAAAATCCATTCTCACTTCAGCTCATTCACTTGTGCTCTAGGTGGTAAAGAAGGTGATGGAGGTCAAATTTCTGCAAGCTCATCACCACTACAGGGTCAACATGGACATCACAACAATGTTCTTGGCAATGTTGTTATACATGGAAAGAAGCATCAATTGCTTGCGAAGAATGGCTGGCATTGTGCGGGTGAATGGTGTAGGCTAGGTCAGAAGATACATGGAAGTAGTAGGTTTGGCTTTGGATGGCGAAATTAGGGGTGAGCAGAACTAGGGATTGGACGAGGATGAGGTCTAGGTGGAGAACGATGGAAGACACCCCGAAGAAGCAACCAACAGTCCAGTTCATCATGCCTGTGGTATCGAGTGCCCGATGGTAGCTAGAGCGATGGCGGCGAGACAGGCTTAGGAGGAGGAAGAAGACTAAGCAACAAATTTGTCTTTCATCATGCAGGTTTTTTTGGATAATTTCCATATTGTAATCAACTACTCTATGTAATTATGCTTTGTATGGTTATGGGTTGTAAATGGCCATTTTGTTTATAGAAGGTCGTCAATGTGTCAAGGCCTGGTTCTGTGGGCCAGTATAGTAGTAGGATGGGTGGGCAGAGAAAGAGATGGGGAAGAAAGGGGTATTAGGGTTGTGTGTGATGCTGGGAAAGTCAAAATGTAAAACATCTAATGTAATTTTTACTAATTAATTAATATAAAGGGTACTGCCCCTAAGCAGCTATTTAACAAAAAAAATTAATATTTTTTATACTTATTTATTATAATTATAATAATATATTTAATCTATATTATAATAATTATATGAATAATTATAATTATAATATAATATTACAATATAGATTAGATATATTATTATAATATATTATAATAATTATTAAATATAATATAATATTTCCACCTGTGTAGTAAATTGATTAAAAAAGTAGGTGACGTACTTTAGATATTAATTATAACCCTAACCTTAATCCTAAGAGTAATGCTAACACTAACTCTAATTCTAACCCTAACTCTAATTCTAAATATAATTCTAACCCTAATGATAACCATAATTCTAACCCTAGGTCTACTTAACCCTAATTCTAAAACTAATTCTATTCCTAATTATAAAACTAATTCTAACCCTAACCCTAATTTTGGAACTAATTGTAATCTAGGTAAGATTAACTACAACTTTTCGAGGTGAGCGGGATGTCAATTTTTTGCTCTGCATGTTGAGCTAGGGCATTCGTGCCCTAGCCCGATCCTCTAGTTTTTTCTTGGTCGTGTGAAGTGTGGGGAGTGCAAGCATTTTGGGGAGGTCTGGGGTTGTGATTTTTTTAGTGCAAAGTTTTTTCTTCTGCATCGGTGTCTTTTTCTCCCTAAGCATTCGGGGGTTTTGTGCCTGGTTAGAGGCCGCGGGTGGGGATTTTTGTGCCTGGTTGGTTTGGGTCTGCAGTTCGAAGGTAGTGCTAGGTGGTGGGTCGGTTAAACCCTAGTGGTGGTTCTTTTTTCTCAGGGGCTTGCATGCCCGCCTTGGGTCTTGTTTAGTTTCAATGCTGATCGGGGAGTCTTCAGGGGCTAGTCCCAAGATGGATTTTCGCTCAACAACGGTTGGTGTGAATTCTCCTTCGCATACTTTAAATCTTTTTACTAATAACTTGTTCACATCAGATCTGGGGTTGGTTGGTTCAGATTTGTCTGGTGGTTCACGGATTACGAAGATCAATGGATGTCTTGACTGTTGTGAGGAGAGGCCAAAATTAGTTATCCCGCTGGAGATGATTGTAGAAGATATTGACTATTATTCGAAACATGCATTGCTGTGCAAGTTTATGGGAATGCATGTTTCATTACAATTTCTTGAATCGTGGGCCCAACGGACTTGGATGCCAGAGGGAGAAATGGAGGTTATGCTTTTAGCAAATAACTATTTCATGGTTTCATTCAATTGCTTGGCGGATAGCAACAAGGTCTTTGAAGGAGACCCCTATTTTCATAATCAGATTGGGTTATTTATTAAACCTTGGCATGCAGACTTCAATCTTGCTGAAGAGCTTCCGAACCGAGTTCCAGTATAGGTTTGGCTTCTGAGGTTTCCTGTAGAATGTTGGTGGGATGATGTTTTGCACTTGCTGGCTTCAATGCTAGGAAAACCAGTTGGTGCTTCATAGCAGACTCAAGTTAAAAAGGTGATGACTTTTGCCCGTATCTGTGTTGAGATTGATTTAAGTAAACCTTTGCCAGATTCGGTAGATATGTGTGCGGGTCCTTACTCTTGGGTGCAGCAGTTGGACTATGAGACTCTTCCTTTTCGGTGTCATCTCTATCATGAATATGGACATTTGTAGAGGAGATGCCCAAAGGCTAGGCCTGTGGATTCTCAGCCTTCTCAACCTCCCCGCAATCCCCCTAGGGTTGAAAAGGGGAAGGAACCCATTCCTGGGAATGTGGATGGGGCTAATGGTTTTGTTCCTATCAAGGCTCGAAACAAGAATCGTGGTCAAAAGAGGACTTTGAAGGAAAGGCAGGGTGAAGATTCTTTCAACAGATTTGAAGTTTTAGATGATCTTAGCCAACAGGAAGTCAATCCGGGCTTGGTGAATCTGGATCAGGGTGCTTTGGGTACAGGACAGGAGGGCCTTCTTTATGAAGCTACTTAGGTTTTGCAGGATAATAGGGCTTTGCAAATGGACACAAATGTTCAAATGGAAGTCTAGGTGGAACCAGTTCCTATTATAGTAGGGAAGAAGCGTGGTGAGAATGGATCTCCTCTTGTTTCAAATGTAGGTACTGAGGGGGTGAAGAATAATAAGTCTTCTTCTCATTTGGGTCTTCATCAAAAGGATCCAAAAAAAGGGGTTGGGGAGAAGTCTTCCAAGCTTGGTAGAAAAAAGGATTTGGAAAAGATTAAATTAACAGGGGAAACTTCAACAGAGACCTAAAATTAAAACATTGAAATTTTACAAAACATGGGTATATGGGCATTTGCATGATAGTCTCACAAAAATTTGAGGCTTAACATATTTTGGGACCTATAACGACCTTGCTGGTTTCTGAATTGACATAAATTCTAACTCGATTTAGTTTGTACTCACAGGTGACAAAGGAGCCCTTTGGAACAATTGTTGGTGTGACACTTGGATTTTGTTGCTGCACCATCACCTTTGCATGTTCTACATCTGCTCCCACTAGCTCTAGCCAGCTTGATTTGCCTGCAACTGCACTCCTCATTTCAATACCCAAAGAAAACAATAACAAGAGGATCATGTATAGCTTCTTGGAAATAAAAAGAAAGCAGATTGATTTGTTACCTCTTGAATTGCCAGATGTAGTAGCTCCCTTTTCCATCCTTGGCCTTCAACTAAGATCGATATGAATATAAAGATGCAAAAGGATAATGGGTTTCAAGGATATTTAAGGAGAGAAGAGAAGCAGCGGCTCCAGGTTAGGAAGGAAGCATTGATACAATTTCCCACATGATCAAGTTTGGATGCATTGTTTTGTTTTGGCATGGATGCTTCCGGCTTGCAATCCATCCTTCCATTGTCACCAAGCATATGTAAATGTTGGTTTTTTGTCTTCTCTTTCTTGGATGAATTAACCAAGTGGGATCTAGAAAAATAAATTGTTAGGAAAAATGTGAAGGCTTATTTTAAAATCACATTATGTCATTTGCCAATTAAAAGAATGGAAAATTGTTAGGAAGGTAAACAAGTATATCCTGAGAATAGCAGCGGATATTTTTTTAAAACATTTTCAACACATACAATGGTATCCATGTCCTTTTACCTTATGTTTTGGATTTCTTTTGATTAGAATGTTTCAAATGTAATCAGAAACTTTATAAGTGACATATTTTTGCATGAATTTGGTTCATAACATCCTATATTATGGGTCTATTATCACTTATATCTTTACAAATTTGATCTTAATCCTTAGATTCCTTATTTGTCACCCTATATCAATTTTATGTGTGTAAACTTGACCTAAGACATTCCTATACTTGTAGCTTTGAACCCTAAAGTTGAAAAAATCATTTATTCAAATTTAATTTCAACTCCCTCCTATTAGCTATTTTGAATTTATATTGAACATGTTTGTGCTGATTTGCTTGCTTGGTGGTTATATTTAAGAACTTTTAATATTCATTTTGACAGTATTTAGAAGCATGGTTGGGTTACTCAATGTAAGTGCTAGTTAGTATTTATGGGAGCATCATAGCAACATTATCAAAGAATTATATCATCACACATCATCGCAGGTCCATTGCATGCTTGCTTGCTATCTTTCTTCTTTCTCTTAGATCTATAAAGTCAGTCCTTTAGAAGTCTAATTGAAGAGAATGTAATCCTCACAATTCATAGCTTTACCAAAGGTGTTTCCAACTCTACCACTCCTTGCATAGATTTAGATATTAGAGATGTTTGGCACTCTTTAACATTTTGCAAAATTTTCAGATACCCTAATGATGTTACACTTTCTTCCAAGCTTGCAAACATGTCTAGGCCTTGGTGATATATTTCTCTACTAGTTTTAATGTCTGGCCTTTAAAGTTTGATGTTTTTGCCGTGTCCTTGGTCTATATGCTCTTGGTCTGATGTTCCACGCTCCTCAATAGTACCATGCATTAAGCCTATAATGGTTATAACGAGAACCTACACGGTGGCATGAAGCCCCCTTTTACTTAGCTCTCTGAACCATTGGATATATGTTTTGTTTTGTTCTTTCAGGCCCCCCTCGCTTAAGTCTAGCGTTTTGTGCTCCCCTTGCATTCTCACATAGTAAATTCCCCACCAGTTATTGCCAGTACCAGCGTAGCATCGTAGTGATCGTCTTATTCATCCTCTGGGCAGTTTCTTGGTGGGTCCTACAATGATGAATGTTTCAATCTCAGCAAACCAAAGTTGGACACATGTTTCCTTGATCTTGCTAGACTGTGACTAAGCTTCTAGTGGCATATAGGTAAGTTGTCACACTCAAGTTCTACCTCCACATTTCGCTGAGCGGGCCCCACTTACTCTCAACCTGCATTGTAACATGACCCAATCATATGTCTCCACGTGGCTGACAACCCGTTTAGACATATTGCAAAAGGTTGGTGAATAGCTGACAACTGTTTGAGAAGACATGTGTACGTTGAGTTGTCCTTGGGCTTGATGTGTGTGCATGACCTTTCATCCTACGTGCTATCACAGACCAATGAGAAGCTCGTGCTAAGCCCTTTGGCCATGTTGTGGCTTCACTTCTCTTGAAGATCAAACTCACATGGTGGTGCCGCGGTGTGGCTCTGTCTATCCAGCCCCAAAAAAACGCATGGGGCTGGATGCCATGCTTGCCATACCATCCATTGTACTTACCTCCGTCCAACACCAACAAGTGCTACCATTAGCGGGGGTAGCTTCCTATATCATATAGAAATTAAAACAAGTACATAGAGTGCTGAAAGGGATGTTTAATGGTATAAGTAAAATATGATATTATAATAATATAATAATTATAATTAATTTATAACAATATTATAATTATAATTAAATAATTTTATTTATTGTATTTATTACTATGTTTATTACTGTATTTATTATTATAAACATTCTTTATAGACATCTCTTGAGTGTCAAAAAATAAAATAGGTAGATTGCACACGAATTCTGGACAGAAGCTCTATATGAAGTTCGAGACTCTCCACGCAGCAAGATGTCATCGTGATGGTTGGATGCCTTCAAGGGAGTACTCCCCACCCTTGTAAGACGCTCTTTAGCCTTGGTTGAACGCGTTCTATTTTATTATGCTATAATACTTTGTGAAAATGTTTCTGTGTGTGCTCTGTCTTTCATAACCCTAGACCGGTGTCGACCCCATCGACTTAGGTCTACACCCTCATTTGTAGAACCAAGGAATGATGAATCAAATGTTTCACCACCATCTATGTCAGCAAATATCAAGACCTGTGTAGCACTAGTTGCCTTAGCAACATGACACAAGCCTTCCTTACGTACAGGATGCACAACAATTGCCCCAACTTCTATAAAGTACTTAAGAGCCATGTCATCTATTCCTTTTGTTGTTAAAATTACATTTGCACTAGCTTTTAAAATCTTCTCAATACGCTCTTTAGTTAATCTCTTACAAGCATTCAATGCTTCATTCATGTCTCTTACACAAAATGACATCATCATCAACAATGCGCTCTTCTACAACTTTATTTGCAGAACCAAAAAATGATGAATCAAATATTTTGCCACCTTCCATATTAGCAAATGTCAGGTTCTGTGTAGCACTAGTTGCCTTGGCAACATGATGCAAGTCTTCCTTACATACAAGATGCACAACGATTTCCCCAACTTCTACAAAGTACTTAAGAGCCATGTCATCTATTCCTTTTGTTGTTGAAATTACATTTGCACCAGCTTTTAAAATCTTCTCAATACGCTCTTTAGTTATATTTGCTCCTCTTTCACAAATCATATTAAGCAACCTTAGATCAGTGAGAAGACCTTGCACTCCCATCTGTATTCTTGTCTTCTAAAGATTGAAATCCAAATGTACAATGTTAAAATTACATTTGCACTAACTTAGAGTAGACAGTTATACTTTGAAGTTCAAAACTAAACAAGGCTTAGGGCTTATGGTTTTAGGGTTTTAAACTCTAAACTAAAACCCTAAAACCCTAAACACTAAAACCCTAAGTTTTTAGGGTGTAGGGTTTTAGTTTTTAGGGTTTAGGATTTTAGGGTGTAGGGTTTAGGGATTAAGGTTTTTTGTTTTAGGGTTTTTGGGTTTTAAATCCTAAACCCTAACCCTGAAACCTAAACCCCTAAAACCATAAATCCTAAACACTAAACCCTAAACCCTAAAACCCTAAACCTTAAACCCTAAAACCCTAAAACTGCAAATAGCAAATAACATGTGAATGTGATTGTTAGTCTAATTATAATGCAAATATGTAGTGCAAGTAAAAAGGTCTTGTGTGTAAATGTCCAAAAGTTGTTAATGTGCAAAAGAGATGTTGAAAATGAAGGAAATGAGATCCTTTTATAGGAGAAAATGGTCAATCAAGGGTTGAGATCAAATTGGCTTAAGAAGGGTCAAGAAGGCTTGAGAATTTGATGATCCTCAATCCATGTATGAAGTCTCAACCAATCCCATGTTGACAAGTGTTAACATGTGAGAGCTTGAGAGGGGATGAGGGAAACATTAATGACTAACATGATGGGTTAGGGGTTAACTCGGGGTTAAATGAATGTGCAAGGGTTTAGATGGGGTTAGGAGGGACAAAAGCCCATGTGGGTGTGTAAGAAGCATGAATGAAACATTGAATGCTTGTAAGAGATTAACTAAAGAGCATATTGAGAAGATTTTAAAAGCTGGTGCAAATGTAATTTTAACAACAAAAGGAATAGATGATATGGCTCTTAAGTACTTTATAGAAGTTGGGGCAATTGTTGTGCATCTTGTACATAAGGAAGGCTTGCATCATGTTGCCAAGGCAACTAGTGCTACACAGGTCCTAACATTTGCTGACATGGAAGGTGGTGAAACATTTGATTCATCATTCCTTAGTTCTACAGATGAGGGTGTAGACCTAAGCCAATGGGGTTGACACTGGTCTAGGGTTACGAAAGATAGAGCACACACGGAAACCTTTTCACAAAGTAATAGTATAATAAAATAGAACGCGTTCAACCAAGGCTAAAGAGGGTCTTATGAGGGGGAAAAGTACTCCCTTGATGGCATCCTGTTGCATGGAGAGTCTCAAACTTCGTGTAGAGCCTTTGTCCAAAATTCGTGTGTAATCTACCTATTTTATTTTTCGATACTCAAGAGGTGTCTATAAAGAATGTTTATAATAATAAATATAGTAATAACCGTTGTAATAAATACAATAAATAAAATTATAATTATAATATTGTTATAAATTAATTATAGTTATTATATTATTATAAATTTAATATAATTATTATATTATTATAATATTATATTTTAATTATATATTATAATATAATAATATTATAATAATATAATAAATATAATAATATCAAAATAATTATATAATTATAATATAATAATATCAAAATAATAATAATATAATTATAATAATATGATATAAAATAGACACTATTTTTGTGAGAGAGTTTATAAAATTTTGGGCTGAATTTTTTTTAGGGCGTGAGACAAAATTTCAATAAAAAATAATAATAAATTAAAGTAAATTTATAAAGTTTTTTATTTTAATTAAAAAACAATTAGAAAAGAAACAACTGCATTCTATATGGTGGCCAAATAAGGTCAAATTGCACCGACTGTAGAGACGACAGAGGAAGGTAGAACCCCACGGTGTGGAACCCTTGATTTTGAAAACAAAATTTTAAAAGGAAAATTGGTAGCTACTCCATAAAATTTTTAACTCAACGTCTTAATATGTTTTTAAAAGGTAAAATCAAATTCACAAATGTTGTCTTGAACATCATCACTAACTTATTTAGAGAATTAAATAACAAAAAGAAATTGAAAATAATATTTTTATTTTTTTATTTTTTCAAAAGTGAAAACATCTACCTTAAAATTTTATTTGAAAATTCTTTGGAAAAATTTACTACAACAAATTTTGTAATATCCCAATTAACAATTTTAAACATTTTGTAAAACTTACAATAAATCTTCTCAATCAAACAACATAAACATTTCTAAAACTATTGCAAAACAAAAACTAAAGACAATGAATATTTTTTAAAGTTTCAAGTAAAAGATCAAGAAAATAATAGGCGTTTTTAAATAAAAGCCAATTAGAGACGGTAAATGAAAAAAAAAAATGTCACAATATTTTGAAGCGTGATCTTATGACCTTTTTTTGTTAATAAGAATAAAGTAGGAGTTTTGAAAGGTTCCAAACATTTTACAAACATAAAACAAGATATAAAGATGATAACAAGGATTAAAAAACATAATACAAAATGGCTTGAATCCGAAGCACCCCATACAACTTCCAACCTAACCACCAATTTGTTGGTACTGAAATCCTTACTAATAGGTTTCTTCCCTTTAACCTTACATTTGGAGAGTGAAATAGGTAGGAGGGGCATCTCCACACCCTCATTTGCACATTCCTGACTAGATGACTCTAGGCCCTTCCCATCTACAATAGTGACGCCAACGAATGGTCTATTCATAGAAGGGGGGACATCCAAATCACTCAAACCTCCGAAGGTTGAGAGGGGTCAGAGTTCGAAACCTTTTTCCCCTCCATGAATAATTCTTCCTCCTATTTGACGGACAAACGGCAACATTTTACAAAATCCAAATTACGAGACTATTAAAAGAAAAAATGTTGCTTGATAGTAACACCTTTAATTTTAGGAGTATGTTAGAAAATACAATTTAAAATCCCGATTTGTAGACATTGCTTGAAGCACAATTTGCAGTATACAAATTTCAGAAGATAATTTTTTTAATCCCAAATAAATGATTCATACTCACAAAGTTCACTTAATTGTGAAATACCTTCCTTAATTGATTGAAGTTGGGCATCGTCAAGTTTGTGTTTGAGGCTGCTATTGTTGACTGTGAATACCTTGGCGTTTGAAGAACTTTGCTTGAAAGCCTTTAGCTTGATGACCTGTTCTGATAATACCTTAGATAATACCTTAGCTCTGATACCAGAAGAAGGAAAGAGCAGAGGAAAAATAAAAATAAATAAATAAATAACCAATACAAACAACAATATATGTCTTGTATTTGACAAAAATAAGAGTAGTGAGCTACTCCTCTTTACATTCTGTTATAAATAACAGAGTGCTCTGTTTTACTCTGTTTTAGATCTGCACAACAGAAAAAACTTGAATAACATAACATTTTAACTCAAAACAGATTTGCTCTCATATTAGTGCTATAGGCAATTTTTTTACGCAGAAAAAACAATGTATATTCATAAAACAGAGCTACTGCTCTTACATACCATGAAAAATAGACCTTTATGCCTTTTTTTCTACACTGGAAAAACAAAACATCACACACAAAAACTAGTCTATGCTTGACTTGACTAAATTTAAATTATGGACAAAAGTCTCGTTTTTCCATACGCTGGAGAAGATACAGAACTTTTAAGACATCCTTGTAGAAATTAATGAGAATAGGACGGAGGCAGGAAAAGGAAGAGAAAGTAAAAAACAAGAGTAAACTTCATTAAATGAAGTGGCCCAACCAACATATTCGTATGGTTCAACATTGTTGACAACACCCTGAACACCATCTAGTTGCCTCCTGACTTAGGAAATTAGGAATTATCAAACGGCGGAATGAACAGACTACTCTGGGCTTGAAATCAAATTCCTAGCCAAACAATCCTTTCAATACTAGGGACGAATTAATCACAACTATATGGCTATGGGTCAGAATGTATATCCAGTGCTATGAGTCAGAATTAATCAACCAAAATTTTGGAATCAATTTGATCAAATCCAGTGCAATTGAAATAGACCGCTAATCACATAATCACATGAGCTTTTCAATTATACAAGATTTTGTCAATGTACATCTCTTTAAACAAGGGTTGCAGAGCAGCTGAAGTCCCTACCAAAAGCTACTAGATGGGAACTAGATTTAACACCGAAAGATATTAAAAAACAACAGTGTGAAAACTAAAAAATGGAAATAGTGATTACCTGTGTTTGGACATTCTTACACATGCCTATGAGTATAGTTCCTACCAAATGTTCGCAGGGCAGTTTTGGAAAACATGGGTTTTGATGAAGAATTGCTCATGAGAAGACTAATTGCTTATACTATTTTATGTTAAAGCAACTATTAGCACTTTAATCATTTGTTCCAAAATTGATGCAAACATATGATAAAATAGAACACAAGTTATAAATTATGTCCATCTTCAAAGTGAAGTGGTCAAAACCCAAGAGATACAAACATTAAGGCGGTCTTATTGTTCCAGGTGTTAAATTTTAGTTAAACCCGTGAAAACCAAGAATATTGATAGAGCAGCAAATTACATGATTGCACAAATTAATTGAGATGAAAGATAAACTGTGAATAATGATTAAATTAACTTAAAGAATTTACACATATATAGCCTGCGTAGGAGAGGAATCCGAGGAGGAATTGTAGAGAGATCTCCTTGGTTAGCTTAAGTTAGAAGATTGACTGATCTAAACTGTCATCATTAATAGAAAACTGCCCGTCATTAACAGAGAGAAAATTAATGCTAACAACCCCCCTTAAGTCTAACTAAGGAGACAAAATCCTAAAGAAAGATATGGGCCCTGGCAACAAAGTCTGATGAGGTACCCAATTACAAAAAGGAAAGAAGAAAACTAAGTGAGAAAAACTCCTAACTGCTGGTATGTGGCGACTGATCATGCAAGTACTGTACACTAGTTATTTTTTTCCCTCTTTTTGCACGATCGGAGTCAGTTGTTAATTTTTTGTTAACCGACAAAAGAAAAACGACATTGGAAAACCTTAATTCTAGAAGCTTCCAAAAAGCTTGTTATAAGCAACTGGGATGTATGGTACGTCGATGTATTTGCGAGATTGTAATCTATTTTGCACTGGATAATAAAATCATTGGATAGCTGAGTTTCTGTGGATGTAGCCCATATTGGGTGAACCACGTTAAATTTCTATGTTGATCTCTTTTGTGTTATTCCTCATTGTTATATTTGGGTAATTTAATCTGCATATAATTGTTAGTGTTTATTGCTTTGATTTGTCTGAACCCTAACACTAACCATTTATTCAAACAAAGAAGAAAGCTACAACTCCGATGAAGAACTGCAAATAAATCCACACTGCCACAAGAATATATCAGAGTCATAGAAACCACTGCACATATTCTGCATTGCTCAAATGGATGAACATATAGGTACATGGTCTCTGAATACAGAAACTGATCGTCTGAAGACATGAAGATATGATTCTACAAAGATGTGCTCCACAGAACTGCATAGATTCCCTCCAGTTGGGATGATGCCATTGTTTATCCAATGCTCAGTATTGTCCCGCTAGAAAGAATATATGGAAGCACTCAAGGATGCGACTCTAAAACCTCATGTAGATCAGAATTTAGAACAACAAAAGAACACTTTTGGCTGCCATAGGAGGAAAAGTTGCAAAGCTCTGGTAGGTTATTGACAACTTTTATCCTAAGTTTGTTTATCTAGAAGCAAAATGAAAGAAACCTATACTAGATGCTTTAAGCAAAACCCCCATTGGAACTTTATATAAGTTCAATTTTTACAAAGCCCCGAATTTTCCCAGATCTTTATCATGTAGTGCTTGCAAAGCACGTACAATTTTTAAAATAATCAACATAGGAAGAAAGCAACGGGCATGAAAAAAAATAGGGGAAGAAACATGCATGCATCTAGAAACAAAGGTTTACATCTACCTCCATTGTGGTGAAAAGCTTCATAGAAATCTACTTGCAAGAAGAACTCACTTGCAAAAGATAGATCGATCACACCATTAGCAGATCACTCCTAAACATGCAATAAATTCGCACAATATACAAATGAATTTGCACTCGTACCAGACTAAGCTTTGATACCATGTTAAATTTTAACTAAACCTGTGAAAACCAGGAATACTGGTAGAGCAGCAAATTACATGATTGCACAAATTAATTGAGATGAAAGATAAACTGTGAATAATGATTAAATTAACTTAAGAATTTACACATATATAGCCTTCGTAGGAGAGGAATCCAAGGAGGAATTGTGAAGAGATCTCCTTGGTTAGCTTAAGTTAGAAGCATGCAACTTCATTCGTTATCTGCAGATCACGCAGAAGATTAACTGATCTAAACTGCCGTCATTAACAGAAAACTGCTCGTCATTAACAAAAAATTGCTCATCATTAAATCGTCAACAGAGAGAAAACCAATGCTAACACTAGGGAGGTCTTATACACCCTAGGCATGTGCATTTTAGGATATCAAATCATCAATGTTTAAGGTTTGAAACTTTATATTTGTTGTCATTCTTTTTCTAGTGAAGTTTATCTCAATTATATCATAAGATTATTTTTTGACTTGATTTGCCCTCATATTTCTCAAGGATGAGCTTGAGGAGCTATGCTTATTGAATAAGAGATGCCACTAGCAAAGCCTCATCAAAAATTGCAGGAGCCATTAGGGCAATATTGCATCATTAAGCCTTATTAAACCTTGCATCTTTTCTAAGATGATTTGCCTTTTAATGGGTTCATAAGAGCTTGTGCAAGGAAATGTGGAGAAATTTGTTCCATTATCCTTAGCCCTCTAGAAGAACAAAAGATTGCTATTGGAGAGCTATTAACGATGACAAAAAATGTGGTAGTGGAAATATGTCTAGATTAGTCTTATCCAATATATATGAAGACATAGCAGAGAAGAATTTTACAAATAAAGATCCAATTGCTCCTATTGAAGGGTTTGTTCATATCTAGTTTAGTGGACATGCTTGAATTTTCTTATGAACTAAGAGGTCTTTACTTCTTTTACAAACCTAAATCAAAGAAACTTCTTTAATTCAACTCTATACAAAATATTTTAATAAAAGTTTCCAATGAGGGGCAATGGAATGAAGTGCAAAAAATATTATTGACTGGTAGCAAACTCCATACCTTATATTTAAAGACATAAAATCATAGAATGCCAAGTAGTAATTGTTTCTAGTTTAGATAGATATCCTTAACAAGTCCAAAACATCAACAAAATTATTTTAGAGCATTGAACAAAAGATCAAGCTAAAACCTCTTTTCTCTAAACATAGATGATGCTAGATATTCTATAACTCTATATATAAATAATAAAAACTTGAGGCTCTAAATTCTTACTAGCAATGAAGAAAAATGGGCACAAATATCAACTTGAAATTCATTCTATCTCCATTAGCTAAATGAGCATACACAGTCTTTTCGTTGAAGTCTTTTACACTGTCGATTCTTGTGTATAACTAATAGTTTCCTATTTTGGTAAATTTCCTTGGCAATTTCAAAACATTGACAATTTATTTTACAACCAACAAAAGATCAGACTGAAACCTTTTTACTGTAAACATAGGTGATGCCACATATTCTATAACTCCATAAATACTCTAGTTTGTAAAATGTGGTTGGATATATTTCAACTCTAGCAATATGAATGAATATTAGAACAATATGGCAACATATGTAGCCCCATGTAGCAATGCAAGCCACCAAAATATCAGACTAGCAAACATATAGTGGAACTCAATTTGAATAATTAAATCATAGAAAGTGCAGAGATCTTGAATTGAAAATGTATACACCTAAAAATGACATGACTCTACTTAAATAAACATTTTAAATATTTATTTCATCTTTATATTCCTCTATCAATAAATAAATAAATTTATTTATTTATTTGATTCACTTCCTCTCATTTAATTAAATAAATTACATTTATTTAATTAATTAAATAAATTACATTTATTTAATTAATTAAATTCATCTACACCAACTTCATTCTTCTAAATAATTAAATAATTTTAATTATTTAATTAAAATCTTTTATTCTTCCAAATTTAAATAAAATGTAATTTTATTTAAATTAAATTTTAAATCTCCACAAAAATAAAATATATTTAAATATTTTATTTTATTCCTCCAAATTATCCACAAGTAAAAAATATTCAATATCTTTTAAAAATAAATTTCTCTTGTCATACAAAAGCAAAAGCTGAGTTAAAGCAACTTTAAAGCAACTTTGCTCTTAAATTAGAAAAATAAATTCTAATTTAAGAAAATGAAAACTCATCCTCATCAAGAAAGCATTTAACTCAACAAAGCTTCTTTTTGAATGACACATGTCTTTCTTCTATTCGCACACATTCGCACGAACATTCTCCTCTGTTGATCTTCTTATTTCTTCTCAACCATTGATCTTCTCTCAACCAACTCTATAAATACCCTTCTATTCTTCTATCTCATATCTATCCATCATTGGATTAAACTGATGCTGCAGGAAATATAGCGCGCCATTGGCACCCCCATCTCCATAGCACTTCATCATATCATCCACCTCATAGTGTGTTGAAACCCATTTTCAATCACACAAAGTATCAGAGCCAACTTCTCCTTGTCATCTTGAGGAATTGAAGCGAGGAAGCAAGCTTCCTGAGGGCCATTTTCATCTCCATCAAGATCAAGACAAAAAAGGCAAACAATGGAAGTCGAAAGGTAAAGGTTGTGAGTATCTTCTCTCTTTATTTGTTTTAAATCTCCTTTTCCTTCATATTTCATTGATGTTTTGGTTTTTAATATTCATTTGATTATCCCATTTTTACCCTCACATTTTGGTGCCCACCGTGGGGGCCCTTGCCCCTTTATCTAATTAAAATCTAAGTTTTCTTAGTGACAGGTTCCATATAGGTGTCGTATAGGTTTTTGATAGGTGCATTCGGTGCATTTATCCTCTCAATCGGTGCTTCTACCTCCTGTTTTGACACATACATACTTCCGGTGCATTCAACCTCTAAATCGACGCTTTTACCTTCTGTTTCAACACCTACAAAAAAATGGTGCATCCAGATCCTCTGAAACAACGCATACAAGTCCTATTTCAGTGTCTGCATCATCTCGATGCATATACCCTGATTTACAGCACTTTCATACTGTATAATGATGCATTTGTTAAAATGATGCTTATGTCTTATATTCCTGCGCTTTTGACACCTATCTTAGCGCATCTATAAAACACCACTTACAAACTCTATTTCTACGCATTTAGACTGTATAGCGATGCTTCTATCTTGCATTGTGGTTTTTAGGATTCCATATGATTTTTCTGTTTGAGCTAATATTTTGTCTTGCAGGATTAGAGGCTGGATTAGATCATTTAGCTGCATTAAATAGTTCACTTAGATTTATTAAGGGAAAAAGTAAAAAAAAATGCATACATGCAAATTTCACATAGTCCATAACTAGGAAGAGAGTAATTGAACCACTGCTATATCTGCATATTGCTATCTTTTTTAGTTAGATCATTGCTATCTTACAAATGAGAATGAACATTGCTATATCTTAAACACTTCAAAGTTAACAAATGCTTGAGTGCCCAAGTAGATAGCACATTTAGTTTTTTTCCTTTTAACTAGGTTTGGATTAATCAATGTCCTCTGTGTTTGTTGAATGACAATAGGCTTATGCTTTCCCCTTCACTGGGTGACTAGAATGCCAGACTTGTTATTCCATCTGTTTAACCTTTAGAGGGGCCTACCCTTGGATGCATGCCTGTCCAAGTGGGAATGACCCTGAGTGGAAATAGGCTAAAGCCAAGCCCTGTAAATCCACTTTGAATAAACTATGCTTGAAGCGAAAGCTTCTTGCAACGAGTGCTGCTGTGTTTCACCAATAGCCAACCTCCCCCAAAACCCTCTAAGGTGTAACCCTTTGAGGCTGGGAGACTCCATAATGAAGAGTAGTGTCACCATACGTGTAACCACTCGAACGGTTGCCTTGACTACGAACCAATTGTTTAGTATACCAAAAACCCCTATTTGTTGACACAAAGGGCAGAGCTCTTGAAGCGGCCTCGATTCATGTGATTCTTAGTAGAGGTAGCAGGGACAATCCTATGGTTTGGTGGGGGTACGAGCCTAAGGAAACCTAGATCTAGTATGCGTGAGAAGTGAGTGCCATGGAGGGGAGCCAATGTTACCAGATCCTAGAGCTACACACTTTAAATATGCACAGCTAGAGGATTCAACAAATACTGTCCTATCCAGCCTAGGTTGTAATTGTTTTCTTGTTAAAAAGTCCAAAATATAAAAAAAAAATAACAAAAGATAAAAATCATGAAAACTTCTATGTGTTTACTGTGTTTTTGCCATAATTGAAAATCAAAATTCAAAAAGACCAAGTTTTCAAACCAAAAAAAGAAAAATCTTAAAAAACATTCCAAAAACATTGAAAAACCAACCAAAAAAAATAGAATGGTGCTTTTGCATCGACATGCTGCGCATTTGAATAGACTTATAGTGCATTTGCTGTCTATTACAACACATTCAAACATTACCAGAGTTGCGCATTTGATCCAACTTGTAGCGCATTTACACTCTATTGCAACGCATTTACTGCTGCGCATCCAACCCAGAGAGCAAATCAGTACCTTCCAAGAAAAAAATTGTCAAAACTTTCAAAAGCTCATTTTCAAACCTGTCTAAATTGTTCCAAAATCTCACCAAAATTGTGCAAATCAAACTTTTCCCTCTTTATCCACATAATAGTTGTTTTTTCATCCAAAATCTCACAAAATTCTTCCAAAATCCAAACAAGGTTAGAACCAAGCCATTCTTGATCACAATCAAACCTCAAACAAACCTAGTGAGTCTCCACTATCAAGGATCACTTATCCTTTTCTCTCGAAACTCCACTAGTGGCTTGTGCAAGACTAGTCCACATCAAGTACACGGATTTCTATCATCCTTACTTCAACTATCATTTTGTTCACCCAACTTGTTTGACACCAACTGATCTAAGGAGAACCTTGCTCAAATCTTGATCCATTCTTTCACACCTTGTTCAAAACTTTCTCACTCCATCCCATCTCTAGTCACCTTGCATGGTCTTAACATGGTCTCAAAAACAAAAGCAGATTGAAATGGCTGAGAAAATTGTTCCAAATTCTCACGAAAGTGATGAAGAAATTTCTATGGACGAGATCCTTCAAACGCAGCATGACCCAAAATTTCAACACCTAATGGAAAAGGTACTTGCTCAAGACCCTACCAAATTCTTTCTACACCTAGCACATCTAGGAGTCAAGCTCCCTAAAGATTTTGATGTAGAGGCTCTAAAAGAAACTGAGGAAGAAAGAAACCCTGAGGGAAGTAGACATGAGGAAGTAACCACAGACAAAAGCAAAGCAACCATTGATTCCATGGATGCCCTAAGTCTAGTGAACCAACAGATCCAAGTTTTACAACAACAATTCACAGACATGAAAACAAGAGCATTGACTAAACATTACACCCTAGAGGATATTTCACCATATCCTTTTGATAGGACCTTGATCATGATACCTTTCCCCTCTAAATTTGAGGTTCCAAAATTTGATAAATTAGGGATATCATGTAGCATTGAATTCCCTAATGTGGTCCCTTGGACTTGACAGGCATACCTCTAACAATGATCACCAGGCATTCAAGGATCCTCTTCCCAACTACGAATAGGGAGGGCCTTCCAACCGAAACAATAGTGGAAATAACAATGCCAATTACACAAATGTCACCTTTGACTATGTTGTTAACCACATCTCAGAAAGTGACTCACACATCAATGTGATCACTATAAACAAAGATCCGGATTGTAACATTACCACCTATAGTAACAGAGTCACTCTTAGAGGAGCCCCCGCCACTCCGGCTAATCAATACAGTATCTTGGATCAACTCCACAAGACACCGACACATATCTCCATTCTGGAACTTTTGCGTCTGTCTCCGTCCCATAGGGCCATTCTTGACAAAGCCTTAGCTGAAGCCTCCGTTCCTACAAACCTTGCTGAAGAACAATTCCAAACCATGGTCGGTCACATTACCTCACCTCATTCCCTATCATTCACTAAAAAGGATGATATGTCAATAACCCAACCTCATAACGCCTTTCTTCATATCAAAGCCTTCATACACAAACACAAGATAAAAAGAGTCCTAATCGATGGAGGAGCTGGTTTGAATATTTGCATCTTAAAGCTAATCCTTGCATTGGGGTTTTTGGGAAAATCTATAGATCCAAAAAAGAAAATCACTATCAAAGCCTACGATGAAGAGAAGAGAACTTCCAAGGGAATTGTTACTTTACCAATTAGAGTGGGACCTATAGTAAAAGATGTGGCTTGCCAAGTCCTTGATATGGAGCTAGCATACAACATTTTTCTTGGAAGACCATGGATACATGCTCTGAAAGCAATACCTTCAACATACCATCAGTGTATCAAATTCCCCTATGAAGGTCGAGAGATCACTATACAAGGTGACCCCAATATGTTTCAGTGTTGTAACTCCATTCAATCTAAACCTGAAGTGGTGATCCCTAATAACCGTGCCTTTGCTTCATCTTCATCTCGTGTCGATCCAGCTTCACTTGCTTCCACTTTAGAAGCTTCTCAACCTAAACTCCAACTCAAAGATAAAGGCTTGGGTGAGTACACAGTCTCCCAAGCCCTCTGTTTAGCACAACTCCCTCTATCTCCCAGATCTTATGGGAGACCTATCCTGAACAAATCCAAAGTAGCAAAAACTACCAATGGTCCATTTGTCAAATGGGGAAGCCTCAAAGATGAGAGTGATGAAAAAGATATCCTACAATGGTTATACAAAGATAAAGGCAGTTCATCAACACAATAAGACCATCCCACTATACAAGCTGAACAATATGGTCAAGGGTTCCAAATGCTACAAAGAATGGGGTATGAAGGACACTGTCCACTTAGTTCAAGAAAAGATGGTACCACTAAACCATCCAACCTCATAGCTTAACAGCCCAAGATACTATAGGGCTAGGTTACACTAGCACATCAAGATCCAACAGAGCAAATAAGAATAAAGGCAAACAACTAGAAACATCCCCTAGCAATCTGGTTGAGCAAATTTAGCAAATGCAACTAGGGAGTGAGACTAATTCTAATGAATATGAATGGGATAGCCTCTCTGAACTATCTTGTGATGAAAAAGACATCAATGTTGTCCACGAGTATGACCCAACCCACACAAATGAGGGACAAGGCCCAAGGGCTAGACCACTAGAGTCTGACCTGCATAACAATGATAGTGAAAGTCATGAGGAAAGAATGATACCTCCCTTGACAAATTTGCTAATAGAGAGTACCATCGTAGACTTTGTCTGTGCTTTTAATAACTCTATCCTAACCGTCAACACCATCAAACCAGACCAACCCAATGATCCCTTACCATTGGTGCATCTCGAACTCATAGATTGGGACTTAGAAGGTACTACCCCTAAGCTTGATACCTTTGAATTTGATGAAGCCATCATAGACTATCTTGAGCTTAGAGATCATATACCCGCAAGAGACCACAGAGTTGGCTATGCCATAGAACTCAATGAGAAGTCCTATTTTGGAGAGAGTGCCAAGCCTTTCAGTCTCAAAAATATCAAAATAAAAGAAAGATCTAATGGTGAAAACCACTCTGCGATAGTGTTAGATCATGAAAATAGTAAAAATAAAGACATATCCAATGGTGAAAACCTCTCTAAGGCACCGAAGGATGGAAGGCTTGACCCTCTACCCAATCTTACACATCATGATAGATCGTTAATCTGGATAGAACCAGTAGAACCAATCAATGTCAGCATAGGTGATAATCCCAGAATGATCCACATGGCATAGTCTCTAACTGAACAAGAAAAGCCAGCATTCACTGACTTCTTCAAAAGAAAATAAATCAATTTTGCTTGGACATATGTAGACATTCTAGGGCTAGATCTAAATCTCATAATGCATCACTTATCTTTAGCTCCAGGAGCTAAACCGGTCAATCAAAAACTCAGAAAGATGCACCCACATGTGGCCCTTATGGTAAAAGAAGAGCTGAAGAAACTGTTAGATGTCAGATTTATCAAACCAATAGACTATCCTGAGTGGGTTTCAAACATAATACCAGTGGCCAAACCAAATCACAGAGTCTGACTATGTAATGACTTCAGGGACCTGAACAAATCTTGTCTGAAAAATGATTTCCCCTTGCCCAACATTGACATGATTGTAGATCTCACGACAGGGCACACCATGCTGTCACTAATGGATGGTTTTTTCAGATATAACTAGATAAAAATTACACCTGAAGACCAACACAAGACTGCATTCACATGTCCTTGGGGCACCTATTGTTGGTGTGTCATGCCATTTGGTTTGAAAAAAGCTGGTGCAACATATCAGAGAACTATTACCACAATCTTCCACAACATGATGCACACTGTAATGTAAGACTATGTTGATGACATTCTGGCAAAATCACTCACAAGAGAAGGACACCTGGCAATACTAGATAAAATCTTCAATAGGCTAGAACAGTTCAATGTGCGCCTCAATCCAAAGAAGTGCATGTTTGGAGTTACCTCAGGTAAGCTACTGGGATACATAGTGTCTGCAAATGGAATTGAAGTCAACCCAACTAAAGTGAAGGCCATCACGGAAATGCCGTCTCCTAAAAATCTCACTCAGTTAAGGTCTCTACAGGGAAAACTACAATCTATCAGAAGGTTCATTTCTCAATTGGCAGACAAGTGCCACCCATTCTCTCACCTCCTACATAAGAATGTCCCTTTCAAATGGAATGAGTCATGTGAACAGGCATTTCAACAGTTAAAAGAATATCTCATGAAGCCACCTATATCGATGCCACCAATTCAGAGAAAACCACTGCTACTGTATATCTCAGCTACACCAGCTCTAGGAGCTCTCCTTGCACAACAAAACTATGATGGGAAAGAACAAGCAATATACTATATCAGTCGAACACTTGTTGGTTATGAACTACAATACACACCAATTGAAAGAGCATGCTTCGTTGTGGTCTTCACCTCACAAAAATGGAGACATTACATGTTGTCACATTCTGTCAACTTGGTAGCAAAGATTGATCCACTCAAGTATTTGCTCAACAAGGTAGCATTAACAGGTAGATTATCCAAATGGGTCGCTTCTCAGCGAATTTGACATTGAATATGTAGAGAGGAAAGCAATAAAAGGCCAAGTACTTGTAGATCAATTGGAAGATGCACCTCTAACAGCGAACAACCCTTTGAGCTTTGAATTTCTAGACAAATCTATCTTTCACATAACTACAACAATCTGGAAAATGTACTTCAATGGATCCTACACTCAACATGGATCAGGAGCAGGTATCTTATTGATCACCCCTAGTGGCGACACCATTCTGAAATCATACAGATTACTCTTTCCTTGCACTAGCAACGTGACAGAGTATGAGTCCCTAGTCATTGGTATCAAGCTAGTAGCGGAATGGAATATCAAAGAACTTCAGGTGTATGGTGACTCACAGCTGGTCATAAATCAAGTAAATAATGACTACCATACAAAAGATGAGAAATTGATCCCTTACAAATGGATGGTAGATGACTTCAAAGAATACTTCGTCAAGATCTCTTTTGAATAGATACCAAGGATTGTGAACAAAGTTATGGACGCAATGGCAACAATTACCTCTCTCCTCGATATTCCAAATAATCAATCACATTACGATTTCTTGGTAGAGCCAGTGTCCTGTCCTGCATATGACACCCCTGAATCCCATATCATTTGCCATATTGTCGGAACTGATTCCCTCCTCTATGGAAAAATCTTTGCCTATCTTAAAGAGAATACCCTCCCACCTGATCTCTCTAGTAACCAAAAATGAACCTTCATTCATCAGGCATCCTGGTATGCCATTGTCAACAATACCCTATATTACAGAGGTCTCGATGTTACTCTCCTTAGATGTATCAATAGTGAGGAATATCAAACCACCCTAAGTGAAGTGCACGACAGTATATGCGGGACCCACTCTAGTGGCCCTACCCTAGCCAAGAAACTCATACGCATGGGATACTACTGGCCAACTATGGAACAACATTCCTATCATTTATAAAGAAGTGCAAGAAGTGCCAAATCCATGGGAACCTGATACATGCACCAGAATAGGAGCTACAACCATTAATGACTCCTTGCCCTTTCTGTCAGTGGGGACTCAACTTAGTGGGCAAGATTCACCCTCCTTCATCCAGCGGACATAAATTCATAATCATTGCTACTAAATACTTTACGAAGTGGATTGGAGCTGTGACCTTAGCCAATATCACAGGCAACCAGATTGCCTCTTCTATCTTGAACTATATCATTTGTCGCTATGGTATCCCTTTGTCTATTGTCATGGATAATGGATGACCTTTCAAAAATCAAGATGTCAAGGAACTATGCGACAAATTCCATATCCAACTCCACTTTTCAACCCCCTATTACCCCCAAGGCAACGGCTAGGTGAAGGCATCAAATAAAACTATCTTGAAAATCCTAAAGAAGATTGTTAATGATGCCGACCGTGATTGGCATGTCCAATTAAATCTCCTGCTGTGGGCCTACCATACAAGCATTCGCACACCCATAGGTGCAACACCATATTCCTTGGTCTACGGATCTGAAGCTATCTTGCCCATTGAAGTCGAGATCCCATCCTTGCGAGTTTCGGTAAAAGGCCTCATATTTGATGAAGAATACAGAGTAACCAGACTTAAAGAATTAGAGTTGCTCGAAGAGAGAAGGTAACATGCTTTTAACCATCTAAAAGCATATCAGCAACGAATGTCCAGAAGCTACAATCATAGGGTAAAGCCCTGCGTCTTCCAAGTTGGTGATCTAGTCCTAAGAGAAAATCCTAGAAATCAGCAAGATCGAGAGAAGAAAGAAAAATTTGAACCCAACTGGTTAGGTCCCTATGTTGTCATTGCAACTTATGGATCAGGAGCATATCAATTGGCTACATCTGAAGGTGAACTATTCGATGATCCTATCAATAGCATGCATCTTCGCAAGTTCTATACCTGAAAACTCCAATGCAAGGGAGTCCTGAAAAAATTAAAAAAAAATAAAAAAGTGATAAAAAAATAGAACAAAAAAATCAAAAAAATGGAAAAATAACAAAAAAATCGTCCTATGGTGAAAACCTGGCAAACAGGCACCTAGGATAGGTACCATGATGAAAACCTGACAAATAGGTGTCATGTGTACTCTTATCTTTCATGCAAATAAAAGAAAGTGGTGAAAACCTGGTAAACAGGCACTATCTGCAACAAACCACTTCCTCCATCTATTGTGAACTCGTACCTCTTGTGTCCATCGTATCATTCATCTTGAACCAATCCTTCAAACCATTGTCAAACTACATTGCCTCTGAGCTATCATGTAGGCAAGGCCATTCTCAATGCGCCCCTGAGGCTCCACCGTCCCATCCATCCCATATCTAGTCCTTCTATCTATCTGAGTCCCCACCACTTTCTATCGCCTATCTTAGGTCCATCAGGTCTACCCCAAACTACGTTGCCTCTGTGTCGTCACATAGGCAAGGCCATTTAGTAATGAGCCCTCAAGGCACTAGGTCAGTCCCTTAGGGTCCGTCTTTCCATGTTTGTTTGTTTTGTCGCCCATAATAAGTTGATCCTTTGTCTAAACTGGGGGCAACTCCTCGACCTAGTTGCGGATTTGGATTCTTGAATGTCATATTTTTCTAAGAGGATACCAATAAGGATTGTGATACCTTTCGCTAGACAAGCGCGCACAACAAAACAAGCTACCCAAAAAAAAAGTTCTTGATGCAAAACATCAACCTATCGAAATCAAAGCAAAACACTATACCACAACACTCAAACCAATTCTATATCAATTATGGCAAAAAGACACATCTAATGCAAGAATGTTTTGTGAATAGGTTAACTCACACTGTCTTGGATTTTTGTCATTATGTCTTCCTATGCTACTCAAGGATGCCAAAAGCTAGAGATGCTATGATGGGGGCATAATCTTTTTCTTTATCTGCTCCTTGTGGATTAAACTTTAGTAATGTGACAACTTTCTATCTAACGACATGATCAGCAAAAGATCATCGAGGACTGAGGTTTGAACATGAAAAGGGGCAATCCTTGTCTATTGAAACACAAGAAGTACTCAGGTCATCTAGATTCAAATTTGACTAGATGCTTGTATCAACTTGCTATATCAAAATCCATGTAAGGAATACTTAGGTCATCTCGGTCTAATTATACCTAGATGCTTGTATTTCCTTACAACATTTCAAAAAGAGAAAATACCAAAAAGTGTCCAATGATGAAAGCAAAAGACTTGCAATATCAAGATGACAATCCATATCCATCCCATATCCAAAGATCCATATCAACCATGCAATAAGAAAATCCTGCAGTATATCAAATAAAAGCCGATATTTCTTCATCTCTTTTCTTTCACTCGTCTATATCATCTCTGTGTCGATTGAGTACATTTGGACATATCAAAAACATAGCATAGGTAACATATCATATCACATGAGATAGCCATTCACATGATCAAAATCATTTGCATACATAATCAAGTGCATTAGGTCATCCACATACATTTGCATCAGTATATCATATAAAAAAAAAATTAGAAACATAGGCAAATACATACAGAGTTGCATAATCATATCCATACACATTTACATTTACATATCAAATCATTCTAAATCCATCTAGTATGCATCACATATACCAAACATTCTAGCATTCTAGCATTCCCTAGTTGTGTTCTTCCCATTCGTTATGTGATTGCCTCTAGAAGTGGTGTTGAGTTACTTGTGATATTGACCTGTGTTGTTGGAGTCATTTCTTGTCCCTATTCCTTATAGTCTACTGTCTACCTGATTGTCTGTTGTAGTGGGACTTTATGTTATCTCCTAGCACGGGGGGTGGACCTTAGGGTTCCACATGGTCAGGTGGATGTGCTTTTTCTCCATTGTTTTTTTCCTTGCCATGGTTCATGTGTGAGGAGGATGTATCTTGTAGCAGATTCTAGATCTTGTACCAGTTTGAGGAGATAGTCATGTATGCTCATGTACTGGCCTTGTGTATCAGTTTAAACATAATGTATGTATTCCATTGTAATCAGGAAATGATAGTGTAAACAATGTAATGATGTACCCATGTGTAAGGAAAAGTGCATATGTACTTATAGTTCTATTTATATGATCTTGATAATTGATTATCTGATGTTATGATGTATATGTTTATTCATTATGTGCAATAGATTTAGAATGAATTACTGTTGTCAGCAAATATACAATGTATGTTAGATCCTGTTAATAGTTTGTTTAGTAATGGAGCTATGGAACACTAGAGAGTAATGCTCAGTTTAATGATATGTATAGATATGTTTTAACATTACTTGTTATTTCTTTCGTTTAAAACAAAAATATCCGGTTTGTATGGCATAATTGTGTTGTTCTCTGGGGTTTCCTGGTGGGGCATTACATTTGGTATCAGATCCAGGTTGCAACATTGATATCTCTAGATTATTGTTGTTTTTCTACTTGTGGTGAGTTGGTAATAGTACATGTCACCTATGTGCCTTAGTATGATGTTAGAAGGTTGATAAATTTACAGACTTGTTCTTTGATATTTGAAGAAATAAATTCTTTATGCCTTGTTTTACTTATGTGTTTGCTATGTGTTCTTTCTCCTTTTCTGCGAATGTGATGATATATCTACGAATATGTGTTTCTTGAATGTTAGTGCTTGTTAATTTGTTGAGGCCTTGAGTTCCTCTTGTGGTCTCTAGTGCTTTAGAAGAAAGAAGCATGGTTACTGTTAGTGCATATGATTAGGAGTGTGGTATTTGCCCCTCTAGTGATGTGAATATCCTGTACCCATTATGTGTGGGGTGATGTGAAAGGCCAGTGGTGTTTTGTGTTCCTTGGTGTGGTGAAGTAGTCATACTTAGGGGTTATGTTTAGCTATGGGTGTGGAAGCACCATACCATCTTTATGTTAATTGCATTGTTTTTGCATATGTGTAAGTATTGAAATGATTTAATCATTTGGTAACATCATGCATCGCAAGTCATGTGGTTATGTGGTGTTGTCATATCTGAAGGTGGTTGCTTGATAACCTATTATCTATCTCCTAGTTGTCCATGACCTCATGTGGAAGTTCTATTGTGGTTTATGAAAGTTCTCATTGTGTATGTCTGTGTAAGAACTGTTAGTTGCCGTTGCACCAAAAGATTGACCTTTTAATGCCTGATACAACCACTTGACTTAACAAGCACGGGAGGCGATTAAGCCCTTGTCACAAACCACCGTAGCACAACGCTGAATAAGAAGACCAAGGCTCACACATTGCAACAATCCCCCCCAATGCAAGCACGGGGTTTGAACTCGTGACCTCGGCTCTGATACCAACTGTTAGTTGTCGTTGCACCAAAAGATCGACCTTTTAATGCCTGATACAACCACTTGACTTAACAAGCATGGGAGGCGGTTAAACCCTTGTCACAAACCATCACAGCATAGCGCTGAATAAGAAGACCAAGGGTCACACCTTGCAACAAGAACCGTGTGTAGAAGATCAAATTGGAGCCTGTGTTGGACCTAGCAGATCGTGAATGTGATATTGTAAGTCAATTAGAATTTTGAATTATTCTTTTGTGTGGCATCATACATTTTCTCTGTAAGTATCTTTTTGCATAAGGAAGTAATTGCATATGTTCATAGTTTGGTAAAAAGGAATTGTACTAAATTAAAGATAGATTTATTTTTTTTGGTAAATAAGTAGTGACTATGTTGCCTTAAATCCTTGTATAAAAGTTTCTTAGATAAGAAGATGTAGAAAATTTATTTGTCTATTTGTTTGGTGTACATTCTCTAACGCATTCTAGACTTTGAGTCCTAGGATGTTATGTAGCGGATACTCCCTTTTGTGGCTAAAATTAGTCACATCATGATGTGGATATGTTTGTAATTTGGTTGTTTTGGAATTTTTGATAGTTATTTTATGTGTTGTTGGTGGGCTAACATTGAATTTATTTTCTTTGAACTCTCTTATGATAGCACTAGTCACCAAAACTCTTTTCTTTATACGTGATTTGTTGTTGAAAATTGCCGGCATTTTGTGACTTAAGATTGAATTTGATTATTTCCCAACTTGGGTTTGCATTTTTAAAATTTCTATGGTGGCTATTCTGAATGTTTGTTTCTATTGGCTCCATTTCATGTTAAGTGTTGTTTCTATCATGTTCATTTCGAACCTCTGATAGTGCGTTCAAGAGAGCACTCTGCAAAGGATTGTACTTTGCATGTTCGGTAATTAGTGGGATGAACCATAGTGGAAATAAGAGATGAGATGTATTTTTCTTTGTTAATATGTGAATGCAATTCCCTAAATCGAATGAAATTCTCAAAATATTTGTGATTGGATTATAAGTAGATCACATGATACGTCCTAATGGTGAGGAATTGATGCTCTTCTTGTCTTTATTGAATGATTATGCTTGTCTTATGAACAATTGCTTAAAATGGATGTTTATGTTGGCAATAGAAAATTGCAATACTAATATGTTATGTTTCCACCCTAGTCTATGACTTCTAGGAGTAAGTCAAGTATTAGGGGGGATGCAATGCCCCTCCATTCTCATCTTGGATGTGCAGATGGTCTAGCTAAGGAGCATGGAGATGAAGGTAAAATAATAGGAATATTTAGGGTACATTAGATAGTTGATGTTGTATATTATATGATGTTTGTAGATGCTACATTCTTGTTGATGACATTCTTGATTATGCTCATGTGTGGTTTCATATGACAGTTAGTATGTTTTATCAATAATCTTTGTTGCGACACTGATAATTTATATGCTCTGACATTGTTTTACATTCAGGTGATTATGATGTTGATCTTACTATGATTGTCATATATTAGAATTGATTTTATGAGAATGATTCTGTACTATAGGATGATTTGATTATTATGTGGTGTGAAAAGAGATGATATCGTACCACTCATTCATGAGCATCCGATGCCGTTGCGATTCTCTCACTCTGTGACCATTTTATATTTATTATACTTCTGCATAGACTGTGTTGTGTGCTATAGGTTGCAAGTATCAGGCATTGACTCCACTTGAATTGATAGGTCTGAGCGTGCCTTAAACCCAATGGAAATAGTTAAACGAAGATAATGTAGGGTCCCCTAGCTTAGTCACCATCCTTGAAAAGGATGAGTATCCAATTTTACACCTAGCCAGTGTTGTCGATATGGGCATGATAGTCAGTCATTGTTGTGGTGGTCTTGTTTTCTGATCATGCATAGTGTCAGGTATTGTTTGGCATTTGGGTTATTTTGTTTGGAATTATTTGATTAATATTTTAGTTAATTACTTCATTAAAATAAAATTATTAAGTTAAGAAGGCACTTTTAATAAATAAATATAGATGCTTTTATGTAAATTATAGTTGGGAAATATGTATTATTATGTCTGAAAAAGATTCTCTTTCTTTATTATTATTATCTTGAGTAATTATTTTCCATTTTGGCCACTTGGAAGAAGTGGTAGTTATGCACCTCAAAAGGGAATCTTAGAAATAATTGTTTCTTTTAAGTAAGAGACTAATTTTAGAAAAGTAGAAAGAAACTATTTTTGTTTTGTTGTAAATGAAATAAATAGCAAATTCTAAAATAAATAAAATCAGAGAGAAATTATTTTTTGGTTAAAATAGTAAATTGTAAGAAAGTAATAAAGGAGAATCTTCTGGAAGAAATTATGGGGGTGGTTATGCATGCTAAACTTTATTTTAAAATCTCAAGAAATAATTGGGGAAGGATGGTGCATTTCAAAGGGAGAATATGTTTTGGGGATCTCTCTCAGGAAGTTTTCATTTTTCTTTTGGCACCGTAAACCATAGCTTCCAGAAGAAAAGACTTAGGGAAAATGGATGCAAGCTGAGAAGTTTTGTGAAGATGTGATAGAAGCAATAGTCCCGGTATGGACTGAGATATGAAACTGATTTATTGTTGCATTAGATTTGGTGAAATATTCTGTGAATTCTCTTCTACATATTCTAAACCTAGTCTATTGCATTAGCCATAACTTTATTTTTATGAACTGTGTCTCTCTAATTTGTTTATACATGGAGCACAGTCTGTATATCTAAATCATATCCAAAAATCAGCCATACCCAATTTGGCATTTTTGAGATATGAATATTTTGTGACTGTCTACCTCTCACCCTTTTTGTCATTGTTTTAGTAGTTTGTTGCGTTAGCCATAACATTATTTTTACAAACTGAGTTTATTTAATTTTTCTATATATGGTGCATGACCTGGTTATCTAAATCATATCTAAAAATCAGCGTTACCCAATTTGTCATTTTAGAGATATGAATATTTTGTGACTGTCTACCTCTCACCCTTTTCATCTTTGTTAAAATAGTTAGTTGCGTCACCAATAACTCTTTATTTTTGAACTGGTTTTCTCTAAAATTTTTATAGAAGATTCAGCTCTTCTCTATGAAAATCATATCCAAAAACATCAACATTGCCTAGTTTTTCAATTCAGAGATATGTATCAATTAGTGACAGACAAGTTCTATGTCATCTTAGTTGTTGTTATTAAATCTACAAATCCATTCTCGACATGTCTTGCATTCATTGCATTCCATGAGATAAAATTTCTTGAGGCCTTTTTGCATTGTCTATAGATTTTTTTGAAAGATGAGTGTACTGCCATTCTTGGTATTAAAACTTCTTGCACTCAAAAGCCTCCCAATATGATATATGGCCTTTTATGAGTGCAATCTTGTATTCTTTTTCTGGAATTTCTGAACTTTTCCTATGATCTCCATTTTATTATAATATTATTAGTGATCATGTTAGAGGTTTAGATGAATAAAGGAGTTTTCTTGTTCTCACTGTCGCCACTATTGAGTTTGCTTTTGTAGCATTCTAAGTATTGTTAAATAGAGATTCATGCAAGTACTTCTTTCTCATTTCAAGAGTTTAGGTTTTCTTATAGATATAGAACCTTAGTGTTTCTTTATTTAAAGACCATAATTTTATCATGTACTTAAGGAGTCGATTGTTGAAGCTACAAGTGTTGATCTACTTCTTAGTTGAACATGTTTAAAGATTATGTTAGCATGTTTATAATGCTTATTTCAAGTTAGGCATGCAATACTAGTGTAGAGTGCAGAATAAGTTATTTGACTAGTTCGACAATCATTATGAAGAGTAGACACCTTTAGAAGAACTAAGTATTAGGTTGGAACATTTTGATTTGATAGTTGATTTAAAGATATTGATCAATTTATTAGTTATAATATCGATAGTAATCTAGGATTATCCTCTTTTCTACTCATGTGATGAATAAGATTATGGTAGTAATGTTCATTAGCTATAGAAAATTATAATTGTACTCTAGAATTAATGATGTTCAAAGATGTTTTATTTAGTTGATAGGTCTTGTTCATGAATACTATGGAGTAACATTGATTAAATGTTTAGATTAAGAATGAAATCCTTGTAGTTAATTATGGTGGGTTTGACAAGCCTAAGGTGTAAAGGAAATTAGTTCAATTGAGTGAAGTGTTAACATTGATCGATATGAAATTATTTTGTGTTTTCTTGTTGTGAATTACATTGATAAGAATTATGCATCTTGGAACCTTATTACTCTGATTAAATAGTTTTTACATGTTTTAGAAGCCAATTTAATTGTTTGTTTAACTTTATTATATGATCTTGAAACTCTAGTAGATATGAGATGTTGTTCCTATATAGTTTTGTTTTGAAGATTGAATATATCATATGTTGCATTTGTTGTGTTGTAATTGAATTATTGTTATGCGATGAAGGATCTTAGTTTATGATGTGCATTTGAGAGTGAATGTGATGTGAGACCATTGTGTTTTAGTGGTGTCAAGTGTTTGTGTCATTTGGGAAGTTGTTTCCAGAGGCCTAGGAGGGTGTGATTGTGTGGGGGTTGGCTATGTGTGCATCATGTGAGTTGAATGAAATGTATTCTTGAAATGTTGCCTCCTATTTGTGTTGGTATGATACATGTGCAAGATGGATAATGCCTTGCTCGGTGTACCTATTCATTTGGTTGTGATGACTGTGCAAGATGGATAATGTCACGCCCACATCTCCCGTGCGGACACGACACAAAAACATGCGTGTCATGACCACATCTACCATGTGGTCATGACACGAATTGTGGAAAATTTTTCTTCTTATTCCTAGGAACCACCTCGCACATGTTTACGTGCTCGGTGGCAATGCGCATAGGTGAAGACATGTCAACTTAGTCGACGAGTTGAAGGTCGTTTAGGGTCATGCATCACAAAGTGTGTCGCATCTAGGGTTGGACTTATAAAACCTGAGACCAAAATTTTTGCCACTGCCCGGCCGCTCCTCTTTGCTGCGTTCCTCCCCTTCGCTGAGCCTCCACCTTTTGGCCACTGTCGGCCCTGTACCTTGCACAACCAACATTTTTTTTTGTAGACTAGTACACAAAGAAAGAAAAAAAAGATGCTAATCATATTTCACATATATAAATTAATAACATTATTTCTGGTTGTGCAAACCTCTGTGAGCATTTCCTTGGTATTTGATGGCCTCTCAAACCCTAGGCCTACACAATGGAAGAAAACAAAATTTAGAGAGAGTGAGAATGATAGAGAAATTAGGGCAACACAAAGAGAAAACTTAGAAATAAGATTAGGGTTTTCATAGATAACTTAGTGTTATTTCAAATTAGGGCATTCTAATTTTAGAAAACAATATTAGAAATTTTTTTACCACATCTCCTGCGCAGACGTGACGCACAAATGCCTATGTCACAACCACATTCGCCATGTGGTTACGACACGGGCCGCAAAATTTTTTTCTTTCTAATCCTAAGAACCCCCTCGCATGCATCAGTGTGCTCGGTGGCAAAATGCAAAGGCGTAGACATGTCAATGTGACCGTGATGGTGTAGGCCGTCTAGGGGTAAGCGACACGAAGTGTGTCGCTTCTAGGGTTAGGTCGATTCCATCTGTACCCCTAGGTTTCCTAGGTGAAGATGATTTCAACATCGAACCCTAACTCAACTCAGATCGAAAAGTGATAGGTGAAACAATGGCAAGAGGGCGCGTGATTCAAGTGGAAAAATGGAAGGAAGTGGATAAAACATTGCATACAATTTTAACCCTAGGAAATTGGCAAAGTTTCGGCAGTGTAACGCATTTTCAATAAACACAACAGTAGATTTTAAATAAAATACCGATAGGAAAAAGATAAATAAAATAAATGATTAAATATTAAATAATTTTAGAAGCAAAACCAACGATATAAATTAGAATAATAAAATTTATTAAAATGACAAGATGTCGATTGGAATCAACTGAAAAACCGAGTTTGTTATTAAACATAATTTTTGGCATTATGTTTGATAATTCACTTGAAAACTAATGGATGAAGGAGGAGGATAAGATACTCGCTCCTATAAAATAATAATACTGAAATAGTAAAAATCAACGTGATCAATGAGAGAAATCCTGCTAGGGAAGGATAAGAATTTAATATCTCGTCTAAGACGATTTAAATGCAGGGGAAATGCCCTATCCAATAAGTATAAAATAAAATAAAATAAAATAATCTCCATTCCTCAATAAAATAAAAAAAATTAGAGCAAAAATAAAAGACACAAGAGTAAAACTAACTACATCAAATGGGGAGATTAAAAAGAAATAATGAAAATTAACAAAAAGAAATTCTCATCCTCTCAAAAAAAAAGAAGTAACAAGTCTAATTTTAAATAGCCCTTCCCAAATTTAAATTTGCTTACTAAAATACATGCCCTAATTACAATTTAAAATTGCTTCCTATCTACCCTAATATTAGGTTATGTTATCTCTCAATTAAGTTTCCCTAATTCCTTATTCTACTAGTTTCCTCTTGAACCCTAATCTCCTTCTCATTTCTTATTCTCTTTTATTTATCCTCATGTTTTGTTTGTGTTCCTTATTTGCAGGCTAATTTTTTTTTTGGAAGCCATGGGAGGATCTTCCTTTCCCTCCCATGGAGGTATGCATTCCACACATTAGTGGCTTCTATTAACTGTATGCACCTAGAATATAACTAAATAAATATATATATATATATATATATATATATATATATTGTGACAACAAAAATTTAGAGGAATGAATAGGTTTTAATTTGTTGCAGAGTTGAGGAGGAGGGACTATGGCGGCGGCAGAAAGATGAAGAAGGGGCAGAGGTGGGAAATGGTTGATGCTTGTGCGTAGAGGGGGACGAGGGAAGAGCCGCTGGGATGGTGGAGGTCATGGCTGCAGTGGAGGGTCAGAGGAGGGGGCAAGAGGGCCGAGAGGTTAGGTTGCGGGGGCAACAGGGTAGCTGGCGGCGGAGTCTGGGTTAAGGGATGTGGGGAGAGGAAACCACCGCGGGCGGCGCACAAGCTGCGGGGTAAGGAAGTCACGGGGGGGTGTGCGTGTGTAGTGTTTAGTGTGTGTGGGGTGGGTGTGGGTGGGGGCTCTGCCTCCCCCACACCCCACTGTTACTAAGGCTTGGGGGGGGGGCTGTGGGCGCTGCCCACAGTTCCCCACTAATAATTTTTTTTTAATATTTTTTTATATATTTTTTTGATTAATTAAATTATTTGAATTTATCTCGTTGATTTTAATATATATAATCGTACAATTTAATTATCTTTTTCCTATTGATGATTATTTAAAATTTATTTTTGTGTTGATTGATAACGCGTTATGCTGCCAAATTTTGGCTAGGTTTTTAGGGTTTATTTTATGCGTTGTGTTATTTAATTGTTTTATTCCATCATCCAAACTTAATCAAGTGCCATCATGCCATATTAATTAACCACCTTTCGATCTGAGTTAGATTAGGGTTCGACCTTGGCGGATTTCTCTTCTCACTTAGGAAATTTTGGTCTCGGGTTTTATAAGTCCAACCCTAGATGCGACACACTTCGTGATGCATGACCCTAAATGACCTTCACCTCATCGACTAAGTTGACATGTCTTTGCCTATGCGCATTGCCACCGAGCATGTAGACGCGTGCGAGGGGGTTCCTAGGAATAAGAAGAAAAATTTTCTGCAGTTCGTATCATGACCACATGGCAGATGTGGTCATGACACACATGTTTTTGTGTCGTGTCTGCACGGGAGATGTGGGCATGACATTTGAAAAAATTTTCTTCTTATTCCTAGGAACCCCCTCGCACGCGTTTGTGTGCTCAGTGGCAATGTGCATAGGTGAAGACATGTCAACTTAGTCGACGAGGTGAAGGTCATTTAGGGTCATGCATCACAAAGTGTGTCGCATCTAGGGTTGGACTTATAAAACCCGAGACCAAAATTTCCTGAGTGAGAAGAGAAATCTGCCAAGGTTGAACCCTAATCTAACTCAGATAGAAAGGTGGTTAATTAATATGGCATGATGGCGCTTGATTAAGTTTGGATGATGGAATAAAACAATTAAATAACACAACACATAAAATAAACCCTAAAAACCTAGCCAAAATTTGGCAACATAACGCATTATCGATCAACGCAAAAATAAATTTTAAATAATCATCAATAGGAAAAAGATAATTAAATTGTACGATTATATATATTAAAATGAACGAGATAAATTCAAATAATTTAATTAATCAAAAAAGAAAAACATCAAGTCATTAATTAAATTCAACTAAGAATTTCGGGTTCGTCATTAAACATAATTTTGGCATTATGTTTAATGTCTCGCTCGAAAATTAAATGGACGAGGGAGGAGGGTTTAAATAACCCTTCCCCTAAAATAGTATTAATAAAATCGTTTATAATTAACAATGAAAAAAAAATAACGATAAATTAACTCAATAATTAAAACAGTAAAATAACAAAGGAAAAATCCTTCCCACAACAAATAAATTAATACCCTCCCAAATAAATTCAATCTTAGACAATAAGAAAATCATTTGCAACAATTACTTATTTAATTTAGAAAACAAATAAAAAGGTCCCCCAAGAGTTGAATTAACTCAATATAAGAAATAAGAGGTAATGACAAAAACAAATTTTTAAAACAATAAACCCACCTCCTCACAAATTCCTCCCATATAAATTTTTTTTTAAAAAAAAAATTCTAATAGTGTTTTCTAAAATTAGAATGCCCTAATTTGAAATAACACTAAGTTATCTATGAAAACCCTATTCTTATTTCTAAGTTTTCTCTTTGTGTTGCCCTAATTTCTCTATCATTGTCACTCTCTCTAAATTTTGTTTTCTTCCATTGTGTAGGCCTAGGGTTTGAGAGGCCATCAGAGACCAAGGAAATGCTCACGGAGGTTTGCACAACCAGAAATAATGTTATTAATTTATATATGTGAAATATGATTAGCATCTTTTTTTTTCTTTCTTTGTGTACCAGTCTACAAAAAAAAATGTTGGTTGTGCAAGGTACAGGGCCGACGGTGGCTAGAAGGTGGAGGCTCAATGAAGGGGAGGAATGCAGCAAAGAGGAGCAGCTGGGTCATGGCAGAATGGGGGTCAAGGGCATGAGGGGAAACGCTAGCGGAGGTGTTGAGGGTGGTGTGTGTGGAGATGGGGAGTGAGGGTGCAGGAGCTGCACGCTAGGGCGGAGGCTGTGGTTGGAGGTTTCGGGGGTGAGGGGCTGCGGAGGGCGGCAGAGGTAGTGACAGGGGAAGGGCGGCACTGTCCGCGGAGGGAGGTGGAGGAGGAGCCCGCAGGGAGAGGGGGTAGGGAATGTGAGGGTGGGGTGTGGGGGAGGCGGAGCCCCCACCCACACCCGAGTGGAGGCTCCGCCTCCCCCACACCCCTCTATCACAAAGGAATGGGGGCTGTGGCAGCATCCATAGTCCCCCTTTGATACTAATTTTTTTTTTAAAAAAAATAAATCTAAACCTTAGTTTATATATATATAGCATGAGTGTATATACATAAATATATACTCAAAAAAAATATACATCTCTTTTTTTTATATATATAATTTATATACTCAGGTTTATAACATCCGTTTATTCAGTATTTTGGTAAAGCATTTATTCTGTTTCTGTATGTTTATTTATTTAAATATATACAACACCTACAAATTGTTTGATCTATGGAAATAAAAAAAACAATCCTTATGTATATATTTTGTTTTAACTAGGGCTTAAATAGATAGAAATGAACTTCCAGGTTTGTACAAACAAAACTAAAACAGTAACTCAATGTATGTTTTTTTTTTGAATCACAAAATAACAGAAATATATATGTATTTGTTTGCAGCAGATGAAATATACAGAAACACACATTTTTTTTTCTTTCCTTTTCTTTTCTGAATCACACTAAATGGATAACTGAGTATGTATACTTTTCTTTTTAAAACTAGAAACATACCTTAATGGAAATATACACTTTTTTTTTGAGTAGTTACAAAGAATACACACAATACATTATTTCTCTTTTGAACAACATTAAGGTGGAAAATGTTTCTATATCTAGTTTTACTTTCTTTTCAACATCAACTAGTACTCAGAACTTTCACTTCAAAATAATAAGAGGGAGTTACATTAAAGGTATATATATATATATATTATTTTTTTTTTACAAGGGATAATGATAGAATTACAAATACAACCTTATATGCATTTCACAACTCTTAACTCTCAAAAAAATAAACAGTCTCCTTTTTAAATAAAGAATACATTTCATACAACATTTATAACAGCCAACTCCATGGCAAGTTTCATAGCAATAATTACAAGAATTTACCAAGCAACAAGGCCACTAAGGCCATGGCTAAAACAACCACTACAATACTACAAGGGCCACACCAAAAAGGGCTCCATAACAACTTCATTTCTCTTCTCACAACCTGCCAGGAAACTCAACAACAAGACAACAAAAAAAACCAGCCACTCCAAAAGGAAAAGCTCTCCTCCCTATCGTAGACCTGCAAGAGGGTCACCCCCGAGCTAGGGAGGTAGGTATTTCACACAGGATTCCATTCCACAATAGAATTGTCAATCACAACAACACAAAGTAGAACAACCCCATAGGTTTAACACAATACTCAACCCATAAGAATGAGTTTGGTGAGGGTAGGGAATGGACCCCTCAACTTCAAAGGGCTCCCCAAAAGATAGTAAAGAAAATAAAACTTTTCTCATGGCCTCAAGGCAAAATCCCCAAAACACCACAAACCACCAGTATCACAAATAACTTACATGGCACTCTTGCCATTCAATTATCTCCTCCTCAAATAAAAGCCCTCAAGGCATAGAAACATATTGTGGGAGAGACCTCAAGGAGGTTCCTTTCCCCTACCCATACAAGTTGAGCATTACCTCCATTGGAGGTGCTCTCACCATAACACCCAACCCAACATCACAATGCAAACAACACAGAACCAAAATCTAAAACATGGAACATCATATAAGCAAGGTAAGAAGCAAGTTAAGAGGCCTACCTTCAAGGCCTTGACAATGGAAGTAGAATTGGTGAAGAGCTCCAAGCCTTCCCAAGCCTTCCAACTTTCATAATTTCTCCAACCTTCCCTAACTCCTCCAAACTAGAAAGGAAGACTAAAATGTGCAAGAACTCCCAGTTGCAAGGAAAAAGGCTAGAAAAGAAGAAGAAGAACCCCCACTCCTCTACAAGAGGAGCTATTATAGGCCATCCACTTGGCCTTGAGGGAATGGGAAGGTGACATTTGTCACCATCTCCTCCCTCCTCCAAAGGCCACTTGTAAGAGTGAGAAGGTAAGAGGATGACAAATGTCCTCCTCTCACTCCACCTCCATCTCCACCTCATCCACTTGTGCTTCCACACAAGTGGGAGGGGGACAAATGGTGAGTTGGACTCCCACTCACACCTCAAGAAGACAAGGGTCTTGAGTGGTGCTCCCACTCATTTGGGAGTTTGGGAGGACTCTTGGAGACCTCCCAAGTCTTCCTTGGGAATGATTCCCAAAACTTAGGAATGGGAGATGAGTTCTTCCCAAGGCAAGGCCCATCCCCCATCTTCCCTCTTTTCTAAATTCGTCACTTTTACTCAACCATGGTTTAGGGTGACCTAAGGTGAGTCAAAACTAGGATTAGATAGTCCAAGTTGACCCTAGACTCATGGTTGACCACCTAGGGTAACTTTTGGGACCCTAGGGTTCATGAAAAGGGTTAAAAATCCACATTTAAATGGCCCAAAAAAAATATATAAATACCAAGTGGTATAAATCAAATAAAATTTTACAACACTTAGTATTAATCAAAAATAAGAAAAAAAAGGGTACTAAGGCTAAAAATAATTAAAATTAAACCAAGCACAATAAATCATCATTCAAATACAAACGTGATCCTTATCCCTCTTGGGATTGGATTGGCTTTACAGGGAATAACATGGTGTGAATTCTACCTCTGATTTCCCATGGCTAGGGAACGTAAAACATGCACATCTCGATCAAGTGTCAGTCCTGTCATGAAAGGTCATAGCCGAAGCAACTGAAATTAACTTCATGCAATCGAAATAAACATCAATACATAACTCCAAATAAAACTGCATTTTCCATCACATGTCAAATAGTTCACATCACATAAATAATGAGAATCTCATAACAAAATAACATCTAATATATGTCCCATACGTCGAACCACAACATATCATCCAATATGACCAAATCAAATCACATATATCAAATCAGTGAGATAAAACATCAAGTCTGCATAATGAAACATAATCACTAAGGTCTGATAGTGTCATTTACTGAATAACATAATGATCAAAATATGGGAGGTAAAATAATCGGCCTCACAGATAATGCCTTACTTAGTGTACCTATTCATGTAGTTATGATGACTGTGCAAGATGGATAATGCCTTGCTCAATATAACTATTCATGTAATTATGCAAGATGAGTAATGCCTTGCTCTATGTGATGTGAAATAATGTATATTTCATGTTGTAAATGTATCATGATGAGAATGTGATAGTTCATGCTTTGTTTATGTTATGGGTTGTGAGAATCTAGATGCAGTGAAGGGGGAGTGGCTTCCAATGTGGGGCCGGTGCCTAAAGTAGCTAGCCAGGGTAACCCATTAGGAGATTATAATCAAGTGATAACCTAATAATAAATCTAGGGTTTGAGTAGTTTTCACACTAATTAAGATAATTGGATTCCTCACCCATACCTGTAGTGATCGTTCAGGCTAAGGATGGGATGAGAAGGCCTAGTTGGCAAGATCAACTTCCTTGTCCTCACGAAAGGAATGTTGGTTCCGCATGTGTCACCCTATGGGGCCGACGTCTAGTAAGAGACTGTCAAGGTAACCATAAATGGGGGCTGGTACTTAGTGAGAGACTGTCAGGGTAACCCATGGATGGGGGCCAACGTCTAGCTAGAGACTGTCAGGGTAACCCATGTTAGGACCATGTGATGACACTCATCCCTATTGTAGTCTAGTATTCCCTAGTTGTGTTCTCCCCATTCGTTATGTGATTGCCTCTAGATGTGGTGTTGAGTTACTTGTGATATTAACTTGTGTTGTTGGAGTCCTGTGTTGTCCCTAGTCCTTATAGTCTACTGTCTACCTGACTGTCTATTGTAGTGGGACTTTATGTTATTTCCTAGCACGGTGGGTGAACCTCAGGGTTCCACATGGTTAGGTGGATGTGCTTTTTCTCCATTGGTTTTTTCCTTATCGTGGTTTGTGTGCGAGGAGGATGTATCTTGTACCAGTTTGAGGAGATAGTCATGTATGCTCATGTACTGGCCTTGTGTATCAGTTTAAACATAATGTATGTATTCCAATGTAATCAGGAAATGATAGTGTAAACAATGTAATGATGTACCCATGTGTAAGGAAAAGTGCATATGTACTTGTAGTTCTATTTGTATGATCTTGATGATTGATTATCTAATATTATGATGTATATATTTATTCATTATGTGTAATATATTTAGAATGAATTACTATTGTCAGCAAATATACAATGTATGTTAGATCCTGTTAATAGTTTATTTAGTAATGCAGCCGTGGAACCCTAGAGAGTAATGCTCAGTTTAATGATATGTATAGATATGTTTTAACGTTACTTGTTATTTCTATCGTTTAAAAAAAAATTGTCTGGTTTATATAGCATAGTTGTGTTGTTCTCTGGGGTTTCCTAGTAGGGCATTACATTGATAACCATTAAAAGACATGCAATTGTTTGACACCGTCAAAATTTGTTTTGTACTATGACTCCACATGCTACTTAGTGGCTATAGGAGGAATCAACTATGTAATAAATGACAGTTGAGTTAATTTGCAGTGATTCCACAAATTTTCACAAAATAGGGAAAATTGTTAGCTCTAATAATTTATTTTTAATGAAATATTTTCAATAATTTGATTTAAATGATACCAAAAGCTTATTATATTTTTTTACAAGAATTAATTCCCATAGTAAAAAAACTTATAATAATTTTTTAAATAGTCAACTCTAACTTAAACCAAAAAATTGACAAATTTCAAGATTATTCTAAAGTTATTATATTATCAACATTGTTGCTCAAATTAAGTAAACACAATAAATTAAAACATGACTATTCAAGAACATTTTTGTAGAAACTTTGCTCCTATGCAGCTCTTCTTATTACTAGTACTATTGCAATGAGTTCACACTTATTAGTTATAAATCTATTGATTGTAAACCAATCAAAAGAGAGGATTATTTTTCTTGTCTAGCAAATTTGATTTAAATTTGTACATTTCCTATGTCAACATGATAAAATTTTAAAAAAAAATTATTGAAAAAAATGATTTATCTATATTGTCATTGGCTAAACAAAATTGTAAACCAATCAAAAGAGAGGATTATTTTTCTTGTCTGGAAAATTTGATTTAAATTTGTACATTTCCTATGCAACATGATAAAATTTTAACAAAAAAATATTGAAAAATGATTTATCTATATTGTCATTGGCTAAAAAAAATACCCTCTTCTCTGAGGATTGTCAGAGAGTGCAACAAAAACCTATAAATGTGGAGAGAATTTTGGTTTGAGGAGAGGATGTGGCAAGTAAACAAAATTTTGGTTTGAGGAGAGGATGTGGCAATTAAACAAATTATTAACACAAATTTTGTCTCCCACTAGTTGGCAAGAATCATTAATTTTTATGAATTTAAATTTCTTGCTTCATTAGGTAAACGTAAAAATTCATTTTTGTCAAAGGGACAAAGTTATAATATTAACAAGAGCTACAAAGCAGCCAAGTTTCTACCAAAATGTTCATGAATAGTCTTGTTTTGTTTTAATTTGTTGTGTTTCTTTAGTTTTAGCAACAATGTTGATAATATAATAACTTTATAATAATATTGAAATTTGTGAATTTTTGGGTTTAAGTTAGAGTTGACAGTTTTGTAATATTTACAATGAATGTTGAAAATTGAAGAACTTTGAGATTCTACATTTAATAATTAGATTGCATAAAATGGAAGTTACAAAGTACGTGATTTTTTATTATACCTAAAGATTTATGATTATACTTCAAGATTTATGGTGAACTTGACAAAATGGATTATTTGATTGATACAACCTCCTAAGGCTAGAAATGGGCAACCTGGCAATTAAAACTTGGTTCTTGATAGTTTGACAAGAGGCAAATATAGAAGGCGATAAATGCACTAGCCTTCAATAGTTTGCACTTAAGCTGCAATACAAAGAGTTGTTAGTGCTATAAAAATCACTTAACATCATGAATACAAAGAGTTGTTAGTGCTATAAAAATCACTTAACATCATTATTTTAAAGATTTGAAGTTATAGCTTATAGTGAGCAACAAGTGAAACCCTAAAATTAGTTCTACCATATAACTAGCACTTGCACCAATAAGAGGATCATGGAATACCTTGTTTGGAATAGCAAATGAGTTTAAAAGATCTTGGAGCATGAATGTTGTTTACAACATGAAATTTAGGGAATACGCTGATAGGAACCAAATAGTTTAGAAAATTTCCCACATGTTCCAAGACAATGCATAGCCATGTCATTCACATATTAAATGATGAGACTACAAAATATAAATAGTTTTCTGCAACTCAAAATATGAAGATGACTCTGCAAAGAAAATATTAGAATGTGATAGTTGATAGCACGCGGCAAAAACAATTTCTTCCCTTAGTTTCAGATCAGATAATGAAAGAAACTGTTGAGCCAATGATAGAAATAACAACTACTACAAGAACCCAAGCCAATGATAGAAATAACAACTACTGCAAGAGATAGAAATAACAACTACTGCAAGAACCCAAATCAATTGAAGCTCGTGAACTAAAAAATAATTAAAATTTTTCCAGTCTTGCAATAGATATCTCTAGAAATGTACCAAAAGTTGCATAACTTGGTAGATTGTCCTATCATAAATTTGATTTAGGAAATGTAGGGTATTTATAAAATTTTGGCATAAAAACAGTTTGGGTAGTTGAACTGTAATAGTTAGGTGAACTGCATGGGAAAATATAGGTTTTGATTTAGGGTTTTAGGTTTGCAAATAATAAATTAAATTCCTTAATTTTAATTTTTATTTACAGAGGAAAGATTTAATTAATTAATTAAAATTAATTAAATCTTATGATTAAAGGTAGATTAAGGATTAAGGGAAATTTAATTAATTAATTAAAATTAATTAAATTTCATGTGAAGGGAGAACTTATGGAATTGATCACTGGTCAATTTTTCCTATCTATGCATTAATATATATTTTAAAATTTTGATGTATTAGTATATTATTATCACATATTAAGGATATTATCTATGTAAATGATATATTATTATTATTATTATTAATTATTAAAGACATATATATAAATTTGGGATAAACTTATAAATTATATTTGTATTTAAATTCCTATTAGTATTAATATTGATTAGTAATAGGAAGCTTATATAGTTATATAAGATTCCTATTACTAATCAATATTAATAGGAATTTAAATACACGTTTCTTAATATTTTTATTTTTATTTTAGTTAAAAAAATTTTACTGCCTAATATTTTACCGATAAAGTCTCAAACTAGAAACTTAGTTTTAAGTATTAGTATATTATTATCATAGATTAAGGATATTATCTATCACAAAACTTTATAATATAAACCTTGATGATCCGCAATAATCACCCTTATCAGGTGAAAGTTTTCTGCCAATTAGATTGAAGAAAAATTATTTTTCAAATATGTTTTGTTAAAATATTTACATCTATACAATAGCAATAGCTAAATATTTTTGAAATAGAAAAACTATTTCAGTTCTCATTGGTTGCAAAAAGAATTATTAATAACTAGTTAACAACAGGCCTCGCCTATAGTTTTCTTGGTAGAAACTAATAATATTATCAAAAATATAGGATTCTACATATTTTATTTTATGAAATTTGATTATTTTTAGGATTTCAATTTTATTTACTCAAGAGTTAAAAATTTGGTATTTCAATTTTTTTTACTCAAAAGTTAAAAATTATCATGAAAAAATATTTCTCCATGTTATTACAGTTTTTATTTTATTCTTCAAACATACAATATTTTACTAATTATCATAATATTAATATTATTACATTTTAATATCCTAAGCAGACATTTCAAATCTCTATACACTCAACTAGGGCAAGGGCTCTCCACATAAATACGGATTTGTAAAGTTTAGTTTTATAGTTAAGGAAATATTTGTGTTATTTAATAGGCTTTGTAAAGTTTAGTTTATAGTTAAGGAAATATTTTAGTGCTATTTTATTTTTCCCAAATTAAATTATTTTTGAGATTTCAATTTTATTTACCCAAAACATTTCAAAACGAGTTCACATAAATTTTTCTTATAAATTTAGTTTCTGGAAATATAATAGTTACAAATTTGAAATGATAAACAATTCTTTATCTTTAGATAAAATTATTACTAAACCACAATATTAAATTAATTAAAAATTAAAATAATTAATATCATGTTCTAAGTACTTACATTTTATTATCTTAAGGAGACATTTCAAATATTTATACACTCAACTAGGTAGGTCTCTCCACATAAATACAAATATGCAGGCTTGTAAAGTTTAGTTTTATAGTTAAGGAAATATTTTAGTCCTATTTTATTTTTACCAAATTAGATTATTTTTTAGATTTCAATTTCCAAGACATTTCAACACTTTTCATAAATTAATTTTTCAATTATTGGAATTCAATTTGTCTATACAACCAATAGCTAATCAACCAAAAAAGTTACAACTAAACAAATACTATAATAACAACACAATTTGTCTATACAACTAATACCTAATCAACAAAACAAAATTACAACTAAACAAATACTATAATAACAACAAAAAATTAATTACATTTTATTATCTTAAGGAGACATTTCAAATCTCTATACACTCAACTAGGCAGGGGTCTCCACATAAATACAAATATGCAGGCTTTGTAAAGTTTAGTTTTATAGTTAAAAAAATATTTTAGTCCTATTTTATTTTTACCAAATTAGATTTTTTTAGATTTCAATTTTATTACCAAGACATTTTAACACTCTTCAAAAATTAAATTTTCAATTATTAGAATGCAATTTGTCTATACAACCAATAGTTAATCAACAAAAAAAACTTACAACTAAACAAATACTATAATAACAACACAATTTGTCTATACAACTAATAGCTAATCAACAAGCTAAATTACAACTAAACAAATACTATAATAACAACACTACAAGGCATGTACTACCGCTACGTGGCACTTGTTTTTATTTTAGAATTATTTTATTTTATTATATTGTTTATTTTATTTTATTAGTACTGGCAGTACTATTGCAATGAGTTCACACTTATCTAGTTATTAATTTATTGATTATAAACCAATCAAAAGACATGATCATTTTTCTTTGTCAGACAAATTTGATTTAAAATTGTACTTTTCCTATGTGATAAATTTTTAACAAAAAAAATTATTGAAAAATGATTTATCTGTATTGTCATTGGCTAAAAAAAAATTATGAGAGGAAGAATCTATCAGTTTTTATGAATTTAATTTTTTTCTTTTCATTAGTAAACCTAAAAATTATTTTTTGTCAAAGGGGCAAAGTTATAATATTAATAATACTATCATTTTATTTTATGAGTTCTACACATTTTATTTTATGAAATTAGATTATTTTTGGGATTTCAATTTTATTTACTCAAGAGTTCAAAATCTAGTATTTCAATTTTATTTATTCAAAAGTTAAAAATCTACAGTATCATAAAAAATATTTCCCCATGTTATTAATTTTTTATTTTATTCTTCAAATATGCAATATTTGTGTTATTTAATAGGCTTTGTAAAGTTTAGTTTTATAGTTAAAGAAATATTTTAGTGCTATTTTTATTTACCCAAGACATTTCAAAATGAGTTCACATAAATATTTCCTTATAAATTTAGTTCTAGAAATATAATAGTTACAAATTTGAAATGATAAACAATTCTTTATGTTTAGAAAAAAATATTAGTAAACCACAATATTAGTTTAATAGTTACTATTATTACTTAAACAAAAAAATTAAGTGACTAAGATAAAGTACTGTAGTGATCTAAATATATGAATATGTTATTGTTATTATATTGTGTAATTATTCTTCAAACTTACAATACTTAATGCATTTTAAATTGTAATAGTATTCAATATTATTACATTTTAATATCTTCGCTAGACATTTCAAATCTCTCCACACCCAAGTAGGGTTAGGGTTCTACACATTTTATTTTATGAAATTAGATTATATTTGAGATTTTAATTTTATTTACTCAAGAGTTAAAAGTTTAGGATTTCAACTTTATTTAGTCAAAAGTTAAAAATCTACAATACCATGAAAAATATTTGCCATGTTATTACATTTTTAATTTTATTCTTCAAACTTACAATATTTTAATGCATTTTAAATTATAAAAGTATTAGTATTATTGCATTTTAATATCTTAAGGAGACATTTCAAATCTCTATACACTCAACTACGGCCAAGGCTCTCCACATAAATACAAATATGTAGGCTTTGATAGTTAAATGGGCCAAGCCCAAAAAGTTCTAGATCAAAGTATCAATGGGTATACAAACCCCATATAAAAACATAAACACAACAAAAAACATAAATCAAGTTGCCATTGCCACCCCTATAGATGGCGGATCCCCCAAATATCTGTGGGGTCTGGGTTGCCCAGCCATCATCTTTTTCCCATTATTCATTTGGTTCAATTGGCTCCGAGATAGCCAAATTCAACCTAGGAGATTTCAATTTTATTTACCACACTCTTCAAAAATTCATTTTTCAATTATTGGAATGCAATTTGTCTATACAACCAATAGCTAATCAACAAAAAAAATACAACTAAACAAATACTATAATAACAACACTACAAGGCAGGTACTCGCCACTAGTGGCACTTGTTTATTATATTGTTTATTTTATTTTATTTTACTGATGAATTTCGTATTTAACTTTATATTAATAAAATAACAATATATAATATTAAAACACAAGTAGGGTGGTAGAGAGACACAGTAGGGTGGTAGAGAGAGACACCCTCATAGTTTAAACACGGCAAGGTTCAAAACAAAGAAGACCAAGCCCATACAAAACTATATAGCTAAAGCAATGCTACAAGGACGAGGATCCTTATCAGGACCACAACCTCCAACATGAACACACTCAGGACCACAACCTCCAACATGAACACACTGCAAAGTGTGGGCTAAAAAAGAGTTGAATACTTGGGAATAAGTGTAGACATGATTAAGATAAAGTTAAATGCATGGAACTACATGCTGCTAGAAAGAGTTAATGATGATGGATAGGGATCAATAAAATGCCAAACATGGCACAAAAGTGTGCCATATGTTTCTTTGTGATTTTAGTAAGACATTATCTATCTTAAAGTAGGTCCAAAAATAAATAGGAATTTGTATAGGTATGTAAATTTCACCTTTATATTTTATCCCCACTTTGAGATGCATTTAAATTTGAAATGAACATGTATTTCAAAGTATATCAACACTCACATGTAAATATTAGGGTGCATGTAGAGTAAACAACCCATTCAATCTTTTTGTGTGTTTGTCCTCTCCCTAGCATGCATGTTCCATAAAAACTTGAAAATTAGGGAAAAGGTGTTCAATGAACAGCTTTTTTCTCAAAAGTAAAATGGGCACAAATTATAAACTTGCTTAAGTGACTATAAAAATGAAAAAGTATTAGGGTTCCAAAAAGAATTCCTATATAAAAAGTGGTACTAAAATAGTCTACCTCACATGGTGCTGATAGGATAGTATGACATATCAAGCAATGCCATGTCATATGATCAAGATTTGTTGAGGAGTGGTGGAGAGTCTCTATGTAGGATGAGTCACTACCTAAAATATCAACATAGGAATGCTATCAAATGCTTACATCCATTGGATGTAAGAATTGGAGGAGAGGGAACAAATAGTACATTAAATATAAAGGATGGCATAATATGAAATCCTCACAAATGGATCACATAATAAATAAGCAAATATTGAATGATAATCATTTAAGTCAAGATAGGAGGTAATCTTCTAGGAATGTGGTTACTCCTAGTATGAAATTGGAGAGTTGAAATAGCACTAAAAGTATGCAATGTAAGTGGTGTGGGGAAGGCATGGTGTCCTTGATGTGGTTCTTAATACATGATAAGGTATGTAGGCACATAGGATAGGGGAAGTGTTGATGCCCTCGGTGGGATAAGATATCTCTAGGAATGTAATTAGGTATGTGAGAACAAAATAATATGGGGCAGGTATAATGCTTTCCAATGTAGAAGGGTAGTGGCCTTTGCCCCAAAATGCAAGATTTATGCTTTCTGGTTTGTGTTTGGGTTGCATTTGGATAATGAGGATATGGAGTAGCCATATGATATTGCATAAGTCAAATATTGTGGTAAGTATGTACACTGGTCTATAATGAAAACCACAACCATACATTTACAATCAAAATTTACAACCTTACAACATTCACAATGTTGCAAACTCAATTAAATGATTCTTTTAGAAAACCAAAAAAGAAAATGGTGAAATTTGTATCATTTGAACTGTAATTCTTAAAGTCAAATTTAAGTTTAGGCTTTTGCTTCCGTGTACCTACAATGTTGCAAGCATAAGTAAAGACTTGTATGTTTTTCCCACAAAAGACACCGAGATGATTTAATTACTGATCCGTGTACGGGATTAAAATACATTAGATTTGAGAGAGTTCATTCCAAGGGTTGCATGTCAGAGAGAAATATGCAATGCAAGCCACTTCAAACTAGAAGAGCATAATGCCATGCGAGAGCATGCAGCCACACGTGTGGTGTTTTCAAGGACGAGCCAACACTTTGGACAATAAAAAAAAATTAGAAACATTCACCCAAAATTTATGAAGATTTTATGAATGCTAAAAATCAATGCCCTTCTCTTATTCTTCAGTTTTTTTCTCTTATTTTACACAAATGAATAAAACAAAAAACAAAAAACTTTAAGCTATCTCTGAAAATTTTCCATCTCCTTCTCAAATTCATCAGTTTTTTTATCCTATTTTACACAAATGAATAATAGACTACTCAACCAAAGAAATACCACACAGCCAATCAGAAATACAACAAATGCTATTTTCATATTCAATGAAAATCCAACCAACAACAAAGAAATACAACAAATACTATTTTCATATTCAATGAAAATCCAACCAACAACAAAACCTTAGTAAGGAGGGACTAATAAACAATTTGAGTATGCACAACCTAGGGAACTTGGAAATACAAAATTAAATTACAAATGCTTATAATTTCAATACTTTTAGTGCATACAAATTCTCCATCATACAAAAAAAATATGTCATGCTTACATTTACGGAAGGAAGAAGGAAAAAAGGGGCTCAATTTAATAAGTTTGTGAGAATCTAGTAATCCGAGAATACCACGCTTACATTTACGGAAGGAAGAAGGAAAAAACGGGCTCAATTTAATAAGTTTGTGAGAATCTAGTAATCCGAGAATACCACCCTCTTTAAGTTAAGCAGAAATGGAATACTATAAATTCTTAGAAAATCCAACTCCTTAAAAAGAATTAAATGTGATGATAAAACCTATATAAAAATAAATAAGGCTAGGAAAACAGACTTATAAGTAACAATGGAAGAATTATAATTCAAGAACACATTCAAATTGTGACAATTAATCCAACTACAAGCATTTTTCCTTGGTTTAAACTCCAAAGAATATTTTAGGCAGTGTCATTTTAGGGACCAAAAACTCCAAAGGAAAATTTGTTAACAAATCTCTTTAATTACAATCTAACAAAAATAATAAATCCAAATAAATATTTGAGCTGACTAATACAATAAACATCTAAATATTGTCCTTCAGAATTCCATTAGTTCTTCTGAATGCATATTCATCAACTTATTCTGCAGAATTGAAAATACAATAAGTCCAAATAAAAATTTGCTCACTATTTTCAAAATAGTCAATTTTACAACTTAAATTTTAAGCAAATAGCAGTTTTTCCCCTTTAAAATTCCATTAGTTCTGCAAAGTAATTATCGGAGGCAAATTTTGTGGATTCCGATCATAATTTTAAATATCTCACATGACAGTTCTTTTAGTAAATATTAAACTGCATTTTTAAACCATGGCAAACTAAAAAAAACTTTCGATGATGTAAAATAAAAGATAAATATAAATTCAAGCGTTTCTGAAGAGAAAACAATTCTGATTGAATTCTCACAAAACCAAAGCTAAATAAGAAAAACACAACTTCAAATGCACCTTTTCCGAAAAAATAGTTTAAACATATATAACTCAAACATCATCACCAACAGGAATTTGTACAGAATCAAACGAACATAAAACAATGTGGCAAAACGTGAACCCCCGTCCCCCTCTAAAATTCTTTAGTCATCAGAAATGATTACAGTGGGGAACATTTGCAGAGTCCAAAGTTTAGCAATTTAAATTTTTTCCAGTTGATAATTTTTGAAGTAAATCTTCTGAATTAAATTAAGGCACGATAACAAAATCTTAACCATAATTCCACAGAAAAAAAACCAAAGATTAAAGAAAATTTGGAGCATTTTAAAATAAAAGATAATAATGTCTAAAGAAATTGTAATGAACCCAACAATAGACTTTGAGGAATCAAATTTTATTAGAAAAAAATCATAAAATATTATGCACTTCAATTCAATTCAGCATCTTAAATTTTAGTAATCTGGCAGAAACATCAGATGTCACCCATTCCAATACTACTCTTACTTCTCAGTTTCAAATTTTCAACTAAAAAACATAAAATATTCATCAAAAAACAGTAAAGCCTCTGAAATAACAGAAGAAAAATCCAAAAGAAAATTTGTAAATATTGTCCTGTATTCCAACTAAGACCTAACAAAAAGAAAAACCCTCTCGTCTGAAATTCTGTTAATTTTTGCAGAAAAACTTGCAATGGGCAGGTCTTTAAGGGAAACGAAATTACCAAAAATGAAACGCTAGAAAAAATAAATCATAATTGTCATAATGCGCCCTTCATGAGGGAAAAACAATTCAAAAGAAAAACAAGAATTTTACAGGATTGCGCATAAAAGCGAGCATTTCAATGAACTATCATCAAATTTGTGGCGTGAAGATAGTGGGTATGTACGATGTCGTTGACATCATGTATGGATCCCATTCTCCCAGGGCCTGCTGCTCTAACTCAAAGCTATATTCATATTGTGGATCAACATCCACACCACAATTGATGGCGAGGGCGTCAAAGTTACAGTTACTTGCAAGAACATCATCCTGCCTGCCATTCGTAACGTCATTCTTCACAACTGCCAGATAAGTCGCATAGTTCATATATTCTGTGGAACCATCATGCTCTGGGTTTCCTGCACTGTCACCAACTGTGTCTACTTTGGGCTTGCGGGATGAACTCACAATAGCAGCAGGTTGGTCTACCTCAAGTGTAGATGTGCCCAACTTTTCACTCTCATAAACAAAGCGATTACCATCTTCATCTTCAGTAGCAAAATGAATGTCAACACCGCAGAGTACAGAAAGCTCATGAGCTTTCTTGCATATTCCTTTCATCCGCTTCATAAAGTGCAATCGTCTTTTAGCCTTTTCTTTCACATAAGATATCTCCAGCTTTTTCCGACCCATCTCTCAAAACAATTTACCAAAACTGTACGGTAATTGAATGTGTAACGAACTAAGCCCAAGCACTGATGTTGACTGTCTAATACAAATTTGAATATATATAGTTTAGGGATCACGCTTACGATTATTTTTAGAAAATTTATCTAAGAAGTCTTTGAATTAATTTTTTTAATTTGGTTCCTTTTAACTCCATGCAATTATTAAATAAGGAAAAGTAGAAATAATATATCTTTGAATTAATTTTTTAATTTGGTTCATTTAATTCCATGCAATTACTAAATAGGGAAAAGTAGAAATAACATCATGCATATTTTAATATTGTCAATGCAATTACTAAAAAGGGAAAAGTAGAATCCTTAAAAAATATGATACATATTCTAATATTGTCAATAATTTCTAGTAAATGCATAGCAATGCATTGCATTTAACATTTAATTATAATATTGTAAGAGTGAAAGTAACTCTTTTTAAATTAATTTAATCCAACACATATTAGTATAGATTTATTAAAATATATTTTGTATACATATTTTATTTAGTTAAGTGTTATTTTATTTTATTTACTATATTGAATTGATTTTTTAATTTGGTTGTTCATTTAACTCCATGCAATTACTAAAAAGGGAAAATTAGAAAGAACATGATACATATTCTAGTAAATGCATACTCATGCATCATGTCTAATTATAATATTGTAAGGGTGAAAGTAACTTGTATATAGTAATTTAATTTAATTGAACACATATTGGTACTAATAGATATCTTAACATGCATACTCTTATAGATAGTTTATTTACTTCAATATTATTTTATTTTATTTATTATATATGAATACATAATTTTTAATTTTTATTTCAGAATTATTTTAGTTTATTACATTGTTTACTTTATTTTATTGATGAATATTTCATATTTAACTTTATATTAAAAAATAACAATATAATATTAAAACTAGTATAGCTATATTTAAAAAATATATCTAAAGTACCTGGATGATCCATCTCCTTTTAATCAATTTATTTTAAACTATAATTGTAATTATTGTATACTTTAATAATTTTAAATCATAATTATGGAGTATAATATTAGTAAACATTATAATGATGTATTTATATTATTATTATTTTATTATAAATGTCTATTATTTTATGGGCAAATAGTTTCATATTTTAAATTAGAATAATTATTTTAAAGTAAAATTGTTTTAAAGGTTCAATATTATATTTATATTAGTATATTATTGTAATATTATTGCATTTTATAGAGAATGTTTATAATAATAATAAAAAATAATAATTACTATATAATAAAGAAAATTACTTAATGATAATTAATGTTATTATAATTAAGGAAGTGCAATGGGTGAAGAAGACCGAAAAAAAGTAGGCGATCTTGGCAGGTAGGCGTGGGGCGATGTTGAGGATGACAGGCAATCTAGGGAGGATTTAGCAGTAGAAGATGAACCTCAGAATGGAAGCACATTCCACATTGTGTTTTTATAGGAGGGTGTTGGGTGGATAAAGTGTCATCCTAACTTCAGATCAAACGACCTAAGGAAATTTAGAAACGGTGAGCAAGGGATGTGCAATGGGTGTAAGGCATGGGGTGCTTAGAGAGGTCTCCCATGGCTACAACCAAGGAGACGGACTGCACATAAAGATGTGAATCTTAAGTCTCGAGGGTAGGGGGAGCACTAGCAGAGGAATGACAATTGAAACTCAACTTCATGGAGTTGTTCCTCGCAAGGGTGACATGGGTGGTTCAGAGAAAAGAAATTTTTCAAAGCAGATGTTGTGGAAAATTGGTGAATCAAGGAAGATAGCAAGAGGTCAATTGCTCAGGATGATCGGATGAAGACTTCCTAGAAAGGAAAGAAAAAGGAGATGATCAAAGAAGAACCCCTGCACATTCACAAAAGATCTGAAAGGTAACGTTCCAAAACCTAATTTATTTAGATCACAAGTTACTTTGGATAAAAAATAAATTGAAAAATCCATAGGAAGGCTCAAGGAATCTAGGGTTCAAGCCAAATGGGGCAGGGGGTGGATTGATTTAGAATGCATCCAAAAAGGGTGTTGGGGACTGTGTAAAACCTTGTCTAGATCACAACAATTCCAAATGCATTCTTTTTGTTAGAATTCCCTTCAAATACAAAAAAATGGAAAGCACTCAATAGCGGGTCACAATACTTTGATGGTGTGGGAATGCATATGATTGACTGGCATCCCAATTTTGACCCATGGAAGCATAAATTTGAGGAGGGACAGTCTCGATATGATTGTATAACCTCTCAACAGAGTATTGGGAAGAGGATTTCATTAAGGAATTTGGGAGGAGCTTAGGGATACTCATATCAATAAAAAAATTGGTAAAAGATAGATGCCAGGGAGCCTATGCCAAAGTCTGCATAGGTTTGAAGCCACATCAATCCCTGCCTCAGGAGATAGAGATCCTCATGGGGGATAGAGCTTGGATCCAAACAGTACTAAGGGAAAACCAATTGAAACTATGCTCAATATGCAAATCGAGGGATAATGGAAATATGGAATGCAAGATCTCTATGAAGGTAGACAAAGACAACATGTACAATTGGAGATATTTGCAGCCAGGGGAGAGTAGGGAGGGACATTTGCAAGAAAACCCTAGCCTGGAGGAATGTCAAAAGGATGAGGAAGGCAGATTGATAAACAATATCCTTTCGATTAAAGGGGAGTTATGCCTTGAAAAAAAAAAATACTAGCCCCACTGCCGTAGAGATATGTGGACATACTAAGTCTTGGGAAATGGTAGTGTATAGTCCTTTGGATTTTGGGAAGATGTCGACATGATGCTAGCAAGAATTGGTGAAGGAGGAGGCTTTAGAAAGGGAGGAAATGAAGGAAAAAATCCAAGAGAAGTTAGGAGATACATTAGATAGCATTACTCAAGAGGTGATGCTAGAGTCAAGGGATTTGGAGCAGGTTGAACCCCCCTTAGGACTGGAGGAGAGTGAAGAAGAGATAGATTATGAAGATGAAGGTGGATTGGGGGGTGAAGATGAAATTATACTAGAAGAAAGGATGTTGGAGCAATCCTAATCAAAGCATCGAAAACCAAACATCAAGAAGAGTGGCAAGCGGAGCCTGAAAACTAACAGAGCTAAGCTAGAAATTGCAGCCAATGCAGTAGGTAAAATGAAACTCAGATCAGGGAAGGATGTATTCCTTCCATAGGAGCAATGACGGAAATAACCTAGAATGTTAGGGGCATAAATGCCCCTAACAAATGGCATCTGGTCAAATGCCAAATTAACCAATTACAAGAAGACTTCTTTCTTTTACAAGAAACCAAACTGGGGAAAGAGGAAAGTGACAGGAGACTTAGCTACTAGAGACAATGGAAGGGCCATTTCTATGAAGCTGAGGGAGCCTCAAGGGGTTTAGGAATCATCTGGAACCCACTCACAATAGAAGGGGAAATTATGGAGGAAGATGGGAGTTGGATAATAATGAGGTACAGAATGCTGTAGAGGAATGAGAAATTCTATATCATCAATGTGTATGGCCTGACTACTACATTGGACAAGAGATCATTGTGGCAGCAAATCACTGGTAAATTGTCAAATTTTAGTGGGGAGAAAAGCATCATAGCAGGTGATTTCAATGCAACTGTAAGGGTAAAATGCAGATCAATCAAATGAATTAAATAAGACCCAAACATCAACAGAATAGAGAAACAAGAAGGATTCAAATAAATGAAGCAATGACCAAATACAGTGCAAACCTCTCCCGTTTCGATGCTTCTATTGTTCGCCTATCACAAATTGTCCTTTTGCAAATGAAGTGAGCCCTCAGAGAGTACACTCTTTCAGCTGTTTGTAGGAAGTCGATGGTGAATGGCTGTGGTGATATGCAATGAAGATGAGCTTCAAAGCAAGTATGTGATCTCAAGCTTGTGGATGACAAAAGGGTGCCAAAGGTGCGCTGGTGATATTTCTGCACAGTAACGATGTCAAAAGCCTGGATCATTAGAATGGAGGGATGAAGCTTCATTTATAGACTTGGAAGAATGGGAATCAATGGTTGAGAGGAGATATGAAGATCAAAAGCTAAGAATGGTTGAGGAATGTGCAACCAGTAGAAATGTGACAAGTGTCCCAGCTCCATCATGAAAGAGGGGATGTGACAAAATTGATTGGAGAGTTAACTCCATTGACTGGTCTGTTAACAGATTTGATTGATCAGTTAGAAGAGTGGATTATGGAACTGACTGAATTGATTGAGGATTTGACTCAATTGACAGGTTAGTTAACAGATTTGATTGATTAGTTAACTAACCTCTGATTAGAGAAGAAATAGGCCATGTGGGTGAGGGAAAATAAGGTAATTAAATATTAAATATATTTAATTACATGTGCAACCTGATGAGGTGGACAAGGTGAGGTGGAAAAGGTGAGGTGTAAAAGGTGAGGTGGATTTTTAAAATTTAGAACTTAGGATAGAGGAAATTAGATTAATTAAATAATGTATGATTATTTAATTGTATAGGAGATTTAGAAAAATTTTAATTAAATAAATTGAATTTATTTAATTATGGAACGGTGAATCAATTAAATAAATTTGGAATGTTTATTTAATTAATAGAAGAATGGAATAAATATTTAGAATATTTATTTAGTTGAATCGTGTCATTTTTAGGCGTATACATTTTGCCCCTCTTTGACGCAATGCAGTTTACAGCGTTGCTTCAAAGAATTCGGTAGTCTGAATGATGATACATGCCCTAGCTTGCCCTTGGTATAGGTTTAATGACGATAGGATGCCCCCTCGGGAGATTGGACGGAAAAAGGGCGAAAGAATTGGAGACGGACAATCTCACGAAGAGGAAGGGGTTAGGATAGGTTGGAGGAAAAGGGACGCGGGTCAGGGATGCGGGAAGAAAATGGGAGGAAGAATGGGCACGGGAAGTAGCCACAGTCATCGCCTAGCCAGAATTAGGGTTTTGAAGGTTATAAATAGGAGCTGGGTCCACAAGAATAGTCATTTGTACACTTGTTTGATCTGGATTGGAGAAAGAGAGCTTAGAGCAACTTGGAGTAGCATGGCAGCCAGAGCAGCAGACATTCCACGTGAGGAGCACCGATTCGAGCGAGTCCGTCAATTCGGGCGGCCAGCAGAGGTAGGACCCCCGGTATGTGCTTCAAAAAATTTCTCCTAGGGTCGACTTTAGGTGTCATAAATGCATGTAGAAAATAGGTCAAATGGATGCGCTAAAATGCAGAACGGCGCATATGCCTCGCGAAGCAGCGCTTTTGTAGTTTCGCGGCGCATATGCCAGTTTCGGCGGCGCCTGTATGAAAGCTGCGCATCTGTGCACTCTAGCTGCGCTTATGTAATTTGGCAGCACATGTGTATTTAAGCTACGCATATGTTGAAAGTAGTGGCGCATCTATGAATGCCGCGCATATGTCGATTGTAGCGGCACTTTCATAATAGGGCAGCGCATATGTTGAATGTTGCGGCACATCTGCTGGAACTGCGCATATATGTACTGTAGCGGCGCATATGTGTTTAGCAGCGCATATGCTTATTTTAGCGGCACATACATCAAGAAACGGCGCTTTTACCACCTGTAGTGGCGCATTTGCTTGGGATAGCAAATTACTTAGCCAAATTGATTCGATTAGCGTCCTGTTTGATGCAGGAATCGATGAGCTATCTCCGAGATTGCAGGAATCTAGTCAAGAGATGTAGTGTGCTGTTTTGATCAATTTGAAATGCTAAGTTTAGTTGATATAGTTCAGTAGGTATGTTGAGTATGGTATATGTGGCTTGAGACTGACGCCTTGCTTTACGTGCTTGCAGGAGGATATTCGAGACACCCTGCAGTCGAGGGAGACATTTCCCATGCCCCTATTACAGAGATACATGCTGACAGAGACTGACAAAGTGGCGTTTGGTGCCATGGGTTTGCATTATGTTTGCTTCATGCTCGAGGTGCGGGTGAACCGTGGACTGCTGACAGCTGCCGTGGAGAGATTCCACAGTGAGGACGGGACCTTCCACTTTCTGACTGGAGAGATGACGGTGACTTTGGAGGATGTCTACAGGATACTGCACTTGCCCGTGGTAGGCGAGTTAGTAGAGTATGATGCACAGCGGGACGCGGGACTCGCCGAGTGCCAGCGAGTGTTTGATGACCCTGAGCTAGATGGACAGGTTATCCCGTGGCAGGATATATACGACTGTTATGACTACTTCCCTGGGATTGTGGCTGGACTGATCAGGGGCGTTGTATGCCCAGACAGGAGATCGCATGGATTCCCCATTAGATGGGGCAGGATCATGGAGCGGATGTTGACAGAGGGCACCCGATATGCATGGGGAGTCTGCGTACTGGCCCATTTATACCATGACATGCATCAGGTGGTGTACCACCGCAGCACGAGTCTATCGGCTGGGGTGTTGCTGTTACAGTTCTGGCTGTGGGAGCACATAGCGGTGACTAGGCCGATATGTGCCTTCGCGAGGCAGCAAGGAGAGCCATACAGTTATGGCTATGCAGGAGTGATTTCCCAGCACAGGCTGGGGAAGTTAGAGTACTGGAGGCACACCTTGGATGGGGTAGATGTGGTCATCTGGCGACTGTATCTAGACTGCGAGCCCTGGGATGATGAGGGAGACGAGCTACCATATTGCTTTTAGACCAGGTGGCTGATAGGCCGGACACGGCATATACTGGAAAGGCAGATGGTGGGCCGAGTGTTGAAATAGTTCGGCAGGAGGCAGGGCATGCCACAGGGGCAGGCTATGTTCACACGGACGCATGCAGAGAGGGTCCGATGGGGGCCGATGGCTTCTTACGAGGAGGCTCTGGCAGAGTTCCAGTAGACGCCTTATGTGGCATGGGATATGAGGAGAGAGATAGCAGACGCAGGGGTGACACAGGAGTATCAGGATTGGATCACTGCACATCCTTTCCCGAGATATTCAGGACCTGGCATGTTGGTGCCTCGTATTGACAAGGCAGACTCAGAGGAGGAGGGAGAGGCTGGCCCAGGGCGGAGGGGAGTTAGAGGAGGACGAGGACGACGGGGTGGTAGAGCTGGAGAGAGGCCGAGGCAGTGGAGGAGGATAGGTCAGGCCGAGCAGGCAGTGCTAGGACAGGCAGAGGTAGCACAGCAGATACCTCAGCAGGCACAGATGCCGCCATCCCAACAGGTACCACAGCAGCAGGTGTCCCAGCCACAGGGGCTAGGACAGGCAGAGGCAGCACAGGGACCAGTACAGGGAGAGGCTCATGAGAGGACCATAGCTAGCCTGAGGGGACAGGTGCGAGAGCTGCAGGCACAGCTGAGGAGGGTAGAGAGGAGGCGAGATACAGACGCAGCGGTGATCGCTGGGTTGACTCGCGAGAGAGACATGGCAGATGCACGGGTACGTATTATCCGTGTAGAGCGGGATACTGCTGTGGCCGCTATGGGGACAGATGCAGCGAGTTCATTTTTGGTTGGGCAGGTGCAGCAGGCATAGGCACAAGTAGGCCAGTTGGAGACGCAGTTGGCACAGGCACAGACAGACCTAGCCAGAGCACAGTCCCAGGCTCAGTACTACCGAGGGTTATACCATGGTGCCGTGGCATCGAGCCAGTGGGCAGGGAGCTTCAGGAGTCAGTCTGGGGCGACTCATAGAGCTGGTCCATCATAGTCAGGGGCTTCCGTGATGGGTCCCCAGCAGTCAGGAGCTGGCAGTGGTGGCCCACAGCAGCAGGGATAGACACAGACTAGATTTTGTACATTTTGGGACATGTATCACCATCCATTTGGATGTATATTGTATATGACACTGTGATTTTTGAGAGAGATGATGATATTGTACATTTGGACCTCTTTTATATGATAGTATATATGATGATGCAACTTTGGATCTATTTCATATGTTATGAGAGGATGATTTACTTCTATTGTATGATGTGATGTATGTGTAGACTTAGATGAGCTACATGAGTTCTATATGAGATGCCTTTTGATATGATGCTATATGATGTAATGCTTTGAATGTATGCATATGTAACAGGGTGTCTATGTGATGATGCAGCTTTGTGTATGATGTGACTGGATGTCTATATGATCTAATGTTTCAAATGAATGCAATTGTAACATGAGTGCTATGTGGTGATGCAGTATAGTATATGATGCACGTAGATATGTTTTTGATTTTCTGTGCTTTTAAGATGTGATGTGATGCAGATGTATTGGTGACCTAATGCATTGGATGGTGTATTCTACTAACCTAATAATGTTCATGACTAGTCCTACAAATGATATGATATGCTCCGATATGCTTTATTTTTGTGATGTCCAAATGTACTCTATCGACACAAGAATGACATGATAGATAGATAGAAGAATGGTTGTGAGAGAATGTCCTAGAAACTTTAGTTGATATTGTTACTCTGCATAGTTTGGGTAATGAGGATTGTATGGGATACAGATGCATGGATGTGTATATGGATATAGGATGGATGTGTTTTGCTTTTAGAGTGCTTTATTTCATCATTGGGCATTGTGTTTTTGGTACATTTTCTGAAATGTTGTAAGTGAATACAAGCATCTAGGTATAATTGAACCGAGATGACCTGAGTACCGCTTACATGGATTTTGATTTAGCAAGTTAATACAAGCATCTATTCAAAATTGAATCTACATGACCTAAGTACTTCTTGCGTTTCAACAAACAAGGATTGCCCTCGTTCATGTTAGACCTTTGATGTCCTCGATGATCTTTTGCCGATCATGTCCTTAGACAAGGCTTCACATTACTAAAGTTTAATCCACAAATAGCAAACAAAGAAAATAATCATGCCCCCATCATAGCATCTCTAGCTTTTTGGCATCCTAGAGTAGCGTAGAAAGACATGATAACAAAAATTGAGACTCAAACTGTTAACCATGTTTCCAATCTACAAAGCATATTTGCGTTGATATGTGTTTATTTCTTGCCTTAATTTGCATAAAATCATTTAGAAGACCTTGGATAGTTGCTTTGCATTGGATAGGTTTAAGGTGCTCACAGTCAAGAGTTTTGCTTGAGGCGCAGGTTCTGCTTGCATTTGCTTGCTTGGTGAGAAGTTTGCACAATCCTTATTGGGGAAATAGACCCTAATGGACTGACCTAGTGCCTCGGGGGCGCATTACTAAATGGCCTTGCCTACGTGACGATGCAGAGGCAACGTAGTTTGGGGTAAACCCTAATGGACCATGGATGGACTAGAAGAAAGACGACAAGAATGAAAGACAAGAAAGGGGATGAATGAGACCACGGGAGAAGTGGAAGCCTCAGGGGCGCATTAGAATAATGGCCTTGCCTACGTGACGGCGCAGAGGCAACGTAGTTTACGGACCCTGGACCATGGACACCGACTAGAGACACTACGCTAGGCTCACATTGAGAAGACGGTATGGGACAAAACCTTGGTTGACAAGGCCACAAGGAGAGTATCAAGCCATGATAGGTAACTGTCAAGTGTTTATTACGGGACAGATATGGATCAAATGGGAAATGAGTGAAGGAGGAATGGACTCAAGGTGATTGGATTCGCAAAGATGGAGAAGGCGGTTTATCACAAGTAATGCCTGTTTGCCAGGTTTTCATCACTTGCTTTTATTTGCACGGGAAGCTAGAAAGTAAACATAACGCATGTTTGCCAGGTTTTCATCATGATACCTATCCAAGGCGCCTGTTTGCCAGGTTTTCGCCAAAGGATGGTTTTTTTTGTATGATTTCTACTTTTTTGATTTTTTGTATTTTCCCTTTTCAACTTTTTTTTTGATTTTTTTAATTTTTTGATTTTATTGTGCCCCCTTTGCATTGGGGTTCTCCTAGGTATAGAATCGGCGAAGGTGCATGCTGTTGATTGGATCATCTAACAACTCACCCTCTGAAGTGGCCAACTGATATGCCCCCGATCCGTAAGCAGCTACAACTACATAGGGCCCAAGCCAGTTAGGCTCGAACTTACCTTTCTTTTCTCTGTCCTGCTGATTGCGAGGGTTCTCTTTTAGAACTAGGTCCCCAACCTTGAAGCATCGTGGTCTAACCTTGTGGTTGTAGCTTCTTGACATTATCTGTTGATAGGCTTTGAGATGGTCAAAAGCTTTTTGGCACCTTTCCTCTAGCAGCTCTAGCTCTTGCAGTCTGGAGACTCTGTATTCTTCGTCTGGTATGAGACCTTGCAGCGACACCCTGAGGGATGGGAGTTCGACCTCAATGGGAAGGATTGCTTCGGAACCATAGACAAGGGCGTAGGGTGTAGCACCTATGGGAGTGCGTATACTGGTTCTGTAGGCCCACAGAGCGGGATTGAGTTGGACGTGCCAATCGCGACCAGCCTCATTGACAGTTTTCTTTAGGATTTTTAGAATGGTTTTGTTCGATGCCTCAGCTTGGCCATTACCTTGGGGGTAGTATGGAGTGGAGAAACGATGTTAGATTTTGAAACGCTCACAGAGTTCCTGGACATCCTGATTTTTGAATGGTCTTCCATTATCCATTATGATGGATGAAGGAATGCCATATCTACAAATAATGTAATTCAGAATGAAAGAGGAAATTTGCTTTCCTGTGACGGTGGTTAGGGGAACGGCTTCAATCCACTTTGTGAAGTACTCAGTGGCGGTTATGATGAATTTATGGCTGTTGGAAGAAGGTGGATGAATCTTTCCCACAAGGTCAAGTCCCCACTGGAAAAAGGGCCAGGGTGTCGTTAAAGGTCTCAACTCCTGAGTAGGTGCATGAATCAGGTTCCCGTGTATTTGGCACTGTTTGCACTTTTTGATGAACTGATATGAATCCATTTCCATATTGGGCTAGTAATAACCCAAACACATGAGTTTCTTAGCTAAGGAAGGACCGCTGGAGTGTGTTCCGCAGATCCCTTCATGTACGTCTCATAAGGCAGTTATGGATTCTTCTTGTTCTAAACAATGGAGTAGAGTACCATCCAGACCACGTCGGTAAAGGGTATTAGCTATGATGGTGTAGCGGGAGGTTTGTCGGATGAAAGTACGCTTTTGGTTGGAAGAGAGGTCCGGGGGGAGAATATTATCCTTGAGGTAAGCGTAGGTCTTACCATACCAAGGTGAATCAGGTCCTACCAGGAAGCAAATGGAGTGGGTTTCGAGGAGATCATAAGCCGGTTGTCGAATGGTTTCTACTAAGAACTCATACCGTGACTCATGTTCAGGTATTTCAAGAAGAGAGGCTATGGTTGCCATTGCATCTGCTGCTTTGTTCTCTATCCTGGGTATTTGCTCAAACGAGATGGTCCCAAAATGTTCTTTGAGGTCGTCGACCATCCGTTTGTATGGGATGAGCTTCTCATCTTTGGTTTGATATTCATCGTTGACCTGATTTATGATAAGCTGAGAATCACCATAGACGCATAGTGCTTGGATTTTCCACTCAGTGGCCATCTTGAGACCAATTACCAAGGCTTCATATTCCGCTATGTTGTTGGTGCATGGAAATAACAACCTGTAGGACTTTGGAATTGTGTCGCCTTGGGCAGTGATAAACAGGATACCTGCCCCCGATCCATGGTTGGTGTAAGACCCGTCGAAGTAGAGTTTCCAAGGAGATGTTGACAGAGTGAATAAAGACTCATCAGGAAACTCAAACTGCATTGGTGAAGTGTCCTGTAATGGTGCCTCGGCCAGTTGGTCAGCTATGATTTACCCTTTGATGGCTTTTCTGTCCACATATTCTATGTCATATTCACTAAGAAGCATAACCCACTTTGCTAGTTGACCTGTGAGAGCTGCTTTGCTGAGAAGATACTTTAGTGGGTTGATCTTGGCAATGAGTTTGACAGGATGTGCCAACATGTAGTGTCGGAGTTTTTGTGAAGCAAAAACCACTGCAAGGCACGATCGTTCTACCTGTGAGTATTGCAACTCGTAGCCCACCAAGGTTCGACTGATGTAGTATACAGCTCTTTCCTTGTTCTCATAGTCTTGCTGCGCTAGAAGAGCCCCAAGGGCAGTGGATGTAGCAGAGATGTAGAGAATTAAAGGTTTTCCTTGGATCGGAGGCATGAGTATGGGAGGATTCGTAAGATACTTCTTTAGCTTGTTGAATGCCACTTCGCACCGCTCATCCCATTTAAATGGAATGTTTTTATGTAGAAGGTGGCTGAAAGGTTGGCACTTGTCTGCCAGCTGTGAGATGAACCTGCGGATGGCCTGCAGCTTGCCCTGTAAGGATCTCAACTGTGTTAGAGTTTTGGGCGGTGGCATGTCCATTATTGCTTTGACCTTGGCCGGGTCTACCTCTATTCTGTTTGCTGACACGATGAAGCCTAGCAGCTTGCCTGATGTTACCTCAAACACACACTTCTTCAGGTTCAGTTTGACTTGGAATTGATCCAACCGTTGAAAGACTTTTTCTAATGTGTCCAGGTGTGAGTCCCTTGTGAGAGATTTTGCCAAGATATCGTCAACATAGTCTTCCATAGTTACATGCATCATGTCATGGAATATAGTTGTCATGGCCTGCTGATATGTAGCACCTGCGTTTTTTAGCCCAAAAGGCATGATATTCTAGCAAAAGGTACCCCATGGACAAGTGAAAGCTGTTTTGTGTTGATCCTCAGGTGCTATTTTGATTTGGTTATACTCGGAGAATCCATCCATGAGTGATAGCATTGTATGTCCTACTGTAAGGTCGACTATGATGTCAATGTTTGGCAATAGAAAGTCATCTTTGCAGCATGCCTTGTTTAAGTCTCGAAAATCATTGCATAGTCGAACTCGGCCATTTGGTTTAGATACTGGCACAATGTTTGATATCCATTCAGGATAATCTATGGCTCTGATGAACCCCACATCTAGCAATTTCTTGAGTTCTTCCTTGACCAGAAGGGCTATATGAGGATGCATCTTTCTCAGCTTCTGTTTTACGGGCTTCACCCCTGGATCTAATGGCAAATGATGTAGAATTAGGTTTGGGTCCAAACCCGGCATGTCTGCATATGACCAAGCAAAGCTGCCTCTCTTCTTCTTAAAGAATGGTACAAACCTGGTTTTCTCAGGTGGTGTGAGAGATTTTGCAAAGTGGATAATCTTGGGCTGCTCTTCGGTTCCAATATTCACTGGCTCTGTTGGCTCCACCATGATCTATGACTTTTCCTGGTACATATCACTAGGGAGGGTGTCAAGCATTCCATCGTCAGGTGCCACAGTTGGGTTTTCACCTTCGGATACGTCCTTTCTTTTTACTATTTTATGATCTGACACTGCCGCACGGTGGTTTTCACCGTCAGATCCATTTTTGATCTTAATATTTTTGCAACTAGAAGGCTTGGCACCCTCCCCGAAGTAAGCCACGGTATTGAGTTCAATAGCAAAACCAGCTTTATGATCTCCTTTTGGTAAGTGATCCCTAAGTTCCATATAGTCAATGTAGGCATCATCGTTCTGGAACATATCTAATTAGGGGGTTCCTTGCAGATCCCAGTCAATAAGCTCGGGGTGTAAGAGGGGAAGGGAGTCAGATGAGAGACCTGATTCATTGATGGTGTGAATAGAAATGTTATGAGCATTGGTGGGGGTAGTGTTCTGGGTGGTACTTTCCTCCAAGTTGTTTATCGCAATGGAATCTAAACTTTCCTCGAAAGCCATAATCTCAAGGAGGGGCAAATCAGACTCCAGTGGTCTGTCCCATTGCGTTTGTCTCTCCTGGTAGGGGCTAAGAGTTTGGATGGTGTCAACCTCTTTGTCATCGTAGGAGTGCTCTGTTAGCTTGTCCCACTCATACTCATTTGAATCATCCGAATCTGTGTCACTGTCCACTTGGAGTGTTTGGATTGTCTCCACGAGGCAAGCATTTTCCTTGGCTTTACCCTTGCCTTTGTATCCTAGGCCACTTGTGTTTCTAGCTGAAGAGGATGAAGAAGGTTGTATAGGTTCAACGATTCCTTCTTTTTTGAGGCCTATGGGGCCTTGTCCTTTGTACCCCATCTTGTGCAAAATAGTTTCACCCCGTCCATAGAGTTCTGTAGGGAGTTTAGGCAGCTCTTGGGGTGTGTTTTCTTCTTCAGCATAAAGCCATTGCAGGAGATCTCGCTCCTCTGATTCATCAGATAAGGTCCCCCATTTTACAAAGGGATTTGCGGGAGTTATAGGAGGAGTAGATGGCTTTGGAAAATGCCTGGGTTGATGCTTGGGTTGGCCAAAAGAGCGAGGAGACAAGTGCATTTTTGCAAGGTTGAGGCTGTGCTCAATGGAGTATTCCCCCATGCCATTTTCTTTTATGGTGATTTTCATTGGTTTGGGTCGTGAGGAGGAAGCTTCAGCGGTATGGTCCTGTTGTGGGGTGGGGGAAATGTGGGCTCTATTGTTGGGTATGACACATTCGGGTTTTGCTTGGAAAGAATTGCAGTGTTGGTAGGGGTCGGGGTCACCTTGAATGGTAACTTGCTTGCCATTGTGCGGGAATTTAATGCATTGATGATAGGTTGAGGGGACAGCCTTCATGGCGTGGATCCATGGTCTCCCTAGTAGGATATTATAAGCAAGCTCCCGATCGAGGACTTGGCACACCACATCTTTGATTACCGGTCCCACTTGAATAGGTAGGACAACCGTGCCCTTTGTGGTTCTTTCCTCCTCGTCATAGGCTTTGATGGTAATTTTCCTTCTTGGATCAACTGCCTGTTCGGAGAACCCCAGTGCAAGGACTAGCTTCAATGTGCAAATATTTAAACCAGCGCCCCCATCAATGAGAACCCTCTTGATGCGGTGCTTGTGTACGAATGCGACAATGTGTAGGGGGGTGTTGTGGGGTTGAGATACGGAAAGGTCATCTTGCTCAGTAAATGATATGGAAGTGGAGGATGTCAGATTGCCTACCATGGTCTGAAACTTCTCTTGGGCTAGGTTAGTGGGGACAGTAGTTTCCATTAAGGCTTTCTCGAGAATCTCCTTATGAGAAGGAGATAGATGCAAGAGCTCCAATATAGAAATGTGAGCCAGGGTTTTCTGTAACTGGTCGATGACATTGTATGGATGGGAGTTGGACGGAGATGGTGACGACCTTGGAGGGGTGGTATTGATCATGACTTTACCACTGCGGGTAATTATACTACAACTCGTTCTGTTAGGTCCTGGTTGTTGGTTGGGGGAGATGACATTGACCTGCGGAATATGTTCAGAAATGCAGTTAATGGTGTACTCAAATGGAACGCTTGCATAGTTAGCATTACTCGACCCGCTGTTCTGATTTGGCTGGTTGCAATTGTTGTCGTTATTGGGATTGCCATTGGAGTTGTTGCCGTTGTGACCATTGTTGCTGTTGTGGCCGTTGTTGTGATTGTTGTTATACGACCTGCTGTGATTCAGAAGAGGATCCTGGTAGGCTACATGAGATTCATTGGAGGTATGCTGTTGTGTCCCTCCCTGATTCTGATCCAGTATATCCTGTATGAAATTCTTGAGGCGGATGCAATTGTTGGTTGTGTGCCCCCTTCCTTGATGATACTCACAATAGTCTGTGTCCTTCTAGTAGGGAGGTTTGACTATAGGCTCATAGTCACTTGTTGGCGGTAGAGAAATTTCATTGTTAGCCAACAACTTCTAGAGGGCAGACTCTTGAGACTCACCCAACGGTGTGAATTTCCTCCATGGATTTGAATTGAACCAAGGTCTAGGTTCCCGAGGGGGGGTTTGTTGAGTGCACCGTTATTTGTTTCTCCCTTAAGAGTGAATATGGGTTGTTGTTTAGGGGCTGCCGCCTTGGCGTCCACTACTCCATCGTTGACCACATTCTTGTTCTTGGTCCAAAACTTTGACTTATCCATTGTGTAATTGGAAGGAGGTGTGTCCTTGTAGAGCTTGAGAGTTCCTTTAGTGATCATATCTTTTTCAATGAATAGGCCCATTTCAATGACTTTGGTGAATGAGGTAGGGCATTGTATTTGAATTTGATAGCTAAGATCAGTATTCAAATTGTGGACAAACATTTCCAATAGTTGCTTCTTCGGCATGTCGTAAGAACACTTACTAGCTAGCTGTCTCCATCGTTGTAAGAAGGTGGCGAATGACTCACCACTCTTTTGTTTGGTGTTGCATAGATCTAGCATAGATACCTCATGTTCTATGTTGTAAGAGAAGTGTGTTATGAATTTATTGACAAGTTCATCAAAAGTTTTGATTCCTGGTGGGAGACGTGAGAACCACTCCATAGCTTGACCACCTAAAGATCGCGGGAATAGTCTCATTAAGTAGGTCTCGTTGTGAGCTACTTCTAACCATGCTGCAGTGAATTCCTTGATATGATCTCTAGGGTCCCCCTTCCCTTTATATTTGTCAAATTTCAGAATCCCGAACTGAAAGGGGAATGGTTTCATGACCAAACTTCTGTCAAAGGGGTATGGTGCTATATCTTCCAAAGAGTAGTTCTTGGAACTTGTACCGATCTTAAGGTTAGATATTTCTAGCTTTAGACTTTCAATTTGTTGTCTCACGTCCGCCATAGGAGCATTTTGATCTATGGGTTGCTTTCCTCTATCATTGGCATGGGGGACCGTGTCATTTGTGCCCCTCTCATGTGCATGTGGGACTGTGTCATTTGTGCCCCTCTCATGATCATTGTCTGCATTTTCCATGATGGAGCTAATGTCAAAGTCTGCGGGGAGTTTGATTCTGAGACTAGCAAGATGATGGAAATATTTATGGGGGTCTTCAAGGATCATCTTCTCTACGACGCGTTGGAATTTTCTATCTTGCATGTGCGCCACCAATTCTTCATGAGAAATCTCTTCTTCACCATCATGTGGTGGGAGAAGGTCATCGGATGATTCGGCCATTTCTATTTGCTTGTTGTGTTGGGATCGAGTAAGAACCATGCAAGGTGACGTGGGATGGAGGGGGTGAGGACTAGAAATTCTGGCAAGGTGCCGACTAAGACTGTAATGAATGGGATATCTAGGACAAGACTTGGACAAAGGGGTTTCTTGCTCAATGACTTCAAGTAAGACAGTTGACACAAGACTCTAGCCATTAGCAAGGGTAGTCGATACCAGTCTTACTATGTAGGGCTTAGTCATTCAACAAGACTACTAGCAAAGGTACTGTGACCTACTAGGCTTACCTGAATTCACTAATGAAACAAAGAAGGACCTATGTCGAATCGGTACGGGATAGAATGACTTTGGGACAAGAGTGACTGGGACAGAAAGTGAATGGGATGATTGACGAAAGAGAGAGAGTTGGGTGAAATGGATGAAGACTGACTGCAAGGTTGACTCTGACCTTGGAAAATGAAACTAGGTTGAAATGGGTGCTCTGATCAGTTGAAGATAATTTCTCAAAAATAGGGCAAGTGCTCACTGTCACACATGCGCAGAAACAGATGTGCAGCAAGAATTAACAAATGCGCCGTAAGTCGCAGTATATGCGCAATTCTGGTGAGTTATATATGCGTAGCAATAGTGCATACATGTGCAGCAAGAAAGTATATGCACAGCAAGTCATTGTAAAAGCACAGCAAGTCTCTGTAAATGCGCAGCAGGAATGTGCAAATGCGCAGCTCTGAAATTTTTGTAAAATTTTGGGTTTTTTTTTTTTTTTCTATTTTTTGGTATTTTTTAGCTAGAAAAGGTCTTCCTGATCTGATATTATGAATTAATAGCAAGAAAACACAGCAAGCACAAAGAATGTTTTGTAGTTTTTCATTGTTTTTGTAGTTTTTTTGACTCTATTTTGGACAAAAGAAAGCACAAAATCCTAGGCGAGAAATGGATTATAAGGGATTTGGGCCACTAAAACAAGAGGTGTTTAATGTGGGCAACCGTTCAAGTGGTTACACGTGCGGCGGCATTACTCTCTGTTATGGAGTCTCCCAGCCTCAAAGGGTTACGCCTGAGAGGGTTTTGGGGGAGGTTGGCTGTCGGTGTAACATAACAGCACTCATTGCAGGAAGTTTTCACCTCAAGTACAATTTATTTTAAGTGGCTCGGTAGGGCTTGGCATTAGCCTGTTACCACTCAGGGTCGTTCCTGCTTGGACAAGCATGCATCCAAGGGCAGGCCCCTCCTAAAGGTTAAACAAATAGAATGACAAGTCTGGCACTCTGATCACCCAGAAGAGGGGAGAGCATAAGCCTATTGTCATTCGCAAGCATAGAATACACTGATTAATCCACCCTAGTTAAAAGTGAAAAACTAAATGGGCTAATCTACTCAAATAGAACTTTGAAGTGATTTCAGCAATATAGCAGTGGTTCAGTTTTAAATCCTAGAAAGCAGTGGTGAGTTCAGTTTTAAATCCACGTAGCATGAGATTGTTAACTTTGAAATTTAGGTCTCACGATATAGCAATGGTTCATTTTAACTTCAAGATCAGTGATGAGTTTAATTTTAAAACCGCATAGCACGAGATTGTTAACTTTGAAATTCAAGTCTCACGATATAGCAATGGTTCATTTTAACTTCAAGATTAGTGATGAGTTCAATTTTAATCTTAGATAGCAATAACTTGGAAGGTGTTTGCAATGCAAGCAAAAAATAGTCCAGTTACTTCCTCCCTAATTAGAACTAGATGAAGATTTGAATGAACATCAATTTTACTTTCTCCCTGAAAATGAAATGTGAACTAATTAGATGCAACTACATGGAACTAAACCTGATCCTATCCTACAAAAATAGCTCCAGCAAACACCTGCGGAAAGGTTAGAGTTAACAAATTCCCCTAGGAAAGTACTAAAGCCTCAGCTTGTTACAAATGCGCAGCTTCAGTGATCAGATGCACAGAAATGATCAACCGAAGCGCCGTAATAATGAATGTGCCGTAATATTGAACATATGTGCAGTTAAAAGGAATAAATGCGCAGTATGAATGGATGCGCAACAACAGTCTTCAAAAGTGCCGTGAAAAGGAACATATGCGCAGTAATAACATAAGCACCGAAACAGTGCGCAAAAGTGCAGCAAGAATACACAGATGCACAGGATTTACAGAAGCGCTGAAACAGTGCGTAAAAGCGTAGTAATAATACACAGATGCGCAGGATTTACAGAAGTGCTGTGACAGTCTTCAAAAGCACCGCCTACATGAACAGATGCACCGAAGTAATCTGTGCATGACTTTGCATGACCTGTACGGAACCTGCCTTCAAAAAAGCTTAGAAATGGTAAAATAAAGGGGTAAGAGCCCCACGGTGGGCGCCAAAAATGTAAGGGTAAAATGCAGATCAATCAAATGAATTAAATAAGACCCAAACATCAACATAATAGAGAAACAAGAAGGATTCAAATAAACGAAGCAATGACCAAATACAGTGCAAACCTCTCCCGTTTCGATGCTTCTGTTGTTCGCCTATCACAAATCGTCCTTTTGCAAATGAAGTGAGCCCTCAGAGAGTACACTCTTTCAGCTGTTTGTAGGAAGTCGATGGTGAATGGCTGTGGTGATATGCAATGAAGATGAGCTTCAAAGCAAGTATGTGATCTCAAGCTTGTGGATGACAAAAGGGTGCCAAAGGTGCGCTGGTGATATTTCTGCAGAGTAACAATGTCAAAAGCCTAGATCATTAGAATGGAGGGATGAAGCTTCATTTATAGACTTGGAAGAATGGGAATCAATGGTTGAGAGGAGATATGAAGATCAAAGGCTAAGAATGGTTGAGGAATGTGCAACCAGTAGAAATGTGACAAGTGTCCCAGCTCCATCATGAAAGAGGGGATGTGACAAAATTGATTGGAGAGTTAACTCCATTGACTGGTCTGTTAATAGATTTGATTGATCAGTTAGAAGAGTGGATTATGGAACTGACTAAATTGATTGAGGATTTGACTCAATTGACAGGTTAGTTAACAGATTTGATTGATTAGTTAACTAACCTCTGATTGGAGAAGAAATAGGCCATGTGGGTGAGGGAAAATAAGGTAATTAAATATTAAATATATTTAATTACATGTGCAACCTGATGAGGTGGACAAGGTGAGGTGGAAAAGGTGAGGTAGATTTTTGAAATTTAGAACTTAGGATAGAGGAAATTGGATTAATTAAATAATGTATGATTATTTAATTGTATAGGACATTTAGAAGAATTTTAATTAAATAAATTGAATTTATTTAATTATGGAACGGTGAATCGATTAAATAAATTTGGAATGTTTATTTAATTAATAGAAGAATGGAATAAATATTTAGAATATTTATTTAGTTGAATCGTGTCATTTTTAGGTGTATACAACAACTATTAATAATGATGAGAAGAGAGGTGGTCTGCAAAGAATTACAAATATGCAACAAGACTTTCAAAAACTCAGATAACAATCAACTCAAAGATGTTCAAACAAGAAATAGAATCTTCACTTGGACAAATAGGAGGAAAGGTTTCACAAGCATAACATAAAGACTTGACAAATTTCTATTGGCTGGGGGCTAGGAAGGACAGGCAAACTTGGTGGAAGTAGTCATTTTGCTACTCTCTAGCTCTGATCACTTTCTGGTCCAACTGTCAATTCTACCAAATGAACCTCCCAAGGGCAATCCTTTCAAATTTGGAAGTATGTGGTTGAGGGATGACACTCTCCCAGAGTTGATGGAAGGATGGTGGAACAAAATTTGAATAGTAAGTTAGTCCAACCTCTTCAAACTAAGCAAGAAATTGGGGTTTGTAAAATTCAAGCTAAAGGAGTGGAACAAAACTCACTTCAAGAACATTTTCCAAGAAAAGGAAAGAGTAGAACAGGAAATAGCCAACCTGAATGATCGCATAATTAGGAATGGAATGAGGGAGGAGGAGTTTGAATCAGAAAAATCACTAAAGGAGGAATGGACAGAACTCCTGAAAAGAGAGGAATATTATTAGAGGCAAAAATCTAGTGAAACATGGCTAAAAGGAGATAGGAACACCAAATACTTCCATAGAATAGTAGTGGCCAATAGAAGTAGAAATAGAATAACAGAAATCAAAAGGATGGATGCAAGTATGACACAATAAATAGATGAGGTAAACCAGGAGGCAGTGGCGTTATTTGAGGCAATTTTGAACAAAGAAGCTCCAAATCAAAGAACAACAAGGGATAATATTCTAGCCTCAATTCCCATAGTGGTCTTTGAAGAACAAAATTAGGCCCTATTCAACCAAATTGGGAAAGAGGAAGCAAAAACTACCACCTTCCTACTCAACCCAAACAAAGCCCTTGGACCAGATGGATTCACGGCCAGCTTCTTTCAGAAATTCTGGGAGATTATTGGGGATGATCTCACTAATGCAATAGAGGAATCTAGAAGAAAGATGACTATGATGGGGTCCATTAAATACACTTTCCTAGCTTTAATCCTTAAGAAAAAGAACCCTCAAGAAATGGGGGACTTCAGACCGATAGCACTTTGCAACACAATATATAAGATTGTGACTAAAATCATAGCCAACAAGCTTAGAGAAGTTTCAGAATCAATCATTTTGAAAGACCATAGTGGTTTTGCCCCTGGGAAATCAATTGTGGAAGGAATAATTATTTCTCATGAAGCAATTCATTAAACTAGGAAGACCTAGGAGGCAAGTATGATCCTCAAGTTATACATTCTAAAGGCTTACGACCTAGTGGATAGGCAATCCTTATTGGAAGTACTAGAGGTTTGGTTTCAGTGGCAACTAGAGGGAGTGGGTCAAAAGTTGCATCTTAACAACAAAATTTTTAATCCTAGTCAACAGTGTAGCACATGGTTTCTTCGGTTTCACAAGAGGCCTTAGGTAGGGAGATCCTCTCTCCCCCTTCCTTTTCATCATCATGGCTGAGGCTCTAGGAAGAGGGACCGATGCACTTAGGAGAGAAGGGAAATGGAAAGGAATCACAGTAGCAAATAGACTAGAAAATGTGACATATCAACAATTTGCAGATGATACCATCCTTTTTGGTGAAGCATGCGGAAGAAAAGAAAGAACCATTAAAAATTTTCTAGACGAGTATTTTATGGCTTTTGGTCAGGGTGTCAGTTGGAGGAAATCAAAGGTTTTCTTTCTAAATACGCAACCCAGTCTCCAAAGAGATCTAGCAACAATCTGGAATCTGCGAGTGGCCAACTTCCCTGGGTGTTACTTGGGAACACATCTTTTTACAGGTTTTAACAAAAAGAGCTACTAGGAGAACTTGGTCAACAGTTGCAAGAACAAAATAGGAACTTGGAAAGGAAAGTGGCTATCCTCAGTTGGTAGGCTTTTGATGGTGAAATTGGTCATGTCGGCCATCCCAGTATATTCAATGGCATGCTTGAAAATTCCCAAATCAATGGAAGAAGCCATCAATCAGACACTTAGTAAATTTTTCTATAGTGGGTTAGGAGACAACAATAAACTCTATTTGGTAGATTGTTATAAGGTTTGCACCCCAAAGGAGTCAGGTGGGATAGGCAAAAGATAGCTTGCAATAATGAACTTAGCCATGGGAGCCAAGCTTGTATGGAACCTCTATGACAAAGGAGACCAGAAGGCCAAAAATGGGTTAAAATCCTCAGAAGAATGTGTTTGGACACAGATGAGTCCACAAGAATTCTAACCATTGCAGACCCGCTAGGGGCTCTAAAATTTGGAACTACATTCTAGAATGCAAGGACATAATCTCAAAACATGTCTCTTGGGAGGTCAAAAATGGTCAAAGAGTGATGTTCTGGAGTGACTCTTGGGGTGGTGGTGTGACACTTGCCAACTACCCCAACCTTGAGGAAATAAAAAATGAGACCCTGCGAGTTTGAAGTAGTGAGGTTTGCCACTATTGAAAAATAAATGTTCAAGATGGGGTTCCAACTTGGGAGTGGAGGTCCTTGGAAGAGATTGAGGCCCCCCAAGAGCAAAAAAGAGAGCTAGTTGCAATCTTGAAGAATAGATCCTTGGCCCCTTTAGTCCAAATGGATACAATCAGATGGTGTGGCTCAACCATAGGGTCCTATAAGGTCAAATGCAGATATAAAGTAAAGGAAGCAGAAATAATCAAACAAAATTGGCCAACAAGACTGCTCTAGAACAAGGATTGTCTCTCAAAAGCAAGGGCTTTTTCTTGGTTGGCACTTCAGAAGAGGATCCTAAGAGAGGATAGAATGGTAAGATTTGGAATAGCTGGGCTAGGAAGATGTGTACTTTGCAAAAGCAACAATGAAAATGCCAATCATATCCTTCTGACTTGCCCCTTTGTGATTGAATGTTGGTAGTTCTTTATGAAAAAGGTCAACTTTCAGAGCCCTCTCCCCTAGGATATTGAAATGTGGTTTAAAATGTGGCTAGAAATTCACAAGAAGGCAGTTTTTGGAAGCATTTGGAACATCACACCCTCAACCCTCATCTGGGAAATATGGAAAGAGTAGAATAGGTGCATCTTCTAGGACAAGGAATTGAATTCTGAGAGGCTATGTAAGAAAACTAAAGACCTCATTACAGAGCTAGTTAATGAAGCCACACGCAAGAGATTGAGCAAAAAGAAGAATTTCACTTGCTAGGATGATGGGATAGCTAAGGTTTTTCCCAGCCTAAAAATACCCACAGTAAATGGAGAAGGGGAAGCAGGAAGGGTGAAAAGGTAGGAGGTGAAATGGGAACCTCCAAAGCTAGGATAAATAAAGATAAACTTCGATGGTGCCTCGAAGGGCAACCTAGGCCTGTGTGGTGCAGGTTGTGTGGCCCATGGTGAACATGGAAATATTCTGGAAAAGAAATCCATTAGTTTGGGAGAGTCGACAAATAATCTGGAAGAATTCAAAGGAGCATTGATTGGATTATAATTAGGGATTAAACTAGGTGTTAAGCGTATACATCTTGAAGGTGATTCACTTATCACAATAAATGCAATTAGGTTAAATTCTACTCCAAATTGGAACCTAGGTCAGTGGCTATGACCCATTAGACATCTACTGGATGGGTATGGAGACTTTAGATTGAGCCATGACCCACATGCTCAGAGAAGGTAACACTCTAGTTGATGAGTTGGCAAAGGTAGTGGTAGAGATTCCTCATTCTTAAGTCACCAAGTGGCTGAGGAATGATGGATAGACCACTCGAACATTAATTAAGTTGGCAGTTTCATTTATGGAAAGTGTGAGATCATTTTTCTTGTTGGTAAATGATTTTGTAAAGTGATAAAAGCACTTGAGATCCATCACTATAGGCGGCAAAGTACAGCAATCGACTGATCCCTCTCGGAGTATTGATAGGTGAAAGATTTTAAGATCTTTGATTTCATGCAGAAAGGTACACCTTCACAAGAATAATCATTATGACACAGTGTGGGGGCTTACAAATATGGCTCAGGGTGGTGAGTACTCAAACTCATTCGCATTCTATTCAAGAAGAGCTAGAGGGGTGCAAGCCATGGATACACCAATCTATTTGGAGTCCACTAAACAATAGATGTCTTTGCATGGGGAGGTCTTAGGAAAAAGGCTAAAATCCATTCTCACTTCAGCTCATCCACTTGTGCTCTAGGTGGTAAAGAAGGTGATGGGGGTCAAATTTTTGCAAGCTCATCACCACTATAGGGTCAACACGAACATCACAACAATGTTCTTGGCAATGTTGTTATACATGGGGGTTGGTAAAGCCAAGGCAAAGATTCTATGCCAAAAACTTTTTTTACACTCCCTTCTTTGTGAGATTGATGCAGCCCTGGACAACGTGGATGCGAATCTCCTTTCTCCTTTGTCGTAGAACTACTATATGATGAGTGTCCAAGATGCGGAGGTTAGGAAGTTCCTGGTTGTACGAACTCTGAGGTTGGGAGAGTTAGAGAAGTAGTGGGAGGAAATGGAAAGAAGCATCAATTTCTTGGGAAGGATGGCCGGCATTGTGTGGGTGAATGGTGTAGGCTGGGTCAGAAGCTACATGGAAGCGAAAGGTTTGGCTTTGGATGGAAAAATTGGGGATGAGTAGAACTGTGGATTGGATGAGGATGAGGTCTAGTTGGAGAACAATGGAAGAGACCTTGAAGAAGTGACCAACAGTCTGGCATGTCACACCTATGGTATTGAGTGCCCAGTGGTAGCTAGAGCGATGGCGGTGAGACAAGCTCAGAAGGAAGAAGAAGGCTAAGCAACGGATTTGTGTTTCATCCTGGGGTTTTTTTGGCTAATTTCCATATTGTAATCAAATACTCTATGTAATTATGCACTGTATGGTTATGGGTTGTAAATGGCCATTTTGTGTATAGAAGGTCGTCAATGTGTCAAGGCCTAGTTCTGTGGGCCAATATAGTAGTAGGATGGGTGGGCAGAGAAAGAGATGGGGAAGAAAGGGGTATTAGGGCTATGTGTGATGCTGGGAAAGTCAAAATGTAAAACATCTAATGTAATTTTTACTAATTAATTAATATAAAGGGTTCTATCCCTAAGCAGCTATTTAACAAAAAAAAATTATTATTATTTATTATAATTATAATATTATATCATAGTAATATATTTAATCTATATTATAATAATTATATGAATTATTATAGTTATAATATAATATTACAATATAGATTAGATATATTATTACAATATATTACAATAATTATTAAATATAATATAATATTTCCACCTGTGTAGTAAATTGATTAAAAAAATAGGTGGCGTACTTTAGATATTAATTATAACCCTAACCTTAATCCTAAGAGTAATGCTAACACTAACTCTAATTCTAACCCTAACTCTAATTTTAACAATAATTCTAACCCTAGGTCTACTTAACCCTAATTCTAAAACTAATTCTAACCCTAACCCTAATTTTGGAACTAACTGTAATACTAACAATAACCCTAATGCTCATTTTAAACGCTAACCCCAAACTTAATTATAACCCTAACTCTAGCTTTAAACCTAACCTAACCTAATTGTATCCCTAACCCTAACCATATTTCTAACCATAAATCTAACTTGGATCTGAACCCTAACCCTAACCCTAATTGTAGCCCTAGCTTCTAATTGGAACTCAAATTGTAACTATAACCCTAACCTTAATCCTTATAGTAATGCTAACACTAACTCTAATTCTAACACTAACTCTAATTTTAACCATAATTCTAACCCTAACGATAACCCTAATTCTAACCCTATGTCTACTTAACTCCAATTGTACTCGTAATTATAAAACTAATTATAGCCCTAACCCTAATTCTATTCATAATTATAAAACTAATTCTAACCCTAACCCTAATTGTATTCCTAAATATAAAACTAATTCTAACCCTAGGTCTACTTAACCTAATTATATTCCTAATTATAGATTTGTATTTGGGAAAGTAATTTAGATAAGCTCCATATGTATGAAAATTAATCTTTTTTTCTTTAAAATCAAATTTAATAATTGGTTTTAATTGTTTTCTCTATACATGATAACATGATTTATTTTTTAATATAATGTTTTAAAATTGAAGATACCTATACATGATAAGATGATTTGTTGTTTAATGTTCAATGTTAGTCCCATTTCCTTTTGTGATTTGAGTTGAACATATTATGCTATACATACATACTTCTATTTGTGTGTTGAAAGGCATGAGTACCCTCATTTTGATTGTGAGATGGGATTGAGACTTACACATCAATGTTATGTTCTTATGAGTTCAAATCCATGTTATCCTTGCTCTATCTTGTTATTTTATAGTTATGGTTTTTTTTTTTTCAAATATATGTAGGTTGTGTTTTAGTTTTTATGTACTCAGTGAGTTTGGAGCTATTTTATTTACTTAAGAAATAATTTATAGAATTAGTTTTTTCAAATAAATGTCAGCTCTAAATGTAGAATGCTTCTCAACATATTGTTTTAGTTTTTAAATAAATGTTGGCTCTAAATGTAGACGGCCTCTCAATATAATAACTATTATGATATAATTTCACCAAACTATTTTTTTTCTTAAAAATGTGCCTGGTAAACTTTTTAACATGACCGATGACACTGGTGCGACACGCCCTTTGGCTCCACGCGAATGCTTTTGCCCGGAGCAATGAACCAGTGAGGCCACAACACGGGGGACCTCATCCCCTAGCAAGAACACTTCAAATCCGCGAGCTCGTTGGCCTAGCGAAGGTGTAAAGCCTGCGAGCTCGTTGGCCCAATGAGGGTTTGAACTCTGGTAGCCGCCTAATTTCACCAAACTATTAATACAACTTAATCAAATAAATTAATTTTAAAACATATTGCAATAGTAGAGACTTTTCTTTTAGATATAAATCTTATTTTCCTTTTTATTGTAATGAGAAAAATTATATACATAAAACTCCTAATTTCTAGATGTCTTGATTTGGAATCTTTTAAACAAAATGCCAATTTTGCTTTGACCAGCTAGAATACTAGTGGATATGGTGAAGAGACAAGTCAGGTAATAGGAATCTTGAAAAGATGAACAAATGTCATGAATAATGATAATGATTAAGATTTAAAGGCCTCATATATTCTCTTATGGATCACATAACACCGAAGCATATGAAATGCCAAATCTTGGCTCTTAGAGCCTTACACATAAGTATTGTCTACTAAATTGTATTGTAAGCTTCAACATTAACATATTTTTTGGAATTATAGAGGTCCGTGGATGTATACAACTTTAATTTTTTTCATCTAGTGAAGGAGAAAAATATGTGATGGTTGCAGTGTGTGCCTCTTCAACTAGTGAAGCCACTGGCAAAGGATGGGGATCGAACACTGTCACCACCACAAGTTTTTTGGCATTTTATAATTTCTCTCTCTCTCTCTCTCTCTCTCTCTATGTAGTGAAGATAAGGATTTAACTCCCATAGCAACTTCATGTTTTGTTGAATATATAATTCACATTAGGCTCTTATTGAATTATTCCACGCATCCATATTGACAACAAAATAAGATACTTCCTGGTGCAAATTAATAAACCTATCTACAGAAGCCTTGGGATCTTCAAGTTTTGTTGAGGAATAGAGTTCAACAAGTTCCCTGCATGAATTCAGAAAGTTTTTAGCAATTCTGCACAAATAATTTTTTAGAAAATAGACATGAAGTGCACAAAAATCATTACAACCTACAGATATATTTTCCACACGAGGTTAAAGTTGACTAAGAAAATAGTGTGTCAGTATTAAAAAATGGAACTCTATTAGAAGATTTATAGATGCTATCCAGTTTATTTAATAATTAATACAATCTATGTCACCCAGAATAATGTGGCTATACAAGTCTAGCCTCCTAGAGATGTAAATGAGGAAAGTCATGTCTCCTATGCAGTCCATGGAGCTCCTCACACTTCAAAATAATGTTCTTATGGAACCACATCAATTTTTTAATATCTTGGGGTGATTCAGGTTTTGGTTTTTATATTGTGACACCAAAGATATTACAACTGGAAGTATTAAAACTATTTTACATAGTAATAGTATTGTTTATAGCCAAAAGTTCAGTATTGCCTCTAATCATGCTTGCCTTTCAATAACAAAATCTTTTGCTGGCAATATTTCATTGGTAATTACATATGTTTCTATTGCAATAGGGTCTAGCTGAAGGCCCATAAAAGAATCATAAATCAATCAATATAAGAAATTTAGAGTCTGGTACATGTTCTATTTGATACACACCTTACAATCCTAAAAATCATCTCCATAGTAGATGCCTCCTGTAGAGCTTCTATTGCAACCAAATAAGATTCATCATGCCTCTGTGAAGCTTCTTGCACTATTCACTCCATTAGAACTCTAAACAAATAAAAGAAGCCCTAGGGTCTAATCTTCACTAATTCCCACCATATTCTCAATTGAAACATACAATTTGAAAAAAATAAGATTCCTCAAGGAGATTGTTCACTTGAAAGTTTGCCTGCAAACTAGGCCTCCTTGACTCTAGGTCACATGTTTAAAATAGATGGGTAAATAGACTGTGCAATGGAAATGTGGATTGGTAGCTTGATCTATGCACACAATGGGTGCTATCATAAAATACAACTAACATAGGAGATGGGTGCCCTCATTTGATGCAATCAACAGGTGAACTTTATAGCTACTCATTCCCTCTCATAGTTATTGTGTTGGTCAGTCAATTACTGTAAGTATTTCTCTGAAAGATTGAGAGGATCGACCGGATAGAGTAAAATAGTAGTGAAAGAAAAGCAACCAAACAAAACCAAAACTTATAGATGCCAGTTGGAACAATTGGAATGGTATCTAAACAAAATAGTTGAACCTAAGATAGTTGACAACATATATCCATTGTTTGGATGAAAATTTCTTTTGTCTATTGTTTGCATTATCTTATTTAAAACTTGTTATTGGTAAAGGTGAAATAAAAGCAACGAAATAACCAAAAACAATGCTTACAAATGATACTCATAGCAAATGGAATAGAAAGAAATCAAGATTGTAGCACCATCAATACTAATGATAAACAACTTCTAAGATTTTCTTTGACCTATTAGCATTATATCCCTAACCATGTCACCATACCATTGAAAGTGCTAATTTTGAGCTAGCTGAGGCACAGGGCTCAAAAACACACACACACTAGCTTGTCTAGGATACTACCCTAGCTACTGGAGATGCTCATTGAGCTGCCATCTTCATTTATCCAATGTTTTCCCTATTATCCTTAAAAGTATAGTATGATTTTCCTCATGGGTGAAACTAATCAACTCTTGCATTCCAATTATTTCTGAACTGAAAGTACTAACTCCAATTGCTTTCTGTTTTCCTTAAATGAAGAGTTTCATTTGGCCTATTGCCAAAATTTAATCTTCCCCTACATCCCAATAAAACCTGAAACTATTTGTCCATGCCCGAATATGCACTAATCAAAATTTTGTGACTCATGTTGAATGCATCTGCAGACTTGGTCTTATGACAATGCAACCAAAATATTAAAACCCACATCAAATTTCTCAAAATCCTACCGACAAAACAAAAACCAGCACTAAATTCCTTGACCCTACAACTGATATATCTACAACATTTTCCAAAAAAGGGGTACTCTGTAATAGTGATTCCTGAATTCCCTTCGTGCTCTTACTTAAAAACTTGGAAAACCCATTTACAACAGAGGTCTTGGCAACTAATCAAAATTTTGTGAATCATGTTCAACACATCTGTAGACTTGGTCCTCTGACAGTGCAACCAAAATATTAAAACCCACATCAAATTTCTCAAAATCCTACTGACAAAACAAAAACCAACACTAAATTCCTTGACCCTACAACAATTTTCAAAAAAGGGGTACCCTGTAATTGTGATTCCTGAATTCCCTTAATGTTCCTACTTTCAAACTTGGAAAACCCATTTACAACAAAGGTCTACCATGGGGAAAGAAATGGTCTTGAAATAATCTTTCCCTGCAAACCCAACTTCATATAATCTCTTGGAAGGCGCACACAAATTGTCCCTCTATAACAAACCTTCTCTTTCTCTAGAAATGGGATTGAATTTAAGCATAGACTCCGCGGCCATGTCCAACCACTTCTGGTGTGAAGGCTAACCACATCCTGGGGGTTTGTACACATGTCAACCAATTTATCATGCCAAGAGAGTGAGTAGCGAAGGCACAAGGAAGAGAGCTATCGATTTAAGATAAACCTTGTCATGCATGATAAAATAAACATAACAAAATTGACTGGCCTACCTTTAACTACACTCTAGTCCACCACTATCCTCCTGCAAGCCTTTCAACTTAAGGACAATGCCAATTTAACTTGCACTAATGCTCAATAATGAAAGTATAATTATTTTCCTGTGCCTAATGAAATTGCAACAAATAGATGTTTATTTTTGATTCATACAAATACCTATAATGGATTCTGAGAGATGTAGGAAGGCAAAGGGGATTCTTTCAATTTCTATTCAAGCTCACCATAAGAACTTGCAACTTAAAACTTGAAAGTAGGAAATTGTTTACAGTGGCCTCAAAACTTGCAAGTTGAAATTGGAAAGTGGAAATGTGATAATGGCGAGTAACTGCCCACCTCCCATGATGCTTAGTGCTTTCCAAACCTAACTGACCAACCTTTCGTAACAATTCCCCATTTATCTCATAATAAATTTATTAAACTAAATTAGTTTTCAATATGACAGTTGACTAAACGTCAATTTAAATAGGGAGAATAAAAATGTAAACACATCCTTGTGATGTCATTGTATAATGCCTCTAGGCTACACCTCTCACCGTAACAAAAGTAGGGTGGTAGAGAGGCACACCATCATAGTTTAAACACAGTAAGGTTCAAAACAAAGAAGGCCAAGTCCAAACAAAACTAAATAGCTAAAGAAATGCTACAAGGAGGAGGATCCTTATCATCAAGTTTCCTCCAAACATCAATGGGACAAAATCTATTTGCAATAATACTAAATATTAGTGATCTTCTTACAAACATGTAGGAAAAGGGTGGAAGCCAAGAATTTTTAATTTAAAAGATTAAATTTTAGGTTAGATCTACATCATGTAAGATTATTCCCATCAATCACAAAAATGACGTACGATAGGGAATGCTAATTGTTTTTTAATTGGTCACTCAAGAATTTTCAGCCTAGCCTATGTTAGGTGAGGCCACAAATCAATGACCTCAACCTCGACATGAACACAATGCAAAGTGTGGGCTAAATAAGAGTTGAGTGATTGGGAATAGGTGTAGACATGATGAAGATAAAGTTAAATGTATGGAACTACATGTTGCTAGAAAGAGTAAATGATGATGGATAGGGATCAATAAAATGCCAAACATGGCACAAAAGTGTACCATATGTTGCTTTGTAATTTTACTAAGACATTAGATCTTAAAGAGGGTCCAAAACTAAAAGTGAATTTGTATATGTATGTAAATTTCACCTTTGTATTTTATCCCCACTTTGACATGCATGTAAATTTGAAATGAACATGTATTTCAAAGTATATCAACACTCACAAGTAAATATTAGGGTGCATGTCGAGTAGAGGACCCACTCAATATTTTTGTGAGTTTGTCCTCTCCCTAGCATGGATGATCCATAAGAACTTGAAAATTAGGGAAAAGGTGTTCAATGAATACCTTTTCTCTTAGAAGTAAAATGGGCACAAATTATAAACTTGCTTAAGTGACTATAAAAATGAAAAAGTAGGAGTAGGGTGTTAAAAAGAAATCCTATATAAAAAGTGGTACTAAAATAGTCTACCTCATGTGGTGGTAATAGGATAGTATGACATATCAAGCACTGCCATGTCATATGATCAAGATTTGTTGAGCAATGGTGGAGTCTCTATGTGGGATGAGTCACTACCTAAAATCTCAACATAGGAATGCTATCAAATGCTTACATCCATTGGATGTAAGGAATTGGAGGAAAGGGAAAAATAGTACATTAAATATAAATGATGGCATAATATGAAAGCATCACAAATGCATCACATAATAATTAAGAAAATATTGAATGATAATCATGTAAGTCATATAGATAGGAGGTAATCATCTAGGATTGTGGTTACTCCTAGTATGGGAAAATTGGAGAGTCAGAATAGGACTAGAAGCACAATCTTAGTGGTGTGGGGAAGACATTGTGTCCTTGATGTGGTTCTTAATACATGATAAGGCATGTAGGCATATAGGATAGGGGAAGGGTTGATGCCCTCAATGGGATAAGATATCTCTAGGAACATAATTAGGTGTGTGAGTACAAAATAATATGGGGTAGGTATATAATGTTTTCCAATGTAGAAGGGTAGTGCCCTTTGCCCCAAAATGCAAGATTTATGCTTTCTGGTTTGTGTTTGGGTTGCATTTGGATAACAAGGATATGGAGTAGCCATATGATATTGCACAAGTCAAATATTGTGGTGCACAACATTTCATGAAGGCACTATAAAAAATGGTTGTAGAGTAGCCACACATGACTCACTCTTAAGTTACCATTTCAACTTAGCTCCTATGTTTACTATTTCAACCTTTCTTTTGAGTTTAGGTAGCTCCCAACTATTTTAGAATATCTCTTGAGTGTTTCAAGCAATTACAAAATATTTGATAGGCTAGCTTTTGATATTGGCGATGACATTGTATTTGGTTGGTAGATCCCACTTATATAAAAAAACATTATCCACATAACATAAAAGAGTGAAAAAGTTTTGAAAATTATTAATTTTATTATTTTTTCAAAAAAATAATATGATATAAACTAAGAGGGGGTCCCACCATAAGGTAGGTACCACTTATAATCAATAAAAAGTAAAAACAATAAGTAATAATACATGGAAGGCAGGGTCAATAATTCAATTTTCTTAAAGTCGATTTAATTAAGTTTGGTTATTTGTTTAGCATGTCTAGATGATGGAAAAATGATTAAGTGAGCAGTTCCCATGTGTCTTCGAGAAGATTGTGTCTATGAGTTGTGTTTTGGTAACTTCCTTCGGAGAAACCATCATAATTAATTTATGTGGGTGTAAAGGAATAGAGGGGAAATGCATTTGGGTGAAGGCCAGAGATGCCAATGGAGTGTACCAATACTCCACGTAAAACACTTCTATTTAATTTAACTTTACCATGTTCTCTCATTTAGGTTTCAATTTTTTAAGTTTGCATGGACTGTCAGATGACAGGAGGTATTTGTCACATGTGTTGCACCTCTGTTGCTTATTTTACACTTGTTTCAAATATTTTTTCGCTAGTTAAAGAACCATGTGTTATTTAAAAGAACTTTTCTAGATAAAAAAGGGACATGCATAGTAAATGTTGGCTCTATTGATATCTTTTTTTTTATGATATTGATTCACAATTGTGGTGTGAGTTGTGGGTAAGGATTTATTTGAATCCTTAAGCTGTGAAGTTTTTTAGTTTTCAAGAAAATTTGTGCTATTATCCTTCCATTTTATTGAACACCCCATTGTGTGGCAATAGGTTTGCAATTAAAAAAGTTGGAAAAGATAATAGCGTGCATGCCTCGATTCCCTCAAAAAAACTAAAAAGAAGGTTCAATTTGCAATTTTTTACTTTGCATGTATTATGTGATGAAGGACATTTGTCACCTGTGATGTGTATATGTTTCTTATTTTGTACTTGTTTCAAATGATTTTTAGCTGGTTGAAGAGTCGTGTACTATTTAAAAACACTTTCCTACAGAAAAAAGGGACATGCATGCTAACTGTTTAGTCACTATTTCGAATAACTTTCATTATAGCAATTGTCATTTTTATCCTCCTTTGTTAGAGCTAGAATCTTCTAGAGCTACATGTTATAACATTTGTTCATCATATATTTCAGTCATTGGCAATGACTATTCAATATCAGATGTTCATGACTAAGGGGGAAGTAATTATCAACAATTGATAATAAATTACAAAATGATGTCATGGAGGGTGACGGGTCTATCAAGATGGTTTGAATGATACCATGTTAGTTAAGTTGTAAATAGACATAGCCCTTGTATTGTATGCCTTAGAGAGGCTAGAATTAGTGGAACTAGGATCAAATATAAAAAATAAGTATCAATTTCTCAAGGAAGACATCAAGAATTGTAGAAAAGACTGTGCTCCTTCACTGTTTGTGCCATCTTGATCCAATTTAATGCTTATATTGGTCCCGTTAAAGTTCTCGATAAATGGAAAAACACACAACTTGTAGGCACACTCTTGTTGAAGGCACATATCAACTGCTTTCTTAATCACTTTTCCATATATATATGAGAAGGAGAAAGATTGATTGATATTATTTGAACTTGAGCAAAAGCATATATACACGGAGAATATAGTTGAGAAACTGTAACTACACCAATGTAACTGTATAACCAACAAGGTAAATAATATAATAATATAAACTATAACTATAAACTGCTACAATAACATTCCCCCCTTATTACATTTTTTTTACAGATGTACCCCTGAAACAAGTCAAATTTCACCTTGCCAAGAGACTTGGTGAGTATATCAGCGACTTGAGAATTTGTTCAATGGTACTGGAGTTGGATGTGGTGGTTCAAGACATGTTCTCAAATGTAATGGCATTCAACCTCAATATGATTTGTTCTTTCATGGAAAACTAGACTCTTCACAAGCCTCAACACACCTTGAATGTCACAATAAATAAGTGTTTTAGTATGAAAAAGGAGAATGATAACAACTAGAGTGCATTCTAGATCAAAGCCTTTTCCATATAACATTCAAGGACAAGGCTAAGACAAATCACTACCAAATGAAGGTGGACTCAGCTGCTGACCTTGTGCTTAGGTATGTTATAGATGGATCAGATTTAATTTAGCCTTTCTATCAAACCCTAGGTCAACAATGCATGAAACCCTAGTTCTACAAAGATCAACTTATAATAGAACAAGTACAATAGCAATCTAGAAACTAATTACACAGGGCTGATCAGGAAGATGATAGAGCCTATCTCCCAAAAGCAGAGGTGTTAGAGGACCAATTTGGGACAACCTAGGTCCTAATTGAAGGAATCTACAAAAATTGTAAACTAGAAAGATGTTGTTGCAAATGAGGTGCCTCAACCTTGCATATTTCTCGTGAATAGTTATTTTTATTTAATATTTTCCTATAGTTGTTAAACATTGTCGGTGCCTTAAAAATTGGTTATTTAGGTGTCAAGAGATGCCCACATGGTCGTACATTATGTTAGGCCTATTTTTAGGCATATTATGACAAATTCTATGACATGTAAGGGTCAAAAATAGGGGATTACATTTTAGACGTGAGAGCTTATTTTGGGACTGGAATCTTGGCTAAGAAGCTTCGCACATGGTGTTGTAAAACCACAGATGGTTTCTTGTATAGCTAGAAGTCTATAAATTGGAGGCTTGAGGAGTAGTTTGCATAGTATGAGTTTGCAGGTATTGTTATGCTGTTGGAATGCTGCCGAAATTCTTTGAGAGTTGTTTACTAGTGATACTCCTATAATAAACTTGCAATGCAAGTGTATGTAATCTTGTTATTGGATTTGGAATACATTGAGCAGGCTTTTGGAGTGTGGGGTTTTTCACCCGAAAGGGTTTTCCCCATGCATATCTGGTGTTTTGTGTTTCATTATTTATTTCATGTTTTAATGTGTTTTAGGAGTTTCTGTAATTGTTAGATTAGTTTTTTAAAGTTTTGCATAATGTTTCTCCTCAAGATTGGCATAGGAAGTTGTTTCCACTACTTTAACTTCCTTACAAGTGGTATCAAAGCCTGATCACCTTTGGTTTCAGTTGTGGGTTGTTGGGTTTTTTGTGCTAATCAAAGTTTGAGTGGGAGCTTGTGCAAAGGATACTTTGTGATCTTGGTACAGGCTTTTTCAGATGGTGAGCACATCTGGGAGAATGGAGGTTGAAATTTTTTTGGCACAAACTTTGAAATGTGGAAGCTGAAGATGGAAGATCTATTAATTGATCGGGATTAATGGGATGAGGTGGATGAAAATGTGTAGAGGCCTATAGATCTAGCTTTGGCTGAAAAATATGATGTAATGGACATAAAAGCTAAAGGTCTCATAAGACTGTGTCTTGCAGACTCACTTTTGATAAATGTCCACGAAGAAACCACTTCAAAGAAGCTTTGGAAGAAGTTGGGTGAGATATACCAAGCTAAATCTTTAGTAAATAAAATTTTCTTGAGGAAGAAGTTATATTCCTTGAGAATGGAAGATAATGGAAAAATTTTTGAGCATCTGGAAACATTCAATATGTTGGTGACTCAGTTGACCTCAGTTGGGGTGAAAATAGATGGAGAAGAAAGGTGCCAAACTTTGATGTGTTCGCTACCAGACTCATGGGATAACCTAGTCATGGCCACTGGGAGCACTTCAGTCACTCTAAAGATGGAGGATGTTATTGGTTCTCTACAATCTGAAGAGATGAGAAGGAAGGCCTCCTTGAATGCCAAAGAGACTTTGAGTGTTCGAGGAGGACCAAAAGAATGAGGCAAAGATGAGAAGCAGCGTGGCCGTTCTAAGTCCAAGAATAAGGGGAGATCAAAATCTCCTAGTAAGTCCAAGACAGTATGTTGGAACTATGGCAAATCCATACACTTCTGAAAGGAATGTAAGGAAGAGAAGAAGAAGAAGAAGAAGAAGAAGAAGCAAGATTTTGATTTCGAGTCTGAAAAGAAAGATGGAGATGCCTTTATTGCAGCCTTGGCCACTCGTGCAGGTGATAATGCATGGTGATAGACTTAGGTGCATCTTTGCACATGGCTCCTAACAAAAACAAGTTTAGTAAGTATGAAACTATGATGGTGGTAAGGTGTAATTGGGTGATAAATCTTTTCTTGACATTGTTGGCCGTGGTAGTATTCATGTGAAATTTTTTGATGGTAGAGTTAGAAGATTTGATGGTGTCTTGCATATCCCAGGACTAGAAAGAAATTTATTATCTGTTAGCAAGCTAATAGATGCGGGTGTGCATGTACAATTTTCTAAAGCAGGTGTGAAAATGGTGAGAGGTGCTATGGTTATAGCAAGAGGAAGAAGATTGGGTACATTGTACTAGCTTGATGCATGCACGATTGAGTGCAATAGGACTTCTGAGAAAATCAAGCCAGAAACTACTTTGCTGAAAAAAGAGATGGTTTCCTCTTCTCTGGATGGTCGTGGCTTCTAGGTACCCAAGGGTGCTCTATCTACTAAATCAAAGTTGCCTACAGAGAAGACCATGTTATGGTACCAAAGACTTGGCCACATTGGAGAGAAGGGTTTGAAATCCCTAAAAAATAAGAACCTTGTTGAAGGTTTGAATGATTGCAATCTAGAGTTTGATTTCTGTGAACATTGTATTTATGGAAAATAGAACTGCATTTAGTTTTACTCATCTTCTCATAAGTCTTCATGTATTTTGGATCTAATCCATTCGAATGTATTTAGTCTTGTTGATGTTGCTTCTATTGGTAAATTAGTTTATTATGTTACTTTCATTGATGATTTCAATAGGAGGACATGGGTCTATTTTTTAAAGAGTAAATCAGAAGTTTTTAGTCATTTTAAGGAGTTTAAGGCTCTGGTAGAAACTCAGACTAGAAAGAAAATTAAATGTTTGAGGACTGACAATGGTAGTGAGTACTGTTCTACAGATTTTGACAGATTCTGTACAGATTGTGGGATTAAAAGACAAAAGACAACTCCGTATTCTCCTCAGCAGAATGGAGTTGCAGAAAGAATGAATAGAATGTTGATGGATAAGGCTAGGGGCATGTTGAGTGGAGCTGGTCTAGAACAAAATTTTTGGGCTGAAGCTGTTGCCACTGCTTGTTATTTGATAAATAGATCTCCTACATTAGCACTTGTTGATAAAATGTTGATGGAGGCGTGGTCGAGGAAAAAGCCTTCACTTACACATCTGAGAGTTCTTAGTTGTGAGGCATGTTCACATGTGCCTAAGGAGAAGAGAATAACGTTGGATTCTAAGGCTGTCAAATGTATCTTCATCAGCTACAGCTATAGTGTGAAAGGATACAAGCTTTGGGACCCTGTTGCACATAAGGTAATTCATTCCAGAAGTGTTATTTTTAGAGAGACTAAATCTTCTCCTGTTACTTTTTAGCCAAAACAGCATAAAGAAAGTGGACAGAAAAAAGATGTGATTCAACTTCCTTCTATGCCTGAGAATGTTGAATCGAGACCCCAAGATAGACAAGAAGTTGAGGAGAGCTCATCAAGCTTTGAATCTTCAGAAGAGGGAGAAGAGGAGGAAGAACTGAAAGAACCTCCACCTCATCTTGTTTGAAGGTCTACAAGGCATAGGCAACCACCTGAAAGGTATGGGTATTCACCTGATGATTGGAAGTGTATATTTTCTTTGAATACTAACATTGAAGAACCGAAATATGTGCAAGAGGCTTTGGGTATGAATGATGAAGAGTCCTAGAAAGTTGCCATGGATGAAGAGATGGCAGCCCTTGAAAGAAATGATACATGGGACCTTGTACCTTTGCCTAAAGGACGTAAACCTGTTGGATGTAAATGGGTGTTTAAGAAAAAGATTGGTTCAGATGGAAATGTTGAAAAGTATAAGGCACGGTTGGTTGCTAAGGGATACTCTCAGGTTGACGGTATTGATTATGGTGAGATCTTTTCTCCTATTGCTAAAATGACATCCATTTAGTTTTATTATCTATTGTAGCAGCTTATGACCTAGATGTTGAACAAATGGATGTGAAAACTGCTTTCCTTCATTGTGATTTGGAGGAAGAAATCTATATGACATAGCCAGAGCACTAAGTGGTGAAAGGTAAAAGCAATTTGGTTTGTAAGTTAAAGAAATCTCTGTATGGCCTTAAACAAAGTCCTAGGATGTGGTACCAGAAATTTGATACTTATGTGTTGAGTTTTGGATTTGTGCGATCTAAATCTGATCATTGTGTATACTTTAAATCTAATGGTGATCATTTCCTAGTAATTGATGTATATGTGATGACATGTTTATTGGGAAAGGAAAAGGTTTGATTGCAAAATTGAAATCTCAGCTCTCTACAAAATTTGAAATGAAAGATCTTGGTGCAGCAAAACACATACTTGGGATGGAGATCAGAAGAGATCGTGAGAAAAAAAAGCTATGGCTTAGCCAGAGTAAGTATGTTTGTTCAGTTTTGTAAAGGTTTAACATGTAGGATTGTAAACCACTTTGTGTTCTTGTTACATTGGGAACAAATCTCTCTATTTCACAATGTTCTACATCCCCATTGAAGATGGAAGACATGAGCAGAGTGCCTTACCAGAGTGCAGTTGGGAGCTTAATGTATGCTATGGTCTGTACAAGACCAGACATTGCCCAAGTATTGGGAGTTCTTTCTCGTTATATGTCTAATCCTAGAAGAGTGCATTTGGATGTATTTAAGAGGGTCTTCAGATATTTGTGGGGTACAACAGAGTACTCTATTTGTTTTCATGGTACAGGAGATCAGCATTCCCTAAGTATTCATGGTTTTATGGATTCAGAATGAGCTGATGATGTTGATAGCAGAAGGTCCACCAGTGCATATGTTTTTACTCTTAATGGTGGTGCAATCAGTTGGATGAGCAAGCTACAGGCTGTGGTTGCTTTGTCCACTACTGAGGTAGAGTACATGGCAGCTACTCATGCCTGTAAAGAAGCCCTTTGGCTGAAGTGGTTGTGTTCAGATATTGGATTGAAATAGGGTGTAGTTATAGTCTATTGTGATAGTCAAAGTGCAATCTACCTTGCGAAGAACCCAACTTTTCATTCCAGGAGCAAACACATTGATGTTCAGTATCACTTCGTGAGAGATATAGTCGAGGATGGTAGTGTGAAGCTGGAAAAGGTAGAGACTGTGGCGAATATTGCAGATGCATTAACTAAGCCCATGAGCACAACAAAATTTAGGTCATGTTCCGAGTCTATGGACCTTTTAGCCCCTAGTAGTTGATCCATGATGATGTGATTCCCCTGGCTCTTGCAAGGTATTCAACAAGTGGGAGAATGTTGGGAAATGAGGTGTCTCAACCTAGCATATTTCCCAGGAATAGTTATTTTTATTTAATATTTTCCTACAGTTGTTAAACATTGTCAGTGCCTTGAAAATTGGTTATTTAGGTGTCAAAAGATGCCCACATGGTGGTACATTATGTTAGTCCTATTTTTAGGCATATTATGACAAATTCGATGACATCTGTAAGGGTCAAAAATAGGCAATTTCATTTTGGACATGAGAGCTTATTTTGGTATAGGAATCTTGGCTGAGAAGCTTCACACATGGCTTTCTAAAACTACAGATGGTTTCTTGTATAGCCAAAAGTCTATAAATTGGAGGCTTGAGGAGTAGTTTGCATAGTGTGAGTTTACAGTTATTGTTATGTTGCTGGAATGCTACCAGAATTCTTCGAGAGTTGTTTACTGGTGATGATCATGTAATAAACTTGCTCTGCAACTGTATGTAATCTTGTTATTGGATTTGGAATACATTGAGCAGGCTTTTGGAGTGGGGTTTTTCACCTAAAAGGGTTTTCCCCACGTATATCTGGTGTTTTGTGTTTCATTGTTTATTTCATGTTTTAATGTGTTTCTGGAGTTTATGTAATTGTTAGATTAGTTTTTAAAAGTTTTGCATAATGTTACTCCTTAAGATTGGCATAGGAAGTTGTTTCCACTACTTTAACTTCCTTACAGGTGGTATCAGAGCTTGATCACCTTTGATTTCAGTTGTGGGTTGTTGGGTTTTTTGTGCTAATCAAGGTTTGAGTGGGAGCTTGTACAGAGGATACTTTGTGATCTTGTTACAGGCTTTTTCAAATGGTGAGCACATCTGGGAGAATGGAGGTTGAAATTTTTTTTGGCACAAACTTTGAAATGTGGAAGCTGGAGATAGAAGATCTATTAATTAATCGGGATCAATGGGATGCGGTGGATGAAAATGCCCAGAGGCCTATGGATCTAGCTTTGGCTGCAAAATATGATGTAATAGACAGAAAAGCTAAAGGTCTCATAAGACTGTGTCTTGCAGACTCACTTTTGATAAATGTCCACGAAGAAACCACTTCGAAGAAGCTTTGGAATAAGTTGGGTGAGATATACCAAGCTAAATCTTTAGTAAATAAAATTTTCTTAAGGAAGAAGTTATATTCCTTGAGAATGGAAGATAATGGACAAATTTTTGAGCATCTAGAAACATTCAATATGTTGGTGACTCAGTTGACCTCAGTTGGGGTGAAAATGGATGAAGAAGAAAGGTGCCAAACTTTGATGTGTTCGCTACCAGACTCATGGGACAACCTAGTCATGGCCATTGGGAGCACTTCAGTCACTCTAAAGATGAAGGATATTGTTGGTTCTCTACTCTCTGAAGAGATGAGAAGGAAGGCCTCCTTGAATGCCAAAGAGACTTTGAGTGTTCAAGGAGGACCAAAAGAACGAGTCAAAGATGAGAAGCAGTGTGGCCATTCGAAGTCCAAGAATAAGGAGAGATCAAAATCTCCTAGTAAGTCCAAGATAGTATGCTAGAACTGTGGCAAATCCATACACTTCTGAAAGGAATGTAAGGAAGAGAAGAAAAAGAAGAAGAAGAAGAAGAAGAAAGATTATGATTCTGAGACTAAAAAGAAAGATGGAGATGCCTTTATTGCAGCCTTGGCCACTTGTGCAGGTGATAATGCATGGTTGATAGACTTAGGTGCATCTTTCCACATGGCTCCTAACAAAAACTGGTTTAGTAAGTATGAAAACTATGATGGTGGTAAGGTGTAATTGGGTGATAATTCTTTTCTTGAAATTGTTGGTCATGGTAGTATTCATGTGAAATTTTTTTATGGTAGTATTCATGTGAAATTTTTTGATGGTAGAGTTAGAAGATTTGATGGTGTCTTGCATATCTAAGGACTAGCAAGAAATTTATTATCTGTTAGGAAGCTAATAGATGCAGATGTACATGTATAGTTTTCTAAAGCAGGTGTGAAAATGGTGAGAGATGCTATGGTGATAGCAAGAGGAAGCAGATTGGGTATATTGTACCAGCTTGATGCATGCACGGTTGAGTGCAATAGCACTTCTGATAAAATCAAGCCAGAAACTACTTCACTGAAAAAAGAGATGGTTTCCTCTTCTCTGGATGGTCATGGCTTCTAGGTACCCAAGGGTGCTCTGTCTACCGAATCAAAGATGCATGTAGAGAAGACCATGTTATGGCACCAAAGACTTGGCCACATTGGAGAAAAGGGTTTGAAATCCCTTAAAAATAAGAACCTTGTTGAAGGTTTGAATGATTGCAATCTAGAGTTTGATTTCTATGAACACTGTATTTATGGAAAACAGAACTGTGTTGAGTTTTACTCATCTTCTCATAAATCTTCATGTATTTTGGCTCTAATCCATTTGAATATATTTGGTCCTGTTGATGTTGTTTCTATTGGTAAATCACTTAATTATGTTACTTTCATTGATGATTTCAGTAGGAGGACACGGGTATATTTTTTAAAGAGTAAATCTAAAGTTTTTAGTCATTTTAAGGAGTTTAAGGCTCTGGTAGAAACTCAGACTAGAAAGAAAATTAAATGTTTGAGGACTGACAATGGTAGTGAGTACTGTTCTATAGATTTTGATAGATTCTATAAAGATTACGGGATTAAAAGACAAAAGACAACTCCGTATTCTCCTCAGCAGAATGGAGTTATAGAAAGAATGAATAGAATGTTGATGGAGAAGGCTAGGAGCATGTTGAGTGGAGCTGGTCTAGAACAAAAGTTTTGGGCTAAAGCTGTTGCCACTGCTTATTATTTGATAAATAGATCTCCTACATCAGCACTTGTTGATAAAATGCCGATGGAGGTGTGGTCAGGGAAAAAGCCTTCACTTAGACGTCTGAGATTTCTTAGTTCTAAGGCATATGCACATGTGCCAAAGGAGAAGAGAACAAAGTTGGATTCTAAGGCCGTCAAATGTATCTTCATCAGCTACAGCTATAGTGTGAAAGGATACAAGCTTTGGGACCCTATTGCACATAAGGTAATTCATTCCAGAAGTGTTATTTTTAGAGAGACTAAATCTTCTCCTATTATGTTTCATCCAGAACAGCATAAAGAAAGTGGACAGAAAAAAGATGTGATTCAACTTCCTTCTATGCCTATGAATTTTGAATCGAGACCCCAAGATAGACAAGAAGTTGAGGAGAGGTCATCAAGCTCTGAATCTTTAGAAGATGGAGAAGAGGAGGAAGAAGTGGAAGAACCTCCACCTCAACTTGTTCGAAGGTCTACAAGGTATAGGCAACCACCTGAAAGGTATAGGTATTCACCTGATGATTGGAAGTGTATATTTTCTTTGAATACTAACATTGAAGAACCGAGATCTGTGCAAGAGGCTTTGGGTATGAATGATGAAGAGTCCTAGAAAGTTGCCATAGATGAAGAGATGGCAACCCTTGAAAGAAATGATACATGGGACCTTGTACCTTTGCCTAAAGGACGTAAACTTGTTGGATGTAAATAGGTGTTTAAGAAAAAGATTGGTTTAGATGGAAATGTTGAAAAGTATAAGGCACGGTTGGTTGCTAAGGGATACTCTCAGGTTGATGGTATTGATTACGGTGAGATCTTTTCTCCTATTGTTAAAATGACATCCATTCAGTTTTATTATCTATTGCAACAGCTTATGCCCTAGAGGTTGAACAAATGGATGTGAAAACTTCTTTCCTTCATTGTGATTTAGAGGAAGAAATCTATATGACACAGCCAGAGCACTACGTGGTGAAAGGTAAAAGCAAGTTGGTTTGTAAGTTAAATAAATCTGTGTATGGCCTTAAACAAATTCCTAGGATGTGGTACCAGAAATTTGATACTTATGTGTTGAGTTTGGCATTTGTGCGATCTAAATCTGATCACTGTGTATATTTTAAATCTGATGGTGATCATTTCCTAGTAATTGATGTATATGTGATGACATGTTTATTGGGAAAGGCAAAGGTTTGATTGCAAAATTAAAATCTCAGCTCTCTACGAAATTTGAAATGAAAGATCTTGGTGCAGCAAAACACATACTTGGGATGGAGATCATAAGAGATCGTGAGAACAGAAAGCTATGGCTTGGCTAGAGTAAGTATGTTTGTTCAGTTTTGTAAAGGTTTAACATGCAGGATTGTAAACCACTTTGTGTTCCTATTACATTGGGAACAAATCTCTCTATTTCACAATGTTCTACATCCCCATCGGAGATGGAAGACATGAGCAAAGTGCCTTACCAAAGTGCAGTTGGGAGCTTAATTTATGCTATGGTCTGTACAAAACCAAACATTGCCCAAGTAGTGGGAGTTCTTTCTCGTTATATGTCTAATCCTGGAAGAGTGCATTGGGATGCAGTTAAGAGGGTCTTCAGATATTTGCGGGGTACAATAGAGTACTCTATTTGTTTTCATGGTACAGGAGATCAGCATTCCCTGAGTATTCATGGTTTTATGGATTCAGACTGAGCTGGTGATGTTGATAGTAGAAGGTCCACCAATAGATATGTTTTTACTCTTAATGGTGGTGCAATCAGTTGGATGAGCATGCGACAGGCTGTGGTTGCTTTGTCCACTATTGAGGTAGAGTACATGGTAGCTACTCATGCCTGTAAAGAAGCCATTTGGCTGAAGCGGTTGTTTTCAGATATTGGATTGAAATAGGGTTTAGTTACAGTTTATTGTGATAGTCAGAGTGCAATCTACCTTGCGAAGAACCTGACTTTTCATGCCAGGAGCAAAAAAATTGATGTTTAGTATCACTTCATGAGAGATATGGTTGAGGATGATAGGGTGAAGCTGGAAAAGGTAGAGACTGTGGCGAATGTTGCAGGTGCATTAACTAAGCCCATGAGCACAACAAAATATAGGTGGTGTTCCAAGTCTATGGACCTTTTGGCCCCTAGCAGTTGATCCATGATGATGTGATTCCCCTGGCTCTTGCAAGGTATTTGACAAGTGGGAGAATGTTGGGAAATGAGGTGTCTCAACCTAGCATATTTCCCATGAATAGTTATTTTTATTTAATATTTTGCTACAATTGTTAAACATTGTCAATGCCTTGAAAATTGGTTATTTAGGTGTCAAAAGATGCCCACATGGTGGTACATTATGTTAGGCCTATTTTTAGGCATATTATGACAGATTCTATGACATCTGTAAGGGTCAAAAATAGGGGATTTCATTTTGGACGTGAGAGCTTATTTTGGGACTAGAATCTTGGCTGAGAAGCTTCGCACAAGGTTTTCTAAAAGTACAGATTGTTTCTTGTATAGCCAAAAGTCTATAAATTGGAGGCTTGAGGAGTAGTTTGCATAGTGTGAGTTTGCAGTTATTGTTATGTTGATGGAATGCTGCAAGAATTCTTCAAGAGTTGTTTACTAGTGATGATCCTGTAATAAACTTGCTCTGTAAGTGTATGTAATCTTGTTATTGGATTTGGAATACATTGAGCAGCCTTTTGGAGTGGGGTTTTTCACCTGAAAGGGTTTTCCCCACGTATATCTAGTGTTTTGTGTTTCATTGTTTATTTCATGTTTTAATGTGTTTCTAGAGTTTCTGTAATTGTTAGATCAGTTTTTAAAAGTTTTACATAATGTTTCTCCTCAAGATTGGCATAGGAAGTTATTTCCACTACTTTAACTTCCTTACAGTTGTGAATGTTGCCCAAATTCCATATCTAAACTGAGAAAGGGCAGGAGGACATGAGCGATACCACCCAAGTCCTTGGTGAATGAATTCTCTGAAACTGTTTCCAAATCTCAAAACCTTGATCTTCACACAATCTTCCTATAGCTCTGTATTTTCCATATCTTTCTCCTGTAACCTACACACAAGAATATAAAAATGGTTTTGGGGTTATGGTGTTTAGGGACTTGCCTCGGTTAAATGTTGATATAGCATGCAAGCTACCCAACACCATTGTTTGATAAAGAGTGTGTGCCCTCATGGGGGTAGAGGTTGAAAACAATGATAATAAACACACAATGATATCACATATGTGATGATCCCTTAGAATGATGAAGATCCTTCAAATCCTAAGGATGATATATGATAGCTCCATGTCCTGCAACAAACACACAATAAAGTACATATATTTGCTCTAGAATCATAATGAATGTTCTTGCTTGCTTCACTTCAATATCTCAAGTTAGCTCCTTTCAACCTAGTTACAAATGAATCCAAAAACACACTTATATATGCTTTCCCTCTCATAATCATGAAATTAAACCAAAAGAGTCAACAAGGAGAAACCTTTTGAACTATCTTAGGCTGACATGCATTCAAATTAGCCCTGACCTAAAAAGGGGAACATGGTGGTACCACCCAAGTCTACCAGCCCTATTTAGGTCTGGGATAAGGTAAGTGAAGGGACCCATATTCCAAATTTTCTTTGGTGTTGGGAAATTTTGTGTCGGGATAAACATTTTAAATGTATAATGCAATCTCAGGGACCTAGGAGCTAAACAAGGAGGTAAAAGACATGTGGACACTTTTTACTCCATAACAATAAGAGGTGGCTTTTCTTTAGGAATGTCCATGTTAGCTAGAATGTGACATAACCAAATTGCTTCTTACATATCTCCTTGTCCAACACAATATTCATCCTCACTGGATAAGAGCAACAACACTTTTTTTCTTACTAATCCATGAGATAGGTCAAGATCCAAGATGAAAACAAATCCTGTAGTTGACTTCATGTCATTAATAGATCCAGCATAATTTGAGTCAGTATAACCCTGCAAGAAGAATTGGGGGTTCTTCTTGTATTCCAAACCATAATCAATTGTACCTCAAATATATCTCAAAACATGCTTAACTGCAACCCAATAACATTTCTTCAGCTCCTACATAAGTCTTGAAAGATAGCTTATAACAAAGCATAAGTCTAGTACAGTATAAGTCAAGTAAATGAGACTCCCAACAAGCTTCATGTAGAGATTTGTATCTACTTGAGGTGAATCCTAGAATTGAGAGAGTTTTAAATCTTTCTCCATTGGAGTGGATATATATTTATAATTAGACATCCCATACTTTTCTAGGAGTGTCTTAGCATATTTCATCTACGAGATAAAAATATGATGCTTATTTTTCCATATCTCCAAAACAAAACAGTAGTGAAGTAGCCCCAATTCTGTCATGTCAAAGGATTTCTTTAGATCATTCTTTACATCGTCAACAAGATTGTCTAAGCTTCCTATGATCACAAGATCATCCACATACAAAACAAGAATGACAACCTATGTGCCTACCTTCTTAATATACATATCTAAATCTAAGGGGCTATGGGTGAAACCATGCTACAATAAGTGACCATCTATTTTTATGTACCATGCCCTATGGGATTTCTTAAGTTCATAAAGTGGCTTAATGAGACAACATACCTTTTGAGGATGGTGTTCGTCAATGAAATCTTCTTGTTGGGTCATGTATACTTCTTATTTTAGATCACCATTTAGGAAAGCACTCTTTATGTCCATATGTTGAAGCTTCCATCCTTTCTGTGCTACTAATGCATAGACAACTCTGATTGTTTCTATCTTTGTAGTGGGTGCAAAGGTCTCTTCATAATCAATTCCCTCCTGCTAAGTAAATCCCTTTGCAACAAGTCATGCTTTGTACTTATCGATAGATCCACCTGCCTTGTATTTTGTTTTGAAAATCCATTTACAGCTAATGATTTTATTTCCTGCAAGTAGATCAACAAGTTCTCATGTTTGATTCTGTATCAAGGAGTCATAATTAGCATCCATGGACTTCTTCCACTATGGTTGACTTTGAGCCTCTCAAACTGTATGAGGTTTAGTGCTATCAACAACTGAACTCATCAATGCAAGATTTACCTCATTTCTCACATGTCTTCTCATTTTGACTCCTGATGAAATATCTAGAAGAGAGTTCAAGTGGGAGTTGTTGATAGTTCTTTGGACCCATTTTAGACGTTGATGTTGCTACTGATGTGAAGAATTATTTTTCAAATGGCCAAGGTCAACGGACAATTCTCATTGCAGCTCATCTTCTTTGTGAGAAGATCCTTCATGCTCATCATCTGACTATGAGAGAAATCTATGAGTGGTGGTCGGTTGTGAATCTCCTTTGTGTGTCAATGAGTCAAATGATGACTCATCACATACCATATCTTGACTCTCATAAATCTTTTGTGTCTCAAGTTCCATGAGATGATATGCTTTTGAGGTAGTATTGTACCCCAAAAAGATACATTGGAGTGTCTTGGGATCAATCTTCTTCCTCTTATTAGCTAGGACATACATATATGCTATACAACCAAATACTCAAAGATGGGAGATTGAAGGCTTATGACCACTCCATACCTCTTCTAATGTCTTGTCTTGCAATATTTTTGTAGGTGCCCTATTGAGAAGATACACAACTATCTAGACTGCTTCTGCCCAAAATCAATCCTACAACTTAGCTGTGGAAAGCATGCAATGAGCCATCTCCATGATGGTTTGATTGTGATATTCTACAATTCCATTCTATTAGGGCGTATAGGGAGAATACAAGTTCTATTTGATGCCATGATGCTTTAGGAATGCCAAGAAATTCTTTGACTTGAATTCCCCCCTTGATCTGAGTGGAGGAGAAGAAGAATTTATCTTATCTATTGTACAACTCACTGGTAGAAGTCCTAAAAGTTTGCAAAGGCTTCACTCTTCTTCTTGAGAAAGAACACCCATGTCTTGCAAGAGAAGTCATCCACCAATAACTAGAATTATTGGAACCCTTGAAAGGAAGCAAGCATAGGTTTACACAGATTGGTATGTATGACCACAAGAGGGTCCTTAGCATGGAAGGTACTTGGCTTGAATGGATCCTGATGTTGTTTTCTTGCAAGACATCTAGAACATATATGAAAAAAATGAGAAAGTTGAGGAAGTCTTCTTACCATCTCCTTAGAACTGAGTTGATACAAGGAGCTGGTAGAAAGGTACCCATATCAATAATGCTGGAGAGTAGTAGATTTGGTCATAGAGATAGATAGATCAATTGCAGAGGATGAGACTACATCTAATGAAAATAAACAATCCTTCATAAAATCTCTAGAAATTATCGTACCTTCTCATGAGATCAAATAGGATTTGATGTCTTCCTTAGACAAGAGATTTGGTGTCAATCTAGGAACATAAAGCACCTTTGTGAGGGTACAACTTCTCAACCTGAGAGGAATGGTGACATTTCCAATTCCTTAGACTACAACATACTCCTTATTGTCTACTATCCAAACCTAATCTCTAGTGGGTTGATTAGCCAGTGTATCGAATAACTCTCAATTGCTTGTCATATGCTTGCTAGCACCAGAGTCAATCTACCAAACATTCCTCGATGGCTGTGAGGTTTGGGAGACAAGAACAACATTTTGATGGGCACCACAATTACCTATTTTTGGTACATCCTCATTAGATGCGTCAGATCTTGTTGGGCCATGACAGCTCCTTTGTGCTTCCTTCGGTGAGGACATCGTTTTTATTGCTAAGAATCACTGTGACTAGATGTGCCTTCTTTACTAGAATTGCCTTGAGTCAAGGCATTATACCAACAACTGTCAGTGTCATACATGTTTTTAGTATAGATGTGACACCATCAATTCTCCTTTTGAGGCTTCTACTATTGTTGTTGTTATTACTTCTATGCTACTTTTGTGGGGGTCCCTTTTGACCATGTTGTCTTGAGATCAATGCTTTGTCTTCAAATGCATCTTGCACTGACTAGATGGCTTCTTCCCGCTAGAGAAAATTTACTAGTTCTTCAAACAACACCTTCTTCTTTGTGATGTTCAATGTCATGAAAAAGTCTAGAACTAGGAAGGAAGAGCTCTTAGAGTGATTGGGACCAATAGTTTTTCCTTTACCTTCTCTCTAAGCACGACAAGTTTTGCTCGTAGTTCAGACACCCAATGCAAGAACTCCTCTAATTTCTAGCCATATTTCATATTGAGTGTATGAAGATTTGACTGGAGATGGAGGATCTTTGTCTAGTTCTTCACCTTGTATATGGTGGATAGAGCATCCTAGGCCACCTTTGACGTTGTCGCATCCCAAATGTGTGGTTTCACTTCATCGGAGATGCTGAGTGTGATCAACATCAGGGTTTCACATCGGCCTTGTCATACTTCTTCCACTCATCAGCATTAGTTGGATATGACATTGTACCAGTAACGATCCCCATAGCTCTTCAAATTGGAGAATCATGTGCATATTCATCTTCCATGCTGCATAGTTGGGCACTTTGAGGAGCTGGGCATCTAAAAGAAGCAACTTGGGAATTGACATGTTGACACCACAAAACAAATATTTATTCAAAAATTATTTATTATTGATTTTATTTTTCAGTACATTCCCTTTAATGGACAAAGAGAAGCTTGGAGATGAGATTGGTATGCTCATTCAGTGAGACATGGATACTTGTGTGGGAGTTCTACCTCACATTCATCATCTGCATCATAGCCTTCCTTGAGCTTGGTATGGATCTTCTTTTCTTGGCACCACATGTGAAATAGGAAGTACTTTAGTAGCCCTTATTGAAGAAATTCATCCAATTTTGGATTATTGGTGTTTTGGAGAGTGTCTAGCAGAGAAAAGTAGAAGATGGTGCTCTTTGGGGCTTCATCTTGACCTCTCAATGACTAATCACCTTCATGGTTTCTTGCAGCACTACTGGCATTAGCTGGCACAATCAAAATTCACTAGGTCTAGAAAATTTGCTACTCTTGGATGTGTAGGGCCAGTTCATGGATGCTCATATTGGCTCCTTCTATACATAGTGATCTTCCTTTGATGAGAATACTTTTGTGGCCTATACTTCTTTCCTAGAGTTTGGCAACTTCCTTTGTAATCTGTGACTACAAGGAATCAACAACGGGGTGAGGCAAGGGCAAACACCTTGCAACTTCAATGAAACCTTCATGTTGTGTCTTGGGATTTAAATGTTTATTCTCAACCCTTTCAGGCCTGCAAACTATGTTGCACTCTCATTTCTATGGTCAAAATGATCCTTTATGCAAGTTGTGGCAGGCTATGATCCGTGCTCTCAGCTAAGGCGAATCGACTGAGGCTCCATGTCCTAGAATCAACCCGGGCACAAGGAAGGAAGCACTTTGATACTAAAATGAGGAGAAATCTTAATTGATATTATTTGAACTTGAGCAAAAGCATATATACATGGAGAATATAGTTGAGAAACAGTAACTGCACTAGTGTAACTATATAACCAGTAGGGTAAACAATGCAATATATAAACTATAACTATAAACTACTACGCTAACAATATAAATGTGTATGTATGTATATATTTAGTATTTCAAATATTTTAGATGTGTTTTGTGGGAGAATACTTAAACACTATTATAGTGTTTTAACGTCATAAAATTTCCCCTTGGGGGCTTTTCCCTCATAAGGTTTAGCTCTCGGGTCTTTAGCATGCATTTAGGACATTTTAGTTCATATTTTAGCATCCCGATGGAATGACCCCTTGAGCTGTACCCTACCCAAAATAGGGGGAGGACTTGGGCAGCCGCACCCTAGTCCTGCCCTATTTAGGGGCAGCCCCAATTTTTGGGTGTAAGTTAGTGACCGTTATTAGGTCCCTTTGCTGACACAATAAGTTTAAATTTCAAATATCTTGGCGGGAGTGCTTGTAGTTGCATATATAAGCATGTGTAGGAATTCATTTGTAAACTAGATTTCAATTATATGGCAATTGTGATGTTCAAGTGTTCTCAAGGTGATTCAAGGCTTTCTATTGTGTTGCAAGAGTAGACTTGTGTGTTTTGTGTGTTGATATTTGCAGATTTAAGCATCAATCTCCTCATGGCATGAAGAGCATCTTCCTCCATGAGAGCTTCACTACAAGGTGACATATCATTGTGTTTTTATCATTGATTCCTTTAGTTTTTGGCCTCTGCCTCACATGGGCATGCCCTCTTTATCTGACAACGGTGTTTGGAGACTTAAGTGTCCTCTAGGGTTTGACTGAGGCAAACCTCTAAACGCCACAACCCCCAAACCAAGTCTTGTGATTGCAGGTTACAGGTGTCACATCCAGGAAAAGTGGAGTTGTAGGAAGGTTGGGCAGACATCAGGGATTTGGGATCTAAAGGAAAGATGGACAAAAGAGTACTTTTGGGACTAGGGTGCTTGCTCCAGTGTCCTTCGTAGATAGATTCCAAAAAACAAAAGTTACAGGGCTGATCAGTGTCTGAAGGAGGTCCAGATTCTCTAAAAAAGTAGGTACCTTGGACTTGGCCACCTGCTCCAGTGTCCCCAACTATTCCTCTTTGGAACGTGAAAAATAGGTATTCTATAATTTGGTATTTTACTCCCGTCTGCAAGAGCTTTTTCCGTAATTCATTAATTTGTTGTCGTATTTGCATAATTAGGGTTTAATGGTCAATTGGACATAGGAGAAGGAAAAATTGATAATTAATTCCCTAATCCAAGTTTCCCTACATCTGTAAGTGACCTAGGGTATGATAGTGCTCTCCACTCGACCCTAGATCCATCAATGTTAGGGTGAAAGGAGGATTATAACATCTAAGGAACAAAAGATTAACAAGATCCAATTTTACCCTAAACATTTTGGTGAACCCGTGTCTTTGAACTTAAATTGCAACTTGCTTAGTGTTTGTTTTTATATTTGGTGTGATTTCATTCATTCATATAGGCATTTACTTTATTGCATTGAGAAAATTTCAAAAAAATTAAAAATTTGGAAAAATACAAAAAAATTGCATTGTTCGGCTTACTAAATTGTGTCAATTCTTCCTAAATTTTCCTAATTCATTATTTTTGCATCAGATCTATATAAACTACAAAAAAATAAAAAAATTCAAAATCTTTCTTTGCATTTTCATCATTTAATTGCTAGGGTTTTGTGGAAATTTTGTCAATTTTATATAACCTAGTAATTCCAAAATCTGGGGTTTGTAGGCAAAATATTTTATCAGATTTTTCTACTAATTTTATAGGCTCATTAAAATTTTTATTTGGATTTAGTCTTGCATTTTAGTGTGAATTTTTATTTAAATTTAAATTATTTGCATTTTTGCATTAAAAATTTCAACAAAAACTAGCAATTTTGGTGCAATTTCATTAAATTTTGTAGGGGAATTTTGCATGATTAAGCTCCAAAATAATTTTCAGATCTTATAATATGTAATTTCCATCAAAAATTAGACTTCAAACCATTTGTATAGCATTTTGTTTCAAAATCTCAAACCTAGGGCTTCAAAAACAACGATTTTCACTAATTTTGGCCTTATCGACTTCATAAATTTGCACCATAGGTGTGTTGTGAAAGATATTTTGGCATTATTTTTCTGTTGTTAGGGTAATAATTTTCTTTCCCTCATAAAAATCCTCATAACACCCTTTTAATAGGCTCTTGTAGTGAAAATTTGGCGAAAAACTACACATTTTGGCTATTTTTGCCCTAGGGTTTGACCTATTTTGCACTCCAAGTGTGTTGTGATCAGTTTTATGGATTGAGGTGACTGATATAATTGATACTATTTATTTTCCCACTTAAAATTCTTTACAACACCTCTTTTGCTAGGTCTTGGAGTTGAAAAACCGTGAAAAATAGCCTATTTTTGCTATATTTTCACTAGGGTTTTACCTAAAGTGGCACTAAAAGTGTGTTGTGTTGGATATTTTAGCATCAAGTGGCTGTTATTACTGATATTATTTTATTTCCATCATCATTTTCCTCACAACACCCTTTGTTATGCTCTCTTGCATTGAATTTTGGTGAAAAAAGTGCCTATTTTGACATATTTTCACTATAATTGACTTGGCATTATCTTAAATTTGCATCAAGAGTGTGTTGAGAGTGAACTTATTGTTTTTTTGGACTGATATTAGACATATAAATTTCTTCCCTTAACTAAAATCCTCATAACCCCCTTTGGGTTATTCATTTGCATTTGAAAAAGTACAAAAAATCAAGGATTTTAGGCTACTTTTGCTCGTCTTTTGCACCAATTTTGCAAATCTTTCAAAATCTGATTTGGAATTGACTTGAGCATATAAACACATCCTCTAATCATAATAACAACAATAGGTTCCCTCCTAGACCTTACATAAAAAGAAAAGCACCCGAACCTGAAATTGTCTTTACACCTCATGATAGAATAATCGGTGATTCTGAAGGACCCCTTTACATCACTGTACAAATAATGGGAAACAATGTGGAGGGAACGCTTATTGATCCTAATTGCATCACAAATGTCACCACTGAAAAATTCCTCTTTTAGAATCAATTAATACAAGGACCCTACACTACTTTGAATTTGAGGATCAAAACACATACTGGCGCCTTAAAGAAACCATTGGGTAAGATATCATTGTTAGTAACTGTATTTGAGAAACATGTTGAAAAATGGTTTGATATTACCCCCGATTCTGATACCTTTGATATAAAACTTGGAATCCCTTGGTTAAAGGTTATGAAAGTAGTCCCTTTAATCATTCATAAATGTGTTAAATTTCCTTTGAATGGACAAGTGCATGCCATCCATCAAAATACATACAAACCTTTAACTACACAACAACACTTCACATTGGATTACTTTTGCAACAAAAATGATGACAAATTAAATCTACGAATAGACTTTTTAAGCTATAGAAATTACAAAGCGAAATTATTACATCCAGCACCTAGTCCTCCTACACAAGAAATGACAAAAGAGAAACAACCCGCATGCGAAGAGAACTTTAGACCAAAAGGACAAGGTGCCTATGCTAAGGTTCCTCCCCCGAAATACTTACAAGGATCGGGAGGTCATTGTCAAAAACAAAATATCCCACCGCGGCAAATGAGGTTTGATCCTGGTGCTTCATCTTGTAATTTGCAAAAACCTATGAAAGAGCAAGGCCCTGTCTTACAAGAGGTAAGTGGTCGAAGAAAGCGAAACATAAAAGCAAGAGAAAGAAGAAAAAGAAGACAAAAGTATGCTATAAACCTTGCCTCTAAACAAGAAAACATTGATCCCAACATTCAACCAAACGAAGACAATCTTAACGATGAACAACATAATAAACAAGATATGAATTTGGCTATGGTACCATATGTCCCACTATCCTCCATCATTAGGGAATGGGATGATGACGACGATGATTTGGTTATAGACAATTTCTAGCCCAACAGGGGCCCTGCAGGTAAGTATCTCTAACCCTTTATCTCTCTCGTAATGTGTTTCCCCTGTGATGTGTTATATGTTGTTTAGTCCTCCTAGGATGACCTCAGATTCCCTCGTAAGGTTCAGGATACCAAGAGACTGCCTCTATTGTGACCTTCTTCTATTTGTATCATCATTCTTCTATATTGCTTCTCTCTAATTTCATTGTTGTGTGTTGTGTCTTACGAACATAGCGTCGTAGTTGGTGACTTGGGGGCACCCTCCTACATGACTGTCCCTAAGACACTTGTTTCTCCTCTCTTATTTATTGTTTCCCTTCCTCTAGTGTTTCCATCTAGTGAGCGGATGACAAAAAACATTTATACTGATGCGGACCTAGTGTCCCTTTCGAGAGCAATCAAAAAATGGACTATAGTTCCTAATATAACAATGGGGTTGTATATCTTATCCAATGCTTGGCTAGTGGAAGCACTCATTCTTTTCATGTAGTGAATTTCATGATGTTTCTATCGCATTTACAAACCTTAACAATACTGCTACTCTATGCACGTTTATTTTCCTTTGAATCTAGCCTTGGTGGTACTCGATTCGGAGAGCTTCGTGATATAGCCCTACAGTTATCCTTGAACTTTGAATTCATTGTATAACCTTGGCTCTTTGTGTGGTTAATCATATGCATTGATGTTGCTGTTTATCATGATGTTGTAGACACTAACATGTTTCTTGCAGGGATGTGTTTGTGGGAACATTTGGCAATCGTAATGTACATGTCACCTCCAGGGGGCATGGGCTTTGCAAAAGTTGGTGTTCCCTTGTGTGTTTTCTTCCTACCTTAATGTGCTTGATATCGATAATTGATATCAACCACCTTAAGCTGGGGGCATATAAGGTAAGTTGTCTATTATAGATGTTAGCAATGTGTTTGACCTCAGATGCATAGACTTGTGTCCCAAAGTAGTGCATCGTGCATCCTGAGTTTGTTTGTAATCAATCAATCAATCATGTAATCCCTCTACGGAGGCAGGGATGGTGTATTTCTCAGAGCAGATTGCATCATCCTATCATTTTCAAAAGTCCTTTGTGGAGGCGGGAGAGGTTCTATGACTAACTCAACCCTTAAGCATGTCTTTGGTGATTGTTGTGGCAAAGCCTAATCATTAATGTGTGCTTGTAATGTGCTTGAGATGGTGTTGAGCCTAGAAATAGGGAACACACCATTGCTTGTTTGCTGTGTTTTCTCCGTGTCTTCAAGTGTGTATGTTTGGGCGTGCTTGTTTTGTATGGAATGTTTGTTGCCCATATGCATAGATCAGTGCCTTTGACTAGTGCTTTGTGCATTTTGGGAGGTTTTGCATGTATTGCATGTGTGTTGCCCCATATGCAGAGACCAATGCCTTCGAGTAGTGCTTCTTGCATTTTGGGAGGTTTGTTTACTTTCTAGTACTTACATTTACATTTCATATATATGAGAAAAATAAAAGAAAAGATATCATTTATGCCTTCCATGAATTAATGTGTCTTCCATGCATTAATTGTCTGCTCTATGTTCTGCGTGACTGTAACTGTCTTCTCAGTGTTTTGTGTGCCTATTACTATTTTCCATGTGATTGGTGTGTCTTCTCCATGCTTGGTGTGTTGTGTTTGTGACCTTACTTTAATGCATGTATGGGCCTCGTGTTTATACATACTTTAAAGTGGGGGCTAAATGTAACGTCAAAAAATGTCCCCTTGGGGGCTTTTCCCTCATAAGGTTTAGCTCCCGGGTCTTTAACATGTATTTAGGACATTTTAGTTCATTTTTTTAGCATCTCGATGGAATGAGGCATAGGTTTCACGACAAATGGGACCTAGGTGGACCCCTTGAGCTATACCGTGCCCAAAATAGGAGGGAGGACTTGGGCACTCGTGCCCTAGTCCTGCCCTATTTTGGGGCAGCCCCAATTTTTGGGTGTCGGTTAGTGGCTGTTATTAGGTCCCTTTGCTGACATGGTAAGTTTGAATTTCAAATATCTTGGCAGGAGTGCTTGTAGTTGCATATATAAGCATGTGTAGGCATTCATTTGTAAACTAGATTTCCATTAGATGGAAATTGTGATGTTCAAGTGTTCTCAAGGTGATTCAAGGTTTTCTATTGTGTTGCAAGAGTAGACTTGTGTGTTTTGTGTGTTGATATTTGTGTATTTGAGCATCAATCTCCTCATGGCATGAAGAGCATTTTCCTCCATGAGAGCTTCACTACAAGGTGACATATCATTGTGTTTTTATCATTGATTCCTTTGGTTTTTGACTTTTGCCTCACAAAGCCATGCCCTCTTTATCTGACAATGGTGTTCAGAGACTTAAGTGTTCTCCTGGGTTTGACTGAGGCAAACCTCTAAACACCACAACCCCCAAACCAAGTCTTGTGATTCCAGGTTACAGGTGTCACATCCGGGAAAAGTGGAGTTGTAGGAAGGTTGGGAAGACATCAGGGATTCAAGATCTAAAGGAAAGACAGACAAAAGAGTACTTCTAAGACTAGGGCACTTGCTCTAGTGTCCTCTACAAATAGATTCTAGAAAATAGAAGTTATAGGGCTGATTAGTGTCTGAAGGAGGTCCAGATTCCCTGAAAAAGCAAGTACCTTGGACTTGGGTGCCCACTCTAGTGTCTCCAACTGTTCTGCTTCGGAACCCTGAAAACATGTATTTTATAATTTGGTATTTTGCTCCCGTCTACAAGAGCTTTTTTCGTAATTCATTAATTTGTTGTCATATTTGCATAATTGGGGTTTTAATGGTCAATTGGACTTAGGAGAAGGAAAAATTGATAATTAATTCCGTAATCCAAGTTTCCCTACATCTGCAAGTGACCTAGGGTATGATAGTGCTCGCCACTCGACCCTAGATCCATCAATGTTAGGGTGAAAGGAGGATTTTAACATCTAAGGAACAAAAGATTAACAAGATCTAATTTTACCCTAAACAAGTGTTCAGGGTTGCTTGTATCCACACACATATATGACATCTATCTATACATAATATATAAATATACAATATGTATGTAGCAATATACATATTATATATTTACATGTTAGATCTATTGTAACTATCCCTAGCCTATATTAATATTTTTCAATTCCTTGGAGGTCTTTGGTGCTCTTTTATTTTATCTAATTAGGGCCAAATGTGAGATGCCTCATGTCCATGACAATATATGGATATACAAATGCTGGCATTGAATTATTGTCATCTCAAGAATTGTGTGAATTCAATGTATTTATTTTGCATTGATTTGTTATGAATGCACTATATGCATTGACTGAGCATAGTTTCCATTTCTTGTGTTGTATATTTTGCTTGTAGTGTTTGCTTCATAGCAAAAAAACAAGGTATGCAATGGTGAGCTTCATCCATAGTTTTTGTTTTGCATATTTAGGATAATTGTTTTGTAGTGTTGCACTATCTTGGATTATTTATGAGCAAGCCTAGGAAATCTAGCCAAGGGCAAAGTTGTGTTGTTCCAATAAGCAAAGTTGTTTAGTGAATTTGTTTAGTGTTAGTTTGTTTGGAATATATTTTTTGTGTTGGTTTTCTATGGTACCTGTATACTGAAAAATTTGGACAAAATATAAAGATAAAATAATTACATGCATTACCTTCTTATCCAAACCCTTCAAATACCTCAGATAATGTCATGCATGATATATTGCTGTAATGATTGAAATGTTGATCACTCACGTTCGCAACATAACGATAGGATGTAGATTCAATGGATGAAAGATAGATAGATGATGGATGAAGGATAGATGAGAAGATTGAAGAAGAATGATGCAAAGGTTCTAATGATAATTCAACAGTGTAAGGGTATCAAAATCAATGCATTCAACATGACTTATGAGAGGCCATATTTATAGACAAGGGCTGATTTTTAATCAACAGTGAGGAATAAAAGGAGAAATCAAAGGAAGAGGATCATGGATGAACATGCAAGTGCCATGTGTCCATAAAAATGCATTTTATTTAGAAATCTTCGGTGGGTTATTGATGAGGATAAGATTCCTTCTCAAGATAGAATGTTTTTTTCTATTTTGAGATTTAAGTGCTGAGGATAGTTGATTTTTTTCTAATTTATTAAATCCTCCCATATTTGATTTTTCTATTTTATGGACAAGGGGGCCCACTTGCATGATTTTATAAGAAAATGATAAGGATGGAAGATAATATAAATTAAAAAATTTATTTAATTTATGGACATGGTGAATAAATAAATAAAATAAATGATTTTAATTATTTATTAGAAGAAAAGAGAAAATAATATAAAATTATTTAATCCTTTGACGGTAGATGGGAGAATAATGAACATTAATTAAATAAATAAAATTTATTTAATTAATTAAGGATATGAAGAGAAAAATGAAATATAAGTGTGTTAGACAAAATGAATGTATGGGGTTCAATATGAGTTTAATACATAAATAATGAAATGGGTCAATTTTGGGTGTCTACATTTTGCCCCTCTTTGAGATGACATTCAAGATGATGAAATTTGTGTCGAGTAACCTCATTTCAAAGAAGCTAAGGTATGGATAGAGGAAAAAGGATGATGATGGAAAGAAAGACAGGATGTGGATGGAATTATAGGATGAGGATGCCCCCTTGAGAGGATAGGCGGGTTGGACAAACATGGGTAGGCTCTCGACATGAAAGGGATTGGTCAAGGAAGAAATGAATAGAAGAAATGAATGATGCGTTATGCTGCAATGAAAGTGAGAAGCCATGATGTTTGATATAGCACAAGACGTTAAGCACCAGGGTATAAGGACCAAGGTGACGATGTGTCTCGTGCCCTAGTGTAATACAACCTTGTCTAGATACAAGATATGAATATTAGCTGGGTTGGATTTGATGCAAATGCAAGATAAAAAGATAACATATACAAGCAAGCAAGCATGCATGCATGCATAAATGATACAAAAATAAACATGGTATTGCCCTTGTCAAGGTGTAAACCAATGATTAGCTACTGATTGATTGATTGATGATGATGATAGTGTTGTCACGGCGGGGAACGATATATCCCTAGAGCAACACAATGATGTGGGAATGATATATCCCATAGATGATGATGATGATTGCTTTAGTTTACGACAAGATTAGGATCAATACCATTGATGTGATTGGATAATGTGACTCGATTGATTAGCTTGCTTGATATGGATTAGTGTGACTTGCATTTGAGATCATTGCTTAGATTGATTTGATTAATATGATTGGATGAATTGATTGAAGAATTGATTTGATTAGATGATTGATGAAGATAGATGATAGATGAAGATGAGAGAGAAAAAAAGAGCAATATTGGTTGTGCCTGAATCTGGGCACTTCCTTCATACTCTAGACTGCCTACATACCCTTGTCCATGGGATCAAGGCAATTAATGATAGATATGATATGTAGTTTTGATTGTGTTTTATTGATGGTGATGATGAAAAAGGATACATTGATCAGGTGATGGATTGATTGGGATTGATTTTGATTGATTAAGAGATTGGCTTGATTTCTTGATTTGATTGGATTTGTTTTGATGATTGAATTTGATGATCAGAAGAAGGGTGGAAGATGAAAGAGAGTGCATCGTCTTGTGCCTGAATTTGGGTACTTCCTTTGTACTCTAGATTGCCTACATACCCTGTATCTACGGGATCAAAGCACTTAACAATAGAGATGATATGTAGTTTTGATAATGTTTTGATGGTGATGATGAAGATGGATGGATTGATGTGATTTTGATTGATTTTTTGATTGGATTGATTTTGATTTGATGGATTAGTATGATTGCTTGGATTTGATGATTTAATTGGGTTTGTTTGAGTGATGTGATGGATTGATGTGATGTGATGATTGGAGTGTCCACTCAATCTAAGTGCAAGCAAGTGTTCCTAGTATGCTCAAATGATGCAAAAACAAACAAGGTATTGCCCTTATCAAGTTGTAAACCAATGATTGATTGTTTGATTGATGATGATGATGATAATTGTGTTGTCTTTGTTTGGAACAATATATCCCTAGATCAACACAAGGATGTGGGAATGATATATCCCATTGATGATGATGATGATTGATTTAGTTTACAACAAGATTAGGATCAAGACCATAGATGTGATTGGATAATGTGACTCGATTGATTAGGTTGCTTGATATGGATTAGTGTGACTTGCATTTGAGATCATTGCTTAGATTGATTTGATTGATTTGATTGGATGAAGTGATTGATTGAAATGGATGAATGAATGTGATTGATAGGAAGAATTGATGATGATGGTTTGGTTTTGATTTATTTGATGGATTTGATGTGATGGCTTGATGATTGGATTGATTTTATTGCTTGGATTTTTGTTGAAATATTTATTTTATTTTATTTTTGTATTTTTTCAGGACTTTTTATGATTGTTTTGGAATTTTTTCAGGCCATTTTATGATTTTTATTTTATTTTTGGTATGTTTCAATTTTTTGGATTTTTGGTATGTTTCATTTTTTTTAATTTTTGGTATGTTTTGGGATGTCAATGGATTTACAATTTATGCAGCCTTTGTGCTAGATACCAATGACAAGGGAAAACCAAGTCTAGGTGCAAGGATGAATGTAGGAGGGATAATTAAATAGATAGGCAATAGTAAATGAAATGGATGGATGTATGCATAAGAGAAATGATGTGATCTCAAAGGACTATGTCACATAGGAATAACATGCCCCATTCTAGATAGTATGCTTAGGATTTTTTAGGACAATGCTTATGACAATAGGACTTATGATAGGATTAGGCTTATGTCAATGGGATGATGATAGGATGATAGGATGGATTGGAAGGGATGAGTTATATCAAGAGATTTTCCAAAGCTTGCTTCAACATTTTTTCTCCTAATCTTTATCAAGATCAAGATCAAGAAGGGAGTATGGATGGGCTCAATAGTATAGGTATGTGTGTAATGGATAAGGATGGTAAGATAGGATATTGCATGGTAGGATAGAACATGATAGGATAGAAAATGATATGTTGGAAAATGCTAGGAGAATGAGACAACGTGCCCCCAATTGTAGGTGACATAGAAGATAAACTTACACATGACGCCTATTTGCCAAGTTTTCATCATGGTACTTATCCAGGGTGCCTGTTTACTAGGTTTTCACCATTGGATGAAGGGATTTCTCTTTACTTTTTTTTTCATTTTTTTATTTTTTTAATGAATATTTGGATAGGAGAAGGTAGATGTGGATGGGAGGGACTCAAGTGTCTAGCTCCACGAAAGGTGATAGTCCCGCTAGATGGATGTCGTCGCATAGACCATGTCAAGTGTGCTCATAGATGTTGGTAGGGGATTGCATGAAAGTGACATGGGGTAGGTAGATGATGGATTATGATGGGAATGATAGTGGATCATGATGCAGATTATGTAGGACTTATGGATGGAGGGCTTATGCAAAAGCATGGACCATAGGTAAATGATGAGGAAGATATGTAGAATAATGGATGAAGGATGGGGAGATGGTGGTATGTGGAAATGTTGTGGGATGGAATGGAATCATGACCAACGATTGCACACACCGTGATAAACGTTGAAGATTTTGATGGGAAGGTGGTGTAGGAAGCAATGGTGACATTGGCTTAGGATATGGGTGACTAAGTGCTTTAGGTACCCACATGGACTTAGCATTTTTATGACTTTTTCTTTTCATGTGGGATGAAAGGATTTGAGACTTTTGGATGGAATGGGATTTTTGGATGGAAGAGGAGAAAGTGGATGGTTGGGATTCTTGAGAGGTAGATGCCTCATTTGACTTGATGGATTTTTGCTTAGGGACCCACACCTTTTTCATATTTGCTTTGAGGTGGGTGGGTGTATGTAGCTTTAGAGATGGACTTGAAGTAATTTCTTGTTGCTTGGGGACCGATACCCTTTTAGTTTTGGACTTTGAGGTGTGTGGGTTTATGGGTTTGGATGGATTTTGCTTTGATTTTTTACATTTGTGCCCTAAGGCATGAGGCTCTTTAAGATTTTTTTTCTTTATGAGTGTAGGCATCCAATTTTTTGCTTTGGAATCCCATGGGTTTGGTGGAATGAGTGGGGTAGGTGGAAGCTCCTTGTTTAGACAATGTGTGCATTTGTTGGCCATGATTGGGATTTTTAGGGTATTTATGGATGATAGGAATGTTAGGTGTTGGAAGAAATGGTGGTAGAGTGGATGGTGGGATCTTAGGAGTTAGAAGAAGTGGAGGCAAAGTGGATGGTGGAAGATGTACAGTCACATGCTTTTGCTAATGGTATGACGATGGAGGAGGGATGGAAACATATGTCTTAGGAGTATGATGGGGTTTGCGATGGAAGGTGGTGGACTTAGGATGAATGGAGGAATTACCAACATCTTTAGATTGTTGACCTTGAGGTGTGTATCCACAGCCAAATGAGCATTGAGAAGGGACTTTGACATGGATTGGCTCCAAAATACCTTGTTGATGAAGGCCTAAGCCTTTACCTTGGTAGTTCATGTTTTGGAGGATGAGATTGATAATGGGACTAGGTGTAGGTGAAACACTAGACACAAGTTCCTTATTGGATGGAGAAGGTGAGATGGTGGACAATGGCTGTTGTGTTCCTAGGGAGGAACACTCATGAATGAGGGTTGTAAGACCAATAGGATGTGATGGCTTTTAAATAGGCTTGATGGTGGATGTGGAAGGACCATTAGGATCTTGCTTTTTCTCATTAGGATCCAAGGTATTTGTTTGATCTTCTATGCTTATGTGTTCTTGGGAGGCACATGTCTCATTATGAGAAGTGGAAGCTTGTGCATTAGGGCTAGATGGAGGATGGATAGGAGCAGCAATTTGGACATCTTGATCATAGATGGGTTTGGATTATGGATGAAATCAAGGTGCTCATGGATAGATTCTTCATAGGTAATATCATCTTGATCATGGAAGAGATAAATATTATGGATGGGGTGAATAGGAAGGATTTGATCTTGACTTAGACAAGAGGTTGATGTTTCCACATGCTTAAGATAATACTCTTGACATACCTCTTGGTTTTGGATGGAAGTGGAAGTGAGAGGCTCTTGGATGAGTTTGATGGGTTCCTGATATTCATCCATAAGAGAGTATGATGGACTTTGACTTGGGCTTATGATAGGAGGCTCTTCAATTGGTTCAATGGCTTGTGGGTCACATGATGGGGTTAGAGGGATAAGCATGGCATTTGAAGGCTCATTGCTAGGTGCTAAGATAGGTGTTTGACATGAGGATAAGTTGTTCCCAGCTAGTAGCTAATGGATCACATCCTTTGCAAGAGAATGGGTGAGTGGACAATATAGGGGATGGATGATAATGGTGGATGGTGTTGTAGGCTTATGATCATGATAAGGTTGAGAGATAATTAGATTAGATGAATTGGGATTTGGATTGGATGGAAGGATAGTAGGACTAGATGGGTTAGGGCTAGGAGTAGGATCACACGGTGGTGCCAAGATAGGACTAGTCGGCTCATGTGTTGGCATTCAAATGTATGGTGATGAAAAATGCTCATAGGGTGCATAACCTAGATTTGTATCTCCCTCATCAAAGGATATAAAATCTTTCTCCAAAGATTGACTTAAGGACACTTGACTTATGTACAAGGGGGCACTTGGAGTAGGATTAGGTCACACATAGGTATCTCCCTCGTCAAAGAATATTAAATCTTGCTCCACAAATGGACTTAATGACGTTTGATTTATGTACAAGGGGCTATTTGGGCTTGCATGTAACTCTTGTGAAAACACCTTTTAGCCTTGTGAATGGGTTAGGTGATGAGGTGGAACATAGGCTTGTGGTTGAATGTGTTGGAAGTTGTGATAGTGTTGTGGTGGAGGGATTGTATAGGATAATGATTGTTGATAGGTGGATTGATATGGTTAAGGGTTGAAATTGGAAGAAATGTCATAGGTTGATGTGGGGGTAACATGATAGGTGGATGGATAGGTTTGATGAGATGATATAGGTGGCATATAGGATTGATTTAGCATTGGTTGATGATGTGCCTATTGGATTTGACAAGTGGCCAAGAGGTGTTGTGCATGTGCTAAGAGGTGTTGTACTTGAGGGGATTGGCTTGTTTGGAGTTTTTGAATCATGACATGGATGTCTTGAATCATTTACGGGTCTACAGGTTTTGGAGCTTTATGAAGCAAATGAATGAGCCTTTGTGCTAAATCTTTGAATGTTGACATGGTGTCACTTTTAACAAATGTTCAATTAAGATGTGATGATGGTTTAGAATGATTAGATGAAATTGAAGGTAATTAGAATTTGGATTAAGGTGAAGATGATTTGTCTTAGGTTTGACTTGGGCAAAATCAAACACAAAATTTCACATGTAAATGCATGAATCACACACACCAAACACAATGTTCAATTTTCCTTTCAAGATTGAATGTTATGATTAAGCAAATACTTGTAGACACAACAACAATCCCTAATGATTAATCAGGTATGGTATGGCTGATAAGTCTTAAGCTAGGTTGCATAAGGGTTAACTAGGGGTATCCCTGATATACACAAGGTATGAGGGGCCCAAATCTGTGAACACTATCCCGTTGAAGGGATGTGGCATAAGCGTAAGTGAATACCACTTCACCTTGTGTCTAGAATAACCCAGGGCCACAAGGTTGTCCCAATGACTACATAGCTAGATTGAGGTATAGCTTTTGCTCTCCCCCCTTTGATATACCCTGCTAGAACACGTGGTTGAGGTCATCCCTAGGGGTGATGAAATCCCCTAGCAAGCCTCCTAGATAGGGTTTGACAAATTGTAGTTGTTAATTAACCCTTACAAATGAAATGTGTGATAAGAAGACATGGTTCATTTTAAGACCCAAATCCAAATGTGTAGGCAGATACTGGTTAATTTTAGACCTAATTTTTTATGTGTGATAGCAAACAAGATTGATTTTAAGAGCCCAAATAGAAATGTTTTGACAAGAAATGATTAGAGATGAAAGAGAGAATGTGTTGACTTGATTATTTTTACTTTACAAGTTGCTATTGTGACTAATCCAAATGTTGCTCCAGCTCCTTTGATTCACCTACAAGTCACAAAATTGAAAAAGAAACAAGTAAACTTGCCTACAAAACTGTTATATGAAAAAGATGAAATTTGATAAAATATGATGAAAACAACCTGATATATAAAAAATAATGTCATGAACAGATTCTAGATGAAATTCTACTCACTTTTTAAAAAAATTCTTGAAAATCCAATCAAAATTGCAAAAGATATGCACGTTTGAAGTTTAAAAGGAAGCTGAACTTTGACTGATAACAAAGATAGTAAAATGATATAGTCACCTAATAAAACCTACTCCACTACGTATTTCATCTTGTCACCTTTCCGATGAGTCCTCTTTTGCGCGATTTGGCTTCCGTATGTGAAAGTTATGATAAAAAGAAACAATCAACCTCCTTTGGCATGTAGGAAGCAAAAGATAGCCCTAGCAATTTAATGTTAACCACTAGTAGTTTAATGTTAACCACTGGCTGTTTTGTGCAAGGTGGTCACATGTGCTATTGAGATCTGGTGGTTACAATTAATGTTGGGAGCTAAACCCTCAGCGGGGCCTTCGATTCCTCACGTGACCGAGGGTTCAGTGAATGCAAAAAAAATGATAATGAACTTTAAAATTGTTAGTTGTTCCCAAGTGATCACTGATTATTAGCATTCATTAATCAAATAAAAATCAAATGTCAAAGATCTAAATGTTAATGTTAATGCCAAATCCAAATGTTAATACCAAATTGTTAACTAGGCGTCCAAACCTTATCAAGCTGTAAAATTGGGACCCAAAGCCAGGCGACGACAATAGGAAGTATGGTGGTGGTGACCATGGGCTTTGAAAATTGGTGGTCGAAGTGTCGAAAGTAGCAGGTATTTGAAATATGACAAGTAAATTCGATGATGAAGGGGGTTAAACAAAAGTGATACCTGAAGATTTCAACTAGGATTTCAACTGTGGAAGAATTTGACTATGGTCGGCAAATATAAGGTTTAGAGCTAAGGACCCAAAGTTCTGTCTGATCTCTGCCCATGTTTGTCACTAAGTGTGTATGGCTCCACTAATTGTAATAGCGGATCTGCGATGGGTGTCGCCAACGATGGTGACAAGAAAGTGTTAAACAATCTGTGGGTTAGAAGAGCTTTAATTGTGACAGGGGAATGCCAAACGCAGTGGAGGGAGATTTAGATGGTGGCAGTGGAAAAATGGAGTCGACTGGGGCTTGAGGACAGTCAGCAGAATGACGTCAAGAGGCATTGGGTGGTGATGTTGATGTCATAGAAGGTGTTTAGTGAAAAATTAGATTCGTTAACCTTTTGTTGTTTAGATGTTAAAATACGCCTCTCCACTATACATTGAAGGATCTAGGGTTGAATGGAAAGCACTATCATACCCTAGAGTCACTTTCAGATGTAGGGAAACTTGGATTAGGGAATTAACTATCAATTTTTCCTTCTCCTATGTCCAATTGACCACTAAAACCCTAATTATACAAATACGACAACAAATTAATGAATTACGGAAAAACCTCTTACAAACAGGAGTAAAATGTAGAATTATAGAATACCTATTTTCAAGGTTCTGAAGTGGAATAGTCGGGGACACTAGAGTGGGTGCCCAAGTCCAAGGTACCTACTTTTTCAGGGAATCTGGACCTCCTTCGGACGATGATCAGCCCTATAACTTCTATTTTATGAGAACAATCTGCAGAGGACACTAGAGTAGGCGTCCTAGTCCTAGAAGTGCTCTTTCGTTCAACTTTTCTTCAGACCTCGAATCCCTGATGTCTTCCCAGTCTTCCTGCAACTCCACTTTTCCTGGATGCGACACCTGCAACCTACAATCACAAGACTTGGTTTGGGGGTTGTCGTGTTTAAAGGTTTTCCTCAATCAAACCCCAGAGGGCACTTAAGTCTCTGAACACTGTTGTCAGATGAAGAGGGCATGCCCTCATGACGCAGAGGCCAAAAACCAAAGGAAACAATAATAAAAACATAATATTATGTCACCTTGTAGTGAATCTTTCATGGAGGAAGATGCCCTTCATGCCATGAAGGAATTGATGCTCAAATCTACAAATATCAACACATAAAACATACAAGTCTGCTCTTGCAACACAATAGAAAGCCTTGAATTGCCTTAGGATGCCACAAGTTCACAATAACAATCTAGTTTTCAAATGAATGCCTACACATGCTTATATATGCATCTACAAGCACTCTCGCCAAGATATTTGAAATTCAAACTTACCATGTTGACAAAGGGACCTAATAACGGTCACTAATCAACACCTGCAACTTGGGGCTGCCCTAAAATAGGGTAGGACTAGGGCACGGCACCTAAGTCCTCCCCCCTATTTTAGGTAGGGTACAGCTCAAGGGGTCCTCCTAGGTTCGATTTGCCCAGGAACCCAGGTCTCATTCCATCAGGATGCTAAAATATGAAGTAAAATGCCCTAAATGCACTCTAAAGACCTAGGAGCTAAACCTTATGAGGAAAAAGCCCCCAAGGGGACATTTTCTGATGTTACATTTAGCCCCCACTTTAATGTGTGTATGAACACTAGGCCCATACATACATTAAAGTAAGGTCGCAAACACAACAAACACACCAAGCACGGAGAAGACACGCTAATCACATAGAAAATAGTAACAGGCATGCAAAACATGGAGAAGACAGTTACAGTCACACAGAACACGGAGCAGACAGTCAATGCATAGAAGACACATTAATGCAAGGAAGACAAAAATGATATCTTTTCTTTTCTTTTTCTCGTATGTATGAAATGCAAATGCAAGTACTGGAAAGTAAACAAACCTCCCATAATACATGATGCACCAATTAAGGGCGCATGTCTCTATATATGGGGCAACACACATGCAAGACATGCAAAACCTCCCAAAATGCATGAAGCAGTCCCCAAGAGCACTGGTCACTGCATATGGGGCAATAAACACGCCATACAAAACAAGTATGCCAAAACACACACACTTGAAGACACGACAGACAAGTGATGGTGTGTTCCCTATTTCTAGGCTCATCACCATCTCAGGCACATTACAGGCACACACCGACGATTGCGCTTCGCCACAACAATCACTGAAGACACGCTTAAGGGTTGAGTTAGTAGTAGAACCGCTCCCAGCCTCTGCAGAGGACTTTTAAAAATGACAGGATGATGTAATCTATTCTGAGAAATACACCATCCCCGCCTCCGTAGAGGGCTTAAGAAAAAGGATATGCTCGATATCCCGCCTCCGCAAAGGGCTTACATGATTGATTGATTGATTGTAAACAAACTCAGGATGCACAATGCACTACTCAAGAGCACAGGTCACTACATTTGAGGTCAAACACATTGCTAACACCTATAACAGATAGCTTACCTTATATGCCCCCACCTTAAGGTGGTTGTTATCAGTTATCGATATCAAGCATGTTAAGGTAGGAAGAAAACACACAAGGGAACACTGACTTTCGCAAAGCCCATGCCCCCCGGAGGTGACATGTACTTTACGATTGCCAAATGTTCCCACAAACACATCCCTACAAGAAACATGTTAGTGTCTACAACATCATGATAAACAACAACATCAATGCATATGATTAACCACGCAAAGAGCTAAGGTTATACAACAAATTCAGAGTTCAAGGATAACCAAGGGCTATATCATGAAGCTCTCCGAATTGAGAACTGCCAAGGCTAGATTCAAAGGCAAACAAAGGTGCATGGAGCAGCAGTATTTTGTTAAGGTTTGTAAATGTGATAGAAACATCATAAAATTCACTACGTGGAAAGTACGAGTGCTTCCACTAGCCAAGCATCAAATAAAATATACAACCCCATCGTCATATTAGGAACTATAGTCCATTTTTTTTATTGCTCTTGAAAGGGACACTAGGTCCACATCAATATAAATGTTTGTCATCATCTGCTCGCTAGATGGAAACACTAGAGGAATGGAAATAATAAATAAGAGAGGAGAAACAAGTGTCTTAGGGACAGTCATGTAGGAGGGTACCCCCAAGTCACCAACCACGACGCTATGCCTGTAAGACACAACACACAACAATGAAATCAGAGAGAGGCAATATAGAAGAATGATGATACAAATTGAAGAAGGTCACAACAGAGGTGGCTTCCTAGTATCCTGAACCTTACGGGAGAATCTGAGGTCATCCCAGGAGGCCTAAACAACATATAACACATCATGGGGGAAGCACATCACGAGAGAGATAAAGGGTTAGAGATACTTACCTGTAGGGCCCCTTCTGGGCTAGAAATTGTCTATGAGCAAATTATCATCATCATCATCCCATTCCCTAATTATGGAGGATAGTGGGACATATGGTACCATGGCCATATTCATATCTTGTTCATCATGTTGTTCATCATTAGGATTATCTTTGTTTGGTTGAATGTTGGGATCGATGTTTTCTTGTTGAGAGGCAAGGTTTATAGCATATTCTTGTCTTCTTCTCCTTCTTTCTCTTGCTTTTCTATTTTGTTTTGTTTTACCACTTATCTTTTGTAAGATAGGGCTATCCTCTTTCATAGGTTTATGCAAATTAGAAGATGAAGCACTGAGATCAAACCTCATTTGTCACGGTGGAACACTTTTTTGTTGACAATGATCTCCCGATCCTTGTAAGGGTTTTGGGGGAGGAACCTCGGCATAGGGACCTTGTCCATTTGGTCTAAATTTCTCTTCACATGTGGGTTGTTTCTCTTTTGTCATTTCTTGTGTAGGAGGACTAGGTACCGGATGCAATAGTTTTGCCTTGTAATTTCTATAGGTCAAGAATGTAAAGTCTATTTGTAGTTCTAATTTGTTGCTAGTATGTTTGTTACAAAAGTTATCCAATGTGAAGTTTTGTGTAATTGAAGGTTTGTATGTATTTTGATGAATGGCATGCACTTCTCCGTTCAAAGGAAATTTAACACATTTATAAATAGTTGAAGGAACTGCTTTCATAACCTTTAACCAAGGGATTCCAAGTTTTATGTCAAAGGAGTTAGAATTAGGAGTAATGTCAAACCATTGCTCAACATTCTTCTTGAATACAGTTTCTATCAATGATATCTTACCTAGTGGTTTCTTTAAAGTTCCCGTATGTGCCTTAATCATCAAATTCGAAGGGCTATAAGGGCCTTGTATTAATTGATTCAAAAAGAGGAATTTTTCAGTGGCAACATTAGTCATGCAATTAGGATCAATCAGAGTTCCCTCCACATTATTTCCCATTATCTACACGGTGATGTAAAGAGGTCCTTCGGAATCACTGATTGTTCTATCATGAGGAGTGAAGACAATATCAGGTTCAGGAGTCTTTCTTTTCATGTAAGGTCTAGGAGGGAACCTATTGTTGCTATTATGACTAGAGGTCATGCCTTTATGCTCAAACTAATGCCAAATCTGATTTTGAAAGCTTTTCCAAATTGGTGCAAAAGGTAAGAGCAAAAGTAGCCAAAAATGCTTGATTTTTCGATGCTTTTCAAATGCGAATAAATGAAACAAGGATGCTATGAGAATTTCAGTCTAGAGAAGCAAGTTATATATCTTATATTAGTACAAACATAAATATAATCACCCTCAACACACTCTTGATGCAAATTTAAGATAATGCCAAGTCGATTATAGTGAAAATATGTCAAAATAGGCACTTTTTTCACCAAAATTTAATGCGAAATAGAATAACAAAGGTTGTTGTGAGGAAAATGATGATGGAAAGAAAATAATATCAGTAATAACAGCCTCTTGGTGTCAAAATACCTAACACAACACAACTTTAGTGCAATTTAAGGTCAACCCTAGTGAAAATATAACAAAAATAGACTATTTTTCACGGTTTTTCAACTCCAACACCTAGAAAAGAAGGTGTTGTAAGGAATTTTAGGAGGGAAATAAAATAATATCAATAATATCAGTCACCTCAATCCATAAAACTGATCACAACATGCTTGGAGTGCAAACTAGGTCAAACCCTAGGGCCAAAATAGTCGAAATGTGTAGTTTTTCACCGATTTTTCACTACAAGAGCCCATAAAAATGGTGTTGTGAAGATTTTTATGAGGAGAGTTAAATTATTACCATGATAACATAAAATTAGTGTGAAAATATCTTTCACAACACACTTTTAGTGCATGTTTGGAGAGTCGATAAGGCCAATTTTAGTGAAAATTATTGTTTTTGAAGCCCTAGGTTTGAGATCTTGGGACAAAAAGTTATTTGAATGATTTAATGTCTGATTTATGATGTAAATTAAATACTCTTAGATCTTAAAATGATTTTAAAGCTTAATCATGCAAAATTCCCATGCAAATTTAATGAAAATGCACCAAAATTACTAGTTTTTGTTGAAATTTTCAATGCAAAAATGCAAATAATTTAAATTTAAATGCAAATTCACACTAAAATGCAAGACTACAGTCAAATGCAACTTTTAATGAGCCTCTAAAATTAGTATAAAAATATGATAAAAGATTTTGCCTACAAACCCTAGATTTTGGAATTACTAGGTTATCTAAAAATTGTCAAAATTCCCACAAAACCCTAGCAATTAAATGATGAAAATGCAAAGAAAGATTTTAATTTTTTGTATTTTTCTGTATTTTATATCAGATCTGATGCAAAAATCATGGATTAGGAAAGTTTAGGAAGAATTGACACAATTTAGTAAGTGCAACAATGTAATTTTTTTGTATTTTTCTAAATTTTCATTTTTTTTGAAATTTTCTCAATGAAATAAATTAAATGACCAAATGAACGAATGAAATCACACCAAATCTATAGGTAAACACTCAGCAAGTTTCAATTTAAGTTCAAAGACATGGGTTCACCAAAATGTTTAGTGGAAAATTGGATTCATTAACCTTTTGTTGTTTAGATGTTAAAATCTGCCTCTCCACTATACATTAAAGGATCTAGGGTCGAATGACAAGCACTATCATACCCTAGAGTCACTTTCAGATGTATGGAAACTTGGATTAGGGAATTAACTATCAATTTTCCTTCTCCTATGTCTAATTGACCATTTAAACCCTAATTATGCAAATATGACAACAAATTAATGAATTATGGAAAAACCTCTTATAGATGGGAGTAAAATGTAGAATTACAGAATACCTGTTTTCAGGGTTCTGAAGAGGAATAGTTAGGGACACTGGAGCGGGTGCCCAAGTCCAAGGTACCTACTTTTTTAGGGAATCTGGACCTCCTTCAGACACTGATCAGCCCTATAACTTCTATTTCTGATAACAGTCTGCGAAGGACACTAGAGTAGGCGCCCTAGTCCTGGAAGTGCTCTTTTGTTTGACTTTTCTTCAGATCCTGAATCCCTAATATCTTCACAGTCTTCCTGCAACTCCACTTTTCCTAGATGTGACACCTATAACCTGTAATCACAAGACTTGGTTTAGGGATTGTGGTGTTTAGAGGTTTGCCTCAGTCAAACCTCGGAGGACACGCAAGTCTCTAAACACCGTTGTTAGATGAAGAGGGCATGTCCTCATGAGGCAAAGGCCAGAAACCAAAGGAAACAATAATAAAAACACAATATTATGTCACCTTGTAGTGAAGCTTTCATGGAGGAAGATGCTCTTCATGCCATGAAGGAATTGATGCTCAAATATGCAAATATTAACACACAAAACATACAAGTCTGCTCTTGCAACACAATAGAAAGCCTTGAATCGCCTTAGGATGCCACAAGTTCACAATAACAATCTAGTTTTCAAATGAATGCCTACACATACTTATATATGCATCTACAAGTACTCCCACCAAGATATTTTAAATTTAAACTTACCGTGTTGGCAAAGGGACCTAATAAGGGTCACTAACTGATACCCACAAATTGGGGCTACCCTAAAATAGGGCAGGACTAGGGCACGGGCACCCAAGTCCTCCCCCCCATTTTAGGAAAGGTACAGCTCATGGGGTCCTCCTAGGTTCTATTTGCCTAGGAACCTAGTTCTTATTCCATCGGGATGCTAAAATATGAACTAAAATGTCCTAAATGCACTCTAAAGACCCGGGAGCTAAACCTTATGAGGGAAAAGCCCCCAAGGGGACATTTTCTGACATTACAGAAGGGTAATGATTAGGATTCAGGACAGTGGTGACAAAGACTTATGAAGTGGTGAATCGTTTATGCCTTAACTGTGATGGGATCACTAAACTGCAAGGAGAGTTATCCGTGGGCAAAAGTTGTTAGGAGATCTCAGTGGAAATTGAGCAAAGGTCGCTCGAAGGTGAAGACTACGAGATAAGAGATGATTTGATGGGGGAAATCTTGGATGGTGGCTATGGTTATGAAGATTGGCGGAGGATAGTGATGGTGGGATTTCATGCAGAAGGAGACCAAATGTGGTGGTCTCCAAGTGACTTTAGGTGGCGACAGGGTGATCAAGACATATGTGGGTGGTTCGACAGCTTTAGAGGGATGTTGACGGTGTCTCCAAGGTGGTGAAAAAGTTTAATGTTGGTGGTGGAGACTTACAGAAAGCTTAAGGAAGCTACAAAGGACTCAAAGAAAAAAGGGACCAATGCCACAGGAGGCGGCGAGCAGGAGGCGGGAAAGATGCAACAGGGAGTTATAAGGGTTTTTACACCTACAAACAAAATCTTTCACCTAGACAAATGACATTAGCTAAAAATCCAAAACTAGTGACCAAAATGATATGAGCTTGTGAAAAAGATGAAATAACTAGAAATTTTGATCAAGGTCCCTATGTAAAGGTCATACAGCTCCATACGGCACCATACGGTACGGTCTGTGAGATTTAAAAAATTTCAAAAATTTCCAAAAATTTTAAAGTCACCAAAACATATCGAGTTTATAGTCAAAATTTATGGAAACAACCTCCAAGGCATGATGGCGATGTCAGATTCAGTCCAGGAGATAACCTGTGACAGATCCTTGCAAAACTTGCCTAACGAGGGTTAGAAAAACACAAATTTTTATAACAAAAACTTGCAAAAAACGTAATATTTGATCAGGAGAAGTGGGTCCCACCAGGCGTTCTAGAATGTATACCGAAAAATTTGGACAAAATATAAAGATAAAACAATAACATGCATTACCTTCTTATCCAAACCCTTTGAACACCTCAGATGATGCCATGCATGATTTATTTCTCGAATGATTGAATTGTTGATCGCTCACGTTCATAGCATAACGATAGGATGGAGATTTAATGGATGAAAGATAGATGAGAAGATTGAAGAAGAATGATGCAAAGGTTCTAATGATAATTCGACAGCATAAGGGTATCAAACTCAATGCATTCAAAATGACTTATGAGAGGCCATATTTATAGATAAGGGCTGATTTTTTATCAATGGTGAGGAATAAAAGGAGAAATCAGCGGATGAGGATCATGGATGAATGTGCAAACGCCATGTGTCCATAAAAAAGCATTTTATTTAGAAATCTTAGGTGGGTTATTGATGAGGATAAGATTCCTTCTCAAGATAGAATATTTTTTTTCTATTTTGAGATTTAGATGATGAGGATAGCTTCTTTTTTTTTAATTTATTAAATCCTCCCATATCTGATTTTTCTATTTTATGGACAAGAGGGCCCACTTGCATGATTTTATAAGAAAATGATAAGGATGGAAGATAATATAAATTAAATAAATTAAAAATTTATTTAATATATGGACATGGTGAATAAATAAATAAAATAAATGATTTTATTTATTTATTAGAAGAAAAGACAAAATAATATAAAATTATTTAATCATTTGATGGTAGATTGGAGAATAATGAAAATTAAATAAATAAATAAAATTTATTTAATTAATTAAGGATATGAAGAGGAAAATGAAATATAAGTGTGTTAGACAAAATGAATGTATGCAGTACAATATGAGTTTAATACATAAATAATGAAATGGGTCAATTTTGGGTGTCTACAGTTCCATTTTGTATTGAAAATTAGTTATGGTGCCAGAAACTTTGTCTGCCACTGTAACTAGTTCTAATTTGCACAAAACCATGGTTGTAGACACAAAGTTGAGTTATCTTGCAGTTTGCATAATTTTCATAGGGCATTAGAATGACTTGATGTTTTCATTTTATGTTATGTTCTATTCTATTTTGAAATTCTTCTCTATTTGCACAAAAAACATTTATATCTTGCCAATACTTGATCCTTAATATGTATTTGATTTTTATGTGTTGTCATGTTCTTGACTTGTGATTTGGGTTTTATCTATGGTAAATTAGAATGCCAAAGTATGTTTGATTGTTCTTGTAATATTGTGAACTCAAAGAAGTTATGAATACATTGTGATTGTCTCTATACAGTTTTTCTATGATTCTTTTTGTTGGATCTACAAATTGTGATGTCTAATTCACATTAGTGAAGAAGTAACATATCCAGTAACATTGACACTTTTACATACTTTGAACATGATCTTTCCACAAATGCTAAGAGGTGATTCTCATGTATTTATTTCCAGAATGAATTATTTTAGAAGAGAACATATTTGAATATTGTGCAAATGATCCTTCTATAGTGTCTTTACATTAAAAATGCTTTGTTTTTTGGATTTTGATATGTTTATGATGTTAGAAGAGAGTTACTTTCAAAGAGTTATAGCATTTAGCAAATTGTTTTTTCCCTTGGCAGCATGGTTTCTAGGAGGTGTAGGAGAATGCATGTGAGTAGACAGACAAGGATGTCAATAAAATTAGGGTGTGTTTGTAAATCGGTAAAGATACAACTTTACTATATATAAATGTTCTCATAAAAAATTGTGATCATAGAAATGGGAAAACAATCCGTGTTCCTATAATGGAGTTTACTGGTAACTATGCCTCTCCCACATTCATGAGCATAAGTCTATTTAAACTTTGGGCATTTTATCAACACTGATATCCATGGGTAGGTGTTCTAGTGTTAAGCATATTTTAAAAATAATGAAGAGCAAGAACTGACGGCATTTGTGTGATTGTACTAATATGCACAATGAACTTATTGCTCCTAATATTATTGTCATCCCAACAAGCAAATAAATTTAATAGATTGGTTTCATTATAACGATGGTCGCTATGTTGATTATATATATAAGAGACACGAAGAAATGCACTTACATATATAAATAAATAGTTTTAAACATATTCTAGTTTTTGTTAACTAAGGAGGGCATATATAATCAAATATATCAATAAAAAATCCTACATCTAGATTTTGATAGTTTTTCCACAGTCTCCAAACACTTGCTAAAGTTTTAGACATGTTTAATAGGAAAATGCTTGGGCATTGTTATACAGTCATCAAGCCCATGAATGCTTGTATATAGGCATATATATAATATGTATATGTGCATACCATTAAATATGCAATATGTATGTATCAATATGTGCATAATATACATATTATATATTTATAGATTAAATGCATTATATATAGAGGCTTATATTTTGAACAAATCAATGCATTGAACAAGTTTTCTTGTTGGAATAAAAAAAATATGTTGGACAAAAATAGTCTAGAACCCTGCTATGTTGTGTCTTATTGAACAATTGTTACCAGGCTTGCACACTGTCACCTATGAAGAGTACATTAAGATCAAGTGAGTGGCTATCTTCATGATATGAGACTTTGTTGCAATGTGCTAGTTCACATTGAACCAAAGCAATATTGTTGTGAAAGTAATTTGTCCTACAAAATAGTCATTGCCTCCTATGAACAAATGGAATTATGCTCCATTGTGTGGTGGTTTGCTAAAAAAATAACTTCTCCTTGGCTATAGCCTCATTGTTTACACATAACATGCTGACACCCAGCTTTATATGCATTTTACAAGCACAAAGTGGACATAAGAATTACACATCAATGATTTCCAAAATGCATCTCTGATTTCCTATGTAAAGTTAAGACCTTTAATTTTGTAATTGAAAAACAATATTTCTATTTCCAGATTTTTGTGCTTTCAATTTTTTGTTGTCTTGTACTATTCAATGAACTTGCATCCTTATGTATTTCTTGGTATTAAATGGTCTAGATTATGGGGACTAGAGTGAAACTAGGGTGTTTGGGTCCAAAAAGGCTAAAGTGTGAAGTGAATAACAAGATTGGGGATAATTTGAATGTCAAATGACCATAATTGGTTATTGAATTATTTATTAGAGCAAGGGGGCTAAAAGTGGTTTCTAAGAAAGAGGGAAAAGTGCTAAGTAGGCAATATTAATCTCTATAGTGCTTAATTAGAACTAATAATCACTAGTTACATGAAAGTGAAAGCAATAATTCATTTTAGGGATATATCAACATATTATGAAAAAAAAATGTCAAAATATTCACCATATGGAATTTGGAAATACATACAAAAACTTTACAATATATAGCCAAACACTTAAAAAACACTATTATAACAACTACTACAACTCTAGTAATAAAGCTATAAAAAGTATAAATGGAAAGCCCAAGATATTGTTGCTAACCTTTCTATTCATTCTCCTCATTGGTACTATTTATTATAAAACATTATCTAATAAACAACTACTAGTTAATAAACAAGATTAAAATACTTTTTTCTCATACAAGAGCTAATAGTAGAAAACAATAATGATCACAAAGACAGGTGGTAACTAGCTCTAAGGAAGGGTGTTAAAAATAACTATGATGAGGCTCTAAAAGGAAATCAAAGAGAATTTGGGGTAGGCTTTGTGATTAGAGATGCAAATGGCTCTTTTTTTTCTATAGGTTCCAAATATTTAAGTGAAAAACTAATAATCAAGCTAAGGTGGAAGGCCCTCATAGAAAGTCTTCAAGAGGCTTATGTGAAGAGATATAGGTGTATGGAGGTTTCAAAAGGGAATTTCAAATAGTTATTTAAATGTGCTGAAAAACCTGAGTTCTATCCTAATTGGAACATTAGGGTGATGTTGGAAGAAGTGGTATATTGGGAAAGCAAGTTTTCATCAGTTCATGTGCAACATTATTTTAGAGAGAAAAATTATGTTGTGGACTTCATGGAGAATGAAGGGGTGAAACTTAAGGAGTTATCTTGTATGAAAAGTTTGTAGGTGGTCGATTGGTCAAATCTATCTAATTTAATTTACTATGATCATCCCCCTTAATGTACTGTGTTGTGACAATGGCCATCAATGTAGATTCAGTCATTCAGTATATCATAGATTCAAGATACAAACATGCTGGCAACATACAGGCTTACAATTAGGGCTTATAGGCCTGATTCTCCAGTTACAATGTATGCAAAAGATATAGCTTTAAAGCACCTTCCAAAAGAATTCAAACTATCAACTATCTCTAATGAGGTTAACTACTTTCCTAAGCATCTATTACATGATTATATATCATCTCTAGATCACAAGAATCCTCCGCATCAGTGAAGGGTGGCTACAAACTCCAATGAAAGAGATGTAACATGTGTACAAGATAGGTCAGACCTAATCAGCTTGTACACCTCTCCAAGAGAATGAAACAAGGTGTGGACCTCAGGGAAGGTCGGCTAGGTTCCAAAAAACATTGAATGATGTGTCATTTACCTTCGCAAGTTGTGGAAGTGCTCTAAAAATCTTCTCCTTTAGTTGTTTTTCTAAGACTGTCAGGATGCTTTGTTCTAAGAAAATAGTCAATCTTCTTATAGCGATATCTTTCTGGTACCTGATCCAAATGATCTAAAGTTTGGATATGGTGTGCATGAAGGTGTCTAGATGCTAAGTCTAGCTCCATAAGGTCTGAAATGAAGTTGTGGTAGAATGCGAACCAAAATATAGAAATTGCTACTGACTAAACTAAACTAGAATGAACTGGAAAATGAAAGAAAACAAAATGAATGCAAATATTTTTGGTTGATGCAAGATTGCTCTTGAACTAGGGATGCTCCTGCATCAGACATCTGAGGTTGTTGAAAAAGTGAGTCCCTCACTTTGTTGGGGCTAGAGGAAAACCAAGACGGTCCACCTCATCTTGAGAAATCCAAGATGAGTCTTCTCCTGGTCTGCCTTTCCACTTTGGGAGATATTATTTGTATTGCTTGCCTCTGGTGCTACATCTAATTCTGTTGTCTAAAATGTCTTCAATCTACTCCAGTGCTTGATGTGGTAGCTGCTTCTTCATGTCTTATTCAATGTTGTCACTGAACTCTCCTTCATGATATTGGTATAGGTATGCAATGTTGAAAATAGGTGATATACCCAATGTCTCTGGTAGCTCCACTTCATATGCATTTCCTGAATCAAACTTTCTGAGTATCCTACATGGTCCAAATTTCTTCATCTTCAACTTGTTGTATGTCTCAACTGGAAATCTTTCTTTTCTCAAGTATACCATTACTTCATCACCAACTTCAAATTATTTGTCTTCTCTTCTCATCTGCTTGCTCCTTATACTTATTGTTCATCTTTTCCAAATGTTTCTTAACCTGATTATGCACTGTCTCCATGTGTCCTACAAATTCTTATGCCTCTACACTTTTCTTGTTCTCCATACTGATGTCTCTCAATTCTACTACTCCTCTAGGGTTAGTTCCTGTCACAATCTCAAAAGGTGTTCTTCTGGTATTCCTATTCACTGAATTATTGTATGTAAACTCTACTTGTGATAGAATCAAATCCCAATTTCCTGCCTTCTCTCCAACCAAGCATCTCAACAAGTTTCCCAAACTCCTATTCACTACCTCTATCTATCCATCAGTCTATGGGTGAAATGTTAAGTTGAACTTCAAATCTATCTTCATCTTCTTCCAAAGTGTCTTCCAAAAGTATCCAAGAAATCTTGTATCTTTATATAAAATTATGCTATTAGATAATCCATGCAATCTCACAATCTCCTTGAAAAATAGGTCAGCCACATGAACTGCATCAGTTGTCTTCTTACAAGGTATAAAATGTGCCATCTTTGAAAATACATCCACCACTACAAATATTGAATCATTTCCTCTCTATGTCTTTGGCAATCCCAATATGAAATCAATGCTAATGTCTTCCCAAGGTCTCTCCAGTACTGTCAAAGATTTGTACAACCTAGTATTCTGAATACTTCCTTTTGCAACTTGACATACTCTACAACTCTGCACAAACTTCCTTACATCCTTATATATATGAGGCCAAAAGTAATTTTCAGTTACCAAAGCCACTATCTTATCAATTCTAAAATGTCCTACCAATCCACCACTATGCTTCTCTTTGATCAAATTGTCTCTCATTGAAATCCTAGGTATACATAATTGATTTCCTTTGAACAACATATCCTCTTGAATGAAATAATCCAACCACTTACTCTTATCGGTCACAATAGGTTCCTTACATGCTTTCCAAGGTTCTGCAAAATCAAGGTCTTCTTCATACATGTTCTTCAACTCCTCAAAACCTAATACTTCAACTCTCATCTCTATCAGCAAGTTCCTTCTTCTACTCAATGCATTTGCAACTTTGTTGGATTTCCCACTCCTATGCTTCAATACAAAAGTATAACTCTACATGAACTCTACCCATCTCATATGTCTCTGATTCAACTTTCCTTGACTATTCAGGTATTGCAAATCTTGATGATTTGTATACAACACAAACTCCTTAGGCAACAAATAATGCCTCCACTTCTTCAAGGCTTGAATTATGGCATAGAACTCATGATCATAAGCTGAATATCTTCTCCTTGCATCATTCATTTTTCCACTGAAATATGCTACAGGTCTACCTTCTTGACTTAACACTGCTCCTATTACATTTCCACTTGCATCACAATATGCTTGAAATACCTTATTGAAATCTGGTAATGCCAACACTGGTTGCTCTGTCACTTTCTGCTTCAACAATTCAAAGCTTTTATCTGCTCTTGATGTCCACTTAAAGTCTTTTCTATCACCTCTCATTGTCTTTATCATAAGGTTACATATTGAATTGAAATTTCTGATGAACTTCTGGTAGAAACTAGCTAATCCATTAAATGATCTGACTTCACCAATGATCTCAGGTGTAGGCTATTCAACAATTTCCCTAACTTTCTCAAGGTCCATCTTCAATCCTTCTATAGAAATCACAAATCCTAAATAGACCAATTATTCCTTCATGAAACTACATTTCTTGATGTTTATCAACAATTTCTCTTCTCTCAATTACCTCTGCAATACTTGTCTCAGGTGCCACAAATGTTCTTCCTTTGTCTTAGTGAAAATTAGAATATCATCCAAATATACAATAACAAACTTACCCAAGAATTTCTTCAAAACTTCATTTATCAACCTCACAAAAGTATTCGGGGTATTTGTCAATCCAAAGGGCGTCACTAACCATTCATACAATCCTTCATTTGTATTGAAAGTAGTCTTCCATTCATCTCCTTCTCTGATTCTGATTTGATGGTATCCACTCTTAAAGTCTATCTTTGTAAAATACTTTGCTCCACTCATACAATCCATAATGTCATCTATCCTATGTAAGGGAAATCTATACTTAACTATGATCTTGTTGATTGCTCTAGAGTCGGTACACATCCTCCATTCTCCATCCTTCTTCGATGCTATCATTACAGGTGCTAGCACTGCAGCTCAAACTTTCTCTAATCAAACCTTTCCTCAACAATTCCTGTATCTGTCTATTCAGTTCTTCATTCTCTGTTAGTGTCATTTTGTGTGCTACTTTGTTAGGTAAACTAGCTCCATGTATCAGATCCATGTGATGACTGATACTCTTGATTGGTGGCAATCCTTCAGGTACATTGTCTGATATGATGTCTTCATACTCTGTCAGCAAATCAGTTATCTCCTCCAGTTGTGATTCTTTAGTCTCTCTCTTCAGGGTTTCAGGCTTCTTAGGAATCAAAGCATAACACATAATCTCATGTCTCAAACCATCAAGAAATTTCCTTCCATCAACCAAACAGATTCTAGCATTCCCACATACTTCACTCTTAGAATCATCTTCTAAAGAAATCAAAGTAATTATCTTTCCATTTGATGTTATATTGTAAGTATTCTTTCTCCCATAATGTATAGATTTTTTATAATACTACCAAGGTCTACCAACAATATATGACATACATCCATAGGCATAATATCACACAAGACTTCATCATGATAAGATCCAATATGAAATTTTACCAAACATTTTTCACTCACCATTAGTACCTTATGATCATCTTGAATCCATGCTATCTGATATGGATTAGGTTGTTTCAATCTTTCCAACTTGAGCTTAGTCACCATCTCCTCTGAAACTAAATTATTTGAACTACCACTATTTTTTACAACCTTACAACATTTACCTCCTGATTTGTGTCTGGTCCGGAACAAACTTTTCCTCTACAATGGTTCCTCATTTGTCTCTGCTTGAAATAGTGCTTTCCTCATGGCAAGTGAATCTCCTTTCTCAGGTTTGCCAACTGAACTCGGTGATCCAACAAGTTCTTCTTCTATATAGCCTGCTCTTCCACTGTTCTCTGTCTTCTTGCTTGTACTTCCTTGATTACATTCAAATGCTCTATGTCGTTCACCTCCACACTTAAAATAGGTTCCTCTGAATGTTGTTTTATCATGTCCTCTTCCATCTCTTATGTATCTTTCACTCCGATATGAATTAGGGTTTCCTCTGCGATAGAAAGTTTTGTCATTTCTCTTATATGAATTGTTTGTTGTCCTCCTTGAATGTGCTATCTTGTCTGTTCTACTCCGCATATGATCTTTCTCCTCTGAAAAATGTTCTACCTCTTTTGAAATTTACCTCCTCTTCCTCTTTGTCTCTGCTCATGCTTCTTATTCAACTTGTCTTCAACTTTCAGGGAAAAATAATATGCTTCTTCCAATGATGCCATTCTTACCAAACTTAGTTCTTCTTGAATGTTCAATCTCAGTCCATTGATGTACATCTTGTCACTTTCTCTTTCATTTCTTCACTATGTCCTATCCTTATTATCATCTTATGAAATTCTTCAGTATACTCCTTCACAAATTTCTCCTTTTGTCTTAGGTTTTGCAATCTCTTCAATAGTTCCAACTCATAGTCAGCGGGTATCAACTGATTCTTCAACTTTGTCACCATTCTATCCCAGTTTATGATCTTCCCTTTTCCTCTTCTATTTCTATCCAACTAAACTTATTTCCACCAAATAGAAACATGTCCTTTCAACTTTGTCTTTGCAAATATCACCTTCTCTAGATCTTTAATTTCTTCATACTTAAAGTATTCTTCTAGGTCATTTATCCAATCAATCAATTCTTTCATATTTAAATTGCCAGTATAATTCGATACCACCACTCTAGGTCTTTTTCCAATCTTTGAAATATCTTGCAACATCTTCACTTGATTTGATTCTTCTTCCTCTTCTAGGGTTACTTCATTTTGATTAGTGAGTTGAAATTCTTCATCATCATCACTTTCAACATTAGGTCTTGGTGTTAACCCTCTTCTTCGATCTTCTTCAACAACATCCAATCAAACTCATATTATTTTCATCATTTCCATCATCTCATCCATTCTTCTAACCATAGTACCAACATCAGGTATTCTCCTTGGTGGCATCTCTTCCTCAGATTAATTGTAACTGCCTCAAATTTGACGATCGGGCTACAAGGTGCCAACTACCTCACAATCGCCGATCATTTGACAACACAGGTAGTATGCCTTAGATTTGGTGATCTATTCACAATAAGATCTTATGGAATGCCTTCACAAACTTCACTCTCTTCTCTCCCAATGGATTGAAACTTCACTCTGATACCACTTGGTGTAGTCACGGTTAGGAGGGTCCATAAAGTGAACAGTTCATACTGTGCAGTGAGAGTAAAGACAATGGAAGAAACTCAATTATAGAATGTAAATGTAGATTCAGTCATTCAGTATATCATAGATTTAAGATACAAACATGACAGCAACATGCAAGCTTACAATTAGGGCTCACGTGTCTGATTCTCTCTAGTTACAATGTATGCACAAGGTATAGCTTTGAAGCATCTTCCAAAAGAATTCAAACTATCAACTATCTCTAATATGGTTAAATACTTTCCTAATCATCTATTACATGATTATATATCACCTTCTGATCACAAGAATCCTCTACGTTGGTCAAAGGTGGCTACAAACTCTAATGAAAGAGATGTAACATGTGTGCAGGATAGGTTGGACCTAATCAGCGTGTACGCCTCCACAAGAGAATGAAACAAGGTGCGGACCTTAGGGAAGGTCAGGCAGGTTCCAAACAACATTGAATTATGTGTCATTTAGCTCTACAAGTCATGGAGTGCTCCGCAAGTCTTCTCCTTTAGTTGTTTGTTTGAGACTGTCAGGATGCTCTATTCTGAGAAAACAATCAATCTTCTGATAGCAATATATTTCTGGTACCTGATCCAAATGATTTGAAGTTTGGATATGATGTGCATGAAGATGTCTAGATGCTAAGTCCATCTCCACAAGGTATGAATTGGAGCTGTGGCAGAATGTGGACCAAATAGAAACTGCTACTGACTGAACTAAACTGGAATGAACTGGAAAATGAAAGAAAACAAAATGAATGCAAATATTTTTGGTTGATGTAGGATTGCTCTTGAACTAGGGATGATCCTGCATCAGATTTATTTTTAACCATTGGTGAGATTTATTATGGTTGATTTGTCCCTTCACTTATACAGGCCATTAGTAAATAGGCATATGGTGTGGAGTGGATATGAATAATGATGGGCTGAATGGGATTAAAGTTGGCTTTAAAATGTGGTGTCATATGTATATTGATTTTGTCATCAATATTTATATCTAAGGATTCTTTTTTTATGTGCAGGAATTATGTTAATGATAGGTGGATGTGGCTCTCTAAACTATTCTACCATTGGAGGATGATAGACCATAGTGTTACACTTTTTTTAGCTATAATAGTGTGGGAAAGTTGAATGTTATTAAAAATATCCTTGACCTAAAAGGTATTGAAGATAATGGAAGGGTTTGGTCTATGGACACCATAATAGATGATTTTCTAAGGAAGTTGAAGGTGGTTATGGTAGATGTGGCTATAAGGGAAAGCTTACTTGTTCTTATAGTTCACTCTCTATTAGAGGTGGATGTTAAGGAGGATGGAATAGTGGATTTATAGGATGGTCATTTGGCACAAAAGTAAATGGAAAGAAGCAGGTTAGGTTGGGTCAGAGGTTGGTATTAAGGCTATTGATGAGATTGTCTAAGCTTTAGTGGTGAAGATGTAGACTTTAGAAAAGTTTTGTTAGGACCTTCATATGGTCATGAAACATATGGTGATTATGCCTCATAAAGGGATTATGGAGCTCACAAGTGGTTATAGAATGCCTTTCTTAGATAATGATATAGGTTTAGGGTTTTAAGGAGGGTTGAACTTATATAGAGTTTTAAATTTAATGGTCTATAAGATGCAATGGGGCCGTTCGTACCCTTGGTGGAATTCATTGTAGTCTTGGTCAATGGAGTATATAGTAAGGCTTTAGATCATTAGTTGGCAATGCCTTTAACAACCGGTATGGCTCAATAGAAGTTTCACAACTGACCTCATGTGATTTCAATGTTGTGTGTTCATCTTGGCTAATGGTCCTCAATGTAGCTTTGTGTTATTGGGTGGGATGGTATGATAGTAATTACTCCATATATTGAATTTTGTAGGTACTATAGTGATAAATTTATTTTCAAGAATAGCTCTATTATGCCTTAATGAAGGGTTGTTCATGCAATGTCTTCATTGTTGTCATGTATGGTGTTAGTAGTCTATGGGAAAGGGGCCATTAATAAAACCCATATATTATCTAAAAAAGATTAATTTTTTTTTAGTCGTTGGCATCATCATTATCACGATTTTCATGGTAGTTATTGTCATTGATATTATTGCTATGATCATTGTTGTTTCTATAATTTGGGTGACTCATAGTTAGAGGAGCATTAACTTTACATTTGAGAGGGAATCATCATATTTTTCTTCAATATTCCAATCTTAGAACTATTTGAAGATTATGAGTCTTTAAAATCCTTAGAGTCGTCTATTTTAGCCTCTTCATTTTTCTTTCTCATTATTGCTCTCTTCATCCCTTTTTTATTGTCATGATCTACAAAGAGGAAATTTAGTATTTAGTATTTGTCACAGTAAGTTGTGAAGTTTTTATCATTTGAAGTGCTTAGGTAATAATTGGATATAGTTTAAAATTGTGAAGAATATGATTCTTATATGCCACTAGATTTGTTCTATACGTATCCACATTTTTGGTGTAATAGGATACTTTCAAGGTGTTGAAGATTTGTGCAATGATGTGGAGAATTGCATCTTACTTTATTGAAGTGTCACAAATTCACTTAAGTGCATTGTCATATGGATAAGATGAATCAAAGAAGTTACAAATTGTTGTACTTAACCTACAATATTCTTATATAGATACCTTGACAATTGTTCTCCACTTGATTGAAATGTTATATGTCAAATTATTCACAATTACATAATTGTCATGAATCATTACAAGAAATACAATATTTTTGAATATTTTTATATAACTTAGAAAATCTTGTAAAACTTATTCAAAGTGCTAGAATGCATCATTATATGTGTCATGGATACTTATAAAAGGCACAATAGTCTTCAATCACTTTAATAATTCTTACACTTAATTGAAATGTTACAAATCAACTTAACTATAATTACATAGTTGAATGTTTATGCATAAATACACATATGCATACACATATTGTGTACACATATATGTATGCATGGGCATATGCATGTGCACACACACCCATCTTTTATTAATCAGATTTGCTTTATCCACTTATCCACTCACAAACATTAGAACTAAGATTAATGTTTACATTGGAGAGCATTAAAGCACTCTTCTAAAAAGACAGTCCCAAGTTTAAACTCTCTCTTACACACATCTATTATTAATAGGATTTACTTTATCCACTTATCCACTCACAAATATTAGAACTAAGATTAATGTTTACATTCAAAGGGATTAAAGCACTCTTCTGAAAATAAAGCCTCAAGTTTAAACTCGAGTTAAAGATTTTATAGAATTTATTGCACCTTCCCAACCATCACACATGGAATCCATCCTTGGTAAATTAAATTTTATTCCTGAAAAATGTATAGAAATACATTTCACAGAGAGAATACTTCAACAGAGACCTAAAATATAAATACTGAAATTTTACAAAACATGGGTATACATTTCACAGAGAGAATACTTCAACAGAGACCTAAAATATAAATACTGAAATTTTACAAAACATGGGTATATGGGCATCTGGGCATCTGCATGATATTGTCTCACAAAAAAATGAGGCTTAACCTATTTTGGGAGCTGTAACGACCTTATTGGTTTCAGAGTTGACATAGATTCTAACTCGATTTTGTTTGTAATCACAGGTGACAAAGGAGCCCTCTGGAACAACTGTTGGGGTGACACTTGGATTTTGTTGCTGAACCATCGCCTTTGCATGTTCTACATCTGCTCCCACCAGCTCTGGCCAGCTTGATTTGCCTGCAACTGCACTCCTCATTTCAATACCCAAAACAAACAATAACAAGACGATCATGCATAACTTCTTGGAAAGAAAAAGAAAACAGACTGATTTGTTACCCCTTGAATTGCCAGATGTAGTAGCTCCCTTTTCCATCCTTTGCTTGCAACTAAGATCAATATGAATATGAAGATGCAAAAGGCTAACAGGTTTCAAGGATATTTAAGGAGAGAAGAGAAGCGGTGGCTTCAGATTACAGTTGGGAAGGAAGCATTGACACAATTTCCTAAATGATCAAATTTGGATGCATTGTTTTGTCTTGGCATGGATGCTTCCGGCCTGCAATCCATCCTTTCATCGTCATCAAGCATATGTAAATGCTGTTTTCTTGTCTTCTCTTTCTTGGATTAATTAACCAAATGGAATCTAGAAAACTAAATTGTTAGTAAAAATGTGAAGGCTATTTTAAAATCATATTTTGCCATTTGTAATTTACTGGATGGAAGATTGTTAGGAAGGTCGATGGAACATTCTGCCATATTCGTAGTGTTTGTCTTATTCATTCTCTGGGCAGTTTCTTGGTGGGTCCTACAATGATGAATGTTTCAATCTTAGCAACCAAAGTGGGTCCTTGATCTTGCTAGACTGTGACCGAGCTTCCAGTGGCATATTGGTAAGTCGTCTGCCTTCACATTACAGCGAAGGGGCCCACTTGCTCTCAATCTGCCTTAAACATGACCCAATCATATGTCGCCATGTGGCTGACAACTCGTTAAGACGTATTGCAAAATGTTTGTGAATAGATGACAACTATTTGAGATGACACGTGTACTCTGAGTTGTCCTTGGGCTTGATTCACAGACCAATGAGAAGCCCGTGCTAAGCCATTCGACCATGTTGTGGCCCCACTTCTCTTAAAGATCGAACCCGCATGGTGGCGTGGTACCCTTGATTTTGGCGTGGTACACGTTAGCAACCATTAATTAGCAATACCTAGGTGTAGTCGACGATGGCTATAATTAGCCACTTCAATCAAAGAGCGGGATAAAAAATGCATTCAATTCTCTGCTTTGAACATTTTGATTCTGAAGGATGGTTGTGGATAATTCTCCGTGCCAATGGTATTGAGTTATCTAGTTCTTTCATAAATATAGTGTTGCCATTAGCTCTCCGTGACAATTACATGAATAAAATAGGTGTCAATCTCTCTTCAGTGAGCTCTTTTATTTTTGGAAGGGAGTTTCTGTTTTTTCTATAAAATTGTTTCAAACTTTTAGTGCATCAAATTGTTCTGTTTCTACCGTTGATCTTTGATTGTTTCTCTGAAAGTAAAATCCCTAGCAAGTTAGGTTGTATGCACATTCCGTCATGGCTTCAAAAAGAAAATCCACCCAAGACCTTACAAAAATACTACCCTAGGAGCTGAAATCTTTCAAAAGAACCATCGGTGTGGGAGTCTTAACTGGTTTATTGGAAGATTGTAAGGCTAAAATCTAAGATCCCGTCACTTGTAAGTGAAAGTCACGTGGTTGAATTCCCTTGTGCAATGCATGGAGATTTGATTTGGGGTGATTAATTTCTACATGAGGGATACACTATCATCAGAGTATTTGGGTCTAAAATCATGCCTCACAAATTGCTAGCCCAAGTACCATATGAATTTCATATTTAGAGGTAGTTTGGTAAATGAATTATGAACATTTTAGGAACTTTGAGGCCCCAAGAATGGACTCTTTATGAAACAATCCCATCTCAAGGGGATGATCATGTTATTGTAGTAAATTAAGGCTCTATGTAAGAGGAAAATAAGCACGAGAATCTTCAGATCGAGCAAGATGTGGAAAATATTATCAGAGGAATTTTGAAGACCAAGGTTTCTAATTTGGTAAGGTTGACTGATGACTTCTAATAATTTTACAGTAATTTGAAGAAGGCCATTAAGCATGTGAAGGAGGCAAATCCAAAGCTACTAAAGTTGAACAATAAATGAATTCTTAAAGGTGATGGTGAGGAAAATCATCCATAAAAATGCTAAGTGTAGTCTTGATAGCCTGAGAAAAACTCTTGCTATTTTTGAAGCAACCACAATCATTAACGATCTTTCTACATTCTTGAATAAAATGCAACTACTATTGAAGGATAAATAAGGGGAATTTAATGCCTTATTCAATCTTGGTATCCCTAATGTTGCAACTTCCACTGGGCAAGTAAAGAACTAGATGACTACAGAGGTGATTTTGAAAGTTTAATCACCTTATGGATTAATCATGTCCTTTAAGGGGACAAAAGTGATCTTATCTAAGTTAGTTGTCAAATTGATAAGACTCTGGTGCTGGAAAATAAAATGGAAAACTACATTAGGGAAGTAAGAATAACATTAGATGCTCAATATGCAACTAATATAAATGAGATTAAAACTATTTTAGAGGTAGAGTGGCCAATTGATGAGGAATTTGATGAATGGACAGAAAAAATTATCAAATACTGATGATTAAGCACTTTTGTCCTTTCACATATGTAGTACACATCCACATACATTTGAATGTGCTATAATATCATTGCTCAAGTGAGCTAAAGAGAAACTTTTTGAAGAGTTGGTGGAAAAAAATTATTTCAATTTTGAGCCTTGCCTTTTTTGTGCTCAAAGGGTCCTACCAGAAGGTGTATGAATTAATGACACACTTATACTTGTAGATCTCACTTGAAATGAACTTGTAGATCTCACTTGAAATGAACTCTTCCCAAGGTAACAAATATTAATGTAATTGGTTATTTATAGGAGTGAAACTTATGCATTTCAATTTAGATTTCCATTTTATAATGGATTTTCAAAATGGCTTATGTTGTTAAAGAAAAGGAAGTTCTAGAAAGAAGTGTGTGCTATGAATGAGATGTTTTAGGTTGCCTTCTCTTTACTCTTGCTATATATCCTGCTTTTGTGGTATGGGATCTTTAAGTTTGTACCATAATTTTAAACTCATCCTCATGGGTGAGATGCCATAGCTATAGATTTGTCTTCCAACACTATAATGTCCTCCAACATGCTACTAGAAAGAAGTTGCCCTCTCTATGTGGATGCATAAATAAAGTAGAACGAAGGTTTTTAAAACCTTCTTAGTGGGTGAGCCTAAAGGATATTTGGTTTCTAGCATTACATGACCAACCACTTCAACAGGCATTCTTGGTAATGCTCCAAGCAACTCCTCTTGTCTTTTGATGAAGTAATCTAAGCATGATGATGCTATCTACTAGTAGTTTGTTATTGTGACTGGTGGTATGTTCTTTTTGGTGTACATTATAGTTAAAAGCTAAAAAAACTAAGATAGAGTGATATTTTGTAACTGCATCCATACATTTTTTGTTTGATTCTCCTTTTGCATATTATCTCTCACATGTTTAGGAAGTAAGCCCATGTGAGCACTCTTGGGAGTGCTAATTCCCTAACTAATTTTAGATTGTAAAAGGGACTAACACGTGTCAATCATATATGAGATGGGCCTTGTTTATCTCTTTAAAAGGGAAGATGTTTTATTCTATTAGAATTGGGAAAACATTCTTTCTAATGTGTAGAGAAGATTTAGAAAAGAAATATAGAGTTGGTGTCATATTCTAAGTTATACAATATTGATGGGAAAGGTGTGTTGTGCACCTTACATAATGCTTATAATGTAATATTTATTTGTGGTGCATCTAGAAAATCTAGAGATGCATGTGTCACATGGGTTAGAAATTCTTGGGACCACTTGCATGTTGTATGTAACATTAGGATAAGTATTTAATGTGGGTTTTTAATTGGGAAAATATTTAATAATTGGAAAAACTTAGTACCAAAGGGAAAAATTAGTACCAAAAAATGGTTTTTGAGTTTGTGGTTTAGTGAGCTCATGTTTTAGAGGCACATGGTTTATTTAATACCACTTGATGTTTTTGTGCAAGCTTGTTTTTATAAAAGAAAACATATGAGTACTTGTTGAGGTTGGCTATTTGGCTGGGGTAACCTTTGTCTTGTTGGCTAAGGTTAATTGAGCATCTTTTGTAGGTTACATTTGTGGAAGCATAGATTGGGATTTGTTGCTTCATGGTTCTCATTTTCTTATCACATGGAGTGCAACTAGGGTACTTAATGCTTCAGAAGTATTTATGGAGGATTTATAAGTGTATTGTAGTGTTTTCATTATTGAATAATACTTTGAGTGTGGATGCTTTTGGAGGACAAGTTATTCACTCATGAAGGTTTTCCCAAGGTACATCTGGTGTATTCTTGATGGTATGTTTGTCTATTCTTTTGCATGATGGATTCTTAATACATGTTCGCATATTTTTCTCTTAGGATTATGTGTAAATAGTTTATTATGGATGAAATTTTCCTTTCATTTGGTATTAGAGCCTAGTTGTTAGGTTGTGGGAGGAGATCTCCCTAGTATTTGTAACCCTTAGTATGAGTAGATTTTTGTGCATAGTTGAATACATAGATCTATAGGAAAGGAATGAAGGTATTCTCAAGGTTAAGTGTGTTTGCAAACTTGGATTGTTGCATATATGTGATTTGATGAAGATTTAGAAAATGGGTTTTCTATTTGGGCTCTTTTTGTGGGGATTTTTAGGATGAGATATTTATAGAGACTTTCTAAACAAAAAATAACCTCACCATTGAGTCCAAAAGGCCAAAAAACCTATGGATTCATATAAACTTGACTATGTTTGCAAAAAAAAAAAGGCCATTTTTAGGGGGTTGGTGGAATCTTTGCAAGAATATTCGGTATGGTTGTACAGATTTTGTATAGGTCATACAACCATATGGGGTTATAGTTTGTAGTACAATTAGCATTGTTAAGGGAATATTCTATTGGGTCTGTGGTAGTACAACATACATATTTGTAGTTTAAATTTAAAAAAATAGAAAAGCTTAAGTCATTGTTGGGTAGGTATGTTGTATGACGTAGACTCCATTTGTGTCATTGGTTAGTAGGAAGGTGAAGTGTAAAGTCCTATTAGAATCCATGGCTTAGGGCTAAGGCCTCCCCCAGAGGTCACATAGTGCATGGCTAGGGTCATATATGGTGGCCCAATAGTTGGTCACAACCAGCCACAAGGGCTAAACCCTCACAGGTTGCACTAGGGTCACACTATTGGTGAGCCATCGATTCTACCACTGCTTTTTGTCCCCCACTAGGTAGCTCTACTCAAGCAATCCCAACTATTGGAGGCTTAGCCCTACTATTACCTATGTTTGGTTTTATAACTGTAATGGAGGAGTATTTTTTGAAAGCCATAACTTTCACCAATGAAGTCAGATTTTTGCATTCTTATAGTCTATGAAAGTCTCTAAATTTGAGTGTTACACTATGGTATAGTGGTTTTTATAGATTTCACCTTTTTTGATAGTTCTATTTGGAAGCTATTTTTTCTCTTATTGATTCGACAAATCATATGTTGTGAGGGCGGTGTCCGATTTTGGACTTCTTTTAGGCAACACAAAGTATTTTCTAAGCACTTTGTAGTGGATCAGGTTTGGAAGTGTTGATATATAATTTATCCACTTACATTTTTTTGAGCTATTTGTTGGTTCCTTTGAAGTTATAGTACTCAAGTGAGTTTGCAACAAATCAAGTCTACATGTGATTTGGTGTTTGATTTGTGGTAAAACATACATGTTTATCTCTAGTTGTCTATGTTTGACATAGTTATCGATGTGATGTTGAATTTGTATATTACATTCTAAGATCTATGAGTTGTGCAGTGTTTTGATCTATTTATACTTATAGGTTGCATGTATAACTCAGATGTGGGCTGCCTATACCTATAGATATTTTAGTGTGGATACAAATTTTTTAGTTTCCTAGTTCATTGGTTTGGTTGTCATTATAAGGCAAAGAGATGGTGTTACCTAATATAGTTGTTTTATGGGACCTAAACTTATTGAAAATATGGTACAAACATGTGAGACTCAACAAGAGTTTGATGTAAATACATTGGGTGGTTATCATGATGTCATGGAGGTTCCTTGTATGCTTGGAGTTTTGGCATTACATGTTTGCTTATGCAAGTACATTCAGTGGTGATCATGATGTCATGAAGGTTCCTTGTATAGTTAGATCTTTTGCACATACATGGTTGTGTATGCAATTGTTGGTGTGTTGGATTGATTCCTAATTGTAGGTGGTGGTTTATCTTCTTTGTTTGGAGAATTCGGTTCTACTTTATTCCCTAGAGATGCTAATGTTGTAGTGAAGTGTGTGTGGACCATGGATAATCTTCATTTACTAGATAGTTATCATGATGCCATCTGTAGCTTAGTATCACATTTCAATGGTAGCTTTGACAGTGATGTGGATTCATCACTTGGTGATGGATGATCTTTTGTAGTGGTTGTTGGTGACATGGAGAAGCTCTTGGATCCTACTTCTTGTATGTAGTGTGAGTTCTTTGATATCTTGATTTCTATTTCAATAGGAGATGGTTATCTTCATGTGATTTGGAGATGTTGACATCTTGTGACCATGGATGACCCTTGGATTCTTTGGCTAAGGTGTTGGTTATGATTTGTTAGTTTGAGAAATGATCATTGTTTATAGGATGTATGTTATTGTACAGTGGTGTAATCTTGATTGCACATTAGAGTTTTCGCATGATATGGGTGTTGTTAGGAGAAAATATGTTCATTTGGGACATATGATCTTCGTTTGAGGAGATGTAGATCACGACATCATAGATAATTCCTAATTTTTTAATTCATCATGTAGATGGACGCTTGGTAGTGCTTTGAGGTAGTCTTCTAGTATTGAGTGCATTGATCATTTTTCCTTGGAGCTTATTGAGATTGCAATGATGTATTTTGAGTTCAGTTAGCATGAGATCGTTGATTTGGTGCTCTTGGATACTGAATAGATTTGGGTGAGGTTAGAGATCTCTTTTTATTAGAGATCATCTATTGAGATAGTTACTCTTTGATGAGGTTTCATTAGGAAGACTGAGGAGACTACACTTTGATTGGACTTGATTTCAGCATGGACTTGTTGAGGAGATTGTTATTGGAGAGAGTCATTATCACATATTGTATGCTAGACCTGAGCAATCTCATTCCCCACTCTTGGTCCTCTCAGTAGTGAATCCTTTGATAGATATAGCCCACCTTGTTTTTATATGTATTTTGTTTTGTAGTTTGCTTTCTCAAGGAATGAGTCTTGAGCTATGGTTGTTAGTTCTTGAGGGCTTATTTGAGGAGTACACATCATTATTTCTTTATGTTTGTCTCCTTATGGATATGACTTTGTTATGAGGACATTTTTTGAGGAGTGTAGAGGATGATTTTGGGATTATTCCATTGGTTTTGGGAATGGATCTTTTGGTTTGATCTTCCTTCAGTTTGAGAGGCTTACATCCTAGTTGGTTTATTGATTCACATTACATTTTTTATCTTTGAGTTTAATGGTTGGATGATGATAAGGATTTTCAATTTGGGGTTTTGTGAAGGGGTTCTTGCTTGTCATAGCTTAAGTACTTAGAGGTGTTGGTATAAGGACATGCTACATGGTTTTGATTTGTATCTTTTCTTGCTTGATGGTCTTGTGTTTCTTCTTGAAAGTTCATGTTCACATGACATTGGATTTGAGCTTTCCATGGAGCCATTGTGATCACTATGTTTGTGGTCATGTGTTATTATTGTACTTCATTATTTTTTAGTAACAATATGGAGGCTCTTTAATCTCTTTTATTTGTTGTGTATGGAAAACTTGGGAGAGTTATGGAGACTAGTGGTGAGAGAGTTATGTTGCAGTGGTTTGGTTGTAGGTTTTCATATCATTGCTTATGTTCTTTGGTACTATATGATATTGATGACATTGGCCACACCTTCTATGTGAGTGCTATTATCAGACTTTGTGATGCCTTGATTGGTTTTGGATTTGACATGAGTTCTATCTTGTATATGTGTCCTTTGTTGGATGTTCTCATTGTATTGTAGTGTTGAGGGTCTTGAGGTTTTTTATCACATGTTTGTGTTGTTACCTTGGAGGACTTCTTTATGTAAGATAGTGTATATATAGGGACTTGTGATCATGTATTGGGTTGGATATGTCAATGGCATAAGGCCTACTTGTTATGATGATTATACCTTGGTTTTGAGGTATGGTTAGTTGGATGTGTTAGCAACTAGTTGTGGTTGCTATTCTAGCTATGTTGATTAATCCTTGGCAGCTACTTAGGCCTATTTGTTACCATTGGATTTAGTGCTTGTGTTTGTATATCGAGTTGGGGCAGGATTTGTGCTTCTATTTGATAGTTAGTGTGGCATCTGTTTGGATTGGATCTTATCTTTAGTGCATTGGCATGGTGGAGGATGAGAGGATTCGTGTTTGAGGTTGTGGTTACCTTGGTTATTGTTGCAAACATATTGATGGATTACATGGAGAACTTGGATGGTTTGATGGTACACGTTGGCTATAGGGATTGTTCCCTTGATTATTGAGTTTTCCCTATCCAATATATATAACAAGTGGGATAATGTTGGGAAAGGTGTGTTTTACAACTTGCATAATGCTTACAATGTAATATTTATTTGTGCTACATCTAGTAAATCTAGGGTTGTGTGCATCACATGGTTAGAAATTCTTTGGGCCACTTTTATGTTACATGTAACATTGGGATAAATATTTAATGTGGGTTGCACATTGGGAAAATTTAGTACCAAAAACTAGTTTTGGGAGTCATGGTTTAGTGATCTCATGGTTTAGAGGTATGTGGTTTATGTAATACCACTTGGTGGTTTTGTGCAAGCCTATTTTTATAAAAGTAAGCATGAATATTTGTTGAGGTTGGTTGTTTGGCTTGGGTAACCTTTGTCTTGTTGGCTAAGGTTGATTGAGATTCTCTTGTAGGTTGTAATTATGGAAGCATGGATTGGGATGTGTCACTTCATTTTATTGTCACATGGAGTGCAACTAGGGTGCTTGATGCTTTAAAAGTATTCATGGAGGCTCTATAAGTGTATTGTAATGTTTTATTTTCTAAATAATACATTCATTAACATAAGACATTCATGTTTTAAAATGAAAAGTTGTCTCTATTGTATTGCTTATTATTTTAGGGAAATTTATTTCCTATCTAAATTTTCTATACTTTTGTTAGAGTCATCTTAGTTGGTGTTTAATGAATGTTGTAGAAACTTCTATTAATTGTTTTATTTAATAGGAGATCTTCCATTTCTAGTAGATGAAGCTATAAGTAACTATGACAGATTATTAAATAGAGATTGAATTTTAAAACTAAGATGTAGTTGATGTCCTAGGCTTTGGAAGACAAGGCCAATTTCATTAGGTCGCTCAAAAAATAAAAGGGATTATGAATTATTGCTATGATTTAAATTTGGCTCTTATTTTTGTACTAACCGCTTAAGGTACCAATCATATTTATTTCCTAGTCATTCAAATATATATTATCATGATGTTTTAGTTTGAGATAAGTTATACAATGTAAGAGCTCACCATGGTTTTATAAATTGATAAAATGTTACCCATTCATATCATCTCTCTTTTGCATGCATTTCCATGAGTCTTTCTTTTTGCATACCTAGAATCTTTTTTCTAGTGTATAGTTCAACCGATTTAGATTAGTGACAAATAATTTGGGCCCAAATCTATGCCATCAAAGCCTTGCCAAATAGGTAGATAGTTTAGAAGAGTCCTAAATGGTTTCAACTACATTTTATTCTGAAGAACATCCTATCTTTTAAAAGATTTATGTGTGAGTACCCCCTAAGCTGTGTAGAGCTCTAAGAAGAAGGAGAGAAGGGATTTATCTCATTTGTTGATCTTGTCAAACCCCCTTTTTCCTATGATTGTTATACTTGTTAGTGTGAAGTTTGACTTTTCCTAGATTATTTACCAATAAGATAGTTTTCCTAAATAGAGTCAAGGTATAAAAAATAAAAAACCCCAACAAGAGGATTGGACAAACAACTTCTAATAGTTAACAATTTGTAAGATCATTTTTGGTGGATTACAAGTTCAATCCTGTGAATTAGTTTTAGGTGAACGAGAGTAAAGTTGGATTTGAGTCATCCAACTAAACAAGCCATAAAAATCTAATACATTAGCAAATTAGTTCCAAACATCTTTAGCTTCACTTCTCAACCTCTGAATTTAACTAAGCATTATATTTGAATTTTTTTTTTGTTAAGTGTCACCATGGGAGTGACACCCTTTCTATTATATTAAAAATCATAATAACATAGTAACATAGGCAAGCACTAGTGAGCATGCATTTCAGTACATATATAAGCTAATTAATTGTGCCACAGATAGCACATACCTTTAGCCAACTCAAAGGCTCTCTCCAAACACGAGGGAGATAGTAAATCTCCATTCTGTTTGAGGAGAAAGGAAAAAGTTTGCATGTTGTTATCCTAGATTCCTTGCTAGAAAACATCCAATGCAGTGGCTACAGTTTTCTTCTTTCGAACAGTTGCGGCATTGAAGATTCTGCCCATCAGTCCATAGGCTAGTTTCTTTTTTAAGTTTGAAATGGCCTTCCTTGCTTCCTCCTTCATCTCTTCCTTCACATATGCGTTAGCCATTGTCTTGGCACTCTATTTCCTTCTGAAGATGAGCACCACCGGCAATAAAAATTCTTCATAGATGGTCCTATCATGCATGTGATCACCCATGAGCTTGCTCATGCCAATTACCTTCTTAATGGCCTACAGAGTTTCCTAATTCTGAATTCTAAACAACCACCTCAGTTGATCATCTAGGGACTCTAGATCTTCCTCAAGTTCTTCTTCCTGCTCCTCCATTTCCTCTTCCTCTATTTCCTCTGAGCTCACATTGCCTTCCTCCTCATTAGAAGATTCGTCTTCCACTTTCTAGCATTTATAGATGCAGTTGAAATGCATTCTTTTAGCCATTATGCTCCATGAGTTACTATGGGATTTTTTTTCTTGAAATAGCCTCAAAGTCACGGACCTCCTCCATCTTTGTTACGAAATTTAGACCATCCGTTCTCTCCCACAGTCGAATATGAAATGCTATTAATCTTTGTGTTTAAAGATTATGGATAGATTTTCTGCTGATGTATTAGACTAGAATGGCAATTCCATCGATTGTTTGATAGGATACAATCTGTTCTTGTTGAAGTTCACATGCTCTGTTGGCAACGAAATCAACATCTTTGTTTCCTTCTCTAAGGACATGACATATCGTGAAACTTAGACCTTCCAAAGTCTCCCAAATGGCCTCTGCTATATGTTTTATCTTCCAATCTGAAACCTTCCCCTCTTTGATCGTATTGATACATAATAGGGAATCACCTTCGATGTCTATGTCAGACAAGTTCTTCTCTTTACATAAGTAAATTCTAGTGAGTAGCGCTTGGAATTCAACCTGATTATTGGTGCCATCAGGGAGTTTCTTCATTAGAATCCACATGACCTTACCTCGTGAGTCTCTAATGACTGCACCCACACCCAAGCTTCCAGGATTCCCTCTCGTAGCACCGTCAAAGTTTAGTTTTAATCTACCAGATGGGGAGGGCACCACATGACGTTTTCCCTACTTGGCTTAGAGACCCTGTCCATAGTCTTGGAGTTCGTTGGCACTTTCAAATCTTCCCATCTCTTAGAGGACTCCCCGTCCTATTTGGTGAATGGTCTTGAGGGATATTTTAATTTATTTGTATTCTACATTAGTTATTTTAACTACAAGTTCAAGCTCCTAAATTATTAGAGAATAATTTTAGTATTGTTTAATCATTTGTCCTAAGTAAATTGTATTGGAAGATCATATTTCCCTAATGTTATTAGGGAACCAAAATTTCTTACATGACCTAGGGTTTTGTCATAGGGTTTATCTTTCTTTCATTAAAGTTTCTAGATCTAATTTTTGAATGCCTCATCTTATTTTCAAATATTAAATTAGAGTTTGGATTCCTTCAATTTGTGCTTCATAGATAGACCTTTCTAGAGTTGTATTCTTTATTATGTATCTTGTTCTCATCCACCATACCCACCCTTATTTTTCCTCTTGCTTTTAATTGATTTAGCTTTGGTTTTGAGTGCTTTCTAATTTTGTTGATTTTATTTATTTATTTTAGGTGAATGTAAGTGGAATTAATTTAATTTTAATTTACTAATGAGATGGAAATTGACTTAATTTATTTCAATATTAATTAAGTGGGAAAGTGGATTTAATTAATAATTAGATGGAAATGGTATTATTTAGTGAGGTGGATAAATGGTTTTAATTTATTTTAATTAATTAATGGGATAAACTACTCCATCAGAGTTTGGCAATTTTTTGCTCTCAAGGATTTCAAGTGACTTTGTTGGTAGCCTGTAGCCTGAAATGTCTAGGACACTTGGTGCATGAAAAGTAAACTCCCCTAGCATTTACTTACCCACCCTAACATGTTGGAACAATCCATTGGGCCCCATGAGGTGTGGAATACAAAATTTCACTCCTAACACTTTTCCACTGCATGAAACTGAAGCATTTTGGAACAATGTGTTCCTTGCCACCATAGGCAAACGAAATTGATTTTAAAAAAACTAAGGTGGGTATTTTTAGGTGGACTTTCTATCCACCTATAAATTCAAAGAAGATGTTCCTAGGTGCCATAGTTTGATGGAACAGGCAGTCCAAAGTTTGACACTTTTTTGTCTTAGGGCTCTTAAGGGACTGTCTTTGTCCAATGTAGCCGAGAATGACCAGGAGGATTCACCACCAAAAAGACACCTCCCCTATCATTTTCTTTCCCACCCAGACATGTTGGTGTCATCGATTTGTTTACAAGAGATGTCGATTGCAAAATTCAGTACTAGCACCTTTCTAGTAGATGAAAATTTAGTCCTATAAAGGTGTTCTCACTTGATCCAATGTGTTGTAGGGCATCAATTAAGGCTCCCCTTACCATTGCTATCAATTATTAGCACCAAATGTGAAGAAACACATGAGGGTTTGTAATATGGAATCCTTGTCATTAAAACTCAAAGTAACATCATGATATTATGGTCTTAATCTCCTCATAAGATATGACATAGTTAGTTTGAAATAAGATCCTTGTAGGATTTCATGATGCAAAGATAAGTTTGATACACGTACAATTTTCAACTTTGGTTTCCATGAATGAAACCATAATATAACATGATGAAACAATCTTTGAAGGAATCCCTATCACTATGATGCATGAGAACCATGGTTGTTCCCAAGCCTAATAAAGGATATTTTGGCCAATAATGCCACCATTGGTACTATGAAACTTTTAAAATTTGAGGGCCTGTAAGATAAATGAGACCAATCATCAAGTTGACTCCAAAGGACATAATGGCATGACCCTTCAAGTGAATGAATAATCATCAAATTGACTCCAAAGGACATATCATCATGAAATAACCATGAAAATCTACATTACTTTCCTTCCAAAACTAACTTCATAAGGATTACACCTACCTCCATCATACTCAAATCTTGCATGCAAATGTAATTGCCCTATTTAGCTAAAATGAATACACCAACATGATGAAATGAGAGAATATGATTAGGGTTAGCTAACAAAAGATATCAATTAAATGCAAATAAAGATTAAATAGAGAAATGAAAATACATAGAAATAATAACAACGCGAGACAATTTTAACGTGGTTCATCCAAACTCGGGCTACATCCACCAACAGAGAGTCTAATATTATTATCTAGTAAATCAAATTGATTACAACCAGCAATCCCTGCAACTCAATGCTACTGCAAATGCTACAATATAATATCAAAGGAAACCCTAACCCATAGCCTTTTTTATCAAGACTTATGTCAGTTACAAAATAGGGTTTTTTTATAGTTGGCCAATAGAAAAAAAAACTCCCACAAGGGGTGTTGCCCCCTGACCCCTCAAACCCCTGTTAAATAATATGGGAGGAAACTACGCCGATAAGAGTGGGGAAAATTTAACCTTCGAGTCTGATTAGGATCCATATAACAACAATCTCCCACTTGGAGACTAATCAAACTCCACACCATATCATCTCCCACTTGGAGACTGATCATAACACTGCTAACCCTATAGCTCCCACTAGAAATAAGCACCTTGGAACCTATTGTTCTAATTTTATTATTTTCAGTCTTGAAGACCAACCGAAGCTGAAGAGGATCTCAGCTTCTCCCTTGTCGCTGCCTTTGTAAACATATCCGCTGGATTTTCATCTGTATGTATCTTTTATATCCTTAACTATCCATCATCCAACACTGACCAGATGAAGTGATACCTTAGATGTATGTGTTTGGTCTTTGAATGCAAGGCATAATTCTTTGCAAGATGAATGACACTATGACTATCTATAAACAAATAATTGTTAGCCTATTGTTTGCCCAATTCTTCCATGAAAGATTTTAGCCATATCATCTCCTTACTTGCCTCTGTTGCAGATACATACTCTACCCTGTGGTGGATAAAGAAACCACCTTTTGCAACCTAGAGATCCAACTCACCATTGTCCCACCTACAATAAAGACAGAACATGTAGTACTCCACCTGGTATCAATATCCCCTACGAAATCTGAGTCCACATAGCTTGCTAAATCAGTCTTAGAGCCGCCAAAACATAAATGTTTATTGGATGTACCTCTCAAATATCTAAGAATTAATTTTACTACATTCCAATGCTCTAATTAAGGATTATTCATATACCTACTTACGACTCCTACAACATGTACAATATCCAGTCTCATGCATACCATGGCATACATTCAACTTCCTACAGCTGAAGCATATGGTGCCTTAGACATTTTTTCTTCCTCCTTTTGTGTGTTAGTCAATTTCAAATGACTTGGCAAAGGTGTGCTGACAGCTTTTGCATTCTCCATATGGAATCTCTACAACACCTTTTCAACATAATCAACCTGAGATAGAGTCAATTTTTTGTTCTTCCTATCTCTGCAAATTTTTATACCAAAGATTTCTTTTACTGTCGCTGAATCCTTCATAGCAAATGATTGTACTAAATACTATTTTAACTATTTTATGTGATCCATGTTAGACCCTGCTACAAGCATGTCACCAACATATAAACATAAAATAATGTAGTTGTCATTATCTAACCTCAAAAAATAAACACAATGGTCAGAATTATACCGGTTGTATCCTTGCTTAACCATAAAACTATCAAATTTCAAATACCATTGTCGAGGTGCTTATTTCAAGCCATATAAACTCTTCTTCAATCTAAACCAATTTCTCCTTACCTTTGACCTCAAATCCTTGTGGTTGTTCCATATATATCTCCTCCTCCAAATCACCATGGAGAAAGGCAGTTTTCACATCTAGCTGTTCCAAATACAAATTTTCAACAACCACAATACTTAAAATAATACAAATAGAAGTCATCTTAACAATCGAAGAAAAAATCTCATCAAAATCAAGACCTTTTTTCTGTGCAAATCCTTTTACAACTAACCTGGATTTAAATCTTTTCTTACCTCCATCTTCCTCTTTCAGCCTATAAACCCATTTGTTTGGTAAAGTCTTTTTACCTATAGGTAACTTACATAATTCCCAAGTCTAATTTTTCAGCAAGGAGTCTGGTGGTGTTCACCTAGGGTTAGGGTTCTAAATTTGTGTTTGCAGGTTCCTATGTTTATTCCTTCAAACCCTTAGTGCCTTGGTTTAAATTATTCCTCCACCTACATGCAATGTTTTACCATTTTTTTCCATCGCACGTGAGCAAAATGCTAGGTTTCTATATGTGCAATTGGTCATGTATGTTAGTGGGCTTGTGAAATCTCAATTGGCCTTTAAAAAGGTGAGTTATATGCATTTTTGAATGCATATCGGGCTCAAGAAGATGCATATACAATGGGGGAATCTATCACAGATTCCTGGGAATATTCGCAGTTTGTATATCAGCTACATACAAAGGGCCTTGTATATTCGGTGATATACAAAGTAGCAAAGATACAATTGGTGGGGCCCATAGGTATATACAAACGAGTTTGTATATTCGACATACAAAGGGAAGGTGCAGAGGTGTTTGCATATACAAGGATTGACATACAAGAAGGATATGCAAGGTGGACGTGACCAAAGGAATTGATAGCATTTTGAAATATTTTGAGATCCGCTTTGTATGTTTGGGATTGTATATTCCAAATATACAATCGAATGTACAAGGTTAGGCATGCAAACAGGTTAGCGGTGGTCAATGTCAGGAATGGGGCCCACTAGTTGTATGTGCATTCGCTTGTATCTTTGCACATACAAGCCAATATACAAAAGAAGATATACAACCCGGACGCGGAGGAGGTATCAAATGTAGTGAATGAAATTCAAGGTCTGTGGGTTGTATAAAAGTGCTTGTATATGCCGATATACAAGCCAATGTGCAATGAATGGGATACAAGCCAGATTTCAAAGGGTGGTACATTTCTAGTGCATAATGATTTGAAGTCCGCGGCTTGTATGTATATGTGTGTTGTATATCGTGGATATACAAAGAAGAGAGATACAAGCCGGACCTGAATAAGTTTCCAATCTGCTCTATGATAGCTTGGGGTCTGCCTTGTATATTGATCAATTGTATATACATTTGCTCATGCATATACAAGGGTGAAAAAGGCAAAATTTGGAGCCATTAATCTCAGCGGTGGAATCAAAATCGACGGCTATCTTTTAATTTCGCAGCAGCGAAGGGTTTCTTTGTATGTGGCCATGTTTTTGAGCGGGAAAAAACTTCTGATGCATCTATTGTTGCACTTAGGGGAGCTGCGGGTAGCTAAAGCATTAATGGTGATTTTACAGAGATGTGGTCTATGGAGTTAAGGCCCCAACTACTCAATTTGATGTAAATCTTTGAGCAGCGGCCCTGATCCTGAGCCCACCTGCCCTCTCCTCTGTTTTCCTCGACTGCCATTGATATTTTTGGGCACCATTTCTGGTGTGGTGTATCTAGCAGGAATTTTGACTTGTCATGTAATTAACTGGCTGAATGTATAGTTTGGCTATATAAGGGGCAAACTGTGTCATTCATGGTTGTTGAAAACTGGACAACTTCTTGGTGTTGTAATCAGATACAATCTCATTGGTGGCTCTGTTCTAGGTATTTTGTGAGTTTATGAGTTGTATGTTGAATGTCTTATATATAGAATTCATCAGTTTCATGTTGATTTAAATGAGTAATGCTTTATAGCATGTATTTTGTTATTTGTCTCCAAATTGAATGTGTTCTTCTTCTGAATCTAAAACAACTAAGGGGTGTTTGGGATTCTAGAATATGGGTTTCCTATGTTGAATGCTTAGTCTTTTACTTTTTCTCAAGGAGTAGATTAAATGTTTTGGGTTAAGTATTGAGAAGAATACATTGTAGTAAGGATGTTTGTAAGAAGAAATAACTAAATACTTTATCTTGGGTATTGTCTGTAAGGCAGACATTGCATAATCCCCTTGAAATCTGATTGTTGTTTTCGCTTTGTGATAAACATTCACACACACACACACACACACACACACACACATATCTATTGACTCCGAGCCTTGGATAGGCACCAATCTGGCCTTGTATTGAGGTTACAACCAAGGTCCTAATTTTGCATCCAAATACCAAAAATCAAACTCAAACTTTAAATACAAACCTTTAGGACATATTAGAAGTAGTTTTAGGACCAAAATCCTCTGTCTACAACTGAATATAGGCCTAGAGCTAGCCCCTTTGCACTTATTCCATAGTTTTGGTCTACATAAAAGAGGATTTATCTGCTTTGTGTCAACATATCAACTAATACATAGATGCATTTCATAGATGTTGAATAGGGAATGCCCCCTTGGTTCTGCAGAGCCTAAAGAAGAAGAGATATTTATAGAGTCTATCTCCTGTACTGTTGGCCCCTGGCCCGGGAATCTTGTTGATAAATGATGGCTACCTTGTAGGGATTACTGGGAATAAGCATCCAGTCTGGGAAAACACCAACAGAGTCCATTTCTTCTTTCATTGCAAGCTCCCACTGAACCTTTGTATCCACCTGCATAGCTTCATCATACCCTTCCAGTTCACTAGCATCTATTAACAAAATAGAATACAAAGAGGGAGAAAACCTTTTAGGAGGTCTACTTAGCCTTGTTGACCATCTAACATTCACTGAAGTTTGTGGTATTTCTTGTTGTTGTTGTGGAGCATGAGGAACCACTAGAACATCACTAATTGGAGTATCATCCAGCACCACATAATCCTTTTCTTCCTTCTCATGTTGCTGCAACTAATCTTTGTACAACACCTTCTCATTGAATACAACATCCCTTCTTCTCACAATTTTTAGATTTTCAACATCCCAAAGCCTATAACCAAATTCATCAATGCCATATCCAACAAAGATACACTTTTTTGATTTTGCATCTAGCTTGGTTCTATTTTCATAATCTACATGTGCAAATGATTCACATCCGAAGGTTTTGAGAAAAGAATAACTCACCTTCTTACATGTCCATGCTTCCCCTAGAATACCACAACCCAAAGGAACTGAAGGAGATCTATTAATTAAATTTACAGTGGTATTGACTGCCTCTGCCCACATGTTTAAAGGCAGCCCAACATGCAATCTCATGCTCCTTGCACACTCCATTATGTCCTATTCATGCACTCAGCTAATCCATTTTCTTGTGGAGTACCTGGAACTATTTTCTGCCTACAAATTCCATTAAAGGAAAAATAATCCTCAAATTCTCTACTCCAATACTCACCACCATTATCAGATATGAGATATTTTAATCTTTTACTCATCTCATTCTCAACCAAGCTTCTCCATTTCTTAAATGTTTCCAATACATCAGATTTCTACCTAAGGAAATAAATCCAAATCTTCCTAGTTGCATCATCTATGAATGTAACATAATACCGAGAGCCACCAAGAGAAGATACCTGAGCTGGTCCCCATACATCTGTATGCACAAGCTCCAACGTTTCATCTTTCTTTTGCTTCCCATCCTTGAGAAATCTAACTCTATTTTGTTTTCCATACACACAACTTTCATAGAAATCCATATTAATACATTTCAGACCTTGTAAAACTTTCTTAGAATGAAGTACCTTCATACCTTTTTCACTTATATGCCCAAGTCTGTTATGCCACAGTGTTGTCTCAGATCCTATAGCAACTGTTTCAGTCTCTTCTTGTGAACCCACAGCAACTGTTCCTGAACCTGTTTATTTTTTCTCTGCAGCAACTAAAGTAGAAGGAACAATATGACCTATATAAAGATATAAGGTGCCTACTTTCACACATTTTTCTACTATTAAGGCACCTTTTGAAACCTTCCAATTTTTATCATTAAAAGTAACTATGCAAACTTCATCACCTGGCTGCCCTGCTAAAATTAAATTCCTACTTAGCCTTGGAACGTGCCTTACCTCTTGTAGTAGCCAATGATTCCCATTTTGCAACTTAATCTTAATTCTTCTATTTCCAACAATCTGACAAGGTTCATTATCTCCCAAATAAACCAGCCCAAAATCCCCTTGGACATAATCAAGAAAATAACTTCTATGGGGCATAGCATGAAATGAGGCCCCTGAATCTAAATCCCATGAATCATCAACATTATCTAGGGAAAAAATCAAAGCATCATCTTCAGATTTATTACTTACCACATTTGCCTTCTTATTGCCTTCTTGTTTGTCTCCTTCTTTATTCTTTCAAGACCAGTAATCTTTCTTTAGATGACTTAGTTTCCCAGCAATCCTTCTATCCTCTGGATTGGGACCTCTTATCCTTTGATTTTCCTCGTGACTTCCCATGACCTCCAGAACCTTTTCCTCTCCTTTGATCTACCCCTACTTTCTGCATTCAAAACACTACCTGATGTAGACCCTCCTAAGCTTTTTTGTCGCATTTCCTCGCTAAGGACAACACCAACAACATCATCAAATTTCAAAGTATTTGAACCAGAGACAAAGTTACTTACAGCCATTACTAAGCTATTCCAGCTTTTTGGCAAAGAACATAAAACCAAGAGAGCCCTCACCTCTTCATCAAATTTCACTTTTACAAAAGTTAACTGATTGGTAATTGTATTAAATTCATTTAAACGATCTGTCACAAATCCACCTTCAATCATTTTTAGATTAAACAAACGCTTCATGAGAAATACCTTATTTAAGGTTGAGGGTTTTTCATACAATTTAGCCAAATCTTTCGTTGGTTCATTTGTTGTCTTCGCTTATGTTATATTGAATGCCACAGATGGTGTCAGGCACAATCGAATGGTTCCCAGTGCCTTTCTATCTAGAAGTTCCCAATCCTCATCAGTCATTGTTACGAGTTTCTTGGCTATTCCTTCCAATTGCCTCCATAAATCCTTCTGATAGAGATAATCCTCCATCTGCATCTTCCATAACTGATAGTTTAGCCCATTAAATTTATCTACCTTCAATTTAGCCCCATCCTCCATTGCTCCCACTCAACTGTGAGACCTTCCTGCAGATGATAATCAAACACAACCCGCTCGGATACCACTTGTTAGGGTTAGCCAGTAGAAGATATCAATTAAATGCAAATAAAGATTAAACAGAGGAATGAAAATACATAAAAATCATAACAGCAAGAGACAATTTTAACATGGTTCACCCAAACTCAAGCTACATCCACCAATAGAGAGTCTAATATTATTATCCAATAAATCAAACTGATTACAACTAGTAATCCCTGTAACTCAATACCACTGCAAATGCTACAATACAATATCAATGGAAACCCTAACCCTTAGCCTTTTTTTATCAAGACTTATGTCCATTACAAAATAGGGTTATTTTATGTCAACCAATAGAAAATAAATAACTCCTGCAAGGGGCGCTACCCCTTCACCCCATCTTGGGGGCACTGCCCCCAAACCTCCATTAAATAATTTGGGGGGAAACCACGCTAATAAGAGTGGGGAAAGTTTAACCTCTGAGTCTGATTAGGCTCCATATAACAACAAATACCACCAAAATGCCTCCATGCAGTACAATCTATGTTTCTAAACATAAGTCTATTTTTCTTGTTGTCCACCTATTCAAAGATGCAAGCTTTTGTTATACCAATCCTCCTGGTAAAGGTGCAAATCAAATGCCTTCTTTAAAAGTTGAAATAAATTAAATTAAAGACTTACAATTTTGATTTTCTTCCATTTCTATTCAAATGTTGAAAAGTAGTGATATTTTTCACACACCTTGTTGTTTGAAATATATTAACCTTAAAATATGATTTAAATCAAACCACTTGACATAGTTTGATCAATCCAACTCACCAATCACAACCTTGGGGAATATCCAAATACATCAACAACCATGCCATTCAGTCATGAGCTCTATAATGAAACAAAGCTAATCAACCAGGACCAAGGAGAACATGATGTAGAGCAAGGTTTGGATAACTTGAACACAAAATAGACAATCCAACTTTGCAATATTAGAACTCAACTTGGTGGGTTTCTCTCACAATTCTTCAATCTCTCTAGTAGTACTTCAAACATAGGTTTTCTTGCATAACTCTCTGGGAAGACCTAACATCCAGAATATGAACACCTTTACAAATACCCTTTATGTCACTTGATAACTTATCAAATTTGTAGATGGGGTTACTTTGAAATGACGCCCTCAAATTTGGACTGCTACCGCTTAAATTAGGCCTAATTAGGCTTAAACAACAAGGCAACAATGAGGTTTTCAATCTGCAGGCCTTAAATCTTTACACCAATGCCTCAAACATGTCTTACAAGGTCTACAACATCCATCCCAATCACTGGAAACAACTTCCCAAGAGCTTTTTCCCAAACCCTAAGTCCTATGCAACTTCAATGCCTAATATATGAGGAAATTAGGCTAGGGCATCAACTTAGCACGTGCTGCACATCTCCTTTGCACCTGCAACTTTATAGGAACCAAAAAAAACCTATTTACAGCCATTCCACCAAGTTTCATGAGGTTTCACCAATGGAATGGTGAGATATTCATTTTTCTTCCTTCAAGGCACTAAACCTTGGGTTTTCAACCAATTCGGGGTAAATTGGCTCTAAAACACTCAAATCTTAATGAAATTCAATGGGACAAAGTGTAACAAAAAGTAGACTCAATGCTCCATCGACTCCAATTAGATTTAGATCATGAACCAACTGTACAAGGCCATACCAATCTCTGAAACAACAATTTAATGTTCAGAAATGCAGAAACAAGGATGTCTTTTATTGATATCACTTCAAAATGTAACCACAAACCCTGGTTTTGGCCTCCCCAAGGCTATTTAAACATGTACCAACCATTTACAACTAATTTGCAAACTACAACCATTCTAATTCCTTCATTTATACTTGTGTCTTTTCATATTCCATGTTTTGCAACAGTTGCCACATTGACAACATTTTGCAAAATTGACAACTTTAAGCAACTTGACCCACCAACACTCCTAATGACCTAATATGGACTCTAACACACCCAACATAGTCTTATATGACCTTATTCCATAAAACCAAAATAAGAAACCAAAATTACAACTTGCACTTAACCTACTAAACCTAAGGTGCTCCTACACCATACTCCCAAGCAAAAACAAATCTCAAGTTCCACTTGAGAGCAGATTTTCAACTGTTGCACCATGCTTTTTGATGTCTTCCTCTATCATCCAAGTGGAATCCTCCATGGGGAGGCCTTGCCACTTTACTAGGTACTCATAGTACACCTTGTTCCTTGTTCTTTTGGCTTCTTTGGTGTCCAAGATGCAGTCCAGCTTCAAAGGTTGACTTGGTGAAAAATCTCTGATCCATTCTTCATCTAAACATGTTGAGGAACCTACACTTTCACCTATAATCACATCCCCTTTGTAAGGGTAAAGATCAGCTATATTAAAAATAGGAGAAATGGCAACATTAGGAGGTAGTTCTATTTCATAGGCATTTTCTCCAAACTTGTGGACCACTTTGCATGGCCATATCTTCTTCATGTGGAGCTTTAAATATTGTCCTCTAGGGAAACTCTTCTTCCTCAGATGAGCCAACACTAGTGCTCCAACTTTGAAGTGAACTTCTCTTCTTTTCTTATCAACATTATGCGTGCATTTGTCCACACTCTTTTGGATATTATCTTTGACCTGCTGGTGTATTTCTTGCATGGCTATTGTAAACTCCTCACCTTCAATAGTCCTTCTTTCCATTCCACTCACATCTCTTAGTTCAAACACCCCTCTAGGCTGCAATCCATACACAACCTCAAAAGGGATTTTACCAACACTTCTGTTCACAAAATTATTGTATGCAAACTCATCTTGGGGTAGGATCAGATCCCATTGTGTTGAGTGCTCTTTTGTCAAGCATCTAAGGAGGTTTCCAAGGCTCCTATTCACTACTTCAGTCTGCCCATCTATTTGGGGATGATAGGCAGAGCTAAAAGTCAGATTTTTGCCTATCTTTTTCCATAGGGTTCTCCAAAAGTGACCCACAAATTTGATGTCCCTATTTGAAACAATAGTCAAAGGTAATCCATGGATTCTAACCACCTCCTTGAAGAACAACCCTGCAATGTATCAGAAATCATTTGTACTCTTACATGATATAAAGTGTGCCATCTTACTAAACCGGTCCACCATAATAAACACTGAATCAAAGCCTCTTTGGGTCCTAGGCAAACCCATCACAAAATCCATGATGATGGACTCCCAAGGTCTATTTGGGATTTGCAATGGTTGATATAGACCTGCATTAGTACTACAACCTTTAGCCCTATGACAAACAATGCACTTTTCTACAAATTTTCTCACATCACTTTACATCTTTGGCCAATAATAGTGCCTTCTTACTTGTTCCAAAGTCTTGTCAACACCAAAGTGATCTGCAAGGCTACCACTGTGCTTTTCCTTAATCAAATTATCTCTCATAGAGAATTTGGGAATACAAAGTTGATCCCCCTTAAACAGTAAACCTTCTTGAATCAGAAAATCAGAATTCTCTTCACGAAAAGTGTCATTGAATTGGTTACAAAAATCATATATCTCTTTGAAATCATCATCCTCTACATACATACCTTTCAAAGCATCAACCCCTACACTTTGTAACTAAATTTCTTGGACCAACAATTTCCTCCTACTCAATGTGTCTGCCACCTTGTTTGACTGCCCCTTCTTATGATTGTTGGTGAAGGTGAAACTTTGTAGGTACTCCACCCACTTCAAATTTCTATGGTTGAGTTTGTCTTGGTTGTTAAGGAACTACAGAGTATGATTGTCAGTAAAAATAATGAATTATTTAGGTAGGAGATAGTGTCTCCACTTCTTCAATGATTGCACTATAGCATACAACTCCAAATCATAAGATGAATATTTTTTCTTTGCCTCATTGGGTTTTTCACTGAAAAAGGCAACAGGCCAGCCCTCTTGGCTCAATACTGCCCCAATGGCATACCCACTAGCATCACATTCAATGGTGAAAACTTTGTTAAAGTCAGGCAATGCTAAGATAGGTTGATGTGCTACCCTTTGTTTCAGATATTGGAAACTCTTTTCTACCTCATCAGACCATTAAAACTTCTTTCTCTTGTCCCCTTTTATTGTGTCAATGATTGGAGCACATATGTGACTAAAATTCTTAACAAATTTTTTATAAGAACTGGGTAGGCCGTGGAAACTTTTTACCTCACTGATGTTGGAGTAGGCCAGTTGAGAATAGCCTCCACCTTACTAGGATCCATCTTCAAAGAGCCCTTTGAGATTACAAAGCCAAGATACACCAATTCGTCCTTCATAAATTCACATTTCTTCAAGTTTATCATCAACTTTTCTTCATTCAATCTTTTCAAAACCAAGTCTAAATGTTGCAAATGATCCTCTTTAGCTTTGCTAAAAACAAGAATATCATCCAAATAGACAACCACAAACTTACCAATGAAGGGTTTTATGACTTCATTCATCAATCTCATAAAGGTACTTGGTGCATTTGAAAGCTCAAAAGGCATGACAAGCCATTCATATAAGCCCTCATTTGTCTTGAAGGTAGTTTTCCATTCATCCCCCTCTCTAATTCTGATTTGATGGTAGCCATTCTTGAGGTCTATCTTAGAAAAATAACATGCCCCTCCTAAACAATCCATCAAGTCTTCCATTCTCGGTATGGGGAACCTATACCTTATGGTAATCTTGTTAATGGCCCTTGAGTCGGTGCACATTCTCCAATCTCCCCCCTTCTTTGGTGGTAAAATGGTAGGAACAACACATGGGCTAAGACTCTCTCTTATTAGGCCCTTGTCAAGAAACTCTTGGATTTGTTTCCTAAATGCTTGATTCTATTTTGGGGTCATTTTATATGCTTCTTTGTTAGGTAAGTTTGCCCCTGGTATGAATTCTATATGGTAGCTCACATCTATTATTGGTGGTAAAGAGTTAGGGAGTTCATCTACCACAATGTCCTTATACTTGTTCAACAATGCTTGGACTTCTCTAGGCACATGCCATGCCCACATTTCCCATGCAGTCATGACATGCAACACGTGTCATGTCCACATTTGTCATGTGGTCATGACATGAAACATCAAAAACTTTTCCATGTATCCCTAGGAACCCCCTCGCATGTGTCAGCACATTCGGTGGCAATACACATAAGGCATAAACATGTCAATCAATATTTGGGGTAATGCGAATACCTTTCGCAACCCCTGCGAGATAGTAGTCCACTAAGGGGGTTTATGTAATGCGAGGAGCATCACCATTAGGGTTAGAGTCGATTTGAGTCTAACCCTAGGTTTCCTAAACGAAGTGCAGTGATTTCAACATGTGTCAAAATCAAACCCTAAGAACTAGCGATAAACACATAAATTAAATACATTAACAACATGATTAAATTACTGATAATTGAAATGCAATTAATGCAGTAAGGAAATTAAAGTATAAAATTACCCATTTAATTCTAAACTAATTTCGGCAGCATAACACCTCTTGGGCGTACATGGGAATTAGTTTTTTAAAATAATTTCCTACTACTAGCCTTCCAAATATTTAATTTTAATATTTAAGGATTAAATTACACTCAGTTAAATTAAACAAATTCCTCATTGACCCCTTTGATCAAATGCTTAGGTTAAATTAAATTAAATAATTAACTATTCTACATCAACCAGGTATTAGATTAATAAAAACTATTATCGTTACTAAATGTTTCCCATTAAAGTCTCCTATAAAATATTTGATTATCAATCCTCCAAAAATCTCACAGTTAAAAATTAACCCTCTAGGCAATATTAAGAGCAAGGTTTTAAATATAATATCTCACTCTAAACATTTTCCCAACATAAAAGTAAACTTCCTTAGGAGAATAAAGCATCTAGTTTTAATAACAAATTATAACACCCCACTCTCAAAGAAATATATCCCAAGGAGAAGAGGATAAATATAGTCTAAAATCCCAAGTAAGGGGATGAGGGATAAGAATGTCACGTTTCCCTTTTTTTCCTCAAAAAAGAAAATCTCCATTTGAAATTCCCCCCAACTCCAAAAATAAAAAAGAATTTTAAATACCCTAAAAAGGCCCTAACCCTAAGAGTTTCCTTATTCTTTTCTCTCTTCTTATTCTACCTCTCCCCTTATTCTTCCTTTCTAATCTCCTCTCTACTATATATTTTTTTTCTCTCTTTGTTGCAAGGTAACTTATGGCAGCCAAGGAAATGGAGGGATAACAGTGTATATACCCATTTTGGTTGCCCTCTTTTTGTTTGAAGTAGAGGTATATATATTTTGAATCATATAAATATTTCTAAGTATACATTTTTTTAAGACAGATTAAAAATAGTGCAAGGTCAGATTATGTGTGTGTTTGTGTCGCAGATAGCAATAGAATGGAGGTTCGCAGGGCCAAATGGCAAGGGAGATCGGCGAATAGGTTTTAAAAAAAATGCAACGGCCGCACATATATCCGGGCGCTAAGCGCCATTGTTTTACAAAGAAAAGTTTGGGGAGGGGCGGCCTCCCGCCCACCTCCCCACAGTCATGTGGGGAGGTGGACGGGGGGTTGTTCCCCCCCCCCCCCCCCATCGACAGTTAAGAGCTCCACTGCCACTCTACTAGAAATGATTTCGGCCTCCCACGGCTAGCATAACAAAACCCTAAGTATTTTCTTCGATGTTAAATATATATTTTGAAATCTAATTTCTTTTATTGATTATTCTACCAAGTTAATATATATATATATATATATATATATATATATATATATATATATATGGGTCAAAATTCACACTCCATTTTGTAAATTTTTCCTTTCTGGAATAACTGAAATGCATAAACTCATACAATACAAGGAAGCATAATGGTAGAACTTATATTATTTTGCATTTAACCTAATGTTGCACAAACATACATTTTCTGGATTTAAACAGAGAGCTGATTTTTTTCTTTTCCAACAATAAACTAAAACAAAACTAGTTATTTTACAAAGCCACATTTTCTTTCAATTTTTTTTTTAACACTATAACAGTAAACAACCACATAAAATTTATTTTCCAACAACAAGAAGATAGTATAATGGTATTTAACAAATAACATCATGGGATGATTCTATTCTCCTTTTGAACAGAAAATAAACTTACAATAGCAATGGAAATAACATGAAATCACTTTTTTGTTTACATTACAATCACATAAAGGTTTACATAGGAAACTAGATACATGATAAAATGGAAGAGTTGCTTGCTCACATAGGGGTATTTTTTAGTTTACATACAACAAGTGAGAGCTCATTTGCTCTCCCCAAAACAATGCATCAAGCCAAAAGGCCATGACTCTCAAACAACCTACAACACAATGAAACAAAAAATTTATTTGAACTCCCACCAAGCTCCAAATGTCATAAGCAACAAACCTGCAAAAACTAAACAATGGAGGAACATCCAAGCCACCAAAAATGCTCTTCTCCCTACCATAGACCCACAAGTGGGTCACCCCTGAGCTTGGAGGTCGATCTTCACACAGGTCTCAAACCACACAAATCAAGAACACCCATAAGGCTTACACATCACAAAATCCATAAAAATGGATTTGAGGGGGGTAGGGGAGTGGACATCACTCTACTTAGAGGATCACTCCACAAAAATCCCAAAGTCTCAACACATAATAAGGCCTTAAGCCCAAAATGATAACTCCATGAATAAATAAATTTCACCATGGCACTCATGCCAAACAAAAATACCCCATACTCCAATATCTTGCCCTCAAGGCCACAAAAAATACCAATACCAGGAGGGTGACCTCGAGGAGGTTCACTCCACCCCCACCCCACACATGGATGGACACACCAAGATTGGTAGTCTCATTCCAAAACACCCAAAGCATAAGGAGGGCTAAAATGCCTTGAGGCTTACCTTAAGAGCCCAACAATGGATGAAAGTTGAAGAAGAGCCCACAATCCTCCAAAATTTCTTTAACTCTCTCCAAAATCCCTCCAAAGATAGAAAATTAAGCAAAAACAAGAATACCATTCCCCTCTCAAAGAGGAATTAAAATAGGATTCATTCCAAAGCCTTGAGGAATGAGAAGGTGACACATGTCACCTTCTCCTTCCTCTTCCCATCCCACTTTCAAGGGAAAAGGAATGTGAGGGTGACATGTGTCACCCTCCCATCCATTCAAACCTCACCCTCTCCACATGTGCTCTCACACATGTGTGAGAGCAAAGGTAGAAAGGTGGCATCTCTCCAAATAGTTTCCAAGAGGATAAGGGATGACACATGTCATCACCTTATTCTCTACAGGGAGCCCCTTCACTCCAAGATGCTCCCACACATGTGTGAGAGCATTGGAGGAAAGTTCCACACACTTGGGGGTCTTGAAGACTCCCCAAGTATTCATGGTGATGGGATTCCATGCCTTGGAAAAGGAAATGGGTTTAGTTTCAAGACATGACTCATCTCCCACACTTATTCAAATTGAATTTTCGCCACTTTTCTTTAACCTAAGATTAAGGTGACTAGACAGGGGTAACCCTAGGGTTTGGCATACTCAAATGGGCCCTAGACCCTAGGGGTAGCACCTAGGGTTAATTTTAGCCCATAGAAAACATTTAAGGAGGTAAAAATTCACATAAAATGGCCACTAAAATTAAAAGACACCAAGTGGTGTAAATTAAAACACATATTTCACAACACTTCAATTAAATAAAATAAAAGGGTGAAATCTAAGCCAAATAATAAAATGCAGACATTTACAGAAACATCACACAGTTCACACATGATCTTGGTCCCCCTGGGACTAGATCGGTCTAACACAGGAACACATTAGGTGTGAGATCGATCTCTGATTTTCTGTGGCCTGGAAAATCACCTGTGCACTTGAAGAAACAGATTAATCCAACATATATATATCATAGCTGAAACAAGGAAATGCATACACTCATGCCATCACATAATCATTTAAAACACTATAAAAATCACATCATAATTAAGATTCATAATTACATTTCTATATACTATCTCAGGATCAAAATCGCATAGCAAGTCCATATAATGATTTCACAACTAACATCTCTAATATCATCAAAGTGCATATCACATGTCTAATCATCATCAGTGAATCAAAATCAGGATATAGTCAAATCACAACACATTAAACATAGCTAACCAAAATAAAGGAATATAGTCTAGAGAATCTACATATCGGGATCAACAATACCCAAATGTCAAAATGTCATCAACTATAAATGCGAATTAAGAAAAATAAGGGAGTGAAATAAATAGGCCTCATAGCACATCACTAACCTCTGCTACTATCATCACTTTTTTGGTCTAATCACAATGGAAAAACCTTCTCCTCCCTTTTCCTTCATGGTTTTCAAAAACTCCTTTTCTTCTACCAGCATTACACTAGACCCTACTTGTGTATCTAGGCCTTTATCTTGCAATGGTGTGAGGGTAAATGAGATCTCATCCTTTTCTATCACAGAGGTGTTCCTTTGCCCATCATGTTTAGCCTTACTATCATATTACCAGGGCCTCCCTAAAAGAAAATGACAAACATCCATTGGGATGATGTCACACAAAATCTTGTCCTTGTACCCTCCTATGTTAAATTCCACCCAAGTTTGTTCATTTACTAGGACCTGTTGTCCCTTATTCAATCAGGAGACCTTATAAGGAGTGGGATGTGGTATTCTTTTCATTTTTAATTTTTCTACAATCTCAAGAGAAACTAAATTATCTATGCTACCCAAATCAACAATTTTGCAAACCTTACCTTGAGACTTACATGTGGTTCTAAAGAGAGATTTCCTTTGTGGAGGTCCTTTCACCATAGGGACTATAATTGATGTTCTCCTCAACATAAGTGATTTACCAATTTCTGGAGTAGCATGTTGTGATGGAGAGTTTACACTCCCATTGTCCGCTACTTGTACCAATTGAGTTTTTCTTTCTCCTCCATGTGAAGTAGTGGGTTGCTTTTCAGAACATTGCCATGCTTGGTGGCCAAACTTATTGCATTGATAACACTTCCTTGTGAATGCATTTGATCCTCTTCCTTGACCTCCAAATCTGACCCTATTATTGGGTCTTCTTCCCCTAAACTTCCCCTTGATTCAGAATTTTGTTCTTGAGATTGACTTCTTTCTCCTTGTGGTTTTTGGGACTGCCCTCTTCCTCCAAATGTTCCTCTACCTCTGACACTTCTTCCTCTACCCCTGCTGTGCTTCTCTTACCTTTTCTTCAACTTTTCCTCAGCCTTGATGGCCAATTGGTAACATTTTTTTGTGCCTTACACATGCACCCCATTTTGTAAAATGGGGACCCCCTCTTTCAAAAATTTGGCCTAGAGTATCAGTTTATTTCCTTGGTTCCTAAGATGTCAAAAGATGGTCAAATTACATTAGATGTCAATAAAGTCCTCCAAAATCCACTAAGTCAAAATGTCTGCTTTCATAGACACTAGGTCTAATGTCCATTTGCGCTAAATTTCCTTGCAATTGACTTTTACACGAAAACTTCTTCCAACCGAATTTAGTGCTAGATTCATCATCAACTAGCTAAAGCGCTAAAATCATAGTCTACTGACTTAGCACTGTGAAACCCATTCTCTGACCAAGCACCAAAATTGAAGTTTACCAACTTTGCACTAAAACCTTCCACATCTGACTTGCGCTAAATCATCGCTCCATTGATTTAAAGTCAGAAGATAATCAAATCCATGCGTAAGTCAGAAGATAACCAAATCCACGCATAAGTCAAAAGAAATTGAAATTCGTACAAAGTCCAAAGATGTTAAAACCCATGCAGAATGCTCAAATGAAGAACCTGACTTGGTACTAAAATTCACTTCATCCGACTAAGTCAGTAAAGCCTCAAAGCCGCATAGAGTCAATGACTGCATTATTTCGCACATATCCTAAAGTAAATCCTATAGCATGCTGAAACAGCTCTTCATACCCCTACATTTATGGCGATTGAATAGGGGAAGATAAAATATTTTTTCACCCACATTTGAGCTCATTATGCATTGTAAAAATCAATTAAGGAGCTCTGCAAATGAATTTGGTAACAGAATCGACCACCAATTGCCTGTGGGTTCAAGCAAAAGCACTGCAACTAAACCTGTACATTCCCATCATTTTTGGCCTCTGTAGCCAGGTAGGTGCTCCATTTTAGGATTAAGGGTTTTGTATCTAGGTACAGGATGAGTTTCAATGCCAAAGTTTTCATTGTTGGTTTGAATTCAGTTTCACAATGTGCATAAATTTGTTTGATTAAGATGGTGAATCAAAGATTAAAGTCATATACGGAAACTCTCTGTTTAGAAGAACTTTGTTTGGAAAACCCCCATGAATGAATGCATTTGTTTTGAGAAATGTTCTAAACCCTAGTGTAAATTAGTTCAGGCAATGTCCAAAATTGGAAATTCACTCACAAAATTTGGCAAAATCCTCAACAAAATTTGTAATGTTCCAACAGACCTAAAATACCCATGCTAAAATTCTAAGCGAGTTCGAACCTTGTCGGGATTTTCACAGAATTGTTTTGCACTGAAAAATCAAAGCCCCAGACTCAGTGCAAGAAATACTTCCGACCGACTCAAAACATGACTCTGAAACAAACTAAGTTAGTCAAAAACCTTGGGAAACTTTGTCGATACCCTAAGTACATCTAGTGCTAGAAACATGACTATCCAGCTTAGTGTCAAAACTTGCTTCGACCACCTTTGGTCAGATGCCACTTAAAACCCCACCAAGTCGTTAGATCCCAGAATCCGCACAAAAGCATGATGAATGATCTGACGCTAAAATCCATTACCTCTGACTTGTGCTAGAACTCAAACCATTTGATTTGCGCTAAAATCCTTCATCTTTGACTTGTGCCAAAGACTTCAAAGTGCAAATGGGTCAGTCACCACCTAAAGTCACACAAGGTTGGATGAATTCAAAATCTGTGCAAGGTCAGATAGACCCTAAATTCGCGCCAAGTTGGTGCCATAAAAAATCAACGCTTTTTGTCCAGGAAGTCTGAGACTCTCAAAATCAGCACAAACCTTGGGAAATGACTCTCTTTTGTGAAAATTTCAAAGGTAAAGGTCTGTTGTGATTGAAACAAAAGTTGCATTGATAGAATAATGATGTTTTGCATATTTTGTTTCAAATTTTGGAGCATTTTAGTATTTATTGCATGATTTAATATGGATTGTAATGTTGTTTTATCATTTTATCATGTAGTAAATGTTGTAAAATAGTAATTTATCAGACTTGTGCATTTCTAAGGTAAACATTGATGAAATAGTTGGATAGATGTCTATCTCATAAAGTATAGTATGACTTAGTGACATGTCAGTTAACTTGTTAATCATGCAAACTTAGGAATCAGGAGAATTATTAAAGTACCAAGACTTATAAGGTCTAGTCATGCAGGTTAAATGACTACGAGGGCTCAAAACATGAAGTACGAGTTTAAGGGCATCTCTCCTGAGACCAAAAATCACCTCTGGATGGAAAAACATAAGGGACACCGATCTAGGTCACATTGACTTAGATGACTTTAGGACTCGGATATTTGGACCCAATGCAACTCCAAGGGCCAAGAAGGTAAAGGATAGTGGGATTGTAGAAGTTGTTGCCTTCCCTACTTTAGTTCAATGTGCAAAACTAATAGTGGCTTGTGCTGATAGATATGATCCATTGACCAGAACCATATAGACTCCCAGTGGAGAAACACTAGTAGACTTGAGTACACCATCCATAGAAGAGACATTTGGCATCCCATGGTACCCAGTGTTAACTATACCGGATAAAACTGGTGCAGAGGCAACATATAAGAAAGATTTGGATACCTGCAAAAAGCATATAAACAACCATTGGATGAAGAGCAAAAGATTTGCTATTATTAAACTTCCCTAGACCCTGTACAGAAGTGACTTCCATGATGAGATTGGGGACTTAGTAACCCTACTTAGCAGGATATATGGGCTAGCCACAGCATCAACTTTTGAAGGGTTGATGTTCATGATAATTGAAGAGATAATCACTAAAGGAACTAAATTTCACTGGGCTTAGATATTGAGTAATAACATGCATGAAGCATTTGTAAATTTCAGAAATAAGCAAACATTCAGGTGGGCCTCTTATGTAGTGTACTCACTGGCTAGGAGGAATGAATATGTAGGGTTATCCAAAATTGGAGAGGTTGGCAATTGTGAACACCAGGTTAAGGTATATGAATGCTATGATCAATTAGTGTTGTCCCAATCGCTCATCCACTATAAAAGGGTGAATGATGCATTCATGATGTATATAACTAGACTGTTACAAGGTACCACAGCCCTTAGGATATCTCTTGAGGCAATGAATGAAATCATGCAGTATGGAAGGAGGTACATACAGTTTTAAAAGTTCACCTATTTGAGAATCCAAGGCTTCACCAGTCTCCCATACAGGCTACCTAGGTACCCAATAGACAAGATAATGATTATGGAATTGTCAAGACAATTAATCACTTGTGCAGAAAAGTTGAAACATCTCCATAGAACAAATGTCAAGTTTCCATTTCTATTGGGAAAAGGTAATTATGCATGTGTCTCTCTTGGAGCAGTAGAACATTCTAATAAGGAGCTGCAGTTACTTAACCTTCACTTCCATACAAAGAGAGATCATTTTGACCCTCACAGAGTAATGGAGAGATATGTGAGCAAAAAGCTATTCCATAAGATGCATCTGGAGGATTTTTGGACCAATTGTTTGGATGACTATGATGTATTTAAAAGGACTCACTTGAGGTTGTCCCTTAATTTTATAAGGAAATTTCATGTGATAGAGGACCCAGATCAGTTTAATGATGATGATGATGTAGTGTAACAAGGACCTTGGGAGGCCCAATATCAACAACCTGTCCTGCTACCCAACTGGGCCAATGTAGAGGAAAGCTCTTTGAATGCCGTAATGAAAGAACCCATAAGATTGAGTAAAGTATGGGTGAGGAACCAAGTTGCAGCATTGGAGAGACAAGGAGTGCAACTTACCTACACAACACTTGAGTTAGAAAAGGAATTTGGAGATGAAGAGGACACACCTATAGAGGTACCAGATGATGCGGACCAAGCTCAAGAATCATCAAGGAAATCTGATAGTGAAGAGAATATACCTTTGGCAGAGAAAGGGAAGGCAAAGAAAGCTATTCAAAAAACTAAGAAGAAATACATGCCTCCTGCCACAAGGACAAGGGTAGCTAAGAAGAAGAATATACCAAGTGGGCCAGGAGAGGGGTCTAAAACTAAAAGACAAAAAGTCAAGAAAGCTGATGTGACTATAGAAGCATCTACTGCTGCAACTTCAGACAGCACAAATATCCTAGTGACTTCTTCACCTCTTGTTGCTCCAACCTCAAGTGTTGCCCCACTTTCTCTTGCTGCCACCACCATTATTCAACAGACTGCCTTGGCTTCTTCTCCTCTACTAGTAGCCACAACTTCCACAACCTCATGCTCATTGGCAAATGACTCAAGTGTTCTAAGTGGCCCCACTTTTCCTATCATTGTCTCATCATTCCCTCCTATTTCTACCACATCCATGCCTTCCATTTCACCTATTTCACTTTCTATCTCCTTCTCCCTACCACCCATTTCTTCTATTCTCCCACCCTCTGTCTCTATGCCATCTTCCTCTATTACTTCACCAATTGTCATTTCCTCCTCATTACCTACCTTTTCCATCCCACCTTTTTTGGGGTTCACTCCATTTGCTAATTTGACACAAGTTAATCTATCTTCATTTGCTGCACATTCATTGGCTTCAGCGACCAATTCTTTGGCTCCATCAAGTATAGAAGACTCTATTCCTTTGGCTTTCCCTACACTACCAGGAATTGATAAGGTATTGGAACAAATTGAGTACCAGGAGAAAGAGAAAATGACATAAGTGTTTGATGAACCTCCTCTTGTACCTTCTACAAAAGTTGAGATAATTGAAATTTATGAAAGCCCAACCAATGAAGAAACCATAGAAAAGGTTTTGCAGATTGCCCCGAAGGAAGTAGTAGAAAATCTCTAGAACCTTGGGCATGATATAAACAAAAAGGAAGATGATAAGTTATTAGGAGAAGAAGAAGAAAATCATGATGAATCACTTGACAAGGAGGATCCCCAAGATAACACTCTTGAAAATTCCTCCACTACACTAGATTGGCTTCAATAGAGACTCGTAGAGAAGAGCCTCGAGTGGAAATGATGCAATTAGACTTGGGTGCACTACTGGCTCAAGAAGAAAAGCCTAAGAAGCTAAGGAAGGCAAAAATGTAGTCACAAATATATAGGGATGCATCAGGCACAAGAATAGCAAAGGTTTCTATACCTCCTATTGATATGGACAGGTCAAAAGTTAGGGCTGAAGACTATATTGTATCTACTATGAACTTGGGTCCTGAATCAAGGAAGCAGAGAATTGATGACTTTGCAGGTTCAGTATCTTCCATAATGGAGCAACTGGATAAACATGAAATGACTAAGCAAGAATTAAGGAAGCAGAATGAAGAATTGAAGGCATGCATAAGATCCCTAATGAGGACACTAGATTCAGAAGGGGAACCATCAGCAACCTCAACCCTGCCATCCAAGGAAGAGTTGGCCAAATTCGATGATATCAAAACAAATTCTGTTAGAATGCAGGAATGGTTCAATAAAGTATACAATGATGGCTGTGAAGCAATTGATTTTGTTGTCAAGATGCATAAGGACTTCAAATTGCTAAAAAAAGAATGGGCTGAATTGCATGAGGAATATGAGCCATATGAAGAATATTACTCTCATATGTTCCCAAGAGTATAGGCAATTAGGAACTTGCTTGACCAAATTCTACTATCAAAGAATATTCTTTCAATAGAGAGGCTGCACAAATCTATAGAATGGTATCAACAGATGAAATTGAAGAAATAAGTATTTGATAAATTCAAAGAATTGCATGGGGAGGTAAATGAACAGATACTTTCTGTTATTTATGAAATAAATGACACTTTCAAAGAATGTTTGGATGCTAGTTTTGATGATCTTGCTTCATTGGATGCACAACGTTGTAAAGATAAATTATACCAAGCTATTCATGGAGAGTCCATGCTAAACGTGGTAGGGAAATTGGAAAAAGTCAGTGATCTTTGGGCTTCTTTCGTTACATTTCAGAAAAGCAGGAGATCAATGGAGAGTGTGTATACTCAGCGTTACCGCGGCTGCGAAAACCTCAAATTCAAAACAAATTATGTCAAAGATCCAGAGCCCTTGGATATAAATCTAACATTATATGCTTCGGTAGAATACAACAACAAGAAGGCTGAAGAAGACAAGATAGATTTGGAGGAAGATGCATAAATGAAGAATTGTTTGAATTTGAAAATGTAATCCTGTCACTTACAAAAAATGCTATATTTAGGAAGTCATGTGACACTATTTTGTCTTTATTATGCTTTGAAAAGTGACTTTTCCCTATGTATAGTCAAATGGGTACTTAAATTGTCTAGATGCAATGTATTTAGAGGTCATTTTTCATCCTTTTCCTATAGGACAAATTGTAATCCGGGAATGCAAAATGCTGTTATAAATGTAGTAAATGTGGTTGAATCTAGACCGTTGGTGTTGAGACAATCTCCGTTGTTCATTCAAAAACTTAGTATAAAGGACCATCATTCTTTCATTTGTAAGACTCTTGATGTTGAATTGTTGACACTCTACCAAATTTTTGATTAATGCAAAACAAGTTACTACGAGTTCTCTAGGAATTTGTCTCTTGTATTGTCAATTTGGTTTCATGGTTCACATCTTGATCTGCATTAGTTAGATTGTGCTTTGCAATGTTGTTGATTTGTTAAAGGTATTTGGTGAGCATTCAAGTGCATACTATTAGTTGCTTACTAATTGTAAGTAACTATGCATAGTTAGCCTGGGCTGTTAAATTGAGCTTAGTTCAATTACATTACAAAAGTTAAATCATACCAGCATTTGGGTATTTAATCAATGTATGTAATCTGAAAATCCGTTGGATCCATAGAAGATAGCACTGTTTTCTATAATGCTATAGCAATATCAGTAGCTTGGTAAAGCAGAAAATTGGTTAATTTTTGAATGTTTGTCTACTAGATGCAATCATTTCATTGTGGATGTCACTTAGGAGCTTTCTAAACCCTATTTCCTTTTACATTTTCTTTTAAATCAATTGTTAGATTTAGGTTCTCCAGCAGCATCTTACATTGTCATATCAGCTAAAATTATAAGGGTCTGTACGAATTTATGTTCCAATCTATCCAATCTGTCAAATTGCACGTAAGACCCCTTGTAGGAACAGCTAGTACATTCCAACTGAGAAATTCCAAGTAGGATAAGACCTAGTTGTATTATCCTTGGAGTAGTCTTACTAGTCTTACCTAGGGTAAGAGACTTTTCAAGAGAGGTGTGATACCAACAATCACACCTACGTTGTGTACTAAAACCACCATCAATACATTCTTCCACCGTTCTTGGAGTGGTGAGGCTCGATTCATCTTGGAGGTTGTACCTCAGCCCATCCATATATCTTGCTACTATTTCTTCATCATCTTCTATATGACCTTCTCTTATACTCAATTTATAGAATTCCTCCATATATGTTTGCACATCCATCTCCTTTTGTTTGAGATTTTGAAGCCTCTTAAACAATTGAATAGTGTAATCAATAGGTAGGAACTTAACTTTGAGTTTAGCCACCATCCTATCCCAAGAGGCAATTTTGGACTTTCCCTTCTTCCTCCTTTCACTTTGCACATAATCCCACCAAAGCAAAGCGTGGCCCTTCAATTTTGTCTTGGCCAACTTCACCTTTTTATCCTCTGGCACATCTTCATAGTCAAAATAGTTATCCAATGCTCCTATCCAATCTAGGAGCTCTTCACTATCCATCTTTCCTCCATACATAGGTAAATCCATTTTGATCTTGTGTTCATCTCCCTTGACTTCTTTCAGGAGTTTTGCCATCCTCAAGTCATCAGGATCCATCTCTTCCTTGGACCCTTGGGAACTTTCCTTTTCCTCTTCTTCTTGGTCACTCAAGTCTCCTGTGACCATACCTCTATTCTAACTTGTTTCTAGGGCAGAAAGCCTCTCCCTCAACTCTCTCATCTCTTTCTCATCTTTATCTTGTTTCTCCTTCAACTCAATTAATTCTCTAGCAATGGCATTTCCTTTTGGAGGCATTTTGTTCTTCTTTAAACACAACTTCTCTTCTTCAGATCAGACCTACATTCTGACACCTATAGCCGCTAAACCATTAGGAATTTAAAGATGATGCAAACTAGTGATTTGTGATATTTTGTTTGTAGATTCTAAATTTTTTTTTTTTTAAAATTGGAGTTAAATTGTAATTTTTTTTTGCATCTCCTTTGATAACTGGTTTTTAATAGTAAACAACATTTTTTTAAAGTGATGTGTATTCCATAGCACATAAATTTTTTTCTACAAAGGATAAAATTCTGATTCTTTTTAGTTTAGATTGGTAACACCGATATATAGTGTATGCATTTGGTTTCATAATGTTTTGTTGAATATATATTTTTTAATTAATTTTTGAAGTCAAACCAATTATAATTTAGACATCTAGGCGTATTCCGTAAAACATAACTTTTTCTGTATGTATCAAAATTCAATTTTTTTTCTTTTGTTGAAACAACGACATCAATACCTAGTGCATAGATATTTTTTAAAATTTTGTTTCAGTAATTTACTAATTTTCCATGTGTGTAGAATAGAGAACTTGATGTTTGGTGAAAAACATACATTCACAAGAAATAAAAAATAAATATAACAATCAAATTAATTATATTTAAAATTATATATTTTGGGAAGCTTATAATAAGGACTACATACTTACAAAGTATAAATTTTAAATGAATTCATTTGATCCCTCAAAAGATAAATCAAAATTGGTTTTTTATCAGCATTTTGATAGGTGTAGAGGAGACTCCATTATAGGTATGGTTTAAAACTAGAGGGGTTCTATCCAAGGGGGTTTGAATCTAAGGGGGTTTGATAAAACCCTCTTCAATTAAAATCCTTTAAATAGTACCTATCAAGACCTAAATCATTATATTTTCTAAAAATATGTGATTTCAGCAAAAATTAGGATGTCCTAGAAAGTGTAACCCATTATTGTGGCAGCACCCACACAAAATAGACAATCCAACTTTCAAATCTTAGAACTCAACTCGGTGGATTTCTCTCATAATTCTTCAATCTCTCTAGTAGTACTTCAAACTGAGGTTTTCCTACATAACTCTCTAGGAAGACCTAACATCCATAATATGAACACCTTTACAAATACCCTTTATGCCTCTTGATAACTTATCAAATTTGTAGATGGGGTTACTTTGAAATGAAGCCCTTAAATTAGGCCTAATTAGGCTTGAACAACAAGGTAACAATGGGGTTTTCAATATCTAGGCCTTAACTCTTTACACCAATGCCTCAAACATGTCTTATGGGGTCTACAACATCCATCCCAATCACTAGAAACAACTTCCCAAGAGCTTTTGTCCAAACCCTAAGTCCTATGCAACTTCAATTCCTAATATATGAGGAAATTAGGCTAGGGCATCAACTTAGCACGTGTTGCACACCTCCTCTAGACCTACAAATTTATAGGAACCAAAAACAACCTATTTATAGCCATTCCACCAAGTTTCATGAGGTTTCACTAGTGGAATGGTGAGATATTCATTTTTCTTCCTTCAAGGCACTAAACCTAGGGTTTTCAACTAGTCTGGGGTAAATTGGCTCTAAAACACTCAAATCTTAATGAAATTCAATGGGACAAAGTGAAATAGAAAGTAGGCTCAATGATCCATCGACTCCAATTGATTTTAGATTATGAACTGATCGTACAAGATCGTACCAAGCTCTGAAACAATTTAACGTTTAGAAATGCAGAAACAAGGATGTCTTTTATTGATATCACTTCAAAATGTAACCACCAACCTTGGTTTTGACCTCCCCAAGGCTATTTAAACATCTACCAACCATTTAAAACTAATTTTCAAACTACAGCCATTCTAATTCCTTCATTTACACTTGTGTCTTTTCATATTCCATGTTTTGCAGCATTTGCCACATTGACAACATTTTGGAAAATTGACAACTTTAAGCAACTTGACCCACCAACACTCCTAATGACCTAATATGGACTCTAACACACACAGCATGGTCTTAGATGACCTTATTCCATAAAACCAACATAAGAAAACCAAAAATTACAACTTGCACTTAACCTACTAAACCTAAGGTGCTCTTGCACCAACACATATAATCTAAGGTAAGAAAAATGTCAAAAATATAGAAGGTGAAATGAGGATAGCAATTAAAAATAACATACCTTTGTGTCATTCCATTGATTTAGTCTAATGAACCATCTAGATTTTCTCTTCCCTTTATGGTGCCAAGTATTACTTCATGGTTAGACTCGTAAACTTTCCACAAGTTTTTATTCAACAGTCTACCCTAATTTTTTATCAAATGAATGTATGATGCCACAACAAGGTTATAATAATGAATAATCTTCCTATGTGAGTCAAATTCCTTGAACAACCACACATCAAACTTCTTCATTGGATACCTCCTAATCCATGTTCTAGTAACAACCACCGATCCTATAGGATACTCAATGTTTTCTCCATCTATGACAAGGGTTAATTTCTTTTTTGCCTCAACACAATGACATAAATAATAATTTGTTCCCTCATCATTATCTTCATCGACAATAACTGCATATACATGCCCTACAATAAATTGCACAAAAAATCAAAATTCAATAAATGATAAAAAACGCTGCATCATAATCTAAAATAAATAATAATTTAATTAACATATTACCTGGTTCAACTAGATCTGAAATATAGTCAAAGATAATCAATGATTCCATTTGCACGAGTTGTAGTGCTCCTAGAAGTTGATACATTGGAAGTGGATTAAATATCTAGCATTCCATTCATCGACCCATTCTCTTGACTCATGATCATTCCAAGAAAAATCCATGCATGATGAACAAAAACATACCATCTACCTCAAATAAATAGTCCATAAAGCTACATTTGAGCTTCTAAAAGAGTGGAATTCACTCGATCATGTCATTGTACAACAATCTTCATATTTTGTAATGTTAGCTTCTTCTATCAACCAAAAGAATCTACAAACTGTAGACTTACCTTCATTACTTGGACCCATTGTAGAGTTGTACCATTTGATGATGGATGTTGCATCTGTCAACTTTGCATTGTCCTTGTACTTTAACTCTTCTCATGCTAAGTCTCTTTTAATATGTATGCTCTAGCACCATCATGCTCTCCTTTTTCATGCCCAACCTCAGAGAAATTCCATATATGTTGAACACCATTGAATATATGCATCCTACTCAACCAATAGAACATTCATGAATTCCTAAATTGTGATGTACAATTATATGACCATATGATATGTTGATCAAACATGATGTTCCTTCTACTCAAATGACTATAGAATATTTGAAATAAACCTTGTGCAAACTCTATAGAATGTGTACGATCATCACTAATATAAAAAAGATACTTTCTCAATATCTTTCTATCTTCCTTTGTACTATTTGGTGCATGAATGAATGTTATATGCACAAATATAGCAACCTGAGTGGAGTAGTAGTATTGTGATTGAAACTCATTATGTGTTTGTAGTGTATAATTATTTACAAATTCAACAATTGACACAATCACAGAAAGAGGAAATGTGTCCTTACATAACTTGAAATACAAGTCCAACCATTGAGCTCTATGTGTATTCCTTGCATACTCATAAACTATCTTCTCTTGTAAAATAGGCATAAATAAAGATATTGTTATTTCTTCACTAACCAATTCACACCTTTTTGCTTCTTTACTATCTTTTAAACTATATGCCACTATATTATATTTTCCAAAGGGTATTAATTCATTTACAATTGCATGTGGACTCTCCATGTGTACACAAATTCTCAAATGTTGCAAACCACCACAACTATCACATGTTCCTTCCAAACATGATGTCTTATAAAACATTTCTCCATCTACCATTTTACAAAAATTATTTAAATTAAATATGTTGCTGATTTAGGTGGAGCCTCTATCATACGCTTTCAAAACATTGTTAGTATGCAAAGAGACATATATTTATCGATAAACATAATAAGACATAGAAAATTCCATGTGAACTATACAACAAGTTGTGTATGTGTGATATATTTTGACATAAAAAGGTTTTTCCATTTCAAAATACCTTTGACTAATTAGAATTTGAGGATAAGTAGCTAAAAATTTGGAGAAAATTATGTTTGAGTCGTATCTAAAAAATGTTTTGGTTGTGGCTCATAGTTTTGACAACCAATTCTCCTTCTTATAACATCCCTTTGATTGGGAGATACTCTTGTGTTGTTGGAACAAAACTCCTCAATTAGGGATTTTAAGGGTTCAACTATGGATTTATCTTTTCATGGGAGTCTACCAAAAATGCCCATAGTTCATTGTTATTGGGGTGCTCAATTCTTTCATGCCTCCCAATGGCTTTCATCAAAGTTTTTCTATTTATCTTTAGTGCTTGACTTGTTTTTCTTATTGAGCAAGATTTTTTTGTTTGATTTCTTCTTTGGTGCATGAGGTGGAACCAATGCTTTGATATGCATTTATTTGATTTATTACAATATATTTTTAACTATTAGCACTTGATGTTCTTAGGCCAAGAATCTTCATGATTGGCCTAAACTTTAGATTTCTCATCATCTCAACAAATAATTGGCATCTTCTAGTTTCACTTATGTTTTGAAAAAACATGTTCCATATCTTATTCACATTTCTTCTACAAGTACGTTTGGGAATCTTATCGACCATTAGTTTTAGAATATTCTCATCAATTTCAATAAAAAACTTAGGCTTTTTATGTAAAATTCTAGGAGGTGTTCTCAATGGAAAACTTGATTCAAAAGATAAATTTTGGTCATGCTCCACTGATGTTAGGGTTTTTGCTTGTTTCCATGGCATTGTATTGAACTCTATATCACTCTAAAACAATGGTCAAAAGAACACAAAAAATATCTGATAATTTATCAAGTTATAATACAAAACATGCTTAATTACATTATTTTTGTCAATGTAAAACAAAAAACTAGTCAGTTTATTCAATCTAGTGTTGCAATCCCTCAAAAAATGAAAAACATGCTTTCTAATATCAAATTTGAATTTAAAACATGTAATTGGAATCTTGTGCATTGAAACAAGAACAAAAGGTGCATCAATTTTGTCAACCAATGATGGGAGAACCTCAAAATCATGAATTTTCTTTTAATGTCTTAAAAACTACAGAACAGGGAATAAAACAGAGCATGTGCCCCAAAAATCATGTGGCATGAATTTTTACAGGTCATTATACATTATTTTAACTGGTTCAAAATGTGGGTGCATTTTAAACTAGCTAAAATGGTCTCTCTCTCATCTGAAAACCTGAGCAACCATAAACCTCCATCTCCCTATCTCTCCACTATCTCCCTATCTCTCCACTATCTCCCTATCTCTATCATCCCTCTACCTCTCAATCTCTCTCCCTTTATCTCTGGACATCTCCCTCACTCTCTATCTCCCTATCTCTCCCCTCTATCTCCTATATCTCTCACTATCTCCCTATCTCTCCCTATTTGTCTCTGCTCTCTCTACCTATCTATATATCCCTATTCCTCACCTCTCTCTCCCCTCTCTCCCCCTCTCTCCCTCCCTCTCCCTCCCTCTCCCTCTCCCTTATCAACAAAGTAAATGGAAATAAGAAAATTAAGACTCTCTTTCTATCTCTCTCTCTCCCTATTTCTCTCCCTATCTCCCTATCTCTCCCCTCCATGTCCCCCTCTCTCCCTCTTCCTCCCTCTCCCTCTTCCTTATCAACAAAGCAAATCGAAACAAGAAAACTAGGATATGCAAAGAGGGATGATGATATAAATTAGGAGGATGAAATTGAAACAAGATAAAATGAAATTTAATTGGATGTGAGGGTTGATGAAAGGAGAGGTGGAAAATAGTAAAATAGGGAAAAATTGGTGGGATCTAAAGGAAAATTAGAAAGGAAAAGGAAAGCTAGGAAAGTTAGGGTTAAGAGGTGAAACAGAGAGGGGAGGAGGTGGAAAAAGAAGTCAACCAGACACAAAGAGATGAAGATTAATGATACAAGAGAGAGAGGGAGATGTCCAGAGACATAGGGAGAGATTAAGAGGTAGAGGGATGGGGAGAGAGATAGAGAGGCAGAGATAGATATAGATGGAGGAAGAGAGAGGTAGAGTTAGAGACAAGGGTTGATAGAGAGATGGAGAGAGATAGAGAGGTAGATAGAGGAGACAGATAGAATTCAAGAGTTAGAGAGATAGGGGATCCATAAAGAAGACACTATAGAGAGATGGAGAGATATATGCATAAAATTCATTTTAATTGTTTTATAATGCACTCGTGTTTTTGCCTGCTTTTGTTAATTCCAATCCTAAGGGTTAGATTTGTCTTGGGCATTCAACCCAAAGGGTTGGAGGTAGCTTTTGGACACCAAGGATGTGTTTTTCACAAAATTTAGAAATTTCAACTAAATATTGTGCATGCTCTCCCTATGGTTTACACATTTTTCAATATCAATACAAAAAAATGTCAGGATGAATTCAATTTTTTTATTATCTTTCTAACCATTTATTTTTTCAAAAATATGATAACATTAAGGTTTCCATCTTCAAGTTCATTTTATAACATTTTTTTAGAAAACCCATGTCTAGTATTTCTAGTGTCATTTTTTACATGCTTATCAAAATTTGAAACAAATTACATTTTTAGATTATAGATTCAATTCTATACACATTGACAAAAATTTTGATTTTTGATTACTTTTCAAAAAATTGGGGTGGAGCACGCTCAAATTTTTATTTTTTAGGATGTGTCCATTTTGAAAATTCATAAAATTTTCATATATTCATAAAAAAATTAATAGAAAAAATAGGCATAAACTACATGGTGTTAGCTAATTTTTTTATTTCTCTAATACTTAAAAAAAGTCAACATTTTAGGGGGAGAACACCAAACACTATGTTATATTATTCTCACAAAAATAGGAGCACTTTGTGTGCTCCCCCTATTTGAACATCTTAATCTCCACCATTTTTAGAAAAAAAATTAGTAGTTTTGAAACTAGACTCAGAGCACTACAAAACTTGTTCTTATCACATTCGAATTTTGAGCATGGCTATCTTCAATTCCTCATGCAAGATCAATTTTTTCTGATTTCAAAAAAAAAAAAAAGTGGTCACTTTTTACCCCCTTTTGGTCCCCTATTTCTATGCACTTACCCCACTTGTTTTGCAAGTCATTCAACCAAGTAGGTGTGGGTAATGATAAAGCACTCAAAATGGGTGATATTCAAATTAATATGATAACACATCTACCATGATATCATCTTGGCATTTTTCAGAGAAAATCTCATATTCATAGCCCAAAAACTCGGTGACCCACTTCTATTTCTCTAAATAATAGACTCACTATTCAAAAAAATACTAGAGGCCACAATGGTTAGTTTTAATGCAAATGTTCCTACCAAAAATATATGTACTTCATTTGTTTATTGCATGAGGAATGGTGAGAATCTTCTTCTTATTGGTGGAATGAGTAGGACTTTTCTAGTTAGGGCCTTTATTTTGAAAAAGAGGGGTCGCTATTATTGCATGAGAATAACCCCAATCTAGAGCTTGAGGCACCCCTTTCAATGAAAAAAGTTTTGTAAATGTTACACATCACAAGAATAGGTGTAGTGCACATAGCCTTCATGAGTATATCAAAGGCTTCTATAATTTTGGAGCACTAGAATAAATCTTTCTTCAACATGCCTATGAGGGGGTGGTAATTTTTTCCATAGTCCCTAAAATCTATAATAATAACTAATGAGGCCTAGAAAGACATGAAGACTCTTCAAAATTCTAGGTTTAGGGTAGTTCTTCATGTCTTCATTTTTAGTTGGATCCAACTCAACTCTTTCTTTAGAAACAATATGCCCAATGTATTGAACCTCCATCTAGTCAAAGAAGCATTTGGCACATAATTGGTTAGTATCTAAAGAATTCGAAAGGATTGGTCTAGGTGAAATAGGTACTCTTGCCATGTTATACTATAAATAAGGATAATACCAAAGAAGAATAAGATGAATTGCTAAAGGAAAGGGTAGAAAATTTTATTTATCAAGCTCTAAAATATAGATAGTTCATTACCAATCCAAATGGCATGAAAATAAACTCATAATGACCATCAAGAGTGTGAAATATGGTTTTCAGAATGCGCTCTTTTGTGATGTAGGTTTGTTGATATCTTGAACAAAAATATTAGAGAGGGAGTTCATCTAAGAGCTCATTAACTACTAGAATAGGAAATTTATCCTTAATAGAGAGTTTACTTAGCTCTCAAAAATCAATTTAAAGGCACCAAAACCCATTTTTGTACACCATTAGGACTAAGGAGGAGTAAGGATTAGGTCTTGGCCAAATAACCCCTTATCAAATTAGTTCCTATGTTAATTTCTTGACATTATTCTTTGACATAAATGGGAACTTGTAGGGGTAGATATTTGGAGGGGTGCTCCTAGGTGTAATGAAGAAATTAAGATATTTCTAACTTTTACATTACATTAATGAAATATAAATGAATGAATGAGATTGAAAGAAGTTCATTTACAAGAAACTAAAACACAAATTGCAAGAAATGGATTCAAAAATACAAATATAAAGCAAAATGGAACCTACAACTACAGTCTTAAGGCTAATATCCTAGATGCATGTGCATAACATGTGGATGTCTATATGACATGTTTTAGTCTCTATAATAAAATGGATAGAAATCACTAGTAATCATGTCTTTTGTCTTTAGTTTCATGTCCAACTACACAACAAGAAACAACAACCACCACAAATACCCAAGTGATAAAGAAATATAGAAATACAAATGAATTTAAGTATTTTGAAGAGAAATGGAAATGATTATAAAGAAGAAAACACTAGAAAACTTCTGTGCAATTGAATATCTCCCAAATACCTATAGCTAAAGGATAAGAAAATTGTTTGGAGTTGTATGGGAGATTTCCAAGAATGGTCAAGCCCCTATGTTGGTCTTTCAATCTCCACAAATAGCCAATGATAAAGAGATTATAATTTTGTATGTGTTCTTATCCTAAGTACATCTAGGAATTAAGAACAACAACAACAATAATCTATGAAGTCCAAATCTAAGGTATACATCAAATGGAAAACTAGTGTTTTGAAATATAGAGAATGATGTGAAAACCCACAAGTGCCAAACACACAAAATGGATCCTACAACTAAGATTTCAATACAAAAATAGAGATGAGAACACTACCACCTTCAATAGCAAGAGATGAATCCTACACTACCAAGAGCAAGGCCTGAATGAAAACCCAACTAGATGTAGGGGTTCTAATCCTCATGAAGAATGCTCTAGAATAGTACTTTAGTGATTTACATAAAATATTTGAGAACAAAAAGAGTGTTTATGTATGCTATAAAGCTTGATATATTGCTTAAGAGTAATCAAAAACCTCATTTTCCTACTTCTCACTCATAAGGCATCACTATGAAAACCTATTTTCCTCTCTCCACTTCTAGAAGAAAAATAACTTAGGATCAAAGAAATAAAGCAAACTTAGGATCAAAGAAATAAATACTTAGAGTCTCCTTTGAGCCTTTGGAACATGTCATCCTTATATTTTTTTCTTATCCATTTAAATTACTTCATCCTATAGTGCATATTTTTTAGTACACTTTTAGACTTTTCTTCCCACTACCTCTCATCCCTATTTCCCCCTCTTATAGGCTTCCCTCAATTCTTTGGTGCCTTGGTGTTGATAACCAATTTGAGGTAAATCAACTAAGCCTACATTATTGTGCCTTCACCAAGCTCCATTTCATTTTTTTTTCCTAGCCTTCTATGCTAATATTTGATTTGAGGGATCTTTTCAAAGGCTTGTTTCATTCTTGCATGCTCTAGTCCCTTACCCATTAAACTAGTGATCATATTTTCCTTTCCATGGTTTCCCTATTTTAAGTTATCATATGTGGAGTGCTCTATTTAATAAAGGTCTTAGTCTCCACTAGTCATTATATTCCTCTAATGCAATGGTCCATAGGAGGTTGATTGACTTTTATGATCCTAGTGCCTTAGGATCCCATGAGCCATCCATCACATTTAATTTAATGGTCAAAATGAATCACGTGATGTTTTTATGTGGAAGAAGGAAAGGGCTCTTGTTATTGGTTGATATGTGTTGACAAGGAATTTTGATTGGTTCACACGGTTCCCTAATGTGTTAGTGATAAATATTTACCCTAACCCCATGAGCCATTTAATATTTTCTTAGATTTTTACCCTATCCATTCAATCTCCCTTCTTTAAGTTTTGATTTTGGTAGTTTATGATTTCGATAATGCTACATGGTAGGCTCTGACTATTTGGAGGTGCTTTCAAGGTTTTATACTCTTGGGTTTGAGCTAGCCATTAAATCTATTTTTATTGAGAAGATCATGAAATACCATGAAGTCTTTCTCATAATTATCAATGGGTAGGTCTTCAATTAGTTTTTTATTGACAATTCACATGTTAGTTCCCCCCTTTCTTTGCATGTTCATGTTAGAAATCTTCTCCCATGAGTGGTGTACATTAGCATACATGTGCCATTAATATTCCATATGAGATGGATGATTGTGTGGTTCCTAGGGTTGATTATGCTATTTTGGGAAGTGAAGGTCTCACATAGTGTCATTTGTCCATTTGGGTGCCACATGGAATTCTCTCAAGGCTTCAAGATAAAAGGTTGCCTATCTCCCTCTTAGAGTAGTGTAAGTCACCTAATATAGGTACACAATAAATTGAATTTCATGATCCATGAGGAATGGAGCCCATTCCTCAACTATTTTTGATATCCAGTTTTTTAAGGCTTGGACTTTTAGTGGATGTTTTAAATAGCATCTTGGTTGAAGATTTATATTAAGAGGGAATTGAGATCCTCTTTTTTTAAATCTCAAACATTTTGTGCATAGGTATTAGAAAACATTCAAAGCCTAGTAAACCCTCTCCAATTTATGACATGACATTCAACCACCTCAAAAGTTGCATATGTAGAGAAGAGAGTTAAAATTTAGATTTGAGTACCTTATGCCCATCTCCAAGGTGCTCTAATAATTGAGAAGGGACATTTATGTTCAGAGTCCCTCTTAGTCCAACTCCTTTTGCTACCAAGCATTTAATAAGATTTTTCCTCCATGGATTTCAAAATTAAAATTCCTTACTTTTGTGGTGAAATGTTATTGTAGGTTGGGACGTTTCTCCTATAAATAAGAAACCTTGTGCCCATTTGTAAGAGAGATCCTATTTTCTATAGATAATCCATTGAGCCTAATGTATAAAACTCTTTCTTAGCCTTTTATAACTAAACAAGGGAACCTATATATGTATGTGTCTAGAGTTAGTGATATTATCATATATGTGCCTACTCAATTGTATTAAAAACATTAATCTAAGTTATTCTTGAAATTTTGATTCTTGATTGTTTGTATGAATTTGTTTGATGCATATGTGTTTATTATTATTTTTGATAAGATAAGTGACATAAAAGGGTGTCTATCCTAGTACAGAACAACCAAAAAAGGTGCACCAAAAACTATTACAGTTTAAGAAAAACCATCATAGTTTAAGCAAGAAACAAAAAGACAAAAATAATAGGAAACCACAGACATAGCAGAAAGACAGCAGACTGACAGCAGACCAAGCCTCCAAAGGCTAACCAAACATTTTATCCCAATCATCCACCAGGAACTAGAAAACATCTTGGTACTCTTTTAGTTTTTTGTCCTTCATCCCTTAGCCCGCAAGTTCCTCACCTTGAAGTACTGCCAGAGTGGTGGCAGACCTATGCATCACCTTAGCTGAGAACTTAGCCAGTATGTTGAACTTCCACTCCAAATCACTGAGTCTAGCTGAAAGGGTTTCAATTTCTTTGTCCTTACTGGTCTTCTTTCCACCTTTTTTCTTTTTGCCTGTTCCTTTTTTCCCATTTTCAAAGCTGACAGAGTCTAAACCTTGAATGTTGAACTCAGGGAAATTGTTGGGACCCTCATCATCAACCTCCATCTTATCATTTTTGTTTTCCTTGTTCACTGCGAATTCTCCCCCCATTTGTTCCATTTTAGTCACCACCGTATCCAATTTGTTGTTGCCCTCTGAATCCACACCCTGCTGCTCAACAAAAACCATCTTATTATCATCTGAAGAACCTTTATCTCTCTGCAGGTTCATCGAATCCTCCTTGTTCTTTCCTCCAGACCATTCCTCAACCTGTGGCTCCACTGTATCAACTTCCACCGCCAAGGCAACCATCCTCTCGAGAGTAGAGGCAGGCTTGGCTGCAAGTCTTGTTGACCACTTGGTCGACGGTGCTCTAGGTTTGCAATCAGTGATAGTGTAGTCCTCATCACCAGCGCTGTCTGAACCCTCACTTCCCTCCTCTAAGTTTACTTCCTCCACCACCATAGTAGCCTTAGTAGTCTTAATCCCACTATCAATGCCACTCTCTTCCTCAAGGCTACCCCGCTTCTTCTTCTGTGGAGTCACTTGGGTAGGTTTGCCTTGTAAAATTTTTCTTTTAGTAGGGGTCGTAACAGGAGATTTGGGAGTGATTTCTTCCGTGGTGGGTTCAGGGCTTTTGGTCATGGTATGCTTTTTCTTACCAATCTTTATGGAGGTGGCATAAGAAGTAGGGGTGACTTATGTTATTATAACTGATTTAGCCTTCCCCTGAGTAGAATTGGGTGACTAAGGGGGTTCCACCCTAACAGGAGTGAGGGCTTTAGGAGGGCAGAGAGAAAAATGGAACTTGTAGAGTCTCATTATAAGCCCCTGGTGGAGCGGGATCTCAGGCTTGCTAGAATCTAAAGCATGTTATTCTTTGGCAGTCACAATGGAAGTTTCCAGAGATGAGAGTAAATAAAAAGGAAAGCTAATGACTTTGCTATGCCTAAAATGATTCAGCAGTGCGAAATGGTAATGGAAGAATATTCTAAATCTTTCCTCTAAAGTGAAATACTTCATTATCATATAACATACCTCCTCCCATAGTTGAGGTAGAAGCTGTCTATTAAATCCCCTTTGAAGGCTATGCAGAACCTCCCCAGGCTTGAGAAAAGCCATCATACCTTCTATATTAGACACTTTACTTTTCCTATGGTGTTTAGTTCCATCAATGGGCATCCCCATCGCAAGCCCAATCACTTTTTCCAAAAGATCAAAACTCACATCTCTGATCTTGACCTTCCTGTCCTCATAGGAGCACAGAAACTAAATAGAAAGGCTTTCATCATGACCTTGTAAACACTCCAAGAAGAGACCCTGCCCTCTTGAAAAATATGCCAAAGGGTCTGGTTTCTTTTGAATTCTTCACAAGTTTCTGACTTCGTGCATGACCTATCTGCCCCCATATTACACCAGTGGCTCTGATTTGAAATAGCAATGTAGGAAGCAGAAAAGCACTTAGCAATGTAGATAGTCATTCTGAAATTAACAATGAAAATCAACTTCCTCGCTTTACTAATAAATCTCGAGTTAATTATAATCGCGTCCCTTCTCACACTGTAGGGAGCGTACTTACTAATATTCACCATGTGTGAACAATCTTTCCCTTTCTTGTCATAATTAATGAGCCAAGAATGCTCATCATTATAACTCATGCTAAGCGGCATCGTGAAGGAGGCACTTAAATCCATGTGATTGGGTGTGTGAAACCCCTCCTCAGGCCTCCATCTTAGCATGGTATATATGCAACCTTTGTTACGAAGATGAAATCCCGTACTGTCTATATTGTACTAGCCCACCAACCTGTTGGCACCTCTACCTTTGATCTGCGAGTCCAACTAGTGGTTAATGCAGAATCCCAACTGGCCATCCAATCTCTCTTTATGACGAAGATAAGACTCATCCCTGACATGAGTGATCTAACACAACAAATTTATGGCACCCTAATCTTTAGAACGTGGGTCCAGCTGGTAGTTGATACAGGATCCTAGATGGCCTCCCAAGCTCTCCCTAGGATGAGTGTTTATAATCATGGTTGACTAGGGGTGGGACATAGCTCCTTATCAATAAGGTTTTGAATCTGCTATGGAAGGTTATTATTATTTCTCTAGCAACGCCAAGTTTCCATGTTCTATCCCAGGTTAGCCAGACCATCCCCTGCTTTATTTCCCTCGCGGTACACATGCCCAACCTCCCTCTATTTGAATCCAGATAGTAAGTAGACAATGTCTTCCGTGATGCTCTTCATTTTCCAACCACTGTCGGACCTTCCAAGGGCCACATCTATAATGATTTTTGAGTCCCCTTCCACTTGCAGATTATCTATTCCCATAGAATGGGCAATTTTAAGGCCCTTTAATAGAGCCAATCCCTTAGCAACATTATTGGATTGGATTCCTGAACCCCCCGTATAAGCCGCAATGAAGGCTCCATGGCAGTCTTTGAAAATCCCACCACCGCTAGCCAGCCTGGTATTCTTTATTTCGGCACCATCAAAATTGAGCTTGATCCAATCTCTGGGGGGGTTTCCAAAGAGTGTTGATTCTAGCCATCTTTTTGGAATTGTCTACCTTGTTCATGTCAGCATTTAGTCACTAATTCTTGGCAATCTAGACTTCCACTGGGGTAGGGGGTTTCTCGGCCGTGTGTAGAGTATAGGAGGACAAGTTCTTAGTCACCGCCCTGCAAAAGGAGAAAAAAACCTCATTAGTAGATCAAGCTTTTTCTCTAAAGATATGATTATTTTTCTCCTTCCAAACACTCCATCCAAAGTGGGGGGTATCTTTCTCCAGAGTTCCCTTATCCTGGGGTGAGAGAAGGGGGAGCTCTAGCTCTATGTGAAGTCCATTAGGTTTTCCTAGAAAACCCATTCCAGGTTGAGATTCTCAAGAGTTTTCTCCCATAATTCTTTAGAAAATTCACAGTGGAAGAGAAGGTGTTACGTAGTTTCTTGTTCTTTAAGGCACAGAACACATCTATTAACCAACTAGAATCCCCTTTTATTGAGATTATCAATGGATAGGACTTTATTGTGAGCCACAACCCACTAGAAGAAGTTAACTTTAGGTAACAATTTATTATTCTAGATGCTCTTCCAGAATCGACTCTCCAATCCACTATTTGCCAGTAGGTGGTAAGGCGATTTAACCAAGAATTTTCCTTTTTTCTCTTGTCCCCATAGCATTTCATCTTCCCTTTGAAAAATTAGGATTATGTGCTTGTCTAATTCATTTTGCAGAATCTAAAACTCCAACTTCTCATCCTGGGAATTATAGCAATCCGAGAGATTCTTCCATCTTCTTTGGCTATGTGATTGGTTAGAGATGTAGTTGTAGACCGAATTGCCAAAAAAACTTATTGCTCTCTCCTTAGTGTTCTTGTTCTTTCTATAGAATAGAGGGCCTTCCCTTAACCAGTTGCCCTCCCAGAATTTGATTTTATCCCCCTTACCCAACTTCCATCTGATCCCTTGGGAAAGCATATTCCTAGTTTTGGTCATTTTGTTCCAAATGATAGAACCTTTGGGAAGTGTATCTCTATCCAAAATACCTAAATTGGGGCCATTTTGCCGGTATTTAGCTTTCATAATATGAACCCACTCTTTCTCCTCCTTAAGGAAGGTCCAACCAATTTTGGTAAGTAATGCTTTATTCATTCCCTAAATTTTTCTGATTCCCAGTACCCCTTGCATTTTGGCCAGACAAACTCTGTCCCAACCAACCAACGAAATCCTCTTCTTTTCCTCCACACCAGTCCATAGGAAGGTTCTCTGGATTCTTTCTAATTTTTATGCCATGTATCTGGGAATTTTAAACAGGGAAAGAAAATAGGTGGGGATGCCTTCCAAGGAAGCCTTTAGAAGTTGATGTTTACCAGCTTGGCTAAGAAGTTTACCTTTCCACCCCTCCATTTTCTTTTGGATACATTCTAGGATAGTATTCCAGAAAGTAGGGGTCACATCTTTGACTATGAGGGGTAAACCCAGGTAAGTGGTTGGGAGGGCAACCTAGTTGCACTGAAGGATATTTCTCACTTTAACTTGTAGGTCCAGCTTAGTGTTGAAGAAGAACACCTTGCTTTTTTCATAATTGATGCATTGCCCAGACACCTCCGCATAAGTGTTTAGCAAGTTCTTCCATCTTGTGGCCTCCACTACCAAAGCCGCCCCAAAAAGCATAGTATCATCAACAAACTATTGGACAGCCGATGGTCTTAAGGTGGACGTTGCTTTGACACTAGAGAGGGTATGATTATCTAGGTGGGAAAGGATGTTTCTTCCCAGAACTTCAGCCAACATAATGAATAGATATGGGGAAAGGGGGTCTCCTTAACAGATACCCCTACCAGCATCAAAAAACCCCCAAGGAGTACCATTCACTAAAACTGAATACTTGACAGTGGTGACATATTCTTTAATCAGGTTGAGCGTTTTGTCATTGAACCCAAACTTTCTAAGGACTTTGAGCAGGAAGTCCTAGGAGATTCTATCATAGGCTTTAGATATGTCCAGTTTAAGAGCCATACTCAGACTATTACTTCTTTCCATCGAGTGGATGATCTCATGGGTCGAGATAGTAAAATCCATAATCTATCTTCCTGGGACAAAGCCTTTCTAGCAATCTGAAATGAGACTATCCAATAGAGGTTGAAGTCTTAGGACTAACGTCTTGGTGATAATTTTATATATGGTGTTGCAAAGGCTAATGGGATGGAAATCAGCCATAGTTTCAGTGTTACTTTTCTTAGGAATCAACGTGATGAATGTGGCATTGATCTACTTGATAATTTTACACGTCTTAAAAAGGTCCTTAACAACACTGGTGACATCATATCCCACTATCTCCCAAAATTCTTGGAAGAAGGCAGGGGGAACCTGTCTAGCCTTGGCACTTTGAAAGCCCTCATCAAGAACACATCCATCCTAACTTCTTCCTCAGTGATAGGCTTCAACAACCCCTTGTTGTCTTCCTTTGAAAGGATGGAGGGAATACTGTATAGAAGATTATTTTCATGTATACTATCAGTTCTATTTTTTTGCTTCGCCGGGAAGTTACGAAAGTAATTGGATGCAAGATACCCCATTTCTCTATAATCATCAACTTCCCTGTTATTTTCATCAAACAACTTAGTGATTTTAATCCTCTTTCTGTGTTTCATAGCTGACTGGTGAAAGAACGCCAAGTTCCTATCTCCCTCCTTTAGCCATTGCACCCTAGACTTCTGTTTCCAAAAGATTTCTTCCTTACTGATAATGTCCTTGAGGTTTTTGATTAGCTTCTCTTCTATTTTATACGTGTCCTCACTTCCATCCCCCTTAGCCATCTTATCTTGAACTTCCATAAGGCCTTTAGTGATGTGTTTTTTCTGGTGCAACACATTGCCAAAGTAGAATTTGTTCCAGCCCTTAACTTTATTTTTGACGTATATAAGCTTTTGGGTGAGTCTAAACATAGGAGATCCATGAATCAGGATCCTCCACCATTCTGCAATGCAATTTTTAAAGTCAGGGTGAGAGGCCCACATTATTTTGTACCTGAGAGGGAAAGGACCCTTTAGGCCACCTTCAGTCTAGGAAAGAAGGAGGGCATTATGATTAGAAATGGTGCGAGGAAGAGCTGAGAGGGTAGAGTTTTGAACCAAGTCCTAGTTAGAAGAAACTAGCATCCTATCCAACTTAACCTAAATCGGTTGATCTCCCCATCTTTTGTTGGTCCAAGAATAGGGTTGGTTATTAACCTCTAGATCCATAAGCTCAGTTTACCTTAGGAAGTCCGCTAGGTCCACCATGCTGTCAAAGTAGTCCATATTGCCCCCTAATTTTTTTGAGGGGTAAAGTGGGGTGTTGAAATCTCCCCCTAGCATCCACAAGGTCCTTCTCTCATCATTTATTTTGGAGCTCAGACCTTCCCATAGTTCCTTCCTAGTATTTCTAGTGTTGGGGACATAAATATTGATCAACTTCCAAGTTTTCTTGTTCATTGTGCATTCAATTTCTAGGCTATTCTTACTGTGCGAGCAGTAACAGCCCAAATAGTTGTATTTGTTCCACATGGTAACCAGACCTCCAGAAGCTCCTATAGAGGGACTGATAATGTAGTCGGCCATAGGCCATATATTATTGGCTATTTTTCTAAAGTTTTCCTCACACATTTTAACTTCTTGAAGAAGAATGAAATCCACCTCATTATTAAAGATATAGCTCCTTATCATGAGTTGTTTATGGGGGTTGTTGAGCCCTCTCACATTCCAGGTGATAATCTTCATTTGCAGGGTCTTCTGGAGATAGCCTCCAGAGTGCTTTGTCTTCCATGGGTGATTTCCTTGGTCGCTTCCCTGGTTCTAGTTTCACATAGGGATAACCTCCCTACCTTTGCTTCAGTCCCCACATCTACAGATTTCTTATTGTGTCCTTTCCCTTTCTTCTTGGGAGTGATCCATCCCTCTTGGTTACTAGTACTAGCCCCCAGGGAAAGAACCCTAGCGGGCGATAAGATAGAATTCTTTATACTTCCCTGGATAGTAGTTTGAGTTCCTTCCATCACCAAAGCCTCTGGCCCAACTGACAGTCCCTGAGCAGCCCTTTCTCTTGTAGACAAGGGAGGGGTATTCTTGTTGGGGGTTATGATTTCTCCATCTTTGGTCTTGTCTGAGTCTAGGGGGTGTTCTTCAACTGCTCCTGTAGGTCTACTTCGAGATCCTGCTATAACTCAGGCTGATGGGGCTCATTGGGAGGAGCAAGAGGGACTTCCGCCGGGATACCCAGACCCTAGTTCTCTACCAGAACTATAGTCTTGATAGGGGACTTAATAATTTCAAGCAAGTCCTGTTTGAATGGGTAATCTTCCACAGTGTTCTCGTCTTCCGAGACCTATTTATTTTTCTGAGGCCTTGGTTTTTTGCATTCATTAATAAGGTGCCCTTTTTAGAGTAGTTTTGGTAGAAGGTAGTAAAGTTCTCATACGTTAGCTGTTGTTCCCAACTATCGTATTTAGACTTTAGCTTAATAGTATTAGGTAGAGTTTTATGTATGTCTACACTAAAACCAAATCTAGCAAATACCAACCTAGGTTTGTGTTTGGTGGTGCTGTCCAGAGCGATAAAATGCCCAAAAGAGTTGCCAATCCAAGTAAAAATCTCTTCATCCCAAAATTCCAAGGGAAGTCTAAGGTGTTTGACCCAAACTGGAGCCAACTTGCTGAGCTCCATTGCCTCATCAAAACCTAGTTTCTAGCACCCTAGGCAAAGGCTATGTTTGCCATACATCCATGGCCCTCCTACCAATATCACGACTAAGTCTTCTCTGATTGTGAACTTAAAGAGGAACAAGCCACTCAACATGGCACTAGTTAGCACGCTACCTTTTAAGTGCCATCTAGCGGTCACCCAATGTCTAACCATGTCGATGTTGGGCCTTAGAGCTTGGAACTTACCAACCAGGGAGAGTTCCGAGGAGGAAGTTATTTTTTCCATCATCTGGTCTGGGATCTGGAAGTTCATTCCATCCCCACGTTCTAACTACACTGGGTCTTCAGAAGCTTCTACAGGCCTACTAAACTCCCCTAGCAGGGCCTGCTTCCAAGCCTTGGGGTCTAAGCCTGAGGCTGGGGAAATGGGCTCAGTAGTACTGACCAAGGCAGTACCAACATCAACAGGAATCTCCTTTAGGCCCAGAGGGGGAGCAGGGCCCCCCTGGGCTGATGACCTCCGTGAGTGAAGTAGGTTCAAACACTATTTACAGTGGGAAAGTTGCAGAGCGGGAAAGTTGACTAAAAACTTACTAGGAGGTTTGAATCTAGGTTGTTGGTTCTATAGGTCGAAGCCCCAACATTTCACCACAGAGTCTCCCCTCTTGGAGGGTAAGAAACCTCAATTTTTTACATGGTAGAGGGCAACCCCATGGGGTTTGAACCTTGGTTGTTGGTACTACATGCAAGAAGCCCCACCATTTCACCAAAGAGTCATCCCCTATAAAAAACTTACCAGGAGGTTTGAATCTGGGTTGTTGGCTCTACAGGCTGAAGCCCCACCATTTCACCACAGAGTCTCCCCTCTTGGAGGGTAAGCAACCTCAATTTTTTACATGGTAGAGGGCGACCCCATGGGGTTTGAACCTTGGTTGTTTTCACTACAGGCACAGAGTCTCCCCTCTTGGAGGGTAAGCAACCTTAATTTTTTACATGGTAGAGGGCGACCCCGTGGGGTTTGAACCTTGGTTGTTGGCACTACAGGCAAGAAGCCCCACCATTCACCAAAGGGTCATCCTTTATTATTGTTATTTCTATTGACTAATGTACCAACAGGTGTGAAGTTTTATTTAGGTTGTAGGAGGGAACCTATTTGGCATAAGCCTCTTCCTATTTGAGTTATTTTTTATTGCATTTATTCCCCTTTTCCTACTCAAATAGGCTTATTAAATATAGGCAAGGAGCCAACTTGTAATCCAAAATATTGATTTGTAGGTCATATCCCATGAGCACATGTCTTTCCATGCTTGATGGTCTTATAAGTTCATTTGTCTTAATGGGATATTTAGACCATTAATATTTTCTAGATTGCTAGGTTGGACTCAACCCATTATGGCCAAGATCTTTGTAAAATCATATCATTATACTTTTTGAATATTTCCCCCTTTTCACTTGGCAACTCTACTTTAGTTACAACCTAGAAGTTATCAATTATGGTTTTTGGTGAGGAATCATAATTATTTGCTTTTCTTGGAGAATTTCTTATTCACTTGGTGACTCCATGCTATGAACCCAAAGAAAGGAGTTTTTTAGCGGCTATATGTTGTCATTTGGCTATTTTTAGGTTCTTCAATAGTGTCCAATTCACCCATATTTGATAGCTTTTTGTTGGTCCTAAAATAAAATTCCCCACTTTAGAAACTTTAATTCTTTAGGCTAGACACATATCACACTATTATATATAAAAATTGGGACCCTAATCTCCTCATTTTATTAGTGGTTATTTTTTATTTTCTATCCTCACTTGATTTCAAAATCTTTGTTTAAAATTCATATATTAATAGAAAATATAGTTAGTGAATTGTAAAAAGTCATACAAGGAAAAATCCCATCAACTCTAAAATTTTATTTTCAATATGAAAGAAAATTGTATAGGATATTATGCTTCTTTTTAGTGCGTCCACTAGGAATTCTATATAATTTTCAAGAGATCATTTCTTAAAGTATACCCTAACCTAGAGGTCTTTTGAGGTGTTGTTACTTTTAAATCTTTATGTTTGGTAGGTCTATGCATTGTAACAATGATTATGTTCCATACAAAAATTCCCTACTATTGTGGCCACATACAACAATCTCACACCTAGTCTCAATGTCCTTATGTCTACTATCACATTTGTTAAATGGAGCAACCTACTATTTATTGTCTATGTGCCTTTTGTAGGTAATACTTGTATCAATGGTATTTTGAGAGGAATTTAGTGTCATTAGACCCTGGGAGGATTAATATATCAAAAAACATAAGTCCAAGATGATTGTCTTTAAGTATAAAAGCTAAAATAGGCCATGGATGAGATGAAGAGAAAACAAGAATTTTAACCTATCATCATAAACAACTAAGGGAGAGAGGGTACTTTTGATTGGAAGAATGAAGTTTTTCCTATTGATAAACATGTCTTGGATCAAAGAAATAGGGCTATGACTGTCAAAATGCATTTCTTGAAGTCCACCTTGGAAGAAACTAATAAAACATGAGTGTATGATGTGTGTTTTTGGCAATAGATACATGAAGAAGAAATGGAGGGAATGCTACAATGTATTTAAACTTTGTTCTTTAAGTCACCTAAAAGTAATGAAGAAGCACTCTTCATGGCCCAACCTACACTTTCTTAGTCCAATACATACAAAGTGGAGCCTTCTTCTAGAAGGGATATCTCTAATGCACTAGTGTTTGCATTATATATTGATGTTGGAGATCCTCTCCCCTTCCTAGATGTGATGAGTGGCATTGGTGAGTGTTTCAGGTCTAATATCTTTGAAGAGGAGCCCATGGATGCCATTATGAGTGATTTTTATGCTCACAATGCCTTGGCCTCTTACCAATGTTCCATTGCATTTGATCCAATGGTCAACATGCATTGGTTGATATTTGTTGGAATGGAATTTTAATTGGTTTAGAGGGCTCCCTTATGTTAAGTAATAAACATTAGTCCTAGGCTACATAAGTTTCTGGATCCTTTCTTGGTATTTATGTTCATTTTAATCTTCATTGTTCATGTTTTGAGCTAGGTGTTTTATGATTTTAGTAATGCTACATGCTAAAATCCCACTACCCAGAGGTTTTATCGAAGTTTTATTTTCTTAGGTTTGTTCCAACCATATCATCCATATTGATCCAATGGCTAACACAATCACATGGAGACTTTCCTAGAATTATTAGTCAATGGGTGCACCATTGGTCTATTATTGCATGAACATCTTGTAGTTGGACACCTTTCTTTTATTCATTTATGTGTGTATGTTCACATTCACAATATTCTCCCATGAGAAATTGTATGCATAATCACATATGTTCCATTGATCTTTTATATTAGGTAGATGATCATGTGGCTCCCAAAGTTTTGTGGTAGTATTTTGGGAAGTGTCAAGTCTAGGTAGTGTCATTGGTCCATTTTGGTGGCATATGGAATGATCTCATGGATTGAAGGTTAAAGGTAACATCTCTCCCACTTAAAGTAGAGAAAGCTGTCCAATATGCCATAATATAAATCTAATTAAATGGTCCATGAGAAATAGAGCCCATTCCTAAATCAATTTTTATAGTGATGAGTTGAAGAAACTAAATTTTTAAAAATTGGAAATTCAATGGAAGTTTTCAAGGGCATTTCAATTGAAGATATGCATATTAGGTTGGAATTAAGCCACTTTCTCTTCAAATCTTGACTATTCTATACATAGGTACTAAGAAGCATCCAATGCCTAGTGGCCCCTCTCTAAGTGCCAAAAAGGCATTCAGTAACCCAAATGCATGCATTGGTAGTGCAAAGAGTTCAAATTCAAATCTAAGTGCTTTGCACCCTTTCAAAATTTCTATAGCAACTAACAAGGAACATTTATGTATATAATTCTTCTATATTACTCCATGTGGATTTCAAAATTCAATTTTCATGCTTTTGAGGGAAATATTATTGTGGATTGAGTATTTTTTCTATAAATAAGTGGCATTGTGCCCATTTGTAAGAGAGATCTTGTTTTGTATAAATGAGCTATTGAACCTTGTGAAAATAATTAAATCTCTCACCCTTTTGTAACTAAATAGGGGAATCTCTATGCATGTGTCAAGAGTTAGTGATAATAGATTGCATGTAGCTACTAAATACTATTATAAGCATTAATCTAAGAAGGTACTATTCTTGAAATTTTTACTCTTGATTTTGTGTGTGAATTTGTTTAATGCACATGTATTTTATTGTTGATATTCTATTGACTATTACATTATGCATTACAATGCTCTATCTAAGTTGTTGGAGGAAATCTATTTAGCATGAGTCTCTTTGATGTAGAGCATGCAATGAAGTGGTGAAAATAGATCAGAATTACGTAACTATTGTTGTGGTTGAACCTTTGAACCACATTAACCATTGAACCTTCCACTATCGGTTCAACATACTTCCATCTCCCAGATTTAATGTTGTCGGCAACTATCGGTTGAACTGTTGGAACCTCTTGAACCCATCTGCACCTTGTTGAATCAGTGAATCAAATTAACCTTTGTATCTTGCTGAATCCCCTAAACTCGTTGAACCGTTGAACCGGTTCAACCGTCGATTCAACTATCGGCACCACTTACTCTGATGAACCAATGAACCTATTGAACCCTTTGAACCTTTGAACCGGTTCAACCATTAGATCAACCAAATGCTTTCAGCCATCTCAAAAATTCTTCCGAAGGTTCTTCTCACCTCGATGCATTACTTACTTTCTATTGCCGGTTCCCTCTACCGATCCTACCGGTCATTCCTTGTATCTGTAGAAAGTGAACTTCCAACATACACTCTATGTTACCCTTCCAGCCAGTCATCCCGAATGTCACTCGCATACAACTGCGATATACACATAGATTATCTTCAACATACAATTTTAGGATATACACAAAATGTATATTCGCATACAGTTGCATTATACACAGGAAATGTATCTCCAGTGGAAAAATGCCAAAATCTTACGCCGAGGATGTCCTCTGCAACCAAACTCGTAGTCTCTATTCTATTGAGCCCTAGCACATAGAGATGCTAGGCTCCCTACTGCGATGTCTCTCCTACAAATCAGATCCTTAGTTCCATCCTGCCATGACCACAAATAAAAAGAAAACAAAATAGAAAACTATGTACAAGGTCCATTCCACTGATTTCAAAGAAATCCACCAGTGGAATGGTTTCAATCTTGCATCTCGACAACAGAAAACTAGATTATGTACAAAACAACTTAATACATATAATATGTACAAAACAACTTGATACACAGAGATTTTACACAGAACTTGTAAAACACAAAATGACAGAATTTTCTATTTCTTCAATCAAACTTCATCCTCTCTTCTCCTCTTCCAAAAAATGTGTTTATATCTCTCCCCATTCAATTCCAACTAGAACACCAGAAGTTGGAGTCGTTACAACTTCCAACCGAAATACTAGAAGTTGGAGTCATTACAACTTCCAACCGGAATACCAAAAATCACATGACACATGTTTGGCATACGACATGATTTAAACACATTAACATAACACACTTGATTTAATCATCCACATACCCCAATTGCCCAAGATGTTCAAATTGGTTTATCAGGCTGCCAAATTTGTAACACTGGTTCACATGATGGGGTTTTTATTACAAACATGAAATCACAACACAAGTCCTACAGGACAACATGAACAAACATAGAAATGCATAAAATATGATAACATATTAATACCTTAGTCTTCTCCCTCAGATGTATATTTGGCTTGTTGAAGGGGTGCTCCTGCACCATACTCCTCGGGAGAAGAAATCTCAAGCCCACTTGAGATGAGAGTTTGAAAGTCTGCACCATGGTTTGTGATCTGATCTTCAGTCATCCAAACTGCTTCTGAATTAGGTTTCCTGTGCCAAGCCACCAAGTACTCCATGTACTCTTTGTTCCTTGTTTTCTTTTCCACTCTTGAGTCTAAGATCTTCTGCAATTTTGGCGGATCATGCTTAGGAATATCATCATCTGCTATACCCTGCAATGGTTCCTGTTCTACATCTGCATTATGCTTGTATGGAGTTAAATCACATACATTGAAGATGGGTGACAATCCAAGGTCAGGAGGAAGTTGGATCTCAAAAGCATTATGCCCACACTTCTTCAAAATCTGACATGGTCCAATCTTCCTCTGCATTAGCTTGGTATGTTTACCTTTTGGGAGCCTCTCCTTCTTCAGATTAACCCACACCAAATCTCTAACATCAAACTGTACATCTCTCTTCTTCTTATCAACATATGCTTTGTACTTCAATGTAGTTTGTTGGAGTTGGGTCTTGACTTGATCGTGCACCTCCTTGATGGCTAATGCAAAAGTTTCTCCATCTGCACTAATAGACTCTTCTATAGGTAGATCTCTTAACTCCAAAATACCCCTTGGATGAATGCCATATACCACTTGGAAAGGTGACTTCCCTGTACTCCTATTGATGGTGTCATTATAGGAAAATTCTTCTTGTGGTAGGATATTATCCCACTTCTCTCCATGCTGCCTTGTCAAACACCTTAGCAGATTACCCAATGAACGGTTAACCACTTTAGTCTGACCATCTATCTGAGGATGGTAGGATGATGAGAAGGATAAGTTGGTTCCAAGATTCCTCCAAAGAGTCCTCCAAAAGTAGCCAATAAATCTCACATCTCTATCTGACACTATGCTCAATGGCAATCCATGTATTCTCACTATCTCCTTGAAAAATAGATCTGCAACATATGAAGCATCACAAGTGGTTTTGCATGGCAAGAAGTGTGCCATTTTACTAAATCTATCCACTACAACAAAAACACTATCAAATCCCTTCCTTCTTCTAGGCAAACCCAACACAAAGTCCATGCTTATGCTCTCCCATGGCCTAGAAGGAATGGGTAGTGGCTGATATAAGCCTGCATTAGTGGATCTCCCTTTTGCCTTCTGACATATCACACATGCCTCCACAAATCTCCTCACATCTGACTATAATTTGGGCCAATAGTAATGCCTCTTCACAAGATCAAGTGTCTTATCTAGACCAAAATGTCCTTCCATGGCCCCATAATGCTTCTCCCTAATGATATTCAGCCTCATAGAACACTGTGAAATGCACAACTGTCCACCCTTGAAAAGTAATCCATCTTGGATCAGAAATTCAGAGTACTCAACATGATATTTATCACCAAAGGAAGTACATACCTTGTATATCTCCCCAAAGTCTTCATCAGTATCATACATGGCCTTCAAAGAGTCAATGCCAACACTCTCCAATTGGATCTAATTTATGGTTAGAGCCCTCCTGCTCAAAGCATCTGCTACCTTGTTCTTGACCCCTTTCTTGTACTTGAGTGTGAAGGTGAAAGCTTGCAAAGTCTCCACCCACTTCATATGCCTATGGTTCAGCTTCTCTTGACTATTTATGAAACTAAGGGCCTGATTATCTATGAACACTATGAATTCTTTTGGCATCAAGTAATGCCTCCACTTTTTGAGTGACTATACTAGAGCATACATCTCCAAATCATATGATGAGTATCTCTTCTTTGCATCATTTAGTTTCTCACTAAAAAATGCAATAGGCCTACCTTCTTGACTGAGTACTGCCCCAATTGCCATGTGGCTTGCATCACATTCTACTTGAAAAATCTTGTTGAAGTTAGGAAGTGCAAGGACTGGCTGCTCTGCTACCTTCTTGTTCAACGTTTCAAATGAATCATCTACCTCCTTTGTCCAAGTGAATCTACACTTCTGTCCTCCTTTTATGGTGTTAAGCATGGGTACACAAACATGACTAAACCCCTTTATAAACTTCCTATAGAAGGTTGCATGGAAACTTCTAACATCATTCATGGTTTTAGGAGTTGGCCAAGACAATATGGCACTTACCTTCTCTTGATCCATTTTCAGTTTTCCCTGTGAGATGACAAAACCCAAATAGATGATCTCCTCCTACATGAACAAACACTTCTCCAAGTTGATTATTAGCTACTCTTCATGTAACCTTTTGAGGACCAGATCTATATAGTTGAGGTACTCTTCCCTTGTATTAATGAAAATTAGGATGTCATCTAGATATACTATGACAAATTTGCCTATGAATTCCCTCAAGACCTCATTCATCAACCTCATAAAGGTACTAGGGGCATTGGACAAACCAAAAGGCATGACCTTCCACTCATATAACCCTTCATTGGTCTTAAATGCAGTTTTCCATTCATCTCCTTGTCTAATCCTAATATGATGATAGCCACTCTTTAAATCTATTTTTGTGAAATATTTAGCACCCCCAAGCAATCAAGTAAATCTTCTATCCTAGGGATTGGAAACCTATACCTTCTTGTTATCTTGTTGATAGCCCTTGAATTAGTACAAAGTCTCCAAGTGCCTTCCTTCTTCAGTGCTAAGATAGCCGGTACTACACATGGGCTTAAACTCTTGCCAATTAGGCCTGTCTCCAACAATTCCTCAATCTGCCTTGCTACCTCTGCATTCTGTTCTGGGGTAAGCTTGTATGCTACCTTGTTTGGAAGTGTAGACCCTGGGATCAGATCTATGCAATGGCTGATGTCCCTTATAGGTGGTAGGGACCTTGGCATTCCATCAGAGATGATGCCTTTGTACTTGTCCAATAGTTCTTAGACAACCAGATCTATGAACCTTTGCCTTTTCTCTCCCTTGATTTCCTGCTGCTGCTCCTTGTTCACCTCAAGCATGGAATCAAAGCGTATGCAACTGCACCTTCTTCTACTATCTCTTTCATGAATTGTTTTCCTTCTACCATCATCACCTTAACTTCTTTCCCCTTTGATTCCACCTCATTCTCCATCAATGGTAGTAACTCTATTAACTTACCATCCTTGGTGATTGAATATGTGTTTCTAATTCCATCATGGTGTGCTTTCAAGTCATATTGCCATGGTCTTCCAAACAGGAGATGGCAAGCATCCATCTTGGCAATGTTAAACAATAATCTGTCCTTGTATGTTCCAATTTGAAATTCTACCCAAGCCTTCTCTTCTACAACTATTTGCTGACCTTGGGTGAGCCATGAGACCTTGTATGGGCATGGATGTGGCAGTTTTCTAAGCTTAAGCTTTTCCACCATTTCAATGGACAAAAAATTTTTAGTAGATCCAAAGTCAATAAGAACTTTACATACCTTCCCTCCTGCCTTGCAAGTAGTTCTGAAGAGAGACTTCCTTTGTGGGGGTTCTTTCTTAGGCACCTTCATGGTGGTCATTACTCTCCTCATCATCAAAGCTTCTCCTCTCTCAGGATATCCATAACTATCAGGAGCATTCACACTTTGAAAAGTGTTTGAGCTTGTTACACTTTGACAATCAGATTCTTGGATCAGATTTGTCCTCCTTTCTCCCATTGAACTTGTTGCCTTTTCTGGATATCTACTAGCTATGTGGCCTTCTTGATTGCAATTGTAACATCTGAGAGGTCCTCTACCCTGAGATCTCCCTCTAAATGGTGGTCTTCTACCCCTAAAGTTTCCTCTTTGATTGTAATTTCCCCCTTGAGTTTGATTGTTGTCTCCTTTGCTGCTCTCTTGATTTGATTCACCTTGGTATCCAAACCCATTTCCTCTACCTCTGAAAGGACTTCTTCCCCCTCTTTGCTGTCTCCCTCTTCCTCTATTGTTTTGCTCTTGTCTTCTCTTTAATTTCTCTTCCACTTTGAGTGCCAATTGGTAGCACTTTTGGACTGTATCTGCGTTATGCAGATTTAAATCTTCTTGGATGTTAAACCTCAATCCATTGAGGTACCTTGGCACCTTCTCTTCCTCAGCCTCCTTTACCTTCGCCTTGACACATAGTTTCATGAATTCTTCAGTGTATGAACTGACATCTAACTCCTTCTGCTTCAAGTTTTGTTTCCTCTTAAGTAGTTGGATGTTGTAATCCAACGGAACATAAGCTTCCTTCACCAAAGCCATCATCTTCTTCCAAGTAGCAACTCTGCTCTTTCCCTCTTTCATCCTGTCATCTTGAATGAAAATCCACCAAGTTAGTGCAGCCCCTTTCATTTTGGATTGGGCCATCTTCAACCTTTGGTGGTCTGGTATCTCCTTGGTCTCAAAGAAATCATTCAAGGAGTCTATCCACTCCATCACTGAATCAGGATCCATTTTGCCTGCAAACATGGGCAGGTCTAGTTTCATATCCACGGTCCTTCTCTCCATGGATTTGAGGGCATTGATCAAGGGTCTCTGGTCTGCAGGAACCTCCATCTCTTCCTACCTAGGGATCTTCTCTTCATCCCCGTCTTCTTCATCACCAGAATCTTCTTCTCCCTTCTCTACTTTGTCCCTCAACTTCTCTAACTCATTTCTCAAGGCATGATTCTAAGCCCTAACTACTTTGCTCTCTACCAATTGCTTCTTCACTAGAACAACCAACTCAGCGTTGGTCATCTTTGTCGAGTACTCTTGTGACTCTTCTTCTTCTGACATCTTGTCTTCTTCTTCTACCCAAAGGATACTCTTATGCTTTGATACCACTTGATGTAGAGCACACAACAAAGTGGTGAAAACAGATCAAAATTACGTAACTATTGTTGTGGTTGAACCTTTGAACCACATGAACCATTGAACCTTCCACTATCGGTTCAACATAGTTCCATCTCCCAAATTTAATGCTGTCAGCAACTATTGGTTGAATCGTTGGAACCTCTTGAACCCATCTGCACCTTGTTGAACTAGCAAATCAAATGAACCTTTGTATCTCGCCGAATCCATTGAACTTTTTGAATCGTTGAACCATTGAACTGGTTCAACCGTCAGTTCAACTATCGGCACCACTTATTCCGATGAACCAATGAACCTATTGAACCCTTTGAACCTTTGAACAGGTTCAACCAAATTCTTTCAGTCATCTCAAAAATTCTTCCGAAGGTTCTTCTCACCCCGATGCATTACTTACTTTCTATTGCCGGTTCCCTCTACCGATCCTACCAGTCATTTCTTGTATCTGCAGAAAGTGAACTTCCAACATACACTCTATGTTACCCTTCTAGCCAGTCATCCCGAATGTCACTCGCATACAACTGTGATATACACACAGATTGTCTTCAACATACAATTTTAGGATATACACAAAATATATATTCGCATACAGTTGCAATATACATAGGAAATGTATCTCCAGTGGAACAATGCCAAAATCTTAGTACGCTGAGGACATCCTCTGCAACCAAACTTGCAGTCTCTATTCTATTGAGCCCTAGCACATAGAGATGCTAGGCTCCCTACTGCGACGTCTCTCCTACAAATTAGATCCTCAGTTCCATCCTGCCATGACTATGAACAAAAAGAAAATAAAATAGAAAACTATGTACAAGGTCCATTCCACTGATTTCAAAGAAATCCACCAGTGGAATGGTTTCAATCTTGCATCTCGACAACAGAAAACTAGATTATGTACAGAATAACTTGTTACAAATAATATGCACAGAACAACTCAATACACAGAGATTTTACACAAAACTTGTAAAACACAAAATGATAGAATTTTCTATTTCTTCAATCAAACTTCATCCTCTCTTCTCCTCTTCCACAAAATGTGTTTATATCTCTTCCCATTCAATTCCAACCGGAACACCAGAAGTTAGAGTCATTACAACTTCCAACCAGAATACCAGAAGTTGGAGTCATTACAACTTCCAACTGGAATGCCAAAAATCACATGACACATGTTTGGCATACGACATGATTTAAACACATTAACATAACACACTTGATTTAATCATCCACGTACCCCAATTTCCCAAGATGTTCAAATTGGCTTATCAGGCTGCCAAATTTGTAACACTGGTTCACATGATGGGGTTTTTATTACAAACATGAAATCACAACACAAGTCCTACAGGATAACACGAACAAACATAGAAATTCATAAAATATGATAACATATTAATACCTTAGTTTTCTCCCTCAAATGTATATTTGGCTTCTTGAAGGGGTGCTCCTGCACCACTCTTTTTATTTAAGTTAGTTTCTTTTTAGCATCTCTTCCCATTTTACCACTTAAAACAAGCTTAGGCAAAATAGATAATGAGTTGACCTTGTAATCCTAGAGATTGATTTGCAAGATATGTCCCATGCTTGGTTGTCCTATATGGTGTATTTGTCCTAAAAGGATATTTACACCATCAACACACCCTATTCTACTTATTTCCATCACCTATGATCCATTAGAAACCCTTGTGTCTATCTCCAAATATGTATACCCTTATTTTTAAACTTATATCAAATTTGGAGTCTTTGAGCCTTATTTTTTTTCATTTGTGCTTACCTTAAATTCCATCTCCCTTTGTCCTCCATCATAATCATACACCACTTTATTCTAGATCTATCTCCTAGGGTTTATTTGTCTAATCACATATTTTACACATCACCTTCACCGTTACTAGGTCTGCACACACACACTTGTCAATCTCATATCAATGATTTTGTGGAAAGGTTTAAAAATAATCAATAGGAGATTGAATAAGGTAGTTTCCTAAAACAACATAGCTAGTTTTTATTGCCCCTTTCGGTCATTGTTAGGTATCTCTTGATTGGGAGTGAACAAAAGTTGATCACAAGATGGAACAAGGTCTTGGACTAAACACAAAGCTCCATAAGAAATTTTCGAGTTGTGGGATACAAGGTCACCTATGCCCCTAGAGGTCACATGTGCCCCCTTACACTATAGTTGCACCCAATGATCACAAAAAGCATCACAGACCATCCAAGCTTTACCTACATCAAGTTCTAGTCATCTTCAATTTGTTTCCATCATCAAATTTAGTAGATTTGAGGCACATACATTTCATTTTGAATCTCCTTTCTATTTCAATTAGCATTTCTAATTTTATGGTACATTATCCAATTCTAAGCTATTGTGTGCTAATAGTGTAGCTCAAAATAGGTATATTGAGTGTTTCAGATTTGTAACTATTTCTGATTTATAATATTGTTAATACACATCGAAAGATAGACTTGTGCTAGTTCTTGATTCCTTGTACTTTTATATAACCCTATCACACACTATCTTTTTTCTTTCTTTCAGTTTAGTAAAATTATTGATAGATAAACATTGGTACAAGAAAACCCAATTGTATGGTAGTTTTTGCATAGGCTTGCATCATTTATAAGCACGCTAGGCATTCGACTTTCTATCATAGGTTTGTAGTTCCTCTACTACAGAGAGGGATTGAATGAACCATCCTTCACACACTATCTCACAATGAACATGCTCACCTCTAAGAAATGGAGAAGCATGTGGTTGTACATAGTATTGATGGCATCCTATGTTCTGTTAAAAGCATCAGACACTGTTCTTTTTTTCTTCAAACCTCACTGTTAGAATGATCGTCACAGATTAAAAAACCATAAAATTAGTTAACGGAGAACCAGTGTCAAGAGATAAAATGGGTCGCGACCGTTTGGATAATTTGCTCCTCCTTATAAGTTGAATATGGAATAGAGTTTTTATGATTTGTTATGTATTGTTCAGTTTTTCACCGTTGTACAGACATCATGAGTATTACTAATTCCAGTCATACGAGTACTAGCTCATATGATGACGCATTTTGTTTACGAGATTGCGTGTCATGTTGCAAGAATACAAGTCCGACGTCACGACGTAGGTTGACCCCACCACCTGAACATATACGTTACGAGTCAAGTAGCCCTAGGGGTCGTTCGATCCTCCCAGTTAAGCCATCGACAAATGAAGAGAGAAGTCGAAGTCGAAGTCGAACAGTTACTGGTAGAACCTCTTGCAAGCGAAGGCGTAATAGCAATGGCTTGACACCAAGCCCTAATAAGATTGTTCGCAATAAAGAGCTAGCTAAGTTATTCTCTAGGTCAACAAAAAGAGGAACCCCCAAGAGGAAGCGACTAAGTTACATGTCGCCTTGTCCACCCAAGGCCTTTGCCATTGAACCTAGTGATGTGAATCCAAAAGACAATTTAGACATGTACAACCTTCAACTTATTGGTAAATTAGGAAGTGGAGCCACTGGAAATGTTTATAAGCTTCGCCATGTGCAACAATGTGGCCAAAAGAAATTTGCACTAAAAGTAGTTGAAATGGAGACACTTGACAGAGGTTTCCTAGCGGCTAAGGATTGTATACAAAATGAAATAGTTATTTTAGAGGAGTTAAAAGACCATCCTGATCCACATGTTGTTGGTATTGTGGATAAATTAACGGACAAGGATAAGTATTTGTATGGTGTCATTACAGAATATGTTAATGGTGGTACCCTTAGGGATGTGCTTGATAGAAGGGGACAATTGAGTGATAAAGACATTTCATTACTAGCTAGAAAATTGCTTAATGCTCTTGTTTACTTGCAAAGAAACCATATTGTTCACATGGATGTGAAACCGGCTAATATTTTGGTTAATAAAGTTGGTGATGATGTTAAATTGACAGATTTTGGATGTAGTGTTGTTGTGGATGAGTCTAAGGCTCCCGAGACTTATAATATAGGTTATGGGACAGCTAAGTATTTAAGTCCTGAAAGATTTTACCATTATGATTATTGGTTGAAGAGGACTATTGATATTTATAAATTGGATATTTGGAGTTTGGGGATATGTTTGTTGGAGTGTAGTGGGTGCCTTGATGTGCAGGGAGATAATATTAAGTTTAGGGTTAAAATGGTAACTAAAGCACATGTTATTCCAACACCACCAAAAGGGCGATGTAGGGAGTTGAAAGACTTTGTAAGACAATGTTTGCAATTAGAGGCTTTTGAAAGGCCTTTCTCCCATGAGCTTCTTTGCCACCCCTTTATTAAACAATATGCTCAATTTGAAACACTAGACTGTATTTCTAAAAGACTATAAGAATTATGATTAATCTTTGATATAAATTAACATCTTTCTAGTAAGAGATAATATTACTAATATTGTAATGGTGTATATGTTTCCTAGTATATTCATGATACTATAAGAGTAAAGTTATTTGTTAGAGTTTTATATTTAGTTCTTTATATAATTCTTCTTATAAGAATTAATTGTAGGTATTTCTCATTTATCTTATATACAATTTAATTGTATATTTTTTAAATGTATTCATAATCCTTTAAAGATAAAAGGTAATTTTTAGACTTTTATTAAAGGTTTCCTATCTAAAATCACTTATAATAGTTTGGTGTGGATTTTTTATACCTTTTTATATGCAATTTAAATCACATTTATATTTTTAAATTACATTTTTAGACACTTAGAAATGCACTATTGCTACTATCATGTTATAATTCTACTTTTAAAATTATTTAAATAAATTATATTTATTTAATTACGTTCGAAAGGAAGGTGAACAACTATAGAATGGAAATCTGATTACAACTGTAACTATTAATTTAGTGCAGAACCAAAATGGAGATAGTATGAAATCAACACAAATAAATAATGGAACAGGAGATCAAACACATAACACAGTGTTTATGTGGAGAAAACCTTTCAGAAAAAACTCCACATAAGAAGAGATGCATCAGTCTGTATTAATTTCATTAGAGTTTACAATACAACACTATCAATCTCCTCTTAGGTCTTCAATCTAGCAGCACCTGTAATACTCATACACAACCATAATATAATGCCCTCTTTAAAAGAGTGTTGCCTTCTAGGGCAAAAATCTCTAACATAACCTCTATCATCAGATCTATGACCTAATGATGAACGGTCCAAATTGACTACGAAATTTCAATTTTTTTCAAGGCAAGCCCCCCACACCCCCCTGTCGGGTTCAAGGATCCAAAGTGCGGATGAAACAAAATCGCTACTTGGTGAATACTTCATCACTTATGAAATATTTACAAACAATATTAGAAGTAATTAAATACATAGGATTTACAAGGTTGATGGCACCTTAATCCTAACAAATTAATCTAATTTTCTTCCAATATTAATTAAATAATTCTCAATTATTTAATTAATAAATATGTAACATCCATACCTGAATGCTAAGTAAAACATTTAAAAATAAAAGCAATAAATGCAAAAATTTCATAATTTTTTTTATCATACAAAGTAAAGCAAGTGCATTTGCATTTACAAGATACATGATATAATACATCAGTTGATGGTCATTTTACATGCGACTTACAAATGTTACATAATTACATGTACAATAAAGTGATGTCATCTATTCACAAGTCTTCGACAATCAATTACAAGACGGAGAGCATCACCCAGGTGCTTTACCTCCAACCATAGACTGGCAGTCCCCCACAAACCATCCTATTGGAAGTGGCCCTACCCTTTACGAGGGTATAGATAATGAGAATCAACTGATTCTATGTGTCATTTTAGAATTAGTGCAATGTCCTAACAAGAAACAATCGGATTTACAACTTCTAATCTATCTCGAGCTATGTACAGCCCATCTGACTATTCATACAATTTAGAACACAGTGAATTGACAATGCAACTAGTGATTTTGCATTACTTTGGCCAAAGTTCCATATCAATGAGTCAACTATTCACACACCTCTTTCTTGACTTGGAGACTAACATTCTATCTATGATGAGTTATTTAAATAGGGTAAACTAGACAATCATAGGATAAATATCAGTAGATTCATGACCATGTGGTGTAGGAGCACCTTTGGTAAAAGAAAATTGTCAATCTATGATCATGAATAGGCTATAGGTTTTGAGAGTTTCTTTTTCTAAATAAGGTCACTATGACCATTTTGGTGTTAAACTAATCATGTTTGATGGAGATTAGGTGGTTTGAGTCTTAGGTGTTAAATTACCAAAAGTTGCAAAAACAAAATGTAAATGTTGTCAAGTACAAAATTGTCAAAAACAAATGCAACTTTGGGGAATATAAAGAGTCATGGTACTTCAAAAATCAGTTCTAAATGTTAGTTTCCTTGTGGCATGTTAAAAAGGCCTAACAAGGCTTGTGTCAAGGTTGGAGAATACCCTTTTTTGGTGATTGAAGAACTTTTTATGAAGAAATAATGGGTAGCTACCAAGTTTTTCAGAAGTTTAACTATATTTTCCCATTTCAGACGCTGTTGTAGAATCCATACAGTATCCTTGTAGGATGAAATAAATTGGATTTGATAGAACAGTGAATCTACTTTCTTTTGAATGCTATTTTGTTAAATTTCATTGAGAAATGATATAGTTACAAGCGTGAAACTCAAAACTGGTTATTTGAAGTAGGGTTTTCAAGGGTTTTTGTATAAAAACGGGAATAACTTGTAAATCCATAGGGAGAATCTCGTGAAAATTGGTGAGGAAGCTTTCAAGGTGCTCTATGAGATTTTGAAGGGGTTAGGGTGTTGTGTTGTGGTTTAATGCATCTTTAGACGAGCCCTAGGTCTGTCTTTTGTGTGAATTTGACCTGTTACACGCAGATTTGAGAAAATAGTCATACAAATGGAGTTTCTTTGCCCAATAAATTGCATTTTGGGATCATTTTAGGTGGATTGAGACCATCCATGAAGAGTTTGGAAGCATGGAAGTTAGATTGATAATAGTTGTTTTGAAAAAGAGGCCTAATTAGGCCTAGTCCCAATTAGGACTATCAAAGATTTAGGGTTTTTGGTCAAAAGGAACCCTTACTCATTTTTTTGATATGTTATCAATGGGCCAAATGGGTACTCAAAACAGTCCTTTATTTCCCTATATGATGCCCTATGTGGAAGATATCTTCTGACAGACCTCAGAGGAGGGCTACAAGGGTTTTGAAGGCTTCGACAGACTTGTTGCCAAGAAGGGATCACTATGACTTGAGGGTGGTTTGGTTGTGTTTGGTTGGTGAAATTAATTTTTTTAGATGCATCATCAAGCTCATGTTAAGGTCTGAACCCCTGAGTGCAAGTTGTAGTCCTTGGAGACCTAATTCATTGAAGGGTCATTGTGAGAGTTTGTGAAACTTTGTACAAATTAAGTAGTTGCCACCTTGTAGTGCATCAAAGTGGTATTAGAGCATTTGGGAGTAGGTCTTTTGATTGAAACTTGCAGGTTTGAAGATAGAAGGTGAGAAGATAAATTGGTAAAGATGCCTTTGAAGGGTGTTGGTGCTACTAGAGAGTTGCAGGATCTGAAGGAGAAGCATGCTAAGCTTCTAGAGTCACATAATGCAGTATTGGCAAGGCTTGTTGCCTTAGAGACAAAGAAAAGGAGAGATGAGAATGAAGAGAGTGAAACAGAGGAAGATGATGAAGAGTATGAGGATGTTGATGAAGAACTAGACCCTGAAGATCAGAGGATGGTAAAGATGCTTAAAGCAGTGAAAGATGATTCTCACAAGGTAAAAGTTGATCTTCCTGTGTATGGTGGTAATTCAAATGAAGAAGAATTGCTTGATTGGATTCCTGCTATGGATACTTACTTTGAAAGTGAAGATATTTCAAATGAGCAGATGGTGAAGGTGGCAAAAACAAAACTCAAAGGTCATGCTCTTTTATGGTGGGACTATGAACAAGCAGTGAGAAGAAAACAAGGCAAATCAAGGATTACTTCTTGGGACAAGATGGTGCAAAAACTGAAAGGTAAATTTCTTCCAAAGGATTATGAAGTTCAATTGTATAAGAAGTTGCAAGGTCTAAAACAAAAAGATCTAGATGTTAAGTCTTATATTGATGAATTTTACAAACTAAGCATAAGGTCAAGAAGGGATGAAGATGAGGTTGAAAAGGTGGCTAGATATTTAGGTGGTTTGATATTTAATATACAAGATGAACTTGTTGTTTCTAACCCAAAGTCTGTGGAATAATGTTTTCAATTAGCTATCAGGGTGGAGGAAAAGCTTAAAAGAAGGCAAGAAAAATCAATTAGAGGAAGAGGAGCTACTAGTGCAAGAGGGAGAGGAACAATCCCTACACCAAAGCAGTCATTGGAAGAACAAGAAGGATAAAATAAAGGTAAGGATCAAGGTGTTGATACAAGAGGAGGTTTTAGAGGTAGAGGAAGGTTTAGTGGTGGTAGAAACACTAATGATTTTACAGGGAGATGCTATACTTGTAATGAATATTGTCATCCATCTTGGAAATGTCCTGAAAAGGTTAGTAGTTAATCTAGTGGTGAAAAGAGGATTGAGAGGAGGGCACAAATCATTCAAGAAGAGGAGTGTGAAAGTAACCATCCTGCAAGTTTAAGAGTTGTTCCTGAAACAAGGGAAATGTTGATGATGAGGAAGACAGTATTGAAGGTAGCCAAGGAGGTGGAACCATTGCAAAGAAAGAGTCTCTTCAAGACTACATGTAAGTGCAAAAACAAGGTATGCAAGATTGTAATTGATTGAGGATCTACTGAAAATATGGTGTCTAGTGAGATGGTTAACAAAATGAATTTGCAAAAAGTTCCTCATGAATTACCTTATAAATTGTCATGGTTAAGTGATGGGCAATCTTTGTTGGTTAATGAAAAAGCTATGGTAGATTTCCAGATTGGAGGCTACAGAGATAGTGTAGTTTGTGATATTCTTCTAATGAATTGTTGTCACCTACTCCTAGGTAGACCCTAGCAGTATGACAGGCATGCAATATATGATGACAAAGAGAACACTTATACCATAGTCAAAGATGTGTGTAAGTTTGTTTTGACTCCACTTGTGTAAGATGAGAAGGGAAAGGCAAAAATAGTCATGTGTGGAAGAAAAGAACTTGTAAATGTTGTGAAGGAAGACAAAAGGTTGGATGCTATAGTTAGTATAAGGACTGATAAAAAGGTTGATTTAGGTCTGTTGACAGTGAATTGGACTGAAAATGTGTTGATTGGTACAATGGTGTGTCCTTTAGTTGACAAGAAAGTTGCAAAGTTTGAAGGATCTGCAGGAATAGTGAATTATGGATCTGACAGTATAAAGGTATAGGGTACTGACAAAACAATAAGGCTAATAATAGTGGTAAAGGATAGATTGGACAAGAGGTTAAAGGCAAAAGCAAGCATGAGGATGACAAAAATATGAAGACAATTCATGAAATTACTAACAATTGTTTGTTTGCAGGTGTAGGTCAAAGAAAGCAATCAGATTTTGGAAGAAAGGTGGCAGGTCAAAAGGCATCTATAAAGACAAATACATGTGCAAACACAATCAAGAATGTTAAAGATGCAGGATAGCTCATGAGATCTCAAAGTTTGAACTAGTGGAGAGGATTTGCAGATCAGAGGAACATGTATGAAGCTTAGAGAAATTAGAATCAGATGTAACTCATGTGGCATGAGTTTTTTCCTATTGGGTTGTATGGTGCAGGAGCACCTTTAGTAAAAGAAAATTGTCAATCTATGATCATGAATAGGCTATAGGTTTTGAGAGTTTCTTTGTCTAAATAATGTCACTATGACCATTTTGGTGTTAAACTAGTCATGTTTGATCGACATTAGGTGGTTTGAGTCTTAGGTGTTAACTTACCAAAAGTTGCAAAAACAAAATGTAAATGTTGTCAAGTACAAAATTGTCAAAAACAAATGCAACTTTGGGGAATATGAAGAGTCATGGTAGTTCAAAAATTAGTTGTAAATGTTAGTTTCCATGTGGCATGTTAAAAAGGCTTAACAAGGCTTGTGTCAAGGTTGGAAAATACCATTTTTTGGTGATTGAAGAACTTTTTACGAAGAAATAATGGGTAACTGCCCTATTTTTCAAAAGTTTAACTGTATTTTCCCATTTCAGACGCCGTTGTAGAATCCGTACAGTATCCTTGTGGGATGAAATAAATTGGATTTGATAGAACAGTGAATCTACTTTCTTTTGAATGCTATTTTGTTAAATTTTATTGAGAAATGATATAGTTACAAGCATGAAAATAAAAACTAGTTATTTATAGTAGGGTTTTCAAAGGTTTTTGTATAAAAACGGGAATAACTTGTAAATCCACAGGTAGAATATCATGAAAATTGGTGAAGAGGAATCTTTCAAGGTGCTCTATGAGATTTTGAAGGTTTTAGGGTGTTGTGTTGTGATTTAATGGATCTTTAGATGATCCCTAGGTCTGTCTTTTGTGTGAATTTGACCTGTTACACACAGATTTGAGAAAACAGTCATACAAATGGAGTTTCTTTGCCCAAAAAATTGCATTTTGGGATCATTTAGGTGGATTGAGACCATCCATGAAGATTTTGGAAGCATGGAAATCAGATTGATAATAGTTGTTTTGAAAAAGAGGCCTAATTAGGCATAGTCCCAATTAGGACTGTCAAAGATTTGGGGTTTTTGGTCAAAAGGAACCCATACTCATTTTTTGACTTGTTGCCAAGAAGGGATCACTGTGACTTGAGGGTGGTTTGGTTGTGTTTGGTTGGTGAAACTAATCTTGTTAGATGCCTCATCAAGCCCATGTGAAGGTCTGAATCCCTGAGTGCAAGTTGTAGTCCTTGGAGACCTAATTCATTGAAGAGTCATTGTGAGAGTTTGTGAAGCAAATCTAGAACACAAGTTTGTGAAACTTTGTACAAATCAAGTAGTTTCCACCTTGTAGTGCATCAACATGCATTGAGACCCTCTTTGCATTCTCACAATCTCAAGCCTATGTCAACTATCAACTTGTCAAATCTAACTCAAGACATAGTCAAATAGTTTATAAATACATTTTGTCAAATCCGATAACTAATTCCATTCTCTCAAATCTAAACAGAGGTGTATGAGCATACACCTCTTATAAGGACTCAAACCAAGTTAAATGAGTATTATCTTAAACTCTTAGCACATTTTTGGCCTCTTAATAACCACTATATTCAAGGGTCTATCATTTTTTAAAACATAAGTCAAAAGACATGCATGGTAAACTATTCCTTTTTTTCTACTTAAACAAAAGAGATTACATCTTTGCATTTCAAGTATTAAAGAGAATATTTATCAACTCTTATTGAGGTACTCATGATCTGTACCAAAGATAGTTCTCACCTTGTATAATAGATTTTTATAAGGCTCTGACTTATGGCCTCCATGCTGGTAAAGACTCATACATAAGTTTGCAAGGAAAGTTTACGCTTGTATGTCACTTGTAATTTTTGACAATGTTGAGTCATTTTACTCAATGTTCTTGTCGCTATGACTCGGCTAAGATAGAGTAACTATTTGTATACGCCTTTATAAAGATAAGGGTTCATATCAAATGGCTATATTATTACCAAGATAAATTAGTACATGTTAAACTATCAGCTATTCATAGCCAAACTAATATAATGTAGGTTAATCTATCGGATATCCTCAGCCAATATAACAATAAAGCATATATATCTTTCGGCCTTATACAGGTGCATGAGTAAATGCATAACTCTCAGCCTTTACAGGCATGAGTAAACATATAGCTAACAACCTTTATAGGCATATGAATAAATGCATAATTATCATCCTTTTTAGGCAACAAGAATGGTTTCTTACCTATCATCCTTCTATAGGCAAACGGTTAAACAAATGTTCATCAGCCTTTACAAGAACATACAAGGTATACCTGCCTATCGGTCTTCTGCCATAGGCTTTATACATAATTATTATCCTTATATAGGCATATGCAATGACTTCATACATATATTGGCCTTTCACAGACTTGAAAATAAGATTCTTTTACACACTATTAGCCTCTACAAGCACTTAAACGATTATATATATGATTTAGCCTTGAACAGGCTCAAGATAGAATACACTTCTATTATCCTTGTACAGGCATAAGGTTAGACAATATATTTACCTGCCTTCTAAATGCACAAGAACTAATACAAGCTTAATAGCCTTCACAAGGCATATGAAAGAATACAAATTTAGTGGCCTTAAATAGGCGCATGCAAGGAATATAGAATACTTCAGCCTTCACTAGGCATAAGAAAGTCAGCCTTCTACAAGGAAAGACAAGAATATAGAGTTATTGGCCTAGGCATATGATTGAAAACATATTTTATTGACCTTTCTACATATAATGTATCATACCAAAGTAACGGTATATGCATAGTTCGATGCAAATAAACATATATGGTTAAATGAAAAGTGTTATCGCAATACCATAAAGCATACACAGTTTGAAGTTGCACCTACAGTTTGGTGAGGGTTTAAATGCTATGGAGCTCATCCAAGCCATTGATTATAATACAGAGAAGAATGTAGTTGCACTCTTATGTCCTTTTGGAAGATTTGGACACCAACACCTCTACAAAAATTGACACTGCAACTCCAACTAGTCTATCCTCCTTCATTGTGCTTCTTCTCCCATGATACTAACACTGTAGACAAAATTAAATACTTTCAAAATAGTAATACTACAAAGAGTTTAAAAATAAAACTAGTTTATTGTGTGGATGGTGCGTATGTATGCCAGAACAAGTTATGTGTATGTGTATCCATCCCAAGAATGGGGTTTACTTTTGTTTTTAACCAATTCCTTCTAACCACTCATGGCCTCTCTTCTTTCATTCCTTAAGATTAAGCATGGTGGAGCTTCCACTCCTTCCAACTCCTCCTAGAATATAGGGGGCACAATGGAGGTTTTATCCTCTATAACTTGTAAAAAAACTATCCTTGGCTATCAAACAAATCATGCCGATAAACCTTGATTATGCTTTAAAACAAACTTAGAGTATAACAATGGTTCACATAATCATAGACATCGATAATGTATTTTAAATGCTTAAATATACCTTCAACGGGAAAAGTATGGATGATGGTGCCCCGTCAAATTGACTTATACAACTAGATTCATGACCAGGTTGGCACCAAAATGACAAAAGGAAAAAATATCAAAATCAAATGGCATATCAACACAATACAACTACTAGGTGCATGTGTGGTTCTCAAATGGCACAATGATCATTGTATTCTTGTCATCTATCACTCTCTCCCTAGTGATGCTCTCCCTCCTAATCTAGGAGGGGGAAACTGTTGGCATTAGGTTTTGTCATTGATGTCAAAAGAGAATTGTTGTCGTTAGGAGATCTTAGTTTATATTGGTATGCTAATGATCTTAGGTGGCTTGGTATGTTAGTGATTAGTTAATGATGAAGTCACTTAGTTGGACTTGCTCAATTGTGGATTGTGGATGTCACAAGTTGTTTGATGCAACAAAGTATTGTTGTCAAAGATGATCAAGTGGCAAGTGGTAGTATAATTTGTCATCAGTATCTCATACAGTGAGGTCTACACCAAAAGATGTACATAAAATGATCCATGTTGTGTCTATTTGTTAGGGTAATAGTCAATTCAATGTCTTGTCAAGGCTTGCCAAGCATCAGTTGAACCACTAAATTAACATTTCCATCAAGCATTGAGTAGAGGAAGATAAGTCCTTAGGGTTCACATATATGTTTTCATACAACTAAAAGGGGCTCTAAGGGTATTTGTTTCATGTGTGTTAAAAATAAGCCTGTAGACCGTTATGTCTTAATCCAAGGGCAGGGTGAGGTTCTCAAGGTCATGTCATCACAAGGTCTAAGAAGAGTAAAAAAGAATTATCTAAGGTATAAGACCTATCAAACCTAGTAATAGTCCTAATACCTTAAAACTTCCTAAATCAAAGTGTTTCTTTTAAATTCAAAATGTCTTCATCATTTTACTATCTCTCTGCAACAATGGTAGTGTCAAAGGTTAAGATTAACTCATGTCAGTAAGTAATGACTAAACTTTAGGGTTTCGAGAATTGTTTGAATGCCTTAATTCCTCCAAATCTAAAACCCTAGTGAATCCCCAATACCTAGAATATAAGTTATAAGGCCTTTTCTTGTGATGTGCTTTCTTTTATTCTAATTTGTCACTGACTTGTCGTAGCCAGTAACTAGACCACTTAAGTGATAACTTAAGGGTTCAAAGTCATGGTTGACCAGCCCCTTGACCTAAGGAGACTGGTTCCATCTGGTATGTTTGGTTTATTCAAGTGCCAAAGTCTTATCTATGATGTAAATTCAACTTAGCAACAACGTGAAGGATAAAATCAGTGGTTAGTATTTAAAGATATAACGGTCTTCTTCTGAGAATGTGGTTTGACAACCATTTGATTGTATGGATTTTTGATAGTTATTTCTAACTATTTTTTGCTCATGGATTTTGGGAAGACAAAAACCCTGAATGAAGATTCATGTTTGTGGATTTTGAAGTGTGTTTTCTGAGGGATATGGTATGCAGAGACAAACTTATGTTGAATGGAGAGAAACAAAAATGAAAAACTATTTTTTAGTTAATGAACAACAGGGATGACAGTGTGTATAATATACAGAGATAGGGTATGGTGATTTTTTCAGAGTTTGATGATTAAGGCAGCATATGATGATCTTTTCAAAGTTTTATGTTTGATTATTGCAGGGTTTCAAGTATGATCATTGCAGAGTTTCATGTTTGAGACAGAGTGAAAAGATTGTTGTAGAATATATATGGAAGATAAAGCATTGTGCAAAGAAGAGGGTTCTTGATGTAGGTGTGAATGTCTTTTAGATTCAAGTGATTTTCTATTTTCCCATGATGCCATTGTAAACAAAAAATTGTACTTTTGTGATTGGATGTATGATGGTTTTGAAGAGTTATTCTTTGATAAGTTAGCAAAGGAAGAGTGAGTTACTATTTTGAATATCTTTACATAAAGGAGGTGATTGAGTGAGAGTTACTTAATCCATCTGTAACCTCTAACGCTATTGTAAACAGAGTAGTACTCTGTATATATTCTTGTTTTGTGTTTGGAGTTGGTGCTCCTAGTTTGTGTAGAGTTGATGTTCTTGATATGCTAGGGATTGGTGTTCCTATCAAGATGTGATCAGTGAGATCCTTTCCAGTGAGGCATACGTGTAATTAGTGAGATTTTGGTCAGTGAGACCTAATGAAGATTTTGGTGAGGTTGGATAGTGGTTTTTCCCTATTTAGGGGTTTCCACTTTAAATCTTGTGTCATGGTTTCATTTTTGTGATTCTATTTCTTTCTATGTCTTTGGCATGTTGGTATTAAATGCTTTTACAACCATTAGGCTGATGAATGAACTAGTTTCATAAGATCACTGATTCAACCCCCCCTCTCAGTGTTCCATTGTATTCCAACAATTGGTATCAGAGTAGCAGGTTCCTTACAGAAGTGTAATAACTTGGGTTGATCTTGGTAGTGGGATACTATGACAAAAAGAAAAGGAAATAAAGAAAGAAGAAGTGATAAGCAAAATGCTGATCAACAAGCATCACCAAAACCTAGTACAAATGATGATGTACAAGTAATTGTAAGAAATGGCTCACAATTTGAAATAGATACAAGGTTAGAAAAAGAGGACAACCTTGTGGTTGAGGATGACAAGGAAAGGAAACATTCACATGAAGAAGAAGAGGTCAAAACTAATCTAGAAGAAGTAGATCTTGAAGAACTCTACTATGCTTACAATGTGGTTGAAAAACTTAAAGAGGAAAACTCAAGACTAAAGTTGCAACTTCAAGAAGAAAAGAAATCCAAGACCAAAGCATTTTCAACTCTTGAAGAAGTAGAAAAACTAATCATAGATTTAAAGGTACAAGTTGAAGAAGTTAAGAAAATAGAGGAAGAAGTCATAAATCAGTCTAAGGTAAAAGAGGTTGATTGTGAAAGGTATGAGTTAGAGATAGTTTCTTTAAAAATAAAGATTGAAGAGCCCAAAAGGATAGCAAATGTGACAAAGTTTTAATTTGGAGCCAAAACAAATGAATTCCAAAAACTTGAAGCAAAGATAGTCACTCTAAGAAAAGATCCTGAAAATATCAAGATTTAGTTAGAGAAAAATCTAAAATTTGAAGACAGCACCAGCAGATTGAATGAGATGTTGAGAAAGAAAAAACTTCACAAAGATACTACTGGCTTAGGCTATGAAAAAGTGCAAAGTTCTAAGGTCAGAGAAACTCCTAGGAAGAAAATAGATCTAAACTATCATTCTTCTTCTCTTGAGACTGAAGATAAGAAGAAGACAAAAGATAAGAGTGTTGATGATGAATTTTTCAAGGTCACAAATAGTGGAAGAAGAAGAAGAACCATCAGGTCCACGGGATCTCCACCTACCAGGAAAAATCAATCAATAAGGTACAGTTATTCCTTTCCTAGTTATTGTTATTCACGTAGTGGCTATGGTCATAAGGCTACAACTTGTAGAATTGCTCATAGGAGAAGGTCTGAATTTATGAGTAGGAACTCTTCTGCTTCAATAAGGAATATGGATCTAGTATGTTACAATTGTAACAACTTTGGTCATAAAGAAATAGATTGTAGGGCACATGCAAGATATAATTATGTATGGAATAAAATAGAAGTACTTATGGGTTCTCAAGAACAAACTATAATTCTTGTGCTCTAGGTTACAATGTCATATGTTATAGATGCAACAAATTTGGGCATAGAGCACAGTCTTGTAGAAGAAGATTGATGAAATCATCAAGTCATAACAAACAAACAGGTACTCAAAAGAAAGGTATTATGAAAGTTTGGAGAAGAAAACAAGACTAAGAGAAAGAAAAACCTAATCTTGTGCATATTGCATAAGAGGCATCACTAAATGCATAAGTTGTAGTAGAAGTTCAGGGGGAGTTGACTATTGATCTATCATTTAACTCCCATGGAGAAGACAAAGAGGTTGTGTCTCTGCATGTTGCCAATGGAGTGACCGATGACAATGTCAAATCAATTTTATAAGTTAATAAAGGACAAAAACAAGGACAAGAAGTATGATGTGTCTGCAACAGTATGACAGGGCTTGGAAGATTATATAGCAGTCAAAAAGAAAGATTTTTTGGAGATATTTGTACTCAGGAGAATGTCAAGGATTACATGTATGAATTCATTTTTGAATCACCATTTCCAAATGAATAGATGTTACAGGGTTTAAATATGATCAAGCATAGTATAGATGCAAAGGGAAGGGTTCCTTCTAGGTGTTATGACTTTTACCAAGTGCAGTCAGGGTTCTCTTCCATCTAAAAGTGTACATAGCATAGGCAAGAAACCTTTCTTGTATAGTTTAAGATGTAAACAATCCTTGCAAGGTCCATTTCATTCTCATCAACCCTATCAAATGTAAAAGATCTACTGTTACTACTCTATAGAGATCATCACTGCTTCATACAAGGGCAATCTTATCATCTACCATGATGATTCATTTTTAAAATCATATCATAGCAGAGCCTATTCAAACAACAAAATGCATCATATGCATAGGGGACCATACACTATGTGAAGACCTTTAAGAGATTAGAACATAACATGAACAAAGGTTAAAGCCTACAAATACCAAGCAAATATGTAAGGAGTTTTGGTAAAGACCTCACATTCTTCAGAAGATATAACAACAGTGATCACATGAAGAGAGAAATATATGACCTTTGAATAAGTTACAAGTTTTACAATGATTGCAGGATACATACAAAATAGATTTGTTGAAAAGGCTTTAACAATATTCAAGAAAATACAATTGGTAGGTGTAAAATTAGACTTTGCAACCTTTGCCAACATTCTTGTAGCCTATGAGAGCTTTGGAATAGGGTATGGCATCCATCAAAGTATAAGGGAAGGGGAATTGTTGTCAAATGTTGCAGTAGCAAGTGCCCTGACATATGAGCTTTTTAACAAAATGCCTCAAAGAAATGTGGTCTAATGGAATGACATGTTTTTAGGATATGTTCAACATGGGTTTGATAAAAAGGCCATAGAAACTTCTGAGCAAGTGCATCCAATGGGTGTAAATCCAAATTTCTTAACCTTTTCTAGCATGTTCCCTCTCTGCTCAAGTTGGAACTTTAAAAATGGGTGTGGACACATCAAAGCATAATTGAAAGTGGAATGAGACATTGTTGGTTGTGGTATGTGTGGGCAGATAGAAAGTATACATTAACAATGATTTTGTAATAGTACAGTGGTCTCCCATTGATAACAGTGGTGGTTGTATCACTGGCATTCATTATTGACAGTGGACTATATCATACTTGTGTGACAATGGCTTGTCTTAGACTTTGTCACTTGTTCATTAACAGTGTTTACAGTTTGTAACAGGGCACGGTAGTTTGTGACAGGATAGTGTTGGTTTGGTGTTAGTTTGTATCAGACTATATTATGTGGATAGTGATCAATAGTGATCAATGTGATCAGTATGAAGTCAAATTGTTTGTATGTGGACAGTGGTTAGTAGTCATTGTGATCTTAGAGTACATGATCTAAGAGCCTATGGCATTATGCAGAAGTAGAAACTAGCTTTATGATAGTATCATCATGATTAATGTGATCAATATCAGTAGCATCATGATCAGTGGTCTCATGAGCAATGGTTTCATGATTTCATCAAGATCTTCATCAGGATCCTCATCAGGATGATATGTTTCATTGCACTAGTATGAAGTTAAATATTACAGTGTTTCAAGTTCAATCACAACCCATCAAGATCAGTATATCTTGATCAAAGCATCTTATCTCAGTGACATTATGATCAAATCATTTTATTCCTATGAGGAGACAAAGGTCAATAGTTTATTCTTGTCAAAGGGAGTGTTGTACATTGTTTAAGACCTTAATAAGCATGCACAAATGCAAGACAATGTATAAATGTATTTGAAAATAATAGTGACAGGGGTGTCATATGATAAGACAGTATGCCATTCAATGTATCTGTGTAATTAGACAGTGGGAGTTGTAAAAAGTACATTTGTTGCAAAATAGATGCACTTATTGCATGTAAGACAGTGGGAGCTTCATTGGATAGCAGATTATTTCATGCCAAAGAGTACAATCACATTCCTTTGTCCTTAATGTCAAAGAGGGAGAGATGCAAGGGAGTCGAGAGATTCATGTTTTTCCATCAATGACAAAGGGGGAGTTTGTTGGCATTAGGTTTTGTCATTGATGTCAAAAGAGCATTATTGTCATCGAGAGATCTCAGTTTATATTGGTATATCAATGATCTTAGGTGGCTTGGTATGTCAGTGATGAGTCAATGATGAAGTCACTCAGTTGGACTTTCTCAATTGTGGATTGTGGATGTCACAGGTTGTTTGATGCAATAGAGTATTAATGTATGCAACATGCAACAGAGTGTTGATGTATGCAACATGCAACCAACAGGTAATAGAGTATTGATGTATGAAACATGCAACCAACATGCAATAGACTATTGATGTATACAACAGAGTATTGTTGTAAAAGATGATCAAGTGGCAAGTGGTAGTATAATTTTTCATCATTATCTCATACAGTGAGGTCTACACCAGAAGATATACATGAAATGATCCATGTTGTGTCTTTAACATTCACATGCATATTTGTTAGGGTAATAGTCAGTTCAATGTCTTGTCAAGGCTTGCCAAGAATCAGTTGAACCACTAAATTAATATTTCCATCAAGCATTAAGTAAAGGAAGATAAGTTAGGGTTCACATACATGTTTTCATACAACTAAAATGGGCTCTAAGGGTATTTGTTTCATGTGTGTTAAAAAATGCCTGCAGACCCTTATGTCTCAATCCAAGGGTAGGGTGAGATTCTCAAGGCCATGTCATCAAAAGGTCTAAGAAGAGTAAAGAAGCATTATCTAAGGTATAAGACCTATCAAACCCTAGTAATAGTCCTAAAACCCTAAAACTTCCTAAAGCAAAGTGTTTCTTTTAAGTTCAAAATGTCGTCATCATTTTGCTATCTCTCTACAACAGTGGCAATGTCAAAGGTTAAGATTAACTCATGTCAGTAAGTAGTGACTAAACTTTAGGGTTTTGAGAATTGTTTGAATGTCCTAAGTCCTCCAAATCTAAAACCCTAGTGAATCCCCAATACCTAGAATATAAGTTATAAGGCCTTGTCTTGTGACGTGCTTTCTTTTATTCTAATTTGTCACTGACTTGTAGTTGGTAACTAGACCACTTAAGTGATAACTTAAGAGTTCAAAGTCATGTGTTGACTGACCCCCTTAACCTAAGGAGACCAGTTCCATCCAATATGCTTGGTTAATTCGAGAGCCAAAGTCTTATCTACGATGTAAATTCAACTTAGCAACAAGGTGAAGGATAAAATCAGTGATTTGTATTTAAAGATATAATGGTCTTCTTCTGAGAATGAGGTTTGATAGCCATTCACTTGTATGGACCATGTAAGGTAGTTTAGGTAATTGTTTCTAACTTTTTTTTGTTCGTGGCTTTTGGGAAGACAAAAACCCTGAATGAAGATTCATGTCTGTGGATTTTGAAGTGTGTTTTTTGAGGGATATGGTATGTAGAGATAGATTTATCTTGAATGCAGAGAAAGAAAAATGAACACTGGTTTTAGTTAATGAACAACAAGGATGACAGTGTGTATAATATACAGAGGTGGAATGTGTTGATTATTGTAGTGTATGATGATTAAGGCAAGGTATGATAATTTCAGTGTAGAGACAACTAGAAATGGATACAAGAAAGACTTACATATAAGGGAATTATGAAGAGTATGATGATTTAATGCATGTAGCATAGTATAATGATTGTTAAAAAGAAGAGGGTAAGGATTCAATGCTTACAGTATGATAATGAGCTTATTTTTATGGTTGTTTGTATTGGCTTTATATAGTTCTGAATGCAGTGATGCTACAAGCACATATGTTTGTGAGTTCTAGAGATGTTTTGTGATAGGAAGATAAATTATTATGCAAAGAAGAGGGTTCTTGATGCAAGTATGAATGTCTTTTGGGTTTAGTAACTTTATGTTGGAGGTGATTTTGTATAATCAATGATGTCACTCTAAACTAAATAGTGCTTTGTGTTGAGTGTGTGATGGGTTGTTTGGAGAATCATTCTATGTAAAAGAAAGGTGTTTTTGAGATATTCATGAAGATCTAAGGGACTAGACATGTTTGAGGTAGAGAGTTATAGAATTCATCTATGACCTATGGCATCAATGTAAATAGAGTAGTACTTTGTATATCTATTTGGCTTGTGTTTGGAGTTGGTGCTCCTGGTTTGAGTAGAGTTGGTGTTCATGATGTGTTAGGGATTGGTGTTCCTATCAAGAAGTGATTAGTGAGATCCTTGCTAGTGAAGTATAAGTGTAATCAGTGAGACCCAATGATGATTTTGGTGGGGTTGGATAGTGGTTTTTCCCTATTTAGGGTTTTCCACTTTAAATCTTGTGTTATGGTTTCATTTGTTTGATTCTATTGTTTTCTATGTCTTTGGCTTGTTAGTATTAATTGATTTTACAACTATTGGGTTGATGAATGAACTAGTTTTATTAGATCACTGATTCACCCCCCCTCTCAGTGATCCATTGTATTCCAATAGGAACACTATCCCTGCATATACCTCATTTGCAAAATAGTAGTTAGTCCATTACATCATTTAACCACATTCATAATAATAATAATGCCACATACAATATTCGTCAGATATAAAATAATATAATCTAGCACAACATTATTTCAATCATAATAATTTCACTAACTATTTGTCTGCTTCAAATAAAATGATAACTATGTTTTCTTTAGAATGGGGTGTGACAAAATATAACCCTTTAGTTACATTTATAGACAACTACAAATGAATTATGACATTTCCACTATCCCTAGATCAATCTTGCAATTCCAGTTCTAAAATTAATGAAATAAATTATATTTATTTAATTAGTTAATCCAATTATTTCTTCAAAATTAATTAAATAAATTATAATTAATTAATTAATTATGCTAAGAGGTGTAACTACAATGGAAGCAAGGGGTGGAGTGTAATGGCATGAGCATGTTAACAAAAACAAAATATAATCGATATATATTTTAAAAAATTAAAACTATAAAGAATTCTTAAATAGTTCTAAAGTAAAACTAGCATACTTATCTTTAGAAAATCTATGTAAAAGATGCCAAGAGATGTCATTCTTGAGGCACCTAACTTTTTATTGGATTTGAGATTTAAGTGGAATAGGCAGCTCCAAATGCCTATTCCACTTAAATCACAAATCTAGTAAAAAGATAGGTGTCTTGAGAATGATATCTCTCAGCATCTTTTACATAGATTTTCTAAAGATAGTAATGCTAGTTAATCTAATTCTTTTCCAATGTTAATTAAAAAATTCTTGGTTATTTACATAGTAAATATAACCCTTTCTACCAATATTAAATAAATAAATTATGATTATCGGCGGGGTGCCCCCCACCTCAAATCTGAATCTCCCACCCAACCTATATCTCCCCCCCATAGGTCTCCCACCTGGGTGGGGGGCAACTTAAGGTGGGTGGGTGGATTATAGAGTGGGTGGGAGGCTCAAATTGTGGGGTGGGTGGGGCGGGGGGCCCCCCTACTTCAGTAGATGCTATTTAGGGAGGTATATTATTAGTGGTTCGGGGATGGGTGGGGGGTTATATCCCCTCCCCAAGAATTTTAACATTGCCCCATAAAATATATATTGTCGGGGGTTTATTTAGGACGGGAGATTAATTCAAAGTCCTCTCATCAAGTGAACTTGGCTATGTGAAACATGGATTAGCTCTATGCCCTCACTCCAAGGTATCCTCCTTCCAGGTAGAGGATTGGGAGTTGTACCATCTGAAGACTTCAAAATTAGATATAGGATGTTTCTATCTATTCCTCACGAGCCACTAATTTATTTGAAATGGGATAGAGAAGTTTTCTTCTTCCTCCCCAGTAAGTCAATGTCACAACACCGAGAAACTTTGAATAAACTAGAGTCCATATAGGATGCACCACTTGTAAAACTTCTTATTGAAATATCTTCCAAATTATTAGGGCCTAAATATATAAAGGGGCTTTGGATGTTGTCCCCCTTCTGTTGGTGTGGAACCAGTCGATTTTGTGGTTTGGGGATTCTATTGAGCCTAGGTACTCCATCATTGCATAAAGGGAGATGATAAGAGAAGAAGATCAGGAAACACCAGAAGAATTGTGTGAAATAAATGAATTGATCTAGTTGGGGCATCATTTCTCTAGTTCCATTTCCTCTATCTATATCCAAAACTCTCATACGAATAGTTAGTCAATGCAAAGGAATAGTAAAGAGACTACTATTAAGATACAACCAAAAATATAGGAATTTGGGTGGTCGGTTTTTACCAATGGAAAGCATGGGGGAAATGAGGGCTACCATCCCCTCCCACCCCGGGCTACCCAGCACTATACCTTTCTAGACTTAATGCCAGCTATTTAGTTTAGTGGTTGCCAACTAAACTAAATGCCAACTATAGTCTAAATGGCATCAAGGGTGGGTGGGAGGCAATAGTGGGGGGACCTCCCACCCACCCAACAATAGAAGGAAGGGCTCTGGTGGGTGGGGGGACAGAGAAGTTGGGTTGGGTCAAGGGTGGGCACTCTAGGGCTCGACCGGTTGGTTGAGAGCACCCAACGCTATCATTGTGGGGCCCCCCTCTACTCTATAGTTCAGTTGATGCCCTCGAATTGTAAGTGATTGGTGTTATAATTGCTCATTCTCTTTCCAACTCATCCCAGAATGGGCATTAGGGAAAATAACAAGAAGAAAGCTACTAAAGGAATTTGTCCAATAGTCACATATGGTGCCTCCACGGGTTCACATCTGATCTGACCTGATAGCAAGCAATCCACTAGGAAAAACCAAAAGAGTTTTTGGTAGATCAGGCGAGAACTTGAGCTACAAACATATGAACTTTTCATAAAAGGTAGAGCCAATAGGGTGGAAAAGTGAGTGCTATTGTGGCTAAACCTCCTAATTTGTTGGGTATACTGCGAGAAATGGCATGGGTTGGTGGGAAATACCATTCTGACATAATATGAGGTGGGGTGGCCATCGGATTAGCGGGTATATAATTGTCAGGATGCCCCAATACATTAGGAGCACAAGAAATCCAAATAGAAAAGAAGATAGTGGAAGCTACCTGACCTACTAGATCCTTTGCATAAGAATAGAGATATGAAGAAATTTTATCCATCTTTGAATGCACACCCAATCAATTATTCAATCCATATTGATGCAATGCGACTAGATGAAGAGGATTGGTACCTACTGGAATAAAAGGGAGTGGATAATGAGGACTAAAGAAATGATTTAAGGTGGCATTGTCCATAGGGAAACCACCCCACAACCAAGTCATGATTGTATCTCCCACTACAAGTATGGCGCTAGCTAAACTTGTAATTACCGTAGCTCCCCGAGAGCTCATTTGACCCCGAGGTAGTGCATGTCCTGTAGAAGTAGTCACAATCAATAATGGGGAGATGACAACTCTGAGGCACCAAAGGAATTCCCTAGGACTCTCATAACTCGCATAATACAAACCACAAAAAATATGGGGGTAAACCACGATGGGAAATGTACTTGCCCCATTAGCATGCATATAATGAAGCAACCAACCCCCTTCAACATCTCTCATGATATGTTCTATGTTGTTGAAAGGTAGATCCAAATGTGGTGTGTAATGCATAGCTGGAAAACGTCAATCACTATCTGAATGGCTGGACAAATACTAGCTAATGGACCAAACCCTCGCCAATCACTCAGATTGCTTGGGATCAGATAATCTATCAAATGTTGGTTTGATGTGGAGAATATGGGTTGTTTGAGAATGAAAAATCATTATGTCATGTCTTTATCCCCTTAATTTGACTCCCCCTCAATAGAAACGAATGGGTACATTATCACCAAGAAAGATTTACCACTAGGAATGATACCCTTAACCACCCACCCTGCAGCAAGGAGTTCAAACCCGGTTCTCTCATCCTTTATGGCCCCTACCCTATATTAGAACTAGGTAGGGGCCCGAACCAATAGGCCAGATTCTATACGTAACATGCCCAAGCCCCCTAATAATATATATTCTACAAAATATAGTTAATAGAAGTTCCAGAAAGCCATCCTACCTCCCTCCATCCTAATCTTACCTCCCTCCATCTACGTATAGGGGGAGGTAGGGTAGGGATGGGAGGGGTGATGGGCTCCTAACTATAGGGGTGGAGTAGTGCCCTTGCCTTCCATCCTAACTATAGGTGGTAGTGGTGGGCACTAACTAGAGAAGGTAGTGATGGGGGAATGGGGTAGTAAGCTATAGTGCCCATGGATGTGGTGATGGGAGTAGCTCTTCGAGCTAATGATTACAGTCATGGTAAATTGCTCTATTGAGCTCCTACCATAACAATACATTGACAGGGCAACTCTTGCTATTACCCTTTTGTATAGCGGGGATTCCCCCACTATAATGCTTAGATGTTAATGGGGCCCGTCACTTATTTGGTAATAGGACTCTAGGTGTTGGGAGGGGATAGAGAGTCATGAATAGCATTATATCACAGTTGAGGGTGGAGCATGGGTGATAAATAGGTTAAAGGACCTTGCCCATCATGTCCTCTCTGAGTGCTCTATATCTCTATTCTTGAATGACTATCTCTCCCCTCCATCTCCCATATACCCATATCCCCCTACTGAGAAACAATATCCAAGTAGGGTGCCCGACATTAAACTATCCCCTGGTTGGTGCTAACCTAGCAAGGGAGTTGCATCCGCCTCAAGCCTATTGAAGATTATTTGGGAATCGAACCCTTTCCCTGTACACTAAAGGGGGTTGCCAGCTGATCTACTATGTGATACCTTCCTTCCCTTTTCAAAATATCTATGCTCTCCCCCTCTATTCCTGAAACTACCTTAGAATGGTAAGTGCCCTATGAACACTTGATTCTAGAACTAATTAGAAGGTTTATCCTTAGAATAGTAGGGTTGATTAATTAGCCTGCTAGAATAAGCAGTCAAGCCCTACAATTCTATGGGACTGATTAATGAAGCCCCCACCATTTGGCTGGCCCATTAAACCAGGTGGATGGGAACTATAGGGCTAGACTAGATTCGTTAGATTCTATACATAACATGCCCCCCCACTATAGAGGTTAGGGCCCCCTACTATATATCAAGATTTCCCTTCATTCAAATGCAAAATAATATTGTTCCCCCCACCCCCTCAAGGTAGGGCTATAGCATACTATAGGCAGCCCAAACTGGTACGCCAGATTCTATACATAACATGCCCCCTCCCTCCACTTATAGTTGGTGGGTGAGAGGAGGGAGTTGAGGACCATCTCATTTCAAATTTTAGATATGGGTTTAGATCATATGAATTCCTATAGTTTCTTATGGCCGACGGGTGGGTGGGAATTTGGTTGCCCTACCTTTGACAGTGTGGAGGGGCCCATCTCAGAATAGATGGAGAAGTTTAGATCCTATGATTGCATATAGTTTCTTATGGCTGACCCAACTCAATGACACTTTTATTCAGGTGGGTGGGATGAAATAGAGTAACCCCCTACTGCTTCTATCCATCCTTCACCAACCATCCTTCATCACCCCCGGTGGAGCAAGTTGAGTTACTTTCATAGTCATGTGAGCGAGAAACAGTCTCATGTTGGTGGGTGGTCCCCAAGGGAAATCAAGTTGGGTAGGTTTTACATTCATGTCCATGAGAATTTTAGGGAGGTTCTCCCATGTCCCAAAGGGAAAAATGAATGGGTAGGTTTGACAGTCATGTCTGCAAGAAAACTGTAGCCTAGACCTCCCATCCCAAAGAGTGGAGACCTATGAGTTAGTTTTCTAGTGTGGGTGGGAAGATGATAATTCCTGACTAGGGGGTGAGGGTGGGGTTACCGGGGGTGTGGAAGGACACTGCATCCGAGAGTAGGTAGTTCATCTAGTCCCATCCGAGAGTAGGTAGTTCCTATAGTTGGAAAAGTGTTGTTGCTAATCCAAGCCATCCGGGGCCACCCTTCCCACACCCCCGGTGGCGGGACCCTAGGGAACTATAGCATGTTACATATAGAATCTAGCTAGTTTGGTTGTTGACTCTACTGTTGTACACCCCCACCACCCTTTACACCCTTGGATGGGAATAATAGCCATCTTGTCCTCCCATCCTTCTCCTACCAGGGGTGAAGGATGGAGCCTCCATTGGGGGTGGGGGATGGAGCCATCACCATGGGTGAAGGACGGGTAAGGGTAGGAGGGTAATGGGAGCCACCCTTTACACCCCCGGTGAGAAAGTCTTAACCGTGGGTGGGGGATGGAGCACCCATGCCACCCTTCACCCCCGATGGAGTGGTGGGGATTCTAGTTGGACCTCAACTATTCTCTACCCCTAGTTAAGGATGGCCATGTTACATATAGAATCTGGCTGGTAGTATAGAATCTTCTTTCCATCCCTCACCCACTATCTGGTAAACTATGCTTTCTACCATCTAGAGAATTAGATGGAAATAGATTATAGATGTAACATGCTATATTGTACCTTTATAATAGCTAGTCGACCAAGCCATGGTTTTACCCCAGGTGGGAAGAGAATGAAAACATTAGATTGTGAAGTTAAGATTGGTCGGTACCCCGTAGCATAGCAGTGCATTACTCCTTGTCAGGGAAGGAAGGGAGGGGAACAGAACAAACTATCTTGCCTCCAGAGTTAACAACTATCTAAATTAGGTCCATTCGTTGAGGGAGAGCTATAATTATAGTTGAGGGAAAACATCCTCTAATCTTAGGTTGGATTGCAAGAAGAGCTCTAGCCACCTAATCTTTGGATTGAATCCTTGGTGGGAGGAAGAGAAAGGTACACTATGAATTAAACTCCCTTCATCCCCAATGCAAGAAAGTTGGGGCAACTATTTTGGTAGTTCACCTCGCTAACCAAGCCAGCATCTCTTCATGATCAAGATTGAGGGGTCCTTTGCAAGTTATCCTTGTCGTAACAACTTACCTGGGGGTTAAGCCTATCTATAGTTTAACTACTTGACCTATCCAATGGCTATAGATTGTCCTCAACTTAACCGTCTTGGCTGGCCTAACTTCCATCCAAGGGTGAAGTCTAATTCTTCTCTTATTCATCCTGTCAGCCTACCTTTCTTCCATCCTTGTTACTTTCATCTAGCGAGATGGAATCCAATGAAGGACTACCCTTAGCTATAGCCGGTGTGGGAGGGGAGAAAGAAAGATAATCAGGGGGCCCAACTATATCCCTCCCAATAAGAAGGACTTCACGTAATAGAATTCTTTTGGTCAGGTAACTGATAGAAACAAAGGATCTTGCTTCCTCTCAACCTACTTCCCTCCCTCCCATTGATAACCCGAGAGTTCAAGGAAGTAAGCTATGGCCTGATATAACATAACAAAGGATGGTGGTCCAGCTGCTTGCCTTCTTTCTAGTTGCCCTCCTTATTCTAGTTACAATCCTTCTTTCTATGTTAGTCCCTTTATTCATTATGTTGAGGCCCCACCCCCAGTTAAGACTATTGAACCTCCAGACGGTGGCCAAAGAAACTATAGGTGCCTAGTCCTGGGTGGGACGACCAACAATACTTTTGTGAGGCTAGCCTCGGTGATGAAAACAACTCTAGTTGGAGATAGGCTAGCTTCCTTGGAGATGGGATAAAACTACCTTCCTTCTGGATAACTCTATCTAGTTGGGACATCCATCCCAAACTTCTATTTTGTTTGGCTCCCTTCCTTCCCTCTTTCCAAAAGCTGGAGTTGGTGTTGCTGGCAAAACCCAGACTTCCTTCCTTCTAGTTGGCATCCTATCTATAGTTGAAGCCCATGGTTAGCATCAATCAAGTTTACTGGGGCCCACCCCGAGAGAATGAAGCTCGTGCATTAGTTAAGAAAGGGTGGCCCTCTAGTCATTGGATGGAAGCTTGTCCTCACCATTTGATTTTTTGTTGGCCCTTGTCTCTCAGATGAAAGAAAGTACTAGTTTTCTCTCCTTTCTAGGGGAGATCTCGCTAATGAAGGAGAGACTACTCCTATCGAGGGTGAAGGATGGATAGGATCCCCCACCCCTAGGTAGTCAACAAGTTGAGGATGGTAAGAAAAATGCTAACATTCTTATGGTCAGATAGTAATGATCTATATTCTAGCTAGGTAGAGTTAGGAAGGGTAGTCCTAGGTGTTGAATTCCTTCCGGTTAAATAAGAAAGTTATGGACCTGCAACTCACATGTTTTGCATTTTTACAAGATAACATTTTGACAATATTTGTAGAATATGACCATAAGCACTAAAATGACTCCAATTACATTATGAATGGTCTATTATGACCTTATTAGATGACATTTAGACTCAACACACCTTAAACCAAACTTAAAACCATATTTACATAACCTGACATGGTGCACCTACACTAGTTAGGCATTTGAATTGAGGGAGGTAATGCCCGATATAGTAGTCGTCTACTCGGTAATCAACTATAGCATGTTTCGTATATAATCTAGCTAGGCCATCCTTCATCATGGATGATAGAGTCAACAACCGAACTACCTTTAGCCTAATGTTGATTCTGGGGGCCCTAGCTTGGAAGGTAGTTAACTCCCTCCCTATTTCATTGATAGTCTACTCCCTCTCTCAGTCCTGTATTTGTTCAAGAGAAAGAGAGCACCACCTTACCCCCCGGGGAGGAGAAGGCCCAAGTAGAGGAGATTGTTCTAACTTCCTCCACTTAACTGAGTGGCACTCAAGCCTACCTTCATTAACACTTCCCAACCTTCTGGTTGTCAACTTGTTGGGATCAACCATCCATCCATACATCCATCCTAAACTTCCATGACCATCTGTGTGCTCCACTGGCCATCCTGTATTTGTTTCCTGTCCTAACTATAGTGAACTCCCTTCCAAGCCTATGGTTAGATGTTGATGGCATGAGCTCAAATTTCCTCCCATCCATCCTTCATCCCCTATGGGTTATAGCTCCACTGTATCCCTGATTAGATGTCATTATCTCCCTGGGTGGCTAACGTCAAACCTGGGTGAGATCAAGTTACCTTCACTGAACACCTTCTATTTGTTATTTGATTAGTTGGCCATCCATGTGTGGAGATGGGTGGGGGGTATAGTTCTAGCGGTTGGCCTAACTAGTCTACTCCCTCCCAACTTCATTCATTAAGTATGGCTAAGGAGCTACCTCATGAATTCTCCCATCCAACAATATTACCATCTGAGGTGGTAAATACTTCTTGTGCTAGTTGAGCCTTTTGAACGAACAATCCTTCTTTCCAGGTGTCTGGGGTTATCCCTCGATCTGGGTAAACTAATCAACTACTAGGGTTAGTTTAGGCTGAGTGAAAGCTTCCTTCCGTATAGTATTTAACAAATACAAACTTCCTTCTAAAAAATTTGGATGGCTCTAAACTACTTTATCATTGGTCTATCCCATCTCCAACTACCCAATTTAGGATAGAATCACCCTCGGTTCAGGATAGCCATTACAATCTAGCTTGTTAGGGTACCTGGCTAGCCAACACCTTCCTTTCTCGCCCTTTCTTTCTTTACCAACCTGCTATTTGTTTGGATACTATTTTATTTTCTAGGTTGAACTCCTTGAACTAACCTGCTATCTAACCTGCTACTATCATAGCCAATGCTACCACTAACCTGCTTATGGATGGATGGGATAAAACAATCGATAACAGTAACTATCCCGAGTGAGGGGGAGTCACGTTCACTCAACTTTGTTGGAGAGAAATTCCTAGGGAGTCAAACTGGGGGTGTAGGTAGGCAACCTGTCTATATTAGTTGAGGGCTATAACTCCCTTCCTTATGAGGAGCCTAATGAATCTTAACTGCTTTCTCTCTCATTGAACTCTATTGCCTAGGGAGCTAGATAGAAACTTTCTTGCCTCTGAGGGTGGTATCCAACCTTGAGCTTGAGCTACCTTCCCTCCCATCACTTCTAAACCCTTCCTGAGATGGGAACAAGTTGTCTTGCCTTTAACTCCCTTCCTATGGAATTCCCCTCTAGATTTCCCAGTTCAAGATGGCATGAGGAGAGTGAACAACTACTATGGAAGGGCGCCGACTCTAGTTATTTTTTTCTTTCTAGACGGAAGACTAGTATACTCCCGTGAAGGATGGAAATGCCTAATTAACCATCGAGGGTGAAGGATGGTGGAGTTACACCTCTAGTTGGGAGACAAGCCAATGAAAGTAAGAGCTCAGAGGCCGAACAAGGGGTGTAAAAGGTGGCATATTTCCAACTACCCTATATTATTTCTTCTCAGTGGGGTCCAACCCTTCCTTCATTAATACAAGATTGGTTCTTAACTAATTTGGATGCTCCCTCCCATCGATAACTTCTGAACCCTCCCCATTATACTGGATGGTATAGTAAATAAGAATGTTGTTATGCTTTCCTAACTCCTGGTTGAATGAACTAGTTGAATTCAAGCCTATCTGAAGTAAATGAAGGACTAATTTGCTACTACTAAGGATCCCATAACTAGCCAAACTACATTAGGGACTTTCCCTCACCCATGGTTGATAAAGAAACCAACCCTGGACAACTAACAAAAATAAAGTTAGCTTCCAAAAATCAATGTTGTTAACTTCTCTCCTTCTCTTTGAGCACCTTCCTTCCAGAAATGTATTTCATTTGCCACTATCTTGCCACCTCCACTGGTTTAACTATCCTATCTTGACCTTGGTCCAACTGGCTAGCTAACTATCTATTCTACAAAGTGAAAGAAACAACCCCACACCACCAATTGAACAACTATAAGAGAATTCCATCCATTGGGTGGGAGGGAGGTAAGAATTTATTATAGCCAGGTAACCGAGGGTGAATTAAGGACCCCATTAGCTGGTTGCCCTACCATTAGCTCATTGTCCCATAGGAAGAGGAAGTTGGATAGAGAAGTTAGTAGCAAACCCATGGATTCTGACTCTCCATCCACATGCTTTGTTTTATCCTTGTTGCCTTCTTGTTAACTCCTCTGGGAATATAGTTCAAACTAGACCTTATAACCTCCACCTGGAGATTGGTTGGCCATCCTAACTTTGTTGAGTTCAGACTTCCAGGAGTGAGTTCAAGAAAGTATCCATCCTAGAGCTGGGTAACTTGAGCTATCTACTACCTTCCGGATAGAAACAAACTAGAATTCTCCCCATCTTTCATTCTCATTTTCTTTCTCTGTGTAGGATAGTTGGCCCTACCTTCATCACCTTCATCACCCAGGGAGGAGGAAGTTCAAACAACAACTATGGGTGAGGATGGCCCTACATTCATCCAACTGCATCCAGTTAGAGTTGAGGATGGTAATTTAGTTGTGCCTCATGAAGGTAGATTAGTTAAACTCAATAAAGTAGTTTTAGCTATAGTTAACCCCGCTGGTGGGAGGCAAGACCTATTGATTGGATGGTTTCTAACTGGATGGAAGGTTCCAACTAGATGGCATTCACCCTTGGTAGCAGAAATTAGTCCATCATTGCCTTCCTAGGAATTCTAGTTATCGGCAATCGAAAGGAAGGGAGTTGGTTATCAGCAGGAACCAGCATTAAGTAATGAGTTTGCCAGAGGAGTTCAACTAGAAGGCCAGACGAGTTGACAACCCTAACCAGGAAGTAATGACTAGCAGGATAGTAGAATCTTGCCTCTTTCCCCATCCTCCCTGGTGAGGGAATTAATGAGTTGAGTAGCCAAGCAATAGAAAGTTAGTTAGGTTGGACAACAGAAGTGAAGGATGGATGACAGTAGGAGTTTAGCTCAAATTCTAGATTGATGCTCACCAAATCAAATTAGTTCATTAGTTCCAAAAGGAAAGTGTTAACTCATTTCTAATCAGTAGCTAGAATTCAACTAGTTCATTACTATTGGGAGCTCTTACCGATGGGTGACAACAAATAGGTACCGGAGATGGAGCATCCTTACCTGGGGGTGAAGGATGGAGAAACTAATCTAGCTCTAGAGGGAAGGGTCTAGCAGGGATAACTCCTTCTAGAAAGGGATGGATAATGAGACTACCCGAGGGATGGAGCCTACCTAGTTTATTAGTTCAACTAGAAGTACCTCCCACCCATGGATAGAGAGTTTGAACTTCACCCTTGACTAGCTAACATTCTGAAGTTCTTGTCCACCTAACATGCCTGCTAACACCTATCCTACCTTACCCTCACCCACTCTCTTTCTTTCTTGTCCACCTAACCATGATTAACTTCGTTGAACTCATGAAATAAAGTAGCGGCACATTGAGTCAACCAGCAACTAGAAGATTGGTTGGTTGTTCCTGAGCTAGTAAATACAGGATGACCCACCCTAGCTACACCCCTAGAGGAGAATTCTAGTTGAGGCATCTCAGATGGATAGCTCAAGACCATTGGATCATCACAGGGAGTGAATGAACTATAGTGGCGGGATGGGGACCTAACTTTAGTTGCTGCTCTGGAAGCCTAACTAACTATAGTTGCTACTCTATAATTCAATTACTAAACTAGTTTCCCGCTAGTTGATTAGTTTACCCTCCCCTCTTTTTATCCTTCCTTTGTTAAGGAGTTCAACCCTACTTTTAGAGAGAGCCACATCTTGTTTGTACCACTAACCATGCAAGAATTCAACCTACAAATAAAATAGCATCTGATAGTGAGAAAGCTAGATAGTACTCAACTGAACTTCACCAGATAGTACTCAACTTCAATGGAGGATAGGATGGATTGAGCGATAATAAGCTAGCCTAGGGAAGCTACTGGACTAATGCCCCATCCACTCTTGATGGTAATTTCCTCTCAACTCGATGTATCTACCTCCCGACCGGCATCTACTAGCTACAATTCCCTAGGGGATCTCCTATCCTCCCATCGTGTTCAGTTCAGGTTGTCCATTACTTAGATGGAAGTAACGAGTTGGATGCCACCCTTCGTAATATTGTTATATGGGACTCCACTGGGGTTGAGGGCTCTCTTTCCTCCCTACCCTTCTTACACCCCCAGTGGAGAATAGAGCCTAATGAAGAGTTAACCAGGGATGAAAAAAGGGACTAACATAATGAAGTTCAACTAGACCATCCAAACAAAGAAGTGCACACTATCCATATTACATATGTTGTATCAGCCTTCAAGAATATGTCATAGCTTCCAACGGATGTCATCTAGCTCCTCCTAGGGGTGGGGAACAAGAAGGAAGTATCTCCAGTAGAGAGTCTAACGAGGAGAATTAATGAGCCCTAGTGGGAAGGTAGAGAAAGAGTGAGACTGAAAGGAAGGAATTCAATTCAACCGGAAGCTATGTTCGATAAATTTCTTCAGCAGAACCATTGGTGGGAGGAATGTTGATTGTCCAGTTGTTTTAATTGGCTGAAACATCAACTAGCTACTCCCAACTAGAGGGAAATTTAGGCAAGTCCGCAAGCCCAGAGAAAGAGAAAACTTACCAGACGAGGGATTAAAGCCGGACCATATGAGGAAGTTAGGTTTAGTTAGCTAGGGAGTAGACAACTATCCTAATAATACATTACCATTGGAGGGAGATCCTAATAATGAGTTCCATCCAAAGTTTTCTAATGTGAAAGACCATCCTTGTTTTTGATTCGTTAGAGCCTATGCTTTCTCTCTACTAGCTCTCCTCGCTGATCCAGGGAGATTTCCTCTACCATCCTTCATCCCCAGGGAACTATAGTAGTTAACTAGCCCAACTACCTACTCTCCATCCACAATACTAGATGGACTAAGGGATCAAATGGATGGTGAGGATGAGCAGTAAGGTTAGGCCCATGGGAGGGAGATTCATTGGGATTAGTTAGGGCAGTAAACCTGATCAATGGATGCAGAACTTAACCCCCCACCCAACCCCACACACGGAAGTGGAATTTGATGCTGTGTATTAGGCTATCGGTAGGGCAACCTCACCCACAACTATAGATAGGATTGGAGGACAAGCTTAAGGAGTTCAATCCTTCTTTAGCTGGGAAACCTGGTAGTTCATTTAGCTTTCTAGATAGGGAAACCGGGCAAACGAAATAGAATTTCTAATTAGTAGGCCCTACTCTCCCATCCATTTTCTAATACCCTCTGAGCTACCTAGACAGAGCTACCAGGGGTTCCTACCTACTACACCCCTGGATGACCTAATTAACTAGTTCATTACCTCCCTAACTAGTTCAACCAAAAGGACCATCCAAAAAAAATACAAACTTGATACCAGTTGGAAAGAAGGTAGGTTTAACATTCAAGCCCTCAACTAATCTACCTCACCAGATAACTCCCTATCCCTCCATTTGATCAATTCAATAGCATCTAATACCTATACTTGGGGCTGCCATCATAGTTACGCGGTAGCAAGGGGAGCAATAACATCATATACCCAATAGTTGATTAGTTTAACTGGCTAGGAAGTAAGGATGGAAGGAATCCCCAAGAAAGACAATTTGTTTCTGTCTACCTTCATCCCCGAGTGGTGCTCTGATGAAGACTAACAAGGAGAAGGAAGGTCGATCCATCAGGAGTTAATGTTATCCAGCCCCCCAGAAAGAGTTATGGGAGGATGAAGATAATAGGGCTGATCGATCAGATCTATGGATTGAGAAGAGCTCCAGCTGCCCAGAAAGGAGTTCAGTATAAGTTGTTTTTTGGGGGTAATGATGATGGTCATCTACATAATATAGTTGGATGGAGGGCTAGATAGATTTCATCAGCAATTCCCCAACTGGCCATCCAACATTTCTTTCTATTAGCTGGACCATCCATTCTTATCGGAAGGAAGTAATTCCATTACCAGGGAGGAAAGATCCAAGTTTTCTATCATGTGGGAAGGTAGTGAACTCTCCTACTAATGGTGGGTTGTTTGGAAGGAAGGACCATCATTTAGCTAGCTAGGTAGAGAGAGATTTATAGTTGGCTAGGTAGAGGTCGGATAGAGAATTTAGGCAGGGGGTGTATATGGCCAATGGAGCTATTATAGTTGTTCCCCCGGTGAGGGAATTAATGAGTTGCCTTCCATCTAGTAATGAGTTTCCATCCTTTATTGAAGGTAGTAGCAACTATGCCTCTCCCTGATTTATTGATAGGTCAAGTAGTTATCAAATCAATGGGAGCTATATATAGGCTTCACCCCCAATTAGAAATTAGTTGCTTCCCTATATAAGCTTCACTGGGGGTGGAGGACAGTTAAGAGGCTCCCCTGGGAGGTATATTGTAGTTGAGTATAGGCTGAATCCCTAGGCAAGTTGTTAATTTCATTTGAGGGAATGGAGAACTTGATACCGTGGGTGATAGAAATCATCCTAAACTGGCCAATCTCCATCCTTCAGTAGGGAGGAAGGCAACAAGTAACAAAGCTCATTGTCTTGCCTCCCTGGTAACAGTAAAAAATAATATGACTGGAAAACCTAGCACTACATTTTTCCTTCCATACTGGGGGCTCAGAATTCCAAAAAGAAAAAATCATATGACTGAACTATGAGTTCTAGCAAATATATTACCTTCCTACTATAATCCCTCCCACTTGGGAGGTAGATTAGTAGTGGGAACTATAGTTGGGCCCCTAAAATTCTATGGTAGTTGGTAGATTATTGTTACTCCATTTTTAGCTTAGACTCCTACCACACCTCCTATCAGAATTTATCATTTTGAGTTTCCCATATGGGGTAAAAACAAGCCCAGTCATTTTTAGCTTAGAGGAGGTGAAGGGTGGAGGGTCATTTTATCATTTTCAAAATTTCATATGGGGTAAAAAAAGCTAATGACTTTTTAGCTTAGGCCCCATCCCACACCTCCTCTCTGAATTGATCATTTTTCAGAAATCATATGATTGTTGTGGGTAGCCAGGGTGGGTGGGTGGATGATAGTTGGAGGTAGATTAGTAGCGGGCCCTACTATTCTAAAGGTAGTCGGTAGATAACTATAGAGAGGGGGGTAACGAGCATGGTTCCAAGCCAAAAATGAGGAAGGGAGGTTCAATCAGAGGATCAATCAGCAGGTTGCATTAATGACAACTCGAAGTGGCACCGGCAACTAATTTGAGCATCCTCCTTATAGCCTCGACCTTTGATAGAGAATTGTTCAACCGGAAGGAAGGCCCCAAAGATTGTCACTGAACAAAGAACAATTGGTTGTCACAAAACCCCTATTTTAAGTTGATGGGAGCAATCCTATAGAGTGAGGATGCTTATGGAACTGTAACTGCATCTAAAACTTGATATACTATTTTAATTTTAAAGAGCTTGGGTGATCATAGGCTTCTGATACCGGTGCATATCAATTGGGTTGCAGAGTTTCATGTTCATCAAAGGAAAACAATTACAAGGAAATATATGATTGCCTATTTGAAAATTTAAATGCATGAAAAATAATATCAAACCATGAGAATACTTAATAATCCAATGCCCTACAACAATATTCGATATGTAATACTAAAATGACCATTTACAGATCTTGGAAATGGATTAAGAACTGTCACATTCATTCAAATCAGATTTTAAAATCATACCACTAAATGTGGCAAGAGAAAATCCTAACTGTGATAGAAATTTCCTGAAAGAAGACTTACAACAGTGGAGAAAAATAGTGATTCAATATAAATATTACAATATATTTGACATACACTTTTGATAACTACTTCCTGAAGAACAAAAACTAAAAACTGATCTTTGCCCTAATTGCCTCTGGATCTCTGCACATTTAGAGAAAAATTGCCCAAAAATGACCAACCCCTAATACATCATAAACACATGCATTTATAGCATTCTATTTTCTATGTAACTCTAAGTGTTGAACTCAATCAGCACGTACACCCATGCTGCATTAAATCTGGCCCATGGCCCTGTTAGAAAATCTGTATGATTGGAGGAATGCCCAAACCTTAGCATGTCTGAAAACCTACAAAAAAAGATTGCCCACATGTCTTAGGTACCTAGAGCATTAATGAGGGAAGGTTGAATCCATATCCTAGTACCTGTAAAATTAGTTTTATCCATTTTGTCCTCCATGTGTATTGGTGCATTGAAGACCTTCACTTTTTCAACCACTCGTATGACCTTGGCCTGCAATACATTAATTATCGAGTACCAATCCACCTGTTTCATCCTGCAATCATGGTGCAATTTTAGGTATCCAATAAATCGCACTCTTTAAATCTTTTACAACACTTTAAAAGTGTTGTTCAATTATCCTCTTCAAGCGCCCTTTTGAATTTACTACAATTTGGTGTCCCTGGAGAATTTGAATTTCTTACCTAGTTATTTTCATCTTTCATCTTTATTGGGCCATTTAGATTTTGGTTTTATGCCCTTTCTACACTAGGCACCTCTTTTCTTTGTCAGCCAATTTGTTGTTCGGTAAACTATTTAGTCAGTGAACCATCAGGTTCATGAACTCTCTATTTCTTCAACAAAGGCTCTTTGTTTCTTTTCCCTTCTTTTTATTCTCCATTTCTTTTATCGGTGATTTTCATTCTCACGAACCATGAAATTATCATTGGAGCCTCCTCATCATCCATTGACTCCATCTGCCTTATTGAAAAAAATTGAAGTTGGTGAACCATCCACTTCATCTCTTCTTTCCTTTTTTTCTTTCTTCCCTTGGAGGATCCTCTTTCTATCGGTGAACTATCTTAGCGGTGAACCACTTTGGCAGTGAACTATCTTGGCAGAAAACCACTTTGTTATGTCGACCAAGACATCATTTCCCTTGTAGATTTTCTTTTGTCATTTTGTTCCCTTCACCTTGTCAGAAAAAACCCCAGTCAGCAAACCACATGGTTCGCAAACCAAAAGACTTCAACTATCATCATTTCCTCTATTGGTCGATTGACAAAACCTTGAACTGGTGAACTCTTGTTGGCGAACCCAACAGTTCACGAACCAAAGCCTTTGCCAACAAAAGACTTCAAGATTTCTTCCTTTCATCTCCTCTTTGCCTTGTCAAAAAATTGGAAAACTGACAAAACAACAAACCAAGGAATCTTAGTCGGTGAAATTGGTGGTTCGTGAACCAGCCGATTCATTGAGAAAGACTCGCACTTAGACAATTTTTTTCAAACAAAGAAAAAACATAAAGACTTGGGGAAATGTTACTTGGAATTTTTCTAAAGGGATCCCATGAAAAATAGTCTCAGATCAGATATAAAAAATAGGTTTTAGCAACAAAGGCACAAGTTAGGTTCTTTGATGGATTTGGAGCAAAATGATGCATGTTTGGGAACTGGGGTTTTCAGGTGGCAACACTTTCATTATCCCTCATAAAATCTATAAATAAGGAATCATCGAAGCTATTCCTAAGCTTTGGAGTTGAATTAATGTCAGGTTATGCTATCCAAGTGAGCAACTACACCCACTTATCTTGAGCAAATCACTTCATTAGCAATGAGATTACATTGGCGAGAACTCTCATTTAGTTTCGTCATTTTGTTGTGCAAGCTTATCTCAATTTGAAGTGTTGATTAATGTAGGATAAAATAGATTTTGTATGCATTTATCTATTGTTATTTGTTTTATATTTTATCACCACATTTTGGTACACCTAGTGTGGCACAACTCCCTATCTAATCTTCACATTTACTAAGTTTTTTTGAGCTAGTTTTTGTAGATCTTCACTTCCATTTGACGCTTTACTTAGTTTGGCATAGACAAACTTGTAATAGTGTAAACATTCTCTCTAGTGGGACACATGCACACATTTTGTCACTTTTGTACTAAGTTTGATCTTAAACCTTTAACCTTTCTTGTTTTGGTGCACTTGAATAGGTAGTGGCATAGGTGTACCGCAAGTGGTGTTGGGGTCCCACATTATGGCACAAGTAGATTCAAAATATTTCCTACATGTTTTTTGGCATGGGAGTATGTTGTGTGGTGCACCTACATTCTACATTGTGTAGTTGTATTAAGTTGTGGCATAGGCTCCCTCTAAAGTCCAAACCTTTGGTCTTTTGTATGTTAGCATAATGTCATAGGGAAGGTGAAGTTGTAATAGCATTTATACATTCCTAGTAGCATAAGCCCATTTGTATTAGGGTATCTACTCTTTGAAGAACTATTTTTATTTTGTGGCAAAAGCACTCTATGTAACAATGCACCTACACTTTGTGTGGTATAGGTGCTCTATGTAATAGTGTAGGCATTCTAGATTTGGCATTTTTGTTTGGTTTTGAGGACTAACCCTAATGATTGCAAGTGTTTACCTTGATTTTTTATGTTATTATTGACTCTTTTTTTTAGGTTTTCTTGTCAAAGTTCAATTATAACATTGAACTACTAACATGTATAGGTTGTAGGTTTCACTTAATGAAAACTTTGATCTTAAACCTTTAAACTTGCTTGTTTTGGTGCACTTAAATAGTTAGTGGTATAGGTGTACCACTAAGTGGTGTTGGGGTCCCACATTATAGCACAAGTAGATTCAAAATATTTCCTACACATTTTTTGGCACAGGAGTATGTTGTGTGGTGCACCTGCATTCTACATTGTGTAGTTGTATTAAGTTGTGCCATAGGCTCCCTCTAAAGTCCAAACTTTTGGGCTTTTACATGTTAGCATTATGTCATAGGAAAGGTGAAGTTGTAGTAGAATTTATGAATTCCTAGTAGCATAAGCCCATTTGTATTAGTGTATCTACTCTTTGGAGACCTATTTTTATTTTGTGGTACAAGCACTCTATGTAACAGTGCACCTACACTTTGTGTGGTGTAGGTGCTCTATATGTAATAGTGTAGGCATTCTAGATTTGGCATTTTCTTATCTTGTTTGGTTTTCAGGACTAACCCTAATCATTGCAAGTGTTTACCTTCATTTTTTTATGCTATTTATTAATTCTTTTTTGTAGGTTTTCTTGTCAAAGCTCAATTATAACATCGAACTACTAACATGTATAGGTTGTAGGTTTCACTTACAAATACTTGTTATCAAACCCCTATTTTGTATTTTGTTATTCATTTTCTTTAGGAAAAATAACTTGTTTGTTAGACTAGTGTGACCAAGGGTGTGTGTATGCTCTTCCTTTGTACCAGAAGGTGATCTTGGGAATCAAAAGCATCCCTTATGCTTTCTTAAGGTTAATGAACATGTTTTCCTTGATTTTGTGAATAAGAGGTATTTATGTTTTTCCCTTACATTGCAAGGTGATGTTAAAAAAACAAAAACACCCCTTCATTCACTTTTTGTTTGACCTAAAAGGTTAGGCACATGTATTCTATTTTTAGGTCAAGCACATGTATTCTATTTCCTCACATCATAAGGCAATCTTTGATATAACTTAACATCAATTTGAAACATTAGATTGTATTTCTAAAAGACTATAAGAATTATGATTAATTATTGATATAATTTTTTTTGTTGTAAAAACCCTAGTTTGGGACCATGGACCCATCAAAAGTAGGGCATAGCTGAAGAGTTTGAATAGAATCTGTCTTAATAGGATACATGCATATAAAATAGGTGAGAGGATAAATTATAAGGCCCTTTCCCCACCACCTAAATACATTCTAAACAACAAAACATAACAATGATCTAAAAATCATTACTATGTTACCTTCCCTGTCAGGTCGACCACATATGCCTCCTCATAATAGATGCACTTGTACTTTGGTCAAGCATGTTCCTCCACAGGTATTCCAAATTTTATTGCCAGACACTCCATAGTCTTATGGGTCTCAACCACACCCAGCATTACATCATGGATGTGACCAAGAATCACTTCGTGGTTTTCCTTCGCTACTTTAGATGCCTCCACCATATCTTCATGCATTAGTACAGACGTCACTGCAATGGACGTTAGTGTATCCAAGGTTAAGGATTGTGTAGCCCCAAACACATTCCAATGATCATGAGAGGTTCTAGGGTCAAGAAGAAGATTTTCCATCACCTCCCAAACCTTCCTGCCATTTTTCCCATCCCGTCTTTTGCAAGGGTAAGCATCCTACACAACCACTTCCTTAAAATAGGATTTTTCACCTTAGAATCAACTATTGCCATGAAATTGGTCATGGACTCCTCTCCTAAGAGTTTATTCAACCACCTGTGAGGGGTGTAAGCCTACTTCATCCTTTCACAAATCGAGTTTCTTGTGACCTTTTTCTAATTTGGCATTTCCTAGGAATGAAAACCCCTCTTCCCTTCCCCTTTGACATAGCCTTGGTCATTGCCACTCCCCATCTCTTCGCACATGGTAGAGGATCCCCTGTTCTCCGCCATAACAGAAACAAAAACAAGAAATGCTAGACTCACAAAACACTTAGCATAGAAAAAGAAATATCATTCACTTCTACCACATGCCACCCCAGCTAGTGAGCGGCTAGCCTAGCCTCCAACTCCTCACATGAATCTAATCTCAGGATAGAAACCATCTAGTTTGTCTAATGATCTCTCCCTTTATTAGGAGGGTGTTCTTTGATGTCATTTTGGATTAGTCTTATCAACTCAAAGGGATAACTTTCCTTTAATCCTTTTGAATCCAGGGAGTCTATGCTTCCATAATCTATACCTTGGTTAGTTTCCTAATCAATAGCTTGGTTTCCAGCTCTTTTAATATGAGTGGCCTAAAAGAATCTAAACCAACCAACCAGCCTCCTTATTTCCACCATAATCTGCTCCAGTCTCTAATTACTAGAAGCATCCTTGTTCAACATTTCAATTACCAGCTTCGAGTCTCCTTCCACCCAAAGATTATCCCATTTATGCTCCTTTGCCAATAGAAGATCTTTCCAAAGCACTCTGGCATCAACTAGATTGTTGGAATCATTTCCAAAATCAAGGGCATAGTATCCTAGAGGTTGACCCTTATTATCCCTAAATATTCCACCTCCTCCAACTCTCCCAGGATTGCCTCTAGCCGCTCCATCAAAATTTAATTTAATCCACCCTAGATCTAAAGGACACCGACTAATAACTTGATCCTTCACACCCTTATTTATAGAGAAACCAATACTGCCCAACCATCAAAATCTCAACCATTCGTTGGCCATCTCAATTTGCTTGAAAGACACCTTCCAATCCTTCTTCTTTCTAGTCTCTCCTAGCTCATTGATGGAACTTTCAATCTGGTCCCAAATTCTATCCATACTCCTTTCTTGGTCTGAGAAATTTCTTCTATTTTGCTTCAACCATACATTCCAGATCAAAAGAGTCAGAAAAACCTCCCAAACAAATTTGAGGCCCTAGCTTCTCACCTTAAAGTTCTAGCTTTCTAGAAGCATGTTTACATTTTGTAGGGTAACCCATGCTAAATTCTAGTGGCTTAAGAATCTGCTCCATAACTCCTAAGTGAAGTCATAGAGCATAAATATGTGATTCCCATCTTCACTAGCCTCCTTGCATAGAATGCATCATGAGGGTCCCACTTTGCCAAATTTGACCAGCCTATCCCACATCAAGGCTCTGCCTTTCTAGGAAATCCAAAGGAATGCACAAGCCTTAGGTAAACCCTACTTACACAAAATCTTTGATAATACCACAACACTCACCTCCTGACCTTGGCAGAAATAAGTTTAGTATGCTTCCCTGACAGTCAGTCTACCTTCACCACTGAACATCCACATGAGCCGATCCTCTTTCTCTAAGAAGGGAACTTTTTTCAATTTCTTAATCAAATCATTCCAAACCATGCTCATTGCTCCATCCAAACCTTCCAGAACCTTCCAAGCCTAGATGCCATCAATATTCTCTTTGTAATCCCACACCAAATTTCCCACCCTAGGCTCAACGCATGTAGCCAGAGCAACACATCGGGTGATATCCTTTAAGGGATTTTCCTCGATCCAAGGGTCCTTCCAAAATTTCACTTTGTCTCCTTTGTCCACTTTCCATATCAAGTCAAGCAAAAGGGGTCTAATACAAATTCTCAAGAAATTCCAAATGCTAGAACTAGTGGGTAAGATTATATTAGCATCGAAAAGAAAACCAATCTAATTTTGAATATATTTGGCCTATAGTACTTTGCTCCACATTCTATCTTTTTATTCATAGATTCTCCAACCCATCTTGTCTCCAAGAGCCTTGTTCATGTTTTTTAAGTTCTAGAATCCCAATTCACCTAGCTTCTTCAGTTTGCAATCTTCTTCCCATTTGACCAAACTATATTTGAAAGTCTCTTCTATACCTCTCCATAGGAAAATTCTTTGTGTTTTTCCAGACACTTGGCTACTTTGTTGGGAATGTGGAATACCAACATCGTATAGATGGGAACTACCTCTAGAGAAGCTTTAATTAAAGTAATTCTTCCAACCAGGGAAAGCCACTTACCCTTCCAAGAAGCCAACTTACATTGGACCTTATCCACAACCTTCATTCTTCTTCTAAAGTCCTTTTACTCACTAGGGGCATGCCTAGGTAGCTTCTAGGAAGAGTGTCTACCTCAAAGCCCAAAATTCTTTGCACCTCAAAAGTGTTGAGGCATAAATCTTTAAGAAAGAATATACCTGACTTTGGTTTACCTTCTGGCCAACCGACTACTCATAAGTCTGGAGTATTTTCTTGAAACCCCCCGCCTCCCTCACCGAAGGCTCCCCAAATAGAAAATTATCATCAACAAATTGAAAGTGTATCAGATTGGGGTACCCACTTGAGACCTACAAACCCTTGGTCCTTCCTTCAACCCCAACCATTTTTAATGCATAGCTAAGAGCTTCCGTAACAATAAGAAATAGATAAGGGGACAAGGGGTGCCCCTATGTAAGCCCCCATCTAGTAGGGAAGAATTCGGTATGTCGCCCATTGATCAACACTGTGTATTACACAATGGAAATGGAGTTGAATATCTAGTCACACCAATCCTTACTAAAGCCCATTCTCCTCATGACCAAAATTAGAAATTCCCATGATACTCTATCATAGGCCTTGTTCATATCTAGCTTAATGATCATTCCTTCTTTCTTTTTTCCCTTAATCAAATGAATGGATTCATGCGCAAGTACTACTCTGTCAAGAATCTATCTACCTTTCACAAAACCACTATTCTCTTTTGAGATAATTCCTTCCAGACAAGCCTTTAATCTTGATGCCATCACCTTAGTTACTATCTTGTATATTACATTACATAGAGCTATCGACATGAATCCATCAAGAAAATTAGGATTTTTTAATTTGGGGATGAGAGCAAGGAATGTCTTGTTCCAGGAACCCATCATAATCTTTCTACCTCTGCATTCCTCAACATCCTACCAAATATCCTCACCTACCACATCCCAAAACTTTTGAAAGAATCCCTCCTAGGACCCATTAGGGCCAGGAGCTTTTATAGCACCCAAAGACAAGGTAGCAAACTTTACTTCATCCTTGGTGAATGGAGCCAAGAGCTTTGCATTCTTATTGATGAGGTATAATTAAACTCATTTCTAATGCAGGGACTAATGATGCAATGAGGGTAGCAGAGTTATTTTTTTCAGAAGTTGTTTGACTACATGGTGTTCCAAAGACTATTACCTCTAATAGGGATACCAAATTCCTCAGTCATTTCTGGAGGACTTTATGGAAGATGGGGACCAAGTTATAATTTAGTAGTGCCTATCATCCTCAAACATATGAGCAAACAGAGGTAGTCAATCAGAGCCTAGGAAATTTGTTGAGGTGTATTGTTGGAGAAAAGCCAAAACAATGGGACTTGGCATTACCCCAAGCTGAATTTGCCTATAATAGTTCTGTTAACAGATCAATGAGAAAGTCCCCTTTCCAAATTGTGTATGGTAGGAATCCTCAGGGTGCTCTAGATTTGGTATAGATACCAATGAAAGATAGGGTCAGTGATGATGGGGAAGCATTTGCAGAACACCTTCAACAGTTGCAGAAAGAAGTGAAACAAAAGTTGCAGGACAGTAATGAGAGGTACAAAAATACAGTGGATGCTAGTAGGCGACATCAGAAATTCAATGAAGGTGACTTAGTGATGGTATATTTGAGAAAAGAGCGGTTTCCTATTGGAACATACCACAAGTTGAAGTACAGGAAAATTGGTCCTTGCAAAATTATAAAGAAGATCAATGCTAATGCATATGAGGTCAGTTTACCAGATGATCTCAATATTTCTCTTGTGTTTAATGTTTTTGATTTATATGCATTCCATGGTGAGGATGATGCTAAAAATAGTCAACTAGAAGTGGCATGGCACCACCACATTCCCCATAAGAAGGAAAAGATTGCACAAGTTTTTGATAAGAACACTATCTACACTCGGCAAGGGCAGTACAACAAGTATTTAGTAAAGTGGGAAGGATTGCCACCAATAGATAACACGTGGATTACAAAGTGGGAAGTGCAATAGTTGAATCCAGTCAAGTGGCAGTAGTTTGAAGACACTCACTTACAAGAGCTGCATTCTTTTCAACTAGAGGAGAATGTTGCAGGGACTTCCAGAGGTCATAACTTTTGACTCGGATGTGGGTTTTCTACGAAATTTTATAGGTGGATGTGTTATGAGGTGGCCAGTGGTTTCCCAACCCACCATAGTCAATTGGGTCTCGTCTTGGTACTTTTTTGGGGCTTGAAACTTTCATCTTGGCCCTCAAAATGGCAAATTAATGTTTTTTTTCTAGATTTTTTAAAAGTTGCTTTTGTAATAAATCAAAACTCATGTTTCAAATTTAGAATATTAGTTGGCTTTTCATCCTACCTTAGTTTTAGGAAGCTTTTGGAAAAAAACTGGATTCTCAAGATATGATTGTAGAATTACCTAAAATGGCAAAATCTGACAATTATCGAAATATACCAAAAAAGGTAATTCTTTGTTTTTTTTTTATTTTCTTGGATATAAGAGAGTTTTCTCTCATTGTAGCAGCAGAGTTGATGAATATAAGTTTTTTTATGTTCCAGCCTTCAAATCTTTGGCTCTCACGTGATTAATGGCAAAATTGCATTGAGTGTATGTTGTGTGCTACATCAATTTCATAATAAATCGTATAACCCTTTCTATGTCACCCAAATTACCCAAACCATGCCAATTTACTAATTTTATAAGCAACATTGGTTTCTTTTTTATGGAATGATGTACACATTTTATTTTCTAATTGATTGAAGTTTTCCACTAATGTTGGCATGATCGTGTGTAAAGGTCTCTGTATTAATGCAGGTTTTTGTGAAGTGCCTAGTGGAACTTAAAAGAAACTGAAGTCAACAGCACCGGAATCTTAGGGCATCAGAAATCTAGGAATACATGATCAAAGACTTGGTCGACAGATCTTTCATTTTTTGTTAAAGATACTTAAGACATTTTATGACTCCACTTAGAGCTTTTACTATGTTGAATCTAATAGACATCCAGTTTAGGTAAAAGTATGTTTTTCTGTTGAAGACTTCTTCAAGTGGCAGTTATGTGTCACCTAAAATTTAGGATTTTCATAGTATAGATTATGAGTAATCTCAAAAATGGTTATACTGTGTTATGTTATGCTATGCTATGTTATGATATACAATACGAAAGTAATGTTTAGCTATTATGTCCTGTGATAATTTTCTATAGAAGAAAACAACTGAGTTAATTCTGAGCAATGGGAATATGAATGAGAATGGAGTTATTTTGGATCTGTTGAAGGTAATGCATGTGATTTGAATTGATAAGGAAAACTCTTGAGAGTTGGCCACTCGAAGGATATAGCATAGATAAGTGTTTTATTGTTATGCAACTATGTTTTTTAAATCTATTTAGTAAATGTTTTTGTTTAGATTAATGTAACTTTTTGTTTTAGCATTGTTGTGTGTTCTTGCAGGATATTGTGTTTGAGATAAAAATATTTAAGTTCTGTTGTTATGTTAGAGTTCCAAAGCATCTCTTTTGTCCATGAAATTCGTTATCATTTGTTAGCTCAAGTTTAATTTTCTTTCAGTTAATAGCTAGCTGTCTTTCTTTTTGAAATTCATAGTTAGAAATGCATGTGTGACTTCTAGTTAGTTTATATGCTTTCTAGATTTAAGATTCAAACACTTTCTAGATTAAGGGTGATATGCTTTCTAGTTTAGATTCATTTTGATAAAGCTTGTTCAAAAATTTAGAAACTATTGCTAAGATGAGATGTCTGAACTCATTCCCTATTGCAAATTGTGTATGCATGATTATTTCGGAGCATTTTTGTCAATTTATTGTATTTTCCATTTTTGTTACTTGTCTAAATTTTAGTATTGTTTTGCAGGACTTCATCTTTGAATAGATATAAAATTTTGACACTTCTTCCAGCGATGCTCTGGAACTTTGTTCCTTCATTCTGGCTACATCTTTTAGCAATGCTTTGAAACTTTGTTCCTACATTCCGGCTGTATCTTTCAGCGATGCTTTGAAACTTTGTTCCTATATTTTGGTTGCATCTTTCAGCGATGCTCTAGAACTTTATTCATGTATTCCAACTGCATCTTTCAGTAATGCTCCAGAATTTTGTTCCTGCATTCTAGCTGCATCTTTCAATGATGCTCTGGAACTTTATTCCTATATTTCGGCTACATCTTTCAATGATGCTCTAGAACTTTGTTCCCTCATTCCAAATGCATCTTTCAGCAATGCTCTAGAACTTTGTTCCTGCATTCCAGCTGCATCTTGTAGTGATACTCTGGAATTTTTTTTTGCATTATGTTAGCACCCTTCAGTGATGATCAGGGACATTACACCCAACCTTAGTACTCCATAGTGTTGTTCACATACGTTTGTTATACTCATTCCATGAGCATCTACTCTTGATGCTCTCAATTTGTGATCCCTTCTTGTAGTGCTCTGATATTTTCAAAAGCGTACCCATTTATGCCACCAAAATTTACTGTACCAAAGTATTCATTAAAGGACTCATTCCTTGTGTCACCACCCCCTGTCATAATAAATCAAATTATAATGGCTATTTATCATCATTATAAATAAATTACCCCAACCACTCCATCATAATCATTAATAAATCTACCCAAACCTTTCGCCATCCCATCCAAGTTGTGTATCTATAATTATCTATAAAGTCATTACACCAGCACAAGTGTGATGAACTTCAAATCAAATTGGGACATGAGGTACATACACATTGTTTCTTAATTAAGCAATATGTTGTGAATAAAATTAAATAAATTGGCACATTCCACCCTTTTCCCAAATTTAGTAAATCTATGAGAACTGTACTTTCATTGGAAGAGATGGCGATGCATGCATTCTATGCCATGCAAGGTAATAAGTAGACACAATGCAACTTAATGCAATGAAATAACAGAGGTCACATCAACATTGTTGTAATATAAGTGGCCATAAAGATTTAGTTTCATCTAGTCTACATATCAGTTTGTTGGAGATAATTACTCACCTTGGTGTGCCATGACATTCAATAAAAATTCAACAGAATTACTAGCAAGGGATGGTATGGGGGAGAAAAACATAAATTAGAGCCAACTTGTACTAACAAATTATTAGCACTTAATAATATTTCAAAATTGTTTAAAAGAGTGGGATGGCTGGACTTCATGAAAAAGTTTGAAGGGCATAATACACAACTCGTTAAAGAGTTCATGGAAAAATTCTCAGATGGGTAGTCAATTGTGCGAGGAAAGAAATTTAAGGTAAGTGCCTGAACTATTTCTAGTTTATCTAGTATCAAAAATGAAGGATTGAATCTATCAGAAACTACAACTATTTCTTACCAGAAATTGATAGAACTTTTCTTAAGGGAAGGGAAACCTAATCCATTATTGGTTGTGAATATCTGAGGGAAGAATAAAGGATTTCAAAGAATGTCCATTGTAGAGTCATGGAGAATGGCAGTAGCCTGGATAATTAAATATTTTACATGTGAAGGACAATGTTCTACTATCGTTAGTCCTCCCTTCTGTTTTCTCATTCAACTGTGTCATGGTACTGAAAACCCTGAATTAAGGGTTAATCTTCCCACCTTCTTAAGTGGCTCCCTTATCCACATGATAGAAAGGTTCAAAATTGGGTCTGGGATAGTAAAACACCACGGCCTCATTTCTTTAATTTGCAAGCATCAACTCCTCAAAAAGAGAAAGACATATGAGAAATGGAAAACATTTCTTAGGATATTTGAAAACCTAGCACTCTCAATACATTTTGAGAGAGGTGATTCATCTGGTTTAGTGACAGAGAACCCTAGGGAACCTTCCCCTATACCCCCACCTACTAGGGAAGCTTTCGAAGGTGAAGCGCCAAAAAATCTTACAAACCCTGCAGAATTTGAGGAGCAACCTAGACCATATAATGTTCTAGAAACTCTAGAAAAACAAGAAAATGTGGACTTAGTTAACTCTAAGGATGAAAATAATTGGCCTAGTAAAAGGGAACAAAGGCCTAAGGTGAAGTTGCAGAAACCTCCCCCTTTAAGAAGAAGCAAAAGATTGGCTATCAACTTTAGTTGTTCTACAGCATGCGACTAGCTGCCTATCCCTAAAAAGAAAAGGTGAGATAGGTAGCCAAGTGAAAATCAATCCCTAGAAAATAAAAATACCCTTCAATCTGAGAAAGAGATTGTTCCACTTGAGAAGAATCAAAAGGAAATAAGAGAACAAGTTCCAAATTATGTACTTGTTGAAGAAGTAGAGGCTCAAGAAGATGAGCCTGTGGAAATAATTTCCACCACTCAACAGCCATTAGATGAACACAGAACTGACACAGCCCCTCAAAATGAACAATTATCCCATTTGAACAATGTTCATGACACATAGCAAGGTCCAATAGAAGAAAAAGATGAAGGACATGTGTCGGGTAAGGATACTGAAATTGTTATCTCTCCTCTTCCCACTAATGTAGAAAATGAAAAATGTGACCACATTATAGTTGAATTGACAGAATTGAAAGAAGAAATTATACAATTGAAGAGAAAACTCCAATAGAGTGAGGAATAGATGCATATATAGCAGCAAAAAATTGACACACAGATAGAACTTTTGCAGCATAAGGATCAGGAAATAAGGACTCTAGGGATGCAGTTAGAATAGAAAGATAAATTCATTAAGGAATTAGAGTCCCAAGTAAAACAAGTTAATGAAAAAGAAGATAAGAAATATTTGACCAATCTATTTGTAAAAGATGAACAATTCCTTAAGTCATTTGTGGAAAAACAGGAAGAATAGAAGAAAGAACTTAATGCAACTCTTAGAAAAACTGTAGAGTTGGAGCAAGAATTGTAGGAAATCAATGTTAAACTAGTCATGGAATCAAAATAAATACAGACTGAACCAACCAAAATGGAATGGTTCCAGGTTCACATTCCTCCCATGATGATAAAATGGATGGAAAGGTGTTATTTCCTAAGATAAGCTGGAGTAGAAAATGCTAGACTTAAGAAGGAAATGGTATTGTTGAAGGGATCCTATGACAGACTTTATCAAGTTAAAACTGATGCATGCAAAATTGAAGAGTTGTTATTAGCTTGTAGGAATCCATCTAGGTTATATTCTATGTTGCTCAATGAATAGTTATTGAGATAGAAACTTTTGATAATTTCCTGCAACTTGCCCCATGATCCAAATGACAAACAATTCCTAGAAGCATTCAAAGAGGCACCCCCTGTTCAGTAGAATCTACTATGTGAATTTTTTCTACATAATATGTTTTTGGAAAAATATAGTGATTTCTTTATTAACCTTTTTGTGGGAGAAGTATAGCTCAGAGCTTTCATGTCTAATCTGTAAAATCAACTCCATTGGCAGGATAGGATCAGAGGATATCTTTAGGTAGAAAGAACTGTAGGGCTCCACATGAGATACCCTAACCATAAGCCCTTTGCCTTTAAAGGTCAATTCTGAAGGACTAAAAGTTATGAAGCTATGAAGGAAAAGTATAATGAAAGTATCAAGATTTGTTTTGAAGATTTCAAAATTAATGGGCCACAATTAATAAACAGAGCATGGAATACCTATGAGGAACAATATACTCCCTTTCCCATGTATCTAAAATGAAGGGAGATGATTTCTCCAACCAATCTCAGATGGTCCTAGAAAAGAGCAGAAGCTTTGACAGAAACACTATAGCACCTTAAGACCAAGTGGATAGGTATGAGGTATAGACCTCCATTGCTCCTTCAGCCGCCCCCTGTAGTTTTGGTAACTGCAGAACAAGATCCCAGGGACTTACATGCATAGTAGATGAGGATAAAATTGAACAAAAGTTTTCTTAAGTATCCCAACCATTTGGATGAGGAAGTAGAGGACATACATATGACCTCAGCTTGAAGTATGATAAACTAAACACTGGGAAGAGGGATGCAAAAAGGCAAAGAGCCCATGGTCATCAAAGATCAAGAGGACCTGCTCCATCTTAGAGAGGGGAGAGTGATGAGGTATAAGTAACCTCATTTCATAATAAATCATACAACCCTTTCTATGTCACCCAAATTACCCAAACCATGCCAATTTACTAATTTTATGAGCAACATTTGTTTATTTTTGATGGAATGATGTACAAATATTGCTTTCTAAGTGATTCAATTTTTCCACTAATGTTGACATGATCGTGTGTAAAGGTCTCTGTATTAATGTAGGTTTTTATGAAGTGCCCAGTGGAACAAAAAAGCAACTGAAGTCAACAACGCCGGAATCTTAGGGCATCAAAAATCTAGCAATACATGATCAAAGACTTGGTCGACAGTTCTTTCATTTTCTGTTAAAGATACTTAAGATATTTTATGACTCCACTCAGAACTTTTACTGTGTTGATTCTAATAGACATCTAGTTTAGTTAAAAGTTTATTTTTCAGTTGAAGACTTCTTCAAGTGGTAGTTATGTGTCACCTGAAATTTAGGATTTTGATATTATAGATTATGAGTAATCTCAAAAATAGTTATGTTGTGTTATGTTATGTTATGCTATGTTCTGATATACAATACGAAAGTAATGTTTAGCTATTATGTTCTGTGGTAATTTTCTATGGAAGAAAACAACTAAGTTTATTCAGAGTAATATATTCTGAGCAATAGAAATATAAATAATGGAGTTATTTTGGATCTGTTGAAGATAATGCATGTGATTTGAATCGATAAGGAAAACTCTTGAGAGCTGGCCACTCGAAGGATATAGCATAGATAAGTGTTTTATTGTTATGCAACGGTGTTGTTCAAATCTGTTTAGTAAATGTTTTTGTTTAGATTAATGTAACTTTTTGTTTTAGCACTGTTGTGTGTTCCTGTAGGATATTGTGTTTGAGATAAAGTTTCCAAAGCATCTCTTTTGTCCATGAAATCTGTTATCAGTTGTTATCTCAAGTTTAATTTTCATTCAGTTAATAGTTAGCTCTCTTTCTTTTTAAAATTCATAGTTAGAAATGCATTTGTGACTTCTAGTTAGTTTATATGCTTTCTAGATTTAAGATTCAAATGCTTTCTAGATTAAGGTTGATATGCTTTCAAGTTTAGAATCATTTTGATAAAGCTTGTTCAGAAATTTAGAAAATTGTTGCTAAGATGAGATGTCTAAATTCATTCCCTATTGCAAACTACCTTGGACACTACCTAGTCGACATAATTGAAATATTTGAACTAAGGTGTTAGGACCTCACAACATCCTGTCACTTATCATTATCCATAATCTGAGGAATGTTGACTAATAGTTCATTTTGAGCCTCCAAGTTTCTTTCCCCAACTATCCCAAGCAGGTCTAAAAAATATCTTCTACCCTCTTCTTTGATTGTATCCATATCCTTGAAGACATAATGACCCGACAAGGTAAGTTTCAAGATCTTATTCTAGTTCCTTCTGATACTAGTGGAGAGATGAAAGAATTTTGTGTTGTTGTCTCCTTTCAGCCATTTGACCCTAGACTTCTACAACCAGAATATTTCTTCCATACGTAGTAACCGATTGAGTTCATCCACCTTGTCTTTCTCTTTGTCCCTGGAGGAAAGAGATAGACCATACGAAGCAATTTCTTTTTCAATAACTACCAAATCCTCTTCTGCTTTAATTTTGGAGGCAAACAGATTCCCTATCACCTTTTTATTCCAATCCCTAGCCTATTTCCATACTTCTTGGAGTTTTTTGAGAATCATAAACCTTTTATTCCCCTTTGCCTCCTTAGTCCACCATCCCTCCAAAGCATCATAAAAATTTGGGTGCTCATACCAAAATGCCTCCATCTTGAAGGGGATACCTTTCAGTTTTCGGTAGAGGGAGCATTCCAATCTAATCGGCCAATGATCAAACCCTCCAAACTCACAAACCTCTGAATACAACTAAATTGGATCAATAATCCAATAGGAATTGATCAGAAAAATTTCTAACTTGCATAAGATGTTATCCTCTCCAACCCTTCTATTGGTCCATATGAACCAACCTTATTTAGGTTGTATATCAACCAAGGACAACTCCTCACAGAACTTCCTGAATCCAACCAAACCCAAACTACCTAGAGCTCAACTCCCTCTCTTATCCTTGGGCACCAGAATGGAATTAAAATCACCTTCATGAATCCATTTTTCATTTGGAAAGGATGACCTAAAGGCTTTTAGGTGATCCCAACACCTTACCCTATCTCCTTCAAGATTGGGGCCATGAACATTGGAAATCAAGAACCTCTCACTCCCTTGCAAATATGTAAGATGAATGGAAAACTAATGATCATCTACACTGATTTCCATACCTAAGAATCTAGATTTATTCCTGTAATGTTAGAAAATGTCCCCTTGGGGGATTTTCCCTCTTAAGGTTTAGCTCCCAGATCTTTGATATGCATTTAGGACATCTTGCATCATATTTTGGCATCCCGATGAGAAAACCCCTAAGTGTCATGGCAAATAGGACCTAGGGGGACCACTTGAGATAGAACCTACCTAAAATAGGGGGGGAGGACTTGGGTGCCCGCACCCTAGTCCTACCTTATTTTGGGTCAGGCCCAAATTTTAAGTGTCAGTTTGTGACCGTTACTTAGGTCCTATGCCGACACGGTAAGTTTCAATTACGAAATTCTTGGTGGGAATATTTGTAGTTGCATATATAAGCATGTTTAGGAATTCATTTGTAAACTAGATGGATATTGTGATCTTTATGCATTCAAAAGGTGATTTAAGGCATTCATTGTGTAGCAAAGAGCATATTTTGTGTTGTTTAGGTGTTTGTATTTGCAGATTTGAGCATCCATCTCCTCATGGCATGAAGAGATTCTTCCTTCCATGAGATCTTCACTACAAGGTGATATCATTTGTGTTTTCAAGTATTTATCATTTGGCTTTTGTCTTTGCCTCATAAGGGCATGCACCCTCTCTTTGACAACGATGTTCGGAAGACTTGAATGTCTCTCTGGGGCTTGACTGAGGCAAGCCTCTAAACACCACAACCCCTTCCCCATTTTTCTATAATTACAGGTCATAGGTTGAAGAAGTCAGAAAAGTGGAGTTGTAGGAGAGTGTTGTAGAGTGTCATATTTATAGATCAGAGTTGAAAATAGGGCCCTAGGCTCAGGTGCCCGCTCATTAGTCCTCCAAATTCCACAACAGAGAAATCTCTAAGATAGCAGGAACAGGTTGCAGATCAAGTTTCTAGATCCTAACAAAAATTAGGGCATTGGACTAGGGCACCCACTCATTAGTCCCCAACTATTTTGCTTCCTGAACTTCAAAAATAGGTGCACATTTATCTGTCATTTTACATCTTCCTGTAGTAGCATTTTTAGTAATTTGTCTGTTTGCTTCCATATTTGCATAATTAGGGTTTTGATGTATAATTGAGCATAATTGAGCATTATTGGCAATCAAATCACACAAATCTAATCTTCCTAGAATTCCTAAGTGACCAAGGGCCTGATAGTGCATTTCCACTCCACCTAAGGTCCTTGAATGTAATGGTGAAAGGAGGATAGACACTTAACAAACCATCTAATCAACTCTATCCAAAAGTCATCCTTTACATTTTGGTGAACCTGTGATTTTAATGAATTTGGCACCTTGTTGAGTTTTTTTCTTCATATTTACATTGATTTTGTTAATTCATATCATTTTTCATCTTATTGCATTCGAAAAATTACAAAAAAAAATTGAAAATTTTGAAAATTTTGAAAAACATTGCACACTAGGGTTTGCATTTTCATAAAATTCTCATCAATTAATTTGAATTTCATTAAATTTATAATTTTTGCATTATATCTAAGCTAAATTACAGAAAATTACAAAAATTCAATCACTTGCATTGCATTTTCATCATAAAATTGCTACGGTTTTGTTGGAAATCTTGAATTTTTCATATAACCTAGTAATTTCAAAAACTAGGGTTTGTAGGTAAAATCTTGTTTCAGATTTCTCTACTAATCTTAGGTACGCATTCAAATTTGCATTTATCTATAGTGCTGCATTTTAGTGTAAATTTGCATTTAGATCTCAAAAAATTGGCATTTTTACATAGAAAATTTCAACAAAAACTAGCATTTTTCATTGGATTTGCACTTGTATTTTGCATTATAGGGCTTGGAAATCACTTTCAGATCTGAGTGGAACTAATTTTAATCATAAATCAGATTGCAAGACATTCATATAGCATTTTGCATTAAGATCTCATACCTAGGGCTTGGAAAACCTTGATTTTCACTAGATTTTCTCTAGATTTGCACCATAGGCATGTTGTGAAGAATATTTTTGCACTAATTGGCTGTTATCAGGGTTATTATTTTCTTCCCACCCTAAAAATCTTCACAAAACCTTTTTATTGGGCTCTTGTATTGAAAATTTGGTGAAAAATTACACATTTTGGCTATATTTGTCCTAGGGTTTGACCTAGACTTGCACTCCAAGCATGTTGTAACAAGTTTATTGGTGTGAGGTCACTAATATCATTGCTATTATTTTTTACACCTCCTAAAATTCCTTACAACACTTCTTTCATGAGGCCTTGGAATTGAAAATTGTGAAAAATTGCATATTTTAGGGCATTTTCATTAGATTTTGACTTGCCATTATCTTAGGTTTACATAAAAAGCATGCTATGAAGGATTTTATTGCTTTATTGGACTGAAAATAGACATATTATTTTCTACCCCAGTTTAAATTCCTTACAACACCTTTTCTTTCATATATTTGTATGAAAAAGTACAAAACAAATCAAGCATTTTAGGTCATTTTTGCACATAGTTTTGTACTTATCTTTTGCATAACATTTGGGAAAGCTTTTAAAATCTGATCTTACAAGACATTTAATTATGACATCTATATCTCATTTCTCTTTTGTACCTTTATATCAAAACTTCGAGAGTTTCTACAAATTTCTTAATATGAATCCTCATGTTCTCACTTATTTACAAGCTATGTATCGCAAGGATATATTTAAATGCTCTTCATTTGAAATCCTTGACTATGTATCTGATTTTGACAAATTCACATCTCTCATTAATAAATACCCTTGGGTAGTAGAAGATTTAACAAAACATATTGAGAATGATGAGTATGAAGTTTCTCTTAACATTTTGGAATTCATAGTTAAAACATGTGATGATGACATAAAAAATGATTCCTCCTATGAGGATATACTAGCAGAAGAGGATGAAATCATTGACACATTCCTAAACATTACACTACCCTCTTTGGAAAATGAAACATCAATGCATAAAGGGCTCCCTCTCAAGAAGGATTCTTCATGGGTAGAAAAAGAATATTCACCTAATGATCATATGGTGCATGAAAACCCATTAGATCTTACACCTTTGATTGAAAACTCAAGAACCTTCAATGAGAAGACTATGGATAGCTCTACTCTTCCTAACAACACTGTAACTTCCTCTCAGTCCAATGCTCTCCTTGGCCAAGATGTAGTATTAGTGGATGAGAAAATGTATCTCACATTAAATCCTTTAGGGATAGATGTTGGGTGCAATCAAGAGGGAAACAATGTTAATTCAATCTTCACTAATAGAATTTGTAGTAATATTCCTAAGATGTTTGTTTGAGGGATACCTAGTGCACCCTCTTGCTTAAAGCCAGTGATTATGGTTCAAGGTAAACCTCCCGATGACATCTTCAACTATGCAAAGCAAATTACTCAAAGAAATCAGGGTGTTCAAAATGTGATTGCTCACCCATACAACACCCATAATAACAAGTAAAGTAATCAAGCACTGCATGTGCCTATCTCTCTTCCATGTTCTCAACCTATACTCCCTCCACCACCTCGTCTTGCTCATAAAAATGGTCAAGAGTATGATCTTGTTGAACAACTTCACACTACTCCAGCTAAGATCTCTCTTTGGGATTTAATACAAACATCACCTACATACCATGGAATGCTCCAAGAAGCTTTACAAAAGGTGATTGTCCCACCTGTTGTTAAGCTGAATGATGTAGCAGCTCTATTAGATTGTATGCATGTGACAAAAATGGATATTCTCTTTCAACCACATGAATTACCATCACTTGAAGTTCAAAACCAATATGATCCACTCATTATCTTCATCACAATAAATAAAACATTGGTGAAATGAGTTATGATTGATAATGGATTAGCTCTAAATATTTGTGGTATGGATTTGTTACATAAGATTAAGGCTGACACATCTTTACTCAAACCTAATAGCATTAGCATTCATGGCTTTGATAATGTTGGATGACAATATGTAGGCACTATAACTCTACCTATGGTAGTAGGACCTATGATTGTGCCTACCCCGATTCATGTCATGCCTTGTTCTCTATCTTACAACATGATTCTCAGTAGACCTTGGATTCATGCATTGGGGGCAGTCCCTACCACACTGTATCGTTCAATCAAATTTATATTCAATGATAAACTTCATACTATTCATGTTGATCTTGAACCGAATAACTGCTTACATATTGAAATGCAAAAACTAGTCTATAATCATATGAGCTTAAACAATTTGCGAGGTGATCCATCAATGCCTCTTGCCACGGATAATGTTGTGCAAGACCTAAACAATCGAATGCAATTTTTGGTGATGATTCAGGTTCATTAGATTTTAATCCTTGTAGTATAGGGGAATATAAATTTAATAGCCCTGACACATCGAAAGTAGTGTCAATCTCCAAGCAAACTTTGGAAACACATAGAAAACCAAAGCTTCATTGATAGAAAATAGAGACAATACTCTTACTTATATTACAAATTATGATACCTACGAGGCTTTCCTTTCTTCTAAGGAACTAGACTCTCTATATGGTCATGGATTTCAAATTTTGTAGAAAAATAACAACTATGTAGGTAATGGTTGCAGTGTAAATCAACAAGGAATCAGAGTACCTTTACAAGTTGCTGGAATTCACTACATAGATGGTATAGGATGCCGCTCTTTGAAACCCACCAAAGCCTCTCGTTGTCCCAAAATTAATGTTAATATAATATCAACAAGACCAAATTAACATCTAAGATATCCTGAGAAAATGGGCCACACTTGTTGTAGCGAATATTATAGTAGCTCTCAAGGGCAACCTCTTCCTAGATATGTATGTTCTTAACATTTGGGTTCTAACAGGTAAGTATCTCTAACCCTTTATCTCTCATGATGTGCTTCCCCCATGAAGTGTTGTTTAGGCCTCTTGGGATGACTCCTAATACTCTTGTAAGGTCTAGGATACCAGGGGACCGCCTCTGTTGTGACCTTCTTCTATTTGTATCATCATTCTTCTATATTGCCTCTCTCTGATTGCATTGTTGTGTCTTGTGTCTTGTGGACATAGCGTTACGGTTGGTGACTTGGGGGCACTCTCCTATGTGACTATCCCTAAGACACTTGTTTCTCCTCTCTAATTTATTGTTTCCCTTCCTCTAGTGTTTCTATCTAGCGGGCGGATGATGAAAAACATTTATACTAATGCAGACCTAGCATCCCTTTAGTGAGAAATCAAAAATTGGGCTTAGTTCCTAATATGATGATGGGGTTGTAATATATTATTTGACACTTGGCTAGCAAAAGCACTCCATACTTTATGCATAGTGATTTTGATCATGTTTTATCTCACTTATAAAACATAACAATACCGCTGCTCCATGCACTTTGTTTGTATTTGAATCTCACCTTTGTGACACTCGATTTTGAGACTTTCATGATATAGCCCCATGGTTATCCTCAATCTCCAAATTTGAATGTCTGCAGACCAACCTATAACCTTCGCATATAGCATGAATGTCTGCAGACCAACCTCATCATCATCATCTTCGCCATCATCATCATATTCCCTACAACCACCAACAGCATCATCATATTTTGCGTTACACAGTCAGCATCATCATATTTCGGATGATCGCAAACATCCGCCTGCCGACTACTGTTCACCTCCGCTTTCCTTCTAACATCATCATCATGATGTTCAGCGGGCGCACACATCCTCCGGTTGCACTGTTCATCGGGCTCCGAACTCCATCGTCATCATCATATGCAACACTTCCTTCGTCAGCAGGATATTCAACATCCGGTTGTCCCAAATATCCTGATGACGTTCACCTTCAGTAGCTTATCTTCGATGCTCCGCTACCCGACGATACAAGCAACAGCATCATGATCTACTTTATCCGGTTCTCTTCGAAACCTCCTGATGACGCTAATACACTTTCTGCCGATGCCGATACTTAACGACAGCAGGATGAACTCGCATAGGGGGGATATCTCAATATCCTGATGACGATGACGTCATATCCTGATGACGATGACGTCACCCAATATCCTGATGACTTCTTCAACACTTAGCCAAAAACACGAACTTTCTCTCCCGCATCTGCTCGCGATATGCGGATGTTTGGCACTCCGATATGATGATCCTGATGCCGATACACTCCACCTCGGCTCCTCCTGCTGATGATCACCCCGACGAACCCGCACTTCATGCGCTCAACTGCATCATGTTCATCTTCACTTATCCGGATGATGATATCCGAACTGTCTGCAGGATATTTGCAGAAATATCCTGATGATGCCGTTTTAACAGACTTCTTCACTTAGCGAAATCTCACTTCGCCGATCCTCCAGGGACGACCCGATCTAGTCTTAGGGTGATCTCTCTCAACTTGAACTTCTCAACTTGACCTAGCACATGAGGATGCTAGGGTCTTCAACATCTCTTGACCGCGATCCTGCACACCTGCATGCAAACAAACAAACTACCTACTAACCTACTGTACATTGCCATTCCACCGATCAGATGAGTCAACCGGTGGAATGGATCAGTATATCCATGAAAACCTCTCAAACCAGCAATCGATTACAGGAAGGAGATCAAACAGAAAATGAAACAGGATCTTTATTGACTCAAAGATGCAATACAATATTATGTTCCTCACACAGAACACTCAAGTTCGATCGATGATATCTGTCTGTATATCCAGTATCAAACGATCTCATGCTTATAAAGACTTGCCTACAAGTACTACTGACCCGACTCCAAGCGGCTGGGAACTCTCCAAGCGGCTGGGAGATCCCACCGAACATACATCATGACAGCTGTTATAACTAACTAGCTAAAAATAGCAAAAGCCTGGTCAACATGATCTTATCCTGATCAGCATGACCTTATTACATGCATTTGGTCTAACATACCTTCTTGGAAACACAAACAACACCTAAACTACTAACTGCCTTATCAGGACCAGCTGTCAGGTAGGTGCTCCTGCACCATACTCCCCAAAAGAAAAGAACTCATGTCCCATGAGTTTAGTATGTGGAAGTCCTCCACCTCTACACTTTGCCTTGTCAATAGTCTGACCTGCTCCAGCTTTGTCTGCTGCTGTCTCTTGGCTGCTCCAAGACTTCTGAACTGTAACTTGCTTGCTGGCAAGTAAATCCTCATGCCTGTTGATGTAGGCCTTTCTCTCACATACCTTGTGTTTGTCAGGTTGCCTGACCAGAACCTCTGTCTGAACTACCTCTTGAACTGCTGAAATGTTCAACTCTATCTTCCTGTCAACCTTGATAGGACAAGCAATAGTCCCAACTATGACAACATCCTTGTCATTCCTTCCAACTGATGGTTGGTTGCACCCCTGTTTCTGAACCTGCTGCTGACCTCTGTCAGTCACAACTGAAACTTTCTTCAGCTTGTTGTCTGTAACAACTCCTTTCTCTGCAGTGTCCTGAACTGCCTTCATGCCTGCTCCTCTAGGCATCTGCACAAACTCCTTCTTTCCCATTAAAATGAGTTGAGCTGCCTTCTGTACTGCAGCTTTTGCCTGCAATGGCATCAACTTAATGATCTTCCCATCCTTCTGGATGGTGTAGGTATTAGCATACCCATCATACAGTACTCTTCTGTCAAATTGCCATGGTCTACCTAACAGTAGGTGACAACATTCCATAGGCAATATATCACACAAAATTCTATCATGATATGGTCCAATCTGGAAATCCACATATGCCTGTTCAGAGACAAAAAGTGATTGCCTATCACTCACCCAAGATGCCTTGTAAGGGTGTGGATGTGGAATTCTTTCCAACTTCAGTTTATCAACCATCTCCTGAGATACCATGTTGTCTGTTGAACCAGTATCAATGACAACCTTACATACCTTACCTTTGCTCTTACATGTGGTTTTGAAAAGAGCTCTTCTTTGCATCAGATCCTTTGATGCCTGCAAACTAATTCTCCTTAACAGCAGTGATTCTCCACTCTCTGGATATCCATAATTCTCAGGACCTTTGTTTGAACGCTGTGCACTTTCTTCTTCTTTCTCTTCTTGTACCAGTTGTACTCTCTTGTCACTAGTTCTATCATTTCTGGATGATGAACCTTTGTTTTCTGGACATTTGAAAGATGGATGACCAAACTCTCCACAGGTGTAACATTTTCCTGAAAATGTAGTAGAACCTCTACCACCTCCAAATCTTCCTCTATTACCTTTCCATCCACCTCTGAAATCAGATTGTCCTTGTCCTTTACCAGTGTCTTCTTGACCTTCAATGGTTTGCTTTTGTGCAGGGGCTGCTCCTCTTCCCCTATTGTTTCCTCTACCTCTCATGGACTTATCATGTCCTCTATTCATCTTTTCTTCAATCCTGATTGCCATTTGATAACAATCCTCCACATTCTTAGGGTTAGCTAACACTAACTCATCCTGTATGTTAAACCTCAAACCAGCCAAGTACCTAGCCACCTTTTCTACCTCATTCTCATGATGACCAGATCTCATACTTAACAGATAAAATTCCTCAGTATATGCCTTCACATCCCTGTCTTTCTGCTTTAAAAATTGCAGCTTCTTAAACATCTGGATTTCATAATCCCTTGGCAAGAATTTACCCTTTATCCTTGCTACCATCTTATCCCATGAAGTGATCTTAGACTTCCCTTGTTTCCTTCTCTCAGATTGTACATAATCCCACCATACCAAAGCATGACCTCCTAACTTGGTCTTTGCAATCTTCACCTTCTGATCCTCAGCAACATCTTCACATTCAAAGTGATTATCCAGTGCAGCAATCCAGTCCAACAACTCATCTTCATTCAAGCTTCCAGTATACTTGGTAACATCAACCTTCACCTTAGGTTTTTCACTCTGTACTGCCTTTAACAGTTTTGCCAATCTCTGGTCTTCAGCATCCAGATCTTCAGCTACCTCTTCATACTCTTCAACAGTATCTGCATCTTCTTCAGACTCACTGTCTTCCACTTCCCTCTTTTTGTTCTTTTCCAGGGCTGTCAGCCTGGCTTGAAGTGCTTCAGCAAGCTCCTTCATCTTCCTCATCTCTCTAGCATGTTTCTCCTTCAGTTCCTGCAACTCCCTTGCAGTACCACTACCTTTAGGAGGCATTTTGTCAACCTCTCACAATCAACACACAACTCAACTCTATTTCTACCTCTGCCCTTTCGGTGACAGAATCAACACACAACAGCCCAGACCTTTTGCTGAGCTCTGATACCACTATGATGCAGAGGCATCCACACTATAACCTTCGCATGTAGCATGAATGTCTGCAGACCAACCTCATCATCATCATCTTCGCCATCATCATCATATTCCGCTTTATACTGTTAGCATCATCATGTTTCCTAAAACCAACAGCATCATCATATTTCGGACACTCGCATTTCTCCTCCTGCCTACTACTATTCACCTCCTCCGCTTTCCTCCTAACATCATCATCATGATTTTCAGCAGGCGCACACATCCTCCGGTTGCACTGTTCATCGGGCTCTGAACTCCATCGTCATCATCATATGCAACACTTCCTTCGTCAGCAGGATATTCAACATCCGGTTGTCCCAAATATCCTGATGACGTTCACCTTCAGCAGCTTACCTTCGATGCTCCGCTACCCGACGATACAAGCAACAGCATCATGATATAAATTATCCGGTTCTCTTCGAAACCTCCTGATGATGATGTTAACACAACTTCCTGCCACGGACTTCCGCCGATACCCAAGCACATAACGACGGCAGGATCCACATGCATACGGGGGATATCTCAATATCCTGATGATGATGACGTCATATCCTGATGACGATGACGTCACCAAATATCCTGATGACCTTCTCAACACTTAGTCAAAAAAAACTCAACTTCCACTCCCGCATCTACACGCGATATGCAGATGTTTGGCACTTCCGATATGATGATCCTGATGCCGATACATGCACTTAGTCTATGCCTGACTTAGAACATCCTGATGCACTCGCAATATGAAAACTCCAACAGTTTCATGACCCGATCTTCTTCCTGATGATGATCACCCCGACGAACTTGCACTTCATGCAATCGACATCATCATGCCGATCTCCTCCACTTATCCGGATGACGATATCCGAACTGTCTGCAGGATATTTGCAGAAATATCCTGATGATGCCGTTTTAACAGACTTCTTCACTTAGCGAAATCTCACTTCGCCGATCCTCCAGGGACGACCCGATCCAGTCTTAGGGTGATCTCTCTCAACTTGAACTTCTCAACTTGACCTAGCACATGAGGATGCTAGGGTCTTCAACATCTCTTGACCGCGATCCTGCACACCTGCATGCAAACAAACAAACTACCTACTAACCTACTGTACATTGCCATTCCACCGATCAGATGAGTCAACCGGTGGAATGGATCAGTATATCCATGAAAACCTCTCAAACCAGCAATCGATTACAGGAAGGAGATCAAACAGAAAACGAAACAGGATCTTTATTGACTCAAAGATGCAATACAATATTATGTTCCTCACACAGAACACTCAAGTTCGATCGATGATATCTGTCTGTATATCCAGTATCAAACGATCTCATGCTTATAAAGACTTGCCTATGAGTACTACTGACCCGACTCCAAGCGGTTGGGAACTCTCCAAGCGGCTGGGAGATCCCACCGAACATACATCATGACAGCTGTTATAACTAACTAGCTAAAAATAGCAAAAGCCTGGTCAGCATGATCTTATCCTGATCAGCATGACCTTATTACATGCATTTGGTCTAACAGACCTTCTTGGAAACACAAACAACACCTAAACTACTAACTGCCTTATCAGGACCAGCTGTCAGGTAGGTGCTCCTGCACCATATAACCTTGGCTCTTTGTGTGATTGATCATATGCATTGCTATTGTAATTTATCATGATTATGGACACTAACATGGTTCTTGTAGGGGTGTGTTTGTGGGAACATTTGGCGATCATAAAGTACATGTCACCTTCGGGGGGCATTACTTTGTGAGAGTCTATGTTCCCTTGTGTGTTTTTTTCCTACCTTAATGTGCTTGATATCGATACTTGATATCAACCACTGTAAGGTGGGGGCATATATAGGGTAAGTTGTCTGTTATAGATGTTATCAATGTGCTTATTCTTAGGTGCAGTTTAAAGACTAGTGCGATGAGTACTTCCTACACTCTGAGTTTGTTTGCAATTAATCAATCATCAATATATTAAGCCCTCTATGGAGGTGGGGATGGTGTACATCTCAAAGAGAGTGCACATCCTGTCATTTTCTAAAAGTCCTCTATAGAGGTGGGGAGGAGTTCTATGACTAACTCAACCCTTAAGCATGTCTTCGGTGATTGTTGTGGCGAAGCGCGATCATCGATGTGTGCCTGTAATGTGCCTGAGATGGTGATGAGCCTAGAAATAGGAACACTTGATCACTTATCTGTCATGTTTTCTTCATGTCTTCAAAGTGTGTGTGTATTGCATGTTTGTTCCCAAGCATAGTTTAAAGACCAGTGGCGATGAGTCCCTCCTATGTTTTGGGATTTGTGTGGTGTGTTTGATTTGTTTGGAGTGTATTATGTGTGTGTTGCCCCATATGCAGTCTTAAAGACTGGTGGCAATGAGTCCCTCCTACATTATGGGTGGTGTGTTTACTTTCCTTGTACTTGCATCTTTATTTCATATATATATGAGAAAAATAAAAAAGAAAAGAAATCATTCATGTCTTCTATGCATTTACTATCTTCTCTGCATCCAATGTTGTCTTCTCCATGTTTTGCATGATTGTAACTATCTTCTCCATGTTTTGCGTGCCTATTACTGTCTTCTCTATGATTGGCGTGTCTTCTCCATGCTTGGCATGTTTGCTGTGTTTGTTGATCGTACTTTAATGCATGTATTGGCCTTGCATTTATACATACAATAAAGTGGGGGCTAAATGTAACGTCAAAAAATGTCTCCTTGGCATCTTTTCCCTCTTAAGGTTTAGCTCTCGGGTCTTTGATCTACATTTAGGACATCTTGCATCATATTCTGGCATCTCGATGAGAAAACCCCTAAGTGTCATGGAAAATAGGACCTAGGGGGACCACTTGAGATAGACCCTGCTTGAAATAGGGGGGGAGGACTTGGGCACCTACACCCTAGTCCTGCCCTATTTTAGGTCAAGCCCAAATTTTAAGTGTCAGTTTGTTACCGTTACTTAGGTCCTATGCCAACACGGTAAGTTTCAATTACGAAATTCTTGGCAGGAATGTTTGTAGTTGCATATATAAGCATGTTTAGGCATTCATTTGTAAACCAGATGGCTATTGTGATCTTTATGCATTCAAAAGGTGATTCAAGGCATTCATTATGTAGCAAAGAGCAGATTTTGTGTTGTTTATGTGCTTGTATTTGCAGATTTGAGCATCCATCTCCTCATGGCAGGAAGAGCTTCTTCCTTCCATGAGATCTTCACTACAAGGTGATATCATTTGTGTTTTCAAGCATTTATCATTTGGTGTTTGCCTTTTCCTCACAAGGGCACGTACTCTCTCTTTAACAACAGTGTTCGGAAGACTTGAATGTCTCTCCGTGGCTTGACTGAGGCAAGCCTCTAAACACCACAACCCTCTCCCCATTTTTTTGTAATTGCAGGTAATATGTTGAAGAAGTAGGAAAAGTGGAGTTGTAGGAGAGTGTTGTAGAGTATCACATTTGTAGATCGGAGTTGAAAATAAGGCCTTGGACTTAGGCACCTGCTCATTAGTCCTCTAAATTCTACAATGGAGAAATCTTTGAGACAACAGGAATAGGTTGTAGATCAAGTTTCTAGATCCTAACAAAAATCAGGGCATTGGACTAGGGTGCCCACTCATTAGTCCCTAACTGTTCTACTTCTTGAACTTTGAAAATAGGTGCACATTTATTTGTCATTTTACATCTTCTTGTAGCAACATTTTCAGTAATTTGTCTATTTGCTTCCGTATTTGCATAATTAGGGTTTTGATGTATAATTAAGAATTATTGGCAATCAAATCACACAAATCCAATCTTCCCAACATTCTTAAGTGACCAAGGGCCTGATAGTGCATTACCACTCGACCTAAGGTCCTTAAATCTAATGGTGAAAGGAGGTTAGACACTTAACAAACCATCTAATCAACTCTATCCAAAATTCATCCTTTACAGTTCTAGACAACTGCTAATCCACCTACTGTGCCTACTACTCCAGCCGCAACACCTTCCCCATTTCTCCAAAGTTTTCTTGCAAGGCTAGCCATTTCTTCCTTGTCCAGCTTTGTCTCTTGGAGCAAACATACATCAAGAGCCTCAATCTCTATCAACCACTTGACTAAACAGTGCTTCTCCAGGCCATTCAAGCCATAGACATTCCAACTAATTACCTTCATTTTTAGGTGGTGTCGCGAGGTACTTGCCTCCTTTCTTAAGAAATTTGTTCAGTGTATCTTGGGTTCCTTTCCCGTCATCCAACATTGTCATGTCTTTGGCCTTACATCTATTTTCTTTCCTGGCACAAATGGCCCCCCAGCATCCATGAGCAAATTAGTTTTCCCTTTCTTCCTGCTTCTTGTCACAATCCTCCAATTGATCTCCTTTTTTTCTGATTCCTCTTCATCATCTAACATCCCCTTCGTCTACCTCCCTCCCTTGGAGATTTCACCCTTCGAGTCTTCCCTGAAGCATTGAGTGGTCACCCCATTGTAATCCTTCAAGAGTCCAGCATCTCCTTTCCCACTTTCAGCATTGGTCCCTTCCTCTAGGGTCTGAGCTAATACATTGGTATCCGTAGCCATCTCTCCATCTTCCAAACTCATGTCTACCAAGGTACTCTTTGGATGTGATGCCCTGTCATGCAACCCTAGAGAGTTAGGCTAACAGGTGCTAAAATTATAGAAATATTTTTTTTCGAAGCAAGTAAATGCATTTACACTAGATAAAATTATCACTATTTATAATAATTAAACAAGATAAACAACTGACACCTCTAGGGAACATAACTGCATCAGATAAACATAAATTCATTACAAAACAAGTAACATACATTTTGATATAACAGAATTACATTATTCATTTACAGATATGAATAGTTACATAAGATCAAATACATGAATACATGATTTCAAGATTCATGACTAATTACATTAGTTTACAACAAGATTATACAATATAGCTCTAAGGATGCAAGTACAAGTCTAGAACATGAGGCACATCTGTAGTGAACATGAATCAAGTCGACCAAGTAAAACTAATGCATTAAGATCTTCCACCTAGCCATGTGGAACCCTGAGGTCCACCCCCTGAGCTAGGATATAATAATGAGGTTTCACTAAGTCAAAGGATACAAGCTTACAGATAGATATAGACTTGACATAGACAACTCAGCTCATCACGACTGCACAAATCATAAAGACAATATAGTACTCCAGAGGCATCAACAAAAGATAAAAGGAAGTAACTAGATTGCAGTAGGGAGAGTGTCATCACATGGTCCTAGCATGGGTTACCTAGGCTATCTCTCTCTAGAAACTGACCCCCATCTATGGTTACCCTGGTAGCCTCTCTCTAGGTACCGGCCCCATAGGGCGACACATACAGAGCTGACAAATCCTCTCATGGAGACAAGGAGGTTGACCTTGCCAACCGAGCCTTCTCATCCCATCCTTAGCCTATGAGAGAACTCAACGCATGGGTGAGGCATCATACTTATCTTGTTATGTAAATTACTACCCAACCCACCTAAATAAATTATTAAGTTATCACTTGATTACAACTTCCATGGGGTTACCCAAGCAGCCACTTTGGGCACCAGCCCCACCATGAAAGCCACTCTCCTACATGTAACTAGCAACCCCTAACCAACATCAAAAAACTAATAACATGCATGGACAAGGGACTACACGGCATCTATCTTTTACAATATAATACATTACATAGACCATTCAAATTTCAACCTCAACAATAAAACTTTCCCTTATCCACTTCAAAAATCTTAAATCAATAAAACATTAGAATAGAATGACACAATAATAAATTGAAGACCCAAGTAGTCTAACCTTTGGTGTTGGTAAGTTGAACTCATTACCACTATACACAAGTTCATCTCCCAATATGGAAACAAGGGTTTAAACGACTTGACATTTATTATTTACGATAGTCTATTAGAACAATAAGACTCAAAGTCAAAGGAAACTTCAATAATCCAATCCCTCCAAGACAATATTAACTGACAATGGCATTACAAGCACGACCAAATACTAAAATTAACTCAAATAAGTCACCATCAAACAATTTAAACTTGGAAGCACTAATAAAGTTTTTAACTCAATAACTAATAGTATTTATCATTTGTTTAATAGCTAGTATCACCATGAAAATCTACTACACATTAAAAATCTAATTTATTCATTTAATCAAACTTGCATCTATTAAACAACTTTATTTTAATAAATTTAATATAAATCTAACCTAATAATAACATTATCACTATTGCCATTTAATGTGTTTGATTAAAAGAAAGTCAAATTAATAATTTTAATAAAACAAAACAAACAAACAAAAATCACAAAGCAAGATTTATGAGTTGTTCAAGGAGTTTCAAATAGAAGTTTTCTAATTCTTGGCTTATAAATCCATCTAATATTTGTTTAACCAATACCTTAATAATTCAATTCACAATAAATCTCTAATTTATTATTTATTTATTAAAAACAATGTATATTACCAAATCATAACTAAACAAATTTATATTTAACAAGATAAAATGAGTATAACTAATATTTAATTCAATATATTTAATTCTAGAATTGTAATACCATTATAACCTATTAATACTCTTATTTAGTTCATTTAACAAACATATATCTACTAATTAAATTCTATTAATAAATATTTCAAATCTAATGTAACACAAATATGAGTTCACCACATTTTATTCCTAAAAAGTTGGTAAAAAATCTAGTTAACAATTTACTAACTCAAAGTGATATTCACTTAGGCAATATTTACTAAACATTCATGGAGTATCTAATAGCAACTTTCTAAATAAACTCATTTACCAATCCTTTTATTTAAATGAACTCTTTCTTTAACTTCTTCATAATGAAAAATACAATAATAATCAAATTTTATTTGAGAGTCTTTAAATCGAGAGAAAAGAAATTGGAAGAAGACCTCTAAAGCTTTTAGCAAGAAATGGGGAATGGTCTACTAGGAAAAGCCATGAGAGCAAGATAGCAATGTAGATTTCAGAAGCACAAGATGAATCTAATATAAATTTTCAAAAATTCAAGAACTTAACAGAGATACTAGAGATTTCAAGAATTTAACAGAGATACCAGAGATTTCAAGATGTCTGGCAGAGGAGAAGAGCAAGTTTTATTATCTTTTATTATTTTATTTTTTTATAATTTTAATTTTGTGCTGACTAAGGAGGTTTTTTAGCAAAAAAAGGAGATTGGTTTACCAGAAGAAAGCCATGAAAGAAAATGGCAATACAGATTTCAGAGCAGTGAATGAAACCATTTTCATAGATTCAAGAGTTTGACAGAGAAACCAGTGATTTTCAAATTGTTTGGAAGAGGAGGAGAAAAATTGCAAAAGGTTCAGGAAGAGAAGAAAAGAAAACTCCAAGAAGAATGATCCCCAGGCAAGATACAAATTTAATATATTTTGTTTAAGGGGACTGGCAAATTCCAACAAAATGTCGTACAACGGCCTAAGAGAAGTAGAGTTAAGTTTTAAAAAAATATTAAATCAGACCATCTTCCTACTATGCCGTACGGCAGCCAAGGAGGGGATTCAGTGTCTAAATTTTTTTTTTAATAAAATGATAATGCTGCTCAAGTCCTTCAGTTCTCACGTCATATGGCCTTGCATAAACATGTAAGGAACATCAAAAAGTAAAGGCAAATTGGAATTCAAGAAAGGTGTATAACAGAGGTAAAATATTGATAGAATACCATAGAAATTTCATAGCAATGCCTAGCTTTAAAATCTTATTTTCCAGCAATGGAGTCTGATGAAAGATTTTAATTAGAACAATTTCAAATGATTAATTTGTTTAATAAACTTTGTAGATTTCACATCTGGATCAACTGAGGCTTCAACAAGACGAAAGGAGAGAATCCTAAATTTCTCAAGAATGAAAATGCAAAACTATCAAATCCAGAGTTACAGGAAACTTGGCTTAAGATGATGACATGGAGAAAGAAATTTCCACCGAAATAAAGAACAAGCTCAAATATACACAAGAAATTCAAAAGAGACACAAACCAATTTATCAAATTGCTCAAAAGAACAAGTAAGCATACCCTAAATTTTGATCCCAGGCTTCAAAATTTCTTCAGTTCTCCACTTCTTTAGCTTCCCGTAACATTTTTTCCAAATTTCTCCCTCTTTCTTTGAATGACTTTCCTCAATATAACCCCCCAAAAATAAAAATAGGCAAACTCCATTAATTTTCCACTACTCCCAGAATCCGTTATAGAAAATCCCACTAACTCCCTAAAAATGGAAAATAATTAAATTAACTTTCCAGAGAGACAACTCACATGAATTAAATTATTAACTAATATTATTTTACTAATTACCATATACTATTTTAACCATATTAAATACTTATGACTCATATTATATTAAAAACATTAAAATAATTAATTTAATCTTTATTAAAAAAAATTACTTAAATAATATTCCAAATTTCCTTAATAATTTGTGACTAAGCAAAATACTATTATATTTGATGTATTAATAACATTATTAATATAATATTGATTCATTAATGCATTACCAAAATACACATTGACTTTAAGCAAAACTTGACAATAACTCTACATACCACATGACGACCAAAACCCTAAGGCAAGGACCAAAGAGTGACATCCAGACTCACTATCATAACTGAAGATAAAAACTGACCTAGGGAAACCCCATGTTATCTCCCATCAACATTATCCATTGGTGCAAGGGTACGCTTAGACTTGCTAAGTCAGGTGGAGTTGATGCCCAGTACATGCAACCTACATCAAAAAAATAGGTTGTATATGAACATATGCATATATCAAACACACAGAGTCAGGGAATCGCAGCATAGTAGGGTGCTTGAAACGAGCAATACTACACCATCCTTGCTCTCAAGCATAACAATAAACATATACATCTCTAACTAGCAATTAGATAACATTCAACCACATAAAACAAGGTAACATTAATCTGCATAATCAATTAACCAACAACTAACCATGTCAAAATACATCATAAACTGTAATAACAATAATGTCATCATACCACTCATAACACATGTCAATAATCACATCAGTCAACCATAGTCCATCATAAACATAATAAGCATAACTATAAGTCGATTAACCATAAGTCTAACAACCAAATGTCTCAAACTATATAAATGCAATAGAAAAACTATCAACTGTCAAAAGCCAAAAAAATGAGGGGCATTACATCCTCCCCCCTAGGATCAGGCTTACTCCTGGAATCCTGCAACAAGATAAAGATAGGGATCTCACATCTCGACCTTGAACTTGACCTCGAACTCGACCTCTAGGCATCTTCATATACAAACATACCTCTGAGGGACAACTTCAAAATAAGAACTACTTAAAAGAAAAAGAATTTTAATCTACAGAGTTTAAGCACTAGGTTACATAATGGGCTCAATATTAACCAGAGTACCTGGAGTGTTCAAACCTAGCTCTAATACCAAATGTGATGCCCCATCATGTAACCCTAGAGAGTTAGGCTAACAAGTGCTAAAATTACATAAATATATTTTTTTTGAAGCAAGTAAATGCATTTACACTAGATAAAATTATCACTATTTACAATAATTAAACAAGATGAACAACTAACACCTCTAGGGAACATAACTACATCAGATAAACATAAATTCATTACAAAACAAGTAACATACATTTTGATACAATAGAATTACATTATTCATTTACATATATGAACAGTTACATAAGATCAAATACATGATTACATGATTTCAAGATTCATGACCGATTACATCAGTTTACAACAAGATTATACAATATAGCTCTGAGGATGCAAGTACAAGTTTGGAATAGGAGGCACATCTACAGTGAACATGAATCAGGTCGATCGAGAAAAACCAATGGATTAATCTCTTCCACCCAGCCATGTGGAACCCTGAGGTCCACCCCTCGAGCTAGGAGATAACAATGAAGTTCCACTAAGTCAAAGGATACAAGCATATAGATATAGACTTGACATAGACAACTCAGCTCATCAGGACTGAAAAAATCATAAAGACAAGACAATACTCCAGAGGTATCAACAAAAGATAAAAGGAAGTAATTAGACTGCAGTAGGGAGAGTGTCATCACATGGTCATAGCATGGGTTACCTAGGCTATCTCTCTCTAGAAAATGGCCCCCATCTATGGTTACCCTGGTAGCCTCTCTCTAGGCACTAGCCCCATAGGGTGACACATGTGTAGTTAACACATCCTCTCATGGAGACAAGGAGGTCGACCTTGCCAACTAGGCCTTCTCATCTAATCCTTAGCCTATGAGAGCACTCAATGCATGGGTGAGGCATCATACTTATCTTGTTATGTAAATTACTACCCAACCCACCTAAATAAATTATTAAGTTATCACTTGATTACAACTTCCAAGGGGTTACCCAGGCAGCCACTTTGGGCACCAGCCCCACCATGAAAGCCACTCTCCTACATGTAACTAGCAACCCCTAACCAACATCTAAAAACTAATAACATGCATGGACAAGGGACTACACAGCATCTATATTTTACAATACAATACATTACGTAGACCATTCAAATTTCAACCTCAATAATAAAACTTTCCCTTATCCACTTCAAAAATCTTAAATCAATAAACATTAGAATAAAATGACACAATAATAAATTGAAGACCCAAGTAGTCAAACCTATGGATTTGGTAAGTTGAACTCATTACCACTATACACAAGTTCATTTCCCAATATGGAAACAAGGGTTTAAACGACTTGACATTTATTATTTATGATAGTTTATTAGAATAATAAGACTCAAAATCAAAGGAAAATTCAATAATCCAATCCCTCCAAGACAATATTAACTGACAATGGCATTACAAGCACAACCAAATACTAAAATTAACTCAAATAAGTCACCATCGAACAATTTAAACTTGGAACCACTAACAAAGTTTTTAACTCGATAACTAATACTATTTATCATTTGTTTACAACTAGTATCACCATGAAAATCTACTACACATTAAAAATCTAATTTATTCATTTAATCAAACTTGCATATACTAAAACAACTTTATTTTAATAAATTTAATACAAATCTATCATAATATTAACTTTATCACTATTGTCATTTAATGTGTTTGATTAAAAGAAAGTCAAATTAACAATTTTAATAAAACAAAACAAACAAAAAAAATCACAAAGCAAGATTTATGAGTTGTTTAAGGAGTTTCAAATAGAAGTTTTCTAATTATTGGCTTATAAATCCATCTAATATTTGTTTAACCAATACCTTAATAATTCAATTCACAATAAATCTCTAATTTATTATTTATTTATTAAAAACAATGTATATTACTAAATCATAACTAAACAAATTTATAGTTAACAAGATAAAATGAGTATAACTAATATTTAATTCTAGAATTGTAATACCATTATAACCTATTAATACTCTAATTTAATTCAGTTAACAAACATACATCTACTAATTAAATTCTATTAATGAATATTTCAAATCTAATCTAACACAACTATGAGTTCACCACATTTTATTCCTAAAAAGTTGGTAAAAAAATCTAGTTAACAATTTACTAACTCAAAGTGATATTCACTTAGGCAATATTTACTAAACATTCATGGAGTATCTAATAGCAACTTTCTAAATAAACTCATTTACCAATCCTTTTATTTAAATGAACTCTTACTTTAACTTCTTCATAATGAAAAATACAATAATAATCAAATTTTATTTGAGAGTCTTTAAATCCAAAGAAAAGAAATTGGAAAAAGACTTCTAAAGTTTTTAACAAAAAAGGAGAATGGTCTACCAGGAAAAGTCATGAGAGCAAGATAGCAATGCAGATTTCAGAAATACAGGATGAATCCAAAGATTTCAAGATGTCTGGTAGAGGAGAAGAAGATTGTAGTAGGTTTAGGAAGAAAAATGGCTCCAAAAAGTACTGATCATAGGCAAGGACAAGTTTTATTATTTTATTATTTTATATCTTTAATTTTGTGCTAACTAAGGAGGTTTTTTTAGCAAAAAAAGGAGATTGGTTTACCAAAAGAAAGCCATGAAAGAAAAATGGCAATACAGATTTCAAAGCAGTGAATGAAACCATTTTCAGAGATTCAAGAGTTTGATAGAGAAACCAGTGATTTTAAAATTGTTTGGAAGAGGAGGAGAAAAATTGCAGAAGGTTCAGGAAGAGAAGAAAAGAAAACTCCAAGAAGAATGATCCCCAGGCAAAATACAAATTTAATATCTTTGTTTTAAAGGGACTGGTAAATTCCAACAAAATGCCGTACAATGGCCTAATAGAAGAAGTAGAGTTAAGTTTTTAAAAAAATATTAAATCAGACCATCTTCCTACTACACCGTATGGCAGCTAAGGAGGGGATTCAGGGTCTTTTTTTTTTATAAAATGATAATGTTGCTCAAGTCCTTCAGTTCTCACGTTGTGCGACCTTGCATAACCATGTAAGGAACATAAAAAAGGAAAGGCAAATTGAAATTCAAGAAAGGTGTATAACAGAGGTAAAATATTGATAGAATGACATAGAAATTTCATATCAATGCCTAGCTTTAAAATATTATTTTCCGGCAATGGAGTCTGATGAAAGATTTTAATTAGAACAATTTCAAATAATTAATTTGTTTAATAAACTTTGCAGATTTCACATCTAGATCAACTGAGGCTTCAACAAGACAAAAGGAGAGAATCCTAAATTTCTCAAGAATGAAAATGTAAAACTATCAAATTCAGAGTTACAGGAAACTTGGCTTCAGATGATGACATGGAGAAAGAAATTTCCACTCAAATAAAGAACAAGCTCAAAATACACACAATAAATTCAGAAGAGACGCAAACTAATTTATCAAATTGCTTAAAAGAACAAGTAAGCATACCCAAAATTTCAATACCAGGCTTCAAAATTTCTTCAACTCTCCACTTCTTCAGTTTCCTGTAACAATTTTTCCAAATTTCTCCCTCCTCCGAATGAATTTCCTCAATATAAACCCCCAGAAATAAAATTAGGCAAACTCTATTAATTTTCAACTACTCTCAAAATCCGTTACAGAAAATCCCACTAACTCCCTAAAAATGGAAAACATTTAAATTAACTTTCCAGAGAGACAACTCACATGAATTAAATTATTAACTAGTATTATTTTACTAATTACCATATACTATTTTAACCATATTAAATACTTATGACTCATATTCTATTAAAAATATTAAAATAATTAATTTAATCTTTATTTAAAAAAATTACTTAAATAATATTCCAAATTTCCTTAATAATTTACGACTAAGCAAAATACTATTATATTTGACGTATTAATAACATTATTAATATAATAAATTGATTCACTAATGCATTACCAAAATACACATTGACTTTAAGCAAAACTTGACAATAACTCTACATACCACATGACAACCAAAACCCTAAGGCAAGGACCAAAGATTGACATCTAGACTCACGACCATAACTGAAGACAGAAACCAACCTAGGGAAACCCCATGTTATCTCCCATCAATGTTATCCATTGGTGCAAGGGCATGCTCAGACCTACTAAGTTAGGTGGAGTTGATGCCCGGTACCTGTAACCTGCATCAAACCAATAAGTTGTATATGAACATATGCATATATCAAACACACAAAGTCAGGGAATCGCATCATAGTAGGGTGCTTGAAATGAGCAATACTACACCGTCCCTACTCTCAAGCATAACAATAAACATATACATCTGTAACTAGTAATTAGATAACATTCAACCACATAAAACAAGGTAACATTAATCTGAATAATCAATTAATCAACAACTAACCATGTCAAAATACATCATAAACTGTAATAACAATAATGTCAGATCATACCACTAATAACACATGTCAATAATCACATCAGTCAACCATAGTCCATCATAAACATAATAAGCATAACCATAAGTTGATTAACCATAAGTCTATTAACCATAAGTCTAACAAACAAATGTCTCAAACTATCTAAATGCAATAGAAAAACTATCAACTATCAAAAGCCAAAAAAATGAGGGGCATTACATTGGATCCTCCTCTGAAACCAATGCTTCTAGTCTGGGGACTCCATGCTCATTTCCTATCAGACCTTCACTATAGTGTCCAGCAAATTCCAAACACCCACCATCTGGAGTGCCGCTAGAGAATCTGCTTTTGTCCTCAAAATTACCTTCTTGTTTCAAGGTTTTCCCTTTATCGTATAGTCGGGCTATGTGTCCCACCTTTCAGCAATTGAAGCACTTGATCAGGAGACATTCATAGTCCAACTCCTAGAGTCAAATACTTATTGCCGATTATTGGTATAATTAAATATTTAATTACACTTTATTAAGTCACCTTAGGGATAATTTGTCTTAGGTTATTCTTAAGTCATATTAGGATTTTTCTCTAACTTGCAAATATAAAAACAAGTTCTCACATGTAATTCATTAATTGCATCCAATATTGTGCAAATTTATCCTCTTTTCTTTTTTCCTTGTAGAAGGTTAATCCTAGGTTTTGCAGGTGATCCTGGTGGCTTGAGTCAATCAGTGACTCTCACATGGTATTAGAAATCTAGATCTAAAAGCCCCTTCTCATATCTGGAGAAAAATTTGAGCAAGATCCATTTGCTAGGTGTATTTCTATGTAAAACAGAGTCTTCCATTGGATTCAGAGCAGTCGAGACAGTCAGATTAGCCTTTTATTTGGCTTGATTTGAGCTTTGTAGGCCAGATTTGTAAGGGTTCCAGTGGGTGTTTTTTTTTCAGGATCTGGATGAAAGCTAATTTTTAAAGCATTTTGGGCCAAATCCGACCATGCCATTGTGCTTAGAAGGCCTAAAAACCTTAAGATCAACTGTCAAATCATTGAAATCAGCCTCAGGACCTTCTGAGGCAAAAAAAATTTGCCAGGGAAGTCGTATGACGTCCCTAGCACGCAGTACGAGGTACATTTAAAAAAATATTTTTTATGTAATATTAAATTTTTTAAAAAATTATAATAAAAAACAAAATTAAAATTTTAATTCGTAGTTTTTTTTTATTGTTGTGAAAAGTTGGAAAACAAATTTTTTTTGGGTTGTGGGTATCTGCGCAGGCCCTGTACCGTGTTGCAGGGTACCGCCCTGACATTTTAGGCCCCGCGCTTAGTAGAGGACGCATGCCCTAGTTTGGGTTGTGGACCCACCTTTGGGGTGTGAGGTTGTGGCCTACGTGGCCCCCATCCCATGTGTTTTGGCCTTTTAAGGCTTAACAAAAAACTTTACATTTTTCCACACGTATTTATTTAAAAAAAATTATCAAAAAAAATCTTTTGTATCAAACCTTGTAATCTACGCCAAAATCCTTATCCATTTGGCACTTTTGCTAAATATAGCAGCTCTGCCAAATATAGTAGTTTGGCTAAATTTAGCAGCAAGGGACCATTTTTGCCCTAATTTGTGCTTCATGGGGGGTTGTTTTCTTTTTGCCATATCTTGAGCAAAAGGGGTCAGATTTTTGCATATGAATAGGCATTGGAAAGATGGTTTTGAGACAAATCCCATGGTGTAGGTAGTTTTTCCATATTTTTCTATTAGTGATATTTATTTCTGTTTGAAGTCTAGATACCATTTTTGGCCTTTGACCTCGTATCTTTTTGCCACGATCTCTAATTTCTATGATTCTTGTAGCATTGGAAAGGTATTGAGGAGATATACATAGCCATCCATTCACTTTTTCTAGATTTAACCCCAAGTATTATTTATTCATTTTGTTAGTTGTATGGCTTCTGTTTGATATTCTAGACATTTTTGCACCTGAAGAAGTTTTGTTTGTTTTGTTGGGCTTCATTTATCAGCATTAATACATATTCGGATTGTTGATCTGTGATCTGATTTATTTGAGGAGATATCATGGGTTTTTCTATTCACCCTTTTGTAGTAACATTGGGTAAGGATAATTATGAGTCTTGGTGAAAGGGCATCTTGACACATCTCAGGTGGCTTAATCTTTTGCCTTATCTTTATGGACTCATACCTAAACCAAATACACCTAGGAGGAAATTTGCATGGGGAAATTATATTGATCATATTGTAGGATTGATTGGTTCTAGTGTTTATTTTGACACTATGTGTACTATCTCACATATTGAGTACCCATGTGCTCTTTGGACTAGCAATTGGGAGATCTATGGAGACCCTCATATCTCTCCATTCCCATATGATCTTGCTATGGATTGCCACATACCCATTGATGATACAGATTGCATACCTTTTGATGATGATACAGTTAAGGAGCTTACATATTTGATAGGTCTTGCTAGTTCATATGACACAGAGACTTCACTTGCTTCTCCTTCTCCTCTTATTGAGATCACATCTGTATTACCCATTGCTACATCAGATTATTTGCAACAGGCCATTATCAGTCTTCCAGAGATAGCTCATTGGGACACATATCTACTAGATATATCATTGTTGTTTGTAGAGTCCCATGTTACAAATTTGGAGGACCACATTGAGGACATTTGTCTCCTCTTTGATGACATCTTTGATGGAGCTACATCACCATCATCTTCTTCCAAGATTGTTCTTCATCCTCTTATTCAGTCATAGTTTTGTAGTGGATTGGAGACTTTGGAGTAGTTTTCAGGAGCATCATTATTGTCTTTGGATCATGTGCAGAGTTCAGAGACATTTATCCTTCTTGTGTATTCCTATCCAGAATGGGAAGACATTATGCACACATCTTCAGTTCTATTTCTTCCCAAGGGGAGGAACGTTGTTCAATGTTCATGGGTCTTCATCTTTATTCTATGTCAAGCATCTTCCAACACTACAAGAGTCATCTTGAGGAGCGGCTGTATGGTCTCTCTTCTCATCTATATTTTGCGAGGGAGCATTTCCTCATATGGGGTTTCATCCTTCTCACTTCTGGGGGGTCATCAGACCTTCTCTCTTCTTCCTCTCTTATGGGGAGCATTCATAATTGTACTTTTGTGATGGATTCAGTTCTTGGGGGGTCTTAGTGTTAGTCCTTATTCCATCACATGTTCATGTACTTGTTGTATTTTCTCTCTTTTGGAGAGGAGTTTTCTCCCACTAGGTTTTTCTCTTTTTTCTCCACTTTATGAGAGATTCTTGTTGTTCATGGGTACCTAACATGGCCTTGTAGCCAAGATCCATTCTTGAATTAGTTGCATATCTTTTTATTTCTCCCTAAGTTGCACTTAAGGGGGGTGTCGGTGTAATTAAATAATTAATTACACTTTATTAAGTTGACTTAGGGCTAACTTTAGTCTTAGGTTATTCTTGAGTCATATTAGGGTTTTTCTCTAACTTGAAAATATAAAAGCAAGTTCTCACATGTAATTCATTAATCCAATTCATTAATTGCATCAAATATTGTGCAAGTTTATTCTCTTTGCTTTTTTCCTTGTAGAAGGTTAATCCTAGGTTTTGTAGGTGATCCTAGTGGCTTGAGTCAATCAGTGACTCTCACACTAATGATGATTTTATTGAATGGCATATGGGTTTACTCAAATCCATGTTGATGTAGATTCTTACATAAATCACTAATCTACCCTATTGAGAGGCATTTGAGCATGTGACATATTTGCCTAAAGCATCCTTGATCAGTTTAAAAATATCTTCTATCTAAAGCTCTTGTGGTAGCTTGTACAATCTTACCCAGACCGACACAGACTGAATCAATTGTTTATGAGGACTGAAGCTAGGCTCCCAAGCCCTAATATGCAGGTTAGTATTTCCCATAAACCACAAACCTTCTTTAAGAATGTTGTCTCTTTCGAATTTTAAATGAAACATAATCTGTAAAAATCCTAAAGCTAGGAAGCTAACTTCTGGTTTGACACATAACCATTTTCACTCAATGCATTCTTTGATTCTTTTAATCGATGGCCAAATGCCATTAAATTTGGCAATTACAACAGTCCTCTTGAATTTTTCTACCTTTGAATTTAGGAATTCATCCAGGATTGCCAGCATGGGAATATCCTCCAAGATTTGTAAATTGACATTGCCCATAGGCATCCGTCTCTTGATGATATTTCCTTTAACTCGATTCACTTTTGCTTCCAACAATAAATCTTCAATCATTGTTTCCTCCTCGCTCTTGTTGTTATTGCAGTCTTCACCATCCTCCTACTCTACTTCTTTCACAATTTTTGCTTCCATCGCTCTAATCTTTGATATAAATTAACATCTTTGTAGTAAGAGATGATTTTTTTTTAATTGGTAAAAGGCTGAGGCCATTAATATATATAATTAATAATAAAATACAGCTCTGTTCAGCTTGAGCACTAGTAGGAAAGAACAGAGCAAAGAAAACCTTCGGTCTAGTACGGGACTTTTGCAGTCCAGTATAAACTGTTTATTTATAGAACTTACACGGGGTCAAGCCCCACAAGAAAACTTAGTTTCTTATACAATTACTGAGATACAAATACAGACAACACCCTTATCCATGGCCTTCCTTTTGATATCCTCTTGCTATGTGTCTTTTGGTTCTTCGATTCCTGGGATGACCTCCAAGGCTTATAACCTTTGATCAACTGTCCATTATCCGATTAAAAGGGCTTCTTCTATCTTGCTCCTACCAGTGTACCTGTCTAACCTAAAATCACAGGAAAACTACCCTTCTTTTTGCATGTTAGCAATACAAAAAACCTAAAATTCATTCTCTTGCAAACATCTGTTAATTCTTTTAAATCTTTGCCTGAGAAGGAAGAAAAAATACTTGCTATTCCAAGCTTTTCAAAATTAATCAAGCACACTTGCTTCACTATTAACTGAGATCCGGTTATGGTTGACTGATCCACTATATGCCAACATCTGGGAAATCCCATTTCTTAGGAGATGATCATTTTCCTTTCTGTTGAGATTTTGTTGTTTCTATATAAGTTGTTCGGTGTTTGCATAGTCGCAGAGTTGCAAAGGTTTACATCAGCATAAGTTTTGTATCGTTCCACCGAATGTATATTGCGAATGCATATCGCAAAAGCATGTTGAGAATGTAACTTTCATGGGAAACAAATGGTGACCGGTCGTAACGGTGAAATTAGGGTAAAGAAACTTTGGTCCACCAGTAATAGCAAGTCACACCAAGCATATACTAAGTTGGTATATCGGTATATTGGGAGAACAAACAAGGAGTTCACCGACGAAGGAAGTCACACCAACGGTTGAAGCCTATCAGCGCATCAGAAGAAGAGTAAAAGATCCCACCGGTGAAGTGAGTCTTGCCAACAAGTGTGGTTCAGAGGAAACATTAGAGTGATCAGTGTGTTAGCGGAATAGTTTTTGAGATTGCCGATGGAGTAAGTATTATTGATAATAAAAGACGAAGGACAGATTGGTGAGACATAAGGACACTCACCAAAGGTTCCAGAAGTAAAATTTGATAAAATTTCCACTTCCACTGTGCGCTTATACAAGAGAACATACAAACGTCAATATACAAAGAAAATATACAAGAGAGGGTTTGTATAAGATGCTTTGTATTTGCACTTATACAAGATGACATACAAGCAGCAATATACAAAGAAAATATACATGAGAATATTATACAAAACCTGACATCGTTGGAGATATAAATAACGGGTGGGGGCCACGTATGTATATTGGAGACGATTGTATGCCTACCACAAGATACATACAATGGAGGATCCCAAGAAAATTTCAATTCGTTTCCCAAATCCAATGAAGTCTGTGAATGTATAAAAGTGTATGCATGTGATATAAAAGGAGATACAAACGGATACATACAAGTCCGGACCCAGATAGAAAGTTTAAATTCTGAGAACTTTATTTGAAGTCTGTGCTTGTATATTCCGATGTATCAAAGAAAATGTATATAAACCAAAGAGCCTTCGGTGACAGTCATACTGATGCATTAGACCTAAAGCATCAGGATGCCATGTTAATCTTACAGCGATGAAGAAAGTCATGCCGATAATAACTATGCCCACTTCCACATCAGGTGAGGTGTGAAAAGCTCTTACCGAAATGATATCACAAATGACAAGTAAGGTGGGTCCCACCGCTTGCATATTGGATTTGTATAATAACAATGTATGACTTCAAGATACAAGCAGATGTACAAGTGAAGATACAAGCTGGATGTAAAAAGAAATTCAATATAGAAAAGTCTTTGTATGTTTAAATGCTTCGAGATACAAAGACAAATGCATATGAGAAACAAAGGAAATGTATATACAAATGTATGAAACACCAAAGATACATATGTGGACCCCATCTCCAATGGAAATACAAGTTTATACAAACCTAGATTTGAATGATAGATTAAATATTGTGAATTTTAGTTGCGGTCTACTATTGTATATAAAACACATGAATTCAAAGTACAAGAAGGTGATGCCAATGCGGATTCGAAGGTGATTTCAATTTCATTTCATAAACCTAGTCAGGCCCACTCTTGTATACAGAAAAAAAGTATCTGATATACAAAAGGAGGATGTAGGAAAATATACAAGGACGGATCTGAAATCCAATTTGTTTTATAGACCTAATGGAGTCCACACTTGTATGTCTGTCCCAAATGCATGTACAAAAGTTGATACATAGGAATTTCTGATGCATATATGTATGTTACAACTATGAGATGGATTTGTTTGTTGCCAGAGCAATATGAAGAGGGTCGTATAAAACAAAAATGAGATTTTGTCGATGTAAAAATCCATATATTTCTTTCAGACGCAACTTATTCAATAGAAGCTGTAATACCTTGCCAGATGAAGATTAATGAACATCCATCTAAATGCAACAAAAGAGAATTTTAACAGATGTTTAAAATATATTGTAAGCACCCTACATTCTCACCAGAATATACAAAGTTGACAAACTCAGTAGAAAACCCTAATCGACAAGATATGAATGATCGGAGTGGATTTATTAAGTCCTTCTGATTGCATAAGTCACTCTGCTAATTAGAGCTATAGAGATTTTGGTAAGACTCTTGCTGAGGGAGGATGTATTGGAAGGACATATATTATCGGGAAGGATCTTGTAGGTCTCACCAATGATGAAGATGGCTCTGATAAAGAGAACCCGAGAGGAGGATAAACTAAGAGATGAGACATGTCGGAAAGACAAAAGGCATCGGAACCATATGATAATCTCATAGTGATGGTTCAAGTCAAGCCGATGGCTATACAAACAATTTATTCCATCCAACTAAATGACAAGGGAGACATGTCGAGAAGACTTGTATGATCAAAGCAGAATCTTTGGGTCCTGCTGACTCCGTGAGTTACACTGATCATGAAAACCAAAGAGCCTTCGGTGACAGTCATACTGATGCATTAAGTAGTGAATGAAACATGTCGGGAAGACCTGAAGCATCAGGATGCCATGTTAATCTTACAATGATGAAGAAAGTCACGCCGATAATAACTATGTCCACTTCCACATCGGGTGAGGCATGGAAATCTCTTGCCGATACGATATCAAAAATGAGATTTTGTCGATGTAAAAATCTATGTATTGCTTTCAACAATGAGAATAGGTGCAACTTATTCGATAGAAATTGTAATACCTTTCCAGATGAAGATTAATGAACATTCATCTAAGTGCAACAAAAGAGAATTCCAAGGTATAAAATATATTGCAAAGCACCCTTCATTCTCGCCAAATTATACAAAGTTGAAAAAATCAGTAGAGAAACCCTAATTGGAAAGATATGAACAATCGGAGTGGATTTATTAAGTCCTTTTGATTGTATAAGTCACTCTGATAACTAGAGCTACAGAGATTTCGGTAAGACTCTTGCCGAGGGAGGATGTATCGGAAGGACATATATTATCGGGGAGGATCTTGTAGCTCTCACCGATAATGAAGATGACTGCAATAAAGAAAACCCGAGAGGTACTTTGGGAAGAGTCTTGCCAATGGATAAACTAAGAGATGAGACATGTCAGAAAGACAAAAGGCATCGGAACCATATGATAATCTCACAGCGATGGTTCAAGTCAAGCCGATGGCTATACAAACGATTTATCCCATCCAACTGAATGACAAGGGAGACATGTTGGAAAGACTTGTATGATTAGAGTAGAAGCTTTGGGTCCTGCTAACTACGTGAGTTACGCCGCTCATGAAAACCAAAGAGCCTTCGGTGACAGTTATACCAATGCATTAAGTAGTGAATGAAACCTGTCGGGAAGACCTAAAGCAACGGGATGCCATGTTAATATTACAACGATGAAGAAAGTCATGCCGATAATAACTATGCCCACTTCCATGTCAGGTGAGGTGTGGAAATCTCTTGCCTATACAATATCACAAATGAAAAGTTAGGTGGGTCCCACCGCTTGCTTATCAGATTTGCATAATAACAATGTATGTCTTCAAGATACAAGCTGATGTACAAGTGAAGATACAAGCCAGAAGTCAAAAGAAATTCAATATAGAAAAGTCTTTGTATGTTTAAATGCTTGGTATGTTATTAGACCAAGTGGAGAACTAATTATCCTCAAAATAACTTTCCTCCAAAGTTTCATCTTGATTCTGATAATACTTCAACAGTGTTAGCTCTAGTAGATAAGTAGAGACCATCCGCCCCTTTGTTGGCAAGAGAGTCTACTTTGCTATTACCCTCTCTATAAGTGTGATTGAATGTGCACCTCCTTAAAGAAGCAGTGATGTTGAGGGCATTAGCCAGTAGGGAAGTCAGTCTCCAATTAGGCATGTTCCCTTTCTGTAAGCCATTAATGACAATCGCGGAGTCTCTTTCGACCTCTAATTTTTCAATTTTCATGTCTTTGCAGATTCTCAGACCTTCAATCATGGCAGTTAATTCTGCTATATTATTTATTGTTTCTCCTAGGGGTTTGGCTAAGGTTTCCATTTCTCTAGATTCAGAGTCATGGATTACACAACCTATTCCTGCTATTCTCGGGTTGCCCCTAGAAGCCCCGTCAAAATTTAGCTTGAACCACCCTTCTTTAGTAGGTTACCACTTACATTCCTTTCTCTTGTTGGTGGAGTTGTGGTTGCCTGGTCCCACAAAGGAGGGAAGTTTTAGTCTTGCCCATCTCCCCCGCATCTTTTCATCCCAGTGCATCATTGTGGATTCTTTTTTGGAGTTATTTAAAATCCTACTATTGACTATTTCTATTATAATGGCCTCAATTTAATGATTAGCTGACCAACAGTCATTTTCCTATCTTTAAAGATTCTTCTATTTCTTTCTTTCCACAGCTCCCAAACCATGATCGAAGGGGAAATTGTCCATAGCATATGGTAGATGCTTTGTTTGTGAGTCTCAGGTCAGCATTGGAAAAGGTTCAAAATGTTATTAGGCATGGTAATAATCCATCCCATCTTATTACTTAGCCAATTCCAGCATTTATTAGAAAATTGACAATTGAGGAGAATATGGACTATTGTTTCTTGATCCTCTTCACAAAGGGGACATCTGCTAGGCCCCTCATATCCCATCTTGGTGAACCTATCTGCTGTTAGGAATTTTTTCTGCAAGGCCATCCAGGCAAACAACCCAGCCTTTGGGAGACAGTTCTTATCCCAACACAGTCTCAATGGTAACTCTGATTTTGGTCTTAGTTGCTGTCTGATTAAAATTTTGTAACCATCCTTGGTTTTATAATTTCTTGATTTAGCCCCATCCCAAACTAATCTAAGTCTCCTTTGAGAGATACCCTCCTTTTGTTAAGGATATCAAGAAGTTTCTCTTTCTCATTATCCAGAATGTTCATATTATCCAGGGGTTTCCATTTCCACCCCCTATTCTCCTCATGATTGGGAAAATCTATATAATCTTTTACATATTTCCCCAAGTGGTATTATTGTATCCTTTTGGCATTCTCTAAATTATCCAAGATGCTTATCACCCCATAACCACCCCATGAGTTGTCCCAAAAAAGTACTTGGTTCCCATCTCCTAAACTCCAAGTTAGTTTGTCCATTATGAGCTTCCTACAGTCCATCATAAAATTCTAGAGGCAAGATCCTTTAGGTGGGTTAGCCATTCTAAAAGGGAATGTCAGTTCCTCCCTTCTAAGATATTTGTTTCTAAGAATTTTAACCCACTTTGAATCAAGTTACTGATACATTTTCCATACAAGTTTAGTGCCTAAAGCCTTACTCTGTTCTCTGAAGTTTTTTAAGCCCAAGCCTCATTCCTCTTTTGGTCTACAAATCTTGTCCCAAGCCACAAGTACCATTTTCTTTTTATCCTTCGAACCTTGCCATAGGAAAGTTCTTATAATTTTGTTAATTTCTTCCCGTTTTCCTACTGGAATATTCATACAGGATAATTGGTAAATTGGGATAGCTGAGAGAACTGATTTTAACATTGTCACTTTGCCTGCTGAGGAGAGCCATTTGCCTTTCCAAGATTCTGCTCTATTCCTGATCTTAGAAGTAATATGGTCCCAAAGATCATTGATCTTATTTCTTTTACCCAATGGTATACCTAGATATTTACAAGGCATTTCCCCTTTTTTAAAAGATAGGATTCTACATACTTCTTTTTCAGTTTCAGGATCCGTGTTGAAAAAATAAATTGCTGATTTATCAGCATTTACCTCCTGTCCAGAGGCACTACAATAAGAGTCCAAGATATCTTTGAATGCCCTAGCTTCTTCTATGCATCCCTTACCGAAGAGCACAGTGTCATCTACAAACTATTGATGTGTTGTAGGATCGACACTGGAAGTGATTTTGATTCCTTGGATCTTTCCTTCTTCCCTAGCCTTGGTGATCATTCTCCCTAATACATCTGCCATTATAATAAAGAAAAAAGGGGAAATAGGGTCCCCTTGTCTTAATCCTCTTGAAATGCTAAAAACCCTTCTAGGGTTCCATTGATTAAGACTGAGATCTTGGGATTAGAAATACATGCATAAATGAGGTTTATCCATTGTTTATTAAAACCAAAAGCCTCTAGGGTTTTGCAGAGGAAACGCCAGTCTACCTTATCATAGGCTTTACTTATATCTAGTTTAAATAACATGCTAGGTTTTTTGTTTGTTGTATGGTATGAATGGCTTCTTGGGCTGTAATAACTCCATCAAATATAGATCTACCCAGAACAAACCCTATTTGTTCATCACTAATGATGTCTGGAAGCACTACCTGAATCCTATTAGCCAGGGTTTTTGTGAGGATTTTATAAATATTATTACACAGAGATATAGGCCGCAGATCCCCTAGACTTTCTAGCTTCTTTTTTTTTTGGAATAAGTGTAAGGAAAGTATTATGTACCTCTTTGAGAATACTTCCCAAATTTCTTACCCCTTCTAGTGCTTCGACTACTTCATCTCCTATGAAGTGCTAGCATTTCTGGAAGAAGAAGGCTAGGAAGCCATCAAGACCAAGAGCTTTATCTAGTTGCATTTGAGAGATTGCCAGCTCTACCTCAATTTTGGTAAATTTACCATTAAGAGCTTTGTTTTGATCCTCTAAAATAATCCTTGGGATATCTTTCAGAATGGCTTGTTGGTACATGCAATTTGATCCCTCCTGATTATTAAGAATATTTTCAAAGTACCTAACCATTTCACATGTAATTTGTTGAGGATCTTCGATCCAGTCATTATTCACATTTTTAATTTTGAGGATTCTGTTTACATTTCTGCGTGCTTTGGTGTTGTTATGAAAGAACTTAGTGTTCTTGTCTCCCTCTTCCATCCAAGTTTCTCTTGACTTTTGACACCAAAAGATTTCCTCTTTGGCTAGGATATCTTCATATTCAATTTTCAGCTATTTTTCTTTTGAAAATGTTTCAGCATCCATTCCTCTGGTAATCACGATTCTGTTTAAGTTTTCCAGTTCTTCTTCTATCTTAGTTTTGGACTCAAAGATATTACCAAAGTTAGTTTTATTCTAGCTTAGAAGCTTACATTTAATAGTTTTCAGTTTGGATACTAAACAAAAAAGCTTAGATCCAAATATTCTGGTTTCTTTCCACCACTACTCAATTAGGGTAATAAGGTTGTTATCTTTGATCCACATTTGTTCAAATTTAAAGGGGCAACATTTGGGTTGGCAATCTTCTAAGATACTCAACTGCACTGGGTAGTGATCAGAGCCTGAGTATGGTAAGATCACTACCGTCAGAATATAAGGGAATTGGGCCCAATTACCTCTTAACAAGAATGTATCAAGTTTTTCTATAATATTGCTAAAGCCTTCTCTTCTGTTGTTCCATGTAAAACCTTCCTGTGCAGTTTTAATTTCCAATAAATTTTTCTTCTGAACCCAATCTTTAAAGTCTTTCGCTGCTGTGGATAACCTAACATGACCTCCCAATTTTTCTTTAGGATCCAATATTGCATTGAAGTCTCCCCCAGAATACATACTTGATCTTGTAAAGTTCCCAAGAATTGTTCTATTTCTATCCAAACTGCTCTCTTATCCTGGTTCTAAGGAGGACCATAAATGTTGAGGAGGAAAAAGTGTAGGTTTCTTTTGATGCTTTTGACAAACCCCACCATCCAGTTCTTCTTGCAGCTTAATACTGTAAATGAAACCACTCTAGGGCCCCAAATTACCCCTATGCCTCCTGAAGCACCCTCAGCCGATACTCCAACTAGCTCCCATATTCCTAACTTCTTGTTTAGAGTGTCAATCTCTTCTTTATTTAGTTTAGTTTCTTGGATCATTAGTATATCTAGTTTTGTGTTGATTATACATCATTTTATGATACATTGTTTGTTAGGGGCATTGAGACCCCTAACATTCCAGGTGTGGACTCTCATGGTGCCAGGGGAAGGCACTTCCCCTTCCCTACATAGAACAGTGTGGTGATCTTACTTTGATCAGTAGCCTTGCCTGCCTTCTCTCTTAGCTCCAATAGTGATTTCCTACCCCTTTTCTTATTACTTTTGACACAATCTAGGGTATCCCTATTGAAATCGGTTATGGCAATTCCCAACCTCAGATCTGCTTCATCCACTTCTCTATCTCCCTGATCTTTTGGGTCCTCTTTCTTTCTATCCTACCTTTCCTCTTCTTCTTCAAGTTCTATAATCTTGGTGATGAGTTTTTCCTTCTCCTTGTTAACTTCCTTGATTACCATTTCGTCTAATGCCTTATCAAAGATCTCATTGCAGATTTCTTCTATAACCGAATGGTTGAGCTGTCTGTGGATTCCTTTTGATTCTCAGAGTCTATATATTTTTCTTCTATTTCGAAAGTGTTTGGAACCCATTCTAGGGTTTCTAAAACCTCTAGGTTTATACTTTCTTTTACTAGTATGGGGTTATTGTCTCTGACAGCTTCTGAAGGAACTTCCCCCTCCTCCAGTTCCATCCTCTCTTTGCCTATCTGTTGTTCATAATTCTGATTTGGGGACTTAACCGCTGTGATTTTTTTTGCCCGCACTAACCTAACCTAGATTCATGTTCTATGTAGTAACCTCATTACTATGATTTAGGGTGTTTTCTTTGTTATTTTGGGAAGATTTAGGGCTTCTCTTAGGTTGGGCTATTACCATACTCAGGTTTTGATTTTTCCCAGACAATTCCTTATTACCACTAAGGTGCTCCTTAAGGGAAGAAAAGCTAATCCTCTAATAGTCCACAATAAATCCACCTTTATTATCATTAAATTTGATGTTAACACCCCTAGGCTGGGAAATGGGGCGCACCTTAGCGGGCATTTTTGGAATTCTATTGTTATTGGAGAGTTGGCTTGATGCAGTACTTGGCCAGATTAGTATTAATTTCAAGAGGTTCAAGGTCTTTGGTGCTAATATCAAATTTTACTAATAGGAAAACATCTGAGTAAGATACGAAATGCTCCTCCAATCCCATGAACTCTCTCAGGTGATTCCCTATCTCCCTCAAGATTTTGCTATGGATGAGCTCGACTGGGAGATTCGGTAGCTTGACCCACCTAGCTACTTTAAGTTCCAGTTTACTAGGGTCGAAATTAGGTATCCAGTCTAAGTACTCAAAATTATGCCCTTCATAAAACAAGCTTTTGCTATTTAAAATTTCTTTTTTTAGGTTTGCACTCTTGCAGACAATGAATATGAATTCTTCAAAAGTGATAGTGATACTTACCTGGTCTTTGTAGAGGGTTTGGACCCATTCTGCAATTTTTTTCACAGGCTGTCCTACCCCACACCATCAAATATAAAAACCGTGGGTTTTACAATGCATCCCCAGACCATCTGTGTAGATATTTTTGATATCGATTGATACTTTCTTTTCCATGTCCTTAGATTTTTGATGATATATTGAACTTATTTTTGTTCTCGACCTAGGGGTTCTAGGGTTTTCCCATTCCCAGAGTGTTGTCTGGTCTAAGCCCTTCCAAAGAGTGTTAGGAGCTAAGTTGCTGAATTTAGGGTTTTTAGAGATTTGCCAATGGTGGGGTGCCCTAAAATTTGATATGCTGCATGTATGGGAATTTTCCTTTGCATGAATGAGCCTAGGGGCTGGTTTTGAAAAACCCTTTACATATCCTTGTCTTGGATAGGAAGGATAGGAGACATTAGGGGGTTGTCGAGCACTTCATCTTCTTTCCCGGCCTAGAGTGGTGCGGTTTGCTCCAGTTACAAATGCTGGGGTTGCTAAGGTTATTGGGATAGCCCACATTCCTGCCACCTTGGCTTGAGCTATTACTCTTGTTGTTGCCTCTGCCCCAGCTCCCCTCTGCTGCCTCCTACTCTTCACAGTTTTCCAGCCCTGTTCGTCCTAAGGATGCGAAGGGGGAGCCCTGCCCCCGTAGAAAACTTTCTTCTTCCCCTGTATAATGATGTGAGGGTGCTCTGCCCTTGATTCATTTCTTGCATTCTTAATAATATTGCTTTGTCGCTGACTACCTGCTTTTTTTTGTATTCTATCTTTTTTAATACTAATTAAAATATTATCTTATTTTAATCATTTACATTGCATTTTCATGCTTAAATTGTCAAAAATTGCTTGAAATTGTGCTTTTTTCATAAAAACCTAAGTTTGCATTAGACAGGGTTTGTAGTTAATAGTAAGAGATAATATTACTAATATTGTAATGGTGTATATTTTTCCTAGTATATTCATAATACTATAAGTGTAAAGTTGTTTTTTTAGAGTTTTACTATTTAGTTTTTGTATATAATTCTTCTTGTAAGAATTACGTGTGGCTATTTTTCATTTATCTTATATACAATTTATTTTGTATACTTTTTACAATGAATTCATATAATCCTTTAAAGATAAAGTTATGTGGATTTTTTTCCAAAATAGAAAAGAAAGCTATTTTATGAATAACCCTTTAAAATTATAAGAGGCAAAAATTTATTTAACCCTTTATAATTAAAAGGGAGATGGAAAAATAAAGGATATTATGATACTTTGGTTAAAATGGAGATAAATAAAAAATATTTATTAAAAAACCCATTTTAAAAGGGATTAGTTATTATATTTATTAAATAATTATAAATAATAATCTTTGTGAAAGGGTGAGATGGTTTTGAAACCACCCCTTAAAAGGTTATATAAAGCATTTATGAGAGACTTGGAAAAGGCATGGAGATCACTCAAGGAAGAAGAAGGTGGTTTGGTGGGCTATGGGCACTAGAGAAGGGGATGTACTAAGTACATCCTGTTATGTCAAAAAATGTCCCCTTGGGGGCATTTCCGTCTTAAGGTTTAGCTCCCAGGTCCTTTAAAATGCATTTAGAGAATCTTGCATGATTTTGATGACTCCCGATGAGAAAACCCTAAAGTTTCATGGAAAATAGGACTCAGGGGATGCATTTATGATAAATACTACCTAAAATAAGGGGAGGACCAATTTCAAAGTGTTGGTTTATGACCGTTATTTAGGTCCTATGCCGACACGATAAGTTTGAATTATGAAATTCTTAGCAGGAATGTTTGTAGTTGCATATATAAGCATGATTAGGTTATCATTTGTAGACTAGATGGATATGGTGAACTTGTTGCTTATGTTAAAGTGATTCAAGGCATTCATTGTGTGGTAGAGTGGAATTTGTGTTGTTCTTATGTTTGTATTTGCAGATTTAGCATCCATCACCTCATGGCATGAAGAGCATCTTCCTTCCATGAGATCTTCACTACAAGGTGATATCAATTGTGTTTTATTTCATTTATCATTTGGATTTTGCCTCTATTGTACAAGGATACACACTCTTTATCTAACAATGATGTTCAGAAGACTTGAATGTCTCTCTGAGGCTTGATTGAGGCAAGCCTCTAAACACCACAACCCCCAACCCATTTTTCTATGATTGTAGGTTACAGGTTGAGGAAGCAGAAAAAGTGGAGTTGTAGAGAGTAGTGAAGACTGTCAGAATTTTAGATCAAAGAAGAAAATAGGGACCTGGACTCAGGCGCCCGCTCATTAGTCCTCTGGATCCTGCAATAGGGAAATCTTTGGAACATGTTGCAGACAAGGTTTCTAGATCTCAAAAAAAACTGTGGCACTAGGCTAGGGTACCCATTCCTTAGTCCCCAACTTTTCCACTTTCTGAACTTCAAAATCTAGTATGCATTTGATTTTCATTTTATATCTTTGTGTGCGATCATTTTCCGTAATTTGTCTGTTTGTTCACGAATTCATGTAATTAGGGTTTTGAGCATAATTGGGCTTAATTGAATAACAAAATCACACAATTCCAATCTTCCCCTATGTTCCAAGTGACATAAGTTCTATAGTAGGTTCCTTTACTTAGCTGAATGTCCTTGAATATTTAGTGGTGAAAGGATGATTAACATAGACCATTGAAAACAACTATCAAATCAACCCTAAACCATCCTCTTTATTTTTCACCTTAAACATTTTGGTGAACCCATGTTTTTGGACTTTTTGGCACATCGATGATTTTTGTACTTCATATTTACATTCATTTCATTCATTCATATCATTGTTCATCTTATTGCATTTGAAAAATTACAAAAAAAATTCAAAAACTGGAAAAAATTGAAAAAATTGATATTTTTAGCTTGCATTTTCAAATAATTTGAGTTAGTTGGAATTTATTTCATTAAATTTCTGTCATTATCATTAGATCTGATTTAAAATATAGAAATTTTTCATTCATCATTCATTTAGATTGTATTTTCATGATTAAATTATTAAAAATTACTTGAAATTGTGCATTTTGCATATAACCTAGTTTTGCATCAGCTAGGGTTTGTAGTCAAAATCTTGGTTTAGATTTTACTACCATTTTAAAACACTCATTAGGAATTATTTATAATTGTAGTGTTGCATCATAGCGATTTTCTTGCAAAATTTCATGCCTAGGGTTTAAAAACCTTGCTTTTTCACTAGATTTTAGCCTTATCGTCTCCCTAGATTTGCACCATAGGCATGTTGTAAAGGATTTTTCTGAACTAATTGGCTGTTATCAGGGTTATTATTTTCTTGCCCTCCTAAAATTCTTTACAACACCTTTTTATTGGGCTCTTACATTGAAAATTTGGTGAAAATTTGCATATTTTGGCTATATTCTCACTAGGGTTTGACTTAGATTTGCACTCCCAGCATGTTGTGATGGATTTTATGGCTTCAGGTGACTGATATTACTATTATAATATGCTTCAACTCTTAAAATTCTTTACAACACCATTTTTATTGAGTCTTTGCATTGAAAATTTGTGAAAAATTGCATATTTTAGTGTATTTTCACTAGGTTTTGACTTGTCATCACTCTAGATTTGCATCAAAAGCGTGTTGTGAAGGATATTATTGATTTATTGAACTGATATCAAACATATTAATTTCTGTACTTCATCAATTTCCTTACAACACCCTTTCTTTCACTGATTTGCATTGAAAAAAGTTAAAAAATCAAGCATTTTAGGTCATTTTCACACATAGTTTTGCATTTGTCTTTTGCATAATTTTTGAAAAACTTTTGAAATCTAATTTTCCATTGATGTTACAAGACATTTCACCATGGCATCTTCATATCATTTCTCTTTGGTATCTTTACATGCATATATCAAAAACTTTGAGAGTTTCTACAAATTTCTTAATATGAATCCTCACGATCTCACTTATATACAAGCTATGTATCCCAAAGATATATTTAAATGCTCTTCATTTGAAATCTTTCAGTATGTATCTGATTATGACAACTTTATATCTTTCATGAGTACATACCCTTGGGTAGTTGAAGATTTAATAAAACACATTGAGAATCACAAGAGTGAAAGTTCTCTTAATGCTTTCAATTTAATAGCTAAAACATATGGTGATGACGATGATGATGATTCCATAGATTATCCTACTTCTCCTACAGCTGAATTTTCAAGAACCTTAGATGAGATGACTATGGATATCTCTATTAATGATACAATACCTTTCCTTCTTAACAAAATTGTACCTTCCTCTCATTCCAATGCTCTCCCTGGCCAAGATGTAGCATTAGTGAATGAGAAAAGGTCTCTCACGTTAAATCCTTTAGGGATAGATGTTGGGTATAATCAAGAGGAAAAAAATGTTAACTCAATCTTCATTAATAGACTTTGTAGTAATATTCCTAAGATGATTATACGACGGGCACCTAGTGCACCCTCTTCCTTAAAGCCGTTGATTACGATTCAAGGTAGACCTCTTGATTGCATCTACAAATATGCACAAAAAATTTCTCAACCAAGTCAAGGTATTCAAAATGTGTTACAAAAACCACACCACAATGTAATTGCTCACACATATAACACTCATAATAACAAGAAAATTAAGCAAGCACCACATGTGCCTATCTCTCTTCCATGTTCTCAATCTATGCTCCCTCCACCACCTCATTTTACTCATAAAAGTAGTCAAGAATATGATCTTGTCGAGCAGCTTCGTGCTACTCCAAGTAAGATCTCTCTTTGGGATTTGATATAAACATCGCCTACATACCATGGAATGCTCCAAGAAGATTTACAAAAGGTGATTGTCCCACCTACTTCTAAGCCTAATGATGTAGCAGCTGTATTGGATAGTACATGCATGCGACAAAAATAGATATTCTCTTTCAACCACATGAATTACCATCAATTAAAGTTCAAAACCAATATGATCCACTTATGATATTTGTCACAATAAATAAAAATTTAATAAAACAAGTTATGATTGACAATGGATAGGCTCTTAATGTTTGTAGCATTGACCTACTACACAAAATCAAGGCTGACACATCACAAATCAAACTGGATAAACTTAGCATTCGTGGCTTTGACAATCATAGTAGTCAATCATTAGGTACTATAACCTTACCTATAAAGGTGGGTCCTACGATTGTATCTACCCTGATTCATGTCATGCCTAGTTCTTTATCTTACAACATCATCCTTGGTAGACCTTCGATTCATGCATTAGGGGCAGTCCCTTCCACCCTACATCGTTCAATCAAATTTATATCCAAAGATAAACTTCATACTATTCATGTTGATCCTAAACTAGATAATTGTCTACATATTGAAATGCAAAAACTAGTTTACAATCATATGATCTTAAACAATTTACGAGCTGCTTCATTAGTACCTCTTGCCACGAATGATGTTGTGCAAAATTCTACACCATCGAATGCACTTTTTGGTGATGATTGGGGTTCATTAGATTTTACTCCTTTTAATGGATACTATAAGCTTAATAACCCTGACACATCAAAAGTAGCATCGATCTCATCTAAGCAATCTTTTGAAGAATCTAAAAAATGTAAAGTCTCCTTGGTAAAAAAATAAAGACAATACTCTCAATTATACTAGGAATTATGAGACCTATGAGGCTTGACCATCTTCTAAAGAAATGGACTCTCTTTATGGTCATGGATTTCAAATATTGTTCAAAAATCACAACTATTCAGGTAATGGATGTGGTGTAAATCAACAAGGAATCAAAATACCTTTACAAGTTGTTGGAATTAATTACATAGCTGGAATAGGATACCACTCTTTGAAGCCCACTAAAGCCTTTTGTCATCCTAAACTTAATGTTAATACAATATCAACAAGACCAAAACAACATGAGAGATATCCTATATATGTATGCTCTTAACATTGGGATGAAACAGGTAAGTATTTCTAACCCTTTACCTCCATGTTATGTTTCCCCCGTGATGTGTTATGTGTTGTTTAGGTCTCCTAGGATGACCCTTGATTCTCTTGTAAGGTCCAGGATACTAGGAGACTGCCTCTGTTGTGACCCTTCTTCTATTTATATCATCATTCTTCTATATTGCTTCCCCTCTATTTTCACTGTTGTGTGTTGTGTCTTACAGACATAAGGTTGTGGTTGGTGACTTGGGGGCACCCTCCTACGTGATTGTCCCTAAGGCACTTGTTTCTCCTCTCTTGATTTATTGTTTCCCTTCCTCTAGTGTTTCTATCTAGCAGGTAGATGATGAAAAACATATTATACTGATGAGGACCTAGTGTCCCTTTAGCGAGAAAGATAAAAAATTGGACTTAGTTCCTATATGATGATGGGGTTATATTTTATTCGACGCTTGGCTAGTAGAATTAATCTATGTGATCTTGATGGTGTCCTATCACACTTATAAAATATAATGTAATATTGTTGCTCTGTGCACTTTGTCTATCTTGAATCTTGCATTATGCATTGTTGTTTATCATGATTATATGGACACTAACACTTTTCTTGCAGGAATGTGTTTGTGGGAACATTTGGCAATCGTAGAGTACATTTTACCTTCAGGAGGCATGGGCTTTGAGAGAGATCATGTTCCCTTGTGTGTTTTCTACCTACCTTAACATGCTTGATATCGGTACATGATATCAACCACCTTAAGGTGGGGGCATATATAAGGTAAGCTATATGTTTTAGATGTTAGCAATGTGCTTGTTCTCAGGTGCAGTCTTAAAGATTGGTGGTAATGAGTCCCTCCTGCACTCTGAGATTTGTTTGAAATCTATTACAATCATTTAAGCCCTCTGTGAGGTGGGATATCACATATATCCTTTTTTATCTTAAGCCCTCTATGGAGGCGGGGATGATATATTTCTCATGGAGAGTACACATCCTGTCATTTTTAAAAAGTGCTCTATGGAGGCGGGGAGCGATTCTATGACTAACTCAACCCTTAAGCGTGTCTTTGGTGATTGTTGCATGGCAAAGCCCAATTGTTGGTGTGTGCCTATAATGTGCCTAAGATGGTGTTGACCCTAGAAATAGGAACACTCCATTGCTTGTCTGTCATGTTTTCTCCATGTCTTCCAAGTGTGTGTGTATTGCGTGTTTGTTCCCAAGCATAGTCTTAAAGACTGGTGGTGATGAGCCCCTCCTATTCTTTGGGATTTGTATGGTGTGTTTGATTTGTTTTGCGTGTCTATTTCCCCATATGCAGTCTTAAAGACCAGTGGTGATGAGTCCCTCCTACATTATGGGTGGTGTGTTTACTTTCCTTGTACTTGCATCTGCATTTCATATATGAAAATGAAAAAAGAAAGAAAAAGAAAATCATCACTATCTTCACTGCATTCACTATATTCACTGTGTTTTGCATGTCTTCATTACTATCTTCTCCATGTTTTGCATGCCTGTTACTGTCTTCATTGTGATTGGCGTGTCTTCTCCGTGTTTGGCGTGTTTGCTGTGTTTGTTGACCATACTTTAATGCATGTATTGGCCTTGCATTTATACATACATTAAAGTGGAGGCTAAATGTTATGTCAAAAAATGTCCCCTTGGGGGCTTTTCCCTCATAAGGTTTAGCTCTTGGGTCCTTTAGAATGTATTTAGAGCATCTTGCATGATTTTGATGACTCTCGATGAGAAAACCCTGAAGTTTCATGGAAAATAGGACTCAGGGGATGTATTTATGATAAATCCTGCCTAAAATAGGGGGGAGGACTTGGGCTCCTATGCCATAGTCCTGCCCTATTTTAGGTTAGGACATATTTCAAAGTGTCGGTTTATGACCATTATTTAGGTCCTATGCCAACACGATAAGTTTGAATTACAAAATTCTTAGCGAGGATGTTTGTAGTTACATATATAAGCATGATTAGGTTATCATTTGTAGACTAGATGGATATGGTGAACTTGTGGATTATGTTAAAGTGATTCAAGGCATTCATTGTGTGGTAGAGCAGACTTTGTGTTGTTCTTGTGTTTGTATTTGCAGATTTGGCATCCATCTCCTCATGGCATGAAGAGCATCTTCCTTCCATGCGATCTTCACTACAAGGTGATATCAATTATGTTTTCTATCATTTATCATTTGGATTTTTCCTCTATCCCATAGGGATACACACTCTTTATCTGACAATGGTGTTCAAAAGACTTGAATGTCTCTCTGAGGCTTGACTGAGGCAAGCCTCTAAACACCACAATCCCCAACCTATTTTTCTGTGATTGCAGGTTACAAGTTGTAAAAGTAGAAAAAGTGGAGTTGCAGGAGAGTAGTGCAGACTGTTAGAATTGTAGATTAGAGAAGAAAATAGGGACCTAGACTTGGGTGCTCGCTCATTAGTCCCCTAGATCCCACAACAGGAAAATCTTTGGAACAACAGGAACAAGTTGCAGACAAGTTTTCCATATCTCAGCAAAAACTGTGGCACTGGACTAGGGTGCCTACTCATTAGTCCCTGGCTTTTCCACTTTTTGAACTTCAAAATTTGGTATGCATTTGATTGTCATTTTATATCTCTATATGTGATCATTTTCTGTAATTTGTTTGTTTGTTCACGAATTCATGTAATTGGGATTTTGAGCATAATTGGGCTTAATTGAATAACAAAATCACACAAATCCAATCTTCCCCTATGTTCCAAGTGATAGAAGGTTTGTAGTAGGTTCCTCTACTCGATTGAATGTCCTTGAATGTTTAGTGGTGAAAAGAGGATTAACACAAACCATTGAAAACAAACCCTAAACAATCCTCTTCATTTTTCACCTTAAACACATCCAACTTGGGATTGTGTACACCTAGGATTATCCTGGCTAAGATTTTGAGCATAGTGTGAGTAGGCACATGCTTTTGGTGTTAGTAGGTATGGTGTGAGTAGGAACATATTATGTTTTTACATAGGTTCTCCAGACTGTGCCATGGCTATGAGGGCCAAGAACACTAGAATCTTTCTAGAGTGAGAGTGGCCTTTCCAAGTACTCTAATTTTAGATAATTATTGATAATATTGATGTTTAAAGGACATTAGGAAAATTAAATATATGATTTTTGATGTTAATCTTATAATGAATTTTGTTATTCAATTGGTTATGTTAATTATTTAATTTAGAGTTCCTAATAAATTAGCATATGTGGTAATTTACATTGTAATTAATAGCCTTACAAACTTTAAATTTCTTAACTCTAGTAATAATTATATTTAAATCCACTACAAATAAATAAATAACTCTAGGGAAAAGTAGTGTTACATTATGGTAACAAAGCCTAATAATCAAGCCTTTCTATCTGTAGAATTTTCTTTATGTTTTCTTGAATTTCATATTAACCAATCTTTAATATGCTCCTTGTTTATATATAGCAATATATTTTCCTTGGCCTCCAAGTCATCAAACCTAATTTACAATCCCTAACTTATAACCTTTTTCCATATGCTAATTTTTGTTTCTTCATTTGTTCATGAGCATTATTAGAAATCTTGGGTCATATTTGTGTGTGCATATCCATGTTTAAAATCTTCTCCAAGCTTAATGTTATTTTGAGAACTTCCTATGTATACCCAAACTCAACTTAAGGCATCATATCCATAGCCTATCAATAAGCTTTCTTTGTGTGCATTCAAGAGAGATATTGGTCTATGAGCTCATAATTGTTTTTCGGCATGGTAGGTTACTAGTGTTTAGGATGAAAAATATTTAAATATAGATTGATTCTAAGACTTCAAACCTACCCTTCACTCTATTGAAGCCTCTATGTTATACACATGTGCTTTAAACCATGTTAGAAATGAAGGCAACAACTACTTAAACAAAAATCCGATTACAATATGTAAATGATCTCAAATAGTGTGATATCAATGGAGATTACATTCAAAAATTAAATCAAAACATAGGAACAAACACCATAGAGAAATGACACAAGAAAAGAGGCTCAAGTTGTATTATCTTCAAAAAATGAATAGCATAATACATGCACTTCCTTCTTCTCTCCAACCTTCACTCCAACAGAACCTGTGTACAAAAATTTGTCATTCTACAACAATTACATGGAAATTTACTTATATAAATGTTTTCCCTCCAATCTAGGTGTCCACTTTTTCTCTTCTGAGAATCTCCAACATGCAAACAATAAATATCTTCTTATAAGCTCATGACACTTGTCCAAAGTCAACCATGCAAAGTTGGGCACCCAAGGCTGAATATGGTGTCTTACAGCACCTTATGACCTGTCATAACCATGATAAGTTTCTCTAGAAAGCATCTTCCCAAGATGGGCACCTAGGGATAAACATAGTATCTTACACCTATTAAATATCCGTCATATGTCATCATATTGTCATAGAATCTTATGACAACTTGCAATTGTCATAGATTCTCTTACATGCACTCACCAACATTATGATGTGTGTCATACATGCCAGAAATAGCAGATTCCTATTAGGATTAAAGTGCCATCAACCTTGTAAATCCTATGTAATTAATTACTCATATTGTTTGTAAATCACCCATAAGGCATGAAAGGTTTCACTAGCAGCGGTCTTGTTTCAGCTACATGTTTATATCCGGTCCTTGACGCTAATTCATCAGTGATGGGGGATCATAGGGGGGTTTCCCATTCATTATTATCATTGTAAATATGGACCATTCATCATTAGGTCATAGATTTGACGGTTGATATTATGTCAGTTTTCTTGCCCTAGAAGGCAACCCCCTTTTATAAGGATATTTGTACTACATTTTTATCAGATTTAAGAGTAATAGGTGCCCCTGGATTGAAGACTTCAAGGAGAGGAAGTGCATGTATTGTAATCACATATTTGAAGATAATACAACTTGGAGCCTCTTTTCTTGGTGGATTTTTTTACCTGAAAGGGTTTTCTCCACATTACATATTGTGTTATGTGTTTAGTTCGTAATGCATGTTATTTCTATGTAGTGGGTTTTATATTTGTTGCAATCTCCATTGATTCTACATTGTTTAGAGGATATTAATAAGGTTGAATCAGATTTTTGTTGTGTGGTTTGCACCTTCATTTCCAACAATTCCTCCATGGTGGCACCTGTTACTCATGATTTTTATAATTGCCAAAGTAAGTGTCACTCCATAATTACCACTTCTAGTGAAACTACCTCATTCCCTTATGGGTAATTATAAATTACAAATAATAAAATGAAATAAATACAATATTGGGATTTACAAGGTTAGTAGCACCTTATCCTAACATTCTCCCACTTGACATTATACATTGTAAATCAACCCATAAGAAATCAAATGAAAAATAATTAGGCATTAGAAACAAGTCCCATGGCCTCTTTGCACTACACAAATTTATCTGTGTTCATAGGTTTGGTCAATGAATTTGCAATATTCTCCTGATTGTCTATCTTCTTTAGCTCAATCTATCCACTTACAACCAATTCTCAAATAAAGTGATATTAAACACCAACATGCTTAGTCCAAGCATGGTACATAGGATTCTTGGCAAAACAGATAGCACTCTAGCTATCACAACCAATCTGAATGACTTTGCAATCAAAATGAATACCTGTACACAGTCTCCTCAACCAAAATGCCTCCTTAGAGACATGAGTGACAACCATATACTCTACTTTGATGGTGGAAAAGACAACCATGGGCTACCTCTTACTCATCCAACTTACTGCTCCTCCAAACATAGTAAACACATAGGTAGTAGTGGACCTCTGACTATCCAAGTCACCTATCCAATCTGCATCAACAAATCCTTGTATGTCTAAAGTTTTATCAGCACTATCAGTACCAAAATAAACCAAACAATAATTAGGAGTACCTGCAAGATATTTAAGCACCATTTTTCACATAATTCCAATGCTTTCTACTAGGGTTAGACATAAACTTGCTCAAAACTCCCACTGCTTGGACAATATTTGGCCTAGTGCAAACCATTGCATACATCAAACTCCGTACAACACTAGCATATGACACATTAGACATATCCTCAAAATGATCCTCATTCTTTGGACACATATCTAATGAAATCTTAGTACCAATGGGTAAAGGAACTCTAATTGGGTTACAATCTTGCATACTAAATGTCTGCAAAATGGTATTCACAACCAAAGCTTTATGTTACCTTTGTCCCTCATGATCTCCATACCCAGAATATACTTGGAAGCTCCAAGATCTTGCTTATCGAATGCACTTGAAAGTTGGGCTTTTAACTCACTGATCATACCCTTAGTATTGCTAAAAAATAACATGTCATCAACATATAATGCAATGATCATGTATAGAATCATCAATACAATGAATGTACATACAATGATCCTTCCCACTTCTAGAAAAACCCAATTTCAACACAAATGAGTCAAACTTTTGATACCACATTCTGGGGGAGTGTTTTAGACCATAAAGAGACCTCTTTAACTTGGAAACCCAATGTTCTTTTCCTTTTACCTCAAAACCTATAGGTTGTTGCATATAAATTTCTTCCTCAAGATTTCCATGCAAGAACGTAGTCTTAACATCCATTTGCTCTATTTCCCAATCAAAAGCTACAATAATGGATAAAAGAAATATAATAGAAGTTAATTTAGCTTGACAGGAGAGAAAATTTCACTGAAATCAACTCCCTCTCTTTGGGAGTAGCCCTTGGCTACTAGTCTAGCCTTGTACTTCTCCAATTAACCATCTACTCCAAAATTCTTCTTAAAGACCCACTTGCAAGCTATGGCCTTTCTTCCTTTGGACAAATGAACAAGATCCCAAGTGTTACAATAGTCTAAAGCCATCATCTTCTGCTGCATGGCTAATTGTCAACTAGGTTCCATTGTCTTGTGGAGTTCTTGAGGCTCTACTTGTTCTTTTGCATGATATTGCTTCAGTAGAGCAAGATATTACAACCTATTGGGAAAGAATTTCAAACAACTATATCTCCATATCCATTGATAGACACTGATGAAATAAATATCTAGAACCATTATCGACATATAGAGGAAGAGTAAGAGAGAGAAGGGAAGATAAAGTGAGAGTGAGAGATAGAAGGAGAGATAAAGTGAGAGAGAGAGAGAGAGAACGGGAGAGAGAAAGATCAATAAAGGAAGAAGGGGAGAGATAGAGTTATAGAGAGAGATAAAGAGATAAAGAGAAATAGAGGGAGATAAAAATTTCTAGAGAGAGAGAGGTAACAAAGAGAGAGAAAATAGAGAATGAGAGAAAGATATATACACATATAGAGAGAGAGAGATAGATTCCCTTTTCAATTCCCTGTGCAATCTTGATTGCTTCTCTTATAGGACATTTAATAGAGGACTATAGAGAGGGAGATAGGTAAAGAGAGAGAAAGGGAGGGAGAGATACAGAGATAAAGAGGAAGGGAGGAATGAAGAGATATAGATATAAATATATAGAGAGAGGGGAAGATAGAGAGATAGAGAGAGGGGAAGATAGAGAGATAGAGAGAGGTCATTCAATTTTTATCTTTCATCTTTATGGATTCAATATGTAATGTTTAAAATTAAAATATATTGATTTGTGTTTAATGCCTTAGTGTCAATATTTATGGTTTTGGGTTTTGGGTTCACATTTAGGTGAGGAAGAGGAAGGTAGAAGGATAGGGGGAGAGAGAGGTAGAGAGAGTGGGAAGAGAGGGAGAGAGAGATGTAGAGAGAGTGGGGATGGACAGATAGAGAGGGATAAAGAAAGAGGGAGAGATAGAGATAGGAAGAGATAGAGAGAATAGATAGGGAGAGGGAGAGGGAGAGGAAGAGATAGAAAGGTATAGAGATAGAGATAGAGATAGAGATAGAGATAGAGATAGAAATAGGGAGGGATAAAGAGTTAGATAGATAGATAGAAAGGGGAGAGGGACTATTAGGTCTAAAAAATGCAGGTCATTAACCCTAAGAGGTTGCAAGGCTCCCTTGACGTTTTTGTCTAACTGACACGGGGTAGATATGGATAAACCCCCTTCACTTCAGGCTCTACCAGACCTAGGTGGGTAAACCTCTAATTAATTAAATAGATAAAGAGATGATCACTACTTTAATCAAAATTAATCTAATTATTGATAATGGCGTAAATTATAAAACAAATGAAAAGACAACAAGTTAATTCTAAATGATCTAAATTGTAATGCTAAAACAATGATGCAATCTAATTAAATAAATCTAAAGTGAATTCGTATAAGTGATAATGAAAACACTAGACCAGTGCCTTATTAAATATAGAGTCAGTATGATCATGAAATAAATGACTATTTGTTTGGTAAAAACTGGAACTATCTGGCATGAAAGAATATGTATGTAACTTGTACAACCCTGTAAGGAAATAGTTAATATTCCATACTTATATATCCAATTGACAAAATCAAATTACCTGCATTCATCTAAAAAGATTTAATCCCTACTTGAAGGAACCTATCAGAATGATATTGCAATTGTAATAGATTTATCAAAAACTGGAGACAGAATACAAACCCTAACTATATGACTCTTCTTACATATCCATGACAATGTCTTCATAGTTACTATGATAGATTTAAAGGATTTAATTCTGAAAGTAGAAAACAGTTAATCTTATCACACTATAACAGCAAATGTGTATAGACAACTTGAAGATATACTTGATAACTCAAATTGAATAATAGAGAAAACTTTGAAAGGAGACAGTCATATAATTGAATAAATTAAACAGATAGTTGATACTGAAATTTGCAGTTACTACTTCATGTTCGCAGACTTGACTTCATCAGAGAATGCTTGCACATGGTCTACCAGAAATAAAATATATTAAAAGTGAACTAGCATTGTTGTTCAAATCTGATCTATAGTATCCCCTGTTCTATTCTGTAATCTCTCCCTATTCTATCTATTCTATCTTCTATTTCTCTATGTTCTAAAAATTTTTTCTGGTCTTGGTCATCTCTTCTAAAGAGAAGCATACAAGCTTCAGACCAGTTACAATAGTTGTGACGGTTGATAACCAAAATCAATATTTGTACTAATAAAACAGATTCAGGAAAATTAATACTCGTCTTTAATCACCAAATGGATAACCATTTCCGAGTCAAACAAAGCTCTTTAACTGTAGTTTCACTTAATCTCCTTCGAAGGTTTATTGATTATCCTAAAAAGACCAAATAAAACACAAATTAATTTCTAATCAAATAATTAGAACAAATTTGTTTAAACATATGTATTTACTTAAGTAATTACTTCCCTTATTGATATTTTATTCATCTCCTCAAGATCCTTTCGTGGGTGTTTATATAACTTGATCTTCGTTGTGTATATCCTTCAAAAACCCCATATTTTAACTATTAGAAGAATATCTTAACCATTCAGATTTAATGTCATTTTAGGATTTTTGTGTTTTTGTATAAGTTATTCTGTGTTCGCGCGGTAGTAGAGTATCGGCATAAGGTGCATTTTGTTTCATCGAAAGTGTAATGCAAATGTATATCACAAATGTATCTTTAAGAATGTATGTGAGAATGTACATTATGTTGGATACGGAAGGTGACTGGTAGAAACAGTAAAGAGAATCGGTGATAACAAGTCATGTCTTGTATATACAATAGTTTGGCATATCAAAAACATACGTTGTTGTTATACAAGCCAAATGTGCAGGCGGCGGGACCCACTACTTGCATCCAACCTTCATAAATAATGCTCGATACATATAAATTCAATTGTATCTTCCTTTCAGACTTCTTATTTTATAAATCGCATTATGTAGTCCCTTTCGATTCTGAATTGTATAGGCAACCTCTGATATACTTTAAGTCCTAATGCACTAGTTTAACCAAACTTTAATCTTTCTTGGATTCCGCATTGCATGTAGTCTTGTATATTTTTCTTTGTATGTCCCGAAACATACATACAAGGCAGAAACATACAACAATTACATCTCATTCCATAACTTTTCAATTTTGTGATTTGTATAGAGAGCAATGCATCTTTTAATATACTTTAAGTCAGGATGCATCGTTTATACCATATTTTAACTTCTTTTGAGTTTTCGCTTGTATGTACCACAATGTATGTATCCGAAACATACATACAAGGCCTGAAACATACAAGGATAAAACCAATTTTAATACCACTTTTGGTTCCCTCACTTGTATAAGTGCAATGCATATCGCAATGTATGTATACTAAAATGTATGTCTCTGAAAGCATACATATACAAAGCGCCATACATACAACTTAACTTCATTTCATACTTTTTCGAATCCGCGGTATGTATATTAGCCTTGTATAACCCAAAACATACAATATACTAAATATACAATGATTTTACCATATTTCATAATCTTTCAGTTCCGTGCTATGCATATCGCAATGTATGTATACCGCAACATACATACAAAGTGTAAACATACAAAGACTTAATGTTAATTCATAATTGTTTCGGTTCCAGGCAATGCATATCACCTTGTATGTACCACTTTGTATGTTGCATTCTGCCAAACATACAAACATAACATACAAGCAACGGACCCGACAGAAAATACATTTCAACTTTTAACCTCATCGGGTCCACAACAAAACGTTAGAACAATGCATCAACCCGATGACTCCTTTATGCGACCATACCATGACCCTATATATAAGGGACTTTGCATTTGCATCATACAATCATACAAACCACTTTGTATATGAGAGACTTTGTATATACAAACATACAAACCCATACCATAATGCATTTTACTAAAAACACACATAACTTGCAAAATACAGGGAATTTTAAGATGGTTCAAAAAGCAACCCCTATTCATTTTCAACAAGGAACTCACCCATATTTAGCTCTGGTACTTAATGCCATTTTTCCTTTATTTTCAACAAGGTTTGTAAATTTTCACTTCCTTGTTTACGGTTCATCTTTAATGAGCACTTCAACCATGTTATATTAAGTCTTCAGGAATCAGAATAGATCAAATCCAAATATTTCTATCAATTCAATTGTTAATTTCTGCTTGAAAACAACTATGGATCTTTCCATAAATGCTCACATACTGAAGTCTTTGGATGATTAAAACTTAATATTTGCCAAAATGTACCCTGGGAATTTTAGTCCCAACAGTGGCTCTTTCTGGGGATGTATGCCCCTTGTGGGCATAGCAAGATCCTAGATTTCTCGAGGAGCAGACCAATGCCCTCTTCATTTGACTACGGGTGTGTTGGCAAGAGACACTATATGGATTCATGTATGTTGTCATTGATGGCAACAAAGGTTATCCCACACATCCGCAAGACATGATGAGTCTCTACCGGAAGTTAGATTGAAGAAGTGTTATGATCTGGTAAGCAAGAACAGAGCAGTCAGCAAGGTCCGACAGTCAGATCTGGATCTCTTAGAGGAAGTATCTCAGTGAAGTGTGGATTTGGGAAAGTCAAGAGGAGTACCTTGACTAATAGATTCCAAGGATTTAGCCTCCGATGATGGAAGGATGAAGAGATATGAGCACTTGAGTGTTGGGTTCCTATTTGGCATAATAGACAGAGGAAGAACTATACCAGTAGAGTGTCAGACGCAAATTTGGAAGAGATATTGCTGATGACTAAGTTTCTTAAGGTATCATTCATGATTGGCTGACATGATTGATGATTTCTACAAGCATCTCCTAGATCCGCATCACTTGGTAAGCAAGGATTCAGCCGACAGATTAAAGTTTGGGAATGACTGACTATTCCGGATGCTGACTAGAAAGAGGATGAAATCCTTTTTGCGGATATATATATATATATATATATATATATATATATATATATATATATATATATATATATCAAATGGATTTCGATGAGAAGATGTGAAAAAGTGTGTTGTTGTATGTGCGAAGAAAAGTAGCACAGCAGAAGGAAAGTAGTAAGGAAGGTCTGGTATGTGAAAGGACAGCAGCATAACTGAAGAGGAAGGATGAAGTGCAGTAGATCAGTATATTGAGCCTAACCGGAACTGAACTCCAGCACGTGTGGATGCTTCTCATCAGTTCAAGAATCTTGTTACAACTTATAGATAGTAAGTCTCTTGTAGGCAGTGAGCCTCTTGTGAGTAGTGTGCTCAGGCAGTAAGCCCTAAATGGCAAGTGCCTTTTTGTAATTCTATTCTTCTAACGGAGAATACAATCTTGGGTTAATCACCCCATGGTTTTCTCCCTTAACAGGGTTTCCACATCAAAAATATTGTGTCATGTGTATTTCCATTTCATGGTTATGTTTGCTTATTTCAATTGATGCTGCATTAATTATTAAGCAAGTTCAGAAAGCTAAAATAATTAAGATAACTAATTCACCCCCCTCTCAGTTATCAACAATTGGTATCAGAGCCAAGTTCCTCCAATCAGAGCCTAATAGCTTGAGGAAGATCTTAGAATTGAGATGGATGTGTATGGTATGAGGGAGCAACTTCAGTCTGCCCTAGATGATCTTGAGCAATCTAATTCCAAAGTCAATGTATTAAAGGAAAGACTCAAACAGGCTGATGATTTCATAAATGAACTAAAAGGGAAACTAAGTCTTTCTATGAAAAAGAGAAAGGAACTACTTCAACAATTAGCAAGTCAAGGTGAAGCAAATGGTACAAATGAAGATCTTAAGGAAAAAACCAAGTTATGTGAAAAATTGTCAAAAGAGATCATCATGGTAAGACATGAAATGGAATCAAGAGTCATGAAATTTACCCAAGAAATTCAAGAGAAAAGAAAAACTGAAGATGATCTAAAACAATCTCTCAAGGAGAAATCAGAAGACTGCCACAAGATGGATAGAATAATCAGACATCTTGAATCCGATCTTGAAGATGCTAAAGATAATGAAGAAAAACTAGAAGATCAAATTGTCTCTCTAAAAAGGGATCTTCAAATAGCAAATGAATACAAAGAGAAATTCAAGATAAGTTCTGCTTAACCTGAAGTTCTTCTTGAAAGCCAAAAAGGGGTAGATGACAAGCGTGGCTTGGGATATGAAAAAGGTGAGAGCTCTGGATCTGGTCAGAAGAAGTTTGAATCAGAAAATCCAAGAAACAGGCCTAGAAGACCTCCGGTGAGGCAACCTAATGCTCAAAGATATCCATCCTTCAATGGATACTGCGACAACTGCAATAATTTTGGTTATAATGCTAGTCAGTGCAGAAGAAGAATGAATCAGACTAACACTTCCTTCTCCGGACAGTGTTTTAACTATAAAAGGTATGGTCACAAATCTCATGAATGCAGAAGTATGCAAATGAATGATTCTTTCAATGGTAGATGCTTTGCATGCAATAGAATGGGTCATAAGGCTAATCAATGTAGATCAAGAGGACATCAATTAAATATGCAAAGAAATGTTGTTTGCCACAATTGCAATATCCGGTCATATTGCAAAATTCTGTAGAAGCAAGAATCAGGACAAAAGAGGTCCGGTACATCATAACTAGAATCAAAACAAGGGAAAAGGAAAAGTGAATGTGGATAAAGTTCAAAGTGAGATGAACAAGATTTGGGTGAAGAAAAGTACAAAAAATGTAGGGGATGGATTTACACCAGAATCTGGTGCTGATATTCCTTCCAAAAATTAAAAAAGTGAGCTCTGGCTCAGGGGGAGACACAAGGAAAAAAATTTTCCCCTAGCCAGTAAATTGGTGCCGGAATTGGCACAAGGAAGGTTGAGGATTAAAGGGTTCTCAGAGAATCATCTAAATAATTTGTGGTTAAAATATGAAAGATCCGCAAGATACTTAGAACAAGATTGATCCGGTTCATCAAGTCATCCGAATAAGCAAAACAAGGCAAACTGAAATGGCTTAAGTTGAGCATTTATTGTAACTTGGTATTACGGTTTATGGAGTAATATAAGGGTTCTTCTTATTAATCATTTGTTCATTCTACATTCAAGAAGAAGCAAAAAGGAGCTTTGCAACAACTATCCCCAAGCCCATCAAAGATCATTTGCACAAGTCGATCTCCAGCAATCGATCCGGTTCACTCCGTGAAACCTAAAGGCACAAAAGGTGTTTTCCATTCTTAAATATCTCTCTGCAAATATTTTTAAAGATGTCTACTCCAAATATTGTGAAGATCACTGATAGGCCTTGCCCGAAATTCAAGAAACATCCCTACAAATCCTTGGAAGTAGATCCTCTAGGAGCATTTTCCGGTATTCTGCATGGTGTCTTGCATACAGAAGATATTAGCATTTACATTCACGCAAACATTGAAGAATTCAGAGAGTTCAAATTGAGGGATATCTATCACAAACAACTAATAGATGATTCATTTGAGCTCAAACCCCAATACAAGGCCCTCCGAGAGAAGCACTTTGCACAGTCTATACATTTCCCCTGCTTTGCTGAGGATGAATGGGTCCGGTATGTCTTGAGCAGAATACATGACAACTTCATGTGGTTGAATGGACCATTCAAGATCACAAAAGATGCCATTAGGGCAGTTACTAGTTTGCACTCATCCGGTGGGATACCTACTCTCAAATCTGTCAACAATCAGACTGTAAGTGAGGCTACCGGATCTAGGTTTGACAAAAGAGCAATGACAATAGAAGATATCACTAATCCGGATATCAAGTTTGCCTCCATGATCATTAGATACAAGATATATCATTCTAGTAGGGAAAATTCAGTACCTAGAACTACCATCTACACTGCTTATGAAATGTTAAGAAAGAATTCAGACTATGACCTTTGTCAGCTCCTTCTAAACCAACTCTTGGAGAATCTGCAAAAAATAAAGAAAGATAAAAATAATTCATTTAAGTATGGTGGGTTAATATTGTGCTTATTCTTCTACTTTATGAATGAGCTACCCAGATCCAATGGATGGGTATGCCAGAATGACAGACCGGTTGCCATACAAATTAGGGATTATTTGCATGGACTTGGTGATGACAAAGCAAAAAACACAGCTCTCTGGGGTTTCTTCAAAAACTTCCAGAACATGATGCAAGCTAGAGAGAGAATTCCCCAATCTCTAGTCAAGAAATACAAAGACATAGTATGCTTTATGGTAGAGATTGATCAGTGCCTAATGGAGGCAGTAGAACCAAGAACAGTGTGGATCATGCCAATGGGGTATGAGGTGGATGAGAAAATAGTAGAGCTGCATGTTTAGCACATGTTGAGTCAACCAAAGGATCCCAAGGCAGAAAGGTTTAGAACCTTTGAAGAATTGAGTGTGAAGATCCATGTTGAACTAAGGCAACTAGAGATGAAAAGAAAGGCAAGGAAAGAAGTAGAAAACATTGCCAAAAGCTTTGGCATCTCAAAAGAGGCACTTGATGCCAATAGGGAAAAGAAGGAAAGGACTGAGAAAGAAAAGAAAGAGGTAGAAAAGCAAAGTGTTCCGGTAGAATCCTCCTCCTGGACCAGATCTTCTAGGAGCTCTGCACCTACCACTAATAAGAGCTCAAGTAAGTCAAAACCAGAAGCAAAATCATTCGGTAAAGCAGAGAAAAGAACTAAGACAAAGGCCACAAGGTCTTTCATTAGTCAGAAGGATGATGAAGAGACTGAGTCAGATTAGGAGGTAAGGAAAATGAGGAAAAAGAAGAAAGTATATGGTGAACCCTCTACCGGTGAAGACAAGGAAGAGATGGCAGAAGAGTTTGTTGAAAAGCCCACTCTATCAGTAGATGATGTCGTCAAATCAGTTACTGTGGATGGAAACCTTCAACCAATGGCTGAATTCTATGATTATTATAATGAGCCTGACCAAAAGATCTTGCAGGAAGCAACAATCAAATATCTGAATATCTACAATAAGGCTTTCATTGAAATTATATCTCTTATTCCCAAAAGCCTAGAGAAAGAGTTAGAAATAAGAAGGAACAACGCTATGGCAAAAGATCTTGAGATTCGAGAACAGATAACCATTCAGCTATATCCTTCAATTGATTCAAAGAAAATAAATATGATCTTCAAAGATTGCAAGGATGAGTTCTGGAGCAAAGCAAGAATGAATCAACTTATGCTCAGAGAAACTGACAAAATAACATAAGAGACAGAAGAGATCCTCTGGAATGCTTACTCAAGATTCAACATTCCTATTATAGAGGACTTGGGTATTGATCCCTTGGCTACAAGTGTTGAAAAATAATCACCTGAGGCAATGACAGAAGAAGTAATGGACACCGGTGAAGAAAAAGATAAGGACTTGGAATCCTCTGCTCTGGAAGAGGTGGCCCATGAACAAACAAACATCACTCCTCCGGTCTCCTCTGATGACTCCGGATCCAAAGGAGAAGAAAGAATAGAGGATAAAGAAAAAGAAGTGAAGGAAAAAGAATATGATAGTACTAAGGTTGCAGAAGGAAATAAGACTTTAACAGAGAAGACCACAACTGCTAGTGGTATGAGTGTAGAAGGAGAGAAAGCTCCAAGAGACAGCTCTAAGACTGCAGAAGAGAAGAAGAATCTGTCTCCGACAAGAGACATTGCAGAAACTGTCAAAGAATTCTTAAACAAAGAGACAATGGAGATTGATGAACTGGAACTTCTACAAGGGCCATTTGATTTTGATTCCCTTTCCCCATTACAAACAATGAAGATAGCTTTATTTTCTAATGCAAAGGTAAAAGAAAAACTCTTGAAGTCTCACATTGAAGACTGTGAGCTATTAGAAGTTGCATCTGGAGTATTAGAAAAGATCATGCCATCTTTTTAGAAGGATCCCTCAACCTCCTCATTTGGTAATCTCAAATCTCTAGTCAATAGTGTTAGCACACATTTTGATTCCCTAGAGAAGTCAGCAGAAGATAAGGTCTGGAAGGAATTTTTGGCAAAAATATTATTAGAGGTACAAGGGTTAAGAACTAATGATAGGAGGAATATGAATATTGGGATAAAGAGCTTAGAAAATGCTCTTAAATATGGAGGGGAAATATACAAATTTTGTTTATCATGGTCCAAAGTAACATTGGATATTGAGAAGAAAGTGAAAGAATAGGAGGACAAACTGACAAAACTCTCTAAGAACTTTGATCCTCTCTCCTCTTCCATAATAAATCAAGAATGTCAGACTATTACAGTCTTGAATGAAATCAAGAGGCTTGAGAAGGAAAAAAAAATAGAATAAGTAGGTTGGGTGAACTAAAAGGGATAATTATCCCCAAGTTAGAGGCCATGCATGAGGCCATAAAAGAAGCTCAGATCACAGCTCGGACCAGTGATCCAACAGATCTAAAAAGGGCAGACACGTTTGCATTCCTGTTGAGTGGTCACATCTCAATTTTGGACAGGATGAAGCAAAGTTGGGCAATAGAATTCATCCAATTGAAGACAACTTTTGCAGACATACTTCAGTATATGTAAGTATGCTATACATATATATTTATGCGGCAAAGTTTAGTTGACTTTTTGAGAATTTTGGTGTGTGGACCCTACCCTTTTCCATTGATGTCAAAGGGGGAGTGAGGAGTAGTGAAAAATGAGGAATCCAGCTAAGGGGGAGCTCTAAAAAATGTATATAAAAATAGAGCATCAGCCAAGAGGGAGTATAGTGTGACACTTAGTTATTTTTCACTAAGTGTTACCATCAATGCCAACGGGGGAGATTGTTGGCAAGAGACACTATATGGATTCATGTATGTTGTCACTGATGGCAACAAAGGTTATCCCACACATCCGCAAGACATGATGAGTCTCTACCGGAAGTCAGATTGAAGAAGTGTTATGATCTGGTAAGCAAGAACAGAGCAGTCAGCAAGGTCCAACAATTAGATCCGGATCTCTCAGAGGAAGTATCTCAGTGAAGTACAGATTTGGGGAAGTCAAGAGGAGTACCTTGACTAATAGATTCCAAGGATTTAGCCTCAGGTGATGAGAGGATGAAGAGATATGAGCACTTGAGTGTTGGGTTCCTATTTGGTAGAATAGACAGAGGAAGAACTATACCAGTAGAGTGTCAGACCCAAATTCGGAAGAGATATTACTGATGACTAAGTCTCTTAAGGTATCATTCATGATTGGCCGACATGATTGATGATTTCTACAAGCATCTCCTAGATCCGCATCACTTGGTAAGCAAGGATTCAGCCGACAGATTAAAGTTTAGGAATTACTGACTATTCCGGATGCCGACTAGAAAGAGGATGAAATCCTTTTTGTGGATATATATATCAAATCAATTTCGATGAGAAGATGTGAGAAAGTGTGTTGTTGTATGTCTGAAGAAAAGTGGCACAGCAGAAGGAAAGCAGTAAGGAAGGTCCGGTATGTGAAAGGACAACAGCATTACTGAAGAGGAAGGATGAAGTGTAGTAGATCAGTATATTGAGCCTAACCGGAACTGAACTCCAGCACGTGTGGATGCTTCTCATCAGTTTAAGAATCTTGTTACAACTTATAGACAGTAAGTCTCTTGTAGGCAGTGAGCCTCTTGTGAGCAGTGTACTCAGGCAGTAAGCCCTAAATGGCAAGTGCCTTTTTGTAATTCTATTCTTCTAACAGAGAATACAATCTTGGGTTAATCACCCCATGGTTTTCTCCCTTAACAGGGTTTCCACGTCAAAAATATTGTGTCATGTGTATTTCCATTTCATGGTTATGTTTTCTTATTTCAATTGATGTTGCATTAATTATTAAGAAAGTTTAGAAAGCTGAAATAATTAAGATAACTGATTCACCCCCCCTCTCAGTTCTCAACAATTGGTATCAGAGCTAAATTCCTCCAATTAGAGCCTAACAGCTTGAGGAAGATCTCAGAATCGAGATGGATGTGTATGGTATGAGGGAAGAACTTCAGTCTACCCTAGATGATCTTGAGCAATCTAATTCTGAACTCAATGTATTAAAGGAAAGACTCAAATAGGCTGATGATTTCATAAATGAACTAAAAGGGAAACTAAGTCTCTCTATGAAAAAGAGAAAGGAACTACTTCAGTAATTGGGAAGTTAAGGTGAAGCAAATGATACAAATGAAGATCTTAAGGAAAAAACCAAGTTATGTGAAAAATTGTCAAAAGAGATCATCATGGTAAGACATGAAATGGAATCAGGAGTCATGAAATTTACCCAAGAAATTGAAGAGAAAAGAAAAAATGAAGATGAACTAAAACAATCTCTCAAGGAGAAATCAGAAGACTGCCACAAGATGGATAGAATAATCAGACATCTTGAATCCGATCTTGAAGATGCTAAAGATAATGAAGAAAAACTAGAAGATCAAATTATCTCTCTTAAAAGGGATCTTCAAACAGAAAATTAATACAAAGAGAAATTCAAGATAAGTTCTACTCAACTTGAAGTTCTTCTTGAAAGCCAAAAAGGGGTAGATGACAAGCGTGGCTTGGGATATGAAAAAGGTGAGAGCTCCGGATCTGGTCAGAAGAAGTTTGAATCAGAAAATCCAAGAAACAGGCCTAGAAGACCTCCGGTGAGGCAACCTAATGCTCAAATATATCCATCCTTCAATGGATACTGCGACAACTACAATAACTTTGGTCATAAAGCTAATCAGTACAGAAGAAGAATGAATCAGACTAAGACTCCCTTCTCCAGACAGTGTTTTAACTATAAAAGGTATGGTCACAAATCTCATGAATGCAGAAGGATGCAAATGAACAATTCTTTCAATGGTAGATGCTTTGCATGCAATAGAATGGGTCATAAGGCTAATCAATGTAGATCAAGAGGACATCAATTTAAATATGCAAAGAAATGTTGTTTGCCACAATTGCAATAGATCCGGTCATATTGCAAAATTCTGTAGAAGCAAGAATCAGGACAAAAGAGGTCCGGTACATCATAACCAGGATCAAGACAAGGGAAAAGGAAAAGTGAATGTGGATGAAGTTCAAAGTGAGATGAACAAGATTTGGGTGAAGAAAAGTACAGAAAATGTAGGGGATGGATCTGCACCAGAATCTGGTGCTGATATTCCTTCCAGAAATTAAAAAGTGAGCTCTGGCTCAAGGGGAGACACAAGGAAAAACTTTTTCCCCTAGCCAGTAAATTGGTGCCAGAATTGGCACAAGGAAGGTTGTGGATTAAAGGGTTCTCAGAGAATCATCTAAATAATCTATGGTTAAAATATGAAAGATCCGCAATAGACTTAGAACAAGGTTGATCCGGTTCATCAAGTCATCCGAATAAGCAAAACAAGGCAACTGAAATGGCTTAAGTTGAGCATTTATTGTAACTTGGTATTAGGGTTTACGGAGTAATATAAGGGTTCTTCTTATTAATCATTTGTTCATTTTGCATTCAAGAAGAAACAAAAAGGAGCTCTGCAACAACTATCCCCAATCCCATCAAAGATCATTTGCAGAAGTTGATCTCTAGCAATCAATCTGGTTCACTCTATGAAACCTAAAGGCGTAAAAGGTATTTTCCATTCTTAAATATCTCTCTACAAATCATTTTAAAGATGTCTACTCTGAATATTGTGAAGATCACTGATAGGCCTCACCCCAAATTCAAGAAACATCCCTACAAATCCTTGGAAGTAGATCCTCTAGGAGCATTTTCTAGTATTTCGCATGGTGTCTTGCATACAGAAGATATTAGGGTTTATATTCACGCAAACATTGAAGAATTCGGAGAGTTCAAATTTAGGGATATCTATCACAAACAACTAATAGATGATTCATTTGAGCTCGAACCCCAATACAAGGCCCTCCGGGAGAAGCACTTTGCATAGTCTATACATTTCCCCTGCTTTGCTAAGGATGAATGGGTCCGGTATGTCTTGAGCAGAATACATGACAACTTCATGTGGTTGAATGGACCATTCTAGATCACTAAAGATGCCATTAGGGCAGTTACTAGTTTGCACTCATCTGGTGGGATACCTACTCTCAAATCTGTCAAGAATCAGACTGTAAGTGAGGCTACAGAATTTAGGTTTGACAAAAGAGTAATGACAATAGAAGATATCACTAATCTAGATATCAAGTTTGCCTCCATGATCATCGGATACAAGATATATCATTCTAGCAGGGAAAATTCAGTACCTGGAACTGCCATCTACACTGCTTATGAAATGTTAAGAAAGAATTTAGACTATGACCTTTGTCAGCTCCTTCTAAACCAACTCTTGGAGAATCTACAAAAAATAAAGAAAGATAAAAAGAATTCATTTAAGTATGGTGGGTTAATATTGTGCTTATTCTTCTACTTTATGAATGAGCTACCTAGATCCAGTGGATGGGTATGGCAAAATGACAGACCGGTTGCCATACAAATCAGAGATTATTTGCATGGACTTGGTGATGACAAAGCAAAAAACACAGCTCTCTGGGGTTTCTTCAAAAACTTCCAGAACATGATGCAAGCTAGAGAGAGAATTCCCCAATCTCTAGTCGAGAAGTACAAAGACACAGTATGCTTTATGGTAGAGACTGATTAGTGCCTAATGGAGGCAGTAGAACCAAGAACAGTGTGGATCATGCCAATGGGGTATGAGGTGGATGAAAAAATAGTAGAGCTGCATGTTCAGCACATGCTGAGTCAACCAAAGGATCCCAAGGTAGAAAGGGTTGAAACCTTTGAAGAATTGAGTGTGAAGATCCATGTTGAACTAAGGCAACCAGAGATGAAAAGAAAGGCAAGGAAAGAAGTAATAAACATTGCCAAAAGCTTTGGCGTCTCAAAAGAGGCACTTGATGCCAATAGGGAAAAGAAGGAAAGGACTAAGAAAGAAAAGAAAGAGGCAGAAAAGCAAAGTGTTCTGGTAGAATCCTCCTCCCGGACCAAATCTTCTAGGAGATCTACACCTACCACTGATAAGAGCTCAAGTAAGTCAAAACTAGAAGCAAAATCATCCGGTAAAGTAGAGAAAAGAACCAAGACAAAGGATACAAGGTCTTACATCAGTCAGAAGGATGATGAAGAGACTGAGTTAGATGAAGAGGTAAGGAAAATGAGGAAAAGGAAGAAAGTATCTGGTTAACCCTCTACCGGTGAAGACAAGGAAGAGATGGCAAAAGAGTTTGTTGAAAAGCCCACTCTATCATTAGATGATGTCGTCAAATCAGTTACTGTGGATGGAAACCTTCAACCAATGGCTGAATTCTATGATTATTATAATGAGGCTGACTAAAAGATCTTGTAGGAAGCAGCAATCAAATATCTAAATATCTACAATAAAGGCTTTCATTGAAATTATATCTCTTATTCCCAAAAGCATAGAGAAAGAGTTAGAAATAAGAAAGAACAATGCTATGGCAAAAGATCTTGAGATCCAAGAACACATAGCCATTCAGGTATATCCTTCAATTGATTCAAAGCAAATGAATATGATCTTCAAAGATTGCAAGGATGAGTTCCGAAGCAAAGCAAGAATGAATCAACTTATGCTTGGAGAAATTGACAAAATAGCAAAAGAGACAGAAGAGATCCTCTGGAATGCTTACTCAAGATTCAACATTCCTATTATAGAGGACTTGGGTGTTGATCCCTTGGCTACAAGTGTTGAAAAAGAATCACCTGAGGCAATGACAGAAGAAGTAATGGACACCGGTGAAGAAAAAGATAAGGACTTGGAATCCTCTGCTCCAGAAGAGGTGGCCCGTGAACAAACAAACATCACTCCTCCAGTCTCCTCTGATGACTCCAGATCTAAAGGAGAAGAAAGAATAGAGGATAAAGAATAAGAAGTGAAGGAAAAATAATATGACAGTACTAAGGTTACAGAAGGAAAGAAGACTTCAACAGAGAAGACCACAACTGCTAGTGGTATGAGTGTAGAAGGAGAGAAAGCTCTAAGAGACAGCTCTAAGACTGTAGAAGAGAAGAAGAATCTGTCTCCGGCAAGAGACACTGCAGAAACTGTCAAAGAATTCTTAAACAAAGAGACAATGGAGATTGATGAACTGGAACTTCTACAAGGGCCATTTGATTTTGATTCCCTTTCCCCGTTACAAACAATGAAGATAGCTTCATTTGCTAATGCAAAGGTAAAAGAAAAACTCCTGAAGTCTCACATGGAAGACTGTGAGCTATTAGAAGTTGCATCCAGAGTATTAGAAAAGATCATGCCATCTTTTCAGAAGGATCCCTCAGCCTCCTCATCCGGTAATCTCAAATCTCTAGTCAATAGTGTTAGAACACATTTTGATTCCCTAGAGAAGTTAGTAGAAGATAAGGTCCGGAAGGAATTTTTGTCAAAAATATTATCATAGTTACAAGGGTTAATAACTAATGATAGGAGGAATATGAATATTGGGATAAAGAGCTTAGAAAATGCTCTTAAAGATGGAGGGGAAATATACAAATTTTGTTTATCATGGTCCAAAGTAACATTGTATATTGAGAAGAAAGTGAAAGAACAGGAGGACAAACTGACAAAACTCTCTAAGAACTTTGATCCTCTCTCCTCTTCCATAATAAATCAAGAATGTTAGACTATTACAGTCTTGAATGAAATCAAGAAGCTTGAGAAGGAAAAGAAAAATAGAATAAGCAGGTTGGGTGAACTTAGAGGGATAATTATCCCCAAGTTAGAGGCCATGCATGAGGCCATAAAAGAAGCTCAGATCATAGCCTGGACTAGTGATCTAACAAATCTAAAAAGGGCAGACACATTTGCATTCCTGTTGAGTGGTCACATATCAATTTTGGACAGGATGAAGCAAAGTTGGGCAACAAAATTTGTCCAATTGAAGACAACTTTTGCAGACATACTTCAGTATATGTAAGTATGCTATATATATATATTTATGTGCATAAGTGCAGTTGACTTTTTGAGAATTTTGGTGTGCTAACCCTACCCTTTGCCATTGATGTCAAAGGGGGAGTGAGGAACAGTGAAAAATAAGGAATCTAGCTAAGGGGGAGCTCTGAAAAATGTATATAAAAATAGAGCATCAGCCAAGGGGGAGTATAATGTGACACTTAGTCATTTTTCACTAAGTGTTGCCATCAATGCCAAAGGGGGAGATTGTTGGCAAGAGACACTATATAGATTCATGTATGTTGTCATTGATGGCAACAAAGGTTATCCCACACATCCGTAAGACATGATGAGTCGCTACCAAAAGTCAGATTGAAGAAGTGTTATGATCCGGTAAGCAAGAACAGAGCAGTGAGCAAGGTCTGACAGTCAGATCCAGATCTCTCAGAGGAAGTATCTCAGTGAAGTACAGATTTGGGAAAGTCAAGAGGAGTACCTTGAATAATAGATTCCAAGGATTTAGCCTCCGGTGATGGAAGGATGAAGAGATATGAGCACTTGAGTGTTGGGTTCCTATTTGGCAAAATAGACAGAGGAAGAACTATACTAGCAGAGTGTCAGACCCAAATCTGGAAGAGATATTGCTGATGACTAAGTTTCTTAAGGTATCATTCATGATTGGTCGACATGATTGATGATTTCTACAAGCATCTCCTAGATCCGCATCACTTGGTAAGCAAGGATTCAGCCGACAGATTAAAGTTTGGGAATTACTGACTATTCTGGATGCCGACTAGAAAGAGGATGAAATCCTTTTTGTGGATATATATATCAAATGGATTTCGATGAGAAGATGTGAAAAAGTGTGTTGTTGTCTGTGCAAAGAAAAGCAACAAAGCAGAAGGAAAGAAGTAAGGAAGGTCCGGTATGTGAAAGGACAGCAGCATAACTGAAGAGGAAGGATGAAGTGCAGTAGATCAGTATATTGAGCCTAACCAGAACTGAACTCCAGCATGTGTGGATGCTTCTCATCAGTTCAAGAATCTTGTTACAACTTATAGACAATAAGTCTCTTGTAGGCAGTGAGCCTCTTGTGAGCAGTGTGCTCAGGTAGTAAGCCCTAAATGGCAAGTGCCTTTTTGTAATTCTATTCTTCTAACAGAGAATACAATCTTGGGTTAATCACCCCATGGTTTTCTCCGTTAACAGGGTTTCCACGTCAAAAATATTGTGTCATGTGTATTTCCATTTTATGGTTATGTTTTCTTATTCTAATTGATGCTGCATTAGTTATTAAGAAAGTTTAGAAAGCTGAAATAATTAAGATAACTGATTCACCCCCCCTCTCAATTATCAACAGGGTGAACTATGATGGCTAGTGGAGATCCTGGGTTATTGCTTTATGACAAGCTTTTAATTCTTGATAAGAGAGATCTTTAAGCAAGTTATTTAATTCTTCTAAACTACCATGCATGGAAAAGACCGTTTAGAGAGTTTAACCAGAATTGTCCATGCACTGGCAATTCTTTTCTCTCGGGTTCCTTTTAAGAGAAAAAATGTTTCAAAAACTACCCATGTACTAGCAGTTCTTGCTCCTCACCAGACATGTTCTATACATGATATGAATCCTCCCCTGCCTTACCATTGATGACAAAAGGTCCAGTCCATAGGGCATCAAATTTTCCATGCTTCCCTTTTTCTTGATTTCTGGCATTCCAAATAAGTACTATATCACATACCTCAAATTTTTTGAATGTTGCTTTTTTGTCATATAAGTACTTCATCTGCATCTGCATTTTTTTATTCTACGGTATTCCCTGTTCCCTCATTTTGTTTAATTCCATTAGCTGTTCTAGCCTTTCCTCCATCGGTTCTGAGACATCCCAATCCTCTTGGAGGATAAACTTACACACTGGTAGTAGGTTGTGTATTGGGAGTCTGGAATGAGCTCCATATACTAGTTCAAATGGTGATTTTCCAATTGCTTTCTTTACTGTGATCCTATCAGCCCATAATGCCAATCTCAACTTAGAGTCCCAGGCTTTCTTATTGTTATCCAACATTCTTTTTATAATCTTCAGGATACTTTTATTGCTGGACTCAGCTTGCCCATTACCTTGTGGGTGGTAGGGAGAAGAATATGAGATCGTAATGCCATAAGATTTACAAAAAATTTTAAACTCATCCGATCTAAAACACATTCCATTGTCGGTTATAAGCCTCAAAGGTACCCCAAATCTAGTTAAAATGTTTTCCAATAGGAAGTTGATCACAACCTTGCTAGTTGCTTGTTTAGTGGGTATTGCTTCTACCCATTTCGTGAAATAGTCAGTGGCTACTAATATCCATTTATGACCACCACTTGATTTGTCCATAATTTCTCCTATAAAATCAATTCCCCATTGGTGAAATGGGGCATCAACTTGCATAGGTCTCAAGGGTAATGCCCCTTGATATTTTAGCTTTCCTAAGAATCTCTAACAAGCCTCACACTTCCCAGTAAAACTGTAGGCATCATTGAAAACCTTGGGCCAATAGTATCCAGCCCTTAATATCTTGTATGCTATGGTTTTAGCTGAGAAATAGCCACCACAGACTCCCTGATGCATCTCTTGTAAGGCAGATTTTGCTTGTTCTTCATCTAGATAAAACAGTAAGATGCCATCATTATTTTTCCAAAAAAGATCTCCTTCTATAAGCACATATTTAGAAGCATGTAATTTTAGAGTCTTTTTCTTATTATCATCAAATCCGTTAGGGCATTTCATGTGCTTGAGGTAATACACTATGTCAGTATACCAAAGAGTTTTCTCAATACTTGTTATCATTTCCTCTTCATTTTCAATATTACATACTTGGGCAGCCTCAAGATTTGTTTTAGTCATTAATTTTGCTAGCCCTTGTCCCCTTACCAGTTTTGTGATTTGAATTTCTATATCAAATTCTTGGAGTCAGTTTATCCACCTACATCTCTTCCCAGTTACCTCATTCTACATAAACACATCTTTGACTGTTGCATTTGGGACATAAGCTATCACCTTAGCCCCAACCAGGTAAGGTCTAAATGCCTTAACTACTTTCACCAACGCATAGGCTTGTTTTTCAGTGATATCACAGTTAAGTTCTGCATGTTGGAGTGATTTACTGAAAAAAGAAACAGGCTGCTCATAACCCTCATTATTCTTTTGTAACATAACTGTAGCTACTGTATGAAAAGATGCAAAGGAAAAGATCTGGAAAGGTTTACTAAAATTGGGAGACTTTAGCACTTGAGCTTCTTTAATTTCTCTATTTATGGATACAAAGGCTTCTATGCATTCATTTGTCCAATTAATCTTTGCATTTTTCTTCAACATTCTAGATATAGGGTTAATTATTTCTGCAAAGTTCAGTATAAACCTTCTCACAAAGTTTATTTGTCGAAAGAATGATTGTATAGCCTTGACTGTCTTTGGGACATGAACTTTGTCTATTGCCTCTACTCTCTCAGGATCAATCCTAACTCCATCTTTGGATAGTATATGCCCAAGCAATTTCCCTTCTGAAACTGCAAATTTGCATTTTTGGGGGTTCAAGGAAACACCATATTCTAAAGCCCTGATAAATATCTTCTCAAGGTGATTCACATGATCCTTAGCCTTTTTTGAGTATGCAGTAAGGTCATCCTGATATACAGCCATGATATCATTTATTAGACCCACAAAAGCAACATCCATTGCCCTCTAGAATGTGGCTCCAGCATTTGTAAGGCCGAATGACATTCTTACGAATACATAAGTTCCCCATGGGGTTGTAAAGTTTGTTTTGTATTGCTCAGACTCTTTAACCTTTACTTGGTTGTATCCAGAGAACCCATCCATCATGGATAATAACTCACAACTAGTAACTCTCTGCAATAAAGTTTCCATATTAGGTAATGGATAATTATCTTTGAGAGAGGATATGTTTCATTTTCTAAAGTCAACACAAAGTCTAATATCTCCATTCTTCTTCCTAACAGGAACTAAATTTGAGACCCAAGATGAATGCCTAATAGGTTTAATTATGCCAGATTCCCTAAGTTTTATAAGTTCTTCATGCATTTTAGGTTCTAACATAGGGTTGATGGGTCTTTGTTTTTGTCTATAGGGCTTGGCATTTGGCTTCAATGGGATTTCATGTTGGAACAAATCTTCCCTATAAGCTTTAAGATCATCATAAGACTAGGCAAATACATGTTTATATTTTCTCAATAATGTAATTAGCATGCTTCTGATTGCAGGGTTTATTTTCTTTCCAATGTAGACCTTTTTAGGTGACAATTTAGTTCCCAAATTTATTTCTTCCACATCATCCTCCTTTATTGTTACTTCGTTGGTAATGGATCGATCATTTGCATCAAAAACTCTTTCTAACGCTACTAAGCCCTTTGGAATTTTATTTGTTTTAAGATGGACAATTTATTTCCCAAATAAAGTCTCTTTACCATCATTCTTCTCAACAAAAGCATTAAAATCAATCTCTTGACTCTCATATTGATCTATACAATGCAAGAATTTGAGCAAATCAACATCACTATCAAAAACCTGCTAGTTATATATATTGTCTAGGAAATTTGGTCTTGTTTTGAGCTCAACTTCTAAAATTCCTGTCAAGGTAATGTCATCCCTCTTCAAAGCTATGTTTGCAAGGAAGTCAACCATTATATTTTTTGACCTATCTATCCAACTTATTGAAAAAGCATCAAACAATTCTATATCATCCAGGACTACATTTCTGTATTGTTTCAGTCTTTTGTTTTTTGAGGAATATTTACCTTTGACTTGTGAAATAATCAATTCAGATTCTCCATACACTACCAACAATTTGATTTTGTGTTTTCTAGCAATGTTTAGCCCAATTAAAAGTGATTCATATTCAGCTATGTTATTTGTGCACTCAAAATTTAGAAAAAAGGAATATTTGAATGTTTTTCCTGACAGTGATATAAACAACACCTCGGCTCCATTTCCTACCTTACTACATGTGCCATCGAAATACATGGTCCATACTTCATTTTCATCAGTTTTGGCTTCATAGTGAATTGGGTCTGTATTATGCAATTTAGACTATTCTTCCACCCTAAATGTACTAAAGTCTGTGTCATAGAAACAAATCATTTGATTTGGATTAACTTTCTCTATAGTGTCTTCATACCTTGGCTCCCTATAAAGTTTAATTACCTATGTTCCCAATGGGATAGTGGCATAAGATAAATCTAATTGCACACTTCCCCCTACCATGGCAGTCCATTGTCTAGATAACAACATTCCATAGTTAGGTGGGATATCTGCCACAATGATGTCAATTTTATAAGAAGCTTCAGAATGAGATGCTAATTTTATCTCAACATCTTTCATGATTCCAACAACAAGGACAGATCTGTTATCCATTGCATAACATTTACCAAATGTAGTATCCACCCACATTCCTAACTCTTTCATAATAGCCATGGGCATTATGTTTACTACTGCTCCCGAATCAAGCATACAATTCCTGACTAATTTGTTGTTTATCAGCAAGGTAATATAGAATGGATCTACTTGAGATGGATTTTTCATTAATGTTTCACCCAGGTATACCTTAGGTATTTTGATAGATTCTTGTTGAGTATTTATTTTAGGACTATGTTGTTTGGGTTTTTTGTCTGATACATTTGATATCATCTTCACCACTATATTTTTATATTTTTCCACCTTCATCATTTCTAGGAGTGGCACAGATACTTTCATATGAGAAACAGCTTGAGCAATAGCAAATGAGAGATTTATGTTTAGTTTTGACCTATCAACTTTTGTTTGCCCCTTTTCCTCAGTTTTTGTGATGTCCTTCTTTTTGTTCGGTGTGTCAACAGGTGTATCATGAGGTGTTTTCTTAGCTTTACTTTTATCATTTTTACTGGAAGTCTAATTTTTTATAAATATATCTTTGGGAATTCCTTGTTCAACACTTACTATTCTATTTCTTAGATTATAGCTATTTTTAGCTTGTGCTACCGCAGCTAATGTTAAGGCTCTTCTGTCTTCCTCAGAGGGTTTTCACCAATTGTAACTTTGTGCTGCATTGAGGTCATATCCACAATTTCCTAAGTCTTCTTCATGGTCAGAAAATACTTCTTGTTCTCCTATGTTCACATTATATTTTTGTGTTCCTACATCATATTCATACCCTGCTTCCTCACCAGACGAATAATCTTCTTCAATAGTAAAAGGTGTGATACCCAACATATTTATAGTGTGATGATCCCTCTCAGCATTATAAGATACCTCATCTCTTTGTATTGATTGTGCTACCACACAATAATCAGGAGAGTGTGGTAAATTACAGGGCATACACCATGGACTATTTTCTATCACATGGACTCCACTTTTCTTCAAAGGGTCGAGGGTGTCTTTTCCATAGTTATGTCTCCTGTTAGCATCCATGGGCTTTCCATCTTTCCAGTTCGTATGATATGGCATATCATGGGGTCTTGGCCTTTCATTCTTATGTGAGTATTCTTACTTGTTTGCAGAAGGATTAGGATTTTGAGGAACTCTTAAATTGTCTCTTTTTCCAATCATCCCAGCAGCCTTTTTATTGTTTTCAATAGTGAGAGACATTTTTTGTGCTTCTAGGACTTTTGCCCCTGAGTTCATAACCTATCTTTGGGTCAAATGCTTTCAAGTATATGATGAGGGCTACTTGGTTGTTCAATTTGGATTCTTGTGGGACCTTATTATACAATTTAGTGAATCTCAAATTAAAATCATACACCTGTTCATTTTGATACTTTTGAATAGTTATTAGTTCATGAAGAGCAAATTCTAGAGCACATTGATTTCTAAATTGTTCTAAAAATTGATTGTGGAAGTCTGTCAAGGAATATGTTGAAGCATCTGGTAAGCTATTTACCCAGTCTCTTGCTTCATTAATAAGAGATATCATAAACAGTTTCATTTTCATATCTTCATATTCGTTACCAATGTCCTGTATAAAAGCATTGAATCATTTGATATGTTCTTCAGCAGTCAATTCACTGCTTCCTGTAAACTTAGGCACATTGTTCCTCCAACTTTTATCCATGGGGTAAGGATATAGTTGATATCCAATCAAGTCAAATTGTCTAGCCATACTCATAGGATTTGGAGGTGGCATGTTAGGGTATGGTGGATAATACTGGTATCCAAATGGAGGTTGTGGATACATATTGGGTTGGACATATTGCTGATGATACATATTTTGTTGTGGAGGAGGTTGCAGCTGCTGATTGTTAAGGCTATGCCCTGGTGGTGGATGTTGTTGGTAAATATTCCCAATATTTATAGGTGGAGGTCTATGTATTTGCCTATTTTGTTGAAGAAGATTATTGCATGTATTATGGGGTACCCTAGTGTTTCCAACAGCTATAGTATTCTGAGGCATTCCATGCGGATTAATATTGTTATTGTTTCTATGTGGGGGCACATACTTAGTTGAATTTCGTGCCTAAAGATCTAAAAGGGCCATTTGTCTATTGATTTCTTTGGCTCTTTGTATCATTTGCTGTCTATTTTTGAGTCTTTGTTCTTGATATTCTAAATGTATAGCAAGTTCTTGATCAGTCATACAATCATAATCTATGATAGCTTGATCCCTTGTATGTTCATAATATTCTTCACCCTGATTTTCTATCTCATCTGTCATTTGTGGCTGTGCTTCCTGATTGAAAATATCATTACAATTATCTGTTGGTGTCATAGGATTCTCACCTTTAGCATGGAATGGGGAAGTATATATTGTATAATTTTGGCCAAGAGTACTTGTATTCTCATGTGGTTGTTTAAGTGTTTCCTTATCTTTATCAGTATTGCCTTTAGTTTGAGGGGACCCATTTTTGGTTGTCTATTTTTGCAGAGACCTCCTTTCGTTCATGTTTGTAAAAATAATATTCCTTTAGAATTTGTGACCAGAATGGAGTCGCCACCTACTTCTTTCAAGTAGGAAAAGTAAAATTCTTTCCTTGTCAGTGGAGTCTTTTAATTAAAACTTGGGATTGACTTTATGACAAATGGCTTTAGCTTTGTAGAGAAACTCTTCCCCAGCAGAGTCTACCAATCTATATTTGAATTTTGTGTAGAGTCACCACCTCTTATTTAGAGGACTAATATATCTTCTGGGTATTTCCTTTCACCAGCAGAGTTATGCCTTCTAATTTTCTGACTCTAATAACATGGTCTACTACCAGGTTTCTCTATGTGTTCTCCCTAGTAGAGTCATTAATTCTATTAGGTCTACAAAATGTAGGTCTTTAACCCTAAGAGGTTGCCAGGCTCTCTTGACGTTTTCGGCTAACTGACAGGAGTAGATATGGATAAACCCCCTTCACTTCAGGCTCTGCCAGACCTAGGCAGGTAAACCTCTAATTAATAAAGCAGATAAAGAGATGATCACTACTTTAATCAAAATTAATCTAACTATTGATAATGGCATAAATTATAAAATAAATGAAAAGACAACAAGTTAATTCTAAATGATCTAAATTGTAATACTAAAACAATGATGCAATCTAATTAAATAAATCTAAAGTGAATTTGTATAAGTGATAATGAAAATACTAGACCAGTGCCTTATTAAATATAGAGTCAGTATGATCATGAAATAAATGACTGTTTGTTTGGTAAAAACTCGAACTATCTGGCATGAAAGAATAGGTATGTAACTTGTACAACCCTGCAAGGAAATAGTTAATATTCCATAATTATATATCCAATTGACAAAATCAAATTACCTGCATTCATCTAAAAGGATTTAATCCCTGCTTGAAGGAACCTATCAAAATGATATTGCAATTGTAACAGATTTATCAAAAATCAGAGACAGAATACAAACCCTAAGTATATGACTCTTCTTACAGATCCATGACAATGTCTTCACAGTTACTTTGAAAGATTTAAAGGATTTAATTCTGAAAGCATAAACCAGTTAATCCTATCACACTATAATAGCAAATGTGTATAGACAACTTGAAGATATACTTGATAACTCAAATTGAATAATAGAGAAAACTTTAAAAGGAGATAGTCATATAATTGAATAAATTAAACAGATAGTTGATACCAAAATTTGCAGTTACTGCTTCATGTTCATAGACTTGACTTCATCAGAGAATGCTTGCACATGGTCTACCAGAATTAAAATATATTAAAAGTGAACTAGCATTATTGTTCAAAACTAATCTATAGTATCCCCTATTCTATTATGTAATCTCTCCATATTCTATCTATTCTATCTTCTATTTCTCTATGTTCTAAAATTTTTTTCTGGTCTTGGTCATCTCTTATAAAGAGCGGCATACAAGCTTTAGACCTGTTACAATAGTTGTGACAGTTGATAACTGAAATTAGTATTTGTTCTAATAAAACAGATTCAAGAAAATTAATACTTGTCTTTAATCATCAAATGGATAACCATTTCCATGTCAAACAAAGTTCTTTAATTGTAGTTCCACTTAACCTCCTTCGAGGGTTTCTTGATTATCCTAAAAAGACCAGATAAAACACAAATTAATTTTTGATCAAATAATCAGAACAAATTTGTTTAAACATATGTATTTACTTAAGTAATTACTTCTCTTATTGATATTTTATTTAGCTCCTCAAGATCCTTTCATGGGTGTTTATATAACTTGATCCCCGCTGTGTATATCCTTCAAAAACCCATATTTTAACTGTCAGAAGAATATCTTAACCATTTGGATGTAATGTCATTTTAGGATTTTTGTGTTTTTGTATAAGTTATTTTGTGTTTGCACGGTGGTAGAGTATCCGCGTAAGGTGCATTTTGTTTCACCAAAAGTGTAATGCAAATGTATATCGCAAATGTATCTTGAAGAATGTATGTGAGAATGTACATTGTGTTGGATACAAAAGGTGACTGGTAGAAATGGTAAAGAGAACCGGTGATAACAAGTCATGTCTTGTATATACAATAGTTTGCAATATCGAAAAACATACATTGTTGTTATACAAGCCAAATGTGCAGGCGGCGGGACCCACTACTTGTATCCAACCTTCATAAATAATGCCCGATACATATAAATTCAATTGTATCTTCCTTTCGGACTTCTTATTTTATAAATTGCATTATGTAGCCCCTTTCGATTCCGACTTGTATATGCAACCTCTGATATACTTTAAGTCCTGATGCACTGGTTTAACCAAACTTTAATCTTTCTTGGATTCCCCATTGCACGTAGTCTTGTATATTTTGCTTTGTATGTCCTGAAACAAACATACAAGGCCCGAAACATACAAGAATAAAACCGATTTTAATACCGCTTTCGGTTCCGTCACTTGTATAAGTGCAATGCATATCGCAATGTATGTCTCTGAAAGAATACATATACAAAGCGCCATACATACAACAACTTAACTTCATTTCATACTTTTTCAAATCTGCGGTATGTATATTAGCCTTGTATAACCCGAAACATACAATATACGAAATATACAATGATTTTACCATATTTCATAATCTTTCAGTTCTGCCCTATGCATATCGCAATGTATGTATACCGCAACATACATACAAAGTGCAAACATACAAAGACTTAACATTAATTCATAATTGTTTCGGTTCCAGGCAATGCATATCACCTTGTATGTACCGCTTTGTATGTTGCATTCTACCAAACATACAAAAATAACATACAAGCGACGGACCCAACAAAAAATACATTTCAACTTTTAACCTCATCGGGTCCACAACAAAACGTTAGAACAATGCATCAACCTGATGACTCCTTTATGCGACCATACCACGACCTGATATACAAGGGACTTTGCATATGCATCATACAATCATACAAACCACTTTGTATATGAGAGACTTTGTATATACAAACATACAAACCCATACCATAATGCATTTTACTAAAAACACACATAACTTCCAAAATACAGGGAATTTTAAGATGGTTCAAAAAGCAACCCCTATTCATTTTCAACAAGGAATTCACCCATATTCAGCTCTAGTACTTAATGCCATTTTTCCTTTATTTTCAACAAGGTTTGTAACTTTTCACTTCCTTGTTTACGGTTCATCTTTAATGAGCACTTCAACGATGTTATATTAAGTCGTTAGGAATCGGAATAGATCAAATCCAAATATTTCTATCAATTCAATTGTTAATTTTTGCTTGAAAACAACTATGGATCTTTCCATATATGCTCACATGCTAAAATCTTTGGATGATTGAAAATTAATATTTGCCAAAAAGTACCCTGGGAATTTCAGTCCCAATAGGGACAAGGAGGGAGTAAGGGTAGATAGAGGGGGAGAGAGTGAGGGGAGATAGAGAGATATAGATAGAGAGGGAAAGATAAAGATAGAGGGAGGGAGATGGAGAGATAGAGGGAGAGATAGAAGGAGATAGAGATAGAGATAGAGATAGGGGGGATAAATAGTTAGATACATAAATAGATAGACAAGGGAGGGGGACAAGGAGCGAGTGAGGGGAGATAGAGGGATAGGGATAGAGAGGGAAAGACAAAGATAGAGGGAGAGGGAGAGATAGAGATAGAGATATAGAAAGGAAAGGGATAGAGAGATAGAGAGAGGAAGAGAGAGATAGACTACCTTTTGATCAGTCATTTCATGTCGACAATCAAAAGATGACATGGTGCATGTAATGAGCATTCCAAATTGGAGGTTAGTACATAGAGATCATCTACCTTCATTGGAGCCTTGTGAAATGGTACTTTTCATGCCAATGATCTAATTATAAAGAAAATAAAGAGTGAATTTCAATCGATTGTTTCATGCCAAGGATCCAAAGATGACAAGAGTTGTTTTGAGAGATCAATGGCTAGAAATTTCAAATAATCATTATCATTCATTCTACGGTCCTGCATATTCATTTGTACATGTGGAAAGTAAGGAGAAATTTTGGATTGACATTTTCCAACTATTGGCAATTGTGGATGAATAACACATGTAGGCTCAAAAGCATTCACTACCTACATGTATCAAATGAAATTCCAGGATTAAGTGGTAGGAGCCCACAACTTCTATTAGATGGGGGAGACTAGTCACTTGTGTTGTAAACAGGTGGTGATCCATCAGCCAACAAAGATGATCCCACAAAAAAGTATATTCAAGTGGTAACTATGGATGATCATGAATTTTGTTCATGGGATTTATTAAATACAACAAAACTCTTTCAATGATAGATAATGACATGGACCACATGGATACATGGAAATTGTCATTTACTTAAAGACATTACAATTGAACTTCCACCAGCGTATCCATTGCACACCAACGTGTGATTGCCACTTTTAATTTAATCCAATGGAACAATAACATCTCATCCCCATCTAGCTGAACAGCTACCTTGTGCATGTGGACAAGATTTGCATATCTTTAAACATACCTTCCATGGCCTTTGCATTTATTGTTTTTAATTTCTAAAGGATTCCCGTGTGCTCCTCATCCTCTGAATTTGAAAAAACACCAAACATGAAATGCCGTAAATTCTCTTTTGCTCATCCAACTAAAGAAGAGCTATGCAGAACCAGGTAATAAATTCATCCCAGGAGTTTGGTGACTATCATAATGAAAAAGAGGTTGTAGCATCACAAGCCCACACAAATTTATCTTCACCAGAATTTCTTTATCGACCCTCCAAGTCTCCCATTTGCCTTTTCTTTTAATTTTTCTTACCATTCTTCTTTCAAGGACATAAAGACACCACAAAAGCACATAAATGTTTTTTTGATATGCAACCCTTATGTCACTTTTTCAGCAGTAGACTCACAAAATAGCAAATCGGGAGTCGTCAGATCACGCGGTGCAGAACTCGGAATCAGAAATGGATAGTGTATAGAGAAAAAATTTACTCCTATGCTCTCATCTGTAAGTGAGAAAAAAGAAACCGCTCGATCTTTACATAAATTTGTGAGGGTTTGCTCCTTTATTTATTTACTCATTTTTTCAAAATTTATATAATTCTTGTATATATAAAATATTTTTTCCTCCTTTAAACTTTGGTGTATCCTACAACTACTCCTTACAGAGAGGACACCACCAACAACATGACCAAATGTTAAGGAATCATGAATTTGCAGACAAGCCTATTCACTGAAAACAAGTCACAAAATTTGTTTGTTTTCTTTGTAGTTGTATGTTTTGAATTATAGTTTTGTTTGTTGCTGAGACTGCTTGGCAGTCATGGCCTCACCGTTAATTAGAAATAATGATTCAAACCCTTTGAGAGTACATTTCTTGTATTACATATTGTTGTGTTATAGATTCTCATGATGTAAATTGGGAGCACCCTGTAAGGGTTGACTGCTGCATTATTTAATAAGGTTTGTAATGTTCTTGTTTAGAGTCATAAGGGTACATGCAGAGTTTTTTAATCTTTGTGTGAGATGACCTAAGAATGACCCAATGGGGTCCATTGGGTAATGAAGCATTGTAAAACTTATATGGTGAATGATTAAATAATACAACACCATGTCCACCATGAAGAACACGAGCAGCATAACACACTAGCCTCTCAAACAACAATCCAATCACATGGCCCAACACAGGCAAGCCCTGGAATTGTCGAATAGATGAGAAATTTGATAGTTCTAGAATATAGCCAAAATAGAGCCATAATCATAATAAAAACTAGAATTTAACCTGGAAAGCACCCAAATGCAAAATGTTGTTCATAAGAGATTACCATGAAAAACTTAGAATTGGAACAACATAGCACCCTTACACAAAATAGAGGAATAAATGCTCTCCACTGTCATTACAACTTAGCTGATTAGCAAGGATTTCAACCTCATGAGAGATCCTATAACAACACTAAGGCAGGCTAATAACATAAAACTACTAGGTAATAGGATTGAATCCTTGAGTTAAATAGCTGCTCATCTGCACATATGTAGAATCAACAAAATGAAAAACTATCTTTTTTTATTCTATTCTGAAACCGCCATCTTCATATTCCGGAGCTGAGATAGCTGTATTTTAATAAGTTGTAATTGATTATTGACCTTTAAATTCTTCATCTTCCCTTGTAATTGAGCAAATAATGATGCAATCTGAAAAAAAAAATTAGTGTAAAGGCTTAGAATTGTTGTTTCTTGATGAATGTTAGACTTAGAAAACAATGCCATGCATCTAAATTTTCAAATATACAATAAAATAGCCTGCCTGAAAGAATTAGCAATAATATTACTATGCAAACCCACACCTAGTAGAGCTTCTTTCCAATTTAGATGATGATGAAAAACAACTGATAAAACATTGAAAATAGTTAGTTGAGTATTTAGCTTTAAAATAGTTTTTTCCACTTCAATTACTATTGTCTTGGTTCATTGATGTATGCTCCCTATAATGAGTTAGTGGAAATGTTATCTATTTTTAATACACTATCATGTCCCTTTGATGTTTGAACATGGAGCTCCTCTTTGAAGGCTTTGATCGTTTACCACTTGAGTATTTAGTTTTGAAATAAATGGTCTCCCACAAATTGCCCCATCTTGGTTTACAAATAGTATGGTAGGGATGTTAACCAATTTCAATTTTTAATACTTTATAATGTCCCCTTCGTATTTGAATATGGCGCTTCTTTTTGAAAGTGTTGATGCTTTACCACTTGAGTATTTAGTTTGGAAATATTTTTTTCCTTCTCAAATAGACTTTGTCTTGGTTTGTTGTTGTATGCTCTATATAACAAGAAGTTGGATAGTGATGTTACTTTGTTTCAATATCTTATCATCTCCTCTCTTCATGGTGCTCCTTTTTGAAAGCCTTGATGCCTTTGCCCTTTACTATATTTATTGATTTGAAATAAATTTTATACCTGAATTTTTGAGTGCCTGGAGATCAATAGAAATTGTGTGATTTGTATCAGAAAAGTGCATACTGATTCTTATCAACCCAGTTGAAGACTTATAAAGGTTGAGGAGACTGAGGGAGAGGGCAGTTATATATTCCATCAACTCCAATAAGAAGCTTAGTTTAATTCTATTGTAAACTTAACTTGATTGATGATTTGAAGTATTAATTTACTATTGTGAATGTGTAAAATTACTTACAATCACTACAAAGGGGAAGGTCATTCCATGCTACCATATCAGTCTCACAGTTGCATAGAGTGGGGAGACTAAGAAACCTCTGACGGGTGCAGCCAAGTGCACATTGTGCTTCCCTTATGTTGTTGATGAGAATGTTATATCTACAGCTATACAAGCCTATGAACTGAGTATTGATTCTAAGGGTTTTATTTTGAATAGTTTAGAATGGATAATGTATAGATGCTTGCTCTATACTTTATGTTCACCTGTGTTCTACATTAAGCTCTTTATTGTCAAAGTCTCTTGACATTTGCGAATGGCATGTGTCTTCTGCTAGCATCTATATGGGATAGTTCCTGCATGGGCATATATGGCAGACCTGGAGATTCTAGTTGGACAGCCTGAGGAGGAGATTGGAAAGTTGAGAAAGGAATTTCCCAGCTTAAAGTGCCAAGTTTGATGAGTTTTTTCCCGTCAAAATTCTGTTATCTTACAACACATGATATCATAGTAACATTGGATTTACATGAGATTGGCACGACAAATTGAAGCTATAAATGGAATTCAATTACACTGGTTTAAAAAGTGAAAAACAAGATTGAATGATGTTGTTATCTTTGTTTTTAAAACAAAATGTAGGGTTCAAAGAGCTTTTGTGAATTAAATAGTATGAACATCTAAATTGGATTAAGGTCTAAATTGATATCATGTCATAGTGATTATAAATGTTGTTCTTATGATGGTGTAGTAGTAATAGTTCTATGTTGAATCTTCTTTTGGTTGATAGGCCTTTATCACGTGAAATTTTTTGTCTGATGAAACTAAACAAATATTTTATTTTTTATATAAGCCTATGAAGAGTTTTCAGTGGAAAAAAATAGACCTACCCTCTTGTGTTTACTATTGCCTCTGTATATTCCCTAAAAAACTAATGATGTAAAATGTTTTTAAATAAAGTGTGGTGCCTTTGACCAAATTCCAGAAGGATTGGTATATGGATCTTCCAATTAACTAGCCAACATAACTTAATAGATGGGGTAATCAAGAAACCAAATAGCTAGGCTCTAAAACATGGTGACACAAATTAGAGGTAATTAGGCAAGTGGGGCATGACAAAATTGGGAGAGGATGATGAGCAATGGATAGTTGAAGACAAACTGCATTGTAGGGTGATATTCGTGGCCCCTAAATTTCTCATTTTGGGGAAACCTTCAGCTTAGATGTTTTGTCAATGTGGAAACTCTGTTGGTCATGCCACACATAGCATGTTAGATGTTTTCGACATTGTATCCCATCTCTTGTGTTATCAAGCTAGGAATACTATTTGAAAGTTTGTTGTTTGAGCTAAACCCATCTAGACTTTTATTTCAATTTTTAATATTCATTGCTTTTTTATTAAATTCTCCTGGTTCATTTAGTTTTTCTCTAGATTTGGCAAAACAAGGATCTCTTTCATCAAAGTTTAACTTCACTTGATTCACTAACGTATGTGGCTTGGTCTTGATTTGTTCCTATATGCCTCGTACAACTCGAGTTGGGTGGGGATGCTATTTGTTTGAAATATGTTATAATGTTTCATGAAATCCTTGATGCTTTACAACTTGAGTAAATAGTTTTAAACTAAAATTTCTCCTTCAAATTACCACTTTATGTTGTCTTCGTTCATTGTTGTATCCTACAAATGAATAGTTGAAAAGAGATGTTATCTAATTTTATTAAGTCATAATGTCCCCTCTATATTTGAACATGGAGCTCCTCTTTGAAATCCCTATTACTTTACAACTTGAGTTGAGTATTTTTTTGTATTGAACAATGTGGAATATACATAAAAGGTAGTCCTCAATGAGAGATAGCAAGAGAAAAAAGGTTCTACCCATAAACAATAACAGAAAACATAACAAAACAATGCCACAAAAGTTCAAAACATAGTCAACAAAAATACAGACATCAAGGAACAAGTCTCGATGTCCAACACATCTCAAATGACTGAACCAGATACAACAACCATGCAACTTGCTGGGTTTATTTGAAGCAATCATCAAAGCAACAAATAAATATCAATTAGGAGTTTCAAAGCACCGACAGCCCACACAATTGACACAGAAAATAGTAATCCCTGGGGGAACAGGTGGTTGTACCTTAGGTCTGAGCCACCCACTGTATAGACCTATATAAAATTGTCCATAAAACCTTTTGAAAACATGTAACCCCTTCATGCATTGCAAGTCTTCACTGCTAACACTGAACAGAAAAAAACCTCCCAACTCTAATACAACACCATGTCTGCCATGAAAAATAGGAGTAGCATAACACACTAGCCTCTCAAACAACAATCCAACCACATAGCCCAACAAAGGCAAGCCCTGGAATCGTTGAACAGATGAGAAATTTGATACTTCTAGAATATAGCCAAAATAGAGCCATAATCATAATAAAAACTAGAATTTAACCTTGAAAGCACCCAAATGCAAAATGTTGTTCATAAGAGACTACCACAAAAAACTTGGAACTGGAACAACATAACACCTTTACACAAAATAGAGGAATAAATGCTCTCCATTTTCATTACAACTTGGATGATTAGCAATGATTTCAACCTCATGAGAGATCCCATAACAACACTAAGGCAGGCTGATAACATAAAACTACTACATAACAAGACTGAATCCTTGAGTTAAATAGTTGCTCATCAACACATCTGTAGAATCAACAAAATGAAAAACTTTGTCTATTTTTTATTGTATTTTGAAACCACCATCTTCATATTCTAGAGTTGAGACAACCGTATTTTAATAAGTTGTAATTGATTATTGACCTTTAAATTCTTCATCTTCCCCTGTAATTGAGCAAATTGAAATAATGACGCAATTTGAAAAAAACATTAGTGTAAAGGCTTAGAATTATTGTTTCCTGATGAATGTTAACTTAGAAAACAATCCCATGCATCTAAATTTCCAAATATGCAATAAAATAGCCCACCTGACAGAATCAACAATAATATTACTATGCAAACCCACACCTAGTAAAGCTTCTTTCCATTTTAGATGATAAAAAAATCACTGGTAAAACATTGAATATAGTTAGTTGAGTATTTAGCTTTAAAATAGTTTTTTCCAATTAAATTACAATTGTCTTGGTTCATTGATGTATGCTCCCTACAATGAGTTAGTGGAAATATTATCTATTTTTAATACACTATCATGTTCCTTTGGTGTTTGAACATGGAGCTCCTCTTTGAAGGCTTTGATCCTTTACCACCTGTGTATTTAGTTTTGAAATAAATGGTCTCCCATAAATTGTCCAGTCCTGGTTTTCAAATAGTATGGCAGGGATGTTAACCAATTTTAATACTTTATAATGTCCCCTTGGTATTTGAATATGGTGCTTCTTTTTGAAAGTCTCGATGCTTTACTACTTAAGTATTTAGTTTTGAAATATTTTTATCCTTCTCAAATAGACTTTATCTTGGTTTGTTGTTGTATGCTCTATATAACAAGAAGTTGGATAGTGATGTTACTTTGTTTCAATACCTATTCATCTCCTCTCTTCATGGGGCTCCTTTTTGAAAGCCTTGATGCCTTTACCCTTAGCTATGTTTATTGATTTGAAATAAATTTTATACCTCAAATTTTGAGTGTAGATCAATAGAAATTGTGTGACTTGTGTCAGAAAAGTATGTATAGGTTCTTATCAACCCAGTTGAAGACTTATAAAGGTTGAGGAGATTGACGGAGAGGGCATTTATATATTCCATCAACTCTAATAAGAAGCTTAGTTTATTTCTGTTGTAAACTTGATTGATGATTTGAAGTATTAAGTTACTATTGCAAATGTGTAAAATTACCTACAATCACTATAAAGAGGAAGGTCATTCCATGCTACAATATCAGTGTCACAGTTGCATAGAGTGGGGAGACTAAGAAACCTTTAGCAAGCGCAGTGAAGGGCACACTACTCTTCCCTTCTGTTGTCGATGAGAATGTTGGCAAGGACCCTGAGATCACAGTTTCTATCAAGGATGACAATACTATTGCTAAGAATTTGTGCCATGTGTTTGTTAACTAGGGGAAGCCAGTTGTACTGGCACAAGCAAGTTTATTTCCCATCGATACTAATTGTTACTTCTTTCTAGCCTAGTATTGTTTTGATATAATTGAGATGTAATTTTATGTGTTCCACGGCATTTCAGGGATGGGGATGGGGGGACGACAAGGGACGCATTTCGAGGATGACAACTCGAGGGCCAATTTTTGGGGACAACGATATATGAATTTATATATATATATATATATATATATATATATATGAATTTTTCAAAATATCAATATGTTATATAGAGACAAAAAGAAATAGAGATATCATATATGTCAATAACTGGTTGCTGATTTACACATAATTACAGAATTACAAACATAATTTCTTAGAAGGTTTGTCTATCAAACCAACCATTGAACCATTACTTAAATCACTATTGAAGAATGACTCACAAGTGAGCTTATAAGATCTACAAATGGGAACAATCAGATTCTCATCTAGGAAATTGAATTTACAATGATCTTGAGACTGAAAAAAATAGACATTCCTTACCATTATGAATTACAATTCTTAGAAGAATAATCTGATATCCATATTTAGCCAAGCCAAATAAGCGAAATCGATTAAGGGAAAACCAATTGGATATTTTTTAAGGATTTCAAGACCTTGAATGTGCCCTCATATTGGATTCACTAGTAATCCCAAAGTCTATTAAATGATCCCTATGCATGAACACTAATCTTTAACCTACTCAAAGCTCCTAAAAATGGTGGCTAATCATGTCCAGATAGTAAATTCTTGCATTTTATCATCAACTACATAGTCAGATAATGTAATTGGCTTAGAGAAGCTTAGTGGAATTAGATGTCATCAATACTCAGCTTGTTTGTATTGTTGACTTAAAATCTTGATTGTATCGAAAAGGATGAAAGATAAAATAGATGTTGATCGTTGATCTGAGGTACACATGATCACTTGGCCTTTATTAAGGAAAATTTGAGATGTCAATAACTGATATTATATATGTTAATAACCAAGGTTGCATGAAGATGCGTCTCGGAGACTGGTACATGTCTCCCATCTCAGAGACTTGATTGGGTATGTCTCCCTTCACAAGAGACTTTTGATCACGTATCCCACTCGTCTCCAAGTACCATGCATCAATAAAAAGGCGTCTCCACTTGTTTTCTTTTTCTATCTTTCATTTTTTCATTTGTTTTCGCATAAGCTTAGTGGATTCTTACTCCTACGGACTCCAAACCTCAATACTAATGTCTACAGTAATATATATACATTAAGCTTTATTAAATTGTTGCAAGTAAGTTATAAGCCTATAAGTAATATATATATACAGTAAGCTATATTAAATTGTTACAAGTAAGCTATAAACTTAAACTTTACTAGTTCTCTTATTTTTAAAGTTCAGTGTCATGATATTTTTAGTTTTAATGTTAGCATATTACTAAATTGATAAAATTATTAAATTATATTTAAAAAATGGCATCTCCAAGTACCCCTGTCTCCTATTTTTTCAAAAATAGATGTACTAGTACCAATACCAGTCTCTTGTACCAGTACCATTACCAGTCTCCATGCAACCTTGTCAATAACTGATAACTAATTTATAAGAAATTATGTTGATAACTAATTTATTTTTGGGTGTTGATTTAAAGCCTGTTCCGTCAGAGACATCCTTAGCCGTCCCGAGGATGGCCAGGCATCCCCTTATTTTTTCTGTCGTCCCTGCTATGTTTCCTATTTTTCTATTCTATCGGGGATACCAAGGGGAGGTCCCCTATCATCCCCCCATCTCGAAAATGCCACCAAGGACAAGGACAGGGCTAGAATAGCTAGGTACATGTCCCCGTGTAAGCTTGGTAATTTTGAGTCCCATTGACCTACTAGATTTTACTAGACATTAATATAACATTCATTTTTTTCCCAATATTATTGTTTCTTTAAATATTAGAAGCATCAATACAAAATAGTGCTTATGTTGTTTGAGGATTTCTTGCCACATTAATATCTACCTATCTACAAGTGAGGAAATATGTAGAGCATATGACTGTTGGGTGGCTAGCCAATAATGATCTTGAGTTGAAGCTCTTATAGTCTAAAACCTCACCATCACACATATGTATTTTTGTGGGGCGAGCCAAGCCAATCAAGAGGGTGGTGCTTGCAAAGGATGGGTTTAAGACTACTATGATTACTGAGAAGACTAGTTATAGGGTGAGAGATATAAATGAGGTGCTTATGGATGAGAATAGATTGGAGGGATTTCCACAGAGTAATACAAAGATTAGTAGAGAAGTTGGTGGGGAGTTTGCATTCTTTAACGAGCCTATTACGGGTGTCAATTAGGAGCTCTAGTAGGATAGGCTTATTGTTCAAAAGTGAAGATTTGGAAGCTGGCCTGATGGAGTTTATTCAATGGTAATTTCTCTTTTAGCCCCTATAATTTCATTGCAAGTATTTGTAAAGTTTATTTCTTTGTGTATATAATTAATCTAAGGTATAAGAAACCTTTTATCCAATTTTTTTGTCTTGCAAATAGATTCTAATTTCTTATGGCTGCAAAGAATGATCATGTTGGGAATTTATGAGCAATTGGAAGTCTTATTTAAAGATAGGATTTTTGTTTTTGGTTAAACAATTTAAGGTTTGAGACTTTGGAGCAACTTAAACATTGGTCCTCTATAAGAGGGTTGTGGTGATTTTCTTTAGGAGCACTTGACAGGAAAATGGTCTTATGAAAAATGAAGTTTGTATGCCTCTGCTTTTTTATTTTTGGACTATGCATTCAAAAGTATGAGGAAGGATTTATTTAGCAAAAAATAGATCTTCATTCTAGAGGATTACTCCTGAAAAGTATATGAGCTGGTACTGCAAACTTTCAGTCTTCCTGTCTCTTGGCCGCTCAAAGATTCTAGCCATAAAATCATTGCTTTGAAACTTGAGTAGTGGTTTGAATTTTTCTTCGTTATCCTTGTACAAGATTTACATGGGGTTAATTGTGTAGGAAAAATAATATATGTCCTTGAATTAGTCTTCAAAATGGCCCATGTTTGGTAAATTGGCATATTTTCTTTTGATTATAGACCATATCTAAGCATTAGCTATTTTATGATCTAGAGTTTCATAATATGTTACTAGGCATGCCAAGATTTTAATTTTCTTTGATGCTTTATATATGGTTGCTTAGTTTTATGACATGCAATCTTTTTTAATCTAAATATGCGCTTTTGGTGCTTGTAGGAATAAAAATCCTTGAAGTAAACCTAGTATAGATATCGTAATAAAATGCCATATTAGAACTTACTATAGTTGATTGGATTTATGAGGTTTTGGATTGTGATTCTCATGCAAGGCCTTCTCAACTCTTGATATGTAGCTAGGGTTTGGTCAAAAAGTCCTTATTAGCATAAACAAAAACACCCCTGGTTCAAGATATTTTGAAGACTATATAAATTATCTCCCCTAGGATTCATCTGTTAAACTGGTAAGATTTATATTGAATTTTTTCAATGCGTTAAATCAAGACCTTGATGTTCTGATCCTAGGGAAAACTTTTATTTATTTTTACTAAATTAAAGGGGGATTTATCTATATGGGACCCAACTTAATCCTATCATGATGTACATATATCTCCATCAACCATCTAAGAGATCAAGCAAAGGATAATTAATTGTATTAATCTATCTTTGAGCATATACTGAAGATGATTATCTTCATTGTAGACACTTCTGCTAATGTACTAAGACACCATATACTAAAAGGGAGCTGGTAAGTTCTCACTCTAAACAAATATAAGAAGTTTACTTTACCCATTAAAACAAAAGTCTATCAGTTGTAGTGCTAAGATGTTAAGCATGATTTTAGCCTTGTTGCTACCGAGACTCACTATTTCATTTACATTTTTTTCTTACTTTAAATAGAGATAGGGTATGCTAGAATTTTGAAGGAATTAATGTAACTAAATCTAAATAAACTGAGCATTCATATGACATAAAAATTAGATATGTTTGCCTTTGGTATTTTTTGTAACTTACGTGATTGAGACCTCCAACAATGCAGGGACTAGATCATTATGATTTGTAGTCCAAGAATGGAAAATGTGAATGATTATGAAACCTTATTTTTATCTTCTTTTAACATGATTGTGTCCAAATAAATGTACCAAAATTATCAAGTTTACTTTTAGGCTCAACTGTTTTCAACTATTTATTGTTTGATTAGGGCTCCAAAGAATTGTAGGGATTGGACTGTAATGGCTTGTAGTGTAGTTTAAATAGAGGAAACCAAAATGTTGACTTTTGTCAAGCTAATTTTTACATATTTATCTTTGATTAAGGCCTTAAAGAATGTGTATGGATGGGGTTGTGCTATTCAGTAGTTTATACAAGGAAGATGTGGATGATTACTGAGCTTGTTTTCGGCTTTTATAGTTTTACTTGATTAAAATTTAAGACCTGAAAGAATGCACATAGACTGGATTGTAATAATCTGTACTTTAAATAAGGATAATATGAACATCACATAGAAACCTTATTTTCAGCTTTTGTTGTTTTAAGCATAGTTAAAAAACTCAAACTTAGCAATTACTTGGTTGACCCAAAAATTGTAAAAACTTGGGACTTGGCAAAAACTCAGCAATAACTTAGCAAATTTATCAAACATTAAAAAATACTTGAATTTTTATAAATATTCTAAAAAACACATATTATTGAATTTGTGAAACATACTACTAATTTCCTTCATATATATATATCAAAAATAGACTTCAATACACATCATAAACAACTATTCAATCCAAACTAAAACTAAACACAGATATAGAAATTACTTAGCAATTACTTGGCTGACCCAAAAATTGTAAAAACTCGGGACTTGGCAAAAACTTAGCAATAACTTAGCAAATTTATCAAACATTAAAAAATAGTTGAATTTTTATAAATATTCTAAAAACACATAGTATTGAATTTGTGGAACATATTACTAATTTCCTTCATATATAAATCAAAATTAGAGTTCAATACACATCATAAACAACTATTTAATCTAAACTAAAACTAAATGTAGATATAGAAAATGGGAAGTTGTAAAACTAAATGCAGATCTAGAATGGGATGTTGTGAAATAGTAAACTAAACATAGATATAAAAAATGTAGAGTCCCAGACCCACAAAAATCCAAAACAACCCTAAAATTGCACCCTAATATCCAATTGTAGTAGTCTCAAATCCTACCCTAGATGTCCATTGAATAGTTCTTTCATGTGATCTGTGAAAAAAAAAGTTTCACCTTGTTGCCTATTTCGTGCCTCTCAGTTAAATAGGTAAGGTTGGAGTTTGATTTTAGTGTTTGTTTGTCATTTTTTGAGTATATATTTCATATTTGCCTTGTGTAATACCCTTGTATGTTTTAGGTACCTTGTCATGTTTTGTCTCAGTCTATCAAGTTTTGAAGAGGTCTTGTAGCCACACTCATCATGATCCAAGGTTTTATTTGTGTCCTAGAGAGACATGTTGATATCAAGAGTAATTTGAAAACCTTAGATTGTCAAAAAATTGCTTATTCTAATCCAAAAGAACATTTTCCATGTACTTATTGCATCAAGATATGACAAGATTTCAAATGTCTTCTTCAAGGTCCAAAATAAACCTTAATTCCCCCAAATATCCCGTACATTTCATAGGAGGGAGTTTGCATTTTAAAAAAATAATGATGAAGTCTTTGAGAGAGTTGTTGTAGGTCAAGTCTAGGTTTTCCTTGCTCCAAGTTCCTTTTAGGGTTTTTCTCCTTATTATGTTGAGGTTCAGGGTTAGGGTTTACCGCCTTCCAATGTTGGTGAAAGCTATTGAGTGAGATAACATGTATCAGGGTGTATGAAGAAAGTATTTGTAGGTTTGAGACAAATGAAATAAGAATTAGGTCATCATATCTCTGTATGTAAAGAGCAGGACTGTTAGTGGTAGTCTGAAATACATAGTGGTTTTTGAAGCTCTGCCAAGGTTTAAGAAAATCATGAATGCATAAAAATAAATAAAAGTCTAGATATAAATTATAATCACTATCAAGTTAAGGGTTCTTGAGTATTATGCAAGAATTTAGGGGTCTGTGAGAATAGATAAACCAATGTTAACAGGCTTGTACCCATCCAGAAGGAAACTTGTTCTATTTTTTGAATGTAGAATCAGAAGTCTGAAGAATTTCAAGGTGGTCATGGGATTGTTAAAGTCTTGGAGACTCGCACAGTGATAAGAAATAGAAGCATATGGCCAATAGTTAGAGTATGAGTTTATTGTTGAAGGATATGTGCTCCTCTCCCCATGGGACTATGCCAATCACTAGAAGAAGACAGTGAGCATATAAATACAAGAGATAATATTGACCACTTGTGAACCTTTATAAAGAATAGAGTGGACTAAGCACAAAGGTCTGCTATAGTTTAGAGAATGGAAGGCAGAGACAGTCTTCACAAGGTCTGCTCATCCACAAGACAAGTACAATGGTGTTGAGGCCATTGAAACTGAGAGCAAATATAACTAATGCAATGCAGGCTTAAGAGTTAGAAATTCTTAGAGGTAAGGCAGATATGAAGACAAGGTCCTAAGGTTGTATAGACAGTGGATAAGATAAATGGAGATGATAGTAGTCTGTCAAGGGTTATGTTACTCTAGAAATTTTCAAAATTTACTCTAGAACTTTTCAAAGTACTTCATCCATTGTACAAGGGCTAAAACTATGTTAGACAGGACAGTCATGATATGAGAAGAAGGGTGCAGTGAGTAATCCATTATATGAAGTAGGCTCATGACAATCACCCACTTTCAAATGTGGAACTAGAGTAGGGGCCATTTTTTAAGGAACTACCAGAAGTACTTTCAAATATTCATCAAGGGAAACATCAGGAACAAGGAATCTAAATCTTGTACTTGAAGAGTCTCTGATCCCACAAAACACAAAAGCAGATAATACAAATCAGTTGTCATGTGCAAATTGCACCCATTCACTGGAAGCAGATAAGATGAAGTACCTACCAAGGGGGTGTATGGATATGTTCAAGGTAACTAGAGCATTATCTGTAACAGGCACTTCAGCATCTTCAGCTTGTTGTAACTCACATAAAGTTGAAGGTGTTTGTCTTTTACCAGAAGGCTTGTCACAAGTTGGTTTTAGTGAGCAGAACAAAGGATCATCTGAAGGGGATGAGAACGGCACATGTGATGCTTCCTTACCTACAAGTAGTAGTATCAGTCCTCTCAACAACATTGACAGCACAGGTGTTATGACAGCACCGAGTAGTGTTAAAAATAGCACAAGTGCAAAATTAAGTGATAGTACCATCAGTGTGGCTAATTCCATACCAAATAGTATCATAGAAAAATGTGAGTGAGAGATTTAATAGTGAAGAGACAAAGTTAGAGGTATCATGCGGGGATAGTGGTTAGGGTTTATCAAAGGTAAAGAACATTGCATGAACTATTTTGTCAAGATCCTGTAGTCTTTGAAATCACCATCAAAGAATTGATGGGTGTCTAGACATTGTGATGATCCTAAAGATAGTGTTTGGAGCCTTGTATACCTTATTTAAGATATCATAAAGCCCTGATAAAGTCTAAGATCAACAATACCACTGTGGATGGTTTGAGATATCCTAAAAAGGCATTGTCAAAGGTAATCTAAGGTCTATCAATGGCTTTTGATGTCTTTCAATAGTTATAGAGCTCTGTCAAGCTTTGAAAAGTCTGCTAACAATGTTAAGTATGTTTAGTGATTTCAGGAGTGTTTACAACTCTTTAGGAATATAACGTAGAGTTTAATAAATGTTGCACTTCCATTGTAAGTCCCATCAAGTCATTTGTAATGAAAGACAATAGAGAGCCTAACCCTATAAGGAGTACAGTGATCACTGAGGATACAATAGTCTAAGAGTTCAATAAATGGGGGAAGTATGGAAGAAGCTTATGGGTCTTCATTGCTTGAAGAATTCAATAATAGTAAGACCTGATGTATTGAACTATCAGAGACATTGGGCATGTAGTTGAGTTCAGTTCTAATTAGAATGGGAACCATGTTATTCAAAAGTGCATATAATGCATTCCAGAGGATAGAATTCAGTTTATTATTTCATTATTTTATGGACAAGTTTTGTCCTTGTCCACCCATCCATATGGTTGTCGTGTCATACAGAGGGTGTTGGAGCAGTATACTAATGCAAAGACATAGAGCATTATGATGGATGAAATCTTGCAGTCAGTCTGTACACTTGCACAAGACCAGTATGGAAATTATGCTTGTACTTGAGCATAACAAGTCAAACGAGTGTGCTTTTGTAATAAAGAAACTAGCAGGACATATAGTTTAAATGAGCCAGCAAAATTTTTTCCTTGAATGTAGTGGAGAAATGTTTGGTATTTGGAGATGTGAAGAATCCTCTACGAGGCTCTTGAGCCCCATTCAAGTGTGTCAAGTCTTGTTAACTTGTCAACATAGAGTATTTATAAGATCCCTTGTAGTTAGGTTGAAATGTAAACATCATAAAGGTATGACAGAGGTTCTCAAAACTAAGGACAGTGGCATGAAGACATAAAAACCATTAGAGACACAAGGATTCATTGAAGAGTTCTGTCATCTATGGGTTTGTGGAAGTGATAAAGGTTGACATACAGAATGCAGAGGTCTACTTATGAGAATGAAGACAAAGTGCAGGGAGTGTTTGATAACAATGATAGTGAGAGAGATAGTTGTAGCGTATTATACACTGGTTTGAAAGTTTTGTGCATATTGGAGACCTATGAAAGCACTGTTACTATTTATAGACTTCCTTTAGTCATGTTTTAGGATTTATAGATGCATGAAGTTAGCATCAAGTCACTGAGGATGAGACTATTCCTACAAAGACATTTCAAGTCTATAAGCTTTATCAAGACCAATCAAGTCAATTTGGAGTCTCATCACAATCTATAGTTCTGCCAAAGGAATAACAAGACTGTCAGGCCTGTAGAGTCACATAAAGCACTCTCAAGTTAAATCAGTAAGGTTGGAGTTTGATTATAGTTTTTGTTTGTCATTTTTTGAGTATATATTTCATATTTGCCTTGTGTAATACTCTCGTATGTTTTAGGTGCCTTGTCATGTTTTGAAGAGGTCTTGTAGCCACACTCATTATGATCCGAGGTTTTATTTGTGTCCTAGAGAGACATGTTGATATCAAGAGTAATTTGAAAACCTTAGATTGTCAAAAAATTGCTTATTCTAAGCCAAAATAACATTTTCCATGTACTTATTGCATGAAGATATGACAAGATTTCAAAGATCTTCTTCAAGGTCCAAAATAAACCTTAATTCCTCTAAAGATCTCGTACATTTCATAGGAGGGAGTTTGCATTTTAAAAAAAAAAACAATGACGAGGTCTTTGAGAGAGTTGTTGTAGGTCAAGTCTAGGTTTTCCTTGCTCCAATTTCCTTTTAGGATTTTTCTCTTTATTATGTTGAGGTTCAGGGTTAGGGTTTGCCTCCTTCCAATGTTGGTGAAAGCTATTGAGTGAGATAACATGTATCAGGGTGTATGAAGAAAGTATTGCAGGTTTGAGACAAATGAAATAAGAATTAGGTCATCATATCTCTGTATGTAAAGAGTAGGACTGTTAGTGGTAGTCTGAGATACATAGTGGTTTTTGAAGCTCTGCCAAGGTTTAAGAAAATCATGAATGCATAAAAATAAATAAAAGTCTAGATATACGTTATAACCACTATCAAGTTAAGGGTTCTCGAGTATTATGCAAGAATTTAGGGGTCTGTGAGAATAGCTAAACCAATGTTAACAGGCTTGTACCCAGCTAGAAGGAAACTTGTTCTATTTTTTTGAATGTAGAACTAGAAGTTTGAAGAACTTCAGGGTGGTCATGGGATTGTTAAAGTCTTGGAGATTCACACAGTGATAAGAAAAAGAAGCATATGACTAGTAGTGAGAGTATGAGTTTGTTATTGAAGGATATATACTCCTCTCCCCATGGGACTATGCCAATCACTAGAAGAAGATAGTGAGGATATAAATACAAGAGATAATATTGACCACTTGTGAACCTTTATAAAGAATAGAGTGGACTAAGCACAAAGGTCTGCTATAGTTTAGAGAATGGAAGGTAGAGACAGTCTCCACAAGGTCTGCTCATCCACAAGACAAGTACAACAATGTTGAGGCCATTGAAACTGAGAGGAAATATAACTAATGCAATCCAGGCTTAAGAGTCAGAAATTCTTAGAGGTAAGGCATATATGAAGACAAGGTCCTAAGGTTGTATAGATAGTGGATAAGATAAATGGAGATGATAGTAGTCTGTCAAGGGTCATGTTACTCTAGAAATTTTCAAAATTTCCTCTAGAACTTTTCAAAGTACTTCATCCATTGTACAAGGGCTAAAATTGTGTTAGACAGGATAGTCATGATATGAGAAGAAGGGTGCAGTGAGTAATCCATTATATGAAGTAGGCTCATGACAATCACCCACCTTCAAATGTGGAACTAGAGTAGGGGACATTTTTTAGGGAACTGCAAGAAGTACTATGAAACATTCATCAAGGGAAACATCAGGAATAGGGAATCTAAATCTTGCACTTGACGAGTCTCTGATCCCACAAAACACAAAAGCAAATAATACAAATTAGTTGTCATTTGCAAATTGCACCCAGTCACTAGAAGAAAATAAGATGAAGTACCTGCCAAGGGGGTGTATGGATATGTCCAAGGTAACTAGAGCATTATCTGTAATAGGCACTTCAATATCTTCAGCTTGTTGTAACTCACATAAAGCTGAAGGTGTTTGTCTTTTACGAGAAGGCTTGTCACAAGTTGGTTTTAGTGAACAGAACAAAGGATCATCTGAAGGGGATGAGAAAGGCACATGTGATGCTTCCTTGCCTACAAGCAGCAGTATCAGTCCTCACAACAACATTGATAGCACAAGTGTTATGACAACATTGAGTAGTGTTGAAAATAGCACAAGTGCAAAATTAAGTGATGGTACCATCAGTGTGGCTAATTCCATACCAAAGGGACAGTATCATAGAAAAATGTGAGTGAGAGATTCAATAGTGAAGAGACAAAGTTAGAGGTATCATGTGGGGACAGTGGTTAGGGTTTATCAAAGGTAAAGAACAATGCATAAACTGATCTGTCAAGATCCTATAGTCTTTGAAATCACCATCAGAGAATTGATGGGTGTCTAGACCTTGTGATGATCCTAAAGATAGTGTTTGGAGCCTTGTATACCTTATTTAAGATATCATAAAACCCTGAGAAAGTCTAAGATCAGCAATACCACTGTGGATGGTTTGAGATATCCTAAAAAGGCATTGTCAAAAGTAGTCTGAGGTCTGTCGATGGCTTTTGATGTCTTTCAATAGTTATAGAGCTCTGTCAAGTTTTGAAAGGTCTGCTAACAATGTTAAGTATGTTCAATGATTTCAGGAGTGTTTACAACTCTTTAGGAATATAACATAGAGTTTAATAAATGTTGCACTTCCATTATAAGTCTTGTCAAGTCATTTGTAATGAAAGACAATAGAGAGCCTAACCCTATAAGGAGTGCAGTGATCACTGAGGATACAGTAGTCTGGGAGTTTAGTAAATGGGGGAAGTATGGAAGAAGCTTATGGGTCTTCATTGCTGAAAGAATTCAAGAATAGTAAGACCCCAATGTATTGAACATCAAAGACATTGGGCATGTAGTTGAGTTTAGTTTTGATAAGAATGGGAACCATGTTATTCAAAAGTGCATAGAATACATTCTAGAGGATATAATTCAGTTTATTATTTCATTGTTTTATGGGCAAGTTTTGTCGTTGTCCACCCATCCATATGGTTGTCATGTCATACAGAGGGTGTTGGAGAACTATACTGATGCAAAGACATGGAGCATTATGATGGATGAAATCTTGCAGTCAGTCTGTACACTTACACAAGACCAGTATGGAAATTATGCTTGTACTTGAGCATAGCAAGTCAAACGAATGTGCTTTTGTAATAAAGAAACTATTGGCAAGAGACACATTGAAACTTCATGCCTGTTGTCATTGATGGCAACAAAGGTCAACCCACACATCCGCAGGACACAATGAGTCTCTACCAGAAGGCAGATTGCAGAGTATTGTGATCTAGTAAGTAAGAACAGATCATGTGGCAAGGTCCGACAGTCTGCTCTGGATCTCTCAGAGGAAGTATCTTGGTGAGGTATGGATTTCGGGAAGTCAAGAGGAATACCTTGACTAATAGATTCCAAGGATTTAGCTTCCGGTGATAGATGAAGAAAAAGATATGAATACTTGAGTGTCGGGTTCCTAATTGGCAGTGTGGACAGAGGAAGAACTGATTGGCAGAACATCAGACATCATTTCGGATGCGTTACTGATGATGGTAAAGATTCTCAAGGCATAAGTTATAATTGGCCAACATGATTGATGACTTCTACAAGTATATCCTTGATTCGCATTACTTGGGAAGCAAGGATTCAGCTGACAGATCAGAGTTCATGGAAAATATTGACTATTCTGGATGCCGACTAGAAAGGTGATGAAATCACTTGTGCGTATATATATATATATATATATATATATATATATATATATATATATATATATATATATATATAAGATGGATTTATTTGTGAGAGGTGTCGTGGTGTTTTTGAGTAGTACAAATAAAAGCAGGAAAGTAGAATAAAAGCAGAAAGGCAGGTTCGGTATGTGAAGGGATAGCAGCACTAAGGAAGAGAAAGGATGAAGTGCAGTAGATCAGTGTATTAAGTTTAATTAGAACTAAACTCCAGCATATGTAGATGCTCTTTATCAGTTCAAGTATTGTATTACACTCTTTGTAAATTATAGACAGTGAGTCTCTTGTAGGTAGTGAGCCTCTTGTGAGCAGTGTGCTCAGGCAGTGAGCCCTAATTGGCAAGTGCCATTTTGTAATCCTATTCTTCCAATAGATAATACAATCTTGGGTTAATTACCACGTGGTTTTCTCCCTTAATAGGGTTTCCACGTCAAAAATATTGTGTCATGTGTATCTTCATTTCATGGTTATGTTTGCTTGGTTGAATTAATGCTACACTAATTATTAAGAAAGTTCAGAAAGCTGAAATAATCAAGATAACTGATTCACCCCCCTCTCAGTTATCAACAATTGGTATCAGAGCCAAGTTCCTCCTAACAAAGTCTAATAGCTTGAGGAAGATATGGGAATTCAAATGCATGTATATGGTTTAAGGGAGCAACTCAAGACTGCCCTTGATGATCTTGAGCAGTCAAACTCTGAAGTCAATGAATTAAAGGAAAGACTCAAACAGGTTGATGATTTCATGAAAGAACTAAAAGACAAATTAAGTCTCTCTATGAAAAAGAGAAAGGAGCTACTTCAACAATTGGCAAGTCAAGGTGAAGCCAATGATACAAATGAAGATATGAAGGAGAAAACTAAGTTATGTGAAAAGCTATCAAAAGAAATCATTATGGTAAGACATGAAATGGAATCAGGAGTTATGAAATTTACCCAAGAGGTTGAAGAGAAAAGAAAAAATGAAGATGATCTAAGATAATCTCTCAAGGAGAAATCAGAAGATTGCCACAAGATGGATAGAATTATCAGACATCTTGAATCTGATCTTGAAGATGCTAAAGATAATGAAGAAAAACTTGAGGATCAAATTGTCTCTCTTAAAAGGGATCTTCAAACAGCAAATGAATATAAAGAGAAATTCAAGATAAGTTCTGCTCAACTTGAAGTTCTTCTTGAAAGTCAAAAGAGGGTAGATGACAAGTGTGGTTTGGGATATGAGAAAGGAGAAAGCTCTAGATCCAGTTAGAAGAATCTTAGATTAGAAAATCCAAGGAACAGGCCTAGAAGACCTCCGGTAAGATAGCCTAATGCTCAAAGATATCCATCCTTCAATGGATATTGCCACAACTGCAATAACTTTGGTCATAAAGCTAATCAATGCAGAAAGAAAATAAATCAGACCAATACATCCTTCTCCAGATAGTGTTTCAACTGCAAAAGGTATGGTCACAAATCTCATGAATGCAGAAATATGCAAATAAACAATCCATTTAATGGTAGATGCTTTGCATGCAATAGAATCGGTCATATGGCTAATCAATGCAGATCAAGAGGATATCAATCAAATATGTAAAGAAATGTTGTTTTCCAAATTTGCAATAGATCTGGTCATATTGCAAAATTCTGTAGAAGCAAGAATCAGGATAAAAGAGGTCTGGTATATCATAATCAGAATCAAGATAAGGGAAAACAAAAAGTGAATGCAGATGAAGTTCAAAGTGAGATTAACAAGATTTGGGTGAAGAAAAGTACAGAGAATGTAGGGGATGGATCCGCACCAGACTCTAGTGCTGATATTCCTTCCAAAAATTAAAAAGTGAGCTTTGGCTTAGGGGGAGACACAAAGAAAACCTTGTTCCCCCAGCCAGTCAATTGGTGCCAGAACTAGCACAAGACGAGTTGCGGATTAAAGGGTTCATAAGAGAAACATCCAAATAAACTATGGTTAAGATTTGGAAGATCTGCAAGATGTTTAAGATCAAGATTGATCCAGTTCTTCAAGCCATCCGAATAAGGCAAACCAGAATGACTTAGGTCTAGCATTTATTGCAACTTGACATTAGGGTTTGCGGAGCAATATAAGGGTTTTCTCATTAAGCATTTGTTCATTCTACATTCAAGAAGAAAGAAAAAAAGAAGCTCTACAACAAAATTCCTCAAGCTCATCAAAGATCTTTTGCAGAAGTCAATTCATCTAGAAATCAATCCGGCTAACTCCGTGAAACCGAAAGGCACAAAAGGTATTCTCCGTTATCAAATATCTCTCTGTAAATCCTTGAATGATGGGTACTCCAAATATTGTGAAGATCTCTGATAGGCCTCACCCCAAATTCAAGAAACATCCATACAAATCCTTGGAAGTAGATCCCCTAGGAGCTTTTTCCAGTGTTTCGCATGGTGTGTTGCATGTAGAAGATGTCAGGGCATATATTCATGCAAATATTGAAGAATTTGGGGAATCTAAGCTAGTTGATATCTATCACAATCAGTTAATAGATGATTCTTTTGAGCTCAAACCTCAGTTCAAGGCCATCCGGGATAAGCATTTTGCACAGTACATTCATTTCCCCTATTTTGAAGAAGACGAATGGGTCTGGTACGTGTTGAACAGAGTACATGATAACTTCCTATGGTTGAATAGACCATTTAAGATTACCAAAGATGCAATTAGGGCAATAACCAGTCTGCATTCATCTAGTGGGATACCCATTCTCAAATCTGTCAAGAATCAGACAGTGAGTGATGCAACCGGATCAAAATTTGACAAGAGACCTATGACAATTGAAGATATCACTGATCCGGATATCAAATTTGCATCCATGATAATTGGTTACAAAATTTATCACTCCAGTAGGGAAAATTCAGTACCGGGAACTGCAGTTTATACAACTTATCAAATGCTAAAAGAAAATATTAACTATGCTCTGTGTGAACTTCTTCTAAACCAACTATTAGAGAATCTACAAAAGATCAAGAAGGATAAGAAAAACTCCTTCAAGTATGGTGGGCTGATATTGTGTCTATTTTTCTACTTCATGAGTGAGCTGCCCAGATCAAGTGGTTGGGTTTGGCAGAATGACAGACTTGTTGCAATCCAAATCAGAGACTATCTGCATGAGTTTAGAGATGCCAAGACAAGAAATACAGCTCTGTGGGGTTATTTCAAGAACTTCCAAAATTTGATGCAAGCAAGAGAGAGAGAATTCCTAAATCTCTAGTTGAAAAGTATAAGGATAAAGTTTGTTTTATGGTTGAAACTGATCAGTGCCAAATGGAAGCTGTGGAACCAAGGACAGTCTAGATCATGCTGATGGGGTATGAGGTGGATGAGAAACTTGTGGAGCTGCATGTTCAACACATGCTTAGTCAATCCAAGGATCCCAAAGCAGAAAGATTTGGAACCTTTGAAGAATTGAGTATAAAAATTCATGTGGAACTTAGACAACTGGAGGTAAAGAGGAAGGTGAGAAAAGAAGTTGAAGAAGTTGCCAAAAGATATGGCATAACAAAAGAGGCACTTGATGCCAACAGGGAAAAGATGGAAAGGACTGAGGAAGAGAAGACAGAGGTAGAAAAGGGAAGCAAGGAAAGTGCTCCAGTAGAGTCCTCCGCCCGGACAAGATCATCAAAGAGATCAGCACCTGTCACTGCTAAAAGATCAAGGACATCATAACCGGAAGCAAAATCATCCGGCAGAGGAGAGAAAATAACTATAACAAATGCCACAAGGTCTTATGTCAGTCAAAAGGATGATGAAGAAACTGAATCAGATGAGGAGATAAAGAAAATGAAGAAGCAGAAGAAGAAAACATCCGGTGAACCTTCTACTAGTCAAGGTGAAGAAGAAAAGGCAGAAGATTTTGTAGAAAAGCCCACTCTGTCTTTAGATGATGTCATCAAATCAGTCACTGTGGATGGAAACCTTCAACCAATGGCTGAATTCTATGATGATTACAATGAAGCATACCAAAATATCTTGCAGGAAGCAGCAGTTAAGTATTTGAACATATATAACAAGGCTTTTATTGAAATTATATCTCTTATTCCCAAAAGCCTAGAAAAAGAGTTAGAAATAAGAAAGAATACTGCCTTGGCAAAAGATCTCAAGATCCAGGAACAGATAGCCATTCAACTATACCCTTCAATCGATTCAAAGTAAATGAACATGATCTTCAAGGATTGCAAGGATGAATTTTGGAGCAAAGCCAGAATGAATCAGCTCATGCTTGGTGAGACTGACAAGGTAGCCAAGGAAATAGAAGAGATCCTTTGGAAAGCCTTCAAAAGATTCAATCTTCCTATTATAAAGGACTTGGGTGTTGATCCTTTGGTCATAGTTGTTGAAAAAGAATCCACTGAGCAAATCATGGACACCGGTACAGAAAAGGATAAGGACTTGGAATCCTCTATTCCAGAAAAGGAAGTGCATGGACAGACAAACATCACTCCTCCAATTTCCCCTGCTGACTCCAGATCCAAAGGAGAAGAAAGAATAAAGGAGAAAGAAGCAGAGGTGAAGGAAAAAGAAGATATCAGTACAAAGGTTGTGGAAGGGGAGAATGCTCCGAAAGATAGTTCTTTGACTACAGAAGAAAAGAAGAATCCATCTCTGCCAAGAGACACTGTAGAATCAGTCAAGGACTTTTTAACAAAAGAAACTATGGAGATTAATGAACCGGAACTACTAAAAGGGCCATTTGATTTTGACTCTTTATCTCCGGTACAAACAATGAAGATAGCTTCGTTTGCTAATGCAAAGGTCAAAGAAAAACTCCTGAAGTCTCACATGGAGGACTGTGAGCTTATAGCAGTTGCATCTGGAGTGTTAGAAAAGATTGTACCATCTTTTCAGAAAGATCCCTCAGCCTCCCTATCCGGTAATCTTAAAACTCTAGTAAATAGTGTTAGCACACATTTTGATTCCCTAGAGAAGTCAGCAGAAGATAAGGTCTGGAAGGAATTTTTGACAAAAATATTATCAAAGGTACAAGGGTTAATAACTAATGATAGGAGGAATATGAGTATAGGGATAAAGAGCTTAGAAAATGCTCTTAAAGATGGCAAAGAAATATACAAATTTTGTTTATCTTGGTCCAAAGCAACATTGGACATTGAGAAGAAAGTAAAAGAACAGGACAAACTGACAAATCTAGCAAAGAATTTTGATCCTCTCCCATCCTCCATAATAAATCAAGAATGTCAGACTATTGCAGTCTTGAATGAAATCAAGAAGCTAGAGAAGGAAAAGAAAAATAGAATAAGCAGGTTGGGTGCACTCAGAGGGATAATTATCCCAAAGTTAGAGGCCATGCATGAGGCCATAAAAGAATCCCAGATCACAGCCCGGACCAGTGATCCGACAGATCTAAGAAGGGTAGATGCGTTTGCATTCCTATTAAGTGGTCATATATCAATTTTGGACAGAATGAAGCAAAGTTGGGCAACAGAATTTGTCCAATTGAAGACAACTTTTGCAGACATTCTTTAGTATATATAAGTATGCCATATGTATATATTTATGCGGCTAAGTATAGAAGTGTTTTTGAGAATTTTTTTTGTACAGGCCCCACCCTTTGCCATTGATGTCAAAGGGGGAGTGATGAGCAGTGAAAAATGTTATAGCTAGCTAAGGGGGAGCTCCGGAAAATGTACATAAAGACAGAGCATCAACTAAGGGGGAGTATAGTATAACACTTAGTCATTTTTCACTAAGTGTTGCCATCAATGCCAAAGGGGGAGATTGTTGGCAAGAGACACATTGAAACTTCATGATTGTTGCCATTGATGGCAACAAAGGTCAACCCACACATCCGCAGGATATGATGAGTCTCTACCGGAAGGCAGATTGCAGAGTATTGTGATCCGGTAAGCAAGAACAGAGCATGTGGCGAGGTCCGACAATCTGCTCTGGATCTCTCAGAGGAAGTATCTTGGTGAAGTGCAGATTTGGGGAAGTCAAGAGGAATACCTTGACTGATAGATTCCAAGGATTTAGCTTCCGGTGATAGATGAAGAAAAAGATATGAATACTTGAGTGTCGGGTTCCTGATTGGCAGTGTGGACAGAGGAAGAACTGACTGGCAGAACATCAGACATCATTCCGGATGCGTTACTGATGATGGTAAAGATTCTCAAGGCATAAGTTATAACTGGCCGACATGATTGATGACTTCTACAAGTATATCCTTGATCTGCATTACTTGGGAAGCAAGGATTCAGCCGATAGATCAGAGTTCATGGAAAATATTGACTATTCTAGATGTTGACTAGAAAGGTGATGAAATCACTTGTGCGTATATATATAAGATGGATTTAGTTGTGAGAGGTGTTGTGGTTTTTTTGAGTGGTGCAAAGAAAAGTAGGAAAGAAGAATAAAAGAAAAAAGGCAGGTCTGGTATGTGAAGGGACAGCAGCACTAAGGAAGAGAAAGGATGAAGTGTAGCAGATTAGTGTATTGAGTTTAATTAGAATTGAACTCCAGCATATGTAGACGCTCTTTATCAATTCAAGTATTGTATTACACTCTTCGTAAATTGTAGACAGTGAGTCTCTTGTAGGCAGTGAGCCTCTTGTGAGTAGTGTGCTTGGAAAGTGAGCCCTAATTGGCAAGTGCCATTTTGTAATCCTATTCTTCTAACAGAGAATACAATATTGGGTTAATCACCCCATGGTTTTCTCCCTTAACAGGGTTTCCACGTCAAAAATATTATGTCATGTGTATCTCCATTTCATGGTTATGGTTGCTTGGTTGAATTGATGCTACACTAATTATTAAGAAAGTTCAGAAAGCTGAAATAATCAAGATAACTGATTCACCCCCCCTCTCAGTTATCAATAGAAACTAGTAGGACAGATAGTTTAAATGAGCTAGCAAAAGTTTTGCCTTGAATGTAGTTTTGAAATGTTTGGTATTTGGAGATGTGAAGAATCCTCTACAAGGCTCCTTAGCCCCATTAAAGTCTGTCAAGTCTTGTTAACTTGTCAACATAGAGTATTTCTAAGATCCCTTGTAGTTAGGTTGAAATGTAAACATCATAAAGGTATGACAGATGTTCTAGAAACCAAGGACAGTGGCATGAAGACATAAAAACCATTAGAGACACAAGGAGTCATTGAATAATTTTGTCATCTATGGGTTTGTGGAAGTGTTAAAGTTTGACATACAGAATGCAGAGGTCTTCTTATGAGAATGAAGACAGTGTGCAAGGAGTGTTTGATAACAATGACAGTGAGAGAGATAGTTGCAGCGTATTATAGACTGGTTTGAAAGTTTTGTGCATATTGGAGACCTATGAAAGCACTGTTACTATTTATAGACTTCCTTTAGTCATGTTTTAGGACTTATAGATTCATGAAGTTGACATCAAGTCACTGAGGATGAGACTATTCCTAGAAAGACATTTCAAGTCAGTAAGCTTTATCAAGACCAATCAAGTCAATTTGGAGTCTCATGATGATCTAGAGTTCTGCCAAAGGAATAACAAGACTCTCAGGCCTATAGAGTCATATAAAGCACTCTCAAGTGTCATATGAAGGTTAACAAACCCTAATGAACTCTTTTCAAGGTAATGTATAGTTAAGCAGTATCAGAAGATGTGAAAATAATGGCAGAAACCAGGGCTATCACTGAATGATACAAACCCATTTGGCAGTCTCTGAGACCATACAGAGTTTGAAACATTTTTAGGAAAAGTAATGTAAGGTCAAAGAGTCTTATACATGCCAATATAGACCCCTTGAATGGTTATGCATGACTAGTTTGGAGACATTTTTAGGTCTTGAAAGTTCTTCCATGCCCTCAAGGAGTTCTAATTCCTCTCAAAAACATCAAAGAAAAGTCCTATAATGTGCAAATGATAGTGAGGATGAGAGAAACACAACTATATCATTCATTCATGAGGCAGTTTGGAGGGTGTAATTACCACTAAAGGAGTTATGACAGCATCTTCTAATGTTGCAAGCATCTAGTAAGGTGGAGGCAGCTGTTGGAGCATGCAAAGGAGCAGTTTCACTTTTCAATGATGTACAACCCAACTAACCCCTATCTTCATGCCATAACGTAGCCTTCCAAGGAGATAATCTAGCTAGGTGTTCCTACAGAAGCAACAAAAAAGGTTTGAGCAAACCTCTTCAAGGACAGGTGTCCTCTTCTCTTTTAGGACAGGTGCTTTTTCTTCTCCAGCTATTAGTTCAAAAGAGCAAACCTAGGGTTTTTTTAGTTCTTCCTAGTTTTTGAGAGAGCTCTCTCAGTTTTGGACTAGTATTGTAACTTTTCTATTCTTTCTAGTCAAAAATCCGTGATTGTAACTCAGAACAACAATGTATTTTTTACTTTTTAGAGAAGTATGTTAGATTTCAAGCACATATACAATTGTATATTACCTTTTTATCAATAAAAATAAGCATTTTTGGCCTTCTCAAAAGCTGTATTTTGTGTAAGATTATGAGAATGATTGATGTGATCTTGTTATAGTGTGATTTATTTTTGTTTTCAGTTTCATTCTCCAAATATCTTTATGCAAAAATATGTGTGTACAGGTAATAGTTTGCCATTGAAGTTGTGAAGCTTTTAGTCATTAGAGTATTTGATTTCCTTCTAAAACTGTCAGAAATTCTAACATTACTATGAAATACTTATGCACAAGTATGTTAACAGAGTTGTGCCTCGATTTAGCTTATTCATGAGATGTATTGTGTGTGTCAAACAACAGTATAGGTCATAGAGTTTGGTGCATCACCTCCTTAGGATGTAGTTTTAGTTTACGTCATTCTCTCTCTCTTTTCCCAGCAAACAACAATAGAGTAGACTAGTTTTAGGTGATCCATCAAGGGAATCAGCCCTCTCTGGAGGTTCTTTTCCATTGTAGGTGACCCACAAACCTGGAAAAGTCCCCATGTTTCACTAGTAAGCTGAATTATACAACTTAGCAAGGGTGCATTATTCACTAACAACACACCTCACTTTTATGCCACTTTAATTGTCTGAGTTCTCCGCAAACACGAGTTATAATGTTTTTTTTGTGATCTCAACATTTTTTTATGAAAAAGCCATGGCAGGTATTTTGGAAAACTTAGGGCTACATTTTTCTCGTGATTAATTATTCAAGGTTTTGACCTGCAAGTACTCATGTTTTTTCAACTTTATATCAAAGAACTCAAAAAAGTGTAGGAAATGGTTTGTAATTATATTATGGTGTAGGCAAGGAAAATGCAAATAAATGGTAGAATGCATGTAGCAATTCCATGCTTGCATTTAGTGGTTTCAGGAGTTGGGCATAAAGTTACATTATAAAGAAGAAGCAACTGCAAAAGATCTCATAAATGAGAAAACATAGTGCAAGGAAATAGTTTTTTTAAAGATTTAGAGAAACCTTACCATTTTTCTTGTCTTTTTTTATCTTTTTTGTGCAACTTCAAACTTTTCTTGCTATAGGTTGTAAGTGGGAATTTCACCATTTTATGCATAATCAGAGAATGGAATGAAGAAAATGGAAGAAGAGCATCAAATGGCCATAGCCAAGTTTAGGGAAACATGTGGATTCAATACATTGCAGAAATTTTCTTTTGATAAGTGTTTGGAAAACTTTTTGACTACATTTAAGGGATGGTCAAATCAGAATAAGTGAGAGCTTGTATCAGTTTTCTTTTTTCCTTTTTACTGGTGTAGGACAGCATTCAAGATTATCAGAAAGATCTAGAAGCTCAGAAGGTTACAGAAGAAGCATAGGTCTGCTTGTCTGTAGAACACAATAATGCTCAACAAAAGGCTTTTAGTGTAAATCAGTAAGTATGGGAAGAGAGGTTTGGCTTCTGTAATTATTTTGTTTCATGTTTTGTTTGGCTTCCTTAATTCAGTTCTCTATATCTTGATTGTAATATTTGTTATACATGATAGGGGGCAGTTGACATTGCTTCAAGATATTAATAAACATTTTACAAGAGTACAATACTAGTTTGTAGAAATATACCAAGAAGCTTTAGAGTGGTGCTACTACTGCTACATAGACCATTTCCTGAATGTAGAAAAAAAATTCAACAATGATGGAAACTCTTAGTAGCATGAGAGGTCACAATGCTACACTTTAAGACCTGCTTAATGTAACTAAAATGAGTGCCTTAAATAAACAAATTATTTCTGCAGTTGTACTTCTGTTACTGTAAACTTATCTAATTTTATTCCACAATGTCCATTTGGAGGAGTGACTTCATTTCAATTTTTTTTGCTATAACTACATCTACCATAACCTTACATACGATCTATTTTTTCTCAAGAGGGTTATGTTGTGTCTTATCTCTATAGGTCTATTTTGACTTACAACCTTAATCTACTCAACTAGTTAGTCATTTAGTGAAAATAGCATCGCTTTGGCCTTTTCTGTTAGACTTTATATTTAATTTAGTATGCAAAATCAATATTATCAAGAAGTATGTATTCAATTTTGTTTTGACCTATACAACTTGATCATGTTGCACGACAATCACAATTTTTTAATTAAGATCTATTTTTTTGTAAACATGTAGCATTCTGCTTCAATTGAGTATTCACAGGGTATCAAGGAAATGGAGCCTTAGCTCAAGGCACTTTCCACTCTCTATTAGCATAGAGGTGTTTCTAATGCTAATGTTGTATATGGTTCAATTTTATCTTATGATTATGGACATGTATGGTTGCTTTAGATTACTTAGCAATGGTTCCCCTTTTATATTTCAAGCCTCTCTATAGAAGACTCAAAAGGAGAAATAGGCATTTTCAGAAGAGATTGAGTGTCTCCATGGGGAGCTTCAACATACTACAAATGAAGGAGTTCATCATGCTGCTCAAGCTTAAACTCTGTCAGTTGAGGTAACAAAGTAGAAAGAATTTACTAGAAAATCCACCATAGAACTAAAGTAGCTAACATAATGTCACAAAGAAAAATGTAATTTTTTTAGCATTTGTAGTTTTTCATACATGGAAACCTCGAAGGCCATGTGATCAAATTTCAATCTTAGTATAAATATGTATAGAATCAAAGTCAGGCATATTCATGTTCTATGTGTTGAGTAAGTTTTTCTTCTCCAAGTGAACAAATAAGAAACTTGCAGACACAACTTGAAATTGCAAACAAGAGGATAGATGTGTGCAAATTTGGAAAGGAAAATTACAATAATGCTCATTGTAATGAGCTAAGATTAACCCATTATAGCATTTATTCCATGTTAGATCAAATTGTTCACGTGAAGTCATATACCTAGCAGTATGTTCTTGCATATTGCATAGTTGTCAACTTTGCAAAAAATCTCAGTGTGCAGAGCAACATCAAATAAATTAATAATAGAAGAGTTTAAAAGTTGCCATGCAGAGGTTGATATTTGAATTTTTGAAAGTGAACTGCTATGAAGGGAGCTGTATAACACAATATTGGTAATGTAGCACCATTTCCTTTAGAATTTTTACAATGCGTATGTGGACAAATTTACTAGCCATATTTTCTATTGTTTAACATGTTTTAGGAACTCAAAGGTAATATATCACTGTAAGACTTTGGTTTGCTCGAAATTATTTATGTTTGTATGTATTCTTCCAGTATTGTCTCTAAGGACAGTTATGAAGTGCAACATGAATAATAAATTGTAAACAATAATTTCTAGATTGACTATTTCAAAACTTGCCTTAGTGATTTCAGATTTACCTAATTGCATGTAAAATAATTATGTGCAATTTAAATGATTAAAAATAATCTTTTAATAGACTTTTTTTCCAAAAACTACTTCTGGCACCTGCATACGATGCTTCTATTTAAAAGTGAATAACCTAAAGCCAAAACAAGAATATTAGAGTACATAAAATTCAAAGATTAGATTGCTAAGGCAGTATATACAGCTGAATTTGATGTTTTTCTAATGTCGTCCATGCTAAATATGTTGAAAGTTGTCTACTTTAATCTATTTCTTATTAAAAAAATGTATACTTAATCTTTAGGTGCTTCTATTTAATATTCAGTAACCTAAATCTATATAAATTTATTATTTTTTTGGTATTAAACAATGCCATAGTACATAAAGAGTAGTCCTCAACCAAGAGATTGCAAGGGTAAAATACCAGATTTTCCCTAAAACAAGAGTAGAAAACAAAACATAACAACATATAAGGCTCAAAACATAGTTAAAGATAGCCCGGGCAACCAGTCTTGTTGTCCAGCATAACTAAAAAGAAACTACCAATACAACAGTCCAGAATTACATGACACATCTGCGGCAAATACCATAACAACAAAAGTTAATACACACCAAATTTCAAAGCATTAACAACCCAAAAAATGACACAGAGTAAAGAAACCTGTGGGATAGGAACAAGCACCTATGTGAAAAGTTAGGGCCACCTTGGAAGAGGACTATCCATGAAAAACACTTTATGCATCGCTAGCCTTCTCTGCTGGTACTCAACAAAAACCCTTCCCAAACCACCAAGAAAAGTTGAAACAGAATAAGTTATAACATAACCTCCAGACAACAATTCCACACACTTGCTGTCACAAGAAAGCCTGCAAAATGCTGGTCATAAAATGGCCACCATGAGAAACTCTGAACTGGAACATCAAACACCAGCATCTTTCCGTAAAGAAATTCTGGTGGAGGTTCGATATGTAGGGAGCCATCAGGTCACGTGGTGTGGAACTAGGAAATGGATCAATGCCAAGCTTATTTGGGATAGAACACAAAGAAAAGAACTATTGACCCAAATAATTTACTCTTGCACTATCATCCATCACTAAGGAAAAAAAACACTCGATTTGTACATAAATTTGTGTGGGTTTGCTCCTTTATTTTTTATTTTTTCAAAATGTATATGGTTCTTGTATAGATAAAATATTATTTCATTCTTTGAACTTTGGTGTATGCTACAATTACTCCTTATGCAGAGGACACCAACAACAACGTGACATAATGTTAAGGAATCATGAATTTGCAGACAAGCCTCTACACACAGAAAACGAGTGACAGGTTTTGTTTGTTTTCTTTGTAGTTGTTTGCTTTTTATTATAGGTTTGTTTGTTGCTGAGACTACTTGACAACATGGCCTAACCATGAATTAGAAATAATGATTCAAACCCTTTGAAAGTACATTTCTTGTATTGCATATTATGATGTTATGGACTCTACTATTCTACCATGATGTAAATCAAGAGCTTCTTGTAAGGTTTGATTGCTACATTGTTTAATAAGGTTTGTGATGTTCTTGTTTAGACTCATAAGGGTACTTGCAGTGTTATGTAATCTTTGTGTGAGTTACCTAAGAATAGCCTAATGGGACCCATTGGGTAATGAAATATTGTAAAACTTATCTGGTGAATGACTAAATCAAACTCATACTGGATGTTTCTCTTTCTTATATCATTGTAATTGTGGGAGACTGTTGATATCACTGTAACTACAAGAGACTGTTGTTATCTTTAGGGGTATAATCAAAGTTGTATGGTTTGTTGCATTGTAGTGTTTCTTTACATTTTCATATTGTAATATTTCATTAATGGAACCTCAGGATATTGTGTATCTTTGAAATCTTCAACTGTGCAATTCCATGGTATCTGACAAGAATGTTGTTCAGAATCCCAGTCAGGGGTCATGGTAGGAGTTAGAATGATTTTTCAGAAATGTTAAATAAATTTATAGTTTACTTCAGAGGAGTTTTTCTATACATGAAAGCTATATCTGTAACTGTAGAGGGTTCCTATGAACTGTGAGTATTGATCCCAAGGGTTTGATTCTGAGCAGTTTAGAATGGATAATATTATTTATATGTTTTCTCTATGCTTTATGTAAAACTTATCTGGTGAATGATTAAATCAAACTCATGTTGGGTGTTTCTCTTTGATGTATCATGTAACTATATGAGACTACTAATATCTTTAAGGGTATAATTAGATTTATACGGTTTGTTGCATTGTAGTGTTTCTTTAAATTTTCATATTGTAATTTTTCCTTAATAGGACCTCAGGATATTGTGTATCTTTGGAATCTTCAATAGTGCAATTCTATGATATTTGACGAGAATGTTGTTCAAAATTTGAGTCAGGGATCACTGTGATAACTATTGTGAATTCATACCTGTAGGTGGTCATGGCAGGAGTTAGAATGATTTTTCTATACACAAAAGATATATCTTCAACTGTACAGGGTTCATATGAACTGTGAGTATTTATCCTAAGGGTTTTATTCAGAACAATTTAGAGTGGATAATGTTATCTAGATGATTGCTCTATACTTTATGTTCACCTGTGTTCTACATTCAGCTCCTTATTGTCAAAGTGTCCTGACATCTGCCAATGACATGTATCTTATGTTAACATTTGTATAGGATAGTTCTTGCATAAGCACATATGGTGGATCTGGAGATTCTAGTTGGACAATTTAAGGAGTAGAGTAAAAGGTTAAAGGAGGATATTCTTAGCTTAAAGTGTTGGGTTTGATGAATTTTTCCCCTTAGAATTCTGTAATTTTACAGCACATGATACCATAGTAACATTGGATTTACACATCGGTATGGAAAACTGAAACTATAAATAGAATTCAATTCAACTGGTCTAAAAAAGGAAAAAATAAGATTAAACACCACTATAATCTTTGTTTTTAATACAGATTGTAGGGATCAAAGAGTTTTCCTGAATTAAATAGTATGAACGTCTAAATTGGATTGAGGTCGAAATTGACATCATATCATATTGATTATAAATGTTGTGCTTGTGATGGTTTAGTAGTTGTTCTATTCAGAATCATTTTTGGCTGATAGGCCATTATCATGTGAAAATTTTTGTTTGATGAAACTAAACAAATTTATTATTTTTTGTATAAGCATATGAAGAGTTTTCTGTTTTTAAAAAAACCTACCCTCTCACGTTTACCATTTCCCCCATTTATTCCCTACAAATAGTAATGATGTAAAACCAAATTCTAGAAGGATCGGTATGTGGATCTTCCAATTAACAGTTAGACATAACTTAATAGATGGGGTAATCAAGAAACCAAAGAGTTAGGCTTTGGAACATGGTGATACAATTAAAGGTAGCTAGGCAAGAAGGCATGACAAAATTAGGAGAGGGCAATGATTGATGGATAGTTGAAGACAATCGCCATTGTAAGGCAATTTTCGTGGCTTCTAAGTTTCTCATTTATGGGTAACCTTCAACTTAGATGGTTTCTCATTGTGAAATCTCTATTGCACATGTCACACACAACATGTTAGATGATATATTTCACCCAATTTTAATACTCTATCCTATTTCCTCTGTTATAATACGAGGGCTGCTCTTTGAAAGTCCATTGTTTGAGCTAAAACCTATTTGGACGTTTATTTCAATTTTTAGTATTCATTGTTTGTCTATTAATTTCTCCTGTGTAGTTAATTTTTGCTCTAGATTTGCCAAAACATGGATTTCTTTCATCAAAGTTATCTCCACTTTATTCACTCAAGTATGTAACTCTATCTTGGTTTATTCTTATATGCAACAAGTTGGGTAGGGATGTTACCTATTTGTGATATGTTATAATGTTCTATGAAAGACCTCATGCTTTACAACTTAAGTATTTAGTTTTAAAATAAAATTTCTCTTGAAAATTTCCACTCTACTTTGTCTTGGTTTAGTGTTGTATATTGCATATGATGAGTTGAGTGGGTTTGTTATCTAATTTTATTAAGTCATAATGTCCTCTCTGTATCTAAACATGGAATCCCTAATACTTTACAACTTGAGTTAGTTGAGCATTCAGTTTTAAAGTAAAATTTTCCACTTGAATTGCCATTGTCTTGGTTCATTGTTGTAGCCTCCCAACAAGAAGTTCATGAAATGTTATCTATTTGTAATTTACGCCATCATTTCCCTTTAGTGTTTGAAGATGGAGCTCCTCTTTGAAGGGTTTGATCCTTTTCTACTTTACCACTTGAGGATTTACTTTTGAAATAAATAGCCTCCCACAAATTTCCACTATTTTAGTTTGCAAATAGTTTGGTAGGGATGTTAACCAATTTCAATATTTTATAATGCCCCCTTGGTATTTGAACATGGCGCTTCTTTTTAAAAGTCTTGATCCTTTAGTATTTGAGCATTTAGTTTTGAAATATTATTTTTCCTTCTCAAAAAGACTTTGTTTTGATTTATTGTTGTAAATTCACTATTTAACAAGAAGTTGGATAGGGATGTTACTTTGTTTCAATACCTTACTAATGTATGATGTTTTTTGGATATGGTTGAAGTGTCTAAGAAGTCTAATTTTAAATTAAATTATGAGGATAATGGAGAAAGTGGAGAGGCAGATATATTTTTGATCTCTTTAGAGCTATAATAGTATTGTCATTTATTATAGATTTTTTTCTTTGAAACAAAATTCTCTATGCCCATAAATTTTTTCAAGACAATGATGTATACTAAAATTTTAAAAGGTTTGTTATGGGTTTTCTTTATATTATTGTTTGCATTACATGGAACGAATTTGTGACCTCGCCTATTAGATACCATTGAAATGTTGTTGCTATAATTAGAATCCTTTGTGGTAGTTAGGGGTACAACCTTTACAATTGTCTCGTGGTTCCTTGTTTAAACTATAGTTATTTTGGAATATGATGTCAACAATATTGATGGTAATGTTAGATGGTCTTTGTATGATTAGATCACCTTAGATATTGATGCAGGGGCATCGCATACATTTTTTTGAATTTCACTATTTTTCATGGTTATTTGAGTTTTGGTGACAGGATGGGGTGTAACCAAGTTCCTGTCAACTTAGCGACCGGAAGTATGTGGATCGAAAAAGTTGCCTTTGTCATAGATTAATGAGAAATTGTGGACAGTTGGGAGTTGAGCAATCAGAGAAGTTGTTGCTAGAAGTTGGAGAACCAACGGAAGAAGTTTCTAATCTTAAAAAAAAAGATGTTGAGGATATGAACGGTCGGTTTAAATCCGTTATGGCATAAGGCTGAATGAAAAGATAGGAGGATGATAAGAAAGGCTACATAGGCATAAGGGAAAGAGGAAACGTTAGAGAATAAGGCAGGTTCCTATCGCCACCTAAAAAGGAGAATAACCCATTATCAATAACAATCAGTTGGTCATCGATGGTTACAGGAAAGTTAGTTTCTATTGCATAAGTTCATGAGCAACTGGAAATTATTATTGACAAACTGACGTTGAGTAGACAGATAGAGGAATCAAGAGGTAGCAGGGTAGGGAATGGTGGAACGAGCCAGAAGAAAGGAACCACTAATGCGAAAGAAGTAGCTGATAAGGAAAAAACAAAAGTAGAAGATGAAGAGATTGGGAGTGATGGTTAAGAAGGAAAAATATCATTAAAAGACAACATCTGGCAATGGGAGGATGAACAACCAAGGAAGAAGACATGCAGAAGATTTGATTGGAGATGAAGAGGCTGAAAGAATATTTGGGGTCGACTGTGTATAAAGAGAAAGCCGGTGGTTGCTGCTAAGGAGGGGGCTTTATATAAGAAAATAGAGAGGTTGTAAATGAGGGGGAGGTGCGAAAGGCCAAAAGGAGAAAAAAGAGGTGCAGGCCAAAGCGACATGGAGGAGTTTGAGAATAGGTCGAATGTGCAAGAGACAGAGAGAGAATACAAATTGGGAGATACGGGAAGAAGAATATCGATGATAGAAGAAAAGTCATGGAAGTAATTTTTATTTTCTACCTATAAGAAAGGCCAATCGATAGAGGTTGATAGAAAAGTTCTATAATGTTTTGTTCATTGAATAAAATAGTGAGGAGTCGATATTCTTGTTGTCTTATGATTTCATTGAATCTACATTTATACATAAAGACTTCCTGTTACTTCTGGTTATGCAATTATTTTAGCTCCTGGCAATGTTTGGAGTCTTTGAAGTTGTTTGATTACACTCTACATACATAGTCCCTGTCATTTATATTTGAATGCTAGAAGAAGATATTCTAAATTCCAGTTGTTGTTTATGGATTTACTCATTGCTTGAGTTTCTTGTAAGTGGATTATTGTGTTATGTCTGACAAGATAGCCATTAAAAGAATCAGAGCATGAGCATGAGTATTTGAACTTGTGCCATCAAGTGGTATCAGAGCAAGGTTGGTTCTGAGTGCTGAGTAGATCACTGAAGTGAGGCAACTTAGCCAGGACATACGGATAGCAGAGGAAGAAGAATATTAGCGGTTTGTTGAAGGAATCAGGGGCCTAAAAGATCTAGGCATAAAACACTGTGTTTGTTCTTGATTTTGATGGGTGTTGTTATATGGGTGTTGTAGTCTAATGTATGCTGCAGTTTGATTGATAGAGGAAGAAGATCAATGGCATGATGAAAAGTATGTGGAAGAATGAGGTATGAGAGAGTTGATAGAGTTGTGAAAGAGGTGTTAGTCATGGACATGAAAGCATTTGTTATTGTAGGCATGAGAAAGGGCTTGTAACTACTATCCTCCATCAAAGATAAATTGGGTAGAAGGTGTATAACTTCCTCCTTGAAGAGAGAGTCAATAGAGGGGGTTTTGTGAGTAACATCTTCCCAAGGTCATTGTCGGGTAGAGGGTAGTTGTTGAAAGTAATAGATTCTATTACAGCAGTGTGAGGATGGGTATTAGTGTAAGAAGACCTGTCATAATCCCATTTTGGGATAGATATTAGGATGGAGTGGAAAGAAAAAAAATATTGAGAGGAATTGGAAAAGATTGCAAAAAGAATGGATATGTTGGAAAGGAGTTATTTCCATGCTAATGATGTGGTTCTAGGAAGTGGACAAGAAGAGAAGAGGAAAACTCTCATTAAAGATAATAAGGAAAGGAGAAAAGAGAAAGTGCATCAAGGAGCACTAGAAGAAGAGGAGAAGGAAGTGTCCATAAAGGAGGCACCCAATGAGACATCTTGGTCTCTTGATTTATTTTCTAATGATTTGTTTGAAAGCATGAATGCATGTATAAAGAAGGCTAAGAACAAGCCTTTGGAGGCAAAAGTAGGAAGGGAAAGAAGAGCCTGTAGACAAAGATGAAAATGAGGATGAAAGAAGACAAGTTGCAGCAATAGATAAAAGAAGATAGTTTGTGGCAGCGGTACAATACAAGGTACCTAAAGATGGAGAGAGGGCTGATGAAGAAGAGAAGAAATCATGTAAAGAGAAAAAGGTGGCCAAACATGAAGACAAGAATGCAAACAAATTGGGAAAACAGACCAATGAAGAGGTAAAAGTGAGTTTTGATGGTGATTTTGTTTATGCAAGTGGAAATAGGAATATAAACTTGCATGTTAGAAAGGAGAAGAGTGAATTAATGAATCATGGCTATATAGTACCATTTTGGAAAAGAAAACTAGTTGTCACTGAACAACAAAAAGAAGTGAAGCAAGCAGTGGATGAAGACAAAAGGATGAAAGCTATGGTGAAGTGTCAAAGAAGACAAGAAGATAGCCCCTATGTAGAGGCAACAAAACAACTCAAGAAGATGAAGAACCAAGTAGAGAAGCATGGAAAAACAATAGGAGAAGATGGTGTTAAGAAGCCTATGCAAGATGATAGATGCAGTGATAAAGACAAGTCCAAAGGATGGGAAAATAAGATAATAGCTATAAAAGATGAAAAGAGGGATAAGGCTCCAGAGCGTATTACAGAGTCTGAGCAAAAAGCAGCATGGTATGGGCAAGGTAAGAGGTAGCCAATTTGATTTTGGTGAATTTGAGGTTTTCCATAAAATTTATGAATATAAGGAAAAGTTGTGGCTGACTATGGACGAAAAGAAAATGAGAAGAGAATTATATAAAATGAGGAAGGAGAGCAAGGAAAGACCGAGTGGAATGTCTAGTGATGAGAACAAAAAGGAAATGAAGAATGAGTTGGCCAAGGAGAATGGAAACCAAAAGGGAAAAGCAGAGAAAGACAGGAAGAGTGTAGAAGAAGCAGCAGAAAACATAGCTGGAGCAGTAGAGAACAAAGATAAGGAAGCTGAGGCAGTAGAAGGTAATGAAGGTAAAGATAAAATTCATGATGGAGACAAGGTAGGGATGGAAATTGAAGGAGGGCTAGCAAGCAAGGATGTTTTAGATGGTTTGTGGACACCATTCGATGAGTTTGAATCAGGAAGATAAAGGAACAATGATTGTAGGGGTATGCATGAGAATCAGGACAACAATGGTTGAAGGAAGATAGGATTCAATTAGTGCTAATGAAGTTGGTGTAGTAATGAAGGCCGAGGTAAACAAAAATGTCTTTTGTAAGAATATGAATTTGTATTTCTTTAGAGTTTTGATCAATGAAAGGGTTGAGCATAAATCTATAAGAGAGCATGATATTGTGGTTGTGATGAAAAAAAAGGAATTGAAAATGTTTTGATGTTGTATAATTGGGCCTTAGGCAAAGAAGTATATGAATCGGTGAGTGTAGATAAAGTAGACAACCCCAATGGGTAAAGTTGCAACGATTGGAGAAACAAATGCACCATTATTTGATCTTAGTACACTTGGATGGACTATTTGGAGTAGGACTGAGGAAACAAGTAATTGACAAGAATCAAGTGTGATGCTAAGCAACTATGTTGGCAAAATGTGTTGAAGATTCCATAAAGAGTATGGAAAAAGTGAAAGAAAAGGATACCGCAAAAGGAGTTTTGAAATAATGGCCATGTGTGCAGGAGCACACGATCTTTTGCCCTAGGGAATTTGATGCAGGGGCATCGCATACATTTTTTGGAATTTCACTATTTTTCATGATTATTTAAGTTTTGGTGATAGGATGGGGTGTAACCAAGTTCCTGTCGCCTTAGTGACTGGAAGTATGTGGATCAAAAAGTTGCCTTCAGCATAGATTAATGAGCAATTGTGGACAGTTGGGAGTTCAGCAATTGGAGAAGTTGTTGCTAGAAGTTGGAGAACCAATGTAAGAAGTTTCTAATCTTTTAAAAAAAGATACTAAGGATATGAATGGTCAGGTTAAAGCCGTTATGGCAGAAGGCTGAATGAAAAGATAGTGGGATGATAAGAAAGACCGCACAGGCATAATGGAAAGAGGAAATATCAGAGAATAAGGCAGGTTCCTATCACCACCTGAAAAGGAGAATAACCCATTATCAATAACAATCAGTTGCTCATCGACGGTTATAGGAAAGTCAGTTTATATTGCATAAGTTCATGAGCAACTGGAAATCATTATTGACAAATTGACATTGAGTAGATAGGTAGAGGAATCAAGAGGTAGCAGGGCAGTGAATAGTTGAATGAGCCAAAAGAAAGGAACCGCTAATGCAAAAGAAGTAGCTGATAAGGACAAAACACAAGTAGAAGACAAAGAGACTGGGAGTGATGGTTAAGAAGGAAAAAGATCATTAAAAGACAACATCTGGCAATGGGAGGATGAACGGCCAAGGAAGAAGACATGCAGAAGATTCAATTGGAGATGAAGAGGCCGAAAGAATATTTGGGGTCGACTGTGTATAAAGAGAAGGCCGATTTGCTGCTAAGGAGGAGGATTTATATAAAATAGAAAGGCTATAAATGAGGGGGAGGCGCGAAAGGCCAAAAGTTGAAAGAAGAGGTACAGGCCAAAGTGACATGGAGGAGTTTGAGAATAGGCCAAATGTGCAAGAGAAATAGAGAGAGAATATAGATCAGGAGAGACATGAAGAAGAATCAGGATGATAGAAGAAAACTCATGGAAGTAATTTTTGTTTTCTGCCTATAGGAAAGGCCAATCGATAGAGGCCGATAGAAAAGTTTTGTAATGTTTTGGTCATTGAATAAAATAGTGAGGAGTCGATATTCATGTTGTCTTATGATTTCATTGAATCTGCATTTATACATAAAGACTTCCTGTTACTTCTGGGTATGCGATTATTTTGGCTCCTGACATTGTTTGGAGTCTCTGAAGTTGTTTGATTACACTTTGTATACATAGTTCTTGTCATTTATATTTGAATGTTAGAAGAAGATATTCTAAATTCCTGTTATTGTTTATGGAATTTACTCATTGCTCGAGTTTCCTATAAGTGGATTATTTTGTTATGTCTGGCAAGATAACCATTAAAGAATCAGAGCATGAGCATGAGTATTCAAACTTGTGCCATCAGATATAATGTTCTCATTGTTACTTGTATAATTATTTTTCTTAGAAAATATTGAATAGCTATTTTTGCTTATTTGATTGTGTTTGTGTTGTATTATTATTTTTTCTTTCTCTCCCCCTTTCTTTTCTATTGTCTTTTTCTTTCTTTCTTTTAGTGTATATTTCCTTGTTTGTCTTTATCTCTTTTTCTATCATTCTCTCTCTCTTCATCCATGTCACTATTTACCTTTATTTCTTTGTCTCACTTTGTTCTTCTTACTCTCCCTCTCTGTATTTTTTCTTTATTTATGTTTATGTATTTCTTTTCTCTTATTCTATAGCTTTCTTAATTTCCATTTTTTTAATCTCAATCTCTCTCTCTCTTTCTTTCTTTCTTTCACTTCTATTTTTCATACATTCTTTCTATTTCTTACTCTCTTTTTTCTTTCATTTAGTGTAATTTGTTTTGGTTTAGAGTGTTTATCTCTTTAAAACCTCTCTCTCTCTCTCTCTGTGTATATATATATATTACTTCATCTTCCTTTATTTCTTTTTATCTCTATCTTTTTTACATAATTTTATTTCTTCATTCTTTTTTATGCATCTCTCCCCTCTATCTATCGTCTTGGTCACTCTTCTTATACGTTCCTAACTTCTCTCTTTCCTTCTTTCTCATCCTCTTATTTTTATTAGCATTCTCTTAATTTATTTGTTGCCTTTCTTTTCCAAAGCCTCCCCCCTCTCTCTTATTCATTCTTTCTTTTTGTCTCCCTTTCTTTCTCTATTTATCTCCTCCTCTCTTAATAATTTTTATTATTTCTTTTTCTCTTATAACTTTATTTCATTATTTCTTTCTTCCATTCATTTTCTCTATATGTGTCTCTTCTTTCATTCATTTTTCTTCTATATTTTTATTTTTCTTTTTCTTTGTCTGTGTGATTCATTGTATTTCTATCTTTCTTTGTCTTTCTTTCATTCTTTATAGTCATCTCTCTCTCTCTCTCTCTCTCTCTCTCTCTCTCTCTCTCTCTCTCTCTCTCTCTCTCTCTCTCTCTCTCTCTCTCTCTCTCTCTCTCTCTCTCTCTCTCTCTCTCTCTCTCTCTCTTCTCTCTCTCTCTCTCTCTCTCTCTCTCTCTCTCTCTCTCTCTCTCTCTCTCTCTCTCTCTCTCTCTCTCTCTCTCTCCTCTCTCTCTCTCTCTCTCTCTCTCTCTCTCTCTCTCTCTCTCTCTCTCTCTCTCTCTCTCTCTCTCTCTCTCTCTCTCTATCTCTATCTCTCTCTCTATCTTTTTTTGCAATTTTATTTGTTTCTTTCTCACTTTCTTTTTCTTATTTCTATATTTTGCTCATTTTTCCTTTTTTCTTTGTTTCTCTGAGGTACTCTCTTTAGCTTATTTCATTGTTTTCCCTCTTTCTTTTGTTGTTTCTTCATCTTTTTTAAAACAATATCTTTCCCTTTTTCTTATTGCTTTTTTCTATTCCCTTGTCTACTTATCATGTTTATTTTTTCTCTATTTTGTTTAGTCCCTTCTTTCTCTCTTTTTATGTATTTTTGTCTTTATATTTTCCTTTTTCTCTTTTCTTCTTTTTTCTCTCTCTTCCACCCACCCCTCTCCTTTTTTTCTTTCCTTTTGTATTTATTTTTTTTATTTTTGTATTTATTTTGTTCTTTCTGTCTTTTTTTCTAAGTGTATCTTTCTTTCAATATCTTTCTCTCCATCACCATCTATCTTTCACTCTATTTTTTTCTTGTTTCTATTTTTTTCCCATCATTTCTCTCTATTTGTAGAACCTAGATCCTTGTACCATGACATCAAACCCTTGAAACCTAGACCAAGAAATCTCTTAGATTTAAGGTCCATGGTCTTAGGTAGTAGGTCTTGGGTCGAATGTTTTAGGGTATATATTTCTTAGTCTAGATTTCTTGGTCTAGGTTTGAGGGGTTTGATGTCAAGGGACAAGGATCTAGATTTCTTGTTTTAGAGATTTCTTTTGTATTAATCTCCTTATTTTTAATTTTCTATGTCTCTTTTCTTGTCTTTTCATTTCATGCCTCTTTCTCTCTCTCATTTTTTCCTCATTTAATCTTTTTGTATCTTTCTTTGTATGTTTTGTCATTTTATCTCTATCTTATTGTATTTATCCTTTTTTGTCCATATCTTAACCTTTTCTATATCTCTCTATACTTTCTCTTTGTGATTTTTTCATTCTCTCTTCTTATATATTTCTAACATTCTCTCTCACTTTCTTTCTCTCTTATCCTCTTCTCTTTATTTGTTTTCTCATTTATTTTAATTATGTTTCTTTCCTTCCTAAATCCTTTAACTCAATGTTTCTTTTTTAGCCATTTCAATTTATCTCTTTCTCCTTATTTTCCTCTATTTATGTATATTTTTTAAATTTTCCTCCCTATTTCTCCATCTCTTTTTTCTTTTGTCTTTCCTTCTTTTTCCTCTTTTTTCTATTTTGTCTCTTTTACTCTTCCTATGCTTCTCTCTCTCAATTTATCTTTTTCTTCTCTCAATATTTTTATTATTTCTTTCTCTATTTTGATGCTATAGTTAATTTTGTTCTTTCACTTTATTTTCTATCTCCTTTCACTTTACTTTTGTTTCTAAACTCTCTTTTTCTTTTTCTGCATGATTCATTTCCATCTTTCGCCCTCTTTCTTTCATTCTTTTTAGTCATTTTTCACTTTTTCCTAGAATATTTCTTTATTTGTGTCTATTTATTTCATTCCCCTCCCTCCCTCCCTCCATCTTTCTTCCTATATTTTTTTCTTTTTCTTTCTCTATATATTTTCCCCTCTTTTCTAGTCTTGCACTTTATCTTCTATCTCCTTTCACTTTACTTTTGTTTCTAAACTCTCTTTTTTTTTTCTGCGTGATTCATTTCCATCCTTCACCCTCTTTCTTTCATTATTTTTAGTCATTTTTCATTTTCTTTCTAGAATATTTCTTTATTTGTGTCTATTTATTTCATTTCCCTCCCTCCCTCCATCTTTCTTTCTATATTTTTTTCTTTTTTCTTTCTCTGTATATTTTTCCCTCTTTTCTGGTCTTTCACTTTACTTTTGTTTCTAAACTCTCTTTTTCTTTTTCTGCATGATTTATTTCCATCCTTGGCCCTCTTTCTTTCATTCTTTTTAGTAATTTTTCATTTTTTCCTAGAATATTTCTTTATTTGTGTCTATGTATTTCATTCCCCTCCCTCCCTCCCTCCTTTCTTTCTATATTTTTTCTTTTTTCTTACCTTCTTTTATTTTTAGTTCCTCCTTTTTTCTCTTTTTATGTGTTTTTGTCTTTATATTTTCCTCTTTCCCCTCTTTGTTTCTCCTTCTATCCTCTCTTCCCCTTCTTCTCTCTTTTTCTTCTCTTTTAATTTTTCGTTTTGCTTCTATCTTTTTTTTGTTGTTGTCTTTCTCTTTTTGTTTGAGTGTATCTTTTTTCTTTTTAATCTTTCTCTCCACTATTTTATCTTTCCTCTTTATGTTTCCCTTCTTTCTATTTCTCTTTTTTTGTTTCTCTCTCTAGACCCTAGAACCTTGAATCTTGACATCAAACCCTTCACCCCTTGAAACCTAGACCCTAAACCATAAAATGATGGACCTCAAACCTTTGAAACTAGACCCCAAACCATGGAATTTAGATTGAAGACCATAAAACATGGTCACTATAGAATTTGGACATAGGAACCTTAAACCTAGAGCCTAGACCTTGAAATATAGATCCTAGACTCTAGAATGTAAAGTTTTTATCCTAGACTAAGAAATCTATACATTGAACTGCCCAAGACCTAAGACCCAAGACCTTGTACCTTAAACCTAAGACAGTAGATTATTGACATTAGACCCTTGGAACATTGACCTTGCACTCAGGAGCCTAGACCTTGGATCTTTGATTCTAGACTAGAATCTTACACCCTATGACTACACCCTAGACCCTAGAGCATAGCCCTTAGAGTTGTAGACCATGGACCCTACACCTTGATTATTTAGCTTGGACCATAAACCTTGGACATTTGACATTAGACTGAAGAGCTTAGGTTCATTACACTTGACCTTGAACTAAGATCCTTGATACTAGACTATGGACATTGGACCCTTAGAACTTAGACCTTAGACCTTACACCTTAGACTTTAGATCTTGAACCTTAGATGCTAGACTATAACTTACACCCATAGATTGTGAGACATTGAACCCTTACAACTTGGACATTTAACCCTTGGCCCTAGACCTTGGACCTTGGATGCTAGACCTAGAACTTACACCCATAGAATGTGGACCCTTTAACCCAACACCCTAGATGGGTTAGACCCTAGCCCTTTCTTTATTTGTATCATTCACACTCTCTTTTTGTCATTCTCACATTCTTCTCTTATTATGTTTATCTATTGTGTTTTTCTATGTTTTTTCTCTTTCTTTTTATTTTTCTCATTTTCCATCTTGCTTTGTCTATATCAAACCTCTCTATCTCATTTATATTTTTCTTTCTCTCTTTTTGCTTTGTTTTTTGTCTCTTTTAATCTTTTTGTATCTTTCTTATTGAAAAATAATGAGCATATATTTGTAGAATATCATGCCATGATACACAAATAATGGTAGTTAACTCTATTATAATATAATTAGGATGATGTTACATTATATTGCATTGGCTTTATAAAAGCCTCTTTTTACCAACCACCCTACAATTACCTTTCTGGAAATTCCCACACACAACTAACCTTAAACTACCACACCAAATTATAAAATACAAACAACATTATTTAACTCAACAACTATTATTTATTTACATACTAACTATTTATTTACAAACCTACTAACTATACTATATATGTAATATAAAACCCAATATTACCCCACTTATTACATAAACTTGAACAAAGGATCAAACATTGCATAGACTAGACATAGTGTTGATGGCTTTTATTGTCTGAACCTAGGAGTTTCTCTTCATTTCAGACAACCATCAAAGTAATGGGAGATCCTATGACTATGGGACTCTTTTGTGAATCACAGGATAACATCCGAGATTTTAGATGCCAACTTTTCTTAAGACTATCATTAATTCTTTCAAAAGTTTGGGGAGGAAAGAGAAGAGATAAACATAAAATAAGGAAACTAATCTAAAGTGATGAGCCAGAAGATAGTATTCTAGCTGATGAGGGAACAACATAGTGATTTCCTATTTTAACTCATAACATTAACTCATGGCTATGAAGAGTAGAAAGACATTATTTCAAGCCACTTACTAACATCATCTGTTAAAACTAAAAACAGAGGCACATTGACATATAGAACTCAAAATAAAACTCACTAGACATGGAATAAGCACTAGGTGTTACTCTTCTTTATTGATGAACTAAGAACAAATTACAAGAGGCACATTTACAAAGTATTCAATTAGCTTTGAAAAGCATCCACAAATGCTTGAAAGTCTATCAATTCTACTTTCAAAGTCCTAGAATTGGCTCAATGAATAAACATTGCTCAACCTCTATTACATTGGTTCATGGCCTTATATATAGCAATCTTACCACCTCAAAATGTTACACTGGGTGGGAAATATCTACCACAATACTTCTAGCACCATAATATTGAATTTTCCTGACTCTGTTGTCCTCCTTTGTTGAATCTTGATGGAGCTAGTCTGAAGCGTTGAAGGCTCACCAAAGCTACTGGAGACTCAACCACCACATTTGATGCTTTGTTACACTGCTATGCCATCAAGATGACACCTAGGCTGAGGTTTGTAAGAATTAAATATTCACCAAGAATTACACAAGAGGGACAACTATTTGATTGATGAATCACAATATTACCAAGTTGTCCATTGTGTCCAAGAGATGCTTGTGTCTTTATTGTGAGCGTTGTTGCTTGCTGACACATTCCCGCTTATACTAGTGCATATGCCTCTTTCCCTCTCTTGAAAGGTCCTTCATAATCTTCTTATTGTTGGATCCAATATGCTCATGATCGACGGCTCTGCAACATTCTCAGTCTCATTGAATCTTTTGGGGCCTTTTTGCCACGTGGCAGCATGGTGCTTTATTTGGGATGTGTCAAAAATGTTTTATCATGGGGAACTGTGGATATGAGAAGTGACAGAAGCAGAAGTTTTCTCTTTATTTCCTTTGTTTCTCCTTTCAGGCTCCCTTATACTATCTTCGAGCCCACCATTGGGCATAATTGTGACACTTTGGTAGCCTAGTGCAAGCAGAAGATGGTGTTGAACTCGTTGAGGCTCAAAGGTGCGAGAAGGCTCCACGTGTTCCCTTCTTGTGGGCTCCTTTCTTTGAATGTGTTGGGCTCACCAATACGTTGGGGCATGACACTTACCACCCTATCTTGAAGCTTTCAAGATCATTTCTTCTTTTTCTTGCACCGCAACAACACTTGGCATTGTTTGCAACTTTCTCCTTTTCCTTGAATCCTTTAAGACTCGGGCCTAACAAAAGTGACTTGGGACACTTGACACCTTGACATTCCTTGGTGATGCTTCCCTATCTTATGACTCTTGCTTGTGAAATGCCTCTACGTGGTGTCTGAAACAAAGCAAAATGCTTCCACATGGCAAGTGGTGGCCCTAACTTTGACGACCCGTCATAGTTTGATTCAAACTCGATAAGGGCCAAAAAGATCTCGACCATTTTACGATCCAAAATCTAGATCTTTAGATGCCAAATTGATGTTTATTCACCTTAACTCATAACAAAATGTAGAGCCAAAATGCTTTATAGTTATTGGCGAGTCTCAAGGAAATGTGCTTGTGTACATCAAATCTTAGACTTTAAAAATGATAGTAACCAAAATTTCAAAAATTGAAAGAAGAAAACCAACCTTAGAGGGCCTTGAGGGTAGTCTGCAAAGATGCCCACTCATCCTTTGAAGGTTAGCCCTTCTTCCTTAGTGCTTCAGAAGCTCTGCTCAACTCAATTATATCCTTGTGGGAAATGCTCTGCAACTTCTCAACAACAACCTTCAAATTATTCTCTAATTGAGCCAGTGGTTAAAAAATTGCCTCAACTTCTATGGCGCTTTGTATCTGTACCGAGCCCTCAAAAGATGTTTGGTCTCCCTTTTTGTTTGCAAGCGCTACCTTATATTCTTCTTCTCCCAATACATCCCCATTATTTCATAATAGAGAGGGTAGTCCCAATTGGACTAATGAGTCAATGTACCCTCTCATCCCTGTCATGACATGCTCTAAAAGCTCCAGTTGATTTTTGTATTTTAGGGCAGCCTTGTTCCTTCTTTTGACTTCATTCACCTTGGCTGCAATGGTGTACCGATCATCAACCCCGAAGGATAGAAGAGCCTCTTCTGGCAAACTATATAGTTTCTCTAGCATTGGCTTGAGCCTAAGACACTCTAGGTGTGAGGACTTGAAGGGTCTTGTCCACCTATATTTTCATTTGGACCATGAGATTTTGAGTCGTTGATATGAATTAAAGTTCTCCTTTAGGTTCAGCCATGTTGTCGACGATCCTGGTCCAAAATGATGTGTACAAGTCCTTGATCAATTGAATCATTTATGACCTGTGGCCTGTAGTTTGCACCTCAGCTTTTATCTACTCAAATTGTGACTCCTTTGCTACAAGTTGAGCTTCTAGTGCTCCTTTTGAGGTTGTCAACTCAGCCGAGGTATTATGGAGTTGTGTCAACTCCTCTATTATGTTCTTCTCCTACTCCTCAGCCTTTTCAGCATTCTATCTATAACCTTCCAAGATGAGCTTCATTTTGTCAAGCTCAGTTTACAGCACCATTGTTCTTGCTTGCAAGGCTGCATAAGCCTCCCTGCATTGCCTATTTCTCCTGGGTCAACTTGTTAACCTCCTACTCCCAAGCCTTTATCTCCTTTCTGAGCTGGCTCATTGTATTCTTCACTTGGGTGAGCTATGCTTCCCTCTTCTCCAGTTGGCAACTTGCTTTGAGGAAATCTTTTGTAAAAGATATCTGAGTCCCTTCCATCAATTCCACTCGATCTTATGGGTGAGACTGGGAGAGATTCATAGTAGCCGTTGTTCATGCAGCTTGTCAACCATAAGTGTCATGTGGGTAATCATCAATGATTGCTATACAAGGTCATACAAAGACCTCATATGTGGTTGAGTCGGGGCTCTCCCCTCCTTTATTTCCTCAAGGTTGGCCTTCTACACTTGCCACAAACTCTGCATCTATTGATGATAGGAAGTCATGGATTGTACCACTCCTTCAACGAAAGGGACCCCTTGTGGAAGTCGATAAGGGATATTGATTTGTTGTTGCTAAGGAACCATAATCTCCTCGCGGGGAAGTAGAGGTGAAATGTGAGTGTGGATGGGGAGAATGGAGGAATGCCCTGTACATGGGAAGTGGACATGGAAGTAGTGAACATAGGGGGAAAGGGATTTGTGGCATCCTAAAAGGATAACTAAAAGGTAATGTGACAGGGGGAGTTGAATGGGTAGACACAAAAGTTGGGCCAATAGATGTCAGAGGTGTGGCCATAGTTACAATAGGAGTAAACTAAGTAGTAGAAAGAAGGAGAAAAGTACTTACCTACGTGGCAGTGGGGATTGGTGGCTCCATCTATGGCTTGGCCTTTAGAGGGGATTCCTCTTCTTCATTTGAATCCTTTTGCAGTTGAAACCTCCACTTCCTTTCTAGTCGTTTCTCTAGGGATAGGCTAGCCTCCTCTACTATTCCTTCAGTTTGTGCGATGCTTGGCAATGGTGATTCTATGGTGGTGGGAGGGGCTACCTGTGATGTAGACTCCCAGAGAACTTGTTTCATAGGTTCTCTCCTCTTTTGACTCAATTGTTGGTATATTTGTTGAGCAATCTGATGGGCCTGCGCAAGTTCCACCCTAGGATCCCCAATTACTGTAGATGAATGGACCCAATGGGTCTAGAATTTTGGAGATTTGTCCCTCTACTTGATAGAGTGGAGGGGGCCATTTCCTTTGGCTTATTTCAGGAGGATGCTCAAAAAACATTTCCATTGAATCACTCCCCTCTTTTGACACATAGTTTTCCTTGACTTCCTCCTTAGCAGACATTGTGGTCATCCCTCCTCTATTCATATTTCTTGTGTCATATGAGGATGGAAGCGAGTCATGCACTCCTTCCCATAGATCCTCCCAGGTTTTGTCAATCTCTAATGCCCCAAACGACTTCTTTGGTTTTAGCGATTTCTTGCCTATATTTCCAATAGGCTTTGATCTTCTCCTCGTTCTATTCCTTCTTAAATCCTTGCCTAAGACTATGAGTCATTATCTTGGAGTGGTCATAGGCATGCATTGTACTATAGAAGGTCTCATAGGAAGGGCATGGCTTGGCGGGCAACTCATGCAATTAGATGTAGACATCTGAATAATCTACGTGAGGAGGCTTCTTGGCTTCTATAGTGTTGGTTTTAGGATAGACAACTGAGAGGGGGGGAATCGGTTGTCACCAAAACTTTTGTTCTATAAATTCTTAAAGCCTTCTTATATTTCAATAGCATAATAATGAATTAATCATGGAAGCATAATGCAATAACTCAAGAGCAGAAACACATTCAACACATATGACACCAAGATTTTAACATGGAAAACCCGGTTAAGGGAAAAACCATGGAGTGACTAACCCAAGATAGTATTCTCTGTTAAAAGAATAAGAAGAACAAAAATGGCACTTACCAATTAGGGATTACTGCCTGAGCACACTGCTCACAAGAGGCCCACTGCCTATAGGAGACACACATGAATACTGTCTACAGAATAATATAAATATTACATACTTAAACTAGAGAAAAACATCTTCATTATGCTTGAGACAGTTCCATTTAAGCTCAACACTTCTACTCTGCTTTTCGCTCCTCTCCTCTCTATCACTTTCTCATCATAACCATAGATACCTTTTGAATGACTTCACAACTCTTATTTATACATGACATCGAATTTGGAATGATCATCAAAGTCGGCACAACATACACTTATTTTATTACAGAGCAATTACAAAAATACAACTTGACTTATTACAAAAAATTCATGTGTGTCACTACCCTATCGGCCACGCATATCTAGGACTTTAATCTTCTTCAAGGAACACGCCATTCTTCGTAAAACATCTTCAAGATCATCCGCAACATGTGCAAATCATCTGGTCAGCCAAGACTAGGAAGAACACCATCACCCAAAGGTAAATCTTCAATTACGAGATCAAACTTCAATGCAGACCAACAACACAAACTGGACACAATCTAGAGACCTCCACAAGATTGCTTGAATCACAAAGAACATCCGCACCACTTATGCTTACTGCAATCATTTGCATCATCATTTGGAACCTCAAGAACATAGCTAGTCACACTAGAAGAATCACTTGCAGACCTCCAAACTACGAGCCAATCTAGTTGTCAATTCAAATCAGCTTCCCAAACATTCCACCAAATCTGTAGAGCATGATATTCAATTACCAGATCTCACCGGACCTATTTGAGCCGCTCTGTCACTACTGAACAGCTGCTAGAACTAGTTTTACTCATATGGCCATAACTTCTTCTAATCTTCATGCGAACCTCTAAAATCTTGATTGGAGAAGCTTCAGACACATATTTACAAATCCTTTGATGTGCATACTCAAATCATCAACTGAGTAGAATCTTTACTTCATATAACTTCATTGTCTTTACTGTTCTTCTTTGTTTCTGATAGGGCTAATTTTCTCAATATCCTTAGCACACAACTCATCCAATCCTTGACATCAATGCAACAAGAGTATGTTGACATCAATGACAACACCGGTTAGGCCCATACTTGCAACTATCTCCCCCTTTGTCATTGATGGCAACATATGATGTGAAAAACTATTTTAACCATCAAGACAAGAAATTCTCCTCACTGGACCCCCTAACAACATCAATTATTCACATATCTTTTCTTTCTTCATTTCTCCCCCTTTGATCAACAATTTCTTTTGTTTTTCAGATGTCTTCTCTCCCCCTTTGACATCAATGGCAAAGGGTACATACTTGCATCAATACTTTAGAATCATATAGACTACTCCCCCTGAGTAGTAGCTTCCTATCATCAATCTGGACCACAAGATATGACTGAGATCCACCGGACTGGTGCACATCAGTGCACCTTAATTTAGAACTGGAGCGGTAATAACCCCTAACTTCTCCCTGAGATACTCAAAAGACGCCTTAGGTAGAGGTTTAGTAAAAATGTTTGCAATCTAATTCTTTGAGGGAACAAACTCCAATCTGACTTCATTCTTGTTCACATGCTCTCTTATAAAGTGAAACTTGATGGATATATGTTTTCTCTTTGAATGCAACACCAGATTTTTTGATATATTTATTGCACTTGAGTTATCACAGAAGATTGTGATAGGTTCTTCATACTCCACTTTGATGTCTCTTAGCATTTGCTTCATCCACAATACTTGAGTGCAACTACCTATTGCTCCAATATGCTCTGCTTCTGCAGTGGACAGAGATATTGCCCCTTGTTTCTTGCTCAGCCAAGAAACTAATCTTTTCACCAAAAAGAATGCACCACCACTTGTACTCTTCTAGTCATCCACATCTCCTACCCAATCAACATCTGTAAATGCATGAAGAGAGAAATCATGATCCCTAGGATACCATAAACCATACTCAACTATTCCCTTCAGATATCTGAGAATTCTCTTGATTGCCATGAAATGAGACTCTCGAGGATCAACTTGGAATCTGGTAACAAGACCAACAGTATTCATAATGTCAAGTCTAGTTTGAGTAAGGTACAGTAGTCCTCCAATCATTTTTCTGATCAGCTTTAGGTGATTCATCATCTTTGCTCAGTTTACACCCAATTGCCATGGGAGTATTCATTGGCTTTGAATTTTCTGTCCCAAATTTCTTCAACAATTCTTTCACATATTTGGTCTATGATATAAAGATTCCTTTCTTTGTTTGAGTGATTTGCAGATCCAAGAAGAAATTCATTTCCCCAAACATAGACATCTCAAATTCACTTTTCATTTGATTTGCAAAAGTCTTGCACATACTATCGTTTCCTCCAAAAATGATATCATCAACAAATACTTCAACAATCAAGAAATTTTCATGATCAATCTTGAAGTACAAGTTACTATCAAGAGTACCTTTGATGAAACCAATCTTCAAAAGATGTTTATTTAATCTTTCATACTGTGCTCTTGGGGTTTGTTTGAGTCCATACAATGCTTTCTTCAACTTGCAGACCATATCACCATGATTAGACAAATGAAATCCATCCGGTTGCTCAATGCATACCTCTTCTTCCAAATCACCATTCAGGAAGGTAGACTTGACATCCATTTGATATACTTTGAAATCCTTGAAGGCAGCAAAAGCAAGAAATAATCTGATAGCTTCAATTCTTGCCATCGGAGCAAAAGTTTCTTCAAAGTCAACTCTTTCTACTTGAGAATAACCCTTACAGACCAATCTAGCTTTGTTTCTGACTACTTCACCATCTTCATTCAGTTTATTCTAGAACACCTATTGGTGTTTTCCCAGACTAGATGCTTATTCCCAGTAATCCCTACAAGGTAGCCATCATTTATCAATAGGATTCCCAGGCCAGGGGCCAACAGTACAGGAGATAGACTCTATAAATATCTCCTCTTCTTCTTTAGGCTCTACAGAACCAAGGGGGGTATTCCCTATTCAACATATATGAAATGCATCTATTTATTAGCTGAGATGTTGACACAAAGTAGATAAATCCTCTTTTATGTAGACCAAAACTATGGAATAAGTGCAAAGGGGCTAGCTCTGGGCCTATATTCAGTTGTAGACAGAGGATTTTGGTCCTAAAACTACTTCTAATATGTCCTCAAGGTTTGTATTTAAAGTTTGAGTTTTATTTTTGGTATTTGGATGCAAAACTAGGACCTTGGTTGTAACCTCAATACAAGGCCAGATTGGTGCCTATCCAGGGCTCGGAGTCAATAGATATATATATGTGAATGTTTATCACAGACCTAAAACAACAATCAGATTTCAAGGGGATTATGCAATGTCTGCCTTACAGACAATACCCAAGATAAAGTATTTAGTTATTTATGCTTACAAACATCCTTACTACAATGTATTCTTCTCAATACTTAACCCAAAACATTTAATCTACTCCTTGAGCAGAAGTAAAAGACTAAGCATTCAACATAGGAAACCCATATTCTAGAATCCCAAACACCCCTTAGCTATTTTAGATTCAGAAGAAGAACACATTCAATTTGGAGACAAATAACAAAATACATGCTATAAAGCATTACTCATTTAAATCAACATGAAACTGATGAATTATGTATATAAGACATTCAACATACAACTCATAAACTCACAAAATACCTAGAACAGAGCCACCAATGAGATTGTATCCGATTACAACACCAAGAAGTTGTCTAGTTTTCAACAACCATGAATGACACAATTTACCCCTTATATAGCCAAACTATGCATTCAGCCAGTTAATTACATGACAAGTCAAAATTCCTACCTGATACACCGTACCAGAAATGGCACCCAAAAATATTGATGGTAGTCGAGGAAAACAGAGGAGAGGGCAGGTGGGCTCGGGATCAGAGCCACTGCTCAAAGATTTACATCAAATCGGGTAGTTGGGGCCTTAACTCCATAGACCACATCTCTGCAAAATCACCATTAATGCTTCAGCTACCCGCAACTCCCCTAACTGCAGCAACGGATGCATCAGAAGTTTTTTCCTGCTCAAAAATGTGGCCACATACAAAGAAACCCTTCGCTGCTGCAAAATTGAAAGATAGCCGTCGATTTTGATTCCACTGCTAAGATTAACAGCTCCAAATTTTTCCTTTTTCACCCTTGTATATGCATGAGTAAATGCATATACAACTGATCAATAAATAAGGCAGACCCCAAGCTGTTATAGAACAGATTGGAAACTTATTCAGGTCCAGCTTGTATCTCTCTTCTTTGTATATCCATGATATACAACACACATATACATACGAGCCACGGACTTGAAATCATTATGCACCAGAAATGTACCACCCTTTGAAATCTGGCTTGTATCCCATTCATTGCACATCGGCTTGTATATCGGCATATACAAGCACTTTTATATAACCCACGGACCTCAAAATTCATTCACTGCATTTGATACCTCCTCTGCGTCCAAGTTGTATATCTTCTTTTGTATATTGGCTTGTATGTGCAAACATACAAGTGAATGCACATACAACTAGTGGGCCCCATTCCTGACGTTGACCGCCGCTGACCTATTTGCATGCCTAACCCTATACATTCAATTATATATTTGGAATATACAATCCCAAACATACAAAGCGGATCTTAAAATATTTCAAAATGCTATCAATTCCTTTGGTCGCGTCCACCTTGCATATCCTACTTGTATGTCAATCCTTGTATATGCAAACACCTCCACACGTTCCCTTTGTATGCCGAATATACAAACTCATTTGTATATACCTGCGGGCCCCACCAATTGTATCTTTGTTGCTTTGTATATCACCGAATATATAAGGCCCTTTGTATGTAGCCGATATACAAACTATGAATATTCCCAGGAATCTGCGATAGATTCCCCCCTTGTATATGCATCTTCTTGAGCCTGATATGCATTCAAAAATGAATATAACTCACCTTTTCAAAGGCTGATTGAGATTTCACAAGCCCACTAACATACATGACTAGTTGCACATACAAAAACCTAGGATTTTGCTCACGTGCGATAGAAAAAAATGGTAAAACATTGCATGTAGGTGGAGAAATAATTTAAACCAAGGCACTAAGGTTTTGAAGGAATAAACATAGGAACCTGTAAACACAAATTCAGAACCCTAACCCTAGGTGAACACCACCAGTGGCTCTGACTGGGGACATGCAGACACAAGACTATAGCGAGAACCAAGCAACTTCGGGGCAGACCAGACAAAATACAAAACACAAAACACAGTCGACTATACAAGGCATGTACATAATATTTACATCTAATTTACAATGTGCACACAAGATAAGCATTTATGAGAAGTAGGGTTTTAGGAACTGACCATGCACAGGTAATTCCAACAATTTACCACCTAAGGCTTGGAGAAAATAAGAATCCTCTCCATGAGTGTCACTGATTTGGTACGGGCCTACCCATAAGGGCTCAAATTTACTGTGCTTGCCCTTATCCTAGTTTCTTGCATTCCATACAAGGACCAAATCACCTATCTGAAACTTTCTTTCTGTAGCCCTTTTATCAAACAGATATTTTACCTTTTGCTATCTCCTAATGTTTATTTTCTGTGCCTCCCTTCTCATTTCATCTAATGCAACCAGCTGGTTTATTCTTTTAGTCATTGACTCCTCAATCTCTTCATCATTCTCTTGTATGAATTTGTATACTGGCAAGAGATTGTTCACAGGCAATTTAGCTGCTGCACCATACACTAGTTCAAATGGCAATCTTCTAGTTGCTTTCTTCACTATCACTCTGTCAGCCCATAATGCCATTTTTAGCTTTGAATCCCAAGCCCTTTTATTTTTACCTACCATCCTTTTGACAATTTTCATGAGGCTTTTGTTGCTTGACTCTGCTTGACCATTTCCATGTGGATGATATGGTGATGCATGTAACAAATTTATTCCATAATTGTTGCAAAAATCAATAAATTCACCAGACCTCAAGCACATAGCATTGTCTGTGATCACTTTGGCTGGTACCCCAAATCTGATAACAATATTTTCTAGAATGAAATCCATCACCACTTTGCTTGTAGCTTTTTTAGTTGGAATGGCCTCAATCCATTTAGTGAAGTAATTAGTAGAAACCAAAATCCAACTGTGTCCTCCACTTGATTTTTCTGAGATTTCCCCTATAAAATCAATTCTCCATTGCTGAAATGGAGCTTCTATAGTTATAGTCCTAAGGGGCAACGCACCTTCATATTTTAGCTTTCCTAAGAACCTTTAGCAAGGATCACATTTTCTTACCATTATTTGTGCATCCGAGAAGATATTTGGCCACCAGTAGCCTTCTCTAAGAATTTTGTGGGCTGTTGTCTTGGCAGTGTAATGTCCACCACACAATCCCTTGTGCATGTCATTTAAAATATTTGTAGCCTGGTTTTCATCCACACATCTGAGTAATACACCATCAGGATTTTTCCAATATAACTCTCCTTGAACAATGATATATTTAATAGCATGCAGCTTCAAGGTCCTCTTCTAATTATCACTGAGATGGGAAGGACAGTTCAAATTCTGCAAATAATGTACTATGTCCTTATACCATTCAGATTCTGACATATTTACAACTTCATTACACACTACATTCACTTGGCATGCCTCTAGATTTGACTGTGTCATCAATTTTGCCAAACCTTGTCCTCTTACCAATTTTGTGATCTGTATTTCAATATTGAACTCTTGCAATTTATTTATCCATCTGCATCTTCTTCCAGTTACCTCCTGTTGAGTAAAAATATTTTTAACTACTGCATGAGGCACATATGCAATTATCTGAGAGCCTATCAAATATGGCCTGAAACTTTTGACTGCTCTAACCAGTGCATATGCTTGCTTCTCCATGATGTCGTACTTCAATTCAGCAGCCTGCAATGACCTGCTAAAGAAAGCTATAGGTTGTTCAAAACCTTCTGTATCTTTCTGTAGTAAGCAAGCAGTAATAGTATGGAAAGAAGCAAATGAGAACATCTGAAATTGCTTAGAAAAATCAGGGGATTTTAGCACAGGAGCCATCTTTATGGCCTCTTTGATGTTTTGGAATGATTTAGTTGCTTCATCTTCCCATTTGACAATTGCACCTTTATTCAACATCTTGGAAACATCCTTCGTGGTCTCTACAAAGTTAGGAACAAATCTCCGAACAAAATTAATTTGTCCAAAGAAGGACTAAACACCTTTCACTGTTCTAGGGATGTAAATTTTGTCGATTGCAGCAACCCTTTCAGGATCAATCTTGGCTCCATCCTTGGAAATAATGTGACCAAGCAATTTTCCTTCCACTACCCCAAAAGCACATTTCTTTGGGTTGAGTGAGATGTCATATTCCAATGCTCTAATAAAAATCTTCTCTAGGTGCATGCAATGTTGCTCCTCCCTTTTTGAATAGGCAGTTAAATCATCTTGATATACAGCCAAGATTGATTCAATCAATCCTACGAAAGAAACATCCATAGCCCTCTGAAATGTGGCACCTGCATTTGTTAGCCTAAATGGCATTCTCACATATACATAGGTTCCCCATGGAGTGGTGAAGGAAGTCTTGAATTGTTCTGATCCTTTTACTTTCACTTGATTGTACCCTGAAAATCCATCCATCATGGATAAAAGTTCACAGCCAGTCACCTTCTGTAGCATAGCCTCCATGTTGGGTAGTGGATAATTGTCCTTCAAAGAAGATACATTCAGATTTCTAAAGTCCACACAAAGTCTTATGTCACCATTCTTCTTTCTAACTGGGACAAGGTTGGACACCCAAGTTGAGTGCCTGATGGGCATAATTATTCCAGCCTCCCTAAGCTTCATAAGCTTTTCTTGCATTTTAGGAGCTAGAGTTGGGTTGATAGGCCTTTGTTTTTGTCTAAATGGTTTAGCTCCAGGCTTCAAAGGCATTTCATGCTGGAATAAATCCTCTCTATAAGATTTCAGGTCCTCATATGACTAGACAAAGACATGCTTATACTTTCTCAATAATGCAATCAACATAACTCTGATGTGTGGTTTGAGCTGTTTGCCAATATATACCTTTTGGGGGGCATGAGATGTCCCCAAGTTTATCTCTTCTAAATCATTTTTATTTTTTGGAGATGCCTTCGTAACAAATTGGTCCCTATTATCAAATGCTCTCTCTAAACCAACCAGCCCTCTAGGGATTTTATTTGTCTTGAGTTGAATTACCTCCTTCCCTAAGAGAGTTTCTTTCCCATCTACAACTTCTACAAAGCTCTAAAAATCCATTTCTTGGTTCTCATATTCATCAATACAATGTAGAAATATTAGCAAATCTCTGTCATCATCAAATACCTGCCAACTGCATACATTATCTGGCACTGCAGGTCTAAGTTTGACTTCAACATTTGTAACATCTGACAGAGTTATATCATCTGGCCTTATAGCTACGTTGGCTAGAAAATCAGCCCTGACATTTTTTGATCTCTCTACCCAGCTTATTGAAAATGCATCAAACAATTCAATTGTATCCCACACAGCATGCTTGTACTGTTTTAACCTTTTATTCTTCGAAGCATATCTATCTCTAACCTGGGAAACAATTAATTCCGAATCTCCAAATACTTGTATCATTTTAATTCCATGCTTCAAAGCAACATTCAATCCTAGCAACAGTGCTTCATATTATGCAATATTATTTGTAGAGGCAAACTTCAACAAGAAAGAGAATTTTAGAAGCTCACCAGTTGGAGACAAAAACACAACTCCAACACCAGAGCCCTCCTTTGAACAAGCTCCATCAAAATACATGGTCTAGAGACCTTGTTGGTCAAGCCCCTGAATGCAAATATCTTTCCTCTCACCTCCTTGATCATCTGAGACAACCCTAAAATTTTCACAATCAGTAGCAACAAAACATATATGCTCCTCTGACTCTTGATCCTCAATTGTGTCTAGTGATCTTTCTTCTCTAATCAATTTGACATCCTTTCCATTCATAGGGATCATAGCATATGATAGATCTAATTGCATACTTCCACCAATCAGTGCTCCCCATCTTCTTGATAACAGCATGCCATATTGTGGCTTGATATCAACAAATGTTATGTTCATTTTGTAGGTTTTTTTAGGATATATTGCCAGTCTGAAATCTACATCTTTCATAATTCCAATGACAGGTACTTCCCTAGCATCCATGGCATAGCATTTTCCACACGCCTTGTCTATTTTTAACCTAGCTTGCTGCATGATAGCCAGAGGCATGATGTTTGTTGATGCCCCTGAGTCAAGCATACAATTCTTAATCACTTTTCCATTTATGACAATTGAGACATAAAATGGATCAACCTGTGAAGGGTATTTAGTCATGGTCACCCCCAGATAAACCTTAAGAACCTCATCCTCATCCATACACATAGCTTGTTTCCTACCCTGAGTCTCAATATTCTGATTAGCTTGACAGGGTACTCCTGAAATCAGGGGCAATGCTTTATTTTTGAATTCTTCAACTTTCATCAGCTCCATCAATGGAACAGAGATTTTTACCTGGGACAAGACCTGAGCAATGTCGAATGGAGCATAATTTTGTATAACAGTTGTAGCCTGATCTACAGTTTTATTTTTATCTTGGTATGATCTAGCTTTAATTTTTGTGGCTCTTTGACTGTCATCTTTGATATGAAAATTTTTGTTTTGATCCTCAACCTGGGGAATTCTATTTTTAGGTCCTTGAGAATCATGACCTATTTTTTACCTAAAATTTTGCTTATTATTGCTCTATTGTTTCTTTTGTGTTTCAGCCCCTTTATGATTATGCATTGGTTGGCTCACAAAAGTGTTCTCTGGTTGGTGTGAGTTACTAACCTGAGCTTTGCCCCTGAGATTGTAATTGCTTTTGACCTGAATTACTGCTGCAGCCGTGAGGGCTCTAATTTCTTCATCAGATAGTCTCCTTAAGCTATTCAAGAAGATGTGTGAGTCCTGAGCATAAGCATAATTATCCTCATCATCTTCATCACAGGGAAACTACTGGCAGACCTGAATCTCATTATTTGTGCTTGTATCAACATCATGAGAAGGATACTCCCTGTTTGTAGACAGCATATTGACATTGTCATCTTCCATGCAATGTGGCTCATTGCACTCATCACAGGCCACGGCATTGTTGTATAGAGACTGAGCAATCATACATTGTGACTGTGAGTGAGGCATTTGACATATTATGCACCATGGGGTATCATGAACAATATTAACAACCTTCTTCAAAGGATTAGGTGTTTCTTTTGCATTTTGAGCTCTTTGATTTGTATTGCTATGTGGAAGGATGGTTTTACCATTATGCCAATTAGTGTTATATGGCATATCATGTAATGATGGTCTTCTTTCTTGCCTTTGGTAAACCTATTTGTCAAGACCTATCCCCTTTTCATTTTTAGCAAGTCTATAACTCAAGTCCTTGACAATAGTTGTCGATTTATCTAATTTATCCTCAGAAGTAGATGCATTTCCTTGAACACTTTGAGATTTAGTATTTGGATTTTGCAGAATTTTTACATCATCTCTTCTGTTTGTCTTACCAGATGCTTTTCTATTATTTTCAATATTTGTTGCAATTTTGAAAGCATTCCTGAGGCTGGCAGGACCTTTATCCCTTAACCCATAAGTTGTTTTGGCATCAAAAGCATTTATGTATAACACTATGCACATAGATTCATTAGGCCTCAGGTGATGTGGCAATTTGTTCAACACCTTAATGAATCTAGCATTGAAATCAGCAACCTGCTCATTTGATCTTTTGGTAATGCCAGTGAATTCATTAATGAAGAAACTTGGATCAGTTTTATCACCATATTGTTCTCTAAAAATTCTTATGAAGTCATCCCATGATGAAATACTTCTGTCAGGAAAACCTTTGTACCATTCTCTAGCCTCATCAACTAAGGATTGCATAAATAATTTCATAAAAACATCCTCATGCTCAACCTCAAAGTTATCCATGATATTTTGAAAAGCTTTTAGATGATCTTCCCCTAACACAGTGTTATTTCCTGAAAACTTTGGCACCTACGGCCTCACATGTTTGTCAATAAGATTGGGGTAACCAGGAATGCCATCAAAAATAAGCTACCTAAATCTGTCTAGCTGCATAGGCTATCTATCAAATTGATTTGCATTTACATTTCTATTTGCATTCTGATTTCTTACATTATTTAATGGTACTCTAGCATTATTTGCATTCTGTCTCTGATCATTATGTTGATCCTGAACTTCATTTCTATGCTGGTTTCTTAGCACATTTGTATTGTCAAGGGTGGGAATTGAATCATTCTGAGCAATTCTCAAAGCTTGCACTTTCTATCTCATGTCATCCCTAATTTCTACTGCCTATAAATATTCTAATTCAGCTCTTACGCTTTTGATTTCTTTAGCTAATTGTTCATCTTTGGGCATAGAAGAGGATGGTCCCTTTCCATATTAGTCATCATCATCATCCCTCGGGGACTCAGCCTCTTCAAATCTATCACTGGGATCCAAGAAAGGGCGTTCCTGAAAAACCTCTGACCTTATTCTCAAATTAACACCCTATTGTCTTTCATATACATTCTGGATTTCAACCTCAGTGTTTGAAAAATAAGGTATTGTCCGCTCTAAAGATCCTGGATTGTCCTGAATATTATCATTACTTCTGGGAGAACCCTCTTGACTAGCTTGAACAGTCCCTTTTTTCCTGTACATCATTTTTCTAGGTAATTCTTCAGACAGAGAATTACGCAGGGATCTTCTCCCTAGCATACAAAATTTTTACTTTACTGGTTGGGAGATTGTTCGGAGTTGCCACCTATAACTAGGAATTAATTTCTTTTAAACCAAGGTTCTTACAATAAATTCCCCAGTAGAGTCGCCAAATCTGTTGGTGTTTTCCTAGACTGGATGCTTATTCCCAGTAATCCCTACAAGGTAGCCATCATTTATCAACAGGATTCCCGGGCCAGGGGCCAACAGTACAGGAGATAGACTCTATAAATATCTCCTCTTCTTCTTTAGGCTCTGCAGAACCAAGGGGGGTATTCCCTATTCAACATCTATGAAATGCATCTATGTATTAGCTAAGATGTTGACACAAAGCAGATAAATCTTATTTTATGTAGACCAAAACTATGGAATAAGTGCAAAGGGGCCAGCTCTGGGCCTATATTCAGTTGTAGACAAAGGATTTTGGTCCTAAAACTACTTCTAATATGTCCTAAAGGTTTGTATTTAAAGTTTGAGTTTTATTTTTGGTATTTGGATGCAAAACTAGGACCTTGGTTGTAACCTCAATACAAGGCCAGATTGGTGCCTATCCAGGGCTCGGAGTCAATAGATATATATATATATATGTGAATGTTTATCACATACCTAAAACAACAATCAGATTTCAAGGGGATTATGCAATGTCTGCCTTACAGACAATACCCAAGATAAAGTATTTAGTTATTTCTACTTACAAACATCCTTACTGCAATGTATTCTTCTCAATACTTAACCCAAAACATTTAATCTACTCCTCGAGTAGAAGTAAAAGACTAAGCATTCAACATAGGAAACCCATATTCTAGAATCCCAAACACCCCTTAACTATTTTAGATTCAGAAGAAGAACACATTCAATTTGGAGACAAATAACAAAATACATGCTATAAAGCATTACTCATTTAAATCAAAATGAAATTGATGAATTTTGTATATAAGACATTCAACATACAACTCATAAACTCACAAAATACCCAGAACAGAGCCACCAATGAGATTGTATCTGATTACAGCACCAAGAAGTTGTCCAATTTTCAACAACCATGAATGACACAGTTTGCCCCTTATATAGCCAAACTATACATTCAGCCAGTTAATTACATGACAAGTCAAAATTCCTGCCAGATACACCGCACCAGAAATGGCACCCAAAAATATCGATGGCAGTCGAGGAAAATAAAGGAGAGGACAGGTGGGCTCGGGATCAGAGCTGTCGCTCAAAGATTTACATCAAATCAGGTAGTTGGGGCCTTAACTCCATAGACCACATCTCTGCAAAATTGCCATTAATAGTTCAGCTACCCGCAGCTCCCCTAAGTGCAGCAATGGATGCATCAGAAGTTTTTTCCCGCTCAAAAATATAGCCACATACAAAGAAACCCTTCGTTGCTGTAAAATTGAAAGATAGCCATCAATTTTGATTCCACCGCTGAGATTAACAGCTCCAAATTTTGCCTTTTTTGCCCTTGTATATGCATGAGCAAATGCATATACAACTGATCAATATATAAGGTAGACCCCAAGCTGTTATAGAGTAGATTGGAAACTTATTCGGGTCTGGCTTGTATCTCTCTTCTTTTAATATCCGCGATATACAACACACATATACATACGAGCCGCGGACTTCAAATCATTATGCACCAGAAATGTACCACCCTTTGAAATCTAGCTTGTATCCCTTTCATTGCACATCAGCTTGTATATCGGCATATACAAGCACCTTTATACAACCCATGGACCTCAAATTTCATTCACTGCATTTGATACCTCCTTCGCATCCAGGTTGTATATCTTCTTTTGTATATTGGCTTGTATGTGCAACCATACAAGCAAATGTACATACAACCAGTGGGCCCCATTCCTAACGTTGACCGCCGCTGACCTGTTTGTATGCCTAACCCTGTACATTCGATTGTATATTTGGAATATACAATCCCAAACATACAAAGCGGATCTCAAAATATTTCAAAATGCTATCAATTCCTTTGGGCGCGTCCACCTTCCATATCCTGCTTGTATGTCAATCCTTGTATATGCAAACACCTCTGCACCTTCCCTTTGTATGCTGAATATACAAACTCGTTTGTATATACCTGCGGGCCCCACCAATTGTATCTTTGCTGCTTTGTATATCACCGAATATACAAGGCCCTTTGTATGTAGCCGATATACAAATTGCGAATATTCCTAGGAATCTACAATAGATTTCCCCCCTTGTAAATGCATCGTCTTGAGCACAATATGCATTCAAAAATGCATATAACTCACCTTTTCAAAGGCCGATTGAAATTTCACAAGCCCACTAACATACATGACCAGTTGCACATACAAAAACCTAGCATTTTGCTCACGTGCGATGGAAAAAAATGGTAAAACATTGCATGTAGGTGGAGGAATAATTTAAACCAAGGTACTAAGGGTTTGAAGGAATAAACACAAGAACCTGCAAACACAAATTCAGAACCCTAACCCTAGGTGAACACCACCAAGACCCACTTAGTCCCAATCACATTTTTGTCTTTAGGTCTAGGAACAAGATCCCAATTGTGGATTTTTTCAATCTGCATCAAATTTTCCTCCATTTCTTTAGCCCAACTTTCATCATTGCATGCTTCACTTACTATTTTTGGTTCAACCTTTGAAATCAGACAATACTTCTCTGAATCTTGAGCAATCTTTCTTCTTGTTTGAACACCTTTGTTTCTATCACCTATGATCTAGTATTCAAAATGATTCAGTCTTACATACCTAGGAGTTTTGGAAATTCCTTGCACTTCTATTTCTTGGACAGGTTCATTCAAACTTATCTCTTCTTCTAGTATTTCAAGATTTTCTAAATCAGTCTGAATCTGAACTGTAGTTGGGGCTTGTTCTTCTTGGATTGAAACATCATTCTGATCATCTACTTCATACTCATAAAACCTTGAGGGATTTTCAATGCCTTCATCAACCTTCACATTTGTACTTTCTACAATCTTTCTCAATCTCTTGTTATAACATTGGTATGCTTTTCTTTGAGTAGAATAACCCAAGAATATTCCTTCATCACTTCTAGCATCAAACTTTCCAAGGTATTCATCTCTTTTGATATAACATTTACTACTAAAGACTCTTAAATACTTCATAGTAGGAGTGATGCCAAACCAAAGTTTATAAGGAGTCTTACCAGTCTTGCCTCTGATTTGTACCCAGGTAAGAGTATAAACAGCAGTGCTTATAGCTTCTCTCCAATAGATCTGAGGAACATTTGCTTCCATCATCATGGTTCTATATGCTTTCTAGATGGTCTGGTTCTTTCTCTCCACTACTCCATTCTGCTGTGGAGTCCTTGGAGTAGATAACTATCTCTTTATCCCATGTTTCTCACAGAATTCTATGAACTCTTTGGATGTGAATTCACCACCTCTATTAGACCTGAGACATTTTATGTTTAACCCAGTTTCATTTTCTGCCATAGCCTTGAATATTTTGAACTTCTCAAGCGCTTGAGATTTCTCTTTCAGGAAAGTCACCCACATCATCCGGGAGTGGTCATCAATCAATAACATGAAATATCTATCACCGTGTAGACTCCTAATTCTTGCTGGTCCACATAGATCAATGTGTACCAAGTCCAACAATCCAGTAGAAGATTTTTCCTTACTTTTAAATGTGACTCTGTTCTACTTACCCAACTGATATTCTTTGCACAAACTGTTAGTAGGTTTCACCAGTCTTGGAAGATCTCTTACAGCCTGAGTGTTTCTTATCTTGATGATATTATCAAAATTCACATGACACATTCTCCTATGCCACAACCAACTCTGATCAATTGAACAAATAAGCAACTTTTGCGAGTACCAACCAAGTGAAAGATGTTACCTTTTATCTGAGTACCGGATGCAATCTCAGTTCCAGAGCTTTCAAAGATATTGCATTTTCCATTTTTGAAATGGAGATCATAGCCTTTATCCACCAACTATCCAACACTGATAAGATTATGCTTCAGACCTTCAACATACAGAACATCACTGGTTTTGTTCTTTCCATCAAAAGAAATAGTTCCTCTACCTCTAATTCTACCCGCAGAATTATCACCAAATTTTACAACTCCATCTTCATATCTTTCTAGGTTTATGAACTTATTCTTATCACTAGTCATATGGTGAGAGCATCCACTATCAATGATCCATTCATCCTTTTCTTCAACCTGAGCAGCCAGAGCCCTTTCTATCTTATGATTGGCAGATTCAATAGGCATTAGATCTTCTTCCTTGATGGCAATAAACATCCAGTCACTTCTGGATTTGTTTCCTATCTTAGATTCATCATCTGTTACTTCTTCATCATTATCTTCTTGAACATTGTAACACTTCTTTTGAAATCTTGATCTATTAGGATTAGGCCTTGAAAATGTTTCTAGACACCTTGAGGCAAAATGACCAATCTTGTTGCAATTGAAACATTTGAAAGGAAATTTTCCTTCATACTTACCAGATCCTCTTGGTAGTCTTTTTGCAATAAGGGCTTCAAGTTGAGCAGCTTTTGCCTAATCTTCTTCCAGATCTTTTCTTTCTTTTTCATACCATGATAATTTCTTTAAGGAACTCTCTCCTGGATCATACCTTTATTTACCTTTTGTAAAGGCACTAGCTTTGAATGTAGATTTAGTCTTGGGAGGAGCATCTCCAAACTTAGCCAATTCAAATGTAGCTAACTTCCCAACCAATTGATCCCTTGTAATATTTGATAAAGATTTGAATTCCTCAATAGCAGCAACCTTGTGTTTGTAAGCAGGAGGTAAGGATCTGAGAACTTTGGCAACAATCTCATCTTCATCCAAAGTTCCACTAGCACATCTAATGCCACAAACAAGCTCATTTACTTTTGGTATAAATGTAGTGATATTCTCATCTTCATTCATCTTTAGGTTTTTGAATTTTCCTTTCAGACTTTGTAGCTTGGCACATTTAACATATTTGTCTCCTTCATGAAAAATTTCTAGCTTTGACCAAATTTCATATAAAGTTTTTAAATCCATAACATGTGTCAACTCTGTATCAAATAAGGCACTTAGTAAGGATTCTCTAGCTCGAAGATTATCTTCAGCATTTCTAACTTCATCTAGAGTTGTTGGACCAGTCTTTGGATGAATATAGTCTTTTATAGTCATGTTCCAATACTGAAATCACATACATTGCAAGTGACATTCCATGCAGCTTTTCCAAAGAGTGTAGTTTATTCCATCAAACCTTGGACTATCCTTCTTGTAGGAAGACATTCTAGATCTTCTCAAGCAGTTAAGCTCTTTTAGAGGAACTTAGCTCTGATACCAATTGTTGGTTTTAGGACAGACAACTGAGAGGGGGGGTGAATCAGTTGTCACCAAAACTTCTATTCTTTAAATTCTTAAAGCCTTCTTATATTTCAATAGCATAATAATGAATTAATCATGGAAGCATAATGCAATAATTCAAGAGTAGAAACACATTCAACACATATGACACCAAGATTTTAACGTGGAAAACCCAGTTAAGGGAAAAACCACGGGGTGACTAACCCAAGATAGTCTTCTCTATTAAAAGAATAAGAAGAACAAAAATGACACTTGCCAATTAGGGCTCACTGCCCGAGCACATTGCTCACAAGAGGCCCACTACCTATAGGAGACACACTATCTACAGAATAATATAAATATTACATACTTGAACTGGAGAATATAATCTTCATTATGCTTGAGATAGTTCCATTTAAGCTCAACACTTCTGCTCTACTTTTTGCTCCTCTCCTCTCTATCACTTTCTCATCATAACCATAGATACCTTTTAAATGACTTCACAACTCTTATTTATACATGAGATTGACTTTGGAATGATCATCAAAGTTGGTACAACATACACTTATTTTATTACAGAGAAATTACAAAAATACAACTTGACTTATTACAAAAACTTCATGCACATCGCTACCCTATCGGCCACACATATCTGGGACTTCAATCTTCTTTGAGGAACACACCATGCTTCATAAAACATCTTCAAGATCATCCACAACATGTGCAAATCATCCGGTCGGCCAGGACTGGGAAGAACACCCTCACCCAAAGGTAAATCTTCAATTACGAGCTCAAACTTCAATGTGGACCAACAACACAAACTGGACACAATCTGGAGACCTCCACAATCTTGCTTGAATCACCAAGAACATCCACACCACTTCTTCTTACTGCAATCATTTGCATCATCATCCAGAACCTCAAGAACACAGTTGGTCATCACTGTCACACTAGCACTTGCGAACCTCCAAACTATGAGCCAATCTAGTTGTCAATTCAAATTAGCTTCCCAAACATTCCACCAGATCTACAGAGCATGATATTGCATTACCAAATCTCACCAGACCTATTTGAGCAACTTTGTCACTACTGAACAGTTGCTAGAACTAGTTTAACTCATATGGCCATAACTTCTAATCTTCATGCAGACCTTTAAAATCTAGACTAGATAACCTTCAGACACATATCTACAAACCCTTTGATGCACATACTCAGATCATCAACTGACTAGAATATTTACTTCATAGAACTTCACTGTCTTTACTATTCTTCTATGTTTCTGATAGGGCTAATTTTCTCAATATCCTCATCACACAACTCATCCAATCCTTGACATCAATGACAACACCGGTTAGGCCCATACTTGCAACAAATCATTGGCCGGCTTTGATGAACAAATATTTCTTTAGTATTCATCTTTGAGAGCTAGGCTGTCATTAATCTTGTAGGATCATAGGACCATTTATCATCTATGACATCAATTCTAAGGTCCACTAGTTTCATTGTCACCAGATGTTTTATGCCTCTTTTATTTACTATTATCCCTTCTTTGGAGAACGGAGATCATAGAATGCCTTCTTTTTCTTCTCGGCACTGTATGACACATAGAGGATATCTAACTGGTAGGTGAGCTCAAGCACTAGGATTCATTCTATGAGGATCTTGGGCAATCTGAAGTCTTCCTCCCTGAATCCATGCACTTGATGTTGATAACTGAGAGGGGGGGGTGAATCAGTTATCCTAATTATTTCCGTTTTTGAACTTTATTGTTAATTAATGCAGCATTGAATCAAACACAAAAACATTGCCATGAAATAAGAAACACATGACACAGTATTTTTGACGTGGAAACCCTGTTAAGGGAGAAAACCACGGGGTGGTTAACCCAAAAATTATTCTCTGTTAGAAGAATAGGAAATTACAAAAATGGCACTTGCCAATTAGGGCTCACTGCCCGAGCACACTGCTCACAAAGAGGCCCACTGCCTACAAGGAGACACACTGTCTACAAAGTGATAAGAATCACAGTCTTGAACTGATTGGAAGCATCTGCATATGCTGGAGTTCAGTTCCGGTTAGGCTCAGTACACTGATCTGCTGCACTTCATCTCTCCTCTGTTCTTTATTCTGCTATCCTTTCACATACCAGATCTTTCTTGCTACTTCTGCTCTGTTCTACACTTATTCGCATATACCTTCACATTATCACACACTTCACAACTAAATCCATCCTCTATATATATCCGCACAAGTAATTTCATCACTTTTCTAGTCGGCATCCGGAACAGTCTAGTTTCTTACAAACTCTGTTCTGTCAGCTGAATCCTTGCTCACCAAGCAATGCGGATCAAGCATATACTTGTAGATATCATTAATCATGTTGGCTAAACATGATTCATGCCTTCACAACCTTTATCATCAACAGTAACACATCCGGAAAGTAGTCTGATACTCTGTCAGTCAGTTCTTCCTCTGTTTTCACTGTCTCTCAGGAATCCGGTACTCAACTATTCATATCTTTTTCCTTGTCCATCACCGGAGGCTAAATCCTTGGAATATACCACTCAAGGTAGTCCTCTTGACTTCCCCAAATCCACACTGCACCAAGACACTTCCTCTGAGAGATCCGGACCAATCTGTCGGACCTTGCCACATGCTCTGTTCTTGTTCACCGGACCACAACAATCTTTATTCTGACTTCCGGTAGAGACACACCATGACTTGCGGATATGTGGGATGACCTTTGTTGCCATCAATGACAACAACCATGAATCCATATAGTGTCTCTTGCCAACAATCTCCCCCTTTGGCATTGATGGCAACACTTAGTGAAAAATGACTAAGTGTTTACACTATGCTCCCCCTTTGCTGATGCTCTGTCTTTATATACAATTTCCGGAACTCCCCCTTAGTTGGATTCCTCATTTTTCACTACTCCTCACTCCCCCTTTGACATCAATGGCAAAGGGTAGGGTCCGCACACCAAAATTTTCAAAAATTTTCTATACATAGCCGCATATTTACATACTCACATATACTGAAGAATGTTTGCAAAGGATGTCTTCAATTGGATCAGTTCTGTAGCCCAACTTTGCTTCATTCTATCCAAAATTGAGATGTGACCACTCAACAAAAATGCAAAAGCTTCTGCCCTCTTGAGATCTGTTGGATCATTTGTTTGGGCGGTGGTCTGAGCATCACTGATGGCCTCATGCATAGTTTCTAACTTAGGGATTATAATCCTTCTAAGTTCTCCCATCCGGTTAGTGATATTCTTCCTTTCCTTCTCAAGATTCTTTATTTCATTCAAGATTGCAATAGTCTAACATTCTTGATTTATTATGGAGGAAGAGAGAGGATCAAAACTTTGAGATAAACTTTGTAGCTTGTCCTGTTCCTCTTTTATTTTCTTATCAATTGCTGCTGTTGCCTTTGACCAGGATATACAAAATTTGTAAATGTCACTGCCATCCTTAAGAGCAATTTCTAAGCTCTTTATTCCAATACTCATATTTCTCCTATCGTTAGAGATTAATCCTAATACTTCTGAAAATCTTTTATCCAAAAATTCCTTCCGGACCTTTTCTTCAGCAGATTTTTCTAGAGATTCAAAATGTGTACTAACACTGCTGACTAAGGTTTTGAGATTACCGGAAGAGGAGGCTATGGGATCCTTTTGAAAAGATGGCATGATCTTTTCTAGCACTCCAGATGCTACCTCCATAAGCTCACAGTCTTCCATGTGAGATTTCAGTAGTTTCTCTTTGACTTTCTCATTTGCAAATGAGGCTATTTTCATTGTTTGCACCGGTGACAAAGAGTCAAAATCTAATGGTCCTTTTAGCAGGTCCGGTTCATCAATTTCTATAGTGGCTTTTGTCAGGAATTCTTGAATAGTTTGTGCAGTGTCTCTTGCCGGAGACAGATGTTTCTTCTCTTCTGCAGTTTTGTCCTTTTGAATCTTTTCTCCTTCCTTACTCTTACCACTTTCAGTCGTGGTTTTCTCTGTTGGGGTGCTGTCAACCTCTTTTTCTTTAACTGCTGCTTCTTTCTCTTGTAGTTTCTCTTCTTCTTGGGATCTGGAGACTGTAGGGGAAACCGGAGGAGAGATGTTAGTCTGTTCAGGGCCCACTTCTTCTGGAGCAGATGATTCCAAATCCGCAGCTATTTCTGCACCTAAGTCCTCTACAACAAGAAGATTGAACCTTTTGAAGGCCTTCCGGAGGATCTCTTCTGTCTCTTTGGCCACTTTGTCAGTCTCACCAAGCATGAGTTGATTCATCCTGGCTTTACTTCTGAACTCATCTTTGCAGTCTTTGAAGATTATGTTCATTGTCTTGGGATCAATTTCAGGATATAGCTGAATAGCTATCTACTCCCGGAACTCAAGATCTTTTGCATGAGCATTATTCTTTCTTATTTCTAATTCCTTTTCTAGGCTTTTAGGAATAAGAGATATGATCTCAATGAAAGCCTTATTGTATATGTTCAGATATTTGACTGTGGCTTCCTGCAGAGTCTTTTGGTCAGCCTCATTGTAGTCATCATAAAATTCAGTCATTGGTTGAAGGTTTCCATCCACCGTAACCGACTTGATTACACTCTCTAGAGACAGAGTGGGCTTTTCAACAGATACCTCTGCCATTTCATCCTTGTCTTGGCCTGTGGAGGGTTTACCGGATCCTTTCTTCTTCTGCTTCTTTATTTCTTTTACTCCCTCATCTGACTCTGTTTCCTCTTCATCCTTTTGGCTTTCATAAGCCCTTGTGGCTTTTGTCTTAGATCTTTTACCGGATGCCTGGACTTCCGGTATTGAGCTTTTGGTTGTGGGAGGTGCAGATCTTTTTGATGATCTGGTCCGGGTGGAAGTTTCAACCGGAACACTTTCTTTACTTTTCTTTTCTTCCTCAGCCTTCCTCCTCTTTTCCCGGCTGGCATCAAGTGCCTCTTTTGAGATGCCTAGGCCTTGAGCAATATGCTCTACTTCTTTTCTCACCTTTCTCTTTATCTCAGGTTCCCTGAGTTCTACATGGATCTTTACACTCAGCTCCTCAAAGGTTCCAAACCTTTTTGCCTTTGGATCTTTGGGCTGACTTAGCATGTGTTGAACATGCAGCTCCACTATCTGTTCATCCACTTCATACCCCATAGGCATGATCCAGACAGTCCTTGGCTCCACCGCCTCCATTAGGCACTGATCAGTGTCCACCATAAAGCACACTGAGTCTTTGTATTTTTCAACAAGAGACTGGGGAATTCTCTCTCTTGCTTGCATCATGCTTTGGAAGTTTTTGAAGTATCCCCATAGGGCTGTATTTCTTGCTTTGGCATCCCCAAGCCCATGTAGATAGTCTCTTATCTGGACTGCAACAGGTTTGTCATTCTGCCATACCCATCCACTTGATCCGGGCAGCTCATTCATGAAGTAGAAGAATAGACATACTATAAGAGTACCATACTTAAAGGAATTCTTCTTGTCCTTCTTGATTTTCTGTATATTTTCCATTAATTGGCTTAAGAGCAGTTCGCAGAGATCATATTCTGCATTCTTCCTTAGCATTTCATAGGCAGTATATACTGCAGTTCCGGATACAGAATTCTCCCTGCTGGAGTGATAGATCTTGTATCCTATTATCATGGACACATACTTGATATCCGGATCAGAAATATCTTCAATGGTCATTGCCCTCTTATCAAATTTTGATCTGGTGGCCTCAGTTACAATGTTATTTTTGACAGATTTGAGGATAGGTATCCCTCCGGAAGAGTATAGACCAGTTACTGCTCTAATTGCCTCTATTGTGATCTTGCAGGGTCTATCCAGCCATAGGAAGTTGTCATGCATCCTGCTCAGTACATACCGGACCCATTCATCTTCTTCAAAGCAGGGGAAATGAATAAATTGCTCAAATTGTTTCTTCTGGATATCCTTATACTCTGGTTTAAGCTCAAAAGCATTGTCTATCAGTTGCTTGTGATAGAGATCTCTCAATTTGAATTCCCCAAATTCCTCAATGCTTGCATGTATGTAAACCCTAATGTCTTCTGTGTGTAAAACTCCGTGAGGAACACTGGAAAATGCTCCTAAGGGATCTACCTCCAATGACTTGTATGGATGTTTCTTAAATTCAGGTCGAGGCCTATCTGAGATTTTCACTATATTTGGAGTAGCCATTTCTTCAAAGATTTGCAGTGAGATAATGAAAACGGAGAATACCTTATGCACCTTCGGTTTGCACGGAGTGGTTGGATTGATTTCTTTATGCAATGACTTCGGCAGGAGATCTTTGGTGTGCTTGATGAATCTTGTTGTAGAGCTCCACTTTTCGCTTCTTCTTGAGTGCAGAATGAGCAAATGCTTTTTGAGAAATCCCTTATATTGCTCCGCAAACCCTAATATCTGATGGCAATAAATGCTCGACCTATATTATTCCGGTTTGCCTTATCCGGATAGCTTGGAGTATCCCAGATCAGTCCTGATCTGTGAACATCATCCGGATCTTTCAATCATGAATAAATCGAGGTGACACATTACAAGAACATCCCAAACACTCTGTCCAATCCGCAAAATAAGACAATGCACTTCCGGATCTCTCCGGATCTTTTTGTAATCCTCTGTCATACCGGAGCATCTCCCGGAACAGGTCTTACTTGATCGATCACAGCTTCTTCATATCTCCATGCGGACCTCTGAAATCTTATCTGGATCATCTCAAGACTTATATCTTTAAACCCTTTACTCCGCATCTTGTGCCACATCCGGCACCACTTGATTGGCTGGGGGAACAGGATTTTCTTTGAGTCTCCCCCTAAGCCAGAGCTCACTTTTTAATTTCTGGAAGAAATATCAGCACCAGAGTCTAGTGCGGATCCAACCTCTACATTCTCTGAACTTTTCTTCACCCAAATCTTGCTCATCTAATTCCTAACTTCATCTGCATTCATCTTTTGTTTACCCTTGTCTTGATTCTGATTATACACCGGACCTCTTTTGTCCTGATTCTTGCTTCTGCAGACTTTAGCATTATGACCGGACCTATTACAGATTTGGCAAATAACATTTCTTTGCATATTTGACTGATAACCTCTTGATTTGCATTGATTAGCCATATGACCTACTCTATTGCATGTAAAGCATCTACCTTTGAATGAATTGTTTACTTGCATATTTTTGCATTCATGGGATTTGTGTCCATACCTTTTACAGTTAAAGCACTGTCCGGAGAAGGATGAATTAATCTGATTCATTCTCTTTTTGCACTGATTAGCTTTGTGACCAAAGTGGTTGCAGCTGTGGCAGTATCCATTGAAAGATGGATATCTTTGAGCATTGGGCTGTCTTACTGGAGGTCTTCTAGGTCTATTCCTTGGATTTTCTGATCCAAAATTCTTTTGACGGGATCCGGAGCTTTCTCCTTTCTCATATCCCAAACCATACTTGTCATCTATCCTCTTTTGACTTCCAAGAAGAACTTCAAGTTGAGCAGAACTTATCTTGAATTTCTCTTTATATTCATTTGTTGTTTGAAGGTCTCTTTTGAGAGAGGCAATTTGATCCTCAAGTTTTTCTTCATTATCTTTGGCATCTTCAAGATCAGATTCAAGATGTCTGATAATCCTGTCCATCTGGTGGCATTCTTCTGATTTTTCTTTAAGAGATTGTCTTAGATTGTCTTCATCTTTTCTTTTTTCTTCAATCTCTTGAGTAAATTTTATAGTTCCTGATTCCATTTCATGTCTTAACATAATGACTTCTTTTGATAACTTTTCACATAACCTGGTTTGCTCAGTCAATTCTTCATTTGTATTGCTTTCTTCACTTTGTCTTGCCAATTGTTGGAGCAGCTCCTTTCTCTTTTTCATAGAGAGACTTAATTTGTCTTTTAATTCTCTCATGAATTCATCAACCTGTTTGAGTCTTTCCTTTAATTCATTGACTTCAGAATTTGACTGTTCAAGATCCTCAAGGGCAGTCTTGAGTTGCTCCCTTAAACCATATGCATCCATTTGAACTCCCAGATCTTCCTCAAGCTGTTAGGCTCTATTAGGAGGAACTTAGCTCTGATACCAATTGTTGATAACTGAGAGGGGGGGTGAATCAGTTATCCTAATTATTTCCATTTTTGAACTTTATTGTTAATTAATGCAGCATTGAATCAAACACAAAAACATTGCCATGAAATAAGAAACACATGACACAGTATTTTTTACGTGGAAACCCTATTAAGGGAGAAAACCACGGGGTGGTTAACCCAAAAATTATTCTCTGTTAGAAGAATAGGAAATTACAAAAATGGCACTTGCCAATTAGGGCTCACTGCCCGAGCACACTGCTCACAAAGAGGCCCACTGCCTACAAGGAGACACACTGTCTACAAAGTGATAAGAATCACAGTCTTGAACTGATTGGAAGCATCTGCATATGCTGGAGTTCAGTTCCGGTTAGGCTCAGTACACTGATCTGCTGCACTTCATCTCTCCTCTGTTCTTTATTCTGCTATCCTTTCACATACTGGATCTTTCTTGCTACTTCTGCTCTGTTCTACACTTATTCGCATATACCTTCACATCATCACACACTTCACAACTAAATCCATCCTCTATATATATCCGCACAAGTAATTTCATCACTTTTCTAGTCGGCATCCGGAACAGTCTAGTTTCTTACAAACTCTGTTCTGTCGGCTGAATCCTTGCTCACCAAGCAATGCGGATCAAGCATATACTTGTAGATATCATTAATCATGTCGGCCAAACATGATTCATGCCTTCACAACCTTTATCATCAACAGTAACACATCCGGAAAGTAGTCTGATACTCTGTCAGTCAGTTCTTCCTCTGTTTTCACTGTCTCTCAGGAATCCGGTACTCAACTATTCATATCTTTTTCCTTGTCCATCACCGGAGGCTAAATCCTTGGAATATACCACTCAAGGTAGTCCTCTTGACTTCCCCAAATCCGCATTGCACCAAGACACTTCCTCTGAGAGATCCGGACCAATCTGTCGGACCTTGCCACATGTTCTGTTCTTGTTCATCGGACCACAACAATCTTTATTCTGACTTCCGGTAGAGACACACCATGACTTGCGGATATGTGGGATGACCTTTGTTGCCATCAATGACAACAACCATGAATCCATATAGTGTCTCTTGCCAACACTTGAACCATCGTATAGTGTTCACTGAAGTACCAGTCAGATGGAATCTGACTATTGGTCATCATACCCTATTATGTTTCACTCAATCGGTATGGGATATCCCATTGATTGAGGTCAATGAGAATTGGCACAAGGAAGCATTTGATGAACTTGTAGAAGTTAGAGGTATCCAATAGAATGTGAGGCCATGCAAACACAAGGATGACCTTTTAGGCATCTATCGAGTTGTCACATGTGTTGAGGTGCATGTATGATTGAAAGAGATGGGGCTTCTAAAATAGAATCAAATGGAGGAGAAAGGTAGAATACTTAAAAACTTGTTGATTTTGGAAGTTAGATAATTGAAAGTTGAGTCTATTGGTGATGGACTCTAAAAATTCAATCCCAAAAGCTTGGCATTTGGTGATAGTTTTTAGCTTGAAGAGAGCCCCTACCTAGTACTCATAGATGTTGCGATCGTCATTGAGGCCAAAGAGGAATGCCATCATTGAACAAGCATCCTATACATCTTGCATAAATAAAGGCAAGGCTATGGGATGGGCGGCAGGGTTGTATTGTTTAATGAGCTTCATAGAAATGGTTGAAGCTTGGAAATACAAGGCAATGAAGGACTAACGGGTTCTCAAATAAAATTCTTTATTAAGCTTTGCTCTGAATTTATAGAGGAAGAAACCCATGGGGAGGGAATTGATTTCCTTGTCAGACACATTTATATTATAGCCCTTGAGCTCCACTCCATCTTTTGTGAAAATGTCATTCCATATGATTGAAGTATCATGTCTCTTCCATTTGAATGATGGTTGAATTGAAGTGATCTTGTAGCATTAATTGCCAATCTTTGAGTAGTTGCATGATCATTCTAGGCATTTAATTGGGTACTTTCCATTGAGGGACGTCGACACTTGGTGTTTTATGAGACTCCATTTTTAAATATAAAATTTCACCCAATGGCTATGTTCTCAATGTGCTTATTTAAACAAAAAGGGCGAGAAAACACACCATCCACCAAAATAGAAAGAAAAATCTATTCTAACTACACATAGAGGGTTACCTCTAGTTGTGATGTTTCAGATAGATTCCATTAATTGGAATCCCCAACATCTCTCCTGCATCATCTTCTAACTCAAAGGCATTGTGCTGCTTATCGGCGACAATCCTATATGAACCATTCCATAATGAATCAAACTTGGCGTGTTGTCTTGGCTTCAATGCTCATTCATTCTATTTTAGGATTGAGTCACTAACCTTAAAGCCTAGATCCATTGATTTCCTATTAAACCATCACTTGACCACCTATTGATTACTTGCCATAGAGTTTAGTGCCAATTCTCTCTTTTATTGCAACTCGATCAGCTTCACAATTTTGATCTCCATAGCCTTGATCTCTTGGATCTCACCTCATTTGATTAGTTGCAGTGTGGGGATCTCTATTGATATTGGAATGACGACATCCTTCTCATATACCAAACTATAGGGAGAAGTTCCAATAATCTATTTGGGGGTGATTTTGTCGGTCCATAAGGTTGTTTTAAGATTTTATGCCACTCTCTAGTTCTCTGAGATCTTTTTCTTGATTAACTTGATCAAATTCTTGTTTGTCGACTGAGATAAGTTGCTCCCTTGTAGATAGTAGTTTAAGGAAGTCTTCATGAATATGTCATTCTTCAAGGTGAATTCAAAGATCCTAGGTCTGAGAAATGTTTTTTCATTATCAGATATGACTATGTGCGGGGAACCAAAGCGAATGACAATGTCCTCTAGGAAACTGAGCACTACTTTCTCTATTGTCTCTTTTAACGCTATCACCTCGCTCCATCTTATGAAGTAGTCTATGATCGAGACACATTTGTATCCTACACTTGATATGGGATTGATCATCTTGATGGAGTCTAATCCCCATTGAGCGAAAGGTTCTTCCATAAGCACTGGTTTAGGGAGCAGCACCTCATTCCTTCTTTTGCCTATGTAGAATTAGCATTGTTGACACTGTTTAACTAATCGATGGCAATCAGAGAACAAAGTCAGTCAATAGTATCTTGGGCTTATTGCCTTTGTTGTTGTGACCCTTGTTGAGAAGTACCCATGGATGCCCCATATTGGAGTTCAGATAGAACCTTGTTGGCTTCTTCTCTTTGTACACACCTTAAATACATGCCATTGAAATTTCTTCTAAAGAGGGTACCACCGATTATGGCAAAGTTAGCTCCCTGGAGCCTGTAATATCTCCTTTTGAATGGAGGCAATTGACTAGGGTATCATCCTATCTCCATGAAGCATATTCTATCATGAATCCATCACCCGGATGCCCCTTGCTCATAAATTAGGACTGCTTTAGCCTCTCACTCTTCTTCTTCTATAGAGTCCTGACTTCGAGTCAAATGTTTGCATAGTGCCTTACCTTGGACTAGTTTGGTGTGCTTTACCTCAATATCATATTCCAAGATTTTGGTAATCCAATTGGCCCTTTTATTTGTGATCTCCCCCTCCATTATGTACTCCCAGACGTTGGGATGAACCACATAGATGCCTTTCATGGTGCATGAGTTGAAATAAATGGGGCACTCCCCTTTGGTGTCAGCACTGTTACGATGCTAAGATCACCCTCGTATACATACATAATGAAGTCCTTAAAAAAATTGGTATTCACTAAGGCTAGAGCAGTGGATATAGCCAACTTGATCCTTTTGAAAGCCTGGCTTCCCTCAGGGGTCCATTTGAGATTTGTATCTTTTTTGAGGATTAGGGTAATGGGGCAAAACCAACCCTACAAATTCCTAAATGAATCTCCCCATGAAATTGATCTTCCCTAGGAATGATTGAACTGCTTTCTTGTTCACCGATAGAGGCAGCTCCATGATTGCCTTGACCCAATCTAGATCAATGGAGATTTCTTCCTTGCAAATAATGTGCCCTAGAAGCTTACCTTGTGGGATGTCAAAGTAGCACTCCTTTGGGTTTAGGGAGATCTTGAATTCTTGACTCCTCTAGAAAACTTTCTCCAAATGGCCAAAATGATCAACTATTGATTTGTAAAACATAATGAGGTCATCTAGATATACTAGAATGGTCTTGTTGACCAACTCTCTGAAACAATGTCCATGGCATGTTGGAAGGTTGATCTTCCATTTGAGAGGCCAAAAGGAATCTTGACATAGGCTAATTGCCCCATTTTTTGGTGAAGGTAGTTTTGTATTTGTCCTCCTTTAGCTATATCTAATTGTATCCGAAGAAACTATCAAGCAAAAAAAACCTCTCTAATCCTACGACTGTCTGTAGTATTTGCTCCATTGAAGGGAGTGGATAATGGTCCTTGAGTGACACTCAGTTAAGGTTCTTAAAGTCAACACAGAGCCTTATTTCCCCATTTTTCTTTCTCATCGAGACCAAGTTAGATACCCATGTTGAATGTTTGATTGGGGAGGTTATTTTAGAATCAATTAACTTACTCAGTTCTTGTTTCATGAGGGGATCTATCTCCAGATTCACTAGTCTCTACCTTTGTCGAATTGGCTTCACTTCAGGCATTAATTCAATGGTGTGTTGAACTATTTCTTTGTCATATCCTTTGAGATATTCATAGTTCCAAGCCATGACTATATCGTACATGTTGCAGGACACAAGCCAATCCCTTTCATCTTGAGTGGTTACCTTACCTACTTTCACATTTCTCTCAGGGGTGACTTTGATCTCAGTGTAGTCTCCCTCATTAGTGGAGAACTTTCTCTTGTCTGCCTTTGTATATCTGAGTTGAAAAGACTGCAAAATTATGAGGCCTTTGGAAAGCTTGTTTGATCTTAATTGCATAATTTAGTCCCGATAAGCCTCTTCTATCCTTGGTTGTAATTGATCCATAAATTTCATTGGTTACTGTAGGAATAGAGTGATCTACTCATTACTCTCAAACACTTGCCAATGGTTTGCATTATCCTGTATTGCAGGGTTGATAATCAACTTGATCTTTTCTTTATTTCCCAGAAGGTCTTTTGTTGGATCAAATTGGGATCCTATCTAAGCCATCCTATTACCCTCCTTGTTGCAAGGTTCATATTCTAGTTGAAGGGCATCTTCTACCTTCTTAGGCATAACAGTGGTGTTGGCACCAGAGTCTATGTGCAATAGTTTCTTGCCTACTATCACCGTTAAGTAAAAGGGTGTGGGATTGGGCTTTCTTACCTCTTGTAATGTCACACCCTGATTTTTTCTTATTTTTGTTGTTTGTTTTCAGTTTTGTGTTTGTTTATAGAAGAAGACTGATATGCAAAAGTTGTTTTCTCACAATAGATATAATGGCAAGTAAAACAAAATTGAAATAACTTTGTAGAACACTATTTTCAAACACCCCTATTCAGTAACAAACTGAAAGTACAATATCTTATCAACAGTAGAGATACTCAAATGGGGAAAACTCATTACAATGCATAAACAAACATACCCATTTGCTGATTCAAATATTTGCAGGTTTGAAATGAAGATTACAACAATTTGGAGTTATAAATTCATCACCAAATACAACAAACCCTAATTTCTCCTTCCTAGAAATGATGTGCAGCAGTTTAGAAACCCTAGACGCCTCCAATGAAGGCAATTTGAGGCTCAAAGCCTATTCTAGGGTTGTATGGCCTGGTTCAAGGAGTATAACAGCAACAAACACAACCCCCAAAGACTCTTCCAATCTTCTCCAAATGCCCTCCAAACACCTGTAAGACTGATGCAAAAAACCATGCCAAAAGGAGGGAGGAAATGGCAACAAATGAATCTCAACTAGAACCAAAATGGTACGACCTCCTTTAGGAAAGGTATGGCCAGCACAAGACACACCAAACAGATTTCAAACTCATATAAGTTCCTTCATTTAAGTCTGAAATCTTTGCTAAACCTCTTCGCAACAAATTTGTCATCACATTCCTCTTGTAAACCCTTGAAATCTGCAACAATGAATTCCTAGCATAACCTTTGTATGAAGTTATTAGCGAACACCCTAGAGAGATCTCTCACTCTCATAGATGTTGTTCTCTATGAGGGTTTCCTTCCTCAAGAAGCAAGAAAAAAATGGTGAACTTTGTTCAGCTAGCAAAAACTCATGTGTATAAAAATTTTAGCATCCAAAACGAGTTCATTTCTAACTTTTTAACTCCAACCCTAGTCGCCCTTTTTGGAGGAATTAAAATTCACTTTAAAATTATTTCCTTGTCTTTCACTTTAGGTGCCCACTTTTCATTTTTTTTTTACTTCATTATACTCACTTTTTGAAACTAGGTGCTCCAAGTCCCTGATAAAAGGTCACATTATAACTTTTAATTATCTTAAGCTAAATCTTTAATTTAACTTAATATATTAATGATAATTAAAATATATCATCGTTCCCCCTTGAACAACCACCAACGAACGTCAGTTGAAGAGACCAATTCTGATGAAGTATAACCTATGTCAAGTGGTGAAGTTGGTGTCGAGTGGTGACCCTTGCTAAAAATAGCCATTGCAAACCAAGTGTCAAAAAACACTCCAGAAAAGGTTGTTGCGAATCCCCTGACGACTCTGAACTCAATGTAACATCTAAGAAGACCAATTGGTTGATATGTCAAGTATCAAACCCCATGGAGGGACTCCCTAACCACCATGTTATCCTACGGGAACATGAGTAATAGACTAGCCATCACCAACAGTTGTATGCTTAGGAAGGGGACATTAGAGTCTGCCCTCCCTAAAATTGTTTGTCCTCAAGAAATCTCAACTCTAGATGCTGTAGGATTTGCTCATTCTCCCAAGTAGAATCCTCTATTGACAAATTTTTCCACTTCACTAGATACTCTCTGATAACCCTCTTCCGCAAGGTACGCTCCCTGCTGTCGACGATTGCGTCTAGAATAAGAATCAACTTGCCCTCTTCATGAAGAGGTGGCAAATCAGTAGAAGGAAACATATTGTGCCCCAGTGCCTTCTTGAGGTAAGATACGTGGAAGACATTATGAACTCTACTCTCTGCTGTTAACTCCAACTCATAAGCCATCTCCCCAACCCGTCGAGAGACTTTAAATGGGCCATAATATCATGGCTTCAACTTATCTACACCACTCCTCTTGAGAGTGGACTGTCTATAAGGCTAGAACATCAAATAGACCATGTCAACAACCTTAAAAGAATGCTCATCTCAATGTTGATCTGTGTATTGCTTCTGTTGATTTTGAGCTTTCTGGAGGTTCTCCTTTAAGGACGTCATGATGTCTTGGCTCCCCTATAATAAGTCCTTTTCCTTAGGCACTCTATTATCCCCAAACAACATGTCTAATAAATTTGGTGCCTCATCGTTATATAATGCTATGAATAGTGATATCTGTATGGACATATGGTAATTGGTATTGTAGCAATACTCACCAAGGTGGAGCCACTTAATCCATGCCTTTTGTTGCCTTGTAATGTAGCTTCTGAGGTATCCTTTCACCCACTTGTTAACAATTTATGTTTTCCCATCAGTCTACGGGTGATAACTGGTACTAGGAGTGAGTTCAGTCCCACTCAACCTGAAGAGGTCATGCCAAAAATGACTTAGGAGCTTATTGTCTCTGTCACATACCATGCTCCTAGGCAACCCATGAAGCCTGAATACCTCTTTGAAAAACAAATTAGCAACTTGTGATGCTGTGTATGTGGCTGGAATAGCAAAGAAGAGGGCAAATTTTGTCAATCTATCCACCACAACATTGATATAGTCTTTACCTTGGCCCTTGGGCAGCCCTGTAATAAAATCCATGGAGATGCATTCCCAGTTCTAATTGGGAATTGGTAGGGGCTGTAGTAAATTAATAGGATAAGAATGCTCATGCTTATTTTGTTGACAAGTAGGGCACTCATGAACATACTTAAAAACTTTTGTTTTGAGTCCCTTCCATGTAAGTTTTTCCCAAATCTGCCTATAAGTCTTGAAGTACGTGTGGTGACCAGACATAGGGACATCATGAAAAGCCCTCAAAATCTTCTTATTAACCTCAAACTTAGGCACCAATAGTATCTTGTCCTTGTAACCAATGAGATCATTTACAACGGTGTACCTGTCATCCTGAATGGTACCCTCTATACTACTTATAGCCCACTTATCCTTAGCACATTCTGCTGAAATTAACTCTGTCCGATCGGCTAAAATCTCCACTTAGGAACACAAGTGTGGTCTTCTAGACAATGTATTAGGAACAATATTTTTTTTTCCCTTGACATAAACTATGTCAAAGTCATAAGCTTGCAACATACTCACCGATTTCTTTTTCCTATCATTAAGGTCTCTCTGATTCAGGAAATGCTTGAGGTTGTTGTGATCAGTCTTAACTATAAACTTGCCTCCCACCAAGTACTGTCTGAGTTTGGCTAAAGCATGTGTAATAGCCAACATCTCCTTACCATAAATGTTGTAACCTCTCTCGGCACCCCACATCTTCCTTCTTTGAATGCTATGGGATGCTTATCCTCAACTGTACCTACTCCCTCTCCAAAAGCATCACAATCCAACTCGAATGGCTTGGAGAAATCAAGGATAGCCAATACTGGGCCAATGCTCATTATATACTTGAACCAATCAAAACACATTTGTGCATCATTATACCAAACAAATGCCTCCTTTGTCAAATCTATAAGTGGGGCAGCTACCTGAGAGAACCCTTTGACAAACCTCTTGTAGAAACTACAAAGACCAAAGAATCCCTTGAGCCAAGAGAGATTCTTGGGTGAAGGCTAATCAATGATTTCTCTAATCTTCTCGGGATCCATTTTAACACCCTCAAAGCTGATACTGTGACCAAGATACAAGAGCTCGGTCATGCTAAACTCACACTTAGACTCTTTGGCGTATAGTGACTCCCTCTCCAAAATACTAAACACCTTGTCAATATGTTGCAGGTGTTCCTCCCAAGTCCTGCTAAAAATTAATATATCATCAAGGAAGATGAGGACAAACTTCCTCAACTGATCGCGAAACACCCTATTCATGTATGACTGAAATGTAGCTGGAGCATTGGTTAATCCAAAAGGCATAACCAGAAACTCAAAGTGACCATAGTGGCATCAGAATGTTGTCTTCTCCACATTCTCTTCCCTAACTTGATTCTGGTGGTACCATGATCTCATATCTATCTTAGAGAAGTAGCAAGCACCATGTAGCTCATCTATGAGCTCATCAATACATGGGATGGGGTATCGATTCTTAATCGTCTTCTTGTTCAATGCCTTGTAGTCAAATACACATTGTCAACATCCCATCTTTCTTCTTCACCAACACTACTGCTGAAGCAAAGGGACTCTTACTTGGCCTGATGTGTCCCATCTCAAGAAGCTCTTTGATAGCCTTCTCAATCTCATCCTTCAACCTCTTCGGGTGCCTATAGGAGTTTGTCCCCTTATTCTAAATCTATCACATGCTCAATACCCCTCTAAAGAGGCCTCTTAGGTGGAATTCTACTAAACACTTTGTTGTGCTTGGACAACAAGCCTCCTGAATATTGTGGTGGTAACTCTGCTTCTACTGTTGAGTAACTGTGGGCATAATCAATCATTTTGCCACCCACTCTACCTGATCATGTATAAGAAGTCTCTCCATCCTCTTGAGAAACACCACACGTAAGCCACCATTTGACATTCCTCTAAGCACATGCTTCCTCCCATCAATGTCAAACTTCATCTACATGGTACGCAAGTTGAGGTAAAATTCACCAATAGCATGAAGCCATCTCATGCCAAGAACCACATCCATCTCCCCATGCTCACAACATAATAATTAGCCTAGAATTCATAATCACTCAATTGGATAGTCAAGTTAGGAATTCTCTTCTTACAAGTGATAACAAAACCATCCACTACTCTCACCTTGAACCCTTTGAATTCTTTTGTCTTGAGTCCCCTTTTAGCAACTAGCCCCTCATCGATGAAGCTATGAGTGGCCCCTGTGTCAAGAAGAGTAACTACCCTCTGTCCTCCAAGAACTCCCTGAATCCTGAATGAACCCTCTTTCTGGATACTAGAGTTTTGGTCTATGGGCCTATCATCTTCATGCTCCTTCTTAGATTCATCTAAATATTTCTCCCTCTCTGAAGTCCCTGAATCGACATGTTGATTTACCTCGTCATCTGTTGATTCTTCCACTGAAAAGTATTCTATTTGCTTAGCCTTGGCTTGGGCAACACACTTGTGTGTGATGTCTCGATATTAAGGCATTATTTAAATTAAAGATTTAAACATCATGATAAAGACAACGAAGTTGCTTCCATAAAACATAGTGTTTAGTCAAATTGAATGATAAAATAATTATGTATATATAATATTTAATAAATAATATTATTATATTTGTACTATATTTATTTTAATCAACAAAAATATATTATTGTATTTATAAATGACAAATATAAATATAATATATAAGTATTAATATAAATATCAATATAAATATAAATATAAATGTAAATATTAATATAGATATAAATATAAATATAAATATAACTATATATATAAATGCTAATATAAATATTAACAACTAGATATTATTACAATTATAAAACTAAATATATTTGGACTTATAAAAGTAACTTCAGCGATATAAGTCTTATGACCCCTAATTAATAAAAGACAAAAGTCTTATGACTAGTCAATAAAAGGAAACATGCTGATTCATATATATGATGCGAATAGATATAAGGTAGCATCACAAAATAATAGGAAGATATATGATTCATATGGGGAAGATACAAATTGTTTAAGAAGCATAAATTCAAAGAAGGTTGTGATCCCTGTTACGGTTGTGCAAAAGATAATATAACCAGCAATTATAATTAAAAGAATAGTGAACATAATCAAAAAGGGTAGCGATCAAATGGAGAGTCATGTTGTTCTATGAAAAGTGGTTTCTTTGTGGAAATGTTTTGCTTCTATTTGGGAAGAGATATATAAGATATGTTTTGTGATTTAAAGAAGGAAGGAATTATATCGCAGATAGATAGAGACATAATAGAGAAGGAATGTCATGGGATTTAAAGAAGATGAAAAGCAGACTTAGAGAGGATGAAGAGAAGATTTAGAGTAGAGAATATGAAGATGTAATAAAAGAATATACCAGTAACAAGGATAAGATATAACTGAATGTAAGAAGAAAGCAACTATATATATATACATACACATACACATACACATATATATGTATATGTATATGTATATATATATATATACATATATACATATACATATATATTTACATATATACATATATAGATATATATACATATATACATACATACATATATATATATGTATGTATGTATGTATGTATGTATATATGTATATATATCTATATCTAATATGTATATATAATATATGTATATGTATATGTATATATATACATATACATATACACATATATATAGTTATAATATAGGTATATGTATATGTATATATATATGTATATACATATATAGATATATATACATATATACATACATACATGTATATATGTATGTATATATACACATATACATATATATATATATATATGTATATGTATATATATATACATAAACATATATATACATATATAGATATATATGTATATGTACATACATACATATATATATCATAGTTCCACAAAGTTTTGGGGACGAGGATGGGGGGACGACGGGGGACGCATTTCGGGGATGGGGGGTCTAATTTTGGGTGCGGTGGGGGGATGACGGTGGGGGGGGTGGCGGGGGAGTGGTGCGTCAAAATACATATAGTACTGGAAAAATCAGTTATAAAAAGATGTATAATTGTAGAACCCTGTGTCAAAATGGGAGCTTTGGAATAGGGTATGGACATCCATCAAAACATAAAGGATAGAGGAATTTTGTCGGATGTTGTAGTTGCAACTGCCCTGTTAGACATGTATGCAAAATGTGGAAGCATAGACAAGACACACGAACTGTTTGATAGAATACCTTAAAGAAATGTGGTCTCATGGACTGCAATGATTGTAGGATATGCACAAAATGGATTTGTTGAAAAGGCTTTAGAAATTCAAATTTCAAAGCAAATGCAATTGGCTGGTGTAAGGCAAAATTCCACAACCTTTGCCAGCATCCTCCCTACATGTGTCAAAATGGGAGCTTTGGAACAGGGTATGGACATCCAACAAAACATAAAGGATAGAGGAATTTTCTCAGATGTTGTAGTTGCAACTACCCTGTTAGACATGTATACAAAATGTGGAAGCATAGACAAGATAGGTGAACTGTTTGATAGAATGCCAAAAAGAAAAACGGGGGGACGACAGGGGGACGGTGGGGGATGTTTCCCTGAAGTATCCCCTTCTCAGAAACGGGGAGACTTTAGGGACGGCTGTATTTCGGGGGGGACACATCCCTGTGGAACTAGGATATATATATTTAGATTGTGAATATAGTTTAATACAAAATAAGAGATATTCAAATCTGGTATGGAATAAGAAAGATCAATCATATACACCAGTAGATACAAATAGCATGGAAGGGAGGAAATAAATCCTTAAGAGTTCTAAAAGATACAAAAACAAGAATTATTCTCCTGATATGATGTATCTAACCCTATGTCTATTATGATGAATGCCATGAGGTGAGTCATGACAAATACATATAATAGAAAGATATACATATTTCTGTGTGTGTGTATATATATATATATATATATATATATATATATATATATATATATATCTGAGCATCTACAATCTACTTGTGGTAGGATTTATGTGGAAATGTAATGTATGGGTTAAGTATGATAGGTCATGCATATTATATTTATGATTTATGATGATGTCATATTCATAATTTATTATGTATTGCTGATATGATTATTTGAGAATGTAGAATTGATAAGAGTTTGTTATGCATAAACCTATACCATGATAGGAGGAAGGAAAGTGCAAAAGGGATACAGTGACGGGACCCTCTCTTAGGTACACCACCCAAAAGGAAATAGAATAAGTCCTCATGGGCCAAAAGGGTATTGCCTTTAAGTTAAAGGGTATTGCCTTTGGGTCTAGGAGAGTTGTGCTACCGGAAGGTGCCCTCTTCTAGATACACCACCCAAGAGGGAATGGAATGAGCCCACATGGGCCAAAGGAGTTCTATCTTTAGTTAAAGGGTTTTGCCTTTGTGTCTAGGAGAGTTGTGCTACTAGAAGGGGCCCTCTTCTAGATATGCCACTCATGATGGGAAATGATAAGTTCACATGGGCCAAAGTGGTTCTACCTTTTAGTTGAAGGGTAATGCCTTTGGGCGTAGGAGAGTTGGAGTACCAGGACACCTTTTGAGACCCCATTTCCTTATCATGGTATAGCAATATAAGAAGACCAATTATGATGAAATGGGGAAAGATGGCAAGATGAGGGGATAATGGATAAATTAGAATCCTCACTAGGCACGCCACCTCATATGAATGGCATGGGCCACATGAGGCTGAAGGGGTTCTTCTTTTTAGTACAAAGGGTTCTACCTTTGGGCCTAGAGATGCTAAGACACCCCATCGAGTCACTCTCTTCCACGTTCCCCATGGTTGATCATCCCAAGGTAAGATTTAATTGATTTTATTAAATTGCTATGGACTTACTAATGTTTAAGATTTCTAACTTGTTTGCAGGAGTTAAATCAAGCCAAGGGACTCTCTAAACCTTTGTTTGCTTGGAAATTGATAATTTAGGGAAAAATTAGTATTGTTCCTATGAGGGGACATTACAAGTGGTATCAGATCATCTTTCCTTCCATCTTGTGTATACTTTATGTATTACCTGTATTGATGTATACCATGTGATTTATGTGTATTCAAGTGCATTCAAGGGTATACCTTGTGAATTATATGTATTCGAGTGTATACTTTGTGACTTATGCACTCATGTGAATACTTTGTGTATTATGTGTATTTGCATGTATGCTCCATGCTTGCTATGTATACTTTAGTATTACATGTACTCATGTGTATACTTAGTGACCTTGGGATGGTGGATGGACCCGCGGTGTAGTATGGGATGCATCGAATCCCCTTTCCAGTTGTCTGACGATATACTTACATGTATTAATGCAACTTACGTGTATTCATACCTTGTGACTTATGTGTATTCAAGTGTATTCAAGGGTATACATTGTGATTTATGTGTATTTAAGTGTATACCTTGTGAATTATGTGTATTTGTATTTGAGTGTATACTTCATGACTATGTATTCAAGTGTATACTCTATGACTTTGTATTTGTATTCAAGTGTGTACTCTATGACTTTGTATTCAAGTGTATACTCTATGAATTTGTATTCAAGTCTACACTCTGACTTTGTATTCAAGTCCATACTTCATGACTATGTATTCAAGTGTATACTTCGTGACTGTGTATTCAAGTGTATACTCTATGACTTTGTATTCAAGTGTATACTTCGTTATTGTGTATTCGAGTGTATACTCTATGACTTTGTATTCAAGTGCTTACTTCATGACTTACTTGTATTCATGTACATACTTCATATTTGTGTACACTTTGTGAATTACACTTATGTGTTACGTGCATGTATTGCATATTTCGTGTGTATACTTTATATGCTTCATTCTTTGTGTATCAAGTGTATGCTATATGTTTCATATATTACGTGTGTATACTTGTGTATTACATACTATGTTCATTCTTCATGCTTCGTATACTTTTGTATTATGTGTATGTTCCATATTCCATGTATTAAGCATATAAGCTTGTGTATGCTTTATGTATTATGTGTATTTATGCTTTGTGTTTTATGTGTATACTTCATATGTCACATGTACGATTCATGCTTCACATATAATTGTGTGTGTATACTTGGCATAATCTGTGTATCTATGTATATGCTTCATACATGTATCACGTGTACTTATGTGCATGATTCATTCCTTGCATGTATTTAGGGGTATACTTCATATCTTATGTATCACGTATGCATCATGTATTACGTATATCTATGTGTGCACTTCAAGTCTAATAACAAGTTTAAATGAGAGAAACTTGTCTCAAACATCACTAGTTACCAAGTCTTGTTGTTGAGAGATATTGGGAAATACAAATACACAAACAAAATGGAACGACAAATTACCTCATACTTTGGAGAATGCTAACATTGATAGTTGGATTGAGACTAGAATACTAACAACAATTCTTTAAGAGATCAATTTAGGATCCTGATGGTTTTATAAGTATTCTAATTATGATTGCTTGAGGACAAGCAATCTTGGGCGGGGCAGACTATGATGTCCCGATATTAAGGTATTGTTTAAATTAAAGATTTAAACATAATGATAAAGACAACGAAGTTGCTTCCGTAAAACATGGTGTTTAGTCAAATTAAATGATAAAAGAATTATGTATATATAATATTTAATAAATAATATTATTATATTTGTAATATATTTATTTTAATCAACAAGAATGTATTATTATATTTATAAATGACAAATATAAATATAATATATAAATATTAATATAAATATCAATATCAATATAAATATAAATATTAATATAAATATAAATGTAAATGTAAATGTTAATATAAATATAAATATTAACAACTAGATATTATTACAATTATAAAACTAAATATATTTGAAATTATAATAGTAACTTCAGCGATATAAGTCTTATGACCCCTAATTAATAAAAGACAAAAGTCTTATGACTAGTCAATAAAAGGCAACACGCTGATTCATATATATGATGTGAATAGATTTAAGGTAGCATCATACAATAATAGGAAGATATACAATTCATATGGGGAAGATACAAATTGTTTAAGAACCATAAATTTAAAGAAGGTTGCGATCCCTGTTATGGCTGTGCAAAAGATAATATAACCAGTGATTATAATTAAAAGAATAGTGAACATAATAAAAAAGGGCAGCGATCAAATGGAGAGTCATTTTGTTCTGTGAAAAGTGGTGACTTTGTGGAAATGTTTTACCTCTATTTGGGAAGATATATATAAGATATGTTTTGTGATTTAAAGAAGGAAGGAAGGAATTATATCACAGATAGACAAAGACATAATAGAGAAGGAATATCATGGGATTTAAAGAAGATGAAAAGTAGACTTAGAGAGGATGAAGAGCAGATTTAGAGTAGAGAATATGAAGATCTAATAAAAGAATATACCAGTAACAGGGAGAAGATATAATTGAATGTAAGAAGAAAGAAAATATATATATATATATAGATTATAAATATAGTTTAATACAAAATAAGAGATATACAAATATGGTATGGAGTAACAAAGATCAATCATATACACCAGTAGATACGAATAGCATGGAAGGAAGGAAATAAATCCTTAAGAGTTCTAAAAGATACAAAAGCAAGAATTATGTTCCTAGTATGATGTATCTAACCCTTTGTCTATTATGATGAATGCCATGAGGTGAGTCATGACAAATGCATATAATAGAAAGATATACATATTTCTAATTTGATATATATATCTGAGCATCTGCAGTCTACTTGTGGTAGGATTTATGTGGAAGTGTAATGTATGGGTTAAGTATGATAGGTCATGCATATTATATTTATGATTTATGATGATGTCATCTTCATAATTTATTATGTATTGCTGATATGATTATTTGAGAATGCGGAATTGATAAGAGTTTGTTATACATAAACTTATACCATGATAGGAGGAAGGAAAGTACAAAAGGGATACGGTGACGGGACTCTCTCTTAGGTATGCTACCCAAAAGGAAATAGAATGATTCCTCATGGGCCAAAGGGGTATTGCCTTTTAGTTAAAGGGTACTTCCTTTGGGTCTAGGAGAGTCATGCTACCAGAAGGTGCCCTATTCTAGATACACCACCCAAGAGGGAATGGAATGAGCCCACATGGGCCAAAGGGGTTCTACCTTTAGTTAAAGGGTTCTGCCTTTGGGTCTAGGAGAGTTGTGCTACTAGAAGGGACCCTCTTCTAGATATGCCACTCACGATGGGAAATGATAAGTTCACATGGGCCAAAGGGGTTCTGCCATTTAGTTGAAGGGTTCTGCCTTTGGACCTAGGAGAGTTGGATTACCAGGACACCTTTTGAGACCTCACTTCCTTGTCATGGTATAGCAATACAAGGAGACTAATCATGAGGGGATAACAGATAAATTAGAATCCTCACTAGGTATGCCACCTCATATGAATGGCATGGGCCACATGAGGTCGAAGGGGTTGTGCCTTTTAGTACAAAGGGTTCTCCCTTTGAGCCTAGAGAGGCTAAGACACCCCATCGAGTCACTCTCTTCCATGCTCCCCATGGTTGATCATCCCAAGGTAAGATTTAGTTGAGTTTATTAAATTTTTATGCACTTACTAATGTTTAAGATTTCTAACTTGTTTGTAGGAGTTAAATCAAGCCAAGGTACTCTCTAAACCTTTGTTTTCTTAGAAACTGTTAATTTAGGGAAAAATTAGTATTGTTCCTATAAGGGAACATTACATTGTGCGATGGGTCTCGCGGCTCCCTATGATGAAAACATCATTTCTTCCATCTGAGCTCATTGAGATATTCACTGTCTAATCTCAAAGGTCCCTTGTTTGGTGGATTAGAGTCTCTCTGAAAAGGTTTCGTGTCATTGTCTTTCTTATGAAAGAAACCTTTGGTGTGAAATTTATTCCTCGAAGTGGATGACTCCATATATCTCACTTTCTTCAAGGCATCCTATAAGGAAGGTGGATTAAGGGCCTTAATCCAACCTCTCAAGGGATCAAAAAGACCATCAATAAAGAGAATAGTCAACCTCCTCTTAGAAATGTCAGTCACCATCACAAACAACTTCCAGAATTCAAAAATATAAGTGTTCACTAAACCCCACTATTTTAACTGAGACAACTCCTTAAACTGCAACTTAGGATCCCTCTTGTCAAAGCTATCCATCAACCTCTCAGTAAACTCTGCGTAAGAGGTAATTTGATCATGGCCCAAAGTGACCATACCACGGTGCAAGAACTCATGGGCACTACCATCTAGATGAAGAGCAGCATATGTAATGGCCTCATCCTTCAGCATAGCACTGAGCTAAAAGAAATTATCTAATCTATGTACCCATGCCCTAGCTGTAGTCTTTCTTTAGCCATCAAAGTAAGGAATGGATAATTTACTCACTTTCTTTTGCAATTCCTAATTATGAAGTCTACCATCCCCACCTCTATGGGGTCTATGTCTCAATCTAAGATCCATGTAATCACAAAATGACATTTCAGCCTAGAATTCTGCTCCTGAATCCCTCCAATCCCTCATAATTTGGTCTTACAACTCATGCTTTATGGGTTCATTAACCACTGGAGGGTTATCCCGTGAAGGAAAGGTAGGCATACAAAGTCTAGTGGTTGCTATTTAAGCCATAGATCACTAATTTTCTACCCTATTTACCTCAACCTTGTCAACACCTACAAATGGATCTATATGTGTAGGAATTCCAAGGTTTGGGTTTGACTAGTTTCTTCTCAAATAGTACTGATGTGTGTTAGGCTGCATTACTCGATGGAATCACTGCATGTTCACCACATCAACTGCATAGGATGGCAAGAAGAATTGAGATCTATACCACTGTAATGTTCCACCTTGATTTTTTTTATTTCTATTGTTTGTTTTTAGTTTTGTGTTTGTTTATAGAAGAAGATGGCTATGTAGAAATTGTTTTCTCACAATAAATATAATGGCAAGTAAAACATAATTGAAATAACTTCACAAAGCACTATTTTTAAATATCTGTAGGTCTGAAATGAAGATTACAGCAACCAGGAGCTATAAATCCATCACCAAATACAACAAACCCTAATTTCTCTTTCTTAGAAATGATGTGTAGCAGTTTAGAAACCCTAGGTGCCTCCAGTGAAGGTAGTTTCACACCTTGTTCTGGGGTTGTATAGCTTGGTTTAGGGAGTATAACAGTAGCAAACACAACCCCCAAACACTCTTCCAGTCTTGCTCCAAACACCCTCCAAACACCTGTAAGCCTAATACAAAAAATCATGCCAAAAGGAGGGAGGAAATGGTAATAAATGAAGCTCAACCAGAAGAAAAATGGTATGGCCTCCTCTAAGAATGGTATGACCAGCACAAGACACACCAAACAGATTTCAAACTCATATAAACTCCTTCATTTAAGTCTAAAATCTTTGCTAAACCTCTTCCCACCAAATCTACCATCAAATTCCTCTTGTAAACCCTTGAAATCTGCAACAATGAATTCCTGGCATAACTTTTGTATGAAGTTGTCAGTGAACACCCTAGAGAGATTTCTCACTCTAGTAGATCTTGTTCTCCATGAGGGTTTCTATCCTCAAGAAGTAAGAAAAAAATGGTGAACTCTGTTCAGCCAACAAAAACCCGTGTGTATAAAAATTCCAGCATCCAAAATGAGTTCATTTCTTACTTTTTATCTCCTCCAACCCTAGTTGACCTTTTTGGAGGAATTAAAATTCACTTTAAAATTGTTTCCTTATGTCCTTCACTTTAGGCACCAACTTTTTGTTTTATTTTTTGACTTCATTATACTCACTTTTCCAAACTAGGTGCTCCAAGTGCATGATAAAAGGTCACATTATAACTTTTAATTATCATTAAGTTAAATCTTTAATTTAACTTAATATATTAATGATAATTATAATATATCATCATTCCCCCTCAAATGGACACCAATGGACATTGGTTGAAGAGACCAATTATGATGAAGTATAACCTATGCCAAGTTGCGAAGTCAATGCTGAGTGGTGACCCCTGCTAAAAACAATAATTTGTTAAAAATAGCCATTGTGGACCAAGTGTCAAAAAACACTCCAGAAAAGGTTGTTACGAATCCCCTTATTACTCTGAGCTCAATGCAACATCTGTGAAGATCAATTGGCTAATCTATCAAGTCATCAAACCTCATGGAGGGGTTCCCTAACCACCATGTTAGCCTATGGGAACCTGAGTAATAGACTAGCCATCACCAATGATCGTATGCTTAGGAAGGGGACATTACACTCTGCCTTAACATTTGTGAGGACCATAGGGCTTTGAGTTTGCATTGTCTTTTGCAGTTGTGCTACTTCCTCTCACGTGCTCATAATTGCTTATTTTGTCAGAAGTGGGTCCTCCTCAAGAGCTTCATGAAGCAATGTCTTCTACTTGGGAATGGATAGAACGTCCCATAAGGAGATGTTAGATGGAGGTTTCTTGAGATGCTCCACCACATTGAGCATAGTAGGAATCTGTGATTTAGAGGCATATCATGTGTATCTTGGCTTTTCCACTGAGATAATTGGTGTTGCATTGCTCTGTGCCAGCGTCACTTAGTTCTAAACTAGTATCAAGTAACTAAATGTCTGGGCCAGAGGAGCTATTGGATTCTTCTATGGGTTGAGCTCTGAGGGAGCAGCTACTTTTAGATCATCTACCATACGCGTCTTCGAGCAGGTGAAGTAGTCAGATTGAAATTGTCAAACCTTTGAAATAGAAGGATCATTTACAAGTACAACATTTTCCCCTTCGATCCATGAGAATAGTGCATGTTTGAGAGCTATTTATTCTTGTTGCACTGACATCCCTTGCATTTGGCCACTAGGATAGTGGTTTGTACCCCTGGTGACTGATATGAAGATGACCCAACCTGGGTCTCTCCTTGGAAACCTTTTTGCCATTGTTCTACTATTATTTGCTATAAATTTCCCCACAGACATGCTTTAGGTGGATGACCATCATTAAAGGGGAAACACCATCTGTTTGAGTCATCCGCGAAGTTATTTTGCCTCAAAATCATGTCCCGCACTAGGTTAGGAGGGATTTTTTGCAAAGGAGTAGGAACTAACACACGCTGTTGTTGGTATGGACCTATTCCTTCAAAGCTTTGGTACTTGTTAGGCTAATATTGGGGCTTGGGATTTTAGTAGCCTTGATAGGGAGGTCTTGGATATGATCCTTGTCTCTTTAGATTAATGGTCTCATTTGAGAAACTTCATAGGATACTTCTCATATCATCCATTTTTTATGCTCGAGGAGAAGGATAGGTAGGCCTAGCCTTAGGTCCTTCTCCTTGGAATCCTTGTGATAGCTATATATTGGCAGAGGAGGTGTAATAGGGAGCTTTCCAATATCTATAAGGTTATTTTCAACCCTTATCGCTATATCATATGCGCCTAATAGAGTTTGTCCCCCTAGGGATTGGATCATTACGGATATGTTTGAGTTGAAAGCCTTAAGATAGAAGACAATAGCCATACCTAGAGGTGGTTGCCCTGTCATTGGAATCCTCTGCCAATTCTTATGGAACTAGGTGTTGAAGTCAGTGATTGCTCCTTGTGATGCTCACTTAATGGTAATGAGCTGTTGCAGCAGTGAAGATTTGTCTCCTTTCTCACTGAATCTATCAAAAAACATATACCCTAATTGGTCCCATGCGCCTATTGAGTTTGATGGAAGGGACCTATACCAATCAAGTGCTTTTCCCTTAAATGATTATGCAAGCAGTCTCAGGGTGACATTTTTCTCTCACATAGTGAATCGTACAAATATATGCTACATCTTGGAAATGTTCTGTAGGAATCCTCGAGTCTTCCCCTATGTATTTAGGTAGTGCCTTAAGTGTGTTAGTTGGGATTGAGTCACATACTACTGGTGGGATTGGTTGAATCAATGAGATGCCACTATTCCAATTTACAAAGTTCCTAGGAACCATTGGTAGACCCATTTCATTGGGCAGTGGGTTTGGATGCACTATTGTTCTTCTAGAAACTATCACAAGTGGAGGAACTAAAAGGCTTAGATGGGATGTTGCAAATGACCTTGTTATGGGCCTTTTATTTATACATTTTGACTTCTAATTAGGCAATTAAGGGTTCGAGTCCCAGTGGGTATTGCCAAAAAATATTGTTGATGGCTTTCATTGTTTGAACCTAGGAGTTTCTATTCATTTTAGACAACCATCAAAGTAATAGGAGATCCTATGACTGTGACTCAATTGGTTCTAAAAAGAATCCACAAAGGCTTGAAATCCTATCAATTATACTTTCAAAGTACTAGAATTGGCTCAATGAATAAACATTGTCCAACCTTTATTGCACTGGCTCATGGCACTATGTATATCAATCTAACTGCCTCAAAATGTTACACTAGGCAGGAATTATCTACCACAACTACTTCTGGCACCATAGTATTGATACAACTCAATTTGATGTTTTGTTGATGTCTTAGATGCTTAATATGATAAAAAAATATCTACTTTGATCTATTTCTTATTAAAAATATGTATACTTAATCTCTCGATGCTTCTATTTAATATTTAATACCCTTAATCTATATAAATTTTGTTGTTGATAGCCAAAACAACAATCTTAGAATATTTGCCTTGAATCCCTAGAATAGTAGATATAGCTGATTATGATGTTTTGTTGACAACTTCCATGCTATATATGTTGAAAAATCTCTACTTCAATCTCTTTTTATATAAAAAAGTATACTTAATCTCTAGGCACATTCTATCATTTAAAATAGTGTATACTTTGTGCGACTGCTAAAGCTCAATAGATATGGTTTTGTTGTCATATGTAATATCCCTTATTGTTTTGTTTTGTTGTCAAAATATATCTGTAAATTTTGTTAGATAATCCAAAGTTTCCACAACTACAAGACTTAAACAATAACTAGACTGGAAAATTATTTGATATTATATTACACGTGTATATAGAGCTGGAGTCAATGGAGATGGCAATGAATTTCAAATAGTTTGTGATAGCATGGATCTTGGAATCATAATGACATTAAACTGTAAAATGCTTTATTTACTCAGTATTATTGCTCAATATCTGGATGGCTTACAGAATCACATACAGAGAAATACATACAATAGTTTCATAGTGATATGGCCACATTTTTAATAGGTGGTTAGGTGGTTAGATGTAGGGGTGTGATTTTACGGAGTGATTACAGTGGCTCCAAGATGGACTCTATGTGTGAACTGTTGCAATTATGTTGACCTGTTGGGCATGCCATGGATACCAGTTATTGGCTACCTTCAATCATGTAAATCACTAATAATCCCTTAGTCACCTGCTTCCCTGTTGTGATTCACACAGCACTATTAATTATTATTATTAGTTCTCATTTCTTTTATATGATTTTAAATCATATGTATTAGTAATTTTTACGTATAAGACAATCACAAAGAATGTTTGAAGACCTTAGTGATGTTAATGTCTAGAGGAGGATGGTGGTTGGTCATGAAAAATAATCAATGATGCTGACTAAAGAAATATAAAATATATAAGAAAACAAAAAAATATAATAGTTTACTATAGAACCCCATTTATTAACATTGTTTAATTTTATTTGATTTACTACCTATTATTTTTTAATGATTTCCCTAAGGTAAAAAAATGATGATATATAACAATAAAATAATAACAATGTAATGTTTTTGGGCTCGTAAAACATCCATGCTAATTATTTTTAGGTACATGAAAATTATTGAAGTTAGTATCAACATAAATAACTCTACTAATGTATAATGGAGAAAGTGGAGAGACAAATGTATTGCTGATCTCTTTAGAGCTATAATAGTATTGCAATTTATTATAGATATTTTTTGTTCTTTGAAACAAAATTCTCTATGCTCATAATTCTTTTCAAGACGATGATGTATACTAAACTTTTAAAAGGTTTGTTATGGTTTTTCTTTATATTATTGTTTGCATTACATGGAATGAATTTGTGACCTCACCTATTAGATACCATCGAGATATTGTTGCTATAATTATAATCCTTTGTGGTAGTGAGGGGGTGCAACCTTTACAATTGGTTTGTGGTTCCTTGTTTAAATTATAGTTATTTAGAAATATGATGTTAACAAAGTTGATTGTATCATTAGATGGTCTTTGTACGTTCAAATCACCTTAGATATAAAGTTCTCGTTGTTACTTGTATAATTATTTTTCCTAGAAGATATTGAATAGCTCCTTTTGCTTATTTGATTGTGTTTGTGTTGTATTATTATTTTTCCTTTCTCTCCCTCTTTCTTTTCTATTGTCTTTTTCTTTCTTTCTTTTAGTCTCTATTTCCTTGTTTTTCTTGATCTCTTTTTCTACCATTCTCTCTCTTCATCTATGTCACATTTTACCTTTATTTCTTCATTTCACTTTGTTCTTATTACTCTTCCTCTCTGCATTTTTTCTTTATTTATGTTTATTTATTTCTTTTCTCTTATTCTATAGCATTCTTCATTTCCTTTTTTTATCTCAATCTATCTTTCTTTGTCACTTTTATTTACTTACATTCTTTCTATTTCTTACTCTCTTTTTCTTTCATTTAGTGTAATTTGCGCTCTCTCTCTCTCTCTCTCTCTCTCTCTCTCTCTCTCTCTCTCTCTCTCTCTCTCTCTCTCTCTGTATATATATATATATATATATATATATAGATACATTACTTCATCTTCCTCTATTATTTTTTCTCTCTCTGTCTATCGTTGTTTACATATTTTATTTTATCATTCTTTTTTTATGTATCTCTCTCCCCTTTCTCTATCATTCTATCACTCTCCTTATATATTGCTATCATTCTCTCTTTCCTTTGTTCCTTCTCATCCTCTTATTTTTATTAACATTATCTTAATTTATTTGTTGCCTTTCTTTTCCAAGGCTCTGCCCTCTCTTATTCATTCTTTCTTTTTGTCTCCCTTTCTTTCTCTATTTATGACCTCCTCTCTTTCTCTATTTTTGTCTCTTCTTTCTTTCCTTTTGTTTCTATATTTTTTCTTTTTCTTTGCCTATGTGATTAATTTGTCTTTCTTGTATTCTTTATAGTCATTTCTCTTTCTTCTCTTTTTTAGAATCTTTTTTTTATTTATGTCTATATTTTTCGTTCCTCCCTCTCTCTCCTTTCCCTTCTTTGTTTTTCATTTTTTCTCTTTTTTATTTGTTTCTTTCTCACATTCTCTTTCTTAATTCTACCTTTTGCTCATTTTTCCTTCTTTCTTTCTTTGTTTCTCTCATTCTCTGAATTACTCTCTTTAGCTTATTTCATTGTTTTCCCTCTTTATTTTGTTGTTTCTTCATCTTTTTTAAAACAATCTCTTTCCCTTTTCTTATTGCTTCTCTCTATTCCCTTGTCTACTTCTCATGTGTATTATTTCTATTTTCCTTTCACTAGTTCCTTTTCTTTATTTTGTTTAGTCTCTTCTTTCTCTCTTTTCATGCATTTTTGTCTTTATAATTTCCTTTTTTTCTTTTATTCTCTTTTTCTTGCTCTCTTCCACCCATCTCTCTCCTTTGTTTCTTTCCTTTTGTTCTTTTTATTTTATTTTTATTTTTATTTTTATTTTTCTCTCGTTTTGTCTAAGTGTATCTTTCTTTCTTTCAATATCTCTCTCCATCACCATCTATCTTTCACTCTTTCTTTTTTCCTTGTTTCAATTCCTTCCCCTTCATTTCTCTCCTTTTGTAGAACCTAGATCCTTGTCCCTTGACATCAAACCCCTGAAACCTAGACCAAGAAATCTCTTAGATTTAGGGTCCATGGTCTTAGGTAGTAGGTCTTGGGTCAAAGGGTTTAGGGTATATATTTCTTGGTCTAGATTTCTTGGTTTGCAGATTTATTGGTCTAGGTTTTAGGGGTTTGATGTCAAAGGACAAGGATCTAGATTTCTTGGTTTGGAGATTTCTTTGGTGTTGATCTCTTTATTATTAATTTTCTATATCTCTTTGCCTCTCTTTCCTTTTTATGCATCTTTTTCTCTCTTATTTTTGCCTCATCTAATCTTTTTGTATCTTTCTTTGTATGTTTTGTCATTTTATCTTCATCTTATTGTATTTATCTCTTTTTGTCCATATCTTAACCTTTTCTATATCTCTCTATCCTTTCTCTTTGTGATTTCTTCAATCTCTCACCTTATATATTCTTAACATTCTCTCTCACTTTCTTTCTCTCTTATCCTCTTCTCTTCATTTGTTTTCTCATTTATTTTAATTGTGTTTCTTTCTTTCCTAAATCCTCTCTCTCTATGTTTCCTTTTTAGCCATTTCAATATATCTCTTTCTCCTTATTTTTTCTCTATTTATGTATATTTTTCACTTTTCCTCCCTATTTTTCCTTTTTTTTCGTCTTTCCTTCTTTTTCCTCTTTTGTCTCTTCTACTCTTCTTATGCTTGCTTCTCTCTCTCTATGTATCTTTTTCTTCTCTCTTAATAATTTTTATTATTTCTTTCTCTATTTTGATCCTTTAGTTAATTTCGTTCTTTCACTTTATTTTCTATCTCCTTCCACTTTGCTTTTGTTTCTAAATTCTCTTTTTCTTTTTTTGTGTGATTGCATATCTTTCTCCCTCTTTATTTCATTCTTTCTAGTTATTTTCTTTCTTTCTTAGAATATTTCTATATTTGTGTCTATTTATTTCATTCCCCTCCCTCCCTCTGTCCCTCCTCCTTTCTTTCTATATTTTGTTTCTTTTTTCTTTCTCTTTATATTTTTCTCCTTTTTGGTTTCTCCCTTTCTAATTTCTCTCCCTCTCTCTAGCTCCCTCCTAAATCCCTTCATTATCTTTCTCTTTTTTCCTCTCTTTTCTAGTTTTATTTATTTTCTTCTATTTGTTTCATTTCTTGTTCTTTCTTTCTAACTTTTTTCTCTCTCATTTTCTCAATTATACTCTACTCTATCTAATTTCTTTGTTTTCCCTCTTTCTTTTGTTATTTCTTTCTCTTTTTTTACATGTTTTCAATTCTCTTGTTGCCTCTCTATAATATACCCAATGGGATCTGCCTTAAAATTTTGATTTTTATTTCTTCTGAAATCTTAATTCTGATTTCAAACAATTTATCATAGCGAACAAACAATTGACCAAACATGACAAATAAACATGGACAATGATGCTACCAATTGATATTCATAACAAACATTAAACCTACCATGAAATACATGATGTAGGGCATCCAATTGCAACAAACAAATCTTATTCTCTGTAAGAAAATTTTACTGTTACAAATTTGAATATGGTGGACTAAATTTACAATAAATTCTTGGGCTCAAACATGCCAAACATATGCCCAGATTTCTGCCCTAAAAATTAGATCGAGAAACTATGATTGTACATACCAAATATATGCAAAATAGATGTCAAATGCTCAACCCTAGCTGGGCGAATCCTCTATGACAAGTGCTTAGGGTTTTGCTGCTCTAAACAAGTGAAATCACCCTCAAAGATGGGCACTCAAGTCTGCTCCAAATGTGGCTCTCAAAATTAGGGCGAGCTCTAATGCAGTATGCTCTTAAAATGCCACAACAACATTGTTCCAAAATTGATCTTCAAATCCGATTATGCAATGACGCTCTAATCCTCCAAATGTCTACAATGAAGCACAAGTAGAACTCTGTGATGAGTCCTCCACAAGATGAGATAGGGTTTCATCCAACTCATCACATTCACAAGGGTTTTCATCCTTTGAATGAAGCCCAACCTAAGTTGCAGCCAAAGAGTAAAAACTCAAGAGAAAATATGATGTGAATGATGATGAAAGCCTCCAAATGACCTTGTATTTATACCGAATTCTTTTCCCTCCTCAAGGATGGCCAACCACCTCTTAGAAGTCTTCTTTTTTCCCTGCTTAGGACCGACCTCATGCTAGGCGCCCAAGTTCACAAATAAAAATATTTTATTTTGTTTTTCCTTCCTCTAGCTTGGCCGACCTAGACAAGGTATTTTATTTTCCTGTATTCTTTCCTTCCTCCAAGAGGAGAAAACCACTAAGGCAACCCATATTTCAAAGTCATTTCCATCTTTTTTCCTCCTTCCTTTCATTTCTTTTTCTCTCTCCTTCGTTGCTCATCTCTAGGGCAAATTATTTTATTTAATTTGACTTCACCAATAAGCTCACAAAAATATACAAAGCCATCTCTCATTATCAATTTGCCCTAATAAAATTGACTAAATATGATATCTAGTCAATTAGGCTATTCCCTTAGCCCTTTGGCTTAGCCTATGAGAATAGGATAGGCTAACTAACAACATTTGGTGATCACTCCAAAAATGGGGACATTACACTCTCTCTTCCTTTTTTTTCTGTTTCTCTCGTCCATTCTTTCTATTTTCCTTTCTCTTTCTTTTACCTTATTTTGTTTTCAGTTCCTCCTTTTCACCATTTTTATGTGTTTTTGTCTTTATATTTTCCTCTTTCCCTTCTTTGTTTCTCCTTCTATTCTCTCTTCCACTTGTCCTCTCTTTTTCTTCTTTTTCAATTTCTCATTTTGCTTCTATCTTTTTTATTTTTATTTTTATTTTGTTGTCTTTCTCTTTTTGTCTGAGTGTATCATTCTTTCTTTTCAATCTTTATGTCCATCACTATTTATCTTTCATCTTTATGTTTCCCTTATTTCTATTTCTCTTTCTTTATTTCCCTCTGCCTAGACCCTAGAACCTTGAATCTTGACACTAAACACTTAACCCCTTGAAACCTAGACGCTAAACCACAAAATGATGGACCTCAAACCTTTGAAACTAGACCTCAAACCATGGAATTTTGATTGAAGACTGTAAAACATGGTCACTCTATCCTAAGTCATAGAATTTGGACATAGGAACCTTAAACGTAGAGCCTAGACCTTGAAATCTAGATCCTGGACTCTAGAACCTAAACATTTTACCCTAGACTAAGAAATCTATACATTGAACCCCCCTTGGACCCAAGACACTAGACACTAGATTATTTACATTGGACCCTTGGAACATTGACCTTGCACTCAGGAACCTAGACCCTAGATCTTTGATTTTAGATTAGAAACTTACACCCAAGGACTACACTTTGAATCCTAGCTAATAGACCTTGGAGTCGTGGACCATGGGCCATGTACCTTGACCCTTTAGCTTGGATGTTGGACACTAAACTAAAGAGCTTAGATTCATTACACTCGATGCTAAACAAAGATCCTAGACACTAGACTATGGACATTGTGTTGGCAATATGTGTTTTCATTGATGTCAACATAGTGTATGGAAATATAAGGACAAACTTGTACAGAGGTTGTGTATAGAAGAAGGAGAAGTTGATGGACAGTGGAAGATTTGAGAGAGAGGGTTTGACTTACTTAATGTCAAGGAGTCAGCATGTCTAAGGCAAGCCAGTCTGGAAGAAGAGAAAATTATCTAAGTATAATGTAAGCATGATACAGAGGTAAACACTTATGTCTTAACATGTTTCCTATACACTTACATGTATATCTTATCAGCTTGGAGTACCGCACTTAGTAATAAGTAGCAGAAATTTGACTAAGGCATTCATAGTCCAAATCCTAAGGCAAAGTCACAATGTTCTGGTCCGCATTTCTCTGCAGAGCAAGATTTAGTCTTGCGGTTCAGAAGACAAGTTTATCTTGATATTAACATGATATATTCAATATTTCAAGTCACCACACCTTCAACAGAAAAAGTTACAAGTGACAGAGTACTGGTTACTACTTAAACAGGATAAAGCAATGGTGAAGACCTATTGGAATGCTCCGCATTCCTCCGGAAGAAATTGTTTGGTCATGCAGTTTTGAGGACAAGCTTAGGGATGTATAAGGTATACTATATTGAAGCTTCAATTGGTTTGGTGGTGCGCAAGGTCAACATTCAAGTAACAGAGGTAATACAGACTGTTCTGGAAGCCTCAAAACACATGTTTGAGCATTTATGGAAGATGAAATACATACAGATCATCCATAAAAGATTGTACAGAGGTTCTACATGCTCCAATATACCTCAAATTTGAACCACATGTAAATATCTCTTTTTTCTGATACCACACAAGATATGAAAGTCCGTTAATGAAGAATTGTATATCCTTGTTCTCCAAACTCCAATATACCTTAGTCTAGCTCTTGCTTTTCTCTGGAAATGGTAGATGAGGATGTGCAGATCTAGGAGTATGCATATCATGATGTTTAAGTTCATCTCTAAAGGTTTCAGGGTTTTTGATGTACCATAATGCAATATCTTAAATAGTGGAGTATCACAGTCAGTCCGGAATACTCTATTTCTAGCAGTTCATCATATCTCTTGTCTTACAGATGTATAGTTTGATCTGATACTTTAGTAGAAAGGTGGTTGAATGATGTTGAGGTGGTACAATGTTGAATTCTTGATCCGCATGATGTTTTTGGCTTCTCCCCGGTGGTATGAAGATATATAGTTAGTAATGTTTGTACAGTTTGGGCCGACAAACTAGTTTATGTTATATGCGGTGGATCTTGGTCAATTATTTATGTTATATGTGGTGGATCCTTGAACCCTTTCATGAATTCATGTGGTCTGCAATAAAGTTTCCTTGATATATTGTATATAGTGAAGCCGACCCTTGAAGAGTTACACGTTTCATCTAATGGTGCTTATGATGCTGACCTAGTCAATGTTTTGAAGTATTGCAGAGGATATTTATAGAAGATCAAATTTATTTGTGATGGGTAGAAGAGTGTGTGAGCATGATAGAGCAGAATAAGAAATATGAAGTGTGTAGAATCAATTTGATGGAGTAATTTATAGAAAAGAGGAGTACAATTTTAGCATGAGTTAGATGCCTTCTTCATAGCAGTTCATAGTTTTGTTTATCATTGTACTTCCTTGGAGTAGTGAGCTTATTTCAGGGAGTAGTATCTTCCTTAGGTTGTATCCCTAAAACAAAGTTTTAAATATTTATATAGTATTAGTTAAGGTTGGGACAAATGAGAAAGACCCAGACATTAGGAAATGTCTAGATATCGACCAAGGTTTGGACATTTGGGAGATATTAGGATTTTAGTTAAGGTCTAGATATTAAGATAATATTCAGATATTAACTAAGATCCAGATAGCGGCAAGGATTTGGATATTAGCTAAGGTCTGGATATTAAAATAATATTCAGATATTAGCTAAGATCCAGATGTTACGAAAATATCTGGACATCCAGACAACAAATATCCATACCTAGAAACAACTAAATATGAATATGGAAATCTCTTCAAAGGAAGACATTGAAGACTAAAGGTTTATGGGTTTTTCTGGGTTTTTCGCAACGATCCTTGACATGAGTTTTTAGGTATTTTTGCAAGGCAAAACATTGGAATCTAAAGGATTTAAGGCCTGTAGAGATATATTTCAAGGGGATTTTCAAGGCGAACTATTTGACTCTGGACAACAGAAAATAGGTCAACAGAAACAACAAAAATACACTTTTAGGGGTTCAGAGATACCCCAAACTCCCTGCACCTTTCAAAACCTTTCTCCTGATGCTCGATGTGATTTTCTCCTCTCTTGGAGAAGATTGTAATATCATCCAAATAAATTAGGATGAATTTATTGATGAAGCTTGTAAAGGCAATGTCCATTATCCTCTAAAAAGTGGTGTCAACATTGGAGAGACCAAACAACATTTTTGCATATGCCATGGTTCCCCACTTAGTGGTGAAAGCTATCTTGAATCTATCCTCTTCCCTCACCAAAATTTGGTTATAACCAAAAAAACTATCAAGCAATGAGAATCTCTCTACCCCTGAAATAGTCTACAAGATTTGGTCCATGGATGATAGAGGGTAGTGATCTTTTAGGGAAGCTCGATTCAAATTACAAAAGTCAATGCACAACCTTATCTCACCATTTTTCTTCCTCACTGGCACTAAAATAGCTACCTAGGTGGAATATTTGATGGGGAAAATAATTCTGGCATTGATGAGCTTGGAAAGTTCCTTCCTCATCAAAGGTTCGATTTTGGGATTTATAGGCCGCTATTTTTGGTGAATAGGTTTGGCATTTGGATCAAGGTCTATAGCGTGTTGGGCAACATTAGGGTCAAAACCCTTTAGATCCTCATAATTCCATGCAAAAATATCATCGTATTTCTGAGAAAGGTGAATAAAATTTTGTTGTTCATCATCACAACATACCTTTACCAACAATAAATCCTTGTCCTGGTGATAGCAACATTTTTATAGTCCTCATGTTTGAATGTGATGTTCTTCTAGCCCTTGAATTCATCATCATGATTGAAAATAGCCTCAAGAGTGACTAATCCCTTGGGCAGCTTGTTTGTTTTTAGTTGCATAATTTGATCGCCATACCCCTCTTGTAGTTTGGATTGTGCACTTGATGAGAACTCAACTTCATTTTGGATGAAGTTTACAATATGCTCATTGTTGTCAAAAGTCTACCAGTTCACATCATTATTAGGGACTGAGGGCCTGACCACTATTTTGGCATGTTGATCAGGGCCTTGAAAGAGGTTTGTGGGGGCAGAAAACTAAGCACCAACTATTGCTAATTGGTTTGCCTCAACATTTAATTTCCTTGGGATCACCTGTAACTTGAGAGCATTAAAACTCTCAAGCAGACCCCAAACTTTGTGTCTGTAAGCTCTTAGGAGTTGGTTTTTCATTGTGCATCTTTCCATGACCAGGTTGACCACTAGCTCAGTGTCTTTGAAGATCTACAGATGTTTGATTTTCCTCTTTTCAGCTAGTAGCAAGCCATGGACCAATGCTTCATACTCTGCAACATTATTTGTGCAAGAAAAATGCAGCCTGTGAGCAAAATGCAATTTCGTACTAGTCAGAGAGATCAGTAATACTCCTACACTAGCTCCATTTCTACTCTTTGCACCATCAAAGAACATTTTCCATAGGCCATTAGAATCATCATCTGGTTTTAGTATAGAAGGGACAGAGGAATTCCCTTAATGGATCACATAAGTGCTTAGCCTAGTCATCTCAGTGGTGTCATAGGGGTCAAAATCAAAATGATTTTTTGCCCACTCATCAAGAAAAAGGTCTAGGGTTGGAAGGGGTGAAGACACTACCTCAAGAGATTTTGAATCATTCACTTCCTCACCCTGAATCATGCAATGAGGGTTCACTAGGTTATGATCATGATAATCCACATGATAACTTGAAACTGGTTCAGCATTAATGGTGAACTTTGTGCCATACCTCATCCTCAGGAGCATGTGAGACCAATTAGAAGAAAGGTAACCACCCACCTTAGCTATGAAGTCTCTTGACAAGCAAATAGCAAAGAAAGGAGGAAGATCAATGACTGAAATATCTTAACTAATAGTCAAGTTTGGGCATGCATATAAGGTCAAATCTAGTCCTTTGATCACTTCAACAGTGTTAATAGAAGTACTGTCTAGTTGCAACACACCTGATAAAATAGGGGTGTATTTGATGCCTAATGCATCTTCTATCTTCTTTGGCATGATTGAAATACTGGCCGTTGAGTCTATCATGCAATTTTGCACTAGGAACTTCCCAATTATTAGAGATAAGTAGAATGGGGATGGCTTCTTTGTTGGACCTACTTGTTCTTCATTTGGTTGTACCAGACTAACTAGGCTTTTTCCTTTTTGGACTACTGAGTCAGCTGTTGGGAATTGCCTTAAGGCATCTTACAACAAATCCCTTTGAGAGGGTATTGATAATGCATCCCATAAGGACACATTCAGGTTTGTCTTTTTCATTTGCTCTACAATATTTAGAGAAAATGTTGTTGTTTTGTGCATGGAAGAAATCCACGTTCCTCTCTTCGACCGTTATGTGCCTTGTTCAGGCAATTTTGGACATGATGGAACCTTATTTGCAGTGATAGGCCTGTTCTATAATGTCCTCATTTTCAGGTTCTCTTGCATTATAGTTGGTACTAACTTTCTAGGTGTGTCAACTATCAGAGGGGTTATTTGATATTACTAGTGAGCTCAGATGGTCTAGAGGATTCACATGTCACTTTTCAAAGTTATTTCTGACTTCTGGTGTGCTCTCCAAGAATCTTGGAGAGGGCATCTATTTATAGTAGATCATCTGGTTGGTTATGTTTATCATTATTCTTCATCAGGATCACTCCAGTGCAGTCAGTCTTTGATTTCGATGCATTTTGACAATTTTCGCAATATGGGTGTATTAATGGCTTTATTTTAATTATTTTACCAAGGTTGCCAAATATTATTTGAAATATTTAAAAATCACCTTAGTGTTATAGCTCATCGGAAACAGGATGAAATGTTTTAAATCCTAGATGCATAAAACAGGGACCTTGCATGTCAAATTATCATTATTTTAATAAAAAGGTCATTTTTGAAGCTACAAGAGAGTTTAAATTAAAAAGTGAATTTTAAAATATAAGCTTCTAGACAGTTCGCTGGAAAAGAATAAAAGGAGGTTTTGTGAGCTCATTTAGGATATTCAAAACTTTGTTTATTTCTCTTTGGAGTTTTGGAGGTTTGTGCCTGTGTCCAAACTCTTACCAGTAGGACGAAAACCCCAATAATGGTTTCTTGGTTGATTGGATGGAAATCCAATTCAACCCACTTGGTGGATTCACTCAGGGTTCATAGCTGCACATATTAGTTTGGAGTTTGAGGAGTTCTTGTGCTAGAAAGAGACATTCTTTGTAGGATTCGAATATTTGTATTTGCAAGAGGGATTGCTTGATAAATTTGTGAGATTTATGTAGAGATTTATTATTTTGTGGTTAATATTTTATTCATCAAATTTATTGATTTGCAATGCAAATATAAATTTGAGATATAGTCTAATGAGTATATTGAAGAATATGCAGAGGGTTTAATTCCAAAATCCAAGCACCGAAGGATGAAGGGTCTTCATGAGGGCAGCGCCAAGCATTATTAGCCCTTATTTGGTGGAACGACCACCTTTAGAGTAGCATTTTCCCAGCCACAGCCCTAGGAAGGAAACAAGACATGGGAAGTGCACAACCATGTTTTTCAAGGAGGGAAAAATAAAGGATTTAAATATGCAATATTAGTATGGGAAGTCGATCAACCAGTTTGGAATCAAACACATAGCTTGAAGATTATGAAGTGAGACGTCATCCTTGACAGGGTTGTTTACTGCAGTAGTTTGTGGAAGGTGCAATCAATAGATTGAAGCTTATATATATATATATATATATATATATATATATATATATATATATATATATATATATATATATATATATATATATATATATATATATATATATATATATATATATATATATATATATCAAATAATTTGCATACATTGGGTCTACCTTGAAGATTTCTAAGTATTATCAGGTACATGATTCATTTGCGGTATGCTACAACAGAGTGCTTTATATAATAGCCACTTATTATCTTGTAAATCATCATCATTTGGGCATTATATTACAGCCATACACTTGTATTCCAACAACAAGACATATATGTGAATGATATTCATCATTGAAGGGGTGATGGTGTACTATTATTAGCTACATGATTCATTTGTGGTATGCTAAAACAAAGTGCTTTATATAACAACCACTTATTATCTTGTAAATCATCATCATTTGGGCATTATATCATAGCCATACAATTGTATTCCAACAACAAGACATATATGTGAATGATATTCATCGTTGAAGGGGTGATGGTGTTCAAGAAATATAGATATAGCAGCAATACCAGTACTCACAAAGGCAGTTATAGCACTGAAATATTGTTATCTAGAGGTGATTGGAGGTATGGAACAAGCATATTTCTCATATTTTCATGCACAACACTCTTGTATCAAGCTACAGTAGTACATATTTGCATGACAATAGCATAGGGTTTTTGTGGGTCATCATTATTTGATACTATATGACCACTGTTGTAGAATCTGAATATGTAACAGTGAGCATATCTTTTGAAGATGAATATACTGCTAGAGTTCAAGGTTAGATTGTTGTTTCTTTATGCATGTAAGTGCTTGATGAAATGTGAATGATATATCTATGCATTTTGGGTTTAGATATTGAATGGATATTGTCATAACCTACACTTTGAATGATCTCATAACCAAAAACATATTGAAGTACGTTGAAAACAATTACTATGCAAGTGTTTGACGGATTGCAAACGTGATTTCATATGTGGGTTTTGGAAAAATTGGTTTGAAATTTAGGGTGGGACAATATAGTTGTATCAGAGCAAGAGTTCTTGCCAACCAATGGGTTTTAAATGAACTTTTCTTTAGCAAAAATTTCTCAGCAAATATAAGGCTTTGAGTTTCATTAGAGCTATGTATTCTGCCAGCCTAAGTGGTTATCAATGAAAAAATCATTCTTAGATTGCTTCCCCTAAGTGACCAACACTTATCCTTTAGTTGCAGTAGAGTGAGAAAGATGAAGTCCATGCAGGAGCTCATGACAGATTTGTTGCAAATTTTTTAAAGATATGACAAGAATCTAACAAAATTGTTAGAGCATTCTGAGTTGTTGGAACCTCACTTATCAATTGAAAAGAAAGAAGAGACCAATGAAAAGAATTCTTCCAGTGCAAGAAATAATGAAGGCAGCAGTAATGAACTTAGAAGATAAAATCTTTGCTTCTCATGCAAAGAAACCTTGGAGCCTAATCACCAAATCACGGGTAAAAAGGTGAAGAAGCTAGAGGAAGAACAAACAATCAAAGAAGAATTGGTTGGAAAAGAGATACAAGAGGTGGAAGTTGTTCATGATGGCTATGATGCATTCAAAAAAGGGGATGAAGCTAGTTCTTCTTGTGCCTACATTAGTGAAGTGAAGTATATTGAGCTTCATGATAGTGTTGAAATGGGGAAATTTGCTGATTTGGAGTTCACTAAATCAGCAAATGAGGATGTATGGACAAACAATCAAAAGAATGAATTCCACAATGTTTCCTTCCAGCAAAGCAATATCGTGGACATTGAAGAAAAAGAGTCACTTGTTATTTCTACAAGTGAGGTGTACATGAGTCTCTATGTTGGTGAATTAGAGGTGGTTATTGATAGGCCCTGTGAAGTGATGAGTTCATTGGATGAATTTAGGTTTGTTCATGACGTTGTCCCATCATTCTAACTTGAGAGTTGTAAAGCATCAACTAGTGATTTAGAAGATCATATGGCTCCTTTCACTATTTTCTTGATGGGACTTCTTGCACTTCTTTACAAAATGATAAGAGTCTTGTTCCATTGTTGGCCAGTAGTATCCCATGCATACAAGTTTCTTGGCTAAGGCCGCTAGAGTGGGTCTTGCATATACTATTGTGCACTTTGCTTAGGGTAGTTTGATATTCCTCACTATCAAGACATCTAAGGAGAGTACCATCGAGACCTCTGCAATATAGGGTATTGGCGACAATGGCATACCGGGATGCTTGACAGATGTTCATTTTTGGTTACTAGAGAGATCGGGTGGGAGGGTATTCTCTTTAAGATAGGCAAATATTTTTCCATAAAGGGGGGAATCAATTCCGACAATGTAGCAAATGATATGGGATTTAGGGGTGTCATATGTAGGATAGGACACTGGCTCTATCAAGAACTCGTAATGTGATTGATTATTTGGAATATCAAGGAGAGATGCGATTGTTGCCATTGCATTTGCAACTTTGTTCTCAATCCTTGGAATCTGCTCAAAAGAGATCTTGATGAAGTATTCTTTGAAGTCATCTACCATCCGTTTGTAAGGGATTAATTTCTCATCTTTCATCTGGTAGTCATCATTTACTTGATTTATGACTAGTTGTGAGTCACCATACACCTGGAGTTCTTTGATATTCCATTCAACTGCTAGTTTGATGCCAATGGTGAGGGCTTCATACTCTGCCACGTTCTTAGTGCAGGGAAACATTAATCTGTATGATTTAGGAATGGTGTCACCACTAGGTGTGATCAATAAGATACCTACCCCTGATCCATGCTGAGTGTATGATCCATCAAAGTACATTTTCCAGATTGTTGTAGTTATGTGAAAAATAGATTCGTCTGGAAATTCAAAGCTCAAAGGGATGTTGTCTGTCAGAGGTGCATCTGCCAGTTGATCTGCAAGTACTTGGCCTTTTATTGCTTTCTGCTCTACATATTCAATATCAAACTTGCTGAGAAGCATGACCCATTTAGACAATCTACCTATTAGGGCTGCCTTGTTGAGTAAGTATTTGAGTGGATCAATTTTTGCTACCAGTTTGACAAAGTGTGATAACATGTAATGTCTCCATTTTTGTGAAGCGAAGACCATGGCTAGACATGCTCTTTCAATTGGTGTGTATTGCAGTTCATACCCAACAAGTGTTCGACTGATATAGTATATTGCTTGTTCTTTTTCGTCATAATTTTGCTATGCAAGGAGAGCTCCCAGAGCTGTTGGTGTAGCTAAGATGTACATTAGTAGAGGATTACCCTGAATTAGTGGCATCAATATAGGTGGCTTCATGACATACTCTTTTAACTGCTGAAATGCCTGTTCACATGAATCATTCCATTTGAAAGGGACATTCTTATGTAGGAGGTGTGAAAATGGGTGGCACTTGTCAGCCAATTGAGAAATGAACCTTCTGATAGATTGCAGTTTTCCCTGTAGGGACCTTAGCTGAGTGAGATTCTTATGAGGTGGCATTTCCATGATGGCCTTCACTTTAGCTAGGTCAAATTTGATACCATTTGCAGACACTATGTATCCCAGTAGCTTACCTGAGGTAACTCCAAACACGCACTTCTTTGGATTAAGGTGCACATTAAACTATTCCAGTCTATTGAAGATTTTGTCTAGCACTGCCAGGTGTCCTTCTCTTGTGAGTGATTTTGCCAGGATGTCATCAACGTAGTCTTCCATTATAGTGTGCATCATGTCATGGAAGATTGTGGTCATATCAGAGAGCTGTCACTAATGGATGGTTTTTCCAGATATAACCAGATAAAAATTGCACCTGAAGACCAACGCAAGACAGCATTCACATGTCCTTGGGGCACCTACTGTTGGTGTGTCATGCCATTTGGTTTGAAAAATTCCGGTGCATTATATCAGATAGCTATGACCACAATCTTCCATTATAGTGTGCTATGACCACATTGCCGCAAAGTGGTTTTCACCATTAGATCTTTCTTTCATTTTGACATTTTTGAGACTGAAAGGCTTGGCACTCTCACCAAAATAGGCCTTCTCATTGAGTTCTATAGCATAGCCACCTCTGTGGTCCCCTACGGGTATATGATCTCTAAGCTCAAGATAGTCGATGATAGCTTCATTGTTTTCAAAGGTGTCAAGCTCAAGGGTAGTGCCTTCTAAGTCCCAATCTATGAGTTCGAGGTGTACCAAAGGTAAGGGGTCATGGGTTGGTCTGGTTCGATGGTGTTGATGGTTAGGAAAGAGTTGTTGAAAGCACGGACAAAGTCTACAATGGTACTCTCTATTAGTGGATCCGTCAAGGGGGTATCATTCCTTCCTCACAACTTTCACTATCGTTATTGTGCGGGTCAGACTCTAGTGGTCTAGCCCTTGGGCCTTATCTCTCATTATCATGGGTTGGGTCATACTCATGGACTACATCGATATCTTTCTCGTCGCAAGATAGCTCAGAGAGGCTATACCATTCATATTCGTTGGAATCAGTCTCACTCCCTAGTTGCATTCACTGAATTTGCTCAACCAGATTGCTAGTGGATGTTTCTGGTTGTTTTCCTTTATTCTTATTTTCTCTGTCAGTTCTTGATGTGCCAGTGTAACCTAGCCCTATAGTGTCTTGGGCTGCTAAGGTGTGGGGTTGGATGGGTTCAATGATACCATCCTTTCTTGAACCGATGGACCGTGTCCTTCATATCCCATTCTTTGTAGCATTTGGAAACCTTGACCATATTGTTCAGTTGGTATAGTGTGATGGTCATGTTGTGTTAATGAACTGCCTTCATCCTTGTATAGCCATTGTAGGATATCTTTCTCATCACTCTCATCTTCAAGGCTTCCCCATTTGACAAACGGCCCTTTGGTATCTTTATCTGCTTTAGGTTTGCTCAGAGTAGGTCTTCCATATGATCTTGGAGATAAGGGGACCTGTGCTAAGCAGAGAGATTGGGAAATTGTGTATTCACCCAAGCCCTTATCTTTGAATTTGAGGTTGGGTTGGGATGGCTTTGAAGAGGAAGCAATTGTAGCTGGGTCAATACGAGATGAAGATGAAGCAGAGGCATGGTTGTTAGGGATCACAACTTCAGGTTTAGATAGAATGGAGTTGCAATACTGAAACGGATTGGGGTCACCTTGTATAGTGATTTCTTGACCTTCATAGGGGAACTTGATACACTGATGGTATGTTGAAGGTACTGCTTTCAAAGCATGTAGGTCTTCCAAGAAGAATGTTATACGCTAGCTCCATATCGAGGACTTGGCAAGCCACATCTTTTACTATAGGTCCCACTCTGATCGGTAGAGTAACAATTCCCTTGGAAGTTCTCTCCTCCTCATCATAGGCTTTGATAGTGATTTTCTTTTTTGGATCTATAGCCTTCTCTAAAAACCCCAATGTAAGGATTAGCTTTAAGGTGCAAATATTCAAACTAGCTCCTCCATCAATTAGAACCCTTTTTATCTTGTGCTTGTGTATGAAGGCTTTGATATGAAGAGAGGCGTTATGGGGTTGGGTGATTGACATATCATCCTTTTCAGTAAATGATAGGGAGTGAGGTGAGGTGATGTGACCTACCATGGTTTGAAATTGTTCTTCAGCAAGGTTCATGGGAACAGAGGTTTCAGCTAATGCTTTATCAAGTATGGCCCTATGGGACGGGGATAGATGCAACAGTTCCAGGATGGAGATATGTGCAGGTGTCTTATGTAGCTGATCCAAGATACTGTACTGATTAGCCAGAGTGGCGGAGGCTCCTCTAAGAGTGACTATTACTGTGGGTGACAACATTGCAATCCAGATCCTTGTTTATAGTGATCACATTGATGTGTGAATCACTTTCTGAGATATGGTTAACAACATAATCAAAGTCGACGTTTGTGTAATTTACGTTGTTAGAGCCACTGTTGTTTTTGTTGGAAGGTCCTCCTTGCTCATAGTTGGGAAGATGATCCTTGAATGCCTAATGATCACTATTAGAGGTATGTCCGTCAATGAATATTTTGTTTTTCTTTATCAAATCTTGGATAGTGTGCTTTAGAGCAATGCAGTCATTGGTTTTGCGCCCCCTGTTTCGGTGGTACTCACAAAAATTGTTGTTGTTCCACCAATGCGATTTGACTTTCAGTTCATATTCTAGTGCCAAGGGAAGTGTTATGATCTTGTTTGTGATTAACTTCCGTAGGATGGTTTCCAATGATTCTCCCAAAGGTGTGAACTTTCTCCTAGGTTGAAAGTTTGTAAACTGTGATTCTGTGTTTCTTGGTTTGTTTTGTGGGGGGTTGTTTTGAGGAGTTGATAAATTGAAGATTGGTTGTTTTGGTGCCGCATTTTTGGCATCTACCACCCCATCATTCACAATGTTTTTGTTCTTTGTCCAGAATCCTGGTTTATCCGTGTTGGTGTCGGTACTAGGAGTGTCCTTATAGAGCTTGATTTGACCTTTTGCAATTAAAGTTTTTTTGATGATGAGTCCCATCTCAATGACCTTGCTAAAGGAAGTAGGACATTGGATTTGTATTTGATAGCTTAGGTCAGTTTGTAAGTTATGGATGAAAATTTCCAACATTTGTTTTTTAGGTATTTGGTGTGGGCACTTACTTGCCAACTGTCTCCATCTTTGTAGGAAGGCGGCGAAACATTCCCCACCTTTTTGCTTGGTGTTACAAAGATCCAATATTGAGGTGTCATGCTCAATATTGTAAGAGAAGTGGGTGACAAATTTGTCTACAAGTTTGTTGAATGTTTTAATGCTGGGTGGTAGTCTAGAAAACTACTCCATGGCTTGTCCTCCTAAGCTTCTTGGAAATAGTCACATAAGGTAAGTGTCATTGTGTGCGACCTCAAGGCATGCAACATTGAATTCCCTAATGTGGTCCCTTGGATCACTCTTTCCTCAATATTTATCAAATTTTGGCACCTCGAATTTAGAAAGGAAAGGTATCATGATCAAGGTCCTATCAAAAGGATATGGTGAAATATCCTCTAGGGTGTAATGTTTAGTCGATGCTCCTATTTTCATGTCTGTGAATTGTTGTTGTAAATCTTGAATCTGTTGGTTCACTAGACTTAGGGCATCCATGGAATCAATGGTTGCTTTGCTTTTGTCTGTGGGTACTTCCTCATGTCTACTTTCCTTAGGGTTTCTTTCTTCCTTAATTTCTTTTAGAGTCTCTATGTCAAAATCTTTAGGTAGCTTGACTCCTAGATGTGCTAGTTGTAAAAAGAATTTGGTAGGGTCTTGGGCAAGTACCTTTTCCAATAGACGTTGAAATTTTGGGTCATGCTGCATTTGAAGGATCTCATCCATATAAATTTTTTCATCACTTTCATGACCATTTGGAACAATTTTCTCAGCTATTTCAATCTATTTTTGTTTTTGAGACCGTGTTAAGACCATGCAAGGTGACAAAGAGATGGGATGGAGTGAGAAAGTCTAGAACAAGGTGGACTAGAATGGGTCAAGATTATGAGCAAGGTTCTCCTTAGATTAGTTGGTGACAAACAAGTTGGGTGGACAAAACCATAGTTGAAGTAAGGATGATAGAAATCCATTTACTTGATGTGGACTAGGCTTGCACAATCCCCTAGTGGAGTTCCAAGAGAAAAGGATAAGTGGTCCTTGATAGTGGAGACTCACTAGGTTTGTTTGAGGTTTGATGCGATCAAGAAGAGCTTGGTTCTAACCTTGTTGGATTTTAGAAGAATTTTTGTGAGAGTTTGGATGATATGGTGTGGAAAAAGCAGCTATGGTGTAGAAAAAAGAGGGAAATGGTTGTCTTGCAAGATTTTAATCAGATTTTGGGTCAAGTGAGACACGTTTGAAATGGTTTTGAAAAGTTGAAAATTTTGTTCTTGGAAGGTACGAATTTTGTTCTCTAGATTGAATGTGCAACAATTAAATGCGCCACAAGTCATATCAAATGCGCAACTCTAGTAATTTGTTTGAATGCGCCACAATAAAGTTTAAATGTGCTATAAGTCAGATCAAATGTGCCACAAGTCATGGCAAATGCACAACTCTAGTTTTCAGTTTGGTTTTTTAGAATTTGTGTAGAATTTTGGAACGTTTTTCAAGATTTTTTCCATTTTTGGTTTGAAAACTTGGTGTTTTTGAAATTTTGATGTTCAATTATGGCAAAAGACACAGCAAACATAGAAGTTTTCATGATTTTATCTTTTGTTATTTTCTTTTTTTGTATTTTTTGGACTATTTTGACTCAAAAACAAGTACACCCTAGGGTGGATAGGATAATATTTGTTGAATCCTCTAGCTGTGCATATTCAAAGCATGTAGCTCCAGGATCTAGTAGCACCTGCTCCCCTCCATGGCACTCACTTCTCATGCATACCAGATCCAAGTTTCCTTAGGCTCATACCCCCACCAAACCATAGGATTGTCCTTGCTACCTCTACTAAGAATCACATGAATCGAGGTTGCTTCAAGAGCTCCGCCCTTTGTGTCAACAAATAGGGGTTTTTGGTATACTAAACAAGTGGTTCGTAGTCAAGGCAACCGTTCGAGTGGTTACACGTGCGGCGGCACTACTCTCCATTATGGAGTCTCCCAGCCTCAAAGGGTTATGCCTTCGAGGGTTTGGGGGAGGTTGGGCATTAGTGTAACATAGCAGCACTCGTTGCAGGAGGTTTTCACCTCAAGCACAATTTATTTTAAGTGGATTGGTAGGGCTTGGCTTTATCCTATTACCACTCGGGGTCAATCCCACTTGGACAAGTGTTCATCCAAGGGCAGGCCCCTCTAAAGGTTAAACAGATGGAATAACAAGTCTGGCGTTCTGGTCACCCAGTTAAGGGGAGAGCATAAGCCTATTGTCATTCAATAAACACAGAGAACAGTGATTAATCCAACCTAGTTAAAAGTAAAAAAACTAAATGGGCTATCTACTTTGGGCACTCACGCATTTGTTAACTTTGAAGTGTTTAAGATATAGCAATGTTCATTCCCATTTGTAAGATAGCAATGATCTAACTAAAGAAGATAGCAATATGCAGATATAGCAATGGTTCAATTAGTCTCTTCCTAGTTATGGACTACATAAAATTTGCATGCATGCATTTTTTTTGTTACTTTTTCCCCTAATTAATCTAAATGAACTAATCAATGCAGCTAAATGATCTAATCCAGCCACTAATCCTGCAATACAAATGTTAGCTCAAACATAAAAATCAGATGAAACCCTAAAACTACAGTGCAAAATAGAAGTGCCACAATACAATTTGAATGTGCAGAAATAGAGCCTGTATGCATCATTGTACAAATGCGCTAAGACAAGTGTCAAAAGCGCTATAAGAAGAGATAAATGTGTCACTCTAATAAATGTGTCGTTATACAGTATGAAAGCGTCATAAATCAAGGTATATGTGCCCTAGTTATGCAAGTGTCAGAATAGGACTCGTATGCGCCGTCTCAGAGTATGGATGCGCCGAGAGATCATAGGCACCGGAACAAAAGACAGAAGCGTCGGTTTAGAGAGTGTTTGCGCTAACCTTCTGCATGCATCGAAACAGAGAGTAGAAGTGCCGTGGGATTGCTCAGATGCACCGGATTAACCTATCAGAAGCCTGTGCGACATCTGTATGGAACCTGTCTGTATGAAAACTCATATTTTCATTAGATAAAGGGGCAAGGGCCCCACGGTGGGCGCCAAAAATGTTGTGGGTGAAATGTGGGATTAATCAAATCAATAACAAACCCAATACATCAATGAAATATGAAGATAAAAGGTTTTAAAATAAGAACAAGATGATACTTACAACCTTTACCTTACGCCTTCCATTGCTCGCCTTTTCTATCTTGATCTTGATGGAGATGAATGTTGGCCCTCAGGAAGCTTGCTTCCTTGCTTCAAAGTCCTCAAGATGACAAGATGAAGTTGGCTATGATACTTTGTGTGATTGAAGATGAGCTTCAACACACTAATGAAATGGATGATAATGATATGAAGTGATGGTAGTAGTTGTGCCAAAGGCGCGCTAGTGTTTATGCAACATAAGTTTACTCAAACGATGGATGATTAAATGAAGAAGAAGAGGGTTGTATTTATAGAGTTGGATGAGAGAAGATCAATGGTTGAGAAGAAATGAGAAGATCAATGGAGGAGGATGGTTGAGGAACGTGCAACCAATAGAAGAAGAACATGTTATTCAAAAAGAAGCTTTGTTGAGTTAAACACTTTCTTGATGAGGATGAGCTTTGTTTTTCTTAAATTAGAATTTGTTTTTCTAATTTAAGAGCAAAGTTGCTTTAAAGTTGCTTTAACTCAGCTTTTGCTTTTTGTATGACAAGAGGAATATATTTTTAGAAGATATTGAAGATTTTTAGAAGATAAGAAAGCATAATTAAATAAAAAGATTTATTTAATTATTTGTGGAGAATTTTGAAGAATAAAATAAAATATAAAAATATATTTTATTTAGTAGAGATTTAAGATTTTATTTAAATAAAATTGCATTTTATTTAAATTTGGAAGAATAAAAGATTTTAATTAAATAATTAAAATTATTTAATTATTTAGAGGAATGAAGTTGGTGTAGATGAATTTAATTAATTAAATAAATGTAATTTATTTAATTAAATGGGAGGAAGTGAATCAAATAAATAAAATGATTTATTTATTTATTGATAGAGGAATATGATGATGAAATAAATATTTAAAATATTTATTTAAGTAGAGTCATGTCATTTTTAGGTGTATACAAAAACCATAAGTGTGAAACATTGCAAAATGATTCCAGCATTCCTTATATTAGGGGAATTCAGTATGCTAATAGGGATGGGAACCCACATCAAAAATTTGAATTCTTGAATCTTGAGGATCAATTCTCACTTGGAAATGCAACTTGTAGCCATGAAATAGCAGATATAATAGGTAATGAAGGTAGATTTCAAAGTGATGTACTTTTTGAATCGTTAAATAATAATGAACATCTAGAAACAGAAGAAGATATGCATGAAATCCATGAAGTCATTGGCGAAAGGTATGAAACAGATGTTGATTTTATGATGGTGAACAACATTCCATTAAATTTATATGATTTTGTTCATCATAAGATGGTAGATAAAAATTTTCTGGTTAACATTATTAAAGGGCCTCATCTTGATTATATTCAAAATTTTAAGGCTAAGCATGAAAGGGTGTTTGTGGGCCCATGCTATTCACGAGACATGATGTTTCATAATGGATTCACTATTCCTTGCTTCATTAAAATGCATAACAATAATGTACATCAAATTGGGGAAGAATGTTCAAACTTGGGTCTTTGGTTTCTAACTTACACATTTATGTTTAAGGGTTGTTCTATGGTGCTGATTATGATATTTTCAGATTGCATGGATTGGTGTGCACATTTTTGTCACTATATCACTTGGAATTGGAATGCTGAGACATTACCAATTTATGACAGTAGAAGTAATTTCGAGGTGGTTATAGATCTGATTTTCAGATTTAACATGACCATCATCAATTGTTGCAGACTATAGTAGTCATGAGGATGTGTGTGAGTATGATTGGTGATAATCATAGGATTTGGGATCCAAGGATAGTTACCAGGGGTGTGATGTTGATTCAAAATTGGAGTGGTGGACAAAACTTCAGAGTTGGTACTACTGTCCACTTTTTGATTAGCCTACATAGGACATTGAATGATAGTATGCAAATGGATTGGCCAATACCTCCAGCCCAGCAGTGGAGTAATTCTTAGTTGGTATGGATTAGTAGAAGTAATTTGGTTATTGGAGGATTTCCTTTGGTCATTTCCCACACTCACATTTCATATGTTTTCAGGGTTAATGATTTATGACAGCTATTGCCCTAGCATTTCCATGCTGATTATGGCAACATTAGTTTATGGGCAGATGAACTTTATTGACTTACAGGTTTCTTGGCAGCAGGTTGTGGAGGATTTACAAAGTTAGAGCAATTATTTTTAACTCCCATCAGTATGAGTGATGGTTACTACAATTAGTTCGAGATGTTGATGTATATATCTACATATGTTATTGTAATGATTGCAGTTGATTGAATGAGTTGGTGTGTTCGATATGGGCATGTTGACAATTGGAGATTATGTGTTGGTTAGGGGTTATCAGTCTATGATTGGGATGGCATTGTCAAGATGTATGATTCCAGGGATGGCACTATTGTTATCAGCTTCTGGTTAGGGATTGATTGGCATCACTTCCGAGGTACTGTGAGGGGATATGTTGAGGGTTATTCTTTGGGGATGAGCAGATTATTTTTTTTGTTGACCACGATCGAGTTAGGCAGTGGGATTTTAGATATGGACCTCACTATGGCACCTTGGTAGGAGACTTTTCATGATATAGACTTTAGCCCTCATAGATATTTATGTTTGGATGTTGATGATGACTACGTTTTGGGCTTATCGGAGGAGAGAGCACATACTTGGTGCTATGGATTAATAGTTTTTATCAACATGATGGATATTTCCATAGATTGATTTGGGACCTTAGGATCACTCTTGGGTTCAGTTTGGATCAATCTAATAATTGTGGGGTTGTTTTGGCATTGCTTGAGGACAAGCAATCTTTGGGGAGGGCGGACTGGTCCCCATTTTCAGGTTCTCTTGCATTGCAATTGGCATTGACCTTCTCAGTGTGTGTCAACATTATCATAGGAGTTATTTGATATTTACTAGTGAGCTCAGATGGTCTAGAGGATTCACATGTCACTTTTTGAAGTTATTTTTGACTTCTATTGTGCTCCTCAAGCATCTTGGAGAGGGCATCTATTTATACTAAGTAACTCAGATGGCTATGTTTATCATTATTCTTCATCAGGATCACTTCAGTGCAATCAGTCTTCGATTCCGATGCATTTTGACAGTTTTTGCAAAATGGGTGTATTAATGGCTTTATTTTAATTATTTTATTAAGGTCACCAAATATTATTTGAAATATTTTAAAAACACCTTAGTGTTATATCTCGTCAGAATCGATATGAAATGTTTTAAATCATGGATGCCTAAAATAGGGACCTTGAGTGTCAAATTATCATTATTTTAATAAAAAGGTCTTTTTCAGAGATAAAAGAGAGTTTAAATTAAAAAGTGAATTTTAAAATATAAGCTTCTAAACAGTTCGACAGAAAAGTATAAAAGGAGGTTTTGTGAGCTCATTTGGGACTTTCAGAAGTTTATTTATTTCTCTTTGGAGTTTTGGAGGTTTGTGCATGTCGCCAAACTCTTACTAGCGGGACGAAAACCCCAAATGGTTTCTTGGTTGATTTGATGGAAACCCAAGTCAACCCACTTGGTGGATTCATTCAGGGTTCACAATTGCGCATTTTGGTTTGGATTTGAGGAGTTCTTGTGCTAGAAAGAGACATTCTCTACAGGATTCAAATATTTGTATTTCCAGGAGGGATTGCTTGATAAATTTGTGAGATTTGTGCTTCAAATACAAATTTATTTTATGCAGAGATTTATTGTTCTATGGTTAAGATTTTATTCATAAAATTTATTGATTTGCAATGCAAATATAAATTTGGGATATAGTTTGAAGAGTATATTAAAGAATACGCAGAGGGTTTAATTCCAAAATCCAAGCGCCTAAGGATGAAGGATCTTCATGAGGGTAGAACTAAGCATTATGAGCCCTTATTTGGTGGAGCCTCCACCTTTAGAGCAACATTTTCCCAGCCACAGCCCTAGGAAGGAAGCAACACATAGGAAGTACCCAGCCGTGGTTCTTAAGGAGAGAAAAATAAAAGATTTAAATATGCAATATTAGTATGGGAAGTTGATCAACGAGTTTGGAATCAAAGTAACACATAGCCTAAAGATTATGAAGTGAGACATCATCCTTGATAGGGTTGTATACTATAGTATTTTGTGGAAGGTGCAATCAGCAGATGCAAGCTTATATATATCAAATATTTCATATACATTGGGTCTACCTTGAAGATTTCTGAGTATTATCAGCTACATGATTCATTTGTGATATGCTACAACAGAGTGCTTTATATAGCAATCGCTTATTATCTTGTAAATCATCATCATTTGGGCATTATATCACAGCCATACAATTGTATTCCAATAACAAGACATATATGTGAATGATATATGTTTGATTTGAAGACTGTCCCCGATTATAATTCTGATGGGGTTTAGGGGCGGTTTAGATGGCTATAGTATCAACCTCAACTTAACAACACTAATTTCATAGCTTCACTCTTAACTCAAAGTAAAGTGGTCTCACTAGGCATGTTAGAAATTGTTCACTTGGATTTGCAACCTGTGTTGAATCCCATATGCTGCAACAATCCAACAAAACATTGGAGTGATTTCAAGTTGTGGGACCTGCAAATGAAATCAAACCTTTAGAGAAGGCTAGCTCCTCTTTCTGAATGTGAGATTTAGAGAAAACTATGAAGCAAACCTAATCTAACATTGTTGGGAAAAGGGAAGAAGGAGAAAACTAAAAAGGAAAAGGTGATACACCATGTTTAGGTGTTTGGCCCTCAGATTAACTATTCATGCATAGAATAATACCAAAGAATAGGTACACATACACAACTCATCAACTATCTGTAGAGGTAAAGGAGTCTGATTGAAACCCAAAAGGAAAGAAACATTCACAAATGAAGACTTGAACAATCATGCTACATAGTGCAAAATTTGTATGAGAAGGTAAAATCTATTGTTTATGATCAAGGAGGCAAGATTATAGCTGATACAAGATGTGGTTTTCTAGACCAACAACCAACAATAATACATCTGATTTACATGTATACATAGCATTTTACATTGAAGCGCATTCACCTACTACAATGAATTCGCTTTATGGGTCCGTAAGAGATATTTTTACAAAGGAATGGCTGTATGCTTTGGTTTTGCAGAAGATATCCTTTATTTGATTTGCAACAATAACTATGAAAATATCTAAAGGATTGAGTATCTGAAGAAATATTTGCAAACGACTTTTCCACTTGTCCCTTTTCCTTAGAAGAAAAAATTTCACACCTTAGCTCTGAAGAAACACTAATGGAGACCAAGAAGGTCGTTGAGCAGTCCCGTTATGTTGGGAAGGAGAAATGCTTGATCCCTGACTCTGAAGAACTTAAAAGAAATTATGAAGCATTTACAGAGATTGGGCCTCAGACCTTCTGTCTTCCACCTTCCAAAAGAAAAGAGGAAGAAGAAAACTTCCACTCCCCGAGATTCGTAACACTTAAAAAAAAATTATGAGTTTGGCAGATTTTAGGCATCGGGCACTATGTCTTTTGTCTTCCAAATGGGAAGAGGAAGAAGGAAACTCCCACTTGCTGCTACTTGAATGACTTAGTTGATTTTAGAGGATTGGTGGACTTCGGCGAGCGAGCCTTCCATCTTTCCCTTGCCAAATGGAAAAATAAAGAAGATGAATCTCCTGATCCCTAGTGCCCAAAATGCTTAGGCAGATTTCATAGGAGATAAAAATGACAGGACGAACAGGAGAACCCTGAACTCCAAAACTCTGAAAAGGCAGAAAACACAAGGAAACACTTAGGATTTTTGGAATTAGCCATTTTGGGTGGGTTTTTCCTTGCACTTCAAAAGGGAAACACTGGAATTTCATGGATCCCTAGGCTATTTGGTTGGAAGGCAAAAATAGGACAACAATTACCATCAGATGTAGAAATTAAAATGACAACCACATGCCAAATTGTAGAGAAAGTGTTGATAAAGGAAAGATAAGGTCCACCACCAAAGAGAGGAGGGGAACATCCACTTTTTCCTCTAAAATAGGACATAAGGATGGTGTATGTGAGCCCCTTTTTATTTATATAGTTTGGATAGGGTGACACTAGGTTCGAGGGAATGAGGTGGTGATGGGGAGGCATGACTTTTATGTCCAAGTATTATAAAAGGGGAGGTGGGGAGGTCATGAAGGCACATGAAACTATCTTTGCATAGTTCACCCTTGGATTATTCCTAATACTACTAGTAAGGGATGGGACAGGGGAACATGAAGGCAATCTTAGGATTGATCCCCCTTCACCCTTTATACAACAAAGGCCTTACTGTATTTGTACACATAATACCAACCTACCCCAAGTAATACCAACCTACCACTAGGGATGTAGTATGTAGGCATAGTATATTGACCCTTACCTAGGAAAAAGAGGACCATAGAGGGGGCCATCCCACTATATCAAGGATAGGGGTTCTTTGTAGACCTACTCACTAGAAGTTGATCAACAAGTTTGGAATCAAAGTAACACATAGCCTGAAGATTATGAAGTGAGACATCATCCTTGACAAGGCTGTATACTGTAGTAGTTTACGGAAGGTGCAATCAGCAGATGCAAGCTTATATATATCAAATATTTCACATACATTGGGTCTACCTTGAAGATTTCTAAGTATTATCAGTGACATGATTTATTTGTGCTATGCTACAATAGAGTGCTTTATATAACAGTCACTTATAATCTTGTAAATCATCATCATTTGGGCATTATATCACAAACATACAATTGTATTCCAATAACAAGGCATATATGTGAATGATATTCATCATTGAAGGGGTGATGATGTTTAGGAAATACAGATGTAGCAGCATTACCAGTACTCATAAAGGCAGCTACAACACTGAACTATTGTTATCTGGAGGTGATTGGAGGTATGGAACAGGAATATTTCTTATATTTTCATGCACAATACTCTTGTATTAAGCTACAACAGTACATATTTGCATGACAACAACATAGGGTTTTTGTGGGTCATCATTATTTGATAATATATCACCATTGTTGTAGAATCTGAGTATGTAACAACAAGCATATCTTTTGAAGATCAATATATTGCTGGAGTTTGAGGTTAGATTGTTGTTTCTTTATGCATCTAAGTGTTTGATGAAATGTGAATGATATATCTATGCATTTTGGTTTAGATATTGAATGGATATTGTCATAACTTGCACTTTGAATGATCCCATAACTAAAAACATATTGAAGTACATTGAAAACAATTACTATGCAAGTGTTTGATGGATTGCCAATGTGATTTCATATGTGGGTTTTGGAAAAAATTGGTTTGAAAATTAGGGTGGGACAATACATGTTTTGAGTTAAATTTGTAGCACTAGCACTTTTTACCTTTGATATATGTTCCTTTTGTAATGCAGTAGGCATGGGGTTATCCTCTAATTGTCTCTTCTTGGATCTTGTGTTATCTGCAACATTATTTATAGGCGTGATCATGTTGTCTATAGGCTTATTAACAACATAGAAATCCTCAGGAATCCAAAGCATTAAGTTGGAATCAGAAGTAGCTTCATTTGGTACCTCAGGGTTGCTATTGATTGCTTCTACCAATGATGCTTGTTGAGTGTGAACATTTTGCACCATTAGGGCTCGTTCTTGCACTCAAAATGTACAAGTAGACTGATTATGAGGCTGATTACAAGGATAACACCAATCTACCTCTTGGGCCAAATTGTTTTGGATAGAAACCAAGGTCCTAACTGGATTAACAGTTGGTATTTGTTGAATGGGTCTAACCATTTGCAAAGGCTGAATAGGGTTATTATTTTGGTATCTATTTGGTTGATAACCTTGATTCTAGTTTTGATTTCTATTAGAATTATAACCTTGGCCCCATGTCTAATTTGAAGACTGTTCCTGGTTATAATTTTGATGAGGTTTAGGGGCAGTTTGGATGGCTATGGTATTGACCTCGTTAGCTAGGTTTATCACTAGGGTTTTCAAGTCATTTTTTGTGGAAGAGAAAATTTAGAGGCTTTAGGCCCCGGATGGGCACAATAGCAGGTTGTTCAACTTGTGAAGGTAGTTCTGGGAAGATAGGTACAGGGGGTCTAGGGGCAATTTTCCCATCCTGTATTAAACAATTTTTAGCTCTCATTAAACAATTTTTAGCTCTCAAAGCTATCTCATATGCATCTAGTAAGGTATCAACACCCATAGATTGCATTATAAGAGTTATATCAGAATTTAAAGCTCTTAGGAAATATAAGAAAGTACCTTGTGGAGATGGTCTGAGGAGAGTTGGAATCCTTTTCCATGTCCTTTGAAATCTAAAGTTGAAATCAACCATCATCTCGCTAGGATCTCTCTCTATGGTTGTCAACTGTTCCAGTAGAGAGCCAATGTCTGTTCACTTTCCAAACTGCTTCCTGATTGCTTGTCCTAGCTCATCTCAATCATGTATTGAAGTAGGGGGTAAACTCCTAAACCATTAAAGAGCTCTTTCCTTGAAGGATGAAACCATGAGCCTAACAACCACATCCTCATTTTGAATATGGTGAACTAAGCATATATTTGATATATCTTTAATATGTTTAGTAGGCATAGTGGAACCATCACCTGTAAAGAGTGGAATTCTCTTTAGGGTCAAGGAAGGTATATCCTTATGTGCAGCCAGGGCTAAAGGGATATGTCCATCGAAGGTTACAAAGGGCAAATTTCTTGGCAGAGCCATGTTTATGATATTCAAATTTATTCTAGGTATATGTAAGCTTCTTCTTGAATATTGAAACCTAACAGGAGGAGGTGTAGATTGAGCTCTTGGATGAGATGGAACAACACTGTTATTTCCTCTCACAAGAGACCTAGATAACCTAGTTCTTCTCCTTGAAGTAGCAACGGGTAATTCAACAAATTGATAATTCTCACCTCTTGAAGAAGCCCTCGTCTATACTCTAGGTATATAATGTTGGATTGATCTGAAACTAGGAGCTTATAGAGTTGCCAGGTGCTTATAAATATCTGCCAAACTGTAGAATACTGAGAACAACACTAATTTCTCAGCTTAACTCTTAACTCAGAGTAAATTGGTCCCATCAAGCATGCTAGAAAGTATTGTCACTTGGATTTGCACCATGTTGAAGCCCATTTGCTACAATAATCCAACAAAACATTGGAGTGATTTCAAGGTGTGGGACCTACAAATGAAATCAAACCTTCAAAGAAGGCTAGTTCCTCTTTTTGAATGTGAGATTTAGAGAAAACTATGAAGCAAACCTAATCTAACATTGCTAGGAAAAGGGAAGAAGGAGAAAAATGAAAAGGAAAATGTGATACACGGAGTTTGAGTGTTTGGCCCTCAGATTAACCATTCGTGCACAGAATAATATCAAACAATAGGTACGCATACACAACTCATCAACTATCTGTAGATGTAAAGGAATCTAATTGAAACCCAAAAGGAAATCAGCATTCACAAATGAAGATTCGAACAGTCATGCTACATAGTGCAAAATTCATATGAGAAGGTAAAATCTATTGTTTATGATCAAGGAGGCAAGATTAAAGCTGATACAAGATGTGGTTTTCTAGACCAACAACCAACAATAATACATCTGATTTACATGTATACATAGAATTTTACATTGAAGCACATTCACCTACTGCAATGAATTTGCCTTATGGGTCCGTAAGAGATATTTCTGCAAAGGAATGGTTGTATGCATTGGTTCTGTAGAAGATATGCTTTATTTGATTCACAACAATAACTATGAAAATATCTAATGAGTATCTGAAGAAATATTTTCCAATGACTTTTCCACTTCTCCTTTTGCCTTAGAAGAAAAACTTTCACGCCTTGGCTCTGAAGAAACACTAATGGCAACCAAAAAGTTCGTTGAGCAGTCTCGTTATGTTGGGAAGGAGAAATGCTTGATCCCTGACTCTGAAGAACTTAAAAGAAATTATGAAGCATTTACGGAGATTGGGCCTCAGACCTTTTGTCTTTCACCTTCCAAAAGAAAAGAGGAAGAAGAAAACTTCCACTCCTCGAGATTCACAACATTTAAAAAAATTTATGAGTTCGGTAGACTTTGGGCATCAGGCCCTATGCCTTTTGTCTTTCAAATGGGAAGAAGGAGAAGAAAACTCCTGCTTGTTGCTACCTGAATGACTTAGTCAATTTTAGATGTTTAGTGGACTTTGGTGAGTGGGCCTTCCATCTTTCCCCTGCCAAATAGAAAAATAAAGAAGATTAATCTTCTGACCCCCATTACCTGAAACACTTAGGCAGATTTTGAAGGAGATAAAAACTGCAGAAAGAAGAGTTGTGATTTAGGGAAAAGATACTTCCTTTGATAATAGACATATCCTCTCACAAAAGGACACCTTGTTTAAGAAATATAAAAGGTAGATGATAATTGAAATGGAAGGATATATTGGGAGTTAAATACATATTTCTAAGATAGATGTCTAATTATAGCAGCAATGCATGAATACATTTCTGAATATGAGAATGATATATATTTCTAAGTATAGAAAAGGAGTCATATCTGAATTTATGGTAGATGAAATGTAATATATATTTCTAAGTATAAATGAGATATATCCTGAGTTTAAAGATTATATATTTTTGATATACCTTTCTAAGTATAATAGCAAAGCAAGTAATAATATATTCTTGAAGAGATCGGCAATGGATATATAAGGTAGAGATAGTTCTGCAAGGAATATATAAGCATACCATACATATGAATTCTGATTGGTTCAAGTCTTAAAGATCATGTATAATGTATATTCACAACACATAGAAGTAGAGGTATGTTCAAGCTTAATACTTAGATATTTCTATTGCCTCCAACCTTAGGATAGGCAAGGTGTTGTTAGGGAGAGGCAGAGTAATTCCATACCAATGAGATGAGCCCCAAGGGTGAAGGACAGATGTTCTGAAATCTGGGCACAATTACGGAGGTGGTTTCAGCGTGTCATAGACAAGTAAATCCCCATCCAAGGTTGAGGATTAGAAAGGAAGTAAGGATTGAGACTTGAACATAGCCAATACTGAATGTGGTATGAATAAACATGATCAATTAGTTCAATTAATTAATTTATGCTAGGATAATATTGAGTAATAAATAATGATTAATGAAAATGGATTACCTACTAATAGGGAACATTATATTTTGATAAATAGTAGTAAGTACCATTAGATTCCTAGTAGTTGGAATTGGGATTTGAAGGTGTCCTAGACTATCTCATAACAAATAACACTCATTTTTTAATGGATTACATTTCTATAATGTTATGTTTCCAATAATATCTTATCTATTATATTTCTTATTTTGATAGTCTTCTAGCTAGTCCTATCAAGATAATAAATAACCTTACATCTAATACGATATGGGCTATGTTATAGTAGGAGATGGTGTAGGTTATAATTTTAGGAAGCCTTGTTTATATGCATGACATTTTGGATGCAAGTCTTATCCATTGGATGTAGTATCTCTATGATGTGTATATAATTAGATTGATACAACTCATCAATGGAGACTCTAGAAAGATTATTAGATCAAGCACATAAATGACCCCTTTATAGTTGATAGTAGAGCCCAAGAAACAATATCTATTTTTTTGAAGGTGGGGATATATCAGCCTATCTTTATTGGCAAAATTATTACTATTATAAAAAATTGATGGGAGAAAAGTTGAGATAACATAGATTCTAGAGAAGTAGCTTCTCCCACTCCTTCAATTTCTTCTCCAGCCTTTTCTTTTTATTCTTCCTCTTCCTACACATCTTATATGATCCTAATCTAACCTATTCCTTCATGTTATGCATTGATAGCAGAAACCCCAACTTCCAAATTCAATTGACTAAGCTTATGTGGCCCATTATGTGCTCTACATTAGTATGAATACTCTACTAAAGAAATTTGTTTTGTTGGCCTCACCTTGAACTTTGGGGTCTTGTGTGTGTTTGACTTATTCATCGCTAAACTTTTATGAGAGGGTGGTATGGCATTCATAACTCATTTTCTTTTATGATATATAGATGATACATAGAATCATTTACATGGTCCATATTTTTGCATTCCTCGACTCTAACTATAGCCCTACCTCTTATCAACTAAACTATAGTAGGGGATGGTTGTCTTGCCTTGGAGATCTCTTTTTATTGTAGGCTTTATCTACTCTCATGAGGTTTTAGGAAAGACACAAATCCATCCATTGGCAGGGATAGGTAGAGGTCTTGGAGAAATGGTTGAAAATGAAGTAATCTAATTCATTGAGGCAACAAGGTTGGGGCAATGATAAATGTTATCTTCACCATCCACAAAGATGACATATCATAAGGAAGGCCCAACCATCCCTTTTTTCCAAATTTACATAGATAGACTAGAATTGGTGTTATGGGGAACTTGAAATAAATTTGGTGTAATTAGATGGTTATTGTGCCCTTCAATTATCTGAATAGAGAAAGGAGCTAGCTATCTATAGATTGTTGCTTCAAGGGCTATCTACACTTCTCTCGCTATCTAGGAGAGGATGTTGCTTCCTAGTGTTGTGTGCTTGGTTTGTGCATATGGAAATAGTGCAAAAATTGATCATGTCAAACAAGAGATAGTATCATATAGATTTATAGCATTGTTCCTTATCCTAGCTCACATTATTCAATATCCATTACATCTATGTAATGGATTGGCCCTTACCTTTTTGGGTCCCAATCCACTACATCTATGTAGATTGTCCCTTAGAGACGTGTCACAATGGGGTGGAAGGGGGTAAACTTCTTGCCCCACACACTTTGAATAATAGTTTAGTTTAGCTCCATTGAACTCACACTATAGAGGATACATGTGGAATCTCCCCACTATAATAGGTAAAGGATGTTGGAGTACAGGACTACTGAGAGGGGGGGTGAATCAGTGGTCTATAAACTTTTAAATCCTTTTCACTTTTTAACTCCCAGGATAGAGAATGAGAAAGACTTCAATGATCTATCAAACACAACAAGTTTGATGATAAATAGTATGAACAAAACCTTAAGAACAAAATATTAGGGCACACACACATAGAGACTATAACACATGTTTTTTATGAGTGGAAAACCCTCAGGGATAAAAAACCACTCTAAAAATTGCCTCACTGGTTTAATGAAATCTCACTGATTACAAAGCCTCACTGGCAAATATAGCTGCCTCACTGGCAAACATGTATGTCTCACTAACAATCAAGTACATAAGAAGAAGAAAAAAAATTTAGGGGGTTACCCTGATTCACTACAACACATCAAATGACTTAACTCTATTCATCACACATACAACATCATTTGTCAATGAAAACATTTCAATCCTCTGCAAAACATGTCAATACTCTCTGAAGACCACTTCAACATTCTTTCATAGAGCACAAACCTCTATCATCATAACTCTACATACATTACACATACTACATCCTCTGCTCATTAAGACACCCTTCAAATTCATTGTTTCCCAAAGAATACTCATAGATAAGGTCTTCTCTTTAAAACATATTACAGTTTGAAAGCATTCAAAACTATATTCTAACAACCCCAATCTTCACAAATCTGATATTACCAGTAGATATCCCTCTGTAGTATGCACTAAAGCAATCCATCACTATAAAATCATCTCTATCTTCATTTTTATTAAATTTGTTGGCCATCACAGTGTAAAGGAAGAAGGGAAAAACAGTCTTTTGTTTTCTTTTATAACTAATTGCCCATCAAACTTTATCTCAAAGAGAGACTGTTGGAGTTCAAAAGGCACTTTAAATTCCATCTATTGATTTACTTTTTCATGCCACTTCAAGATTAAACTAGAGCCTTTGATTTTTGTTTTGGTGCTCACGATGTAGACACTGATCGTTGCTCTTGATTAATCCTAGACAAGGGGCCGGTCTCCCCACAAAAGACAATGACTTAATTTTATAACTTAAGTTACTTTCACCTGTTCACCCGATCAATCACAAGTTATAACAAAAAGGCATATGGTTAACAATTATGTGATATGTCTTAAAAGACAAACAAAACATTCTTAGGGTTTTAAACCTATCTAACCCTAACTCCTCCATGACCTACTCTCATTGGCATGTAGCATGAATATACTCTGTATTGAAACCATTCCACTACTAACATAATGTATTTGAGGGACCTCTGAAAGTCATGTTTTGAAGATATCATCAATATCTCAACTTCACTTCATCACTTGTATCATAAAATTATCAATGTTTAAACATATTACTTCAAAATGGAAGGATAGCATGCCCTCAAACCAATCAATGACAACATGAACAACTACTATATCAAAAAGAACATACATGCTTGTGCCATATCAAGAACATATAAGCTTGAGAACACTTGAAAGAAACTACAAGCTTGTGAAAATCATGTTGTAATACTTTGACATCCTTCTATTACCGTACCTATAACTGTACCTTAACATTCTCCTTGACACATCATTCAATATTCAACACATCACCAATAACATGAAATAAGCTGACATAAGAACATGAACCTTCTTTGTAGACAACTTCTGAACATGATGAACAATGACATCTTGATGTGTAAGACATCAAAACATGAACCAAGACATGCATCCAATCACTTGAAGTATGGTGATCAACTCACTTGAAGCATGGAGATCTTGAAAGATCTTGAAGTATAAACTTCTTCCAATCATCAACAAGATGAAGTAAACAAAGACATCCAACAATCTGCATAACCTCTACAATTTATCCAACATGAAGGCCTTCTCTACATGAAGAACAAGAATTTGACTCTCTACATGATGTAGCCATTGACCTCTTGAACAAACAATCAATCAATAGAAATTAAGACCCCCTTATTGGTAATGGCAACTCAATGACTATTCTTGGTAAAGGCAACTCCTGATGTATGAGAAGGTATGATAGCATGATGGCACCAATCCAAACTAAGGACCACACTGATATCAATGATGATCATGAAGTTAACACTGTGACACCTATGACAACTCAACTCTAACTCATGCATCATGCACCCATATCATGTATATCATGCATCAAATAAAACCACCATAGCATTATGCATCTCATATAACACCATGCAACACAACGAGTAATACCATGAACAATCTCCTGATGATATGGTCACCTCCAACACCATGTGAACCTGAGAAATCTTTTGACATCAATGACAATCAACATGCCAAAGCCAATAGAGGAAGGGCTACCCCTTTCTATAGTTGGGGTAGGGGCTCTCATTAGATTGAAAAGATGGTGATTTTGATTTGTAGAGCTTCAATCAGAGATTGGGAATTTGACTAATTACCACTAGCTTTGTTTTGGTCCTTTGAGTTTATGCAAGTGATGGTTCAAAACCTATATCGATTGAGGGTGAGTTAACTAGGCATAGCTAATTAGTCTGATCAGATTGGCTTTGATGGGCTTCCCTAGCATACACCAAAGCTCCATTTGGGTGTGATTCAACTTCATAGCTATCAAAGTGTTCTATGCTTCATGTTACCATGAAGGAATTGACTAGGATGGAGGGTGTGAATAAAATTAATGGGTGCATCCAAAGAAACTAGAATAGTGCAATAAGTATTGCTACCTATTAATAGACGAAATATGCCCCCACCTTCCTATTTGACAGAATGACACTACCAACTTTTAAAGCACTTCCTCTCTTAGTATTAATATAAGGTCAAGTACCCCTTCCCTACTATGGGAGGGTACCTTACCTCCTATTTATATAGATAGGAGAGGGTGTTATTTAAAACTTTTGTATCTAGCTAGGCTCTGTAAAACTTCAATCTCTTAAAGGCATAAACAAGCAATTACTTACCTCAAAAGCTCTTTATCAACAACTGGGCATAAATGTACTCACTTGAAGGTGTATGTAATAGATCAAATCGGATTGGCTTTGATAGGATTTGCTAAGATAAAATAAAGCTCCTTTCAAGTGTTCATTAAATATGTAATGATCAAAGGATTTTGTGTTTTGTGTTTCCACAAATGAAACAACCATGCTAGAGGGTCTGAATTGAATTAAAGGGTACAGCTAGAGCAACTAGAATAATGTAGCAGTCATTGCTACCTATAGATAGACTAGATATGTCCCCCCTCTCCCTATTGACTAGAAGAAGGGGACTCTTAGCTTTTAAAGCACCTCCTCTCTCTATCCTCATTAATATAAGGTGATGTGCCCCCTCTATAATATGGGTAGGTAGCTCCCTCCTTTCTCTATTTATATATAGATGAGAGGTCACTCTTTCTCAATGCAAGTGATTCATGAGAAGGCCAACTATTTAGATTAAGGGTTGGTTCTACTATTTGTTGGTGAGCTTCATTGTTGGAGGATAGTCGTGAGATCTAGTCACTAAGGTGAGTGTTGTATGAAGTATTATATGGGCATGTGAAGTAGGGTAGCTCGAACAATTAATATTCCTAGGGCCAATAGGAGGTTTAATGCATCACTAGCATCTTCAAATAAAGCTAACTTCCCTTGAATTATAAGGAGGTGGGGGTTCCCACATTGTCTATATCTATATCAATTGTCTAGGGAGGTTAGGTAGTTTCGTTGTTCCCCCTCCCACCCATCACGTGTCCCATATATAATGGATAGATTACACCCACTATTGTTTTTGTTGATTGGCACTACCTATAACTATAAATTATGCCTGTCTAATTGACCTATAGTGGGGGGTGTACAGGCCCCTATCGATATCTCTATCAATTGCGGCCCTTCCCTTAGTTATAGATAATAGGGTCCCTGAATTCCTCAATTGTGAAGAAAAGGAAAAAGTAGATCTCTTGGGAGGGGTCAGAGGGTCTCTCTCATGAGACAAAGGTTGGTCTACGGTTTCTTATTGCTTCCTCCCTTCCCTATAACTACTATAAAGGGTTGGGGGCCATACTGTCAACTATAACTATTATAGAGAGTTTGTTCAGGGGGGAGGTGGGTGGGGAGCACGAGTATTATAAAGACTGAATCATGATGGTATCCTCAGATGCCCTAGGGGACCTTTTAGAACTAAAGATGTATTTAGGTAATTCCATCAAGGATTGTTAGGAGGGTACCCACTATAGAGGATATGGTACCTTGATGGCCTGCAATTGCCAAAATCATGAGAATTATTATTTAAAGGACACAAATCAATCACCAAGTTGTAGATTTAAACCTGATGAATCTACATCCCAAATATGAAAGATTTTAGGCAGAGGAGAGTTAACTCTAGCAATCTTCTCTTCTTCTCGATTAGTTTCCATTTTTTTAACTCACGTAAATGGAAACTCTTATCCTTATCTACTTTCAAATCTTATCCTTGTCCATCCATCAAAAAATCTATAAATACTTCCTTTCACTCATTTGAATCATCACAAATTTCAATGCAAAATAATTCTATCACTTTTATCACTCAAATCTATTAATGTTATGCTAATGAGTTGAGCATCCACAATCTTGAACACATTGCTTCAATACGATCAATCGAAGGTTGGCAATGAAATTTGAAACTAGGGTTTGAGTTATATGCATTTATCTTATTTTGCATTTCATATTTTATTTTCTTACAAAAGCTATGGGCAATGGGCTATGATAGTAGTGTTATTGGTCTGCACTAAGATTGAACCATGGCCAGAGAAAAGTGAGATTTTTCCTTCCACCACCTCCCATACAAAGTGATATTGTACATCAATATGTTTCATCTCACATGATAAGTTGAGTTTTATGCTTAGAGCAAAGTACTCTGGCTATCACAATGCAACACCATGTTATCTTGCTTTACTTGCAATTCACTCAAAACTCTATGAAGCTAGATTGCCTCCTTACTAGCCTATGTCGTTGCCATATATCCATCTTCAGGAGTAGACAAGGCCACCATTGTCTACAACTTTGAGACCTAGCTAATAGCACCTCCTACTAAGGAGAAAACTTAACCTGTAGTGGATTTTCTCTTATCTCTGTCTCCACCAAAGTCCACATCCACATATGCATTAACACGAAGACTACTCCCAGTGTAACAAATAGCAACATCAAAAGTGCCTCTCAAATACTTAGGAATCCACTTCACAACTATCTAATGCTCATAACCTAGATTTGCCATGTAACGATTGACTACTCCCACTACTTGTGCAATGTTTGATTTGGTGCACACAATGGCAAACATAAGACTACCAACTTTTGATGAGTATGGTACACAAGACATTTGTGTCCTCTCTACTTCTGTGCTAGGGCACTATTCTAAAGGAAAGTTAATGTGAACATGAAATGGAGTACTAACTTGTTGTGCATTCTACATATTGAAGTGCTACAAAATATTTTTCACATAAGTCTTCTGTGACAACCAAAGCTTCTTGTTCTTTTTGTCTCAATGTATCCTCATTCCAAGAATTTGATTCGCACCTCCTAAGTCCTTCATTTCAAACTTCCTAGCAGGCCGATCTTTTAACCCGATGATTCTATACATGTTGCAACATGCTACCAACATATCATCAACATACAAAAGAAAAATATTGAAATTGTCATCTTCATACATTTGAAAGTACACACAATGATTAGCCTCACATTTGCTAAAACCCAAGCTCATCATGAAAGAATCAAATCACTTGTACCAACAACTTGGCACTTGTTTCAAACTATATAATGATTTGTTCAACTTGCAAACTAGATTCTCCTTATCTTTTCCACAAAACCTTCTGGTTGGTCCATGTAAATTTCTTCAAAGAGGTCACCGTGTAAGAAAGTTGTTTTAACATCTAACTGTTGTAGCTTGGAATCAAGAGTAGAAACAAGAGCCAAAACAACTTTCAAGCCCATACAATAGGTGAAAATTTTCATCAAAATCAATACCAGATTTTTGTGCATACCCCTTTGCTACCAACCGAGCTTTATATCGCTCCACATTATCATTTATATCCCTTTTCAGTTTGTAGACCCACTTTTTCCCTATAGTTGTTCCCCCATTAGGCAATGGCACAAGCTCCCATGTGTTATTTTTATGTAGAGCTCCCATCTCCTCTTCTATGTTTGCTAGTGCAAGAGCACCCCACGAAGACTAGAGTCTTATGCATTTTATGCATTTTCTATATTTAATGTAATAAGGTCTGTTTGACCAAACTTGTCATTGGTGTTTGTATTTCAGTTTTTGTTTGTAATCCCTAGGACACTTATCGAGCTGTCATGATAAGGTTGTTAGTTTGTTAGTTGGTTATCTCTCCCAGCCATTTGGAATTGTCTCCCAACTACTGGGAATCAAATCGGTACTACTGTTGGCATGTAGTTGAATAGCTCAGCTCCGACCGATTTTAGATATAGAACTGAAGAGATAGAGCAGAGGTTAGATAGAGCAGTAGTTGTGAAATTGTGAAATCAGATATCTGTATGCAATTCTGAAATAATAAGAAGATCATGTTTCATGGTGTTTTTCTAGTTTTCAAATTCATGGCGTAACGATTTTTCTTTTCTTTCGAATCGATATGGGTTCCTAACCCATTCCACTGGTTGGATTACTTCGTAATCGATGGAATGGCTGTATATATATATATCTGTGTTTTGTTTTGTTTTCCTATTTCATTCATGTTCATGTTTGCAGGATTGTTTGTAGCATGCTTCGATAAACCCTAGCATCCTCATGTGCTAGGTTGGTAAAGGGTAAAAGTTTGTATGATTGAAGGAGAAATAATTCAGTGAAATTGCGAGGGTTCAGCGGAACAGAATGGTGAGATTCCACAATGTTCAATTAGATATACATTTTGTGTGTATATCACTTTTGTATGCGAGATATACATTTTGTGTGTATATCGCTATTACATGTTTCTGCGTATATCGCTTTTGTCTATCGTAGTTGTATGTAGGAAACATACGTCGCAAATATACAAGTCTATCGCATGTACAAAGGAGAGAGAAAGTCTTTTGGACGTGGATATACAATCTCTGTGTATATCACAAATGTATATCAGGTTCAATCCCTGTGTATACTGCAGTTGCATGTTTGTGAGTATCCCACAGATGTATGTGGCGGATTGTATTTGTTGAATGTACATTGGGAATGTACATCAGGCCGATACAAACAAGTCAACGGCCAATTTCCCTGGATAGCATATTCTAGAGGAATATTCGGTGTATGCATATTTTGAGTTGTATGTTTTGAATGTATATCAAAATATACATTCTGCAGATACATTGGGTTATATGCATAAGGTGACCGGCAGGAGCAGTTGGAGGAACCGGCAATCGAGGGACATGGTTTGTATATACAACACTGATTATATCGGTGTGACGGAAAGCATCAGAGAAAAATCTATTCAGGAGGCCGACAACATATGTGTTACAGATAGGTAACAAAGGTAAAGTGCATTCATTGGTATGAACCTTGGGATCGGCGAAAGGATTTTGAACTACGTCGACGGGATAAGTCTTGGCGATAGAAGTGTCAGGGACACATCATTGTGAAGAAGGCCTTCAGTGCAAAAAGGAATTGGCTGGCCGATGATGATGGTCTCACTGATGGGAGAACATACAAAGATAAATGTATGTTAGCGGTTGTTTGACAACCATTGTGCATGTTTTCATTGCCCGTTCTGCATCATAGTGGTATCAGAGCAAAGGAGTATCCTTTGGGAAGAAGGAGAAAATAAAATGTCAGACGGAGAGGGATCAGAAGAGTTCTCAGCAAGGATGACCAACACTGAGTTGGTTGTCCTGGTAAAGAAGCAGATTGTAGAGAGTAAAGCAATTATTGCTCAGAATTAGGCATTGAAAGATGAGTTGGAAAAATTGAGGGACAAAGTCAGAAGGGGAAGAGATTCTGGTGAATGAGAAGATAGGGATGAAGAGGATATCCCTAGGTAGGAAGAGATAGAGCTTCCTGTAGACTAGAGGCCCTTACTAAATGCCCTCAAATCCATGGAACGGAGGACCATGGACATGAAAATAGACCTACCAGTGTTTGCAGGAAAAATGGAACCTGATTCAGTGATGGAGTGGATAGACTCCTTGAACAATTTGTTTGAAATAGAGGAAATACCAGACCACCAAAGAGTGAAGATAGCTCAATCCAAAATGAAAGGAGCTGCACTAACCTGGTGGAATTTCATCCAAGATGACAGGGTGAAAGAAGGAAAGAACAGAGTTGCTACATGGAAGAAGATGAAGGCTTTGGTGAAGGAAGCCTATGTTCCATTGGATTATAACATCCAGTTACATAAGAGGAGACAAAATCTGAAGCAGAAGGAGTTAGATGTCAGTGCATACACTAAAGAATTCATGAAGCTCTGTCTCAAGACAAAGGTGAAGGAGAATGAGGAAGAGAAGGCAGCAAGGTATCTCAATGGGTTGAGATTTGCCATCCAAGAAGACCTAAATCTGCATAATCCAAATACAGTTCAGAAGTGCTATCAATTAGCACTCAAGGTAGAAGAGAAGCTAAAGAGAAAACAAGAGCAGAACAATAGAGGAAGAGGAAGATAGCAAAGAGGGGGAAGAAGTCCATTCAGAGGTAGAGGAAATGGATTTAGACAACAAGGAGACTCAAATCAGGAGAACAACAAAGGAGACAGCAGTTAATCTCAAAAGGGAAGTTATGATCAAAAAGGAAATTTTAGGGGCAGAAGACCACCTTTCAGAGGGAGATCTCAAGGCAGAGGATCTATTAGATGTTACAATTGTAATCAAGAAGGCCATATAGCTAGTAGATGTCCAAAAAAAGAAACAAGTTCAACGGGAGAAAGGAGGACTAATCTGATCCAAGAATATGATTGTCAAAGTGCAACAAGTTCAAACACTTATCAAAGTGGTAATGCCCCTGACAGCTATGGATATCCTGAGCAAGGAGAAGCTCTGATGATTAGGAGAGCAATGACCACCATGAAGGTGCCTAACAAAGAACCCCCACAAAGGAAATCTCTTTTTAAAACTACTTGCAAGGCAGGAGGAAAGGTATGTAAAGTTCTGATTGATTCTGGATCTACTAAAAATTTTGTGTCTGATGAAATGGTAGAAAAGCTTAAGCTTAGAAGACTACCACACCCTTGCCCATACAAAATTTCATGGGTCACTCAAGGTCAGCAAACAATTGTGGAAGAGTAGGCTTGGGTGGAATTTCAAATTGGAACGTACAAGGACAGGTTACTGTTTGACATTGCTAAGTTGGATGCCTGCCATCTCCTATTTGGAAGACCATGGCAGTATGACTTGAAATCTCACCATGATGGAGTTAGGAACACCTATTCAATCACCAAGGATGGTAAGGTGATAGAGTTACTACAATCGATAGAAATGGAGGTAGAATCAAAAGGAAAAGAAGTCAAGGTAATGATGGTAGAGGGTAAACAATTCATGAAGGAGATAGCAGATGAAGGTGCAGTTGCATATGCCCTTGTTCCATGCCTAAAGGTGAATAAGGAACAATAGCAAGAAGTCAAGGGAGAGAAGAAGCAAAGGTTCATAGACCACGCTATCCAAGAACTATTGGACAAGTACAAAGGCATCATCTCTAATGAAATGCCAAGGTCCCTACCACCTATAAGGGACATCAGTCATTGCATAGATCTAATCCCTGGATCTACACTACCAAACAAGGCAGCATACAAACTTACACCAGAGCAGAATGCAGAGGTAGCAAGGCAGATTGAGGAATTATTGGAAACAGGCCTAATTGGCAAAAGTTTAAGCCCATGTGCAGTACCGGTTGTACTAGCACCAAAGAAGGAAGGCACTTGGAGGCTTTACACTGATTCAAGGGCTATTAACAAGATCACAATCAGGTATAGGTTCCCAATCCCTAGGATAGAAGACTTACTTGATTTCTTGGGAGGTGCCAAATATTTTACAAAGATAGATTTGAAAAGTGGTTATCATCAGATCAGGATTAGGCTAGGAGATGAGTGGAAAATTGCATTTAAGACCAATGAGGGGTTATATGAATGGAAGGTCATGCCTTTTGGTTTGTCCAATGCCCCTAGTACCTTTATGAGGTTGATGAATGAGGTCTTGAGAGAATTTATAGGCAAGTTTGTCATAGTATACCTAGATGACATTTTGATTTTCAGTAATACAAGGGAAGAACATCTCAAACATATAGACTTGGTTCTCGAAAGGTTACATGAAGAGCAGTTAATGATCAACTTGGACAAGTGTTTGTTCATGCAGGAGGAGATCATCTACTTGGGTTTTGTCATCTCACATGGCAAACTGAAAATGGATCAAGAGAAGGTAAGTGCCATACTGTCCTGGCCAACTCCTAGAACTATGAATGATGTCAAAAGTTTCCATGGGTTAGCAACCTTCTATAGGAAGTTTATAAGAGGGTTTAGTCATGTCTATGCACCCATGCTTGACACCATAAAAGGAGGACATAAGTGCAGGTTCACTTGGACAAGGGAAGCAGAAGATTCATTTGAGACATTGAAGAAGAAGGTGGCACAGCAGCCAGTCCTTGCACTTCCTAATTTCAATAAAATTTTTCAGGTAGAATGTGATGCCAGTCACATGGCAATTGGGGCAGTACTCAATCAAGAAGGGAGACCGATTGCATTCTTTAGTGAGAAACTTAATGATGCTAAGAAGAGATACTCATCCTATGATTTGGAGATGTATGCTCTAGCCCAGTCACTCAAAAAGTGGAGGCATTACTTGATGCCAAAAGAATTCATAGTGTTCACAGATAATTAGGCCCTTAGTTTTATAAACAGTCAAGAAAAGCTGAACCATCGGCACATGAAGTGGGTGGAGACTTTGCAAGCTTTCACCTTCACACTCAAGCACAAGAAAGGGGTCAAGAACAAGGTAGCAGATGCTTTGAGCAGAAGGGTTCTAACAATAAATTAGATACAGTTGGAGAGTGTTGGTATTGATTCCTTAAAGACTATGTATGATACTGATGAAGACATTGGAGAAATCTACAAAGTATGTACTTCTTTTGAAGACAAATATCACGTTGAGTACTCTGAATTTCTGATACAAGATGGATTACTTTTCAAAGGTGGACAGTTGTGTATTCCATGATGTTCTATGAGACTAAACATTATTAGGGAGAAGCATTGTGGGGCCATGGCAGGACATTTCGGTCTAGATAAGACTCTAGACCTTTTAAAGAGACATTACCATTGGCCTAAGTTACAGTCAGATGTGAGGAAATTTGTGGAAGCATGTGTGATATGTCAAAAAGCAAAAGGGAGATCAACTAATGCAGGTTTATATCAGCCACTACCCATTCCTTCTAGGCCATGGGAGAGCATAAGTATGGATTTTGTGTTAGGTTTACCTAGAACAAGGAAGAGATATGATATCATTTTTGTTTTAGTAGACAGATTCAGTAAAATGGCACATTTCTTGCCATGCAAAACTACTTGTGATGCTTCATATGTTGCAGACCTATTTTTCAAGGAGATAGTGAGGATTCATGGATTGCCATTGAGCATAGTGTCAGATAGAGATGTGAAATTTATTGGTCATTTTTGGAGGACTCTTTGGAAGAAGCTTGGTACCAATTTGTCCTTCGCATTAGCTTATCATCCTCAAACTGATGGACAAACTGAAGTGGTTAACTGTTCATTGGGAAATTTGCTAAGGTGTTTGACAAGGCAGCATGGAGAGAAGTGGGAGGTTATGTGCAGGATCATCGCGGGCCAAACAGTGGCAATAGGAAAAAAAATCACGTTTTTATTTAGCCAAATTCGCAACTTGGCAAAGTTTGACTTTGAAACAGATATCTGTTTTGGTTTGGATACCAAACCAAAATGGATATCCATTTTTGAAAAAAATTTGGGAAAAAGGCTTTTTACTGGTAGCAAGCAAGAGAAGAGAGAACATGAATGATAGTATGCAGACTTAAGACCACTTAAAAGGAGTGAGAGAGATGTGAGGCGGAAACCAAGATCAATTAAGGGAGAAGGATAGCTACCTATCAAACCTAGTGAAGTGAGGGACAAAGAGGAGTGGGGGACATCTAGGCACACTAAGACAAAACAAACAAAGAAAGACTAACTAGGATGAGAGGAAGACCCAAGTAAAGAAAATTAAAAAAGCAAACAAAGGAGCAAGGCCACAAATTAGAAGGGAGCAAAAAGAGGAATAACTGTAATACAATCAACCATAAAGAACAAACCGAGGATGAAAGAGATAAGGTAATTAAATAATTAAATAAATAATAAAAAAGGGGGGGACAACTGAAGAGGTTAAAATGTGAGGGATAGATTGGGAAAAGCTACATATAAAGAACAAGAGAGGGGTGAACTACGAAGGCAAAGGAGGGGGGCTAACAAAAAAGAAAGGTAAGCCAATAACTATCCAAAGGAGGAAAGAAACTAACTGGGAGAAAGCATAAGAGAGAAGAGTAAATCATAAAAGGGAAGACAAGCTACAACGACCAAATAATATATATAAATATATATTCACAACAAACTCCAAGCCACAAATAAAGCACCAAGGGGCAACAAGAAACGAAGGATATGGTTAAAAACCTAGAAATTAAAGAGGAGGGAGAAGGGGGCAACGAGATCCAAAGGTTGGAGACGGGAGGTTAAGCTAGGGGACAAGAGTATGAGAAATAAAAAGGTGAGAACGGGCCAAGGAGGGTAAAGAGGAGGGAGGACAAGGAGCAAAGGGAAAGGGGGGAGAGGAGCCTAGGGGGAGAGGAAAAGGGGATAAGATGAGGGCAAAAGAGGAGGCGCAAAGACTCAATCCCACAAAAGGGGACAAGGAGGGGACAGAGGGGGGGCGGGGGCAAGAACCGGTAAAGAGGGGAAAAAAGGACAAAGATAGGAGAAGGGAGAGGGGAGCTAACAAGATTGGGTCAGGAAAGAGAGGGGAGGGGTAAGAGGGGAGGATGGGGAAGAGAAATCAACTAAGAGTGAAGGAAATCATGATGGGGTAAGAGGGGAGGCTTTTTACTCTTTTTGAAAATACACCTCTTAAATCTTGGATCTCCCATCAATATATGAACCTCCTTAAAGACCGTTTCTAGTGAAGGAGGAGGGCAAATTAACATTGGTAGCTTCTTTACACATTGATCCATAAGGATTTGTTAAACACTAAGAATCATCACTAATGAATTACTCAAATAAGCAATAATAAAATATTCAATTTTGTTCATCAGGTGAAATAATCACTTTTCTAGACTATGTTCCAATATTTTGGGGATAGGAATGGTGGGGCAGCAGGGGTTGTGTTTTGGGGTGTTTTGGATTTCATGCCCTAAATTGCTTTACGCAATCCTTCATATGATTTGATTCATGATACATGGTTTGAGAAGGATACGCATGATATACCCTTACCCTCTAGTGATAAAATTATGAATGATACTTTATGTGGTGAAGCTACACCTTCGTTAATCCTTCATGACATTGTTATTCCTTGTGATGATGATGTCCTTCATGTGATATGTTAGGACATAATGCAAAGTTAACATGGCATAAACTCTCTTGGAAGGGTAAGCATGGACTATAAGAACATTGAACTAGTTGGATCTGTTAAGCTCGCCATTTATGAAAGAACCTTTTAAAAGGTTAACCTTAATTAGGTAAGGTTATGTTTCAGTGTGGTTGTTTGTGCAACAATGTGTAAATTAATGTTACTGAAGGATAAATCTAACTATAATATACTAACATTTTAATAACCATGAGAGCTGGGACTAATAATTAGACTAAAAACTTGACAAACAATACAACTTGGACACATGTAGGACTTGGAAAATGGAAAAGAATATAATTAAACGTGGAAAACAATGAAAAAGTGGTATTAGTCAAGCACCTATATAAAGAAGTGGTTTAGAGGTTGGTTAGGGGAATTATTTAGGGTTTAGAGGTTTAGGGTTGCTTAGGTTTAGGGGTTTAGGGTTTACAGTTTAAAGAGAGATAGAGAGAGGGGACTGATAGAGTTTGGGAGAGATAGAGGAGACAAAGGGGAGAGATAGGAGATAGAGAGTGAGAGACATGTCTAAAGACATAGAGAGAGAGAGAGAGATTGAGAGGTAGAGGGATGATAGAGATAGGGAGATAGAGGTTTAGGGTTGCTTGGGTTTAGGGGCATTATTTAGGGTTTAGGGTTTATGGTTTTGGGGTTAGGGGTTAAGGTTTAGAGGTTTAGGTTTTAGGGTTTAGAGAGAGATAAAGGACCAATAGGGAGATATAGAGGAGTCTGAGGGGAGAGATAGGGATATAAAGAGTGAGGGACATGGCAAGAGACATAGGGAGAGAGATTGAGAGGTAGAGGGACAAAGGTGATAGGGAGATAGGGGAGAGATAGGGAGATAGTGGTTTATGGTTACTTGGGTTTAGGGTTTAGGGGTTTGGGGTTTAGGGTTTCTCAGGTTTAGGGGTTAGGGGTTAGGGTTTAGGGGCATTATAATTTAGGGTTTAGGATTTATTGTTTAGGGGTTAGGGGTTAGGTTTAGAGGTTTAGGGTTTTGGATTTAGGGTTTATAGAGAGAGAGGAATGATAGGGAGATATAGAGGAGTCTGAGGGGAGGGATAGGGAGATAGAGAGTGAGGGACATGGCTAGAGACATAGGGAGAGAGATTGAGAGGTAGAGGGACACATGTGGTAGGGAGATAGGGGAGAGATAGAGAGATAGTGGTTTATGGTTACTTGGGTTTAGGGTTTAGGGGTTTGGGGTTTAGGGTTTCTCAGGTTTAGGGGTTAGGGGTTAGGGTTTAGGGGCATTATAATTTAGGGTTTAGGATTTATTTTTTAGGGGTTAGGGGTTAGGTTTAGAGGTTTAGGGTTTTGGATTTAGGGTTTATAGAGAGAGAGGAATGATAGGGAGATATAGAGGAGTCTGAGGGGAGGGATAGGGAGATAGAGATTAAGGAACATGGCTAGAGACATTGGGAGAGAGATTGAGAGGTAGAGGGACACAGGTGGTAGGGAGATAGGGGAGAGATAGGAAGATAGTGGTTTAGGGTTACTTGGGTTTAGGGTTTCTCAGGTCTAGGGGTCAGGGGTTAGGGTTTAGGGGCATTATTTAGGGTTTAGGATTTAAATTATTTAGGGGTTAGGGGTTAGGTTTAGAGGTATAGGGTTTTGGATTTAGGGTTTATAGAGAGAGGAATTATAGGGAGATAGAGAGAGGAGATGGAGGAGAGAGATAAGGAGATAGAGAGTGAGGCACATGGCCAGGGCCATAGGGAGAGAGATCAAGAGAGGTAGAGGGATGATAGAGATAGGGAGATAAGGGAGAGATAGGGAGATATAGGTTTAGAGTTGATTGGATTTAGGGTGTACCTGGGTTTAGGGTTTCTTAGTTTTGGAGATAGCTAGATAGAAAGAGAGAGGAGACAGATAGGGAGAGATAGAGGTGACAAAGGGGAGAGATAGCGAGATAGAGAGTGAGCAATATGTCTAGAGAAATAGGTAGAAGGATGATAGAGATAGGGAGATAAGGGAGAGATAGGAGATAGAGTTTAGGGTTGCTCACGTTTAGGGTTTAGGGGTTAAGGTTTAGAGGTTTAGGGTTTAATGTTTAGAGAGAGAGGACCAATAGGAGATATAGAGTGAGGGACATGGCTAAAGCATAGGGAGAGAGATTGAGAGGTAGAGGAATGATAGTGATGGGGAGATAGTGAGATAGGGAAATAGAGCTCGATAGAGGTTTAGGGTTTCTTGGGTTTAGTGTTTAGGATTTAGGGGTTTATGGTTTCTCAAGTTTAGGGTTTAGGGGTTAGGAAATAGGGATTAGGGGTTAGGGGTTAGGTTTAATCATGCATCCCAGTCATTCCCCTATCATTCCTATATATCCTATCTCTCCCCTCTATCTTTCCCTCTCCCTTATCGATGAAGCAAATGGAAACAAGAAAACTAGGAGTCCCTTTGTCAGGTTTAGGGTTTAGGGCTTAGGGGAATTATTTAGGGTGTATGGTTTAGGGGTTAGGGTTTAGTATTTGGAAGAATTATTTAGGGTTACTTGGGTTTAGGGTTTAGGGGCATTATTTAGGGTTTACGGTTGCATGTCAAAAGTAGTCTCTCTCTCTCTAAATCTGTAAACCCTAAATAATGGCCCTAATCCCTAACCCCTAACCTACATCTACCTCTCTCCTGTATCTATACAAAAGTGCCTTTAAAATACTATGAGATACCTTAGTATAAGTAAATCATATAAAAATCAAATATATATATCATCATAATCCTATATAAATTTTGATAGTATTTTATAGCTAAAATGCCTAAATATCATCATAATCCTTTATAAATTTGCTTGTATTTTAGAGCTAAAATGCCTAAATATCATCATAATCCTTTATAAATTTGCTTGTATTTATAGCTAAAATGCTTAAATATCATCATAATCCTTTATAAATTTGCTTGTATTTTATAGCTAAAATGCCTAAATACTTAAAATGCTAAAAATGCTACAATAATGAAATAAAAAACAATGAATACAATAGGGAAAAAGAAAACAGAAAACGGATATCTGTTTTGGAGAGCATAAAAAGCAAAAAAAGACTGCGTTTTTGCAAACCCACGGCTTGCAAAAACACAGTCTCATCTTCAAAAAATGGATATCAGAGCAAAGGAACGGATATCCGATCCAAAGAGGTAAGATTTCATGCAATTTTTTTGTTTGTTTTGTATTTTCAAGAAATTTTTTTGGTTTTTATGCTAAGTGGGTATGTTTTATAATTTAATTAGGTAAAATGGATGTACAAAATGAAAACCCAAACCCTCCACCACCAAACCCTCCCCCTCCAACAATAGAAGAGAATATTCAAAGAAATATTGATCATATAAGAAGGATCATAGAAATGTATTGCCGCCACCCTTGATTGTCTATAATGACATCAAATTTAGAGGGAATCATTAATCATATTCAAACCTTGTCAACCCAACACGAATCATTTCGGCAATGGCGAGAAGCCAAGAAGGCCAAATATGCTAACGGTTTGTCATATGAGGAAGTCAAAGATTTAGAGATTACAAAAACTATGTTAGCCCAACACTTTGTCAATCCTAAAACCGGATTGCATGTTGATGTCCGTAAGCCCAAATTTTCAATCAAATGGTGTATTCATGACGGCATTAGTCAAAACTTTTGGGATCGTTGGTGGATGGTTTTTGATAAACCATCCAACAACAATTTAGATGTGCCTTTGTATTTCCTCCGTAAACTCTATGTAGAGTTCATCATGGGTTAACATGTTAATTATTTTGATTTTAGAGAGTTTCAAGGAGTGGGCAGAGGAATGCCTCAAGATAGACCTGGGGCAATTAGACAAGTACAAGGTCCCTATATTCCCCCTCCTTCTATCCCTTCTCCACCCCTAATGCAGCACCCAGACGTTGTTGCCAAATGCAACACAACAGGGCCTTAGTGCCATACACTCTTTGACCAAGCATTTGATTATACAGACATCTCAGTTTGCACAAGCACATGATGAAGGTGATGATATTGGATCACCTAGCACTACTAGACCATCGTCATCCAGACATGTATGTGTGCCCCATCATTGCATTTCTTGCAATCATTTATGCTTGGGTCCTATTATGGAGAGTAGTGAGCCACCGTTGAACACATCAAAGTATGATCTCCATTCACGAGATGAGGCAATGGGGTCCAGAACTCAAGCTGAGGGGTCAGGGACAAGAGTAGAAGCTACCAGATCAGTAAACATTAGAGAACGAGAAATGCATGAGCAATCTTTTCTGCAGGTAAAATTTAAAGTTAAATTTTATGGTCTATTCCATTTGAATATATAAACAACTTTATTAGTACTAATGTATCTAAGTGGGATAACAGTTGATGACAGAGGGGGAGTTGACAGAAGTTCATCATGGAACTTTGTCTGCCATCCAATTTGGCTTAGACTTGCCAGTATAATTTGTTGTACACATCAACTTTTTTTTATGCATTAATTATCTTTGTGAGTAATTATATATTAATTTATATCTTGATGTTAATTTTATTTTATAGTCAATTGAAGATGTGAATGATGTGGCATCTTTGCCAATAGTCTTTTCTCGAACTCCTGATCGACCCAAGGGACTATCATTTGCAGAACAGCTTTCTCAACACCAACAAAGGGTGGAGGTAATTTGATTGAATTGTACTTTAATTGATAATTTAGAAAACTTAAATATTTGATTATAGTCATTTAGAGTCTTACATTCTTGTCCTTCTTAATTGATGCAGGAGGCCTCGATGGTGGTATGTGCTTGTTTTCTAGTAGATAAGTTTTTGTGTAGTGCATTTCCTATTTTAAATGTATGTATTTCCTATTTTGTTTAATAATTATATATTAATTTATTTCAATGTTACTTTGCTTTTATGTAGTCTGTTGAGAATGTGAGTGATGTGCCACCTTTGCCATCATGCTTCACTAGGACACCTGATCGTCTTAAGAGAAAATCATTTGCAGAATGATTGTCCGAACAACAACATAGAGTCGAGGTAATTGAATTGAATTTTTCTAAATAATTGATAGTTTATCTAGCGGTCTTATAGTTGATTGTAGTGATTTAGATGTATGTTAATAAATGAAAGTTCTTAATTGTAGTAGATAAGAATCTATTTACTAACTTTAACTTATTTTTATTTACCATTGAAGAGATTAATCAAATTTGTGTTTTGACTTGTTAATGCAGGAAACTTCACCTCCATCAATTACTAGACATTTTGGTACAAAGAGGACACTTTTCCAGGATCCATCACAGATTGAGGATCAAGTGGACTTGTAGTATTTGATGTAGCTATTTGGCATGTAGATTGTATATAGATTTTGAGACATGGCATATGCCACATTTTGTAAAAAATATTTTGAGTTGGCATATTTGCCAAATTTTTGTATATGTCTACCATTATGGACTAGATTTTAATGTATATACACCTTGATATACAATATAATTTAAATTCCTTATGTGCAAGTCATGATACTTCCCATGATGCCATACATTATGATGATAGTTCTTTAGTCCATTGATTATATGTTTAGCATTGAGAATGGTTTTAGATCAATAGAATCAATAGAATCAATATGAAAAAATTCCTTATATATGCCCTAATCAAATAAGGTCATGATAAACCATTTCATCATGTATTTAGTCTTCACCTTGTCAAATTTTGTAAATATGTCCAAGTTGTCATATGAAAAATGTAAAAAAAATGCAAAAGTATGGAAGATGAATAGTCAAGTACTCAAGAGTCAGTTGGAGACTATTGGTTTCCCTCAAATCATGTATAAATATGCATAAACCTTCATGGAAAAGGCATTGGAGATGTATTGAAAACATTTTGAAGATGAATTGAAGACATGTTTGAATGAAATTAATGTCAAGAAACTCTATGTCAAGGACACTGGGGGCACATTATAAACATAAAAAACTTACATCTTGGGGGGAGGTGCCAATAAGGCCAATAAGGATACTATTTCAGTTGGGTGTGTGTGTGTATGCAAATCCCATTTATGGCCGAGAAGCTCTCTATTTACTATTATTCAACTCTCGTTGATAGGAGGTTGGCTCTACAACTATTGCAATTTGTGTATGAAACCTAGATGCCTACGAGATCATATATATATGTATGTATGTATGTATGTATGTATGTATGTAAATCCTACAAGACATTCATTCATGAAATTACTATGCAAAGAGGGTTTATAAGTTTCATTAGGGTTTATGACTATCCTAAAACAACATCGTGTATATGCTCATAAAAGCCATCAAACTCTGAGAATAAACTCATCATTAGATAAGGAGTGGAAGGCTAAAGTCACATTCCCAAAAACCTCTTAAAATCACATGTCTCCTCTTATGAAAACTAGGGTCTTTGCCGATACATTGTTCCGTAAGAGCAAAATCACTTAAGATCCTAAGAGCAAAAACCTTGCCAGGTGCCATATTTTTTGTTCTGCTCATCGTGGCGTTGAACGGACTACGCCAACACGTCGGGGTGGGCGGTTAAATGTTAGGGGAGGTCTTGTTTTGTGCGCCAAGCATCCCAGTCATTCCAGGCAAGAGGCTACCGGCAAAGTCCCTTAAGATCCCTGAGACCAAAAAACTGCCAAACTTTGACCGGGCAGTTCTCAGAATTTGTGATAGTTGGGAATGCTCTGTTTGGACCTACAGGTGCACGTGACATCTGTCCACAATAACCTCTCTCATTTTTGGTCAACTCCATTCCGTTTGACCGTGCCGAAATCAAACGCATTGTTGCAAAATGCTTCAATTTGATGCAGTGGAAAGGTGCTAGGTGCGACATTTTTCATTCCATAGCTCGTGCGATCGAACGGACTGTGCCAACGCATCGGGGTGGGTGGGTAAATGCTAGTGGAGGTCTCATTTTGTGCGCCAAGCATCCCAATCATTCCGGGCAAGAGGCTACCGGCAAAGTCCCTTAAGATCCCTGAGACCAAAAAACTGCCAAACTTTGACGGGGCAGTTCTTAGAATTCGTGATAGTTGGGAATGTTCTGTTTAGACCTACAGGTGTACGTGGCATCCTTCCACAATAACCTCTCTCATTTTTGGTCAACTCCATTCCGTTTGACCATGCCAAAATCAAACGCATTGTTGCAAAATGCTTCAATTTGATGCAGTGGAAAGGTGCTAGGTGTGACATTTTTCATTCCATAGCTCGTGGGGTTGAACGGACTGCGCTAATGCATCGGGGTGGGTGGGTAAATGCTAGGGGAGGTCTCGTTTTGTGCGCCAAGCATCCCAGTCATTCCGGGCAAGAGGCTACCGGCAAAGTCCCTTAAGATCCCTGAGACCAAAAAACTGCCAAACTTTGACCAGGTAGTTCTCAGAATTCATGATAGTTGGGAATGCTCTGTTTGGACCTACAAGTGCACATGACATCCTTCCACAGTAACCTCTCTCATTTTTGGTCAACTCCATTCCGTTTGACCGTGCCGAAATCAAACGCATTGTTGCAAAATGCTTCAATTTGATGCAGTGGAAAGGTGCTAGGTGCGACATTTTACATTCCATAGCTCATGGAGTTGAACGGACTATGCCAATGTGTCGGGGTGGGTGGGTAAATGCTAGGGGAGGTCTCGTTTTGTGCGCCAAGCGTCCCAGTCATTATGAGCAAGAGGCTACCGGCAAAGTCCCTTAAGATCCCTAAGACCAAAAAATTACCAAACTTTGATGGGGCAGTTCTCAGAATTCGTGATAGTTGGGAATGCTCTGTTTGGACCTACAGGTGTACGTGACATCCTTCCACAATAACCTCTCCCATTTTTAGTCAACTCCATTCTATTTGACTGTGCCGAAATCAAACGCATTGTTGCAAAATGCTTCAATTTGATGCAGTGGAAAGGTGCTAGGTGCGACATTTTTCATTACATAGCTCGTGGAGTCGAACAGACTACGCCAACATCTTGGAAGGACTGGGATGCTTTGCACACAAAATGAGACCTCCCCTATCATTTACTCACCCACCCCAATGTGTTAGCGCAAACCGTTCGGCCCCAGGACCTGTGGAATGCAAAATTTCAATCCTAGCAACTAATGACTTTGCCGGTAGCTTACAGCTCGGAAGGACTAGGATGCTTTGCACACAAAACAAGACCTCCCCTAGCATTTATTCACCCACCCCGACGTGTTGGAGCAAACCGTTTGGCCCCAGGACCTGTGGAATGCAAAATTTCAATCCTAGCAACTTTTGACTTTGTCGGTAGCTTACAGCTCGGAACGACTGGGACGCTTGGCGCACGAAACGAGACCTCCACTAGCATTTACCCGCCCACCCCAATGCGTTGGCACAGTCTGTTCAACCTCACGAGTTATGGAATGAAAAATGTCGCACCTAGCACCTTTCCACTGCATCAAATTGAAGCATTTTGCAACAATGCGTTTGATTTCGGCATGGTCAAACGGAATGGAGTTGACCAAAAATGAGAGAGGTTATTGTGGAAGGATACCACATGCACCTGTAGGTCCAAATAGAACATTCCCAACTGTCACAAATTCTGAGAACTGCCCCATCAAAGTTTGGCAGTTTTTTGGTCTCAAGGATCTTAAGGGACTTTGCCGGTAGCCTCTTGCCCGGAATGACTGGGATGCTTGGCACACAAAACGAGACCTCCACTAGAATTTACCCACCCACTCCAATGCGTTGGCGTAGTCCGTTTGACTCCATGAGCTATGGAATGAAAAATGTCGCACCTAGCACCTTTCCACTGCATCAAATTGAAGCATTTTGCAACAATGCGTTTAATTTTGGCATGGTCAAACGGAATGGAGTTGACCAAAAATGAGAGAGGTTATTGTGGAAGGATGTCACGTGCACCTATAGGTCCAAACAGAGCATTCCCAACTGTCACGAATTCTGAGAACTGCCCGGTCAAAGTTTGGCAGTTTTTTGGTCTTAGGGATCTTAAGGGACTTTGCCGGTAGCCTCTTGCCCGGAATGACTAGGATGCTTGGCGCACAAAATGAGACTTCCCCTAACATTTACCTGCCCACCCTGATGCGTTGGCACAATCCGTTTGACCCCACGAGCTATGGAATGAAAAATGTCACACCTAGCACCTTTCCATTGCATCAAATTGAAGCATTTTGCAACAACACGTTTGATTTCGGCACGGTCAAACGGAATGGAGTTCACCAAAAAAGAGAGAGGTTATTGTGGAAGGATGCCACGTGCACCTGTAGGTCCAAACAGAACATTCCCAACTTTCACGAATTCTGAGAACTGCCCCGTCAAAGTTTGGCAGTTTTTTGGTCTTAGGGATCTTAAGGGACTTTGCCGGTAGCCTCTTGCCTAGAATGACTAGGATGCTTGGTGCACAAAACGAGACCTCCACTAGCATTTACCCGCCCACCCCGACATGTTGGCACAGTCCGTTCGAGCCCACGATGAGCAAAACAAAAAATATTGTTCCAGTTGACACATTCTCAATCATTGACATGGATGATATCTCAGTACCATTCCTTTAGGCACAATATGAGCTTCCAATGGAAGGCGCAATTGTGAGGTTAGAGATGATGAAAAGTGTGCCTCATTCACAGTCATGTTTTAGAAGCACTTTTGGTGTTCTAGAAGCAAAACTAGCACCTCAAATAGTAAGGCACTCATTCTAGGTTGTTTATTCAATAATTGGCACTAGTCACATATGGTGTAGAGAGGTAGATGTGCGCCCAAGTCATCATTTGATGCCTTCAATAACTATAAACTCCTTTGATGATGCATTTTATCCTTCCAATTCACTATCTAGCCTTAGGCACACATTTTAGGTTGATCAATCATAATCTAGTGCCCTAAGTACCAAGGCGCACTTTTAGGTTAGTTTGATAAAGGATTAGCGCCTTCATTTCTAGGCGGAAGTTTGGAGTTGAAATACATCAAAATAACAAGTTTCTTCATCACTTCAAACATATTTAACACTTTGAAGATCTCCAATGCATGATTGAATATCAAGAAAATAATGTATCATTTCATGAAGGTCTTAAGTGTTGTAAATATGCATCTTCTTATTTAATCATGTGTTGTAAATGAAGGAATGCAATGATTGCAATATGTGCACAAAACAGAATTTTTGATAAGGATTGAAAGGAAATGTTAAGAAAATGCAATTGGCAGGTGTAAATCCAAAGTGTGGAAGCATAGACAAGGCATGTGAACAGTTTGGCATGACACCTCAAAGAGATGCTATCTCATGGAATGCAATGATTGCAAGATATGCACAAAATGGATTTTTTGAAAAGGCTTTAGAAACTTTGAAGCAAATACAATTGGAACGTTTAAAACCAAATTCCATAACCTGTGCAAGCATTCTCCCTACTTGTGCCAAATTAGGATCTTATATATACATATATGCACATAATGTCATGAAAATAATGTATAGTGTATATATCAAGCCATATAGGCATGTACAAATAAAACCATATGGGTATATACAATGATATACATCGATAACATACAAAAGTATGTTTATAAAGCCAAATACACATATGTAACAAAATGTCCCAAAATCAAATCTCATATGGATTGCTATCAAATAATCTATGGCTCTTGCTAGGCCATGAAGATGGTGAACCAGTCAATGACTCATCTTCTATCTCTCATCGACTAGACCTCCTCGATAGAGATTTTTGAATTTCCACCTATTAATATAATCAAACAATGTGCACATTAATATAAAATTTAATATTCAAAATATATAACATGACATAAGTAATCAATCACTTACCACCAATTGGTGATCCCTTTTGATCATTTGTTGTCTCTCTTCTTCTATAGAGCTAGATGGGTAGGGGAGGTGACGTCCTATGAGAAGCATGAACAAGTAGATTTAAAAGTAAACATGAATATCATAAATATGTACATTAAATGCTGCGCTTATTATAGGAATGTTCTAGTACTATTTTAGGACTGTTGTAGGACTGTTGTAGTTAAAACTATCCTAGTAGACATGTATAGGACTGTTATAGGACTATCATCTCATGGAATACAATGATGGCAAGATTACTATCAAGATTAATATGAAGATTAATTATGACTATTATAGGACTTTTATAAGAATGCAAAGTAAGGAAGCATAGGCAAGGCACATGAACTGTTTGGTGGAATACCTCAAAGAAATGAGAATTTTGTCAGATGTTGTAGTTGCAATTGCCATGTGACACATGTATGTAATATGTGAAAGCATAGACAAGGCACATGAACTATTTGGCAAAAGACATCAAATACATGTCATCTCATGGAATGCCTTATGTAGAAAAAGGTACAAATGTGCAATATTAAGAAATACAAATGAGAACTAAAAATCATACCTCGAGTATAGTCAAAATAACCTACGATGCCATACAAAATAATTTACGATGCCATGCAAAATAATCTATGATGCCATGTAAAATAACTTTATTTGCAGTCTTGTATAGTCAAAAGCATGCATTATAGTTAAAGTAACAAGATTTTTAATAAAACAATTCTAAAAAATAGAAAAAACAAGAACAAGTTAAGATAAAAAAATGTCATACTTGTCCATTTGGAAGTTTAAATGCTAGTCAAGCGTACCTGAGGGGTCATCTCTTACCTACAAAGTATCCAATATTGCTTCATGATCAGCATTACTAATTGTCCATAGTTCTTTTGATTTTGGTTTTCCACGATGCTTTAGTAACTTGACATTTGTTGCTACAACTAGGTGAGAATACATCAATATGGTTTTATGCTTCTCAAAGTCTTCAAAGGCTGGGATGCCATTCTTTTTAACCATATATGTTCGTAACCAAGTCCCAGCAATAACAACTGATCCTGTAGGATATGTGAACCCATCATCATCTGCCATAGGTTGTGTTAGCTTTTGTTTTCCCTGTACACATCGTGCCAACCAATAGTCTGACCTCTCTTCATTTCCATGTGGTGCAACAACTGCATAAACATGACCTGGCTGTACAAGGTCTGAAAGATGTTCATAGTCAAATGAGCTCTCCATGTCATTGACAGAAGATGATTGACCTTCATATAAAGGGATTAAATATTGTGGAATCCATGCATCTACCCACTCACTTGACTCACAATTGTTCCAATCACATTTAATACAACTCTGACAAAAACAAGCTAATTCTCGTGTCCAAATAGTCCATGTACTTGCATTTGAGCTTTGAAATAAATGCATCTTTGATGATTCACTGATTCTCTGACATTCTAATTTCTCTATCGCTATCCCATCATCAACCAACCAAAAGAACCTGCGCACTTCAGAATCAAGAGCCACTCCTCGTGACAATGCATAGTTACACCACTTAATAATGGAATCTGCATCACTGAATGTAGCACCACCTCTAATCTTTAGTTGTTCTTTAAAAAGAGATCTCTTCATGCATGCACCTGCTCCATCATGTTCACCTTTTCTGTGCCCGGCTTCAAAAAAATTCCAAATATGAGGTATACCCTTCTCTACGTGCATTTTTCTCAACCAATAGAAATTATGAGCATTCTTGAATTGACCAGTGCAATTATCTGACCAAATGAGATGTTGATCTATTCTAATATCTTTTTCCTGCAAGAACCCATAAAATTGTTGAAAACAATATTGCACAAACTCTGCTGAATGAGATCGATCATCACTCATGTAAAAATGGTATTCTCTGACAATCTTCCTATTCTCTTCTATACTCTCGGGGGCATGTCTGTATGTGATGTGAACAAAAATAGCAATCTGAATAGAATTGTAGTACTGGGATTGAACTTCATTTTGGGGTTGCAATGTATAGTTTTCTGTAAAATCAACTACAGAGACAATAGTTCCAATCGGGAAAGAGTCTTTACACATCCTAAACTGTTGATCTAACCATCGAGACCTGTGGCTATGTCTAACATACTTGTAGAAAAGATTTTTCTTAAAATCATCAATAAAATCAGCAATACTTACCTCTCTTACAATCAACTCACATCTAGAACCTTCACCTCCACTTTTCAAATTGTATTTCACTCTCATATCTCTTTTTCTCAACCATTCTCTTTCCAAAATCATGCTCATTGCCCTCATGAAAACATGATACAAATTTTGATAACCCACCACATTGTAAACACTTTTCATTTAAACAATCATTTTTGTAGAACATGCAACCATCATCTCTAATACATAGAAATAAATCTAATAAGTCCCTAGATGACTTTGGTAGTCGAATTGCACCACACTCCTGTAACATTTCGTTAGTGTGCAAAGTAGAATGAATATTGCATAATAATTCATGGTACATAGAGAATTCTACATGGTATTTGCAACAACATGTATTATGAACTTTAAGAGGAACACAATAAAATGGCTTAAGAGATTCAAATGCTCTTTGTGAGATTGTCATACCTGGGTGAGTTTCACAATATTGTTTGTACAATGTTGTTTGGCTACATTCCAAGTACTGTTTAGGATGTGGTGTGCGGTCTTTATCACCAATTCTTAACTTTACAACATCTTTTGCATTCGGTGATACCCTAGAGTTAGTGTGCCAAAATCATTCAATTTCTTCCTTTGTGCTATCAATTAGCTTCTTGTCAACTCGTGGAAGCCTACCACTGAAAGCCCAAGTATCATCGGCAACAGGACTATCTAGCCTTGATCTTAATGCTAGTGCTTTTGATAATGTTTTACGATTCAATCTTAAGTCAACACAAGTTTGCCTCATTAATCGAGCATTTCTTAATTGTTTGCTTACTATTGAGGTTGTTATTACTCTACGGGCAACTCTTTTATCTTTCTCCTTGCTAGTCTTTCCAATAGAATTGAGTGCATTGAAAATGCTTCTTACAATAATTTTATTCTGATTGGACACTTTGTTTAACCGAATCTTTAATTTCTGTAGTAAAGGTCTCATTTTGTACATCTTTAATAATTGCACAAAAAGTTAGCATTGTTCGGTTAATGTTTTCTTCTCAAAGTATTCATTGAAGAGTTTTGTAGCCCACAACTAAACCGTTCGTGATGACCTCTTGCCTTCAAGTTTTTCCATTATGTTCTCATCAATTTCAAGTAACCATTTTGGGGTTTTTGGGTGTTTTCCACTTTCATCACGGTTATTCTCTTCTTGACAAATGTCCTCTCTTCTTATGAAATTTGGAGATACATTGATTGTTCTTGTTTCATCCATGTTATCAACCTCATCAATTTTATCAACAAATGGATTATGGAGTGCAATTTCAACATCATGATGTTCATATCCACTTTCTTCAAGTGCACGTCTTCATTTTTCTTCTTCTTCTTTGTCCATGGTATTGCTGTTATGAATAGGTGTTTCATAACATTTTTCAATATTTTCATTTGCAATATCATGGTGAATTTCATTCTTATCTAACATTTCATTATAATCAAAATTAACATCTTCAATTTGCATGTCATTAGATGGTAAAGAAGAAGATTCACCTTGATGAGCATCCGCCAAACCCACCCTTCCAATCCTCTTCCTTTCCCTATCTTTTTTCCTAATTGCTTCAATTTCCTCCAATGTAACTTTCCTCCTCCTTTTTGCTTTACGACGACTGTTGCTCCCCATTAGGGGAACAAAAATATCACCCTTATGATTGTAACAAGAAAATTGTGTCTCCAAAAGTGCATAAAAATATTCCTTTCACTGTCATAGCCAGAAATCACGAGTATTTCGACAGCAAAGGGTCTCTGGTTGCGGAAGTCAGGCCCAACAATATTCCTTTTGTCTTTTTTCTACTTTTACAAAACGGATATCCATTTTGGAAAACCCCAATTCTTTGCAACGGACACTTGCAATGTCCATATGGCTACTACAAAACAGATATCTATTTTATTATGTACATTTGGATTCTAGACTAGAGATTCATTGTATTATTCAATAAACTTGTGAATTACCATCTAATTTCAATGTTTACACACTAATCCACCTAGGTATCAACTTAATAAAGCTCTGGATAGAAGCCATTATTTGATTTTAGGCTATCATCAAATGAGGAGCTTCTAAAGGCAAAAATGTTGTCCCAAAAGAAGGCTCAATGTTATTCGTAAAGACATTAGATTGTTAAAATACAAATTCAAGGTTAGATATTCCTTGGGCTATTTTAGTATAGAGAAGCAAAATTGCAATATATGACTATCCTAGGAATTAGAATGGTTGATCATAGGATATTCATGGCATTTTGATATTAATGGATGGATTGATGGATGTTTAGGGAGTTTAAGTTTAAATGTAATGTATGAGAATTCTTATTTATGAAGGATCTAATATGTCTTATGTCTTATTTGCAGGCCATTCAAGAAAGAAATGAAAAGATACCAAGGACTATCATAACACCTATTATAATTAGGTGCATCTAAGGATTGTCATCTAGGACCTTACCAATATGGGAAGTTATCAAAACCATGTCATGTTTAAAATTAAAGGCTTTATCACCTCTTTGTCCCTATAGGACTATTAGAACAATAGGTCACATTTTATTCATATACCGGGGTTGAGAATAAACACTAAGCATTTGTAGTTATGGCAAGTGTAAATGGAAATAGATCACAACTTTAGACAATCTATCCTCTCCTAGATTGCACTGACTGAGTGGAAATTAAAAATTCCCTATTAATGTCCTTTATATACTGAAGGTATGGGTGAGAAAGGTAAACTTTGTATGTTGTAGACAAGTGATGCAGAGCAACACAGCAAAAGCTTACAAACAGGGTGTAAAATACCCATTAACCCACCAATTGCTCAAATAGCTTTTAAAATATCCTTCCCAAGGTCCAAACGAGACCGAAATACACTCTTTCTTTACTATCGGCAAGACATTTCTAATGTCTCATCGAACTATGCTTCACATGTTCTTCCTTTCTCTATTGTCGGCCAGACCTATCATTATCGGTAACCTTCAAATTTGTTAGCTCGATGTGGGACCTCTCGTCGATGTGTAGAATCTATTGCTCAGGCTTATGCTGTCGGTGTGACTCCTCCGTTGTTCTTCGATATGTATAAGAGGATGGATCAAAGTAAATAGCATGCTCCCTTCAAAGTAAAGACATGAGAATAGAGCACTTGTGAGATGGTTATTGTAAAGGGACAAATCAAGTAGAGACATGTAGTTTCCTAGAGAATTTGGAACGCTTCCGCTCAGGCGATTGTAGGACAAACAAAGATGTTCTAACTTCCCCAGACCACCAAATTCTGCAAGTATGCTCCCCTTCAAGTTGTTGTGTGAAATTCTTTTCCAATTAAGTTGTGAGTAATTGGCAAGAGACTTGGGAATAGAATCCTCTAGTCCATTTCTTCTTAAGTCAAGTATCTTCAATGCTTTCAACTGGTCAAACCAAGGTGGAATCCTTCCCTTGAAAGAACTAAAAGAGAGATTTAAAGTGCATAACAAGGAGAGACCTCCTTCGGATGGAAAAAGGGTACCTTTAATTCCAATTGAGGGAGAATTATGGCCACCACTCTATTGGTATGTTTCTTGTACCAAACACTAGTCCAGAAGCACACATTTTCTGAATTAGTAGAAGTCTAGTTGGAGAAATGTGGTCTCCTCGACTACTATTATTGTAGGATATGCATAAATAGGTTTGTTGAAAAGGCTGTAGAAAATTTCAAGCAAATGCAATTGGCAAGTGTAAAGCTAGATTCTGCAACCTTTGTCAGCATCCTCTCTACCTCTACCAAAATGGGAGCTTTGGAATAGGGTATGTACATTCATCAAAGCATAATGGAAGTGGGATTTTTGTAGATATTCTAGTTGGAAATGCTCTAGTAGACATGTACAGAAAGTGTGGAAGCATAGACAAGACACATGAACTGTTTGAAAAAATGCCTCAAAGAAATGTGGTCTCATGGAATAAGATGATTGCAGGATATATACACACTTACTCCGATGTGAGATTCACCACCCTTGTCTATCAGTAAGACCAATACCCTTGGTGAGACTTTTTACTTGCATTCCGACGTTATAACTCTCCCTGATGTGTTTACCATCCATTAGTCATCAGTAAGACTTCTACATCGGTCAGACATTCTCTTCGATTTCTGATATCGTATCTCACACCGAAACAATAAACACCAAACTACACCATCAGCCAGACCGCCTCTATCGGTGACACTTTTCTTCTCACCTCCGAGAGTCCATCTCTTTTCGATGTTCCTTCTGTCGGTGTGACTCCCTCTCATCGGTGTAGTTCTCAACCGTTCTTCCAATGTGCCGATAAATAACCCATCGGTGACACTTAATGATTGTCACCCCGATATGACTTGATCGGTGAGATCAATGTTGTTGGCTCAATGGAACTTTGTCTCTCTGATAACTATTGTCAGTCTGATGTCTTCGATTTAGCCTATACATAACATGACTTGTTATAACCGATCAACTAACGTATCTTTTCCCAATTTTCCCAATATGGCCGGTTAACCTTTGTATCCTTTGACATGTACATTCACCATTTACAACCACGATAAACGATAGCAGGATATACACGAAATGTCCATGCATACATAAACGATATACCCATGGATTGTATCTTCGGTGAAACAATATCAATGGTACAAAATATGTTGCTTCTCTTCATCCAAAACCAATGGTACAAAATTTTTCATAGATCAACGAAACGGATATCCATTTTCAGAACGGATATCTATTTTCAGTTGCTTTTATCGAAGCAAAACTGATATCCGTCTTGCCTTGGTACAAAGCAAGATGGATATCCGTTTTGATTGTTGACTTTTTATGGATTGTAACGTGTTTTAATGTTTCAGTCTCTTCTTCGAACTTCACCCTTCGTGCTGACGACTTTTTTTAAATGCAAAATTGATAAAACGAAAAGGGTTTATAGAAAAAATTGTTAGCTTTCTAAAAATATAAGATTTATTTGGTTATCATTTTATTAAATAATTATTAATAATTTTCAATATACCGTGTCTCTGAAATCCTGATGGACACACTGATTGAAAAACATCCATAACTTTCAAACCATTTCACCTTTTTGAGATCCAAAACCTGCATCACACTCTATGCTTTTCTGGCTATAGGTTAAAAAAAAAATTGAATTTTGATTTTTTTTATCGAGTTACGTTGGCTGGAAAATTACTTTTTATTTTTTAAAAAAAGTCACAGTAAAAAAATCATAACTAATTATTTTATTAGAAAAAAATTTCAAATAAATATGCATCACATTCGGACATGAGTCCTCTACTTATTTTGAAAGTTTCAAAAAAATATATATATTTTTACTCATAGTTAGGTTGGCTAGACAGACACCCACTTTTTATTTTTTTCTAAAAAATTTAATAGCTGTTCATTGAAATATTCAATTTTCACTAAGTAAATTTAGTTTTAAAAAAAAATAAATTAGTAGCCTATAAACTAGATTCAATTCTCTACAAATTTCATTCTTACATCTTTTTCAAATTGTATAGATAATCCATTCAAAATTTCACATGAACTTGATAAAGTCTAATTTTTTGTATTTTCATTACCACTTAGAGGTATAGTTTGGCCCATCATGATCCTGCACATACTCGGGATAACATCCTCTCACAAGTAGAATTTTCCTATAATGACACTATCAATAGGAGTACAGGGAAATCACCTTTCCAGGTGGTATATGGTATTCATCCAAGAGGTATTTTGGAATTGAGAGATCTGCCTATAGGAGAGCCTATTAGTGTAGATGGAGAAGCTTTTGCATCAGCCATCAAGGAGGTGCATGATCAAGTCAAGAACCAACTCCAACAAACTACTTTGAAGTACAAAGAGTATGCTGACAAGAAAAAGAGAGATGTACAATTTGATGTTGGAGATTTCATGTGGGTTAATTTGAAGAAGGAAAGACTCCCAAAAGGAAAATATACTAATCTCATGCAGAGGAAGATTGGACCATGTCAGATTCTGAAGAAGTGTAGATAGAATGCTTATGAGATCCAACTTCCTTCTAATCTGGGATTGTGACCAATTTTCAATGTATGTGATTTAACCCCATACAAACAAAATGCAGATGTAGAACAGGAACCACAAGAGGGCACAGCAGATGATGATATTCCTAAGCATGATCCACCAAAATTATAGAAGATTTTAGACTCCAGAATGGCAAAGCAGACAAGGAACAAAGAGTATATGGAATACTTGGTGGCTTGGCATGAGAAACTGAATTCAGAGGCAGTTTGGATGACTGAAGAGCAGATCATCAAACAAGGTGCAAATCTTCAAACTCTCATCTCAAGTGGACTTGAGATTTCTTCTCTCGGGGAGTATGGTGTAGGAGCACCCCACAAAGACTAGAGTCTTATGCATTTTCTATATTTAATGTAATAAGGTCCGTTTGACCAAACTTGTCATTGGTGTTTGTATTTCAGTTTTTGTTTGTAATCCCTAGGACACTTATCGAGCTGTCATGATAAGGTTGTTAGTTTGTTAGTTGGTTATCTCTCCCAGCCGTTTGGAATTGTCTCCCAGCCGCTGGGAATCAAATCAGTACTACTGTTGGCATGTAGTTAAATAGCTCAGCTCTGACCGATTTCAGATATAGAACTGAAGAGATAGAGTAGAGGTTAGATAGAGCAGTAGTTGTGAAATTGTGAAATCAAATATCTGTATGCAATTCTGAAATAATAAGAAGATCCTGTTTCGTGGTGTTTTTCTGGTTTTCAAATTCATGGCATAACGATTTTTCTTTGCTTTGGAATCGATATGGGTTCCTAACCCATTCCACCAGTTGGATTACTTCGTAATCGGTGGAATGGCTGTATATATAGATCTATGTTTTGTTTTGTTTTCCTGTTTCATTCATGTTCATGTTTGCAGGATCGTTTGTAGCATGCTTCGATAAACCCTAGCATCCTCATGTGCTAGGTTGGTAAAGGGTAAAAGTCTGTATGATTAAAGGAGAAACAGTTCGGCGAAATCACAAGGGTTCAATGGATCAGAACTGTGAGATTCTACAATGTTCAATCAGATATAAATTTTGTGTGTATATCACTTTTGTATGCAAGATATACATTTTGTGTGTATATCGCTATTACATGTTTCTGCATATATCACTTTTGTCTATCGCAGTTGTATGTAGGAAACATACGTCGCAATTATACAAGTCTATCGCATGTACAAAGGAGAGAGAAAGTCTTTTAGATGCGGATATACAATCTCTGTGTATATCACAAATGTATATCAGGTTCAATCCCTGTGTATACTATAGTTGCATGTTTGTGAGTATCCCGCAGATGTATGCGGCGGATTGTATGTGTTGAATGTACATTGGGAATGTACATCGGGCTGATACAAAGAAGTCAACGGTCAATTCCCCTGGAGAGCATATTCTGGAGGAATATTCAGCGTATGCATATTTTGAGTTGTATGTTTTAAATGTATATCAGAATATACATTCCGCAGATACATTGGGTTATATGCATAAGGTGACTGGTAGGAGCGGTTGGAGGAACCGGCGATTGAGGGTCACGGTTTGTATATACAACACCGATTGTATCGGTGTGACAGAAAGCATCGAGGAGAAATCTATTTAGGAGGCCGACAACATATGTGTTACCGATAGGTAACAAAGGTAAAGTGCATTCATTGGTATGAACCTTGGGATCGGTGGAAGGATTTTGAACTACGCCGACGGGATAAGTCTTGGTGATATAAGTGTCGGGGACACATCGTTGTGAAGAAGGGCTTTGGTGCGAAAAGGAATTGGCTGGCCGATGATGATGGTCTCGCCGATGGGAGAACATACAAAGATAAATGTATGTTAGCAGTTGTTTGACAACCATTGCGCACATTTCCATTGCCCTCTCTGCATCAGTTGCTCTCCATTTTCTTGCATCTTCATCTTTGCAAGCCTCCTAATATGAGCCAGGCTCACCAACATCAGTAACTAATGCATAAGTTGAATTACAATTAAGAGAGTATCTTGCTGGTGGTTTGGATACTCTTGTGGATCTTCTCACAAGGGGTAATGTGTTACCCTGTGGCTCATTCAGTTGTTGTTCATCCTCATCATATAACTAATTTTGATTGTTATCTTTCTGATTTTCATGGACAGGTGGTTGATTTTCATCTAGCACCTCCATATTAGCATCAAAGTTTTCCACCTCTACTAGAACAGTTTATGTACTTTGTTGTTCTTTACTTTTTTACACTGATTTTTAGTTAAAATAAACATCTTGGTTAATAATAATCTTGTGGGTAGTAGTATCCCAAAACCTGTATCCTTTGTACCTTTTGCATAGCCAAGAAAAATACATTTCATGGACTTCACAACTAGCTTATTTATATCCTCTTTAGGAATGAGAGCATAAGCATCAAAACCAAAAACACGAAGAAAAGAATAATCAATAGGTTTACTTGTCCATAGTTCTTCAAGAATTTTACGATCTGGCGTTTGTACCGGATGATCTCTTAATCAAGACACAAGTTGTAGTAACGACCTCAACCCAAAATTTCTACTCCAATCCAGTAGTGCTCAACATGCATCTAGCTTGCTCTATGATTGTACAATTCATGTGTTCAACAATAGCATTTTGTTGTACTGTTCTAGTAATCATCAACTGCCTCGCAATGCCATGCTCACTGCAAAATTGATTGAACCTTCCTAAACAAAATTCTCCTCCATTGTTTGTTCTAAGACATTTTATTTTCTTACCCTTCTAGTTCTCTACCAGAGCTTTAAACTTCTTAAAACAAGAAAATACATTAGATTTCTTCCTGAGAAAATAAATCCACACCTTATAGGAATAATCATCTATAAACGAAACAAGATATGAGGAACCCCCAATAGATATAATAGGTGCTTGACAAGTATCTAATTATATTAATTGTAAAACTTCTTCACTTTTGGTAGTGCATCTAGAAAACTCTGTCTATTTTGTTTTCCAAAAAAATAATGCTCACAAAAATTCAAATCTCTAGATTTGGCATTTGGGAGAAGGTTTCTATCTAGTATTTCCTTGAGACCACGCACGCTCATGTGAGCTATCTATTGATGCCAAGTTGTTACTGAGTCCATTTTTACATCTAACACCACTGTAGCCTCTCCAATACAAGTATCTCCAACTAGCCTGAAGAGATCGCCAACCTTTTCTCCTTTTAGCACCACCAACGCTCCTTTTGTTACCTTGAGAGAACTATTTTTTCCACTAAATTGGTAACCTTGTTCATTGAATACTCCAAATGATAGTAGATATTTATTCAATCCTGGTACATGTCTAAAATGTTGAAAAATCCTTACTTCCCCATAAAACATCTTGTTTCTGACTTCTCCTTCACTAATAGCTTCACACGGGTTGTCATTTCCAATGTAAACCATACCTCCATCACATGACTAGTAAGTAGAAAGCTAGTCCCTGTGAGGAGTCAAGTGAAAAGAGGCTCTAGAATCAATAACTCAAACATAATACATTGAACCTCTCAGATTAGTAGACAAAACCTCTCCATCTTCCAATGGTGCTTCAACTTGTGTTATATTTACCTCCAATGGCTGCGAGATAGGATTTTCTTTGGTTGCTTTCAACACCTTGCAATCCTTTTTCACATGCCCTATTTTTCCATAGTTCCAAAATTTCACTCTTTTTTGAAGTTCTACCCCTTGCAACTAGGGCTTCATTAGAAGAAGCTCCTTGAGATGTCTTCCACCTTGAATCTTTATAAATTACTACAGCTACCACATCTTCAAAGATAATTTTCCCCTCAGATGTTGAGTTACTAAGCCCCCTAACTAGTTAATCCAAAGTTTCAGGCAAAGAGCACAATAGTATGGTAGCCTTATCCTCTTCTTCGATTTTTACCTCTACTGAAGCCAACTTGCTAATCGGTGTGTTGAAATCATTGAGATGATCTGTGATTGATGAACTTTCATGCATCCTCAAATTATACAGCTGCCAGCGTAACAAAATTTTGTTTGCCAATGACTTGGTCTCATATAGCTTTTTGAGCTTAGTCCATAGTCATGTGATGTTTTCTCCTCTACAACATTGAATAGAACTGAATTAGCCAGAGATAACTGGATTGTAGCTCTAGCCATGCTATTGTTTTCTTCCCATTCCTCTTGCTTCATGGCTATAGGTTTTGATGTTGCCCCTTTGAGGGCCAACGCACATCCATCCTTCATTCATAAGGCTTGAACCTTTAGTTTTCATAGAGCAAAATTGGAACCTTAAAATTTTCAAACCTCAAATCTAGTAACCATGTTTCCTATCATTCTTTGCTTCTCATAAAGATGAATGCCAAAAATAGTTTCTGTACAAAACCGTGAGCTCTAATACCAAATGTAGAGAAAAATATATAGTGCAGAAATAGAAATATAAACACAGTGAAAAGCAATAAACCATACATAAAAGAACAACACAGAGATTTATGTGGAAACTTTGTTATGTACTAGGAAAAACCACCAACAAAGATCTCACAATAGCTTTATTTTTCAAGAACAATTCACAATTACATCTAATAAGAATTATCTTCAAAACTCGACTAACTAAAACTAAAAAAACATCTAAGTTGGTTGAATCCTTTTTGAAGAAGAATTTCCCAAAATAGAAAGCGTGAGTGGTGCAACCGCATGTTGTACACCCAGCCCCTTTGGAACCCCTTGACCTTCAGCCTTTGACCAAATTAGTTGTCAACTGATTTATCAATGATGGAATAAGAAAACTGACTTCACATACCAACAGATTATATGTTCACCTCAATTTGAGCACTTCTTTATTACCAACAAGGAACGAGTGTCGTTTACTAATGAAATTAATTTATGTTGTGAAGTAAATGTGGTGTTATGGAAAGATCTGTGAATCTATCTCTTATAAGCAAACTTGTCAAACGAATCTCATCTTTAGAGCAACAATGAACCACAAGGACGCCATTCTTGTCATTTATCTTGCTCAAGAACAAACTTATTTTATACAAGAAACATCAGCACATAAATGTATCTGTGGCGATGAATGATTTGAATCCCCAAAAGAGCGGAATATGATGCAAGAAAACCCTTTCGAATTTGTTCCTAGGCATGCTTCCGTAGAGACTCACCTATGTTGCTAGCTTACAAATGTATGGAAAGCTAAATCCACGTTGAATGCTTTGACTTCGCTGACATTGGGAAATTCATGTGCATTACATATCATTACTGCTACCAAATGTCGTGTACCATTCTTCAACATTTTGACAGGGAGTGCTGCGAATCACTGTTTAAACATCATTCGTTGATCATATTGTATCTAAAGTTTAAATGGCACAATGCACAAATAAGACAGTGCATGTAGAGTAATTATTTTGTACTAAGATGATAATCGCTACAGGTCTGAAGACAATCTGTATGAAAAAACATTGACTACTTTTTACATGACTTTATGTTGTGATAAATACATAAGATTAAGATATAATCATTGCTGGAATTTGACTAACAAATAGAAGATTTGAATTCTTCCCCTTGTTTTTATGATACATGGATATTTGTTTTCAGGTTTTTTATTCTCTTTGTTGAGTTTGCAGGGTATCCTCAAGGGTTCTTTGGATTTCAAGTTCATGTCAACTGAAGGACCAAGTTCTTCATTGGCTAGTCATGCAAAATTTTGCAGTGAAGTGACCGGACAATCTACACTTGTTACTATCAATATGGATGGGAAGCATGAATTCAAAGAAGAGATTTCTGCGATTCAAAACTACTGCTAAATGCCAAGCTAGAACCTATTAAAATCATTTCTTTCTTCTTATTTTAGGATTCACTGTGGCATATTTGTCTTTGTGATAACTATAGACTGTTTTGTATGTTCCTTAAATATGTATAAGTGCATGTGTAGGACTTGAAGAAAACATCTCAAGAACTTCAGCAGGCAGCAGACGAAGTTGGCTTTGAGAAGGATTTAGATTGCTTGAAGGATGATGATAGACTGTGGCAGAGCTTCGAGGTTTAATGAGGTAAAATACCAGGTCGAATACATGTGATTCTTTTCAGGGTTGTTCCTCTGAATGCTCTTTTTTCGCATCACATTTTAAATTAATAATGATCTAGAGCATCAGATTGACTTGGTTTTGTATCCATGACTAACTACTCTGCTGCCAATATGCCATTCGGGTAAACTTCTAACGATTTTGAGGCAAATGTTTTACATTTGCTAGAGTTACAGTTGATGTGGAAAGAACTTAACACATGTTTTTTAGTATGTTATGATTGAAAAGTAAATCAATTACAAATATTTTCTTCATATTTGCATATATCAAGCCATGTAACTGTCTCTGCTAAAATCTGCTGGAAACTGGGAATGTCACCAACTGGCTGTAAGCAGGATCTCATACTGGCATTGAAAACTTTTTCACAAAATCTTCTCACTTTTCTGTTTACTTAGACCATGGTAGCATTAATTGGCTAAAGAATGCAAATAATTGTGAACCAGTAATTTTCCTGTGATATGCAATATAGTGGTCTAACAAGTATTTTTTCAAAAAAGGTTCAGTGTAATTAAACAACTGTGTTTTAATCACATGTAGAAGTTAAAAATTGCAATTTATTGAAAAAAATGTGGTGGTTTTTTCAGTTATAAAATGTTGCCAAAAGTTTTTTGGGGATTGGTGTATGAAACTTTAATTGTATTGAAAATTGAAATGTATTAAGTCTTTTGACATGTTTAACACCATTTTAATTATAGTTCTTATAATTCTGATATTAAATGAATGTTATATCAAGATGTTTATTTTGATGTCTCCACACAATATTTGACATGAAATAACAAAATAAAATATATTTTTTTTTGCTATTATTGTGAATATTACATTGCTTTTTGATTTGCCACATTTTTCCTTTTTTAAATCTATTTAATTGAAACACACTTACACTTTCGCCACATTGTGAAAATGGAATGCTACTATGATTTTCAATGACATTTGTTGCACTAATTGACTGTGTTTATTTATATTCTGCTGAATTTGCATGCAATATGAGGTTATTTCTGAATGATCTGAAGATTTTCTGTGAGGTCTGATCATAAACTTTTGTGTTGCATTAACACTGTTTCAACCATTTCAGATCCAAATTTTGAGACTAGCATTTCAAAGGATTCAGAAAGATTCTTATCGGAAATTATACCAGATCAACTAAGAAACCAAGGAAATAAAGGTCAGGTTAAAAATCTGCTCATTTCTTGATTAAGGGTTCCCAGGTTTTAGCTCCATGCACGGAAGGTAATGATGACAAATTACAGGGTATTGGTAAGAATTCAAGAAAGCATAAGTTATTGCTCAACCAAGTATTCCTAAGAAAAAAAAACAATGACTATTCAAAGACCTTTGATGAAAAGTGCAAGCCAGGATTGTGAAGAACACACAATTGAGTCAATTGAGGAATGCAATGAAAAAGTTGACATGCCCTTGCAATCAGAAACTGACAAGGGATCAGCTCGAAAAAAAAGGAAAGTCATGAATAGTGTAAACAATTCAGAGATAAAAGATGGTGTTGCTACTGGAGAAGATAAGTAAAAGTTCAATTTTGAAGAACCATGGACAATGCTTGTTCACAAGAAGGTGCAAAATGGCGGGATTGCTTATAACCCAAGTACCTTGCGGCCTGGACCTCCATTGGAGAATACAAATATGCTACGATTAATTTCTTGGAATGTAAATGGTTTGAGGGCTTTAATGAAACGGAGGTAAGAAAAACAAATTTTGCAGCTTGCAGAGAAAGAATTTTGATATCTTGTGTTTACAAGAGACCAAATTGCAGGTTAGTAACCTCTATTGACAGCAGTTAAAATTGACTACTTGTAATCTGCAGTAATTCTGTACTTCTTATTCATCAATACTTAAGGAGTTTTCAACTCATTGATTCTATTTTAAGAGTTGATTTGATTTTTGTTTATTTCATTTTTGGGATGTGTGCAGCAGCATCAGGTGAACACGTACCCTAAATTTTTTATCTTGCATACTGATGACATTGTTGAAGTTTATCATATATCTAGGAAAAATATGTATGGTAGATTAAACAAGGTCTTCTTAATGGATATGAAAATAGTGTCTGGACTTGCAGTGTTTCCAAGCTTCACTATTCAGGCACTGCTATGATTTCTAGAGTAAGGATTGTTTTGTTGCATGAAGGGGCATCCTTATGTCATAAATAATTTTGCTTTATGGATAAATTAGAAGTAAAGTTCATTTTAACTTTTTTCCATCTAACCATATGGCTTTCTTTGGTAATACCAATAACCTACTGGATTCTATGGTTCTAAAGCGACTCTTCAAATTGCAAGCTTAATCCTTAAGACACTTCCATATTTGGTTTGATTTTGGATTTCTGGTATTAACATGGGAACTTGTAACATAATTATTCTTCCACAATGTATTGTACTGCGCAAAGCTCACTTGAATATATACTGAAATTGTTGATTGAGAGTTATTTCTTCATAGACACTTATGACATACTGGTGTGCTATTCTAAAGGTTTAGAGAAACATATTATGCTCATAGCCTTTGCTGCTTTAGTTTTTAAAACTTTTCCCAAATAGGTGGATCTGAATGGTTTCTCATGGACAAGATGATTTCTTTAATCTGCTTGAATTGCATTCTTTAAACTTCCAACTTTTTTTAATTAATGATTTTTTTTTAATAGTTTGGAAAAATGTATTCAAATCTAATTATTATCTAAAGAAAAAAATTTAGCAAACAAAAAATATATGGTGTAGCTTGAGTAGATGAAGGTAATGCTTGGAGTTCTTTGTATACTATGCTTGCAGGTCAAACCTGTTTGTATGAGGTTTGGACTTGGACTTCCAGACCATGATGGTGAAGGTTGTCTAATTACCATAGAACTTGAGATCATATGCATACACACCAAAGTACTCAGGAGATCATCCTTGTATGTACAATTAATTCTTATATTTTAAAAAATAGGTGCAGTCAACTCTTTCTTAGCAAATAAGAACATTTCATACCTTTAGTCTTTTAATGAAATATCTTCCCCACATTCCCCAAAAATAATTCTAATACCAGAGTATGAGATTTTCTCTCTTTTCTTTCCAGTTTAAAGATTCGAAAAATTGGTCTAGTAAACTATATACATTAAACCATCAGTGTAAAATTGCAAATAAGACCAATTTTCTCTATTTCATAGACACATTGTATTTCCATCAATCACATGAGCTCTCTCGAAGCAGTTAACAGATTCGTTTTATCATAATATAAATCTTTCTTTTAGCTATACAGTCATTCATAGTTGCATGGAGCAACAGCAATTTTATGGCAGCTACAAGTTTCTAGGTTTTTTCCTTATTGATAGGGTGGAGGCAGTAATGATAGCTCTGAAGGTCACCGAAATGGTGGTAAATGTAGGTAAGCAGACCTCAACTTTTTCCTCTGTAAAATTTCCAATTTAAATTCTATGCATTTTTTAAATACTGGTTGCTGGTTTATCTGCACTATTAAAGGGTAAAGAGATTATGGTCATATAGTTAGAAGTGGGTATGGTGTAAATTGACGTTTCGAAGGGAAAATAAAGCACTTTGCAACTAATTATTATTGGAAAGATGTTCTGAAGATGCAGCCAACTTCTGCTCAATCTTGCAAGGTACTCCTTGTTTCTTCCACTTTGCTCTTCATTTTATATTTTAAATTCTATTAGAATACCCATTTTTATTGGGTATAAAGATTTAAAGTAATGTACTTCAGATAATGTGGTTTTTGTCAGACCCCTTAACAAATCAGACTTGTATTTGGCACACTATTTCAAAATTAGCCAATAAGTTGTAGGTATAAATGGGGTACAATGGCTTGTTGGTAGCTTTCGAAAGCATGGTCCAGTGTGCTGTGGAGTAATAATAGTAAGGTGGAATGAATGCCATGATGATGTTTCATGTTCAGACCCCTATTTGGACATGTTATGCAATTGTTTTTCAGCCAAGTAAATCCTAGGTGAGCTTATAGTTTGCCTTTAAAGTTAAGCAGGATAAGCTTGAACCACATTCCTAAGATATAGAAATATGGGTCATCTTAGAAGCACCACATAATTGTGATATCAAAATATTATGGCTAGAGTTATGTGTCACCTTATTGCCAAGGGGAATCTGAATCTAGGTGGACACGTAATGGAAGTATTCCTGGTAGATCACATCAGTTTATTTGGAATTTTGTAGGATCTATTATTTCCATCAAGGTCTTGAAGTCTGATTAATGCTTCATGGCAAACTTCAAATAAAAAGTACTTATTTCACTCTTCCTCTCCACAATTTTTTTCCCTTAAATCATTTCCTTTTTTATGTAGCGATGTTGACCGTTCACGTTTGTGGTGATTTAGTTCAGGTGAACTACAATTGCAATGCCTGTTGATCTTTTTACTTCCTAGCTTCAAATGTAATTTTTCCTAATTCTACAGATCTAAGGTGGGTTATCTGTTGATGCGAGTTTTGTGACTGCATCAAACATTAGAATAAAACACAGAGTATTATATCCTCTCTTGAATAAAGCTTCTTAGACGCTGAACTATGTGATCGAATGAGACTGCTCCAAGGTTCCTTTTGTGTCAGGTCTTGACTGGTATGGGATAGACTCAGTGAAATGATGTGATTTGCTGGTAATCACGAGGGGGACTTACGTAAGATTGCTCCTTCATGGTCATGGAATTCACTCCTGGGACTCGGACTTGGATTTGCGGGTGAATAGAACTCCTTCACAGATGGACAACTTGGAATTTCAAAGTTCTACTCTTGAAGAGGCGGATGGTTTGGCAATGAGGCTCTGGAAAACTAATCCTAATGAAGATCTAAAAGAAAATGCAAAAGATGAGGTAAGGGTTCAGGAGTCTAACTAATTGATGGAAGAGAACTACTGCTATGGATAGAAACTGGAACCAGTTCTCTGCTTCGTCATGAGACAACAGCTAGGTAGGGACGGTGCTATCTTTTGAGGGGAAGTAAGGATTTTCAAACTGCTCTAGCAAGGGACATGGAATTGATCATGCAGAATAGTCGAAGTTAGACTTGGGATTAGTTCAGGCTAACCATGCACCATGATTTGCAAGCCACAGATCACCAATGGTATGAAAAAATAGATTCAATCATTCAACAGTAATAATCTCCATCATTCTAACTAATAAAAAACTTTGAAAGAAAAAAAAAAGGAAATGAAACCACTTAAATCTTGGAGCTTATGATTTGCTTCAAAGAAGTCAGAAAACCATGCCACAATCCAAAGAATATCAGGAACACCACTCTTCAATGTCCATGTATTGATTTGGGAATGTCTTACAACAACTTTACTGATTCTTCAAAGTTCCTTGCTCCAGAAATGGAGTGTAACAGAAATGAACAGCTAACTAACTACTTGCTCTAAGAGTATCAGAATAATAGAAATGAGAAAAAGAGAAGCTCCTTTTCAAATGAGACCTCTCTGCCTTTATATAGGCAACCAAAATACATTAGGGCAACAAAGGAAATCAGATTTCCTTGGAATGAGTGCAATGGGTCAAAAACCCTAGAAAAGTAGGTGGGGTCATCAGAATCCACATGTAGGTGACTGCCACCTGTCCTAGACGTCAGATGGTGAAGGGGTGACCACCAGTTGTCCTAGGCGCCACCTTTCTAGGACTCCTGGATAGGACTGTCCTGCCTATCTGGAACTTCCTCCTGCTCCCTAGTCTTTGCCTCCTGGAACCTGGTCAGGACAACTTCCAACTCCTCCATAGGAATACTGGGCATGTTTTCAATCCGAAACTCCATGACAGATGCGGTGATGGTGCAGGCGACAAGGATATTTTCCCAATCCACTGTCAGCTCCTGGATATTGTTAATGAGGATCAAAAATGAGGATGCATCCTCAAGATGGGATTCCTTAGTAGGATAAGTTGCTTTGAAGTATATGCTTTGCATCTTGCCTTTCAACTCCTCCAAGTCAATGACTCCATCCGGTGCTACATCCAGATCAAACCAGGTCTCCAATGATACAAGGATTTTGTCCTGAATCTCCTTCAACATGGCATGGACCTGGGAAGTGTCACCTTCAATCTTCTCTAGGTTATCTCTCTTCATGAGCAAGGTGGAATACCAGCTAAGGAAGTCATATACTGAATTTGCCTGTATTACCTTGTTCTTGATCAAGTCTGGCTGCGGAGTGTTCATTAGTGCCTTCAGTCTAGGGATAGTTTCCTCCCAAACGACCATGAATTGCTGACATGTATCCAGAATTGTATGAATCCTATCGATGAGTGCTGTAATTCTACCATTCACTTGGACGAGGTCCTCTATGAATTTATGGGCTCTATCTGAGACCCTCTCTATCTAACCTTTTGTTGTGTGGTCGACTGTCCTTAGAACTTCAACGTCGGCTATTGAATCCTTAGTTATGCTTAGAGGTTGGGATGTTACTCCTTGGGCGGACTACAATGGGCCCATGAGTTGCTAGATGTGCTGCCGCAGTTCCTCATTCTCTTACTTCAACTGGTTCTTCTTTTCTTCTTCCTTCCTTAACCTTTCTCAGATGGCAGCAACAGAATCCTCCAATTCCTCCATTTCTTGATCCTTCGTGGTTGGTCGAAGGTCTACCTTCAAGATGTCAAAGTCATCGGGACTGATGTCCTCCTTCGCTTCGGTTACCCTAGGAATCGCCACCTCTACCCGGCGGGATCCGGATTCATCTCTCATAATCCTAGAAAATTTCTTCACCTTCTTTGGATCTTTGGATTTCCCTATCCTGGCTAGAAAATCACCAAGTATGGAGGAAGGATCATTCTTCCTGATTGTCTTCTTCCGCAACCTGTCCTATAACCAATTGGGGTTTGTGGAAGGAATGAATTCCTCCTGTGGTTCTCGAGGGCCTTGAACAACTTGTGGCGTGGATGTCGGTACTTCTCTGGAATTCCAAATCAAGGTGATGGAGCATGTCCTCAAGTCAAACCTACACTGGATTCCGTGGTGGAGGGTTAGGCTAATTTCCCACCATCAGGCTGGGTGTTCGTTCCCTGGTGGAATCCATGGACTCATTATCTTACTAATCATCTTGCTCATTCAGGACCACTTCCTCCTCCATGGGTCCCTTACCTTTAACTGTTTGCACATCTTCAAAAAGATCCACCTCTCAGATGGAAGAAGTACTGGCAGAGTGTGGTTTGGATGCATTTTGTTCCTCCTAGTCAGGCCTGTTGATAAGTTCCTTCCAAGCCTTTACTCTCTTCACCGGTGGATCCTCCACCATCCTATTCCTTACTTCCTGTCTTCATGTTCCTTGTTCCTTCACAGGAGTGTCCTCGGTCATATCCTCTTCAGAGGATTGAGAATCCAAGTCTCCCATCAGGTCATAAGTCGGGCGGATACCTCTTTTGTGCAATTTCTCTGTCTGTTGGCCTATCCATCTCTGTGTTATCGTTAGCAGGGTACCATTAGATCATCCAAGTGGGTGACCTCTGGATTGGACCAAATCAAGAGTGGAAGAGGCTTATCTTTCTCCTGTTCAAAGAATCGCTGGACTTGCTTTCCATCCTCCTTGACTTGATCCGAAACTGAAAAGATCCTGGTAGCCCTGATTATATCAACTGAAAGTTGGGAACATGTCCTCCTCCACACTTTGAAGTCATCCTTAGCGTTTGCCCAGTGGTCCTCTAGTTGCACCTTATGCTATGCCTCCATCCACATGCTACCGGGGTGGTATTGTATGGGTCAAAGTTCTCCTGCAACGAATGAGTCACTAGGTTATAGAACTGTAGCTCTTCTTCGGATCTTTCGGCGGCTTGGAGAGATGGACATGACTCAACTGCACCTTCCATCTCAACTGGATAGGTTACCTCGGCCATCTTCTTCTTCTTCTGAACTTTGTCATATGCCGAGAGTTGCCTTGTCAATTCCAACATGACCATCTTGTCCGACAGATATCTTAGCAGTCTGTATGGATAGCTAGGCAATCCCTGCACCCTGATGTATGTGAAATTCAGGAATTGAATGAACCAGGAACCGTAAGTTATGATCAGCCGCTTGGCTTCGGGTGATAATCTTTGGTGAATGCCTCCTTGGAGGGTCCTTGTAATGTGCATGGCGAATGCGTCATTAAACCTCCGGAAATGGTTTACGTTCTGGAGATGAAACTAGGTGTAGCAGTTGTAGACCTTGACTTGCCCTTCTTGATTGCCGATGTGTCCCTTTCATGACAGTCCTCGATATTTTTTGTTCCTTGCCAGCATATAGATCACATACGAACTCATGTAGAAGGTCTTTGATTCCTCTAGGTTTTGGAATTGTGCATCAATACTGTCACCGAGGAGTCAAGCCCAATCAATCATCTTTGTCCTAGCGATAACTTCCTCGATGTAGTAGAACATCCATGGCTCAAAGGTAGAGGACTGCTGACTTCCCATGATCCTATTGAGCATGATGACAAGGTCTACATGCTCTTTCTTGATGTCAGATTTAAGGAGTGCCATTGGCAACTTGGAACGGTGAGGCCTTTCTTCTGCATCCATGTCTTGCTGACGATCCCGAAACAGGTTGCCGGATCAGCCTAGAACATTTCGGCTGACTCCTCCTGGCTTGTGAACTCGATGGGACTATAGATAGGTATGCTGAAAGCTTTCGCAATCTTTTCCTTGGTGAAATAGGCTGCCACTGTGTTGTTGCGATTGATGACCATCCTTTGTTCCGGATCATAGTGCATGAAACATTCCATGATCAACTCGAGACAAGGAATGGCAGGTGGGAAGCATGCGGCAGTGGTAACTCTATTCCAGATGATCTTCACTGCAAGCAGGGATGGAGGATGTCCATTCGTTCCATACATTCGCTTCCCAATTTCTTCCATGACCGAAGGATAGATGTTGGTGTCTCTGACGTTTGCCCATTTCGAGGTGATTCTGGACTGTGGGAGTATTCCCTTGAAGGCAGCCTTCATCTGATTTTGTGGTGCAAGAGCACCCCTTCAACAAGATAAATATAAATAAGGTTTTAATATGCTTGATACATTTCATGTTATCATGTAGCATTTTGTGTTGTCTTTTCATGTTTTAATATCTCTTCTCCCGGGGAGTATTTAACATCATTAAATATTTGGGGTATGTGGATGATTAAGTCAATGTGTCGTATTATTAGGTGTTTTGTTGTCTTAAGCCAAACAGGTGTCATGGGAGTAGTTAGGGTTTTTGTTGATAATACTTGGTTAAGCAAAATTAGAAGAGAGGGTGGAAGATACAAAAATAGGGAGAGGTGTCTGAGAAAGGGTTGTTGGCTTTTCACCTTCTGGTATTATCAAATGTATGAAGCTCTGGAGGAATGAAGAAATAGAAATTCTGCCAATTGTGTTTTATAAATCCTGAATTATGTATAAATTCCATGTGTATCAAATTGTCCTGTGTATAGCATCTGTATAGAATTGTTTTGTATTGAGTTTAGTTTTTCTGTGGTCGAAATGCATGATTAGAACCATTCCACTGGTGGATTTTTTTCAAATCAGTGGAATGGGCTTTGTACAATAGTTTCTATTTTTGTTTCTTTTTATTCTTGGTCATGGCGGAATAGAAATTGCGAAATTTGTTACAGAGGAATTTATTGGCGCGAGATTCAATTATACATTTTATGTATATACGTCAATTGCATGCTGGAATAGTTTGTGAGTATATTGCATTTGTTTGCAAGTATCAATCTGTGTATATCCTGTGAAGAAAGTTGGTGTATATATCGCAAGGCATACCAGGTGTGAATGCATGTTGAAAATGCATGTAACAAATATACAATGTTAAAACATATTAGATATACAATTTCTGTGTATATCGCGTATGTATGAAGATACAAGTTCTGTGTATATCGCTGAAGTATATCGGTAGGCAATTCCTGTGTATACGTCAATCATATATCACAGACATTGTATGTATATATCATAGCTGTATGTGAAAGCATTTTGTGTATATCCTGCATTTACATATCGAAGACTGTATAAGGGAATGTACATTGTTAATATGCATTTCGTAAGATGTAGGGGATGACCGGCTGTAGTGGTCAAAGCAGTTGAAGATACAATGACTAGAACCGGCGATAGGAAGTTGTCAATTGTATGTCCCGATTGTATGTAACAATTGTATGTTGAAACATACATTGTTGTGCAATACAAGTGTTGACCGGTAGAAAAGGTAGCTAGAACCAACATAGGAGGTCAAGAAAAATATGTTCGAAGTGGATGAAGACATCCGCATAAGAAGAATGTCAGATGAATGAAATATTGTGGAGCCAACAGTATGTGTTCTTTCCAATCAGGGTGACAACTAAAAGTGTCACCGATGGAGAGTTTATCGATATGAGTCACATCATCGGAAGATGAGAAGAAAGCTACGCCGATGGTAGGAAGTCTAAGCGATAGTATAATGTGTTGCCAATAGAAGAAAGCATTGTGACTGTGGGGTTCCGAGAATTTGAGAAAATCTATGGGAGGCTCTGCATCAAGTGGTATCAGAGCAAAGGAGTATCCTTTGGGTAGAAGAAGAAGACCAAATGTCAGAAGGAGAGGGGTCAAAGAGTACCCAACAATGATGACTAATGCTGAGTTGGTGGCCTTAGTGCGAAAGTAAATGGCAGAGAGTAGAGCAACTCGGGCTCAAAATTAGGCCTTGAAAGAGGAGGTAGAGAAGTTGAGGGACAGAGTAGACAAAGGGGAAGAAGATTCTGGTAAGTGAGAAGACAGGGATGAAGAGGAGATCCCTAAGCAGGAAGAGATAGAGGTTCCTGCAAACTAGAGACCCTTACTCAACGCCCTCAAATCCATGGAGAGAAGGGCCATGGATATGAAAATAGACCTGCCAGTGTTTGCAGGCAAAATGGAACCTGATTCAGTGATGGAGTGGATAGACTCCTTGAATAACTTCTTTGAGACTAAGGAAATACCAGACCACCAAAGGGTGAAGATGGCTCAATCCAAAATGAAAGGGGTTACACTAACTTGGTGGAATTTCATCCAAGATGATAGGGTGAAAGAGGGAAAGAGCAGAGTTGCAACATGGAAAAAGATGATGGCTTTAGTGAAGGAGGCCTATGTTCCATTGGATTACAACATCCAATTACATAAGAGGAAACAAAACTTGAAGTAGAAAGAGTTAGATGTCAGCTCATACACAGAAGAGTTCATGAAACTATGTGTCAAAACAAAGGTAAAAGAGAATGAAGAAGAGAAGGTGGCAAGGTACCTCAATGGATTGAGGTTTGCCATCCAAGAAGACATAAATCTGCATAACCCAGAGACAGTCCAAAAGTGCTATCAATTGGCACTCAAGGTGGAAGAGAAATTCAAGAGAAGACAAGAACAGAACAGTAGAGGAAGAGGAAGACAACAAAGGGGAGGAAGAAGTCCTTTTAGAGGCAGATGAAATGGATTTGGATACCAAGGTGAATCAAACCAAGAGGGCAATAAAGGAGACAATAGCCAAACCCAAGGAGGAAGTTACAATCAAAGAGGAAACTTTAGGGGTAGAAGACCATCATTTAGAGGGAGATCTCAGAGCAGAGGACCTATCAGATGTTACAATTGCAATCAAGAAGGCCATATAGCTAGTAGATGTCTAGGAAAGGCAACTAGTTCTATGGGAGAAAGGAAGATGAATCTGATACAAGAATATGATTGTTAAAGTGTGGCAAGCTCCAATACTTTTCAAAGTGTGAATGCTCCTGACAGTTATGGATATCTGAAGAAAGGAGAATATTTGATGTTGAAGAGAGAAATGACCACCATGAAGGTACCTGACAAAGAAAACCCACAAAGGAAGTCTCTCTTCAGAACTAATTGCAAGGTAGGAGGAAAGGTATGTAAAGTTCTGATTGATTCCGGATCCACTGAAAATTTTGTGTCATTTGAAATGGTAGAAAAGCTTAAGCTTAGAAGACTGCCACATCCTTGCCCATACAAAATCTCATGGCTCACCCAAGGACAACAAACAATTGTGGAAGAACAGGGTTTGGCAGAGTTTCAAATTAGACCATACAAGGATAGGTTATTGTTTGATATTGCCAAGATGGATGCTTGCCATCTCCTATTTGGAAGACCATGGAAGTATTACTTGAAAGCACACCATGATGGAGTTAGAAACACCTATTCAATCACCAAGGATGGTAAGGTGATAGAGTTGCTACCATTGATGGAGAATGAGGTGGAATCAAAAGGGAAAGAAGTCAAGGTGATGATGGTAGAAGGCAAACAATTCATGAAAGAGATAGTAGAAGAAGGAGCAGTTGCATATGCTCTAATTCCATGCCTAAAGGTGAACAAGGAGCAGCAGCCAGAAGTTGAGGGAGAGAAGAGGCAAAGGGTCATAGATCCAGATATCCAAGAGCTATTGGACAAACACAAAGGCATCATCTCTGATGGAATGCCAAGGTCCCTACCACCTATGAGGGACATCAGCCATTCCATAGATCTGATCCTAGGATCTACACTTCCAAACAAAGCAGCATACAAGCTTACCCCAGAACAGAATGCAGAGGTAGCAAGGCAGATTGAGGAATTGTTGGAGACAGGCCTAATTGGCAAGAGCTTAAGTCCATGTGCAGTACCAGTTGTACTAGCACCAAAGAAGGAAGGCACTTGGAGACTATGTACTGATTCAAGAGCTATCAACAAGATAACAATCAGGTATAGGTTCCCAATCCCTAGGATAGAAGATTTGCTTGATTGCTTGGGGGTGCTAAATATTTCACAAAAATAGATTTAAAGAGTGCCTATCATTAGATTAGGATTAGGCCAGGAGATGAATGGAAAACTGCATTTAAGACCAATGAGGAATTATATGAGTGGAAGGTCATGCCTTTTGGTTTGTCCAACACCCCTAGTACCTTTATGAGGTTGATGAATGAGGTCTTGAGAGAATTCATGGGAAAATTTATCATAGTATATCTATATGACATCCTGATTTTTAGTAATGCAAGGGAAGAGCACCTCAACCATATAGACTTGGTCCTCAAAAGGTTGCATGAAGAGTAGCTAATGATCAACTTAGGAAAATGTTTGTTCATGTAGGAAGAGATCATCTACTTGGGATTTGTCATCTCACATAACAAACTAAAAATGGATCAAGAGAAGGTGAGTGCCATATTATCTTGGCCATCTCCTAAAACTTTGCATGATGTTAGAAGTTTTCATGGGTTAGAAACATTCTATAGGAATTTTAGAAAACGGTTTAGTCATGTTTGTGCACCCATGCTTGACACCATAAAAGGAGGATAGAAGTGTAGATTCACTTGGACAAAGGAGGCAGATGATTCATTTGAAACATTGAAGAAAAAGGTGGCAAAGCAACCAGTCCTTGTACTTCCTGACTTCAACAAGATTTTCCAGGTAGAATGTGATGAAGCCACATGGCAATTGGGGCAGTACTCAGTCAAGAAGGTAGACCTATTGCATTTTTCAATGAGAAACTAAATGATGCAAAGAAGAGATACTCATCATATGATTTGGAGATGTATGCTCTAGTACAATCACTTAAAAAGTGGAGGCATTACTTGATGCCAAAAGAATTCATAGTGTTCACAAAGAATCAGGCCCTTAGTTTCATAAACAGTCAAGAGAAGCTGAACCATAGGCACATGAAGTGGGTGGAAACTTTGCAAGCTTTCACCTTCACACTCAAACACAAGAAAGGGGTGAAGAATAAGGTAGCAGATGCTTTGAGCAAGAGGGTCTTAGCCATAAATCAAATCCAATTGGAGAGTGTTGGCATTGATTCTTTGAAGGCCATGTATGATGCTAATGAAGACTTTGGAGAAATCTATAAGGTATGTACTTCCTTTGGTGACAAATATCATGCTAAGTTCTCTGAATTTCTGATCCAAGATGGATTACTTTTCAAGGGTGGACAGTTGTGTATTCCAAGGTGTTCTATGAGACTAAATATTATTAGGGAGAAACATTGTGGGGCCATGGAAGGACATTTTGGTCTAGATAAGACTCTTGATCTTGTGAAGAGACATTACTATTGGCCCAAGTTGCAGTCAGATGTGAGGAGATTGGTGGAGGCATGTGTCATATGTTAGAAAGCAAAAGGGAAATCCACTAATGCAAGTTTGTATCAGCCACTACACATTCCTTCTAGGCCGTGGGAGAGCATAAGCATGGACTTTGTATTGGATTTGCCTAGAACACGGAAGGGATATGATAGTGTTTTCATTGTGGTAGACAGATTTACTAAAATGGCACACTTCTTGCCATGCAAAACCACTTGTGATGCTTCATATGTTGCAGAATTATTTTTTAAAGAAATAGTAAGGATACATGGTTTACCATTGAGCATAGTATCAGATAAGGATGTGAAATTTATTGGCCACTTTTGGAGGACTCTTTAGAAGAAGCTTGGAACAAATTTATCCTTCTCATCAGCCTACCATCCTCAGACAGATGGTCAGACTGAAGTAGTTAACCGTTCATTGGGAAATCTGTTAAGGTGTTTGACAAGGCAGCATGGAGAGAATTGGGATAATATTCTGTCACAAGAAAAATTTTCCTATAATGACACCATCAATAGGAGTACAGGAAAGTCACCTTTTCAGGTGGTATATGGTATTCATCCAAGGGGTATTTTAGAGCTGAGAGATCTGCCTATAGGAGAGTCTATTAGTGCAGAAGGAGAAGCTTTTGCATCAGCCATCAAGGAGGTGCATGATCAAGTCAAGACCCAAATCCAATAGACTACATTGAAGTACAAAGCATATGCTGACAAGAAAAAGAGAGATGTACAATTTGATGTTGTAGATTTGGTATGGGTTAATCTGAAGAAGGAGAGGCTCCCAAAAGGTAAATATACCAAGCTAATGCGGAGGAAGATTGGACCATGTCAGATTTTGAAGAAGTATGGGCTGAATGCTTATGAGATCCAACTTCCTCCTGATCTTGGATTATCACCCATTTTCAATATATGTGATTTAACTCCATACAAGCTGAATGCAGATGTAGAACATGAACCATTGCAGCATGCAGTAGATGATGATATTCCTAAGCAGGATTCACCAAAATTGAAGAAGATATTCGACTCAAGATTGACAAAGCAAACAAGGAACAAAGAGTACATGGAGTACCTGGTGGCTTGGCATGAGAAAATTGCTTCAGAGGCAGTTTGGATGACCGAAGATCAAATCACAAACCATGGTGCAGACCTTCAAACTCTGATCTCAAGTGGGCTTGAGATCTCTTCTCCCGGGGAGTATGGTGTAGGAGCACCCCTTCAACAAGATAAATATAAATAATGTTTTAATATGCTTGATACATTTCATGTTATCATGTAGCATTTTGTGTTGTCTTTTCATGTTTTAATATATCTTCTCCCGGGGAGTATTTAACATCATTAGATATTTGGGGTATGTGGATGATTAAGTCAATGTGTTGTATTATTAGGTGTTTTGCTGTCTTAAGCCAAATAGGTGTCGTGGGAGTAGTTAGGGTTTTTGCTGATAATACTTGGTGTCTGATAATACTTTGCAAAATCAGAAGAGAGGGTGGAAGATACAAAAACAGGGAGAGGTGTCTGAGAAAGGGTTGTTGGCTTTTCGCCTTCTGGAATTATCAAATGTATGAAGCTCTGGAGGAATGAAGAAATAGAAATTCTGCCAATTGCGTTTTATAAGTCCTGAATTCTGTATAAATTCCATGTGTATCGAATTGTCCTATGTATAGTATCTATATAGAATTGTTTCGTATTAAGTTTAGTTTTTCTGTGGTCGAAATGCACGATTAGAACCATTCCACTGGTGGATTTATGTGAAATCAGTGGAATGGGCTTTGTACAATAGTTTCTGTTTTTGTTTCTTTCTATTCTTGGTCATGGTGGAATAGAAATTGTGAAATTTGTTACAGAGGAATTTATTGGCATTAGATTCAATTATACATTTTATGTTTATACGTCAATTGCATGCTGGAACAGTTTGTGAGTATATCGCATTTGTTTGCGAGTATCAAGCTGTGTATATCCTGTGAAGAAAGTTGGTGTATATATCGCAAGGCATACCGGGTGTGAATGCATGTTGAAAATGCATGTAACAAATATACAATGTTAAAACATATCGGATATACAATTTCTGTGTATATTGCATATGTATGAAGATACAAGTTCTGTGTATATTGCTAAAGTATATCGGTAGGCAATTCCTATGTATACGCTAATCGTATATCAGACATTGTATATATATATCATAGTTGTATGTGAAATCATTTTGTGTATATCCTGCATTTACATATCGAAGACTGTATAAGGGAATGTACATTGTTAATATGCATTTCGTAAGATGCAGGGGATGACCAATTGTAGCGGTTAAAGCAATTGAAGATACAATGACTGGAATCAGCGATGGGAAGTTGTCAATTGTATGTCTCGATTGTATGTAACAATTGTATGTTGAAACATACATTGTTGTGCAATCCAAGTGTTGACTGGCAGAAAAGGTAGCCAGAACTGACATAGGAGGTCAAGCAAAACATGTTCGAAGTGGACGAAGACATCAGCATAAGAAGAACGTCAGGTGAATGAAATATTGTGGAGCTGACAGTATGTGTTATTGCTGATCGGGGTGACAACTGAAAGTGTCACTGATGGAGAGTTTATCGATATGAATCACATCATAGGAAGATGAGAAGAAAGCTATGCCGATGGTAGGAAGTCTGAGCGATAGTATAATGTGTTGCCGATAGAAGAAAGCATTGTGATTGTGGGGTTCTAGGAATTTGAGAATATCTCTCGGAGGCTTTGCATCAGTTTGTCTTGAGGAGCCCGCCTTCGCACTTGCCATTCACCCGTGGAGTCAAGGAAAGAAATAGAAAAGTATGAGTTTCTCAAAGGGGTAAGGATAGAGGTAAGACGGGGGTTTTATTCCCACACATGGGATGTTAGTAAAATAGTTTTATGCATGTGGGACTAAAATCATGAATTTTCAAGTACATAGGAAGGACAAAATAACAATATTCTAAGTAAGAAGAATCCCTCCTATGCATTTACATACCTCTCCTTCCACAAGGAACTTTTGACTTTCAATGGAATCTCTGATTTTTTTGATGGATTTCTGACCTTCCAATGGATTTTTTGATTTTTATGCAGGAATTTCTAAGTTTTAATGGGTCTTCCAACAAGAAATCTACCGTAGTAATATTTAGAAATATGAGTCTTGGTGAAGAACTTACCTTGGAATGGAGGAGTTTTGCCTTGGAGAATGAATTTCTACCTTTGGAAGATGAATTTCTGCTCTTGGAAAGTTTAGAAATCTGCTTTAAACCTATAGAAATTTCTGCCCTAATGAAGAATTTGTCCTTGGAAATGGCAAAATTTGGAATCCTTCTTGGATAAATTTGTCCTTCACTTCAAGAAATCTCCCCTTGGAATGTAATTTCTACTCTTGAAAGGTATATTTCTGCTTTGGATTTGAATTAGAATGATTGCAAATGACTTGGGCACCCTCCTTTTATAGGTAAGTTGTCTTCCTTTGCTACTTGGCCGACCTAGGTTGGAGGAAGAGAGATTTAGCCGCCAAACTTTATCCCTGGCCGACCTATATTTTTGTCCTTTTCTCCTTTGTCAGTTGTTAGGGATTTTGGTAAGTCAGGGAATTTCCAATGTCAGGGATTTCCTGATGTTAGGGATTTTGTGATGTCAGGGATTTTACGACATCGGGGATTTCCTGATGTCCTAGATTCCTTCCAATTCTCTTGTCCAGATTTGCTAAGTTTTGGAGATTTTTTCTTTGCTGAATTTCATGAAGGTTATTGTTTCATTTTGGACAGGAATCACCCGTGGATGGAACTAGAATCCATCTAGTACATTTTCCCGCAAGTCCCAGATCAAGTTGTTTTGTTGCATCCATGACTGGGTCAGGAGAGTCATTCATGAAGGTTAACATTCTACTATGGATAGGAACAAACTATGGAGGAACTCGAGAATACTATCCAAGAGCGCAAAATTCCACTAGTGCAGGATTTTGCATCCAAGGACAAAAACTATCCTGGAGCGCACATTTCCACTGGTGTAGGATTTTGTGCCCAAGGAAAAAAAATGTCCTGGAGCGCACATTTCCATAAGTTAGGGATTTTGCGCCCAAGGACAAAACTGTCCTAGATTTTCACCCTTGGAGCGATTCTGGAACTTTTTGTCGAAGTCTGGCTAAGTCTTGGAATGTTGCTTCCTTGAAACCTCATTCAGACGGGAGTGTTGGAATTTTGCATTTTGTGAACAAGAATCCACTCAAGTTGAATCTTCTGGGAGGAACTAGAATCTATCTGGCATGCCTTCCTACAGGTCTTGGAGTCTGGTTACATCTTCAGGCTGGGTCAAGAGGGTGACTCTGTAGGATTTCATGAAGGTTAACATTGCATGTTGGACAGGAGCTATCTGTGGAGGAACTGGAGAAAACTGTCCAAGAGCGCAAAATTCCACTGGTGCAGGATTTTGTGCCCAAGGACAAAAATTGTCTTGGATCACACATTTCAACATGTGCAGGATTTTGCACCCAAGGACAAAAATTGTCCTGGAGCGCACATTTCAGTATGTGTAGGATTTTGTGCCCAAGGATAAAAATTGTCCTGGAGCGCACATTTCAACAGGTCAAGGACTTTTCACTTTCAACCTTGTCTGTCCAGTTTCCAAGATTTTAGGCTAAGGACTTATCTTTTCTTCAGTTTTGAGTGAGATATTAGTTTTGCATCAGGTACACTATTAGCTTCTTTTATGGAGGTTCATTCATCGACACGAGATTTGAAACACGGGGTCTTCGTTTCTTCCATCTTTTGTTTCTTCCATCCCCTCAAGGAATCTCATTTCCCGAGTGAAAGACAAACCTCATTTCTTCCATCCTCCAGGAATCTCTCGTCTTCATAGTGGGATACGGAGTTGGTGACCTCGGAGTCTTTCGTTTCTTCCATCTTTCATTTCTTCCATCCTCCGGGAATCTCTCATCTTCATAGCGGGATACAGAGTTGGTGACCTCAGAGTCTTTTGTTTCTTCCATCCCTCTCAAGGAATCCCTCACTTCCATGGTGAAGTACCAATTTTTCAAGCCAGACTGTGAATTCCTTGATTCGAGCATCCGTAGAGGAGTCAGGGATTTGATTTTCAAGCCAACTGCATTGACTGGACAGGTCAGGAGGTAGAACTAGACACTTCCAGTCCTAGGGCGCAAAATTCAGTAGGTACTGCATTTTGCGACCAGGACAAAAAAATGTCTTGGGTGCATAATCTAGTAGCTGCTGGATTATGCGACCAGGGATAAATTTCCTCCCTGGGCGCATATTCCAGTAGGTACTAGAATATGCGACCAAGAATGTTCCTGTTGCATTTCTAGCCTTCTAGAAAGGTGCTTTAAACACTGTTTGTTTCTTTGAAATTGTGCCCTAGGAATTTGAAAACGCTGTTGATTTGAGAATCTTCTGAGTTACGATCTAAGATTGAGTGCCGGACTGGGATCAGAAGGATATCGCCTGGATTAAACTTCCAGACTGGATCTGTTGGACTAGAACTGAGTTCCATGCTGAGGATGAACATGCCAAGGAGTGGCAGTCTTTATTGAGTTTCAGGCCTGGTGAGATGAGAACATGGATAACCTTGGAACAGGATTATGGGCAGGAATTCCCTGAACAAGACTCCGGGATAGGCACTTCTGAACAAGACTCCAAATTGGACCTCCGGGCTAGATTCCTGGACTGGAGTCCAGGAATGATTTCCTGAGTGGGACATGGAGTCTTGGAACAAGACTGGAATTGAGTTTCATGCCGGGAACGGAGTGGGTTCATTTCTTGAGGATGGAAAAACAAAACCCCTCCCTGAGGATGGAAAACAAAACCCTTCCCTGAGGACAGTCTGGAATGGGTAGTTAGGGTTCCAAGCCTATGCAGGAGGAAAATTATGTGTTCACTTCTCTTTCTTACCAGTGAGACAGCCTAAGCCATTGACATTATCTAAGTTTCAAAAACATTGTCGGATCAGAGTATGGGATTGGAGCAAGGATCCAGACAAGTCAAAAAAAGAGGGGGACCCAATTTGCAATTGGGGTTGATGTTGTAAAAGGTCACAACATCTGGCGACTCCACTAGAAGGAATGTTCATTTAGACATTCCTTGGATAAGGGTCCTTAACAGAATCTGAAACCAACCAAAACTGATCCTTCAGGTTATCTACTAGTTAAGGAACGCACTCGAAAGGAGAGCAGAATCCTAAATTACATCCAGACATCTCATCTTTGTTGTGATATAAACATAAGCTTTTGTTAAAAAGTCTTCAAGTGTTCCAATGATAAATAAGAGTCACAACTTAAACCCCTATGTATGCCCACGTGTTAAGCCAGATAAACAATGAATACCTGATCAAAGTTTCAAAACTAAAGGCTTAGGATGAATATCTATATCATTGGAGATCCAAATGTGTGTGATTGTATTCATTTCCAACCGTTGGCAACCGAAGTCATCAAATTTCCTTTACATTAAGTTACTGATTAGTATGCACCTCATGAACTACCTGGACATTGCCCCACTGCTAGCGAGCATCTATAGCCCCGGCGGGTTTGTCTTCGTAATTCCACTTGAACAGAGCCCCACTACCAGCGAGTGTCCATAGCCCCGGTAGGGATTATTCGATCATCCATCCAACTGAGTTATGGTGTGTGATCAAGTGCTTTCCTTTTCTTTTCTTTCTCTTGATTTTCAACTGATTAGAATTTTGGTAGAGTATAATGCAGTACTGCTACCCCTGCAACACATGCTTTTGACGGCATAGGTTATGTTGATAACTCAGCTAGCTAGGTGTGGAATTCTGATGGTGGCAAAGGTGGACCATGGATTTTTCACTTAATGTAAAATCGTTAAGACTTCTTCAGCTACTCCAAATTTTTAGTGTGTAGAGTATAAGATCCCAACATACTTCAATTTATCCTAAACAGTCAATTTGTCCTCTAAGAGCAAGCAACATGCCATCCGGACGATAACAATGGAGTTCACAATGGATACGTCTGTCTGTCACAAATTTCTCAAAGGAAAACTTAGAAGTGTTCATTTTAAGGATTTAAGCATTTTAAACAGATAATCAAAGATATCCTCATCAAAATGTAATGTATGATTCACCTCTCGAGTCAAGTACAAGTCTTAACTAATAGATAAGTCAAAGAAGAATCATCCGACATATTCAAATAATTTCATGATCCATCCATCCAAGGAATGAGCTTCCTAGTGGATGTGCCAGATTATGCTTGGCAGTTCTATCATCCACAAATCAAGGTCCCACAAAAAGGAAAACTGACGCAAGACGAGCTAACAGCTAACCTAATTCTAAAGGACAGCTACTCTATGGAAAGAAAAAACTAAAATAGGAATGGAAAGAACTATTCTAACTATATACAAGGTGAGTTCATGAAGGAACTCACAGTATGAAATAGTGTTTCAGAAATTGCCCGTTAACGGGCAATGGGATGTCCTCTCTGGTGAGGGTCTTAAGTTTGAAGGCATTTTCCCCCAATATCTCAGCGATTTGGTAAGGACCCTTCTAGAGGTGGTCAAACTTGTCGTGTTCACCTTTTCTTGCACGTGCCTTGTCCCAATACAGGACTAGATCAGAAATCCTGAATGATTTTATCTTTGCTTGTCTATCAAACCAACGTTTCACAACCCCTTGGTGTTTCATGAATTTATCTAAGGTTGTGTCTCTTTTATCTTCCAGGTGCAATAGTTGTGAGAGCCTAGTTTGGATTCTCTCATCTTCTTCCAAGTATTCTTACATAAACTGGTAAGTCAGGATTCTTAGTTGGATAGGAAAAATGGGATCCTGGCCATAGACCAGATGGTAAGGAGACGTTCCTAGGGAGGCTTTGACATGGGTCTGGTCTACCCAAAGGGCAAACTTTAGCTGTGTGTTCCAATCTCATGGATTCTTATCCAACAGTTTCTTGACTGCATTGAGTAGGTTTTTGTTCTTGGATTCGGCTAACCCATTACCTTGTGGGTAATAATTTGATGAGAATTTTAATGTTATTCCATGATCAAAAGCCCAATTTGAAAACTTTAAAGATGAAAATGTAGAACCATTATCACAAACTAAATCATGAGGACATCCAAACCTAGTAATGATATTTTCTTCTAAAAACTTGATCACGACATCAGTAGTGCAATGTTTTAAAGCATGTACTTCAGACCATCTAGTGCAATAATCAGTAGCGGTCAGAATATACCTGTGTTACGCAGAGGAAGGTGGATTGATCATACCGATAAAGTTAAGTCCCCATTTGGCGAAAGGTCTTACTTCGAACATAGGCTGAAGAGGCATGGTAGCATTCCTTTCTCTCACGACAGGTACTTGGCAAGTGTGGCAAGTTTTGACATGCTAGTAGGCGTCATGGAACAATGTCAGCCAGTAATATCCTACTCTCAAGATCTGGTGAGCCATGGCTAATCCTCCTCCATGACAGGTTCCAAATTTGTTATGGAACAGTTCCATGATGTGGCCTACTTCATTCTTTCCTACGCACCTCAAGTAAATTCCTTCATGGTTTTGCAAGAATAAGACTGCTCCTTGGAGCATGAAACATTGACTCCGAAATCTTAGAACCATCTTCTGAGTGGAATTCAAGTGGGCAGGACATCTTTGGTGTAGTAGGTAATGCACGATGTCATCATACCATGCATCCGGAGATACCTCTTCTAGCACATAGGTCTGTTGTACCAGTCTGGGTCCTTCAACTGTAATTATCTGAGTGAGTGCTTGACCTCGTACTATCTTCATGGGTTGGATCTTAATATCATATTCTTGGATAGTGGCGACCCACTTGCCTCTTCTTTCCCTGAGTTCATTCTGCATCAGTAGTGTTTTAACAGCAACATCTAGGACTATGGCATAGATTTTACTCCTCAGGACATAATGCCTGAATTTCTTGATGGCTCTTACCAGGGCACAGGCATGCTTTTCCATGCATGGGTATCTTAATTCTGCATCCTTGAAAGGAGTACTCATGAATGCTATGGGATGCTCATCCTTTTCTTCCATCCTTTGAGTGAGAATGCCCCCACAAGTGTGTTCTGATGTGAAAGAGTACAGGTAGAATGGCTTGGTATAGTCTAGACTGCTTAGGATAGGAGCACTAGCGATGGCTTGTTTGATCTCCTCGGATTCTCTTTTGGCTGGTGGATTCCATTCTAATTTAGCATCCTTTTTCAACATTTCGTTCAGCGATTTCACTATCTCAGCAAACCCCATAATGAACTTCCTTATGAAATTAATCTTTCCTAAGAAAGATTTCAATTCTTTCTTACTGGCCGGCATGCTGACTTTGGATATAGCTTTCACCCGGTCAAGGTCAATGAATATCCCTTCTTCTAAAATTACATGGCCTAGGAGTTTTCCTTCCGTTACGCTGAAAATGCACTTCTTCGGATTGAGGGAGATTCCATACCTTCTGCATCTTTCGAGGAGCTTTCTTAAATCTTCTACATGATCCTCTCTTTTCTTTGAAAACACAGTGAGATCATCCATGTATATGACAATGCATTTGCCGACTAGATCTCTGAAGGCGATGTCCATGGCCCATTGGAAGGTAGCTCCGACATTGATCAGGTCGAAAGGCATTCTTCTGTATGCGTAAATTCCCCACTTAGTGGTGAATGTTGTCTTCAGTCAGTCTAACTCCTCAACCATTACTTGGTTGTATCCCGAGTACCCATCCAAGAAGGACATCATTTGAGACCCGTTCATGATTTGCAGTACTTCGTCTAATGAGGGGAGAGGGTAATTATCCTTCTCTGAAGCTTGGTTGAGATTGCTGAAGTCCATGCACAATCTTATCTCGCCGTTCTTCTTCCTAATTGGGACGAGATTGGCAACCCACGTCGAGTGTCTTACTGAGAAGATGATTTTGGCCTCTAGCAACTTCTTGACTTCTTGATAAATCAAAGGCTCTAGTAGTGGATTGACTGGCCTTTGACACTATCGGAAAGGTCTACTTCTGGGCTTGAGGGGAATGGTATGTGTGATAATGGAAGTATCGTAAGTCTTTAGGTCCTCGTATCCCCATGCTATCACATCCATGTATTCTTTCAAATTCCTGAGGATACCTTACCTTTCCTTTGGCATGGAGGCCTTCCCAATGAAAACATTCTTCACTTCTCCTTTGGTTCCTAGGTTCACTAGGTCATACTTGTTTCCTTCCTCACTGGGACGTGGAAGTGCACTTAATCTGTCGAAATCAAAGAGTCTTTCCAACTCAATCAGTCCTCTAGGGATAGTATTATTTTTTAAATTCATCATTCCATCTGGATCAAACTCTACTTCCTCCCCTTCTCCTTCATCAATGATCTGGATAGTGAATATCCTAGAGTTGGTCAAGAAGTATAGTATGTGCTTATCATCATCAAACACTTGGAAGTTGGTGATATTATCCGGAACTAAGGGGACAGAAGTCAGCTCCACAGTAAACTTCTTCAATCCTTCCATAGCGAGTGGTTCTAATGAACTTGCTGCCTGGGCCAGAGCATTGGCAACCTAATTTCTAGATCTATATATAGACTAGATATTGAAAGTATCGAAGCTTTCGATAAGATCCCATACTCTATTGCGGTATCTGGTCAGTCTTTTGTCATGACAGACATACTTCTTCCTTATCTGTCTTATGATTACTTCGGAGTCTCCGAACACATGCAGGACTTTGGCCTTCTTCTTGATGGCGAGTAATAATCCGTTGACAAGTGCTTGATATTCCGCAACATTGTTGGTGCAAAGAAACTGTACCCTATGGGCGGCTAGGTAGGCTTCTCTGGTTGGGCTTATTAATTCAAAGCCAACTCCAGCTCCCCTTTTGGATTTGGATCCATCGAATCGCAACGTCCATGCTTGATCAGCTGTAGGTACTGGACTTGGATTCTTATCACCGTTCTTTCTTTGTCCTTTCTAGACAACTTCTTCTTTGGGTGAGACATCGTCACTTGTGGACACTTCTTCTAGATCCATCCCTCCAGGCTTGGGTTCTACCAGAATTTCCAAGCCGGAGGCCTCTGGAATCCGCTGGTGGACTTGCTTCAGAGCAACTTTGCACATTACACAGGTAAACTCAGAATGGAAAGCATTGTGGATCCGGCACCAATTAGGTAGTAGCAGATCCTCTATCTTGGTTTGATTTCCCAATTCCATTCCTTGCTTGACATTCCTAAGAATAAAATTTCTAAAATTTTCAAACATACTGGGATTTTCTTCTTCAGAGTTGGAGTCATAATCCTTCCCCACCAGTATTTTCATGGAACCTTGCATCATGAGCACTTCATCGACCTTTGGTCTGTAAAGGCTGAGATTGGTTTCCATGAAGAATATCTCATTTTCTTCACCATATTCGGTGATCATTAGCTTCAGACAAGGAGTACTATCTATCCTGATTTTTTTCGGAAGCCCCTTCCATCACAACCACATGTGGGAGAAGTCCATGGACACATACCCATTCAACTTTCTCAGCCAGTCTCGACTCAGCAACATGCCATATCCCTCTGGAATTTCTACCACAAAAATGTTGATATAATGCTGGATCCTTGGATCAGCTGTCAATTGCATGTGGATGTTATGAACTTCTCCAACAACTGGAACTTCCGTCTTGTCGAGCTGAGTGACCTTCTTGGAGGTCAGTTTTGGCATCAGACCCAACTTCCTACATACACCTAAGGGCATGACATTGCTTGATGCTCCAGAATCCATCAGACGGTTGTGCAGGAGCTTGCCGAACATCCTTATTGAAAGGAGAAACAATGGAGGCTCATCTTTTCCTTGGTAGAAAACCACATACTTCTTGGGAGTACTGAAATTGGCATTCTTTCCTAGCTCAGGATTTTGACCTTTTGTTGTGTTGTTACCTCTTGCAAGTTCCTTATGCTTCTGTAAGTTTCCTTCCAGTGCTCCTTCGGTGGTATCAGCGACGTTCTGAGCTATATAGACAGCATCTGGCCGAACTTGGGGATCATAAGGGAATGATTGTGCCATGTTGGTATTCAGGGTTCCATTGGCCTGAGATGCATGAGGTGGACTGGATGGGTTAGATGGGCTGGAGATGCCCTGCATACCTGAGGTGACGTTCCTTCCATTGGTATCGTTCAAACTTTCCAAAAAGGTCTCCCTAATTTCGGGCACTCTCATTAGGTCGGTCATGGGCAGGCTCACTCTTATCTTCTTGAACTCCTCTGTCACACACTGGCTTAATCTTTTTAGTTTATCTTTGGGATTGCTATCCCTGGGAGCAGGGGCTTTAGGAGCGGAACCTTCGGATGGATCGACTCTTTGAGAAGCAGCCCTCTGTTAGTACTCTGGTGAATCCCTTGGGTAGCTTGGATTGTTATTGGCATTTGGATCTGGTGGAGTCTGATAACTGTTCAGAGGGGTCAAGGTGGTCAATGGCTCTTGGAGGCAATAATTCCTTTGGTAGACCCTTGGACCTGCATTCCCAACTGATTGTTGGAATGCTTGTACTTCATCCACCTCCTCAGCTTGGAAGTCATTGTTGTACGGAGGGTAGTAGTATGGATCTTTGACAGGACCATTTACTAATGTAGGAGGAAATCTTCTGTCATACCCTATGGAGTCATACTCTAACACAAAAGGGAATGTGAAATCCTCCAGGATAAGGGCTTGGTCATACCTCGTTGAAGGAACAATTTCATATCCCGTGGTGGGTGAAGGGGTATCCTAAGCTTGTGAGCTCTACATTTCCTTGTGAAAGATGTCCGCAGCAATCTTGAACTCAGTGCATTGCAATTCTGAATGTTGGTTGGTGTTGTGCAATCTACACCAACTGGATAGTGCTACTTCTTCTAGGAAAACTTTATCTGCCGGCCTGTCTGCGGAACTGGGAGGATTGTCCAAAGGAGAAGGGATGTTTCCATTGTTTGGAGTTGTGTTCCACGTCCTGTTCTGTCTTGGATATCCCTGACGGTTTTCCCGGAATCCTAGATTATTTCCTTGATTATTTCATTGGTGATTCCCTTGATATCCTTGACTTTCTTGGGAATTCCTTTGCATATTTTGCAAGTGATTGTTCTAGTTCCTGAGGTGAGTGACTTCTGTAGATAGCTTTCTCACTTGGTCGATCAATTATTTCATCTCGTCTTTCTCCTCCTGAGTTCTTGTGGAGGACGCACCTTGAAGGTACACTGGTTATGCAGGCATTACCTGGGAGATAGGCACTCTGGGGTGAAGTACCAACTGGTTGCTGGGATTTGGAATGGGATTCATCACTGGAGTATGATGTGTCAACACTTGTTTGATCCCTTGGATCTGATTTGGCATAGCAGCATACCCCAAATGGTTAAGTGGACCGTGGGTATTCATTCCTAACTCCTCGTTCACTTTGACAGCTTCAGTATATGCCTCTAGTAGGGTGGTCGGAGGATTGGTCTTCCTCTACATGAACATAGAAGTGAGATGATCCAATGCCGCATAGTATATGGCTTGGGTTGAATCATCATTCACGGCATACGGGGCTTGTACCCTTGAGTGGACCTTGTGGAACCTATTATTGAAGGTGTTGATGGATTCGTGCTCTTGTCTCTCTACATCGACAAACTGTTTGTATAGCTATGTCGAGCTGATGGGAAATCTAAACTTGGCCAGGAAGGCATCCTTCAAATTCCCCCAACTGGTGATTGAATTAGCAGGCAGGTTGATATACAAATAAAATGCATCTCCTTCCAAAGAGTACGGGAATAGTTGGCAGGCCACATCCTCATGCCGAACTTGTCTGTTATGCAGCACATCCTCAAAAATCTTGATATGCTCTTCCGCTGTCTGGTTCACATCATTGATGTGGAATCTGGAGCAGAAGTGTTTGGGATTCTTTGGCATATCATTGTAGTTGGCGAAGGTCATGAGAGGCAAAATATTCGCTGGAGGCCAAGCCATTGGGACGTTTGCTGGTTGGAGCGGAACTTCTTGAGCTGGTCCTTGTGGATTACTGGGCTGAGCAACTCCTCGAAAAGGATTTCCAGGTGGTGGGGTTTGGAACAGACTCGAGAGGTCTCCTCCACTAGGAGATCCCTGACTGGATGATGCTGCTTTCTTTCCTCGCCTGGTTCTTGAGAGGAAGTCTAGTTCCAGGTGACTGTGGGAGGCTCCTGGAGTGGATCTTAGGATTCTCTGGTGCCTCTCTGGTGAGAAAGAGATGATTCGATCCAGTGTGCTCTTTCGCTCACCTTCCTTGGAAATGAAACACTCCGTCAGAAGCAATCGGCCAATGCCTTTGTTCGGCCCTCCTTCAAGTGCCAATTTATGTTGATGCGAGTTTTGTGACAGCAACAAACATTAGAATAAAACACAGAGTATTCTATCCTCTCTTGAATAAAGCTTCTTAGATGCTAAACTATGTGATCGAATGAGACTGCTCCAAGGTTCCTTTTGTGTCAGGTCTTGACTGGTATGGGATAGACTCAGTGAAATGATGTGATTTGTTGGTAATCATGAGGGGGACTTACATAAGATTGCTCCTTCATGGTCATGGAATTCACTCCTGGGACTCGGACTTGGATTTGCAGGTGAATAGAACTCCTTCACATATGGACAACTTAGAATTTCAAAGTGCTACTCTTGAAGAGGCAGATGGTTTGGCAATGACACTCTGGAAAACTAATCCTAACAAAGATCTAAAAGAAAATGCAAAAGATGAGGTAAGGGTTCAGGAGTCTAACTAATCGATGGAAGAGGACTACTGCTAAGGATAGAAACTGGAACCAGTTCTCTGCTTTGTCATGAAACAACAGCTAAGCAGGGATGGTACTATCTTCTGAGGGGAAGTAAGGATTTTTAGACTACTCCAGCAAGGGACATGGAATTGATCATGTAGAACAGTCGAAGTTAGACTTGGGATTAGTTCAGGCTAACCATGCACCATGATTTGCAGGCCATAGATCACCAATGGTATGAACAAATAGATTCAATCTTTCAACAGTAATAATCTCCATCATTCTAACTAATAAAAAGCTTTGAAAGAAAAAAAAAAGGAAATGAAACCACTTAAATCTTGGAGCTTACGATTTGCTTCAAAGAAGTCAGAAAACCATGCCACAATCCAAAGAATATCAGGAACACCACTCTTCAATGTTCATGTATTGATTTGGGAATGTCTTACAACAACTTTATTGATTCTTCAAAGTTCCTTGATCCAGAAATGGAGTGTAACAGAAATGAACAGCTAACTAACTACTTGCTCTAAGAGTATCATAATAATAGAAATGAGAAAAAGAGAAGCTCCTTTTCAAATGAGACCTCTCAGCCTTTATATAGGCAACCAAAATACATTAGGGCAACAAAGACAATTAGATTTCCTTGGAACGAGTGCAATGGGTCAGAAACCCTAGAAAAGTAGGTGGGGTCATCAGAATCCACATGTATGTGCTTGCCACCTGTCCTGGATGTCAGATGGTGAAGGGGTGACCACCAGCTGTGCTGGGTGCCACCTATCTAGGACTCCTAGATAGGACTGTCTTGCCTATCTGGAACTTCCTCCTGCTCCCTAGTCTCTTCCTCCAGGAACCTAGTCAGGACAACTTCCAACTCCTCCATAGGAATACTAGGCATGTTTTCAATCCAAAACTCCATGATAGATGCGGTGGTGGTGCAGGTGACAAGGATATTTTCCCAATCTGCCCTCATCTCCTGGATACTGTTAATGAGGATTAGAAATGAGGATCCATCCTCAAGATGGGATTCCTCAGTAGGATAAGTTGCTTTCAAGTATATGCTCCGCATCTTGCCTTTCAACTCCTCCAAGTCAATGACTCCATCCGGTGTTACATCTAGATCAAACCAGGTCTCCAATGATACAAGGATTTTGTCCTGGATCTCCTTCAACATGGCATGGGCCCAGGAAGTGTCACCTTAAATCTTCTCTAGGTTATCTCTCTTCATGAGCAAGGCGGAATACCAGCTAAGGAAGTCATATACTAAATTTGCCTATATTATCTTGTTCTTGATTAAATCTGGCTGTGGAGTGTTCATGAATGCCTTCAGTCTAGGGATAGTTTCCTCCCAGACGACCATGAATTGCTGACATGTATCCAGAATTGTATGAATCCTATCCATGAGTGTTGTAACTCTGCCATTCACCTGGATGAGGTCCTCGATGAATTTATGGGCTCTATCTGAGACCCTCTCTATCCAACCTTTTGCTATGGGGCTGGCTGTCCTCAGAACTTCAACCTCAGCTAGTGATTACTTAGTTATGCTTAGAGGTTGGGATGTTACTTCTTGGGCGGACTACAATGGGCCCATGAGCTGCTGGATCTACTGCCGCAGCTCCTCATTCTCTTGCTTCAATGGGTTCTTTGTTTCTTCTTCCTTCCTTAAACTTCCTCAAGTCAAACCTACACTGGATTCCACAGTGGAGGGTTAGGCTGATTTCCCACCATTAGGCTGGGTGTCTGTTCCCTGGTGGAATCCATAGACTCATTATCTTCCTGATCATCTTGCTCATTCATGACCACTTCCTCCTCCATGGGTCCCTTACCTTTAACTGTTTGCACATCTTCAAAAAGATCCACCTCTCAGATGAAAGAAGTGCTAGTAGAGTGAGGTCTGGATGCATTCTGTTCCTCTTGGTTAGGCCTGCTGATAAGTTCCTTCCGAGCCTTTACTCTCTTCTCCTGTGGATCCTCCACCATCCTGTTCCTTACTTCATGTCTTCCTATTCTTTGTTCCTTCACAGGAGTGTCCTCGGTCATATCCTCTTTGGAGGACTGAGAATCCAAGTCTCCCATCAGGTCATAAGTCAGGTGGATACCTCTTTTGTGCAATTTCTCTATCTGTTGGCCTATCCATCTCTGTGTTATCATCAGCACGGGTGCCATTAGATCATCCAAGTGGGTGACCTTTGGATCATACCAAATCAAGAGTGGAAGAGGCTTATCTTTCTCCTGTTCGAAGAATGGTTGGACTTGCTTTCCATCCTCCTTGACTTGATCCGGAACTGAAAAGATCCCGGTAGCCCTGATCATATAAACTAAAAGATGGGAACATGTCCTCCTCCGCACTTCAAAGTCATCCTTAGCATTTGCCCAGTGGTCCTCTAGGTGCACCTTATGCCTATGCCTCCGTCCACATGCTACCCAGGTGGTATTGTATGGGTCAAAGTTCTCCCGCTAGGAATGAGTCACCAGGTTATAGAACTGTAGCTCTTCTTCGAACCTTTCGGCGGCTTGGAGAGATGGACATGACTCGACTACACCTTCCATCTTGACAGGATAGGTCACCCCGGCCTTCTTCTTCTTCTTCTAAACTTTGTCATATGCCGAGAGTTGCCTTGTCAATTCCAATAGGACCATCTTGTCCGACGGATATCTTGGTAGTCTGTATGGATAGCTGGAGAATCCTTGCACCCTGATGTATGTGAACTTCAGGAATTAGATGAACTAGGAACCGTAAGTTATAATCAACCACTTGGCTTTGAGTGATAACCTTTGGTGAATGCCTCCTTGGAGGGTCCTTGTAATGTGCATAGCGAATGTGTCATTGAACCTCTGGAAATGGTTTATGTTCTGGAGATGGAGCTGGGTGTAGTAGTTGTAGACCTTGACTTGCCCTTCTTTATTTCCGATGCGTCCCTTCCATGATAGTCCTCGAGATTTGTTGTTCCTTGCCAGCATATAGATCACATAGGAACTCATGTAGAAGGTCTTTGATTCCTCCAGGTTTTTGGAATTGTGCATCAATACTGTCACTAAGGAGTCGAGCCCAATCAATCATCTTTGTCCTAGCGATGACTTCCTCGATGTAGTAGAACATCCATGGCTCAAAGGTAGAGGACTGCTGACTTCCCATGATCCTGTTCAGCATGACAACGAGGTCTCCATGCTCTTGCTTGAAGTTAGATTTAAGGAGTGTCCTTGGTAACTTGGAATGGTGAGGCCTTTTCTTTTGCATCCATGTCTTATTGATGATCCTGAAATAGGTTGCCAGATCAGCCTAGAACATTTCAGCTGACTCCTGTTGGCTTTTGAACTCGATGGGACTATAGACAGGTATGTTGAAAGCTTCCGCAATCTTTTCCTGGGTGAAATAGGCCACCACTGTGTTGTTGCGATCGACAACCATCCTTCGTTCCAGATCATAGTGCATGAAACATTCCACGATCAGCTTGGGACAAGGAATGGCAGGTGGGAAGCATGCGGCGGTGGCAACTCCATTCCGGATGATCTTGGCTACAAGCATGGATCGAGGATGTCCATCCATTCCATTCATTCACTTCCCAATTTCTTCCATGACTGAAGGATAGATGTTGGTGTCTTCGACGTTTACCCATTTCGAGGTGATTCTGGACTGTGGGAGTGTTCCCTTGAAGGCAGCCTTTATCTGAGTTTGTCTTGAGGAGCCCGCCTTGGCACTCGCCATTCACCTGTGGAGTCAAGGAAAGAAATAGCAAAGTATGAGTTTCTCAAAGGGGTAAGGATAGAGGTAAGACGAGGGTTTTATTCCCACACATGGCATGTTAGTACAATAGTTTTATGCATGTGGGACTAAAATCATGAATTTTCAAGTACATAGGAAGGACAAAATAACAATATTCTAAGTAAGAAGAATCCCTCCTATGCATTTACATACCTCTCCTTGCATAAGAAACTTTTGACTTTCATTGGAATCTCTAATTTTTTTGATGGATTTCTGACCTTCCAATAGATTTTCTAATTTTTATGCAGGAATTTCTTTTAATGGGTCTTCCAACAAGAAATTTGCCCTAGGAATATTCAAAAATATGAGTCTTGGTGAAGAACTTACCTTGGAATGGAGGAGTTTTGCCTTAGAGAATGAATTTCTGCCTTTGGAAGATGAATTTCTGCTCTTGGAAAGTTCAGAAATCTGTTTTAAACCTACAGAGATTTCTGCCCTAATGAAGAATTTGTCCTTGGAAATGGCAAAATTTGTAATCCTCCTTGGATAAATTTGTCCTTGACTTGATGAAATCTCCTCTTGGAATGTAATTTCTGCTCTTGAAAGGTATATTTCTGCTTTGGATTTGAATTAGAATGATTGCAAATGACTTGGATGCCCACCTTTTATAGGTAAGTTGTCTTCCTTTGCCACTTGGCCGACCTGGGTTGGAGGAAGAGATTTAGCCGCCAAACTTTATCCCTAGCCGACTTAGATTTTTGTCCTTTTCTCCTTTGTTGGTGGTCGGGGATTTTGGTAAGTCGGGGAATTTCCAATGTCAGGGATTTCCTGATGTCGGGTATTTTGCGATGTTGGGGATTTTACAACGTCGGGGATTTCCTGATGTCCTGGATTCCTTCCAATTCTCTTGTCCAGATTTTGCTAAGTTTTGGAGATTTTTTCTTTGGTGAATTTAATGAAGGTTATTATTTCATTTTGGATAGGAATCACCCGTGGATGGAACTGGAATCCATCCGACACATTTTCCCACAAGTCCCGAATCAAGTTGTTCAGTTGCATCCATGAAGGTTAACATTCTACTATGGATAGGAACAACCTGTGGAGGAATTGGAGAAAACTATCCAAGAGCGCAAAATTCCACTCGTGCAGGATTTTTTGCCCAAGGACAAAAACTATCTTAGAGTGTACATTTGCACTGGTGCAGGATTTTGCACCCAAGGACAAAAATTTTCCTGAAGTGCACATTTCCATAAGTCAGGGATTTTGCGCCCAAGGACAAAACTGTCCTGGATTTTCTCCCTTGGAGCGATTCTGGAACTTTTTGTCAAAGTCTGGCTAAGTCTTGGAATGTTGCTTCCTTGATACCTCATTTAGATGGGAGTGTTGCAATTTTGCATTTTGTGAATAGGAATCCACTCAAGTTGAATCTTCCAGGAGGAACTAGAATCTATCTGGCATGCCTTCCTATAGGTCTTGGAGTCTGGTTACATCTTCAGGTTGGGTCAGGAGGGTCACTCTGCAGGATTTCATGAAGGTTAACATTGCATTCTGAACAAGAGCTATCTATGGACGATCTGGAGAAAACTGTCCAAGAGCGCAAAATTCCACTAGTGTAGGATTTTGCACCCAAGGACAAAAATTGTCCTGGAGCACACATTTAGCATGTGTAGGATTTTGCACCCAAGGACAAAAATTGTCCCGGAGCACACATTTCAACAGGTCAAGGATTTTGCACTTTTGATCTTTTCTGTCCAGTTTCTAGGATTTTAGGCTAAGGACTTATCTTTTCTTTAGTTTTGAGTGGGATTTTAGTTTTGCATCAGGTACACTATTAGCTACTTTTATGGAGGTTCAGTCATCGACATGGGATCTGAAACACAGGGTCTTCGTTTCTTCCATCCCCTCAAGGAATCTCATTTCCTAGTTGAAAGACAGAGCTCATTTCTTCCATCCTTCGTTTCTTCCATCTTTCATTTCTTCCATCCTCCGGGAATCTCTTGTCTTCATAGCAGGATATGGAGTTGGTGACCTCGGAGTCTTTCGTTTCTTCCATCTTTCATTTCTTCCATCCTCCAGGAATCTCTCTTCTTCATAGCGGGATACGGAGTTGGTGACCTCGGAGTCTTTCGTTTCTTCCATCCCTCTCAAGGAATCCCTCACTTCCATGGTGAAGTATTGAGTTTTCTAGCCAAAGTGTGAATTCCTTGATTCGAGCATCCGCAGAGGAGTCAGGGATTTGATTTTCAAGCCAATTGCATTGACTGGACAGGTCAGGAGGCAGAACTGGACACTTCCAGTCCTAGGGCGCAAAATCTAGTAGGTACTGGATTTTGCGACAAGGACAAAAAAATGTCCTGGGTGCATAATCTAGTACCTGCTGGATTATGCAACTAGGGATAAATTTCCTCCCTGGGTGCATATTCTAGCAGGTACTGGAATATGCAACCAGGAATGTTCTTGTTGCATTTCCAGCCTTCTGGAAAGGTACTTTAAACATTGTTTGTTGCTTTGAATTGTGCCCTAGGAATTTGAAAACCTTGTTGATTTGAGAATCTTCCGAGTTATGATCTAAGATTGAGTGTCGGACTGGGATTAGAAGGATATCCCCTGGATTGAACTTCCAGACTGGAGCTATCGGACTAGAACTAAGTTCCATGCTGAGGATGAACATGCCAAGGAGTGGCAGTCTTTGTTGAGTTTCGGGCCTGGTCGGGATGAGAACATGGATAACCTTGGAACAGGATTCTGGGCAGGAATTCCCTGAACAAGACTCCGGGATAGGCACTTCTGAACAAGACTCTGGACTGGACCTCCAAGCTGGATTCCTGGACTAGAGTCCATGAATGATTTCCTAAGTGGGACATGGAGTCTTGGAACAAGATTGGAATTGAGTTTGACGCCGGGAACAGAGTGGGTTCATTTCCTAAGGATGGAAAAACAAAACCCCTCCCTAAGGATGGAAAACAAAACCCTTCCCTGAGGACAGTCTGGAACGGGCAGTTAGGGTTCCAGGCCTATGCAAGAGGAAAATTATGTGTTCACTTCTCTTTCTTACCGGTGAGCCAGCCTAATCCATTGACATTATCTGAGTTTCGAAAACATTGCCGGATCAAAGTATGGGATTGGAGCAAGGATCCAGACAAGTCAAAAAAAGAGGGGGACCCAATTTGCAATTGGGGTTGATGTTGTAAAAGGTCACAACATTATCTAAGAAAGCTATGAAGGAAACCATTTTTAGATTTTCCCAGATTAAGCAAATTGAGACTCTAGTTTAATATTTATGCACACATTTGGACTATGTGTGCTCTATCAACAAAGAGTTTCTTGGACATTGGGTGCATATCACCATAGGCTTCTCTCCCTTTAATTATACATTTTTTAAAAACACTAGATACTAGTCAAGTAACATGGAGGTGCTTAGAGTCCGTTCTTCCTTTGTTCCATCTTGGAATTCAAGGAATCTTGTCATTCTCCATCTTGATGAAATGGGAATAGGTCTCTCTTTTAATCAAGAAAATTTCTACTTCTTAAATAGCGATTCTCCATGTGTAATTTTGCATGCAACTTTTTGAATTTTAATTGCTGTAAGACAAATTAAAGGCTGTAGAATAGATTGGATCATCTACTCCACAGTATAGTTCACAAATTTGCACTTAAAAAAAGGCAACAATTAAAAACCGTAACTACTTTTTCAAGCCCAAACTTTAGAAGGAATACCATAAAACATTGTTCTTTGGAACAAACTACTGTATCTAATTTGATAATGAACCCAAAGGGTGAAAAGGAATGCCGGAATATTTTTTAAAGGTTGCAAGACTTTACGTTGTCGCAGGGAATCTGTCTTGCTTTTGCCTATATGCCCACATTTGCAATGTTGTTTTTTTGGTGTTTGTGTTGTTTTGTTCTGCCTGTTAGCTTTATGCCCGTTAAGGCATTTTAATGTATTCATTTTCCCTAAAGTGCAAAGCAAAACTGTTTGATGCAAAGTAGCTCACGTGCCTTGTGTATGTTTCCACATTTTGCATACATGCCTAACAGGCCAGTTGAAACAACAAGAAGAAAAATCCTGCAATCATGGCATTCCATGAGAGCACATTTCTTCGAAGCATTCTGTCAAACAGTTCAAGTGCCTTGTTTATGCTTCCACATTTTGCATACATGTCTGCAACAATATTTCAAATTATAATATCCGACAAAAATCTGTTTCTATTATGCTTTAATGGTTGTCCATACCCTGTTCCAAAGCTCCCATTTTAGCACGGACAGGGAGGATGATGGCAAAAGTTGTAGAATTTGGCTTTACACGTGGTATTGCATCTGCTTGAAAGTTTCCAAAACCTTTTCAACAAATCCATTTTGTGCATATCCTTTAGTCATTACATTCCATGGGATGACATCTCTTTGAGGCATTTTATCAAACAGTTCACATGCCTTGTCTATGTTTCCACATTTCGCATACATGTATACCAGGGCAGTTGCAACTATAACATCTGATCAAAATTCGCCTTCCGTTATGCTTTGATGGATGTCTATACTCTATTCCAAAGCTACCATTTTGGCACAAGCAAGGATGCTGGAAAAGGTTGTCGACTCTGGATTTACACCTGCCAATTGCAAATTTGCTTGAAAGACAGTGCATACACCTTTAGCCCTTTTTTATACGTTTCATCCGAGATGTATTTTGCTGCTGAAAAACAGGGATATTCATTGACAATATTCAAACAACATATATTCAGCTATTGCTAGGAAAAGAATGCCAAGGACATACATAATATATATGCAGCAATTATGAGGAAAATGATCTATGAATGCACAATGTATACATAGCAATTATGGGAAGATTTCAAAATGCTAAAAGTCTGCACAATGAATTAACTAGTGTTAAAGCAACTTCAAACGCGCCATCAATCACTTGCCTAAAAAAAACAGTATATAGTTATACTATATGTTATCTTAAGCTCGATTGTATTGAATAACCTTCAATAGAGCACCATTGGCATTACAAACACGAGTAAACTCTTTACAATGAAGCATTCAGAGCTGCAGATATACTTCAAACAGTCTACTAGAAAATACAAAAATTGCAACTGGTTTGATGGATTCAAAGATTACAGCAAAATACTATTTAATAAATTGCTATTTTTTAGAAAATATTTTTTGTACTGGCCAATAAAATGTCAACTGAGTTCACAAGGGGGAGCTTCCCAACCAGCATAAAGAGTTCCTGGGATAGGTAGGCCCGTTGATTTCCCGAAACTCCAAACCTGATTGATTATCCACATCCAAAGCATTACTCAAGTTAGTGTTCTTAGCAACACCATGTAGCAAATCTAAGTGCAACCTAACATTGTGCAGTGGAATCTCATGCAAAAAGTTATATGTCATCCTCCTATATAACATGGCCCACTTGAACTCCTGAGCAGAAGATTTTTTTTCATTTTCTAGATTTGATCTTCTTGGAGGTTGGAGATGACTCAACTCAATCTCATCAATGGGAGAATAATTGTATCTAAAACTAAAGCCTTGCAAACCCAAAGGCACACAAAAATACCACCACATAACCAATGCCAGCAGCACTGCCCCCACCATGTAGCGCAAACCACACATCCTTGACACCAACCCAATAATACAGATAATTCAAAGTGGCGCCATTGTCAGGACAATGAAACAACATTTGCAGAATGATCTAGACTTTTATTGCTGACCTATACAACACTCTACCCAAGAGAGAGGGCAAGGAAAAAAGTCTTTCAACATCCAATTTTCTACCTCTATGGGTAATCCCCAACATTTTCACCACCAAAGCCAGGTTAGAACAAAACTCATCCAACTGTCCCTTTTGTTGGTAAACCATTTGAATTTCATCCCTTGGGGTTCAAATTTCTTCATGGATACAAGTTACTGAATGGTCCTTGAGATTAAGGTCTCTAGGTTTTAGAAAATAAAATATTTTACAAATGTCCAAGTCAAAATTCTATAAATTCTAATGCATGTTCAAACATGAGGATATGGGAGAGACAGCCTATGAGTGCCGTACTTTGAAATTGGGACAGACACTAAACCTGATCAGTCTCTATCTATTAATGGCCTACAATTTGAAGTTCAAAAGAATCAACAAGGATCAATGGTTGATGTTGAAGAAAACATTATTTGCAATTTTGTGCTTGGCATAGTGATCAACTACTCATATGAAAATGAAATAATAGCCAATCAACAAGGATCAATGGTTATGTTGAAGAAAACATTATTTACAATTTTGTGCTTGGTATGATGATCAACTACTCATATGAAAATGAAAAAAATAGCCAATGGGGTTGCTCTTTGATGATGAAGATGTGGCATGTTAGGCCTTTTGCCCTATTAGATTCATTTCCTGCAATAATAGCTGGGTAGAGTTACAAGTGTTGGACAACATCAAGAGAAGGGTAAACTCTTTTTATGGCACCACATACTCATAGTAACAGTTCAAGTCCAAGCAAAACTTGGTCAACTCCGAGCAAATCTTTGTCAAATCTATTGTTGCTGAAGTCACTTCTGCAATTGTAGAAACGACTATCATTGTCAAACAAATTATTTATTGATTGTGATGCATTCAATTGATAGGCCCTAACTTTCTGGTTGACTATGGAATAATTATAATACATGCTTATGATATAAGATTTTAGCAATTAATGAAGATTGATAAAGATAATATTAGAACTTTCGAAGAGTTGCCATATTGATAATATCATGATAATAATATTAACTATAATATAAATGTAATAGGTGCTAGTTGTACCATCATATTTGTAATGGCAACCTAGACCCACTTCGACTAACTTGATTTGGCATGAATTGATTGATTAGATTATTAGTATATTGTTGTCCTCAAAATCAGCTGCACTCATTTTGTAGACAACCCCTACAAAACTTGTCTATTTCGTAGCCTACACTCTAAGTTCGCAAATCAAGACAATTTCTCTTGGCCTCGTGCAAAATCATCTTACACCGTAGAATGGTTTGTGACATTCCCCTAAGTCGATTCCTCAAGATTCATAAAAATCGATTACGTTATAAGCCTGTCGAAATATCAATTTTGACTATTTTAGGGTGTTAGAAAATTTTTGAGTTTTCATGTGTAGAATCGGTCAAAACCACTGCTCTTGCATATCTTTGTTGTTATAATGTGCAATGTCGGTTAAAACTGCCACTTTTACATGTTTATTTTAGTTTTGAGTAACATGCATGGGCAGCGGAAATCATCGCCCATGCATTTTCCTTGTCAATTTAAAGGATGTGTAGTAGTGGTCATTCTCATTGCTTTTGCATATGGTATGTTGATGTGTAAAGTTGATCATTCCCGCCGCTCGGGCAAATCTTGTAAAATCATGAAAACTCGAGTGCCATTAATGGCACTCGTGCCATCATAAATACGCGATTTTAAACCTTTTTTAAGTTGTTTCGTTTATTTAGTTTCATTTTTTTTTCATTTTTAAAACCTTTGAATTGTCTAGTAAACCCTTGTTGTGATTGTTTGAGGAGCGGATTTTGGATTTTTAGCGTATTTCGGTCTTTAAGCTCGTACTTAGGGTTTCTTGTCTAAGGTAAGCCCATATTTTTTTTGTTTGTTTTAGTTTTTCCATTTAGGGTTTTTGCTATATATATAAGATGTATGATTTAGTTTTGTTGTGTCTAAATTCTTGTATGAGTCGTTTTAAGTAAAACCCTAGTTTTCGTAAGGCTTAGGTTTTCCTTTGTCTTTGTTTTCTCAGGTGAATTTCACCGTTTTTAATAAACCCTAAGTTTATTTAATAATGGATCTTGGTGATTTTTGTAAACTTAGGTTTAGAACTCATTTTTATCCTGTGCATCGTTGGTAGTTTTCACCGATAGTGCCTTGTCTTCCATGAGTTTGTTGTTGAATGCAATGTCGGTGAAATCCACCTATCATACTTCACATTTACCCTGGATATAAGGGCGGCGAAAATCATTGCCCTCACATTCTTTTTCTTCGATCGCTAAAGTGTATCAGCAGTTAAAGCCACCGCCGATACATATGCCTTAAACTTTGTTTTTACCCTGATGTAGGGGCAGCTAAAATTGCCGCCCCAACATAAAAAACTTCAAATATCTATTACATGCTCAAGCGGTAGAAATCGCCGCTTCCACATACGAGTTTAAGATTTTCAACAATGAAATGTATTAGCGATCATTTCGATCGACTAGACATTTGAAGTTTTTTCTTCCCATATGCACTGGTGGGCCTTTTCGCCGCTTGTGCATGCACTCAGTAAACTTGCATTTTTTCCCTCATGCAAGGGCAGTCAAATTGACCGCCCCTACATCAAACTTGTTATTTCCTCCATATGCAATGACGATTAAATCTATCGACCATGCATGATGAAATAACCTACCTTAACATGCAGGAGCGGCCATTTTGGTCGCCCATGCATGTCACCCTGCAAATTTTCCTAACATTGGGAAATTTTTCCTTTCAATACCTATTGGACTGTTTTCACCTGTTTCCTTGATTTACGCACTCTCAATTCCTTCAATGTATGTTCCCATGTTCATGATCGTCAATTTGCAGTAACCCTAATTTGCCCATTTTTCCCCTAACTGCGAGATCATGGCTTTTTGTAGTTTCAACAAACATCTGCGGTGGACTCGGTTTCTAGTGCTCTTCATGAAGTTGATGTCAGAGCCTTCTCACTCAAAGGCTAAAATCATGAAGTATAAGTACCAAGGGGTTTTCCCTGTGACTTCATTGTAGTCTAATGTGGACGAGATAAGAGACACAGAGATTGGTCATGTGGACATGGCCGAGTTCGTGGATAGAACAAAGCAACCCAATCCTCCTCGATAAATGCACAAGATTATCAACAGTAACATTCATCTGGTTGCTTCTTTTTCTGTCACTTCCCAAAATTTTGAATTTGTTCTTCAGGTAGCCAAACACTATAATAAGGATACCAGGACTGTGTCCGATTCCTAAGGAAATGTGATCATGAGATTAGATGCAAAATTTCTTGATAAAATCTTTGTGTCCTATTGAGAATGCTGGAGAAATAGATTTTGCTAAAGGACAAAAAGATTTGAGAAAGATGTGGAAGCTTCAAAGAAACATATCAACAGTAAGTGGCTGAAGACTCTTCAGAGTAATTTGTCCAGATGGCCTAAAGATCTTCCGAGAAGTGACTTTGTTGAGGAGGTAAGTGATTTGATTACACTGCTGAGTCAGATCAGAGGTCTTCCTTCTTCATCCAAGTTTCAACAATGGATGTACACATATATTAATGTGATTCTCAAGGGTTAACAGAAAATGTTTTAGGGAGAACAGATTAGCAATGCTCTGCATGATCAACTAGTGAAGGTCAATACAACTTTCAAGTTTTATATGACTTCGTATCTGGTGTATGTTGTTGTAAATATGAGAAGTTTTCTTGGTCTAAATCAGGTTAGTGATCGTAGATTGGTTCCAGTCTATGAGTATTATCCACATATTACTCTAAATGGATCAATCCATCATTTTTGTAGAGTTAATGATGCCTTCTTTTCAGTATTCATGTGTTTGTGGAATAATGAACTTGAGCAAAAAAGAGTATCAGATGAGGCATGGGAAGTGGTCAACTCTTTTGGTTGTTTGTTTTTACAGTTTCCAACTTCCACTTATCTCAGAGTGGGATACTATCTTGGCTATCTGTATATGCTTCCACAGTATCCTAGTGATAGAATTATTCTGATGGAACTGTGTAGACAGTTGATTGTTGTACACAATAAGCAGATGGAGCTGAAGAAGTCAGGAATTAAGTTTCCTGTAGAAATTGGGAGGTACTCTGTTCAATCAGCTACCAAGGCCAAAGCAGTTGAATCAGAAATGCAATTGGTCACTATGAAGACTTTCAAGAAAAGGGATCATTTTGATTACAGAAGAGTACAAGACAAGATCAAGAGAAGGTCAATTTTTCATATGCCAATGGTTGAAGATGTTTGGGCTGATCTCAGAACACAGAATGAGATCAGAAAGCTAGATTATTGCAGACTCCACTTGAGTCAGATTGAATAATTGGGTCTTGCAGATATTCTGAAGGGAATGGAAGATGAAGGGGATGATTTGGATCCCAAATACAATGTTGAGAACATCGAGGCTTCGCCTCTACCAGAGGTTAAATGGTCTATCAAAGAAGAAACCTCAATCAGGAAAAGGTTTCAGCGAATTCTAGCTAATACAAATTTGTGGTTAGGAAGTAAAGGAATTAGTCTAAAAGAATTTCTTACTGGATCAGAAACTGAGATTCAGGAGAAAACAAGGAAAAAGGTAGAAAACTGAACAAAGAACAAAAGTGACACTCCTTCTAAAGTGCATAAACCAAAAATCAAGTTTGTATCTAAAGGAGGTAAGAAGAAGGAGGTTGCAGGAACTTCTACTATCACAGAATCAAGTACCGACGATACAAATGTTGAACAATTGGAGATTGAAGATGTTGAGATTGAACAGCAAGATGTTGAGAAATCTGATGAGGCCAAACAAGCATAAATGCCTTAAAAACTTGATGAGGAAAGTGAAAAGGAACAAGACAAAGAGGAGAATGTAGAACAAGAACAATTTGGTGATTCACAGCTTTCGCCTCAGAAGGATCTTTCCCCAGAATCCCAAGTCTCTACACCCCTTCCTCATGCTCCTATTTCTGGTAGTTTTCCTGTAGTTTCCAATGTTCCTATTTCACCTATTTTTGTTGTGTGTTCTGATAATACTCCTCCCTCTGTAAGAAAAAGTTTTGGGACCGTGTTTGATTCCTCTAGATCCATTCCCAGTTTATCTTCCCCATCATTTGATATTGGTGAAGAAAACCATTTTGGAGCATTTTCTAGATGGTTCAGAGAAAGTTGTTGACAGCAGTGCAGTTTTTACCCACACTAGTCCTATTGTTACTATAACAAGTGTGAGCATGCATCCATAAAAATAGGTAATTGACTCTTCTCCAAATTTTGGTGCCTCCACACTTCCTCCATGGTTGTCTTCCTATACTCCTAAGAGAAAGAAGCAAGCGATTTCACCTGATGAAATTATATTGAGAAATTATTGCATGTTAAATCAAAAACTCAGAAGAAGAAGACTAAAACAATTTCTAGGCTTATTAATGAAAAAGGAATCAGATATGCAGAAATTGCTAAGCCACCAGATGATGCTACTATAGATACCTTTGATATGAATGATTATATTGTCTCCAGAGTTCAGTTAGGAAAGCTAACTCATGAAGGTATCAAGGTAGATATTTTCAAGCTACTACAAGTTCATTGCTTGTGAAATATGATGAGGTAAAGAAGGAAAAAGAGCAATACAAAGCAAAGGTAGAACAACTTACCACTGTTCTTCAGAAAATAGTGAAATCATCTGAGATCATGAAACCTATGGTAGTGACTATAGAAGACCCTCTGATTCAAAAGGTTGAGAAAGCTCAGGCCAGAGGAAGAGTGGTTGGTGACATTGTGGAATAGTTGTTGGCACAGGGAAGAATTCTATTGAAGACCACAGTGGAAAGAAAGGAAAAAATGGAAAAGGCAAAGGCTGAGCTAGATGTTATTGTTGATTCCCTTTCACAAGAACTACAAGATCAAGAGGAGAGTTTGGAGGAATGGATTGAGATGAAGAAGATCAAAATAAAGAATTTGATTGCCATTACTGTCGTTTCAAACTGAGAGTCCTATCTTAAGACAAAAGATTCTATTAGCCACCACATCAATGTGATAAAAGGTTTACTTGATGACTTGTGCCAGGTGCATGAAAACATTGAAGACAATGATATCTCACTTCTACACAGGTTAGAGGAACTACCATGCAATCTAACATGTGAAGGTCACAAGTTTCTCTCAGCAGAGGAAATGATAGATGCTTTCGAGAAGATGGTTCAACAGAAGTTTGAAGATGAAGTGCCTACAATGGTTTCAATGGATAGCCTTTATGATCATCACTCAACCTTTGAAAATCTAAAAGATAATCTTGAGAAGCATGAGAAAGTGATAAAGGCAGTTAAGGATGCAGTTCTCAGGGCTCGTACCATTTCTGATAATACAGCAAAGCCCGATGTATGTGAAATGGCAGCAATACAAGCTATGTACAAAGATTTTTTGAAGAAGAATGATGGTGGCAGTTGAAGTTGCTTTTCAAATGCCTTAGTTTATTTTCAGTCTTGTAGATGTAATTTAAATTTTGTTGTGGACATATTCACGTGTATTTTCTCAAAATGTAATTACATGTGAGACAAAAGAAGTCATAGGTCAGATAGGACTCTTTTGTTGAATAAGTCAAAGTAGTTAGGATTTTCCTAAATTTTCTCAAGGTCTCTCCTTATAAATAAAGAGGGTCTCTATTGTAATTTTTACCTTTTAGTTATTGAAGTGAAACTCTGCCAAAATTGAGAAGCATTTTTGAGACTTTGAGTTCAAGATTGAAAATCAAGATTTTATCAATAATAAGAAAGCAAGTGAGCATTCAAACTTTTTTTGGGGAATCTACTTGTAGTGTATGAGAGATGTTCTTATGTCTTTTCTCTTGCACCATCTTATGCAATTGATCAAATAAGTAGTGTGAATTCATATAATCTAGAAGGTGATCTTAAGCTGATTTTGGAGTCTTTGTGCTACAACATTGCTTTGGAATTTATTTTCTGTGTTCGTGAGTTGAAAATAATCAAAAGACTTTGGGCTGCTATTTATTTTCTATGTTCTTTAAATCTCTTGATAGAGTACAGTGGAGACTTTGAGCTACATATATATATATTTCATTCCAAGTCAGTAAAAGAAATTACAAACGACTTTGTGCTTCTGTGAATTTCTGGTTATTATTATTCCAATAAGTAGTTGGTGAGTTTATCATACATTGTAAGGATTAAGTAAACATCATTTCTAAAAAAAAAGAGAGATGGATGATATGGCACCATCCCGAAGTTAGTTTATAGTGCACATAGATCTAGTTAAGTACTTGTTGATTGTAGTGAGCAATAAGAAGGGAGCCTCCCCTTTTTGAGAGGAGAGATTAATCTCATCACATTGTGGTTGATATAACCATTTTTCCTTCAGTTAGTTGAAGACAAAATATTCACCCAACAGTTTTTGGCGACTCTACTGGGGAAGAACGTGCAACTTGGAGCCTCACGCTTTGAGTTGAAGCATTTCATCCTCTTCCATTGTTTTAAGTTGTTTAGTACATTGCATTCTGGTAGACTCACGGTATACAGGAAGCAAGAGAGCTCAAGGAGTTATTGATCCTGTGTTTGAGTTGATGTAGCAAAATAACTTTGGTCTTTTACCTTCATAACCTCGGCTTCAATGAACAAGGTGTTTTCCTCCTACCAATGCTAGGTCTCCAATACCAAGTGAAGCTTCTAGCTCCAATACTAACAAAGTTTTATCTGTTCGAATCCCTCAAAGGTTTGTTATCCCACCTTTCAATCAGCGCATAATGGTAGCTCAATGCCTGTGGGGTAATACTTTTGGTCCTTTGAACCTAACGCCACCACTGCATGAACTACCTCGTGGTTCAAGGAAGAATTTCTCTAAATTCTATGGTGATGGGAAAGTCCATCCGGATGAACACATTACAGCTTTTTGTATAGCTTGTGGTGTGCTAGGGGTGGAACATGAAGATGTGGCTGTGAGACTTTTTGTAGAAACATTGCAAGGTGCTGTTGTAGATTGGTTCTACCACCTCCAAGCTCAAACCATAACCAGTTGGAATACTCTCAAAACCAAGTTTGAAGCTAGGTTTAAGCCTGCGGAAGATGCACATGCTTTGTTAGCTCAACTAACACAGATGAAGAAAGAACCACATGAGCCCATGCGATCTTTCATCGCCAAGTTCAATAAATTGACAAACAAGATTTTGGCAACCGCTTAACCAATGATGGAGAATCTTAAATGTTTCTTCATCAATACTCAGCTTCCTGAGGTAAGCTTTCTATTAAGGCGGGTTGGTCCTGCTAATCTTCCTGCAGCTCAAAGTTTGGCTACAGAGGTTGAAGATGATCTTATTCTTGCGGGTGAGATAAGAAGAGATTCAAATAGAAATAGAGGTCAATCCTCTACTGATAATTATTCCACAAGCATCACAAATCCTATGGTGCAAAAGTTAGCAAATGAGTTGCTAGCTTTGAAAAAGAAAATGTCTCAAGGTATGTCTGCTCCTTCTTATAGGGATATACCAAGCAGGACATTTCCTAACAATTCATATCAAGGTAATGCTGCCAGAAATCAAGGGCAACAAAATCGTCTTCCACCAACATAGGGGAAGCTCACCATTGAAGTAGTGCCAGTCAACTCAACAGTTGGCTATTATGAAGCAAAAAATGACAATTCCTTCCAACCTAATTTGGATCAAGAGAATAATACTAATCTTTTTACAGAAGGAGAAGAAGAATTAGTTGGCGACTCTACCATTGGTTTTCTGAATTACCAAGATGAAGCAGAAAGAGAAGGAGAGGTATATGATGGAGCGTATAATATTTTTACCAAGTCCCAAAATCAATCAAATCAGCAAGCTGATAAAGGAAAGTCAAGAGAAGAGCCTCAACCTATGATCTCAATTGCCAAACGAGGAACTCCATTGCCTTTTCAATCAAAGGACCCGGTTGTCAATAAGCAAGTAAGTTCATCTAACAATCATGTTTCTTCTACTTTTGTTCCTCAAACCAGTACTACCCTAACCAAAACCCAGAATGATGGATTTCCTTCCTCTGTATCTAGTTCATTTCAGCTCTTTGACATAATAGATCATGCTAGAAAAACCAAAATCCAAATGTCTGAGGTGGAATATTTACAAGCTAATCCTGAATAGTTTGATAGGTTAGCTAAATATGTTAAAAACAAGGCCTCTATAGGGCAAGATTCTCCTAAGACTGCCCATGCCTCCTCAAAGAACAAATCCACCCAAAGTAATCTAGTCACTACTCCCCTTGTGGCTCCAGGGAAGATAGAACCCTTCTATGTTTCTCTATTGGTCAATGGCCACAAGCTAAGCAATTGTATCATAGATTATGGAGCCTCTGACAATGTCATGCCTACGAAGGTGGCAGATGCTCTCAGTCTTACTTTGACCAAGACCTTTGGGAGATGTTTCTCAATGGAGAATAAGCAAGTGCCTTTGTTAGGCCAAATCAAGGATGCCCAATTTGCATTTGCAGCCTTTCCAGATAAGAGGATCAAGATGACCGTCATAGTGGTTGATGTCCCAGCTTCTTATGGCATTTTGATTGGACGTAATTTTTGTAAAGATGTGGGTGGAGAACTAAACATGGATCTATCTGAGGCAAGGATACCTGTTAAAGGTCTTATGCAAAAATTGCTCCCTAAGAAGGAGGCAAAATATATTGTTACCCAAACTGAAAATCCAAAAGCCCAAATTTTGTTTGAGTCTTCAGGAATGGATAATTATTTCTTGTCTACTAAAAATACTTCTAGTTCATCAGATGATAGTTCAAATATTTTAGATGAAAGTTAAGACGAGAGCATAGTGATGCCAAATTCTTCCCTTTCTAATGAGGAAGAATCTACTAATTGCAGAAACATCAAAGTGGGAAATTCAAACGATGTTTGGATTTTAGAATTTGATGGCAGTTGTTCTTCCATCAAATCTGGAGCCAAAGTAGTTCTGATATCTCCACAAGGTGATATATTTTCTTTCTCTTATAAGGTGTAGTTTGACAATACTAATAACACTGCTCAATAAGAGTCATTATTGCTCGGAATGGAGGCTGCTCGTGTTAAAGGTATTAAAAATCTTCATGCACAAGGTGATGCTGAGCTTGTTGTTTGTCAAGTGAGAAATCTTTATCAGACCAAGAATGAAAGGTTGAGACATTACTGCAATCATGTCTAGGATTGCATTGAAGGTCTTGATGCTTTCGACATATCTGTAGTACCGAGAGAGTTTAATGATCGTGCTGATTCATTAGCTGTTTCTGCCACCCTTATGGTTCCTCATAAGGACTTCAAAGGTAACAAGTACACAATTGAGTTGGTTTTCTGACCAAGTGTGCCGAACAATGCTAACCATTGGCAGGTCTTCAATGGTGACAATTAGATCATAGCTTTCTTAGAGAAGACAGATAACTTTGATGAGCTCTATTTTGAAGGTAGTGATTCTCCACCACGTGAATATATTTCTAAAATAGATTCACAGATTGGTGAGGAAATTATTCAGCTGAAAGGGAATAAGATTCTGAAAGGTTTGGTTTCTCTAGAAAATTTATTTGACAAGAATGATAGATATATCAAACGACAACAACAACTTGATTCAAGTTCATCCATGGAGTTTGAGCAAGTAAATTTGAGTTCTGAGGCAGATCCCAAAATGGTTAACATCGAGAACTGTTGCACTCCTGATGAGAAATTCAAGTTCATTACACTTCTTTACCATTACATTGATGTTCTAGCATATTCATATGATGATTTGAAGTCTTTCAGACCCAAGGAGATCCAGCATGAGATCCCTCTCAAGGTTGGATCATTGCCTCACAAGCAAAAGCAGAGGCAGTATAATCCCAAAATATCAAGTACTATTCTTTCTGAAATTAAAAAAAATTGAATGCAAGGATAATCTTTCCCATCCATCACTCCACTTGGATTGCAAATATTGTTCCTATGAGAAAGAAGAATAGAGAAATCTGTATTTGTGTTGATTTCAGAAATCTGAACCAATCCTCTTTAAAGGATAACTATACTCTGTCTATTATGGACCAAGTGTTACAAACTGTAATTGGTTCAGAGATGCTGTCTATGTTAGACTGTTTCTCAGGCTACAATCAAGTAGAAGTCAGTGAAGCAGATCAATACAAGATTGCCTTCACAACACCTTGGGGCACATTTGCATACCGCAGGATGCCGTTTGGTTTGATTAATGCTGGTGCTACTTTCCAAAGAGCCATGGACCTCACCTTCAGAGATGAAATGGGGAAGTTTATTATGGTGTATCTTGATGACTTGACCGTTTTCTCTAAAAAACATCAAGATCATGCCTACCATTTGCGACAGGTTCTGGAATGATGTCGTCAAAATGGTATTTCTCTTAAACCTAAGAAATTAGTTTTTGGGGTTACAGAGGGTAAGCTTCTCGGTCATATTGTGTCTAGAGAAGGCACTAAAATTGACTCAGAAAAGGTCAAATCCATCCAGAATCTTACTTTGCCTACTAGTAAGACTACAGTTCATTCTTTCTTTGGGAAGGTGAATTTTCTGTAGAGGTTCATCCCAAAATTCGCAGAGAAAACCCATCATATTGTCAATATGATGAAAAGTAAGACTACTTTCCATTGGAGTGCAAAAGGTAAAGAAGCATTTGAGGATATTAAAAGAGCTATAGCTCATGCTCTGGTTCTAGTTTGTCTTGACTACACTAAAGATTTCATAATGTATAGTTATGCTTCCGAGCATACACTTTCAGCCATTCTTGTTCAGCAAAATGAAGGTGTGGAATCTCCCATTTTATTTATGAGTTTCCCTCTGAAGGCTCGTGAACTTAAGTAGTCAAATATGGAGAAACATGATTATGTCGTGGTAAAGGTAGTGAAGCATTTCTAGTTTTACATTTTGAATTTACATACTGTTGTTTTGGTGCCAAATACAACAGTGAAATCTATCCTGACACAACAAGAATTTGGGACTAAAAGGGGCAATTGGATTGGCAAAATTCAAGAGTTTGAACTTGATATCAAAACCACCAAGCTTGTGCGTGGAAGAGGTTTGTGTCAGCTAATCGCTGACAATGTTCCAAAAGAAACAGGTGATGAAGAGGTAAAGCAATATTTGAGGATATGCCAACTGTTCTCTTCATTACTACAACAAATAAGTGGTATTCCAATATTGCTCATTTTCTTACTTATGGTGAGTGTCCCCATTTATCTTATAAAGAGAAGCGAACTATCAAGTTAAAGGCTGCAAATTATGTCTTGTGGGATAATGGTTTTTATAAAAGAAGCCTTGATGGAGTTTTTCTCCGTTATGTGGATAAAGCACAACAAAGCAAACTTCTAGAGTCTTTTCACAATTTGGCATGTGGAGGACATTTTTCTGCACCTATAACAGCTCATAAAATTTTGCGAGATAGATACTATTGACCTACATTGTTTCAAGATGCGTACAATTGGGTACGTAGATGTGAGCTCTGCCAGCAGTTTGTTGGGAAGCCTAAGTTGGTTGCACTACCACTAAAGCCAATTGTGATTGAAGAACCTTTTCAGCAATGGGGCATTGACTTTATTGGTGAGCTATGAACTCACCGTCGAGTGCGGGACACAATTTTGTTCTCACTGCAATAGATTACTTCACCAAGTGGGTGGAGGCAATCCCAATCAAGCATGCTACTTCTGAGGTAGTATGTAATTTTCTCAAGAAGAATATTATTTCCTGATTTGGAGTTCCAAACAAAATTGTAGAAGATAATGCTATTCTTCAAATGAGATCACTAGTTTCTGCTTTGAATATGGGATCATTATTTCTCATTCATCAAACTATTATCTGCAAGGGAATGGTCAGGCATAGTCTAGTAATAGGAATTTGGTTGCGATTATCAGGAAACTAGTGGAAGATAATCAAAGAACTTGGCATAAAGCATTGTTTGATGCTTTATGGGCCAACGGAATTACCCCCAAAAGAGTAATAGGTATGTCACTGTTTCAGCTTCTATATGGTCTGATTGCAGAAATACCTATTACCTTGGAATTGCAAGCTTTGAAGTTGGCAAAAGTAGTGGAAGATAGAACTTTTGAAAGTCCTATTGATAAAAGAATAATGTACCTCATTGAACTTGAAGAGTAGTGGGTTATGGTAGTAGACCGTATTTCTGAGCATTAAAGTCAAGTTAAGAAACTTTTTAACAAGAAGGTGAAGGCTAGAGAATTTCAAATTGGAGATCAAGTCTTGTTATGAGACAAGAGGAGAGAGCCAAAAGGAATGCATGGGAAGTTTGATTCCTTATGTAGATGTCCATTCGTCATTCATCAATTTTGTTGTGAAAATAGTTTCTTGCTGGAGTATTATTGATGTGTAAAATTGCACAGGTTCCAACACCAACATGGGAAGTTTCAAGAATGTGGGACTTGCTACTTGAAACAACCTCCAAATTTTAAAGAAGATGGCTCTTCCTATTTTAATGGGATTTTGAGTAAAAGGGAAGGGAAGAAACAAGATTATAGATACAATAAGCAAAATCTAAACCTATGGCAATGCGCCTGAATGAAATGTATTTCCTTAATTAGCACAATGAACAGATTCTTAAGATTTAGCTATATTAAAGAGCAAATGCTACATGATCAATATACATAGATTATAAATGAATAAAATCAAAGGCTAAACTCGAATGATTTATGCAAAGACACAAATAATATCAACAATGGCACATAATAGAGCTTCTTTCATTAATAATTTAACAAATACAAAAGGCACAGTGACATGCACAGGTATATCAACCTTCTTATCAAAAATAACTAAATTAAGGCAAAATGATACAGTCCGGTCACATCAAGATCTCTGAATTTTCTAATTAGTTCTTGATATCTCCTTAATTCAACTACTTATCTATTACAATTCCTACATATATATAGCCATAAACTTGGCTTGAGATCGCCTATAACCACCCAAAATCTTCAACAGCATAACAGAATTGAAGTTAACTGGGACTTCTCTACCACTGAGATCTTCTGAACCTACAATTGCTCTTTCCTGTCGCACTCATTAACTAGGGAACAAAATATGTTGCACTCTAACTGCATTTCTGTTAAGACGCGTGGCAGCACCCGCAGGCTCTAAAAGCTTCAAAAATGTAACACGTGGTAGCTTACACTTAACTGTTAACTCCTCTACCTTCAAAATGAAGCACACAAAATAGCACCACTTTTCATTGTCCACTAGACCTTGAAAAATGATATGTGGCACGTTTCGGCAAAACACTTAAAACTTTTTATCTTTATGCCTAAGCAACTTGTCGCTATGACATTTCGCACCTTCCACTTGACTTAGAAACTGAGACATTATTATGGGACCCACCGCATATGCCGTTTTAGTTCCTACAACTTAGAAACAATACTATGACACATGGTGCCTCCCACAAGAAACAAAAATGGACACACGGTAGCTTCTGGTAAAATCAATAGCTTATGAAAAGACCCTAAGGAATCCTGCAAAGATTGACACTTGTCACACTCTGAAAGCAACTAAAAATCATAATGTGTCTCCACCTGAGAGAAACAAATAAAAGTTCACTCCTACACTTTCACCACGTGGAACACTCCGATACAAGCTATGAATCGTATCTCAAAATTGTGGGCCCACCACATATACGCTGGTAGCAACAAAGCCTTAACAAAAAGAATATACACACGGCAGCTTCTGCTCATAGCTCAAAATGACACACGGTAACACCCGTAATCTCGTGGCATAAAAAACAACTTTTAATCATGATCTCTGGTATCAACATGTGGCACACTCTGCAGCAAGTATGAAAATGTAATAAAAGAAACACTACTATAGCTACATGGCACACTCCGCTTAATCAACTGAACATTTTTCTTTGTTGTTGCAAAAGACACATGGTACGATCCACGCACGAGAAACACATAGCCACAAAAGAAACAACAACTAAAAATATACTGAGACAATATAGCTGAAACAAAATGTAGAGTTTTAGCTCTACAATTATCTTGATGGTGTTGCAAGGTGTGGCCCTTGGTCTCCTTGTTCAGCACTTTTGCGGTGGTTTGCGACAAGGGCTTAACCGCCTCCCATGCTTGTTAAATCAAGTGCTTGTATCGGGCATTAATAGGTCGATATTTTGGTGCAACATCAGCTAACAATTGGTATTAGAGCTGAGGTCACAGGTTCAAACCCCACGCTTACACTGGGAGGGGGATTGTTGCAAGGTGTGGCCCTTGGTCTCCTTGTTCAGCGTTGCGCTGCGGTGGTTTGCGACAAGGGCTTAACCGCCTCCCATTCTTGTTAAATCAAGTGGTTGTATCGGGCATTAATAGGTCGATCTTTTGGTGCAACGACAGCTAATAGATGGAACACCATTCTTTCTACCTCATAGTGGACAACATCTGAAACATTTCAATCCTTGAAGTATCAGATAAGTTCATTTGTACATTTGTATAGTTTTTGTGTTTTTATTTTTCATTTTTATTTAGTCTTTTTGTGTCTTTTTCATTGGTAGCTTGACTCTATGGCCCAATGGTATGGATGAAGGCACTTAGAGACTAGATTCTTCTCCCTTTGATCATTTCAAAGAACAATCGAAGGAAGTTCCCTAGTTAGAGCCAGCTGTTGTCCTCAAAATCAACAACGCTCATTTTGTAGACAACCCCTATGAAACTTGTCTGTTTCATAGCCTACACTCTAAGGTCATGAATCTAGGCAAGTTCTTTTAGCCTCTTGCAAAATCATTTGACATCGTAGAATGGTTTGTGACATTCCCCTAAGTTGATTCCTCGAGATTCATGAAAGAAATATCAATTTTGACTATTTTAGCTTGTTAGAAAATTTTTGAGTTTTCATGTGCAGAGTCGGTCAAAACCACCACTCTTGCATATCTTTGTTGTTATAATGTGCAATGTTGGTTAAAATTGCCGCTTTTCCATGTTTATTTTAGTTTTGAGTAACATGCATGGGTGGCGGAAATCACTGCCCATGCATTTTCCTTGTCAGTTTAAAGGATGTGTAGTAGCGGTCACTCTCGCTGCTTTTGCATATGGTATGTTGATGTGTAAAGTCAATCATTCCAGCCACTCAAGCAAATCTTGTAAAATTATGAAAACTCGAGTGCCATTAATGGCACTCGTGTCATCATAAATACGCGATTTTAAACCTTTTCTAAGTTGTTTCGTTTATTTAGTTTTGTTTATTTTTTATTTTTAAAACCTTTGAAGTGTCTAGTAAACCCTTGTTGTGATTGTTTGAGGAGTGGATTTCAGATTTTTAGCAGATTTTGGTCTTCAAGGTCATATTTAGGGTTTCTTCTCTAAGGTAAGCCTGTATTTTTTTTGTTTGTTTTCATTTTTCCATTTAGGGTTTTTGCTATATATATAAGATGTATGATTTACCTTTGTTGTGTCTAAATTCTTGTATGATTCATTTTAAGTAAAACCCTAGTTTTCGTAAGGCTTAGGTTTTCCTTTGTCTTTGTTTTCTCAGGTGAATTTCACCATTTTTAATAAACCCTAAGTTTATTTAATAATGGATCTTGGTTCTTTTTGTAAACTTAGGTTTAGAACTCATTTTTATCATATGTTTCGTCGGTAGTTTTCACCGACAGTGCCTTGTCTTCCATGAGTTTGTTGTTGAATGCGATGTCGGTGAAATCCGCCGATCATACTTCACATTGACCCTGGATGTAAGGGCAACAAAAATCACCGCCCTCACATTCTTTTTCTTTGATCGCCAAAGTGTATCGGCAGTTAAAGCCACCATCGATACATATGCCTTAAACTTTGTTTTTACCCTAATGTAGGGGCGGCTAAAATTATCGCCCCGATAAAAAACTTCAAATATCTATTACATGCTCAAGCGGTAGAAATTGTCGCTTCCACATACGAGTTTAAGGTTTTCAACAATGAAATGTATCAGTAGTCATTTCGACCGACTAGACATTTGAAGTTTTTTCTCCAATATGCACTAGTGGGCTTTTTCACTGCTTGTGCATGCACTCAGTAAACTTGCATTTTTTCCCTGATGCAAGCGCGGTCAAACTGACCGCCCCTACATCAAACTTGTTATTTCCTCCATATGCAATGATAGTTAAATCTACCAACCGTGCACAATGAAATAACCTACCTTAACATGCAAGAGCAGCCATTTTAGCTGCCCATGCATGTCACCCTGCAAATTTTCCTAACACTGGGAAATTTTTCCTTTCAATACCTATTGGCCTACTTTCGCATGTTTCCTCAATTTATGTGCTCTCAATCCATTCAATGCATGTTCCTGTGTTCATGATCATCAATTCCCAGTAACCCTAATTTGCCCATTTTTCCCCTAACTTCGAGATCATGTCTTTTTACAATTTCAACAAACATCTGCGATGGACTCCGTTTCTAGTGCTCTTCACGAAGCTGATGTCAGAGCCTTCTCCCTCAAAGGCTAAAATCATGAAGTATAAGTACCAAGGGGTTTTCCTCGTGACTTCATTATAGTCTAATGTGGATGAGATAAGAGACACAAAGATTAGTCATGTGTACATGGCCAAGTTCATGGATAGAACAAAGCAGCGCAATCCTCCTCGATACATGCAGAAGATTATCAACAGTAACATTCATCTGGTTGCTTATTTTCCTGTCACTACCCACAATTCTAAATTTGTTCTTTAGGTAGCTAGTCACTATAATAAGGATACCATGACTGTGTCTAATTTCCAAGGAAATGTGATCATGAGATAAGGTGCAAAATTTCTTGATAAAATCTTTATGTGTCCTCCTATAGAGAATGTTGGAGAAATAGATTTTGCTAAAGGACAAAAAGAGTTTAAGAGAGATGTGGAAGCTTCAAAGAAACATATCAACAGTAAGTGGCTGAAGACTCCTTGGAGTAATTTGTCTAGATGGCTTAAAGATCTTCTGAGAAGTGACTTTGTTGAGGAGGTAAGTGATTTGATTACATTGTCGAGTCAGATCAGAGGTCTTCCTTCTTCATCCAAGTTTCAGGAATGGATGTACACATATATTAAGGTGATTCTAAGGGGTCAATAGAAAATCTTTTGGGGAGAACAAATTAGCAATGCTCTGCATGATCAACTAGTGAAGTTCAATACAACTTTCAAGTTTTATATGACTTCGTATCTAGTGTATGTTGCTGCAAGTATGAGAAGTTTTCCTAGTCTAACTCAGGTTGGTGATCGTATATTGGTTCCAGTCTATGAGTATTATCCACAGATTACTCTAAAGGGATCAATCCATCATTTTCAAAGAGTTAATGATGCCTTCTTATCAGTATTCATGTGTTTGTGGAATAATGAACTTGAGAAAAAAAGAGTATCAAATGAGGCCTGGGAAGTGGTCAACTTTTTTGGCTGTTTGTTTTTATAGTTTCCAACTTTCACTTAACTCAAAGTGGGATACTATCCTGGCTATCCGTATATGCTTCCACGGTATCCTAGTGATAGAATTATTCTGATGGAATTGTGTTGACAGTTCATTGTTGTACACAATAAGTAGATGGAGCTAAAAAAGTCAGGAATTAAGTTTCCTATAGAAATTGGGAGGTACTCTATTCAATCAGCTACCAAGGCCAAAGTAGTTGAATCAGAAATGTAATTGGTCACTATGAAGACTTTCAGGAAAAGGGATCATTTTGATTATAGAAGAGTACAAGATAAGATCAAGAGATGGTCAGTTATTCATATGCCAATGGTTGAAGATGTTTGGGCCAATCTCAAAACATAGAATGAGATCAGAAAGCTAGATTATTACAGACTCCACTTGAGTCAGATTGAAGAATTCAGTCTTGAAGATATTCCAGAGGGAATGGAAGATGAAGCGGATGTTTTGGATCCCAAATACAATGTTCAGAACATCGAGGCTTTGCCTATCTCAAAACATAGAATGAGATCAGAAAGCTAGATTATTACAGACTCCACTTGAGTCAGATTGAAGAATTCAGTCTTGAAGATATTCCAGAGGGAATGGAAGATGAAGGGGATGTTTTGGATCCCAAATACAATGTTCAGAACATCGAGGCTTTGCCTCTACTAGAGGTTAAATGGTCTGTCAAAGAGGAAATTTTAATCAAGAAAAGGTTTCAGCCAATTCTAGCCAATACAAATTTGTGGTTAGGAAGTAAAGGAATTAGTATGAAAGAATTTCTTACTAGATTATAAACTAAGATTCAAGATCAAACATCGAAAAAGGAAGAAAACTAAACAAAAGAACAAAAGTGACACTCATTCTAAAGTGCATAAACCAAAAATCAATTTTCTATCTAAAGGAGGTAAGAAGAAGAAGGTTGCAACAACTTCTACTGTCATAGAATCAGGTGCTGAGGATACAAATGTTGATCAAATGGAGATTGAAGATGTTGAGATTGAATAGCAAGATGTTGAGAAATCTGATGAGGCCGAACAAGCAGAAATGCCTAAAAAACTTGATGAGGAAAGTGAAAAGGAACAAGAGAAAGAGGAGAATGTACAATAGGAACAATTTGGTGATTCACATCTTTCCCCTCAGAAGGATCTTCCCCCGGAATCCCAAGTCTCTACACCCCTTCCTCATGCTCATGTTTCTGGTAGTTTTCGTATAGTTTCCAATGTTCCTATTTCACCTATTTTTGTTGTGTCTTTTGATAATACTCCTCCCTCTGTAAGAACAAGTTTTGGGACCTTGTTTGATTCCTCTAGATCCATTCCTAGTTTATCTTCCCCATCACTTGATATTGGTGAACAAACTATTTTGGAGCATTTTCTAGATGGTTCAGAGAAAGTTGTTGACACTAGTGCAATTTTTACCCACACTAGTCCTATTGTTACTATAACAGGTGTGAGCATGGATCTAGCAAAACAGGTAATTGACTCTTCTCCAAATGTTGGTGCCTCCACACTTCCTCCATGGTTGTCTTCCTACACTCCTAAGAGAAAGAAGAAAGCGATTTCACCTGATGAAATTGATATTGAGAAATTATTGCCTGTTAAATCAAAGACTCAGAAGAAGAAGCCTAAAACTATTTCTAGGCTTAATAATGAAAAAGGAATCAGATATGCAGAAATTACTAAGCCACCAAATGATGCTACTATAGATACCTTTGATATGAATGATTATATTGTCTCCGAAGTTGAGTTAGGAAAGCTAACTCATGAAGGTTTCAAGGCAAATTTTCATGCTACTGTAAGTTCATTGCTTGAGAAATATGATGAGGTAAAGAAGGAAAAAGAGTAGTACAAAGCAAAGGCCGAACAACTTGCCACTGTGCTTCAGAAAATAGTGAAATCATCTAAGATCGTGGAACCTATGGCAGTGACTGTAGAAGACCCTCTAATTCAAAAGGTTGAGAAAGCTCAGGCCAGAGGAAGAGTGGTTGGTGACACTGTGGAACGGTTGTTGGCACAGGGAAGAATTCTATTTAAGACCACAATGGAAAGAAAGGAAAAATGGTAAAGGCAAAGGCTGAGCTAGATGTTATTGTTGATTCCATTTCACAAGAACTAGAAGATCGAGAGGAGAGTTTGGAGGAATGGATTGAGATGAAGAAGATCAAAATAAAGAATCTAATTGCCATTGGTGTCGTTTCAAATCGAGAGTCTTATCTTAAGACCAAAGGATCTATTAGCCATCGCATCAATGTGATAAAAGGTTTACTTGATGACTTGTGCCAAGTGTGTGAAAACATTGAAGATAGTGATATCTCACTTCTACATAGGTTAGAGGAACTACCATGCACTCTAACAGGTGAAGGTCACAAGTTTCTCTTAGTAGAGGAAATGATAGATGCTTTCGAGAAGATGGTTCAACAAAAGTTTGAAGATGAAGTGCCTACAGTGGTTTTAATGGATAGCCTTTATGATCATCATTTAACCTTTGAAAATATGAAAGATAATCTTGAGAAGCATGTGAAAGTGAAAAAGGCGGTCAAGGATGCAGTTCTCATGGCCTGTACCATTTCTGATAATACAACGAAGCCCGATGTATGTGAAATGGCAGCAATACAAGCTATGTACAAAGATTTTTTGAAGAAGAATGACGGTGACAGCTAAAGTTCCTTTTCAAATGCCTTAGTTTATTTACAGTCTTGTAGATGTAATTTGAATTTTTTTGTGGACATATTCACGTGTATTTTCTCAAAATGTAATTACATGTGAGACAAAAGAAGTCATAAGTTAGATAGGACTCTTTTGTTGAATTAGTCAAATTAGTTAGGATTTTCCTAAATTTTCTTAAGGTCTCTCCCTATAAATAATGAGGGCCTCTATTGTAATTTTGACCTTTTAGTTATTGAAGCAAAACTCTGCCAAAATTGAGAAGCATTTTTGAGACTTTGTGTTCAAGATTGAAAATCAAGATTTTATCAATAATAAGAAAGCAAGTGAGCATTCAAACTTTGTTTTGGGAATCTACTTGTAGTGTAAGATAGATGTTCTTATGTCTTTTCTCTTGCACTGTCGTATGCAATTGATCAAATAAGATTGTGAATTCATATAATCTAGGAGGTGATCTTAAGATGATTTTGGAGTCTTTATGCTACAACATTGCTTTGCAATTTATTTTCTATGTTCGTGAGTTGAAAATAATCAGAAGACTTTGGGCTACTATTTATTTTATGTGTTCTTTAAATCTCTTGATAGCATACAATGGAGACTTTCAGCTACATTCTACACAATATATATATTTCATTCCAAGTCAGTAAAAGAAATTATGAAAGACTTTGTGCTTCTATGAATTTCTGGTTATTATTGTTCCAATAAGTAGTTTGTGAGTTTATCATACATTGTAAAGATTAAGTAAACATCATTTCTAAAAAAGGAGAAATGAATGATATGGCACCATCCCAGAGTTAGTTTATAGTGTACATAAATCTAGTTAAGTACTTGTTGATTGTAGTGAGCAATAAGAAGGGAGCCTCCCCTTTCTGAGAGTAGAGATTAATCTCATCACACTGTGGTTGATATAATCATTTTTCCTTCAGTTAGTTGAAGACAAAATATTCACCCAACATATATGAAACTAACAAAGTGTAAATCATGTCAATAGTTCTTTGGGAAAAACTTTTGGGTGTTTGTATTTCATATACTTTCGATATAAATAGGAGGCAAAACCCTGTAAAGCCAGTGCTAGAGCAAGATCCTTCTCCCTATTGAAATTCTCATGATAGGTAATAACTATTAACACTTCTAATATTTGAATAAACATAGTTTTAAGGATACCACTTAATAGAGATAAAAATACAAAGATGACACCAAACACCCCAATGAAGAAGAGCTACCATGAGATTGCATTCCATACTAAACCCATATAGAATTTAACTTCCTCAACATCAAATGCTTTGGTCTCACTTGCAACCGTCTTGAAATCCTTGTTCACTACCATGTCAATTCTACACAACACAGTTGCAGACAATGACATTATGAGTTGCATCTCCATAACCAAAGTATATGTTACTCTGCACTTGCTTCTCTTGTAGACAAGTTCAATGATGGGAAGGATTAATCCATAGATCCCAGTTGCACCTATTGTCAAAAGAAAACCTAATATGTACTTTGTTTTTGTGATCTCTTTAGGTTTATCACTGAAGGCAAGCAAGATAGAGCCCATGGTGAGCAGAATTACATCATTGATTGAATAAGGGTTCAATTTCTAATGGACCAAGAAATATGCAAAATTGCATTGAAGGCCAATTGAGTGGCATTCAACAAGGAGTATGTAGAGAGAGGCATGTAAGAGACATCACATGCATCCATGTAATCATTTACCCTTGTAATGAGTCTAATTACACATCAGGCAATGCATTTCTATGGTGTAACATGTTCAACATTTGACTGCCTTTTGTATAGTATGCATATTCATCCACCCCTATAATGAGCCCAATTGCATAGCAAGCAATGCATTGTTGTGGAGTAACATGTTCAACTTCTGGATACCTTTTGTATAGTATGTAGAGAGGCAGAATGAAAATGGGCCACCCTATAGTTTCTAGCCATGAACACAACCATCTACTAGACCCTCCATTGATGAAGTAAAACCTCAATGTCAATGGCCTTGCAGTGGTGCCAATGGATAAGGCCAAATAGTTCAAACTTTCCTTGAGATCAATTTTTTCTAAGTCTAAAGGAGATTTTTGTGTAAATATTATTTTTTGAATCTACTGTATATGGTATATATTGCTTCAAAAAAGAATTTTATCTTCCTCATCTTTGGTTCAATAAAAATAGTGAAGGTCAAATGTCTTATTTTGCTTCCATTTCATTTTTCTATTCAGTTGTGATCAATGGTTGTTTTCTTCTCTTTTTTGTCTTACCTTTATCAAATATTTTATGGATATCTCATCCCAAGGTTTCTTGTTGTTCTTCATTTCTCTCTGAGAAGCAAGTTTTTTCTTTGCATCGGGGCACATTATGTAAAAACGTGCAAGGATATGTAATAACCACCCTGGTTACCACCATTTTTTTTCCACATCAAATACCAACTTGATCATCTAAATCAAAGACATATGAACCTTAGTCATGGCAACAACTCTAGGCCACAACTCATATACTTGCAGTAGAGTATGGTAAGCTCACAAAGTCAGGGTTAGCCCTAGACCCAGACGTAAACCTCAAAGGTTCATTTGCAATGGCCCTACCTACGTATCCCTTCCTGGGAATTAGAGGCTCCATAGTTTGTTGTACCAATAATAGAGAGTCTTCATCCTCCCCTTTGATATGAGATCTTTAATCTCACCTTTAGATTGTCGTCTTTAAGAGAATCCTATGATTCCAAATCAATTCATATGCAATAGTACGAAAAAAATGCAATCCATTCAAGAGTTAGTTCAATACCAACATCAATGTGTGAAAACACACAAAACCACATAGTGACCAACTCATATAAACATTACTTGTTCACACATAGTGACAGACTCAAGCATACATTCCTTATCTGCAATGTGACCATCTCTCACATGGGTCACACATACAAATGTGACTAGCTCATGGGTACAACCCATATACACAAAGTGAATAACTCATCTACATGTGTCACATATACACAATGTGACTAGCTCTGTATATCACATATACAAAGAGAAAATAACTCATGCATGTGTAACATACACTGAGAGTGACTATCTCATGAATACAACACATATACACATGGTGAATAATTCATGCATGCGTCACATACACATAGAGTGAGTAGCTCATGCATACAACACATATACATAGGGAGAATAAATCATGCATGCATCACATACACACAGTGACTAGAGAATGCATACAACACATATACACTGTGTGATTAATTAACACTTATATCACATAGACACGATGTGAATAGCTCATGCAAGCATCACATATACCCAATGTGAATAGCTTGTGTAGGCATCATACACACATCATAGGCATACATCGTGACCAGGTAGCAAAGGAAAGGTTGCGACCATATTGCAAGCATTTCCCCCTTTTCTTGACTCACTATCCTGTAAGTCCTTAAATATATCCCAACTAGACATAGGAAAGTTGGTGTATCTAATGGTACACAATGGGTTCCATCATTTTTCTTGATTTATAGCCAACTATTATGACAAGAAAGCATCCCATACTACTTGCAGTCATCACTACCAAGGGCTCAAGTGCAACAACACACAACACATAAGGTCCTTAATACAAATGCACATAGGGATTGATTCACACATACATAGTGACCAATTGGTAAGAGGAAGTACATGCATCTTCCCATTACCTAGTGCACTAACACATAAGCTCATGAATACCTCCTAACAAGAAAAAGTAATATCGATGCATCACATGCTACATTGTGTATTCCATCCTTTTTTTCTGATTCATTGCCAACTGTAATGACAAGAAAGCATCCCATACTATGTGTTTTTATCACTAACTAAGGAGTAGGTGTAACAACATACATATTCACAACAAACTATGCTAGCAAGCAAGCATCCCATACTACTTGTCATCATTGACTAAGAAGTAGGTTTAACAACATACATCACATGTGGCCATTAATAAGATTTCCACAACCCACTAAACCATATGAGTCAGTAGATCTTGACATCTATCGCCTACATGCCACCGACAAAATTTGGTCCAACTTGGTATGGGGTAGCTCCTAGAATCTATCACCTACATGGTACTGGTGAAAGCTGGCTAAGCCCTATCATACCATTGGGTAGCTCCTAGCATCTGTCACCTCCATGCTGCTGGCAATAACCAACTATCCTTAAGATATGATAGATAGCACATGACATTCATCACCTACATGGTACTAGTGACAGATGGCTAAACCACACTTATAACATAACTTGGATGGCTCCTGGCATCTGTCACCTCCATGCTATTGGCGACAACTAGCTCATCTTAAGATACAACAAATAGCACCTGGCATCTATCACTTGCATGGTACTGGTGATAGCCGGCTATCCACACCTATGCCAAACTCAGTTCTATCATATGGGTCATCTTATAGATAGGTACACATACAATAAGAATATCACAAGGATTCGCCAACATTAGTTAGGTTGTCTTGGTTACATGCCACAGAGGTCCATGACCTAATACACAGGGTCTTATGTGTCCAGGAGTCTAAATTACAGGTTAACACTTAATCAATATATTGAAGGTTCACATGAGTTGGGTTCTATCTAGTCACATATGCATAAACATACACAAACTCATAAAGTAATATCAATGACCATTCCATACATTTAGTTGTCACTTGGAAATATAGTATGCATCATACAAAAGTCAATCCCATAATAATAATATTAGACAATCTTATCTTACTAAGTTCCTAACATTTGCATAACACTAATCACAAACCTTAGTATACTATTAACCACAACTAGGTGTTAAGGCATAACACTATAGATAGTTGGTAATTCTCACCATTAATTGTCCATAGTGTTCAAAACACAAAACTCTGGTCATTTTAGTCTAGACAAGTCCAAGTCACCTTTGTACATTCACATTAGAGAAATTGTGAGGACGTTGATTCTAAAATTTCATCCAAGATTGGAGCAAATTCAAATAGCCTAACCCCACAATCTTAGAGTAGATGAGTTTAGTGTTGATAGAGTGCCTTTTACTGGCTCAAGCCTATATAGTGGGGTTTACTAATTATATGGTGAGTTCACAATCATCTGATGTAGTTTCAGCTACAACCTGAAACATACCAAAGAGGGAAGGTTGATCAAGTTTAGGAACACCCCTTCACTATAGATTTGAGGTCTAGGGGCATCCTTCACCCAAGAACTACCTAAATACCTGCTTCCAAATGGGATCAAAGTCACATGTAGCTCTCCTCAATATAATCTCTCAATAGTTAATCACATAGGTTCCTACCCTTAGGGTTTCGTCACCACAAAAGTAGCTTTCCTACCAAAAGTACAATAAAAGTGATACTAAAGAAGGAAAACCATAAAAGGGTTTAAGATCAAATAGTGTAATACATCACTAGTTATCAATACCCATTCCAAAACAAACCATGACTCACCTAATTCAATGATTAATAACAAGATTCTAAATTCTTGGATTACTATTCTATATCTCAACAATGTCCCTCTACATGATCCCCCAACAATCTAATAGTAGTAAATAGTATGTAGGGAAACCCAACAATGTTCTTAGTTTAGAAAACTTGTTTTAAGAGGGACAATACTCAATTCATTCCCAAAACAATCATTCTATATAACTATATATCCACAATATCCTTCGACATTCGATATCATGATAATTGCACCCTACATATATCTCACCTGCCTCGCAGGTCAATAAGACAATACCGTATGATTAGGTACTTGAAATTTAGTATTAATTATGAGCTAGTCGGTATCGTATCATCTCATTCTATTCTAAGTGATCTCACAAATATCACTAGAAGAGAGTTACACAATTGTATGTCTAATTCAACATATTGCTTTCATGTAATTAATCACAAGGAAATCAGGGTGTTTAACTATCCAAAACAATTATCCATCTTTAAGCATTGCACTACTCATGGACTTTAAGAGATGGTAGCATGCTCCGAATCAAACACTACATATGTTATAATATGAAGAATATTCAATTACCTAAAATATTGAGACTAGTCATCTATAATTGCAACATTTTGAAGGAGCAGTGACATATACACTTAGGCCATTTTATCTAGTAGAATTTATGCTTGACATGCACATACATCCACAACACTTCTAATATTCCCATAATCATAACCATACATAGAAATATGCATAACAACATTATCAATATAAGAGAAATATAGTCATAATAGAGCACCTGAGATCAATAGTCACAATGTATTCACAATGCAACATATACGCAAAGAGTTGACATTGCTCCAAATGATGTCCTACTATAATATGATTCAATGATATCAATTATTATAGTCATATTATAACATGACATCCTTCGTAATTGGGAACACACCATGTCAAGATACCAACCATAAATTGTACATGGTTTTTAATATATAATTTCCAAACATATGGGACTCATATAATTTGAGAACTCATTTACTGATCTTAGGCTTATGCTTCAACTTATGAAACTAAAATTTGTATCACATGTGATTGTCCTATAACTATTACTAGTTGTTGGTTAATGGATTTGTCACCTAACTCTATATACTCTCACCTAGAAAAATGATAAATGTAACAACATTTGAGCCTACTATATTGGTATTCTACAAAGGCTCTCTGCTTCATTTACAAGGTGCAACTACCTTCGGTTGATATTCTTATGAATTAAAACTAGTATTTCTTTTAACCAAAAAGAAAGGAAAAGGCAGTGCTTTAAACAAGAAAGCAGTAAAGGTAGAATACATCCAACTAATCAAAAGCTCAAAGACTTCCACCAAGCTATCATCTAAAAATCGATAAAACAAATACTATACACCACCCAATCACCACCATGAACAAAGTATCAAAAGATAAATAATTTGAAGTAGTGAGCAAAAATTACAAATATCCAACCACCATCATGTAACGTCAGAAAATGTCCCCTTGGGGGCTTTTCCCTCATAAGGTTTAGCTCCCGGGTCTTTGGCAAGCATTTAGGACATTTTAGTTCATATTTTAACATCCCGATGGAATGAGACCTAGGTTCCTTGGCAAATTGGGCCTAGGTGGACCCCTGAGTTGTACCCTATCCAAAATAGGAGGGAGGTCTTGGGAGTCCATGCCCTAGTCCTGCCCTATTTTGGGGCAGCCCTAATTTCTAGGTGTTAGTTAGTGACCATTATTAGGTCCTTTTGCCAACACAGTAAGTTTGAAATTTGAAAACCTTGGCGGGAGTGTTTGTAGATGCATATATAAACATGCTTAGGCATTCATTTGTAAACTAGAGATTTCAAGGAAATAGCAATTGTGATGTTCAAGTGTTCTCAAGGTGATTCAAGGCTTCTATTGTGTAGCAAGAGCAAACTTGTATGTTTTGTGTGTTGATATTTGCAGATTTGAGCATCAATCTCCTCGTGGCATGAAGAGCATCTTCCTCCATGAGAGCTTCACTACAAGGTGACATATCATTATGTTTTCATCATTGATTTCTTTGGTTTTTGGCCTTTGCCTCACAAGGGCACACCCTCTTTATCTAACAACGGTGTTTGGAGACTTAAATGTCCTCCAGAGTTTTACTAAGGCAAGCCTTTAAACACCACAACCCCCAAACCAAGTCTTGTGATTTACAGGTTATAGGTGTCACATCTAGAAAAAGTGGAGTTGCAGGAAGGCTTGGCAGGCATCAGGAATTTAGGATCTGAAGAAAAGTCAGACAAAAGAGCACTTCCAGGACTTGGGTGCTCGCTCTAGTGTCCTCCACAGACAAATCTTGGAAAACAGAAGTTACAAGGCTGATCAGTGTCGGAAGGAGGTCCAAATTCCTTGAAAAAGTAGGTACCTTGGACTTGGGTACTCACTCTAGTGTCCCTGACTATTCCTCTTCGAAACCCCAAAAATAGGTACTCTATGATTCAGTATTTTACTCCTGTCTGCAAGAGCTTTTTCCGTTATTCATCAATTTGTTGTTGTATTTGCATAATTAGGGTTTTAATGGTTAATTGGACATAGGAGAAGGAAAAAATGATAATTAATTCCCTAATCCAAATTTCCCTACATCTAAAAGTGACCTAGGGTATGATAGTGCTTGCCACTCAACCCTAGATCCTTTAATGTTTAGAGGAGAGGCAGATTTAAACACATAAAGATTACAACAATAACAAATCCAATTTTCCCCTAAACATTTTGGTGAACCCATGTTTTTGGACTTAAATTGCAACTTGCTGAGTGTTTGTCTTTAGATTTGGATTGATTTCATTCATTCATATAGTCATTCATTTTATTACGCATTGTGAAAAATTCAAATAAATTGAAAATTTTAGAAAATTCAAAAAAATTGCATTGTTGGGCTTACTAAATTGCATCAATTATTTCTAAATTTTCCTAATACATGATTTTTGCATCAGATCTGATATAAAATACGGAAAAATACAAAAATTCAAAAATTTGCATTGCATTTTCATCATTTAATTGCTAGGGTTTTGTGGAAATTTTGACAATTTTTTATAACTTAGTAATTCCAAAATCTAGGGTTAGTAGGCAAAAATATTTTCTCATATTTTTATACTGATTTTAGAGGCTCATTAAAATTTCCATTTGGCTTTAGTCTTGCATTTTAGTGTGAATTTGCATATAGATTTAAAATATTTGCAATTTTGCATAGAAAATTTCAACAAAAACTAGCAATTTTGATGCATTTTCATTAAATTTGCATGGGCATTTTGCATATTAGAGATTCAAAATAATTTTCAGATCTTAGATTAATCCATTTTCATCATAAATCAGACTTTAAAACATTTACATAGCATTTTGTCCCAAGATCTCAAACTAGGGCTTTGAAAATAACAATTTTCACTAAATTTCGCCTTATCGACTTTATAAACTTGCACCATAGGCGTGTTGTGAAGCGTATTTTTTCATTAATTTTATTTTATTAGGGTAATAATTTTCTTCCCCTCATAAAAATCTTCACAACACCCTTTTAATGGGCTCTTGTAGTGAAAATTTGGTGAAAAACTACACATTTTGGCTATTTTTGCCCTAGGGTTTGACCTAGTTTGCACTCCAAGCATGTTGTGATCAATTTTATGGATTGTGGTTACTAATATCATTGATATTATTCTCTTTAACTCCTAAAATTTATTACAACACCTCTTTTTCTATGTCTTGGAATTGAAAAATTGTGAAAAATAGTCTATTTTTGCTATATTTTCACTAGGGTTTTACCTTAAGTGGCACTAAAAGCATGTTGTGTTGGGTATTTTGGCACCAAGTGGCTGTTATTACTGATATTATTTTGTATCCATCATCATTTTCCTCACAACACCCTTTGTTATGCCCTTTTGCATTGAATTTTGGTGAAAAAATGCCTATTTTGACATATTTTCACTATATTTTGACTTGGCATTATCTTGGATTCACATAAAGAGTATGTTGGGAAAGATCTTATTTCTTTTTTGGACTGATATCAGACATATAATTTTCTTCCCTTGACTGAAATCCTTACAACACCCTTTGTTTCACTCATTTGCATTGAAAAAGTACAAAAAATCAAACATTTTAGGTCATTTTTTGCATAAAGTTTTGCACTTCTCATTTGCATATCTTTTGAAAAACTTTTTCTGATTTTACATTGATTTGGCAACACAAATTTGATAACTTTGCATCAGACATTGATAATGGCATCTTTATGTTATTCATCTCTAAAATCTTTGCATGAGTATATCCTAGATTTTGAAAATTTCTCTAATTTCACTAATGAGAATCCTCATGTTCTAGAGCACATAGCTTCTACAAGTGGTATTGATGCTTCTATATGTTCTACATATGAGCTGTAATTACTTTGTTATACACATGATTTAAATAGCTTCACACTATTTATAGGAGCATACCCTTTGATATTAGAAGATTTAACTAAATTCATCTCTAGGAATACTCATGAGAAAGATGAGAGCGAAAAGCCTTTTTCTGCCATAGAGTATGATGATGATGATGTACCTTCCTCTCATCCCATTGCTCTCCCTTGCCAAGATGTAGCATTAGTGGATGAGAAAAGGTCTCTCACATTAAATCCTTTGGGGATGGATATTGGGTGCAATCAAGAGGGAAACAATGTTAATTCAATAATCGTTAATAGACTTCATAATAATATTCCTAAAATGATTGTCCAAGGGGCATTTAGTGCACCCTCTTGCTTCAAACTAGTGATTATGGTTCAAGGTGTTCAAAATGTGTTACAACAACCACACCACAATGTGATTACTCAGACATACAACACCCATAATAATAAGCAAAGTAACCAAGCACCGCATGTGCCTGTCTCTCTTCCATGTTCTCAACCTATGCTCCCTCCACCACCTTGTCTTACTCATAAAAGTGGTCAAGAGTATGATATTTTCAAACAGCTTCATGCTACTCAGGCTAAGATCTCTCTTTGGGATTTGATACAAACATCGCCTACATACCATGGAATGCTCCAAGAAGCTTTACAAAAGGTGATTGTGCCACTTGTTGTTAAGTCAAATGATGTAGCAGTTGTATTGGATAGTATGTATGTGACAAAAATAGATATTCTCTTTCAACCACAGGAATTATTGTCAATTGAAGTTCAAAACCAATATGATCCTCTTATAATCTTTGTCACAATAAATGAAACGTTGGTAAAACGAGTTATGATTGACAATGGATCGGATCTTAATGTTTGTAGCATTGACCTACTACACAAAATAAAGGTTGACACATCACAAATCACAGCAAACGGCATTAGTATTCATGGCTTTGATAATGTTGGACAACAATCCATGGACACTATAACTCTACCTATACAAGTAGGACCTGTGCTTGTGCCTACCCTGATTCATGTCATACCTTGTTCTTTATCTTACAACATGATTCTCGGTAGACCTTGGATTCATGCATTGGGGGAAGTTCCTTCCACCTTGCATCATTCAATCAAATTTATATTCAAAGGTAAACTTCATACTATTCATTGTGATCCTAAACCAGATAACTGCTTACACATTGAAAATCAAAAACTAGTTTATAATCATATGAGCTTAAACAGTTTACAAACTAGTTCATGAATGCCTCTAGCCACGAATAATGTTGTGCAAGACCCTCAACCATCGACTGCACTTGTTGATGATGATTGGGGTTCATTAAATTTTAATCCTTGTGATGTAGGGGAATATAAACTTAATAACCTCAACACATCAAATGTCGCATCGATCTCGTCGAGGCAATCTTTTGAAACATCTGAGAAAAACAAAGTCTCCTTGGTTAAGAATAAAGACAATACCCTCACTTACACTACAAATTATGACACCTATGAGACTTCACCATCTTCTAAGGAAATGACATCCCTTTATGGTGGAGGATTTAAAATCCTTTATAATAATTGTGAATATGAAGGTAAGGGATGTGGTGTAAATCAACAAGGGATCTGAGTACCTATAGAATCTGCTTCAACACATTACTCAAGCGGCATTGGATATAATCCTTTTAAAGAAAAGAAAGCCTCCCATCATCCTACACTTAATGTCAATTCAATGAGATCAAAACAACATGACAGATATCCTAGATATGCAGGTTCTTAATGATGGTGCTACCAGGTAAGTATCTCTAACCCTTTATTTCTCTCGTGATGTGCTTCCCCCGTGATGTGTTATGTGTTGTTTAGGCCTCCTGGGATGACCTCGGATTCTCCTGTAAGGCTCCGGATACTAGGAGACCACCCCTGTTGTGACCCTCTTCTATTTGTATCATCATTCTTCTATATTGTCTCTCTCTGATTTCATTGTTGTGTGTTGTGTCTTACGTACATAGCATTGCGGTTGGTGACTTGGGGGCACCCTCCTACATGATTGTCCCTAAGACACTTGTTTCTCCTCTTATTTATTGTTTGCCTTCCTCTAGTGTTTCCATCTAGCAGGCGGATGACAACAAACATTTATACTGATGTGGACCTAGTGTCCCTTTCGAGAGCAATCAAAAATTGGACTTCGTTCCTAATATGATGATGGGGTTGTATATCTTATCTGACACTTGGCTAGTGGAAGCACTCATGCTTTTTGCATAGTGAATTTCATGATGTTTCTATCACATTTATAAACCTTAACAATACTGCTACTCTATGCACCTGTGTTTTCCTTTGAATCTAGCCTTGGCGGTACTCGATTCAGAGAGCTTCCTAATATAGCCCCACAGTTATCCTCAAACTCTAAATTCGTTGTATAACCTTGGCTCTTTGTGTGGTTAATCATATGCATTGATGTTTTTGTTTATCATGATGTTATATACACTAACATGTTTCTTGCAGGGATGTGTTTGTGGGAATATTTGGTGATTGTAAAGTACATGTCACCTCCAGGGGGCATGGGCTTTGCGAAAGTTAGTATTCCCTTGTGTGTTTTCTTCCTACCTTAACATTCTTGATATCGATAACTAATATCAACCACCTTAAGGTGGGGGCATATATAAGGTAAGTTGTCTGTTGTAGATGTTATCTATGTGCTTGTCCTCGGGTGTAGGCTAGTATGATAAGTACTTCATACATCCTGAGTTTGTTTGCAATCAATCAATCTATCTATTGCATATACCTCCTTTTCACTGTAAGGCATCTCTGTGATGTGGGTGGGGTTGTATACTTTTGAGCTCATACCTCCTTTTCACTATAAGGCATCTCTGTGACGCGGGTGGGGTGGTTTACAATGCTTCCTTTTCACTGTAAGGCATCTCTGTGACGTGTGTGGGGTTGCATTTTTAAAAGTCCTCTGCAGAGGCGGGGAGCGGTTCTGTGACTAACTCAACCCTTAAGCGTGTCTTCGTCAATTGTTGTGGCAAAGCCCAATTATCGGTGTGTGCCTGTAATGTGTCTAAGATGGTGTTGGACCTAGAAATAGGTACACTCCATCGCTTCTCTACCATGTTTTCACTGTGTCTTCAAGTGTGTGTGTTTTGGCATGCTTGTTTTGTGTGGCATGTTTGTTGCCCCATATGTAGAGACCAGTGCCCTCGGGTAGTGCTTCCTGCATTTTGAGAGGTTTTGCATGTCTTGTATGTGTGTTGCCCCATATATATAGAGACATGTGCCCTAGGGTAGTGCATCCTATATTATGGAAGGTTTGTTTACTTTCTAGTACTTGCATTTGGATTTCATATATATGAGAAAAAGAAAAGAAAAGATATCATTCCTGTCTTTCATGCATTAATATGTCTTATATGCATTGACTGTCTTCTCTGTGTTCTGCATGACTGTAACTATCTTCTCCATGTTTTGTGTGTCTGTCGCTATCTTTTATGTGATTGGCGTGTCTTCTTCGTGCTTGATGTATTTGTTGTGTTTGTGACCTTACTTTAATGCATGTATTGGCCTTGCGTTTATACATACATCAAAGTGGGGGCTAAATGTAACGTCAAAAAATGTCCCATTGGGGGATTTTCCCTCATAAAGTTTAGCTCCCAGGTCTTTTGCATGCATTTAGGACATTTTAGTTCATATTTTAACATCCCAATGGAATGAGACTTGGGTTCCTTAGAAAATTGGGCCTAGGTGGACCCCTTGAGTTGTACCCTACCCAAAATAGGGGGGAGGACTTAGGTGCCTGCACCCTAGTCCTACCCTATTTTGGGGCGGCCCTAATTTCTAAGTGTCGGTTAGTGACCGTTATTAGGTCCCTTTGCCAACACGATAAGTTTGAAATTTGAAAACCTTGGCAGGAGTGTTTGTAGATGCATATATAAACATGCTTAGGCATTCATTTGTAAACTAGAGATTTCAAGGAAATAGCAATTGTGATGTTCAAGTGTTCTCAAGGTGATTCAAGGCTTCTATTGTGTGGCAAGACTAGACTTGTATGTTTTGTGTGTTGATATTTGTAGATTTGAGCATCAATCTCCTCATGGCATGAAGAGCATCTTCCTCCATGAGAGCTTCACTACAAGGTGACATATCATTGTGTTTTCATCATTGATTCCTTTGGTTTTTGGCCTCTGTCTCACAAGGGCATGCCCTCTTTATCTGACAACGGTGTTTGGGGACTTAAGTGTCCTCAGAGGTTTGACTGAGGCAAGCCTCTAAACACCACAACCCCTAAACCAAGTCTTGTGATTGCAGGTTATAGGTGTCGCATCCGAAAAAAGTGGAGTTGTAGGAAGGCTTGGAAGGCATCAGGGATTTAGGATCTGAAGAAAAGTTGGACAAAAGAGTACTTCTAGAACTTGGGTGCTCGCTCTAGTGTCCTCCACAGATAGATCTTGGAAAATAGAAGTTACAAGGCTGATCAGTGTCGAAAGGAGTTCCAGATTCCCCAAAAAGCAGGTACCTTGGACTTGGGCACCCACTCCAGTGTCCCCGACTATTCTGCTTTGGAACCCCAAAAATAGGTACTCTGTGATTCAGTATTTTACTCCTGTCTGCAAGAGCTTTTTCTGTTATTCATCAATTTGTTGTTGTATTTGCATAATTTTGGCTTAATGGTTAATTGGACATAGGAGAAGGAAAAATTGATAATTAATTCCATAATCCAAATTTACCTACATCTAAAAGTGACCTAGGGTATGATAGTGCTCGCCACTTGACCCTAGATCCTTCAATGTTTAGAGGAGAGGCAGATTTAAACACATAAAGATTAAAACATTAACAAATCCAATTTTCCCCTAAACACATCAATACATAAATGCCATCAACATCAGCAGTAACACATTCAACATAGGAAGAATATGAATTGAAATAACCATAACACAAAGTTCACGATCATTGAAATCTCCACTACATTGATTTCTATTGTATGTATATAAAGTAACTGAATGGAAAGACAAAATTGATCTATCACCAAAACACAGTTTGCCAAAAGATTCATACATCGACTATCTAATCAAATTTATAGCTAAGTTGAACCATAACTATCTTTAACCATAACGGCTTCTTGAAGACAGTCGATTAAAAGAAGTTTAAACAATAATATAAAAGGGGCCCTCCAGAGCCAATAGTTTTTAAGCAAATATTGAAAATTAACTAAAGCATATGAAAAGAAAATCAATTCAGGATTGACACATCCTCTTCTCCATTATCATCTTCATCTATCACTTCCTCTTACCTTGCATGTTCGTCTCCATCTCTAGTGCCACTTTATGCGGATTGAGATGCCTATGCCCCTAGCTTTGCTTTGTATGTCTTGTATTTGTTGATTATAGGTGTCAAAAACATTCTAGGTGGATTCCTAGTCATGCTAATCTAAGATTTTCTTTTGTTTATTGTTGTATCTACATCTGCCACCTTTTGATGCACATCATCGAATCCACTTTTTATAGTTTTGATATATGTCCCCATCTTCACAAGTTTATCAAGAGATTCCCCTGTCATGATATCATAGTTCATGATCTCCTCAGTCACCAACTTCTTGAAGTTCTATTTGAGCTCCTTGACATCTAGTAGCTTTTCATCATCAGTCCCATTTGTTTCAATTCCTATGACAGCAAAGTTTGTTTTGATCCTCATCATTTCTAAGAATTAAGTGGCAATTGGTTTCCTCATCTCATCCTCAGCAGATATTATAAGACATGGTTTCCATTCAACTACATCAGCCCAAACATGAGTGTCCAATTCCCCAGGGTCATTCAAGATCTTCTTAGCGACTAGGATACCAACATCCATATTGGTTATCTCTTGTATCTCCTTGGAAGCTAAGATAGGCTATTATGATGACTTCTAGCTATTTGGAATTCTACAATTAAAGCTTCTCTTTTTCCATGAATGGAATCAAATAACTTAACCGCCTCCTCAATAAGCAAAAGACCATCACAAATAACCTTTCCAACCCATTGATCCATAGCATTCCTTAGAGATAATGATCTTTTTATTTGTTGTAACAAATTAGGATCAGGGGCGCTCAAACTAATATCAGGGGAGCTTCTGTTGAGGGTGTTATTATTTTAACAATTGACTAAATAAATGAGGACAAAGAACTTACTTGAGCCAGCAACTTAGAATTCACCTCTTGTTGTCTTTTGACTCTTTTTGATATATTGCTGACCGAGTGCTTAACATGATAGATATCACCTTCAGCAGTAGAAGGTCCCAAATCTACTCTACTCATCCTAAAGTTAGCTTTAGTCACTTCATCTTCATTTTTATTCCCGACTAGATCTACAATTTCCAAAAATTGATTTCCTGAGGTAGGATCAGTCACCATCCTTGACATCCTCCTGGCACATTTAGGATTAGGGGTATCCTGTACTAGCTTGGCCACAATATCAATATAGGCATCCACTGGTGGTGTATACCTCTTCTTCTTTTCAACAACTTTCTTTAAACAAGTAGGAGATTGGGAGGGAACATTAATAGCATTAACAACACTCGGTACCATCCATAGGCACAGATGGAGAATTTTTCTCTAGGGGTTCATTTGGATTGGGAGAATTTGGGGCACTTAGCAAAGATTGCAGCATACTATCTTCTCCTAATTGAGTAAAAATGAAGGAGTCGCTATCACTTACAAGGTTGTTGACAAGTGGCACATGGTCTACTTTTCGATGAGGAAGTAGCCAATCTGTAATTACTCTTTAATGGATGACTATCCTGCTCACACCCCATTTTCAGTTTACTAGCTTCATCAGGGGACTGATCACCATCTCCATTCGATTGTGAACCAACTCTCATGAGAGTCGGGTCCAAACTAGATGATCTTCTTTGGGAGTGGGCAGTTTGAGATCTGTTCTGACCTTGGGAGGTTGACTCTCTAGGCATTGTTGAACCAACACATTCTTTCACTTTTCCCCTCAACCATTTCTCTATCCTTCTTATCACATGAAAAGAACAAAAATCCACATCCGTGATTTCCTTTTCAGACCATTTCATAGGAGATAAAGGCTATAGTGAGGCAGCATGATAGCCTTCATCTATAATGTTGGAGTTGTTATCAACCATATCAGGAACTTGAATATTCAATTCAAAATCTTGGATCTGATCAATGGTTAACCTCATCCAACTCCTTCTCTGCACTTCCCTCTCATCTAAACAATCCTCCCAAAAATCTTCACGCTGGGGTTTGTGCAAATACAAACCTCCTCCATTCATATTTTCTTTTACATAATTCTTACTGTCAAAGGTTACACGAGCTGACAAACTATGGAGACTAAACTTGGATAGCAACTTATCTACACTCCTGGTACTATCATTGCTTTTGTAAGAATAAAATGGCAGAGACACAGGAAAAGAGTAACCCTTCTTTTTCATAGAATGTCACTTGGTATTTACAGCTGCCATTTGACAGCACACCTCCAAAAGCACAAGATAGTCTGACGGGTACCGTGGAAACTTCAACGAGGCATTTTCATAACCCCCAATTATCAAGTAAGAGAAACTATCAAACTGAACATAAAAGCTTCCAAAATTCATTACCAATGCGGCCTCTTCAGCTAAAAATCTTCCATTTGTTCTTCTGTAACTAAGGAAAATTCTGATGCACAGGTGTACCGACGATAGGAGTTACTTGAATCCTTAGACCAAGCCAAGTAGCCTCTTTACGACGAGCCAACACATAAACTAGCTAGGAACACATGTGGAACTTTATGTCTCACGAGAAATTTATCAGTTGTTCATGCATACTCTCACTAATTATTTTGGCCCAATCAATACGGTGGTCTACACAGTTTAGAAAAATCAATCTACACATCTAAAAAGTGAAATTATCTAATTCTGAGCTCCCAACTACATGATTCAGCAATGTTATCATGTCAAAAATTTCTTCTTTGAAATGACTCCTCTTAAGATTGGCAAGGAGCCGCAATTTCCCTTTTCTCTCAATTTCCAACCAACTCTTGGTAATGTAGGTTTGGCACTAGTCTTTCCTTTCATTATAATATGTGCATGCAGAAGACACAAAAACATCAGCATTATCTACATACTCCTCCAAATTTAGAGCTAGGGCAATTGATTCAGAATTAATTCTTGCCACCATAGAGCCATCTTGGGCTCTTATTTCTTGAGACTCTAGAAAATAACTATTAGTACATGCTACAAGTAACTCAGGACAACGCACTGCAAGTGGGAAGCCTCCATGTTTGTCCAACCCATTGCTAACAATTTTGTTTGCTAGGGGAGTTCAACCTTTAGACTATATTCTTCTCGAGAAATCCTCAAAATCAATATGGCTCAATTCAGTATCTCTCACACCAAATAGACCGTTCTCCATAATAAGGACCGTAGGAGCCCCTTGAAACTTCAACTTCATCTTTACTAAATTGAGAAACCAAATGGCCAGAAACTCTGAAACATTTACAGACAATGTAGGAATGTGTAGTGTATCCATAGGGAATTCTCTATGTGGATACATGAAAATGGAAAGTTTCAACCACCCTAGAGAAGTGTTGAATATTTATAGCAGAGGAGAACAAGAAATGAAACAGAAACGGCTAATCATGCTAACCTGTAAGCATGTAATTCCCGCTGATATCTCACACGTAGTGGATTAGCTATTCTTCACTCTGCAATGTATTCCCTTAGCAAAATAATGTAAGTTTAGGTGAAATAGGGAATTTATCGTAACTTCATGTCACTTCTCATAACTCATTCATAAAGAACATTAAATTCTGGTGATGAATCCATCCTCAAAAATCATACACTTTTGCCTCAAGTTTCCCTCTGAAAAATGTGCAAATGTACTTGCACGCACGTCAAATTAAATGTAGGGTGACAAGTGTCATTTCACTGTACTGTACACCAGCTCACAAAAGTTGCCATGGGAAAAGAAAGCACTTGAAGTCAGTGAGCCGAGAAATTTTAGAACCTTTGAACCATAACATTGAGAGTTTGGAAGTTCAAAGAACTTGTGACCTCCTGACAACAAAGAGTGTTGACAACAAAATTGACTAAGACTGACGCGATGAAAGACTTTAAGACCTCAGGATTATAAACAAGTCAGGAAGTTGGGTGGTTCATGAACATTTGAACCTACCAACTTTGGTTCAAAGATGCAAATAATTTCTAATGACTCAAGAAATGACTGAGTCAAGTTGAACTTGGGAAGGAAGGAAAGGAAGTGACAAACAACGAATGAAGAAAATTTTCAAAGGCATGAGTACTTTAGTAAAATTTCAAAAATAGGGTAACACTAGTAGACATGGTAATGGATTATTATTGTAGTCCAAGCTAGAACTATCTTCTTCAAGATGAATACATCATATAAACTATAGGGCATTGTTCAACCATAAGGAAGCATTCTTCTCTAGTACCTTGGACCATACCGGAAACATAAAAAAAGAGTTGCATTATTCTAATCCTATAACTAGATGCAAACCTTGTAAAGTTTTATCCAAGAAATAAGTTGTGCATAAGTTCTCCTTACTAAATCTTAAGCACAAACTATGGCATTAGGAACCTCCTTCTCAATGCTCCCAAATTGAGCACCACGGGGAAAATACTGGGTTGTATTTGCTTAAAAGTTTCTAAGGCCTTTTCAATGAACCCATTTTGAACATAAACAACCATCGTGGCATTGCCTGAGGCCACATTTCTATCAGGCATTTTTAAATAACTCATGAGCACCAATTACTATGTATGTTATGGCAATCTTAAGCCCCAACAATGAACCCTCATACACTTCCCCAAAAGATCTCTCCTATAGTTTTTTTTAGATTAAATCTTTGGGAGGGAGCTAAAGCCAAGTAGGTATATTAGTTGTAGGTTCAATTTTACACTCATTCATAGAGGCTTCTAAAATCTTTCTCTCCATGAATTGTAAAACTCCAATTTGAATTTTTTTTGTTTAAAAATCTAAGCTATGGCAACTATTGGATTACAAGCCATCAATAGGTGCTAGTAACCTTGGAACTTAAAACTAAATTATTCTAAATGTAAACCAGACATTTGGCAAAGAAAGCATAGATTTTGTTGTACATATTTTTATGGTTCCTTCTATCATTCCATGCTTGGATTGGGTACACAATAGCTAAATCTAAGCAAATAAGTGACCAAGCAAGGTTGAGCATGTGTATGGTAAAGGCCTCACCTATGTTATATGCTCGAATAGGTTCCATCCACCAGTGATCGGTTCAACGGTGCTTGAAGTATGTTTTTGCTTCATTCATGGCACGATATATTTCCTTCCAAGCTCTTTGCACTCATTTTCTTCAAACATCGTGATCTAGGTATTGCCCAATATTTAGATCAATATGTGTGTAGAGTTTATCACCCATATAACTACACAAACTTTTAAATTTCTCGACATGAAACTTGAAGCTTTCTCATTCTTCCTTATCACTTCACTGATCACAAGTGGAGCTTGCAGAAAATCAAAACTCCTCTCCAAATTGCAAATCAACCATACCAATAATGTAGTGAAGACACAAAGAGGATGCACATATCATTATTCTTGTTCTCTCTTGCAAAACTCCTCTATCCTTTTGGCTTGGATGGACGTCTACCCTCTTTCACATTTTTCTTTTCTAGGTTTTCTCTCCCCTCGTAACTGTAGATGTAAAGTGCAGATAAATAAATAACAAATTAAACACAGAATGCAAAACAAAAACATCGAACCCAAAACTTAAAATTTACATGGTTCACCAATTTGGCTACATCCACAAGAAGTAGGGGAAATCTATTTTATTATCTCTATTTTCATACATACATCTCAACAACAACATATTTATTATATTCATTGCATTATCCATATGAGTGAAGGAAGGCCAAAAGATAAGCATTGGTGGGAGAAAGAGAAATCAACATGACTGTTGGACTTCACATTCCAAAAATCTCCCACTTGAAGTCCAACTACTATTGCAAGAAGGATACCTAGAGATGTTCCCCCTGTTCAAGCTTATTTTCACATCTTGAAAATGCCAAGAGAAGTCCTGCTAAACTCGAGCTTCTCCCTTGAAACTATCTTTATCAAAGTATCAACTGGATTCACCTTTATATGGATCTTTTCCACTTTCAGTTTGGCTTCTTCGAGAGCACTCTAGATGAAATGATACTTCAACTCAATATGCATGGTTCTATTATAAAATGTTGCATTCTTAGCTAACTGAATAGCATTGTTGCTATCACAAAAGAGAGTGAAAACATGTTTAGATACCAATTCACCCAACAACCACTGCAACCACATCATTTCCTTAGCACCTTCAGTGACAGCAATGTATTCGGCTTCGGTAGTTGAAAGTGCAACCACTTGTTGCAATCTAGAAACCTAGTTGATTGATACCCTAGCAAAGGTAATAACATAAAAATTAGTTGATCTCCATTTATCCAAATCACTGGCCATATTGGAATCAACGAAACCTTGAAGTTGTGTATCTTTCCCTCCAAAACACAAAACATGATCTAAAGTACCTTTCAAATACTATAGAATCCACTTAACTGCTTGCCAATGAGTTTTACTCTGATTGCTCATAAATCTACTCACTGCTCCCACTGCATGGTCAATGTCAGGATGAGTGCATATCGTAGTGTACATGAGGCTTCCAACAATAGATGAGTATGGAATTCCCTTCATATATTCTTTTTATTTTTGTGTCTTGGGATACATTTTGGAGGACAAACAAAAATGATCAGCAAGTGGGGTACTTACAACCTTTGCACCACTTATATTGAACCTGTTCAAAACCTTATTAATGTATTTTTCTTATGACAATCTAATCTCTATTTTACATCTATCCCAAATTATAGTCATACCAAGAATCCTCTTCGTTGCTTCCAAATCCTTCATTACAAATTTGTGAGCTAATTGTTGCTTCAAATCACAAACAACACTCATGCTAGTGCCGGTTACTAGCATATCATCAATTTATAGCAGCAATAAAACAAACTCACCATTGTCCAACACCTTGTAGTAGACATACAAATCATATTCACATCTGGTGAAGTGTTGCTCAGCCATGAACGAATCAAACTTAAGGTACCACTGCTTTGGGGCTTGTTTGAGACCATACAAACTTTTGCTCAATTTGTAATACAAATTTGCTTGTCCTTTCACAAATCCTTCAGGTTGCTGCATATATAATTCTTCATCTATGTCACCATTTAGCAATGCAATTTTAACATCAAGTTGTTCTAACTCGAGGTCATACACCACTGCCAAACCCAAAACTAATCGAATGGTGGTCATCTTCACAACTGGTGAGAAAATTTCATTAAAGTCTATCCACTTTTGCTGGTCATACCCCTTCACCACCAATCTAGCCTGGTATCATTTCTTGCCTCCCTCTTCTTTCAATTTATACACCCATTGATTTTTCAATGATCTTCGATTAAGTGGAAGACTCACCAAGTCCCATGTGTGATTAGCTAAAAGTGAATCCATTTCTTCCTTCATTGCATCCATCCAATTCACACTAAGAATGTCTTTGCAGGCATCTTTGCAAGTGGTTGGCTTTGCTTGATCATAGATTAGCAATTGATGGATGAAGTCATCAAACTTTGCAAGAGATTTTCACTCCCTGATAGACCCCCCCAACTGAGGAGCTAGTGGCTGCAAATTACCTTGTTCATGAGGTGCCTGAAGTTCACAATTTCTGTATCCTTCATTGTGAGGCAAATTCAACTGAGAAACTCCATTACTTATAGCCTGCATAGAAACAAAGAAGGACCGTGGTTTCAACAAAAGTTGCAAATTAATGACGTTTGGCTGTAGACTGTGTCCATGAGGCTACGTATTAAAGTTGGAAGGCAATGTATTACATATTGGATTAGATAAAGGCTGCATTGAAAATTCAAAATGATACAGGGGCTGCATGGGAAGTGTTGTAAATGGAGGTGCCATTTCTTTAACCCCTGCAATGGGCGGTGAAGACTCTCGTGCCATATTTGGAGGGTGCATAGAGTTTATTACAGGCTACATGGGATTTAAGAATTGTTGTGTGGGTTGCGTACAAGTCAATGAAGGTTGTATAATATTTGATCTCTCCCACACCAAAGGAGATACAGCCTACTCCAAAACTCTTCCATAAGTAGACTGCAATGTTTGACTTGGCCTCTCAAGTGAAAATTCATTTTCCTGTTCAATATGAGAATTATGACCAATGTTTCATGTGTCATGTGAATGCAGATTTTGGTCTTGGTTTTTAAGCATATCACTGCCACTTCTAATATCATCAACTGGAACATATTCTTTTGTTAGTGACCCTTGTATTTGGAGACCTAGAAACATTTTCTCATTAAATATTACATCACAACTATGAATTATTTGTTTGGCAGTTGGATCCAACAACCGATAGCCATACTTCTCTTCTCCATAGCCAACAAAAGTACATTTTTTTGATTTTACATCAAGTTTTGTTCTCTTCTCCCTTGGAACATGAACACATGCTTCATAGCCAAAAATTTGTAAATAATTGTAAGAAATCCTTCTTCCCAACCATTTCTCCTCTAGAATTTCAAAATACAATTGGGGTGAAGGGCCTTGATTGATCAAGTACACTATTGTATTAATTGCCCCTACCCAAAACTCCTTGCCCAAACCTGTATTAGAGAGCATGCTTCAAGCTCTCTCCAAGATTGTTTGATTCAACCTCTCAGCTAGACCATTATCTTGAGGGGTGAATGGAACAATCTTAATATGATGGATGCCATTATCTACACAAAAATTGTCAAACTCCAAAGAGAAAAAGTCTTCTCCATTATTTGTTTTCAAGCACTTTATTTTATTCTTGGTTTGATTCTCAAAAATGGCTTTGAAAACTTTAAATTTTCTAAATACTTCTGATTTCCTATTTAGTATATAAACCCAAACTTTGCGAGTACAATCATCAAGAAAAGTAACAAAATAATTTTCCCCTCCAATAGAGGTTACCTTCATAGGACCAAACATGTCTGAGTGCATGAACTCCACGGGCCTTGTCTTCTTGTCATGTCTGATTTTAGAAAAGCTAATCTGACTTTTTTTCCATAGATACAGTGTTCACACAACTCTAAATCAGCAAGTTGATCCCTTTTGAGCAAGATTTCAAGTCCTTACTTGCTCATATGGCCTAGCCTCTTGTGCCAAAGCTTTGTCTCACTATCCACAATTGACATCATAGCTCCCACTTCAGCGTGGCACTCTAGCACTTATAAAGTGCTCAATTTTTTGCCTCTAACAATTACTAGGGCTCCTTTGGTCACCTTCCAAGTATTTGAAGAAAAGGTGATGCTACACCTTTGAGTATCAAGTTGTCCCGCTGAAATCAGATTCCTCTTGATCTTAGGAACATGTCTCACATCCTGCAACAACCACTTATTTCTATTCTTTAATCTCAACATCACGTTACCTTTGCCAATGATATCACATGGTTCATTGTCACCAAGGTAGACTCTCCTAAGTTTACCTTCTTGATAGTTTTGGAAGACTTCCCAACATGAGGTTGCATGAAAAGAAGCACTAGAGTACAATACCCATGAATCAACTGTAGTTTCACTTATTGCCAAGACTAAAGCTTCTCTATCATCTACATATGTAGTGTTAACCTCATTATCTTTTAGCTAATTTTGTGCCTTCTAATATGACCAACAGTTCTTGATGTGTCATTTGCCACAAAACTAGCAACCTTCACTTCTTCCTCTAGACTTATCTCTTTGCATATTTTGATCTTCTCCTATTATTTCAGCCTCTTTCTTGACATCTCTCTCTATTACCAAATACCAAAGCATCTCTTGAGTAGTTTCCTTGATTCTTCCTCCTCATGTCTTTGCTAAGAAGAGTGGCAAGAACACCATAAAATTTTAGTTTTTTTTTACCGGACACTGAAGTGTTTATTGCCATCACTATTCCTTCCCAGTTGTCTGGTAGAGAGCACAACAATAAGATGGCTTTGATTTCATCATCCAACTTTATGTCCATGGAAATCAATTGGCTGGTATTGAACTCATTTAGGTGATTTGTCATGTTGCCTCCATCCTTAAATTATATAATTGCTTCATGAGGAAAACTTTGTTAGAAGTTGAAACCAACTCATACATGTTAGACATTTTGTCCCACAATCCTTTCACAGTCTTTTCTGCTACAATGTTGAATAAAACATTACTGGATAGAGAAAGCATAATTGTTGCTCTTGCTTTCTTGTCTATTCTCTCCCACTCCTCATCATCCATTGTAGTTGGCATCTTGGATTTTCCTTCCAGTGTGATTGAGAGATATTTTTGAATTAGCAATGATTCCATATGTATCTTCCACATTGCAAAATTTTGTCCCAAGAATTTTTCTATTATCCATTTATCCACTTCTTCCATCTTTCCAGAATTTCTTGACAAATTCCCAATCAGCTCTTTCACCAAGCTCTGATACCAATTGTAGATGTAAAGTGTAGATAAATAAATAACAAATTAAACATAGAATGTAAAACAAAAACACAAAACACAAAACTCAGAATTTATGCAGTTCACCAATTTGGCTACATCCACAGGAAGCAGGGGAAATCTATTTTATTATCTCTATTTTCTTACATACATCTCAATAGCAGAATATGCATTATATTCATTACATTATCCACATGAGTGAAGGAAGACCAAAAGACAAGTATTTGGTAGAAGAAAGAGAAGTCAACGTGACTGTTGGACATCACATTCCAAAACTAACAACCAGTTACTCATCCTCCTTTTGCAGTGCCCAATCCCTCGTTTATTGAAAAAATACCTCCATCCTTTATGGTTTTGATGGATGTCCATTCTGGGTAGTCATTTGACTCCAAACCTAATTAATGAGAAGAATGAATGCCATGTCTCAGAATAGCATGGTAGATAACTTTTCCTGCTCAAGGCACCAAGACCATTAATTAGTCTCCCCTCGTAGCTAATAGTCTTCATTCACATTTATGTTTTCTTGGAAATTGCCATCCTCCTGCATGTCCTCTTTCTATTTGGTCTTGGGAGCCTCAGAATGAGGAAAGCAAGAGGGTTCCATGCCTCGGTAATGGTGTGGAAAAAGGAGACTTCCTCCTGTCTTCCACCTACCTATACTCGTGCCATTATTTTGTCCCCCCTCTCAATGCAATGGTCTTCCTTTTTATTTTTGCCATCAACCCCATTAATGCGATGTCTTTCAAATTTTATTTTATTTTGTTTGGCCATGTAAGAGGCTACAAGAAAGTCTCCTTCAATGGGGATGTGACAAGATTGTTGAATGCACAAGACAACTGAGAGGGGGGTGTGAATCAGTTGTATCAAAAATTTCAAACCCTCATAAACTTTCAAATCCACATTAACCTTTAAACTTGTTATGATGATTAAGAATGAAAAGTAAATAACTAAAACTGAATCATAACAACACCACACAGAAGAGAACACCATATTTTATGTGGAAAACCCTAAAAGGGAAAAATCATGGTGAGGATTAGCTTACAATATAATGTAGTAGCAATACTGAATTACAAAAGGCTCATTACCGAAAAGAAAGAATGCTCACTGCAGGTGGACTCACTATCTAAGTGGACTCACTACCCACTGAGAAAGAAAGAGAGAAGAGAAGAGTGGCTCACTACTAGGATTTGAACTAATATAATTGCATCTAACCTATGCATGGAGTTCAATTCCAATGAAGCTCAATATTCACCACAAAACAAACAACACCTTCACAACAACACTAAAAATAGTACACTTCCTGCTCACTACATCCAGTAGCCTAACACTTGAAATCTCTTACTACACTGATCAAATCATATCACAAACATCATATCCTTCATGCATACCCACATCCATGAATTATTGACACTTATTTATACCATCATCAATCATGAAAAAATTCTCCAAGGTCGGCAACACAACTTAATTCATAAATTTCAAATTAGGTTTGGACCTAAACACTCCCACAGAGGAAAGGAATGAATGTAGACCATGCCACATTTTAGCACGGACGTAAATTCCCTCTTACATGTTATTCCATGCTTCCTCAATCAACAAAGCATAATCAAAATTAGTGCAAACAATCAAGTCAGCGAAACTTGAGTTAACACTATGGACTTTTAAGCACACGCTTCCTCAAAGGTAAACACACTTCATGGATCTTATAGAATTTTAACACAATCTATAAACATCCACGAACATCTTGAAGTCACCTAAAACTAACAAATTCAACCACAACAACTTTCACCTGAAGAAAGTTCACAATCTGCTTACAAACAACATTATCGAACTCAGCTACACAAGAAATCACTTTTCGAAGCATCAAATCACAAACCTTCTTAATTAAAGATAGATAAGGACCTTATAAGTACACATCTAGAACCATAACACTCAAAACCAGACTATAGAGAAATGTGGAGCAAAGCACTTTCTCCCATACACACTACAAACACTATCAAACACTGTTCTCAAACTGGTGAACACAATTTTCACTTCACAATGATCCAGAGCACTAAATTTTGGAATTAGCATCTTCAAACACTTCTAAACAACATATCCAAACCACATACTCAGATATCCAATACAAAATAAATGCAGAGCAAAAACTTGAACAACACTATGTAAGCTAGAAGACTTCTTCATACTTCTTCAACACACTGTTTCCAATATTAATCAAATTTTCTCAAAAGCACTTGTAAACTCAACAACAGAAGCATATCCTCAACATCTTCAACACCTATACAAAGCAAGAAAATCACTTTTAGCAAGACAACTTAATCAAACAACAACAACCTCATCAGAAGACACAGTTGACACCAATGACAACACAAGCTTGTTGACATCAATGACAACATCGATTAGCACATACTTGCAACAATCTCTCCCTTTGTCATTGATGGCAACACATAATGTGAAAACCATCAAGATGCAACTCTACATCAATCTTCTTTACTTTCTTACAGTCCCCCTTTCTTTTACACATCTTACTTTCTCTCTGATTACTGACTCTTTTCTTTTTCACATGAACTCTCTCCCCCTTTGACATCGATGGCAAAGGGTGACACAACCTTTTCTAGATCTTTCCCTTTTTATGACATTGCACATACTTGCACTTCTCATTACAGCTTTGAATACTCCTTGTTTGGAGTACACACCAATTCTTACTCCCTATGTCTACAACAATCATCAAAGCTACTACCTGCTCCCCCTGACAACACCATTCCAAAAAAGAATGAATCTTGAAGCACACTGGACTAATGCATCTCCTTATGCATCTAGTTCAAAGGAGGGGTGATGACCTCTAACTTGTCCCAGAGATACTCAAATGTATCCTTAGGAAGAGCCTTAGTGAATATGTCAGCAACCTAATCCTTTGTAGGCACATACTCAAGCTTTACCGCATTCTTTGCAACCTTCTCTCTGAGAAAGTGATACTTGATTGAAATATGCTTTGTCCTTTAATGCATCACTAGATTCTTTGAAATGTTAATTGCACTTGTATTATTATAGAAAAATAGAAATTGGCTCATCATACTCATCTTTGATATCCTTGAAGGTTTGTCTCATCCATAACACTTGTGTGCAGCATGATGCTATAGCAATATACTCTACCTCTACAGTAGATAAAGACACTGAATCTTGTTTCTTACTTACCCAAGACACCAACTTGCATCCAAGAAAGAATGCACCACCACTTGTACTTTTCCTATCACCTACACAACCAGCCCAATCTATATCTATTTAAGCATTTAGATTAGTCAGTATCTTTTGGATACCACAAGCCATAATCTGGAGTGCCCTTTAAATATTTGAATTTCTTCACTGTCATAATATGTGACTCTCTAGGATCTTCTTGAAATCTAGCCACAAGACATATTGCATGCATAATATCTAGTCTAGTAGTAGTCAGATACAATAATCCTCTAATCATTGCTCTGTAATTTCTCTGATCAGCCTTAGGAGATTCATCATTCTTGTTCAACTTACAACCAGTAACCATAGGAGTACAAACTGGTTTAGAGTCTTCCATTCCAAATTTCTTTAACAACTATTTTACATACTTTGACTGAGGAGTGAAAATACCGATCTATAACCCGAGGAAGAAGTTTATTTCTCCACACATTAATGTTTTATATTCTTTCTGTATTTCATCTACAAAACTCTTACACATACCTTCATTTCCACCAAAAATTATATGATCTCCACACTCTTCCAAAATCAGAATTTGATCTTCACTTACTTTGATGTACAAATTACTATCTACAAATCCTTTATTGAATCCTTTCTATAATAAGTACCTGTCCAACCTTGCATACCAAGCTCTAGGGGCTTGCTTCAATCCATATAGTGCCTTTGTCAACCTCCAAACCATATTAGGTTTATCTAATAACTGAAATGCATCCAGTTGTTCTATGTACACTTCCTCTTCCAACTCACCATTCAGAAAAGTAGACTTCACATCCATTTGATACACTTTGAAATCCTTATGTGCTACAAAAGCTAGAAACATCTAAATGGCCTCCATTGTTTCCACCAGAGAATTAGTTTCTTCATAGTCTATTCCTTCCATTTGTGAGTAACCTTTACACACAAGTCTTGCCTTGTTCTTTACCACTTCACCATTCTCATTCAATTTGTTCTAGAATACCCACTTAATTCCAATAACATTTTTGTTCTTTGGTCATGGGATAAGTTCCCAAGTCTAATTCTTCTCAATCTGTATTAGTTCTTCTTCCATTGTCTTGATCCAAAACTCATCCTTGCATGCGTCAATCACTATTTTGGGTTCATCTTTAGAAATTAAACATAGATTTACCTGTCCTTCAGCAACTTTCCTTCTTGTCAATACACCTTTGCTCTTATCACCAATGATCTAATCTTCAGAGTGATGCCTCTACACATACTTGGGAGTTTAGGGAAAATTTTCTGGAGCTTCTTGTTCTTCAACTTGTACTTTTTTTTTGGAGTTTCTTGTTCTTCAACCTGTACTTTCTTTTCTTTAGTTTCTTCTTCTTCTCCACAAGAACACTCATCTGATTCATATCCATTAACCTCTAAAATCTTCTATATGTCTTCATCAACCTTAACATTAACACTTTCAATAATTTTTCTTAGCCTTTTGTTGTAGCACTAATAAGATTTTCTTCTAGTAGAATACCCAAGGAAAATACCTTCATCACACCTTGCATCAAACTTTCCTAGTTCTTAATCTCTTTTGATATAACATTTCCTTCCAAAATCATTGAAATATTTAATAGTAGGAATCCTTCAATACCATAGCTCATATGGAGTCTTTGTGTCATTTCCTCAAGTACTTGTACTCTATTGTGTATGTAGATAGCATTCTGAATTGCTTCTCTCTAGTAGACTTCAGGTAGGTTTGCATCTTTTATCATTGGCCTTGCAGCTTCTTGAACAATCCTTGTAATGTCCCCCATTTAGCCCGTATGATTAGTTGATGGAGATTAGCCTATCATTGGACTCCCTTAGGCTAATGACAATGGTTAGGGGGTCTAATTAGAGACTTACTATTTATAGTAAGTTAGGTCGCAGTGGCTTGCTATTTATAGCGGGGCAGATGCAGAGGGTCCTAGCACGAGATTGATGGATTCAAGATACCCAAATCTTGGTTGATGAAATATATGTTAAATTAAAGATTTAACTTATAATATTAAGGGTAAAGTGGCTTATGTTTTAATTGTGACTTTAAGTTATAAAGTGTTTCACTTTATTAATAAAGTTGTAACTTAAAGTGTCACACTAGGAAATGGACGCCCTCATGGAGGAATAAGGGGGTCGAAGTCATAAAATAAAATAATAAAATATTCATTTCCTTGGGCGTTGGAAGAGTGAGGAAGATAAAGGAAAGAAGGAAGTTCATTTTGTATTATGCTTGGATTATTATTCAGTCTATTGTTTTGACATTCTCGTGCAATCTTGGAGCTTGAAGAGCTTTAAGGGTTTTGAATCAGACTTGTTGAAACAAAAACCTCTGCATAGTCTCTTTTCTTCATGTGTGAAAGACCACATTGCGAAAGGGTGTTGGAGGCTTCACTTAGGAGCTTCATTTGGTCTTTCATTTGATACATTTGGGTCAATTTTTGGGCAGATAGCAAAGGATCTTGATGCAGATTAGTATACAACTGAGAATGAAGAGATAAAAGGCAAATTTTGGAGTTGGGTGAGAGTTTCCTAGTAGTTGTTCTCTATTCTCTCCTGGTCGTACATATCCTAGAGCAGGTCGTACACTTTTGAGGGCATTTTGAGGAGTTTTCATGTAGTTTTGCTGCTATTATTCATCTATATAGGGTTGCCTTATGTCGACAACTATTTTTAGATGATATTAGAGGTGTTACTGAAGGTTATGATGCTATTTGATGTTGATTCCAACCTACAACAAGGTCGTACCAGTTGAGGAAAGATGTGGGTATTTTACATGTGGGTTCTACTACTCTTAGTGGCATATATCACCTCCAACTTGGGTGTCCAGAGCCATAGATCATCTGCAACATTGATACTTGTGATTTCATTGTATTTCATATAGATTGTAGTGATTTTACCATAGCTTGTAAGCTGGTCCAAGTATGGCAATAAAATGAAGTTATAGATTTGAAAATGGGAAATGTCTCTGTAATTAGTTTTAGCATATTTTATGATTTGGGTCTTTGATACTTTATTGATAAATGCTTTAGATTTTCTGGGTTTTGTTTATATGCACTCTATTCCATGTTTTCAATGCAAAATCAAAACATGCAAAAATAAACATGAAACCCTATACCTTCAGCAAGTAGAAAACAAAAAAAATTGATATAGAAACTCTAGTAGGAATAGTGTATGTTACAGTGGTATCAGGGAAGTAGTATCTTGCCATCCTGTGTGGTTAGATCAAACATGCAGAAAGGGTTTTGAGGCATGTAGCTAGGTACAAGCAACTATTACCTCAGAAGAAACAAGTCACAACCATAACTCAAGGTACCACAGATAGATCCAGAACATGAATTATCGTGGATAGATCCCTTTTCAAGTGAGATTGAGGTGTTGTAGAAATGGGTACCAGAGAGAATGAAGAGCCTAGTTTGCGAGATAGCCTGAACTCATTGGCTAGAGGACAGTGGGATATAGAGAGGGGTTTTACTCAGATGAATGAGATGATGTAAGAATCACAAACAAAACTGGCTCAGATCCTTACACAGTTGATACCCCATGATGCTAGGAACAATAGGGACAACAACAACAAATACAATAATGGAAGGAACTAGAATAACTTTGGGGAAAATAATAGAGCTAATAACGGAGGTGACATGCACAATGGTGATGGGCACGTTGGAGACAGGCACAGAGATAGGGATGATGAGGGTGAAGCATCAGTCACTAACAGGAGAGCTTCCTAGTTGACAGTAGGTGACAGACCCAGTGTACCTATATTTTCACCTAGGAATACGGTTCCTGAATAAGAGGCTACACAGATTGAGTTTCAGGATGAGATTCTGAGAGACTGAGGGGCATCCAATGATGAATTTAGAGCTGAGATGACTTTCGAAGAGTATTTTGATCTTAGGATGAAACATAAACCTCATGGGGGAAACAAACAACATAATCAAGAGCTCTAGAAGAAAGTCAGCAAAATGACTTTGCCTTATTTCAATGGCTCAGGCAAAACCATTGTTAGAGTGTGGATCTAGAAGTTGGATAGCTATTTGCAGATCAGCCCAATGCCTAAAACTGATGCTATCACATATACAGCTTTAAATTTAGAGGGCAGTGCTCATAAATGGTGGAGTAATGGTTAGGTAACCTTGGGCCACAACCAGATCAATTCTTATGTTGAATTCACTGCCAAACTGATAGATATATTTGATAAGAAGGATCCAGAGTTGTAGTTTAAGGAGTTGGCTCATCTCAAATAGGTGGGCTCAATGGATACTTACATTTTAGAGTTTCAGGACCTATCTATTATGGTCTCAGATATCTTAGAGTGCAGGTTGGTAATGTTATTCAAAGATGGACTATTAGATCCCTTGCATGGTTGGGCTAAGAGTTTAGACCCATCATCACTTTAGGAGGCCATGAAAAAGGCCCATGATATGGAGTCCTCTGTATGGAGGAGTAAATTTTAGTCTAAGGGATTCTAATATAGGAGGGACAAGGAGAAGGATAGGAAACCTTTTAAGGACATTATCCAGCAAAAAGAGAAAACAAATCAGTTAACTGATGACCAATTGAATGAGTACATGAGGAAGAAACTTTGCTTTTATTGCAAGGAACCATGGGACACTTCACACATATGCTCTAATAAGGCAAAAGCAAAGTTAACTGAGTACTATTCAGCAGAGGAGTCACATTCAGAGGCATCAAACAAGTCATCAGATAAGGAGGATAGTGCAGATGAGAGTGTCTCACAGCATAGCAGTGATAGTGATGGGACACTGGCACAACTTTCTATCTTTTAGAAAGTTGGTTCCTTGAGAGTGAGAGGAATCCTTGGAGGTCAGCGGATCATCACCTTGATAGACATGGGTGCTATACACAATTTTATTGATGAGGGTTTGGTGGCTCGATGGGGACTTAAGGTGGAAGAGTTTGAAGGCTTCAAGGTAATGGTACCTAACGACTTCAAACTCACATGCAACCGAAAGACTTCTGGTTTGAGAATTTATATGAGAGAGTATGAGCTCGTAGATAATTTTTATGTCATTGGCATAGGAGATACAGATGTGATATAGGGCATGCATTGATTGATAACAATTGGGGAGTTCACTATGAACCTAAATAAAATGGAAATGAAGTTTCAATCTAATGGGAAGAAAATAGTTCTTAGAGCAGTATTAGATGGAGGACCCCATTTAGTTTCTATCAAGAGGATGGAGAGAATGCTGAATCATGATCACGTTGATTGGGCAACAAATTGTCTTATTATGCCAGAGTCTCCACAACGACCAAAAATAGCTATCATCCTGATATACAGAAGTTGTTGATCAGGCACAGTAAGGTGTTTGGAAGTATACCTCCAGGACTGTCACCTAATAGAGGTATCGAGTGTGTCATCAATCTCAAGGACATGACTAATCCCATAATGATCACACCCTATCGTCATCCTAAGAGGCTCAAGGATGAGATAGAAAAAACAATTAGGAACTTGTTGATGGTGTTTTTAGCACACAACAACGCAGGTGTGATTGTTGGTTTCACACCTCTCTTGAAAAGTACCTTACCCTAAGTAAGACTACTCCAAGGATAACATAGCTAGGTCTTAGCATGCATGGAATTTCTTAGTGGAATGCTCTAGCTATACCTACAAGGGGTCTTACATGCAATTTAACAGACTAGACAAATTTGGACATCAATACATGTAAACCCTTATAACTTTTCAAATGATATCTCTGTGTAAATTGCTATTGAAATCTAATTCTAACAAATGATAAATAAGAAAATACAAAAGGATGTAGGGTTTAGAGATATCCTAAGTGACATTTACAAAGTAAAGATTGCTACAGGTAGACAAACATTTAGATTTAAACTAATTTTTTGCTTTACCAAGTTAAAACTGTACTACAGCACTGCAAAAAATAGTGTTATCTTCTATGGATTTCTAGATTTTCAAAACACATACATTCATTAAATACCCAAGTACTGGTGTGATTCAACTACTGTAATGTAATCAAACTTAGCTCAATTTAACAACCCAGGCTAACTATGCACAACTACTCACAATCAACAAGAAACTAATAGTATGGACTTTGAATGCTCATCAAATACCTTTAGTAGAGCAATAACATTGCAAAAGCACAATTTAACTAATGCAGACCAAGATGTGAACCATGAAACCAAATTGACAATACAACAGACAAATTTCCAGAGAACCTACAGTAACTTGCTTTGTATTAATCAAAAAATTTGGCAGAGTGTCAACAATTCAGCATCAAGACTCTTGTTCAATGAGTGAATGATGGCCCTTTATATAGGAGATGCAACATACTAAGTTTTGAATGTATGGTAGAGATTAGTTCAACACTGAAGACCCAAATTTAACAACATTAGATACATTAATGATAGAATTTTGTATTCCTGGATTACAATTTGTCCTATAGGAAAAGCACAAAAAATGACCTCTATATACATTGAATTTGAACAATTTAAGTACCCATTAAGCTATATATCTAGGGGAAAGTCCATTTTCAAAGCATAATAAAGACAAAATAGTCTCACATGACCTTCTAAATATGACATTATTTACAAGTGATGGGATTACATTTTAAATTTCAAATAACTCATCATTTATTCATCTCCTTCCAAGTCTATCTTATCTTCCTCAGCTTTGTTGTTGACGTAGGCCACCCAAGCTGCTAATGTTGGATTTATATCAGTGGGCTCCCAATCTTTAACATAGTTTTCTCTAAATTTGAGATTTTCCAAGTCTCGCTGGTACTAGGTATACACATCCTCCATTAATCTTTGACTTTTCTAAAATGTGACGAAGAAAGCTCAAAGATTACTGACTTTCTCCAATTTTCCTACTACATTCAGTGCAGACTCCCCATGAATAGCTTGGTACAATTTATCTTTACAATGTTGCTCATCCTATGGAGCAAGATCATCAAAGTTAGGATCCAAACATTCTTTGAAAGTGTCATTAATTTCATAAATAACAGATAGTATCTAATCATTTGCCTCCTTGTGAAGTTCTTTGATTTTATTGAAGACTTCATTCTTCAAGTTCATCTGTTGATACCACTCTATAGATTTATGCAGCCTCTCTGTTGTAAGGATATTCTCGAATAGCAACACTTGGTCGAGCAATTTTCTAATTACCTGTACTCTTGGGAACATATGAGAGTAATATTATTCATATGGCTCACATTCTTCATACAATTCATCCCATCCACCTTTCAACAACTTGAAGTACTTATACAACATGACTACAAAATTAATGGCCTCGTAACCATCACTATATACTTTATCAAACCATTCATGCATACCTGCAACATTTGTCTTGATATCATTGAATTTGGCTAATTCTTCTTTCGATGGTAGGGCTGAAGTTGACCTTGGCTCTCCCTTAGAATTCAATGGCCTCATCAAAAATCTTATACAGGCTTTCAGTTCTTCATTTTGCTTCCTTAATTCATGCTTAGTCATTTTATCTTTGTTTAGCTACTCTATTATCGAAGACAATGAACCTTTGAAGTTATCAATTCTTTGTTCCCTTGATCTAGGACCCAAGTTTATAGTAGAGACCATCTAATTTTCAACTCTTACTTATGATCTGTCAATATCAATAGGAGGGACAACAACCTCTGCTATTCTTGAACCTGATGCATCTTTGTATATTTGTGATTGTATTTCTACCTTCTTTTGTTTCTTGGGCTTTTCCACTTGTGCCAGCAGTGCATCCAAATCTAACTGCATCATTTCCACTCGAGGCTCCTTCTCCATGAGTCTTTGTTGAAGACAATTTGGTACAATAGAAGAAATCTCAAGGACATTTCCATGGGCATCTTCACTGTAAGGTGATTCATCATGAATATTCTCTCTTTCTCCTTTATCAACTTCCTCTTCTTCAATGGCTTGCCCGAGATGTTGGAGGTTTTCTTGCATGGCCTACTCTGCCATCTGGAGAACTGCTTCTGTAGTCTTTTCATCGGCTGGGCTTTCATGAATTTCAACGATCTCAACCTCTGTAGAAGATGCAAGAGGAGGTTCATTAGATACTTCTATTGATTTCTCCTTCTCTTGAGATTCAATTTATTCTAACACCTTCTCAATTCTTCTTAATGTTGGGAAAGCTAGAGGAAGTGAACCTTACCCACTTGATAAGGCCAAAGAATTAGTGGTTGAAGCCAATGAATAAGTAGGAAATGAAGACAAATTGTCATGTTTCAAATTTGCAAATGGAGTAAACCCCAAAGAAGCTGGAATGGAAGCAGTAGGCGGTGCGGAGGAAATGACAATTGGTGAAGCAATACAGGAAGAAGGCATAGGGAAAGAGGGTAAAAGTATGGAAGAAATAGGTGGCAAGGAGAAAGATGTAGAGAATGACATAGAAGAAATTGAAGGCATGGATGTGGTGGAATCATGAGGAAATGAAGAGGCAATAATGGGAGTAGTGGGGCTACTCGTGCTACTTGAGTCAATTGTTAGTGGACATGAGGCTATGGAGACTGTGGTTGCAAGTGGGGAAGAAGCAAAGGTGGTTTGTTGCATAGCTGTGGTAGCAGTCGTAATTGGAGCAGCAAGAAAAAGTGGGGTAACATTTATGGTTGGAGCAGTAGGAGGTGAAGAGGTTGCAGGAATATTTGTGTTATATGATGCTACAATAGTAGAGGCTTCTATAGTGATGCTAGTTGTTTTGACTTTCAACCTTTTGGTCTTAGACCCTTCTCTTGGCCCACTTGGCATGTCCTTCCTCTTGGATGCCCTTGTCCTTGTGGCAGGAGGCATATCTTTCTTCTTAGATTTTGAAATAGTTTTCTTTGCCTTCCTTTTTTCTGCCAAAGGTATATGCTCCTCACTATCATATTTCTTTGATGGTTCTTGAGCTTTCTCTACATCATCTGGCACTTCTATGGGTATGTCTTCCTCGTCTCCAGATTCTTTTTCAGATTCAAGTGATGTGTAAGTTGCACTCCTTGTCTCTCCAATACTGTAACTTGATTCCTCACCCATATTTTACTCAATCTTATAGGTTCTTTCATTATTGCATCCAAAGAACTTTCCTTTGCATTGGCCCAATTGGGAAGAGGGACTCATTGTTGATATTGGGCCTCCCAGGGTCCCTTTTGCACTACATCTTCATCATTATTCACCTAGTCTGGGACTTCTATTATATAGAATTTCCTTATGACCCCAAGAGACAACCTTAAGTGAGTTCTCTTCAACACTTCATAATCATCCACATAATTAGCCCAAAAATCTTCTAGATGCATCTTGTGAAATAGCATGTTGGTCACTTATTTCTCCATTATCCTTTGTCAGTCAAAATGATATCTCTTGGTGTAGAAATGAAGGTTACGTAACTGTAGCTCTTTATTAGAATATTTAGCTACTCTAAGAGAGACACATGCATAGTTACCTCTACCTAGTAGGATTGGAAACTTAACATTTGTTCTATGAAGATGTTTCAATCTTTCTGTACAAGTGATCAGTTATCTTGACAACTCCAGGAGTACCACCTTATCTGTTGGGTAACATGGTAACCTATATGGAAGACCAGTGAAGCCTTGGATCCTCAAATAGGTGAAGTTTTGAAATTGTATGTACCATCTCCTATATTGCATGATCTCATTCATTGCTTCGGGGGATACCCTGAGAGCTATGGTACCTTGTAATAATCTAGTGATATACATTGTGAATGCATCATTCACCCTCTTATAATGAATGGGGGATTGAGATAGTACTAATTGAGGGTATCATTCATATACTCTGATTTGTTTCCCGTCATTGCCAACCTCCCCAATTTTAGATAACCCAACATATTCATTCCTTCTAGCTAACAAATATACCACATAGGAGCTCCACCTGAATGTTTGTTTTTCTCTAAAATTTTCAAATGCTTCATGCATGTTATTACTCAATATTTGAGCCTAGTGAAACTTGGTTCCTTTACTAACTATCTGCTCAATCATCACAAACATCCATCCTTCAAAGGTTGATGTTGCAGCCAACCCATATATTTTGCTAAGAAAGGTCACTAAGTCTCCAATCTCATCGTGGAAATCACTTATGTACAAGGTATGGGGAGCTTGATGATGGTGGACCTTTTTCTCTTCATCCAATGATCATTTATATTCTTCTTACATGTATCCATGCTTTTCTTGAATGTTTCCTTTGCACCTGTCTTATCTGGCATGGTTAGCACTAAATACCATGCAATACCAAAGGCCTCTGATATAGATGGTGTACTCAAGTCTGCTAACACTTCTCCACTAGGAGTTTGTATGGTTCTAGTTAGTGGAACATATCTCTCAGCACAAGCTACTATCAACTCTGCACATTGGGCTGAGGTAGGGAAGGCAGCAGCCTCTGCAATCCCACTGTCCTTTATCTTTTTAGCCATTGAAGTTGCATTGGGTCCAAATATTATGGCTATGAAGTCATCTAAGTCAATGTGATAGATCAGTGTCCCCTATGTCTTTCCATCTAGAGGTGATTCTTGTTTCAGGAGGAATACCTTTAAATTTGTACTTCATGGTTTGAGCCTTTGCAGTCATTTAACCTGCATCACTAGACCTTATAAGTTATAGTTGCCTTAATGTTTTGATTCCTAAGTCTAGTTTGGGTGAGCCACTAATTCATTTATCTAAGTTACTAAGTCAAGACTCTTCTAGCATGTCATTCCTATCAAGTCCTTTGAAATTTTAAATAAAAACATGTAAATCATGATACAATTACTTCTACAACATCCATTTTACCTTAATTGGTCATTCTGACTTGGAAAGATTAACGAGAAACATCATAAAAAACATTTTGCATGGTTTTTGGGGGTCGCGGACCTATTTGCATAAAAATATACCATTACCAGGTTGGTTGTCCATTTTCCTTGGTATGTGATAGTGGCCTTGAATTTTCTTCATTACATTTTTCTAATTGGGTATTTGACTATGGCATTATTTTGAAATTTTCATCTAATTATTACCCTCAAAGGAATGGGGTGGCTGAATCAACAAATAAGAAATTACTTGAGGTCATCAAAAAATTGCTCAATAGAAATCCCAGAGACTGGCACACTCAGCTTAGGTTTTCCTTATGGGCTGATCAGTTTAGACACAAGGTTGCATTGGGAACATCGCCTTATCATTTAGTTTATGGAACTGAGCCCATCTTTCCCATTCACTTAAGGATTTTTATACTGCAATTTATGCAAGATTGCCTTGAACCAAATGATCAACTGTCCTCCCGCTTAGCCGAATTACTGCACCTAGAATAAAAACATGATGCTACCATAGAAAACTTTGCTAAATGTCAAGGTGTAGTGAAACAATGGTTCGACAAGAGGGCTAAAGTTAAGGCCCTTCGCATTTTTGATTTAGTCTTGTATTGGGACAAGGCCCATGAAAAGAAGGGTGAACACGGTAAGTTCGATAAGCTCTGGCTAGGCCTGAATCAAATCTATGAAATTCTTGGTGACAATACGTATCAATTGAAGAGCCTTACTGGTGAGGAGCTCCCATTGCCTATCAATGGGTAGTTTCTAAAGCACTACTTCCAGGCTTAGGAGGGATCTCAACCTTCTTTTAGTTTATATAGTTAGGTTTCTTTTTTGTTTTTGGTTAGGTTAGGTTGCTGTTAGATTAGTTTTTTGCTTTCTGCTTTTGCTTTTTGTAGTTGTTAGGTGTTTGTTTCCATTTAGTTTAGTGTCCTTTCCCACTTTGCTTTTTTTCTGCTATGCTTGGTTTGTGGGGATCCTCATTTCTTGAATGTGGTGGCAATCATGCAAACTTGCAAGTGGTCCTTTGTTGAGCTAAATAATTTGAAATATTTCTCTAAGAAGCTAAAGTTTTGGCTTAGGTCCTCCCATGGGTTTCACTGTTACACCGGGGGGCATGATGTATGTTCATGGGAAATCAATCATTATTTAGTGCACCTAAAGTATTTTCTAACCATATATCTCTCACACTCTTAAGTAGTCATGAGGTATCTATGTAAATCACAGTGATCTTACATTAAGTGAAAAATCCAGGGTCCACCTTTGCTGCCATCGGGAGTCCACACCCACCTGGCTGAGCTATCACACAAGTAGAGGTACTACACTGTACTCTACCGAATCTAAGCTCAATGAAATATCAAAATATTATGAAAAGAGATGAAAGAAAAGAAAATGAAAAAGAAAATTACAATCACACACTATAACTCAGTTAGATGGACAATCAAGTAAACTCTACCAGGGCTATGGACGCTTGACTGGCAGTAAGGATATGCTTGAGTGGACTTCTGAGACAAACATGTTGGGGCTATAGATGCTCGCTGGTAGCAGGACAATGTCCAGGTAGTTCATAAGGTGTGTACTAATCACATAGCTTAATGTAAAGGAATTGTGATGAACTTGGTTGCTTAAGGATGGGAATTAATGCAATTACACACACTTAAGTTTTCAGGATATGGATGGTTGCACCTGGTTATTGAGTTCTACTTCTTTGATAGGGTATCATGCTTTCTTGTTTAATATGTGGGAAACACAGAGATTCTGGGTCCAAAACTAAAGTTTATCTTTGAAATACTCCAGAGCATTTCCCTAGTAGAGTCGACATTTGTTGTGCCTCGCACACATGCTCCATTTCACCAATGGGGACCCCCCTTTTCTAAATTTTGGTTTAGAGTGTCATGATAGTTGTACAATTCCTAAGGCCTTTACTTCATACCAAAAAGCTCCATTAGATTACCAAAGTTACATTCTTCATGAAATTGAGTGCAGAATGAGTTGCTAGATTTCGCTAAAGATCAAGTCAAGTCAAAATTGCCCTTTGCGCTAAAAATCACCCTGACAGACTTTTGAGCTAAAAACCAAACTTAACAACTTCAATGCCAAAATTAAACCCAACCAACTAAGCGTTAAAATGCAAGTCCACTGACCTAGCATTAAAAACCATGGTCACTGACTTAGCACTAAGAGCTCGATCCCCCGATTGAGTCAGTTATCCCAAAATTTTGCGCTAAGTCTGAAGGTGTCAAAACATGCACAAATCGCTGCCAAGATAGGAAACCTGACCTCACGCCAAAAATCACTACCACTGACTAGGTCAGTAGGACTGCAAAGCTGCACTAGGTTTGTGATGTTACTTTTCCGTAAAAACCCTAAAATGAACTCTATAGCGTGCCAAAAAACTCTATCATACCCTTTGCATTAATGGTGCTCAAATAAGGGGAATAAAAGGGTCTGAAAACTACGTTTGAGCTCATTTACACTATGAAATTTCATCAAGAAGCTCTACACCAAAATTAAAGTTAGATTAACAACCAAACTTCCTATGAATTCACGCAATAAGAACAGTATGACCATCATATTTTCACCACCTCCTACTTCTGTAACCAGGTAAGTGCCCATTCTGACCTTGGGGTTTTGCTTATAAAAAATAGGGTTCTATGTTGAATCTCAGAATACGTTGCAATGTGGAGTTTCGTGTGTCAATTTAAGTTTAATTTTCAAGTGTTCACAAATTTGTTTAAATTAAAGGTTAAAACTGCTCGAAAATCTTTCACCTTGAGAAACCCTAGTGTACAAGATAAACTGAATAGTAGCACTTAGAATTTACCCCTTAGAACCAATGAAACCACCCACTGGTGTAGAATTGTGAAATTATCCATGTAACGTACCAAAACCCCTTAAGAAACTCTATGTTAAATCCTTGGCACAGGAGACGACCTTGACAGACCTAAAATAGCCTTGCAAAATCAAAAGTCGGTGGGACCTTGTCTAAATTCCTACTAAACTCATAAGATTGTCATGCGTCAAAAAACTAAGTCTCCTGACTTTGCACTAAAAGCCCCTCCAACCAACCCAAAACACAATTCAAAGACAAGTTAGTCAGTCAGAGCCCTCGAAAAACTCCATTGGATATTTGGAATTGTTTTGCACTAAAATGGCACCCATTCGACCTGTGCCATATTATGGCTCCACCGAATTTGTTGCTTAGACTCAAATCTCACGCTAAGTCTAATAAATTTAAAACCCACACAAAATCATAAATAAGAACCCTAGTGCCAAAATCCGTCTTCACAGACTTGTGTCAAAAACTCAACCTACCAACTTAGTCGAACATATCAAAAACTCACGCCAGGTTAGACATCATCAAAACCTGCACCAAATGTTATGGACTTTGTGCCATTATGCCTCTCCGCTGACTAGGTTGGATGACCTCTGATTTAGCACAATCTTAGCCAACCCTCAATTTAGTGCTTTGTATCCTAAAGGGTCAAATGAACCTAAATCTAGTGCAAGGTTAGACCCCGCGAAAATCTGTGCTTTCTATCAAATAGGTCTAAGACCCCCAAAAACCACACAAAATGCTTTTTATGATGTCTCTCTTTAATCTTTCCAAGGCAAAATGACCAGTTAAGGTAAAATGGATGTTGTAGAAGTAATTGTATCATGATTTACATGTTTTTATTTAAAATTTCACGTATTCATTGCATGGTTAGTGGATTTCAAATGCTTTCTTTTTTACTAATGCCATGTAATAGGTAGTGTAAATCATTTAAGTCTGCAAGTTTTTTTTTTACTTCTGCATTTGAATTCAAAGGACTTGATAACAATGACATGCTAGAAGAATCTTGACATAGTAACTTAGATCAATGAGTTAGTGGCTCACCCAAACTAGACTTAGGAATCAAAACATTAAGGCAACTATAACTTATAAGGTCCGATCATGCAGGTTAAATGACTACAAGGGCTCAAACCATGAAGTACGAATTTAAAGTTATTCCTCCTAAAACAAGAATCACCTCTGGATGGAAAGACATAGGGGACACTGATCTAGGTCACATTGACTTAGAGGACTTCAGAGCCAGAATATTTAGACCCAATGCAACTTCAATGGCCAAAAAGATAAAGGATAGTGGGATTACAGAGGTTGTTACCTTCCCTACAATAGCTCAATGTGCAAAGTTGATAGTAGCCTATGATGAGAGATATGATCTACTAACTAGAACCATACAAACTCCCAATTGAGAGGTATTAGCAGACTTGAGTACACCATCTATAGTAGAGGCCTTTGGTATTCCATGGTATTCTGTGCTAACCATGCCAGATAAGATAGATGTAGAGGAAACATTCAAAAAAAGCATGTATACATGTAAAATGCATATAAATGGTCATTGGATGAAGAGAAAATGGTCCACCATCATCAAGCTCCCCCATACCTTGTACATAAGTGATTTCCATGATGAGATTGGAGACTTAGTGACCCTGCTTAGTAGAATATATGGGTTGGCCACAAAATCAACCTTTGAAGGATGGATGTTCATGATGATTGAGGAGATAGTAAAGAAACTAAGTTTCACTAGGCTCAAATATTGAGTAATAACATGCATGAAGTATTTGAAAATTTTAGAGAAAAATAAACATTTAGGTGGACCTTCTATGTGGTATATTTGTTAGCTAAAAGGAATGAATATGTTGGGTTATCTAAAATTGGGAAGGTTGGCAATGACGGGGAACAAATCAAAGTATATGAATGCTACCCTCAATTAGTACTATCTCAATCCCTCATTTGTTATAAGAGGGTGAATGATGCATTCACAATGTATATCACTAGATTATTACAAGGTGCAACAGCTCTCAGGATATCCCCTGAAGCAATGAATGAGATCATGCAATATGGGAGATGGTACATACAGTTTTAAAAATTCACCTATTTGAGGTTCGAAGGCTTCACTGGTCTTCCATATAGGGTACCTTGTTACCCAACAGATAAGGTGGTAATCCTGGAGTTGTCAAGACAGTTGATCACTTGTGCAGAAAGATTGAAACATCTTCATAGAACAAATGTTAAGTTTCCAATCCTATTGGGTAGAGGTAACTATGCATGTGTCTCTCTTGGAGCACCTTAATATTCTGATAATGAGCTGCAGTTACTTAACCTTCATTTCTATAGCAAGAGAGATCATTTTGACCCACAAAGGATAATGGAGAATTATGTGAACAAGAGGCTATTTCACAAGATGTATCTAGAAGCTTTTTGGACTAATTGTGTGGATGATTATGAAGTGTTGAAGAGAACTCACTTGAGGATGCCTCTTGGGTTCATAAGTAAATTCCATATAATAGAATCCCCAGATGAACTGAATGATGATGAATATGTAGTGCAAAAGGGACCCTAGGAGGCCCAATATCAACAACAAGTACCTCTTCCCAACTGGGCCAATGCAGAGGAAAGTTCTTTGGATGTAGTAATGAAAGAACCTATTAGATTGAGTAAAATGTGGGTGAGTAATCAAGTTGCAATATTGGAGAGATAAGGAGTGCAACTTACTTACACAACACTTGAATCTGAAAAAGAATCTGGAGATGAGGAAGACATACCCATAGAAGTGCCAGACGATGTAGAGCACGCTCAAGAACCATCAAAGAAATCTGATAGTGAGGAGCATATACCTTTGGCAGAGAAAGGGAAGACAAAGAAAATTATTTCAAAAGCTAAGAAGAAAGATACGACTCCTGCCACAAGGACAAGGGCATCCAAGAGGACAGACATGCTAAGTGGGTCGGGAGAAGGGTCTAAGACCAAAAGGCTAAAAGTCAAAACAACTAGCTGTTAGAATTAGTCCAAACAACTGAGAGGGGGGCTGAATCAGTTGTCACACAATTTAAACTTTTCTGCCTTTAATCTCCTTAAACAATTTTCAATCAAATAAACATTAAAGCATGAATCAATAACACATGAGCAGAAGCAAAAATTAACACACTTGACACCAAGATTTTGATGTGGAAACCTAGTTAAGGGAAAAACCATGGTGGGGGTTAACCCACAAAGATTTTACTTTGTTAAAATTATTACAATGGGGAATGCAGATGGATTCAAGCTCACTGCCCAGAGCTCACTACTCAAAAGAAGGCTCACTATCTATTCAGAAAAGGATTACAACGAGTCTGAACTGAGAATAGCGTCTACCAATGCAAGGATTCAGTTCTCATTAAGCACAAAATACTGACTTGATACACTTCATCTTCACTCTGCCTTATTCACTTCTCTGCCAACATCTGAACCTTAGATCTTTGCTCCTTTCACTCTTTTTCTATATTCGCATTCAACACACACCCAAATCATTTGATTCCATTGGCTATATATATCCACAATATGATCTACAATCATTTTACCAGTCAGCTTCAAAAACATTTAGAACTTTGTTGAGTACTCTGCTTTGTCAGTTATATCCATACATAATATGAGATGCGGACCAAATCTTGGACTTTTAGATCATCAATCATGTCGGCTACCATCACTGATCCTCACCAATTGCCCAATAAACAACTTTTGTACATCCAGAATTGAGATTATTCACAAGGTTGGCATGTTCTTCTTCTGTCTGTTCTGTCAAACTGAAACCCGATACTCAAAAGCTAATATCTTTCAGGTCCTTCATCACCAGAGGACAAAACTCTGGATTTAGAGTGTCTTGATAATTTTTTACAACTACCTTATATCCACAACAAACCATGCCTTTCCACTGAAGAGATCTAGACCAAAATATCAGACGCTGTCGCCTATTCTGTTTCTGACTACTTGGACTTAGATAACTTCTGATTCTGACTTCTGGTATGAATAATTTGAGTTAAGCGGATGAGTTGAATGGTCTTAGTTGCCATCAATGACAACACATGTTATGCGAAGAAGTGTCTCTTGCCAACAATATCCCCCTTTGGCATTGATGGCAACACTTAGTGAAAAATGACAAGTGTTACTCCCCCTTACTTTATGCTCTTATGCTCTCCAATGATTCCAAAGCTCCCCCTTTGATGGATTCTTCATTTTTCACTACTCTTCAATCCCCCTTTGACATCAATGGCAAAGGGTGGGGTCTGCAAGCCAAAATTCTCCAAAAATTCTGTGTATAATGCCGCATATGTACAAGTATTTATTAAGTTCTATTCACATGAACTTGAGAATGTCTACAAAACTATTTTTCAATTGCACAAGTTCAGAGGCCCAAGTACTCTTCATTCCATCCAAAATTGAGATGTGCCCACTCAACAAAAATGAATATGCTTTTGCCTTTGATAGATCTGATGGATCACTAGTCTGAACTGCAGCCTGAGCTTCAGATAGGGCATTATACATTGTCTCTAACTTAGGGGCAATCAATCCCTGGAGCTCACACATTCTCTTCATAATGTTGCCCTTCTCTTTAACAACTCTCTTAATCTCATTAGTAAAGCTAATTACTTGGCATTCCTAACTTATGGGTGAAATAGTTAGAGGATCAAAATTATTGGATAGATTTGACAATTTCAGTTCTTGTTCCTTTATCTTCTTTTCAATATCCTCACTTATTTTCGGCCAGGATAGACAAAATTTATATATATCACTTCCATCACTTAGAGCATTTTGAATGCTCTTTATACTGATAGCAAGTATAGTCCTATCATACCCTATTAGACTCTTAATTTCACTAAATCTCTTATCCAAAAACTCATTTCTGACTTTTGTCTCTACAAACTTCTCAAAGGACTCAAAATGTGTATTTGCAAAACTTACAAGATTTTTCAGATGTCTGGAGGGGGAATCAGATGGATTCTTCTGGTAGGAAGGCATTAACTTTTCCAAAATTCTGGTTGTAAGCCCCGGTAGCTCATTGTCCTCTAAGTGGAACTTTAACATCTTTTCTCTAGCCTTTACTTTGGTAAATGATGTTATTTTCATCAATTGAATTGGAGAGAGAGCATCTGGATTGGCTAGACCTTGGAGTAGTTTAGACTCATCAAGCTCAATCATCTCTTTTTCAAGAAGACATTTTACTGTATCTGCAATGTCTCTTGCAATATTTTCTAAACCATCCTTTTGTTCATCAAGTTTCTTAGTATCTGCTTTAGGTTCTTCAACATTTGCACCATCTTCTTCTTCTTTAACTTTCTTTCCTTTTTCTTCCTCTTTCTCTTCTTTACTTTTCTCTTTGTTCTCTGTAGATGGACTCTTTCCTATTTGTTCACCACTTGCTACCTGGTCTGGAGGGCTCTGTGAATTGGCAATAGCCTCTTCTTTTCCAGAAAGATCAGGTGGAGAAGTTAGTCCTGCATCAACTATTTTGTCTATCATTTCTATGTCCTCCTGATTGACTTGTTCCTCTTCCTAAGCTTCTCCAACATTCAGATTTGATGAATCAAATCCAACATTAATCTCCTCATAGATTAACTCTAAAGGATCTAAATTAACACCTTGGTCATCAATTCTTTTGTTAATTTTTTCTTCTGGAGCTTCATGTTCTGAAACTGGAGGATTGACTTCTTCTACTTGTTTCTTTGAAATAATATAATATTTGTCTTTGTCTAAAGCCTTTCTCAAAATTTCTTTTGTTTCTTTTGTAATTTCCTCAGTTTCACCAAGCATTAGCTTGTTCATCCGAACCTTGCTTCTGAATTTTTCTTTAACTTCACTGAGGATTTTATATGCTTCTCTTCTAGTCATTACAGGGCACAAAGTGGAGAGGACATACTCTCTGAGTTCTAGGTATTTATCCTTGGCTACTTCTTTCCTCATTTCCATAACTTTCCTTAATCTTTTAGGAAGTTCTTGTAAAAATTCCAATAGGGCTCTATTGAATTTATTCAAATATATGATAATGGTATCTTCAAAAAATTTCTTATTTTCTTGATCAAAGTTATCATAGTAAACTTGGATAGGCTTCAAATTTCCATGAACAGTGATTGTTTTTATAATTTCATCAATAGTCATAGCGACCTTACCAGTTGCTAGCTTTTTACTGGCCGTATTGCTTCCGAAAGGCTGGTCTTCAGAAGTCTTTGAAGTTCTGGCTTTCTTGAGTCTTATTTCTTTCACTTCTTCATCTGACTCTATCTCCTCATCATCTTTTGTGCTCTTGTGGGTTCTTGTGGCCTTGGTTTTCTTTCTTTTCCCACCTTTACTAGATGGAGTGGCTTCTGGTTTCTTGGTGGAAGTGGGCTTAGGTTGCTCAACAAGAGTTGCAAAACTCCTTGTCTTCCTTGAGCAACTTGGTGCGACTTCTGGAGTGACTACTGGCTCACTTTATGCTTTTTCTTCTAAAGTCTGCTTAGTGCTTTTCTTCATCTTTTCAATCCTTTCTCTATTCTTTTTCACTACTTCTTTTGTAATCCCAATACTTTTTGCATACATCTCCACTTGCTTGTGTACTTTTCTTTTTGTTTCTGGATGTCTAAGTTTTACATGCAACTTTAAGCTTAGTTCCTTGTATGTTCCAAACCTTTCAACTGAGGTGTCTTTAGGTTTGTTCAAAAGATGTTGAACATACATGTCTAGAACTTTATCATCCACCTCATAACCCATTGGCATTATCCATATTGTTCTTGGTTCTACAGCTTCCATCAAACATTGATCAGTGTCGACCATGAAATATATCTCATTTTCATACTTTTCTACAACTAAATTAGGGATTCTTTCCCTTACATGCATCAAACTTTGAAATTTTTTGAAATACCCCCAAATTGCAATCTTTTGTGCACCTAAATCTCCAAGGCTATATAAATGTTCTCTTCTCTGGATTGCCACGGGCCTGTCATTTGTCCAGTACACACCTTGCACTCTAGGCATTTCATTCATGAAATAGAAAAATAGGCATATAATTAAAGAACCATATTTGAAAGAGTTTTTCTTGTCCTTTTTTATTTTGCTCAGATTCTCTACTAGCTGATTCTATAGTAATTCACACAAATCATAGTCAGCATTCTCCTTTGACATCTTATAAGTTGCATATATTGTAGTTTCAGAGACTGAATTCTCCCTACTAGAGTGATAGATCTTATAGCCAATGATCATACAAGAAAATTTGACATCTGGTTCTATGATGTCATTTATTGTCATTGCTCTTTTGCCATACTTCTCTTTGGTTGCATTAGTAACAGTTTGGTTCTTCACAGCTTTCAAAGTAGGTAAACCACCAATTGCATTTAGCCTAGTCACAATTCTGATAACATCTTTAATGATCTTAAATGGTTTTAGTATCCAAATAAATTCATCGTGCATCCGACTCAATACATACCGAACCCATTCGCTTTCATCAAAAGATGGAAATTCAATCATTTGTAGAAAATATTTTCTTTCAAGGGCTTGAAATTTAGGTTTTAGTTGGTAATTGTCATCTTTTAAATGGCTCTTAAACAACTCTAGCAGTTTCAGATTCCCAAATTCTTCTATATTGCAATGAATGTATGCCCTACTATCTTCAACATGAAAAACCCCATATGGAACACTCGAAAAAGCACCCAGTGGCTTGACTTCAACAGATTTGTAAGGATACTTCTTAAACTTAGGGCGAGGCCTTTTAGTGATATTAACAACTAAAGGTGTGGCCATTTGTAGAGATTGAGAATTCAAGAGGTTTTGTAGAAAATAGAAATACATTGTATCGCAGATTAGGGTTTTGCTTGGTGATCTTCTTCGTGCTTTAATTCTTGAGAATTCTCAACTCTGAACTCGTTCACTTCTCCTCTTCTTGCTTTCTTCTAATGAAAAGTGCTCCAAATGAGAAGTGAATGACCTTTTTAAGCTTCATAGCACTTAATTTGCCTTGTAATAAATGCTCTACCCTAGCACATCCGGTTACATTGTTTCTTGAGCAATTTCTCAAGAATCACTCCACAAATTGCCAAATCCACTTATTCTTTCAGAAAATCTTCCAAATGTTCTAAAACAATCCAAGATCTCTTTTCTCAATGTGCCAGATTCAAGCACTTACTCACTAGCTGGGGAAATTTGATTTACAATGCTGCTCCCCCTAAGCCAAGGCTACCAAATCAATTCCCAAAGGAATTTTTAGCACTGGATTCTGATGTGGATCCATTACTATCATTCATAATTATTTTCTTGACCCATGTTTTGTTTGTTTCAGTCTGAGTCTCATTCGTATCAATTTTTTCTTTGCCCTTGTCTTGTCTCTATTCATCTAGTTTTCTATTTACCAAACCTCTTCTTCTATTGTTCCTACTTCTGTAGGATCTTGCAGTATGACTAGATTTATTGCAATTAAAGCACACAGCATTTTCTTTCATATAAACTTGATTTCCTCTTGATCTGCATTGATTAGCCATGTGTCCAAACCCATTGCAAGCAAAATAGTAACCATTGAAGGAATTGGCATTACCTCTATAGTTAGAGTTATTCTTCATCATACTTCTGCACTCATCGGATTTGTGACCATGCTTTTTACAATTGAAGCATTGACCGGAGAAGGATGGACCATTTTGATTTACTCAGCTTCTACACTAAGTAGCTCTATGACCAAATTTATTGCATTTAAAACAATTGCCATTGAAGGATGGATATCTTTGAGCATTAGGTTGTCTTACCAGAGTTCTTATAGGTTTGTTTCTCTTATTCCCTAGTTGATAATTTCTTTGTCCGGATCTAGAGCTTTCACCTTTCTTATATCCAAGACCATGCTTGTCATTAGCCTTTTTCTATCCTTCAAGTAGAGCTTCATGTTTTGTTGAGCTTGTTTTAAACTTCTCCTTGTATTCATTTGCAATTTCAAGGTCATAACTGAGAATGACAATTTGTCTTTTAAGTTCTCTCTCATTATCTCTGCTTTCTTGTAGATCAGACTCTAGATGGCTAGCTAATCTATCCAATCTAAATCATTCTTCAAATCTTTCTTTTAGTTTTTGATTTAAGTCATATTCAATCTTCTTCATATCTTCAATTTCTTTGGTTTGCCTCATTACCCTAGATTCCATTTCAATTTCCAAAACAACTTCTTTGGACAACTTCTCACATTCTTTTGTCTTTTCTTCCAAAGCTTCATTCATGCCATTTTCTTCAGTTAAACTAGATAATTGCAGAAGTAGCTCCTTTTTCCTTTCCATAGATTTCTTTAATTTACTTTTCAACATTTCAATGGTATCATCAGCATTTTTAAGTTCACCTTTTAGATTGCTAATTTTTGCTTTAGACTGAAGATCTTCTATGGCTAACTGAAGTTGATCTTTGAGTGAACCCATTGAAATTCCTTCCAAGATCTTTCCTTAAGCTGTTAAGCTTCTCAAAGGAACCTCGCTCTGATACCAATTGTTAGAATTAGTCTGGACAATTGAGAGGGGGGTGAATCAGTTGTCACAAAATTTAAACATTTCTACCTTTAATCTCCTTAAACAATTTTCAATCAAATAAACATTAAAGCATGAATCAATAACACATGAGCAGAAGCAAAAATTAACACACTTGACACCAAGATTTTAACGTGGAAACCTGGTTAAGGGAAAAACCACGGTGGGGGTTAACCCACAAAGATTATACTCTATTAAAAGTATTACAATGGGGAATGCACATGCATTCGGGCTCACTACCCAGAGCTCATTGCTCAAAGAAGGCTCACTGCCTATTCAGAAAAGGATTACAATGAGTTTGAACTGAGAATAGCATCTACCAATGCAAGGATTCAGTTCCAGTTAAGCACAAAATACTGACTTGATACACTTCATCTTCACTCTACCTTATTCACTACTCTGCCAACATCTGAACCTTAGATCTCTACTCCTTTTTCTCTTGTTCTATATTCGCATTCAACACACACCCAAATCATTCAATTCCATCGGCTATATATATCTGAAATATGATCTACAATCATTTTACCAATCGGCTTCAAGAACATTTAGAACTTTGTTGAGTAATCTACTTTGTCGGCTAGATCCATACATAATATGAGATGTGAACCAAATATTGCACTTTTAGATCATCAATCATGTTGGCTACCATCACTAAACCTCACCAATTGCCCAATAAACAACTTCTGTATATCCAGAATTGAGATTATTCACAAGGTCAACCTGTTCTTCTTCTATCTATTCTGTCAAACTAAAACCCGATACTCAGAAGCTAATATCTTTCGGGTCCTTCATCACCGAAGGACAAAACTCTAGATTTAGAGTGTATTGACAATATTTACAACTACCTTAGATCTGTAGCAAACCATGTCTTTCCACCAGAGAGATTCGGACCAAAATATCGGAGCTTGTCGCCTGTTATGTTTCTGACTACCTGGACTTAGATAACTTCTAATTTTGACTTCTAGTATGAACAATTTGAGTTAAGCATATGAGTGGAATGGTCTTAGTTGCCATCAATGATAACAACTGTTATGCAAAGTAGTGTCTCTTGCCAACACTAGCATCACTATAGAAGCCTCTACTATTGCAACATCAGATAACACAAATATTCCTGTAACCTCTTCACCTCCTACTGCTCCAACCACAAATTTTGTCCCACTTTCTCCTCCTGCTCCAATTACGACTGCTACCACATCTATGGAACAAACCACCTCTACTTCTTCCCCACTTGCAACCATAGTCTCCACAGCCTCATGTCCACTAACAATTGACTCAAGTAGCACAAATAGCTCCACTACTCCCATTATTGCCTCTTCTTTTCCTCCTGATTCCACCACATCCATGCCTTCAATTTCTTCTGTCTCATTCTCTACCTCTATCTCCTTGCCACCCATTTCTTCCATACTTTCACCCTCTTTCCCTATGCCTTCTTACTATATTGCTTCACCAATTGTCATTTCCTTCACACTGTGTACCTTTTCCATTCCACCTTCTTTGGGATTTACTCCATTTGTAAATTTGACACATGACAATTTGTCCTCATTTTCTACTTATTCATTGGCTTCAGCCACTAGTTCTTTGGCCCCATCAAGTGGGCAAGGATCACTTCCTCTGGCTATCCCAACATTAACAGGATTTGAGAAGGTGTTAGAATAAACTAAATCTCAAGAGGAGAAAACAACAGAAGTATCTAATGAACCTCCACTTGCATCTTCTACAAAGGTTGAGATCATTGAAATTCATGAAAGCCCAGCCGATGAAAGGACTACAGAAGTAGTTCTACAGATGGCAGAGCAGGCCATGCAAGAAAACCTCCAACATCTCAGGCAAGCCACTGAAGAAGAGGAAGTTGATAAAGGAGTAAGGGAGAATATTCATGATGAATCACCTGATAGGGAAGATGCCCATGGAAATATTCTTGATATTTCTTTTGCTGCACCAAATTGGCATCAACAAAGACTCGCGAAGAAGGAGCCTCGAGTGGAAATGATGCAGTTAGATTTGGATGCACTGCTGGCACAAGTGGAAAATCCCAAGAAACAAAAGAAGGTACAAATAAATTCACAAATATACAAAGATGCATCAGGCTCAAGAATAGCAGAGGTTGTTGTCCCTCCTATTGATATTGACAGATCATAAGTAAGAGCTGAATATTATATGGTCTCTACTATAAACTTAGATCCCAGATCAAGGGAACAAAGAATTCATGACTTCAAAGGTTCATTGTCTTCGATAATAGAGTAGCTAAACAAAGATGAAATGACTAAGCATGAATTAAGGAAGCAAAATGAAGAACTGAAAGCCTATATAAGATTTTTGATGAGGCCATTGAATTCTGAGGGAAAGCCAAGGTCAACTTTAGCCCTACCATTGAAAGAAGAATTAGCCAAATTCGATGATATCAAGACAAACATTGCAGGTATGCAAGAATGGTTTGATAAAGTATATAGTGATGGTTACGAGGCCATTACTTTTGTAGTCATGTAGCATAAGTACTTCAAGTTGTTGAAAGGTGGATGGGATGAATTGTATGAAGAATGTGAGCCATATGAAGAATATACAATCATGAATATAAAAAGCCCAAGAAATAAAAGAAGGAAAAAATACAATCATGAATATACAAAGATGCATCGGGCTCAAGAATAGCAGAGGTTGTTGTCCCTCCTACTAATATTGATAGATTAGAAGTAAGAGATGAAGATTATATTATCTCTACTATAAACTTGGGTCCTGGATCAAGGGAACAAAAAATTGATGACTTCAAAGGTTTAGTGTGTTCAATAATAGAGAAGCTAAACAAAGATGAAATGACTAAGCATGAATTAAGGAAGAAAAATGAAGAATTGAAAGCATGTATAAGATTTTTGATGAGGCCATTAAATTCTGAGGGAGAGCCAAGGTCAACTTCAGCCCTACCATCAAAAGAAGAATTAGCCGAATTCAATGATATCAAGACAAATGTTGCAGGTATGCAAGAATGGTTTGATAAAGTATACAGTGATGGCTGCGAGGCCATTACTTTTGCAGTCATGTTGCATAAGGACTTCAGGTTGTTGAAAGGTGGATGGGATGAATTGTATGAAGAATGTGAGCCATATGAAGAATATTACTCTCATATGTTCTTGAGAGTACAAGCAATTAGAAAGTTGCCTGACCAAGTGTTGCTATTAGAAAATATCCTTACAGTAGAGAGGCTGCATAAATCTACAGAGTGGTATCAACAGATGAACCTGAAGAAGGAAGTCTTCAATAAAATCAAAGAACTTCATAAGGAGGCAAACAATCAGATACTCTCTATTATTTATGAAATTAATGACACTTTCAAAGAATGTTTAGATCCTAACTTTGATGATCTTGCTCCATTGGATGAGCAACATTGTAAAGATAAATTGTACCAAGCTATTCATGGGGAGCTTGCACTGAATGTGGCAGGAAAATTGGAGAAAGTCAGTAATCTTCAGGCTTCCTTCGTCACATTTCAAAAAAGTCAATGATTAGTGGAGGATGTGTATACCGACTTAGAAAATCTCAAATTTAGAGAAAACTACATTAAAGATCTGAAGCCCACTGATATAAATCTAGTATTAGTAGCTTCGGTGGCCTACGTCAACAAGAAAGCTGAGGAAGACAAGATAGACTTGGAAGGAGATGAATAAATGATGAGTTATTTGAAATTTAAAATGTAATCCCATCACTTGTAAATAATGTCATATTTAGAAGGTCATGTGACACTATTTTGTATTTATTATGCTTTGAAAATGGACTTTTCCCTATATATAGCTTAATGGGTGATTAAATTATTCAAATTCAATGTATCTAGAGGTCATTTTTTGTCCTTTTCTTATAGGAGAAATTGTAATCTGGGAATACAAAATGCTATCATAAATGTATCCAATGTTGTTAAATATGGGCCGTCAGTGTTGAGTTAATCTCCACCATACATTCAAAACTTAGTATGGTGCCTCTCCTATATAAAGGGCCATCATTCTCTGATTCAACAAGAGTCTTGATGCTGAATTGTTGACACTCTGCCAAATTTTTTGATTAATACAAAGCAAGTCACTACAAGTTATCTGGGAATTTGTCTCTTGTATTGTCAATTTGGTTTCATGGTTCACATCTTGGTCTGCATTAGTTAAATTGTGGTTTTGCAATGTTATTGATCTACTAAAGGTATTTGATGAGCATTAAAAGTTCATACTATTAGTTGCTTACTGATTGTGAGTAGTTGTGCATAGTTAGCCTAGCCTGTTAAATTGAGCTAAGTTTGATTATATTACAGTAGTTAAATCACACCAATACTTGGGTATTTAATGAATGTATGTGGTTTGAAAATTTGGAAATCCATAGAAGATGACACTATTTTCTACAGCACTGTAGTACAGTTTTAGCTTGGTAAAGCAAAAAATTGGTTTAAATCTAAATGTTTGTCAACCTATAGCAATCTTTAATTTGTAAATGTCACTTAGGATCTCTCTAAACCCTACATCCTTTTGCATTTTATTATTTTATCATTTGTTAGAATTAGATTTCAACAGTAATTTACATAGAGATATCAGCTGAAAAGTTATAAGGGTTTACATGTATTGCTGTCCAAATTTGTCCAATCTGTTAAACTGCATGTAAGACCCCTTGTAGATACAGGCAGAACATTCCACTAAGAAATTCCATGCATGCTAAGACCTAGTTGTATTATCCTTGGAGTAGTCTTAGGGAAAGCTACTTTTCAAGAGAGGTGTGAAACCAACAATCCCACCTACATTGTTGTGTGCTAAAAATACCATCAACAGAATTGGCACTAGGAGGGCCACCAAGTTGAAATCCACTCCACAAAATTAACAAGCCTGGGGACTAGATAGAGACATACCAGGTCCATCTCAGCTAGAGAGGAGCTACTGTCTTTGACAAAGTTTAGAAGAACTATAAGAGATCAAGGCATACCTAGAGCACCAAGAGCTCAATCAGCTCCAAGAAACCCAGCTATAGCCCTAATAAATCCTCCTGTCATGGACTTCTTCATTTCTAATAAGTAGTCTTCATTTCAGTTCAATGACTACCATGACATGCCCAAGAACCCTGACAAGTTCTGCTCCAAGTTTCGCACAAATGATCCAAATAGAACCGCTGATGAGCATATCAAAATCTTTGAAGGAAAGCTATTCATTCTTCAGGTTTAGCATGAGGATGTGGTCTGCAGGTTGTTTTCCTACTCATTAGAAGATGAGGCTTACTTTTGGTTTGCCAACCTTCTTGCAGTATCCATAACTTCATGACAGGGTTTGAAGACTGCATTTCTTGACCGTTTTAGGATGCCCACTACTCCAACAAACCTATACATATCCTTTATGGAGATCTGTAGGGTTGAAGGTGAGTGAATAAGCTCCTTTAATAATTGATTCCAATAAGCCTTTAGTTGCTTACAAGCTCCTTATGCATTAGGTCAGGCTGTAGCCTTGCCAATCTATTATACAGCTTTGGATAGGCTCACTTCCATGTTCGTAAGAAGAGCTAATTTGCCTCTTGCCTCCTTAGCCCAAGCATATACTGAGGCTCTTACAGTAAACACCCAACTGGGGCAGACTGCATGAGGTCCGCTGAATCACATAGGCCTAGTAGCAATGCCAAATCAAATACCCATGATCAATCAAGCTCTAACTAACCATACCCCTATGATGAACCCCATCCCAGCCCCTGTTGCAACACAGGCCTTAGTGGTCCACCTAAGAAATCCTATGGCAGAATTACCTCCAACTCAAATTCCTTTTCTCTAGTCTACTGAAGTAACTAAAGTGAGAGATGACAGAAACGACATATGGGAATTAGCAGAACAAATGAAAAAGCTCACTGTAGAGGTTGCCCATTTAAGAAATCATAATGCATATTTGTAGTAGAGAAATTAGAACCAAATTCAATATCAGAATCAGAATTTTCAGTGACAGAATCAGACTTGGAATATAAGCCTAACAATGGTGGAGTCTCGTCACCCCTGGAAAGTCAGAATACTAATAGTCATCTACCTGGTTGAGTGATGTTGTCCGAAGTAGCATTGTCCACATGGTACAGACTACACAATACAAATGCTCATTATGAGTTAGACTACGTAGAATTCCAAATAGCATCCAGTATCTTTCAGATGGAGATTTAGAATGCAGAAGCACAAGAAAATCCTCCAATGGGTTATGAACTTGTTCCATCTCAAAGGTATGATGCTGCCCTTGTACTTGACAGTTACACATTTCCCTTTCAAGATGATAATCATCCTGAGGGAGAGGAGTGTGATGAAGTACATGCTTATCAGCAGTATAACAAAACTCCATACAACTTGAGGAGTAACAAGCCAAAGGGTCCTTTCACCACTTCAATTCCTCTGAATAACTACCAAATCCCACCTGATCCAAAGGCCTCCAACAATCCTAAGCCTCCTAAAGCTACACCATAGTTAATGCATCAATGGCCTATAGCTGAAATAGCAAAGATGGGATAGTATGTTGCAGATGAGCTTAAGAAGATGAAAGTTAGTCTGTCCATCTTTGAGTTGCTGAAAGTGTCAAAAATCAGGACAACTTTCTTCTTAGACATGGGAGCAAGTGTCAAGGTAGACTTTTCCAAAAAAGAGATCCCACCAAAGGATAATATGTATAAAGGAAAAGAAAGAGTCCATGTCACAGATGCTAAACAAAAGGTCACATTATACAAGGATAAAAGGGAAAGTCCTCCTTTCCTTTTGAATTAGAATATTTGGGAAGAACCTTCAAAACTATTTAGTAGACTCAGAAACTTCTACTAACATAATGCCTTTATCAGTTTGCAAAGCTCTAGGTCTTACTCCAGCAAAATCCTCTAGGAAAGTCACACAACTGCATAAGACTAAGGTGAATGTGATGGGTGAGTTGAACAGAATACATATGAAACTAGCTTCTGATCCTAGGGCGTAGCAGTATATAGACATTCAAGTAGTGGATATTCCAGATCAGTATGGCATGCTTTTAAGTTGAGATTGGTCTCAGACTCTCAATGACTACATGGCAACCGACTTCTCTTACATGTGGCTGTCATGGAAGGGATTGGCAAATCAGATTCATATTGAGAGAGAGCAAAAGATGAAGCACATGATCACAGAATACAATTAGACCAATGAGATTTTGTTTTTAGAAGTAGATTTGGAGGTCTATCTTCCCCAAGTTGATCAAGTAGAGAAGATACTTATGTTGAACTGCAATAAAGATCCTGACACTCCACGCTTGAAGTATCAAGAAACTACAGAGCCATGCATGCAATCAGTCCAAGAGTCTTCTTCTGATGATGAAGATGAACCAGGGATATTTGAAGGATTCAGAGACTTTGTAGCTAAATTCTTGAATGATCAAGTGGCTATTGGAAATAAAGTGCAAATGGAAGAATTGATGCTGCTGAACAAGTGTCGTATTCATGACACATCTCATTCTAAATTTACATGTTTTCTTTGTCAAGAAGTAGTAGAGCAAGTACAAAAGAATTTAAAGATTCCCATAGTCCTAAGAGAAAATCTGACTGTTACAAAGAAAATTGATCATGGATCTCAAGAAGATGAAAAGCCATAGGCGAAGAAAAATAACAACAATGAAGACTATCATCTTTGGACGTTAAGATTTGATGGATCTAGTGTTGTTATATGGAGCCTAATTAGACTCAGAGGTTAAATTTACCCCAGTTTTATCAGCACAGTTTCCCCCCAAATTCCTATGGGGTCAAGGGGCAACACCCCTTGTGGGGGTTTGGGGGCAACACCCCCAAGACAGGGTCAAGGGGTAGCGCCCCTTGCGGGGTCGATAGTTTTTTATTATTTTATTAAGGCGTCAGGGGTTATTTTTTCATTGGTCGACATAAAAAAACCCTATTTTGTAACTGACAAAAGTCATGATAAAAATGGCTAAGGGTTAGAGTTTCTATTGATATTGTATTGTAGCATTTTGCAGCGGTGTTGAGTTGCAAGGATTGCTGGTTGTAATCAGTTTGATTTACTAGATAATAATATTGGACTCTCTATTGGTGGATGTAGCCCAAGTTTGGGTGAACCACATTAAAAACTTGTCTCTCGCTGTTATTATTTTTGTGTATTTTTCATTCCTCTGTTTAATCTTTATTTACATTTAATTGATATCTTCTGCCGGGTAACCCTAACATCTCGATGTAGACAAGGTAGCAAGGCAAGTTTTGAACTAATTAGCCCCGTAGGGAGTTCATATTTAGCAGCACACCGGTTACAATTCCCTTGCACAAATGATGTGACTGAGTACGGAGCTTTGGTGCACAGATTACTAATGGCTCTCCAAAAGAAGGTTAAAGTTCTTCAAGTATTTGGTGATTCATGATTGGTTGTCAAGAAAGTGAGGAGGCAATACTCTTGTAATAATAAGAGATTAAAATGATATCAAAATCGCGTTTGGGATTTGATTGAGTGCTTTGACAGTTTTAATATTCAGCTGATCCCGTGAAGACAAAATCACATTGCTGATGACTTAGCTCAGACAGCTAGCTCACTGGAACCAATATATATGACAGGTCTAAAGAAGTTTACTGTAGAGTTTGTTTCAACTCCCTTAGTGCCAGATAACATCACAAATTTTCATGTCTTTGAGGATGACAAACATATAATTGATTTTCTCACGTCATCAGATGTTTTTGCTGCCCAGATAATAGATGAAGAATAAATGGAGCTTGTTGAAATGGACTTAGAAGGGGTCCTCAACCTAAAAACAAACACTATTCCCCAAGGGATGGTAGAATTGGAATGGTTGTTTGATTCGGATAAGCTTGGAATTTAGAAGAAACAAGGAGAATCTCTTGGTGCACAACATGATGTTGGAAACAAGGTAGATAAATGAGAGGGGGGGTGAATTAGTTATCTTAAATATTTTAACTTTCTATTATTCTTTAACAATTAGTGCAGCATCAAAACATATAAGCATACATAACCATGAGAGTAGAAATAAAATCAACACACATAACACAATGATTTTGACATGGAAAACCCTGTTAAGGGAAAAACCATCAGGTGACTAACCCAAGATTGTATTCTCTATTAAAAGAATAAAAAGTACAAAATGACACTTGCCAATTAGGGATCACTACCCGAGCACACTGCTCACAAGAGGCACACTTCCTACAAGAGACTCACTGTCTACAAGGATATAGAAGGTAACCAGATGTTTGAACTGAAGAGAGGCATCCACATATGCTGAGGTTCAGTTCCGGTTAGGTTCAATATACTGATCTACTGCACTTCATACTTCCTCTGTTTTAGTGTTGTTGTCTTGTCACATACCAGACTTGTATTGTTGCTTCCACACTTTTCTCTACCTTTTGTCGCACCTTATTCCATACCACACATACCTTCATGCTAAAATCCATCTGGTATATATATCCGCACCAAGGATTTCAACATCTTTCTAGTCGGCAACCAGAATACTCAAGATATTTACTAAATACTGGTATGTCAGCTGAATCCAGGCTTAATATGTGATGCGTATTAAAAATATAGACATAGAAGTCATCAATCATGTCATCCAACCATGAATGATCCCTCAAGAAGCTTGACCATCATCAATTTCTCATCCGGATTAAAGTCTAATGCTCTACCGGTTAGTTCTTCCTCAGTCTACTTTGCCTATCAAGAACCCAACACTTAGATGCTCATATCTTTTCACTCTTTCATCACCACAGGCTCAATCTCTGGAATGTAGCAGTCATGGTACTCCTCTTGACTTCCCCAAGTCTATACTTTGTTGAGATACATCCTCTGAGAGATCCGGACTTGATTGTCAGACCTTGCTACATGCTCTGTTCTTGTTCACCAAACCAAAATATTCTTCAATCTTACTTCTGGTATAGTCATATTGTGCTCTGCGGATGTGTGGGATAGATTTTGTTGCCATTGATGACAACAATAATGAAGCCACACAGTGTATCTTGCCAACAATCTCCCCCTTTGGCATTGATGGCAACACTTAGTGAAAAATGACTAAGTGTCGTAACAAACTCCCCCTTAGCTGATGCTCTGTCTTATGTACATTTTTACCGAACGTCCCCCTTAGCTATATTCCACTTTTTTCACTACTCCTCACTTCCCCTTTGACATCAATGGCAAAGGGTGAAATCCACACACCAAAATTTGAAAAAATCAATCTATACATAGCCGCATAAGTATATATACATGTTATACTTACATATACTTAAGTATATCCGTAAAAGTGGTTTTCAACTGGACAAATTATGTTGCCCAACTCTACTTCATCCTGTCCAAAATTGAGATGTGACCACTTAACAAAAATGCAAAGGCTTCTGCCCTTCCTAAGTTTGCCGGATTACTAGTCCGGGCTGTAGTCTGAGCATCAGTTAGGGCCTCATACATTGCCTCTAACTTAGGGATAATTATCCCTCTTAGTTCACTCATTCTGCTTATTCTATTCTTCTTCTCCTTCTCAAGCCTCTTTATCGCATTTATAGTGGCAATACCCTGACACTGTTGATTCATTATGGATGAGGTGAGAGGATCAAAATTCTGAGATAAACTTGACAATTTACTCTCTTGTTCTTCCACCTTTGCAATGTCTATTGTCACTGTGGACTAAGATAAACAAAATTTGTATAATTTTCTGCCATCTTTAAGAGCATTTTCTAGGCTCTTTATCCCAATATCTAGATTTCTCCTATCATTTTCTATGAGTCCCTGCACTTCAGAGAATCTCTCACCCAAAAACTCTTTCTGTACTTTCTCTTCTGCTGATTTCTCCAAAGAATCAAAATGTGTGCTAACAAAATTAACAAGAGATTTTAGATTACTGGATGAAGAGGCCAAAATATCCTTTTGGAAGGATAGCATGATTTTTTCTAGCACACCGGATGCAATCTCTATCAGCTCACAGTCTTCCATGTGAGACTTCAGAAGCTTATCTTTTGCTTTAGCTTGAGCAAAAGATGCTACCTTCATTGTCTGGACCGGAGAGAGGGAGTCAAAATTTAGTGGTCCTTGAAATAATTCCGGTTCATCTATCTCTAACATTTCTTTGTTCAAGAAGCTCTTTATTGCCTCAGTAGTGTCTCATGCTGGAGGCAGAGTCTTCTTCCCTTTTCCCAGCTCAGAACTGTCATCTGGGATCTTCTCTGTTTGATCTACTTCTCTTCCCTTTACCTCTTCTTCTTGACTAATTTTCTCTTCTTTTCTTTCTTCTCCTTCAGTTCCAAAGTCTACTAGAGGATCCAGAAGAGAAATGTTTACTTATTCATGGACTTCCTCTTTTGGAATAGAGGAATCCAAGTCCTTAGTCCTCTCCTTACCTATCTCCTTTGGCTCTTCTGTATTTTTCTCAGTAGATTCTTCTTTTGATGGACTTAGTCCTTCATCATCCATGGCAAAAGGTTCATCATCTATGTCCTCTATAACAAGAAGATTGAATCTTTTAAATGCATTCCAGAGGATGTCTTCAGTCTCTTTTGCCACCTGATCAGTCTCTTCGAGCATAAGTTTGTTCATTCTTGCTTTGCTCTGGAACTCATCCTTGCAGTCCTTGAAGATCATGGTCATTTGTTTTGGAGTAATGGAAGGATAGAGCTGAATTGCAATCTGTTCCCGGATCTCCAAATCCTTTTCCTTGGCATTGTCTTTTTTGAGTTCAAGTACCTTCTCTAAACTTTTGGGAATTAGAGAGATGATTTCAATGAATGCTTTATTATAAATGTTTAGGTACTTAACTGTAGCTTCTTCCAAGATCCTTTTGTCTATGTCACTATACTCATCATAGAATTCTGTCATTGGTTGCAGATTCCCATCCACTGTGACTACCTTGATGATATCATCAATAGAGAAGTAGACCTTTCAACAAATTCTTCTACCTCTTCTTCTTTGTTTGCACCGACAGAGGATTCACCTGAAGTTTTCTTCTTCTTCCTCATTTTCTTAACTTCCTCATCAGTCTCTGTTTCTTCATCATCCTTTTGGCTTATATAGGACCTTGTGGCCTTGGTTTTTGTTCTCTTTTCTCCCTTACCGGATGTCTTGGCTTCCGGTTTGGAGGATCTTGAGCTCTTAGAAGTGGCAGGTGCAAAGCTCTTGGAGGATCTAGTCCAGGAGGGGGCTTGCACCAAATCACTTCCTTTTTCTACTTCTTGTCTCTCTTTCTATGCTCTTTCTACTTTCTCTCTATTTGCATCAACTGCCTCTTTTGAAATGCCATATCTTTTAGCAACTTCCTCTACTTCTCTTCTCACTTTTCTTTTCATCTCCAGTTGTCTTAGTTCAACATGATTTTTCACACTCAATTCTTGAAAGGTTCCAAACCTTTCTGCCTCAGGGTCCTTAGGCTGACTCAGCAGGTGTTGGACATGCAATTCTAGAATTTTCTCATCTACCTCATAGCGTATTGGCATAATCCAGACTATTCTGGGCTCTACTACCTCCATTAGGCATTGATTAGTGTCTACCATAAAACACACTGTATCCTTATATTTTTCAACTATTGTCTGAGGAATTCTTTCTATGGCCTGCATCATACCTTGGAAGTTCTTGAAATATCCCTAGAGTGATGTGCTTTGAGCCTTGGCATCACCAATCCCATACATATAATCTCTGATTTGTATGGTAACCAGTCTGTCATTTTGCCATACCCAGCCACTTGTTTCGGGTAGTTCATTCATATAGTAAAAGAAGAGACATAGTATTATGCCACCATACTTAAATGAGTCTTCTTATCCTTCTTTATTTTCTGCAATTTTTCTAACAGTTGGCTCAGGAGAAGTTCACATAGATCATAGTCTACATTTTCCATTAGCATCTGATATGCAGTAGAAATTGTAGTTCTGGATACAGAGTTCTCCCTGCTGGAATGATATATTTTGTAGCCAATTATCATAGAGGCAAATTTGATATCCTGCTAAGAACATACCGGACCCATTCATCAACCACATGAAGTTGTCATGTATTCTGCTAAGAACATACTGGACCCATTCATCCTCTACAAAATAAGGAAAATGGATGCAATGTCCAAAATGCTTATCCCGGATAGCCTTGTATTGAGGTTTAAGTTCAAAGGTTTCATCTATTAGTTGATTATGGTAGATATCCATCAGATTTGATTCTCCAAGTTCCTCAATATTTGCATGGATGTACACCCTAACATCTTCTACGTGCAGAACCCCATGCAAAATGCTAGAGAAAGCACCTAAGGGATCAACTTCTAGGGATTTGTAAGGATTTTTTTTAACTTTGGGTGCCGCCTATCAGTGATCTTAACAACATTTGGAGTAGCCATCTTGCAAAAGATTCAAAGAGAGATATTCAAGAATGGAAATACCTTTTTATGCTTCTAGGGTTCACGATATGAGCCAAAAAAGATCACTGGTTGAATCAGATTCTGCGGTTGATCTTTGAGAGGGTTGAAGCAACCTTGTTTGCAGAGCTCTTTCTTTCTTCTTCTCAAATGCAAATGTGCAAATGATGAATAAAAGAACCCTTTTATCTATGCGCAAACCCTAATTTCTTATTGCAATAAATGCACAACTTAAGTCATTTCGGTTGCCTTGTTCTGAGAAAGATCTTTCCAGATCACTAAGATGCACTTAGAATTATTCTTGGTGATAATTGACAATGTGTCTCCCTTTCTCCAATCATTCCATTTATCCACAGATCAAGATATTTCAATTTTGAATCATACCAGATCTAACTGTGAGAATTCTACTTTTACCGGATGACTATCAAACTAGATCAATCTTGGATGATTAACCTCTTCAAACCCCTTGCAAATCTTTCATATTTTTACCAAGGGTTATTTAGATATTTCTCTGAGAACCCTTTAATCTGCAACCTTCCATGTTCCAATTTCAGGCACCAATTGACTAGCTGGGGAAATTTATTTTCCTTTATGACTCCCCCTGAGCTAGAGCTCATCTATTTAGTTTCTGAAAGGAATATCAGCACCAGATTCTGGTGCGAATCCATCCCCAACATTTTATGTACTTCTCTTTACCCAAATCTTGTTCATCTCCCTTTGAACTTCATCCGCATTCACTTTTCCTTTTCCTTTGTCTTGATTTTGATTATGATTCACTAGACCCTTTTTATCATGATTCTTACTTCTACAGAATTTGGCAATATGACCAGATCTATGCAATTATAGAAAATAACATTTCTTTGCAAATTTGACTGATATCCTCATGATCTGCATTGATTAGCCATATGTCCCATTCTATTGCATGCAAAGCATCTACCATTGAATGAATTGTTTATTTGCATATTTCTACATTCATGAGATTTATGACCATACCTTTTGCAATTAAAACATTGTCCAGAGAAGGATGAATTAGTCTGATTCATTCTTCTTCTGCACTGATTTGCTTTATGACTGAAGTTATTGCAATTGTAGCAGTATCCATTGAAGGATGGATATCTTTAAGCATTTGGTTGCCTTACCGGAGGTCTTCTAGGCTTGTTCCTTGGATTTCCTGATCCAGAGTTCTTCTGACTGGATCCAGAGCTTTCACCTTTCTCATACCCCAAGCCATGCTTGTCATCTACCCTCTTTTGGCTTTCAAGAAGAACTTCAAGTTGAGAAGAGCTTATCTTGAATTTCTATTTGTATTCATTTGTTGTTTGAAGATCCCTTTTAAGAGTGTCTATCTGATTCTCAAGTTGTTCTTCATTATCTCTAGCTTCTTCAAGATCAGATTCTAGATGCATGATTATTCTATCCATTTTGTGGCAGTCTTCTGACTTCTCCTTGAGAGATTGTTTTAGATTATCTTCAATTTTTCTTTTCTCTTCAATGTCTTGGGTGAATTTCATAACCCCTGATTCTATTTCATGTCTCACCATAATGACCTCTTTTGATAGCTTCTCACATAACTTGTTTTTCTCATTCAGATCTTCATTAGTATCATTGGCTTCACTTTGACTTGCTAATTGTTGAAATAGTTCCTTTCTCTTTTTCACAGAGATACTTAGTTTTCCTTTGAGTTCATTTATGAAATCATCATCTTGTTTGAGTTTTTCCCTCAGGTTATTGACTTCAGAGTGAGATTGTTCAAGATCATCTAGGGTGGACTGAAGTTGTTCCCTCATACCATACATATCCATTGAGATTCCCAGAACTTCCTCAAGCTATTAGGCTCTATTTAGAGGAAATCTGCTCTGATACCAATTGTTGGAAACAAGGTAGATAACTAAGAGGGGGGGTGAATCAGTTATCTTAAATATTTTAACTTTATGTTCTTCTTTAACAATTAGTGCAGCATCAAAACATATAAGCATACATAACCATGAGAGCAGAAATAAAATCAACACACATAACACAATGATTTTGACATGGAAAACCCTATTAAGGGAAACACCACGGGGTGACTAACCCAAGATTGTATTCTTTGTTAAAAGAATAAGAAGTACAAAATGACACTTGCTAATTAGGGCTCACTGCCCAAGCACACTGCTCACAAGAGGCACACTGCCTACAAGAGACTCACTGTCTACAAGGATATAGAAGGTAACCAGATGTTTGAACTGAAGAGAGGCATCCACATATGCTGAGGTTCAGTTCCAGTTAGGTTCAATATACTGATCTATTGCACTTCATACTTCCTCTGTTTTAGTGATGCTGTCTTGTCACATACCAGACTTGTATTGTTGCTTCGACACTTCTCTTTGCCTTTTGTCGCAACTTATTCCATACCACACATACCTTCATACCAAAATTGATCTGGTATATATATCCGCACCAATGATTTCAACATCTTTCTAGTCGGCAACCGAAATACACAAGATATTTACTAAATACTGGTCTGTCGATTGAACCCATGCTTAATATGTGATGCGTATCAAAAATATAGACATAGAAGTCATCAATCATGTTAGCCAACCATGAATGATCCCTCAAGAAGCTTGTTCATCATCAATTTCTCATCTGGATTAAAGTCTGATGCTCTGCCAGTTAGTTCTTCCTCAGTCTATTCTGCCTGTCAGGAACCCAACACTTAGATGCTCATATCTTTTCACTCTTTCATCACCAGAGGCTCAATCTCTGGAATGTAGTAGTCATGGTACTCCTCTTGACTTCTCCAAGTCCATACTTTGCTAAGATACATCCCATGAGAGATCTGGACCTGATTGTTGGACCTTACTGCATGCTCTGTTCTTGTTCACCGGACCAAAACATTCTTCAATCTTACTTCTAGTATAGTCATATTGTGCTCTACGGATGTGTGGGATAGACTTTGTTGCCATCAATGACAACAATAATGATGCCACACAGTGTCTCTTTCCAACACATGAACCTTACAATCTACGAACTCCTCAAAATGTTAAGAATGTTTTCATTGGAAAAGCCAATACCGCTGAGGAGAAGGCATGTATTATCTGAGTGTTAAGAGATTACTATGATGTTATAGCCTGGAGTTATGAAGACCTCAAAATGTATGACACTTCGATCATAACTCACACAATACCGCTCAAGCTAGGGGCAAATCCATTCAGGCAGAGGTAGCGACCAATTAATGCCTTGTTAGAACCGTTGATTTTCAAGGAAGTGCAGAACTTGCTATCCACTAGAATTATATTTCCTATTAGACATTCTGCCTAGGTAGCAAATATGGTACCAATGTGAGAGAGAAATGGAGAAATTAGGCTATGTGTTAACTTTAGGAATTTGAATAGGGCTTCAGAGAAGGATAACTATCCCCTGTCGTCATTAGATTAAGTGTTGCAGATAGTTAATGGCTCTCAAATGATGTCTTTTCTAGATTGTTATTCAGGTTACAATCAGGTAATGGTGGAATATGAGGATAGATTGAAGACATCCTTCACATGTAAGTGGGGAATTTATGCATATCACCGGATGCCTTTCAGGTTAATTAACACAGGGGCCACATTCCAACATGCGATGGATATAGCTTTTAAGGGGCTAGTCAGGAAATGTATCATCATATATATGGACGATCTTACTGTATTTTGCTACACCCTTAATATTGGTGTACACAGGGTTATGAATAGTCTGCTTGTGGCTATCTTAACTCCTAATTAAGTCATGTAATCATTATTATATTATTATTTAGTTAGATAGGTTAGACTAGGTGTTATATAGGGGTGTGTCTATTCATCCTAAGCATAATTAGGTATATATAGGAGGATATGAGTCTTATTTCATCATATATTGTGAAGTGTGTTCTCATTGGAGATATTTGAAGGTTGCCCCCTCGAAGTGGCCTGTTATTCTCAGTTATTATCAAGTACTTGCAGAATATTTCATATTATCTTCTTCCATTGTGCAAGTTATTTCATTACAAGTAGTATCAGAGCATGATCTTGGCACCGTAGAGGGAAGATGTTTTCTCAATATTGGAGGCGATTTTGGGAAGAGCATAACTTTCAGATTTTAGTAAATTTTTTAAATACTGTTAAAGGGTTTTTGAAGACCATATTAAAGAAGCTACAGTCCATATTTTAGAGGAATTGGAGTAGATTTGAGTGAATTATTACAGAATTATGATTTCTACATAATTTATTTGAGATCTACATATCTCTTACATCCTATCTAGTTGGAGCATAATTTATATTGGGTTTATGAAGACATAATAGAGGAGCCTACATTCCAAACCTTGGATAAATTGAAGCAAAAATAAGTGATTTATTACAAAATTAGGGTTTCCAACAAATTTGCTCTCAAGGCAGCAAATTTGCTAATTTTTTGGAGTTTTTTCTGGGTAAGTGGTATCTTGGCCCTAGTAAGTTATAGTAAAAATTTTAGAGAATTTAAATTTTATTTGTGTGATTTATTTCAAAAATATTGGTTTCCATCATGACGGGGCCTGCAACAAGAGGCAAAAAGAATGCTGCCACACCGGGGAAATCCTCTGATAAGGATGGGGACACAATAGAGGATAGTAATCCCAATGAGGAAATAAGTAAGGTCAAGGAAGAGGTTTCCTCAATTAAGAGGGATATGTGTGACCTAAGAGGAGATATATCAGATATACGAAGCATGTTAAGCGCCTATATGAATGAACCAAGAAAGGAGTTCTCAAGCAACCAAGGTGAAACCTTCAAGTTGGCTAATAATGACACAAATTTTAATACTCCTATGGGATCTAGGAATTTTTTTTCCAAAGGTGGATATGTGCAAGTTCGATTGTAAGGATCCTCTAACATGGATGAACCAAATGGAGAATTTTTTTGAAGTACATCAAATCCCATATGGACAAAAGGTCACGATGGCTTCCCTATATCTAGAACCAAATCAATTCATTTGGTATCGTTGGCTTTGTACTCATCAGAGGAAAAAGGGTCTCACCATCTCATGGACAATTTTTACAGAAGAACTCCAAGCACAATATAGCAATAGTGTGATAGACAACTTCTTCAGCCAGCTTGCTAAACTTCAACAAACAGGATTAGTTAAGGATTATATTTAAAAATTCCAAAATCTATCCTTAAGAGTGGATACAATTACAGAGGAGAACTTGAATGATTTATTCTTGGGTGGTCTCAAGGATCACATTCAACATGAGGTATGCATGTTTTGTCCAAATTCTATCTCTGAAGCAATGATTATGGCGAGACAAGTGGAGGAAAAAATTTTGGCTAATAGAAGGGAGGAATTACCTAGTAACAAAGTTGACAAGGCTCTTACATCATCATTTACTCATCCTATAATGTTGACACCTCAACAATTGGAAGAGAAAAAGGCCAAAGGGTTACGTTTCAACTGTGATGGAAAATATCATAAAGGACATAAATGTGATGAGAAGAAGTTGTTCTTTATTGAGGCTACCTATGATAAAGATAAGGATGAAGAAGATCCAGTGGTGGTGGTAGAGGACTCTAAAGATGTCCAACCAACTATCTCTTGTCATGCACTATCAGGGAGTACACATAACTTCATCAACAAGCAACTAGCAGCAAAGTTAAATTGTTTTGTCTACCCTACCCCCGAATTCCAAGTTATGATTGGAGATGGTGGTACAGCCAATTGTTCAGGGAAATGCCATAGTATTAAACTCACCATGGGAGACTACATGATATATAGCCCTATGTTTTCTATACCCATGGCTGGAGCAGACATTATTTTGGGAGTTTAATGGCTTACTACCTTGGGCACAATTGAGATGAATTTCCAAGAACTATTCATGCACTTCTACTCAGGGGATAAAAAATATGAGCTACGGGGTTTGCGTGCAAAGAGTCCACAATCGGTAAGTGCACAGAAAATGTCACTAAAAGATGTGGATAAAGGTGTGACTCAATTATTGTCAATGGAATTGCAAAAGCCAAAGATTCCTACTTCACCTTTCAAGAAAGTAGTTACAGTTTCAAATCACAAGAGGGAACCTAATTTGCATGGGCCTCATAAGGGTTCAACAAGGACTGACAACATTGACTTCAAATTGAGGTTACCTAAATCAAAAATCATACAACCTTTCTACAATATCTCTATCTCGGAGAATACTAGTAGACTCAAAAGTCCATCTACGACAATGTTACCAGAGCTTGATGAAGAAGGAAGAATCATATTGGAACTAGAGTGCATTTTTCAAACATGCACAAAGAAGTTGAGGAATAGAACCCTCACTGAGTATCTCATCCAATGGAAGAATTTACTAGTTGAAGAGGCCACATGGGAGGACAAGGAGTTCATTCAGAAGAATCCACACTTGATTAGCATTGAGGACAATGCTTCTTTGAAGAGGGACGGCATGCTATACCCTTAATATTGGTGTACATAGGGTTATGAATAGTCAGCTTGTGGCTATCTTAACTCCTAATTAAGTCATGTTATCATTATTATATTATTATTTAGTTAGATAGGTCAGACTAGGTCTTATATAGGGGTGTGTCTATTCATCCTAAGCATAATTAGGTATATATAGGAGGATATGAGTCTTATTTCATCATATATTGTGAAGTGTGTTCTCATTGGAGATATTTGGAGGTTGCCTCCTCGAAGTGGCCTGTTATTCTTAGTTATTATCAAGTATTTGCAGAATATTTCATATTATCTTCTTCCATTGTGCAAGTTATTTCATTATATATTTTTAGAGAAAAGAGAAGATCACATGGCAGACTTGAGAAAGATCCTGCAACAATGTAAAGATTATGGAATCTTGTTCAATCCTAAAAAGTGTATTTTTGGGTTGACTAAAGGAAAGTTCTTGGGACACGTAATTTCTTAGCAAGGTATATCGATTGGTCTCAACCAAGTCCAAGCAGTCATCAAGATACCACCCCCAGCCAGCAAGAAGGAACTCAAATCATACTTTGGTAAAATTAATTTTGTTCGCAGGTTCATTACTAGTTTTGCTGAAATTGTTCATCTGCTAAATGCCATGTTAACAAGATGCCAAGATAGAGTGGACTCCAGAGGCTAAGGTTACTTTCATAGAAATCAAATAGGCTATAGCTAATGCCCCAATGCTGGTGAGTCCTTATTACACACTGCCTTTTTGCATTTATTCTTTTGCCTCAGAGCATACTTGTGCAGCGATGCTGACACAAAAGAAAGTTGTTAATGACAAAAGACCTATTGCTTTCATGAGCACTCCACTGAAGGAAGCAGAACTGAGGTACCCAAATGTAGAGAAGCAAGCATAGACCCTGGTTAGGGCAGTAAAAAAAAAAATTTATTACATCTTAAGAAGTTGAGTGATTGTGGTAGTGCCAGATGCAGTAGTCAAAGCATTATTAATGCATAGTGAGTTAGGCGAACACAGAGGAAAATGGGTGACAATCCTACAAGAATTTGACATAGAGATACAACCCATAAAGTTGGTATGGGGATAGGTATTAACGAATACAATGGTAGAAGTTGGTCCATGCTTAGTGTCTCAGTAGTATTTGTTGGAAGATATTTCTAAAGATGAATGGTATGGAGACCTAGTGTTCTATCTCCTCAATCAGTGTTGCCTGCTTCATCTAAATTTAGTCTAAAGAAGAGCGCTCCAGCTAAAAAACAACAATTACATGATTAAAGGATCAATATTGTATAAGAAAAATCATGAAGGGATCTACTTGAGGTGCTTATATAAAATAGAGGTAGCACAAGTTTTGAGAAATTTTCATGAGAAATTTGGAACAGGTCATGGCTCAGCCCTATCTACTGCTCATCAGATCCTTAGGGCAAGGTATTACTAGCCCACTTTGTTTAAAGATGCGCATTCACATGTGAGAACCTATCATACATATCAAACAACTGCAACAAGAGAGAGAAATGTTTCCATGCCTTTGCAACCAATCCTGGAGGTACGACCATTAGCACAGTGGGGACATGACTTTATCGATATGATCAACCCACCCTACTCTACTAGCCACAGGTACATTCTAACCTCTACTGATTACCATACCTAATGGTCTAAAGCTATAGCATGTAAGCAATGTACCACAAAGGTAGTCATTAAATTTGTTGAAAAGTATATCATTACCAGGCTTGGTTGTCCATTTTCCTTGGTATATGATAATGGCCCTGTATTTTCTTCATTATGTTTTTCTAATTGGACATTTGACTATGGGATTAATTTGAAATTTTCATCTAATTATTACCCTCAAGGGAATGGGGTGGCTAAATCAACAAATAAGAACTCGCTTGAGGTCATTAAAAAATTGCTCAATAGAAATCCTAGAGACTGGCACACTCAGCTTAGGTTTGACTTATGGGTTGATAGGATCAGACACAAGGCTGCATTGGGAACATCGCATTATCATTTAGTTTATTGAACTGAGCCCATCTTTCCCATTCACTTAAGGATTCATGTACTACAATTTATGCAAGACTGCCTTGAACCAAATGGTCAGTTGTCCTCCCGCTTAGCCGAATTGTTGCACCTAGAAGAAAAACATGATGTTGCCATAGAAAACTTTGCTAAACGTCAAGGTGTAGTGAAACGATGGTTCGACAAGAGAGCTAAAGTTAAGGCCCTTCACATTTCATATTTAGTCTTGTATTGGGACAAGGCCCATGAAAAGAAGGGTGAACACGGTAAGTTTGATAAGATTTGGCTAGGCCCATATCAAATCTATGAAATTCTTGGTGACAATACGTATCGATTGAAGAGCCTTACTGGTGAGGAGCTTCCATTGCCTATCAATGTACAGTTTCTAAAGCACTACTTCTAGGATTAGGAGGCATCTCAACCTTCTTTTAGTGTATATAGTTAGGTTGTTGTTAGATTAGTTTTCTGCTTTCTGCTTTTGCTTTCTGTAGTTGTTAGGTGTTTGTTTCCATTTAGTTTAATGTCCTTTCTCGCTTTGCTTTTTGTCAGTTGTGCTTGCTTTGTGAGGATCCTCATTTCTTGAATGTGGTGGAAGTCATGGAAACCTACAAGTGGTCCTTTGTTGAGGTAAATAATTTGGAATATTTCTCTGAGAAGCTAAAGTTTTGGCTTAGGTCCTCCCATGGGTTTCGCTATTACACCGGGGGGCATGATGTCTTTTCATGGGAAATGAATCATTATTCAGTGCACCTAAAGTATTTTCTAACCATATATCTCTCACACTCTTAAGTAGTCCTAAGGTACCTATGTAAGTCACGATGATCTTACATTAAGTGAAAAATTTAGGGTCTACCTTTGCTGCCATCGGGAGTCTACACCCACCTGGCTGAGTTATCACACACGTAGCGGTACTACACTATACTCTGCTGAATCTAAGCTCAATGAAATATCAAAAGATTATGAAAAGTGATGAAAGAAAAGAAAATGAAAAATAAAATTACAATCACACACTATAACTCGGTTAGATGGACAATCAAGTAAACTCTACTGGGGCTATGGATGCTTGACTAGCAGTAGGGCTCTGCTTGAGTGGAATTTTGAGACAAACCCGTTGGGGCTATAGAAGCTCGCTAACAGTGGGGCAATGTCCAAGTAGTTCATAAGGTGTGTACTAATCACATAGCTTAATGTAAAGGAACTATGATGAACTTGGTTTCTTAAGGATGGGAATTAACACAATTGCACACACTCAGGTTTTCAGGATATGGATGGTTACACCTGGTTATTGAGTTCTATGTCTTTGATAGGGTATCATGCTTTCTTGTTTAATATGTGGGAAATGCAGAGATTTTGGGTCCAAAACTAAAGTTTACCTTTGAAATGCTCTAGAGCATTTCCCCAGTAGAGTCACCATTTGTTGTGCCTCACACACATGCCCCATTTCACCAATAAGGACCCCCCTTTTCTAAATTTTGGTATAGAGTGTCATGATAGTTGTGTAATTCCTAAGGCCTTCACTTCATACCAAAAAGCTCCATTAGATGACCAAAGTTACATTCTTCATGAAATTGAGTGCATAATGAGTTGCTAGATTTCCCTAAGGATCAAGCCAAGTCATGATTTCACCACAAATCAAGGCAAAATTGCCCTTTGTGCTAAAAATCACCCTGGCAGACTTTTGCGTTAAAAACCAAACTTACTGAATTTAAAGCCAAAATTAAATCCAACAAACTAAGTGCTAAAATGCAAGTCCACTGACGAAATGCTAAAAACTATGGTCATCGACTTAGCGCTAAGAGCCCGATCCCCTGACTGAGTCAGTTATCCCAAAATTTCGTGCTAAGTCTGAAGGTGTCAAAACATACACAAATCTCTACCAAGACAAAAAGCCCGAGCTTACACCAAAGATCACTGCCACCGACTACATCGGTAGGACTCCAAAGTCGTGCTAGGTCTGTGGTGTTACTTTTCCATGCAAACCCTAGAAATGAACTCTATAGCATGTCGAAAAACTCTATCATACCCTCTACATTAAAGGTGCTCAAATAAGGGGAATAAAAGGGTTTGAAAACTACGTTTGAGGTCATTTACACTATGAAATTTGATCAAGAAGCTCTGTGGCCAAATTAAAAGTGGATCAATGATGAAACTACCTGTGAATTCACGTGATAAGAACAATACAACCGACATATTTTTGCCACCTCCTACTTCTATAACCAGGTAGGTGCCCATTCTAACCTTGGGGTTTTGAATATAAAAACTAGGGTTCTTTGTTGAATCTCATAATGCATCGCAATGTGGCATTTCGTGTGTTAATTTAAGTTTAATTTTCAAGTGTTCACAAATTTGTTTAAATTAAAGCTTAAAACTGTTTGAAAATCTTTTGCCTCGAGAAACCCTAGTGTATAGGACAAACTGAGTAGTAGAACTTAGAATTCAACCCTTAGAACTAATGAAACCACCCGCTGGTGCATAATTGTGAAATTGTCCATGAAACTCACCAAAACCCCTTAGTAAACTCTGTATTAAATCCTTGGTGCAGGAGACGACCTTGACAAACCTAAAATAACCTTGCAAAATTTAGTGGAACCTTGTCTAAATTCTCGCTAAACTCATAAGATTGCAATGCGTCAAAAAACTAAGTCTCTGGACTTTGAGCTAAAAGCGTCTCCAACCAACCCAAAACACAACTCAAAGACAAGTTAGTCAGTCACAGCCCTCAAAAACTCCACTGGATATTTGGAATTATTCTGTGCTAAAATGGCACCCATCTGGCTTGCGCCATATTACGCCGCCACCAACTTTGTTGGTTGGACACAAAACTCATGCTAAGTCCGATAAATTTAAAACCCACGCAGCATCATAAATAAGAACCCTAGCACCAAAATCCATCTTCACAAAGTTGCGTCAAAAACTCAACCTACTGACTTAATCAGCCATATCAAAAACTTGCGCCAAATGTTATGAAGGACTTTGCGCCATTATGCCTTTCTGGTGACTAGGTCGGATGACCTCTAATTTAGCGCAATATTGTCTGACCCTCAATTTAACGCTTTGCATCCTAAAGGGTCAGATGAACCTAAATCTAGCGCAAGGTCAGACCCTGCAAAAATCTACACTTTCTGTCAAACAGATCCGAGACCACCAAAAACTATGCAAAATTCTTTTTATGATGTTTCTCTTTAATCTTTCCAAGTCAAAATGACCAGTTAAGGTAAAATGGATGTTGTAAAAGTAATTGTATCATGATTTACATGTTTTTATTTAAAATTTCAAGTATTCATTGCATGGTTAGTGGATTACAAATGCTTTCTTATATACTAATGCAATGTAATAGGTAGTGTAAATCATTTAAGTCTGCAAGATTTTTTTACTTCTGCAATTGAATTCAAAGGACTTGATAGCATTGACATGCTAGAAGAATCTTGACTTGGTAACTTAGATGAATGAGTTAGTGGCTCACCCAAACTAGACATAGGAATCAAAACATTAAGGCAACTATAACTTATAATGTCTGGTCATGAAGGTTAAATGACTACAAGGGCTCAAACCATGAAGTACAAATTTAAAGGTATTCCCCCTAAAACAAGAATCACCTCTGGATGGAAAGACATAGGGGACATTGATCTCAGTCACATTGACTTAGAAGACTTTAGAGCCAGAATATTTGGACCCAATACAACTTCAATGGCCAAAAAGATAAAGGACAGTGGGATTGCAGAGGTTGCTACCTTCCCTACCTCAGCTCAATGTGTAAAGTTGATAGTAGCCTATGCTGAGAGATATGATCCACTAACTAGATCCATACAAACTCCCAGTGGAGAGGCATTAGAAGAATTCAGTACACCATCTATAGCAGAGGCCTTTGGTATTCCATGGTATTTAGTGCTAACCATACCAGATAAGACAGGTGTAGAGGAAACATTCAAGAAAAGCATGGATACATGTAAAAAGCATATAAATGATCGTTGGATGAAGAGAAAAAGTTCCACCATCATCAAGCTCCTCCATACCTTGTACAGAAACTATGATTTCCATGATGAGATTGGAGACTTACTGACCCTACTTAGCAAAATATATGGGTTGGCCACATCATCAACCTTTGAAGGATGGATGTTCATGATGATTGATGAGATAATTAGTAAAGGAACCAAGTTTCACTAGGCTCAAATATTGAGTAATAACATGCATGAAGCATTTGAAAATTTTAGAGAAAAACAAACATTCAGGTGGACCTCCTATGTGGTATATTTGTTAGCTAGAAGGAATGAATATGTTGGGTTATCTAAAACTGGGGAGGTTGGCAATGACGGGCAACAAATCAAAGTATATGAATGCTACCCTCAATTAGTACTATCTCAATCACTCATTCCTTATAAGAGGGTGAATGATGCATTCACAATTTATATCACTAGATTATTACAAGGTACAATAGCTCTCAGGATATCCCCCGAAGCAATGAATGAGATCATGCAATATAGGAGATGGTACATACAGTTTCAAAAATTCACCTATTTGAGGATCCAAGGATTCAATGGTCTTCCATATAGGTTACCTCATTACCCAACAGATAAGGTGGTACTTCTGGAGTTGTCAAGACAGCTGATCACTTGTGCAAAAAGATTGAAACATCTTCATAGAACAAATGTTAAGTTTCCAATCCTATTGGGTAGAGGTAACTATGCATGTGTCTCTCTTGGAGCAGCTAAATATTCTGATAAAGAGCTGTGGTTACTTAACCTTCATTTCTACACCAAAAGAGATCATTTTGACCCACAAAGGATAATGGAGAAATATGTGAGCAAGAGGCTATTTCACAAGATGCGTCTAGAAGATTTTTGGGCTAATTGTGTGGATGATTATGAAGTATTGAAGAGAACTCACTCGATGCTTTCTCTTGGGTTCCTAAGGAAATTCCATATATTAGAAGCCCCAGACCAACTAAATGATGATGAAGATGTACTACAAAAGGGACCCTAGGAGGCCCAATATCAACAACCAGTCCCTCTTCCCAACTGGGCCAATGCAGAGAAAAGTTCTTTGGATGCAATAATGAAAGAACGTATAAGATTGAGTAAAATATGGGTGAGGAATCAAGTTGAAATATTGGACAGACAAGTAGTGCAACTTACTTACACAGCTCTTGAATCTGAAAAAGAATCTGGAGATGAGGAAGACATACCCATAGAAGTGCTAGATTATGTAGAGCAAGCTCAAGAACCATCAAAGAAATCTGATAGTGAGGAGCATATACCTTTGGCAGAGAAAGGGAAGGCAAAGAAAATTGTTTCAAAAGCTAAGAAGAAAGATATGCCTCCTACCATAAGGACAAGGGCATCCAAGAGGAAGGACATCCTCAGTGGGTCAGGAGAAGCATCTAAGACCAAAAGGCTAAAAGTCAAAACAACTAGCATCACTATAGAAGCCTCCATTGTTACAGCATTAGGGAACATAAATATTCATGCAACCTCTTCACCTCCTACTGCTCCAACCACAAATGTGTTGGGAATTAAGGTTTCTCAACCTTGGTAATTCCTTGCATTATTTATGTTTTTATTTATTAATTCATTGTCTATGTTGTAAATAATTGTAAATTCCATATTGTCATGTTGTGGGATATGGCACAATGATGTGTCATCCTACATGGAAGATGACAACTTGTAATTTTGTCCTCACATGAGGAGATACGCGTCCCACTTAGTGGTAGGAGAATTTTTCCATGTGTCAGTATCTTGGATGTTGTGTAAGGGAATGTTGATCGAAATAGTAATGACAGGTTCCTATGACGAAGTTATGACATGTAAGAGTCAGAAATAGAAGGTTGTAAGATAGGTGAAGACATGTGTCATGAAGCATCTTTGAAAAAGGCATATTTGGGTGCCCCAAGGTGGACTATGACATGTTGTAAGAGAATATGCTATTTATAGCCTGTGTATGATAGATTCTCTTACAGCTGTAAGTTGTAACTGCTATGACAGATTCTATGATGATCATAAGAGTCGTAAGAGCATCTGTCATAGCCCATTTTGGAAATAGGTGACCCCTTTGGGATGGGGGCTATGAACAAGTGTCAGTCACATTCTACAATGTTGACCAAGTGTCCTTAGGCATGGGTTTTGGGCCATGAGGCCAAGTTGGATGCCCATCTCAAGATAGGACCAATATTGCCTTGTATATTCTATATAAACAAGTGCTTGGAGGAGAAAATGTATTACAGGTTTTACAGGTACTGTTATGCTACCGGATTGACTCGAGACACAAGTGTCGAAGACCATTGAAGCTTGCATTGCAAGTGAATTGTAAACATATTTCAGATTTGTTAATACATTGTACAGGTTTCTGAGTGTGCAGTTTTTCACTCGATAAGGGTTTTCCCCACCGTATATCTTGTATCTATTCTTCTGTCTTCTTTCTGGTTCTATGTGTATTGCTATAAATCTCATGTTAATGGTTTAACATTGATGTAATAGTTAGGATTAAATTGAATATACATAGCTCTCCCCTCATTAGATTAGTGTAGGAAGCGATTTCCTCACACCTAGCTTCCTTTCAGTTGGTATCAGAGCTTGATCACCTCTGGTCCTAGTTGTTGGGTAGGGGTTTTTTGAGCTGATCTTAAGTTGAGTGGGAGTCTGTGCAGAGTATTATGAATCTTATTGTAGCAAGGAGATGGCAAGCACATCCAGGAGGATAGAGGTGGAGAAATTCAATGGCAGTAATTTTGAGCTGTGGAAGCTCAAGATGGAAGACATGCTTGTAGACTAAGACCTCTTGGAAACTATCAGTGAAACTAAACTGGCTGCAATGTCACAAGCTGATTGGGATCTAAAGTATCGAAAGGCTAAGGGTCTCATAAGACTTAGTCTTGTTGATTTTGTGTTGTTAAATGTCCATGAGGAGGCTACTGCAAACTTGCTTTGGAAGAAGTTGGGAGATGTGTATCAAGCCAAATCCCTAGTTAATAAACTTTTCTTGAGAAAGAAGTTGTATTCTCTTCGAATGGAGGACAGAGGATCTATTGTAGAACATATGAATGCTTTTAATAGGCTAGTTGCACAATTAGCATTCGTTGGTGTGAAGATGGAGGAGGATCGATGTATGACCCTGCTTTGTTCTCTACCGAATTCGTGGGATCATCTTGTCATGGCTATTGGAAGCACCACATCCACATTCAAAATGGATGAAGTGGTATCTTCACTGTTAGCTGAAGAGATGTGTAGAAAGCCTTCTGAGGTAGCCAAAGAGGCTCTTGTGGTTCATGGAAGACCCAAGGAGAAAGGGAAAAAGAAGGACAAGAAAGCTGAGAAGGGTAGATCCAAATCCCGTGGGAGATCTAAATCTCCTGGAAAGTCCAAGGCTGTCTGTTGGAACTATGGATAAACTAGGCATTTCCAAAAGGAATGCAAAGAGGAAAAGCAAAAGAAGAAGAAAGCCCTAGATTCAGATTCCAACAAGTCACAAGATGATGGTGATGCCTTCATCGCAGCCCTGGCAACCCATGCATCTGATGACGTGTGGCTAATTGATTCTGGTGTATCATTCCACATGACCTCGCATTGAGATTGGTTCACAAAGTATGAGGAGTTTGATGGTGGAAAGGTGTATCTGGGTGATGACTCTCATCTGAAGATTGTTGGTCGTTGAAGAGTCTCTATTTGATTCCCTGATGGATGAGGGAAGGGGATCTCTGGGGTTGAGGTTGTTGTCCCTCCTGCTGATATTGATAGATCAGAAGTAAGAGCTAAATATTATATTGTCTCTACTATAAACTTGGGTCCTAGATCAAGGGAACGAAGAATTGATGACTTCAAAGGTTCAATGTCTTCGGTAATAGAGCAGCTAAACAAAGATGAAATGACTAAGTAGGAATTAAGGAAGCAAAATGAAGAACTAAAAGCCTGTATAAGATTTCTGATGAGGCCATTAAATTATGTGAGAGAGCCAAGGTCAACTTCAACCCTATAATCAAAAGAAGAATTAGCCAAATTCGATGATATCAAGACAAATGTTGCAAGTATGCAAGAATGGTTTGATAAATTTTACAGTGATGGCTACGAGGCCATTACTTTTGCAGTCATGTTGCATAAGGAATTTAGGTTGTTGAAAGGTGGATGGGATGAATTGTATGAAGAATGTGAGCCATATGAAGAATATTACTCTCATATGTTCCCAAGAGTACAAGCAATCAGAAAGTTGCCCGACAAAGTGTTGCTATCAGAGAATATCCTTATAGCAGAGAGGTTGCATAAATCTGTAGAGTGGTATCAACAAATGAACCTAAAGAAGGAAGTCTTCAATAAAATCAAAGAACTTCATAAGGAGGGAAATGATCAGATACTCTCTGTTATTTATGAAATTAATGACACTTTCAAAGAATGTTTGGATCCTAGCTTTAATGATCTTGCTCCATTGAACAAGCAACGTTATAAAGATAAATTGTACCAAGCTATTCATGGGGAGTCTGTGCTGAATGTGGTAGGAAAATTAGAGAAAGTCAGTAATCTTCGGGCTTCCTTCATCACATTTCAGAAAAGTCAAAGATTAATGGAGGATGTGTATACCTAGTACTACCAGGACTTGGAAAATCTCAAATTTAGAGCAAACTAAGTTAAAAATTTGGAGCCCCTAATATAAATCTAGCATTAGCAGCTTGGGTGGCCTATGTCAACAACAAAGTTGAGGAAGACAAGATAGACTTGGAAGGAGATGAATAAATGATGAGTTATTTGAAATTTAAAATGTAATCCCGTCACTTGTAAATAATGTCATATATAGAAGGTCATGTGACACTATTTTGTCTTTATTATGCTTTGAAAATAGACTTTTACCTATATATAGCTTAATGGGTACTTAAATTGTTCAAATTCAATGTATTTAGAGGTCATTTTTTGTCCTTTTTCTATAGGACAAATTGTAATCCGGGAATACAAAATGTTGTCATAAATGTATCTAATGTTGTTAAATCTAGGCCATCGGTGTTGAGTTAATCTCCACCGTACATTCAAAACTTAGTATGGCACCTCTCCTATATAAAGGGCCATCATTCTCTCATTGAACAAAAGTCTTGATGCTGAATTGTTAACACTACCAAATTTTCTGATTAATACAAAGCAAGTTACTGCAAGTTCTCTGAGAATTTGTCTCTTGTATTGTCAATTTGGTTTCATTGTTCACATCTTGGTCTGCATTAGTTAAATTGTGCTTTTGCAATGTTATTGATCTGCTAAAGGTATTTGATGAGCATTCAAAGTCCATACTATTAGTTGCTTGTTGATTGTGAGTAGTTGTACATAGTTAGCCTGGGCTATTAAATTGAGCTAAGTTTGATTACATTACAGTAGTTAAATCACGCCAATACTTGGGTATTTAATGAATGTATGTGGTTTGAAAATCTAGAAATCCATAAAAGATAACACTATTTTCTGCAGCACTGTAGTACAGTTTTAGCCTTGTAAAGCAAAAAATTGGTTTAAATATGAATGTTTGTCTACATGCAGCAATCTTTACTTTGTAAATGTCACTTAGGATCTCTCTAAACCCTACATCCTTTTGCATTTTCTTATTTATCATTTGTTAGAATTAGACTTCAGTAGCAATTTACATAGAGATATCAGCTGAAAAGTTATAAGGGTTTGCATGTATTGCTGTCCAAATTTGTCCAATCTGTTAAACTCCATGTAAGACCCCTTATAGGTATAGCTAGAACATTCCATTGAGAAATTCCACATACGCTAAGACCTAGCTGTATTATCCTTGGAGTAGTCTTACTTAGGGTAAGGTACTTTTTAAGAGAGGTGTGAAACCAACAATCACACCTGCATTGTTGTGTGCTAAAAACATCATCAACAGAACTGTTAGAGATGGGACACAACTGACCCAGCAAGAGTCCCTTTGCTTCAACAGTTGTATTGGTCAAGAAGAAAGATGGGACCATTAGGATGTGCATTGATTACATGGCCTTAAAAGTTAAGACCATAAAAAATAGGTATCTGATTCCCCGCATAGATGAGTTGATAGATTAGTTACAGGGGGCCTATTATTTTTCCAAGACAGATCTTAGGTCAGGATACCATCAAATACGGATGAGGGAAGAGGACATAGAGAAAACAACTTTTGGATGTCACTACAGCCACTTTGGGTTCTTGGTGATGCCGTTTGGATTGACCAATGCCCCTACTACCTTCCAAAGTTGTATGAACCAGATTTTCAAGAAGAAGCTAAGAAAGTTTGTATTGATTTTCTTTAATGACATCCTGATATTCAGTAGGACTTGGGAGGAGCACATGGAACATCTGGAGGAAGTTATCAGCATCCTTGAGAGTGTGTCCTTCTATGCCAAGGAGTCCAAGTGTGACTTCGGCATGACAGGGCTTTTATATCTGGGGCACATTATTAGTGCAGATGGCATGAGAGTTGATCCAGAAAAGATCAAAGCAATCATTGATTGGCCTCCACCGACGAACCTCGCTCAGCTTAAGGGGTTCTTTAGGTTATGCAATTTTTATAGGAGGTTTATTAAGGGCTTCTCACAGACAGTAGGCACCATTGATAGATCCAACTAAGACATGAGCCTTTATATGGACAGATACAACCCATCAGTACTTTGACCACTTCAAGCACTTGGTGTCTACCTGCCCTATGTTGGAAATCCCTGATTTCTCTAAACCTTTTGAGTTAGAGTGTGATGCCTCAAGAGAGGGGATAGGGGCAGTTTTAATGCAGGAGAAACACCCTATTACGTTTGAGAGTAGAAAGCTTAGGGGTGTAGAGAAGAGCTACTCGATATATGACCGAGAGATGTTGGCCATTATGCATGTATTGGCCAAATTTAGACCTTACTTGGTTGGAGGGAAGTTTATAATAAAACTAGATTGCAACAGCATAAAATACTTCATGAACCAGAAGGATTTGAATGACAGACAATAGAAGTGGGTAAGTAGGATCCAGGCCTATGATTTTGACATTGAATATGTCAAGGGTAAGAAAAATGTGGTTGCAGATGTGCTATCTAGATGACCCCACTTGTGTTTGTTTGGGGAAATATCTGTTGATTGGACGGAAACAACTTCAGCAGAGTATGCTAAGGACTCTTGGGTAGAAGGAGTCATTGAGGGCATTATATATGATAGGTACACTATGGTGAATGATTTGATTATATATAAGGACATAATATTTTAGTGCCTAACTCCCAGTTTAAGAATAAAAATATGAGAACTTTCCATGATGTACCAATGACTGACCATCCTAGATTTTTCAAAACATATAGGTAGATTCAGGAGATAGTTACATGGAAAGGACTTAAGAATGAAGTCCTTAAGTATGTTCGTGAATGTCACATATGTCAGCAAAACAAAAATGAACATACTTACCTAGCATTGCAGCCACTGCCTATTCCCAACCCAAAATGGGAATACATCTCCATGGATTTTATTATAGGGCTACCTAAGGTTCAAGGGAAGGATTGCATCTTTGTGGTGGTCAATAGACTGACCAAGTTTACATATTTCTTCGTCATTTTAGTGACATATATAGCTATACAAGTGGCTAATCTTTTATTTAGGGAGATATTCAAATTTCACGGGATACCCAAGGGGATAGTGAGTGACAGGGACAATAAGTTCTTGAGTTTGTTTTGGCAGTAGTTGTTCAGGTTGTGTGGCACTGAACTAACTCCCATCACTAGTTACCACCCACAAACTGACGTCCAAACAGAGATAGTGAATAAATGGTTGGAAGGGTGTCTATGGAACTATGTATCGAGACAGCAGAAGGCTTGGATCAGATGGTTACACCTGGGGGAGTATTGTTACAATATGACTTATCACATGTCAATCAGGATGACTCCATTTAGGGTTTTGTATGGTTATGATGCCCCATGCTTCACAGATATACTACTTGGTGATAGCAAAATGTCAAAGGCAAAAGATCTATTGTAGGAGAGCTAAGACATAATGAAAGAGCTCAAGGAGAACATACAAGAGGCAAAAAATTAGAAAAAGCTCTATGTTGATCAACACTGAGTAGAGAGGAGATTTGAGGTTGGAGACATGGTATACTTGAGGCTCCAACCCTAGAGGTAGTCCACTCTAAAAAGGAGTGGATCAGAGAAATTAAAACCCAGGTTCTATGGTCTGTTCAGAGTGGCCAGAAGAGTGGGAGACATGGCTTATGAGCTTGAGCTACCAGTAAATAGCAGAGTGCATAATGCATTTCATGTTTCCAGGCTAAAGAAAGCACTTGGCCAAAATGTGATTCCTTCAGCCGAGCTTCCACCATTAGATGAGGAGGGGAAGCTAATTTTGGTTTCGATGGCTATCATAGATACATGGGAGAGGAATATGAGGAAACAGGTCATCAAGGAGTCCTTGGTGAAATGGAAGAACTTGCGAATTGAGGATGCAACATGGGAGAGTGAGCAAATACTTTAGCATCCTGAGCTAAGGTTGCTTGAGGACAAGCAATCTTGGGGAAGGTGGACTATAATGTCCTCCATTTAGCCCATATGATCAGTTGATGGAGATTATTCTATCATCAGACTCTCATAGACTAATGACAATGGTTAGGGGGTCTAATTGGAGACTTACTATTTATAGTAAGTCAAGTCGGAGTGGCTTGCTATTTATAGCGGGGCAAATGTAGAGGGTCCTTAAATGAAATTGATGGATTCGAGATACCTGAAGCTTGGTTGACAAAATATAAGTTAAATTAAAGATTTAACTTATAATATTAAGGGTAAAGTGATTTACATTTTAATTGTGGCTTTAAGTTATAAAGTGTTTCACTTTATTAATAAAGTTGTAACTTACAGTGTCACACTAGAATATGGACACCCTCATGGAGGAATAAGGGGGTCAAAGTCATAAAATAAAATATTAAAATATTCATTTCCTTGGGTGTTGGAAGAGTGAGGAAGATAAAAGAAAGAAGGAAATTCATTTTGGATTATGCTTGGATTGTTATTCAATCTCTTGTTTTGACATTCTCATGCATTCTTGGATCTTGAAGAGCTTTAAGGGTTTTGAACCAGACTTGCTGAGACAAAAACCTCTACATAGTCTCCTTTCTTCATGTGTGAAAGACCACATCGGGAAAGGGTGTTGGAGGCTTCACACAAGAGCTTCATTTGGGCTTTCATTTGATACATTTGGGTCAATTTTTGGGTAGATATTGAGGGATCTTAATGCAGATTGGTATACAACTGAGAATGCAGAGATAAAATGTAGATTTTGGTGTTGGGTGAGAGTTTCCTAGCAGTTGTTCTCTATTCTCTGTTGGACGTACATATCCTATAGTAGGTCGTACACTTTTGAGGGCATTTTGAGGAGTTTTCATGTGCTTTTGCTGTTATTCTTCATCTATCTAGGGTTGCTTTATACCAGCGGATGTCTTTAGATGATATTAGAGGTGTTAGTGAGGGTTATGATGTTATTTGATGTTGATTCCAACCTATAACAAGGTCGTACCAACTGAGGAAAGATGTGGGTATTTTACATGTGGCTTATGCTACTCTTAGTGGCATATATCACCACCAACTTGGGCGTCCAAAGCCATAGATCATCTACAGCATTGATACTTGTGATTTCATTATATTTCATGTGGATTCTGGTGAGTTTACTATAGGTCATAAGTTGGTCCAGGTATGATAATAAAATGAAGTTGCAGATTTGAAAATGGGTATGTCTCTGTAATTAGTTTTAGCATATTTTATGATCTGGGTCTTTGATATTTGATTGATATATGCTTTAGATTTTCTGGGTTTTTTTATATGCACTATATTCCATGTTTTCAATGTAAAATCAAAACATGCAAAAACAAACATGAAACCCTAAACCTTCAGCAAGTAGAAAAAAAAAATTGATACAGAAACCCTAGCCAGAATAGTGTATGTTATAGTCATGTTCTTCCTTCAACCACTCCATTCTGTTGAGGAGTCCTAGGGGCAGATAAATGCATCTTTATCCCATGATGAAATCACAAAACATGTTCAACTCATTAGAAGTAAATTCTCCACCTCTGTCAAACCTCAAACATTTGATCTTCATATCCATTTCATTTTCAACCATTGCTTTAAAGGCTTTAAACTTATCTAGGGCTTCTGATTTTTCTTTGAGAAAAGTAACCCATGTCATTCTAGAACAATCATCAATAAATCACATAAAAAACATGTCACCTTGAAAAATTCTTACCTTAGTCAAACCACAAAGTTTTGTATGTACCAATTCCAATAGTCTGATAGATGACTGATCCTTGATTTTGAAGCTTCTTCTTGTTTGCTTTCCAAACTAACATTCCTTACAAACAACAGTAATAGGCTTTGTAATCTTTGGCAAATCTCTCACAACTTGAACTAAACTTATTTTTATCAGGCTATCAAAATTGGTATGACACAATCTTCTATTCCATAGCCAACTCTCACCGATCTGTGTCATAGAGCAATAACTATCACCACCTTTGAGATAATAAACATTTCCATCAGTCCTCTTTCCAACAGAAATCACTTTTCTGGAGCTTTTTTATCTAACAGCTATCATCCTAAAACATGAGGTTGTATCCTTTGCTACACATCTGTTCAACACTCAAGAGATTATGCTTTAAAACTTTGACATAGAGAACATCATCAATGTTATGCTTTCCATCAAAACTTACTAAACCTTTTCCACAAATATTAGCAGCTGCATCGTCACCAAACTTAACTACACCATCATATTTTTCTAGTTTAACAAACTTACTCTTATCACCTATCATATGATTTGAGCATTCACTGTCAATGACCCAGTCATCTTTTTCTCTTTTAGCATGAAAAGCATACATTATAGTGCCTTTAGGGTTAGTGCTTGTTTTCGAACCCTTTTCCTTCACACAGCTTCCAGAGTTAGCAGAAATAGTTTCATCTCTTAGGGCTATGAATAAGCATTTATTACTATTACCATCCTCATAATCAGATTCATCATCAGATATACTTGCATCTTCTCTAACATAATAACTTTTCTTAACCATATTACCGAGTTGTTTTTCTTATTCTTAATTCTTAGAGCTTTATCCAGACATCTTGAAGCATAATGACTTATTTTTCCACAACTAAAATATTTAAAAGGCAACTTACCACTGAACTTTCTAGTACCCTTTTGGCATCCTTCTCACAAAGTTAGCTTCCACTTCATCAAAGTCTTCCAGATCAGATTCCACAACTTTCTCTAATTTTCTAGCCTTGAAAGCAATCACTTCCTTTACAATTCAACTAGTTGTGCCAAATTCTCTTATTTCGAAAGCAGCTAATGTGCCAAGCAACTGATCTTTGGTAAACTGATTCAAATTTTGTGATTCTTCAATAGCAGAAACCTTATGACTATAAGCTTTGGGAAGAGTTCTGAGTACCTTCAATATCACTTCTTTATCATCTATACTTCCACCAAGTCCTTTGATGCCATTTGTTGGGATAAATGAATAATCTCTAATCCAATTATTAATAATCAAATCACCAAAATATGATACCAATTGGTGAGATACAAGGCTTTGACTACTATAAAATAAAAAATCTAAAAATTGTATGCAAATTTAAAAATAAGTTTGCCTTAATCTTTGAAATACCATGAAGAGATTCAACTTCTTTATGATGCTAAAATCAGCCACTCTAACATGCTTGATAAAACCACCTTAGATGAACTTATAACAACAATAACATCACCATAAGATAGCAGCAACAAAGAGGCACAAATTAGTAACGTAAGAATGCAAAATCTCACAACACAAAGTAGCAATGGAGCAAAAGATAAAACACATAACACAATGTTTACGTGGAGAAACCCTTGTAGGAAAAACTCCACCAAGAAGAGAGGCTCAAGTTGTATTATCTTGAAAACAACATTACAATACATCCACTTCTAATCTCCTCTTCACTCTTCAATCCAACAACACTTGTGTACCTATAAACTGAGATATGCAACACATACATGGTATTGTACTTATAGAAGTATTTCACTCCTAAAACAAGGTGTCCATTTTCTCTCACCTAGGAATCTTCATGCAACATTCAATGACTTCTTCCAAGCTCATAACACTTGTCAAGAGTCAACCATGCAACCTTGGGTGTCTATAGACAAGAATAGACTCTTACAAGGTAGTAAATGCTGTCATAACCATCCTAGATTACGTAATAACACCCCCGAAAAGGTATCTTCCCAATATGGGCTCCTAGAGCCAAGAATTGCAACTTACAACTAATAATTATCCGTCATAAGTTGTCATATTGTCATAGAATCTTATGACAACTTGCAGTTGTCATAGATTCTCTTACATGCACTCAACAACTTTATGACGTGTGTCATACATGCCAATAATAGTTGATTCCTCCAAGGTGGCGCCTATCCTCAATTACTCTCGATATTCACAATTACCAACCATAAATGTTACTCCATAACTACAAGACTTATCATTGCAATAACTCCGTAATTACCGTGGATAGTAAATAATTTTTACTACTACCAGTGAAACTTGTACATCTCCTTATGGGTAATTACAAATTACAAATAATACATGGAATAATACAATATTGAGATTTACAAGGTTAATGGTACCTTATCCCAACATTCTCCCACTTGACATTATACATTGTAAATCAACCCATATGAAATCTCAACAAAGGAAATAAAAACATCCCTTAGCCAACCATGTACCATTGATTCTTCAACGTGCTTTTGTGCTCTAACAAGATATGTAATGTCCCCGTGTCACAAATCAGAATTTTTTTCCCTTGTTCACAAATTTCAATTGCTATGTTAGTTTCAATTTGCAGGCTTGGAATAAGCTTTGATAAGAACTGATGAGTGATTCCCTTAGATCTATTATCTTTGGTAAATAAATCTTTATGTGTATTGCCGTCCATACAGTAGATTGCCTTGGTTCGAATATCTTTATGTATGAATTCCCTTTTTCCCCTCAATGCTTCCTTGGGTGCTTCTATTTAATAGCAATATTGGTCATGAGGAGCAGCGGTTGGGTGCAAACTTTTCATCAACAATCCTTAATTATATATTAATTAAGAATGATCGGTGAAATGCCTTATTCAATCCTCAAAACATTTGCCTTCATCTTTATTTTATTAAATATTATGTGCCAAGTCATAACCTTCTTGTCTTATTCTATTTTTGTTTTTTTCTATTTTTGTCTTTTTACCAATTTTGTCTTTAATAAATATAATATATTCTTGGTAATAAATATATTATTAATTAATATCTTTTATTAAATATTATATATTAATAATATATGTTTGCAATTATTTCTATCATTCAAATTGACTAAATATAAAAAGTGACTTTACCGATTTTATCATAATGTTTAAATATTTAATTTAAACATTGTCCTAATATCGGGTCATGACAACCCTCCCCACTTGAAATTTCTTGTTCTCAAGCAATTCCAATTCCTTTGGGATACTCAATTTTAAGATCAATTTTCTTTCCTTCTTTTATTTGATGTTGTTTCATTTTCTTCTTTAATCTCTTTGTCGAGTATAATTTCTATGTTGTGTGCTTGAACTCTTTTCCCACATTTATGTCCGGCTTCCCATTTCTCATTACATCTAAAACACGCGTTTCCTTTTGCGAGGTCTTTACACTTGTGTCTGAGTTTCCATGCTTCTCTGCAATTAAAACAAAGGTTCTTTACTTTTAGTTCTTCACGATCCTTGTATGGAAGATATGGTTTCTCGTGTCTCCTTTCATCCCTTAGACAAATATGTCCTAATTTCCATGGTTCTCTACATTTACGACATGGATTCTTATCATAATTTTCTTTCTTAGGGAGGGGTTTAGTGGAATATTGTGAGGATTGGGTTTTCTCTAATTGCATGGCCATATCTATGGCGTCATCAAGTGTAGCTGGTTTGAGGGCTCCTACTAAGCCTCGTAGTTTCTCATTCAATCCTTCTATGAATAGGAATGTAAGTCATTCATTTTCAATTCCTGTAACGTGTATGGCTATCTTCTCAAATTTGTTGATATATTCATCCACCGTTCCTCGTTTCCTTGGGTTAAATCCTTGAAGTCTTGTTGCGGGTGTCATCTCTCGAATTTCTTAATGAACTTCTTAGAGAACTCCGCATAAGATGTGATGGAATCGTGACCTTGGGTATGTTTCCCATTGTGCTACCATTCATATGCTAAGCCTTCCAAATGTAAGATGGCAAATTGGAATGCATCTTTCTCCGTCATAGGGCTAAGTGAGAGATAGTCATTTAGCTTTTGGAGCCATGCATGTGGTGTGATCTTATTTGTCCCATCAAAATTAGGGAGGTTTACTTTGTTGATTTTATGTTTTAAGTCCTTGTTAGGAGGTCTTCTCTCCCTCCTTACCATTTTATTCCTCCTAGAATTGCTATAATCATTAAATGATACCACTCTCCTTACCTCCGGTTCTAAGCTTGCATAAGCCCTTGCAATGTCATTCGTTCTTAATGCATTTGTAATGGGTTCATCAACTCTTGAGTTTTCTTCTTCTGGAAGGAAAGATGGCATAGGAATCCTCAGATTTTATGAAGTTGGGCTATTCTCGGCATGATTGGATCCTATGTCTCTTGAATTTGTAGAGTTTGGTTGATCCATGGTGTTACCCACTTTTTGAAGTGCCTCTAAGAACATTTGAGTTGTCTTTTCACATTGGTCCATCATGGCCTTGGTGGTGGCTTCCATGAAGGCCATCATTTTGTTGTTCATTTTCTCTTCCTGAAGTTTCCAATTCCTTCTAGTGTATTCTTGCATAAAACTATCTCACAGGATGGCAGGAACAATGGCTCTGATACCAATTGTAATGTCCCCTTGTCACAAATTAGAAATTTTTTCCCTTGTTCACAAATTTCAATTGCTATGTTGGTTTCAATTTGCAGGCTTGGAATAAGCTTTGATAAGGATTGATGAGTGATTCCCTTAGATCTGCCATCTTTGGTAAATAAATCTTTATGTGTACTATCGTCCATATAGTAGACTACCTTAGTTCGAATATCTTAATGTATGAATTCCTTTTTTCCCCTCAATGCTTCCTTGGGTGCTTCTATTTAATAGCAATATTGGTCATGAGGAGTAGCAATTGGGTGGTGACTTTTCATCAACAATCCTTAATTATATATCAATTAAGAATGATCAGTGAAATGCCTTATTTGATCCTCAAAACATTTGCCTTCATCTTTATTTTATTAAATATTATGTGCCAAGTCATAACCTTCTTGTCTTATTCTATTTTTGTCTTTTTGTCTTTTTGTCTTTTTCCCAATTTTGTCTTTAATAAATATAATATATTCTTGGTGATAAATATATTATTAATATAATAATAATATTTAATATCTTTTATTAAATATTTTATATTAATAATATATGTTTGCAATTATTTCTATCATTCAAATTGGCTCAATATCTAAAGAGACTTTACCGATTTTATCATAATGTTTAAATCTTTAATTTAAACATTGTCCTAATATCGGGTCATGACAAGATACCTACAAAAGAAACCATGAGAACCACCATCTATGTAAGCTCTCTTCCATCCCAAATCTACCTCAAGTTGTTAAGCTCTCTTATAAGAAACCTTGCTCTGATACCAATTATTGAATGCACAAATCAACTAAGAGCGTGACGGTGAATCAGTTGTATCAAAAATTTCAAACCCTCGCAAACATTCAGATCCACATTAATCTTTACACTTGTTATGATGATTAAGCATGAAAAGCAAATAACTAAAACTAAATCATAACAATGCCACACACAAGAGAACACAAGATTTTATGTGGAAAACCCTAAAAGGGAAAATCCACGATGAGGATTAGCTCAATATAATGTAGTAGCAATACTGAATTACAAAAGGCTCACTGCTAAAGGGCTCAATGCCCAAAAGAAAGAATGCTCACTGCAGGTGGACTCACTGTCCAAGTGCATTCACTACCTACTGAGAAAGAAAGAGAGAAGAGAAGAGTGGCTCATTGCAAAGATTTGAACTAATATAATTGCATCTAACCTATGCATGGAGCTCAATTCCAATGAAGCTCAATATTCACCACAAAACAAACAACACCTTCGCAGCAACACTGAAAAAAGTAGACACCTTCTACTCACTACATCCAATAGCCTAAAACATGAAATCTCTCACTGCACTGATCAAATTTGCATCACAAACATCATATCCTTTGCGCATACCCACATCCATGAATCCTTGACACTTATTTATACCATCATCAATCATGAAAAGATTTTCCAAAGTGGGAAACACAACTTAATTCATAAATTCCCACTACACCACATCTTAGCACAGACCTAAATTCCCTCTTACATGTTATTCAATGCTTCCTCAATCAACAACACATAACTAAAATTAGTACAAACAACTAAGTCGACCAAACTTGAGTTAAAACTATGGTCTTTTAAGCACACACTTCCTCAAAGGTAAACACACCTTGCAGATCTTACACAAAGTTTTAACAGAATCTAGAAACATCCATGAATAGCTTGAAGTCATCTAAAAACTAACAAATTCAACCACAACAACTTTCACCTAAAGAAAGTTCACAATCTGCTTACAAACAACACTGTCAAACTCAGCTACAGAAGAAATCACTTTCCAAAGCATCAAATCACAAACCTTCTAGATTGAAGATAGATAAGTACCTTATAAGCACACATCTAGAACTGCAACACCTAAAACTAGTCTACAGAGCAAAATACTTTCTCCCAGACACACTGTAAACACTGTCAAGCACTGTTCTCAAACTAGTGAACACAACTTTCGTTTCACAATGATCTAAAGCACCAAATTTTGGAATTAGCATCTTCAAACACTTCTAAACAATGTATCCAAACCGCATACTCAAATCTCTAACACAAAAGAAATGCGGAGAAAAAACTTGAACAACACTCTATAAGTTAGAAACTTCTTCATACTTCTTCAACTCACTCTTTCCAATATTAATCAAATTTTCTCAAAAGCACTTGGAAAATCAACAACAGAAGCATATCCTCAACATCTTCAGTACCTCTACAAAGAAACCAAATCACTTTTAGCAAGATAACTTAATCAAACGACAACAACCTCATCAAAAGATAGTTGACACCAAAGACAACACAAGCTTGTTGACATGAATGACAACACTGATTAGCACATACTTGTAACAGGGATATCTATAGAGCATTATAAGTTCTTACAGTTAGATAACATAATTCCCATTGGACATAGCAAGACATCCTTTAGTCTATTCCAAAGTTTGCTTGGTTGAGCAATTCTCTAAATTTCCATTAGTAGGTCAATTAAATTGGTTCCTAGGACTATCATTTTATTGCTACTTTGTTTGTGTCATGATGTTATGGTACTAATCCTGATTCTAGAAAGATAACTTCTTGTTATGCAAAAATGTGTATTTGAACTTTCTATTTTTTGTTTCAGGAAAAACCATTTTCATTTCTATTTACTAATCTAAATATTGTTTCTATAAATGTAAGAATAGAGCTTTGTTACATTATATTTCACTGATCATGTATTTGTGTGTAAGGGTACATATCTCAAGGAATAAAGCTGGGTGCACATAGTCTTCCCCAATACCAATCTTTTGCTTTCAAGGAGTTAGAAGAAGCAACAAACAACTTTGATGAGTCAGTGTTGATTGGTGAAGGATTCCATGGAAAGGTAACAGCTTGGCATGTTAAAGAATGAAAATATATGGATGTATTTACTTAGTTGATTTATTGTTTGTAGTCTTGTTTGGGAAATTGGATTTACAAAATTTTATGTTCTAATATATAGAAGCAATCATACCTAAGGGTGAGAATAGTAGTCTGTTCATTTCAAAATTATTCATTCAAAATATGGATGTATGTACTTGGTTGATTTGTTGTTTGTAGTACTATTTGGAAAATTCTCTTTGCAAAATTTTGTGTTTTCTATTATATATAGTAGTCATACCTAAGGGTGAGAATAGTAGTTTACCTGAAGGTGAGAATTATAGTATGTTCATTTCAAAATTGTTCATTCAAAATGGGATGCTAGAAACTAGAAATGGTTAATAATACACTTCTAAAAAATAACTAATTGTAGGCATAAAGCTAATTTCATATTATATCTCTTTGTCTAGACTTCATTTCTCTATAGTTGTAGACTATGCTTCATTTGAATTGTAATTGCTACGTAGATGCAAATTATTTTCTATCGCAAGCTTGTCTTGGTTTTATTTTAACATATAAAACCATAAAGCAATTGCCAAAGTAAAAATACGGAAGAGACTTGTTCAAATGTTTCCTAGTTCCTTTCTTCTTGACAAGAGTAGAAAAAGCACACCATTCTCTATATGTTGTAGGCAAAATGTTGGTCCTTATAAATAAAAGAATAGAATATTACTTTTTAACATTTTAATTTGTTGCTTATGCTCAACTATTTGCATTCAAATAGATTGCTAGCTCTTTGTTGCTCAAATGCTTTCTCTTTAGAGATTTCAGTAATCCACAACCTCAATTACATATTAATATATAATATACTTGGACTCAAATTTGTGATGAAGTTGTGGTCCTTTTAAGTTTATACTTTAAATAAGTGAGATTACTATAATTTGCAAGAGGAAGGAACTATAGTTGCACATCTAGACCCAACAAATTGGAAGAATCAATTAACATGGTTTCTATTTCAACTTGGTTTTGCTAGAAATGGTACTATTAATGGATAGGGAAAAACATGATTTCTTGAATGCAGGTCAAACAATCTTCATGTAAATAAAGAAAGTGCTCTAAAAGACATTGGTGGATATACAACAACATAATTCAAATAACCTTGAAATATTTAAGTTTCAAAGTATCTTTTGTTGTAAATTGTGTTTGGAGTGCTTCAAAATTTTCAACAATTGTTGGGTTTAACATTGATTCCTTGTACTCTAGCCTCTTTCCACCAGATGCATATTGTAAAGATATTAAATGACTAATGCTAAATTTTTACTTCTATTTAGCATCTGCTTTGGCAATAGAGTATAAATTATGTTATGGGTTTTAGAGAAAAAAAGAACTACATGAATGTGTAGGCCATTCATTTGAATGACTGCAATTGGTTGGTAATAAGAGGAGTGTGAATTGTGAACAACCCTCTATTTCATATGACTTTTTACGACTACCACAAAAGTAGGATAATGACCATGTCGTATGTAATCACACCATTTAACACTAAAATGTTTATGGCATTTCAAGGCTAATGGTACGACCACACTACTATTTAAATCATGCTACATGCTATGAAAATTTCATGCCATCTTAATCATGTGAGTACTCTTTGAGTGGTTAGCATATTCTTTTTTATCATAACATGAATCTCTATTCTAGCTATACAATCATTTATAATTGCATGGAGAAAGAGTAGTTTTATGGTAACTACAAGTTATTGGGTCTTAAGTTGTTTTCATTGTTGACAGGGTGGTTGTGAGATTATACAAACTGAAATAGAGATGAGTAGGAAAGAGAGACAAAAATAGACTCAGGAACGTCAAGAAAGGTATTGCAGAAGGATGGAAAAGGCATGAGAGATAAGTAGAAAACACATAGGAGAAGTTACCGAGGAAAATAAATAGTTGGATGAGCATGCTAATGAGGGTGCAGCCGAACGTGCCAAGGTGTGTTATGCAAGAGAGAACATAGGAGGAAAAGAGAGAATGAATGAGAACGCCATAGGGGAAACTAAAAATTTAATACAAAGGGATATAGACAATCCTGAGCCAATAACAATGCATATTGACATGGCTACAAAAATTCTCAAAGGCATAGGAGGAAGTATTGAGGCCTATGACCAATTAAGAAGCATATGGAGAGAAGAATATAATACTACCACAAATAAATAAAATCGCAAAGTTTCAACCTAATTTTTCTAATATTCAAATTCGAGTTTATAAACAATGGGAAGAATTATTAAATCCTATACGTAACCTCCAACCCTTGAATTTGGATGCAGATTACCTAGACCATCTAGTAAATTGAAGTTTAATGAAGTTTTGACAAAGAGAAGAAGATGTGGTAAATGAGGAGATTCATTCTTGAAGTATAAGACAATTTAGTGAAAAGTCACCTACAAAAGACATGATGCCATTAACAAATAAAAAGGTACCTAAAAAGGATACTTTGAAGAGACACACCCCCTTGACTAGGAGTCACGCCAAGTGCCCTATAAAGCAAGAGTAATTTTAGTAGAAGATCAATTTGACAACCAAGAAGATATAGAAGAAGCTAGGAAAGACTTCAAAGAAATCTTGGGAAAGGAATATTTTGATATCAAATTACAAAGAGATTAGGGAAGGGAAAAATAAACCCTAATACAAAAGCAAAAACCTAAGAAGAAAGGAAAGGAAACTTCCACAAAACACCAGAGGGACTGGAAAGACAAAAGAAAGTACCAATGGATGCACTAATTAAGCTACTAGTGTTTGAAAAGGACACCACTGAAGGGGTAGAGCATATATTTGTTTTAGGATCCATTTGGAATAGAAATGACATAACAAGGGATGAAACCAAACTGTTTAATTTTATAGGAACATTGTGGAATGATGCCTTTAAATGGTATAGGAAGGCATGCCCTAAGCATGATAAAATTTGGTAAGAAGTCAAGAAGGAATTTTTGGAAAACTTTGAAACTCTAGAGATCCCTACAGAGGGAGTGAGAAAAATGAGGGAGTTAGTACAGAAGGAAGGATATAAAATATGCAAAAGTAGTTACATGGGCATGTCATATAGAGTCACAAACGTGGCACAAGGAGGATAAGAATAAAGAAAACCTAGAATTAGAGAGAATCGGAATAGTATTGGAACAATTGAAGCTAAAACAAGGAATTCTAGCAAAACAAGAGGAAAATTTACATAAACAAAGGCCGAATATATGGTGCTCATATTGTACCAAGGGAATATAAGAAATGGATGTCCAATGATGAAAGAGGAAAGACAGGTTGCCACCATGAAGGTAGACATAAAAGTAGTACCTACAGGAAATAATACAGTATGTTGTGGATTATGCGGTGACTGGGATGACCATGAGACAACAGATTTCCCTTCACAATTATTCAGAGTAAGGGAAGATAATAATAAATATGAGTCATAGTGTAATATTAAGGGAAGAGGATTATGAACATGAGTCATGGTGTAACACACACCACTAAAATAAGTCACAAAATAATACTTTGACATATAAATTGCTTGTTGGAAAGACCCTTATATATCCAAGATCACAGATACAAACAACCTAGCTAGAGAAACTAAAGGAATATGAACAGTGTACAAAATTCATACCCTAATAATGTACCATATGGAAACAATTATGATGATGAAGGAGAGCAATTTGGAGCATATAGAGGAGGTCGAGGTCATGGTAGAGGTAGGAGAGATGATGCAACATGCTATAAGTGCAGTAAACTGGGACACTTAAATAATGAATGCCTTGTTTTCATGTGACAAAGTGCAACAAACTTCCGCAACGCACTACAAGAATCAAGAAGTGATGAATTAGAAAACTTTAATTCCCAAAAAGGTGCCCAGATAATTAGGAGAGTCCCCAAAGAACAAGGTTAGGTAGCAAGAATCAGCCAGAGAAACAAAGATGGTTAGACAAATACATCTTCAACAAAATCTTGAGAAGAGAACCAGCGTAAGGAAGTCAAGCATGATAAATCTAAAAAGAAGAAAAATAAAGGGAAAGGAAAGGGTGTGTTAGTAACAAGGCAAGGTACAAATACCACAGGACATCATACTAGTGAAACAAAAGAGGAAGAAAGTGAGGAGGAAGATACATTCTTCCCTAATAAAAACAACATGAGAAGATTGTACAGAAAACAAAGCAAATTGTAACTCAAGAGCAAGATAAATAGAAACAATATAATCACTTCTTTACAGAAGAAGAGGTGATAGTATTAAAAAAGATAACATAGCTAACGCAACAACACAATCTTATTGATAAATTGAAACAGTTTTCCAAATATTGTAACAAGGCGCAAGCCTAAAAACCAAATCTAATAGATGGGAAGAAGATATAGACATTGGAAAACAAAACCACTATTGGTAGATGTTCATATAAACCATAAAAAGGTCAGACATGTTATGATAGACCTGGGTGTAGATGTGAACATGATTACTAAGAGGCTATGGGAACAACTAGGAAAACCTAGGTTGACTAAAACTCCTTATAACATCACTTTGGCAGATGGATCAAGTATGGGAACACTTGGTACTTGGAAAAAAGTGGAAGTAAACCTAATGGGGGTAAAACAATTCATAGACTCTATCGTTGTAGAAATGAAAGAACAAGGTGATTCATTCAATGCATTACTACAGTTGAGATGGTTTATTGACGCAAGTGGTATTGTTGACTCTCACAAAGGGGAATTATATTTTGTAGATAACAATAATGGGAACAACCATGGAAGAATCATACATTGAAGAATCTAATTATGCAGAAGGTATTGATAACTATCCTAAGAATATATACTCAATATCCAAGTTAGGTATGGATGAGACAATAGAAGAACCTAATTCGAAGGGAGAGATAGAAGCAAAAGATAATTATAGTACTGATAGTGAGGAAGTACTAGACGCATGGATAAGAAATGAACTGGAGCTAAGAACTCAAAGAATGATCAGGTTCAAGAGGATATTTATGCTTCGGACCAGTAGGGAAACCTATCGCAAACTTCTGCATTAAATGATAATCCACTGCAAAACACATGCGACATCTATGAAGAGCAGAATATAAATAAATCTTAGATATCTCGATAAGTAAATCATATTATGCGAGGCATTTCACACATCAAACTACGTAAGTTTTCAAGAGTACAAGACCTACAAATATACTTGACAAATATGGAGAAATTTTTACAAATGAATACATGAGACTAGAAGTAGTACAACATACATTAGTATGTAATGCGGAAAATTGGTGGACCACCCATAAAGATACAATTAAATGTTGGCCAGTATTGAAGATTTTCATCAAGATAAGATATCTACTGGAGGAAGAATATAAAGTCATACCCAAATATGAGCGATAGATTCCACCGTAGGAGCATTTAACCATTTGTATAATAGTATGGGAAGGCAGAAAGGAGTACAATATTTTATAAGCCCATCTATTCTGTTGGACACTATCAACAATAGCACAAAGTTGGTACGTAAATTGATAAAGGAGAAAAGAAACCAAAAATTGGGATAAGATAAAAAATAACTTTGTGCACACATTTTCCTTTGTAGGGACGCACGGTCCTTATCAATATTTATTTGTTTTCATCATTCGCCGACTAGTAGAGCCACTGAAGAATAGAAACACTAAAAATTAGAGTGGAGGCAAAAGTGACTTGGGTTTACAACATGGGAAGATGCCCCCAAGACATCCTCCACAACGTTATGCCCCCAATGTACAACACAAAAATTCCAATAAGATAGAGGAGAAGAAGAGAAGAATAGTGAAACAAATAGAAGAATGGTCACAACAAAGGTAATCTCCTTATATCCTTGACTTTACAAGAGTATCAAGGGTCATCTAAAGAGACCTCAAAATCTTTTAACACAACATGTGGGAACACAACAAAACACAATAAAATATATCTATTTTAAGAGGAGGCCAAACTTGCGAGCATCTTAGAGAGATGCTCCATCAAGTGTGATAAAATGCGCAAGGAATTCATACCCGGTTGATGTTTATTTCTAGAATGGCTACATGGTGCTTGTTTCTCAAGGCCTTGTATGTTTGAAATCTTTTGATCCTTACAGGGAGGGGAATCATTATGTTTTTCCACCAATGATTTACGCCTTGTTCTTTTCCTTTCTTATTCTACATTGCTTGATGAATGAGCCTTTCACAATGAAATGGGATGCTTCTCATCATCACCACCTTCTCTTGCTTCAAGTGATTACATATAGGCTGCTCCATATGCGTATCTTGTGCATTTTGGTTATCTCCCCATCCATAAAGGGATAATAGAGGAGGAACCTCAACATAGATACCTTTTCCTCATGGGCAAAGTAAATCTTCATTTGTTGTCTTATCCACCTCTATCATACCAACTATGCCATCATAGTCAAGATAGTCATCTTCAATCTCTATTGTATTTTATTCCACCATATTATTATCTCTATGTTTAGGAAAAGGATCAGTGAAGATTTGTAAATTTTGATCAGAGGAGCTACCGCATTGTCATTCATACCAGTAACCTGTATCACATTAGAATTGATGAGGTCTTGAATTTCATGTTTAAGACATTCATATTTCAGTATCATGTGTCGACAAGCAGTAATAGTGACAATAAGAATTAACATCAAATGAAGGTCCTTATATCTTACTATTGTCAAATGGATGAGAATGAGGAAGCTTCAAAAGATTGTTGTTCACTACATGAGTTATTATCGAATGGAGAGAATCTGAAAATGGAATGAATTGTATCTGTTGTTGTCTGAGTTGAAATGGTGTCCGAGTAGGCTTTGGAATAGTAGACACTTGTGATTGAAAATTATTCGAATGTTTCCCATTATTTATAATGAAATCCCTGTTATTCTTCTTGAATGAATCTTGAAATGATCCAGCTACGGATTCACCAACACAAGTCGATGAGGTATGATTCTCATACTGACTAGCCAAAAGTTGGTAATCTCGGAGAGCTATGCATCGACGTTGAAAAGAACTATACTTCATCAACAATATCTTGTTGCATATGTTTGGTTGTAGATTCATTATGAAGACTTTTTAAATATCCTCATCTTTAATCAGGTATTGTATTTGTGAGATGAGATCTTGATGTCAATCGATGAATTATGTTAATTTCTCTTTCAGACCTTGTTTTAAACAATGGACCAAATCAATTCAGCGAGATAGAAGGTCCAATGTTTTCTTGGAAATTTTGCAAGAATTGATCAACTCACTGTGAGAAGGATTGTATGGAATTAGGAGGTAAAAAGAAAAACCATTCCAAAGTGGTATCTTTGAGAGATCGATGAACAAGTTTTGCTAACAATGGCTCGTTAAAAAAGAAATCACAACACATTGTTATGTTTGTTGCCACATGAGTATTAGGATCACCTTTACCACCAAACTTTTCAAAGTGAGGAGTCTCAAATTTGTCAGGAATTTGAGCTCTTAAGATTGAATAAGATAAAGGACTGTGAGCACGATATGTTGGTAAAGTAGGAACTGAGAAGAAGCATTAGTCAAGTTTGTCACTTTTTGCTGCAAGGAAGACATACTCTACAAAAGTTGGTTTAAGAGGGCATCATTGGCTGAGGTGATTTGTGGATTGGAAAGAGATGCATTGGATGCTATAGTTGTGAAATTAAAAGGTTGTTGGTAATAAGTGGAGGTGATGGGTGTTTGAGAATAAGTATGCATTGGTATAAAGACACGGGGTGTTGAGTTTTGATAATTAAATGTAACAACTTTGTAATTATTTCTAGTAGATCTTCCTATAGTAGTGGTAACATTACTACAAGCATGTGGATTGGTGGTGAGAATTGATGATGTGAAAGTAGATATTCTAGTCTTCGGTATCAGTGTCAAGACTGGTGAAGTTACATATGTCGATGTTGACACATTTTCAATGATATTTGCGTGGCTAACCACTGGCATAATGTTATTATCCATTATGTGGGCTAATACATGGAGCATGTCAACACCTTCTTGGCCTTGTAACAATCCTCTTATACCCTCAACAATAGGTACCACTTCTTGAGATAGATGTGCACATTCTACATTTTTTTAGAATTCAGCTAGTTGTTTATCAAGTTTCTTAATTTGTTCATCAAGCACATGTGAAACTACATCAATCACATCCTCAACATCATGAAAAGTTTGTTCTTCTATTGTGTTGGTGTTTATGATATCTTGCAAAGATGTGTTAGAAATAAAAGAAACACTACTTCAATGAAAATCTGATTTGAGATAAATTTTAGCAAACTTTTAAGTGTGCATTAACAATGGAGATTGTAATCAAAACATAAACCCACAATACATAAATATACCAGAAGTATAATGAAGTACATAACACAAGTGTTTAACATGGATAAAACCCTTTCAGGTAAAAAACTCTACCAAGAAAAGAGGCCAAGTTGTATTATCTTCACAAAAGGAGATTACAAATACATTCACTTCCTCTGTCCTTCAACCTTCACTCCAGTAGAACCTGGGTACCTGTAAACTGTTATATGCATCTCATCTACTATGCTATGGTTTTTATAGAATTTACACAACCTCAAGACATTAAATGACTTCTTACAAGCCCATAACACTTGTCAAGACGCAACAATACAACCTTGGGCGTCCATAGCCAAGAATAGGCTCTTACGAGGTCATAAATGCTGTCATACATGCATCCTACACTTGGAAAAATGTTCCCATGCAAGCTTGAATGACTTGGGGCCAAAAATAGCCACTTACATCATCTTATGACACATCATATGCTATTATTAGTGTCATAGATTCTTATGACAACTTACAGTTGTCATAGAATCTCTTACACCCTCTTACAGCATCTATGACGTGCGTCATAACACTAAAAATAGATTATTCCTCCACATGTGCACCCCACTTTGACCAATTACCATTTACCATAGTAAATGACATCCTGTAACTACCATCGGTAACTCTAGGACTTACCATGCAGTAACTCCGTAATTACCATGGACAGTAAATAATTTTTACCACTGCTAGTGAAACTTGTACATCCCTTATGGATAATTACAAATTACAAATAATAAATGGAATAAATACAATATTGGGGTTTACAAGGTTAATGGCACCTTATCCCAACATTCTCCCACTTGACATTATACATTGTAAATCAACCCATAGAAAATCAAATGAAAAATAATCAGGCACGAGAGACAAGGCCCATGGCCTCTCTATACCACATAAACTTCTCTGTGCTCACATGCTTGGTCAATGAATCTGCAACATTCTCCTGAGTGTCTATCTTCTTCAACTCAATCTCTCCATTTGCAACCAACTCTCGAACAAAGTGATACTGAACATCAACATGCTTAATTCAAGCATGATACATGGGATTCTTAGCTAAACAAATAGCACTCTGGCTATCACAACCAATCTGAATATTCCTGCAATCAAAACCAATACCTGTACATAGTCTCCTCAACCAAATTGTCTCCTTAGAGACATGAGTTGTATCCATATACTTTGCTTCTATGGTGGACAAAGCAAATGTGGGCTGCCTCTTACTCATCCAACTCATTGCACCTCCAAATAGAGTAAACACATAGCCACTAGTGGACCTTCGACTATCCAAGTCACTTGCCCAATCTACATCAACAAAACCCTATATGTCTAAAGATTTATCAGGACTATCAGTACTAGAATACACCAAACAATGGTCAAGAGAACCTGCAAGATATTTAAACACCCTCTTCGCATAGTTCCATTGTTGTCTACTAGGGTTAGACATAAATCTGCTCAAAACTCCCACTGCTTGGGCAATATCTGGTCTAGTGCAAACCATTGCATACATCAAACTCCCTACAGCACTAGCATATGACACATTAGACATATCCTCAAGATCATCCTCAGTCTTTGGACACATATCTAATGAAAGCTTAGTACCAATGGGTAAAGGAACACTAACTGGGTTACAGTCCTGCAAACTAAACCTCTGCAAAATAGTATTCACATACTTACTTTGTGACAACCAAAGATTTATGTTAACTCTGTCCCTCCTAATCTCCATTCCCAAAATATACCTTGCAGCACCAAGATCCTTCATCTCAAATGCACCTGAAAGTTGGGCTTTAAGCTCACTGACCATACCCTTAGTATTGTTGAAAAACATGTCATCAACATACAAAGCAATAACCAGTATAGAATCATCAACACAATGAATTTAAACACAATGATCCTTCTCACTTCTAACAAAACCTAATTTCTAAACAAATGAATCAAACTTTTGATACCGCATTCTGGGGGACTATTTCAGACCATAAAGAGACCTCCTAAACCTGCAAACCTAATGTTCTTTTCCTTTTACCTAAAAACCTATAGGTTGTTGCATATAAATTTCTTCTTCAAGATCTCCATGTAAGAACGCAGTCTTAACATCCATTTGCTCAATCTCCCAATCATAAGCTGCAGCAATGGATAAGAGAAATCTAATAGAAGTCAATTTAGCAATAGGAAAGAATATCTCACCAAAATCAACTCCCTCTCTCTGGGAGTAGCCCTTGGCTACCAGTCTAGCCTTGTACTTCTCCAATGACCCATCTGCTCCAAATTTCTTTTTGAAGACCCACTTACATTCTATGGCCTTTCTTCCTTAGGGCAAATGAGCAAGATCCCAGGTGTTATTAGAGTCCAAAGCCATCATCTCCTCCTGCATGGCTAGCTACCAAGACCCCCTATCATCTGTAGAAATAGCTTCCCTGTAGGATCTAGGTTCATCATTAGTACTCAATAAAGCATATACACAATGAAAATCTGGTGGGCTATACCTATCAACTGGATTCCGTTGTCTTGTGGATCTCCTCAAGGGTGGAGTAAGAGACTCTACTTGTTCTTCTACATGATCATATGCACCAACTTCTTCTGTCACAAAAAATTCATCTTCATCAGAACTACTTGAATCTTCTTCTTCTTCTTCACTCCCCAATCCATCATTATGTTTTTCCTGAGGTGCATCTTGCTTCTCTAAATCAAAGTGCACCTTCTTTACCTTTTCTTCTTTCTCTTTTGGCTACTCAGGTTCAAAAATAGCTCTAAGTTCCCTGAAAATAACATCTCTAGAAAAGATAATCTTGCGGGTTAGTGGATTCCAAAGCTTATAACTTTTGACATTATCACCATATCCAATGAATGTACACTTTTCAGCCTTTGGATCCAACTTAGATCACTTTTCCTTAGGCACATGAGCAAAAGCCTCACAACCAAAAACCCTTAAATGTGAAACAAAATGTTTCTTACCTATCCACACTTCATAAGGTGTTGAATCAAGAGCCTTACAAGGAGATCTGTTTATCAAGTAGCAAGCAGTACACACAGCGTCTGCCCAAAAGCATTTATCCAACTATGCATCACTAAGCATACTTCTAGCCCTTTCCATAATTGTTCGGTTCATCCTTTTTGCAACACCATCTTGTTGTGGTGTATACGGAGTTGTCTTTTGTCGGATTACACCTGCATGCTTGCAAAACTCATCAAATTCCTTAGAGCAATATTCCCTTCCATTGTCAGATCTTAATATTTTTATCTTTAAACCTGATTGGTTCTCTACTAAGACTTTGAATTCCTTAAACTTAGTGAAAACTTCAGATTTATGCTTCATAAAATAAATCCATATAAATCTTGATACATCATCAACGAAGGTTACAAAATAACGAGATTTTCCAATAGATTCATTATCCACATGTCCAAACACATCCGTATGAATAATTTCTAACTTCTCTTTTGTTCTATTGCTTCCTGAAGGAAATGATTTTCTATTTTGTTTACCAAACATACAATGCTCATAGAAATCAAAGTGCTCATCAGAATAGGAGAAACCATCCAACAAAATTTTATTCTTAATAGTTTTTAATACATTATTGCTTATGTGGCCCAATCTATGGTGCCACAACATACATGTATTTTCAGTAGTGGCCTCAGATACATAGGAGGCATTATAAACTGTAATGGCTTCAAGCTTAAACAAGTTCCCAAATCTCTTCCCTTTCGCTACCACCAAGTTCCTCTCACCAATCTACAGCCATGCTTATCAAATGTCACATGCATTCCTAAATCATTCAACTTCAAAACTGAAATCAGATTTCTAGCTAAGCCAAGAACATGCAAAACACTAGGGAGGGTTTTAATCCTCCCATCACTGAAACACGACAATACCTTTCCTTTCCCGATAATCAGATATGTAGAGTTATCACCAAGGTAGATATTAACTCCATCATATTCTTCATATGAGGAGAACCATTCCTTATGCGGAGTCATATGAAATGAGCATACTGAGTCAACCAACCAGTGATCATTAGAAACAAGATTACATGCAGAAAGTAAAACTTCTTCACCTGCATTCAAGGACTTATCTGAAGCACTCTCCCACTATTTCTTGGGGTTTCTGCACTCCTTCACATGTCCCCTTTTACCGCAGTTCCAACACTTAACTCTATTCTTTTTACCAGGAGTCTTAGACTGGCCCTTGGACTTGTCCTTAGCCCCTTTCTGATCTCATTTAGGTCCCCTTTCCTTAGACCTTCCCCTGACACTGAGAGCATCCCCTGAACTATCGAAACTCTTCTTCCTTAATTCTTGTGACAGTAGCACTGAAATAAGAGCATCCAACTTCAGATCCGCACGGTTAGCAATGATAGCAAGGATAACATTCTCCCAAGACTTAGGTAAAGAACATAGAAGTAAGATACATTTATCTTCCTCACTAACCTCAACATCTACTAAATCACGCTGACTCACTAACAAATTAAAAGAATTTAAATGCTCTGCAACTGATTCACCTTCTCACATTTTCATGGAAAATAATTTTATTTTTAAATAAAGTTTCTTTACCATACTCTTGCTTGATAGATCTTACCCAACCATTTCCACAACTTGTATGCAATCTCTTCCTTTGCGACATTCAACAAGACAGAGTCTGAAAGACACAACCGGATGGTTCCCCGTGCCTTCTTATCTAGTCTATCTCACTCGTCTTGAGAGACATCGTCAGGTTTCTTCCCTTTTTGGATAGCTAACCATTGGTTTCTTTCTTCCAACAAATCTTCCATTTTTAGCTTCCACAACTCATACCCCATTCCATTGAACTTCTCAATGTCCAATCGAGAGGTTGATGCAAGGGTGGATGTAGCCATAATAACAACACAAGATTTGTAAAACAAATGCAACCAAATCTCCCACTACAGCTACAGCTTCAACACTACCACCCAAGAGTCAAAGCTAGCCAAGCTCTGATACCAAATGTTAGAAATGAAAGCAACACTACTTCAATGGAAATCTGATTCGAGATAAATTTCAGCAAACTTTTAAATGTGCATTAACAATGGAGATTGTAATCAAAACATAAACCCACAATACAAAAATATACCAGAAGCAAAATGAAGCACATAACACAAGTGTTTAATGTGGAGAAAACTCTTTCGGGTAAAAAACTCCACCAAGAAAAGAGGCCAAGTTGTATTATCTTCACAAAAGGAGATTACAAATACATTCACTTCCTCTGTCCTTTAACTTCACTCCAGTAGAACCTAGGTACCTGTAAACTGTTATATGCATCTCATCTACTATGTTATGGTTTTTATATAATTTACACAACCTCAAGACATTAAATGACTTCTTACAAGCCCATAAAACTTGTCAAGAGTCAACAATACAACCTTGGGCGTCCATAGCCAAGAATAGGCTCTTACAAGGTCATAAATGATGTCATACATGCATCCTACACTTGGAAAAATGTTCCCATGCAAGCTTGAACAACTTGGGGCCAAAAATAGCCACTTACAGCATCTTATGATGCATCATATGCTATTATTAGTGTCATAGATTCTTATGACAACTTACAGTTGTCATAGAATCTCTTACACCCTCTTACAGCATCTATGACATGCGTCATAACACTAAAAATAGATTATTCCTCCACATGTGCACCCCACTTTGACCAATTGCAATTTACCATAGTAAATGACATCCCGTAACTACCGCCGGTAACTCCAGGACTTACCATGCAGTAACTCCGTAATTACCGTGGACAGTAAATAATTTTTACCACTACCGGTGAAACTTGTACATCACTAATGGGTATTTATAAATTACAAATAATAAATGGAATAAATACAATATTGAGATTTACAAGGTTAATGGCACCTTATCCCAACAAGATGTTGATTCATCTTTTGTAAAGTAGTTGTGCAATGGGTTCTCCGATATTTGCATATCATTTCTATTGAAAGCACTAGAACCCATTAATCTACGACTTCTCTTTACAAAGATGTTTTTGTTATGGCAGCGAGCTATACAACTCATGCAAAGTCTTATAACACTAAATGCACAAACCAATAGAATGATCAAAAGGATTAAGGTAGTTATGCTTGGTGAAATACATAATGTGTAATTACAAACATTGAAATTTTGAATGCAAGGATGTCAAATGATGGAAGAATACTATGCAAAATCATATTTTAATGAATGCTTATGAGAGCAGAAAAATCTGAAGTAAGATTTTGACTACAAACCCTAGCTTTTGTAATTAACTAGGTTATATGAAAAATGCAAGTTTTCAACAAAATCCTAGCAAATGAGATCTTCAAATGCAAGATGTAATTGTCACCAAATTGTGCTTGGTAGCCCAATCAGGCTAGGCTATAAGAGTTGTTTTCTAATGCTTTCAGGAAGCAAGTGGCTTAAAATGAAACAGGAAGGAAGAGAATATCAAATCAAAATAGTCAAGAGAGAGGCTTCAGCCTCTACATTTTATCTAACATGTTTGCCCATTGTGCAGGTACAGATACTTGAAGACCATTCACCTATCTTCTTTCTGAAAAAGGAAAAAAAATTGGTAGGGTCATAACTCCTCGCTACCTTATCAGAATTCAAAGTTTTTGGACTCGTTAGAAAGATAAACCAATTATCTAGTTTAAGTTCCAAGTTGCTAAGGCAACACCAACGCTGCCTCTAGGTGGATTGCCCTGATTTCTCTCCGAAGGCCTCTGAAAATGCAATTTACTAAGATGTAGAATATCAAAAAATAAAAAATAAAAAAATATTTTTTTTTTATATTTTCCCAAAAATACCATTCTGCACTTGATCAAAAGTTTTTCAAGGTACAGAAAAATAGGAGAGGAGTCGAACTGAAGTGCAAGGTCATGCAGGGAGAGATATTTGGAGTTCTATCTTTGACATGACTATTTTTGGCAGTTTCTTGGTCAAGGACTTTGAGACTTGGAGTTCCGAGTTATTTTTTCTCAACTTGGAGGAGTTTTGGCACCTAAATTTTAGGCTTTTCACTTGTGCTCACCCATCAACTTGGAGTTACTTTTTCAAACTCATTCATGCATATTTTTGAGTTCAGTTGAGCTAGAGTTGATTGCCCATTCACTTTTTGGAGACAGTTTTGCATTATATGAAAAAAATTATGTTTTTTTTATTAGTTTTGCTTTGGCCTTTGTACACCAGCAAAGAAGAGATTGTCTTCTAACTCAGTTTATTTTTTTTACAGTTTATTCAGCAGTAGTAGTTCATTTTTTTTCAACAGATTCATTATTATTATGCAAAGATTCCTTTCAATTTCTAATACGATCATGGATTCTTCTTTTCGAATTTAGGTGTCTTATTTATTTTGTGAGTGATTTGATGAGAATTTATTGTATTTTTCTTGAAAACCTATGAATTCTTTATCTCACTTATTAGATGCAAGTATACAAACTTCAATTTATTACAGGTCATAGTTTGTGTAAGATTGTTCATGCCTTGCTATGAAATACTTATGTAATCAAATTGATTAGTTTAGATTGTAAGAATAGGTTTATTGGAAGGTGTTTGTGAGTTATATTGCAGATTTAAGATCAAATTTTGGTGCATCACCCCATTTAGGATAGATTTTGTAGTGCAATTTTTAGTTTATTCAATTTTCTTCTATCTCTTTTCTCCATCAAGTTATAGATCTAAAGGGGTTTTTTAAAGGGAGTTGGCTCTTCTGGAGGTTCATTCTAAAAATCGACAGACCCACATTTGAGAATGTTCCCATGTTGCACGGGATTTCGAAGCTTGTAAAGGCTTAGCATTCAGGGCATAATCCTTTGTGACAACAATTTTTGGCATGCCCAGTGGGACACTGAAACTCGTTTCAGTCAAGAATTCAAATCTTTTTTACTACTATCTTGGTATATGCAGTAGTATTTTTAGTCTTTTAGAGGTAAACATTATACCTTGTGACTCTAATCTCTAATTTTTGAAGTAGATTTAGTGAATTCCAGCACATGAGAAGAGTGCAGACAAGAGGAAGTTGTTCTTTTGATTATTTACAACTTTCACCTTGAAGGAGAAGAGGTAGAATAGTTGCAAGGGCATCTAGTCCAACACTAAGGACCAGATCTACTCCTCCAAGGATTGTAGAATTTGATCAAAGGAACTTGGTGATAGATCTTTAAATTCAGACTCCACAGATACCTCAAGCTCCACCAATGGCAAGAGCATATCCATTTGTTACATTTAACATTGGAAGTCCATTGTTGCTTGCAGCATATGATGACATTTATGTAGCAGCCTTGAGAGGTTTGCCAATCTTTACGGGTGAGGATCAAACCACCCCAATTGAGCATATAAAAGATGTAGCCACACTATATGCAGTACATCACATAACGTAGGAAAATGTCGCAGTCAGATTGCTGGCTACATCTTTGAAAGGAAAGTCCCTTCAATGGTTTAGAGGTTTAGCTGTTGGTTCTATCACATCCTAGGACTTGCTGGGAGATACTCTAAATAAATAGTTTGAAGACAAATTAGATAACTTGTTTGTGATGGAGCAGCTAAGTACAATAAAAAGAGCTCCCCAGGAACATGGCTAATTTTAATTTTAAATTTCAAAGGACATGGGACAGAATCCCGGCAATGGTAAAACCTACAGTCAAACATGCTTTTTTGTATTTTCTTAGAGCATTAAATAGCGACATTATTGTTATGATCCAATCAATGAATGGAACTTCATTACGAGCTGCTTATGCAATTGCAATTAGAGCTGAGAAGAACTTGCTTCAGGCAGGCAAAATAGCTCCAAGGCTATCAATGCCTATCTTTCTCAAAATACAGCCATCACTTCCCACCTATAAATGTTGTATCTATTGTACCAGCTTTGGGTTACACAGCTACAACACAAAATAATCATGTTTTAGCCCCTTTCCAAGAATTGTAGGAGATAAAAGGGTTACTACAAAATTTTAGTAATGAGTTGGTTAATATAAAGAAGCAACAAGGCTAAAATTCTAGACCCTACCAACCTCCATACCAAGCAAATAGGCCTTCAAATCAAGTTGACCCTCAGCCTCAAAGGAAGAATTACAATCCAAGACCTTTTCATCCATATAATCCAAATATTGTGAGTTCATCAAGGGAGATGCTTCCAATGGAAAAAAATCTGGTTCAAGACCATGAGTGTTGTTTTCCATGTAACTAGCCTCATAGTCAATCATCTTGTCCAAATGGAGTGTTAAATCAGGCACTTATGGTGCAGAATTTTGTTGTTGATTAGCAAAATAGTGGGCAAGTGATGAATGCAGATGGTCAAAATGAAGTGGCTTTGATGAACTGGTAGGGAGAAGAATTTTGTGGTGTCAATCAACCTCAAAGACAGTGGCAGAATCAGTCATATAACTCTGTAGGAACAAATACAAGATCCAAGAATAGCCAGGTATTTCACATATTCCCTTACATCAAGTTCAAACTTTGCCAAGATAAGTTGTACCAAGCAAAGATCAACAGAAAATTGAAACACAACCACAAGTGCAAGGAGAGGCTATTGTTCTAAAAGTATAGCAAAAGGTAAATCCACCTTTTAACATTTTAGATCACATGAAGAAATCTAATATCAGTCTTTCAATGCGGGACTCTTTGTCTCTTCCGGGCCAAAGAGATTTATTACAAAATGCATTAACAAGTCTCACTGTGTCAAATGAGCCAAGTAAGGATCAGCCAAAGGTGAATATTGTAACTTATCAGCCAAAATAAATACTAGTTCAAATAAGTTACAACCAAACCAAGAGGTCAAGCCACCTCCTTTTTATGTCACTTTGATTGTTGGGAATCATCTTCTCCAAAACTGTATGATAGATTCAAGGGCTAGCAGTTTAGTAATGCCAAAGAAAATTGTTGACCAACTGGGTTTAAAATATGAACCACTCTCAAAAGGAGTTGTTCAATTAGATGGTACAACCATCAATACAATAGGAGTGATCAGAAATTTAAATCTTACATTACATGCTTGTCTGAATTTTGCAATTCCACAAGAAGTGTATATTATAGATCTTCCTTCTTATTTTACATTATGTCTTGCAAGAAATTTTACAGCAAAATTGAGAGGATACTTATTGTCTGATTGGTCACATTTGTTCTTTAGAACCAGATACGGTACAAAAGTCACAATAAAATCTGAATTACTGGCTAAAGATCACATTGAGCTATATGTTCCAAGTCCTATTAATGTAAATCTCACATTTCATGAGTAGAATCAGCAAGATCAGCTTGGTGTCCAAGATCTTAACACCCTTGTTGAAGGTATTACAGACCTGTTCTTAGATGAATGGGGAGCTGAGAATCACGAAGTAAATACAGTTGAGCATATAGAACAAGTGGACTTGGGCATTTACATGATTCAAGAACAAGGTATTACTATTCCAAATCTGAGTAAAGATGCAAAAGTATAGAAAAAATAACAGTCCAATGAGCTATGGAATTTGTATTTCGATGGATCAAGGAGCAAAGTTAGTGCTGGAGGAGGTGTTGTGCTTGTTTCTCCAAGTGGTGAAAGGTATTTTTCAGCTTTTTGTTTTTCTTTCAGTTGTTCAAATAACGTTGTTGAGTATGAGGCCCTTGTTCATGGCCTGGAATGGGCTAGAAAGAAAAATTTTAAGTGTCTTCAAGTGTTTGGAGATAGTGAATTAGTGGTTAATCAAGTAAGGAATATTCATGCCACTAAAAATGACTTGTTAATATGATTGAGGAATTTGATGCATTTAATTTGATGTCCATACCAAGATCTTAGAATAAAAAAGCTAATAAACTCACTACCATGGGAGTTGAGTTTGATATTCCAGCTGAAATAAAAAATGTTGTTGTTCAGAACTATGTGAAAGCTATTAGACTTGATGTGCCAGATAATTACATTTATTGGTAGGTATTTGATAGTGATGAATAGATTATTAGTTTCATGATTCAAGAAGCTAAATTTTTAGCTTCTAACTAGCAAAATTTATCTCAGCAGTATGAAGATCAGATTCTTCAACTTAAGACCAATAAGTTGCCAAAAGGTTTGATAACTCTTGAGTCAATCTTCAACTCAGATGATCAAGGCAAAAAAGAGAAATCTAGTTTATCCATCAAACATGATCATTATGAGCAAATTGAGATTTTCAAAGGTAAGTTGTTAAAGCTTGGCAAGGTATGTACCTTAGAAGAAAAACATGCATTTGTTTTATATTGTCAAGAATTTGCTGATGTGTTTGCTTGGGAGTACCATGATTTGAAGGGTTTTGATCCTGAATTAGCTCAGCATACTATAGAGCTAGATCCCAAGGCAAAATCCGTAAGACAGAAACAAAGACCTCTGAATCCAAAGTTGGAATATCTAATGAAGGCTGAGTTAAATAAGCTTATTGAAAGTAATATCATTTCCCAATCAAACATACCTCATGGGTGTCTAATTTTGTCCTTGTGAGGAAGAAGAATGGAGAAATTAGACTTTGTGTTGATTTCAAAGACCTTAACAAAGCCTCTCTCAAGGATCATTACCCGCTTCCATCCACGGAACAAATTTTGCAGGTAGCATCTAGATCTGATAGATTCTCTCTTTTAGACAGTTTTTCAAGTTATAACCAAGTTCTGGTGAAGGATGAGGATCAGTTCAAAACTGCATTTACAACAAAATGGGAAACCATGGCATATAAGAAGATGCCATTTGGACTATCAAACACATGAGCTACTTTTCAAAGAGCTATGGACATGGCTTTCCATGGTTTGATGAACAAGTTTGTAATGGTTTACTTAGATGATATTACTATTTTTTCTAAAAATGCAAGTGATCATTTAGTTCATTTGAGATAGATATTTGAGATATGTAAAGAATATGGGGTTTCACTTAACCCAAAAAAGTGCATTTTTTCTGTCCATGAGGGAAAACTGCTTGGACACATTGTTTCTGAACATAGTGTTTTAATAGATAGTGAAAGAATTTCTTCTATTCTGGCATTACCAGCCCGCAAGAAAGGCTTGTAAAGCTTTCTAGGTAGGATAAATTTTGTAAGAAGATTTATTCCTAATATCACAGTTCTTTTGAAACCACTAACTTCTATGCTCAGAAAAAATACAAGTTTCAGTTGGACAAAAGAAGGAAAGTGGAGTTTTGAGGAGATAAAGGATGCCATAGTTGTTGCTCCAACACTCACCAACCCAAATTTTGATATATATTTTATTCTTTATGCATTCGAAAGTGTGGATACCATTTCAGCTATGTTATGTCAACAAAATGAACAAGGTTTGGAGCAGCCCATAGCATTTTTTAGTCAAGTTCTTTAGGACTATGAAACAAAATACTCATTTGTTGAGAAGCATGTTCTAGTTGTAGTTAGAAGCTTAAAGAAATTCAGGCATATGCTTTCCAACAACAAGATCTAGTTGTTGGTTGCTCACCCTACATCAAAGAATTCTTGTTGAGTAATGATATCAATGACAAAAGAGCAGGTTGGATAACCAAGGTTATGGAGTATGATGTTAATATTAAGGTTACAAAGCTAGTTAGAGGCAAAGGCTTATGTGAGCAGCTGGCAGGAAATGTAGAGGACAACCAAGAAACTGAGGAGCAAACTATTTTGGTGATAGAAGATGAGGAACCAACTGCTATTCTAATTTCTTCTACAAACTGGATTCAACAGATAATTAATTATCTTAACACTGGTGACTATCCTAAAGGTTTGGACAATGCAAAGAGGAGACATTTTAGATTGCAGGCCATTCCTTATGCTGTTATAGATGGAGTATTGTATAGGAGGGACTTTCATGGAGTTTTGTTAAGGTGTATTGAGCCAAATCATATTGATAAAATTTTAGAAGAATTTCATGATGGACCTTCTAGAGGTCATTTTGCAGCCACAACTACAACCCTTAAGATTATGAGAGTAGGATATTTATGGCCTGATATATTTAAAGATACTCATGCTTGGGTCAGAAAATGCAAAAAATGTTATTTATTTATAGGAAAATAAAGGCTTGCAACCTTGCCTTTACATCTGATTAAAGTGGATCAGCCCTTTGCCAAATGGGGGCTTGATTTTATTGGGCCTGTTAACCCACCTTCAAGTGTAGGTCACAAGTGAATTTTGACTGCAACTAATTATTTTACAAAGTGGTCTGAAGCTGTAGCATTGAAGGAGGCCAATGAAACTTCTATTCTCAACTTCTATCAGGACCTAGTTGCAAGGTTTGGTACTCCTGATTCTATTATTTCTGATAATGCATTGACATTTATTGGCTTGAAGATATCTTATTGGTCTGTTCAACATAATATCTATTTGAATACTTCATCCAATTATTACCCTCAGGGTAATGGACAGGACAAATCTACTAATAAGAACTTGATCAGAATTATCACAAAGACAATCGAGGATAATCAAAGGACTTGGCATGACAAGTTGAAGCTAGCCTTGTGGGCTGATAGGATCACTCCTAAAAGAGCTATAGGTAACTCTCCTTTTGTTCTTACTTATGGTAAAGAGGCTAGAGTTTCTATTTTAGCTAAGTTGCCTACATTAAATCTGATGAAATAACTCGAAATGTTAGAGGAGGAACCTATGGAAATTAGGCTTGCACAACTGATGGAACTAGAAGAGACCAGGAAGGAAGCATTGAGAAAGCTAGAGATTCATCAGGCCCAAAAGAAAAGGACCTTTGATAGGAGAGCAGTTTCGAGAGTGTTCAAGGAGGGTGATCTTGTTTTCAAGTGGGATGAGCTTAAAAGTAAACTTGGTAAGCATACCAAGTTTGATACCATGTGGGATGGCCCTTATGTGATTACTAATTGCAAGCAAAACAATGCATTTCAGCTTTCCAAACTGAATGGAGAGGTGTTACCCATTCCTATAAATGGGATTCACCTAAAGCAATATTTCTAAAGATCAAAAGTTGTAGATGTATCATAGTAACATAGAAGATTTCAGTTTAATAAGTGTTGATTGCACAGTTGTTTCATTTCACTTTCTTTTTTCCAAGAAGTGTTGATGCACAGTTGGCTGGTCCTGTTTGGAGCCAGTGTTGTTTTGTTTTCATTTTGTTTCTATTGTTGTTGTTTTCCCAGCAACTGAGTTTTCAAGGAGGTTTATGAGTTGTAAAGGCTAACAGAAGACTCTATTGCCCAATGGACATATAGGCAACTAGCCACTAGAGTTCTAGCAGGCAAAGCTGGCGTAGAGGTCACCAAAAATGTCACCAAATTGTGCTTGGCAGCCCAATTAGGTTAGGCTGTAAGAGTTATTTTCTGATGCTTTTAGGAAGCAAATGGCTTAAAATGAAATAGGAAGGAAGAGAATATCAGATTAAAATAGTCAAGGGAGAGGCTTCAACCTCTACATTTTATCTAACATGTTTGCTCACTGTGCAGATACAAGTACTTGAAGACCATTCACCTATCTTCTTTCCGAAAAAGAAAAAAAAATTGGCAGGGTCATAACTCCTTTCTATCTTATTAGAATTCAAAGTTTTTGGACTCGTTAGAAAGATAAACCAATTATCTAGTTTGAGTTCCAGGTTGGTAAGGCAATGCTAATGCTACCTCTAGGTGGATTGCCCTGATTTCACTCCGAAGGCCTCCGAAAATGCAATTTACTATGATGTAGAAAATATCAAAAAATAAAAAATAAAAAAGGTAAAAATATTTTCGATATTTTCTCAAAAATACTATTATGCACTTGATCAGAAGTCTTTCAAGGTATAGAAATAGGAGAGGAGTTAATTTGAAGTGTAGGGTCATGCAGGGAGATATATTTGGAGTTCTATCTTTGAAATGACTATTTTTGGTAGTTTCTTTGTCAAGGACTTTGAGACTTGGAGTTCTAAGCTATTTTTGCTCATCTTGGAGGAGTTTTGGGGCCTAAATTTTAGGCATTTCACTTGTGCTAATCCATCAACTTGGGGTTACTTTTTCAAACTCATTCGTGCATATTTTCGAGTTTAGTTGAGCTGGAGTTGATTGCCCATTCACTTTTTGGGGACAGTTTTGTATTATATGAAAAAAAAAATTATGTTTTTTTTCTTAGTTTTTGTTTTTGGCCTTTGCACAGCAGCAAAGAAGAGATTGTCTTGTAACTCAGTTTATTTTTTTTACAATTTATTCAGCAGTAGTAGTTCATTTTTTTCAGCAGATTCATTATTGTTATGCAGATATTCCTTTCAATTTCTAATACGATCAGGGATTCTTCTTTCTGAATTCAGGTGTCTTGTTTATTTTTTTAGTGATTTGATGAGAATTTACTATGTTTTGCTTGAAAACCTCTGAATTCTTTGTCTCATTTATTAGATGCAAGTATACAAACTTTAGTTTATTACAGGTCATAGTTTGTGCAAGATTGTTCATGCCTTGCTATGAAATATTTATTTAATCAAATTGATCAATTTAGATTGTAAGAGCAGGTTTATTGGAAGGTTTTTGTGAGTTATATTGCAGATTTAAGTTCAAATTTTGGTGCATCACCCCCTTTAGGATAGATTTTGTAGTGCAGTGTTTAGTTTATTCAATTTTCTTCTATCTCTTTTCTCCATCAAGTTATAGATCTAAAGGGGCTTCTTAAAGGGAGCCATCAAGTTACAAATCTGAAGGGGTTTTTTAAAGGGAGCCGGCTCTTTCGGAGGTTCATTCTCGAAACAAACAGACCCACATTTAAGAACATTCCCATGTTGTACGGGATTGCCAAGCTTGTAAAGGATTAGCATTCAGGGTGCAATCCTTTGTGACAACAGTAATATCATGAAATGGTTAATTATCATAATATAGATCAGATCTGATGTATAATTTAGAAAATCAAAATTTTTCAATGATATGCAATGGACATGATGCAAAACTATGCCTTTATGCAAGCCTAGAATATCTTTGTTTCACATTTTTCAAATTTATGCAAGATTTTTTAATGAATAATGGTAAGTATGTTATGAATTAATGCAAGATCTAAATTAAGCACTCAACAAGATGCAAATGCTTGATGCGATGAGTTCACCCAAATGTTAAGTATAAAAAAGGGGATGATGGAGATAAGTGTGCAAACTAGATCAAACCCTCTTCCACAATAACATTCGAGGACAAGATTGAGCTAAATCAGAACCAAGGAGAACGTGGACTCAACTACAGATCTTGTGCTCTTGTTTGATATGGAAAGATGTGATTTAACCAAGCCTTTTATCAAATCCTAGGTCAACTATGCATAAAACCTTAGTTCTAGATAATCAACTCATAACAGGTCCAGAAAACAATTGAAATGCAGAATCTGATTGCACAAGGGAGATCAAAGAGGTATCAGAACCTGTATCTTAGAAGATGAAATTTTGGAGGATGAAATAGGGACCGCCCAAGTCCTAAAAGTGAGAATCTACTGGAGGTCAAAATTGAGAAAATGTTGTAACCGATGTTCAAATGTTAGATCTAGAGCCTGAAAGTCTAGAGGACTTGGGCAGTTTGGGGAGATCAAGGAGGTATTAGAACCTGTGTCTCAAAAGATGAAATGTCAGAAGATGAAATAGGGACCGCCCAAGTCCTGAAAAGTGAGAATCTGTCGGAGGTAAAAATAGAGAAAATGTTGTAACTAATGTTTAGATGTCAGATCTAGAACTTGTAAGCCTAGAGGACTAGGGTGCCAACCACCCAATTCTTTTCATAGGAATATTCTGGAACTTCTTCCAGATCTCAAAACCTTGATTCATGCACAGTCTTCCTGTAAATTCACTTTCCCTAAATCTTGTACCTATAACCTATACACAAGATGACAAGAGAGAGTTTGGGGATTGTAGTGTTTATGGATTTGCTTCAGTCGAATCTCAAGATAGCATTCAATCTTCCCAACACCGTTGTTAGAGAGTGTGTGCCCTTGCAAGATAGAGGCTAAAGATAAACCAAATGATGAAATGATTCAAATAGCAATGACATCATCTTGGAGGTGAAGTTCTTAGGAGAATGAAGATCTTTCAACTCATAAAGAGATGGATGATGTTTCCAAATCTGCAATAACACATAATACAAACATGAATATGCAACAATAACACAATGAATGTCTTGAATACACTTTGCTCTAATGTCATAAGTTCACAATATCCATCTAGGTTCATAATGAATTCAAAAATACACTTATATATGTTTTCCCACTAACATTCGTGAAATTAAATCACAAGAGCTGACAAAGAGGAACATTTTAAAACGTCTTATGCCAACATAACATTAATTGGCCCTGACCAATCAGGGGAGACTTGGGTGGCTGGCACCCAAGTCTAGGATCCCATTTTTAGTCTCAGATGAAATTAAGGAAGTGTCCAAGGTCCTAAATTTACATTGGTGCTAAGCAATCTCTTTGTGATGATCAATTATAATGCATAATGTAATTAAGGGGGCCTAAGAGTTAAACTAGGAGGTAAAAAGACGTGTCCACTTTTTACTTCAGAATAGTGTGTATGGACATTGTTTTGGATTATAGATGATATTAGATGTTCTAAATTAATAAAATAATTTTGGTTATGTAGTGTTTATGATTTTGCATTTAATTTCTGCAAAAATGAATATTTTAATTTAATTGTGAAATTTAATAAATTATTTGATTTTAGACATTTTAGACATTTAATATTTAATTATTTATTGCTTTGGTTGTATTTTCTATGATATATTGATGTTCAAAATTGAGTTTTGCAGGTGGGTAGTCCAAATCCTTTTTAGTTTGGAGATAAACTCAAATGCCCAGGTTTACTTGATTTTTAGATTTTGTCAGTTTTCACCAGTTGGGTTGTGTCAGGGATATTTGGATTAATTATCTTGGTTACTTTTTTATTAATTATTTTTATAGATTATTGGTATGAAGGTATGATTGTTATTATTTTATTTCATTTTATTATTAAGGATGGATATTTAAGAAGTTGTGTTAATTTGTATTTTTATTATTACATTGTCTTTTTGGTTTCCATTGTGGAAGTTGAAGGGGTTTGGTATGACAATTTTTTTAATGGAGGAATTTGATTCAATTCCTCTCATGTTGTGCGTCCGTGCTCTTCACTTTAGCTCCTCTATGCTTGTGCTAGAAAGAAGTTTTTAGATTCTGAATTTGATTGGAGATGGTGGATGATGGAAAGGATTTCTAGTAGATAGCTGGAAATTGTTGATTGAGACAGATTATTTCAGTTTGGTACCCATTCTTGTGCTATTCCTAACTTGGACAACTAAGGTAGGGTTTGCTAATTTATTTGGTTTCTAGTTGTATGGATGTAAATTGTATAAAAAATGTTGTGGTTTATTGTTGTACATCAATGCTGATATGTGTATGAGTGTTTGAATGAAATTTTATAGCGATTGTTTGTGAATTTGTTGGTCATGCATGTGATTGGGGTTTGGGTGTAAAAAGGGAGTAGATCTCACCTGAGCATTAAGAGCCTCCCCCGTGTGGGGTTGAGGAAGGCATGGAGCCTCTCTTGGAGAAAATGTGACATGTTTGCATTATGGAGGATGTGGGGGTTTTGGTGTTTTGAATGGTTGTGATGTGGGGGTGTGTGTTGTGGGTTGGATGGAAGGATTGTGTTATTGTGGGGATGATTGTGATTTGATGGGTGGAGTTGTGTTGTGGATTGTTATGGAGTAAGGGTTTGAAGGGTTGTGGATTTGCTAGTGTGATGACATTATTTGTGAAAAGGAGAAATTGTTATTGTTGTGGTATAATCCCCAAGAGGGAAGGGAATCCTCTTTCTCCCCCTTTGCAAGAATTTGGAAAGGATTTTTTGTGTGTGAGTCAAGCTGTGTTAAATTTGGTTTTATCTGTGTTTTATTTGTGAGATTTCATTATGGGCATTTGAATTTTATCTCCTGCTCAGGGTGGTCTTGAAATCCAATTCCTATGGTTGGGAGGAGAGCGGTACTGGGCTTTTCATTGTGTGTACAGGTTTATAACGAGCTGAATATTGAGCTCTATTTTATTGGATGAGCGAAATTCCTCTTGCTAAGTTGTGAATTGATATCAATGTAATGATTTTATTATTATGTGGAAAGAAGTTTTACTCAGTTTGTAAGCATTTGTATCTAGTTAAGTGGCCTTGTATTTGCCATTAGTTTGTCTAAGAAGAATGGAAATATTTTATGTATGGCTCTGGTTATTGCTATGAAAATACCATGTTTCATTTAATTCTATGTGGCTGGAAAAGATCATTTTTGAACAACATCATTAGTAGTGATATTTTATTCAATTAACTATTATGAATATGCTATATGATGAATTCTAGTTAATTAGATTTATGCAATTTTTTATATTTAAACCCTGTATTACACAGGAGTTCATTGATATGAACTATACTAACAAATTGTGTGAATGATAATAATTAATTGATGTTTTTTTATTATAAACATATGTTACTTTATTGCAGCCACAGGCCAGTGGACGTTGTGGCATCCATGACTACCATGACCCTAAGGCCATGGGAGCCATGGGAATCTACAGCTCCCACCCATATATTTGGTCGGCTATGGCAAGGTCGTGGCATGGCCAGGGCTACCACAAGCTGGGGCCCAAATTATGGATTGTGTGTTTTTTATTGTTGATGCACTTGTATATTCAACGAGTCCTTTGTCATTTGATTTTATTATATATATATGTTGGGAATTAAGGTGTCTCAACCTTTGCAAATTCATAGCATTTGATATTTGTGTGTATATTTATTTATTGGCCTAATAATGTATTTATTCTTGCACATCTTGTTTTGTCATTTAGTGTGAGGTGGCATGGTGACATGTCATCGTACTTGTAATGACTTGGATGGTCAAGTCAACATATGATAATGTAAGCATCGCATTTGAGGTGGCACTAATATGCCATGTGTTGGCATCTTGAGGTGTGTGGAAGGAGTTACTACATATGACGAACTCAATGACATGTAAGAGCCAGAATCAGAGATTCCTATGTCAAGTGAAGACAAGTGTCAGAGAATATCTTTGCATGTGAGGAAGGCATCTTTGAGTGCCCATGTTTGATTATGACATGTTGTAATATGAATATGATATTATTAATATTGTATGACGGATTCTCTTACATCAGTAAATGTTGTTATGTTTGGCAAATTCTATGATAGTTGTTTGATGTGTAAGAGCATCTATCATAGACTATTCTTGGTTGGAGCAGTCCACATTGGGAAAGTTAAACTTGCATGTTATGATGGTTGAATGGAGGTTGCTTGCATGTTGTATAAGTGTCCCAAGGCATTGGATTTTGATCATGAGTCCAAGTTGGACACCCACCTTTAGAAGCTTCCCATGTTGGCCTTGTAAACTCTATAAATCTAGGTGTTTAGAGTTGGAGTTGCATAGTTGATTTATAGGTACTGTTATGCTATCGGAATTGCTCTAGAACTAACATCTAGAAGACTCTTGAAATAACTTGCATTGCAAGTGTATTGTAATCGCCATTAGATTTGATAATACATTGTGCATGTTTTGGAGTGTGGGGTTTTTCACCCGTAAGAGTTTTCCCCATGTATATATTACGTCTCTTGCATTCTACTTCTTCTTGTATGGTGTTTAATCTCTCTATTATATGTTACACATATCTATAACTGTAAGGATCTAAAAATTTGTATACTATTCCCCTCATTAGTTTGGTGTAGGAAGCGTTTTTGTGTACCTCAGTTCCTTTTAGTTGGTATCAGAGCTTGATCACCTTTGATCCTAGTTGTTGGGTAGGGATTTTTGTATTGATCTTCGATCAAGTGGGAGCTTGTGTAGAGTATTTTGTGATCTTGTTGCAGGAAGGAGATGGCAGACACATCCAGAAGGATAGACTTGGAGAAGTTTAATGGCAGTAATTTCAAGTTGTGGAAACTCAAAATGGGGGACATGCTTGTGGATAGGGATCTATGGGAAACTATATCTAGCTCAAAACCAATGACAATGTATCAAGAAAACTGGGATCTCAAAGATCAAAAAGCTAAGGGTCTTGTGAGACTTTGTTTAGCTGACTCTGTCTTGTTAAATGTCCATGAAGAGAAGACTACGAAAGACCTTTGGAAGAAGCTTGGAGAAGTTTATTAGATTAAATCCCTAGTGAACAAGTTATTCCTGTGGAAGGAGCTATATTCTCTGAGGATGGAAGATGGAGGATCTGTTGCAGATCATTTGAATGCCTTTAACATGTTGGTTGCTTAGTTAACTTACGTTGGTGTGAAGATGGATGAGGATCATTGCATGACCTTTCTTTGTTCTTTACCAGACTTGTGGGACCACCTTGTCATGGCCATTGGGATCACTAGTACCTCCTTCAAGATGGATGAAGTGGTTTCTTTGCTATTGTTTGAAAAGATCTGGAGAAAGTCTTTCAAGTCAGCTAAGGAGACTCTTGCGGATCATGGTAGATCCAAAGATAAAGGGAAGAAGAAGGATAAGAAAATAGAAAAAGGGTAGATCCAAATCCTGTGGGAGATCTAAGTCTCTTGGAAAGTCCAAGGCACTGCGTTGGAACTCTAGCAAATCTGGGCACTTTCAAAAGGAGTGTAAGGAGGAGAAGAAGAAAAAGAAGATCTCTAATTCAGATTCTAACCTCAAGATGATGGTATTTTTTTGTTTCTTCCTTGGCCACCCGTGCATCAGAAGATGTGTGGTTGATAGACTCTAGTGCTTCTTTCCACATGAGCTCACATTGAGGTTGGTTTACCAAGTATGAAGAATTCAATGGTGGGAAGGTGTATATGGGTGATGAATCTCACTTGAAGATCGTTGGTCCTGGAAGAGTCTTGATTCGATTCCCTGATGGATGAGTTAAGGGGTTCAATGGTGTATTGCATATCCCTTGTTTAGCATGGAAGCTTCTTTTTGTAAGTTGAATGATGTGGGTGTTCAGGTTGTCTTCTTGAATGGAGGATGCAAGATGATGAGAGGATCTATGGTGCTTTCTAAGGGTACTCAGAGAGGTACTTTGTTTTAGTTGGATGCATCCAGTGCTCAGTGCAATAGAACCAACAATGAAGAAGTGTGTTGCATCAACTTTCGATGGTCATGCTTTATGGGTACCTAAGGGTGCTAATGCTTTGGAATTGAAACTTCCTACTGAGAAGACAATGTTGTGGCATGAGAGACTTGGTCACATTGGTGAGAAGGGTATTAGAGCCCTAAAAATAAGAACCTCACTAAGGGGTTAAATAATTGTAATCTTGAGTTTGATTTCTGTGAACATTGTGTATATGGAAAGCAAAATTGTGTTCAGTTTTACTCTAGTTCTCACAAGTCTTTTGGTGTGTTGGATCTGATTCATTCTGATGTGTTTGGTCATGTGAATGTTCCTTCAATTTCTAAATCATTATATTTTGTATCATTCATTGATGATAACAATAGGAGGACATGGATTTATTTTTTCAAAAGCAAATCTGAAGTCTTTAGTCAGTTCAAAGAGTTTAAATCTTTTGTAGAGAATTAGACTTGTAAAAAGATTAAGTGTTTGAGAACTTACAATGGTGGTGAGTTTTGTTTGGAATAACACAATGCAAAATCAGATTTTAATGAATGCTTATGAGACCAGAAAAATTTGAAATAAGATTTTGACTACAAACCCTATCTTTTGTAATTAACTAGCTTATATAAAAAATGCAAGTTTTCAACAAAACCCTAGCAAATGAGATCTTAAAATGCAAGATGTAATATCATGAAATGGTTAATTTCTGTAATATAGATCAGATCTGGTGTATAAATCAGAAAATCAAAATGTTTCAATGATATACAATGGAAATAATGCAAAACTATGCCTTTATGCAAGCCTAGAATGTCATTTTTTCACTTTTTTCAAATTTATGCAATATTTTTTAATGAATAATGATAAGTATGTTATGAATTAATGCAATATTTGAATTAAGCACTCGGCAAGATGCAAATTCTCTATGCGATGAGTTCACCAAAATGTTAAGTATGAAAAAGGAGATGATGGAGACAAGTGTACAAACTAGATCAAACCCTCTTCCACAATAACATTCAAGGACAAGATTGAGCTAAATCACAACCAAGGAGAAGGTGGACTCAACTAAAGATCTTGTGCTCTTGTTTGATATGGAAAGATGTGATTTAACCAAGCCTTTTATTAAATCATAGGTCAAATATGCATAAAACCATAGTTCTAGATAATCAACTCATAATAGATAGAAAACAACTGAAACTCAAAATCTGATTGCACAAGGGAGATCAAGGAGGTATCAGAACCTGTATCTTAGAAGATGAAATGTTAGAGGATGAAATAGGGACTACCCAAGTCCTAAAAGTGAGAATCTACCAGAGGTCAAAACTGAGAAAATGTTGTAACTGATGTTCAGATGTCAGATCTAGAGCCTGAAAGCCCAGAGGACTTGGGTGGTTTGGGGAGATCAAGGAGGTATCAAAACCTGTGTCTCAAAAGATGAAATGTTGGAGGATGAAATAAGGACTGCCCAAGTCCTGAAAGTGAGAATCTACCAAAGGTCAAAACTAAGAAAATGTTGTAGCTGATGTTCAGATGTTAGATCCAGAGCTTGAAAGCCAAGAGGACTAGGGCACCAACTGCCCAAGTATTTTCATAGGAATATTTTGGAACTTCTTCTAGATCTCAAAACCTTGATTCGTACACAGTCTTCCTATAAATTCACTTTCCCTAAATCTTGTACCTATATCTTGCACACAAGACGACAAGAGAGGGTTTGGGGATTGTAGTGTTTAGGGATTTTCTTTAGTCAAACCCTAGGATAACATTTAGGCTCCCAACACTATTGTTAGAGTGTGTGCCCTTGCAGGGTAGAGGCCAAAGATAAACCAAAAAATGAAATGATTCAAATAACAATGATGTCATCTCAAAGGCGAAGTCATCTCCTGATGCCCATGGTATGAAGGAGCAAATACATCAGTGTGTCGGCCAACTCTAGGGGGCACACCAAGATCAACAAGAAGCTTCTCTCATATCAAACCAGTGAAGGGAATCACCATGTCAATATTAACCTCACGAACAAAACCCCTCCACTCCTCGATGCTACTTGTGAAATAAACAAGGATAAGAAAAGTGACGATTCATAAACTTTAAGGAAAGAAGAATAATAAAAAATTAGAAAACAAAATTAGACTTATGAGGATCACCAAGCTACTAGAATGGATCAAAGCACTGCATCGCCTCATCAGAATGAGGAGGGCTAGGCCTTGTAGAAAAGCCCTCTAGTATCTCCTCATCAGAATCAACCTCCTATGCATCTCCTGTTGGTCACTTGTTTGATAAGTCATCTCCATATGGTACATAGTCCTCATTAGAATAATCTATATCATCAATGACAATGAGTCCTCAGGAAGGAGCCCCTCTCCCTCCCCTCTATCCACCTCTCAGGGTCCTAGAGGTTTTGGTGATCAAAACCCAAGAATCAAATGAGTCCAAATGATAGGTCTTTGTCCAACCTCACCCATCTCTTGGATGGATTTGTAGTAAGTGGGGACTGGGCACAAATTCTCTTAGAAGTCCTTGCCCAACTACTATAGAACACGCTTAATATGATGAGCCTCGACAAGACCATTACAATCAAAAACCTTTGATATGCAGAGGTAGTACTCTCTAATTGATCTGTCATTGGACCATAAACCCTCCATGTCTACATAATGGTCAACAATCATGTCTACATCGGTGAGAGTGACCACAATGTGCACAGAAGTATCAAAGTGGTCCACACGGTCCCATCTGGCGGCTCTCAATAGTCAACCATCATGAATAGGAATATCCTTCTTGTATGACCTGATATGCTCAAAAATCTAGGTAATGATCAGTGAGGAATGGTTGAATGCAAGAGCCCCACATTGAGTGATGTGATAGAAGTCTTTGTAGACCATAACAAGAATATCTTGACCCTAAGAAAAAATTGTACCTTGCTCAATACCCTGAATGATGGGTGCCCAACTCCATCTTAGATGACCTGAGGCCTTGTCTCCTAACTGTTGCAAGTATGAGGTTATCCAGTGTTGTCATTGATGTCAACATACTCATATTGCATTGACAAGAAGGATTTGATGAGCCGTGTGCTGAGGACATTGAGAAAATTAGTCTCAGTCAGGAACAGTGAAGAACAGTGATGAGAAGAAGGTAAATGTACTGTATAGGATGAGAACCGGAGAATGCGGATTAAAGGGTTAGTAGATATGAGTCTTGAGATGCTACAGTTAAGATTTCAGAGGTCCGCATGAAGATCTGAAGGAGTTGTGGCTACCGGTATAGAACCGGGTCCGGCAAGTATCCGGAGGTGACAGAGGATCACAAAAAGGTCCGGTGAGGTCCGGAATTGTATTATCCTAATCTGCGGATTGGAAGGAGTGTTTGGGATGTCCTTGTGATGTATCATCCTGATTTGTGTATGATTTGGAGGTCCGGAAGTACCTCTTGCATTATGACAGTGGCGACAGACTGTGTTCTTAAAGTTCCGGATGAGGAAGACAAGAGATCCCAGTAAGCAGAGGAAGTGCGGATGTATCCGGACATTCAGACAGGCTTGTGAAGGTTCTTGGATCATGTTTAGGTTGTGTTGTTGGTCTGCATTGATGGTAGAGCCCGGAATTGAAGTTATTCTTCCGGATGAAGTTCTTGCTCTGTGTAGCCGACCGGATGAGTTGTTCATCCTGCGAATGTTCTTGTGATGGCCGACCGGATGTGTTATTCATCTTGCGGATACTCCTATGGTTGTTTGCCGACTTAGATGCTTGTTCCTAAGTCGATGTCTTGTATAAATAATGATTTGTGAGTTCATTTCAGTGTGTGGTGTGAGGATGAGTATGATATAGTGAAGAAAGGTGCGAAAGGCAGAGCAGAGATTGTTGGGCTTAATTGGAACTGATCCGGACATGGTAGAGATGTCATTCTCCAGTTCAAGACTGTGATTTTCATCACTTTGTAGACAGTGTGTCTCCTTGTAGGCAGTGGGCCTCTTTGTGAGCAGTGTGCTCGGGCAGTGAGCCCTTATTGGCATGTGCCATTCATTTTTCTTTATTCTTCTAACAGAGAATAATTCTTGGGTTAATCACCCCGTGGTTTTTCCCTTAACCGGGTTTTCCACGTCAAAATCTTGGTGTTCAATGTGTTGATGCTTATCTTCTCTTGTGTTTATGTATTATGCTTCCATGGATGATTATTTGATGTGCTGCTAACTAACAACAGTGAGTTAAGTGTTTGAATGACAAGAAGTTTTATACAACTGATTCACCCCCCCCCTCTCAGTTGTATGCCCTAGATCCAACAATTGGTATCAGAGCCAAGTTCCTCTGACAAGAGCTTAACCGCTTGAGGAGATCCAGGATGTCGTCATACAAGAAGGATAGTCCGAAGTTCGATGGAACCAACTTCACTCTCTGGAAAGGTCGCATGAAGTGTCACTTGGAATGCATGGGAAAAGCATACCTGGGTATGATTTCAAAACCATATGTACCTCCACAAGGTGGTCCGACAACTCTGAATGAAATCACAGAAGCTGAAAACAATCTGCGGACCAAGGAAGCTCTTCTAAGCGCATTGAATGACTCAGATCTCTCGAATGTCATTGACCTACCCACTGCATATGAGATCCTAACTAAACTGGAACTTCTGTATGAAGGAGATGAGTTTTTCAAAAGTGCAAGGTTGCAAAGTCTGAAAGGGAAATTTGAAAGACTGAAAATGAGAGATGATGAAAACATCACTACCTTTATGCCAAGAGTAAATGAGTTGGTATGTGGAATCAGAAATGCTGGTGGAACTTTAGATGAAAATGAGATTGTCTGCAAAATCCTAAGATCCCTTCCTGCTACCTACAAAATCAAAGTTGCTGCCATTGATGAATTCAGAGCCCACACAACTGTCACAAGAGAACAACTAGCTGGCAAACTAGCTGCATTTGAAATGACCGAGTTTGGAGATGATCCTCCCAAGACTGAATCTGCTTTCAAAGCCAGTGCCTATGTGAAAGGCAAACAGAGATTTGATCCGGGTGAAAACTCATCAAAGAAAATGTCATGGTATGATCAAGCAAGAAGAGACATGGAAGAAGAAGAAGCAGAAACAGCTCAACTTGAAGCCCTCATTGCAAAGAGACTGCCAAGAGGATCCGGTAAGTATGAAGGAAAACTACCCTTTAAGTGTTTCAACTGCAATAAGATTGGTCATTTTGCCTCAAGATGTCCAGAGAGATCTGCAAGATCTAATACTCACAGACAAAGGTTTCAAAAGAATTGCTATTATGTTCATGAAGAAGATGACAATGAAGGAGTAACAGATGACGAATCAGAACCAGGAAGCAAATCCGGAAATGAGTGGGTGTTTATAGCCATCAAGGAAGAAGATTCCTTGCTCTCTGAATCTGTCAATCACAAAGTTGTTGAAAAAGCCTTGGCTGCTCAAGTGGAAGAAAAGGATGATTGGGTTATTGACAGTGGATGTTCTCACCATATGACTGGTGACAAGAATAAGTTCTTAGACTTGGAAAGATATGAAGGAGGAATGGTAAAGTTTGGTGACAATTCTGCTGGCAGAATTAGAGGTAGGGGAACTATTTCCTTTGATGGTAAGAGCAAAACAGGTAATGTACTGTATGTTGAAGGATTGAAGCACAATCTTCTCAGTGTTGGTCAGTTAGTGGATAAAGGCTATGATCTCCGGTTCAAGAATGGAAAATGCAGAATCTTCACAAGCTCCGGAACTGAAATTGCATCCGGTACTCAGACAAGAGGTAACATCTTTCATCTGGTTGGTTCAAATAAAAGTTGTTTGTTTGTTCAAATTGATCAGAGTTGGTTATGGCATAGAAGAATGTGTCATGTAAATTTTGATAACATCATCAAAATAAGCAATACTCATGCTGTGAGAGATCTTCCAAAGTTGATAAAACCTACAAATAGTGTGTGTAAAGAATGTCAGTTAGGCAAACAAAGCAGAGTCTCTTTTAAAAGCAAAGATCAGTCTTCTACCGGATTGTTGGAATTAGTACATACTGATCTATGTGGACCAACAAGAATCAAGAGTCTGCAAGGTGATAGATATTTCATGTTGTTAATAGATGATCATTCCCGGATGATGTGGGTTACCTTTCTAAAAGAAAAATCAGAAGCTTTTGAGAAGTTCAAAATCTTCAAAGCTATGGTGGAGAATCAAACCGGATTGAAACTAAAGTGTCTAAGGTCTGATAGAGGTGGAGAATTTACATCTGGTGAATTCATTGACTTTTGTGAGAAACAGGGTATAAGGAGACAGTTGTCTGCTCCTAAGACTCCACAGCAGAATGGAGTAGTTGAGAGAAAGAACCGGACCATCCAGGAAGCTGCTAGGACAATGATGTTGGAAGCAAATGTTCCTCAAATGTTTTGGAAAGAAGCTATCAGCACTGCAGTCTACACTCTCAATCGAGTTCAAATCAGAAACAACACCGGTAAGACCCCCTATGAACTCTGGTTTGGCATCACTCCTACTGTGAAATATTTCAGAGTATTTGGTAGCAAGTGTTATATTAAAAGAGATGAAGATCTAGGAAAGTTTGATGCTAGAAGTGATGAAGGAATTTTCTTGGGCTACTCCACTCAAAGCAAAGCATACCGGTGTTACAATAAGAGATTGAGGAAGATGATAGAAAGCACCAATGTGAAGGTTGATGAAGGAATTGAGAAGCCTTCAAGATTTTATGAGTTTGATGAAGATGACCAAGACAGTGTTCAAGGACCTCAATCCTCTCCGGTGAGACAGAGTCAGCCTGATCCGGTAAATCAGGAAGAAGAGTTAGATTTGAATGAGGCTGATCAAGAAACAGCAGTGCTGGATACTCCCAAAATTCCAAGGTATGTAAGACTGAATCACTCTGAAGATCAGATCATAGGTGACAGAAGCAAAGGTGTACAAACTAGAAGGAATATTGCTCAAGATCAGAATGAATGTTGTCTGATTTCAAAGATTGAACCTAAAACAATAAATGAAGCCTGCAATGATGAAAACTGGACCAAAGCAATGGAAGATGAACTGATGCAAATTGAGAAAAATCATACTTGGGATCTTGTTCCCAGACCTAGAGACAGGAATGTAATTGGAACCAAGTGGGTCTTCCGGAACAAACTAAATGAAGCTGGTGAAGTAATCAGAAACAAAGCTAGATTGGTCTGCAAAGGCTACTCTCAAATAGAAGGAATTGACTTTGAAGAGACTTTTGCTCCGGTAGCAAGAATTGAAGCAGTTAGATTACTTCTTGCATTTGCTGCCTTCAAAGACTTCAAGGTATATCAGATGGATGTCAAGTCTGCCTTCCTAAATGGTGATCTGGAAGAAGAAGTCTACATTGAACAACCGGATGGATTTCAATTGTCTGATAATAATGATATGGTCTGCAAGTTGAAGAAAGCTTTGTATGGATTGAAGCAAGCCCCAAGAGCATGGTATGAAAGGTTGGATAAGCATCTTGTGCAGATTGGATTCAACAAAGGTACTGCTGACAGTAACTTATATTTCAAAATTGATCATGAAAACATTCTGATTGTTGAAGTATTTGTGGATGATATCATTTTTGGAGGAAGAGATAGTATGTGCAAAACTTTTGCAAATCAGATGAAAAGTGAGTTTGAAATGTCTATGCTTGGTGAAATGAATTTCTTCTTGGGTCTGCAAATTACTCAAACAAAAGAAGGGATCTTCATTTCTCAGACCAAATATGTGAAAGAATTGTTAAAGAAATTTGGTATGGAAGACTCAAAGCCTATGAACACTCCTATGGCAACCGGATGTAAGTTAAGCAAAGATGATGATTCTCCAAAGGCAGATCAGACAAAGTATAGATCAATGATTGGTGGATTGTTGTATCTCACTGAAACTAGACCTGATATAATGCAGGCTGTTGGTCTTGTGGCAAGATTCCAGGCTGATCCTAGAGAATCTCATGTTATGGCAATCAAAAGAATTTTTAGATACTTGAAAGGAACAGTTGAGTATGGTCTTTGGTATCCTAGAGATCCGGATTTCTCTCTTCATGCTTACACAGATGCAGATTGGGCAGGAGATGTGGATGACCGGAAGAGCACTAGTGGTGGAGCATTCTTTTTGGGAAAGAGATTGGTTTCTTGGCTAAGCAAGAAACAAGATGCAATATCTCTGTCTACAACTGAAGCAGAATACATTGCAGCAGCAGGTAGTTGTACTCAAATCCTATGGATGAAGCAGATGCTAAGAGACATCAAAGTTGAATATGAGGAGCCTATCACAATTTTCTGTGATAATTCAAGTGCAATTAATATTTCCAAGAATCCGGTATTGCATTCTAAGACTAAGCACATATCTATCAAATTTCACTTCTTGAGAGAACAAGTAAACAAGGAAGAAGTCAGATTGGAGTATGTTCCCTCCAAGGATCAGATTGCAGATATCTTTACAAAACCTCTTCCCAAGGACTCTTTTGAATATCTCCGGGAGAAGTTAGGGGTCATGGCCCCTCCGGTAATGAACTAAGATGCACTGTTGTGCATCAGTCCGGTGGCTATCACAGTCATATCTTGTGATCCGGACGAATGGGGAGCTGCAACTAAGGGGGAGCAGCTGGTATGATTCTGATGTATGAGAATTGCAAGTATGAGCCCTTTGCCATTGATGTCAAAGGGGGAGAGAAAACATGTGAAAAACAAGTGGTTGATGATCAAAGGGGGAGCAGCAAAGGAAGAGAAGACATATGAAAAGTTGAAGTTCTTGTCTTAATGGTTTTTCACATCATATGTTGCCATCAATGACAAAGGGGGAGATTGTTGCAAGTATGAGGTTATCCAGTGTTGTCATTGATGTCAACATACTCATATTGCATTGACAAGAAGGATTTGATGAGCCGTGTGCTGAGGACATTGAGAAAATTAGTCTCAGTCAGGAACAGTGAAGAACAGTGATGAGAAGAAGGTAAATGTACTGTATAGGATGAGAACCGGAGAATGCGGATTAAAGGGTTAGTAGATATGAGTCTTGAGATGCTACAGTTAAGATTTCAGAGGTCCGCATGAAGATCTGAAGGAGTTGTGGCTACCGGTATAGAACCGGGTCCGGCAAGTATCCGGAGGTGACAGAGGATCACAAAAAGGTCCGGTGAGGTCCGGAATTGTATTATCCTAATCTGCGGATTGGAAGGAGTGTTTGGGATGTCCTTGTGATGTATCATCCTGATTTGTGTATGATTTGGAGGTCCGGAAGTACCTCTTGCATTATGACAGTGGCGACAGACTGTGTTCTTAAAGTTCCGGATGAGGAAGACAAGAGATCCCAGTAAGCAGAGGAAGTGCGGATGTATCCGGACATTCAGACAGGCTTGTGAAGGTTCTTGGATCATGTTTAGGTTGTGTTGTTGGTCCGCATTGATGGTAGAGCCCGGAATTGAAGTTATTCTTCCGGATGAAGTTCTTGCTCTGTGTAGCCGACCGGATGAGTTGTTCATCCTGCGAATGTTCTTGTGATGGCCGACCGGATGTGTTATTCATCTTGCGGATACTCCTATGGTTGTTTGCCGACTTAGATGCTTGTTCCTAAGTCGATGTCTTGTATAAATAATGATTTGTGAGTTCATTTCAGTGTGTGGTGTGAGGATGAGTATGATATAGTGAAGAAAGGTGCGAAAGGCAGAGCAGAGATTGTTGGGCTTAATTGGAACTGATCCGGACATGGTAGAGATGTCATTCTCCAGTTCAAGACTGTGATTTTCATCACTTTGTAGACAGTGTGTCTCCTTATAGGCAGTGGGCCTCTTTGTGAGCAGTGTGCTCGGGCAGTGAGCCCTTATTGGCATGTGCCATTCATTTTTCTTTATTCTTCTAACAGAGAATAATTCTTGGGTTAATCACCCCGTGGTTTTTCCCTTAACCGGGTTTTCCACGTCAAAATCTTGGTGTTCAATGTGTTGATGCTTATCTGCTCTTGTGTTTATGTATTATGCTTCCATGGATGATTATTTGATGTGCTGCTAACTAACAACAGTGAGTTAAGTGTTTGAATGACAAGAAGTTTTATACAACTGATTCACCCCCCCCCTCTCAGTTGTATGCCCTAGATCCAACACTAACATCCTCGATGCAATCAATCTGATCAAGAACTTCCTCAAGAGAGGAATGTGAAGTCATGGTACTGAAGTAAGCTACATGCCAGTCTGATCCTCAAGACGACTCACCCCCATGATCTGAGTCCAAGATGCCTTGTCCTCAAAAGTATCACTGGAAGGTAGAACGAGAGGATGCCCTCTCATAAGAACCCCGAGAATGTGATACACATTATAGAGAGTGATAGTCCACTCCCCTAAAACCTGTGGAAATCTAAATGTATTCTTATCAACATCCCACTAGGTTAGAATATCATAGAAGATGCGTGCAACTAGATGTGCAATTGGTACATGGCAAATCCTAGCCAAGCCCGCCCTCTTCAGGACAGCTAAATCATCAGGACAACGAATCATACATATCTGAAAGCCACAACTACTCATGATTGGATTCCAACAGATCCTCATATCCTGTCAATTAGAAAATAACTTTAGATTAGATCTCATCAACTCAGAAAATCCCTAAAAATTATATAAACTTGTGAAAATTTCACAAAAAAGCGTATAAACCTTCAAAATTGCAATAAACAAATGAATTCAGTGTTCAAATTAGATCAAAATAGAGTGAATTAAACATCATATAGCATCAAATTTCAATTAGAAATGATCTGTTAGAGTCACCCCTTTCATCAGACCTGATCTCCCCCGAGTGACCTAGATGTTCAACAAGATCCTCCCTGGGTGACCCTGTTGCACAGGCAGAGCTCCACTACATGATCCTGTTGCTTGGCTAGATCTCCCCCAGGTGACCTAACTAGAAAAAGGGGCAACCCTATTTTCCTACCCATTAGGCTAAAAAATGATCTAAAAACCTCAAAACTCAGTCTATTTCAACAAACAAAAAACCAAAACTACTATAAATG